>JAUMJM010000074.1:7874908-10779863 GCA_033558235.1 Neomorphus geoffroyi
TATGCATATAAAAACCCGCCAGGAGACTGAATGAAAGAACCAGGCCTTCCCTCTTCTGGCTGCTGGTCCTTCAACCCTACAGAGAGCCCTGTCTTGGGCGAGACGCAAGGTGCTCTGTGCTCACAGCAGAGGCCGTGGGGAGGCAGCAGCACGCATTAATGATGGAGCTGCCTTCACCAAAACAATTAGCGAGGGATGCCGCATCGCATCAACCAATTCAATTAACGCAGTGTCAGTGTTAGCATTTTAAAGTCGTTCGAATTATTAGCTCCTTTTACAATTTGAAACCATAACGTTTCATTTTCATCCCAGATGTGAATTGTTCCCCAACAGCAATAAATAAGTCAAATGACCCCTGTCCAGTCCCTGTCCCCTAATATGGCTGCACTGTATAATTCACGAATCCAGGGTAAAGATGGGGACTGGGGCAGTTGTGCCCTGGACCTAGCAGACTGCAGGTTTTATAAATACATACAGAAATAATTAAAATCTAAGGGGTTTAGAAGGGTTAATCTCCTTTAAATAATCTCTGCCACAAAGCCTGTAAAGTCACTGCTGGCACCGTGCCCGCGTGGGACCGGCTGTCGGATATCAGGACAGCACGTGTGGATGGGAGCAGAGGGATTAAGTGGAAGCGCTGCTGCGGTGGCCTCTCAAACATGCTGCTCCCCCGCATATGGCTCCCCGGTCACTACAGAGGGGCTGGAAATGCTGCGAGCACGATCCGAGCCAGTGCCAGCCAGCAAGTCAACATGCCACTTGCTCCACCTGATTAAAGGAGGAAGTTTGATTAGGCTGCTAAATTTAGCAGGTTGGATGGCAGACAGCAGGAGCCCAGAGCGTTGCTGCCACTGCTCAGTTCACCTGAGCCCTTTCTTCAAGGCAAAAGCTGGCTTATATTTATTTAAAGGGATCCAGGACTCTGGAAATAACCTCTTCCCCTATGCAGGCTTGAACCCCCAGCTCTGCGTGGCCGAGGAGATGTTGCACGTTTATTGTCAGCTATCACGGACTCAGAGCTGCTGCTCCGCATTTCAGGATGTCTTCTCTGTATAAACTGTCATTTTAAAGCCAACAACCGAGGTTGTAGTTCTTTACTAGAGGTAAAGAAATCCAAAAGAAAGCAGAGGAGACAACCCCGTGTGGGCTGGAACAGTGCCCTGTCTGAACCCACAATTTGATTTCCACCAATCTGGGCAAAGGCAGGGTCAGCTGAAATGCCCAAGCGCTCGCAGCAGCGGCTGGAGCACTGGCAGGGAGGTTGCAGCATTGTGACAACTGCAGGCATGGGTGCAAGAGGAGCAGAGCCATCTGCAGGTGGCAAAGTGCTGCAGGAGGAGCTCAGGTGCTGCCAATGGCCTAGGGATCTTTTTCTCTTGTAAGTCAGTGAGGATAAAGTCTCTGGAGACTGTTTCGGTCTCATAAGCCTTCCTGGACCGGGTGTGCAAAATCAAAACTTTCCATGGCGAGATGGTCTGAACCATCCTCTGAACTCATTAAATGAGATCTGGATTTTATTAAGCCAGGCTTGGGGAAGCCTCAGGGAGCACAGATACAATGGCCTATGGCCCAGAGCTTGAAAGACATTTCTTTTTTTTTCTGCTCCTTTAGAAAAACTCAGTACCAGGGACCTCGCTCAGATATCTCATGGAATCACAGAATTGTTCAGGTTGGAAAAAAGACTGCCCAGCTGTAAATCTAACACTGCCAAATCCATCACTAAACCACGTCCCTAAGTGCCACATCTCAAAGCATCTCAGTATAGTGCTGTGCCCTGCAGCCTCCAGACAGCCCTTCCTTGCCAAGCACGCCTGTTTCTTAAGGATGATGACTCCTCTTTGTGGCTAATCTGGAATTAGAGGACGTTTGCACACTCACAAGCTGTCTGCCAGAGGGGGAAGGCATCAGAGTCTGGATCATGCCCTGAAGTGGACCACTGCCAGGGGGAAGCTGACCGCATGTCTTGACTTCAGAAGCTCCCATCTCATCACCTCACAGGGCTGCTGTTTTTGTGACATACAACAGCCTTTTAGCAGCCTCCATGAATTGTATTAGTAGCTGATTTACCAGTTTTTATTTTATAAGGCATGAAGCTGCTTTTTCATTTGATCATCCTCCACCAAACACAATTCCACACCAGACCCTGAGAACTCCCCGCTCAGTCTATGATTGCCGGGACTGTTTCCTGATGGAAGAAAGGAGAAATAAATAGAGAGGGAAAAGGTTTATTGGTATTGCTTATTCACAGACAGTCAGGTTTCCAAACAGCTATTAATAAAGTGCCAATAATAAAGAAAAAAAAGGAAAACTGTCTGGAGAAAACTGCCTCAGGACATCAAACTGTATCAATAACTGGGATTTCTCGATGGAGCCGCAGTGCTATTAAAATAAAGCTGAACTAAGTACTTGCAGTTTGGTCTGTCATTACTTATTTAGTGAAATGCAAAATTGATCTTCACTTTAAAGGGCTCTTTCAAAGCCCAGAGGCAGCACTTGCTCCCTCCTTGTGCTGTATAATAGAGGTGTTCCTAATGAAATTCAGCAGGAACTGAAGGCAGCCAGGCAAAACCATGGCCAACTTTATAACGGGCAGATTTATGATCAGGGATGTCCTGGTTTTGAATGAGTTATTCTACACAGGGCAGGAATAACAAGTTTGCTTTTCACGGGTCGTACAAGTGTGGCAGAAGGTCAAGTTCCCTGGTGCTCCTCAGTCTGAGCTGAAGGCTGGGGCTGCTGTCACATTTGGGCTGAGATGAGCAGCTCCATCCTATTTCCTACTAAAGCAGACCAGGAGCTGGCTGGGACCCATCTGTCCTCAGCACCCAGAACTGGGACCAGCCCATTCGCACTGAGAGACAGATGGCAGGTACTGGTGGTGACGACCGACTGGGGCAGAGCTGAACCAGTGACCCCGAGGTGAAAGGCTTCGTATCTCCCATTATCAATCCCCAGAGCCCCCTCCGGAGTAAGTGTTGATACATTAATCTTTCTGACTGATGGAAACGAACTGCAAATATAATGTTCCATGGGGGAATCTTTATATTTTTTTGAGCCAAACCCATGCTTAAACCCATAAAGTTAAGGGCATGCTTAGGTTTTGTTCTTTCATCAGAAATGTTAGTAGTTAATGCTATTCTTTTCCTCTTCCAAGCACTAAATTTAAAGAGCACATCATCACGTATTAGCCTGTGAGCACAGCCCCAGTGTGGATCGCTGCGGTAAATAATAAACTGGTGTTTCTGTTTCCTCCTGTGCGTGCTGTCCTCCTAAATAGTTTAATAACAAAGGAGTATATTTAGGAGTGCTGCTGGCATGCCTCGATGAAGCATGTTGTGCAGGATAAATACCTCCACATCAGGACACTTTTCAAAGCCATCAGGCAGAGGGGTCAGTCTGTTGTGGGTTTTTTCAAAACTGCACAAGCTAATGCTTTAAGAGTGTCTTGATGGAATCAGGGAAATTGGATTGTCCCCCCATTTGCTGGCCTAAAACAAGCCTTTTTTTATTTATCCCATTAGAGGAACACAAGAGAAACCTTTTAAATGTCACTAAAATTTTCCCTGCATTGCAAAACCCAGTCAAAAGGGTTTTAATTTTCCCTGAGACCTCTTAAGTAATGCAGTATGTCAAGGTTTAATACATTGTGTGTAGAGGATCGTCTGTGCTCTCTGCTGTTTCACCAGGGTGACTCTGGAGGGTTGGTCCTGCTCGCTGGATTTGGTCCCTGCCAGCACCAAGCTGTTCAACTCACCCACACCACTTGAGATCAGTTCCGGTGAAACAAATAGGCAAGCGATAACGAGATGAGATGCACCTTCCCCTGCATCAGTTCGGGATTCCCAAAAACGCAGCAGTGCTGTTACTCTCCAGTAATTGTGGTTTGTGAGTTGTGGTGCTCTGCTTTTGTGAGAGTCTGTAATATATAGGCTTTATTTACTTATTTATAGGAAGACCAGAGAGACTCGGCAAGAGGTACTAATCTGCACAAGGCTCCAAATTCCCCTGCAGTATTTCACATGATAAACACAACCTGCACAGCATAGGGGGAGTGCGGGATTGAAATCTGGCAGCACGCAAAGCGCTGAAGCACACACGCTGGCTAAAGACAGCAATGGGGTTGCACCCTCTTTAAAGACTGGGCTGGTGCCTACTCAACCCTTGCTGTTCCAACGGCTGTGGGCGTTAATGCCAAAATAGCTTCTCCCAGCCCCTCTAAGCCCATTCCGGTCATCAGCAAGCCTGTAATCTGGAAGCTGTTGGGTGATCTGTTCTCCCAGAGTAATGCTGACTAGTAGGTGTTTGCTACTAAAATATACCCTTACTTTGCTCCTGTAGGACAAGGGAGTTCTCTGTTCACACTGTCCCTGTTTTGTAAGTTGTGAACACGCTGTCAAACCACAGAAGAGGACCTGGGGTGCTAAATCATTTTCAGCTGATGGTATAATCCTCCCCAGCCTTGATTTTGCAGGGCAAGGAGGAACTGGAGGGCAGTGAACATCCGAGCTGGAGTACGCGAGCCTTCAGCCTCTTGTCCCCAAATCCACACATGCACACTGTGAGCTGGGAAAGGAGCAGCGAGGGAAAGGGAGGAGGCAAATCCCAGCCTCTCAACTCGTCACAATAAAACACAGCCCAGAGATTAAGACACTGCCGCCTGATCTTCCCCGTAGGGCTGCAGAGTCTATTTTACAAAATGTCAAAATTCAGCAAGAAAACTGGAAAACGGAGGGAAAGAAAAAATCAGACTGGCTGGTTATTGGACCAAGGCTGTGTTAAAAGGATCAGGAGGTGGTGGGCCGAGTGGTGGGGGAGGGAATGGGATAAAGTAGTGGGTCTAATCAAATCAGTTTAAAAAGCTGCAGCCTCTCCGAGTTAACCTTGCCAATCAGAGAGCGAGCGGGAGCATGTCTGCGCACATTAAAGCAGGAGTGTGTCCTTGAACCCGCAGCGTGCTCCATCCTCCCCCCGGCAGCCCACGCAGGCTGTGTTCCCAACACCCTCGGCAGACAGCGGGAGAAAAGCCCAGGATTAGGCAGGTTCCTTAGCCTTGTTCAAGTGGAAATCAACAGGGCAAAGGCAGCTCGGATGCTTCCCTGTGATTAGAGGTGAGCTCATGGGATTAAGCCAGCAAGAGTTGGAGAAATGTTAAAAAACAAACAAACACGAAAAGGAAATAAAAGGAGAATCCCTGCCATTGACAAATGCTTTCGTATTGAGCCTGGCAGCTGTGAGATGCATTACTAACCTTTGCTAATGACTGAGGGCACTGAAGTCACTTTAAAATAAATATTCACTAGGAATTACATGGGTAATCTAAAGGGATTATCCTGCTGCCTTAACAGGACCATAAACTAAACGTTAAATGGTCTACACAAGTGTTTGCATTAATTTTGACCCAAATCAACCCTTCTGCTAAAAGCCATGGAAAGCCAGATTCAGTTTTGGAAACCACGTGGCTGCTTTGAATTAGTGTTCTTACAAATTCCCTCAGATCCTCTGTTTTCTGAAGGAAAAAGGAGCCCTTGGGAGCCAGCAGCCTGCCAGCAGCCAGGGAAAGGCTTTAGCCGAAATGCACATTCAGAACACGAAGCAGCAGGCACAAATCCAGTCTGCCACATAATCCAGTCCCTATGGCAAAAGTATCCATGCTCAGAGCCTCAGCTCCAGCCCTTCTCCCCTGTGGAGACAGGGGAACCACAGTGTGGGGAGAAGGAGCTCTGCCCCAAACAGCGGCTGAACCCTAACTGTTCTGTGCCTCAGATTCCCCACTTGTAAAATGGGGAATGTGCTCTGTGCCTTCCAGCTGGGGCTCTCATCCCGGTGCCTCAAACCACAGGAGGGGAGGTGAGCTGGAGCAGCGCTGTGTGGCTGACAGAGGCTCAGCAGCCACTGTTCTGACAGGTCAGGAGAGCAGGAGTTAAGGCACCCGCTTCAACATCGGGGACCGAATTAGGAGATGGGAACAGCTCTCCAGCACCAGACTGCAGCTCCTGACACCTCTCTGTGCAGGAGAAGTACAGTCTAAATCCACACAGATGCCTTAAAGCACCACATACAACGACTGAATGTGTCCAATTCCAAAAATCGTAGCAGACACACATGGGGAAAAAGCACTACACAGGAATAATCAGACGGACACCGACGCTTCCTTCCAGCAGGCATTTCAGACCCAGCC
Organism: Neomorphus geoffroyi; assembly: GCA_033558235.1. Classification (NCBI taxonomy): domain Eukaryota; kingdom Metazoa; phylum Chordata; class Aves; order Cuculiformes; family Neomorphidae; genus Neomorphus; species Neomorphus geoffroyi. The sequence continues at coordinate 7,881,087 of JAUMJM010000074.1, forward strand.
GTAGAGAAAGGACTCAGGGTCAGCTTCACTTCCCAGCCCGCGCTGCAGGCACCAGCGTGGGCAGGGCCCCTCAGCCCGACAGAAAATGTCCATTTCCAGCCTGGGGTCTGACCCCCTGCACACGTGCCAGCCTTGCAAACCCATGTTATCTTATTTAACCTGGTGCCCTCAGCCCGCGTACCTGGGTCACCGGCGGGTGCACTTCTGAAGGCGGCTGTTTTTCTAGGGCACGCTGAATTCACTTTTCACAACAGAACAGCACTAAGAGAACAGAAGAGATATAAACTTCTAAACCCCAGTGCTCCTGCACGGTCACTAGCAACAAGCTAGGTGCCTCTTGCAGCGTATCGGGAAAGCGAGGGGCACGATGAGGCTGCCTGAGGCACAGACGCACGCTAGAGCAATGGATTTGAACAAACTCAGTCCCTGGAGCCCTTCGAGGGCCGCTGGACAACTCAAGGAAAAGAAGAATCAAGCACAACGGGAAGCTGGCAGAGAAAACACGGTCCAGAGAAAGATCCACATTTAAAAAGCTTGCTTTTACAGATAGAGGGAACAAAAGCATTGGCAACCCTTATGTTTTTTAAAGACTTCATGAAGTTCTGCATTTCCTGTCTCTCTTTTTTTTTTCCTTGAGATTGGAAAAAGCCAGAAAAGCCCAACTTGGTAAAACCTGGTTCCATGGATCTTCTTTGCCAGGCTTGGCCATAGGAGTGGAAGTGCTGTCTCTCACCCACTGAAGGCAGTGTGAGAGGAGTGCTCTTACAAGAACATTTTAAACTCAAATTCCAGGTAAACATTAACAGCAAGTAAAGCCACAATTTTGCACACTCTGAAATGAAAAGTCATTCTGCTAAATGAGATTTCTTCCCTCTGAAATACATATTTTTATGAACACCTGACTATGTGCTAGAAAAATAAGAACCTGATAAAACCCAGAACTCCTTTCTTTTAAGATTAATTCACCCCCTTCCTTTTTAAACAGTTTGAAAGTTTTCTTCATATATTGTAAAGAATGATAAAGGGGAACAGATCAATGTTTTCCTCACTGATTGCCATCTGTGGACAGTGACCTAAACCAGCCTCTTGCAGCTAAAGGAGCCCACAACAAACCTGAGAACAGCACTTCACTAAGGCAGCTCTAAAAAACCCATTAATTGCCATAAAAAAAGACACGGTTGCTATTTTCACTCCCTATCCCAGCAGACAAGGGCTGGGTAAAGAGAGCTTTTTAAAGAGAAGCCACAGAACCCAGTAGGGCAAACCCTTACCCACAGGCAACAACTCACCCTGCGGACACCAGCCAGGTCTGGTGCTCCTCCAGAAAACCATCAATCCATCCGGGATAATTCACCCCACTGCACTTCCTGGCCACGCCACAAAGCCTCCCAGCACCTAACCACAATGGAAATCACGGCTCAAAGAGCTTCAGCTTGTACCGAATGCAGCACCTCTGCGTACCTAAACGTACGCGTGTAAGCAAAGCCCTTCTCTGGGCTGCATCAGCATCTGATGCCTAATCAAGACTGAATTTGGACATGAAAGTGCATTGATTATCGATTTCTCTGGGCTGATACAGGCAGCAAGGATAGCAAAAGCTGGGCAATATCTGGGAGCGAAGTGGGTTTTTCAGAATCATAGAATCCTAAGGTTGGAAGAGACCTCTGAGATCATCGAGTCCAACCATGCCTGTCTCCCCACTAAACCCTGTCCCTAAGGAACTCACCCACCCATCTTTTAAACACCTCCAGGGATGGAGACTCCACCCCCTCCCTGGGCAGCTGTTCCAGTCCCTGACCACTCTTTCAGTGAAGAAATTCTTCCCAATGTCCAGTCTAAACCTCCCCTGGCACAAAAAACACCCAGTTATGGGAGCTATTTCCTAAGGAGGATGAATGAAAGTGGACTCTGCTCATCCTTCTGCCTCACCTCAGGAAACCTTTTCTGCTGTAAGCAGGACTTCTGGTTCAAACACTGTTTTACTATTCTACTGCTTGTTCTGCAAAACTTAACTTGCATCTGTGACCCTGGGAAGGGAGAAGTCCCCAAGTCCCTATGGTTTTATGCAGTTGTAGCTGTCATAGGAGCAACTGTGCAACAGCATAAAATTCAAAGATAGATAGCTTCACTTGGTGGCTTTTCACACCTTGAGTGCTCAGGAGACAATACCCTTCTCTGAGAAGAGGCACAGTACTATAGAGCGACGGTACATATTAATTTCTAAAAGAGGATTTTAATCATGCAACGTCCTCTGCAGTCGCACAGAATTTAATCTCATTGCTGACAGTGGGTGATGGGGAGCATGTTAAGTGGAAAAGTTGTATTCAAGACCTTCTTGCAGATATGTGCTACAGGCAACCCCTTGGGAGGAAGAAAATGACCCACACCGGTCTCTCTCGCTGCTGACCACCCTGGCCCAGGGTCCTGATGTACCCCAGCTGCTCTCACAGCAGAAATGCAAGCACATTCTCAAAGTTCTGCGCAAGGTTCAAGTACACGTATTAATACAGTTAGCATTTATCAAGGCTTACTTTGCAAATATTGATTTATTAATCTAAGCAAGACTCAGGGATAAATGCACATAGTATTCCCATGTTAGCTACAGAAACCGAGACATGCAAAAATCACTGTCTGACTTGCTCAAGGTCAAACGAGGAACACAGCCTGCAGCCAGGATTAGTTTCAGGATCCTGAGCTGCCAGCGCTACGCTGGGACTATCAGGACATGCTGTCCTTTTCCACACTAGTTATTTCTTCTTCTTGTAAGATCTGTCTTAGGATCATAGAATGGTTTGGGTTGGAAGGGATCTTAAAGATCATCTAGTTCCAACCGCCCTGCCATGGGCAGGGACACCTCCCACTGGATCGGGCTTCTTCACCTAAACCTACGTTTAGTCTTGCCTTCATTTAGTAATCTGGGAAAAAAAATAACAAAGAGCCAAAAGTTCAAAGCCATAAGCTGTGAACTGAATCCCTCTGAGCTGCTAAGGAGACCCACCACAACCGAGCTGGCATGCTGGCACGCGCCTTCTGCATGGTGATCTCCAGTCTTGTTCCGCTTCTACCAAGGATCACTCGCAGGCAGCTTTACAAGTTTTGGTCAGTTAAACATGTAAGTGTTACAGAAAAACCTCAAAGGAATTAATACCAATTGTTCCATCAGTTTTAATGGGACCTTGAAGTTTATATAAAAGTTGTACTTTGAATGATGAGTAAATACTGTTGCAGAGCTCGTATGGAACAAAAGGAATGACTGCCTAGGAGATAAAATTTGTTTACCAGACCCCACGCCCCTGCTAAAATAAAAAATACTTCCCTAATGTATCTCAAGTTAGGATAACCTAAGCAATGGCCCAGCAGAACACAATTCCATAAAATCACTACGATTAAATGAAAAACGATGCATGTTTTGAAGCAGCCGCATCCAATACCTGCTCTCTAAGGGAAGTAAAACTACTGAGCAGGTGAGTCCCTCTGTAAACTCCTGTAACCATCCTTTTGAGGTATCAGACCAGCTACAGACTGCTCATGGATAAAAATGAAGCATGAGACAAGAGTTCTACTAGCTTTAAAATCCTGAAGAATTGGAAAGAATGACCATATGCTTTTGTATACGATAGCCACGTCTGTAGCACGGGAGCACTGCAAGAAGTTGAGGTATCTGAGTGCTAACGACACCCTGGGCCTGAAGGATCAGCTTTCAGCACGCATGAAATTCAAAGCATACTGCAGAATCCTGCAGGAAAACCATGGCAGTGCACCATGCACCCTTCTCACAATGCACGGCACGTTCTGTCCGCTCTCGGTTCACCCGGAACACGGGAAGAGTACGGTTTTGGCAGCCAAAGCCAGGCCCAGAGGCTCAGGGTAGAAAACAGACAACATAAGAAAAGAGGATAAAACTTTATCCAACACTGAATGCTTAATGACAGAATTAAAGCTTGGTCCTCATCTTTCTTCCGTTGCTCCTTTATTTTGCTCCTAAAATCCTTGCTTTTGTTAATAAAACTTGAGCAGGATAAGCTGACTGCCTGAATGTGCCAGGCATCGTCTCCTTTAAGTAGTGTGGTATTCATAAACACAAAGAAAATTCTACCTTTCCCTTCCAAAACCAAACTCATCACCTTCGTGATGATTTTTAATTCATTTTTATGAAGTCTTTGAAAATTTCCTTGGAAGGATTTTTTAAAAATTAAATTCTAATTTCCATTTAGATGTACTCAGGGACAAGATAAAACAAAACAGCTAATAGTCTAGCAGAGAAGAAAGATTCCATTTGCTGTTTTCTAGCTCGATTCAAATGTAAAAATTAAGAATGTGACTAAACAGATTAAACTACATAATTAAGTAAACATGGACAGACATTATGTATCTGATTAGCAAAAAGAAGAACTAAATTTACTATAAAGGCTGTATTTAGCTGCAAATGAACATATTTTAATGGCTACTAACCAATGAAAATCAACCTTTCCTTGGAAAAATAACCAAGAATTAGATTTAAATTGATTATTAAATCAATTAAATCAATCCAAGCTCTCATTAGAGTCGCTGATAGATGCAAAGCCGCTGCCTGTATGGTATGCCCACACAGGCAAAACTCAGAACGATGCAGTGCCAAAGGTACAGGGACAGCACAGCACCTCCACAGCCCATCCACCCAAAATCCCACCCAGCCCTAATGCAGACAGAGCTCTCTCAAACTGAGTGCATCCAGTAAAACACGGTGCCCGTAACGCGTCCTATTTTCCGATATCAACCAACCAAACCTAAAAAAGCGGGTCCTTGTAACAGTCTGACCCATTTTGAGTCCCATGAAGCCAAACTGACTTTTTATTTCTTAGGAAAAAAAAAAAAAAAAGAAAATTGTGTTTAAATATAAAGCAACCAGTTGCAGCGCTGCGGGATTAGTTGGATGAATCCTTCAGCAGATATAATCAGCTTAATGGCAACAAAGATCACTGCACAGTCAGTGCAGCTGGGACACTCAGCAGCATTTCACCGAAGGGGAAGGTTTGCACAAGGCTGGAAGAGTCCCTTTTATTTCCAGCCTTGTTTTCCTCTCTCTCTCACTCTCTGTAGAGTCAACATCCCCATCAGCTCCATTAGCATCGAAAGAATTAGGGAGGGAAATGGGTAGGGTGGAGCAATTTACATCTGTGGGTCAGCATACTTACACGGCATCATATAATTCAATTAAATGGACAAATAAAGTGATGCTAGTTGTTTTGCAAACTCAGGTTAATTTTAACTTAATTCCCAGGCTGCTGTGGGCTAAAGGGCTGCCTGCTCCCTGGGGCTGCCCGCGGCACTCTTAAATGACCAGCTATCTGTCACAGAAAAGAACGCTGCAGAAGCCCTCCTGCTCTCCTAACAGTATTCTTACTCTGAGGATATTGGTAGTTTCCTCATCTTCCCACAAAAACAGAGATTGAAAGTAAACACTTGATTCCCCTAATTATAGCTCCATTTGCACCAGCAAATCCATTGGTTTATGTTCTACCTTGTCCCACTGTTAAATTGCAAAGAAAATACAGTAGACATGATAGACGTAAGGAGATTTTAGCCAGCCCCATAAGAAATTAAGAAACTCCGCTTTCTAGGCTTCTTAATTTAAGACTTGCATCATTAAATCCAGCGATCTTCCTCTCACACATAGTGTTAGCACACACAAAATAAGCAACTACATCCTCATCTATTTACTACTAACTCTTCTGTTTCTGGATTTTGCTTCCTCCAGCAAAAATCTCAAGATGCAGGTGAATGCGCTAACGCCTGAAAACAGCTGAGGACAAATACAGAAGACCCACAGATCTGTTATCTGGAGGAAACAGACAGACATGGTAAAAGTAGGAACACCTTGGAAATGAGCCATTTGCTATGGAGCTTGCTAAGTTCTTCTGCTCTCCGAGCTGGTAAAACTCAAGCCTGTGCAGTTGCACTTTGGAACAAGAGCTCTGAAGGAGAATTAATTTCTATTTGCAGAATAAAGACCTTTTTAAGTACAATGATTGGAGGCCTTTAAAATACGTCAGTGCTTGAAGATCCACGGCACTTTCCATAAATAATACAAGTGTGCCTCCTTTTCCTCAGCCAGAACCTCCTTTGCTTTCTCCAAACCGGCACTCAACACCCCGCTGTCACTCTTCCCACCAGAAATCCTTGCGTTTCAGCAGTTCTGCACGGATATAATTTGTAAAGTGCTGGGCAAATAAGCACATTCTGAAATGGGAAACGTTATTGACAGACTACCTGGCACTCAGCTTTCAAACCCAACAGGAACGTCAGGAGGCCAGGTCTGCACACGTCAAGTCCATCACCTTAGGAAGCTTTCAAAGTTTTGCTTTTTGTGACTCCACAAAACGCATCTGTGGAGCCATTATATGAATTAGTTGGAAAGGGGTGGGGGGAAGGAGGAGCAGTTAAGAACAGCAATACACCCCTGTGAGGACATTTAGAAGCATCTGGCTCAGAGATATTAAGAAAGGAAAGAAAAATTAATCATGCAGGCTGGGAAAAAACCCTGGCATCAGCACAGCCACCTTGTCATAAGGCAGATATTAATAATGTGAACCTCCAGGGAACACTCAGACATCTGAAAGATCCACTTGTTGGCTATCACAGAGCAGGCAGCTTAAACTGATGCCTCTTTGAAACCTTCTGACTGTTCCGCTAAAACCCTGCATAGGAATTTTTTGCAGCACAACAAAGCCCTCGGTGCCAACGCTCCGATTCTCTCTTCTTCCTATATGGTATCAAAGAGTGTGCACGATGGAGCATCTCATAACGCTGCTTATAACCACGTGTTATCACCTGCAGCAGAATGGAGCAATGCCCAGTGCCCAGGGGCAAAAATATCAGATGCTGAAGCTGTGGGTAGCAGATAATTAGCTTGTCAGGAAAAAGAAAATACAAGGAGCCACTCCCAGGGATACCCAGGCACCTCACTCCAATGGACTTGGAGAGCAGGAGGCCTGATCAGGCATCAGGCACATCACATTTTGTACACCTGTAGCTGAGCTGCCAGTAGCTGTGAGGGACAGGCAAGGGAAATGGAGGTGAAAACTGGCTGAGTGTTGTAAAAAAGAGAAAAAGCAAAAAGCAACTTGCCAGAATGGAAGACAACGGGAAAAACTGTGCTTGGCCAAGACACTGCAGCAGTGGGGGAATGTCCTGATACTGCATCTCAAAGGCAACTCCTCAGTGTTAGAGTAGGATGCAACGTCGGTGGCAGCAACAATAAACACAACTCACATTTTCAAGGTAACTTATTTAGCCAACACAACATAGCAAACCCGTCCTTTTTTTTCTACCTTGTTACTTCTCCACAGAGCTTCCGCAATCTTTCCTGCCAAACACATTGAAAGTGAACACGATAAACGAACCACTCATCTGCCTGTACCTGGGAAATGAGCAGTGTCGCTAGAAGCCCACCAGACACTCCCAACATGATCTCATATGCATCTTCTGATCTCTGCTACCATCTGTCCCAAGCTACAACTTCAGCTTCAACAGGGCACACAGCTGACTCGCTCAAGTGCAGCACCAGCTACAAACCCGGTGTCTCAAAGACACAATGACGACTGAAAAGCACCGAGCTGGATGTTAATACGCTATTTGATGATGTAGAAGATGCTACTGTAGGAACTAACAAGCAGTCACGTCAAACAAGATCCGCTGTGGTTGGCAAATCTAGATGGACGATTGCCCAGTTCGGGAATGTTGCTCTGATATTCGCGGTTTAGAAAGAGCAAACGCCTATGTTTAAGTGGAAGACAACATCCTGGAGCCCAGCGCTGCAGGGGACGTTTTCAGTAGCAGGGCACAAGGTTGAAAGCACCATCCCTCCAGAGATGTAGTGTCATTATTAGTTGCCACTGTCTGCTTAAATCAGAAACAATTGTGCAGCCAGATGACTGTGTTTTTAAACCACCCTATGCCAAGAGGAAAGTTTCTGCACTGGGTACAGCTGTGACACATTCCTATGAAAATGAAGCAATTTTCTCTTTTTCTCTATGAAAAGTCTCCTGTTTCTTCCTCATCACTGAATTTATCTCCCAATGGACTTGATAATGCACAACATTTGCAAGGTTTAACTGATCACAGAAAAGGACACATCCAGCCCTGAGACACAAGGCATTGACTTAAGCAGAGAATTCACGTGTTTATCCTTCATCAGAAGCCCTCAGTAATGACACCTTACCATCCTTTCAGTCCTCCGTGAGACTACTTTTGCTGTGACCCTCTCTGTGTCACCACTCTTTGGCATTGCCTGGGGAAGCGATGCGCCAAGAATACCATTTTTCTGCTGATCTCTGTTTTTGTTCTCTTCCATTTGCTCAACCTTTCCATTTGCACTACCTGTCGCACTGCATCTGATGCCAAGATGATCTCTTTTGGATACGGACGGTCTTTGAGCTTGCTTGATGCCTGGCATTTCTACTAGCTACAACAGTCAAAATAAAGTAGAAAAACTGAGGGCAAAATTAAACCTGCCATTACCTATGTGCCAGTTCACAGGTCTGCCTCGCTCAGTGCACACAATGGCACCAGAGTCGCATTTACGGCTTCTGCACACCTGAGAAGTGGGCAGAGCAGAGAGAACTTGCCTTTTTAATAAATGTTTTAAATGTGTGGAAAGATTTTTCTTTTCTACTTAAGTTGGGCTTTCTCTCCCAGACAAAATAAAACATAGCAATTTCGATTTTGTAGTTATTCGTGGGTAAATTCAGACCCCTGTTTCATGCTATACTTTACAGGGGTACAAGAGGAATGCTTGAGCCGATAGGCAAAAAGAAGCATTTGAGCAACGCACTCAGACACACGGTGTGAATGCTGGGATTGTTCTATGCAGGGATAGGAGCTGGACTTGATCCTTGTGAGTCCCTTCCAACTCAGGTCATTCTATGATTCTATGATAAGAAAAAAAAAGATGATTTAAAACAGGCCTAAATGACTAATTCATATAATTTTCAATTTTAGACTCGATACATGTTTATAACCTGTCTTTCCATTGTGGTTTATCCCAAGCAACTGGGATCCCATAGCTTAGCATGTTGTTTCTCACTAGCTGATAAGCACAAACTGACCAGAGTCACGCTTAACTTTTCCACCCGAGAAGCAAAATTGATAATTTGAAGTAACCATAGCTGTAAGTTTTTCTGCTGCTCTGAAACACCCAGATCAAAACTGCCTTTGTGGTTTAAATTAACCTCTTTTACTTTGCAATTAGGACTGGAGGCGAGGGTGTACACGATCACTTCCCATCACTCAGAAAACAAGCACTCGGTTATTAAGCTATGAAAAATTGATCATTTGCAATTGCTGAGCCATAACTTTACAAATCTGTTCTGAGTTTGTCCACTGGAATTTAAAGCGCAATGCTCAATTTCATACCACTTCAGAAGCCAAATTGCCGTGTAATCTGTGAGCACCGCTTGAAAATATCCTGACAATAGAGCCTGGAATAGGGCATCAGAGAGGAGGTAACCAGGCAGCTTCTGCAGAACTGGCTTCTGACTCAGATTTCATCTGCACAGTCTGAACGTGATTAAATCTTGAGTTAAAAAAAAAAGGGGGGAAAAAAAAAGAAAAATACTAAATTCCAATTTCCTGCAAACGGGTCACCCTGCCTCGGGCCGAGTCCAAACAACATGTGTCAGGGTTTCTCTGTAGCAGGCTCCAGCCTATTGCGTTCTGAAATACTTCTCTTGTCTTCCTTCTACATTGGGGGAAGTCAACCAGACAAACTCCTTCCTTACTGTTTTGTTCATTAATCACCACCTTGCTTCGAGGGCCACACTGAGAGGGGGATGTTTCTCATCTGATTACCAAGCCAGGGAAGGAGACAGACAGAGCTGGTGCTTTCCTCCTCTCTCCCAATATCTCCCCCAGCCACAAAGCTCATCATTAATGGGGCTTGGCCCCTCTGTCAGCAGCAGGGGTGCACAGGGTGTTCTCCAGCGTGGGGGACACGGCCGCCTCCAGCCCCTCGGCTCCATCTCTGTGCCAGCCCTCCCCACGGCTCCACTGCACAGCCACAACTCCCACGAACCAGACCTCCCAAACACTCCTGCCCAAGAATAACAACCTTAACGTTATTCCCAGTCCTTTCCCTTGCTTCACAAAAATACTGCTGGATGTACAGTAAAGGAACTACCACAGGAAAAAAAAAAATCAATCAAAAGAAATTTGCAAACCATTGTGTGAGAGCATCTCATTTAGAGCAGCCACTTTTTATCTGTAGGGCAAGTAATTGCAGTACTATCGCAGCAGTAACATCAAACATCGGAGAAGGTGACAACATTTTTAGGGGTATTTATTGTAAGCACACTAAATTCAAGGCTGTACCCTGCAAATTAATTTTTAAGGGTGACAGAAGTCAGCTGGCTAGAGCTGTTATTGCTAATAGCTAGAAAAGACCCACTTAATCACTTTGCATTTTTATTTGTAGAAGATAAAGAAACATTTCTTTCCCTAATAGTTTCATCTCATTTTATCTGGACTGCAAGATCTGTTTAATTTCATTTGATCAGTTTTCTAAGGGTCTTAGAACTACCATATTTTTATAATCTTGTTATATCCATGAGATAAAAAACGATTATTTGCCCCACCATTTCCCAAATGGGAAACCAAGAAAGAGAGAAATCAAGTGACTTGTTCAAGGTCACGCCAGGATTCTGCAGCAAAACTGGAGAATTAGAAACCTGAACTCAAGTCTGAAAACAGCCATGAAGGGAACTTCCTCACCGAATCAACAAGAATTTGACATACCTGGACACCTACTGCTGTGTTTTTTAATAACATACATCATTGTGGATAACCCAGCTCTGAAGGGACAGATCCTGTTATTTTGCTCAGCTGAAAGAAAAGTAAATGCTCTCTAGTAAATAAAACAAGCCTGCCCACAGTACCAGACAGAGGAAGTCTGAAGTTTAGCAGAAGAATTTGGAAATATATCAATTGCTGGTTCTAAAAATTTTAAATAGCAGGTCTGCATCATGAATGTGTCTGAATGAAGAGGAAAAAAATGGTAATATTCATATTTTAATTTTTTTCTGCTAAACCTTAGCAGAGCCACAACGCAAGTCAAAAGGAAACACCCACCTCAAAGTTCTGTACGTTCAGGACATGAGTTGTTCATGATATTCCACTGTTAAGCGGTGAGTTGTTCAGCACTGTGGTATGTCTGGAGTTTTCTGTTAGCTTTTATATGAATGCAAAATAAATTACTCGGCCCCTCATTCCCCTGATGATGGGGAAAATGACAGTTGTCAATACAATTTATTTTGTGGCTGTAGGTGATGAACAGCCTCAGGAACCCTGTTTTGCTCTTGCCCAGGCTGGGCAGGAATGAAGCAGGAATGCACAAACAACACAACAGAAACCCAGAGAGTGAAGCCACTGGCTTAAAAGGAGGAGGATGAGGTTGTGCTGTGAATGAGAAAAGCAGCATGCAGGATGACAGCAAGTGATATATAGAATCAGCAGTATACAGTGATAGCAAATATATAGATATACTTGCAGTGAACAGCTGCCTTGCTCACTACATTCTGTCCACAGGAAGCAAATGTCCTGCTGTGGAAAACAAGAGGTGCTTTCCGAACACAGTTTCAAAAGGGTGTGAGGGTATCACAACCATTTACGCACACAGAAATATCAACAGTTGCTCATTGTGTTAAAACCTGAGAGCTGACCAGATAAAGGTCTCTAAAGCTGAAGAGTGGAGCTGAAGGAATCCTCTGTACATTTCTGGCAGGTCGGACACTAACAGATGCTTTAGACTTATGCAGTGTTAATGGGAGGAGCAGGTATGTTAAACTCAGCCACTGGCTGCGTCCAAGCTGCGGTTTCCATCTCTCTTCCAAGCTGTGTTGAAGTACATTGGCAGAACAACATCCATCAGGGATGTATCGAATGCTGACCACAGCAGGATTTGTGCTCTGCAAAGAGGACAGGAGCAGAACAGTCGAATCTGCATAAACATCGCATTAATAACAGACTGGGTGAAGACTGAATTTTAATATTGAACTCCAGTCGAAGGACCTACTTATTTAAAAATTCAGAGAAGCCCCTCTGGTTGCCAGTGTTGATGAAGACTTCAGTATCCTCTCCTAGGGAAGGCTGTGTGTCCAACGCAACACCACAGCTCCCAGGCTAGGATCTCATGCTTTTTCCCCTGGCTTAGGGGATCAGTGTTGTACTCAAACCCAAAGTCACCGCTGAGCGGTGCCTGGGTAAGAGCTTGGGACACCAGTTGTCACCTGCGCATCCGAACCCCTGCAGGTACGGGGAACATTTTGGAGGTCGAAGCAGAGACACTGATTGTGTTTCTGAAGAACAGACAAGACTACATGTGCCTCGGCTGGTTTGTCCAACGCTACAAACTTACCTTAATGATTATTTACACTTTCCTCTCCCAACCTTCCTCTCTCCTCTTATGTAAACATACTATAAATATAGACTTGGCACAAAGCCCATCAATCTACTGCTCAGCTTCCCCGGATCCTAAAGGTCTTTCTCTGGACAAGCTGTGATTTAGCTCCAAGTTCCTGTAAGCCTGAGCAACTTCTTCCAACCTCCATCAGCACTAATGTGACACATGCCCTTGTGCTACCAATAAGAGACTGTACCTTGAGAAACCAAATCCAAATTTCGGTATGAATCACATGGATTTCTTTATCAGCGTCCTCCTGCAGCTCCCACGAGCCCTTTATGGGTTCTCCAGGATTTTGGAGGGAACATTGATAAAAGTCACCCTACACTGTACATGCCGTAGGACTTTGCCCCAAACAAGACCAAGACCTCTGGCCAGTGTCAGATAATCTGTCACTATAAGCTACTTGTATCCAAGCCAGATATTTATTGCTATTGATCTGCCTGGTCCCAGCGAAAGACTTTTGTTCTCCCAACCCGGGACTTTGACCTCAATTAAGTTATGAATTTCAATCCGATAGACTACTCCACTTACCCTGCTGCTCTCCCTGACTGGATTAATTAGAATTAGCTAGGCTGGGAGTCACCCCGAGCGCCTCATGGATCATGTTATTTTAATAATAAATAAAGAGACGGCAGCAGCATACAAGGAAGGATTTTGAAAGATTGTACATCCAAGAGCATCATTCAGAACCTGCCAATACTAATTTCTCTGAGTTTGATTACCTCATTTACTTCTTTTTATTTCTATTCATTAATTGAGTTTTATCCCCCATTACTTCAGCTCCCCAAATGTGCCCTTCCTATAAAGGAACCAGACACACACTTTGCTGTTACGAAGTTTTATTACTGCAGCCCATCAAAAGTATAGTTAGCAGGAATGGAATAGTCATTAAGCATTTAATAATCTAATAGTGCTGAGAAAATATATATATAATAGGGGAGGGGGAAAGGAAAGGAGAGGGACGAGGCAACCCTATTGCCATAAAGCGTGCACCGAGGGCTCTTTATACAGACAGTTAATTGGCTGGTGGATAAAACTGAGCATCTTCATGAAGGTAACATCCAATGCTTGAGAAAATGCATATATCCATTAGGATATTTTCTGACATCACAATAATGCCTTTGGAATGAGCCTAAAATGGGTTGGATACCAAAGAAATTTGATTGGCAAGGGGAAGTTTCTCAACTAGTGAGTCGGGACCCGATAGCTACATTATCCTTATTACTTCTCTTTCCCTATAAAAGCAATTACGTACTTGAAGATGTTGGGTTGCCCAGGATTTGTCTCAGCCAGTCACAGACATACTACGGAGTTATTGACCCATAAATGAACACTTATTTGTCATGCTTATTTTAATGTTTAATTGGCTGGAACAGCAGAAACGAATTTAGATGATGGAAGTTTACCAATTCTTCCAACATTGGTACCCAGCTTGCAGATAGCCAAATCCAAACCTGAGAAGAAACACGACACAACTTCAACGCATCTTCCACCTTCATGTAAAGTTCAGGCTTTCGTTTTATAAGAAACCCTTGTCAGGACAGGGTGATTCATTCCCACCAAGCTGAACCTTGTTGTAAGAGGACAGAAGACCTATTTCAACACAGCATGTCTGGGACAGCCAATTGATCTGTTAGATAAACTAGGAGGTTACTCTAGGATAGAATTTACTGGTTTTGTTGCAAAAGGGTGCAACTGAGCAGTCTCTCTGTGAGAGGCAGAGGGAGGGTGGCACTAGTGTCTGTTTCCCTACGCAAGCAAGCACCGCCGAGACTTCTGCTGCTCCTCACTCAAGCAGGGATGCCTGCTCACACTGATTTCCAAACATCCTCTCACAAAATGATACTGTCATAGAGCAGGAGGAAAGGTCTTTGCACTGCTTGATAACTGATTACAAAAACAAAGACTGAACAGGAATAAACAAGCACCTTGCCTGGGGATCACTGGAGTCTCTGAGGGATCTGTGCAAGGGCCAGGGGTTGTTTAACCCACACAAACGAACAGAGGAAGCAGGCTAAGAGTGAAGCATCTAAGTCTATTAAACCAAAAGCTGACTGTAAAATGCTACAAAAGAATTTCAGAGTGACAAGGTGACAAAAATACACATGAAATTCAGTGCTAATAAACAGCAAGTAATGCACATGGGGAAAACCAATCTTTAGCCTAAATCCACACCGATGGGCTCCAAACTACAAAACCTCTGCGGAAACAGACGATGAGTTATAGACAGCTCTATTATAACACCAGGTCAGTACTGTATGGTAGTTAATAAAAGGCAAACAACAAGGAGGCATCTGGGAAAAAAAATAAGGAAAAAAAGAAAATATCATTAAATGATTTCATTAAACCTTAAGTCGCACTTAGAGCTTGGGCACTGAGAGAAGTACGACTCCCTTTATCTGAATGGAAACACAGAAGAACTAGAAATGATTCAAAGAATGACAAGAAGTGAAGTAACTGAGCAGCTTCCAAATGGGGTAGAATTAAATAGATTAAACTCCTCAGACTGAAAAAGAAGTGATCAAAGGGAATCAAGGATGCCAGCAAAGTCAAAAGCGGGACAGAGAAGGTAACTGAGGGAACAATTACTGTTTCTCATTACGCAAGAACGATGGGCTCTCACATGAAATGATTGTGGCAAGTGCAAAGCAAATGCACAGTTAAACTACAGAACTCCCACTGGCATAAAAGCTTGGGAATCCAAAGAGGGATGAGAGACATTTATCAAAGAAAAATCCAGGAGCACAAAGATAATACCGACAGTTCAGGAAGCCTCACAGCCACAAGGCCCTGGGAAAATATATGAAATTATCACTGCATGCTTTCCCTACTCTGTCCCCTAAGCATTCACTCTTCCCTGCTGCTGGAGACAAGATACCAGGCTACAAAGACTCCTGCTCTGACAGCCCTTCTCATGGATGCAGAATTAAGATGTACAAGTTGAGAGGTGGGAACCTTGTAAATTAGTTTTGCCATTCTGAGTGCCCTTTTGCCACTTACAATCCATGAAGCCAAGAAACAGCTACGATTATTAAGAACGTTATTTAAAATCTAAACAAAAGAAGCAGAAAGAGTTACTGGTCCGATATCTAAAGTGTGAAAACAATCTTCTTCAGGAAAACTAACAAAAGCACTCTACACCAAAGACTGCAACAATGATGCACTCAGAACTTGTTTTTTGCGCATTTTTGTTGTGTGTGGGTTTGTTTAGTTTTGGTTTTCAGAGCAAACTGGAAGAGACAACTGCTGACAACTGATGAATACAAAATTCCATTTGGACAGTAAACCCAGACTTCCTCATATTGAAATGTCCTCAGGGAGAAGGTGAGTGGCAGAATTTAACTCCTTCAAAACAAGGAAAGCTTTTTCAAGAGGCTGAATGCAAAAGAGAGAGATATTCTAGGAACCATCTCTCCTGAGCAAAGAGTAGCTGATTGCTTGGCAAAGGTCTTTCCTCTGGCAGAGCGGTGATGCCAAGGCTATAGGAAATGAGGAGAAGCTACAGACCATTCCTAGGTGATTAGAGACCATTCCTATGGTGATTAGAGACCATTCCTATGGTGATGAGTTCACCTGAAAAACCAGCTGAGCTGCTAGTGGTATCCTGTTTGTGCAGTTAACCAAACACCTTAATGAGGGGCTAAAGCATTTCCAACAATGACTTCACAAATTGCAGGTGTTTTAACGCATGTTTATTTCAAAGATGACCCTGGGACCAAGAGACAAAGGAGCATGGGACCATCCCATGTCCTGACAGGGAGGCATTCACAGGAAGGCTCTTTCCTGTCTCTGCAGAGACCTATAAAGACAGCAGGGAGTAAGATACCTGCTTCTCCTCCAGCAGCACCATGGTGCCACCTCCAAGCCAACTGCTACTGGCATTTGTTTACAACCTCTGAGCACTGGCAGAGATCGCTGCCTTTACACCACAAAATACCTGTGCTAGTCAGGCATGCACAAAGGCACAAGGCTTCCTGAGCTAAAACTATGTGCCTGCTGCTCGGCTGCATTCCTCTTGCAGCAGCACTGGCCGTGGAAAGCGTCTCCCTTGCTCCAAGGGGATGCCCACAGCCATGCAATCTCAAAGCAATCCTCCAAAATGTGCTGCTGTCCTCGGTCCCCGGCTTTAAACCCTGCATTTTGATCACCCTGAAAGCAGCTTTCGATTTTGAGGGTAAGGCAAAAGAGACCACTGCTAGTTTTTTCAAGACCAGCTCTTGGACTTCACTTTTCAAACACCAGTTTTGCAAGTAGAGGTTGAAAGGACTGTGTGGCAACTGCTGGAACAACACCGAAGCCCGCAGCTGCTTTCTCGGCTGGTGAGCCTACTTTGCAGGCAATGCTGCACACATACTGCCTGAGCAAGGGTGCCAACTGCTCTGCTGCACCAGCAATGAAGCAATGATTCATGTGTCTACAGGGAACAGAAGAAACAAAGAGTGTACATGTCAAGCAGGAGGATGGGAAAAAACAATGCCTGCACAAGCAGAAGGAAACATCTCGTCATCTGTACAACCTACAGTTTGTGTTGATGGGGCTTGAGGTGTCCTCAGAAGCTGAAGAGCAAACCAGGAACAAATCTTTGCATCTCCCAGCACATATTTAGAGCTGCAAATATTTTGCAAATGTTTCTGCTGAAAGGGACTTTTCTCCCAGTAGGTAAAATCAGCATCTGCTGAGTGGTGACCATTTAACATTCAACCTGCTGCCAATCTACATTCCACAGAGAGACCCGCAGGAGAGACATGGAGCTGTGCCACTTCTAATAACTGTGTGACTGGCACCATGTCAATGCTTTAATGTAGAAAGCTACCCTCTGTCACTAAGCAGATCTTTCCTTTCTTTTGGCTAATGGCTTTCACACCCATTGGCAAAGATGTCAAGACTGAAGGGGTATGAGCCTGCAGAGTCTACCGAGATCTGCTTAGCAAAGCTGACTACAAAAATATTGAGACAGAAATGGGGGGGAGGTATAAGAAGGAAACTGTTGTGATTAATAATTGTGCTCTCATGTCTCTGCTTTTCATCTTTGTTTACTGTCCTTCTCCATTTTCCACTGTACCCTCCCAGCAATGGTCAGTTCAGCAGTCCCTGCAACATCCTCTGCTTGCTGTGAGCAAACCCTCTGCAGCAATCATCCGATCCAGGGCAGGGTCCCTCCTGGCTTTATGAGCCAGGCTTTTAGTATCTTTAGGGGAAAATTTATACTAGGGACATTAACTGCAAGGGCACAAGGCTCTGATATTTTCCTTTTCAACCTCGGCCAGGTTTAGAGAACGGCCATACCAGCAGAATACTTCGGGAGCTGGCACCCTACCGACACTGTGCTTGCACCGACCAGCTTGCAGCGAAGGCGATGGGCTGCGCGGGTGCACACAGGTCCTCACTGGGGAGGGGGAAAGCTGTGCAGATACAGCCCGTGGCCTTTGGTCCTTGGTCAGAACAGTCAAGGTGCCCACACTGATTTCCTCAACATCTCTCTACAGATATAGAAAATAGAAGGTATGAACTATATTTGGTGCAGGAGGCAGGGAAGGGATGCCGAGACCAGCTTCATATTTTTAAATGTGTACGCAGTGCCTCCAAGACGAGGCCATGCGGAGCCTGAAGTAGTTCTTATTCTTGCTGTGAAATCCAAATGAACGGGACTTAAAAGAAAAAAACAGGCAGTGACAGGTAGGCAAGCACGTCTGATGCTTCCTTGCTTCTTTTTCTCCGTACAGACACAATCCTTCTGGAGTCAGGCAGGAAAACAGAAAAAACATACAAATAAAACAAAGCCAACAGACTACCAATCTTAGCAATCTTCGACACATCCATAATTTCTACTTCATTTTTAGCTAATGGTGGAAATTAGTCTTTGGATAGTTGATAAAAATCAACCTGTCTCTGCTGGGTTAGTAGCATGATCTGTGGCCCAGCAACTACTTCTAGTACAATTGATTTTCCTTTTTGGCAACCAATACAGCAGTCAATAATAATGTTGTTTGAGAAGGATTGAGTCATGAGGGAGATGAACCTTCCCTGCTATTTATTATGCTTGTATTGTCTTCATTTGAAAAGGTTTTTTCTTTTTTTTTCCAATGAGGACGTGAGTGAAGGTATTACAAGGGGACGCCACTCCAGGTCCTGGTCTCCAGAAGCCCTCTGACTCACAAGTGCGTTAGCATGCACACAGAGAGGAGGGGACAGGCTGTCTGCTAGAGGTGCTTGGTGAGGGACTGGGAAAAAAGACAAGCTGGGGAGGCAACCACACTCGTCCTGCTACTCTAGATGTCTGTTAGGGGCAAAAAAAAAAAGAAAATCTGGCTAACTCAAAATCACATCCTAACAAGCACGACTTCAGGCAACTGCGCAGCCCTGTGTGAACTGGTACAAGACACAGAAACCACCTCCCTCCGCAGACAGCACAGACACCAGATGCTTTTCACTGAAATTACTGGTGTAGATGTATGAACAAAATAAAATCCATGCATGCTAGCAACAGGTTTCCTAACCTGATAACTTTCAGCTTTAGTTCTCAGCTTTGGTTCTCAAACCCCTGTGGGCCCATGGGTGACCACTGAGAATTTGCTGACAAGCGATTTAACGTCTCAGCAATCTGCACCTTCACTAGGAAAGTGAAAAGTCAGCAAAAAAACCCTGAAGACCAGTTATAGCTTTTTTCATCCTTGTAGTCATAATTATGGCACAATTTTAGCATAAACAAATGATTACCATAACATTGCTAAACTGATTAATAGAACTGGACAATGATGTAGCTTTAAAACCACAAAATAAAATTTAGATACAATTTTAACTCAGGTGCTCTACCTCATGGATACGAACACAGCCTTGAATTATCCTGTGTATCAAGTAGACACAGTTCCACTTCCAACTAACAATATTTAAAGACATGGCCAGATAGGCTTGAAAAGCTTTTTCCAAGTAAGCTGATCAGTGGCAACTGCTGCAGGACAGTTCCCCACACATTCCCAAGGGCACAGATTATTAGTTCGGAGTAAAGGGTACCCACAAATGGAACAAAGTGCAGCTACACCAAGTCCGGGTGGACAATCTGTGGTCTATTGTTCTGATGTTACAAGTGGGAGATGCTATTCGTCCTTCTCTCACACTGGACAATTACTATACCACGATGGCCTTCACCCTTCTTCAAAGAGCACTAGTAATTTGTGTACCTGAAACACTTCCTGCATATGACAAGCAACCACGTGAGGCCTTTGCACCAAAGCACAGAATCCTCCTTTTCACGCTGCTTTACTCACCTTGCTCTTAGAGGAGGAGGGGACCAGACTTGGACCCTGCCCCAAATAGCACTCTACCACCCAACAGCACTGAAGCGATACCCTGTGCCGGAACTTCCCCCTAAGTACACTAAAGGAGCTCCTCTGAAAGCTGGTTGAGCAGCACCTCCCATCCAGGAGCAGAGCCCAGTTCTGCTGTCTCCTCCATGTTGGCACTGCACCACCAGACACAACTGAGGACAAATAAAATCTCCAACGAGGCCAGCTGGCTGCTCCTGGCCTGGGGAGCTCTGAGGATGCCACGGCACAGCTGCAGGGGAGTGCAACCCCAGGGTGCAATCCCGCATGGCAGGCATTCCGTGCCTCCCCCAACCCCAGAAAATCTCCTTTCCAAGGCCAGAGAAAACATTCCAAGGGAAAACTCTCCCCGTAGGGGATAAAGGTTGTACTT
Organism: Neomorphus geoffroyi; assembly: GCA_033558235.1. Classification (NCBI taxonomy): domain Eukaryota; kingdom Metazoa; phylum Chordata; class Aves; order Cuculiformes; family Neomorphidae; genus Neomorphus; species Neomorphus geoffroyi. The sequence continues at coordinate 7,901,218 of JAUMJM010000074.1, forward strand.
TGTTGCTCATCCTCTGCAAGGAAAACTGATTCATGTCTTCATATATTTTAGAGTTAGAAATGGGTATAATAATCACACTGCTGAGCTCCTTCATAACTGTTAGGAACATACTCCCTTCCACATCATCATTCAATCAAAAGACTACATTATAGGCAAACAGTTCCAGTGAAAGGAGGCTGTTTTCTGACTGAGCCCCAAGCTTTGAGTATTTCCAGCAGAGCTCCATCCTACCACCCACTTCGAAATGGCCTCTGGCTCTGAAGATTTAGGTAATTCGATTACATAAATGCCCCTATTCAACAAAGGAGAGCAGCCTGTTGCCTTTCTGTATCCCCTTGCTCATGGCAATTGCTCACCACCTCTTTTCAAATGTGCTATTAGAGCTAATTATGAACAATCAATGGCCGCAGCTTTTCAGTGACATCAGTGAACCTCCCTTTTGAAACTGCAGCACCAGTGTTCAAAACAAAAAAGCACAGGTGCCGAATCACTGCAGTGCAGGAGCGTGTGGTTATTCCCAGAACTGAAGCAGTTTCGAGCATGCTACGGGAATGAGCGGAGCCAGGCGACCTCTCCTCCTACTCCAAGCTGTTTAACAACAAAGAGCAACAGCTCAGACACTTGCAGATCCAGAGATCACCTCCTTGATCCAGAGACTGTAAGTGCTTGAGCAATAGACAGTACAAAGAGAATCAAAATAAGGCAACAAAAAGTGTGAGTAAGGCAGGTTGACAGCGACAGGGAACGGGTAGGACTGGCTCCAAGTCTCGCAGCAGAGCACCGTTGTTGCTTAGAGCAGCTAAATCCTTTAGCACAGTCCAAGAGAGCTTGGACTGTTAAAAAGGTAATGGAAGAGGGCATAAATCTGTCATGCTGTTTGACTAACTTTTTAGAAGGATACTAAAACAGAGGCAATTTAAAAAAAAATTGGTCTATAACATTTCTCTGCCTCCTTACTTGCTCATAACCCCCATAATTCCTAATTTATTCCTTATCTCCTCTGCTGCCTGCAGGCAGGTACTGCTGAAAACTGAACGAGGCAGGAAAACACCTCAAGACTTGAGCGGCAGGAGGAAATTGCAGCAGGTGCTGCGTGCGGCCCGCAAAGGAAACCCCTTCGGAGAGCACACTGCCCTGAAAGAACAGCACCACTGATTCAAGTCACCAGAGATTCCCTTACTCTTAACCCACGGTTCCTTATTGCCTACACATTCACTGATGGTGCATTTGGTAACGTATAACAGCTGGTGCTATGGTGTTTATGGCCTGTTAGGAAGACAGAGCTTTTCCCTCTTCTTTTTTCTTCTGGTTGCTCTTAAAATTCCTTCTGCTCTTGCTTTGGATGTGCATTCTTACAGGGCAAAGGTCAAAATGGAAAAAAGATAAATACACATTAAGTCACATAAGTCTTGAAACGTTATTGCAATTTATATATATGGCCAAGAATAAAAATGCGTCTGCCTTCTCTGGGAACACACCTACGTGCAAACAGAGACCTTTATAAAAAATTCTCCTTTATTACCATGGTGGGGAAAAAAAAAATTCAAAGATTGATTTTCTTTTTATCGCTATTATTAACCTTTTGTTACTGGCCAAAAATAATCTGGTTAGAAAATGTGCAATACATCAAAAAGAAAAAAAGAGAAGAAGAATTTAACAGAAAATTAATGTTCAGGGAAAAAATAAGATGACTCTCCCTTCAGCCTTTTCTTCTAAGAGGCAGACTTTACCTCTGAAGAAATGAGACAAGCGCCAAAGAGCAGTGACTTTTCAGACTGCAGCAGTACAGCAGCCCAGACAGAACCATCTCCCAGGCTGCCAGGGCAAAGCAGACAGGCAAGTGTCTGACCCGACTCTTCCCAGATTTCAAGGCAAAGCTGTTCCCACATGTATCTGACACGTCATCCACCAGCTCTGACTGAAAAGTGACAGTCTTGTTTGACAGCGGGGCACACAAAGCCCCCCGTTTGTACTGGCTCCACCACTCCTACAAAATCCATTACAACTGAAATCTCAGCGGTCTAAGCATCAAGATCCGTGTCTCACCAGTTACTGCTGAGCCATGTTTCCTAACACCCATCCCACCAGCAATTCTGCCCAGACAAAGGCAAGAAAGACCATTTCACGTGTGTGTAAATACCAACACAGCTCTCTGAAGCCTGTGAACACTACAGGTCTGCTAAGAAGCTTGCAGGTTGCAACTGTGCTTAGGGTCCACCTTTTATAAATTCCCACAGCATCCATTGCAAGGCTGCTTTAGATGTCACTGGTAAGAGCTAGCAAATGCATCAGCAGAGGTGTATCTATGTCCAAACTGGGCAGGAGAACAAAGTCAGCGAGTGCCATGCTGGTAAAGAGCAGTCAATCATAATTTGACAGAAATGTGTCGGACAATTATTTCTGAACACGACTGCGTTTACACAGGTCAGCCCTTAATTACAATAAGCTGACAAAACCAGAAGCGCAGAGTCATGAGCACAGGCAGGCTCAAGCTGGCTGGCTGGAATGAACCACTTGCAAAGCTGTTGCTGAACCAGAGCAATCTGTAGGCTGGTCTGTTAAGGCAACCCCAAACAATTGCTTTGTGTTCAGTTAAGTCAAATTGCGCTGGAAATGGTGAACTCCAAGGTGTGTATATGAGGATGGAAATGGCATCAGCCATTTGACTTCGCCCTCAGTCAGTACTGAGATCCTACTGCAGCTGTCACATTCCCACCGTACTGTGTTCTGCCAAACCCAGGCATTTATTGGATGCTTTTCTGTCAGGGAAAAAGTGGGATTCTCTTTCCATCAGTCCACAAAGTTCTGCTGAGACTGCAGTGTTACAAGAAATACACTGGAGAAGGCACTTCATGTAGGAAGCTACCAAACACCTCGTATGCAGGAAATCCCTCATGCCATCAGTACCAAGATCACAGCCAGGTGATCAAAAAACTTTACTGCAAGAAGTTTCAGCAGGAACTGAAAAAGGCCTCTTTCAACTACGTATTTCATGAAACCAAATTTTGTTATTTTTCCCAGGTTACCTTTTTGGATGTTCCCTGGGAGAACTTACTATTGCGTTTCAGAAGAATTCAGTTTCATGCAAAACCTTTGATCAGGAGGCTACGTAACACATCAATCAAATTCAACTTCTTATTCCTTTCTTACCTGCCTGTTAACGTCAGCCGCGTGCTGTAACAGTACTGAAACCAGCTCCTTGTGTCCTCTGTCGCACGCCCAGTGGAGCAGAGCCCGGCCCTGCAACATCCAGGAGAAAATTAACAAAGCCAGCCAGAAGAAAATCACAAAGAATCACAGTCTTGCTATGAAGTAGTAAATACCAATAACAAAATTATCACACTTCTTAAAAAAAATCTACACTAGTTTAGCATGTATCCTACCATTTTTTCTGATTTGGACTTAAGGAATAATGCTAGAAACGTTGAAAGCGACACATAATTCAGGATTTCATTAGTTTAGCACCAAACCCACAAGCTAGGAAAAATTTAGAGGGATAAAGCAGCAAAGCATGGAAATCAGGAGAAACAACATGATTTGGTTTCCTATATAGATTTGTGATTTTGACACCTCTGACTTTTCCAGGAGCAAAGACTTGCAGAGTAAGGGTATGATTTTCAATGCTGCCTGAGTCACTTGGACGCCAGGTCCCCAGAAGCTCATTCCTCTGGCAGGTCTGAAACACCCCATGGGCCCTGCCCCTGCCACAACAGAAGATTAAAATCTGGGCAGGCATCACCCACCAATATTCCCCTTTCAGCTCTGCAACACAGCTCCCAGCCTCTCCCAAAGCTCTGCAGTTCCCTTCCCATCTCCTTTCCCCAAGTCTCTGCACACCCAAGCTCTCTGCAAGCCTCTGCTGCCATTGGAGGGGATGCTATGGAGTTGAGATCTTCCTGCCTGTGAAGGACACGAAGTGGCGTAGGACCTCTCTGAGGGCACATCTGAACATCCAGCTGGCCTCAGAAAGGGCTATGGATGAAGGGAAGCCAAGCTTTTGGCATTCACAGGTGCCGCTCTGATTCTGGGCTAGAACAGCCGAGTCTGTGAAAGGGAACGCAGGGCACATTACAGCAAAGCTGCGACACAGCTTCACATACTTTAAAAGCCTAGTGCAAAAATGCATTTGCAGCAGTAACAGAACCTCTTGACAGCACCTCTAAAACTTTCTATGAACTACAGAAGATTTTACGTATCGGCAGCTCCAAAGAGAACGGCAGCTCAAAATAGCATGAGACAGAAAGTTTTTTCCTTTGTCTACTATCCACACGTAGTAAATTAGACCTACTGTCAGTATCAGTCTCTGCTGATTTAGGGCAGCACGTGGCACTCCTGCAGGGCATTCCCTGGAAACCACCCTACAGACAACCCAGATCAGTCCCCAAGCTGTGCTGCCACCAGGCTGACCGGTGTTTTCCAGTGTGCTACACAACCAGCCGCGGCCCTTCACAGATTAAATCAGTTAAATCAGGCCATGTCTGGTTATAAATCTCTCCACAGAGCGGTGGGGAACAAGGTGAGCAACTCATTTATCTGCTAATGGGAACTCTGAGCCAAATTTCCCGACCATGGTGCCAGAACAGCAGAAGACACCTGCACCCGAAGCTCACGCTGCTTCCGCCGGGTGTTCTTGGGCAGGAACAGCAGAGGTAGAACATGATTTTGAGTAAGGAAATACAATCTCAGACACTGGGCATTGAGCTTTTTAACATATTTTTTGACCTAGCAAGTAATTAATTTTTGTAACACATAATTTTAATGTTACGCTAATTAACCTTAAACTAGAATGAATTTTCTGACAATGACTATCTATGGAAGCACTGATGACATCCATGGGCCATTTAATGATTAATGCTCTTGTACTCAAAATCACTATCAAAGTCTAAAAAGGGGGAAGGAATACAATTTAAAACAATTGCTAAACATGGAAAGATCTTTAATTCAAGTTCAGCATCCTTAACTCATCTCTGGACTGGTGATTACTCAACACTTAGGATTTCAGTTGGACAAATAATACAATTTTTTTTGTGGCACAGATGTTTCTTTCAAAAGAAAGAAGCAATATTTGCAATATGCACAATAGCAATGAATCCTTCAACACGTTTCCTCATATATATGTAGGGGAATAATATTGTAATTACACAAGTGTAATTATTGTGCAATTACCTAACAAAATAAAAGCACTTCTATCCTTGATATCAAAATTTACATTACAGATGAGTGGCTTTAATATGTTGGTTTGCATTTGTCTCTGGACAAGCAGAATCTCGTTTTATTGGTGATGAACTTGGCTGAGACCAACAAAGGGAACCCAGGAGTTCAGGGGAGACAGTGCTGGCAATTCTGTCGGCTTGGAGGTGCTGCATCACGGTGCACCCAGTCCCTTTCCATGGCTCTGGAAGGCTGGTTCTGCTGCAAATGGTGCCTTTTGACAGGACAAAAACTGAAGCCTCATCGTCTACAGTCATTAAAAATCTCCTTGTGCTACTTGCAGGAGTATGGATTTCAAGTCTTGGGCCAATTCCACTTTGGCTAATTACACTCTGCTTACCTATATATTTTCTCTGCAATTCTAAATGGATACAATATTTTCCAATTAGTGCCTTAAATGGCTCCGCATTATAATTGTGCACTATTAAAAAGCTACACGTTCCACCCAAGAAATCTCTGCACCTTTGAAGCACGCTATGCCCTAAACACAGGGTGCAGAGGGCTCTGGAGACCTGTGTAAGAGGCCCCCATCTGATGTGAAAGGAAAAACACCTGCAAAACCTATTTATTAGATAATAAAAAGCATTGCTAAGAAACTTGTATTTAACACAAAATATTCACTGTTTGCATGGTATCAGGCAAGTTCAAATGCTCAGGAGTTCTAGCTAATATACTTCAGCACCTATACAGCTACAAAGTCCACTTGTTTCCCACGTCTTTCTTAAAGCAAACCTTAGAGATAAGACAAACATACTGAATGTACAATCTGTCTCTTTATATAGCACAGATATCACCCATGCACACTGAGAATTTCCTTAGTCTGCACAGCTGGTACGTTATATCAGCATAAAATGTGTGCTTGCATGTTTAAATAACATAGCAGAAATCTCAAGGGCTGCAGATTGAGCTTTCCCAAAACACTTCCGAGATGACTATTTCATTAAGCAGTGAGAGACTGAAAGCAACACTGTCGTGGTTTAACCCCAGCCAGCAACTGAGCTCCACGCAGCCACTTGCTCCCTTCTCCTCATGGCAGGATGCAGAGGAGAACAGGAGAAAAGCAAAACTCGTGGGTTGAGATAAAGACAGTTTAATAAGACAGCAAGGGAAGAAAAAAAATAGTTATTATTAGCAACAATAATAATAGAATACACAAAATAAGTGATGCACAATGCAGTCGTGCACCACCTGAGCACCTAATGGGTGCCCAGCCCATTCCTGAGCAGCAATTCCAGCCCTCTGGCCAGCTGCCCCTGTTTAAATACTGAGCATGATGCCCTGTGGTGTGGAATGTCCCTCTGGCCAGCTTGGGTCAGCTGTCCTGGCTGTGCTCCCTCCCAGCTCCCTGTGCACCTCCTCGCTGGGAGGGCACGGGAACCTGGAAAGCCCTTGACTTGGTGACAAGTGACAAGCACCACTTGTATGCACTGATGTTTTAGATGTCGCTTCAATCTCATACCAGCTAATAAGAAGAAAATGAACTCTATCCCAGTCGAAACGAGTACAAACAGGAATAATTTCCTATAGGAAAACACTGCAGTAGTGAAGCCTTGACTAAATGCAATCAAACATCAAGGTGCTCACTCCATGCAGTTTAAACACAAAACAGTCGTTGCAGAAGTTACGCAAGAGGATGCACTTTCCCTTGCCTTTGAAGTATTTAATAATAAAAGCATAAAAATAGCCCCAGTGCACTAACCCTGCCTCTTAAATCTTCCGTGCTTTGCTTGGATAACCGCTGCCAGCTTGGCCAGCTTCTGCAGCAGTTCCTCAAGCCAACAGCACATCAATTTTGCTCGGCTCCAAGTCACAGGGTGTTCACAAACAAAGCACAGGACAGGGATTTGTCTCAGATATACTGAGCCTCAGCAGACAAACGGATGGGAATGATTTTCACATCAATTAGCCAGTGCAGAGAAAGAGGAGAACAAAGCCAAATGGAATGGATGTGCTACAATATTAAGCTATACTTCTAGGCATGATGTTTGCAGCTGTAATGCCTGTACACCAACAAAAGCCACTGAAACTTGTGCTAAGTGTTTTATTACCAGTAATTAAGCAAAGAGATATATAAGGAACTGCTGCATCTCCCTGCGGTGGCAAAAAAAGGGAATGGAAGAGCTGTGGTTGCAATTATAGAGGTAAACTTCAGACTTGATTCAGAAGTTAATCACTTTCAGAGCTCGGAAATACTCGGGGAAATTATTCTGCTCGGCGTAAGCCTGCACATCCATGAGTTTATGATCCTTTTTTAAACGCATTTTTTCCCTCTGTCCTTTCCTTGGCAGGCTGGCATCAGTTTGGCACTTGCTGTCTCAAAAGCACAAGGACTGGGGACTAAGTGAGCATCATTTCAGATGCCTTTCATTAACATTTTGGCAAGGGCTTAAACACTGCACACAGGTAACGTGTTTGTTTACTGGGATTTCTCCAACAATTTTAAAAAAATTTCTCTATTTACAACCTCCCCAGTCCTTGGCACAAATTTCTTAAAGCAACTCATTGACACCTTTGAACCGCTCCTGGTTTGTTAAAAGTTGAAGGAATATTATACTCAAACAGGCAGCGAGCGATTCCCGCTACCAGAATGTGTCCGCGGCGCCTTCATAGCCACAGTCCATTCCTTATTTCATTAGTCCTGCTGACATACAGAAGAGAAACGGGTTGTTTTAGGCTGTGCTACTTCTTCTAAGTGAATGCAAGCTACTCTGTTGAACTCTGGGCAATTTAGATACAGTAAATGGAAGCTTGTACATGATTACTGTCATTAGATTCTTTGTTTAATTCTAAATTGAAGTTTATTATATCCACACTGTTAGCAGATACTCTGGCTTGAATGCTGTACATTTTTTTTCATCTAGGGGAGGAAACCACTCGCGCTTCCAAAGTTGCCAAGTGCATCCATCTAAACCTCAGATACTTCTATTGCCCCTTCTGAAATCCTTTAGCTCCGAGTAAGTCGGCTTATCCTCATTTTACCTTTTTATTCTTGATTTCTTTTCTCTTTTTGCTACCTTATTTCAGGTTTGCACAAAACGAGGGGACATAATTAGATCTAGCACTAACACATCACATGGAAATAAAATCTAAACACCTGCCGATCTCACTCAAGTCTTTACAGCGCAAGGAGAGGCTGAGCCTCGCGTCTCTGCAGTTTCGCAGGAGACTATTTGGTGCTTCAGTAGATTTTGTTCCATAACAAGTTAACCCTTTGTGTGTATCCCTGCTGCCATTTTAAATTTATATGCATCTAAATCATAGGATTGACAGCGTGAGTTATGTTCAGAGGTCTGGGAGAGGCATCTTTTGGATACGGCAGGATGTATTTATACAGTAACACTAAAACAGTTAATAAAAATGACAGGATTACACATGCATTCACTTCACTCTACCAAAGGCTCGATCTGAGTTATCTCCAGTCTAAAATGGGTTCTAAAACTTCAATCAACCTGCATGATATTGGAAAATAAGAGATCCTGCAGATTGTGAAGAACATGTTTGGATACTGAACAACATTGGTTTCAGCTCATTAACACCACACGCAATAAATATTTCTCTCAGGTTTTACTTTTTGGGTTGCCAGTGAGAGTCAAGCCTAAGCAAGCCAGCACTTGCCCAGAAAAGACCCTGGTTCTTACATCCCTGTTTGAGCATTTGTGGGGGTAAACAAAAATCATTGAGGCTGTGAGAATTTCATCTGTAGGGGAATTTTGCACCAGTGGGAATCCTTCCATGAGCCCTTCACAGGCAGGGTTTTCAGCTCCTATCTGTACTGAAGCAACTCCGTGCTCTGCAACAGCCACGTGCTAATACCTGTTTGTTCTGAAACAGGCATTCTCTTACATCAGAGACTTGCGGATAATTCCCAAAGAGGATGTCACCCGGCAGTTCTCAAATCTGGCTCTAAGCATTTAAGTTGTTAGACCACAAAAACATTTTCAGCCATCTCTCACCAAACATTTCGATTTCTTTCAAAAACTAAATTTCTCTGGTTGAAAACAAGCACATTTGTTGTCTGAACACAAAGGAGGTACCAGCTTCTGAATGTTACTGACTATGAAAGAACATCTTGCCAGTGGAAATGAAGCCACCCTAACGTGATGTTATTATACACTTATTGCAAGTGCACGAGGCCCAAAATGAGCTTTTATTAATGAAAGGATTCCAGCCAAGCTCTGTGGGACTGCCCTGGACATTACTTCTGTAACCTGTCATCGGCAGAAGGAGAGACAGAGCTCAGTGATGGCACTGTTGCAACGCCTGTGTGGCACATGACAGTTTCAGTTCATTGAATTTATGATGTGAAATTCCAGTCCTGATCGTGAACACCCTCCCTCCTTTCCTCTGAAAATTAATTCACATGAATTCCTGATTAATAATAAAAGGCCCTGCCATCAGCATTCAGAGCCCCAGCCGGGGCTGTCATGGCTCAGAGGGCAGAAATCTGCTTAGAGCTACAGGAGAACCCAACTGAATTTGTGGCGTCTCAGTCTATGAATGTGTAAGCACTTCATCTGTTCACCAAAACACAATGTGCTGGAAAGCAGTGGGCAAAAGGAGCTGCACACATGCTGGCCCAGGAGCAGGGCTAGGTGGCAGTGTGCAAGCATGGCAACCAAGGCGATTAAGCTGGTACCACTACATTTCCTGAAGGATAAATAGGAAACTGTTTGCATCAGGTGTTTACTTCTACCAAGAAAAGGATCAAGTCAATTCACAATTTTAGACACTCATCTTTTTCTTGAGGTTTCTGGCAATGCCTCTATTATCTCCCTATGAGGAACTGTTGTTCTGAGTCTCATGAACAGAGACTGAACTATGTCACTGGTTTTGTGAAGCTGCAAAGGCAGAGTCACTCATTTGCCCTTCACGTGGGAATGATGAAAAGTCGATGGCGTGGCAGAAAACCTACTTCACTCGTGAACAGAGTTCATCAGTCAAAAAAGCCATTTCCTTCACTTCATACTTCTATTGGACCACATTTTGTGCATAAGGTGGGGACTGTGGGGTATTCAGAAGATCTTATTTCTCAAGGCGTTGCTGGTGTTGCTGAAAATAACATAGAAAGCAAGTTTCTGATACACTACATCATCACAGTTAGTAGATCCACGGCACTAGAAATTCAGTGGAAAGCTATTTTTAAACAGATTATCCCTGTCTCAATGACCAAGCGTTTGTCCAAGTGTTGTAGTACCTTGTTATAGCAAACCTAACAAGCGAATCTGGAAAAGGAGTGGCACTGAATTAATACAACAAACAATTAAATGATTGATGGTCTTTATCTTTTTCCCCATACCTCCTCATCTGTGACATTCACATCCACTGTTTGTGACTGAATGGCTTTGGTTACATAGTCAATGTTGTTTTCTCTGCAGTAATCAAAAACGTTCTTGTCCTCTTCCCTATTGAGGAAACAAAAGCAAAAGAAGCACCGTGTTACTGCACAACGCAAAGGCCCACATGCACATCATAAGCTCTAACTTTGCTACAGACATTTCAACAGTACTGCTGGACTGACACAGACACCTAGTATTGCACATGCAGAATAATAGGTTTTTTCCCACGGTAAGTGACAGAAGGTCCTGCTTCCTAGAAATCAAAGGTTGTTTTCAAAAACGTTACACCAGGGCAAAAGTCAGTTTACTCCTGTGGCTTGGCATGGGTAGTCTACATGGCTGGACTGCAAAACCCATGGTCAGGTCCACAGAAGCTAAAAGGCTAAAGCTGCTCTTCTCCCTGCTACACAACCTTGTAACGGCTGCTCTGGGTCACATGAAAGGCCCTTCCGATGCCGTCCATCTCAGACAGCGGCCACTGATGGTGGCTTGGAGAAAAAAGAAGAAACAAGACACACACAAAGTAATTTGGCCCCAGTTAGATCCTTCCAGCTTTGGAAACTCAGTGGCTTAAGGATTTCTGCAGCCAGATGTTGCGTGCAGATGAGCATATTTATCAGTCTTTTCCAGGGCCTTATTCCACTCCGTTCTGCTCTTTACCCCATTCATTCTCTTGGCCGCTCTAAAGGACAAGCTGTGCAACTGAGTATTCTGAGTGTGAAGGGGTCAGCAATGGGCAAGCACTTCATTTGGTGGCTTTAAAACAGGCACTTGATGTTATTGGGCACTCTTTGATAAGTAATTGTTCAGGGATTTGTGAAATCTTTGGTGCTTGTCTGGGAACCTGCTCACAGGGTTTGGCTGGTTTTATTTCTATATTCCCCAGCCTGCAAGTGACCCCATCGCACTCCTTTTGGTATCTATGGTGTTAAGAAAAAGCTTGATCACGATCTCAGTAGAGGGACCCCACGTGTCTGTGCCAGGACAACACCATGTGCTCACCCAGACCTGCGCGCAGGCAGAAAGATCCACAAGTCATGGTCTCACAGGTACCCGAGTTACACTTGCAGCTTCTTCTAGATCTAAAAGCAGTACCCTCGCTTCAGGGTAAATTTCTGTTCTTACCCCCAAACAAAACTTCTACTGAAGTGAAGACATTTCACAGATTCTTAAACCATTATGAAAGAGCTTTGTACAAGTGACTGGAGCTACAGAGCTGAAGGTGAAAAAGCAAATGTTAGGAAACTGTAGTGAATGGATGGAGCAAAACAAAGACACTTTATCTGGCTGTATAAATCTGCATTCACTTATCTAATGATGGGAAGTTACTGACACCAGTATTGGTGAGAAAGTGCAACTCTCCTACCATCCATGCTGGTATGCCAGTGGAAAGGCACTTATTCCAACACAGCCAATTTTCCTGTGGAAAGAGGGCTATGGCATACTAGCATGAGGCATGTTTACAGTGATATCTTTAGGTATAGATCATCAAATTATAAGAATGGTTTGGGCTGGAAGGGACCTTAATGATCATCCAGTTCCAGCCCTCCTGCCATGGGCAGGGACACCTCCCACTGGATCAGGGGGCTCAAAGACCCATCCAATCAGGGTTTGAACACCTCCAGGGATGGGGTGTGTTCAACATCGATACAATTGTGTTCCTAGTAAGGAGTAAAGAAAAGAGGCCATTGGTTTTCCAGAAGTAAACCAGAAACCCTCGTACTATTGTGTCTTTCTAGTTTCCAGACAAAATCCACAGCTTAAACGCACTCATCTATGTTGCTATGGGACTTAGTGGCTTCACAAGAATTAAACACAAAGTTGCTGCCTCTCATGACATCCCCAGTTTTCAATCACCTCAACTTAAGATAGTCTGGATGTTCAGCAGAAGTCAAGACTTTACAGCCTCAAACGAAATGGTCTTGAACCTTGCAGGCTAGCAAACATCAGCGCAAAGAAAAGTAAATTCTAAACATTATCTGCATTTGAGTAATGGGTTACAAGAAAAAATGATGCTCTTCAACCCCTGGTCCCATCAACAATGAAAACACCGATGTCACCAAGGCCATGTCCCCTGCTCCCATCAGGGCAAAACTCCATGACATTACTTTACTTCCAATGTTATTTTTACACACTTGGCTTACTAAGTTACACACTTGTGCTTCAGACCTCAAGCATCTGTATCCTTCCTCAGTGCCAGTAAAGTGGGAAAAAGTGCTGACATTCAGCTCCTGCAGTAGAAGTGCTGCTTTCTCCAAAGAAGTCATCTCTGCTGACCTCCCTCTCATGTTGCTCCTTTCATAGCACAGTTTTCCTGCACAACATCCCCATTTTCTGCACACAAGGAGTCCTTCCTCATAGCTGACTTGCACCATTCTAGCAAAGAGCCGGATGCTGCACAAGATTTCAGGTTCTACATACAGGAATAGGGACATTACAGAAGTCTTCCAGTTTCTTAACCCCTCTCTCATGAACTCATTCACGGGAGGTCTTGCCTGTACACCACATGAGCTCCTGGGAAATACATCACTGCATGCTTTAGATGCAATTACTTTGAAACCTGGGGAAAAAAGAAACTCAGGGCAGGATTAGAAAAGGCAAAAGCTTGGGATGGAGCTTGACAGATCCACGATGGAGGTTATGAGACATGCCTACCCCACTAACAAGGGCTGATGTGATACGCTGGGACGTCCCTCTAGTCCTGGCTCGTTAGTACAGCCTCTCAAACACACCCTCGGCTGCCGGAAGGGTCAGAGGACACCACACAGTAACCTGGTTCTACCAGTGCTTCCCCCACTGCACACAATTCATCTGTTACAGGTCACTCTTTCTTCCGTAACACCCAGTCCTTGCTAGGGAAGTCCACAACCATCCTCAGTTACTCCTACATAATTTTCTATGTCACAACCCTGAGCTCCAGCTGTGCCCTCTGTCCCTGGCAGTGATGCCACTCAGTCAGCCTGGGTGCTGGAATTTCCCCTCAGCCCTGCTGGACCTCGCATGGCAGCGATAAAGCAAAAAAGTGTGCTCCACAGGGAGCGCGCTGCAGGCTCTGCACCAGCAGAGAGAAGGCTCGCGATCACTGACGTACCAAAGCCAGGCAGTCTTCCTATCACAGCCTCCAGACAAGACTTCTGCAGCCTTTTCCCAAGGATATTACTGTCTGCAAGGGGGAAATGACCTGACACAGCTATTTGGGCATGATTTAGCTTTTCTGGAATAACCACTGCTGAAAATGCTCTATATATCCCCCTTCCAAAAAACCACTTCTCTTTCAGAAATCTCCACAATGGAATTAATCCAGAAGAGCCATTTCCCCACCTGAAGAAAAGGTTTGGGGAAATTTCGTCTCTCTACTCTGCATTTATTTCTTAAGCTTTAAACCACTTCTCCGCTCCTGATGCCCCCTTTAAAAAAACATTTGCAAATATTATCTCCAGCCTTTCTATAAATATTAACAAAGAAAAATGAGTCCTTTCCTAAATAGATTTGAGGGAAGCCCACACAGTCGTAAGGAAGATATTTTACCTGCAAACAAAACAGTCACTTGAAGATGCACTCCAGACATTTAAAACAATTTGATCCATTTGTGTGCCAAAACCAAGACGGGAAACTGAGAAAAGAGCTCAGAGGAGTTAAAACCAGATTTTTGGAGGGACCAATACTAGGAAAAAAGCTCCACTTGAGTGGAATAAAGACAAGTTAATGTTCTTTTCCGACTTTGCATTCAAAAGCACACAGGACAAATAAGAAACATAGCTTGAAAACCTTGCAACTCAGGGTTTGTTTCCCCCTTTATTTCATGTGTGTAGGTGTACATAATGAATAATCCCTCCACTGCAGTAGCTACAAGAAAACAAAAAGGATGCAGTGTTTTTAACAAACTGGTTCGTAGTGGGAATTTGCACTCCTGGTGAGTCAGCAGCCAAGACTTAGAAACTGGCAGACGGTCTAAAATCAAGTAGAAGTACATCAGAAACACAGAAGTAAGTGACACTGCAAGGACATTGCTCAGATAATGTTGGAGAAGGGGGAACCCGTAGCACGTCTATCAGTATTTTCAGAAAAAAAATCTCAGTTTAAGTAAAAATACAGCATTCAAGACATCTTCAGATGGGACAGACCATGAAACTCAAGCTAATGGAGATTCATATGATTATTAAAAAGCTGTAGCTAATAGGAAGTCTCAGATGCAATTCTGTTTCCATGTCAGACTGTGTGGTATTCAAGCACTGGCTCTCCTTGTTGAGCTAAAAAGGAGTCTAAAAAGTCTAAGGAAGCTAAAAAATTGGGGACTACGTGACTGTCAGTAAAGGCAGTGAACATGTTTACATCTGTTTTCTGAGGATAGGTTCCTCTTCTCCCTTGCTGACACATGTTCAGCCCCCAAAGCTGTTTTCTTCTGCTCTGCCCCCTCCCCAGAGATGCTAACTCTGATTGATGTCAAGTTGAAGCATATCTGCTACCTGCAGGTAACATACGGGCAGCTTTTTCCATCCTTGAATAAACTGATGCGGAAGGACTTAAGCCAAGCCATCTCTTCCCAAGCTTGGAAGGCATCTCAAGCCTTCTTCATAAGCTGTCCAAAACACATGTTAAGCCAACAGGTTTCAAACAGCACATGGAAGAGATCTGCCACCCATCAATTAGCCTTCATTTCTTACCTGGAGTGCTGTAAATCTATTTGCTTCCTAAACAGCCACCAAGACTGCCACGAAAAGGGGCAGAGAAGAGCCTTGAAACTCAGATATTCTACCCTTGGGCAGAGAACATCCTCCAGGTTTGCCCTTGCCCCTTCCTCCCTCCTCACAGGTGACCTCCAGCACAAATCTCTGGGCAGAGGGCTGTGATCAGGTGCTACCTTGGGCATCCTCTCCCCTTTTCCTGAGGCTGGTGCAAACCACGTCCCAGTGGCCACGCTGCGGAGCGGCCCCGGGTGCTGCTAACAGGTGGCTTTGCCCGTCTACTTGGCACGACGCTGCCGAGTGAGTGGGAGCACAGCAGAGCAGCGCAGGCGGCATGCAGGGAGCCGAGAGAGACTCGCAACACTTACTGTTTATGTCAAGGCCCTCAGCCCCCAAGGGACCCATTTTCACATAATCTATAATTATCTCTTCGCTTTAATCGCTTCGTCACTTCTGAGGCTCTCCTGGGCACAGGAAGAGGAAAAGCTCATTAACTGAACCTTTTCTACTCTCTCCAGCCACCCATAGCTTTTAATTGCTTGGTGTTGTTATTATCTATCAGTGCAACTGGGATCATTTTCATAAGAAAGGGTGGTGGGAGGGAGGGAGGCAGGAGCAGGTCCCTGAGGTATGCACCACAGACAAACCTTTGCTTTCTCAATTATTTATGCCAGCTGAGGTTTTACAAGCTGAATAAATCCATAACTCAAGTTTATTTTGAACCAGCAGGCCGTCCCGGGGGAAGTGTTGCCCACTTGCCGGCACACTCGCGTGCCGTCCTCCGAGAGCAGCCGGGACATAGCGAGACATGTGTCATCCAATTCCCCACCCGTCGCCACGCTGCCGCACGCACTTGGCTAGATTAGCGGCAGCACCAGAGGGGAGGCAGCCGCGAAAACCCCGCACAGGAGCTGCCACCGAAGGACAAGCTCTCCCAAAGGGAAGGCAGGCCTGAGCCAAGCTGCCCCTTTGCACAACAAAGCAAAGCCCCAAGGGTCACCACTCTGGGGGACAATAAAAGCAGGGAAGCAATAAACTTGGCAATCATCTTGAAGTCAGGGACTTGCCCGCTAACCATCATCACAAGAGCATCCATTTCTAAATAACACAGACCTGGAAAAAACCCAAGCCCCAGCTGCCTGGACCCGCAGGTGTTTTGTTTGAGACGCACCACGGCTGAGTACACCGTGAGCTGCTTGGGTTCCGCACAACTGGGAAAGCTCTTCCGCAGGGATTGCCCAGCCCAGTATTTGTGCAAGTGACAGACATCTGTGGCGCAGCAACCCAAATGCACACACAACACCAGCACGAGCCTGTAATTCCCAACACGGCAAGGATGTCGGCTTTGCTCTCATTTCCAGTGCCGATGTTCCCGAAAGCAGGGCTGAAGGGAGAGAACCAAACCCCAACCATGCTCCGGAGCACTGGGCTCATCTCAAAAGCTGTCACCGCTCCAAAGCTCCATCCTTGCAATGGATACTGGAAGCAGCTCTTTAAAATTCAGCAGCCTTTGTGCCTGACCACACGCAGCGACCTCTGGTATTTTCTGCCAAAACAGTTCATTTGTCTCGCACAACAACTAATCAATTCCTGAGGCCATCCATCACGGGGGCTCGCGCGAGCCGGCCCAGCAGCAGGGCCAGATGGCAGCTGTGTTAGTGGGATTAATACAATTCTGATAGATTACACGGCATCAGGTGGGCTCCTAAATACGAGGGGTGCCTGCTCTGCGCCCCAATCCTAAAGGGATCAACCGGCATTGGTCCCAAGTGGTATGGAAAAGGGTGGAAGTTTTTACCTGAAAAAGGCTTCTTCAGCACCCCTCAGGTTGGCAGAAGTGCAAAGCACAGCTCAGGGAGTCCTCTGTGCCGACCGCTGGATGTCATTCCCAACCTGGCATGTTGGGCTGCATGGAAGCAGCCCATGGTAGAGTGCAGGGCTCCTCCAGAGGAAGGGGAATGGGATGCAGACATTTGGCATCATTATTTCTTATTCTCCATCTGCCAAGCCAATGTTTTCATTTGCTGAAACCTTTAGACACTGCCTCCCCTTCGCCCCTGCTTTAAAAATTATTGAAAAATCACTTCAAAGTTGAATTTCCAGGGCTATGGTATTTTTGGCATCTCCCTCAGTTTGTGTCTTCTTTACACTGGTGACGCATCAGCCAACCTCATCTCACTGCTCATTTCCCAGGTTTGTGAAACTGTAATTATAGGTATTTGATCATGAAAGAGCTTAACCGCTCCTGCTTTTGTTCTGGTAATAAGACCAGAAAAGAGACATGAAGCTTTATGTAGCAGTAAAAAAACCCACTGCTATACCCAGCCTGAAATCACAGATAATCCCTAAATTCCTCCTTCCAGGGAAACCTCCAAGTCCCAGCACCAGTCACCAGCACACGTTATTTTTGTGTAATGCCCAAAATGAGATAAGTGATTCGCAGAGAAACACTGAGGCAGAGCACTACGCTAATACATTCTCCAACTGCTCCCCATTAGTCACTGGGGGTACTTGAGCTCTTTATTGCAGGGTTTATTAATGACTCCTAATTGATGACCAGTGCCCAGCACCCCAAAGTAAATAACTGCTACGCCTCATTAGCTCAAGCGACCTTCTCCTGATTTGAGGATTGATCTACGAACACACAAATTGCACTGATTCAACCGGATCTCCTTCTAAATTGATTTAATTAGATCAGTATAACCTGTTTCTATGGATGCTCTTGAATTTATTTGGAATCAGTGCAATGTACTTCTGTGAGCCAGATGGACAATTTTTCTATCTTGTTCCCCAAACCAGAAACATTTGAGATAATTAGTGATAAGACAAAATCAGGCCTGGCACCATCCCAGTGCCTCCTACTTGTGATCGACTTGACTTTAGGGCAGAGTATGGTAACTCCAGTTTGTCCAACATTTACAGTTTTGCACCCTAAAACTCAAGCATTTCATTCATGAATATAAGCATTATTTATGCATAATTTTAGACACGGTTTGAATGGCATTGCTGCAGTGCTTCGTAATTTACTGCTGATAGTAAAATAGTGGTTTATGCTAATTAAAACAATATCTCTCATCTTCCTGTTACATAGCAGCAGCTTGGAGAATCATTTTGATAAACTGTTTAAAAGCTTCTGGTAAGAATAAAACAAAGTGAACCTGCTTAGGTGAACCTTCAAAACTCTGCGCTTGCATTCTTGTCTATCTCCTGGTTCAAGGCAAGGTTGTGACGATGCCAGGCTTCAGATAAATTAGGCAGCCTTTTCCTGCCTTTGTATCAGCGGAATCCTAAAGGGCACACGATAGGCTGTGTTTAGCAGAATAATGCCTACTGAGAAATTGCTTTCAGCAGTCTGTCAGAACCTGGGGCTGACGAGGACTTGAGTTTTATTTTTTAGTACCTCAAAAAGTGTATTTGACTTATCCCAGGCTTCCTTAAAACGATTCTGTAACTAGAAAATATTTATGCTACTGACAGCCCTGGGAAACAGAGACTGAAGAGGTTTTATTTATATTGCAGTTTTTGCAGGCTCGTTGTAAAGCTTCAGTGGCCCCACCACAGACAACTGAGTCAATAAAACAGTCTGCATCAAAGTTTCTTTTCTCAGATTGCCCATTTTGAGGTAGTACACGTGTGGAAAAATAACAGAAGAGTGGCACGGAGGACTGCAAACACGCTCAAGTGACTTGCAGCTGGTGTGTAGGAAAGCATACAGATCACACTCACTGTCATTTAGCCTTGTGTGTTGGACAAGTAGAACTCTGTGTTTAGATGACACAGACCTATGATAGAGGCTTGCTGCTGAACATGCTTGAGATTCCTGCATGAATCCTTGAAATACACGTGAAAACAGCAGGTTGGGTGATCTTCTAGCATGGACCGAGCTCCACACTGCCTGCATCCCCATGCCTCTGCCCAGGTGCTACTCCAGGGATCCTCTGGTCGGTGAAGTAATGAAAATAAATTTACTCTTCACATTTCGTCTGGGGTTTTGTGGTTGTTCCTGCATCCTATCTGTCCCAACTCACACAATACACATGCACACTAAACTTAGAGGATGGGACTCACCTGTTACTATCAAAGTGTTTAAGTCTGTCCTTAAACATTTTTATTTTCTTTCTCTATATAAAAAGTTTATTTTTTTAAGACTACTTTCTGTTTACAGATGCACTGAAACACCACTGAAGGCTAACCTTATGTTCCTGTAAGTAACCACTCACAGCCTCAGGAAAGTCAACTTCCTCAGCTGAGTGGCAATTCCACCAATTCACTCTGTGCTCCAAACAAACTCGGCTGCCGAACTGAACAGTCAGATCCATCCTCCTTCAGCTCACCTACTCACAGATTCAGTACCAGTGATTTTGCTGTTTAGGACTATGCTTTTACTAGTATAATTGTAGAATCACAGAATGGTTTGGGTTGGAAGGGACCTCAAAGCCCATCCAGTTCCAACCCCCTGCCATGGGCAGGGACACCTCCCACCAGACCAGGCTGCTACAAGCCCCATCCAACCTGGCCTTGAACACCTCCAGGGAGGAGGCAGCCACAGCTTCCCTGGACAACCTCGGCCAGGGCCTCCCCACCCTCATTGTGAAGAATTTCTTCCTAATGTCTAATCTAAGTCTTCCCAGTTCCAATTTAAAGCCCTTTCACCCCATCCTATCACTACATGTCCTTGTAAAAAGTCCCACCATTTGGGATGTGCCTGTACTTGCACACATTCCCTGTTACAGTAAGAGAATGAAGAGCAGACAAAAGCCATAATAATGGGCAACTGCACTGAGAAAGCTGAAGCTGTATAACCTGCCTGTGGGCGAGATCATGATGACGCTTGCTGACTTCCTATCTTGCAACTGAAGACTGATGCCTGTGAGCCGAACTGTGCTATTGGACCACATGTGTTTCCATTCTGCCAGCAGTCAGGAGACTTCATTGAACTCACTTTGAGCAGAAGCACCCTGTTGCAGCATAGCTCACACTTAGCACCCAACACTGGGCAGCACTGACATGTTTTGTTCCTAAAAGAAGAAATCAAACAGGATTTAAACCATAAGGTCAAGCTATGAGATCAAGGACGTTGGCCGAGACCAACATTGACAGCAAGGATGAAAAAGAACAGCTACACACAAGCTCTCTCAAAGGGTGCATTAAACCAAGGCCATACCTGGCCAGCTCTGCAGTCCAGACCCAAGAGTGAGTTAAAGATGTGTTGGCTCTCCATGCAAGGCGGAGAAGGCTATTCCTGGCCAACTGTTCCATCTTGCTACGACAAAGACTGCAACACCGAGAGAAGTGCTTGCACTACCGCCAAGCACAAAACCATCACCCCCCTTGCTTATACGGAATAGTCATATCAATTTTCCCCTGAGCTCCTTGCAAAGGGTTTGGAAACGCCTGCTCAAAATTTATTTTTCATTGGTTTGCGACAACAAATGAAAGAAATGCTGTGTTAGAGTTTTAACACCTTGGGAAAGTTCTCAGCAAGCTTGGCAGGCTGTGTGTGTTGAAAGCAGTGTTTATCTTTTAATTTCCTGGGACTAAAATGATGCGAGACAGTCAAAACAAATGGGATCACATACACATAAATAGCTGATTGCAACATGACAGCAAACACTGCTCAAAAATTTAGTCTTCCCTGACTGTTCATTTTAACTAAAAATACTTTGCTGTATTCTGAAAGATCCTCCAAGCAATCACTTAGGTATTGGAGTTAATATTATATCTATGATTAGTAGTCTGGAATAGTAAAAAATCAACCAAACAAAAACACCCAGCTGTCCTTATCCAGTAGCTAATGTCACTTACTGCTTGCACCTTGACAGTTCTTAAATAGCAGCCATTCTAGCTCAGTGAATGCACTCCTGCCATGCTAGCTGCAGCAGCTAGAAAAAATTAATTTGATATAAGGTACAAACTCTCCCTGAAGGCAAACACTGTCCAGCATTAAAACCTTCACTGAACAATCCTTAATGAATGTATTGGTAAAGAAATAACTATTTGAAAAAGGTAGTGTCTGAATAGCTTTCTATTAAAAATATCCAATATTACCTTTTTTTTAGTCATATAACTGAAAAATGGGAAGCCTTGCCCTTCCCCCACATCTTGTGCTAGGGAAAGGTTACTACCTGGCAATGATACAGGCAGTTATTGATTTAAATGATTATGGACCTGAAAAGTTCTTTCCTGTCATTTATTATCCTGTTGTAGTTGCCACCACACTTGTGAGATATTAAAAAAAAAAAAAAAGCTTACCAAAATGGCATTAGAAAAATACTGTTTTTAACTGAAGTCCGGCACAGATAATCACCTGATTGTTTCTTCTTGATATAATGAGCTGACAACTGGGCCTCCAAATGTGGTTTTGCTTTCCTTTCCCCTCTTCTCCGTCACCTGAAAGAAAAAGAAATATTGGTCCAGCACCCAGCCTGTGCCACCTCTCCTCCATCTCCACTCCTCCCCTGCCCCAAGAGAAGGGATCAGCCCTCTGGAAGCCTCATCTTCCCGGCAGACAGTTGCCCCCAACCTTTCTCCATCCAGAACAGCTGGCTGGATCCCTCAGCAAAGCAGATCAATGCTCCTCTGCAGGCGACCCAGAAGGGTCACTCCAAAGGAAGGCTGGGCAACCTCGCCGTCCAGCTCACGAGCCAAAGCCACTACGCTCCCAGTCCTGGCCCCTCAGGACCCAAAAGCTGAGCCTCTGTGAGGCAGCATAATGTTACGTTACTGGATTGCAAAGCTTGCCTTTATAAATCTATTTAATATAGATTTAAAATTAAATTTTATAATGGGCAGCATTTCCAAATGATTTACTCCCAGGAACTCTAGGATTCTGAATGATTCCCACTATAATAGAAATGAACAATTAGAATAATGATTGATCGATACGGAGCCTCAGGCCTACATTTACAAAAAAAAACCCAACCAACCCCTGCTGCAGCTCGGGATCTTCAATTGCCTGACGTGACATTGATGCCAGACTTTGAGGAAGGGCTGCGTGCCTGCTGTCTGAAAGCCTGGTCCTCTCGAGGGGCGGGGCAGGGCCTCAGAAAACCCAACTCTTCCAGGGTAGCTCACCCATCAAAACTGGTTTGTGATTCGCAGCAGTAACTCCTTATCAAACCAGCCCACTAATTGCAACGTGCTGCTGTAAGCAGGCAGTTCTGTGGCTTTCTGGGATGAGAGATCCTCACACTTGGGATGAATAAAAGAAGCAGCAAAGAGAAAGCCATCCCAACCTCTAAGCAGGCTCTTGGTAGCTGCAATCGTAGCTGATTACACCAAAAAGTGCTGCTGCCTCAGCAGAATTCTACCTAGAAATATATTCATTTTAAGTAAAACATGCTTACATTTGTTTTAATTCCTGCTCCCCGGATTGCTTTGTTTAAAATCAGTTTACTGTTTCCCCATAATAAATTTACTTTTTCACTCCGTGCAGTTTGAGCCAACCAGTTCCACCTTTCAGCTCCCCTGTTCCTGCCCAAAGCTGTAACATTTATTTGGGTTTGCAGATATCACAAACCTACTGCGTTATAAGAAAAAATTCAAAGGAAATCGGCTTTGAGAACTATCCTGTGGCAAGTAGGGTTTCTCTAATTTAGAGTGAAAGATGACACAAAGTTCTACTTCCCTGAAGGGAAAGGGCTTACAGTGCAATGCCCCTCTTAAAAACTTATTTAGCAGAGAACCTTGCTGTCCATTTCCACACCACTTACAAAGATAATTCATTTCAGATCACCTGCTAGTATATGCAAGACATTTCTATCAGAGCTATGTGCACAACTAGTCTGTCTTCTTTGATATTTGGAAGAAGTGTTTTCCTCTGAGGTTGGGGAGGCCCTGGCCCAGGTTGCCCAGAGCAGTGGTGGCTGCTCCATCCCTGGAGGTGCTCAAGGCCAGGTTGGATGGGGCTTGGAGCCCCCTGATCCAGTGGGAGGTGTCCCTGCCCATGGCAGGAGGGTTGGAACCTTAATGTCCCTTCCAACCCAAACCATTCTATGACATTGAGGGACAGCGGTCATTCAATCAATATCAGAAACGACAAAAAATTGTTAATCTATATTCTTTCATCTCTTCCCACAACAGTTTTTGGTTGTTGCTTTTTTTCAAAGTCAGAAGCAACACTGAGAAAATATATTTTATCTTTCTAGAGGCATAAATTGTAAAAAAAAAGGTTTCTTGGATTAAGTTCACCTTCTTTGCAAAACCAAAGTATTTCTACCAAAGATTAATCATGTTGATTGAGTACACATAAGGTCATTGGGAAACCTAGCGATAAAGGCTTTCCCAAAAATGCTCAGGCAAAAACCTCTGTGGCTCTCAATCCACACACAGGTTATTTTGTCCAAGTAGCTTTTATCTCATCTCTTTCACATAGAAATAGGTAACTCAATAATCAATTTATGAATGTTGAACCAAGCTTATTTCATCATAGCCCTCAATATGTAGAACAAGGCTATGAAAAATGTTCAGGAAAGGCCTCGTTTATTCTCTCAGGATTTAATGTGCGCCTCTACTCTGCAAAGCCATGAAAGGCAGCAGCGTGGCTCCATCATTCATCACCACTGGACTTCCCAAGGGGAATCTGTCCAGGTTACAAGGAATGCTTCTTCCCAAAGAATGTTAACTCTGCTTCAAAGGAGACAAACTGGTTTCTTTCCAGCTGCCCTTGACAACTTGGTGATACCATGAGCTCATCTGCCAACTTCCAGTATCTATAACTGCCCAGCCTGCCAGGGACAGGCACGATGTAGCAAACTGGGTAACGAAAGAGGTGGGACAGAAGCAGTTGCTCCTTTCAAAGCACGTCACAGCTATTGGACCAACAGAAACCAGTGCTTTCATTTGTCACTCATACTGGTTGAAGGGATCAGTAATGTGCAGATGCACTTTCCTTCTCAAATCTCTTCACATTTCTACACCAGAAAAGGGCTTTTAGGGCTGGAAAGATAAAGCAAATGCTACATATACACAGATAATGAACAGTGAGTTTAAAGTCACATTACCTTGCAAACCACAATGAAATTAAAAACTGACGCTGCAAATTTTCTCTCTCCTCTGTTAAAAAAGGCACTAATAATTAACTATGTGGCCCTCAATTAAGCCAGCTCAATTTCTTTCACTGCTGGCAGCGCTGTCGGAAAGCACTGCAGATACACATGTAACTAATGATAGTTAAGAAATAACATGATCCCAGGCTCCCATAATTTGCAACCTGAATCCGAGAGAGATGACAGCAGTATTATCTGCAGTCAGGGCGATGGAAGAGATGTTGTAGGAAAGGCAAAATGAGGGGGCTGCCTTCAAACTGCCAGTTAGAAACTGTGGGAATAAAAGGGAATTTGTGACAGCACAGGAAGAAACCTCGCAGGTTTCACAGGCAGTGGGACATGGGAATAGATGATAAAGAAGTGTGAGAGACCCCTTAAGAGGCACTAGAATTTCTTGTGTTTTCCCCCGGTTCCTGTCCATTGATTCTTTGTTGCTTGTGCACAATTAAGGCTGATACCAGGTCACTGTTACTCTTGACAGTTAACTTTGGGAGGTGGATCTGGTTGACCAAAGCCAGCATAAATCATGGGCAAATACGTGCTTCAGTATGCAGCATACATAGTCATTAAGAGACATTTTCAACTCCCCTGACACCAGATGTATTCAGGGACTGGCGCAGGGAACTCCACTAAGCCCAGAACTATCCTTCTCAAATGTCACCAGGAATGCCAGAAGAAAAGCCACACTCCTCCCGGAAGAGACAGCAGAGCATCCTCATCCCTGCCTTGGTGCACTGTATTTGTCAATAAAAGACCGGCTCGATTCAAGGTACAATCGCATCTCGACTGGCTGTCACTGACAATGCTGCTCCAGACGGCCTCGAGGCCTGACAACCACTTTCGGAACAAAATGGAAATACAGGGACTAATATTTGCTAACATCATTAATTCATTTTTTTGCCTCCACTCCCCCTTCTCCCTTTATCCACGATGTCAAGATGTATACCTTTAAATTGTTGTCAGCCATAAAACAGACGTCGTGTCCCAGTTCAGAGGTTAACATATAATGACAGACACATTAAAAAACCCTTGTCCAATGCCTCACTGACAATTTCAGCTCCATCTTCTCTTCAACGAGACAGTAGCTCAAACTCACTTATAAGCTTTAATAAAATTAAAGCTTAATCATGATTGAAAAATAAAGGAGAAAGAAGATAGTTTTACCACACTAAGCATTATGGAAACAGAAAACAATTAGAGACAATTATTTTCTTTGTGATGGTTTTGAGTTCACCTTCTATTTTGGTCTCAGAAGTCTCCCACGATCACAGCATGATCCATGTCCCTTCTTGCATTTTTGGAGGGCAATTACCATCTAAAAGGAAGAGCAGTAGTTTCCTGCCAGGGGTTGGTTTGGTGGGCCAACCTCTTGCTATATCCCTGAAGACTGGACAGAGGTCCATTCTTTTTCACCTCTGTGCCCAAGCATTGTTTCAATACACACAAACCAGGCTGCCATGGATTTAATAAGATGGCACTTCCAAGGGCCCTTCTGATGGCTCACTTCAACCTCATGTGCCAGAACCTGTTACAGAGATGCAAGAGAACTCACCACTGGTGATCAGCTGGGACTGAACAGGACCAAATGGTGCACAGCTACTGGATGTGTAGGGCAAGGGACTCAGGAATCTGACTGAAGAGGAGTCCTACAAAGATGCTGCAGAATAGCCAGAACAGGACAAGTTCCAGATAAAGCTTTTTAAAAACACCATAACTTGGAGATAACAGAGGAGCTCGACTCAAGGCATCAGTTAAATGTGGGGCATCCCAGTTTTACCCAGATCCAGACACCCTGCACGCAGAGTAGTAAGAGCTGTTCAGAAAGGCACGGTACATCTATCACTTCCCCGGTTCCCTTACATCTCACTCCGACTTTTCTCCACACTCAAAACCTTTGAGCAGCTCCACATAAATACACCTTTAAGAAAGAGACAGGCACTACTAAAAAGGTTCTTCACATCACAGTACTTGTTTTCAAAGTTACACTAGCTAATGCCTTAAAACAGTCAAGACTGCAGATCATCATCACACATCCTGGAAACAGAAGAGGGAGACAACTTAAGCTGTGAATCGGGATCTCACACCAGAGCCACCACAGCGTGTGGAAGCAGATAACCTCGGGTTAGGTTCAGAGGTTACTTATTGTTTTATTTTTCTCTTTCTCTGAGCCTGATACAATTGGAATCGGAGTAGCAGTTGTATCCAGCTTCACAGGATGGAGACAAGAAGCACTCACAATAAAACTACGACAATCAAAACTCTTCTTAAGTGTTTTCAAGTAGTGATTACACAGTGCAGACTGCAACCTGCATCCATTCTGCATGATTTCCCTTCCTACAGCTCACCCTTCCTCCAGCCACAGGTGTCTGCACGGCGTGCTCCCTGGCTTCCCTGCGCAGAACCCGACGTTGAAGCCAGGGACACCCGTTGCCTTGCTCCACACCAGTTTGCGTAAAGGTGCACACACAGCAGCAGAAGAGGGAAACCTCCTGCTCAGTGGGAATGTGGTTAGCTCTCAGCAGCCACCAAACCTGCCCTGGCCTCACAGGCTGTCTACAGGGCTTTGGGATGGGACCGAAGGTCCTGAATCACGGAGGCTGGAGGAGCTGCAAGCACTGGATGTCCAAAGCTCTGCTTGGCAGGGGCAGGAGAAGCCCCAGCCTCCATCCCAACTCTCCAAACTACACCAGGGAGGTGGACCAGGATCAGCAACTCCAGTCTCGGCTGCCACCACAGGACAGGCGACGTCCTGTAACCCCACCAGGTTCACGTGAAGGTACAAGAGAGTCCCTGAAGTGCCAGTAATTGAGTTGTAATTAAGCTGCTGCAGTCTCAGACAACAAATTTTACACAAGATGCTTCACAGAGTGAACCCAGCAGTAGACCTCAAGGCTTGCCCTGCTGGGGACCACATCCCTGTAATGCTTGGGATTAACATTTCCGGACAATTTGAGGAGTGAGGATTATTAGGGAGGCAACAAGAAAACATGAACTCTCCTAAAGTTTCAGTCACTCGCCCCCCCTCCTCTCCCTCCGTGCCCCAGCCCGGCCGTCCCCTGGGAAGGGAACTTGGGCAGACACTAATTGTATTTGACAGCAGCAATTACACGCAAGGCTGGAGATTAGAAGCTCGTTAATTGTGTGTGCCATAATTGCTGCCGCCTTTTCCTTCCCTAGTTAAAGACAGTGCCAGGAGAGCCAAGGGAGGAGGGTGTGCTCCACCCCAAATGCAGGTGGTCTGAAGATGAGAGCCCTTGGCCAAGGAGGAGATGTCCCCTCTCCCCAACACCGCGGGAGGCTCCTGACCCTGAACAATGCAGGAGGGTCCTCCAGCAGGGCAGCTAATGAAGCATGAAATAAGGACACACATTGTCCTCCTCCAAAGGTGCTTTCCACCTGTATCTTTCTGATTTTACAGCTCAGCTGAATTTCATGATACCTGCAGCAGGAGGGAAGGTAAATATTAACCCCTCAGAGGGGATGCTACTAAAGGAATATTTGTACCATCTGTAAAATTAGGCGCTGCATTAAACACTTGAACAGGCTTCATAAAATTCTCCCTTCCCCACTAAAATGTGTGAACTCAGCATTTCTCGCTACTCCTTGCAGATCAGCGGAGACCAGTTCTATCCAAACAAGATAAAACCACCCCCGGCTGCGGGCAGCCTCCTGGTTTGGCTCTGCTGCAAAGCCACCCTTCGTGACAGGCTGCTGTCCCCTCCGCACCAGCCGTATTAATGGCAGTCATAAATAGGCTATTTTAATATTCCCCTCTCACCGATCCGCCTTGGCTCCCAGCAGCAGCTCTGCCAGAGCGTGCACATGACTCAGCACCTGGAGCGCTTTCAAGCGACCACTGAGGATCTGTACAATTTGAGCACGTTGTCCTGTAAAAAATGGCAGGATCCTCCGCAGGATCATTCGGAGGGGTTTGTTTTTTTAAAATATTGCAGAAAGTTCAGTTAATATGCCATTAATGGCTACATAAAAAAAAAAAAAGTTTTCTGGTTCTTTTAAATCTCAATTCAGAATTTTCCCTTGTAAACACGAGCTCAGACAGGGAAAATACTTTCCAGATGATATTAAAAAAAATAAAACCAAACATACTATAATTAATGTGATTGTGCTGCAGAGTTAAACAGTGCTGTGATCTAAAAGAAGGCTCATAGATTACTCATTGAGCCTGTAACGAACTTAATTAATAGCTGCATCATCATCACAGTTGGAAATCAGCAGTAAAGACAATCAGGGGAGGGAAAATAAATATAAAATCCTTAATATAATTTTAAGCTTGCTCGAGGCTGTCACTCCATGACTCACTGTATACATTTTAACATATGCATGGCATGAAATAATATGCACAATCAAAAAATCTAATGCAGCGGCTTTGATTTGTGGAGCTTTTTTCTTCTTTAAATTGAGACCCTGATAAGTAGGTGGCAAACACGAGCAGACTCCATCCTGCGTCTCCCAATCGCCGACTCCCAGTGTCTGCAGACCAAAGGGTGAAGCGAGTGGCCTGTCTGCACCCTTGCAGTGCGAGGCAGCTTGCAGAAATTGGGAGCTTTCACAAGGGGAAGATGGAGTGTCGCACTGCCAGCCCTGGAAGTGATCAATCACTCCTGTCACATCACCCATAGGAAAACCCACAAGTGCTCAGGCAGAGGGGACCAAGCAGACAGAGAAGCACAGCCAAAAACCCCAGCAGTTACAAGCCAGGCTAACATAAGACACTAATGGATTTACAGAGACATTCATATGGGCTGGAAATATGGAAAGGCTACATAACCTGGGCTGAAACACGTGCTCTGAAGCTTGAAAGCTGAATGCAGCCCTAACTTTTGAGATATAAAGTGGTGACAGGACATCAGCCTGCATTCCAGCTGCGTGTTGACATATTCATCCTCTACTTGCTGGAGCAACACCAGGCCAGGCGGCATCACCGCAGCGGCAGAGGCCAAGTCCCAGTCTGCAAAAGGAACAGCTCCAAGGCTGCTTGACCAGCTACAGATTTGTTTCCTCCAACAGATCTGGGTCGTGAAGGCAGAGGGTGGATTTATGAGCTCTGCAGACAGATAGCAGATTGAATAGAACTTCACTGGTCCCTGTCCCCACAGACTCAGGCAAGGGAAGGATTGCCAGCAGGAACAGCAGGTTTCTGAAGTTACAGCACAACCCTTTGCAGGCTCAGGTGGAAGGATGCAGTGAGATCAGGAGGCAGCTGCCTGCTGAGGAGCCTTTAGAGCTGTGCACTGATGCAAAAGTGTTGGTTAGTTCAGCTCAAAATACTTGTAGGATGCTCTAGAGACATTCAAGGAGTGCCATGCTTTCTGAAGATAGGAGTAACCAGGTACAGCAGTGCCCAAGTATCCAAGGACTAGACAATATGTGCTTTTTTAAAGAATAACTCTTTTTCCACTCTAAGAGATAAACAGCATTTACAAGACATTAACCAATGTGTTAGCTAACACCCAAACAAGATCTTCATCTCCAGTAATTACACTCAATAGCTCCTTGATACTTCATGTAAAGAGCAAGCTAAACATTACCACTTAACCTCCTTCTAACACAAAAAGCTATATTTTCACTAAACAGTTTAATTATGCTATAGCTTATGTTACACTCAAAACAATTATAGCTATTTTCTCCTAACCAAAAGCATATGTTATTTTTAATTACCACATTCCCTCTTTCAAACCAGCCTTTACACAGTCACGTGAAGCAGCACGGTACATGGATCCTTCCTGTGTCTGAAAACCATCCAATAAATTTCTACAACTCCACACCTAAAAATCAAGGCATTACATACTTCACAGTAACAGAAACCCATAATTCCTACTGAAGTTCCTGAATTTTTTTGGACAGCCTCTGATACAGCAAGTTGGAAGTTCTGCAACTGTTTCAATTACTTTGAAAAATTGGATTTTTAATTAGAGGTTGCACCCTTTCTCATTTAAAACAGTCAAGTTTCTAAGCACAGCCTGGAGGGTTGCTGGCCAGAACAGGAGCAAGAGTTTGACAAGAGGCTACCATTAGCTTCTGCATGAGATGCAGAGCAATTGAAAGCCCACTTCAAGCCACAAGCAGAGGAGCCTGTCCCCGCTCCTCCCCACCCTCACTCACCGCCTCACTTTGCTATCCAAAGTGACAAGATGTAGGTGCATTAAATAGAGCTCTTCTAGGAAAATACTAAAGTCCACGGATGTCAGGGAGGCTCTCCACTGCCTGGGAAGCGACCTGACCAGAAGGAAGCTAAGGATGAGCAAAGAAAGCATCTCTTACCCGCGTGGTCCTCCCCTTCCTATTTCCAAACCTCCTGTTCCATCAGGCTGACGCTCTGCCTGCTCTGCTTTCTGCCTCTGCCTGAGCTCCTAACTGCATCTCACATCCTGCTTCTCTCCCCTGCCCCTACAGCTCCTGACAGCATCCTGCTCGGCTCAACACCTCTCCTCTGCCAGCCCATGCTGCAGCCTCCCCAGACCCCAATTTTGTTGTGTTGCCCAGCGCTACCAAAAGCATCATTTTCCATTTTTTTTAGCCAGTGGAGATTCAGTACAGAAATGAACCTAACAGGAAAGTTCTGATTGCTGTGGAAGTCACTTCTCATGCCACAACACCGCTCTTTTCTGCCTCCAGCCTCACACAGCTGCTTCACCTAAAAAGGCTTTTAGAATCATAGAATCATAAGGTTGGAAGAGAGTCCAGCCGTGCCTGTCCCCCCACTAAACCGTGTCCCCTAAGGAACTCATCCACCCGTCTTTTAAACCCCTCCAGGGATGGCGACTGCACCCCCTCCCTGGGCAGCCGTGCCAATCCCTGACCACCCTTTCAGTGAAGAAATTCTTCCTGATGTCCAGTCTGAGCCTCCTAGGCACAACTTTGGTTATTTGTCCATACTTTTGTTATCCACATTTTTGTTGCTGGGTACAAGGAGCATGTCTGCAACAAATGAAAACTGCACATGGCATTTAGAACCCTTCCTTGCTCTGCCAGAAAGTGCCACCCCAAGGCAGAAATGGCAGAGGGCAACACCTGGTTACATCTCAGCCACCTCAGCCTGTGATCTGACATGTTAACAAATTCAACCTTGCCATCTCAATTTAAGCCAAGATCTTGGGCTCTCCCTGGAATTATTAGTACCTATCCATTTTCTGTCAACTCAGCCACAGCAGCAACAGTCTCCAGCGGAGGCTTAGCAACAATTTAAACCTGATGTGGTGGCCCTTCTTTGTTACTGAGATGCTCTCCCAGCTTGGAGAGCACTGGAAGTTTTAAGATCCCAGAGCTCAGCTGTGTCCCATGCCTTCAGCCCCACAGCTGTGGGATCACAGAATAACCAGGTGCTGCAGGACTGCTACCTGTGCACTACAGCCATACAGTAAAGCCTGTTACTTCTACAAATCTCTGTCCCTGAGACAGAGAAAGTTACACAGTAAAGTGCCTCATTCTGTCACGTCTTGTCATCATTGAATGTCTGTAGTTTGATATATACATATTTAAATTGATTTTATTTTTTTTCCAGTTGCCTCTGGTCTATCTGGCTAGCACGCAGTGTCTTAATCCACCAGTAAACTAGGAATCACCAACCTGGATGCCACACACAACGCTATGCCGCAGCAGCACACTCAGCATCAGCAAGGCAGAGCTGTATCTCTAATTATTCTTTTTTTTTTTTCTGAACAAGTTCCAGATAAGACAAGATATTATTTTTAATTAGTGCATGTTGATGAAAATGAATTCATTGACATATTCAGAAGGAAAAATATTTCATCTTTGCTTAAATGTTTGACCAAGATCACTACATCAGTAGCCAAAACTGATGAGCCCCCCCAATTTCTTGCTTGCAATTCCAGAAATGAACCACTGAACACTTACATAGTTATGACAGAATATACTATGCTGTCCACAGTACATTAAGAACATAGTGCATCAGCACTGCTGGATCTGAGCTGGAAACATTGGAGCTAACATTGTTATGAGGAAAAGTAAGACTACGTATTTAATACACAGTATGTTTTTAGCAAGGCCAGGCAGCTTAGAAGGGGAGAGACAGAAGAGGTGTAAATCCTTGTCATGATAACTCTTTACCTTGAAGAAGTTTAGGAACATGAAATCATGGGCAACCTCTATACAGGATTCCAGCACAGCCTTCAACACATGACTGTTTGCATTGCTGGTTTGCTTTCTAAACTTCAAGCTCTCTAAAATACAGGCTTGCAGCTTGGCACTGTTGTATTTCAATCAGTCGCTTGGATGAGGAATACAATGTCATAAATAAAAGGTGCTAAGACCATAAATTATCTGCGGAGATGTAAAATCAAAGAGAACAACCCAACAGGCTCCTGGGGCTGGGAGGCTGACACATTTTCCAGCTGTTTATATTTCTACTAGGAGACACTTGCTCATTTTAACTTTTTCACTTCTGTGCAGCTTGCCAGAATCACAATTCTAAAACACTGGAAACGTCACTCCGGATCTGGCATTTTGTTTTGTGCTTTACAATAAAATGCAGCTGCAAAGGAGAAAAAGCCCTATAACTTATCAAGCAGAACCCCAGACCATCACGGCTGACAGCCCCATCAGCACAGCACCCTGAGGCCTGGCATGCGATTTACTTGCTAGAAGAAAGCATCCTCAGGACATCTCTGACAACTCCATCCTCTGGCCACGGCCTCAAGGCAAACACCCACCAGCTCCCACCTACGCTGTTGAGGATACAAGCAGGAGTCACACATACTATTTTATTAATCCACTCCCTCACTTCAACAAAAGCCAGGGGATGGCAGCGTTACCTTCACAGCACTGAGGGCTTGCACTGCCCATGAGTCTGTGTTGCTTTTAAAAGCAGTAAGGATAAATAAGGAACTGAATTAGATTTCCTGCTGAGAGCATAACAGTCTGTACAACAAAGCAGGTAAGCAACACACTCCCTGCTACTTGGTGTGCCAGGGCTGAGCTATCTTGCATGGAATAAAATTGATAAACAGTTACATGTGCAAAGACAGGGACAGAAAGGCAGCAAATAACCTACGGACAGCTTTGTTTATGAGTAGGACCTATATCAAGTACTTAAAGCATCAGCACGCTTCCCTCAAGAGAAGGTACAGAGAAGCAAAGAATGCAACACTATACACCTTTATTGCAGGAGAACGGGGAAAATTTAGTCCAGGTTTGTGGTGTGACATTTCACTGCCTTGCACAACAAGAAAACATCCTCGTGCTTGCAAGAAAAACTGGTTCTAGCAGGATGCTCCAAAAGCAAGACACTCAAGGCCTAACTTGTGCAGGTAGTAAACTGCTATTTTCCCAATTTGGATAAAATAAGGTGGGTCACTGCCTGCAGTCCGATTACGGCGTACACGAACTGCGCGATGTTACAGCCCCACAAGGCACGGATTGCTCCTTCCTGCAGGAAGGCTGCATCTGCCTCCACCTCTGCTTGCACGCTCGAGTCTGGCCGTCACACTGCCGAGCAGAACAATCCCTCCGAGTGTGCAGATCCAGCCCCTCTCAGGACATGCACTAATCTATCCCATAGCCCAGGGTGGCTCACAAAACCCCAGCTTGGCAGTCTGCGCAAACCCAGAGGACGCTGCAGTCTTGCCTCAAAGCCAGAAGCCTGGGGAAAGATCAGTTTTTTGGTTTTCCTCTTCATTTTTAGTGCTTTTTCTGTTAAAAGAAATAAAAAATACAGGACTGCTATTTGTATTGTTGTTGGTTTCATTGTGGTGGGGTTTGTTTTGATTTTTTTGCTGGTTTTGACAGGGAAGAGTCTGATTAAGGTTTATAAATTATCTCAGTGATTTGTTTCTTCCAACGTGGCCACCCATTGAAATAAGAGCTTTCAAAATTCATGCACAGCCAACAGAGCAGTTTGTTTGCTGCATTGTGTTACAATTTTTATTCTTAACTGCAAGTCTTAACATTTGGGGAAAACCAAACAACAAGTCAAACATGAAATTTGCTGAAGGTGAACTGACACACAAAGATCTCTACAAACCCAGAAAGAAAGGGGAGCAAAGCCCCTGGCAGCACCGCTGCGCAGCTTGCAGGAGCACAGCCGGCTCCTCTCCCCAGCGAGCTGCATTAGCAGGGCAGGGGAAGGCAAGCTTTAAGGAGCACAGTCATAATTCGATTAATCTCCACTTTACACGATGCAATTAAATTGCTTTTATACTACAAAAGAAAAAGTCACTGTTTTCAAAGTTTTTGACCTCAGCGAGCCATAAATTGAGACATTTACCCAAACTAACTGCACAGCAGGTATGCGAACACACTGCTGCCCGCCAAAGGCAGGGGCCCAAATGGATCTCTTCCCTCCCATTCTTCCCACCCCCCTTGTAATCCTGCCCACACCACTCTGCTGCTCTTCCGCAACCACAAACAGCGGCCGCTTGGACAGATTATCAAGGGAGACATCTGTTTGATAGACAAACCAGGAAAACATGATGGGTGCACTCGTTTAGTTTATAGATCATAGCTTTTCTAATGCATTTGTTTATTTGCAGAAGAAATTCCATTGGTCTGCAGAACGAAGAAATCCACAGATTTCAGCCTGAAACTACAGTGTGAGCTACCATTCACAAATATAATTCTTAGTATTTAACCAAACATAAAACCTGTAAACTGCAAAAGAGCAAAGCTTCTTGCTCCAGACACAAACAGGCCAGATCTGAGCAGTGAGTCCAAATTTAACATAAATTCAGGTCTGGATTTCCAAATGCCTGTTTTAAAGTCACTGGATACACAGTTTGTATTTGAGCCACTACAGAAATTTTAAGTTTCCTTGGAGATCCTACTTAAATACAAGAGTCTCATCAATGTAAATAAATGATTAAAATATTTTAACAACACTGGGTGAAACCTACAAAAGGAATCCATACAAACATGGCTCCTCTGTATGTCTGCAAATCATTTCTCCTGCTTTTCACTGTATCCTTGAATTGCACATTCTCTCTTTCACATTTTAGTTTCAACGTGCTTGTTGCATTTAAACTGTGACGGAGAAAGGTTATTTCAAGAGGAAGAAGTGGGGATGGAGCTCAGCTCTGAGCACAGGGGACCAGGCCACCCACCTTATCAAATATTGCCCCCTGCAGTACTTCCTGCAAAAACACCCGCTGGCCACCAAACAAACCCATTTGCCCTATACCTGCAGGTTTGCCAGTTTACTGGACTGCTCTGAGCCTGCAGCAATAATGCATCTGTCCTTTTATTCACTCTGAAATTGGGTTTCTTTTTCATGAGGCTGACTGTTTTTTCCCCAGGGGTCCTCTCCTGGCT
Source organism: Neomorphus geoffroyi (assembly GCA_033558235.1). Lineage (NCBI taxonomy): Eukaryota > Metazoa > Chordata > Aves > Cuculiformes > Neomorphidae > Neomorphus > Neomorphus geoffroyi. The sequence goes on from JAUMJM010000074.1 coordinate 7,936,780, forward strand.
GCTCCCAAAGCTGTGATTCCGTGCTCCCACTCCAATACAGCAGTAGAGATTTTTCACTCTTATTGACTACTTACTTGGTCAAGAGTACAGAGAAATAAACCCTCCTCTGCTCAAACAAAGCACAGAACAGTAGCTGGAAAATACAGGCAGCTTTCTCCCCTGTAAGAAGCAGCACTGGAATTTCAAATCTTTAAGAGCTTAAAAAGATGGTTGTGAATGTCTATTTTCTTTGAATTCCAGCTCTCGTTCCGCTTTGCCATAGAGACTTCTCTCTGCTCTTCGGATTCCTAATATGTAACTGTCCTCATTACACAGCAGAAATCTTACTAAGCACATTAATGGTGATGTCACATCAAACAAGTTAAAATGCCCTTTTTTTTTTTTTTTAATATAGAAATAGAAAATCATTAAGTCCTCCCACGAGTTTCAGCAGCCAAAGCAAATAGAAAGAAGGCCTGTAAGAGTGTGGGGAAGGATGTCACTGAAGTTAATAGTGTGACAAGCTGTTGAGATTGGAACTGGTAATTGTGCAATATAAGAAATAGGAAAAGGAAATATTTAGAATCAAGAGATGCCAAAACTGCAATCAGTAAATGGAAGGCTAAAACTGATGAGCAAATCTGGATGCTTTTATTTATTATTTATTTTTATTGTTTAAGCTGTGCCATATAACCATCTTGTTACAAGGAACAATCAATACGAGCTAGAGCTCCTAACTGCCTCCCTGCAGTCGTGTACAAACCTCCACAGGCGTCTCCTGTGCCAAGAACTCAGTTGAAGAGATGTATACAATGCTGCTGAGCAAAAGAGGTGCTGTCCTGCTCCTGCCTCCGGATGGTCAGTCCCTGCGGACACAAACTCCCATGTCATGGGAGGTCTGAAAAATCTGGATGCTCACAGCCAGTGGGAATTTGTGGCATCAGATGCATGCCAGAGATTACAACGATAGACTGTGGGGGGATGGAATTACAGCCACTGAGCATGTCTCAAAGACAGCAAGCGTTAGAAGTGCCCAATTATACAGCAGAGACAGCGATGTACACGACAATCAAGTCATTGCCTAAGGATGGAAGACAACCAGCTTGTGGCTGCGAAACTCCCTCAATTCCCAATCCCACAGTTCAGACCACACGACAGCACCACGACAGTGGGCACTGCAGAGCCCTCGTGAGAGCGGCATCAGAGGGATGAGCAAGGGTAAGTAAGAATAGGCTGCAGGGGCTGCCAGGGAGAGCAGAGGAATGTCACTGCCAAACTCACACACAGAGCAGCAAAAGCCAGCCACAGCAATGTGTCATTTGCTGCCAGTAAAGCAGGAAGACAACAGGTGAACGCAGAAGAAGCAAAGCAGCCGGGACACATCTACCTCTCTAAATGATCCAAAGCCTTGGGAACGTGTTGACGGCATGAAATATTTCTGTTTAAGGATCGAGAATGCAAAAGAACTGCTTCATAAATTATTTTTGTTCTAAAGGAAGAGTGAATAGTCTTGAAGGACAGGTGATGTCTCTGAAATATGCAAATCGAGCTGAGCTGGTCCAAGCAATTACCTTTCCACCGCCTGAAATTCCAGACTGAAAGGAATGACTCACAAGAAAGAACAAGAAACAAAAAATGCTCCAAAAGGTAGGAGATGACAAAGGAAGACTGCATCAAGAGGAGAATGGAGACAAGCATGGAAAAGTAGAGTCCTGACCTCCTACTACCAGCTCTTCTTGGGAAAAGGAACAAAATCTGCAACACAAAACACAGTGAGACCACGTTAACACAGAAAGACCTAATTACAAAGCATCGAGAAAGGCAATTGTGATTACTGGTTCTAGACTTCTGGTTTCAAGATAAATACAGCAAGGAGATTCCTGCAGCTTCAAGAACACAAAACATTCTTTAGGTTATCTGTAATTTCAAAGATTTCCTAGCAAACAAAACTGCTGAAAATAAACACAGTATGATCATTCTTTTTCAGGTTTTAGACAAAGCTCTGACGGAAAAGATTGGACATGACTGTATGAGGCAACCTGCTAGCAGCAAGGGTGAAGAAACTACAACACATCAGCAACGGCCACAGAGATGAGCGAACAGATGTGTCTCTACTCTGGAAAGTTGCAGAGCAGCTTCACAGAGCAGACAGCGGCTGTGCCACTCCCTCTCCACATTCAGTTATCTCATAATGAAGCGCAGGTACTCCAAACTCCAGGCAGAAGTAGGAAGCAGCAGGTCAGATCTCAGCTGCTACAAGTGTAGCAGTGCTTCTGAACGCAAATTCATGGTGCTCCTACAGCATCACAATGCTTTTACTTGGCCTTTCTTCCCCACCCCAAACAAGAAAACATAACTAAATCATAGCAATCACAGTTGATGATGAAAATTACTCTGCAAGGTCAATATGAAAGAATGAATCAACCAAGAATCAAGAAAAAGGAATGAAGAAGTGGGTCTATTTGGACCACATAAAAAATACTGCATTTAGTGCCATTCCATTTATTATGAAAAATACTGACAGCCTGAGAGCTGCAGAACAGCAGCAAAACTGCTGGGAAAAAATGAACCTATGAAAAAGATAAGGTGTTTCTCAGCTTTAAATTGTGCATATTTAGCACTAAAGGATCCAGATATTAAAAACCCCTTTCTGAATATATGAAACAGGAGACTGAGGAGGATTTAAGATAACACACAAGAACGATTTTAAAGAATAAGATAAACTGTTGAAGAGAAAATCTGGAAGTAGTACTAAGAAAGCTTTACAACAGCAAAATTCATGAAGCTGCACAATGAGAAATTCAACACCCTTGCACTGCAGTTACTATTTATGATTCATAATGATCTGAAAGCCGAACTTTTCAAGTTGGTACCAAACACTTTATACTGCTTTTAACCACATACTAGGAGTACTTCATTCATGATCTACTGAACGTAAGAAAAATTCAAAGGAGCCCAGCAGATAAGCACGTAAAGGAGACACAATGACAGTGATGAAGCACCTTGTAAAGCACCCACAGATCTTTTCTATAAATCCAATTTGAAATTCGAAGTCTAGAATAGCGATTGCTCTATCACCAACACACATCTCTGCAACATTTTAAAGAACAGAGCTCCCTCTCGTGGCTCCAGAAGGTGGATGTGGTAGGAAAAAATAGTACAGAGCAGCAGGAGACAGATCAGTGAGAGAACTCCTCGTAAGATTTTGGTTGTATCAAGTAGGATTAAGAGGTAGATGTAGTAGTAAGGACAGGTGACAGCTTTTAAAGAAAGGAATGTCATCTGTACTTTAATGTAACTTTTAAATGGCATTTCTGCACCTGAGCATATTCCTTCAATATCACGCACTTGAATCTCTTTTAAGGAGGTTTCCTGCTCAGTCATAAAGCAAGGACGAGGAAAAGCAAAAAGTAAGGGCAAGAAACGCTGCACCTGTGCAGAGGTGCAGGGACAGTAAAGCAGATAATGCCCTATGGATTCTCCTCAGCACTATGGCTCCGTGCCCTGAGACCACAGAGGAAAAAAAATGTTGGCTTTGAAAAACTAAGAAATACACATGTAGTTATATGAGTGAGAGAAGCACAGCTATTTAAACACTGCAACAAAAGCATGTGAAGAAAGAAAAAACCTATTTCTTTAAACCATAATGACAACCCAGCCCTGCTGTCTTCACAGAAACTTCTGTTCCAGCTTCAGCATTGCAATCCTCCTGCAAGCCCACACTTCTGGCATCAGCTGTTCAAAAAGGGAGGATGGAGCAATCCACAAGTGAGCAAACACACCGACGCAGCAGCATCCCCCAGTACAGTCCAGCTTCTGCTGAGTCCTGGAGACCAGCTTATGCAAGGACAGCAATGGGAAGAAACACGCTCACATGCATTCATTCCTCACCTCTGGGGAAGAGCCACGCTGCAAATCATCCTTTGTTTGCTATATGGCTCCTTTAAAATATTTCTTTTTTAAAAGTCTAACAGATCATTGCACTTTCCTAGCTGACAGCTTTGCAACCTGAGGGTCACACCTATGGCAATAAGTGTTTCTCTGAGGCAAGAAGGTAAAGGGAGTCCCCAAAGCTAAGCCTGTCCGCTCAAGCTAAGCATGAGAAGTCTTTCGATGAACAGAACCTCTACCCACAAAAATTCAGGAAAGTGTTGGGTTGAGGGTTTTTTTTCATTGTTTAATGAATATTCCTATTTCACTTTACACTGCTAGACACTTTCTTCATTCAGGATTCCATGAAGATTCTTCTTAAATTATGTTATTTCTGTATGAGAATTTTAGACTCAATGAGAACTCATACAGTGTGCAGCTACCTTTCACTAAAACTCTTTTTCCCCAGGGGCATTAAAAAGAATTTCTTCTAAATAAAGTTATTTCTCTGCTGTAAAACCAGGATCAACACCATGAAACATCAACTAGTCAAATAAAAACAATTACTCTTCAATCTCCAGAACAGCATCAGAAGACAACTGAGAACCAAATTCTTGATTCATAGGCTTGTGCTCATGCAAGATTTTGCTTCCAAAGCAGAGGACCAAGAAATAATCAATTTCCTACCGTGCCTTCAGCATTTTGCTATTAGTGAAATACCTCCTCTATCTCCAATCAAAGGCAGCACTTTTTCTAAAGAGCAATCCTCTTTAAAAATTGTACAAAACCCAGTCTATAAACAGGGAGGTATCCTTAAATAGTCAATCAAGTAATAAAGCTGGCAGATGAAAGACAGATTAATTAAAATGACAGCACAGTCCCCCAATAAGACACACATACAGGACTTACAAATACACTTGTTATGTTGGAGTACCTAATCATAATAAGATTTGGTAATTTGCTGCATCGAAACAAAAAGGAAACATTTTTAGAATTGATCATTCAGTCCATGTCACTTTCATGGAGATTACTTTGTATTGATCAACATTTAAATAGTAGTTCAGAAGAGAAAGATGAGAAAAGGATAAAAAGTATCTTTACATGCTAAATAGAGCATGAACCAATAAAAGCAACACAAATTAGATCACTATGGCCAAACCAACCCTGTGCATGCGCTCGCTGTAATGAAGATGATTATGAATGAAAGATTTCAGTCATAACAAAAGGAGAGTTTTAAAAATTAATTTAGACTTTAATCTGCTCAAAATGAAGTTTGCCATGCAGCAATTAACCGCCCTGTGAAGCTGAACCATTGTGAGCTTTACAAAGACACAAATGCTGGTTTGTTTCCTGACCACCATTTTCATGTTTCGTACCTGCGGGTTCCAACTGGGGTCCAGTTTTTTCACTGTAGCAACATACTCCTGCATAGCTTGATAAGGGCTGGTGTCTCCCAGGGCTTTCCAAGCTTCCCTAGGAGAGAAAGAAAAACATCAGCGAGCCGCTCCAAGACAGCATAACGTGTTTTTATCATGTAATCAGTGCAAGACAGTGAATGGATTCATCTAAGGACTTCCAGGGTGCACAAAGCCATCTTTCATTCCGTTTGAAACGGGTAGCTTTTCTCTGCAGCCATGAATACTGATAGTGTGGCACCCCACAGAGAAAGGGTTTTTCAGGGGATCCTGATCCAGGCTGGAATACAGTTTGTGTTCACAAAGTAAAAGCTATGTGTAAAGCTATTTTCATAATTTTTTTGTTGGATGCAGGTTAATCCCAGATGAACAAAGTAAATAAAGGAGGAGTCTGGTATTTATGTCTGCACAAGGCATAGCAGCAAACATTCCCCTACTAAACAATGGGGTTTAGAGCCAGTTCAGTGGCAGACTCCAAGCTGATATCCTCTAGGTCCATTGTGCATCAACAGATGAAACAAGATGCAATGAAAAGTAGAGCTAGAAATTGCTAGGAATTGCAAGAATTTGCTCTTACCATTTCTGCTTTCCTTCAAAATCAAAGAAGCCTGGCTTGGGAGTGTTACAGGTTCCAAATTTCACCTAAAGAAAAGAAATTTCCTTCTGTTAGAACAAACCAGAGGGACGAGGACTCATATGAGGAAATATTGGGCTGTGACTGTTTCATTAAGCTTGTTCTTGTGCCAGAGGGCAGGTTTCTGAGGGAAAGAACTGACACAACCCAACCCTGTTTTACCTTTACTTTACCTCTCTCACAGTTATCAGCATTTCTGCATCCCTGTGTTTTCTTTGTGGGATGCAAGGGAAGCAATTTTGTTTTGCTGCTCATTTCTTTTGCATGTATTATCCAACAGGGATAACCAGCAAGTGATTTCTCACTTAATGTTATGTTTATTACCCAGCCAAATGCCTCACCCTCCACCAGTATCAAGAAAAATCCTGTTGATGAGGGTTTCTACAGAGATGATTATTCATTAAGGCTGAAATTCACCTACTTCCACACAAAGCTCAAGTAAACTGACTTTGCTTAATTATTCTCAAGGTCTCTGGAAGGCAAGGGGACAAACTCAGAGCAAAGGAATACCAGGCAGCTTCTGAGTTGGGTCTGAGGTACCTGGCTGCACAGGAAGCGCTGCGTCAGAGACCTGAGCAGGAACACTGGAGGTGAACCAGGCTGTCAGAAATTAAGGGCTGGGGGGGGAGGGGGGAGAAATGAGAAACACGAGTAAGCAAGGGAATGAGTCAGAACTAGCGGATGGATATATGGAAAAAAAAGCCTTATAGCCAGAGTAAAATGGACCTGGTGCCAGTGGGATTCAGGCAGTTTTCCACGGGGCGGTGTGCTGATGGGACAAGCGCAAAGTCCTTCCTCTCGGAGCAGTCGAAAGCTTGCCCACAGAGGGGAACGCAGAGGACTGACAGGCTGTGCCTCCTCATGGTTCTAAGGGCACAAGCACGTTCCTGCAGCGAGGCCAGCGCCAACTGCTTCAAGTACACAGCAATTAGCAGGCGGAGATTTGGGGAACAGAGATGTTGAAATCTGCCCAGCAGAATGTGTAAGTGAACGTGCCTCCGTCCCTGCCTGGACGAGCCAGGGAACATGGGGCAGGACCCACCAGATCCAGCTGTTACCAGCGCCCCTTTCTCAGAGAAAGCAAAGCCCTTTGCACACAGGTGTTACTGGTAAAATAAATCTAATGGCAAAGAAAACACCATTGTGACAGGGAATGAACTGACACAAACCAAGGCAATTTGGTTTGAGGTTTTTTTAATCCTACAGGGATAATGAAAAGCTGTAGAAGCCAGTGTCCAGAGCAGAAGCACAGCTCCAAATGCAGCAGCACCTAGAAATTAATTATCACAGCAAGTGCCCATTAACACAGGTCACAGCCCTATGCAAAGGCAGCCCAGCACGGATGGGGTACACGAGGAGTCCCGGGGAGGGAACACAGGGACGTTCGCGAGGTGGGCAAAGGCTGCTGGCAGAACGTTTTGTTAGCCCCGCAAAACAAAACTGCATTCATCAAACGTTTCATGAAATACGCTCAAGTGTTCAGGCAGGTGAAGTTCTTAAATCAACTAACAATTCTTCACCTTAACAGGGTGGGGATTTTATGCTGAAGACAGAATCATTAATCAGGCTTTAAAGAGAGCATGCCTGCGCTGAGAGATATTTATTAGTTACACTACATTTTCATTTCAAGTGTTAGAGGAGATGAGTGACTGTAACCAAAATTAATTTTCTGTACACCTGACTGTCTTCCCAGTGAGCAATTCATTCAAATCAAAACATCTTAGCTGGCCTTTAAAACAACATATCACATCTCAGGGAGAAAGAGGAGAAAGGGCCAGCAACAGTAAAGCCCTACAAATCGCTCACAATTCGTGCCATACTGTAAATGTTTTCTCCTCAGAGGTGGACTGGACCGCTTGTTTTAAAAAACAAAATCTACATGGAAATAAAATGAAAATTCATTATCTGTACAGAAGATGCTTGCTTGGTAGTTCTTTAGTTCAATATCTAACCTGCAAAAATTGGCCAAGTTGGAATAAAAAAACCTCATCTGTTTTAATATTAATTTTCCACTTCCATCATCAAAGCACAAGAGCAGTTTCTTCTCCTTAGATTTGGCATTTAAAGGCCATTCCATCGTCAGGAAAGACTGTTGGTAACGTCAACAGTAACACAAATCAAGGTAAGCAGTTAAATTTTATCCATTAAGAGGGGGGAAAATAGTGCATTTGTGCCCTGTTTGCTATTTTAAGATATATTAAAAAAGGCTTGCAATGGGTTTGTTCAAAAGAAGAAAATAAAGGTTTTGGCTTCCCTCTTTTTGCTGCAAGACTCCATAAGGCATCAGAAACCAGCCAGGAATCCGACATTAGAAGCCTGAGAGCTGAGGAAGGGGAGTTCTAGATAAATATGCCATTGCAAATTTATAGCAAATACTGGGGTGGATGATTTTGTGAAGGATCCTGCCTGCCGGCTACTTCACTGGAATGCCTCAAAAGCTAGTTTTCTCCATAACCAGCAGAAAGACAAAGGCCTCTATTAATATTTCAAGTCAGAGTTTCTCATTCTGTGTCCACAAAATAATTACTGCTGGTCTCTAGGGGGCTGCCTGGTCACTTGATGCTTTGCTCTCCTCATTTACAGTTCATCAGCTGCATTAAAAAAGACGACAGCCAGAATGCATTAAATACTTTCCTAGCATCGCTTCTGCATGCAGAGTCGCCAGCAGGCAGGCACCATGCTCATGAATCGTACAAAAACGACCGAGGCAGCTCCAAATGGGAAGTGTCTGGCAGACGTCTCCATTCGTGGCCAAAATGGAAATGTAGAGACCTTGGACGAAGCCTCCACCTGAGCACTTAGGGTCACAACGCTCAGAAGAGTATTTGGAAAGACACATGCTCAGAGATGTATTAGTGCTGTACAACATCCCACGCAGCTTCAACTGTTGGGCCAGGCTGTGAGAAACCTTGGTGTTCTCCTTACTCCACAACTGACCTGCCCCACCCCCAGCAGTGGTGGGAAAATGGCTCTTTGCTAATTTTTCAACTAATACATTTATACAGCAGTGAGTTCCAGCCAGATATTCATGCCTGGTTGAAAATCTTGCAAGGTGAATCATATTTGCAGCCTCCCTGTGGAGTAGCAGCAAGGACAGAACTCACCTCCGTGGACAGCAGGACCATGTAAGCTGAATTTCTTTGGCAAGACAGGAATTCCTGCCTATTTCTACCCAAAGCTCTGCCTCAAGCCATGGGAAAGCCCTGGACTCAACTGACTGAAAGTGGGATGTACGGAAGAACAAGCAAACACCAGTCATGGAAGGCATGGTGTCCCTGCCCTGAGGACCAGGGGGCTGTAAGTCCCAGAGAGCACGACGCTGGTAACGTCGAGTCAGTGCCATCACACGGCTCTGAGGAACGGGAAGCTGCAGGAAGAAACTCCCCCATTCAGGGCAGATTTGTAGCACCACGTTTCCCAATACTGGAAAGATGTCATGCAAAAATGGGGTTCTGTTTTTGAGCCTACACTCAGAGCCAGCATAAGCCCCATTTTGCCAGTGCCACTAGGTTTCCAACTTTCCTGCACCTCCCAGCATTTCTGTAGGCACCAACACATCCTCCTGGCAGGGCAGTTTTCTCAGTCTGATCATTTCCAGCAAGTTCTGCATTCCCTTCCCTCTCTGAATGATGACCACTACCCTGGTCTCCACCTCTACATTTTCTGAGCCTCGGCTTTTTGCATCCTGAACATAGCAGGCAGGCGCTGTCCGTGTTTCACCACTACGGACTCAAGGCACAAAGAAGTGATTTGCCCAAAGCCACACAGAAAGGAGGGGGAGCAACAGAAAACCAGTCCCAGCCCAGAGGCTCTACCAACTCTGTTCTTGTCGCCCAACCCACTCTGTTCTTCCTCCTGTTCTGGAGCAGAGTCATAAACTCAGCAACATCTTCTAAAGACCTCACTGGAGCTGACAACTAAGCAATTCCCTTATTTTCAAGTCTCTGACACATAAACAAAATCAGAGAGAAAAGTAATAAAATCCTGAAATGGCCTCCAATAAAAGGTAATAAAATTCCAGGAAAATGTCTATATACCCAAACAGTTTGAAATAAATAATATACAGTATTTTAACAGAGAGCTCAGCTGTTACTGTCACCTCTTTTATGATGGTGCTGTGTGTTAAATCAAAGCCCTTAGTGACATAAAACACTAAACTGAGGAAAGACAAGGATGCCAAATCAAGGACAGTGGACAGATCTGAGTCAGCACCTTTTGTGCACAAGCAATACTACTGTCCACCAGAATAATATATTAGCAGCCCATTATGCATACTGATAGGGCTGCTATAATTAAACACAGAAAACTCGCATTAAGCGCCCTCATTTTGATTTAGAGCACAAAACGCTGCAAAACTCAAAGTTAGCAGAGCACAATCCTGCAGTGGCTGTGCTAGCAAACTTCTCTCACCGCCAGCGCTGCCCTCCCAGGCACTCTGTAACAGGGACAGCACTGGGCAGCCAAAGGCACAGAAAACCAGGAGGCAAGTACAGCCTGAAACCAAGCAGTGCACAGGCACTTGATTTTGCACCCTGCTCAGGCAGGGACAATAGGACAGAGGCCTCCTGCTCCCCTCAGCTGGAGGCAACCGGAATCTGTGCTGAAGCAGTGTTAATTATCACCTTTTTCTGACTTGTATCACACTTGTGAAACAGGCTCTGATTTAAGCAATTTTTAACATTAATCTCCTTGCTGGTCTTACAGAGATAACACCAGGAAACTCTGGAGTCTGTCGACAACCACAAGCTGACAGGCACAAGTAATGTCCTCCCATTCCCATCCAGGGCAGCTACAAAACATTTGCAATAGAGCAAAAATTAAGAGGTTTCTTGCAACAAATCTCCTGAGAACATAGACAAAAAAATTACAGAAGAGGAAAAACACCCTTTCTTTTCATCACACCCTTGGCAAAGTCTTATTATCCTGAAAAATTCCCCTAGCATTTTTTTTCTATCCTCCTTTTTCTTAAAAAGGGAAAGAGAAACCTGGAGACCTGTTTAGGCACTAGAAAAATCTGAAAAAACAACCTCGTGTGACCAGTCTGCTTTTAATACAATTAATGGTCCACAAATGATAGCTTAGGAGCCACCAGCTTAGAGGATAATTAAATATTGCATTAAAAAATGAAAGCACTTATACATGGCAGTAGTAGGACAAGGTATTCCATTTGGGAGGAAAATCATGAGGAAGATGTGTACTACTTCAACTACTGATCCAAACAGCTGGGATGCAGATCCACATTCAGTTTTCAAGTCAAGGCAGTGTATCTTGCCACACACCCGAGCCACATTTGTACTTCTAGTTTTCCAGCTATAATAATTACCCAGTTTAGGTGATGACTGCAGTCCTTTGTATCTTAATTGGGGCTGGGCTGGTCTGGTTTGTTTTACATAACTTCTCCAACAGGAGCAGAAAATAAGTTACATTGTGTGCTCCCGAAGGATACAGCTTAGAGCTCGCTCATTTCCCAGGAACTGAATGGGAAAAGGAGCCATGTTCCACATTCTATCTGAACCAACCAGTTTCATTTCCCAGTCCACTCTAAATCCCTCTGCAGACAGACCTGCACAGGCTTGTCCTTCACACGGTAGCCCCAAAGCCCGAAGATGTAACACTCACAGTGGGGTGATCACTGCGGCTCCCAGGTCTCTGACAGGGAAAGGAGTGCCAGCCTCGCTGTGCCCTACAGAGCATTCCATCCCTTTCTCCCAGCTGCCTCCCCACCCAAGGAGCCTGGCACACCAGTTCAGTCCCTCATCGAGGACACAGTGGCCACCTGGAGAGGCCACCAACCCACTGCTGACCTGTCCCAGCCAGGGACAGAGACCAAATCTTTTAAGACTCAGCTTGACGGGGTGCTGGGCCATCTCATTTAAACTATAGATCACCTAAAAGGCTGGACCAGATGATCCCCGAGGTCTCCTCCAAACTGGCATTCTCCGATTCTATGAGTCTAAACCCTCCACACCGACACCTGACTGCAATGCATGGTGCGGTCCACTGTGGCTGAACAGACATGTCCACAGCAGAGGGCAGTGGCACGGTGCTAAGGCTGGGCGAGGGACGGCAGCTCATGTGATGCACTGAACAGGACTCTGCCCCACCAGACGTGGTCTTCCTTCACCACAGGTGAGGCTGGTGGCCCCACATTCTGTGCTGGACACAGCCCTGACACAACTTTTAGCACCACCACATTTCACGCAGCAGCAACGCTGATACGAGAAGTAGATACTATTACAAAAAGTATAATATTTTGATTTAAGCTAAAGTAGAGTTAAATTTCATCTAAGTAACTACATATTTTGAAAGCAAAGCATAAAGTCCCTCTGACACCATGTTTTTTCTTTACAGCATGTTTTTTTCAAACAGCGTTTTTCCAGACACTGCTCAGAAAGAAATGATAACACCTTGTGTTAAGTATGACATGTCCTGAACAGATGCGTCTTCTCTAACCAGCTCTGTTTGCAGCCTTTTCCTATCTAAAATACAGGGTCAAACAGAGCTGGCTCCAAAGCTCCCATCAGCAGAGATTTGCCTGTTGTGAAGTTCATAACCACTTTAAAATTAGCCCTTGGAAAGGAATAGAATATGCATAATATTCTGGGGAAAATTTATACACACGCATCTAAGTGGGAAATCTATCTGTCCCAGTTCTTGTCTCATCATGCATGATTGATGGAATCGTTCCCTCATGCACCCAGCGCTGAAATAGAACCATAGAATGGTGTGGGTTGGAAGGGGCCTCAAAGCCCATCCAGTGCCACCCCCTGCCATGGGCAGGGACACCTCCTACAGGATCAGGGGGCTCAAAGCTCCATCCCACCTGGCCTTGAACACCTCCAGGGAAGGGGCAGCCGCAGCTTCCCCAGGTAACCTGGGCCAGGGCCTCACTGTGCAGAATTTCTTTCTAATGTCTAATCTAAATCTTGCCCCTTCCAATTTTAGGCCATTCCCCCTCACCCTGTCACTCCAAGCCCTTCTAAAAAGCCCCTCCCCAGCTTTCCTGGAGCCCCTTTCAGTCCTGGGAGCTGCTCTAAGGTCTCCCCGGAGCCTTCTCTTCTCCAGGCTGAACAACCCCAACTCTCAGCCTGTCCTTACATGGGAGGGGCTCCAGCCCTCACATCATTTTTGTTGTCTCCTCTGGCCCTGTTCCAACAGCTCCATATCCTTCTGATGTTGGGGATTCCAACTGGACACAGGGCTCCAGCTGGGGTCTCACGAGGGCAGAGCAGAGAGGCAGAATCCCCTCCCTCACTCTGCTGGTCCCACTGCCCTGGATGCCCAGGATAAATAAATAAATAAAGGCTGCTTGTTTTCTAGAACTCCAAAAGGACTCTTAGAGAGTTCATCAGAGGTGTTCAAGGCCAGGTTCGATGAGGCTCTGTGCAGCCTGGCCAGCGGGAGGTGTCCCTGCCCATCGCAGGGAGGTTGGAACTGGATGGGATTTGAGGTCCTTTCGCAAAACCACCCCTCGGGTCTAGGATTTACCGGTATTTTCGGCATCAGCGCCGCCCCGCGCAGAGTCCCGAGCGCCCGCTGCCGGCCCCGCCCCGCCTCACCTGCTTGTACCGGGCGTACAGGTAGAGCAGCTGCTCCTTGCTGGCTGCGGGCAGCAGCGCCGGCAACCTCTCGGCCGCCTGCTCGAACAGCGCGGCGAGGGCGCGGCCCGGCGGCTCCGGCCCCGTCTCGCCGGACGCCGAGCCCGCCTCGCTGCCGCTGCCGCTCGCGGGCGCCGCCATGGCCGGGTCCGCCCGCCGCGCCGCTCCCCCACGCTCCTCGGTGCCACCGCTCCGGCCTCCGGCGGGAAACGCGCGCCGCGACCCTGCGTTCCGGGCCCGCACCCGCCGCGCTGGGCTTGAACCGCCCCGGCCGGGGCCGTGCGGGGTGGTCACAGAGTGGTGGAGTGGCTCGGGCTGGGAGGGACCTCAAAGCCCATCCAGTGCCACCCCCTGCCATGGGCAGGGACACCTCCCACTGGATCGGGAGGCTCAAAGCCCCATCCAACCTGGCCTTGAGCACCTCCAGGGATGGGGCAGCCACAGCTTCCCTGGGCAACCTGGGCCAGGGCCTCCCCACCCTCACAGGGAAACATTTCTCCCCAAGATCTCAAATCCCTGCCTTTCAGCTGAAAACTGTTCCCCCTCACCCTATCCCTGCACTCCCTGATGAAGAGCCTCTCTGCGCCTTTCTTGTAGCCCCTTTCAGTACTGGAGGCTGCTCTAAGGTCTCCCCAGAGCCTTCTCTTCTCCAGGGTGAACAACCCCAGCTCTCCCAGCCTGTTCTTACAGCAGAGGGGCTCCAGCTCTCGCATCATCTTTCTTCCTCCTCTGGCCCTGTTCCAACAGTTCCATATCCTTCTTATTTTGGGGATTCCAGAACTGGACACGGAACTTCAGACGGGGGTCTCAAGAAAGCGGAGCAGAGGTGGAGAATCCCATTCCTCACCCTGCTGGCCACGCTGATTTGGATTCAGCCCAGATCACGTTTGGCCTTCTGGGCTGTGAGCACACTTTGCTGGCTCATTTTGAGGTTCAAATCCCCCAGCACCCCAAGTCCTTCTCAGCAGGGCTGCTCTCAATCACCTCATCCTCCCCAGCCCATAGTTGTGCTTGCAATTGCTCTGACCCAGGTGCAGCACCTTGCCCTTGGCCTTTTTGAACCTCATGAGGTTCACACAGCCCCACTTCTCCAGCTGGTCCAGGTCCCTCTGGATGAATCCCACAGACCCATAGAAGGACTTGAGTGTGAAGGGACCCACAAGGGTCATCGAGCCTGGCTCCTGTCCCTGCACAGGACAACCCCAACATTCACACCGTGTGTTTGACGGCATCGTCCGCATGCTCCTGCAATAGTGTCAGGCTCCCCTGGGGAGCTGTTCCAGTGCTCCACCACTCTCTGGGGGAAGAACCTTTTCTCAATGTCCAGCCTAACCCTTTCCTGGCATCTTCCTGACTTTCCCTCGGGTCCTGTCCTTGGTCTCCAAAGAGAAGAGCGCAGCTCCTGCCCCTCCTCCTCCCCTTGTGAGGAAGCTGTAAACGGCCATAAGGTCTCCCCTCAGCTTCCCGGACACCTTCCCGTCCTCCTCACTAAACAGCAACACCTCACGGGGTGGGGCTGCCGCACCCCCAGGCGTTTCACAACCGTTGCCACACGGCAGCACCCCAAAACCCCAACCGCAGGGTGGGGACCTGCGTTCCCCCTCTCCCGGGTCCCCGTGCCCCCACGGGAGCTGCCTCTCCCCACCGCCACCACCAGGAGGCGCCCGCGGGCCGCGGCTCCGGTACCGGGGGGGCGGGTCAGGCTGGAGAGCAAGGATCAACAAAGAAAGTAAGGAATTGTCTTCCAGATACCCGCACGAAACAAGTCTTAGTTATGTTGGGGAAAATATGAAAACCATGAGTGTAATTTAGTTACACAATGTAATCATCACAAATGAGTTTCTGAGGGACGTGGTTTAGCAGTGGACAGGGACAGTTGGACCTGGTGATCTCAGAGGTCTTTTCCAACCATTCTATGAACCGTTTGGTTGGAAAAGACCTCTGAGATCATCGAGTCCAGCCGTACCTGTCCCCTTACTATACTATGTTCCCAGGAAACTCATCCACCCATCTTTTAAACCCCTCCAGGGATGGTGACTCCACCCCCTCCCTGGGCAGCTGTGCCAATCCCTGACCACCCTTTCAGTGAAGACATTTTTCCTGACGTCCAATCTGAACCTGCCCTGTTGTAACTTGAGGCCGTTTCCTCTCGTCCCATCGCTGTCACCTGGGAGGAGACACCAGCACCCACCTTGCTACGACCTCCTTCCAGGGAGCTGTAGAGAGCGATACGGTCTCCCCTCAGCCTCCTCTTCTCTAGGCTAAATAATAACCACAGAAATAGCCACGTAACCACACAAATAAGCAAAGAGACAGCCACAGATACTCCTTTCGTAGAGCACTCCTAAGAGAGCCCCTCTCCATCTGGCTGGAGAGATCTGAGGAGCAAAAGTGATCTCTCCCTCTCCTTAAAGGCCAGAGAACAGCAGCATTTGGTAGGAGCTCTGGGAGGAGAAGTGAGCTTGGGCCATTTCCTTGCGTGATGTTCTTAACACGTAATTAGAACTTAACATTTAACAGAAATGTTTGCTATTTTTTTAGCCATCAAATGTATTTAATTTGTATACATTTCCCTAGTTCCTTTTCAAATCAATTGCAGTCAATTCTTGCACATTTACATCATTACTGGAATTACACCTAATTGCCTGGTTTAGTATAAATACTTCTCCTTGCATAGTTAGAATGTAATTATGTCTCTACTATATGACGTATAACCACATCATTACCATCTGTGATGATAATCGTAATTTGTGATGGGGGAGCAGCAGGGACCAGGGGCCAAGAGTGGCCCCGCCCACCCTGCCGGCCACCCTGGGGGTCCCAGCCCCATGCCAGCCCCTGCCCCCCGGGAAGGTTATATTTAGCCTGATATCCACTAAATATAATAATAAAGTTTTTCCTCTGGTCCCTGGCACAGCTGCTCAGTCCATCTCCCTCCCCCGCTCCCAACGAATGGTAGCCCTGGGTGCCCCCTGGGACACCTCACCCACCGTTGCCATCCAGGGAGGCTCCCCCACTGTGGGACACCTGCTTGCAAGGGCGAGGAGGGGCAAGAGGTGAGGTTTGAGAAGTCCCCATCACAATTCAAAGCCCTGGGAGCTGGATACTCACATCTTAAGAGGTCTCCATCTTGCTCCAAACCCTGGATGTTGGACGCCCATTGTTTGAGAGGTCCCCATTTCACTCCGATGCATTGAGTTTTGGATGCCTGTGGTTTGAGAGGTCCCCTCCAAAATGCTGGGTGCTGGGTGCACTGCTCTCATCCCCTGGGCACAAGGGTGAGGATGCAGGGGCTTCCCATGCAGGCTGTGGTCCATCTGCATGGCTTCTTGCAGTCTGCTGGCCATGTCCCAGACACTACGGGCTCCCTCCTGTCGCCTGTTAGCAATTCACACACCCACCTTTCCATCCTGGGGCTTGCAGAGAGATCCAAGAGCTGTGGAAAAAAGCTCTGGATTTTATTCTCTTACTCCCTTCACAGCTTCACTGAGTGCGGGAGGATTTCCTTGGGGGGAAAAAAGCCCCAGGACAGAGGAACAAGCTGGAGCATCACTGGAGCCCCTGGACACAGCCCTGCAGAGCCACCACCACTTTCTTACTGGGCCACCACACTGTGGCAATGTCCCTGTCCCTGGGCTGTGTGTTTGAGAAGGGTGCTGGGGTCCAACTGTGGGACCATCGCTGTGCCATAGCCTGCACAGAGCAGGAGGGGGATCCTGCATCCCAGCCCACCTGAGAAGGTGGTGGGTCCCCATTTCTGCTGAGTATTGGAGCAGAGAGGAGCCTGGCAGTGCCAGCACTGGGAGTGTGCCCGCAAGTGCCTGCTCTGCCCTGGGCTGCCTGCTGAGGAGATGCTGGGTGCCCTGCGAGCAGATCTGTGGGCAGGAAGCCCCTGTTTGAACCTGGAGCAGCAGGAAAGATGGAAACATTTTGGCTCTGCTGCAAATAACAGCTCCTCCCCAGAGTGTGATTAACACCCAGCCTCATAAACAGACCCCTGTATTGACACTGAACTCGTCCTCCCCGCTGCTCTCCACCAGAAGCTGACCCTCTTGTGACCCCCCCACCCAGTCCCGCTTGCCGCGGGGAAGCATCACTCTGTCTGAGCCTGCCGGTGTTCAGCAGGGGACAGGCACAGGGCAGGCTGGCAGCACGGAACTGTCTTCCAATAGCTTGGAAAAAGTACTTGCTGCAAATTAACGGAAGCGCACAGCCTCTGCACGCTCCTCAGCTCGTCTCCATGGTGAGAGAGGCCTCCCTACCTTGCTGGGTTTCTTTGCTAGAGCTCTCACAGCTCCTTCTACATCTCTTTCACTTTTTCCTTACCTTTTTTTTTTTAAAGAGCGCCTGCACTGAGGACCTGCACCTTCCTCCCACCCCCTTGCTTTGGCAGGCGTGGGAGCAGGTTTGATACAAGGCACCCATAGACGTCTTAGGAGCCTGGCACGGCAGCACTGAGGGTGGGGATGCTGGGTTCAGACACGTTGCGCCTGCTCTCGGGGATGATTTTTATTTAGTTGCTGGTCCCCACCATCCTAGGAAAGGGCAGGACTGAGTCTGAGGGGATGGCAGTGCCAATGCCCTTGTGGTGGACGCAGCAACCACCTCTTACCAACACGAGGTGGCACAGGGCTGGCAGAGGCCCAGCCATCCCAGTATGAGCTGGGCCAAATTCAGGCCATTCTCCCAGCCCCTGGCTGCGGGGCACACAAAACCAGAAGCATTACAGGCACCAAGTGGTCAAGAAAATTCTGTAAGGCCCTTGCAAGAGCTGCATGCATGGGTCAGCCCCACGTCCCCCGCTGGAATCGCAGACACAATAACAGGCTGTGACCAGCAGTGCCGAGCAGGGAAAAAATATCCCTGTGTAATTATCATACCCATCTTCTGGGCAGCCTGGAGACTGTCATTGTCCCTCTGCAGAGGGCAGAGGCCGCTGGGCATGCTGAGCCCCAGGCAGCGTGGACACCACATCTGAAGGGATCCCTGTGAACTAAGCTATAGTTACATCTTTTTTTTCCACAACAAAAGGAGAAAGAGGCAATTAGGAGCTGCTTTGTTTGTGGCCTTGTGTTTTACTGTGGGAGACACCTGTCTAGAGAGGAGGAGCAGGAGCATGGGGAGCAGAGGCAGCCTGGGCACAGTCCTCTCCCATGGAACAGCCCCCAGCACGCCTTGATCCAGCACGTGTGGGTGCAGGACAGCTCTCTGCAGCCAGCTCTACATGGCCAGCTCTCCGTGGGGACAACTCTCCATAGCCAGCTCTCCGTCGGGACAACTCTTCATGGGCAGCTCTCTGTGAGGACAACTCTACATGGGGAGCCCCAAGCGCCTGGCAGCGAGCGGTCCAGCAGATGCCGCTGGTCCCCTCTCCCTGGCACATGATGAGCTTCTCGAAGCCTGCAAACACCAACAGGGCCTCTTGCCATGCGCTCAGGGCTCCCTGTGTAGAGTTGTCCCTGCACAGAGTTGGCTGGGGAGAGATGTCCCATGGAAAGCTGGCCACCACAGAGAGTTGGCCAGGGAGAATTGTACCTTTCTGGCATGTGTCAACTCTGCTGTGGGGACAGCTGCACTTCTGGCTAATAAATGTCCCCTCCTGTCTCCTGAGATCTTCTGGACTACCCATTGCTTGTGTCCTCATACCACCACTGTCATCTCCTTCATCTTCCTCATTGCTTCTTCTTGGGAGATTTGGCCCCTGCACCCATGCCCTGCGGAGAGAAGCCTCTTCCCCATTGTGCCTCACACTCTCCCCACGTGGGACCTCTTATGTCCCGGGCACAGGAAGGACTGAGGGAGGAACTCGTGCCTCATCAAACCTTTTCCTTTGCCAAATAACCCCATGGAGCGCTGGCAGCCACACCCAAAGCTGAAAACCCCCAAGCTGGATGAGGCTTTGCCTGCCGAAGAAGCATGGAATGCATGGGTTGCCACTGCCTGCCAAAGCCTCCTGTTGAAGGGACACGAGGCTGATGGCCAAGACCTTTTCCCCTTGCCCTCAAGATAACAAAGTCCTCACTGTGAAAAAACAAGCCATGCTGCAAGTTTCTGGCAGGCAGCACGCCAGTGCAGTGCTTCGGGCTCCGTGCTTTATCCCACCTACTCTTCTATCATGCTGCCACCTCTTGTAGCTATTCTGGGTCCTGCACCAAAAAGGTCCTTTCACTGCTCTGGTGGCTCCCCAATCCCTCTGTCCCCTGTGCAGGAAGCAGACTCTGGAGCACAGCTGCCTCCCCACAGTGAGCAGAGCCATCATCCTTCCCTGCGTGGACCTACAGGACGAGGGCTCGCGTGGGGCTTGGGCTGCAGCAGTGCCTGGTTCATCAGGTGGGGAATGGGTGCGACGTGCCTGTCTCAAGCTGTGATTTCCATCTCGAATGTGGACTTTTTACATATATCGCTACACACGATAACTTGTCGTGGCGCCCGACTTGCCTTTGCCCTTGCACTTGGAGAGGGAGGAGGGGAGACAACCACCAGCTGCTGCCCTTCTACTCTGCACGCTCATTGCTTTAGCAGGGAGATGAAAAAACCCTGCTCATTTTGCACCATTTGCACATGTCCCCTGTTCACAAGGCAAATGCACACCCTGCTCAATAGTTTTGGGAGCCGATAGATGCCGTAGTGGCCAGGAGGCCCCATGGTGGCTGCGAGAGCTGTGCCCCCTGTCCCTGGCAAGGGCAGTGATTTCCATGAAATGGAAATGGAATCACAGGCAACAGGAAAAAAAAAAATTCAATACTTTCTGGGGAAGAACCAAAACAAAGGGCCAAGGTCCCTGCCCTGGCGTAAGCAAGGTCTCCCTCGCGTGCATCACCTCCACGAGGTTTGGCTCCACGTTTTACCTGCATGCATTATAGCACCAGTGCTGCTTTGTTGTGTAATAATAAAGGTCTGGGAGAAAAGCATGTAATTAGCACATCTATCATACAGATTTTTTAGATATCAATAAAACATCGATTCCTTCCTTCCATAAATCTCTGCACCGTGGTGAATACAAATCAGTAGCTGTGATGGAAAAGGAATGCATAACCCCCCTCAGAAGTGCATAAACCTCCCCTCTTCCCAGCATATCATTAAATTTCTTCAACACTGATGGAAATGCTCCTCTGCTGAGTGCCAAGTACTTCTCCTCAAGCTGCCCAGGGCCTTGCTGAGCTGGTATCAGCAACAGCGTGGCTGCAACCCGGTGGCTGGCCAGCGGTTCAAAGGTCGCAGCCGGATCTGTGCAAACAGTGGAGAGAGAGCTCTCCCCTCTAAGAGCTGTAACCACTTTTCAGCTTGGGGCAGTCAGACGAAATTTTGTAACGTATTTTGTTTTCTAAATTCAAATGAAAAACATGAGAAGAAATTTCTGGAGTTGACCTGGAGTATTTTGCTTGATGTGAAAGGAACACAAAAAGCTTCATTTTTGTTTCTCTTTACTCAGCCTCCTGCTCCATCCACCCTCTTTCCCAACTTTTTATTTCATGCATGTGCAAAAAACCCACAGTCAAGCCCTTAGTTTTGGAACAAACCCCTAGGTGTTATTCATTGAAAGCAGTGAAATAAAAAGCCACTCTTAAGGGTTTTTTTCTACCCAAGCTAACTATGAAATTTAGCTCACTTTTGGATGTTTTCCTTGAACCTGCACAGAGAAGACAGAGCTGAAGAAAGCAGGAAAAGCCCTGCTGAGGTTCGTCTGCTGCAGGGCTGCCACCTCCGCACTCCCCTGCCTCTTGCCAGCTCCTCCTTGTCTCACATCTCTACACGGCAGCAGACAGCGAGGAATGGCTGTTTGTCACTGCCCTGTCACCGCAAGGCCACAGACCTCCCTCATTTTGCCGTCCATCTCCCCAAGGCAAGGTCTGCTGCTCACCCACTCCTTGCTCACACCACGCCTGGCTTTGCATCCCTCCAGTGTTGCATGGGGCACCCAGCTCTCAAATCCCCTGGCAACCCCCAAGGTGCAGTGACATCTCACACACAGGAGATCTAGACCACACTGTTGGCAAGATGTGCCCAGTAGTGACTCGCTGGGAATGCTGCGCTCACCTGCAGCCCACCTTGGGGTTATCTGGGCCAGCAGCAGGATTTGTCCCCAGCGAGCACTTGGACCTTCTGTCTGTCCCTGCACAGCCCCAGCCATTCCTTGGTCCTGCCCGTGGAGGTGAGCACCAGCTGATATCATGCCCATGTAGGTGAGCACCAGCTGAGGTGTTCAATGAGCACTGGGGAGCACCCTCCATCTCTCCCCCAAACCTCCTTTGCTGGGGGTTACTCCTCATTCTACATCCTTTCCCCAAACCCACTTTTAGCAATGCCTGAGGGTGACAAAGTCCACTGGAGAGGGGACAAAGCTCTCAAAAAGCTGCTCCCAACCCCTTCCCGACTCTTGTGTTGGCTCTGCTCTCCCTCAAAGAGCAGCGATCGAAGGGAGTGCCTGTAATTGCAGCTGTCAGCAGTAACAATCACGGTGCTGCTGTTATAAATGGCTTCAGCCTGACTTTTACTTACAGATTTCCCTCACGTGATACCACAAGTCATGCAAAGAAAAACCTGTGCCGCAGAAAAGCAATTGCACCTTCCAGCTCTGCAGAAGAAGATTTATGGCTTGTTTTGGTCATAAAATAGAGCAGGCAGGGCTGGGGTTGCTGGTCGATGTGTCCAGGCAGGCTGGGGTGGTTGGGAAGAAGGGGACATCCCTTCACATCACCCTGTTGGTGATGAGCCTCAGCACCAGAGCCCCTGCCCCTGCCTGTTCAGTGGTCCCTGTGTGAAAGGGAAGGGGTTTAGCCTAATTCCAGCCAGACGTGAGATAAAATCACAGCAATGTCTGGAGCCAGAGAGGAACTGTGGAGGATGAGGGTCTCGGAGGTGACCCTTGCCCAATCTGGCATCAATCAGAGACACAGAAATGCTGGGGGACTTTCTGCATACGTGCAGTATGCAGCACTGGGACTAATTTCTACATTGAGGACAAAGCCAGGCTGTGTCCAGTTCCCAACTGCTACTGGAGACCAGAGCTGTTGTTTTCTGAACAGCTGGCTGGGAGCAGATGTGGAGTCCCCAGCACGATCTCAGCCCAGCCGCTCCCCAGCCCCCAGCCGGGCTGGGAACCCAGCTTCCGTGCTGCCTCTGCCCTGGTGGTGTAAGGACTTTTGGGATGTGTCTCCACTTGCTTTAAATGACTCTTTTCAGTCAGACATCTGTTCTGAGGTTGCAGTGCCTGGAGCTGTGTGTCACAGCACCTATGGATGGTTCACACTCATTCCTCATGCACAAGGAAATGACCTGGAGACACACTATTTCTCACAGGCCAGATGTGGCTCTCCGTGGACAACCAGCCTGTAACCACAAAGTGTGCCAGGAGAGCACCAAACGGACTCGCTGTGGACAAGGTCAGTCCCCTGCAATGCGTCATCAGGAGTCGAACACCCTAAGGACGCTAACAATGCGGGGCTCGATGATGACGTTGCAGCCCAGGTGGCAGGAGAAGCCCGGGCTTTGCTGGAGCCGTTGTTGTTTTGCTAACACGGCCCTTGCAAATGGAAAGCCTGTGGCCCTTCGTGCCCTTTGATAAGGTTCAGAGGTTGCTCTAAAATCACAAAGCTATGGCAGGGTTGCCAAAAATTCCCAGAAAGTCCAGTCTGCCTTGGAGGTTTCTGCCTTCACTGTTACCACACACCTCAACCTCACCTGCACTCTGCTTGTCGTGGCCGTTACAGACGTGCTGGTTAAGGGACACTGGTTTTGTGCACAGTCTCACAGTGACACGTCCTATCGCCTGTGGCTGCACCAAGACATGGTGTCACACAAGGGTATAGTCTACTCCCCTTTCCGAGGAGACCCCTCACCCAACGTCTTTGTACCAGCACCAAGGCACAACCCCAGCACTTGTCCATCCACAGCTCTACCTGGCACAGAACAGGGTGGTTCCCCCAGCCCTACCTAGATCCAGCTGGCTCTGGAGCAGAGGGAAGAGAGAGCGGCTCAGTGCAGGCTCCTGCCTGGGCAGTGGGAGGGAGGGAGCTGGTCACTCATGCAAAGGGCACGGTGCTGCTGCCAGCATCGCTGCCCCGCTTTATTGTGTTGTGGCAGCTTGGTGCCTGCTTGTCGATAACCCAAGATGTACTGATATCTCATGTTTCCTCTGCAACCTGCCACGCCTCTGGTGTGGTGGTGGCATTGGACACGCAAGCTGGCAGCAGCAGTGGCTCCAGGAACTTTGTTGCTTGCCCCAGGTCACCTCCCTTCCTGCTGTTTAGTGGAGTGCTTCACCCCTTCCCTTGCCTCCCTCGTGTGGTTTATCCCTGTGGGAAGGGGCCAGCGGCCAGGACACGACGGGGAGGTGTTTAAGGAGAAAAGTGAGGTTGGGGTAAACAGAGTGGGGCTGGTCCCAAAGCCACCGGTGCTGTTCTCTGCATAACATCCCGAAGGGTTCATCGTGCCCCAGGGCATGGCAAGGCAATGCCATGGATGCAGAGAGGTTCCAGGGGGGACAGACACTGCACTCCCCTGCTGTAACCAGTGAGGAGGGGGATTTAGCAATGTGGCCAGGAGCAGTCCTGGGGCTGGAGTAGGGAAGGCAGGCACTCTTCCTGGGGATCTTCTGGAAACAGCCCAGGCAGTTCCAGAGCTCAGAGGAAGCAGCTCTTGTTTCTTCTCTAATTTTAGACCTTTCCGAGGTGTTCAGTTTTCTTAACCACCGGTCAGCTGCTGTCTTCTCGCACAAAGCAAGTGTGCATAAATTAAACCTGACACATAATATATGTATTGGAAATGATCCAGGAGCAATCACTTACGCGCCAGCGAAGGGTGTGAAACCCCCCATCTGCTCCTGGTTGTAAGACAGCGCAGCGAGTCCCCGACCCAGCACCACTAGCACAGCTCCCGGGGCTCATCCCTCTGTGGTGCTGGGGGACACTACACCCCTTTCAGCGCTGCAGTGGGGCTGTAGCAACCTGACAGGGATGTCTTGACCTAAACTCTCTTGGCAGATGGCTTTGTGCTTATTCCCCATCTGGGTTTCCAGGAAGGACACCCCTGTGATGTCAAGCAAAGCAGAGGGGAGTCATGCGAGGCGAGGAGCTGCTGCTGCTCATGGCTGCACATACGTCGGCCGTGAGTCAGCTCAGGAAAGGTCAGCCTGCTCCGGGATGGCAGGTGATAAGCAGAGGCAGCCTCACACCCTCTGCTCCCCCCCATGAAGCATCTTCCGGCAAAGGGGAGCTGTTGCTGGTTTGGCTTTTTGCTCCATGTTTTTGCATCCCTATGTGTTTTGGTAGCAATCTTGCCTCTACACGCAGGCTTACAGACAGGGCTACATTGTTGTCCAACCTTGGACTTGTAAGATCAGGCACGTTGATGGTGGGCCAAATCACACATGGGCCAAATCCTGCTCCAGAGAGTGCAAGGGAGGTGATAAATAAGCCAGGCAGGGCATGGTTACTGCCCACAGACCCACACGCCCACAGGCTGGTAGCTGGGGACAGGGCTGCCCCATCCCCTCCCCCAGCACAGGGCTGGCTGTTGAGGATCTTGAGTCCTAAATCCACCTCTGTGATGGGCTCAAGTCCTAGTGGATCAAATTCAGCTGGCGGGTAAAGTGACCCATCTGCAGCCTGTCCCCTCCTGGCAGGTCTCATCCTGGCTTCTGTTGGAACAGGGACAAAAGCATCGTCTTACTGGGTTTGGAATTGCTGCAGGAGGTTAGGCTGCAGGGATAGTGCTTGGAAAAGCCTGGATCAGTACTGACATCCCTGCCGCTGGAATCAGGCCCTCGCAGTGCACTATTATTGCCTGGAAACCACTGCTCCTCTTGGCTTAAGAAAACTGCTGCAGGCAGCTTGCCTGGGTATATAAACCTCTGAAGAGTTCCCAGTGGATTGGTCTGTGTCACTCCTGGTCTGACCCCATACACTGTCTGTGCCCTGGGGACTGAGCCCCCCTCTGCTCCTGATGCTCATAATCACACCCTCATCCTCCACTGGTACCCGGCGGGTAGGGAGAATATATGAAAAATCAATAGCTCCAGCGCAGGCTGCTGGAGGATTTGTGCATTTTGCACCGCTGTCTTTGGGAAATCCAATACATCGATCGCATTTCTCAAGACCGGTATTGATGAAGCAGATAATGGGAGCGTTTGGGGATGGCTGGCGGATGCCGAGGGCATCCAAAGCTGCTGCTGAATTGATCCTGGTAGGCAGGGCAGCGTCTCCTGGTGTAATTTACTAAATGCCCTCATTGCTCCACACCAAGCTTACCCCCAGCCTGCCTTTACTTCCCTATTAATTTATTCCCCACCTTCCTTTCCGAGCAGCAGCAGGGAAGCCCCTATGGGAGCAGGAATCAGGGCCCAGGCAGGGCAGGGCAAGGCAGCAGAGAATGCAGAGAGCATCTTTGCTGTGCTGAGGTCCGAGGCACCTCGCTGCTCCCAGATCCTCGGCCTCAGGCATTGTTCCTTCTGGTTTGATGGAGAGGGGCTGAATTTATCTTCCCAGCTCCCCTGATGTTACCCACCCACCCAGCAGTCCAGCCTCAGCATATCCTTCTCTGCTCGTGGGGCCAGGGATATTAAAGCATCCCCTCCCGCAACAAACCAAGCCCCTAAATATCCAGGCGTCTTAAAAGTCAGCTGCCTGGGGAGGAGGTGGGAAGACAAGTGTAGGTCTGTGGGTGTCCTGCATTGTCTCCTGCTACAGAAACCCCTCCTCTTCATGGTTTTATGGATGCTATTAAAGAAAATCTTTCCTCTGCAAGACTTTTTCTAAAGCCTCTTTCGAAGCCTCCTTCTCTCAGCAATACAGGATCCTTAAAAGTATATAATTATATATTTTTTTAAAAAAAACCCACCACGCTATTTATAAATTATTCTATACGCTCTCAACAAAGCAAGTGCCAGACTGCACTGGCGGAAAGCCCACTCCCGACTTCTTCTTGCTCAATTTAAAAACACAAATAATGTTGCTTCTTTTATTTTTTCCCTAGCTAAAACAGCACAGGGGGAAATCACAATGCGAACTCTTTCCTGGAAAAAAGCGAGAGATGAGGGGAGTGTGGCAGCCTGCTGCAAGCGAGGCATTGGGACTGGGATCCAGAACCAAGGCGTGGAGGCTGGGATCCAGAACCAAGGTGTGGAGACTGGGATCCAGAACCAAGGCGTGGAGACTGGGATCCAGAACCAAGGCTTGGAGACTGGGATCCAGAACCAAGGCGTGGAGACTGGGATCCAGAACCAAGGTGTGGAGACTGGGATCCAGAACCAAGGCTTGGAGACTGGGATCCAGAACCAAGGCGTGGAGACTGGGATCCATACCCGGAGCACAGGAACCAAGATCCAGACCCAGGGCATGGGAACCGGGGTCCAGACCCAGGGCACAGGGACCAAGATCCAGATCTGTGACATGGGGACCAGGATCCAAATCCAAGGCAAAGGGACGGGAACTGGCTGGGATCAGCACCCCTCCTCTGCTGGGATGCATTGCCCGCATTCCCTGCCCTTCAACCTGGCCATGGGCAGAAGGCAGCGTAGGCAGGCGGCGGAGGCCCTTCCTCTTTCATTTAAGGCTTCTCCTGACCTCTCTTCCTTCCTGCCTTCCTCCCCCAGCCCCTGCGTGTGCAGATCTGAGAATTTTGGGATGTTTTGAGGAGTCAGAAAGTCCTGAGTCCCAACAGAGCAGTGAAACGGTGTCACAATGCCAAGCGTGGTCCCAAAGCGTGTCTGATAACAGGAGACAGGGGTTTGCCAATCAGATATTTAAACAGAGCTGTTGCTAGAGAACATGGCAATGGTGAGCAAGGAATCTAGCCTCTTCTTTGCCTCCCCTGCTATTGTCTGTCTGTGTTTAATATCAATAAACAGCATTTTTGGGGGATTAAGTAGATAAATTGCATTTATTGGTGGGTATGAAGGGTCTGAGGTATGAAGGGAAAGGAGGAGTGCCGGTTATTTTCAATTGCTGAATTTGCAAGCTGCCGTATCAGGAGACAATCACTTGTTATACAGCATGGTGTGTATTTCATGCAATGCATCCAGCAAATAATAAAGGGAATATTTATTTCTTAATCCGTTCTCCTCCCCCATGCTGCACGTTATCTCTGGAAGCCTGACGGTATTCAAAGGGTCGAAGCTCCAAAGGCTCCCATCTCGTCTGCCCCTGCAGAACTCAGCGCCACTGATCGTGGTGGGAGCAGGCTCAGCCCCTGAGTGATTTTATCTGGTACAAGATTTCAAAGGTAATGCATTAAAAAGCCGGTGACCTGCTAAATGTGAGTCAAGCTGTGACATAGCGGTTGGCTCATGCCGAGGTCAATGCTGGGCAGGCTGCTGAGTGTGAAGTTTCAGACGAAGGGCACTGGAGCTCTATTCATTAAACGTTTTTCTGCAAACATAATTAAGAGATGGTATCAGCGAGCATCGCTGCTGCATGCGCTGCTGTTGCTGCTGGGTAAATCTCAGTGTGGGTAAGAGTGCTCGCAAATCAGAGGTCCCCGGGCCTGTGACAGGAACCCAATAAATCCCCACAGTGCTCCTGCAGAGGTTCGATAGGAGCGATGCTCCTGCGGCAGCGGGCAGGAACGCTGCCATGCCAAGGGCTGGCACATGGGATGAGGTCGGCCCTGATGTGGGTACAGGAAAAAGCTTCAGAGGATGGGAGGCTTGAAGGAAAACCAAAATGAATCCCAAACACAGCAAATCTCCACAATCTGGGCATTGGGGTGGCAGGATTAAGGCCACCAGGGGATGACTGAGGGCCGCAGCCCCACTCCCAGTGGTTCTGGTTTGGTCTCTCAGGCTTTAACACAGCAGGTACTAAGGTGTCAGTATTTTCGGGCAGCCACACCTCGGCACAAGTGGGCTTGGCTCTCACCACAACCCTGGGTCCCCTGCATCCCCAACCCTGCCGCAGCGTGCACAGCACCTGCTGGTCAGCGTGATGAGCGGTGCGAGGGCGAAGGCTTTGCTCATTATGCAATTCTTGGGGAATTTCCCCCCTTTTCTTCCTCTCCTCCATATCCTTTGCACTGTCTTCTCTTTCTTTGCCTTCCTCTGGCTTTCCGTGGCCTGTCAGCCTAAATTCCCTCCTCCCACAATCCTTACTCATCTTTCTTCTATCTTCTCCTACTCTTCCCCTCCATCCCCATCCTCACGCTCTCTCTTTTCCCTTACTGGTACCTCTCCACCCCCTCACTCCTTCCCCACATGCACACTGTTCTCCTTGCTGCCCTTCTCCCCATCCCATCCCATCCCACTCCATCGCCATCTGCACCTTCATCCTCACCCCCATACTCATTCCATCCTATCTCCCCTGTCCAACCATTCCATCCCATGGCATCCCCATCTTCATTCTCATCCCTAATCCTCATCCCATCCCCATTCCCATCTCATCCCATCGCCATTCCCATCCTCACCTCAGCCCGCCCCGCCGTCCATGCCCACCCCCAGGGCCAGAGGTGCCACATTGGTGCTCAGAGCGCGCAGCCCGGCCCTCAGGCGCTCCCCGCCCCACCACCCCCGCCGGGGCGGAGCCGCCCGCCCCGTTCCCGCCCGTTCCCGCCCCGCGCGGGGGCGCGGTTGCCGTGGCGATGGCGCGGGGCGGCTGACGGGAGGCGGCGCGGGAAGATGGCGGCGGCGGCGGCGGGGCGGAGGCGGCGCTGAGGAGGCCCGAGGCGCGGCGGGGCGGGGGCCCATGAGCGGCGGCGGCGGCCCCCCCCCGGCCCCCCCGCTGCTGCGGCCCCTCCGCGGGCAGCCGGGCGCGCTGCGAGCGCCCAACCGCCACCGGCACCATGAAGTTCGCCGAGCACCTCGCGGCGCACATCACGCCCGAGTGGCGGAAGCAGTACATTCAGTACGAGGTACGGACCCGGCGCCGGTGCCCCCGGTACCGGTGTCGTCCCCCCCCCCCCCCCCGGTGCCGCCCACCCCCGGTCCCGATGTGTCCTTTCCTCCCCTCCCGGCTCCGCTCTGCCCCGATGCCGTTCTTTTCCCTTAGCCCCGGACCTGGTGCCTCTCTAGTGCCTCCCGGTGCCGCTCACCCCCCCCCCCCCCCCCCCCCCCCCCACTTCCCTGCGGTCCTGGCTGGTTCCCCTGGCTCCACTCGCTCCTGGTGCCGTTCCGGTCCCGGTTCCCCCTCCGGTGTCCCCTCCCGTTCCCATCCGGCATCCCCTGCTCCAGTACCACCCCGGTCCCCTTCATACCCCCTCCTCCCCGCCTCTCCCGGTCCCAGTCCTTCCCGTTCTCCCCGGCTTCGCTCTTCCCCGCTGCCGTTTCCCACCCGCTCCCCCCCCCGTCCCTGCTCTCTCCGCTTCCTCTGGTGCCCCGCGCCGCGGTCCCCCTTCGGTCTCCCCCTCCCGGTCCCCCTTCGGTGTACCCCCAGTCCTAATTCCCCGGCTCTACACCCCCCCGGTGCTGTTTCCCCCCGGTTCCCGGTTCCCCCCTGCTCCCCGCCGCCCTGGTCTCCCCGGTTCTCCCAGCCTCGCTGCTCCCCTGGACTCGGTCCCATCCGATCTCCCCTCCCGTTCCTCCCTGGCCCCGGTTCCCAGTTTCCCCGTCCCTGCTCTCTCCGGTCCCGGTCTCCCCGCGCCCGGGTCCTCCCAGCCCTAGTCCTCCTCCGGTCTCCGCCGCATTCCCCCCAGGTGCCGGTTCCCCCTCCCCCCGGTGCCCCAGTCTCTCCCGCCTCACATTTTCCCACAGCCTCAATTTCCTATCCCCCCCGCTACCCCTCCCGGTCCCCCCGCGTCCCCTCCCGGTCCCCCCGCCTCTGCCTCTCCCCCCGCCTCCCGATTCTGTTTCCCCCTCCCGGCTCCGGGGCTCCGGTTCCCCCCGCTGCTCCTCCTGGCACGGGGCAGGGGACGGCTCGAAGGCAGCGCGCTGTCTGCCCAATTAATTAATTAACTGCTACTGTAACCTTTCGGCGTGGGGACAAAGGTCGGAGGCTTGGGGCATAAACACGGTGTATTTAAAGAATGAAACCTTGTGGAGTGTTGTGAGGGGCAGCCGGGGTGCAGCCGGTACCGGGGCAGCGCCCCCCCCTCCCCCCCCCATGCACCCTCACTGCTCCAGGGCATCCCCCTCCTTGCTCCGGGGCACCCGCTCTGTGTGTTCCCCATGCACCCTTGCAGCTCCGGGGCACCCTCCTGTGTACCTCCCGTGCTCTGGGGCACCTTTGCTGCTCCAGAGTGTCACCCCCATGCTCTGGGTTGCACCCCCCTACCTCTCCATGTGTCTGTGTTGCTCCAGGGCACCTCTCTCTTCTTTGCACACCCCCCCCCCCAACTGTTCTGGGGGAGCCCCCCCACATGCACCCCTGCTGCTTTGGGACAGCCCCCTCCTTCCACGATTGAGATGTTCCAGGGCTCCTCTTGCTTGCAGCCCCAGCTGCTCCGGGGTACCCCTCTTCCCTCCACCCCGTGCTGCTCCGGGGTATCCCCCTCACAGGTTCCCCCCTGCCCTGTGCACCCCTGCTACTTCAGGACAGCCCCCACGTCTTGTATCTCCTGGGCACACCCCCCCCCACTGTTTTGGGGTACCCCCTCCATGTACCCTGGTTTCTCCTGGGTATCCCCCTTCCTTACTTTGAAGCACCCCCCACTGCTCCGGGGCTCTCCCTGCTGCTTCCAAATACCCCTGCTGCCAGCTGCTCCCCTCTTTGCTCCTGTGGTGCCTGGGAACCCCCACTGGGGTCTCAGCCCCCGCCCCTGCAGTGAGGATGCTGGCAGCTCCCCAGAGCAGTTCCAACAGGGCAGCAAACCTGGCATCCATCATCTTGGGTTTTAAATATAAGCCCAGCAAA
This sequence comes from Neomorphus geoffroyi, assembly GCA_033558235.1. Taxonomy (NCBI): domain Eukaryota; kingdom Metazoa; phylum Chordata; class Aves; order Cuculiformes; family Neomorphidae; genus Neomorphus; species Neomorphus geoffroyi. The sequence goes on from JAUMJM010000074.1 coordinate 7,968,053, forward strand.
GCTTTGCATCTTGCAATTCCATACTTGATTTCAGGTGAACTGCTTGAATCGAGACATTTATGAACCCTGTTTACACAAAGTTCTGCTGCATTAACTGTGAATTACTTGCAGAATACTGCTTTTTGGGTTTTACCGTGCCAGCTTTCTAAAGGTTGCACGGATTGCTTAGTTTCAGATTTGTCACAGTGGTGCCTGACTTCAGTTTAACCACCTTCAGCTTCGTCTGGTTATTTGTAGTAAAACAGTGTCCTATTTCAGCGTTAGCAGTAACAGTGCTTGGTGCCAGGGATGTCGGTCTTTTCCACAAGTAATAATTAAACCTCGACAACGGAAAGCTGATCATAGGAGAGCCACGATCAGCAGAACTTCATGACTGATGGAGTCAGTCAAAGCCATGTGACATTTGTTCCTGTGTGAAGGCCTGTGTTTCCTCTCCAGGACTATAATAGCAATTTATTTCTAGTGGCCCTGTTAATCTGTCTGCATTTGCAAGGAAAATCACATTCATCTTAGCTTGCTTTGTTATGTTGAACTTGAGAAGTCCAAGTCTGCCCTTTTTACTGTTCCTTTGTTTTCCTTTGCCTGGCTGCAAAGGAATGGATGTTTAAATAAAAATTGCATTCCAATTTGACCTTAGAATAAAATTTTGATCTCCTTGAGGTACGTGGAGAACTAGATGACTGCATAATGAATGCATCAGTCTTTGAGAATGAGGAAAAACATTGTCTTGGTAAAATAAAGTACCAGCTTAGTTCTGCATTGTGTCTCTAATGTGTTATCCCAGGGGTTGTTTTCCGTCCTGGGAAACAGAAAGCTTTCCAAGAGAAGTTTTGGAGGGGAAGGCAGGTAGGAGATGGAAGGGCAGGAGATCTGGCCACATGCTGACCAGACAGATTTAGAGGGAGAATAAGGGAGACCCAGGGAACTACGGCACCTCGATTAGTGTGTGAAGAATTCTGCTGTTTATCAGCCACTGGTTTCATTATAGGAGGTTAATTTTCAGCTGTTTTAACTAGGACGGTATTATTATAGCATTCTCCCTTCCCCCATCCCAATTTAAAATAAGGGTAGATTTCAGTAAGAACTTATGTCAAGTTGTTACTCTTTCTAGACTTCAAATCATCTTCTCCTTGGATAGACAGCTCAATGTAGAGTGTATAAAAACAAAGCCCCCACCCTCCCTTTTAGTAATAAGTTTCAAAACTCTTTGTTTCCCTTGTTGCAGCTGGCTGAATGTGAGTCAGCCTCCCGCTCATGCATATTACAGTAATGGAAGAGTCTGGCATTTATTATTCAGTAACTGGTGGTCTTGTGGGTGCGGTGCGTAAAAGGCCGGTTCTGCCTCGGTTTACTTATTGGTTATACTTGAGGCAAAAAGCCCACAGCCCTCCTTTGTTAAGGAAAAATCAGAGTTGTTGAACAGCAAATATACGGCCAAGTGCAACTCTTGTTACTTGGGTGCAGTATTGCTTACGGCACACATCACAGCGAAATTTTAAAAAGCAATTTGTATATTTAATAGCATTATAATGTTTCTTCATCTGACAGTTTATATCTTTTCCTTCTTAATTAAAACAGTAATCAAGCACTGTTTCAGAGTGAGAGGTCTGGTTATGTAGGTTTCTAACTCTGAAAGGCTTATTCCTGTTCCCAGGGGCTTCCCATGTCCAATTTGTGATGCTGATGAAAGGACTAGATGACAGTATAGAAATTCCTTTCTCCAAGTTGTTCTTCATGATAAAGATTACATGCAGCTACCTTATTTTTCTGCTCTAATATTCATAGTTATTTCCCTTGGAGTGCAGGTAACTTGTGCATTCGGACAGCTCCATTGTGTGCTGTGAACCAGGCAACTTGTGAGGTCCTCACCAGATGACGTGTCTCTGCTTGGATGCGCAGCCAGTGTGGCTGCGAGGAGCTTTGCCTCGCATAACTTGGGGTCAGACCAGGAGGAGGATGTCATCTGTTGTTGATAACGCCAGGAAGAATGAGACTGTTTTGTTTTGAGTCCCTAAAAATGTAGTTTCACTTTCAGATGGTCTTTAACATCTCTCAGTTTTGTAAGTTCTTACCATTAGCATAGCCTTTTTGCTCCAACAAAACTCTAAGAATTATAGCTGTGCTTGTAGATACTCCTATGTTGCACAGGCTTAGGGCAAGTACTTTGCCCGTAGAAAAGCTTCAGATAGAAAAATGCATCCCCCTTCTTTAAACAGGTGAAAAGAAGATATGCTTTGAGAGCTGTGGCTTAACTTCCTGTTTTCTTTCAGCAAGAACTGTGCAGTGAACATTACCGTCCATCAGATTTTTAAGAAAGAGCACTTGGCTCGTAGGCAAAAGGAAAAATGATAATGTAAGCAATTCTGCTTCAGTCAGCTCTTCAGGAAGACGTTTGCCACGACTGAGTCAACTGAGCTTTACACAAAACATGATCTGATTTTCCATTACAGGTTTCCATTCTGAAGACTGCATGAAAATGTGCAAATTTTATGTCACATTTACTACTCAAACTTCATTCCCAGCTGATGGTTCTTGTAACCTGAGTTGGTGCAAATGGTCAGGAAGGCTTTATGTGAGGACCAGTGGCAACAGCAGAATACATAAGCCCAATGTAAAGGGGCATTTTTACTGTTGAAGTAATGAGTGTCATTGTCAGGCTCCTCCCTGGATGTGATTGAGTTTAAACAATGTATTGACAAAAGCTGATTTGTGGGAATGTTTGTTGATGATGTTAAATGCTAAATATACCAAGGTTTTAAATAACTTTGGTCCCAATTTCAATGCTGTCATCGAAAAACTTCCCATCTGTTAAAAGTGTCTGTACCCGCTGCCTCCTTGATGCCAAGCTGACATCAGAGGGGAGTGGTGGTTTTAGGGGTGTGTGCCGAGTGCAGCAGGGTGCTGGCTGCTTCCCACATGTACCTGGGCACTCAGTTCCCACAGCTCTGTGGTTCTCGCTGTGCAACTGAGCACTGACCCATGGATATGCCCTGACTCTGGTAGTGGGAGTGAAAAGATTTGATCACCTCTTTTTTGGGGATCTGGCAGTATCTTTGGTAAAGTTAATTGCCTTTTCCCAGGCAGTTAAATGGTTGCTGCGGCGTGCAATGCTTCAGTGCACTTCTTGTCTTGAAACCTTTAAGTTTTGAACCATTTGTTTACTTTCAGTTCCTTTGGTGTAAAGATAAAATATGAAAACAAACAAAATTCCAGGTATAGAGGTACACAAAGAAGTGTACCTCTGCACGTTTGGCTGCTGGGAATTCATGGAGTTGTACAGTTGCCGGGTGGTAGTTTTGTGTCAGTTAATCTGGATGCGGAAGTCTGATGGTGTGTTTAAAGAAAAAGCACTTGATACCTTTGGAATTGCAGCATCTGGGGAAGAAGGAGAATCAGAACAATTATGACAGTTGCAAAGTTAATGGGAGAGATGAGTAAAAGGTCTGAGCAGGTGAGTTCCCTTCCCCTTAAAGAGACTCCAGGTTTTAAGTTCTTTGGAGAAGAGAAGCAGGTTGCTTCTCTAAGTTTTAGAAATTATTTCTCCATGACACAATCTCCATGATGAAGTAGATGAGGAAACAAAACTGATAGCTGTGGTGGCCTTCTTGCCTTCAGAGTCTCTCTTCCCGAGACAGGCGTTCAGTTTTTGGGAGGTGGCCAGTTCTGCTCGTCAAACCCTGCTTCATGATCGGCAGTTCACACCCAGGCTTGCCGCCTCCTGACACAAATCTGTTGTGCTATTTCACTATTTGTCCTTCTGGGCATTAGCGGACGAGCTTCGAAGTGCATAAGTGGTTTGGAAGCTGCTCGTTTAAAACAACGGTTTTGTTCTAGTGGCTTAGGGTTTTTGTCCTTGAATTTTTTCACTGTTAAAGTTTGGTGTGTTTTTAAGTGTGTTCTCTTGATGCTTTGTTTTTGTTCTCTGATACACATTTATACAAGATCCCTGTGGGTGCAAGGTGTATCACTTTCACAATTTAGAGTAAGGAAATAGCTCTTTTTGTCTCATTTGAGACCTTGACAAGCTGGAGAGGTGGGCCTATGCAAACCTCATCAAGTTCAACAAGGCCAGGTGCAAGGTGCTGCACCTGGGTCGGGGCAATCCCAAGCAAAAGTACAGACTGGGAAGACAATGGATTGAGAGCAACCCCAAGCGGAAGGACTTGGGATGCTGGTGGATGAGAAGCTCAATGTGAGCCGGCAATGGCCGCTCACAGCCCAGAAAGCCAACATATCCTGGGCTGCATCAAAAGAAGTACAACCACCAGGTTGAGGGAGGGGATTCTGCCCTTCTACTGTGCTCTGGTGAGACCTCACCTGGAGTCCTGCGTTCAGTTCTGGAGTCCTCAGCACAGGAAGGACATGAATCAGTTAGAACGAGTCCAGGGGAGGCCATGAAGATGATCTTGAGAGCGAGAGCACCTCCTATACAAGGACAGGCTGAGCGAGTTGAGGTTGTTCACCCTGGAGAAGAGAAGGCTCTGGGGAGACCTTAGAGCAGCCTCCAGTACTGAAAGGGGCTGCAAGAAAGCTGGGAGGGGCTCTTTATCAGGGAGTGCAGGGACAAGACAAGGGGGAACGGTTTTAGGCTGAAAGAGGGAACACTTAGATGAGATCTTAGGAAGTAATTCTTCACTGGAGGGTGGGGAGGTCCTGGCACAGGTTGCCCAGAGAAGTCATGGCCCCATCCCTGGAGGTGTTCAAGGCCAGCTCAGGGCTTTGAGCACCCTGATCCCGTGGGAGGTGTCCCTGTCTATGGAACAGGGACTGGAACTGGATCGACTTCAAGGTTGCTTCCAACCCAGACCATTCTATGATTTGAGGGCAGAAGGAGTATTTGTTAAATGTTTGAGGTTGAGAGTGATGGATAACTTTTGGAAACAACAGTTTTTAAAATCCTCTGATCCAGAGGTCTCAGTGCTTTAGGCGTGAAGGAGCACTGAGCCTTTCACCTGCCAGTTATTGGTTTACTTTATATGGGTCAGGTAAGCAGTAACAAAATCTGCTGCCCTGCAGCTGCCAGGCTGTAATTTGTCAGCCTGCACAGGGTCTGCGGGACGACTGACACCTTCAGCTTTTAAGACTGTGTTGTGGTCCTTTTTAATAATTTTTAATGACTGATAAAACCAGAGATAGGAACTACACTGCATGTTTGCCACTGGGTGGGTAAGGGGTGGTGTTCTAGTTACAGTGGCTTTCAATTTGCTGTCTCTTCAGGTTTGTTTGTGCTGTACAGTGTGGTTGTGGTTCATGGAAAAAGTTACAGGTAGGCGAGGATGATGAGCAGGATAAAAAAAGGGAGAAGGCTTTTTGGCTGCTTGATGCATGGAGGCAGATCATGAGTCAGTGAGTCATGGGGGAAGCAGGGCTGAAGTGGCGGATATTTGGGAATTCCAAAACGCACTGAGGGTAGAGGAGAGCTGTGTTGCTGGAACAAGGATCACTCAGCTATGACTTGGTTGGGGAAATAGTTCTGCAAGTGACCTTTGTAGAGACCTGTGTGGCCTGGGGAGTCAGACCTTTGATAGGTGCCTGAGCTGTTGGTGCGGCTTGCCACCTGCGATATCTTGTGGTAAACAGATGTGTCCTTTAGACCTTGGATTTACTTAACAGGATCCTAACCACAGTGTTACAACAGTGCTGAGTATTCAACTGCTGACCTTGTGGGTTTTGCCTTGAGGGTATTTAGGCTGTCATGTTTTGACCGGAGGCAGAACATGGACTGGACACACAAGATGGCAAAGGCAGAAGTGTAGGATAAGTTGGGAACAGGCAGAAGGGACAGGAAACTTGAAAGACCTGGATGACTTTTGTGTGTTACGTTTCTGTGGGTTCAAGGGAATAAAATGTAGTTTTTGCAGCAGCTGTGTGTGAAGCATGCTGACGTTCAGTATGTGCATTATCAAATGATGGAGAGGGTGTGTGAACAAACCACTTAGCAAAAGGAATGGGCCCTTCCTGATGGCTTTTAGTTCTAAAATTACAGTTCAACAGATTTTAGTCTGCAGCTGGAGTAATACCAACATTTTAATAACTGTCTGAAAAGAGGTTTTCTGAACAGGAGCTGCAAGTGATGAGGTGTTTGGTGTGGTGTTTCCCTCCTGGATCTGATAACAGAAGGGGTTGCTCCCAGGGTTGCTTAGTATGGAGCTGTAAGACCATCCTTGCCTCCTGGTCCTGCTGCCTGCACTGCTGATCTCTGGCACCACCGACCAGAGTTTGGGTGAGTGGCTGGTGCTGTGGTCCATGGGAAGCAGCACATGGTGCCTCTTGGATGTGAAGAGCTGGTTAATAATTCTGGCCCGTGTTAATGTTGTCCTTCAGTTTTGCACCTCAAGAGAAGGCTGTCACCCCTGGTTCCCTACTCTCCGTCATGCTGTCTTCAGCTTTTAGGATGTATGTGTAGTTCTGTGCTCCTATGTAACAGCGATAAGAAATCCCTGAGGCTGCTTTTCCTCTGTTTGCCTTGACAGACTCTCTTCTGTGTCACGCAAGTTTCGTTTTTTTCAAATGTAAAACTTTTAATGTCTTACCAACCAGGAAACATTTTTCTAAAGGAAGATGTTTAAAAATACAGTTGGAAGAATTTTTATAGATTAGTAAGGTAACAGGTAGTAAATGTGAACCTGTGTTTCTCTTCTGAACAGAAATGTGTGATAGCATTGACATCATGTTCCATAGCTTTCTGTGTCAGTCTGGAGGATAAAAGGGCTTTAATTTCTTTTGTTTTCAAACAGGTATTTAAAAACAGGGTGTGGGTTTTTTTGTATTAAGTATATTGCTTGTTTTTTCCCTTGCAGGCTTTGAAAGAGATGCTGTATGCAGCTGTGGACCAGGCCCCTTCTATAGAAGGTAAGCAAGTTGTAACCCAGAACCATGTTTTTCTTGGCATTGGGTGCTGCACACGTAGTCTTGCTTGCTACTTCTCTGTCCTTAGTCCTCCTAAACTGGTAAACTTAATACACTGATGGGCAAATGCCTGGCTTTCACAGCCTGCGTGCTATTTTTGATTATCAGAACTCATTGTCCTCTGTCATTAGGACAATACATGTCTTTGTATAGTTTGGGGCTTTGACAGCTGGATTCTTCTTGCTTATAAGGACATTCACTGGTGGAAGTACTTTCTCCATCGCTTGAGAATAGCCCTTTGTTTTCCTGTGGCAGTTGGCTGCTGTGGGAGCTCAGTGTGCTAGAGGTGCTACTTCTGATTTGGTACTGGTGACTGGAACTGGGAGAGTCTTGTCCTTTGGTTCTGCCTCCTCCTCGAATGCTGTGCTACCTCATGTATGTCCACATGAGTATGTTTTCTTGTTTGCATGTATTTATGGCCACTGAGTTCTCTAGGTGGATTATTTTAGTACAGTGTTTGGTTTTAAGCTTAGAGCATTCTGAATAAATTTTTAAATTAAATGATGATCTGTGCAAAATTTCTCAGTAGAACCCTGTGCTTGTTTTATCTTTCTTACTTTCATTGTCTTTGAACTACTGAATAGTTCTTGCCCTTGTGTTGCTTCACTCCCTGCTTTCTTGCCCTTCGTGTGGATTTCAAACTGCTTTTAACCTACTTACCTTTCTTATTTTCAATGTGATCGCAGTGCAAGGTTATTTTCACCAATCCCTCTGAATGTGGCTCTGGGCTTCTTCCACGTTTAGAGAGCAAAAGAACAACTGCTGCTTCTGCTGCAGTCAGCTGGCTGACATAAATTGTCACTATTAATATTAGCTTATTATCTACTTTGTGTTGATTAGAAATGGGAAATGAGCTATGACATAGTTAAAATAATGTGGAATATAGATTTTTATTTAGTGCTACCTGCTCTTTGACTAGAATTTTAAAACAAAACCTGCAACAGTTGATAAGACCAAGCGTGTGTGTGTGTGTGATGGGACAGTCCTTTGTTATACTCTTCAGAGGCACAATCTAAGCTGAAAACTTTGTTGATGCAGTGGTCAGTCAGGTATAATTTTTAGGGTTTAACCTGCTACTTGGTTACTCACTTGACTCGGCCTGCTAATTTTGTTAAATCGGTCGCCTTTGTCTCTATAGTGTGGATCCTAGAAGTAGATTTGTAAAGGTTATGGTCTTAGCATCATCTGAAATATGTGAGTTGTTTTTAGAAAACTAAATAAAACTCACCAGCCATGTGCTGGCAAAGGAGGAAAGTCTGGTTTTATTTTTTGAGTCGCAGAATTGCTTAAAAACACCCACAAACCTAGAGAAACTCTTTCCCCCGCAGCACAGAATCCATTTTCTGCCGAAGAGGAACTAGAGAGTTGTGTGCAGACCAAACTGACTGTGTTAACTTCTAAAGACAACTTGCTAATTTTGCTGAAAACCCAGCATTAGTGTTGTGGAAAACTGGAGCTTTTACAAGACTTTGTGCTATCCATCAGTTCATTATTGACAGTGGGAGCAAATGGTGTCTGTGCTAATAATTTTGTATTCTAATGTTTGATTGTGACTTACTAGGTTTTGCTTGGATACCTGGAATTTCAAAATGGGCTTTGAGTTGCTAGGTGTAAAACTCGAAAGCATTTTGATTTCTTTTGGTTTTCAATATTTCTTGTGATGTATTGATGTTCTGTAATGTGCTGTGATGTTTGTGTGTAATCATATTTAGCAAAGGGAGAGGAAAGGAAGAATAAAATGGTATGATATTCTATTTATGTTCTTTTAAATGTTAAAAGGATTTGAACTTATGCCTCTGCCTCCTTTGATGCTTTATAAACTTCAAGAAAAAGAAAGTAATGACTCAACATTGTTCTACTTTAGAAAGGCATCTTCTCTTTTGTTTAGTTTTCTGGAGAGATGGTGTTTCTTTCTCTCTATTTTAGAGAAAGAACTCATCCAGGCTGTGTTGAACCCCTGACGTTTAACTCCACCTTGCCTGACCTCCTTTAGGTAGAGATCAGCTGTACTGATTCCTTCATTAAGTGAGTGTCAGTGTGTGCATGGTGGTGGTGTTTTAAAAGTTTGTTTGCAGTGTGTTCTTTCCTCTCTCTCTCACTCCCTCTCTGCTTGGAGTCTGTTTTGCTCATCAATCTCTGGGTTCGATTCGTGCGTGGCTGAGGACAGGGCCGGGCTGTTTGTGCCGGAGCGGCTGAGCTGTCTGTCTGCTCAGGTCTGCTTGAGCCAGTGGGGATTTGGGGTTTTCTGTCGTTGCCCGTAGGAGTGCAGAGGTGGCAGAAGGAAGGGAGATGACTTGCCATGAGCTTCAGCTTTAGGAGAGATTTGTGCTGGACATGGATCAAGACCACCTATTTCTTCATCCCTGCTGCTTCCTTCTCCTTTAAGCCCTTCTGCCTTTGTTCACAGCCTTAGGCCCAGGGTTTGTGTGTGACTGCGTGCAGACTGTACCCAAAACACTGCTCGAGTCCATATTGGAGGAAGCAGAGCAAGTTCCTTGAGCTCTGGGGGACGTAGCAGCTATTGGCAGGGCCTGGCTGTTGGTCTGCAGGCTTTCAGGCTAATATGGATTTTGCAATGAATGCATCTGTGTTATTGTGAGCTTTGCTCAGGACTTACAGGAGTGTGTGACTGAAACTCAGCTTCCCAGGATGAGCCCAATGTAATCTTACTTTAGACTGGTCTGACTAAAATCCATTTACTAACTGATCTATTTGATCACAGGCACACTGTACAAGTGTGTGGTAGGTTTTGATTTACCTTACATATATTGTAAAGCTAATCTTCAGTTAATACATTGGATTGTGAAGAAAAGGGATTTTGTATGCCAAAGCTGAGGCTATTCCTGGTTCTTACTCTGCTCGGTTGGATGTGTAATTTGGGACTCGTGAATGAGTTGCTTGGATTTCTGCTGCAGGCTGCTTAATGTGTCAGCTCGTAAAATTTGTTTACATAGAGCAGCGCTTGTTTTGCTTAGTCGTATGCTGGAAGCATTTTGGGAGCTCTGTAAAACAAAAAAGTGTTACTGAACCAAGATGTTTTAAGTAACAGGCAAGGCAGGTAATAGGTGAATCATCTATCATTAATAGCTTTCATTGGGTTTGTATTTAGGCATCTCCTGTTTGTGGCTGGGATGTGGGCAAACAAAGCTGGCTTCAAAGTGAGTCTTTAAACTCTGCAACTGATGGTCCTAGTGCTGTTCTAGTGGACAGAGTGGTGCTGGCAACAGAGCCTTGCACTGAACTGTACATTTTTTACTCTGCTGGTTGCCTAGTTTATATGATGACCCGTCTCATTGCACTACCTTGAATCATATCTGTGTCCATCTGCTTTTTCCTGTGTCTAGGTAACAAACATAGACTGCCATGTTGACCAAAACCCATGTAGATGTGAATAAGCAAAACCTGGCAAGGCTGTATGAAAGGAGGGGATGGTTTATTGCTGTCCCCTGGCACTGCTGCAAGGTGCTGTGACTCGCTGTGTTTCACGGGAGTTATACACACTGCATGCACGTCTCTTTTGGCAGTTCATAACTCCTCCACATGTAGATTTCTTTCATTTGTTCAAAGACATTTTTTCCCCATCTGTCTGCTTTGTAAAGACAGCTTTCTATATGCCAGCGTTATTCCTCCAGATGTTTATCAGCTTTTTACAAGACTTTCCCCAATGGAACTTGCACCATCCTTCCACTTGAGCAACATCTGTACAAAATTAGTGTTTAGTCTGTTAGTTGAATCTCGTACACATCACTGGAAGAAGCATCAAATGATGCTTGGTTCCCAGTTCTGCGATGGGGCTTGCTTGAATTTCTGTAGAATTCGTTGATGCGTTTGCTTTGTTAGCTGTTTGTTATGTGCTGCTTCCTCTTACTGGAGCACGCTGAACGAATTGATGTTGCTGTGAGCTTATTCTCAGCTTCTGAGTCCTTGTGGCATGGTAGGAAAGTCTACAGGCAAGTGTGTCAGGTCAGTGTGAGCAGGTCCCCTTCCTCAACCCTGAGCTACCTTTAGGTGGAATCTGACAATTTAAAGGTGAAAACACAGTGTAGTGCTTGTTTTCTCCTGGCAGAATGTGCAGTATCGGAAAAGCATGAAATACTGACATCACTTTGAGCACGCTGGGTTTTTATTTGCATTTCTTGTTCCTCCCACTGCTTCCTGTCCCATTTGTCACCTAAGTAAAGCAGGTTACTGGACCACTGTTGCTTGGAGTCCTCCTGATTATTCCACTTGGTGAGCAGATGTGTCGGCATCTCCCCAAGCTCCTTACGATGCAGCTCTTCTCAGCTGCAGTGGAGATGAAAGTGTGGCTGTAAATTATTCATTCTGATTATCTGCTTGAATGGGCAGGGTCCACTCTAAATATTATTTCCTAGAATATTTGCCTTCTTGATATTGAAATTTAACCTACCTTTAAATCTTGCGTAAACAAATGTTGTTGTAATATCAAATGGTACAAGAGCATTCTGTTGTATTCTCTTATTATGGAGATTACTTATTCCGCTTAACCCCAATCCTGAATTCCAGTGGCACCTTTTGAACAAGGATCACTGCTTGTGAAGGGGCTGCATGGGGCTGGTGTAACAGCGTAGGAGTGGGGAGGGGGGAGCTTTGAGATAGAACTCCAACTCACAATTAATGAACAGCTGATGTTAAAATAACATCTGATTGGTAGGGGGGAAGCATTAGTGGTAATGGACATCCTCTGCTGGTACCTGTAATCTGTGTGTTCACCTATTTACTTGTGCTCGGTTAACAAAGCAAGAGGTGCAAGTTTGGGATGTTGGAGAGTGCCAGCTCTCCCGTGCGCATCCTGTGTGGTTACACCTTTGTTTCTGCTTTCATTTGGAATGAGCTAACAGTGTTAACTGTCAGCTACAAATCCTTAGTTTGGATTTATTTCTGGTACTAAGTAAATGAACCAGTATTCTTTAGGGTGATAAGTAATCTTGGTGAATAAGCAGGATGTGAGAAATCACATTCTTTATTTCCAAAGGAGGTTGCAAGGCTGACAATCATTTGTTATATGCAGACATGCTTTGCAGGGTTGATCAAAGGCTTATGGCTTGTCTGTGGATATACAGATGTCTTTTTATATCAAAATAAACATTTATTTCCAATTGCATAAGTTGAGTTTGTGGTGGGTTGAGGCTTTGTTTACATGGGAATGCTTAGGCTTAAGGGTGTCTTCAACAGAACTGCTTATATCAACGACCACGAAGCAGCCACAGCAGATGAATGCTTTGTCTTATTTCACTGTGGTGTCGCACACCCATAAAGGACATGGGGACTGTTGTCCTGAAGGACACATGTGACTGAAGGTGGTGTCCTACACCCTAGATGCTGGTCCTCGATTCTGTGCAGATTGTAGTTCAGTCTGGAGGCCTCCGTATTTATAACTAGTGAGTACACTCAAAAAAATCCCATGACATTCCTCTTCTCCGTTGGAGCCCTGCTGCCAGGCATTGGACTACCTGTAGAAAATAGATTATTTGGCTTGTGGAGGAGGTTAGTTTCCAGAGTGTGCAAACGGTGAGCAGGAGGAGAACTTGGCTGCACGCCAGCATTTAGACAGGAGGTGATGTCTGGTTTCTCTTACCCTAGGGTGAGAAAATTTGAGAGGTAAACAGTGCAAGTGGCTGTAGTAGGGTGCAGAGTGGTGTGAGAGAACAGCTGGATGATCACCAAAATCGTGAGTGCCTCTGAAAATGTGGTGTACTCTGTTCTCATGTAAAAGTTGTTTTACTGTCCAAACCAGTATGGTACTCGCAGCAGTTCAGCACTGGCTCGCTTTGTACCAACAGGGGCTGCTTTCTGCTCAGAGTTGTGCAAACCCACCTACGCTGCTGATATCCTGACTTCCTCAGAGGTGCCGAGGACCGTGTGGTGAATTCTGCTCAGCTATTAATTAGTGAACCTGGGTTAGGAATAAAGGTCAAGTAAGGTACAGAGCTGGAAGGACTGACGGTAACTTGTTGATAGTGCAGACAACTGGCTGATGCGCAACAGTAATAAAATCAGAACTTAAAAGTCCTCAAGTGTGACGCTGGAAAACGGCTGCAGGGAGGGGTCCTGGCTGTTGCCTCCAGGGGCTGCTTATGGTCCGGGTCCTTCCTTATGTGCCTGCACTGCTTCCTGTGGGCTTTGTATTCTTTTGTATTTTTGCACCTCGCCATCAACATTTCAGTTGTTAGAAACCATTTACTCTAGAAATCCCCTGGGAGAGTATCCCTGGTGCAGATGGGAGCTGCCCTGGGGCTCTCTGGGCTCCTGTGGGACCACGCAGGGCAGCAAGGGAAGTTGTGGTGGGATGCGCAAGTTGACTGCGTAGATGACTGTTTCTGCAGGAAGCTTGTGGCTGCGGTTGGTGGAAATGCTGGACTGGCTCACCCTTTCCACCTAACCCATGATCAGCTCCAAGGCTGATGTGCTGCTTCCTTTGCACAAAGCGAGAAGCTCATGTCGTTGCTGCGCAAACCCTTCTCCCTCTCCTCTGTCTTCTGATTGTTCTGGGTATCTTCCCCAGCAGCTCAGTGAGCTCTGAGGCAGGCATTCACACTGGGGGAAGAACTTGATCCCTAAGTGCACCATAGAGTAGGGGTTCAAGGCTTCAGGATGGACAGTTAATTGCTTTGTAATTGCATTCTGTACCTACGCTCTTTTTCTTTATTTAAGCATCCTTTGGTATTGAGTACCAAGAGCTATTAAACCCAGGATAATGAAAGAGCTGTGTTTTATAGTAAAAGCTGGACCTGGCAGGCAAGGCTGGCCCATATAAAAGAGCTTCACCTAGAGGCAGGTTTCTTCTGTGAATCATCAAGCTCCTTATCAGTCCAGCTGCAGAAGGGCTGTAGGTCATGCCTTAAAGATCTATTTAGGGTAAAGGTAACATCAGAAATGCTCAACTGTGCCTTTTTTTCCCCCTTCTTTCTGCATTTGTAATGCATTCGTCCAGTAATTTAAAAATGCCAGTCTGTTACTGGTTTATTGGTTAGAGGAATTAACGGTGTTTGTAATTTCAGTGTATATGTCAGGCTTCATGTTAGTGGTGAAAAACTTGAGGGTGGGAAAGTAGGAAAAGATTTGCAAGGCTGGAAGATTGGCAGACAGCCGTACCTTCCACAGAGCACTCCCGGGAAAACAGCAAAACATCAGCCAGCCTTTTGGCTGTAGACATGAAGAAGTGCTGCACATATATATACAAGAGGCCAATATTTATTGCTTCGTTTCAAGAAAAGCCTGCACTAGATATCTCAATGACAAGATTTACTGTGCGCGTAGGAGGCAGCCTCTGGGTTTCTTCCTTCGGAGCTGTGTTTGAAATAGGTGACTTGAATTATTAGACAATTAAGATTTTGGATGAGGCTACAGCTACTTGGTGAATAATGTAATATGCATTAAATTTGATTGGTTTCTCTCTCTTTAAAAGTGCATGCTGTCGGCAAGGGAATGAGCAGAATGTCCCTGGAAGGAAATCTCTTTCTACATCGGAGTTGCTTTTGAGATGCCTCAAAAAATAAAGGCCAACCTGCCAGTGCCCCGTGGAGCCCTGACATCTCCCCATGATGCGGTGGCAGAGCAAAGGCTGTCCCAGGGCACTCTCCTGCTAGAGCGATCTCATCGGCTTTGTTACCTTGATCTGCTGTAAGGCCACACCATGCGGTGGCCATCGCAGTAATGGCCTCTGAACAAGAGAAAGTCTGTCTCTTTGATTGAAGTAATACTAAAATTAGCAAGGATGTGGTGAAAAGTTAACCTGCTGCTGGTTGTGTTTCCTCTTCCTGATTCCTGACGTTAAAATGAAGGTCAGTTGCTAAAGAGATGGGTATCATTTTGGTGACACCAGACTTATTTCACCTCTTTTGTTTACAGTGTATCTGTAGCCTTGCAGCTTGACCTCTTTTTAGTAAAAGTGGATAATGAACTCATTTAAAAATGTAATTGTGCTTATTGTAAATACCTGATCCTTGTATGAGATCTTTTAACTTTTAGAGTGTAAAACTAACAAAATTACAGCATCTTAGTTTTACAAAGCCACAGCTCAAAACCCCTGAACTTAAAAATATATTTAAAAATGTATTTTACTCCATATATTACATGACCATTTAGTTAATGAAGATATTTTGGATTGTTCTGTGCTACTCTTTGAGTGAGGTAACCCCTTTCCCCTGAAGCAGTACAACTTAAATGTAAAAGTCCCATCCTATGGTTCTCTTTGCCTGTGAACTGCGGAGTGCAGCTTCAAGAAAACTGCAGTGAGGTACAGAGAACGTTTTGCTAACGTATGGTATGACAAGAATACATAATGCTCTTCAACAGCACTGTGAGATGCAGTTGTGTATAGTCAGCTAAAAATCACAGAGAAAACTACATGAAAATACAATAATTTACTTTTTAAAGTAGTTTTTGCTCTGCCTGGGAAGGTGAGTGGCATTGCAGCGGGCACAGAGTCACCCTGGGATGGTGCAAAGCCTGTGGGTGGGTTCACCCAGCCTGCCCATTTGTGGGCACTGGCGTTTGCGTTGTGTACTCAGCAGCTCTACCCTTCTGCAGAGGGGGAAGCCTTGTTTATCTCCTAGGAGATGGAAAAGCAATTTCTACTTCCTGATGAGAAGCTGACAGGCTATTTGACTTAACAAGAGAGGCAAGCAGTGTGATTGGGAAGAGGGAAATTGCATGCCATAACATACCAATATAAATGCAATTTATTTTGCATGTGTTGTATAGCTCCAGGCACACATTTTGGGGCATGTGAGTATTCTTTGCATGCTGAAATGTGAGCTCTAAATAGCAAAAAGGGGCAGTTTTGGCATCCAGGCTGTGTTTATAACTTTGGTTTTATATTTACTGTAATTGCTCAGCATGCTTTTTTATAAGTGCTCCTAATGTACTTGTGGGGCAAAGTGCAGAGAAGCTGAAAAGATCAACGCGAGTGAGCTGTTCACTCGAGATCTATCTTGTCCCACAGTTGCAGACGTGTTCTGACATGTGGCCAAGGCTGCTATTCTGGTACGGCCTTTGCTGGTGTCCTGTCCCCGCGCAGCTCTCCAGGACCGCTCCGCTGAGCTCCTCGCTCCTACTGAAATGGAGCACTTCAGAACCACTTAGCCTGTCTGTTCAGCAGTCCCATAATGTGTCAGCTACAGAGAAAAGTGGGCATTGCTGCTCTAAACCTTCATTCTTCACCTGCATCATTTCGTATTCCAGCTGACTGATCATTTACATCTTTGTATTTTTAGTGCCGTGTTTCAGGGCTCCAGCAGCAGTTACGGTGTGGTTGCTAATCTTTGAACCCAGGTAGGCTTTTCAAAGGCAGCTCCCTTCTGAGCACAGCTGTAGGGATGAGTCACAGGCAATGCAGTAAAATGGGGTAATAATGAGCAGAATTGGCTAATGCAGTTATAAGGTACATTCTATAAATAGGTTAATGGAATTTGGCTTGTACTTCAGTGTTTTGATATAACTTTGTCTTCCCTAATCAGAAGTAGCAACTAGGAAGAAATAAATAATATGAGAGCCTGATAGGGCATTCCATGTTAATTCATAGTCTTTTGTATGTGCCAAATGGTCCTTAAGCACCGTGGCTGCCCAAGGCAAAGGTTCAGTTTCTCTCTGCCCAGCTACACTTCTCCATAAGAAACGTGGATCAGCGCTTGGTTCTGCTTGGACCTTAGTGAATGCAGATGGAGGGCAACATTTCTTGGAAGTTTTGTGTCCTTTTGAAGCCTTTAAGAGGTTACAGTTCACTGTAATCTAAGAGACAAGGAGGCTTCTCAGAGAGGGCAAAGGAAACGGGGAAAAATGCCTTTTGCTGATCTGTCATCAAATCGGATTAACGTCAGGGCTCACAAGTCATAATTGTGTGTGTAGAGGCTGTATTTGTAGCTTTCAGATGCTTTAGGTGATGCTTTTAACACACGACATTCATTTATGGTGTAGGTTTAATTAGCAGGATGCCGATAAGACTTGTTTATTAAAACTCCATGTTTTGTAGGGTAAGTTCGTAAAATCTGGATTGTGAATGGAATTTTGAGCAGTGGGAGGCAGAGAGGTTAGAGCCAGGATGCTGCGCTTGTAGGGTTTGCCAGACCTGATCAGCCCCATCTGCTGCAGCGATTCTGGCTGCATGGTGGCTGCTGTGTCTGGTGAGCATGTCAGGTCCTGCAAAAATACCCCGTCTCGGGTGTGAGTTTCAGCAGTACAGCAGCAATGGGGAGCCTGCCACAGCTTTAGTACTGTTCTCTTGAAGCAGATGTCTTCTTCGTGGTGAAGCTTCTGGAAGGGAATGATCGAGAAAGATAATTAAATGAGAAGGTGAACAGGTTGGTCTGTCTGCTTGCAGCCTGCCAGGAGCTGGGTCAGGACTCAGCCCTAGGCTTCGGAGATGCTGCGGTGCTGAGGGAGCTTGCCAGGCTGCTCTGGGTTCCTGGCTCACGTTTCTGTGTACATGTGGACACTCTTATTCCCCAGCTGGTGTCTCTGGCTGTGGTGTTAGCTGCACCCATGTCAGCCTGCTGTAGAGGCCGAGTTTGCTACTGTTGGTGTCAAAGCCTCTGCGGGTTCTGCCAAAAAGGCTTTCAAGGGGTCTTTCAATTCTACCCTGCCAGTTTTAGAAATTCACATGCAGCTCAGCTAGAACTGATCTGTACCAATTTCCCTTTCAGTTTCTTCTGCTGTCAGGCAGTTCCTACAGATTCAATTCCGGCTTTTGTTCTCAGCTGATTGCGTTGGGTTGATGTGGCTGCATGCTAATGCAGCGTTCTAGATGGAGCAGATGCGGCCCACTTGCTTTCTGGCTGAGGAGGAATTCAGCGTTGGAAGGTGCATGATCTGGGCTTGGGCTTGCCTAAGCACAAATCTGAGTAATGAATTAGTCATTAGACATGGAATTCATTTCCCTGGGGACACAGAGAGGGAGGCCGGTGCAGCCCAGCTGTCAGTCAGGAATTGCTGATGCAGGACCTCTCTCTTGCCAGCTGAGAAGGTTCCCCCAGCCCTGCTAATACAGCGTGGCTGGGCTGCCAAATCCTTCGGTTTGGTATTTCAGGAGTAACACAAGTGCTTTACAGCATGTGCTTAAAGGCTTCGATCTCTTTGCTCAACTTAAATAAAAATGTTAACTGGATATTTTGACACTGAAGGCAGCAGACCTTAATTATAGCAACTCTGCAATCTTCTGCACGCAAGGAGATTTTACTGACTCCAGTTGATGTGGCAAGCAGGGTATGCCAGAGGGGTTTGCTGTCTTCCGTGCACTTCAGGAGTGACTTCATGGTTATTGAGGTGTATGTGTGATAATGGGGTGACTTTGGGAGGAGATGTTTCTACTCCATCACCTTCTTCTCCTTGGCCACAAGTCTCATTTTGTTCTGTGCTTCCCCCTCTCCTGTGACACGTGGCTCATGGTGGCTGGTCTCACGTATGGTACTTATTTTTAAGATATGTGGAAGCTTTACCTATCAATTACGGAAGAGAAATTATGGCATTTTGTGTTTTTTCTTACATAACTAGATCAATGTCTGTTTCAGATTTTCATATATGAGTACCATTTTACTCTGTTGAGTGTGTAAAAAAGGCTATTGTCAGTATTCTCACTCTGCCTTATGAATTTCCCCATCTGTACTTCCACCTATGCTGGTCCTTTGGAGAGCTGCTCTTGTGGCACTGAGCCACTGCATCCATTTTTCTACAACCTTTGCTGGACAAGCCCTATGGGCAGGAGCAGAGAAATAAGCGATTCTGCTGTAGTGAGGGGAAGTGGCACAAGAACCGTAAGATTATGGTTGATACAGTGGGCTTTTGAATTTTTTTTTATTTTTTTTTTTTAATACTGAATAATTATTCCAAATCCTTCCAAATACCAGCTTCCAGTTTGCCTTAACTTTCAGGAACCTGAAGGCTTGATTTTTATTAACTCCTATAATGGTCTGTGCTGAAAGTGCAAAATTAAAATATTGCAGGGAGGCTTACCCTGAATACTGCAAGAAGCTGGGATTTACATGAAACTGTACTTTATACTTGCACTATTTTCTCTGAATATTTTGCAGTTAGTTCAGCAAAGTCACGTTGGAGTTTGAAAATAGACTTTTTGTCAAAGTTTTATCTGGAGAATGGAAGTGTTCAGTTTCTAGTGCTGTAATGTTGATGTATGACCATTTGTATCAATTAACAGGAGATCCCACTTGAAATATTCTGTTTAAAAAGAGGAGAAGAAGCTTAGACAGTGTCAAATACCACAACTTCCTTGAGTTCTCTTGCAAATATCCATCAGAACTTGCAGTCTTCATGTGGTTCTGCTCTTTTGAAACACCAACAGAGGAAGTAAACCCCAAACCTCGCAGAATAGTGCCCGATGTTAATACATATTTTCATGGAATCATAGAATTATTAAGGTTGGAAAAAACCTCTAAGGTCCTCGAGTCCAGCCGTCACCCCAACACCACTGTGCCTATGAAACCATATCCCCAATGGCCACAGCTCCATGCTTTTTGAAACCCTCCAAGGGCAGACTCCACCACTTACTTCCCTGGGCAGCCTGTTCCAATGCTTCGCCACTCTTCTGGTAAATACATTTTTTCTTAATATCCGCAGTAAACGTCCCCTGGTGCAACTTGAGGCCATTTCCTCCTACCAGTTGTTACCTGGGAGAAGAGACCAACACCCACCTGACCACAGGCTCCTTTCAGGGAGCTGCAGAGAGTGATAAGGTCTCCCTCAGCCGCCTCCTCTCCAGGCTAAACAGCTTTTTAGCAGTAGCTTGTAACTGTAACGCAAAGAGATGGTATTTCAATTAATTTTTTTTTTTTTTTGGATGGCAATATTTGTCTCTAATGGAACGGAGAAAACTGCCACTGTGATCCCTCTTCCCATTCTTGCATTTATTTTTCCCAGCCCTTAGGCTGGGCTAAGCCAGTATGCCTTGGAGCGCTTGAGAAGTGGTGCTTTATCATTCTCTGTTTTTCAGTTCTAAGTTTATTTACAGAAATGAGCAAAAATGAGGAAGTGCTTGAAGTGCTCTGCTGTGTTGTGTACACTGAGAATTGGCAGCTTCTCTCTGTACAGTATTTGAGTCTTATTTATGGATTCAGACTTGGTTTTGGTCATTGTTTGGTCATGCTATGAAAGGTTTTTAACCTTTCAAGATTTACATTGATGAGAGTTTTTGATAAAAGTCCTGCTTCTGATTTTTAGTTAACTTCAGTTCTGCTGCGTCAGAAGTGAGCGCAGCTGCTTTGCGCTTGCAGCTTCTGGATTATGCAGCATTAATTCTTCCTGGTTTGCATAACATTGCACTCATCTTCGGTGGAAAGTTAATTTATCTAGACCTCCAGTTTTCCATGCTAGAGGGTGACCAAAGGGTATTTGAATTAAAACCCAGAGGCTCAAATGGCTATGTGAAACCTAAACAAAGCAAGGCACATGCGAACTCGCTGGTTTTCATCTGATGCCTCTCTGGTACCCTGTGCTTGGTGGCACTGTTTGGTGATGGAGAGGAAAGTTTGGTTGGAAAGATGGAGACTGTTCCTAGGAAAAGGCAGGATCAGCTCTCTGATTGCAGTTCTGTGCGGGAGAACAACGATCTGTTAAGATCCTGATCAAAAATGGCCTGTTCAGTGCCTGAGGGGGGCCTACAGGAAAGCTGAGGAGGGACTTTTTCCAAGGGCTTGTAGTGACAGAGCAAGGGGGAATGGCTTTAAACTGGAAGGGGGAAGATTTAGATTGGACATTAGGAGGAAATTCATCACAGAGCGGGGAGGCCCTGGCCCAGGTTGCCCAGGGAAGCTGTGGCTGCCCCATCCCTGGAGGTGCTCAAGGCCAGGTTGGGTGGGGCTTGGAGCAGCCTGGGCTGGTGGGAGGTGGCCCTGCCCATGGCAGGGGGTGGAACTGGATGGGCTTTGAAGTCCTTTCCAACCCAACCCATTCCATGATTCTATTCAGTAAGTGTGCTGTACAGATATTTATTTACAGACATTCTTGATCGTTGGCTAGGGAAGGCAGCTCTGTTCTGTGATGCTTGGTGCTCGCTCTCAGGCTGGGGAGGCTGCGAGATCACTGACGGCAGACTCTGCCTGCTCCGCGTGCCTGTCTGGTTGGAACAAGCAGTTTTGCAGCTGATCAAAGCAGGAGGATTATGCTGCTGCCGGGAAACTCAACCGGCGAGGGGAGGATGAGTGGCAGCTCTGAAGCAGGCCTACCTGAGCTGACGGGCTCTTTGTTGTCAACAGGATAATGTGAATAATTTGTTTTTGGCTTGTTTAGGTTTTTTAGCAGAGGTGTTGTTCGTTCTGGTAGAATATTTACTTGTGCGCTTCAAAGCCTGAACTGCTGGGTCCCTTTTAATGGAAAGCTGTAGTGCAGATAGTTCCGTACGCAGTGCAAAGTTTACCTTCAGTGCACTGTAAGAAATCCAGGGCATCCTCTGGGGATGTGGGTTTTCAGAACACTTGTCTAATTAAGAAAAGAGAGATTTTGTTTTGCACGCAGGTATCAATAGTCTGGATGTAAAACCTGCATGGAGACTACTACGTCTGCCTTATTAAGCAGTGTATTTATCCCAGAAACAGGGAATTAATCCATGACACATTGCCAGTTTTATATACAGTTTCATACAGCCTTTTGTGCAGCTAGGCAGTCAAGTTTTGTCTTTTCTCCCCATTCTTTTCTGTTTTCATAATTTACTAGATATTCTCACCTAAATGACATTTGTTTTGGTAGCTATATTCAAAGGCAGTCTTTCTGCTTTCTCTATAGTACTGCTTTTTATTCATCCAAAATACACCTGTATGTGTAGTATTTATTATCAGCCAATATAATCTTCTTAATGTAAAAGGAAACAACTTTTAGAGTAAATTTTTTTGCATGTTCAACACTTTCATTTGTGTGTTTTTCACAAGTGATGCAAGGATGCAAATTTAAGAGTATTTGCAAAAACCTACTTTTCCTAGCTTGCATTGCAACTTATGCAATTTTTGGAGTTTCTGTGACCTGTTAATAATAAATTAAATGATTGAATAGCACAAACTTGGATCTAGTAGCTTAGGAATTCACTCTGAAAAGGTGGCTGTCTCTGTCCAGAAAGAGCCAGTTGAAGAACTGTACCAGCTGTAGCTGCAGTGGATGGTGAGGTTCTTGTCTCTTCTTTTTCATTGTTATTTTATTTCAAGTCAGAAAACCAGTAAAAAGTTGAAGACTTCCTTGTTAAATCAAGAGCAGAAATACGTCAGCGTGTCAACTACAGTCTGTTTCCAGTTACCGCTCCTGTCACATTGGTTACATTCACAAAGTACAAGTAGCATTTGTGATATGGCATCATTTTTAAAAACAGATTTTTTTTAATAACCTTCTCTTGTCATTTTATTTTTATTCAGACTTCCTCCTTACTGCATAGTAAGGAATTTTATGGCTGAAATAGGAGTTTGTGTTGGATTCTTTGACAAGCTGATTTTGAATCTGGTTGTGTTGTGTTTTCATAGACTACAATATTTCATTTATATTTTTTTGGTAACTTATTTAGGGTCCAGTAACTGAAGACACTTGAGTGCTCTGTAAAACTTCAGTGTAAGAGTTTGAACTTGGATTATGTGCAACTGCTGGGAGGTAGAGGAAGAAGCAGAAACCCAAGATTTCATTTCTTTTGAGTTCCTGCAGAAGGCATGGTGCTTGGCAAGGGAAAAAAAAAAAAAGAGGACTGATAGTGTTAAGCTGTTTCACTCCTCATGTTTGTTAAATCTTGTAAAACTGTTGGAACCATGACTCTCTCTTATAGAGGAAAATAAGGTAATATGAATAATCTCAGAGCCTTTACTGCTCTCCAGTGCGTTGTTTATATATGACACTTCTGACCTTAGAATTGTTCAGACGGGTATGCCAAGTTACTTTAAAGGTGTCTTGACTCGCTCATCTCCCAGGCAGAAGTGTCATATCTGGCAGTAAGCTCTGTCCTGCCTTGCCTCTGAGGTTAAGTTAGTGAGGGTGGTGGATGGGCTGTTCCTTGTATTTCTTTTGCAGAATCTTATTCAAGTGGTTTTGAAAGCCTGGATATGGCTCTGTAATGTTGAACAATGTAAGCTTCGATTTGTGCCTGATGTAGGCAATTGTGACTCTTAGCCCATTGCCTGTAAGTGAAAGCTATTGAAAGGGTACACGCGTGCTACCGTATATTCTCTTCAAAACCATAAACAGTGTAGACCAAGGCTGTAGAAAATGGATTGTGATTTTGTCATGACTGAGAAACTTGAAGAGATTTGCTGGTGGGCTGTGAGTGGCTTGGGGGTTGTTATCATCTTTAATTTTTTCGGCTTTGTGATCATCGTCTGTGGCACTTGATCAGTTTTCTGTTTTCCATGAGCTGTTCTCTTGCAAGCTCTCCTCTTTGAGGTTTTTTTTTTTCCCCTGAAACTATCCTATCTATAAAGCAAATGGACTAATTTAGGTTTGAGCATCTAATGCTACTCATCGGAACAGCTGTTCCGGTTGTGAATAGGACCTCTTAAATAATAGCCAGATTGCACCTCATTCCATGATCAATGGCTGTAGCTGATTTTGATGTCAAAATTTACTTATGATGAGCTTCATTTTAAGCCTTCCCAGCAGTTGATGCTGGTAGAAAGCAAGGACACGATTGTCTGCTTAGCAGAGATAGCATGAGGGAGTTCTGTCTTCCTGCCCCTTCGTGCTCTGTGTTGCCCATTGTGCAAGGCCCCTGGGTTTCGCACCTCCTGCTCTGCCATGGGTCCAGTGGGATTTCAGATGTTTCACTGTGTATTAGAATTTTATCTTTTTTATCTTTAACCTATTTAAGGTTCAATGTTACATATTTAAAGCATTTCCTTCTGGGGAGGAGTGTTGTTAATTTGATTTGGGCTTGATGGTTTGCTTTAATCGGCAGCGTGACATTAAGAACTTCATCTGCGTACAAGCTAGAGCATGGGGAAAAAACCTTTCAGGCTTCTCTGATTCTACTGTTTGTGTATGAAAGTATGCTGGAGCTTTCCCTGGTGGTGCTGACAGTTCATTTGAATATCTTGGAAGTGGTTTCTTATAATTAAGTAAATTTATCCTGTGGAAGAAGCTTTAATCATCTAGATATTTTTTTTTCATTACTTCCATGTACCCAGTTGGTAATTCATGAAGTCTGGTAGAGGTTCCAAGACCCTTAAGGACTTACAATGTTAAAATGATTCATTAACTGTTCTAATTATGTGACTTCTAGGCCATGCCAGTGTGCTTCAGGGGAAACAGGTATAATGACAAATAGAGGATATCTGCCCTAAATGAAGGCTTCTCCTGAAATGCATCTGGGTGGCTGGGGTGGCTGTCAAGAATTTTAGCGTCCTCAGAAATGTGAACGATAACCATCAGTCAGATGACAATACACCCGCTATACTTGGGTGGCTTTGTTTGGCCGCTACTTATTTGAAGGGCTGAAAAACTGGCCACGAGGCTTTCTCCCATGGGTTAATGGAGGATTTGGTTTGTTGATGTTCTGGATGCTCCTTGCTCTTGTTAAAATCAACAGAGACAGGTTTTAAGAAACTTTTTTTTTTTTTTTTTACAGCTACAAAGGCAAAAAATCTTTCCTCTGTGAAGCAAACAGAAGTAAACAGATCTATATTTTCCTGTGATTGATGTGAGCTGATAGGAGATGCTTTTGAAATCCAGACTGCAGGCAGCTTCTGACAGCGGTGTTGCAGGTAGCTCCTATGAGGGGGACTTGTAGATAAGGCTGTTGGGTCGGCGTCCTGCAACCTCTGATGTCAGAAAGCTGGGCTAAGATGTGTTAGGTTTATCAGTGTAAGTAAGTAGAAACAGTGATAAAAGGAAGTGACAATTTGTAAAAGTGTATTTTGAAGAGTAGTAGACCTGAGTCTTTACATTTTAACTTCAGTTTCTGTTCAGGAGGGGTAAAATGTCATTAGCTGAAACCAAAAATAACAACAGTTTAATTTCCGCATGGTATAACAGCAGCTCTTTAATGAAAGCCGTAATGTCAGGAGTAGAGAAACCATCTTCTTGACACAAGTTATATGTGATGGTGCGTCTTGTTGGCGGTGATGCCAGAGTTAGGCTGCTCCTTGCTCTTTCCAAACAGCAGTGGACTAAACTTCTGTTAGACTGGGGTGCTAAATGGTTTTCACCTGTGCTTTGTCACAGAGCGCTGGAAGAAAAGCATGTGGGCATGTTAGAGTTTGTTTAGATTTGACTAAAGGGAATTTTAGTGTAACTTGTATCAAGTGTGTCTTTTGAAAATGCTTGTTGGAAGGTTCCCTCTTAGTTCAGATTGAGGAGGGAGAAGTGAAGTTGTTGCTACATCTGTAGACTGAAAATAAACCTGGATTTGAACGTAAAAGTAACTTTCTGTTACCCTGTCTGGAAATGGTCATTAGGGGTCTTGATTGGAGCCTTACAGTGAGTAACAGAACTGATTCCATTGGAATTAGTATGAAATTAGAGCTTTACGAGCAAATAATATCTGAGGACTAAACCCTGCCCCACCACCACCCTGTCCTAGCGGGTTATTTTGTTGTTGTTGTTGCATTTTTGCTCTTGCCACTCTGGAATAGAGAAGTCCCCAGGGGACATTTCTCACAAACCCAGAGTGCTCTTAGGAAAAATGCTGCTGTTGGAGGCTGTCGGGTTCGGGAGCGAGCCACGTGTTGTTGTGGTTTAGTAACCACAGGACACTTGAACGACGCAGAGATATGTGGAAGACAGCACATATTCTCCAGTTGCAGACAATAACTGTTTTTTTTTGCGTTTCCTTTAGAGAAACAATCAGGTTCATTAAGATTAATTAATGCAGTTTTCTGCCATTAATCTTTCTGAACACGAATAGAGATAGCAAGCAGCAAATCCATTAACATGCTGTGACCCTATGCTAATTGTTAAACCCTGCTCTTTGAACAGCTTGGTACTGAGGTAGATGCACACAGGTTGCAGTGCAGTAAGCATGGTTCCCTCACAAATAAAGTATTGAATTTGATAGAACAGATCATAATGCTAGCACTGCCGCTTGTCGGTTATTGATTGACTTAATTGGAGTAGGATATGGCATTAATTGGTTAAAACATTGTTAAATATGAGTGAGGAAGACATGATATGGGGAGAAAATCAGTGCATCATCGTGTACAACCTTGGTCCCATGGCAGATTGATCCATAAGAGAGCTCATTTAAAACTTGTTCAAACTGATTATCATACAGTTTGCTGGCTTCGGAAAATGAAGATGATGGAAAAATGAGCACAATCAAGGTTCCAGGTAAACCACAGGTTTCATGTGACTGTGATTTGAGTGACACAGTACAATGGAAATAAGCACCCAACTTGATTTGGTAACTTTAGGGATTCTTTCAAAGCCCAGTTGAAATGCCAGCAAGGGCTACATATAAAGAAACTTTACAGAACCTTTTTTTTTTTTTTCTTTTTACTGTTTTACAGCAGTAATGTGAATACCTACTTGAAGTAAAAAATATGGTGTTCCTAAAATGATAGACAACACCTGAACTCCAGGCACAATAAGGTGGAAGGTTAAGACGACTGCAGTAACTGAAACATTGATGGAAGGCAATACTCATCTCCAGAATAATGGATAAAATCCCATGCAGCTATGTTTAGAGAAGTATGTGATTATCTTCATGTTCCCAGTTGTATCAAAAGTGATTATTTACATCTTATAAATTGATATTTCGTGTTTAAATCTGCAGGGTATTCTTGATGCTGTTCTTCAGTTGATAATAGAAACTAATTGGAGTAGAAAGATTTATGGCTACAATAGTGTGTTTTCATTTGAGTCAGTAGAGAGAAAGACGTTGACTTCCTTTTATAACAAATTGAGGTGAACTCATAATTCAGGTTAAAAACCCAAACCAAACAACCAAACCAGAAAAACCTCACCAAAACCTTGCTATTTTAATGTCTGTTTTAGACAAAAGGATATGAATTGTAGATAAACTTCTAAAAATCCTTTCCTAAGGGAAGACTTTCTGGTTTTAAGAGGTTGCTGTTAAGACTGTGCAGTAGTGGTGAATTCTTGCTAGGATGACAGCAAAGCTCTGAGGTACTTCATGACTCAGTGTGTCTCTCCTTGATGTTCTGCTGGTGCCGCATGGACTGTAACTACCTGGGTCATGTTGTTGGACATCCGTGAGGACAGAGAGCTGCTCTTGCCATGGCAGGAAGCCTGTTGCTGCGATATGAGGCTCTGAATCTGTCTGATCCTTTGGCTGCTTTTGGTCTCTCTTAACTTCCAGAAAACTTTTTTTTAAAGTTCTTCAGACAGCTCCAGCTTCAATGGATATTGAATGAATATTATTTGTCCAACGCAAGCCATCTGTTATCTGTTTCGGCAGCCTTCAGTTAGGAGCATTCAAAGAAAAAAAATGCTTCCCTCAGTGCTGCGTTTTTTTGTTGTAACATCTTCAAACAAGTTCATTTTGCAGTGTTCATCTGTTTGCCCAAGTTTCTTATCTCTGCAATCCAGGCTTGAGGATTCACTTGCAAACCTTGTATTTGGGGATTTGGAATTGAGAGGTCCAGGGGTAGGAAGTAGTGTTACCTCGATTATTGGTTACTTTTGCATTTCTTCCATTAATCTATGTGTGATAAACCAGCTTAAAACTATATTCATGTCAACTGGCTGAATCATGGAAATTGATTTTTGTGCAGTCACAAATGATGGCATTCTTCCGCTGCTTGAATCTGCTTGGAAGAGTCAGTAGTTGTGATGGTGATGTAGGCTATAGTCACACCTAATGCTTCTGTTCTTTAGACTTCTGCAACTGTGGCTCGACTTTTTTGGTTAAAATTTCACCCTCTGCCTGTGCTCTCGGTTCCCAGTATGCATATATGTAGTAAAGAATACTCCTAGGAGAATAACTGCCTGATGAGACCCCCAGAACATGCTGCTCAGTTGTAAGAGAGTACTGCATGTTCGCAGTATCTGCTGTAGCTATATTTTTGCTTAGGTTTTTGAACCAGAATTTAGCCGCTTGCAGCTGTAACAGTGGTAATTTTTTTACCACATGTAAATAAGCGTTGTCTGTGGTTGGTGATGCCTTCATTTCCACCAGGTCTCAGCTTCGTTAAACTGCTTTAGTCTTGTACATGGCCTTACTCTTCAGTAGACACTTCACAGAACTTTTAGACTCTAGCACTGTTAAGTGTGGAAGAACGGCTGATTCCAGGGTTCCCTTTCCTCAAATCCAGCAAAGAGGAGGGGTTTGTCTTGCAGCCAAAGTGAGTTATTTTGAAACTAATAAGAAACGTTACTGTCAAGAAGAGGATGTCAGGTCTTTCATCTTCAGGTATTTTCAGATCGGTGTGAAACAACTGAGGTTTCTCTTTGGGATGTGGGCAGTTTTTGGCAAAAGCCCTCGTAAGTACTAGGGAGATGGGAAGCTGCTGCTGTGCATTTGCAAACAACTTGAACTGCTTGCTTGTTTTGTAACTTGAGAGGAGGGTAGAAAGTTGAGTAGATGGCAGCCCAAAAGGTTTTGTGTGAAGTTATAAAACTTATTTGGCTTCTGTAAAAGTATTGTTTGAGGAACGGACAGACTCGAGTCTAGAAACGTGGGATTTTCTCCATTCTGCACAGTTACAACTGAAGGGACTTTGTACTTTGAAAACATGGCTTGTATTAGGAACAGAGTGTAGGGATCTGTAACTTTCTGAAAGTTTGGATTGTGTGAGAATTTTCTGCAAGAAACCAATAAAATGGTTAATTTTCTACTAGTAATTGGACCATCTTTCACCAAAACATGAGTTTTAAAAAAAGAACAAAATGAAATGAACAACACTGCCTGAAATTTTAGTAACCTATGCTTATTGCTATGTTATTTTTTTTTTTGTAGGTTGCAAGGGAAAAAAATCAAGAATAAATTGAAAAGCACTCTACACACTTTTTTTTGGTGTCTTAATTCCAACATATAAACTTAGAATTGAGGTTAAAGAAAGAACTCTGTTTTTACATGTAGACTATATGTGCTACTGCCTCTACAAAATGAGAGCAAAGCTAATTAACCACAAAAGAAGCACAGTACGGCTCTGGGTAGTGGTTTATTGTCTGCTTTCTGGACGGTGTGAGGCTTGTGGTTGTACTCCCTCAGTTTTTCAGCACATGATGGTTTCAGCACATGGTTTCCATAGAAGGGTGAAAGGTCTTAGCGTTGCTGAGTTCCTACATCTTTTCTGCAGGAAGAGGCAGTTGGGAGAGTGAAGTTGGTTTCTTCGTTGCTGATGGCCAGGCCTGCACGCAAAAGCAGAAGTGACCTGTGGCGGTTCTGGAAGATGGGTTTGGTTGCTTGCATTGTGGTGCTGCAGGGAGGTAATAGAGATACGTGAGAAACCCACTTCCATGATTACCTTTTTTCTATCTATATAATAGGTTATTTACTTCTGAATAATTGCATAAATATGGGGGTAAGATATATTCTGAACATGGCACTGGAGTTTCCAGTTCTTCTGTGATTTTCTCGGTGGTTATTCGTGTATCCAGTAGGCTTTCTGAGCATCAGCAGGCTAATCCTACTGGAGATTTAACTACGTCTGTCAAGTGCTGCATAGTCAGAGAATGAATTTGCTTCTGCGCTGTTTGGGCTGTTCAGCGTTGCCAGCCGTACACGCAAAGAGGAATATTTGGTCCCAGGTCTGGTGCAGGCAGATCCATAGGTTTTGTAGACTGAGAGTGTGGGACAGATTATTTAGTGTAGTTTCAAACACAAGGGACTTTAAATCTAAATTTGATTCCTACATAGAAATTAGACATCTTTAGAAGTTGGAATGCATTCTTATGACAACTTTCATCTTATTTTAGATGAACATTTCATAAAGTCGCTCCTCCTTCTGTTTGAAGCTCATAGTGCTGCAACATCATAATTAAATGGGATGCATTTTCTAACTTTAACATGTATTGTTTGATGGGGTGTTTTTGAGGCACAAGAAACTGGAATAGCTTAACTTAGTAATCTGTGTTTCTTTTACCATTCTGCTCATTGAAAAATAGAAGGTAATTTGTTTCAGGTCCGTGACTGTGAGTGATCAGCTGTAACTATTTATCTTCAAGTTAAGGAAAGCTGCTGACATGATCTCCAGTTAATCACTGATTATTTGGGACTTGATAGCTGCAGAAATAATGAGAACATATCCTCTCTGTTATAACAGTTGTAGCGATGGGGTTTTAGTGTATATTGAATATTACACAAGATACTAGAATCTCATAACTCTTTAAAGGAAATCTCTCTACTTGGTTGATCACTCGGATTGGATGGATAATGCAAAATAATTTGAAATGGATCTCTTTTTCTATCAAAAAGGATTATCTGAATATTGGTTTTTTTGTAGCCTATGGTGTCAGAACAGTTCTGATAATTTAGGCACCTTCTTTGGTGAGCACCTTTTTCAGTAGCTTCTAGAAAACCAAAGGACAGTTGTGCCAGATACTGTTAAAGAACCAGAAGTGTCTTTGCCATAGCTATCCTGCTTGGAGACAAAACTGCTACTCTAGGTAGGACGTATTGATGTTAACTATGGAGTGAAAGGAGGGAGAAGAGGGGAAAAAAATCTGTGCTGTGGTCTGAAAATCTACCAAGTCTTACCTTTTTTCCTATTTTTGAGATTCTTTGATAGCTGTTAGACCCTGTGGACCTGAAAAGGAGCAGACAAGAACTTCTCCAAAATCTTGCACTCCTGGGCTCAGGCTTTGAAGAAAGCTTTGGATTCTTTTGCCGGAGGTTCAACATTTCACACTTCTCAGGTGCCTGAGAGGTAAACAACTGACAGCTATTTTGGAGCCTCGGTGTCTTATTTTAGTACACTAGCTTGGTCACCACCCCTGCTATCCGATAGCCTCAATCCATCATGGAAACCTACCTGCCTCTTGGCTTTCCACTACGCTGTCTTCTCCTGAACAATTATTTCTGCTTGCCTGTGCCTTTCAGTGGGGAGGGTTATGCTTTATTTTTCCTGAATTTGAGTCACCCTGAGTGTTTTATTAGCTAAAGTGGCTCACCGGTTTGGCTGATGGTACTGAATTATGTGATAGACCTGTGCTGCAGCTGTTGCTGTCTCAGTAGGATGTGGGTGGCCTTTCATGCAATGCCTGACAAAGTGGATTGGATATGTTTGAATCTGACTATATAGCCATTATTCTCTGGTTTCCAAATATTGATAGCTTATTACACAAGTCTTAAAAAAAGATGACCTATTTTAGGAGCGAGCTGTTCCTGAGCTCTGGAACTGAGTCTTTTTTCCTTTTTTCTCAGGTTGTGATTTTGATGTCTGAGAGCAATGCATGCTCTGACCAGAAGGTTTTCTTTAGGAGTGCCTTCATCTAAAGAGGCTCCTAGGGATTTTCATTCTCTCCCATCTACCCGCTGCTTTGTATTATTTGGGGAAGCTGCTGATGGGTTCTGATATTTTGGGGTGAGGGGCTTGAGAGGCAGCATGGGAAGGCAGGCATGTGGAAACGGGGCTCAAAGGCTCATGCTTCCTGCGGAAAACACAGCTCCTTTAGATTCTTGGACAGTTGTTCCTTCACTATCTGCATACAGGCTTATCTTCAGCTCTGTGCCAGCATGTTACATTCGGTACACCTGACTTACTAATTGCTCCATTGATTGATTTCTAACAGCTAAGGTAGCTGAAGCAGCTTGATTAGCAAGGCCATGGGCTGTTGAATTTGGGACTTACTCAAGTGCTCAGCATCGATATGTCACCACCTATAGATGCCTACATTTCTCTAAGGAGATCTCACTGGTGATAAGGTGCCTTATGTGTTAGTGACAATTGCCCAGTTAGGTTTGGCTTTGTCAAGAAGACACCTTGATTGGAGAAATCTGCACAACTCAGATTTTCTCAGAAAGGTCCTATTTTATATTTTACATAACAGTTCTGTAACGTATGTCTGCAAGCATTTCTTTTTCAAGTCTAACACAAGTAACATTTTAAACAGTTTTAAACTTTGTGAAGTTGAGTTTGGACTATTCTGCCAAGTGAGCTGTTGATTTTTCTGTAGGAGTTAAGAGGTCTCTGAACGAGGAAATGAAGGCATTTTCTGGGAGGCCTGTTAGTGTCATCTGAAGTTTTCTGTCTTCCCCATTTATTTGCTCTTCAGTGTTTTCTTTATTCTTGATATTTCTTGATCCAACCTCACAGAATAAAATATATGTGTGTTTTACAAGGGGAATTCTTTCTTTAAAGAGCTGACACAGATGAGTGAGCATCACCCAGATTTATCTCCTGCTTTCATGTACTTTCCTGATGGGTCACTGGAGCTTGACCTCGCTTATGCTGGCCGCTCATGCTTTTAAAAGAACTAAACGGAAGGATCTGAGGCAGTAGCACATTTTCCAGGGAACTGACATGACTTGGAGGATGAAATGAGATTTGAGTATGAGGTTGTGCATTTTTTTAAGTGCCACATCCAGACATACAATAGTTATAGCAGTCAGGATTTAAGAACAGATCACTTAGAAGAAAAGTAAAGAACAAAAAAATTCTGGAGGCTGTGTTGGAGCAGAGTAGTTGAACATTTCGTAGACATTTTCCCCTTTGCCAGCAATGGCTGTTAATTCTGGCATAACTCCTTTGGGTCGTAACCCACCAAATGAGACAGTATTTGAGGCTAGTTGTGAGTCTGCCTCAGATTATGGTGAGGAAACATTCCCAATTACTCACTTACATATTCAAGGTAGTTGTCTTGACTGTTGTGTTTAGTAGGCAGTGCAACACGTCAGGCCACTAAGTGGGAGGTTCACTATGATGGAGGTCTGAGAGGAAAACTCCATTACTGTCTTTATTAAGTTGTGGTTTTGTGCATAGTGCAACACAAGGTAACATCATTAGTTTGACAGTGCAGCATATTAAGAAAATGTATAGGTTTTTTTCCCCAGTCTTGCAGAAGTTTCTGCGAGACCGGAACACAGCATTTCTGAACCGATGCCGTGAGACCGATGCTGTCAAAGTCGCTGATGTGGAGCAGTCTCTCCTGACTTAATGAAGTTTTCATTCTTACTGCCTGCTTCCAACTCCAATGCTGAAGAATTCTAAAGAGTTTTATAATTGTTATGCCCTTGAAGTTGAAGACCTTCTATACTCATGTCAAGGTATGCACACTGCTGTTTTTTTCTTAGGAGCCTCTAGGGAGTGGGTTGTCAATAATAGTAATAAATTGCAGAATCGCACAGTGGTTTCGGTTGGAAAAGACCTTTGAAATCAACAAGCCCAACTATTGATTGAGCCTTGCCAAGTCCTCCACTAGGCCATGTCCCCAAGTACAACATCTACTCATCTTTTCAACACCTCCAGGGATGGTGACTTAACCACCTCCCTGGGCAGCTGTTCCAATGATTGACAAACCCTTTCAGTAAAGAAATTCCTCCTAATATCCAGCCTAAATCTTTCCTGGCACATTTTGAGGTCATTTCCTTGTCCTGTCACTGGCTACGAGAGAGAAAAATGTAGTATTCCAACTGCTTGTTGGTCAGTATTTAACTTCCCCTTCTTGAGATTCTCCTTGTAACATTAGTAGAGAGGATTTTCTTAAATAGTTGTGAAATGAAAGTGAAAAAGGAGAAGGCAATTTAACTTGTGTTGTGCAAGCTGAGCTACTTCAGAAAATCTGTGTGCTCCTTTATGAGAAGCAGATGGTAAAATTTCAGACTGAGCGAGTGAACAGAGAGCAGACATCACTGGTATATTTATTGCAGTGTTCTTTCTCTGGACTGACGTGGTCTTTAACTTCTGAACATCTCTGGCTCTGTAATGTCTTGTCTCTGGTGCCAGCTTCAAAAGTGTAGCCGCCTAGTTTGTCCACCTAAGTCTCCCACCTAGTAATTTCACTTCACTTAATTGGTAGAACAGAGTAAAAGTCCTCTATATTTGTCTCCTGTTTATTTACTTTAATTATAGTAAATTTTGTCAGAAATAAAATACTGCTGTGCTTCCCGCGTTATGAAACTCATCACAGTGCACTTGTTCTTCTGTGGATATAAGTCATTGTTCTCCGTATCGGTGGTGAAGTTGAAGGAAGTTTGAAGCTTGCACCTGCCTTGAGAACTGGCAGTGCAACATGGTTTTCATCCACAAGGTGCAACTGTTTACAGGGTCTGTGGAAGCTGTTGGTGAGCTTTGGGTGTGAACTATGATCTTTTTGAGCCCAGATCTATAGACTTTAACCAAGCAGTGCTGTTCTTGAAGTTTACCTTCCTCATATTTATCATCTTTGTGTCTTAAGCCCTTGGTGTTTATGACACAGAGGGTTTTCTTTAGCTTTTTAGGGAGTCCGTAACTGTCAAGTCAGCAGGGTTGCAGAGGCACTCTGGAGATGAGTTTGATAGCCATCATAAAGGATGGGTATTGCTGTCTTAATTTCAGTTCCTTAAGTTTCTTTGCTCACAGCTGCAATCAATTTGCTCTACTTGTGCCTGCTATGTCCTTTTAATGGTTGATTCAGCAATGAATGCTGTTGGCATAATTCTTCAGAGGTATTTTTGTATTGTCTCTGTACCTTTGGTCAGTGTGCTGCATCATCTTCAGAAGTGCTAGCATAGCAGGCCAGGTAAGCACTGGGTTTACTGGTAATCACCCTGGGTTACTCTTTTATGAAGTAACTGGAGGGATAATATTGTGAAGTTCTACCCGCAAAACATAAGCAAGTGTAAGCATGCCTTTTATGATCCACTAAATGGGAAGAGCTTCAAGCGGGTTGTTTTTCTTCTAGCCCTCCACTTCAATACAGTTATTACTGGCTTTGGCTTGTTAGATGATTTTGTAATGCCATTGTGGCTGGCTGGCTTACCTCCATAACCAAAATGAAGGTAAATTATAGCATTCAGCACAGAAATCGATCAGAAGTTAACAATGCTTGTGTTTATAATGCATTTGAGATGTCATAGTAATATTGTGTCTTACTGTTCCAGCCTGTTTGTGCTTGTCCTGTGGTCTATGGATTCAGTAACACCAGTGTTTGGTACCATCCTAGAAGAAAAGTGAGGCAGGAGGCTTTTAAAATGGAAAATATTTAATCATTAACTTTTGGAGTGGAGGTCGATTGTGGCTCTAGTGGGGACTTTGGTTCTTTAGCACATCATTACAGTGGTCATGGGTGCAGCTCCTTGGGGAGATAGCAATTTTATTTTGTTTTTTCTCCTTCCATGGCAAGCTAGGAATAGCTGTGCCCTTGAAACACATCTCTCTGTATGGCTGTGGAAGAGACTTCCCTAAAGCTTTTGGATCTTTCATTCTGGAACAAGAAAATGTAGCTGCAGAACAGAATCCCCCTGTGTTTGGGTGTATTAAATCTGTAAGATTGGAGGGATGGAGAGGCAGACCAAGCAAATGTGCGGGGGATTTGGCTGTAAGGGGGCCCTGGCAGCAGTGCTCTGCTTTCTTGCTGTCCTTCAGCTGTCCTTTGTGGCCAGATGAGAGGGGCACAGCTTTTAGGTACGGATGGAAAAGCAATGTCTCACTTCTTGTTTTAAACTGTTTCCCCATGACTATTGAATCAAATGCTGTTTGGCCTTGAGTCACTGAGCCTTATTCACTGTGGAATTTACTGAGGCAAATAGCTACGACACGCTGCTGCTATTTATAACGTTATCTCATTGTCTGTGGGTTACATGAAGCCGTGCAGTTTGAGGATTTGAAGGACATGGGTGCAAGGAGACCCTTTAGAGTGTGCAGCATTTCAAAACTTTGTGTTTATTGCTCCAGTGTAGCAGCGGGTGCCGTTCCCCTTGCTGATTGCTGACTGATGTCCAGGGCTGATGAGCAGGCAATAAAGAGGTGATTTAAGTAATTTTGTCAAGACTGAGATGATAATATCTTGAAGTAAAAAGACTCTTTACTCTCTGTAAACCTCAAAATTGGAGAAGAAAGGTAAGGGGATATCCACAAACAATGTGACACTCGGAAGTACACCTTCACCAGATGTTTCTTCATAAATATTTTTGATTAAATTGTAAGATGAAGGGGCTCAGATACTCACCCAGCTCACGATACCAAGCTCCAGAGAGCTTCCACAGGGCATAGAAGGTGGTCCTCAAAATTTGCAAGTCTTTTCTTTGAAACCACCTTTGGGAGTATTGTGATGAACTTCCATCATCCAAATCTGTTCCCAGAAATTAACGATGGAGTGATGCTGGAGATGGGATCTAATGCAGTGACCGACTTGCCTTGAGAGAAAGCCCTCGCTTAAGGGGTTTTTCTTTATTTAGGTAAGAGCTCCTTTTAAGCCTTTCCCATTCTGCTCTGGCTGAGGTGAGTCAATCCACATGCGCAGTTGTGTCCAGAACTTCAGGCTTTGCTCTGTTCTGATGCATTAGATTTGCTGTGTATCCTCACAGCACATGGGCAGTCTGTGAGTGAGTGGCGAATTCAGTGTTTTTGGAAAGCGTCCTTCATATTGTCTGCAACTTTGAGACTGCTGGAGACCCTGGGCAAATGCATCTGCATTCTAATCGGATAGGCTTTCTAGGACAGGGGAAAGAATGCGCTGAGAAATGTGGCATGTGCCCATGGTGCTGTTGAAGCACCAAAATAATCTGTCCTGGGGGCTTGCTCTTTGAAATAGATACTGGTCATCTTCTTGGGAGTTGCTTCTTTTCAAACACCCTGAACTTTATGAGGAACCATTACTTAATGCTGTCAAATCAGCTCTTCTTTTGACCTGGAAAAGTCAATTTCTCAAAAAAATGTTAGATGTCATTGTAAATCCATCCATGACCAAGATATCCCATCGCTTTCACGGAAACCTTTTGTAAAAGCAGATGTGAAATCAACACCTACAAGATGCCTTCAACTCAGAAATAAACACAGCTTAGTTCTGGATCTCAGTCTTTTGAATTGTCTCCAAAATATGGGAATAGGGAATTCCCAAGTATGTTTCACTGGAAACAGAAGAAATACCTTAAGAAACCAGTCTGTCTTACGCTACCAAGACTGACTATTAATGATTTCAGGGTGATGGTGTTTTCCAAATGTTGGCCAAAAAAATAGAATGGGAGAGGCCTCGTGGAAGCCAGCTTCAATACCAGGGAAATGCCTCTTTTGTTGGAAAACAGTGGAAAAACATACTTTTGTTTGGTTATGTACTCAGATAAACACAAGCTTTGTCTGTGAAGACATAGCAGGGATGACCTTAGCAATGGTTTAACATGTTGTGTTCCTTGGAAGAAAGCTGATGCACCTGGATGTGCACACACAATTGTGTGTGTAAGCCCTCTGTGCCGTTAGAGGGTGGAAATGTAGCTCACAAATAAACCCAAAGAACAGGAAAACTTGGATTTGCCAAGAAAGTGTTTTCTTTCCTTCAGTGAGGCTGCAAATGCAAGGTATCCAACCTGGGAGTTCAAGGGCCAGGAGAGGCCTCAGACATGCATCCCATCATGTGTTGGGGCGTACTTGCTGCTCACTGACTGAAATTTGCAAAGCAGGAGGGTTGTTTTTGTTTTGTTTTTTTTTTTTTTAAAAAAAAATAAATAAATTAATCTCATCATGTTTTTTCTGACAGTTCATAATTTTACTGGTTTTCAGTTTAGAAGACGTGAACTGTGAATGCCTTTTCTTGAGTCTTTCTTCCAGGTAGGTGGTAGGAAGCTGTGTTGCTTTGCAACCCTGAAAAGTTATCAGATGCTTCCTTTTAATTCTGGCCATAAAGGAGGATGACTGTATTTAACTGTTTTGACATCCAAAGCCAATGAATGCTGGAAAACGAAGAGACTCTGACTTCAGATGATGTGACATTTTGCAGTCAGAGAGAGGAAGGGGGAAATTGTGTTGTTTCACATTCTGGGATGTGATCCCCGTGGAAGTGGCGGGGGAAGGACATCTGGTAGAAATGCAAAGAACCATTCATGGTACTGGAGATCATTTTGGGAAGGGGGTTGGGCAGAGGTGCGAGCAGCTGATTGCATTGTCCTTTGCAGCCACAAATGACAAATATCTTTCAGAGAGGCTGTCTTTTCACCTGAATGCTTGCAGGGATGCGATCTGTTGGGACAGCAATCTTGTTGGAATTGACATCGGAGCAAAAACCCTTTTTACCCTTGGAAAGCGTGCCAAGTGTTTGGATTTTTTTTTTCTTTTGCAGTAAAGAATTGAGTTAATGCCTTGGCTTTCTCACTTTACATTTGTTTTTTTGCAAGCAGAATGTGAAAGTGTTCACTGAACTCCTCTTGTTGTCAATCCTTAAGGAAGAGGAGGTAGGAAACCTTTTAACGGCAGCTGGATTCCAGGCACGAGTAGACTGTGAGGATGACGTTTGTGTGGGTTGAAGTTGCAGTTTATTATTCTTTTTTTCATGTGTCTTTTGTTATAGATCTGCTCTCATCTCCCTGGAAACTAAGGAATTAGAACAGCAGGCACAAAATCAAGAGAGGAGTGGGTTTTAGGAAAAGGAGAAGCTTGTGGGGGGCTGGGAGAGTTACCTGGCTGTATAGCTACTATGCACCTGAAAAGGAATATACTTTATTTGCACAAACCACACGTTAAATACAACACTTGCTGCTCCATTTTTTCAGCTCTGAGATCATGGTAAAACTTTTTACCTTGAGCTTTCCAGCTAGCTGATTGCAGAGCTCTGCGCTGCCTCCCATCCATGCCAGAGCCTGCCTCTGTCTGCCGTGTCCTTGAATTCTCCTTGCTGCCTGAATTACACGAGCAACACTTCACTGCAGTATCCAGGCATATGGCACTCGAGATGGGAAAATGCATGTTTGGTGGCGACATTTAATGTTGTGCTGCATTGGTTATTTGAATAAATATATTTTTAATAACTGTGAATGCTGTTCTTTTTATATGCCAGGCAAAGCTATTTCAGCAAAGACAAGAACTCCACTTGGAAGTATAATGGTAGACTTGAGAGGATGCGATAATGGATAAGCGCTTTGTATCGATGTGCTGAATGTTCAAGGTGTGCGTGTATGGGAAGACTGAATAATTAACAAAATCGGTGTGTTTCATTTTCTTCTGATTGACTAAACAGGAGGATTCATAGTGGGTTCAGCATTCTGTCTGCTTGCTTTACGTTGATTTATCACTTTGATTATTAATCTCACTAAGCTGAATTTTATGCAAGTTGTCTCTCGCATCCTCATGAAGGAACAAAAATGTTGCTATAATAGCTACCCAACTGTGGAAATGAAGATCAAGAAATTATATCAACTTCCTTGCATATTATTTTCACAGTTTTGGCGGATGTTTTATCAAGGATAGCACATTTAAAAGATTGAAGGAGACCCCTAGAAGCTGATAGTACTGGAGGAAGATGGATACCACATAAGTCCCTCCTGCTTTATCTGCAGCCAGTTTTTTTCTTTGGCTGACAGTATTTGGTATCGAAGTGCTGTGTCTTTCATCTCGGGCGTTGCGTCGCATGTGTTGTTGTAGTGAAGCGGAAATGCACAGCTGCAGATGTACCTGAGCTCTGCTTGCGCGATGGCCTTGTCGCACAGTCCTTTGCTTTGTCCCTGAAGCCGACACAGCTAATGGAAGGGTTACAAAAGTGAAATCATGCGAAAGCAAGGCTGCTAGGAAAAGGTGGTGATTTTTTTTATCAGACCAATTGGAGGCAGTTATGGTGGGGCTGCTCTTCCCCACCTGCGTATCCTGCTTCAAAAGGCTTAGAGCAAAGCTGGAGAAGGCACAAGGACCGGTGGTGAAGATGAATAAAGGTGTAGAGTGGCTGCTGTGTGATTGTGTTCATTAGCACCATTCAGCCTTGAATAAGAGATCTGATAGAGGTCTACGTGATTGAAAAGATGAAAGCTTTACTCTTTCTTCTGAAACAAGAACTAGAGGGTGTCAAATGGAAGTAGCAGATGCCAGATGCAAAGCAAAAGGAGGAGTAACTAACTTCTTGTCATAGGTGTAGAGCAGAGGTGTCAAACT
This sequence comes from Neomorphus geoffroyi, assembly GCA_033558235.1. Classification (NCBI taxonomy): domain Eukaryota; kingdom Metazoa; phylum Chordata; class Aves; order Cuculiformes; family Neomorphidae; genus Neomorphus; species Neomorphus geoffroyi. Next base: position 8,007,841 of record JAUMJM010000074.1, read on the forward strand.
CATGGGCTGTGGGCCGAATCCTGCCCTCCAACCCAGAGCTTTGTTTCTACCTGGCAACAGCGCTGAGCTCCTTGCCACTGCACTCCTGCCAGCGCTGGGCACGTGTGCAGCCTGTGGGACGCATGTTACGCTGCAGGAGCAGGAGAACAGCCGGAGCCGTGAGTTTGATACTCCTGGTGTAGAGGATGCTAGAAATTTGTAAGCTTGAAAGAGATTCCACAAATTCCATAGGAGACAAATACATTTAAGCTGCAAACTCAAAGTCAGGAAGCCCCTTCACCACAACGAGCTACTTCTAGAGAGGTCAATTATGGAAGGCTTCGTTTGCATAGTTGTCTTACCTTTGCCTTCTTCCCTGGGTAACCACTTCTGGATGACATTTGGGATGAGCTACTGGGCTAACACACCTTTTTGCCTAACTTGGTGTGGCAGTTCTTGTAGTACAGCTGGCTAAATGGACGAAACGTTCATAAGCAAAAGGGCTTTGTTGAAGTTCTTCTTTTCCTAGGACATTATAACAGATCTTTAAGCATATACACTCTGGATTTTTCTGTTACATACACTTTTGAACAGGATTGCCTTGTTGCAGTGGGAGAACAGGATTTGGTTATTCTTTGAGTTTCTCTCTGAAGCCAGCGTTTTCCTGACTTTTCTCAAATCCGAGCATAATAGTTGTGAGAAAACTTTATTAATTATTGTAAAATAACTTGTGGCAGCCTTTGTAGAGCATTTAGTTCAATGTTTTGATTACTTTATTAGTGTCCCTATTTCTATATCAGGGCATATAGGAACTGTACAGTTTTCTTGTTGTTGCAGTGTCCTGGCAATGCAAACCTCTGATGTCCCTTTTTGAACACTTTCATTTATATGCATTTTCCTTTTACATCTGCATCTGTTCAAAACAACAACAAAAATAATGTTAGAGGCAGATCTTTTTTAGAATTACTGAAAGTTATTAGTGAAAAAATGGGGACTGTTAGATGCTCCCTGCTTTAATTTAAAGAGGAGGAGGATGCTTCTATGAATGAAGCATTAGTTTTACCCTGTTATTTGGAGTAGCCTAAGGGCACGGGATCTGTCTGCAGACACAGTGAAGCTTAATCTGGGGTGGTGTGGTCTGCATTTAGTGAGCCTTTTGAAATCAGAAACTAGAAATCAGGGCTTTAAAGAGGTGTGTTAAATACTGTAGGAACACTCTGAAGGTCACTTGACTTAGCAAACTTTCCTACTTCATGGACTTGTGAAATGTGTCAGTCATTGTGGAGTGAGTTTTTTTGTCCTTCTTTTAGCCTGAGGTGAAATTGCTTTCATAAAGTGGGTTTTTTTTAACTAATCTCTGTACTGGCAACTAAAACAGGCAAACAGGATGCACCTGTGTTAGCAATCTGTCTGTATCTCACCTCTGAACATGTACTTCAAAACCTGGTTTTGAATCAGCAGCGATACTGGGACAGGGATGGCGATCAGCTTTAAGGAGCAGTAGTGAACATAGTGAGCATAGGCAGCATCTTACTTGGTTTTGGATTTACCCAAATTGAGTCTGAAAAAAAACCCAACCAAGGACACTATAAGGAACCCTTATCCATGCTTTACAACAGCTATTTCTTAAGAGGATTATATGTCTTAGTGTCATCTGTACTGAAAAGAATACATCCAAGTGTTTTTTTGTTTCCCGATCCTTGTAAATACTATTCAGAAACCAAATGCACCTTATTGCCTCGAATACCAGTATTGTAGGAGTTGTGCTACCAGAAGTCCTTTGCTTCTGAAGAGCGGTGAATTATTTTATTACAACATCTGGTAAGTGAGACATTGCCCATCCCTTGAAGCAGCACAGTTGTCCCAGCTGGCTCCTTTCCATCCTCAAAGCAGTCTGGCGGGCAGGTCTGGAGAGCCAGCCGTTCTGCGTGTTGGCTGAGTGAGACGTTAAACAGCGAAGGGCTGCTGATCTTTGGTTGTTCTGAGTGCATAGATCTGATAATACAAATGTCTTCTCTTCCTGCGTTGGGCAAAATGTAGGTGAGGTGGCATGCTGGGTTTTAAATATGCAAAATGTGCTCAAGTTTGTCCCTAGCTGCTGTTCCGGCTCTCTGCTTTAATGGTGTCAGCCGAGGTGCCTCTGGCTTGGCTAATCAGCCACTTGTTAAAAACCTGACTGCAATCAGGGTACCAGCGGCTGAGTTGGGGAGCATCTTCCTGGATGCTGACTTACATGAATTAGGTAGTTCTAATGCAGCAGCACTCGCACAAAGAGATGAATGCCTGCTCACGCCTCCTGCCTGGCCCTTGGCAGCTGTTTGTCAGGTTGGGAGCTGCCCTGGGTGAGGACGGTCTCCAGGGCTGCGGTGCATCTGTGTGTCGGGTGGGATGTTGTCCTAACTGTTTAAAAGCTCATTAAAGTTGCATCTCCCGTTCTTAGTTCTTGCCTTATCCCTCTCTGGCTAGCTGTCCAGGCTTTTGTGAACAAACCGGAATTGATCATACCAATTAGCTAAGCCCAGGGGAGATTTTGAAATGTTAATGCATATATTTTTTTTCTGTGCTCTTAGATAGCTTTTTGCTCCTGCTAATGATTTGTGCATCCTTACTTTGATGCATTTGTTCTTCCTGAACAGTCCTCAGTAGACTTTTATTTAGGTAACACAGTAGACTTCAATGTTTGTTCAGCTTTACATTTCTAACTCGGCATTAAAGTAGTGATATTTCCAGCTGTTGTTACATTCAGCTTGCCTTTTCCCCCCTGAATTGCATGCATCTACATGAAAGATGAATTAAATGTCACTTGCTATGCTTGTAAAAGTTGAATGGATCAAATAAAGACTATATAATCAAAAACTAAATAAGTCATCCAGCCAAGTAAAATATCACAAACACCGTCAGTCTTGATGGATGGTGATGGCATGAGCTGTGAAGAGAAAGTAAAGTTCTATGTACTGAACCCCCCCTCCCTGAAAACACCAAGCTGCTACAGGCTTTTAAAGGACCTGGGTGGTTTGAGTTGTTTCTTGGTTATAAGTTCTTTACCTTGAAACAAATCCAATGTGTAAAGATTTGCTTAAGAGGCAGTGGGAAACTATGGCCTGAACCTTAAAGCTGTGACTTTGCTATGTCTTCCCAAACACAATGCATGCTACAGCACGTAGCTTACCTCTTCTTGAAAAATATTTTTCTCTTTCTTACAAAATTTCCATTTCTTCAGAACCAAGGTAATTCAACAGAAAGTTGTGGCTTGACAGTTTAGAATGTAAACTGAGGAGTGGTTTTGTAGCATTGACTCATTATGGCAGTTCTAATCAAAATAAACACATCTCGCCCTGTGAACTGGATGCTCACTTTGGTAAAGAGAGCAGAAGAAATCAGAGCATTGGTATTTTAGTCTTTATGATACAACTGCACAGACAGTGATGAGGTCTCTCCTCAGCCTCCTCTTCTTCAGGCTAAACACCCCCAGGTCCCTCAGTCTCTCCTCACAGGACTTGTTCTCCAGCCCCTCCCCAGCCTCGTTCCCTTCTCTGGATGCGCTCCAGCCCCTCAATGTCCTTCTTGGAGTGAGGGACCAGAACTGACCCCAGCACTCGAGGTGTGACCTCACCAGCGCTGAGCACAGGGGCACAATCCCCTCCGTGCTCCTGCTGGCCACGCTGGGTCTGACACAGGCCAAGATGCCACTGGCCCTCTTGGCCACCTGGGCCTCTGCTGGCTCATGTTCAGCCATTACCAACCAACACCCCCAGGTCCTTCCCTGCCAGGCAGCTCTCCAGCCACTCTTCCCCAAGGCTGTAACGCTGAACGGGGTTGTTGTGTCCCAAGTGCAGAACCTGGTGCTTGGCCTTGTTGAACCTCATCCTGTTGTCTCAACCCATTGATCCAACCTGTCCAGCTCCCTCTGCAGAGCCTCCCTGCCCTCAAGCAGATCAACACTTCTACCCAGCCTAGTGTCATCTCTAAACTTGCTAAGGGTGCACTCAATCCCCTTGTCTGGGTTGTTGATAAAGATATTGAACTGGACTGGACCCAACAGTGAGCCCTATCGTTATGTGTTCAGTTTTCTCCTGGGTATCACAAGAAAGGACATCTTATGTTAGCCTAATCTGAGCTTTTCCTCTAAGATTATTAAGTATTAAAGCTGTTATCCATTTCTGATGTTGATAAAAATCCCCAAATTGTGCATTTTTAAGCATGTAGGGACATCCTGTACCAATACCTTCTCAGATTATTTTTGTCTGGTTTTGAAAAATACCAAACTGGCTGGGTTTATTCCCAGTTCACACCTATAACCTCATGGTGCTCTGTTACCTAGTTTACTGAACTGCTGGATGTGTTGGTAATGCGAGCCTGTGCATACCCAGGGATTAATCCGTTCTACCTTGATAACCAGATCCTTTTTTATATTATCTATTTTTATAGTAAAATGAGAGGGAAGGTGTTTCTGCTCTCTCTCAGTAGAGTGCTAATTCTGGAATAACCTTTGTACCTAGTTCTTTGGTGTTTCTTTGGGGGTTGCATGTTTTTGATGTGAGAGCAGATATTTTAACTGGTGAACTTTTCTTTTATCACTTAAGTCATGCCTTAAGTAGGTGGCTTGTCTAACTGAAATTTTCAAGGCACCCCAGGTCTTGTACTCTTTGCTTCATCCAAACGCACAAGTCCTTCACACGGCGCAGCTGACAGATTGGCCAGGAAAAGACCCTGCCCATGTTGCCCCATGATTCATGGCAGAGTGACGCTGGATTCTGGAGGAAAGGTCTCTTCATGCATGCACGCTCATGCCTCCTGCTCCCTTCTTGGTATTAGGCAGACTACTTCTGTGCCAGCCCCAATTTGGAGATTAAGAGAGCAGCAATGCTTAGGAAAACTATCGCAGGTTTGAGTCAACATGTTAAAGGCCAAACCAATGGCAGGGGAGGTGGTGGTGATGGTGGCTTTTATGTTCCTCGGAGAGCCTAACCTTTACTTTGCTTCTGGTATCTCTTTGGATTTTTTTTCCCTCTTCTGCATATCTTCTTTTCTTCACTTCAGATGAATTGCAATTCTTTCTTCTATTTTGACTTGTAACCTGGGTCATCCTACTGTTCAAACACATACAGAAATACCAAATTCAGTGTTTGTGTATGGGGTGTGCTCTTTGATGTGCGTATAACTTCCTGAGTTGCCTCAGCGTTAGGACTATAAAAAGTACTCTGAAAGCATCAGAAAAATCCTCTGTATTATATTTAATTAAACTCATAGTTTCCAGCCTCAAACACATATATTGTTCCAATTCATGACATTGTGATAATAAGATGACAGCTTTAAAATGTGGTGCTTTGGCTAAACCTTCTCCTTCCCATTTTCCTTTTTGGTTTTTGGGGCTCTTGATGTTACAGCCTTCATATGGCACATGAATTCTTGGCAGAGTTTCTTCTGCTTGCAGTCCAGACCTTTAGTGCTGCTCATCTCACACATTAAAATGTTGAGGGGTTTAGATTCAGTTTCTGTAGCCTTGTTGTCCCTTGTTAACCACAAGGGATAAATAGTTCTTGTTACACAAATTTGCAAGACTCTAATATAATTCGTGGTTTAATACTGCTTGATTGTGCATCTTTTTTCCTTCGGTGATCTCTGGAGATATCTTCCTCACTGTGAGTGAGGCCTTCAACTCAACTCTGCTTCTCACCTTCATGCAAAAGGGATACCATTTTTTTTCCCAAAAAGTAAAGACCTCCTCATTGGTTGAAGATGCAGACATTAGCTCCAGAAGAGCGTTAGTTTTGCTAGTAGGAATGTGGAGCATTTTCTCTGCTGCAGGGTGCAGATGGAGGTCACCAGGTGGCCATTACGTGGAAGCGCCTGCCTGTCTTCCGTGTTAACTAATTTCATTGACATCTGCTCTTTGGTTGCAATGTCACAGGCACCAGATGAGTTTGGTGCACTTTCTTCTGCCTCCGGGGCCTCCAACTCTCAGGACTGCCTCGCTGGCCCCGTGTGGTGCCTGTGTGCAGTCTGGAAACACCTCCAGCAGAGCAGTTCATCACGGAGCGGCAGTAACAAAAGCATTCTGAATGCCCAACATAAAGATCTATTTGGGATTGGCAACTGTCAAGCAACTTGCAGAAGACTAATCGGGTTTGAGACCAATAAGCATAGAAGCGGTGACAGCTTTGTGTAAGCTCTGAGGCTGTCTGTGTTCCCCCATCCACCTGTAAGCCAAAGGGTTCGTTTATTGTCAAACACATCGCTACTCAAACTTGCTTTTTGCAAAAACAAAAGTGAGATCAGAGACAAGATTTCCTTCCTCTGCTTGCTTCCACCAACAGTTTTGTAGCTTGTAAACGTGGTTATTGCCCTCAACGACAGTTGAACGGCCCCCGATGTAGAGTTGGAAGTGACTTGGCAGTGAAATAACCCTGTGCCGTGCATACCTGCTGAAATGCTGGTCCCTGCTTCAAAGCAGAGCTTTGTAAACCTGCAGAGGAGGTGGCTTTGCCTCCTAAGTTGTGCCGGTATGTGGATGACCTGCTGCTGTTAATTTTAGATGGAAGCTGGCGGGTGTTTTTGAGACACCCCTCACCGCTGGGTAGCACCAGGCTAAAGGAGAGACATACTCTTCGTTCGTTTTGGTGGGACTTGAGCTAGAATTGTCATTAATAGAACAGATTGCTCCTAATCGAACCAGTTTTGTAACAGAAAAATAACCTGGGAAAGGAGATTTCAGATGGAGATGAGTGCAACGTGCTGAGCTGGATCAGACGACTTCTCTGCAGCGATGGTTTGTGTGCCTCCAGGGATTCGCTCGCAGCTGGGCAGAGACAGGGCTGTGATTTTAGGCTTTGAGAGATGAACTTAGCCAGGATTGCCATAGGTACTGTTTTAAGACTGAGTCCTATAAACGTCGGCATAAGGATAATGTAATTCATGGTCATTCATCTAAATAATTACTTTAAAATGTGTGGGGGTTTTATTTCCATCAATTAAAGCAACTAGATTGCAACTTCTTACACAGCCTTCAAATGGGCTGGCAAAGCGTGTCCAGTTCCACACTCACCTCAACCACACATGTTATTTCAGTGCCATGGTGAACCTTTTCTCTTCTGGACATCCGCGGGTGGTGAGAATTCAACCTTGCCGGGAGCACAGTGAAGAAATCTGCCTTCAGCCCTGGCTGATGCTGCCTGGTGATGAAGCGCCGTTAACTACCAGAAACTTCCCTTCCATGCAAGGGGTTGTTACTTGTTTCAAGTGTTATGCTGGCCTTTTTCTTTACAATGTAGATAAACACTCTTAATTATTAGATTGATTATGACTTAAAACTTTCAGCTTAGATTTCTGAGCTGCAAGTTTCAATCCTAAATAATCCCGTTTTTCTTTCCCTGTGGTATTCCCATGTTTGAATAAGGCACTTTGAAGTCAAGCAAATGCAATTTAACTTTGAAAACAACACTGATGTGCTGCTCACGACTACAGTGGAACTCCAAATTGTTATTTTATGAGTAGAATGACATTTTTAAAGGTAGTTTGCTGCTTTTCTTTCTGCGGGTAACACAGCGTATAGAGAAGCTACCATGGAGGGGAGATGGGGGAAAAAAAGGAATACAGTTTTCCTTTCTGCTTTAAGTTTCTTTGAGACATCCCAAATGCTACCCTTTTCCTTTTTTTACTTCTGTTTCATTACATTGAGAGCAGTCATAGAGCATGAGGCATATCCCTTTATTTCTTAAACCTTGACATAAAGACAGTTTCTTCTCAGCAGGATATAATTAGAGTATTAAGCCTATATTCACAGACCATCGAATCTGTTAGGTTTCTTTGACATAACTAAAAAGCCAATGAGTAATCTGTCCAGCTGCCAGGAATGTTTGTTGGCTTTGAGTTTTTTTTAGTCTCATTTTGAGATTTTGCATGTGAGATTTCCATCATGAAAGATTTTCAATGCCAGCTTCATAGAATAACGTAGGTGAAGAGCCCTCTGGAGGTCTTTGGTCAAGGCCATGCTTAAAGCACGGCCAACTAGGTCAGGTAAACGAGAGCCTTATCCATTAGAATTTTGATTGTCTCCAAGGATGGAGATGCCACCCACCTCTCTGGACTCACACTCACACTTGACCATCGTTGTGGTGCAGACGTTTTCTCCAGTTGGGTTTTCCCATCTTGCAGCTGTCCATTACTCTGCCCTACTGTGCACCTCCAAGAAGAGTCTGGCTCTGTCTTCTCTCTACCCTTTGATTACCCAGCTGCAGACAGCAGTGAGATTTGCCATTCATCATCTTAGTACTGAATAAACCCAGTCTTAGTTTCTCTCGCTTTGGCTGTCTTGGGACATTTCGATGCGGATGGTCTAAATGTCTTTTGGCCTTTTGGCTACTTTCTTGCTTTTTGATCTGAAAGGAAATATTCCCTCGAATAGTGCCCACTGGTGAAAACCTGCTGAGACTCTTGCTTCTTTCAGATGACAAGTCTTGACGGCTTTCCTTTGCAGACATTGCATACCTTGTGTCAGACTTGCTTCATTTGTAAACAAGTCCCGCTCAGAAGGAACTCCCTGACCTTCCAGAATGGTTGCATATTGCCGCTTGGTTCGGTCTGTACGGTTGGAAATAGGGCTCTGCTCCAAGAAGAGAGTGTTCCTAGGGCAACGAGACTGGTGAGGGGGCTGGAGAACAAGCCCTACGAGGAGAGACTGAGGGACCTGGGGGTGTTTACCCTGGAGAAGAGGAGGCTGAGGGGAGACCTCATCCCTGTCTACAACTGCCTGAAAGGAGGCTGTGATGGGGTGGGTGCTGGGCTCTGCTCACAGGTGACAGCGATGGGACAAGAGGAAATGGCTGCAAGGTGCCCAAAGAGAGGTTTAGACTGGACATGGGGAAGAATTTCTTCCCTGAAAGGGTGGTCAGGGACTGGCACAGCTGCCCAGGGAGGGGGTGCAGTCCCCATCCCTGGAGGGGTTTAAAAGACGGGTGGATGAGTTCCTTAGGGACAGGGTTTAGTGGGGAGACAGGCACGGTTGGACTTGATGATCTCAGAGGTCCCTTCCAACCTTAGGATTCTATGATTTTTCTAAGTTCAGGCAGGTTTTTAAAGACTTTTTTTTTTTTTAAGACTTGTATCATGTTGACTGCGTGTGTCTTTGAGAAGTAAAGGGAGGATGTTGAGCAGCCAAAAATCTTCCCTCTGTCTTCTCCTGACAGATGAGGCATGCTTGCTTATTCACTAGGGGACTGGACAGCAGCTGAAGTGTCTCCCATTGCCGGTGTGTGGGTCACTGTTCACACGAGCTGGAGCAGACTCTTGTGTTGCTATCAGAGAGCCCATTTTTGTTGTAAGAGCTGGTAGCTGGAGCCCCAGTCTTGCAGAACAAAGCTACAGCAACACTGACTTCGGGAAAGCTTTGCCCTCTCTGTTCTGCCCGGGGCCGGTTATTGGCAGCGCTGCGTTTTGGCACGGCAGCCTGTGCAGCCGTGCTGTGCACCAACGCAAAGGACTGCGTCTGGCTTAAACCCTGGCTTTTCAAACCAGAATGGCAGCTGCTGGGCTGAAAGGGGAGGGACTGGGGCAAAGAGCTGGGATGTAAAGATGGGAAGGTCAGACTGGTGGTTTTACCTGGTTCTTTGCAATGGTTGCATTTTCAGAAATAACCATTTCAGACATCTGCCTGCCCAGAGCTTGTTGCTGGTTGTGTTGTTAATTATGTTTACTTAAAGTTTATAAGTCAAGTTTATTTGCAAACAAGGTGTGGGAGTTCTCATTTTTGCTCATGGTATGTCTTCCAGCTCAGAGCACTGTGGCCTCTTTTTTCTGTTTTTTGTTTGTTTGTTTGTTTTTTAACCTATATCTTTTTTTTTGAGCACCTGACCTTAAATAATACTACTTAAAAAAAAAACAAAATCCAAAAAAATAAAGGCCAATCTTGATAAATTTCATAATTTAATCAATTGGATGCCAGTTCTTCATAGTTTTTATACTGAGATACATGGAAAAGACCTGGTCTAGTGTAAATTCTTTCCTAAATAAGCATTTCTGTCCTTGTGTTGATTTTCCTCCGTTGCTTGTTATTCAAGAAACTGATGTTGCTTCCTAGGAGGTCCTGGTTTTGCTTCAGCCTGTCTGCCGCATGCTTTGTTCCTCTTTTTGCAGAAGCATAGCAGTTGCCTAATCTTACCATTGTACTCCTATAGATATTCTAATGTCCTGCTTTGCTGGTGTTTAATGTTCTCAGTAAGTCATTTTAGCTTTCAACCTATTAAAGCATTGTGTTGCTTTTTTTAACCTTTCCCCCCCTTAGTGTGTTGTTGATAAACGCTCAGTATCCATGGCAGCTCCTTATCTCTCCTGTGTTCCTTACCTTTCAGGATTAGTCTGAACTATTCTCAGAGTTTTTAGTTAGGATGTCTTTTTGGGGGGGGGGGGGGAAATGTGTTGCTTTTGGTTTGGTTTTGGTTTTTTAGAAGTGTATTCTATGTCTGTGTGTGTGTGCAGAATCTTTAGGAATTCATTCAAAGCGGTCTTTTACTTCTCATCTTGATTGGGATGGAGAAAGGATATTGAATAGTGTTGAAAAGATTATTTGGCTTATTTGGAAAGAAAACCCTCTTTCCTAAGGAACACTTAAATTAAGAGTGCAGGTGCCAAAGCCAGAGATGACTGGCTTAAGTACTTACCGTGAAACAGGGATAACAAGACTGTTAGGGAGTTTTTTCCCCTCAGTTGTCTGGCAGAAAAAATCTGCACGTAGTTATTGTAGATAAACCAGGCTTTGCTGATTTGGTTAGGTGGTTTGGATGGGTGAACTAAACCGCACTCTCATCCATCTGCTTCCTTCCCTGGTTTGAGAATGCATCGGGTAAATGCTCTTGATAGCAGAGGAGGCTGTCGCTTCCGTTTCTGAGGTGGTCAGGTGCCCTGTGATATGCAGCAAAGCATGATTAGGATGTCACAGGGGATTGTCACCTTTCCAGCCCTTTCCCGACCCCCATTTGCCTTTTCTCCTCGGTCAGTACTGTTTCCAGCTCATGAAAGCTACAGCTTTGCTTTCAGCTTTCTGCAGGCGGTTTGAAATGTGAAAATCAAATGAGGTCTCTGTAGTTAGTACTGAGTGTTGTTTCTTTTCTCATCCCTGTAGGTTTAAATTGCTGCCATTAAGTGTTTTACAGAATAACCAAACATTACTGACCTCATCTGATGCCTTTGGTTTTGTAGAGCTTTATAGAGGCGACTCTTTGAAGAAAGAACAATTCTGCAATTAGTAGGATTTTGCTCAGTGTTAGAGGTTGGGAATGTTGCTGGCAAGGAAGCTGGCTCTGTGCCAGAACGTGCTTTTAAATACCCATATTCTCATCCTGTTTCCAAAGGAAACACTAAGAAAGCCCAACCCCTTTACTTGGCTGCTGGGAAGAAAGCGTGTGCTGGAAGGAGTCCATCTTATCAGCTTGTGGCATTTTCCTTTGAAGAGGAGCCCTTTGTCCTTTGCCTTCCTGAGAACCTTCTGCCTTTCTTAGAAGTGATTTTTCTTGCCCATCGTGTCCCTCTTTGAGTTGCGTTGTTAGTGCGTGGTTGTGGTGGCCTTCATGCAGGGTGAGTCAGTAGCTCCCTCCTCCCCTCCAGCACACGAGAGCTCTTCCGACTCCTGCCCGCTCCTTATCCTTGCTGTTCAGCTTTGAGAGCCTCCGCCTGGCTGCCTCATCCACAGGGATGGAGCATCTTTGCCTAATTGTGCACCAGCCGCCAGCACAGGCGTAGAAAACGTGTTCCTGTTTTTCCTTTGTCAATCCTGATCCTCCTCAATTATCTTAGGTGTCATCAGCACATAAAAAGCTGTGTGAATCTGTAGCTTCCCCCCACAGATGTTCATTGTACGTGTGAGTATATCCAGCCATTGATAGGTTCTCAGAAACAGATGGACATAAAATGGCATCATGGGACTGGAATTTTATTAGTTATCATTGTTCTTATTGTGCTTTGGAAAATGCATTTAATTTGAGATAACTAATGAGAAGGCGGTAGGGGAGCCTTTCCAGTGGCGGCTTTGCTGCCCGACTCCTGGCTGCGGCTGTGCCTTCGCAATTTGCGAGGCATGTTGGCCTCAATATATCCATTAACATGATCTCCTCTTGGACGGAGCAACCTGCTGGCTGCCAGTCTGCTCTGTCTACTGCTGTCACTTTCCCATTTTGAGGAGCATGAACCTGTGAGCTGTTCTGTCACTAATAACCACAGTCCTCTTTTGAATGCTTTTTCCTGGTGAGCAGCCAGTTTTTCTGCAGACTTGGAGGACAGAAACGACATGGAGGGATTAGCTAGGTTGGTTGCTCTTGCAGGAGTTGTTTTTTCTGCTCTGTAGGACAAATTGCAAGAATGTGTAGTCTGTACGTGTTTATTTTCAACCATACAGTAGCAATCCTTGCCACGTTTTAAAAGCTGAGCCTGTGTTGCTATATATTACAATATTGGATTTGCTGAATATTACAACATTGATGTCTTTCAAAGAAAGCTGCCAACTTGATCAAAGTAGAGCCCACAGAAAACACAAGCTCGGAGTTTGAGTTTACTGACCTCATTACCTTGTCCCCAGCACTTAAAATTAAGCTGTTCAGGCAACAAAGTTCCATCTTACGGAGACAGAGAGTTGGTTTTGGTAGCTCGCTAAATTTGTAGTGTCTGCTGCCTTTGGCCCTTACTGCATAAATCATAACAGCATCTTTACGTAAGCCTTCGTTAAACCTCCAGGTAAGCTAGTTTTTATTGCTATTTATGCATTCTGACCAGAAGAGCATTACATTTGTGCCAGCGTCACTGTTTCCCATGGATTTCCAAGCAGGGAGCAAACGGATCAGCTCGTGTCCTTCCATATCTCTTTGCTGTATGATTTTTTTTCATTGTTACCAAGGCAACCCCTCCTACCACCCTTGAAAGGAGAGGTCTCAATACAATGTAGGTTCTTGTCTGGAGCAATTATTAGGCTATTATTAAAGCACCATTGAAATATGTCAGTATCCCGTAGGAATTTTAAACTAGTGGGAGCAGAGACAATAGCGAGCATTAGAGGGCTGTGAATGAATCGTGCTGCTGGTACTGGGGAGGGTGCCCACAGCTCTCCTAACAACATCTCAGAAAAAGTATGAGTGGCCTTCCCAAAGCGACAGGAGTCAGGAATAGTGTCACAAGGCACAAGAGGGGAAATCGCCATATCGGTGCACCTTAGCCGTACGCTGCTCCTTCTCACGTGGCTGCCATGCACACAGAACACCTTTGTGCGAGTTAAGTGCAGCCTGTGGGGATATATGGTAGCACTAAGAACATTGTTCTGACGGAAACAGTAGTAAAATATCCCTATCCCATGTGGATGGGAATGTGTTCTTTGTTGGGAAGTCTCGTGCTTTCACAGTGCCTGTTTGTGTGTCCTGAGTTTAAAAGTGAATTAGCCACGGTATGCGAGAACTCTGCATTGAGCAGGTAAAATAAGAGAAGAAAGTGAACCTTAACATTATACATATATGTATTGGTTGATTATAGTGTAGTTTTTCTTTCTTTATAAAAAACCAACTCTCTTTGCCGTATCTCAGCTGTGGGAGTTCAGAGATCTCAAAGCAGGGCTTGCCTTGCAGTCTCCTCTCACAGTACATTTCCTGCAGGTGCCACTGGGATTGTATTCCTGGAGCCAGTGCCACTCATGCAGCAACAACAGTCCAGGCTTTTCCATACCACCCCATATCCTGGGACTGAATTTTCTGTCACTTCTGTCTTGCTGATGCAGCCCTTCTGTCGAGCGATAGCAAAGCTGACAGGGTTTTATAGCATCGTATTGATTTCATCCAGGAATTTCCTTCCAAGAACCTGCAGCGTTGTCATGGGTCAAAGATGTCACCAGACTGATTTGGCTCTTCGTTTCTGAAAGATGCCAGAAGAGGACTGCAGTTCAGTGAGAACATCTTTGTTTCAGGCTGCACAAATGTTGGGAGCAGTTGAGAGTGCAGATGGAGAAGCCATTAACGCTTCTGCATATGGAAAAGAAAAAGCAGGAGAGTTTGCAAGAACCTTTTTTCTGGCTGTTGGAAAGTGAGACTGTTCCTGGATCTTTAGGATTAATTTCTTGGGAAAGAGTACTTTAAACTCATGTAAAGATCCACCTCCATGATATCCCCTTCCCACCTCTCGCTAAAGGCCTTTTCCTCCATCCCAGGCTTGCTGCAGACCTAGAGAGGTTTGCCTCGCTCCCCAGCCCTGTCATGTGTCACAGTTAATACTGGGGATGTGGCTCTTGTTTGTTTTTTTCTCTTGTACCAGAGCACAGCATTGTAATGCTCAGCCTGGTGCATAATGTATTTCTCAATTCTCATTTATGGCTTTCCTGCCATTTACTTCTTGCATAGATTTTGTGTCCATGGGTAGCAGCAGTGAAGGATCCCCAAGTGCCTTGAAATTCCTCTGCTGCCAGCAGCCGGCAGCTGCCTGTCAGGTAAAGCCTGCAGTGGGGTTCAGTCTTACAGCTCCAGAGTTGTTCCAGTGCTCCCCTCTGCTCCCCTTCCTGTTTCCTGACCTCTGGTGTAATAAGCGATAGCGATTTTGTGAGCTCTGTGGTGGGTTTGGCGATAGCGGCAAGGAAAACAGACACAAACACTTGCACCCCAGCTGCTTGGAGCTTTCCTGTATTTTAGTGACGTTGGAGGTGGCTCGCTCTGTGTCCTTATCGAACACTGCAGTGATGTAGAAATTGTTTCATTGAGACTTTGTTAAAGGACTTGTTAAAGGAAGTCAGATTTCATAGCTGGTGGCACTGCATTCTCTATCAGCATTGAATTCTCTATCAGCATATGTCTTTTGACAGCCTTACAGTTTCAGGGTCTGGAAATGATGTAACTTTTACTATAATAAAATAATTACAATTTTCAGAGAGGAATCTAGGGCAGTAGGTTGTGGTTTATAAGAAACACTTGTTTTGGCAAACATTTTACCACTCAAAAATGAAAAGCAATTATTTTACATTAGAAAATCTCTTTTAAGCCCTTTTTCAGTACTGGTAACATTTTTAAAAGTGTAAAGATTGCCTGAATACACCATGGAACATTGGATGTCTATGGAGTATGGTTTAATTCTTCTCTAACTTGCCTACTTGAAATCTTAGGTTGTGAATATTTGAAATAAATGCACATGGGCTGTTGTGAAATTTTTGTTACCAGTGGTTGCGGAGGTGGCATATATTTATGTTGCATTTTCAGGGCATTAGGGTTTTTTCCATCTTTCAGTGCTAATGGAGCTGCTCTTGAGGTACATGGTATAGACCTGTGGGTATCCAGAGACCAATTCATCATTTCTGTAGTACCAAACAACATGCTCATAGGGCACACTGGGTTATGTATTGGTGAATCCTTGCATTTGCTTTTGCATTTTGACATTAAAATGATAAAATTCTTTGAAGTTAGCTGCAAAGTTACTTTCTCCTAAAATGTGACTTGCTGTAAATTTCCTAGATTTGCTCTTGTACAATAAACACAAAAGCAATTATATCCATTAGTTCAGCAGCAGCCACTCCAGTCAGTCTTTTCAAGCTTGTTCTTAAGAAGCAAGATTGATTTAATGGGCGGTGACTTTTTGTATAGAGGCTGCCTGTGTGCAGTTGTGTTTTGTGCCTTGTGGGTGTTTTGCTCTTTCCCCAAACGAGCCAGGGTAACGGATCCTGCCAGATGAGCCGTGTGCTTCATGGCTGCAGCCCCAGGGCTGCTCTGACGCTGCTGACAGTGGGCTTGGTTTGCGGGTTAGGTGTGGCTTAGGTGTGACTTAGCTCGACAGGTACCCATGCAGCGCATAGAAAGGGAAGGCTGGTGTTTCTTCAATAAATTATTACAGTTCACTTGAAAGGTGTTTACATTTTATTGTGTAGCTTTTGTCCTTGCTGCCTTGCTTTGTGTTCTCTTGTAGCCATGCGATACACAGCCTGTAAGTCTTGTGAATCCCTTGCTTTATGGCTGTTGAGTAGGGTAGAACCAAATGGACTTTTCAGATGGTGATTGTAGCAAGTGTTGTTTAGACCCCTTGACTACATGAAGACTTGGATGCCATCTCTCAGGGTTTTTAGAGGCTCACTTCCGCTATGTCCAGCATCAAGCGTGTGTGACAGCCTGTGCTTGTCAGGTGAGCTCCAAAGAGTTCGTTCCCGCAGCTCATTTCCCCAGAATGAACTGTGTGTGCTGTTGGAGTCTTCTCTCACGGCAAACGTGCTCTCTGTGCCACTGGTGCAGGCCATCCCCTTTGTGTCAGCAGTTCCTCCTCCCAAAGTCTCAAAACTCATGGTGACTTCTTTCTGCATCTGAGAGGTTAAGACAGACACATCAGCTGGTACTTGGGTAAGTTTGCATCCAAGACCCAGGACACACTTTTGGTCTTAAATCCATTTCACTTTTATCCAAATGAATTTGAGATTACGAAGGTGGTATCAATTGTGGAAATTATCACCTCCATAGAGCATAGAATGGTTTGGGTTGGAAGGGACCTCAAGGCCCATCAAGTTCCAACCTCCTGCTCTGAGCAGGGACACCTCCCACTTGGTCAGGGTGCTTAAAGGCTCATCCAACCTGGCCTTGAACACCTCCAGGGATGAGGCAGCCACCACTGCTCTGGGCAACCTGGGCCAGTACCTCACTACCCTCACAGCAAAACATTTCTTCCTAAAATCTCCTCTAAATCTGCCCTCTTTCGGGTTAGATTTAGATTTCAGGAAAACCGAGATTCGCGGAAGTTCTTGTTGCAGCAGGTATCAGAATATTCCTTAACAAAGAGTTGTTGGCATCCTTCTGGCAACCCCATCTTGTATTTCTGTTGAATACTGCCTGTTTTGTCATTTGCATGCTACCTGCCATGTGGCACATCTCATACACTTGTTTGGCAAAAGGAAGGAAAATACATCCATGTTCCGTTTTTAAAATAGTGCAGCCATCTGTAAGAGCGGTTGTGTTGTGTTGTGGGATTGCCATGCTAACACTGTCTCCTAAGGCAGATTGATAGCCACCGAATTGCAGTTTCAGGGTGTGCGTGTGAACCAAGTGATAAAACAGCAAAGAAACCTGAAAATTAATTCGTATGTTAGATAGGAGTTTGCAGGGGGCTTTAATCTTTTGGATTACATTTTGGTTAAACGTTGCCATTATTTCAGGGGTACAGCAAGGGGTTTGATGGAAGGCTGAGTTGACTCCAGTGGGTCAAAGGAGGTGGCTGAGAAATCTGGCAGTTCTCGGGCACGTCTAACAGGAATAGAGGCTGTGTTCCTACCGGGGTGACGGAAACCAAACCTTAAGCAAGTAGCGGCAGGAACAAGTGCGGCATCAGCAGCTTCCTTTTGTATTGTGGGCATGCAAGTGGTATTACTATCGTGTACATTTTTCTGCGTATGCAAAGCCATCGTGGTTTAGCGTTGGCAGACTGTGAGGTTTTTAAGTTTGAGATATTTCTTTGAGAATAAGTGTATCTCTCTCCTTCCGGAAGCTCTACGTGCATGGATACAAATGTTTTACCCGTGTCTCTAGCTTAAATTTTTGCTTCATTCATTCTGTCGTGTCCCTCCTAACCCATCCTTCTTTTCTTTCATGCCTGTAATGAATTAATGATTTTATGTAAATGTGGTCTTTGATGGACTCAGGAGGTGCGCCTTGGGACGTGTTTAAGCTATCGCATAGGAAATGCATCATCTGCTTCATGTTTTCTTCAATTGCAGTCAGTTTTATTTTTTCTTTATTCCTTCTCCCTATAATCTAATACTTTATTTTAGCTTAAAGCAGTTCTTTAAGCATGCTGAGACCATTTGCCAGGGTTTTGAGGATTTAATCTTTTTTCCATCCTACCTCCCAGCCTCCACCCCCCTTATTTTCCAGCTTAAATGGGAAGGAAAAAAGTAACCATCCCTTCATTACATACCTGATTGCTATTCAATTCCCAGAGAGAGGCACTGAATTTGGGGACTGGAACTCTAGGCTCTCTGGTTAGGTTTACTGAACATCACTAACTGGAGTAGAGTACCCACTTATATATTAATTCATGTTTCAGAACAGTTAGTGAATCAGTCGAGGGAATGAATTGAGGCAGTTTCAATGCTTCTTGTGTGTAAGCATGCTTAAAACGAACCCCCAGACCTATTGAAGTTGGTTCTTTGTGGCTTGTTGGTACAGATGAGCATGGCTGCAGCAGAATTTCATTTCTGTGTGACTTTTGGGTGATGCTTTTTCCACTCCCCCCGTCTTCATCTGTTGAAGAGGAACTGATTCTGTCCTATAAAATATTTGCCAAAAAACCACTTCTGTTGGGAAAAAGATAGTGTTACTTTTAAGACCCTCCTCACTCTATTTGTAGTTCATGGATGAATTTGCCTAAAGCTTCAATTAAAATCCTTGCAGGAAATAAACTCAGGACAACAACTTATGCTGATGCATTGCTGACAGATACAACAGCACAGAATAACCTTGTGGTACACGGGGTTTTTTTAAATGGACTAGATTGATTTCCCCATAAACGCCTCCAAGTGTTGCCTTTCACCAAAATTCTCTCTGAATTTAGCTCCTAATTGATAATAGCTCATTTACATCTTCGGAGCAGGATGGTGACAGCCTCCTGGTCCCCCCTCGCTGGGAGATTTGCACTCCATCTGCTCTGGCTGTTGATTAGCAGCGCACCGGCTACATGAGCAGTGTTTCTGGATGCTGTGGTCATCTGTTGCGTTAAGATTTTGCTGTGAGGACGTGACCACGAAGCTGAAAGCACAGTTAGGGGAGCAAGAACAATGCTTTTGGGGTTTGCTGTTGTTAGAGAGCGCCTCATGGGCAGTGTGTCTTAAACGCGCATTGTTTGGTCCAGATTTCCTCCAGCACAGCAAAAGCTTTCAAACACTTGGCAAACAAAGCTCTGAGTTTCTCCCTGCTTGCTGCAACTGCTGCTTTGAGTGCTTGCATCTCTGTCCTATTTATATCACCCCTAGGTTAAATAAGGAGCAGATTTCAACAGTTTCTGCAAGCAACAAGCTTTCAGGTCAACGATGACTTCAAAGTGGGCAATGGCTTGTTAGCTGCAGCTTGGCAAAGTTGCTGCGTACAGCAGAGCAAGGGGCTGGCAGCTTTTTACAGCAAAACATGCTTAATTTCATTTACCTTTCACAGAGAAAGTACCTGTCTGTAAGGTGTTGTAAGTATGCTTAGAGGTCGACACGTGTGAAGGCAGGATGGAGAGAGAAATGGGTCCCTCATATCTGAAATGTTTTGGGTAACTCTTCCCTCTCCCCAGCATCATTAAAAGCAAATTCAGCTTTTAATCTAGAATGGCAACACAGTGAAACGGTCTCATTTCTTTTTTTTGCTGTGTGAGGTAATGCAGAGTGAAGCTGCCGGTTGGTCATCGCAATCCTGGCCTCCTGTGCGGTCACTCGACTGCTGGAGCTGGTTTATAACCCTTGTTGCAGAGCGCTTCAGCTTGTGTCTGCCTCGTGTTGCTGGTGGGTGTGCCAGCTTGAAGGCCAAGCAGGTTTCTTGGGGAGGATGTCCATAGACCATTTATTCAAGTTTATGGAAGGTTGTTGTTCTGTCCATTTGCACAGCCGATACTGCAACTGAGACCCATAGCTCGGGCTTTCTGCCACTGCCACTAACAGGGTGTAGTTAAAAGTAGAATTAATTGTGGTGGCTGTAATGGATTCTTTGAAATGAAAATAAGAAGTGACTTCGGAAGTTGGGCCTTTTGGTTTTTTGCCCTCAGCATACTTAGAATTTGTGTTTGGATGCAAAACCTTTCTGTTGGCAGTTACTTCTGCAGTTTGTGTATTCCCTTCCCACCAGGTTTTGTTCGGTAAGCAATAGAAATTACTGAATGGTTCCTTTTGCCTTTTTATTTACCAAGTGCCAGCAGTGCTGTGCATTGAGCCCAGGGGGAATGGGAGGGAGAATCACATGCCTCTAAATCTTTATTCTCGTTTAGGGTGTAAAAATCCTTTTCAAAAGGATTCCAGTTCCAGCCTGGCAGGGATGCTCCAAGAGGAGATACCCAGCCCTTGCGGTTTTTGGCTAGGGACTTGGGCTCTGCAAAAAAAGAAAGATCAGCTTGGAACACAGGCAAACGAAGAAGTGCAGTCCTGGTCTCTGCTGCATTTTAATCTAAAATTACCCCTTGAATACAGTAGCTCCATTGAAGAGCTGAAGTGGACATAGGCTTTCAGATCAATCCCTTTGAAAGGCCATCTTCTCTCCCCTTGAAGGAAGGACGTTTGAACTGTAGCTTAGCCCTTGCATGTCCTTAAATCATAGCAAAGCTTCCAATTTTGAATTGGCATCTGAGGAGAGCTACTTTTACTGGAATTGGGTATAAACAAGCCTTTTAAGTGCTGGATTGAGAATAAGGGAAGGCAAAGGGTGCTGCTTGAAAGTGTGTTTAAGAGAAAACAACTCCAAACTTGTGGGGACCTGCACTGGAGAACTGCTTGTCTTGAATTCACTGGTGTCTCTGGATGTGCTTCAGTACCTGTTTTTTACCAGTATGGGGCTTGAATGGGTGGCTGGGCACATGTGTGAGCAAGGAATATAACCTTGGGTAAGTTTCGTAGTGCTGTGAGGATCTGACAACATCTGTCGCTATGATACTGTAAGAATTAAACCAGAAGAACAACTGCCTTGAGTAGATAAGCAGCTACATTAATGCTCATTTACAGGTGCTAGAACTAGACCTCGAGCATTTACAAAGAAAAATGATGTTTTAAATTGTGCAAAATGTTTAGGAAGACACTGATGTAAACACTGATGAGAATTAAAAAGCTTCCTTCTTCCTGGGAAGGCAGAAGGAGTTGAACATGGTCTGACTGTAAAGCTTCCTGGTGAAGTCTTGCACAGAACCACTCTCAGGCCCAGGGTATCTCTGAGATACCTCAGAAACATGATTTTCTTCATCTGATAATTGCTTGCTTATTATTTTGTTGCTAACTGTTTGCTCTGGATAGCTGATAAAATTAAAAAAAGAAAAATGGGTTTGAAACGTGTTCTCTCCCTGGGGGGAAATGAAGCCATTGACAGCACATTTAAAATAGACTTGTCTTTGTGCTGTGTGTTCGCTGTCCTCCATATGGGGAGCCTGTAGCTGGTTCTGCATCATTTGTTTTGTCTTTCTGGTTGCTGTTGATATTAATTGAAGTTTTTCCCAAGACACAATTTTGTTGATCTTCCTTTTGTCACTTCCCTCCTCCCCCACCCTGATATCCCCAACAAAAATACTCTCATGACTGAAAATAGGTTTAAAAGGAGCATTTTTTTAATGCTACTTGTTCATTCATTCGCTTGGGGTTTACCAACAGTGTTAGTGTTTCTATTTCTTTGCTTAACTCTGTGAATGTTATATGTCCTGTAATTGTTATAAGGTTGCAAATGGTTTCCTGGAGTGATGGGTATAGGTCTGTTATCAGCTCCAATTATGCAAAATGTTTTCAATTAGCTGCAATTCCCTTTTCTGCCTCCCCCCGGACAAACACAGCCAAAAGCAAGGTCCTCCCGGGACACCGGTGTGCTGCGCGGGGGCGGGCTTTCCACATCTAAATTGTGTCCTGTCCCAGGAGTGTTAGGATCAGAAAGCATGCTCTGCTACACCCTCTATTCTTAAAAACTTATAATGCTCTTAATTACACTATTTCCCTAAAGATTTTCAGTATCATTGCTGGCAACTTAAGGGAGGAGGTAGTAGCTTTGTCTTGAGTTGTGTTGACAGCAATGCAAACAAATGAGTGTCCTGGGCTGCAGAGCCTTTTCTCCCTTACTGTGAAAAGTCCTGGCAGGTCATACAGTGCTTTGTCCAGTGCTGGTAGCTCCCGAAGTGCGATGCTTTGTTAGACGAACCGATGGCTCCATGTAAAATTGCAGTTCTGTGGTGCTGTGCGAGGCAGAGAGCAGATGCCAGGAACTGAGCAGAACATTCCCGGGTCCAGCTCCGAGGTTGCCACCTCCGTGTGCAGCGAAAAGGGAGAACAAGCAGAGACGCTTCCTGATAGAAATACTTACTGTCTGGAGGATTTATTGAAAAAGCTGGAAGCCCTGTGTATGGTGTTTGCTCAGGTAACGCAGAGAGAAGGTGTGTGCCTTCTGCCTAGTGTGGAGAAGATTCCTCTGTTCAAAACCATGCTGGCTCCACTTTACCAAGGCACATAGTGAGGTTATCTGCAGTGGGGTGGAATAACTCCTGGTTTAAAAGCTTAATTCTTCAAAAGAAATGTTTTGAGACCCTCTAAATGCTCCCTCTATGTCTGGAGCTTACCTTTCTCACTGTCATGAACTGGCCTTTGCTGTGTGTTTTAACCCTGATCTTGGCCCCTCATTCGTATTCCCACTGCTGTTTTCACAGCTGCCTGGCAGAGTCCACCAGGGAACAGAGGAAGGATGGGAATAACCTTTGCTGGCGCATCGCTGTTTGACGGCACAGTTGTACCAGGGGAGCTGAGGTTACTGGATGCAAGGAGAAAGACCAGCTCTCAGAGAAGTGCTTGAGTCCCAGGCAATGTTTGTATTAAGTTCCTCTACTTGTTTGTTCCTCCTCCCTGCAGAAGAGCTGATGTGGGTATTTCAGCCCTCCTGTCTCAAGCTTCGTCAGGGGAGGTTTAGGCTTGATATTAGGAAAAAATTCTTCCCTGAGAGGGTGATTGGCCATTGGAATGCGCTGCCCGGGGAGGTGGTGGAGTCACCGTCCCTGGAGGTGTTTAAAAGGAGATTGGATGGGGCACTTAGTGCCAGGGTTTAGATGAGTAGGCGTTGGTGTTGGGTCATAGGTTGGACGCGATGATCTCAAAGGTCTTTTCCAGCCTTGTGATACTGTGATACTGTGATACTGTCTGCCGGAAGCCTTTGCTGGGGAGGCGGCTGCTGGGCTGCTGGTCTTCCTCTTGGAGCACACACCAAAGGGGCCAGAACTGGCAGGGGTTTAATGCTGAAATATGACATTCCTAAAGCTCCTGGAGTCTGTATGCTGGTGGTGACCACCTGCAGATCCTGACGAAGAGCAGAACTGCCGAGGTTACATGAGTCTCAATTTGGGTGTGCGTGGTGAGAGTGCAGAGGCTGGCAGTGCAGGACAGGAAATCTGCTTGCCAGCTGCGTTTGCAGCGATGGCTTCATCACTGTGAAAGCGCTGATAGTTTCTGAGCCTCTTATTTCAGCATATATCAGCACTTCTCTTGTAGGAATTGCTCATGCACAACCTGATTTTTGCCAGCAATTTAAAAAGAAAAATAAAATTTTTATATGTATATACACACACACTGTAGAAATTGGTATTTGGTAGAGGGAGAGAGAAAGCACTGGAAGAATGAGACAGAAATTATGTTTCAGGATGATTCGGCCCTGCATTTGTCTTGTTCTTAGATGAGTGGGTGACAGGTTAATCTGCTGTAGTGTGCACGTTAGCCTTGTTCAACCTTTTCAGTTCTTTTCTGGGTTGAAGATTTTCTTTCTCATTTGTACATCATTGTCAAACTGAATGCCACCCGCACCGTGTGGGCTGTGGACAGTGGGAAATGTCTGCAAGGGAACGTATGGAAGCTTGGCCCCAATGCATAACCAGTCTTGTGCAGAGCATCGTTGGTACAGATAAAACCTGTGAGCACAGGTGTCTTGGGAAGGCTCATTGAACCCAGTAGAAGACATCCCAGGAGTGGTGAAGCATCGGAGCAGACTGCCCAGGGAAGTGGTGGAGTCTCTGTCCCTGGGATGTTCAAAAACTGTGCAGATGTGGCACTTCGGGACATGGTTTAGTAGGCACGGTGGGGTTGGGGTGACAGCTGGACTCGGTGATCTTAGGGGTCATTTCCAACCTTAATGATTCCATGATTCTATAACAGGCGTGGAGGGGACAGTGACTGGCTGTCGTGCCCAGGAGTACTTTGATCAAGGCATTACCTGTTTCGAAGGTCCCAGTACTGCTTGCATATTAAAACATTGCTGTAGTCACTTGTATAACAGCATGTGACAGTGATTTCTTAGGCTACTTTCCCAACTTACTTCTTCTTTTAAACATTTTACCTTTTTACACTAAAATAACTATTTTTATTCCTGGTCAAAATCATTAAAACTCTATTAAAATATCTCAAAACTGTTTTAACATCAGTTGCATGGCAGTGTTTTGAACTAGACAGTTTGCATCCAGGATAAGGAAGGCTTTTCCCCATAAATACATCATCAGAGTTTGAGAAGAAGGGAAGATGAGGGGCACACGTGCTGCTGGAGTGTTGGCAGGAGGTTAGGTGCTTGTTGAGGAAAAGACCAAAGCTTGAACATGTTCAATCTGTTTAACTAATAATTGAGATGTTTACTCTGTTCCTATCAAGGGTATGGGCATGTGATTTCAACTCAAGTGAGTTGTGCTGGCTTTACCAACGTCTCCTTGTCAGCTGAGCTGCGGGGTAATTCTTTTAGTCATCTCTCGCGGCAAGATAGATGCAAATTGAAGGGTGGTGATGTGATATTCCAGTTAAGTCAGCCTTAACGAGTAGCTGCTGCCAAAGGGGTGAGCTCCTTCTCACTGCCTCCTCCCTACCTGCAAGGAGGAGGACAAAACCACAAGGAACTGGTTTATTGATGAATCAGGTTTTTAATGCTTTTTACTTCTGGTGCTGAGTAGTTCTCTAAATTCCAGATTCAGTTCCTGAACTGTGGGCTTGGATGAGCAGCAGTACCAGAGCAAGGGGCGTCGCTTGCGTGTCTGGGAGGGGACCTAAGTGCAGCTTGAATGGCCTCTGAAATCCCCCACCACACCATCTAGATGTCATTTTTCATGGGAAGGAATAATTTTATCTAATAATACAATACTTCAGAAGTGCACTTTCTCACTGTTCTGTTAATTGGCTGCAATTGCCGAGTTTTGTTTTAATTCCTACCTTGTGTTTTTGATTATGTTGGATGTCCTGAAGGTTTTTGTGCAGTTATAATGAGAAGGTAATTCCAGTAAAACTCTGGAAATCAGACATTAAAATCGGAGGTTCAATAAAAGGAGTACAAACGGTCATTAGGAAGTGTTATCTCCTGACAGAAACCTTTTTTCCTTGGTTAAAATAGCCGCAAGATTAAACTTATGTCTGTTTTGATAAATATGAAAGCAAATTTAAAAAGATTGGAAGATTTCATCATATTTCTCTTTCCATGCCATGAAGAATGACCTCCATTCAGGAGGTAGAGTAAGGAGAGAGTATTTGTGAGTTTTATGGTGAGGGATCTCTACTGTATTCAGCACTGAAGTATTTTCCTTTAATTGCCCCTTGTTGCTGTGCATCCCGTCCCCATGGTAACATCTCCCATCACTGATCTGCGGGCTGGCCCAAAGGCTCGAATGATCTTCCCCTTCCCTTCCTGGACACTGCATATCTATTTGTTGAAATGTCACTGGGCTGAAAGGCCAGGAGCTCTGGCACTTGTCCTGGTGTCAGCAGAGGCTTTGCTGAATTAATAGTTTTGCCAGGCTGAAGGGAGATGTGGAACAGGTGACTATAAGGAGAATTTTCAATTTGAACTCTGAGTGTTCCAAGAATCAACAGTTCTGCTCTTGGTTTTCTGTGTTGTTGTGTTCTTTTGTGCTGTTTTGTTTTGTGCTTGTCTGCTTGAGTTAAGGACGAGGCAACTTAGAGAAGTATCCTTTATTTCCATCCATATGGATTGGCAAAAGGAAGGTTTTTCAGGTTGGTTTGCAATTGTGCTTGTTTGTTGTGCATATTTACTTGAGGTCCCTTCAGTAGGTCTTAAAAGTGTGAGGAGATACTGCTAATCTTTTGCTTTGGTGGTTCTGCCATTGAGGAGAGGGGAAAATACTGTCTCATGTGCAACGTTGCTCAGGTTAAAGACCAACGAACGTCTCTCTTTGCAGAAGGAATGGAATGCAGTGCTGAGCTCTGTCTCATGTAGCATCTCTGAGAGGTGCACGGGCTGGTTCAGACCTCGTCTGTAGGAGGCTGAAGTATCTGCGTTACTTCCCACAGTTTACACATCTCAGATTGTGTTTTTTTGTGCAACCATGATGGCTGCTGACTTGGCTTGTGTAAATGAAAGGCAGAACTCAAACCAGCAGATTAGCAATGTGCAGGTGCGTTGTGTAAGCAGGGAGCGTCCCAGTGTCAGCTGGGTAATTCCACAAAACTGCAGTATCTCCGTTTGCATCACTGGTTACTTGTCTAAACCGAGCGTATGTGACCGTTGTGTCCAGGCAGGTCCTAGAGTGAACCAAATGAGTAACTCAGCCCTGACATTCTCAGTTCTTTGTCTCAGAGTCTGGTAATGGCCAATGTGAAATTGCATGTGGCGTTGTAGCTCGTGTTGAGCGCCTTTTCTTGACCCTTAAGTGTGTGGCAGTATTTCTAGTCTAGCTTATTGTGAAACTTTAGCAAACACATGTAGAGAATATTACTTTCCTTGAAAAGAATAAGAATTTGAAGGTTATTCTTAAGCAGAGGAGGCAGGTATTGAGCGTCCTGTCACTATATGATGTCTCGTGGCATCCAGGTCTGTCATACTGGATGAACAACATCTCAGTGGTGCATTTTGAAACCTTATTAGGCATTTGTGCTGCTTCTGCGATTTGTTTTTTTCTGTCACAAGTTTCTGCCTTGCTGTCCTTCACATTTTGGGTACCATATAGCTGTGGGTTTTGTTATTCTACTGGCAATATTGATTTTCCTGTTCATACAGAGGTGAAGCATTGTAAAAGTGTTAAAAGCATCGTGTTCGCATAGAAGGACAGAGGAGAAAATGGAGATAGAATCCCAAAGATGAGACGGTGCTGGCAATCTAATAATGGTCAATTATAACAGCAAAACTGGGGACAGCTGGGATGTCAGCTTACAGAGCCTTGGGGTCATCTCTGCTCCAAAGCTGTGTCAACCTAGTTGGGGTCTTGTGCCCTCCTGGCCTCCCCCCACCCCAACTACGTGGAAGGTGGTCATTGAGATCCTCCTCCAGGTGCACAGGGTTAAACTAGCCCTGCTTTTTGTTTGTCAGCTGGAGGGTTAGAATCTTTCTCCTCTGAAATAAGAGAATTTGGAAAAGGACAGCTTTGAAGCACCATTGCACAAGTGCCTTTGTAGAGCTGTTGTCACAGTAATGCACACGTAGTCCAGCTTGTACTGGGAGAATTGGTGATGGCACCACCACACTGTCGCTGTAGTGACTTCCCTCGAAGAGCTGACAAAGACTGGTGCTGCTGCCTTCGCAAAATGACTTCTTAGGGGTGCTAGAAACTTGTTTAAAGAAGCAAACCTGTAGTACGGCTGTGCTGCTACCTGACTGCAAAACCTGCCACTCTTTCAGCTGCAAACCTTGTAACGAGCCATCTGGACAACAGCTGTATTCTCACATCTGGCTACTGCACTGCCTGTGATTTCTGCACCTGAAGTTCATACCAGGATGCTATCATTGCTTTAGAATCTGTGTTTGCATTCAGAAATATAAATAATTTATAGTAGACACTTGTTTGGATATCTAGCTTGTAGGCATGTTGTGCAGGTTGCTTTCTTCCAGCTAAATAAACCGTCTACAAGAATCTGACTGGTTTCCGTATAAGATTTCAGGGATACAACGTAAAAATAAGGAAGCAGAATTTTTACCAGCCAGAAAATCATAAATGGTAAAGATAGTTTGAAATAGATTCCATTCATTCTGGGTTAATTGGTAAAAACAACAGAATAGTGAACCAAAACCAGTGAGAACTTGTGCTGGTGACCTGAAGTAGTTCTTCCCTCCTCCTTCCCCTATGCGTATGGAAACACTGTGTGTTGAGGCAATACCAATCTCATTTGCTATCTGAGTGGTCATTTTTTATTACTAGATTTAGGGAAATAATTTAGTAACCAAACCTAATTTAGGCTAAAGCATTAGTTAAGTAGAGAGCTGACCAGCTCATCCGTGATGGTTTAGAAAAAGAAGTGTAGCATGCTATGAATTTCCTTAATGTTTGGGGTTTTTTTTAAATAGTAACTAGTGGATGAATCTTCTTTCTTGCTGATTTTATAGGGTGTTAATTTGAGGTCCAATTTTGGGTTGATGGAATAAATTCCAAGAGAGATGCTTGCCATTACATGTGTGTGTATGATCTGCATCTCAGAAGTTCAGGTAGAATAACGTGAGTGCAAATGTTCCTCATTTGCAAGAAGAGTTGGCTTCCTTCCTCTTCCAAGAATATGTCCCACGAAGAAAAGTCTGTATCTGTACTTTAAACACTTAAAAGTTTTCTAATACACAATTTTATTTGCCACAAGATTGGACATGAAAATACATGGTGAGTGAGTAATTTATTGGAAGCTTTCAGGGAGCGATCCCATTTGCAGCTGACCCAAGCAAAGCTTTCTGTTGTGAGGAAGGGAGCTACCTGGCAGAACTACCTTCCCTTGGGAAAAATACCCTAATAAACATGAGGATGACGCGTTAGAGGTGTAAAGGTAATCTTTGTCCTTGCGTTTATCAACTACACAGTTGGATTTTAGCTGTAAAATTTTTCACTGTACTGTGTAAAAGGTTGGCAAACTGTAGAGTCGCGGTGCTGTGGGACTGTAAAGGGTACTGGGAAATTGTGGTGGTTGCGTAGACAGACAAAGCTGATGGGGGATTTGAAAGCAGATCTAGGTTTTCCTTGTAGGGAGCCACTTTTTTAGAGTTTGGAGTGGCAATAAAAGTGGCCTTTTTTTCCCCCTAATGTGCTGCCAAACCGAGACATATAAGTAGTTATTGTCTTTATAGACCTGTGAACAAGGAAGTTGTCTGAAATCCTGTTAATTTTTAGAGCACAGTTCTGTTGTTGCAGACTTATTGGAGCCCTGTGTGCAGGGCTCTTAGTGAGAGGCCAAGGACAGAGTATGGAAAATGTTAGAAGTGCAGTGTACTCAGAATGGTGCCGACATCAACCTTGTCATTGCCCGCTCAGTATGATTTGATATGTTTGATGCCAGTTGTGAGCTTGACTTTTTTAACTGAATAGGTAGCAGAGTCCTGATAAACAAAATTGCCTCATCTCTGGCCGAAGTGTTGAAATAACCTTACCCACATAAAACTGTTTTATGGCAAACAGAAGGTGATTCAGGGAACTCCACCTGTGCAGATCTCATAGCAAATCTAATTAATCTTTTTTAATTAAATGCCCCTTAAAATTTAGCATGATGAAGACTGAAGGATTATTTTTTTTAATGACTACTTTTAGATGGTGCTGCTCTAACAAGGAAAACTTCTGCTGCCTGCGTTTTTGCAGGGAAGTGAATATACAGAGCTGCCCTGGATGCTGATCATTTCTTGATGCTCTACAGCTGCAGAAAATGAGGAATTAAATGAGCGCTTGAGAGAAGCAGTGAGAACTGAGTGATTGGGACTGTGCAGGAATGTAATTGTGTGTGAATTTTTCAACTTCAGGTTGTATTTTGGGTGTAGAAGCATCTGAATACTCTGCAAACCAGAATGTGTGGCTAGAGGGGAGTACATCCAGCGTGCTGCTGGTACCTCTTGGCTTTGCAAGTAAAAGCAAGAGCCTCTCAGGCTCACTGTGCTTTTTATTCCCAGCGATGGCATAGGAAGGAGCTGCAATATTGATCAGACCATCTTCTTGGCGACCTTGTTCATGGCAGCTTCGTGAAGCTGAAGGTAAATGGAATATTAGGGCTATAGAAAAAGGACAAAAGGAAGGTTACCACTCGCCCTCCTTGGCAGCAGTAACTGGATGCCTTTTAGAAATAGCTTCTGTTGTCATGGAGCTTCTGAATCCAAGGCAGCTTTCTGGCACCGTGATTTTCTCATGGCAAAACCCATTGTCCTGTCCTAGCCTTGGGGGGAAATAAATAAATAAAGGCAATAGCCTTGGCAGCACTTGTCTGTTATTGCAGCTAAATGGCTGAATTGCGGTGGGAATGGTACCAAAGGGAAACCTTTTCTTCACAGAGCATCCTGATTTTTAAAGCTGGCATCCACCATGGTCTGCAAAATATCTTTTGTAAGAAGGTATTTGACATTTGGAGAAGGATTTTGAATAGTTTAAATAGAACTTGCTTTTCTCTGAGTCAGCAGTGTTTTGAGGTTGGAATAGAGACCTGAATTCCTAATCTCCAGGCTTTTGGAAGGTCTTCTAGTAGTGGTTTGTTTGTGTTTTACAGCCCATTTTCCTCTCCTAAACTTCAGACCTAGTCAAACAGTTTAACACATTTACTGATCGTTTCCTGAAGTGGTCCATCATGCAAAATAAAAAAAATATTTATTAATTTATTTGGCATTGATTATGTTAGTTTAATGCTATATTGCTTTGCTGAGCCTTTTGCTGTCTTAAATGGTAATATTTTGATTGTGTAGAAATATTCAGACTTGACAAAAAGTAGACTTCACTTCCTGATGAGGCTTTTTTTGTTCTTGGATAGATCCAGTGACTTGAAGCCTAAAAACTTGCTTGGTTTTACTGTTGCTTTATGAACTTTCAGAATCCTAGAAACAAGGGATGATGGAAGTCGTTTGGTGTTTCCAAAGCAGGAAAACAGTGCTTTTATTGCTACGTGGCTACTTTTAAAGGCAGGAGAAGGTGATTTACCCCATGTCAGTAAGCTTCCCTGCTAGAGATGTGCAAGGTGTTTGGGGTGAAGCATTTGCCCTTCAGGTCCTTCCTTAGTCAGCTCTGTTTTGGTACTGCCTGATTACTGTTATTTGAGAAGTTCCAGTCCCTGCAATATTTATTGCATAGTGATTTCTGTTGCTTCACCCACTCCTTTGTGTTTTGTCTGCCCAGGCTGTTGGATCAAGGATTACAGCTCCAAGTTCAGACTGGCTTTGCTGGTGTAGCGCCCCAGGGCAGGATGCTGCAGCTGCTGAGACTCTGAAACTCTGCTGTAAGAAATGACCAAGCCCGAAGCAGAGTTATCTTCTGTCCTTCTGGTGAAGGGTCTGTGTCGAGGCACTGAGCTGAACGGGAGTGAACATGAGCAGTGGCCCAGGTGGCCAAGAGGGCCAGTGGCACCTTGGCCTGTGTCAGACCCAGCGTGGGCAGCAGGAGCAGGGACGGGATTGTGCCCCTATGCTCAGCACTGGTGAGGCAGCACCTCGAGTGCTGGGGTCAGTTCTGGCCCCTCACTCCAAGAAGGACATTGAGGGGCTGGAGCGCGTCCAGAGAAGGGAATGGGGCTGGGGAGGGGCTGGAGAACAAGTCCTGTGAGGAGACACTGAGGGACCTGGGGGTGTTCAGCCTGGAGAAGAGGAGGCTGAGGGAGACCTCATCCCTGTCTACAACTGCCTGAAAGGAGGCTGTGACGGGGTGGGTGCTGGGCTCTGCTCACAGGTGACAGCGATGGGACGAGAGGAAACGGCCACAAGTTGCTCCAGGGGAGGTTTAGACTGGACATTGGGAAGAATTTCTTCCCTGAAAGGGTGGTCAGGGATTGGCACAACTGCCCAGGGAGGGGGTGCAGTCGCCATCCCTGGAGGTGTTTAGAAGACGGGTGGATGAGTTCCTTAGGGACAGGGTTTACGGTTGTTCTTGATGATCTCAGAGGTCTCTTCCAACCTTATGGTTCTATGATTCTATGATTCTAGGGTTGAGGCACGCACGCGGGTGGTTCTGCAAAGCCTGTGTTGGGCCAGAGGCCTCGGACAGGGGTGTGATGGCCCCTTGGGGATGCTGCGGCTTCATTTCATCAAGGAGGAGTTGGAGCCCTGTCATTTCGGGTTGGTTTGCACAAGGGAGGGGCCCTTGTCCTGGCGAGTAGCAGTGGGATCTGCAAGTATAATCATCAGATGGTAAAGAAACCCTAGGAGCCAAAACTTGCCTCCAAAGGCTGTTCCAAACTCCCTTGCAAGTTATTTTCTGCAGGCACTCAGACAGTGGAGTTGTGAACACCAGTTATCTGTGCAGGACTGTTTTTTTTCTCCATTTTGCTCTTCAAAGCATTGTCAAACTCCAAAACGGAGACAGATTTCTTCCAACATTGCCCCTGCAGGCTTGCCTTGTGTTATTGACTCTTTCTATACAACCCTCCATCAACATTAACATAGTGCCTGTGTGTTCATGGTGTGTAATATCAGTACCACAAACATACGAACCAGGAAATTCTACAAAGATGATCCTGGGGGCAGAGCACCTCCCATACAAGGCCAGGCTGGGAGAGCTGGGGTTGTTCAGCCGGGAGAAGAGAAGGCTCTGGGGAGACCTTAGAGCAGCTCCCAGGACTGAAAGGGCTGCAGGAAAGCTCAGGAGGGGCTCTTGATCAGGGAGTGCAGGGGTAGGACAAGGGGTACTGTTTTAAGCTGAAAGGGGGGAGATTGAGATGAGAAATTAGGAAACAGTATATTCCTGTGAGGGAGGCGAGGCCCTGGCCCAGGGTGCCCAGAGCAGTGGTGGCTGCCCCATCCCTGGAGGTGCTCAAGGCCAGGTTGGATGGGGCTTGGAGCCCCCTGATCCAGTGGGAGGTGTCCCTGCCCATGGCAGGGGGTGGCACTGGATGGGCTTTGAGGTCCCTTCCATCCCAAAACATTCTATGACTCTATGATATATTAATACTAATTTGAGGTTGGTTTTACCTAGAAATTTATGCTAAAAGGAAAAGATTTTTTTGATATGACAGTCCAGAGTGTTTATCTGCTGGTGAGTTAAACTCTTCTCTAAGTCACTCATCATCTCAATTTAATGACATGTATTTCAAGATCTATCTTTTGGCCTTACCATGACTTTAATAAAATTTAATTTTTTCCTGTAGTAATATTAACCTTTTTAAGTCTGTAAGACTACATGAGAATTCAGAAACTGTAGGGTAGTATGAAGAATCTGCTTTATTTTGGCATTAGGAGCATTTGGGACAGATGATTGACACTGCTAAAATTTGTAATTATAGTGTGGGTTCTTTAATTTTTACTCATTAAATTTGTTTCTTAATTATTAGAAAATTCATTCCATCTTAGAAGTTCTGCACTTCTGGAGATGCTGTATCGCATTCCTTATAATAACAAAGTGACCCACATTGCTGCTTTAATTTTGGCTTGAATTACAGAATTGTACTTAGCTCTTCAAAAGAGTTAAACCAGGCCCAGAGCAGCAGGGGAGAAGTGTGGGTCTGATCACGATGGGTGTCATTAAGCCTCTTCCTTTACACTCTGCTTATGAGAGAAAGCTTTTATTTTCCAGGGGGGAAACAGATATTTTCCACACAGTTTCCTGTTTATTTGCTGGGCAGATTTTAGTTTGCTGTGGTGTTCTGTTTGTGTTTGAAGGATTAGAGCGATGAGAAAGTGGGACTGATGGCTGAAGCCACCGAGTCCTCCTGGCAGGTCAAAGGAAGCCGGCAGTTAAAAGCTTGGCACTTTCCTTCGAAATGCAATTGTTTATAAAACTGGGGTGCATGCTTCTCCTGCCCAGCTTTGTTCTGCAGGAGCGAGACCGGTGCCTCTGGTAGGTTGAGAACCTCTGTAGCAGTCCCAGCACAAAGCACGTTGCCATGGTGGGAGCCCTGCAGTTTTTTAGGTTGGTGGCTTGGTGATGGTACATGAGATGCCTTTTAAAAACAGTTCCTGTGGGTATAAAGAGCAGCTGTGGTCCAGGATGGGACCATGATGGGTTGGGAAATTAAATGAAACATGTGAGATCCCCAGTAGCATTTGAAGGATCAAAAAGAAAGGTGTTGGGAACCTTGGTCACGGTGCTGTTCTGCTTCTCTGGATGTTTCCCTCTCTGTCTCGACACAATTCCTTTTACAGCCAGTATGTGTTCCCTTGGAGCCTTGGACTTGGTTGTTCTTCTTCTGCGTGACAAAGAAGGTGGATTTAATCTGAAGAAATATTTCCAGGACCACTACTTAGAAAAGTGTTCCTATGTTCTTCTTTTACAACTTCTTTTTCTTTTTTCTGTGTTGTTTTGTAGACACGGATGAGGACACAGTGAAAAGGTGTTTTGCCACGTTTGAAGAGAAGTTCTTCCAAACCTGTGAGAAAGAACTTGCCAAAATCAACATTTTCTATTCAGGTAAGGTACTCATTTGTGTGTATTTATGGAAAATACAGCAACACAAAAGGAGTTTGAAGCTCCCAAACTTTCAGAATAACCACAGTGGTCATGCAGGTCTACCATCAGGTAATTATAGGGCAGGTTTATAAGGGAAACTGTTCTGGTTTAATCACAGATATGAAGCTAAACCGTGGTATTTGAATGGAGAGAGAATGAAGGGAGGGCAGGTGATTTCACTGCTTTGCAACAACATCCTGCTGAACTTCATGAATATATCCTTAAACTTAAGTGACAGCTTATATATATAGGCCACAGTTTCTCAGCTTATCCATGGTGACAGTCTGCTGTGTGTGTTTTAGGTGTGCTAAGCTCCCAAGCTGGTGTTTCCTGGGTTTGTGCAGGAATAGCTATCAGGGACTCTGTGTGTGGTAACTTGACCATCTTGATGCATCCAACAAGTTTTTAAACACTTAACTCCTACTTAAACTCTTGTCATTTTCTGGAGTAGATCAGCCAGTAGCAACTTGTCAGTGGCTGTGTGTAAAATCCTGTTTAGTAAATTAAGTAAAAATGTGATGGTGATAGAAGTAGGGATTCCTAGGGGCCATATTTCAGAGTGCTGTTGTTTCTTCCTTTCACTGAGAAAGTTTGCTTTTCCACCCTGTGTTTTGAAAATAAACCTTAGAATGGGATAATTGGAAGTTCACCCTGTAATGCTGGTACAAAAGACTTAGTAAGGGTGTGCTCCCGTTCCACCCACCATTACACATCAGCTGTTTTTCAGCCTCTTTTGGTAAAGTTGAAAACGGGTTTTCAACTGGAAAAGCATTTAAAGACGGATGCAATGAGGCATTAACTTCTTCTGTACTTCTTCTTCACATGTTGGGTTCTTAACTTGCTGCTATAAACAGGCTTTTGCAGACAATATGCTACCTTCTTTTATTTCTGATTTTAATCTCGTAACAAAGTTGAATAGTGCAAAATATTTTAATAACCATCAGGCAATTATTTTATGCCTAGCTAGTTTATAGCTAGCAGAATCTGATTTGTGAGCATGAGAAGAGCTGAAAGCATAACAGATGCCGCACCAGTGCGCTGCAGCTTGCCTTTGTTCAGCTTCCATCTAGGGAAGTAAAATTCTCTTGCACTGCCTGTGCTGCTCCTCTGGCTCCTTGGAGCAGTGGGGCTGTGCTGTAGCCTCAGGGGGTGTCAGGGCAAGCGGCAGTAGGTAGGAACAATGTGTTTTATTAGGCTAGATGTGTTTTACACTATATAGGTGTTCCTCTGTGTGCAATTCACATGTACCTAACTCAGAACAATTGTTCTCATTTCTTGTTTCTCAGGTTTGAGGTAAGGCTTTTATGCTCACAAACTTGTCTTACTTTTCTGGTTTATCAGCTCCTGTGTGCTATGAACTAGAGACTTTGTGGAGGAAGTCCTGTCAATTTAGATGCACAATACAGATGATAATTTTCCCTAATGAGGACCTGCTAGCACGCGTGCACCCACATACACGCACCCATTCCAACATTGTTTAAAATGGCATTAATAATATAGGGGAGAGTTTTTTCAACTTGCTGTCATTTCAAAAAGGTATAGGAGAGAATACATATAATTTGAAAATCTCTTGTGATAGGAATAAAATAAGTCTTTCATTTGCAGAAGAGCGATGTGGCTTTAATAGCATGGAGACCCTTTATTAGAGTTATTAAGGTTAAGGTACATCAAGAAATGTTCCATCAGCAATTCCGCTTCTTGACTATGTCAGTAATTTGTTATGCCAGTCCCTATTGTGACCCCAGGCATGTGTTGCCTTGGATTGTGACCTGGTGCATCCTATTTATTATAGGCTTATTAGATGGCTTATTGCACGCTTGTCTTTAGGACAATAAATATTGTCCATTTTTAAGAAAGCAAAGCTTTCTGTTCATCTCCAGTTCATTTCCTCATCATCTTTCCCTGTGCTTAGGGAGCATTGCCAGGGATTACCACAGCAGGGACAACCCCATCCTCTCAGGCCCGGCTGCTCCCGGACCCCAGCTCCTCCCCAGCTTCCCGGAGTGCCTGCTGAAAAATGCCTTTGCCTTTCACTGTGCACTCAGATTGTTGGCTCTCGTCAGACATAGGCGTAATTCCCCAGACTGTTGTCCCAGCTCAGTGGGGAGGAAAACTGCCATTAACTAAATCTGATTTGATAAACAGTGTGTGATTGTTTGGACTCTGCTTAACAAAATCTATATTTAATTGGAAGAAAAAAAAGAATAGCAGTCGAAATTTCAGACAGTTCCAGTAGACAAATGCCTGCTCAAGTGCTACACTTTTATTTGTGGCCAGTTTTGGTTTGTGTTTGTGATTTTCCAGAGGGCGGATTTGGTATATTTTAAATTACCATCATCATGATCTGCTGGGGCTACTGTTTAGTTGGTAACATTTTTGTGGTTAAGTTAGGACCTGATTTTGTTATTTGTAGGATGCCGTGGCTTGAACTCGGTGAGCAAATTGTTGAACATAGTATGTGCAAGTAGGAGAAGGATGAGTGCTAAATGAGCCAGCCTAAAATGCTCGGAGCCCTGAGCTGGGTGGCTATGAGCAGATCTGGGCAGCTGGTTACATCCTGCCTGGTGAAGAGGTTTTATTCACAACCGTGACCATAGAACTGGGCAATATTTGACTGGCTCCTTGGTGAGATAGGTTTTCTTCATGATCCTTGTGTGTGAACTCTTCTTTAATCTTGGAGAACAGAGTCAAAACCAACTAGGAACCGCATGGTTAAGACGATAACTTTAGGTGGTGGGTCTTGTCAAGATCTAGAAGGTGCTGTCGGGCAAAGCTGCTTCTTTACTGCAAGCGCTTTTGTTTAAGTCCATCTCTGTTGGTTTAGATTTCTCCTTAGTCTTTGCCATGACATTACACATGAACTGAGGACTTGGTGGGCATGCAAAATGCTGCAGCACGAGAGTGTGGTTCTGGTTTCATGCTGCTTTTTTCTAGCTCTTCTGAGTGGCATATTTTTTAAAAAGTCAATTTTCCGAGTCTGAAATTACTGATAGAGGTGAATGTCTTTTCTCAATATTTTGGACTGTGAAGCAAATTGAGAAATTGATTTCTACTCTGCTTTGCCATTTCTCTAGGCAATTCCCTAGGAGGTTTTAAGAATAGCAACACACATTTTGTCTTATTTTGCTTCTACAATGAATCTTGATGATAAAATCATTCCTTAACAAGATGAAATTATTTGTGGACTGGATAGCTGGAGTCAGTGCAAGAGAGAGGGCAGGAAGGAGGAGGAAGTGTCAGAGCTGCCGTTTCTCAGGAGTGGCACATTGTTATTGGTCTGATTCAGTTGCCTTTAAAGCCTCATCCTCAGAGGACTGTGATCCTCCCCGGTGGATGGAGAGGACTCTCCTCAGCAGTGCCTAACTTAGCAGAATTTGTATTGTATTTGGAGATGGTGCTTTGTTACGGATGGTGGTTTGCAAACAGGAAAATTGCAGCAGTAATTTTATACCTTTCTCAAAGCACTGTCTTTTCTTTAAATACTGTTTAATTAGGCTGATGAATTTTAAGATTTTCTAGGCATAGGCACATTTGAGCAGTTCTTTCAGTTTGAAGATGTACATTTAAACAAGTAGATGTGGCACTTTGGGACAGGGTTTAGTAGGCACGGTGGTGTTGGGCTCACGGTTGGACTTGATGGTCTTTGAGGACTTTTCCGACCTCAGTGATTCTATGATATTTAATAAGTTGATCCAAAAGAAATCTCAGTGTATCACCAGATGGTTTAGTATAATGTTTTGAATATAGAGAGTGAACTTGTGAGTTTTATTTATATGCAGTCTTTTTTGATTCTAACAGCCTCTCTAACCAGTAGCTGTTACTTCTTCCCAAGAGTTTCCAAAGTGGGGAGAGATGACTGTTTTTGCAGGCTGACCTTGTGTGTGTTAAATATTATGTGATTGTAGGCTGTGGGCAGACACTTCCACAGTGGGCTGCATTGCCTCTGTTCGTTGGAGTCCTCAGAGCTGTAGAAGTTGTCAGACAGGAGCTGTTCTTTCCTGTCTTTTTAAAATCTCTTACTTCATTATAATTTATAATCAAGATAGTTTCAGAGTTTCAAGCTCTTCCATACTTGATTTTTCTATATTGATCCCCTTTTTCTCTCTGGAAGGGCATTCTCCTTCTGGAAATTATCTATTGCAGAGCACTGTAAATTTATTTACAGAGTAGTTTTGTTCTTGAAATTAACCAGAATTGAATAAGACCGAGGAAAAGGTCAGAATTTCTGTAAATCTTGCTTTGTGGAGGGCAATTGAGAATTACCATTGAGTTGTTATAGAAGATACTACTGAAGAGAATTCGATTGACAGACTGGAGACTGTTTGGCAGAGGTTTGGATTGTGGAGGACCTCTGCAGCTCTGTGGGTTCTGGTGTGGTGATGTGTGTGCTGCTGAGTGGAAGTGACTCCGGCTCCCAGCCCTCTGCTGCAACACCCTGAACCTGCTCAGCATCTTCCCAGCCGTGCCCGTGGTCTGCAAAGGTGCTTATCAACAGAGCTGCCAAAGCTGCTTCTGAAGCCCTAGGGCAGGGGAAAAAAGCTTGGAAGGAACTAGTTGTACAGAACAAAAAGAAATATAATTATGTCAGTTATGCTGGTTTTAGCATAAAAGGATTGTTATTTAGCCAAAAAGATTATTTTCTGAAAGCACATGAAGCAACTCGTTTAAAGGAACACATTTTTCATACTTGAGATGTGAGGAAGAGACTGACTTGTTCTGAAAACACATCAAAATCTTATTTAGATTCAGGTGGATTGTCCCTTTAATCAGTAAATAATGAGGCAACACTTCTAACTTGCGTGTGCCTAAACTGAGGGAAACAGGGATAAATTATTACAGCGGATCATGTTCAGCAGTTAGTAGTGTTGTAACTCCTGATCAAAGCTGAAGCTGTGTTTGTCTGTCACCGGGAGCTTGGCAGAGTGGTTGCGTTGCTCTCCGAGCTCCAAAATTGAGCACACGTTTGAAGTGTGACTTCTTCTTTGATTTCATTACTGTCATATAAAAAGATAGTAAATGTGTGGTTGGTAGTGCAGATCTGAAAAGTGCTTTGCTTACTGACTGTTGAGTTTCAGGATATGGTCTGATGGGGTTTTTTAAGGCTTTTTGTCCTTTTGAGAAAGGCGAGCAGCTTTGCTTTGCACGCAGAGTAGACGTGTGTGTGCTCACTGCTTTGGTATTTGGATGGGACTCTTATCTGCCTGGCTGCCTCCAGCCCCGGCTCTGCAGTGTGGGGAGGCCTGATCCTGCGCCTCCGTGCTGGTTTGGAGCCCTATGGATAGATGAGTAGGTGCAGCTTCTCCCAGCCATGGAATCATAGAATCCTAAGGTTGGAGGAGACCTCTGAGATCATCGAGTCCAACCGTACCTGTCTCCCCACTAAACCCTGTCCCTAAGGAACTCATCTACCCCATAACGGGTATTTGTACGGCTCTGGAATGAGCATCTTCTAGAAATCAGATCTGGGATGGAAGCTGAGAGGTCTGAGTTCGTGTCTAATGGACTTCCACGAGATGGAGCTTCACAAAAGAGAAATATGAAGAGTTGTTGAATTTAACACTTTGGGGAAGGCCATGCAGTAGGTTATTAATGCAGTGCTTTTTACCTCCAGGTGCATTATTTGAGGAAAAGTTATAGTACTTTTTATGGGTTTGGTGGGCAAGTTGCTACCCACTCATCTGACTTTTTCCTTTCTTTCCTGCAGAAAAGCTTGCAGAAGCTCAGCGCAGGTTTACTACGCTTCGGACTGAGTTACAGTCAACTTTGGATGCACAGAAAGAAGCCAGCGGGGCTTCCACGCTGCACCGGCGCAGAAAGCCTGTCTTCCACCTGTCCCACGAAGAGCGTGTCCAGCATAGGAATATCAAAGATCTGAAATTGGCCTTCAGCGAGCTCTACCTCAGCCTCATCTTACTGCAGAACTATCAGGTACCCACAGTAGGAGGTGGCTTTACCAAGCCCTGTGTCTAAATGTCTCTGTGCTTGTGGGTCTTTGAAATGTCTTGTTCAAGCCAGTTCTTTTTTTATTCTGGGGTTCCTAAATATTTTTAAAGAAGAGAGAGATGCCTAGCAGCTAGCAGTGTATGTCTTGTTGCTTTTTGTGGAGCTGAAAATGCTAAGCTGACCTGCAGAAGGACCTTCCGCCTCCTTTTCTGAGCTGGCTGACCCCAGCGCCCTTGGCCCAGGCACGGTCAGGACAGAGTCACGTCGGGGCCTCCTCCCTCCGTAGCGTGTTGTTCTCTGCAGGGCTGGAGCTGGCAAGTTGGGGAAGCAGCTCTTTTATCTAATGTTTGTAATGAAACTTGAAATACTAATGTACTGTGCCCTCTTGGTGTTACCATGGTAGTGACTGTGGCCTTGCTGTATCGGAATTTCTTGTTAAAACATCCATTTTTAATGAAAATGTTTTTAATTCTGTAGGATACAGGCTCGTTTGCCTTCAAGTATGAAAAAACAAATCTTTAGTTGTACTTGGATTTCTGGCGTGAAAGGGCATGGTAAATATTGCAGACGCTCATTTTGTTCCAAAAATTTTGAAACAAAATTCTGGAACAGTTAAGATATTTTTGCTAGGCTAGCTCTTACGGTGTTTAATACTCTGAAATGCTTTTAAATGTCTTGGAGTGAGGGTTTTTAGCTTGTTAAATAAGAATGTATGAACTTAAATTCTTTAATTTGCTCCATCTCTATTCAGATCTTTACCAATGTTGTACTGGAGAATTTTACTAAACAAAATTCACTATTGGAATTACTTGAATTCCACTCTGCAGTAGGGACAGAACTTAGTTTTTCCAAAATTCTGATTGTTTGTACCTCTCCTAAAATTCTGTCTTAGAGCACACACGCTGACTGCCAACACTTAGTCACTTCAGATGCCTCTATTGGAATTATTTTGCTTTAGTACTGGGTTTCCAGGTGGGAAAATCTTGGTCCAACTTGTACTGGAAAAAGCATCAGACTGCCTTCAAGGGAAGCTCCCGGGCGTGCGTTCAGACCACCTTGTACAAACCTTGCAATTCCTTATTTTCATTGGTTGAACAGACACCTCTCTGGGAGCCCTGAACACAGGTTTTATAGTTGGAGAAACTATTTATGGCTTTCTCAAAAAGCCCTCTAGTTACTAGAGAGAATTTCTAGTTGAAAATCCTGGGAAAGGCAGAGTGTCCTTTGCTTTTCAGGTGTGGAGCGGAGCAGTGTTACCTATTACGATTTCTTCACTCTTTTAAGAAAAGAAAGCTTTTACTTTTGGTTACAGAAACCAGTTCTGAGGCTTGCTGAAGAATTTAGACAGAGGCTGATGTAGATCAGTCCTTTGAAAACTCTTTTCCTACTCTGCATCAGTGAAGAAAGGCATCTTGTATGCTTATGTTTTTACTTTTTGCTACTGCAAGTCCAGGTCCATTGCCTGTACACTAAATATTGGTGTAAACCCCATCTGGATTTGGTGGCTTTC
The DNA here is from genome assembly GCA_033558235.1 of Neomorphus geoffroyi. Taxonomy (NCBI): domain Eukaryota; kingdom Metazoa; phylum Chordata; class Aves; order Cuculiformes; family Neomorphidae; genus Neomorphus; species Neomorphus geoffroyi. The sequence goes on from JAUMJM010000074.1 coordinate 8,049,254, forward strand.
ACAGTTTCCAAAAGGAGCAGAGCTTCTTTCTACAACAGAACTTAAAAGAGATAATGAGGAAAAATTAGTTCAAATTGGTTTTGAAGTTGAAGACAAGGAATACAAATACTAAACCAAACATAAAACCAAATCCCACAATACTACTCTGAAACACTGTTGAGTTTAGAGTGTAAGAACTAGGAATATTCATATTCTTGTAGTTTCAGAGTGGGAAAGCAATAACCTGGTGGGACGATGACGTAGCTGAGACCTTCATGTAGTTGAGAAAGTCACCAATGGCATTATAAATACCAAACTACGTCTTTGATGCAATGCTGCAGTCTTGAGTTGGGTTACCAAGAGAGGAAAATCCACAAGAAACGAATTCCTCAGTGTGTTAGTGCTGAAGCAAGAGCAAAAGTTGCACGCGTTCATTCCTAAGGTGCACAAACCTAACATCAAATGCAACCACAACTTGTCTCCAGGGTGTCGGTTCCTGGTTTAACTCACTGGTGATTACACTTCTGATCAAGTTAGCTTATTGTTAACAGTAACTTATAATTCTAGAGTATGTAAATATATAATAAATCTGTTTATGTGACTGTTCTGTTTCCCAGTTCCATCACTGCCTGCTCCTTGTCAGAAGTACCACTGTACCCAGCAAGTTTTCATTGTGCACTTTAGGGCTGCAGAGTTTTTGCGGCCAGAGGACAAGATGCCTCTGGCAAGGTGTAGGGTGTCTGGCGTAACCGTACCCCGAGTGGCCGAGGCACACCAGAGTTAGGCTGTGACTGCACGCGAGGTGGATAAAGTTGATGTTAGTTTGCACTACAGAAAAATCTTTGACCAAAATCAATATTTTTAAAAATTTCAAATGTATGAAACGCCAATCTTCTCTCCCTGGGGTGGAATGCTGGTTTTTCTAATAGAAAGTAATTAAAGTCTCTTGTCTGCAATAATGCAGATCGTTAACGCACCGGCTTCCTGCTCCTGGCTCCCTAGCCTCATTTCCCCACCTATACAGTAGGGGTCTGGTATTAAATCACTCTGAGCATAATTAGATTGAAAATAATATCAGTGAGTAGCTGGCGCCTCTCCCTAGGGCATTGGTTTTTGCCATTTTCTCTGTTTTTCTTTCCAAGCTACTTTCTAAGCTTTTTTAGAAGTGATTCTTGTCATGGTCTGCCTGCGTTCCTGCTGTTGTCGAATGAAAGGTTGAGTCTTCCGATAGGCATTTTCTGTATAATGAGATGTAGGATTTCAAATGCATCTTGTCACAGTCGTTGCCTGCAGCGTGGTGAACTTTGCCTGTCTTAGTTATTGGGTATTAGAAGAGTGTTGGGTCAGGGCTCACATGTAACTTGGAAATCAAATGTTAATTCTCGTCTTAATGCAGCATGGTGTGCTTATCTCGACAGATTAGAGGGTTACATCTCCTGTGCCTGCAAGCTTACTGTAGTTTTGCAGTCGCTGTGCAATGTTCTGTGTGGAAAAGGATGCTTTTATAGGAATGCACTTGTCTGGATTTAATCTGCAGCATTTAAAACTCCCACAAGTTCTGTGTTATACAAGGATTTTCCTTCTATAATGTGCTCATCTGGAAAACTTGACTTGAAACCAATATAAAGTTTAAAGAAACTACAAGGCAGTACCCTGGCCTTTCCAGAAGGGAAAACGACCTTGAAGGATTGGTAATGGCTGTGGGAGTTGGGGTGAAGCATTGCCTGCAGCTTGAGATTTCTGTGAAGAGCTCGTGGCAGCATGTGCTGATCCAGAGGGTGGCTGCCGAATTGGGATGTGCCTGGACAGAGGAGCGTGTCTTGAAATAGCTTAAAGCGTACAGGTGTCGAGCGTGTCCACAGGTTATTTCTTCAGCGAGGTTTCATCAGGAATGTTGTCACTTCCTGCGTTAAGGAGGAAAGTGGCAGTGATTTGGCTTCTCAGGGAGTATGAGGTTTAGGTAGTTCCCTGCAAATAAGTTTTGTCCTCGAGTCCACATTTTTTCTATTATTTGCAAGGGCTTCTTATTAACTATTCCCTTGTTTGCTAGCACTGGCAATGAAACCATTGTACTATCTTGGGAACTGATGGGAGTTTAAAGCCAGTAACTGCATTCCCTTGTCTGCAGAACCTGAACTTCACTGGCTTCCGCAAGATCTTGAAGAAGCATGACAAGAACCTGGAGACGACCCGGGGGGCAGAATGGCGGGTGGCCGAGGTGGAGGTGGCACCCTTCTACACCTGCAAAAAGATCAACCAGCTTATCTCCGAAACGGAGGTAAAGATGCCAGTCTGAGTACGGCTCCTCTTTGAACTACAAATCAATGTTTCCTCGTTCACCACTGATTCTTATGTTTGCCCTCTCTATAGCTTGTGTTCACCACCAAGACAATTATTAATTGATTTTGAAATGCCACTGGTTTCTGGCACTGCTTACATAAATTCGGGTATGTTCTCTTCACCTGCTAACTTGTCTCTCTGCAAAGCTCACGCGGAGGTAGCTTGTATTGGGTAATAACGTGATGCAGCGTCGTGACCTTTTCATCTCTTCGTTACCGTGTGTTAGAAGAGTATTGGGCCAGGGCTCAAATGTAACTTGGAAATCAACCATTATTATTTGTTGGTGGTGTGATGGAATAGCGTGTGATTGTCATTAGATTGAACTTCTAGGATGTGTATGTCTTTTTTTCTCCTTAGGAAGTGGTGACCAATGAGTTAGAAGATGGAGACAGACAGAAAGCGATGAAACGTTTGCGTGTTCCACCCTTAGGAGCAGCTCAGGTGAGAGATCGAGTGATACAGCAAAGCGTCTTCTCCAGCTTGTCAAGGTGCCAAATTAGATTCATTTGAACACAAAAGTGAAATAAACATATATGATCATGCTCCACAGATTGTGAGAGAGGCACGGTCACAATCTACTTTAGTTCCCAAAGATTTTGAAGTAGTTTACTTACTATTCCTACTGCATGCAGACAAGGTAATGAAGAGATGAGGTAAACAGTAAATAGTAAAAGGAAATTTGTGTGAATGGTAACATATGCTTAGTGTTGATGTGGTCTGGAATATCTTTCAAAGGGTGTCAAGGTGCCCAAGCTCTCTTTCAACACAGCAACAACTTAGATAAGAATATTATACAGCATTTTCAGTTTAAAAAACCTCACATCAGGAGCAAGAGTGTGTTCAGAGATCAGAATGTTGTATTCTTGATTTTAGATTTATTCTGCAGATTGATTTGACTTTGCTGTTCACTCCGCCTTAATTCCACCGTTGCTTTGTTCACAGCCTGTACCAGCCTGGACTACATTCAGAGTTGGATTCTTCTGTGGGTTGTTCATTGCACTGAACGTCACTCTCATACTTTCAGGTGGGTATCCTTGGCTGGACCTGGCTGCCTGCCACACCTTAGTTTGGGTGTGTTCTCGTCGCTTTGCGAGGACCTGGGTCTGAACTGGGTTGGTCAGGATGTTCTGAGTTTAATCAGCCAGAATCAGCTCACGCAGTTGGGAATTATTTGTTCTGTTTAGTAATAGGTTGTGGTTTTTCTTGTGTTATACGTGTGGATTTGGGTCTGTGAGCATACTATGTTTTATTCTCCTGTTTTCTTCCTTTTCTTGGAGGGATATTCTGGAAGTGCGACATCCTTGGATAAAGGCAGATTTCTGCTGTCGTTCTGTGAACACACCACACTCTCCCGCCTTGAGAGAGGCACTTGTAGAACTTCAGTTGAGCATGGTAGTCACTCCCTGCAGAGAATAAGAACAGACACAGAGCTGTGTGAGAACCATACCACTGGGGAGATTTTCATATAGAAATTCCTGGAATTTCAATGCCTGGTGCCTATTAGTGGAATTAATAGAGGTTTTTCTTGTTAGCAGATTTTGGCAAGATTTTTTAAAAGCTACAATAAGTTCTTGCATATTTCAGGCCTTGGCTTTATTCTGCTTTGTACCTTCTGAGTTTGGACTCTGATTAGAATAAAAGCCATGTTAGTGCTGTAGATCCAGATCCAGCGCTTAATCACAAGCGGCTTTACTAATTGTGTGTGTGATTTCAGTAGCGTTGTAACTTGCTTAAGCAGTACAAAGGAAAAGGCTTAATAAGTCAAGAGATGAGCTCTCGCATTAGGGAAAACCCATGTCTGTGTTTTTGACTTAAAAGAGTTTTTAATCAGATGTTTCTGTAATTTGATTCAGTCATCTCCTGGGATAAAATTCCTCTGTTTAAGAAGCTGTTTGCAGGGCTTTCCGTTTGGTCTTGCTGTGGTAGAGGCAGAACGTTGACCCATCTGTGTGAAGGGTCCGTTTAATGTGTCAGAGCTGTTCTTTATTCATTGTATCTTTTTTTTTGCCCTAACTTACATGCTTGATCTCTGTGTGAGATGCAAATATGATTGAAGCTGGTTGTTTGCTTTATTTCTCAGTAGTAAGAATGAAGAAGTGAAATAGTTGTGAGAATGAATTCATAAGTGAATAAATCTCTAAAGCCAATGTTAGTAAACTGCTGTGAGCAATAGGTGTGTTTGTATCCGCAGATATGATCCGATATCTGTACGTTACTTCAGATATTGGGCAAAACCCCATATTCTAACTGCACAGTTTGGGGTTTTAGTTGACTATTACTTTGCTAACCTCTCTGCTACTCTTGCCAAATCATTTTTATGATGTGATTGACTAAGATAGCATTTTAGCATTGTATGCAGACAACGTGAAACAGCATTAAAATATGACTTCTACTAGTAAAGCAGTTCCGTATTGCCTCGTGTGAAAAGCAGAACAGCAACATCTTACAGAGGTGAGTTCACAAGAACTTGGGGTCCATTAAAGGCTGTTACAGGTGGATCGCAGGAGAACATCACCCTGAATAGTATGGATTTTGAGGCCTTGCTGTTTCTATATAAGCTTTCCTAGGTGCCAGGCTAGTGTGTAACAGGAGTTGAAAGTTCATGGAAGTGGGCTTTATTAACCTGAAACCTGTAAGACTTCACACACAATCTGAAGCCCTTTGCTCCGGCAGTCAACCAGGGGCATCCTTCTCTCAGAGCACCGTCTTCAGAGCCCGTGCGTACTGAAGGGATGAGTTGATTGTCAGGTACCTACTGCCTCTAGGAGAAGACTTTGTGTTGGATTTAAGTGGAAACAGTATATGAATGGAAAATCTGTTTGCCTTGGGGCCACAGTACAGAACTCTGCTCTGGGTTGCACCACTTTTGAGACCTCATACACCTTTGCTGGACCCTTCCCTGCAAGTGGGGTCCTTGAGGGTCTTCAGTCAAGCTGCTCGGTGGTAGCGAAAAAAATTATTTGATTTGGAAACATGAAAAAGGAATCAAATCTAGCCTTTATGCTACACAAGCTAAGCTAGATATAGTCTTAGTATCAGAGGGGAGAATATACAGACATACGCTTTCCTTCTGCGCGTTAGTACCTCAGCTTCTTGTACTGTGCAGCATCTGCTTTTTCTCCAGAAGCAGCTGCTGTTCCACACTACAATTATGGTCCTCTACCACCCTAAGAGCCCAGAAATAAGATTAGCAGACATTAGCTGGGGAAGTCATACGCTGTACTGGCATATTGAACTGTGTTCAGAGTAGGATAAACCTTTGTCTGGGTGTTCTGTTTTGAATAGCACACAGCACGTCTTTCCTAGTCTGGTTGTTTCTCATTCCATGTTCTTGGGCTACTTTGTCCTGTTTGGAAGCATCTCCCTTGGTTTGGTCTGCAGGCATTTCAGATTACAATTGCTTTTGCAGTTCCATATTTAAGACTAATTTCTTTCAGCTTCAGAGACGTCGTGGCTGCCCCATCCCTGGAGGTGTTTGAGGCCAGGTTGGATGAGCCTTTGAGCCCCCTGATGCAGTGGGAGGTGTCCCTGCCCATGGCAGGGGGTGGCACTGGATGGGCTTTGAGGTCCCTTCCAACCCAAACCATTCTATGGTTCTTCTGGGTGTCTGTCATTTTTTGACTCTTTTTTCCTGAATCCAGTGGTCTCTCTAAGTTTTAAATTCGAAGCAACAGTTCTTGAGTCGATCTTTCTTGCACAATTTTCTGCCACAATTTCATGTAATATAAAGTATAGATGCTGAACTCATGAAACTTCTTACAGATCTGCTTTCTCTGGAGAAAAGATTGAAAAACTTGGAACTGTAATTTAGGCAGGAGCGTCTGTGGGAATAAATTCTCAGCATCAATTCTGTAAAGCTGCATGTTCTTTTTTTTTCTCCCCTCCTAAAAAGCATGTAAGTGCAAAACACTCAATGAAACTGAAATTGGGGGTTCAAATAACTGTATTTTACTTGTACTTTCCTCATAAAACCTGTATCAGGCAATCGAGGGGGGGCACTCAGGGGACAGTATTTTGCAGAGAGGCTTTTTCTAGGGGGAGCTGCTGCTATATAGGGCTGCGCATTGTTTGAAATTAGGCAAATGTGTTTCCAAAACCCTGAAGGCAGAACAAAGGAAGCAACAGGCTTTCCAGTTGCAGCCTTGTGTTGGGTTTTCTGTTTGGGTGCGGCTGGATATTACATTTCTGTTTATGAATATGTATTACATTACGGTTCTATTGAACTCAGTGATCGGGCACAGTTCAGCATTGTTTTAAATGCTGTAAATGGTGCTTCTGGGTTTTGTGGGGAGCTGAAGTATTTGTGTATCTGTCTGTTGGGATTTCATCACCATTAAACCAGAACATTTAAGTGCATGTAGTCGTGATTTATGCTAGTGCTGTCCCTCGTGCCTTTATTGTTAGAAGGGAGACTTAAGATGCTGCTGCTGACCTGTCAGCACGGGCTGGAGAGCGACTGGTCCCCAGAATGCTCCTAAATCCTCTGACAGGTTAGGCAAAAAGTCCTCTGCTTGCTGGTACGTGCAGTGCTTGTGCTGTCACTAAGGTCGTTTAATTTCTGTCTTTGCCAGGTGTGGCTTTTATAGATGGACCAAATGTGTGGCCACTGGTGAGAATCTATCGAGGTGGCTTTCTCCTGATAGAATTCCTCTTTCTCCTGGGTATCAACACATATGGCTGGAGACAGGCTGGAGTGAATCACGTCCTCATCTTCGAACTCAATCCCCGCAGCAATTTGTCCCATCAACATCTCTTCGAGGTATACAGAACAGATTGTAGGAGTGGTTGAGCTGTGTGGCATATCAGGAGAGTAAATCCTGTGCCATTTCCTGGCAAGAAGTTCTAACACAATTAGAAAAGGAAGTCGCTGAAGTCTGATTAGATTACAGGATTGAGTGCTGCTCTCCCTTTCCTTGTAATGAGAATTCATGGTAGGTTTCAGAGCTGTATTTTCATAAGGTATCTATGGTTTTTTTTATGTCTTTCTGTAGATTGCTGGTTTCCTGGGGGTTTTGTGGTGCCTGAGCCTGCTGGCATGTATATATGGTAAATTCACCTACATCCCTATGCAGGTGAATCCACTCATCTTGTACGGCTTCATGTTGCTTTTTCTCATCAACCCTACCAAAACCTTATATTACAAGTCCCGTTTTTGGCTGCTCAAACTATTGGTAAGTCTCAAACCTGATTTAAATAAGTACATTTTTTAAAAATGCTATAGCTTAGCAGTGGCAGTTTAGTCTATACAAGTGTCACTAATCTTCAGGAGAGAGAGGTGCTTACACTGCTGTGCATTCACAGAGCCGACATGATAAGGTGTTGACTGCAAAGGGCTGTGGAGCGTGGCTTTACAGAGGCAGCTTCGGCTTGTCTGTACCAGCTTAATCTTCCTATAGACAGCTGTATAGGTGTTTTTGCACATATAGAAACACTCAGTTGTTTGTTCCTTAAAATATTGGAGCAGTTTGATCAGGATTACAGTGCTCTAAGGCAAGGCTGCGTGGGTGCTCCTCAGCCCAGGCTGGGTGAGCACCAACATTAAGAGCGTTCACTGGTGGAGAGGGAACCTTTGCTAAGGTGGTTGCTTATAAAATGATGTTAATAGGTGGAGTATTTTTTAACAAATTCTTTTATGATCTTAAACTGTTTATTTTGAACCTAGCTCCCGTTTTCCTGGTAAGATCGAGCTGATAAATTGAATGTAAATTTGCATGCTATTTCAGTGTTCCAGTTATACGTGGGAGCTCCAAAAGAACAGTTTTCAAACTTGTTGGATGGCTCATGAGTTTATTCCCAAATAAGCTGTTTCACACGTTCATCCCTACTCTGTATGCCCTTGTAAATTGACTTTAATCAAGTTAGTTCCCCTGATACCATATTCTTGCTAGAACTGCTTTAAGAGTATTGGGTAGAAGAGGGTTTGGCTCACTGATATTTTTCATAGAATCATTTTAATGCCAATTAAAACTATTAAGTTTATCTGGAACATGACAAAGATGAAACGCAGAATCGTTCTTCAGGCATGAGCAGGCAGGTGTGCACACAGCTAGTTACCCTCTGTGCGCTTACCTCTGTTATTTGCTATCTTACTACTATTTCAGTCTTTTCCTTTGCCTTCCAGCATTCAGCCATCTCTCACAGATGTATCTTTGGTCCCAAGCTTCATTACTCTCGCTGCTGTCCCTTGGTGCAAGGGAAGCACTGGAAGTGCTCTACCTGTGTGAGCAATATCTTTGCTCATTTACCTCGATGTCTAGCAGAGTGAGGTTCTTCACAGAGCTTTTAGTTTCCAGTCCCTGCTCTTTCCCAGCTATCCCTAGGCTACGCTGCAGCCTGCGATACAGACCTGTCCTCGAGCGTGCACAGGCCAATTCATCCCAAGGTCTCCTGGGGGGAAAAAAGCTTCATCAAAATGCAGGATCACCTTAATGGTGGAAAACGACACAGTACATCTCGCTGTGTGGTATGCAGAAGGGGGAAGGGGAAAAAAGGAGGCCAGACAAACCACATAAAGAGTAGCTGTTAGGCATTTCTAATTTTTAATGTATGTAATTGGCCGCTTGGTGTATTTTATTTCTCCTTGCAGTCGCCAGCAGTTAACTGGGTGAAAGGAGGTTTAAATAGCGCAATTCTTGTTTGTGTGAACAGCACAGTTCTTTTGGTTTGGTGAACATTCACGTGCTTGATAGGTTTCATTTCCAGACAAGATGAAGTCAGACGTATCACGTATAGCAGAACATGACTGGCATCTTCAATTTTTCTAGAACCAAATCAAGAAAATACTCTAGTGTGTTGTAGCATTTTGTGACAGATCCAGAAGCCATACTGCATCCACCCATGATAATCAACACCTGCTTGTTGGTACTTATGGGTGGGACCTGTTTTGCTCATCCCTGAGGGACTGCGAGTTGTGTCTGACCTGATCTTCCTTTGAGTGAAGAAAGTTATTTAGCCCACAGTAAGTTTAATTCCCACGCCAGGCTCTTCTTTCTTGCCTGTGTGCTTAAATGAGAGTACTTTGCCCCTTTGCTGCCAGATGAGAAGTCCATGAGTGCACTTGTGTAGGCTGAGGATAACAGTTCGCTAGGAGGTATCAGATCCTTGCACGGGGGATGGCACAGCGTCTGCATGCCCGTGCTCTCTGCAGGGCGCCGAGATGGCAAAACAACTGCAGGAAGCCTGTCTGTGAGAGGTGAAAATCTAGCAAGTGTTTAGCTCCAGCTCAAATATCTACTGTCTCAGCACTTGTTAAAACTGCAGTCATCAGCACCAGGAAGTCTGTGCTTGGCTTCTGGAACCGTTGATAAAAAATTGTGACTGATTTCTTGAAAACTGAGGTTCAGCTCCAGCTTTTGATGTTTTGTGATTTGATTCTTGTGGTCCATCTTCACGGAAGGATGTTGCAGACTCTTCTCAGCTGGGAAGTGAGGAGTTGCCAGTGGTACCTGCCCACAGGTGGTGCCCTGTGCTGCAAGCACCCTCTGGGAGCTGGGTTCCAGCTGTGCCCGGGCAGCGTGTGGCAACAGTCAGAAACCACAACGCCTAACATGTGGGATTGACGGGGTTCAGATGGCTGCTCAGGCTGTTGAGGACAGTTGGCTGAGATACCAGTGCCTTAGCGAGGCTGTGCACGTATCTGCTGACTCCTCGTTTGCTGTAACCTTTAGGTGGAAAGCTTCTGGTCTCTATAAAATTCTATACTGTCGTCTGGCAGTGCTTAAGTGTCTCTCCCTAAATGAAATAACAACGTGAATTCTATTAATGTTTTCTTTATATAGAGAGATCTATCTTTAAAGCTGTTTTCACGTTTCATTTGTTTTATTTAGTCTTTGTTTCCAGGAAAAAAAGAGGTCTATGATGAAACAGGTAAAAATAGTATCAGGGAGTGGTGGTAAAACCGAGGAGGGCCCTTTTGAGCAGGAAAGCTGGTGTGGCTTCCCTGACCTCTGCAGAAGCTGTTCTGCAGCTGGATGGCTTTGAGGACAGACCTCCCTAACGCTGGCCCCATTTGAGCCTTTGTATTAGGTGCCACCCTATGTGAGCACAGTGCTTTCTGGGTCAAGATCTGTATCTGCTTTATGCCACTAAGTCTTAATCCCCTATCTGGCTTTGAAATTTAGGACCATAGCTTTAAATTAGCTTTACAAGCTGTTGGGAATGTGTCAGTCCTTTCCTGGATTTCTGTGACTGTGTACTCCATGGGTTAAGAAGGAGAACACTATAAAAGATCAGTGTTAGCCAGTGCTTTCATTAATTTAAAGGTTCATAAATCTCTGAAATACAGGATGGTGCTGTCTCTTCGGGAAACTGGCCGTTAGTAACTATAACTAACTGGGTAGAGAGAGTTGTAATCAAAGGTAATGGACCATGAAACTGTCTGGTTTGAAAGTAGCAAAACTGCTGTTAAGGCTTAGAGGGAAAGTGGACTGGGATTGAGGGGGAGTCTAATTGACAGTGAATAGGATTTCCTCTGCCCTTTCTTTAACTCTTGCCCTGCTAGAGGCTTTGGGAGATCCAGCAGCAACAATCTTCGCTCTCACAACTTCTAACACTAAAGAACTGTTAAGTAAACTGCGCTGGATCAGGCTAATGGCTGTGCTGGGGGTCGTAATCTGACTGTCATTAAGAGTGAGGCAGAAGGGAAGTGTGGAAGGTGTCAATAGATGTGACATAAGTGGTTGGAAGAGAGCGCTGATCAAAATGAGGAGCAATGGGAGAAACAGAGCTGTGTACAGGTCTTACACAGAGCTGGGGAGTTTCTGGGAAAGAGCTTGGTTGGGGGAGACTGGGCTCTTCGGCCAGTAAAAACCAACAAGGTGAAGGGGAAGAAGACATATATTTGTACTAAAAGTGAAGAGACTGTTATCTGGTTTTGTCAGCTGGAGCGAAAGGTCAGCAATAAATCTTCAAGTGTTTCTGTTATTTCCATATTTGTTCAGTGTTGTGATGTCCTGTCACTGCATTTCAATGTCCTTGACACTATGTCATGAATTATTCCTTTCTTTTCCTGACAGTTTCGAGTGTTCACTGCTCCCTTCCACAAGGTAGGCTTCGCAGATTTCTGGCTGGCTGATCAGCTCAACAGCCTGGTTGTGATACTCATGGATCTGGAATACATGATCTGCTTCTACAGCTTTGAGGTTCAGTGGGAGGACAATGCTGGACTTCTGGCCAATACAGGTAGAGTAATGCTGACGACCTGTGCGAACGCGGTCAAAATGACTGGAAAAACACTGAGTGAGGCGACTTCATAATCACCTGTCAGTTTTGAAGAGGGCTACAGATGACATAGGAAATGAAATAATTGCCGTTTCTGGTAAACACAGCATTAGAGAGATTCTGCCCTTTCTTACTTCCATCCAGAGAAATGGAATTTCACATCCGTGTTCATTTCCTAATCCAGTCATTTGGCCTGATGTGTATATTCATCAAAGAATTTAGACACAATTTCTTGATTGGAAAGAGAAATCCATTTTCCTGGCATTGTTTTATTTCATAGTCGTTTAACCATGTATTTGCTTTTAGCCTGTTCCTGTTGCTCAGCATGAAAACGAGTTGCGTGAGCTTGTTAAGCACGATTTTCTGTGCTGTAGCCTAGTTCTCACAGCACCCTAAAGCAAGAGAGGATGGAGAAGCTTCCTCAGAGCTTGCTAGTGCCACCCCTTATTCAATTAGACACCAGGGTTGTGCGTGCTCTGCCTCTCCTCTCCTTTCTAGCCAGAAGAGCCGCAGAGCTGGCATATGAATTTTGACTTTGGCCTTCCCAGTGGCAAAGTAGCACCTGTCTCCTCCTGGATCAGGCTTTGTCTTTTCATTTTAGGCAGTGACTGCTGACAAATCGGTGTTGTCTGATGGTTTTGACACTTGCTGAAAGAATTTGCAGTGTGCTTCAATAAACATCAGTGTTCACTTTGGTTTTCCAATCTGTTGGATCTTTCTCTTCCCTTTGAGGCAGTGTTGCGAGGAACTAAATATTTATCTTTTTAAATTAAAAATAAAATAAATAAAGCAACTGGGTGGTTAACAACTTGTCCTCTTCCAATCCAAGCACTGAAATGATAGTGAAGTGCTTTGGGATAAATATCAGCTAATCACTTGTCTATGTTAGTCTGAATAAGAAACAAACATTTGGGGTGGGGTGTTTGGTTTAGATGTGCTGAGCGAGGCAGCATATGTGTACGGCGTTCTTGGGGGTTCCAGCAAAGCTGGGGTTTTCCTGCTCCTTTCTGCGATAATGAGAAGGCTTTCAAACATCAGAGGTGCGACACAATGTCGTGTTGCTGTAGTTGTCTCTCCCCCCAGTTTTTGAAGCCAGGGATGTGCTTTTTAAAAAGAAAAGGAACAACAACAAAACCCCCAAACACGTACTGAACTGTGCTTGTTCCTATTACAATATACAAGAAAAACTAGGTCAAGGACATCTTAGGCAAAGTAGCCTTTTTATGCTGTCCTGCAGAGTTGGGAAATGCTCTCCCATTTATGCACAAGAACTCAGTGTTGAAGGCCTTTTGTAATTCCTGCCTTAATTTGATTATTCACAGTACTGCCAACAGCACAAAATAAATTTTAAACCAGATTTTTTTTTCCAACCTTTTTGCATGTTAATTATTGTGGCAGCTGTAAAAGGCTTAGATGATGATCTGTCTGGATGTGTTATTGATGTTATCACCTGAATACCTCTGAGACGGAGTAAAGGGCCTCAGGATGCTTTCTGGTGATGAGCTTCTCGCTGTGCTGGATGTTGTGTGTGTGCCTAAGCATGAGACATTGATGAGGAATTGCTCGCGTGCCAAGTGATGTTCCTCGTACAGAAAGCAAAACAATAGGGGTTCTTAAACTCACTGACTCTGTGTCCCTGAAACTTCTGTCTTGCAGATAATCAGATTTGTTACAGCTACTCCTACGGAGTGAGAGCAGTTGTCCAGTGCATCCCTGCATGGTTGCGATTCATCCAGTGCCTGCGCCGTTACCGTGATAACAAACGGGCCTTTCATCTGGTTAACGCTGGAAAATATTCCACCACCTTCTTCGTGGTGACATTTGCAGCCCTCTACAGCACTCACAAAGGTATTGATTCCTTTGGAAAATCCTTGGCAGGACGTGGGATTTATGTGGGAGAAGCTGAGAATCTGGCATCCCACTGAAGCCTGAGCTTTTGTCTCTTGGCTCCTGTGAAACATCTCAGTGGAAAGCCAAGGGCCTGCGGAGCTCGCAAAGAGTATTTAAGATCTTCTTCTAGACAGTTTTTGCATGCCTGGTCTGCTTAGAACTGTGCTTCAGCACTGTGAGTGAGAATACTCAGGTTTCTGTCTTAGAAGGAGAAAACTGAAATACCTGTTGGGGTTTGCCGTGAAGGGAGGCTGAAAGGGAGATGTAAAAGGAAAGGGATAACTTGGGAAATACCTCTCCCTTGGGTGTCATGAATAGCTAACCTGGATCCTCTGAATACAGGTGATCCGTCATTCCTGAATGTGAGGACAAACTGGGAAAATGCTCTCTCTGGATTTTCCTGTGTGTTTTCATCCATGCTTTCTCTGCAGCTGGCAGGGAGTTGTTTCCAATCCATTTAACTGCAGATTGAGCTCTGATCCCTCAAGTTCCCCATCTCCCTGGAAACGACAATTACTTGATTCTCCTGTTGTTCTGAAGGAAAAAGCTTTTAGTTTCTGCACTTCAGGCAGCCGCCCTGCCTTTCATTGTTCTGAAGTCTTAAATGCTGTATTCTTTCATTTGAAAATACATACCTTTCACATCTGCAGGAATTAGCAGCCGCACACACTTGTGAGCAGTCACTGCTGCTGAAATATGATTGTGGTGGGGCAAGGAGAAGTGTTCAAGGCATCCTTCTAGTTAACATGCTGAGGTTTCAAAAGGGTGTCAGGGCTATTAGAAACCTTCCTGTGTCCAAGAAATGGCTGTTTTGACGTAGCTGGGCCTGAAGTCACACCGATAATGCTTGTCAAGCCTTGCATTTCAACAGCAGAGAGGTGCACTGCTGCAAGCTGGCCAAAGGCTTGGTGCTCTGTATGCTGGGTACAGCCAAACTGGGGGTGGGAGCATCAGTGGCGCATGCAGCACCTGGCCCCTCTGTGCATCTCCCCAGAGCTTGTTCCCGTTTTAATGTGTTTGCTCAGTGACATTCTGCAGCTCTTCAGTTCCAGCCCTGCGGTCCAGTTAGTCACCACCACCAAACCCCGAGATGAGACAAGCACAGAGTGCTTGGCTATAGTCACTGCCAAGTGACTGTGTATACGCTGTTATATACAGTGCCTGCTCTGGGGAGGCTGACTAATGCTTCTCTGTTCTGGGGGACACTGGGGCAGAGCTTTCTGTGGGAACGTTGGAGTAGGTTTGGAACCAAGAGGAAAACCAGCATCTGTCAAAACATGCTGGTGAAGAGTGTGACCTCTTCCTACTCCTCTTGAAGTCTGCGTCCATGCCAGCCCTGCTGCTGCCCCCTGTTCTCGTGGCTGCCATACGTAACTGTTGTCTGCTCTTCAAGCCTGGCAGGGTGTGGGTTGTAATGAGGTGTTTACGAGCGAGGCATGGGGCTTATTCCAATAGCTGAGAGATGTTCGTGACTCGCAGTTTTTGTCTGTCTGGTTTTGATAGTGGAAGTCAATAGCACGGAGCTGTTGGTATCAAACAAAAAAGAACGGAAGCCTCTTTGGAAATTACATGTTAGCACGGATTTTATAAGTGTCACTATGCCTGGGCTTGTAGCGATTTTTCGGAGAGCTGCCTGAAGACCTTGCCCATGTCTCCTCAGCCCTGTAGGCCTATTTCCATCCTGACATAAATGCACTTTCTAATATACTGTACCTGTTAAGAATCCAATTTTGTCTATGTGCTTTACATAGATTCCCAGTTCTTTCTGAACTTGGAATCAGATGGTCTATCACAAAGTTGTTATGATGCTACTGTTGAAAATAGATGCACTGCTCGCCCACACCTTGTCTGTGTCTGCCTAAGGATAGCAGCGACAAACACCGATCTCTTACCTACAGAACATCTGCTGGGGGCTAGGTGTTTGCTGTTAAGAAAACAGACAGTGCCCAAAGCAATTGTTAGATTGGTAAAGATCCTTGCTCCCTAGACCTGCTCTAAATTGCAGTAAGGAATGAAGCTGTTAATTGCTGGGGTAGTAAGAGTTTTATTTAAACAGTCTTTCATGCCCGTGTTTGCAAGCCTATGACTTACACCTCTGGAATGACAGCTTTTGGCTGCCAGCGTGAGAGCGTAATTGGTGGCCTCTTCTTGGGAGGTCAGCTAATGTAAACCAGCGCCTGTTCTCCACTTGGGAGTCCTAGGGACCTCATAGCCCTCAGGAAAGGCATGTCTTCCTCCCTTGAGTTGAACATTGAATAATTTGTAGTTGTTCTGTAGGCTTTTAACTCACCTCTGCCAGCTGTGCGAAGATGGGCTGTGCGGCTGGGAGGGTTTGCTGGGGTTGGAAGCCAGCTAATTCATACAGAGTGCACTGAGTGCAGGGTTGTGCAGGGTTTTCATACGCTTGTCGGAAAACAACTTGATCTAGAGGAATGTTCAAATGCTAGCATGTTATGTTTAAGTGGTGTGTGCTGCTTCTAGTTGTATGTGGTAGTCCCTTCTCCGAACCTGCTGTAGCGTAGGATCCCCCTTTATTAACATGCTGTTCTCTGGGCTCCTAACTAGTGCCTCAGTTTCCCCAAAATATCACCTATAATAATTCCTATTGCTAAGGCAGTTCACAACAGAGAAGCTGTTTCTTTATTTTTCTTCCTTTTGATTTAGATGCAGAATGCAATTTTTTCTGCTAATTGCGGTTGGGAGGTTGGACCGGTAATCTGTTTGGATTTGCTCTCCAAAACTGGCAATCCTGTTGTCCTGGGACCTGACCAGTTTTCCAGAGTTAACACCAAGCTGTCGCCTGCTGATTTAGTGAAGCTGAAGTTAGAGCAGCTACCCTTTAACACAAGAGCAGAGCAGGAAGCGGTTGTGTGGACAAGTGCTGACGCAAGCTGCCTGCTCCGCCAGGGCTCAGAAACCCAGCCGTGTTTCAGGGACAACAGCGGCAACCCAAGGGCAACTGTTGCTGAGCTCCCAAAGGAAGAATTCTCAGTATTTTTATATCACTCAAAGGAATGGGAAGCAAAGGCCGCCTTCGGTAAATATAGTCCTGCGGGGTATGTTTGCACAGGCAAACGAGGCATATCTGTAACTCTAAGCTACCTAGCAACCAGAGTGCGTGCCGACGGCCCTGCCCGCTCGCAGCACGGCCGAGCAGAAGCCTCTGCCCCCGGCTCTTTCCTACTCTTGCTATAATTTCCCTGGCAGTGCTGAGCAGCCTTCCCCCAGACCTAGCCAGCCAAATATTATATTGCTTTATTTAATCCCTACAGAAACCTACGGGGGGAAACAAATGATTAAGCACAAGTCTGCAGCAGAATATTTACCCCAAGTGCAGTATTTGACACACGACTACTTTTTGCAGTCTTCTCGCTCTGCCAAAAGTCGTTGTGCTTTCCTTGACAAATGCACCAGTGTGGTTGCTTCCAGTTCAGCTTCTCGTTTCATTCCACGGGGATGGATCCTCTTGGATAAAGTGCACTTACATTTAACAGGATGTGCTGACGTGGGCATAGCCAGCTGTGGTTCCGTTCCTCGCTCAAAGCAGGTTCATCTTTGTAAGACAGAGTTGTTATATTCAGATGTTTGACTCTTATAAGAAACAGTGCAACTGGAGTTGTGTTCTACTACTCTGAGTGCCAGTCGCTTCTTAGGCTTCATGCAAGATTTATGCTCCAACCTTATTCTTTGTAAAATGAGACGCATCTTGGTTTTGCTACTGTCTGTCAATTTTCACTTACCTTGATGCCTTTTTCTCCCATGGTGTCATCAGAAAGTTAACACAAAATACGGATTTGGCTTCTGTGCTCGAAGAACTGACCTTCTGCAGTGCTTTGTGCTTTTCCATCATTTTCTTGTGTTGTGGGATTTGCTGCTTCAGCACCAGCATCTGTGTGTTTACCTGGTTTATTATTCTGGAGCGCATTAACTAAGCTTAAACACAAGTACTGGCTTAAAAATGGCAGTGTCGGAGTTTGTCCTTTAACTGAAAGATGGTTTATGCAAGCTTTCATTGCCTGTTTAATTTACACACCTTATTCAGTGAAATCATTGAGGTCTGAGTAGTATCCAACTATTTATTAAGCTCTGAATTATTCCAAAGTTCATCCATGTGGCCTGGAAACTTGAGTAAATGTCTTTTCTTCCATACCACTCCCACACCTTTTCCAGGTGCTCCAAGTAAGACTGCGGAACGCTGGCTGTCGACAGCTTGGAAGTGCTGTGGAGAGCCACGGGTCGGTCTAAGATAATGCAACTGCCACTCTCTTTCTCATTAAACAGCCCAGGAAACTGTCAGTAATTAAAAATACCGAAGTTAACTAAATAGGGCTGTCTCTAAAAGTAGTGCTTCTGTCGGTGTTCTCAGCATCACTTCAGAAACAGCCTTCTCCTGGTGAAGTGATGTGTAATTGGTTTTTTTTTAAAGCCTGAGAAAACTGTGAAACTCCTTGCTTTTGCCACAGCATAGAGACTCATCCTCTGATTAATGGGCTTTTGCAGGAATGCATTGGGCCATCCCTTACTAACAGAGAGATTAAACCAGGTCTGACCAGATGAAGATGAATGGGAAATGAGCTGCTTTTTGAAAATATAGTGGAAGATTCCCAGGTCTTGTTAAATGCTGCCCACTCCTCATTAATCAGGATGGCTTTGGCTGTTACCAGTGCTGGCGTAGCCGAGCACACCGGGATGGATCGCTGCTTCTCCCACAGTCAGTCCCACCACGGCTCCCCTGGGGAGGGATGTGACTTCCAGCTGGAGGATGGTGATGCACAGCAGGAAGGGGGAGAGGAAGATGGTAACACCAAGCTGTTGTGCTGGGACCTGCAGGAGGATCTCTTGACTGGGCCCTCACTACGAGAAGGACACTGAGGGGCTGGAGCACGTCCAGAGAAGGGAACGAGGCTGGGGAGGGGCTGGAGAACAACGAGTGTTATGAGGAGCAGCTGAGGGAGTTGGGGTTGTTTAGCTTGAAGAAGAGGAGGATGAGGGGAGACCTCATCACTGTCTACAACTGCCTGAAAGGAGGCTGTGACGGGGTGGGTGCTGGGCTCTTCTCTCAAGTGAGAGGTGACAGGACAAGAGGAAATGGCCTCGAGTCACACCAGAAAGGGTTCAGACTGGACATTAGGAAAACTTTCTTGACTGAAAGGGTTCTCAGGCACTGGCACAGCTGCCTGGGGAGGGAGTTTAGTCCCCATCCCTGGAGGTGTTTAAAAGATGGGTGGATGAGTTTCTTGGGGACATGATTTAGTAAGGGGACAAGTACGGTTGGACTCGATGATCTCAGAGGTCTTTTCCAACCAGATGATTCTATGATTCTTTGAGTGCACCTTAGCTCTGCTCTTCTCTGCTGGCTGAAGCACTGGGTAGTGTTGCTTGGCCCTTGTTGCTGCCTTGTTAGGAACTGCAGGGTGCGACCCCTGTGGAGTGAGTTTGCCAGCAGGTAGAACAAAATTAACTGGGATCCTACATAGTTGCGGCAGGAGAGGAGAACAAGGTGATGTGAAAACGGAGACTAAAATGACTTACTCAGAAACCAGACAGTGATGCAGCAGCTCAGAGTACCTCAACGGAAAAATGTCATTTCATGTCTAGAGAGTAGGGAGTGGGACAAGGCAAAATAAGTGTATGTAGAGAGTTTAAGTACAAATCCTTTTTAGAAAAGTACAAAACTTTAAAAACCTTTACAAAAGAATGAAACATTTGTGAGATCCTGTTCCCTGGTTTATCCCTTGCGTGTCAGTACAAGATTTCCCTTCTCTCCCTCTCTTTCTCAGCACTGGAATAGCTGTCAGTGCTGCGGGAAGCCGGATCATTTGATTTAGATGTCACAAGAGCCTTATAGAGTGCTTGGATTGACCTCTTGAAGTAAAACAAACTTTGTAATGGGATTAACTGGCTTCTTTCTTAATACTTGCAGTTTTCATGCAGTTGCCTTAGCATAGCATCCTGGCAACTCCATCAGGTTGAGTATTTGGAGCCGAAACATGCAATGTCTGTCACATTGCTGTGAGCTGGGATGAATTTTTGTCTGAAACCCTGTCATCCCATGCCCAGGAGGCCTTCAGTAATGAGTGGTGCTCATTAGCCAGTCTTTCTGATCCTTTCCGTTGGAGCAGTGGCACTGTCATTAGTGAAGAATTGGAGGCATTGCCATGGGCAAACATTTCCATCCTGGCCTCTGACCTTCTCCCAGCTTTGACGTGGGTGTGTGCGGCACCCTGAGCGAGCCTGGCTTTTCCACACTGGCTTGGGAGCTCCTCTAATTGCTTAGACACCCCTTGCAGTGATGGTGCTTCGAGGTAGTGCCAGGAGGGCTGAGGAGCACCCTGGGCTGGAGCGGAGGTGCAGGCAGGAGCTCGCTCACCAGTAAGGGAAGGCGAGATGAGACAACAGCTTGTGCTGGGCACAGAGCCTGGGAGGGGGATTTCTGGAGCTGCCACCACACCCCGAACGTCAGCACAAATGAGGCATATAATCCCCCAGGGAAATCTTCCCGTGCTTTGTAGGTCTACAAATGTCAAGCAGGACATTCCCGGTGCTGGCAGCCGCACCGTGGGGGAGAGGCAGGCTCGGCACTCTGCTGCCAAGTGATTCATGCATTTGCGTCTCAAGATTGCTGCTGGGGGAGATGGGGTTTAATAGCTGGGATTTGGAGAGTGGACATACTCCAGTACACTTTGTATCAATACACTTTAGTGTGAAAGGTGGCTGGAGAAGCAGGAACACTGATGGGTAAGGTGTGAATGAAGAGGGTGGCCTACTGATACATCATTTCATGGGCACTTAGGAGTGGGAAGCCTGACCTTTTTGTTTTTTAAAGGAACACTTTAAGAAGAGCAACTGACTGCATCACAAGCAATTTTTCTGTCAAATATGTGCAGGTCTGGAGTTCTGTGGGGCTGCAGAAATCTAGGAGAAGTGATCATCTGACAGTTCTTTTTAAATTTTGATTTTTGTTTGGTTGCTATTCTATTTTGAAGGAATCTCTTTTTGGATCGCAAAGCTCCATAGAGGTAGCAGATGACATTGTGTCCTGATCCCTAAATTGTCCAGCAAAAGCTCCAATTTCAACACTATTTCTGATTATGAATCCAGATACTCTTATTAGTGAGGCTGCTGGCAAACGACTAAGTTGGAAACCCCATCCTTCTCAAGGCAGCAGTTAAACATCCCCAAGGAACGCTTCTCAAATGCTAGATAAGCCACCAGACAAAAGAATCGGATCAAATCTCAGTCATGACTCCTTCCTGTTTGCAATTAAATCGCATTCTTCCTTTTGTGAGATACAGGTAATGAGATTGCTGCGATGTCTTGAAATAAGACACAGTCATATCATCCTGCAACCCCAATGCAAACGTGCAGATTATTTTGAGTCAAAACACGATTTGGGGATTTCCCTGCTCTACAAATGTAAGATCACAGTTCTTTGCTGTGCTGTATCTTGCAGCTTTGCTTTAAATTGTGCCCAGAGGCTATAGCAGAGGGTTGCAGAATCTAAGGGGAAGGTTGTTCATGTGAAATGGGTGGTATTTGACAAAGCCCAGCAGTGCCCAGTGCTGAGTCCTCCGTGTGCTCTGTCGGGTTATTTGCCTTTTTCCTGCATTAAGGCCACTGTCACGTCATGGCTCTCCCATTGATCAGTGTTAAATAGCAGTGCGTGCCAGCTGGACAGAAAGGCAGCGCTGCTGCTGTTCCCTCATTAAGATGTATAATTACTCAGAGATCAGTAATGCTGCGCTTGGAGCCGTAAGGTGTTAGCCAAATGCTCTGGGATGTCATTCTGATGGCAGTTCTTATGTAGATAAGTCACTTCTGGCTGTCGCCTCGCTCCCGTTGTGTGCTGGGATGGAGTTAATGGGCACCTGGGCTAACTGGGTGGCAGAAAGTGTGTGCTCAGCGCTCTAGTATGTGTGATCATCCAGCACACTGTGAATATATGTGGTTTTGTTTGGGTTCTGCTTAAATGTGATTGAAAGGCTGGTCATCAAAGGAATTCGGCATGCCTTGACCAAGAGATTTTTAATTGCTGCTGGAGGCAGAACCGCTCGGGCTGGGTGGGTTTGATCTAATGACAGGGCTTACCTGACTGTGTTTCCTGATAACCTCCTGCTTCTTACAGCTTGTATCACAGCTTTCACCAGCAGCAGAAACCACAGCCAGCTGCAGCGGCTGACACACCAGGAGTGCTTATCGGGGGCCATTGTGCTCTTATCCAGATCTTCAATAATACATGGCATTGATTTTTGCTGTGTTGAATACTATATGGTGTTTACATTCCCCAGAATAATTCAGCAGGGTAAACAGATAGTATTCTTCGGAAGTAAAGTCAATATTAACAGCGTTCAGGATAGTATTTGCTGTCTAGCTTTGATGGAAAGCAACCTTTCTCTTGCTTATGTTTAGAAGAGGCTACAATTTCTGCAGAGTATTATTCTCTCAGAATGCTGGTCAGATATTGTGTCCCTTGGGGCTGGGTTTGGGATCCAAGATATTGTCTATCAGCAGTTTTTGCAGGCAGTAAATTCTGCTGCTGCAGGTGCCTTTAGCTGTTTTCTGGGCCTGTGGCCATTCACAGCTTCAGTTCAAAGGTGGAAGCCTTCCATAATTTATCTAGTTGAGCTTCCAGAGCAATATGTAGGTGTACTTCTGCAGAGCATCTACTGGAATTGCCTTTAAACTAAGGTTGCTAATGGAAATTTTAAACTAAGGGAGCTTAGTTTAAAAATAAAATTAAAAACTAATAGATTTAGGCTGGATATAAAGAAATTTTTTACAATGAGAGTGGTAAAACAGGGAGGGAGTGGAGGCTCCATCCCTGGAAACATTCAAGGTCAGTTTGGGTGGGGCTCTGAGCAACCTGCTGAAGTTAATGATGTCCTTGATCCTGCAGGGGTTTGGAGTGGATGATGTGTAAAGGTCCCTTCCAACCCACAGGATTCTGTGATTCTGAATCCTGTGATGAAACAGCCCCTGTGGAGCGTACGCTGCTTCCCGTTGACTTTTCAGCAAGTGGAGATGGCAGGGTGCTATGAACTCGAATAGCTCCTGACGCCAAACACCTCCACGCTGCAGACATGCTAATGTGAACGGCTATTGAAATCTGCCCGGCAGCAGGGAAGGGGAAGCCACTCCTGCAACTTTACATACGGAGGTTTCATCTTGCACGTGGTGTTCTGTATAACGGTAGCTTGAGCAGTTGCTACGCAGTGGTGCCCTTTGGAGCATCGAGTAGAAAGGTCCTTCATGCACTTCTTTCCGGGTGGGCTGGTGGTTGTGCTTCCAAGGGGTTGCTGCAGTCCATGGGATGTTGAAGACCTTGTCTTTCTCTCCCTCTTGGAGAGACTGAGATCTACCAGGTGTCCAGGGTGCTTCTTTCATCTTTAGACTGTGGCTTTCTATTGGGTTTTGGTGATTTCTAGCGCATCGTTAAACAAAGAGAAAACGCAGGATGAAACAGTTCCTGCTTAAACAGACCCTGACATCATCATGCAAATGCACAGTTATGTATTGCTTCTGAAAAACTGGCTGGGCAGGAGTAGATGGAGCCTCTGGGCAGAATATGAATGCCTTGATTTTCTAGCCCCCTGAGCAGCAGTGAAGAGGGCTACTAGGACCAGCCAGTAGAGATTGAGATATAATTGCTTGCCTAGAGCAGTAACATATTTCTGTACACCAGCTGAATACCAATGAGGATGGAAGGAAGGAAGGTATCAAACAGAATTGCGGGCAGGAGGAAAAGGAGGATAAGTGATTAAAGGAAGGTACTCGGAGGCCAAGGCTGAAGACAATAGGCTAGTTCTGATTAGAGCTTTTTAACCAGGGAGTGATTTGTGGTTTTAATGCATTTTTTTCAGGAGCCAAATCATTACAGAGCTGGTCAGTGAGAAAGTGAGCAGGAGCGAGGGGTGAGCAGCGTGACCCCAGGTGCCACTGAAAAGATTGCTGCAAAGACAGGAGCAGGGAAAGGGAGCTGAGGTCAGGGTAACCTAACCAGAAGTATCCTTTTGAGATGAGTTAATGCCACAAGATTTCTTATTTGGGCCTTTTTTCTTCCTGGCGCTACTCCTTTCTATAATTGCACACAGTAACCTTTAAGGTAATTTAGGTTTAAGCAGCAAGACCCTTTGAAATCCCCTTCCTAGGTAACTGATGACTTAGGATGCAGTTTTTTAAGCCCCTTAAATAGTTTGAGATGATATTCCGGAGCCAGACTATCCCCTCCATGATGGGAGAACTCCAGAGCGGCTCCCAGCAATGCAGCTTTACTGCTCTTCAGCCCTGCAGTGCCAGGGACGTGGCCGAAGGAGATGGCACTGCCCGCCCTGCCATCTCCGTGTCTGCTCCATGAAGGTGTGGAGCTGGTTTATTTGTTTATGTGTATTCTGTCCTTAAGGGAAAAGCAAAGCAGCATGACCTAACCTTCAATCTAAGTTACTGATAGGAAGCTTGCAGCCTTACAGGGTAGTCTGGAGTATTTTAGGTGCTTTGAGAGCACTTAGCTCCTTAACTACCTCTCTGAATTATCATTTAGGGTCTGGTAATGGGAACTAAACATGGAGATCTAATGAGCTAAAAATAACACTGGAAAGAACAGGCTTAGTGTCTCTGAGTCACTGAATGTCAGCATCTGCCTTTTCTTCCTGAAATAACATAGGGGAGGCTTTGGGAGAACCTTGCAGTAGAGCCTTAATTGCTAAGCTCCAAACACCTCACTGATGTCCTGTTTTGTGGGCAGCTGCACTTCAAAAATAGATGGGAGAGGTGATTTTGGCAGCAGCATTAACGTACCTGGGCATCAGAGCCTGTGTTCTGCAGGACTCCTCTGCCTGCTGCCGGGTGACGTCATGGCTCTCTGCAGTGGCAGTGGCGGATGATGCGATGCTAGACCTGTCCCTGGGCAAAGCTGAGCCTCGGGACGACGCGGGTTACTGCTCCAACCTTGCACAAAAGCAGGGAAGCTGTTCAGACCTGAGAGCTGCAGCAGATCTCGTATCCTTTTCCTCCGCCGCTATCGCTGCAGATGGGCTCTGCTGCAGAAGTGCCTTTAATAGGTTTGCTTTAGGGGGTGTGTTTTGAAAGGAGAATGACTGTGTGTATTTGACCTATATCCTCGTCGTGGCCAGGAAGCCTGAAAGGCATAATGGGAGGAATGTTCTCTTACACGATGCCTCTCATTTTCACCTCCATTAATTTTATCGGATTGCTGCATACATTTATACCGTAATTGTTAGAAACACAAAGGGAAAGAGAGAGCAAATCGCCCCGTTGCTCCCTCTGTGATCAGCTTCGGGGATTCTGTTGATTTAAAGCCACATATTATGGGAAACAGAGCTGTCACTTAGTGTGGCATCAGGTCTGGACTGCAAACTTTAAAGCTATTTTGTACTAGAAGTGTGGTTGGCTTTGTTAGGAAGAATCAGTGAATGAGCAATCACAGGGGCTGCACAGAAAGGAGGGAAGACTCCGGCAGCAGGGTGGTGCGAAGAGTCTCAGCCTTGCAAGACTTTATAACGTGGTTTATTTTAATTAACTTTATGACTCAGATTTGCTAATTAAAAGCAAACACAATTATCAGATCTGTTTGTTTTTACCCAGCTGACTGACGTAGGGAAATTTAGCTGAATTGAGAGAGCAGCGTCACCTTTTCAGAGGGGAATGGGAAACAACATAGTTGCAGAAACCTCTCCACAAGCGTGCAGACTCAGGTCCTGCAGTCCCGTGTTTCACAAAGTAGAGCTCCATATGGGCATTTAAAACTCCACTTCTTTAGGATTTATGCATACATGTTAATGTATTGCCTTTTTTTTTTTTGCTTATTTTTCCTTGCCACCACAACCTCTGCAGAGGCTAACGGAAATTCCTGTACTGCCCATCCTCTTTCAGGCGTTTACTGCACTAATTTACGGTTGTTTATGTTTAGACAAACTAAAATATTAGCTTAGAAACCCCTCCTAGCTGAGCACTGCCTCATTGCTTTTTGCCTTTGTACAAGCCTGAGTCTTTTGTGAAATGTGGCCCTCAGCTTCCACCTGCTGTTCGGAGTTAGAATGGCAGGACTCTACCACACAGTTCAAGAAAATAAAAATAGCCGTGCAAACTTCAGTCTCAATAGATGAAAGTGGAATCTAAATGACAGAGTAAACCTGCTCCTGATAAGGCTTTTTTTTTGGTTGAGATTAGCCTGATTTTCCCAGAACTTCAATAAAAGGAGTGTTATTTCCATTGACCAAGTCAGTCGATTTGTAGCTGGTTTAAGAAGCAGTCAGTTTTAAATTGTACAGAACCTGTTCTTCTGTTTTCCAGCTAAAAACCACAGTGACACCCAAGTGTTCTTCTACCTGTGGATTATCTTCTACTTCATCAGCTCTTGCTATACCCTTATCTGGGACCTGAAGATGGACTGGGGTCTCTTTGACAAAAATGCTGGTGAAAACACCTTTCTTCGAGAAGGAATTGTCTACCCACAGAAAGTGCGTATACAGCCTGCTCTTCTGTTAGAGAAGATTTTAATATTTGAGCTAAATCTGTTGAGTTGAGGGCATGTTGTATTTGGTTGTTGGAATGCGATGTGCTGCAGTTTTCTAGCTGTAGAGTTCATTTGTTTCAAAGAGATCATTTCATACTGCTCTCTTTTTTTAGTGACTGAGCAGCAAGTTCTGTGTCTTCCTGAGGGTCTGTCTTCTGTGCAGAACACGTATGATGAGCTATCCTGTTTCTCTGTCTTGTTCTTCAGGCATACTACTATTGTGCCATTGTAGAAGACGTGATCCTGCGTTTTGCGTGGACCATCCAGATCTCCCTCACTTCCATGCAAATCTTTCCGTACGCTGGAGACATAATTTCTACTGTATTTGCCCCACTTGAGGTATTCCGGTAAGGCTGCTTGACTGAACAGTTCATTTCTCTTCTACATTTTTATTAGTTGTATAATGGCAGCATGGTGGGAAGTGCCTGCTTCTTGGATGTGGAAGGTACCGGTCCTTGAAATGGAACTAAGTCTGACAGGAATATTAAATCTGAACAGAGTGCTGAGTGGAGAAGGCTGTGGAGGGCCTGGTAGCAATGCAGGGCTGGGTCCCTCATGCTGCATTTGCAGTTCCTTCTGAACCTAGACCTGATCTTAAGGGGTTTGGTTTTACTAAATTTCTCCTTAAAATTACTGTGTTGAAATTTCCAAAATAAGTTTCTCTTAATTCTCAATTATTCTCAAATCTCTGCTGCTTTTCCAAACACTAATTTGGATCCTGCAGGGTTTCAGGGCTCTTTACACACTTGTACTCCAGCTGGAGACGGACCCCCAACTTCTCAAGATGAATAAAAGCCCTTGAAGCTGAACCTCACTCATGCAGATGGTGGAGGTTGTGTTTTCTTTTAGCGCTGGGTGCCTCCATGCTGTTATCATTAGGGCAATGAATGAGCCTCACGGATCTCCTCTTCTCCAGAGAGTTTGGAAGGCATTGTAGTGGATGCTGCTGTTAGAGATTTGCTGTTTCTCCATACTCCCAGCGTGTTCCTAGAGGCACTTTAATCACAGTGAGAACAGTCAGTGGTACCCTGGTCCAAGTAGCACTGCTTTGCCAAACCTGAGTAGTGCCCGTAAAAGTGGAACTAAATGGGCAATGGTCACTTTTTCTCTACCCAGGCGGTTTGTGTGGAATTTCTTCCGTCTGGAGAACGAGCACCTGAACAACTGCGGCGAGTTCCGTGCTGTGAGGGACATCTCTGTGGCACCACTCAACGCCGATGACCTGACGCTCTTGGATCAGATGATGGACCAGGAAGATGGTGTACGAAACCGCCGCAAGAACAAACAGTGGAAGCGCAGCCAGAGCGTGTCCTTGCGCAGACCTCGTCTTGCTTCACAGTATGTTTTGCCTCTCCTCTAGCGCAACGGTCCAAATCATGTGCTTAAGCTGTTGTTGATGCTTGGTGGCCATTTATGGACTGGGTAACCATAGAAAGATCTCAGCCAAAACAGTCATTCAAAGGAAGGACAGGTTCAATTAGTAAATGAACGTATCTCTGCTGGAGGGTTGATCTGTCCTTTACAACATCATTTTGGGGTTCTCCTAAGCCACTGGAAAAGAGAGTTCCCTTTACAAAATTCCCCTCCTGTAAAAGATAGCCTGTAGCAATTGCCAGAGGTTGTAAATCCAAACCTGGAGGAGAGGTTCCCATCAACTGTCCATTTCCAGGCTTCAGCCCACTCCAAGATTTCAGTTATCATTTGGATAAGATTTCCTGCGTGAGATCTTGGCCTCTTTCCTCTTGCAGATCTGAAGCCTTGCCTTTTTGCTTTTCACTGCTCCTCCATACAGCTGAGATGTGTCCCCACCTTGCACCCCAGCCTTGAACTTGTTTGCTTATCTTCACCGTGTGCCCATGCTCCAAGCATCCCAGGGTTTTCCAGGGTCCAGCACAGCTGCGGAGCCCTGCCCTTTGGCCAAGGGATGAGCTTGGGCTCCATGGGGACACTGAAGCACAGCACATCAGGAGTGTTGTGCAATCCCTGCAGCACATCTCCCTGTTGCATCAGTGAATGGGAGGGGAGGATGGGAGGAAAAGGAGGCTGTGGCGGTCAAGTGGAGGGTGTGCTCTCGCCTGAGCCGCAGCCCTGGGGCCTTGCTTCTCTCATTTCCGTGCTGGCTTGGAGTATGTGGATATGACCAATACCAACAGTCTTCATGTGACTGCTAGAGCCTGAAAAAACTTTATGCAGAGGGGATGTGGGCCAAAACCCGGTTGAATTTCATACAGCCGTGTCTGTTTACCGCTCAGACACTTAGCGATGTCGAGCACGTTCCAAACTAAGCTTCTCTAAGTTTTTGCAGCCCACTGGCAGACTGAGCAGGA
The DNA here is from genome assembly GCA_033558235.1 of Neomorphus geoffroyi. Taxonomy (NCBI): domain Eukaryota; kingdom Metazoa; phylum Chordata; class Aves; order Cuculiformes; family Neomorphidae; genus Neomorphus; species Neomorphus geoffroyi. Next base: position 8,077,541 of record JAUMJM010000074.1, read on the forward strand.
ACAATCCTTTGGATTTGCAGCACCAGCTGCAAAGGCTTCGTGGGCTTTTGTGGGGATGGGTGGATGGACTCACCTCAGCAGCAGAGCCACAGCGGTCCGGTTGGCACAGCCTGGCAGAGGGCACTGCCTGCACGCAGCATGGTGCAGCCTGGCCAGAGCCATGGGGAGAGGAGGCTGAGGGACAGCTGGGATGTATTTATAAGGCTCTGCTGTCCCTGGTGACAGTGGGAAACACTTCCAGTAGCCTGGTCCTTCTCTCTCTGGGTGATTTTTCAAGTGCACTGTGGGTTTACCGTCTGCGTGTGTTAATGGGGATTTCTTCTCCCCAGTGAATGTTTTCTGTTTGTTTTTTTCCAGGTCCAAGGCTTCTGACACTAAGGTCTTGATAGATGACCTAGCGAGTGAAATGAACACATGAGATGGCCACGGTCTCTTATTCCGCGTCCTTTGTTTTCTCGTTCTATTCCCCTCTTCCCCAAGTAACCCGATCTCTGGTACAGTTCCAGCTGAAAACAGGAGAAAACACTGAACACGTTTTCCGAGCTCTTCCAGACCAGATCCTATGGACTCCAACAAGCTCACTGTGTTTCATTTCTTTTCTTCTGGGTTAATTTTAATGTTCTATTTTAAAAAAAAATAAAATATTTTACTTTGTTTTGCCAATAAAGAGGACAGTTTAGGAAAGAAGGATTGTTTACAGTCTCGACAAGGACATACAAACCTATCTGGATAACGAAGCATCATAGGGACTCCCTCATGGGACAGTGCTGAAAGCACACTCGGTTTCTGCTTGGCCCGGTTTTGACTGGTTGAAACCGGACTTAAGTTTTTAAATCGGATTTTTTTGGTTCTCTTTTATTTTTCTTCATATCCAGCGCTGAGGCACTGGCTGCACTTGCAGGGAAAGTGCACTTAGAGCAGTATCTTCATTCATGAAGCTACTTTTTAATTTGATGTAACTTTTCTTATGATTTTTTGGAAATATGATGTATCTGTTGCATATAGTTTTCACATAATTTATGAAACTTAACAACCATATGAGAGTGATTTTGAGTCCTGTGCAATGAAGGTTGTAACGGTAAAACAAACCCGGGAATGTAGATCCTAGATCTCCAGAGTTGTGGGATTTTGCCCTGCAAACACCCCTCTCATAAGACTTCCACCTGTGTTTTCCTATTCTCTCTTTCTTTCTTTTCGGTTTCATTTTATTTTAAACCAAAGTTTCTGATTTTTTTTAGTTGCTGCTACTGCTTCTGGACATGTCTCTTGTGCCGGTTCGACGCTAACTTTCCATGCAGCCATGTGACAGTAGTGCAGATGATCCTAAAGCCCTTTTGAAAGGAGAATTGGGTCCTACCAAGAGTGCAAAACACTAGGCGAACAAAGGCTTCAGAGTGTCTTTCTCCACATCAAAAAGTATTTTTCAAAGCCTTAACAATCCTTTGATGGCGTGAGGGCATCCCATACGGAGCAGGCTTTTCTGGTGTTCTGCAGCCCCGCGCAGCAGAAGTGGCGAGGAGGTGATGTTCCTGTGGGCGAGGGGCTGGGTTAGCAGGCTGGGGTTCGGGAGCGACCGTGTACTGGAGAGCTGTCGGGGAGCGTGGAAAGGACTGCCTTGTGCCCACCCGATGGGGAAGGTGAAGCTGGAAATGGAGCTCCTTGTGGATTCTGTTTTGGAACACAGCTAGGGCTGTGAGGGAAGGGTGAAACTCCTGGTGTAGGATTCTGGCACTGACATCTGTCCGGTGACTTGCTTCTGGTTTGGGTGATGCAATCACAGGAGTCCCTGCTCAGCTGCTCTTCGGTGGTTGTTTGTTTTAGTCAGCTATTAACATGGTTTTTCACACGACTGGTACATTGCATTTTCTCATTTTGCCCGCTCTGCCTCTTGCCCAGAGGGACTAAAGAGGGAAAATAGTCTTCATTTAATTTGAAATGGATTAAAGTTAAGTGGTGGTGAGGCTGTGCCAGGCCGAGGGCAGCGCTGTGAACCTGTAACTGCCTACACCTTTGTGGCCTGCTCTCAGCTCACAAGGAGCCTCTGATAGAGCGGCCAGGAGCTGCCCCAGCTCTGTGGGCAGTGCGTGTGGCTTGGCAGCTGGTGTGTGTGTTGGGGGGCTCCTGGCAGCTCCTGCACATCGGTCTGCTGTGACAGGAGCCCAGCTGGCCTCACCGGGGTTGTGCTGCTCTTCCTTTCGGTGCCCGGGAACCTGTTTTCGTGTATGTAACTCCCTTAGGTCTGTTGTTCAGACTTGAATGGAGGGTTCCTGTGCATGTGGAAGTGGAGTCTGAGATACGAAGCCCCTTGAAATGTTTCCGTTTCCTAACTGGCATTGCAGCAATTGTTGCCTTGTCCAGCCCTTGCGTAGGTGTTTCCAGCGAGGGCGGTGGGAGCCGAGTGAAGCCGTGCTGACCTGGGGGATTTCAGAGGAGGGCAGCCCCACCGACAGGCAACCCAAAATAAATCAGTGCTGCTAATTAAGCAAGTGGTTCTTCATAGAAAGAAGTAGAAGTTACTGATAATTCTTCCTTTCAGAGGGAAGAGGTAATGTAGGGAGAACTTTTGAAGTGATGCCAGTGCTCTGGGAGCCTTCCAGAGCAGGGCATGGCCGGTGGCCTCTGCTCTTTCTGCTGCCCCCATCACTCAGTCAGCCCCAACCTGACAGAGAGGGGCAGGTTGCAAGTTACTAAATTCTTATTCTGTGGTTTATCACATCCTTACGGGAAGCAGGAATTCAGTCTGTCCCTCTGCTGCTTGGACCTGTCTCTCCTCGCATGCTCTGCTCTTTCTCTTCCCTTTTTCTCTGCTTTTTTCTGGCAGGAGAAATAAGGGGGGGGAAAGGGGGAGCTGGTGTGCTACAGCTAGCAAACATTCCTAAAATGAAACACAGTCCCTTTCGGCAGTGAAGGTGCTGTCTCTGAGCAAAGGAGTTCGAACTCCTGGAGGCCTGGCTTTTAAAGGCTCCCAGCTCCCCTCTGCCTGCCTGTCCCCTCCCTCCCTGAGATTTCTGAGAAATCAGATGTGCAGATTCCTCCCGAGAGTGAGCGCTAAAGCCAGGATGGCTCCGTGTCTACAAGAACATCTGGCCAATAAAGGGAGATGTAGCGAAGCCGAGCAGATGGTGAGAGAAAATAGCCCTGTCTCTCCTTGTGAGCAGCCTGCGCACCGGGGGTGAGGGAGCAGGGACAGGCTCGGGTGGCTTCATTTTGTGAGCGGGCTTTGCTGATGGGTGCTTGGAAACCCTGCTGGGGGGAGAGTGGCGGGGTGACAATCCAGCAGTATGGAGAGCAGAGTTAAAAGGAGCTGAGATCTTTTATCCGGTGCTTTAGTTATTGGGATGTAGCTGGGTGGAAAGTGGAAGCTGAGGCAGGTCTGTGCTCTGGCTGCTATGAAGCAGCTCTGGCTTTTGGGTGCTGAGCTCTCCTCGCGATTCCGTGCGCTGGGAGCTTGTCAGAGGTGGTGTGAGGCTCCGAGCGTGGTGGCAAAGCTGCTTGTGTCTGGCTGGAAAGCCTTGCAGAAAGTCCCATCCAAGGGGAGGAGAGGCCACAGTGTCACCAATGAATTTTGGAAATCCCCTTTGAACTCCTCCGTATTGATTCCCTGCTGCTTTCCATCCTTCCTGCTTTTCCAGGGATTTTGGGGGGTTGCAGGGGGTTGGGATTGGCAGCATCCAGAGGTTATTTGCTAGCTGGAGTTTGCTGTGTGGCTTTGGCCATGCCACCAGGGTGCCCTGTCCCCCTGTCTGGGGAAAGCAATGCTGTGGGTGAGGGGGCAGTGGGACAGCTTTGGGCTTCATGGGCTCAGCAACCAGGAGTGGGAGCCGCTCCATCAACGGGAACAAATGCTGTGCCACCGTGTTTTGGAAGAAAGCATTTGCAGCACTCGTGGCTGGGCGCTGTGGGTATCAAATAAGCTCCTACTTCTCAAATCCAGGCGCGTTCCCGAAGGCAGCAGTTGCTCATCCTATGCCTTTCCCTGCTTTGTTCCTGGCCCTTCTGGTTCTGTCGGCGTCTCTGCCGTTTGTCCGAAGCCAGTGATAAGCAGGGCACGTGGGGATGACCAGCAGCAGCTTTTGGCATGAAAACATTGAGGGGGGAAAGTGTATTGTGGAGCAAAATTGGATCCTGCTGCTTTACTTCTCAAATACCTTCTTGTGCTGCTTGTTCTCCATCCTCACCCGTGCTCGGCCCCCGCAGCCGCGTGGGAGGCAGGGAGGGAAAGCACAGTCCTGGTTCAGGAGATCACAATCCCTGGGGATTTTACTGTGGATCTTCCAAGGAGCAAGGGAGACAGCACGAAGCTTTTGAGCTTTGCCTCTGTTTGCAACAGCCAAGTGAACGTGGCCTTCTGCTGGTGCCTGCTGCTCACTGCGACTCCTGTGTGGGGATCCATGGCCCCGACCTGGCGCCGTCGCATGAGACGTGCCCTGAGACTTGGGCATGGCTTGGCTCCCATCGGGAAGACTCAAAAGCCGTTCTGCTCATGAGCTCACTGCCGTGCTGCATCCCCGGCCCCGTGTCCTCCCTCCTCTCCTCGACCGTTCTGCTTTGCACTCGCAGGGGGAAGATGATCTTCTGCCTTAAGCATTGTTATTTTTTTCCATTTAGATTGTTATTCCAGAAAGTGATTGGATTGTTTTGTCTCCTTGAAAAGAGGGGCTGGGGCTCCTGGGGGAAGAGTGGAAAATAACTCTGGTACATCTGCAGCAGTCGCAGTTGGGCTCGGTGGCTGTCACCCCGTCAAACCCTGCCTCCCTTACATGATGCCATCCCCAGTCCCTCACCTCGGGGCAAGCTGTCAGTGTGCCACCATGGTGGGGTTAAACTGCTGTGTCTGTTGGCATCCCTCAAGGGCTTCGGTCCCTGCTGCAGCATCCCAGGTGCAAGAGAAATGGAGAGGAAAGAGCTGGTAATATTGGGTGCACCCAGATGTCGATGCCCCAGCCCTTTTCCCGGTGGGAATCGGAGGCTCTGGCCCTGGCACAGTTATGCTGTGGTGGGTGAGAGGCCCTGGCCCTGCCTGGGAAGACACCCCGTGGCCTGACAGTCCCTTAAGCTTTAGAAACCAAATTACAAACTGTTTGCTCCAGAGGAGAAATTGGGCAGCCTGGTAGAACTTGTGATGACCTCTCCGTCCCGTAGGTCCTCCTGGCGAAGGATCAGTGTTTGGAAGGGGCCTGGGGAGGAAATGCCACAGTTCCCCCTTGGTCCCGCTGCCGCCTTCCTCTCCCTTCCCTGCTGTGTTGGTCTAAATGATCTTTCTATGAAGCCCTGTAGATGTCAAAAGTAATTATGGAGTGTGATTAGTCCTCTGTGGGTGCTTTCTTTCTTTCCTCCTTTCTCTTTTGCTATCCCCTTCTCCACTCTTCTTTTTTGGCTAAGTGGAAAAGGTGAGGACAAAGAATTGCCGCTTGCTTGGACTCATGATGTATCTGTGACTGCGCTATTAGCTGTCTCCTCTTTCCTCCCCAAATGGATATAATTTTTGAAGTGTGGAATACCCTTCTTGATAAGTAGGTTTTAAGAAAAAAAAATAATGCACAATGTGATACTGTTTCATAGTTCCTAGGTGGTTGTATAAAGCAAAGTTACTGTGATTGTGTTTTCAAAGGAAAAAGTGATTGGTTACGAAATCTGTCCTTTTTTCATTATTACAAGCTCTTTGTTTTCCAATGATTTCTTTGGTCCCCAGTCTGTGTGTCTTTCTTCCCACATCCCACCCCTGGTGCTGCACCCACCCACGCGGCGTTGCCCTCCACCGCTTGGTAAAGATGCTGCTCTTGCACCCATGGGTGCTGCAGGCTGTCACTGGTGATTGGAGGTGGGGGACGTCTGCATCCCAGGAGGAGGTGGAGGCACTTGGAGGAGGGAGAGGTTTGAGAAGGGGTTGGAGATGGGCAGGAAGGCTTCACGGGAAGGTGCCCAGGGCTCAAACCCAACGTGCTGGGGATGATGCTGGAGGAAACCTCCTGCCCAGGCTGTGCTGTGCTGGTCCTTCTGGGAGCATTTGGTTGCCTCTCTCCAGCTCGTCTCTGGTCTGGGGTGTTGTGTTGCCTGCGCAATGGGTGACCAGAGGCTGAGCAGCCCAACGCTGGGTTGTCTGGGGTCTGTGCTTTCATTTTGCTCTCTTAAATCTCTTCATCGTCTCTTGCAATCAATCTTCCTCCAGAAGAGAGCCCAGCGCCTTGAAATCATTCTAAGCCTGTTGCTGCTCACGCCAGCCGCTTCCCGGAGGTTTAATCCTGACCGCGGCTCCCTGCCTGGCTGGGAGCAGGAGCCCTGTTGCCCTTGCTTTAGCACCTCACTGGGAGGTTTGTCCCCAGCTTGATGGGGACAACTTCTCCCAGGTGCATTTCACCTCCCCAGCCTGGGCAGAGGAGCCAGGATTCCTCTCTGGAACAGTGTGGAGGTAAGGATGGGTCCCAGCATCGCAGGGGAGGACAGACCCCAGGGCTTGGGTACAGGGCAAAGAGGGTCTCCCTGCCTGGGCTTTTCCACCCAGACCTGCTGGGAGCAGCCTGGGGAAGATGCTCAGTGTCTTCCCCATGGAGCAAGGAATCATCCCCGCTGCCAGTCAGCCCTGGTGCCCGCTGCAGGGCAGGAAGCCCTCGGGCTCAGAGATGGGGGCCACAGGGGTGATGGGGAGGACATTTTAAGAATATAAAAGTGATTTCTCGCTGCTCGTGCTGGCGGGGGCCCCGGCGCAGCCAGAGCCGGGAGGATTAAAACAATTTCATAATCCTGGTGATTTCCTTTTGATCGGGATTATGAAACCAATCACGAATATCAAAAGCTTAAAGCGGCAGCCGGCGTGGGGCCGCGCGGCCCATGGCCCCCACAGCACCCCGGGGACGGCAGCCCCAGCACCCCCAGGTAAGCAATGCCCAGCCGGGCCCCTCGCCCTGCAGGAGGAGTTTTGTGGGGTCTCGAGGGGGGCGGGCAGGGAGGTTGGGGGGCACCACAGGCTCTGCGTTGCACGCTGGGTTTAGGGGTGACGATGTGTGGGTGCCCCAAGCTTGGCTCCCACCGCCCCCCTGCCTGGAGACGCTGGGTCGACTGTGGGGCAGGATTTGGCCGCTGGGAAAGCGGGAAATGGAGCGGGTGCGATGTGTGATGCTCGCAGGAGGGTGCCCAAAGCCGGCAGGCTTTGATGCCAGTTTGAAGGCTGTTGGAGAAAACACCTCCACCCTGGCGGGACTGCTGCCTCCGGCCTTCGGGGCCTCGGCTGGGACCAGGCCTCCATCCCCCTGGGGCCTCTGAAGCCCCAGGCCCTGGTGCAGGGCTGCCCCCCAGCTGGGCACAGCAGGCCCGGGGAGCTGCTCTGGCCTCTCCCCGCTCGCTCCCAAACCCACAGCCCAGACAAAGGACATTCCTGAGGGCCGGCCAAGGCGGCCAGGCTCCCCTCGGCCCCGCACCGCGCGGCTCTCCCCAGCGGGGTCCCCTCTGTCCCCCCACACCGTGGTGGCTTCGCCCTTGGGTGCAGCCGGTGTGGGATGGGCAGCTCGGCTGTGGGGCTGGGGCAGGGGTTGGCCGGGTGCCCGGTGTGGGGGGCGCGCGGAGGAGGAGGAGGAGGAGGAGAAGGAGGCAGGGCTGGCCACGGCTCCACAGCCCAGCCAAGCAGCTGAGCTCGGGCTCTGCTGAAGGGGCCGGGATTTGCTGCTTTGGCCTCTTTTTTTTTTTTTTGTAATTTTTTTCCCCTTCCCTGCTTCCTTCCCTTCTTCCGCCTTCTTCTCCCTCTTCCCAGCCCTCTCCCGATGCTGCTCTGGGGGTAAGGACAGCCCTCGCCTCCCACCCGTGGCCCCATCCCGCTGCTTCCATGACCCCGGGGGGTTCTGGGACCCTGGGGGGGGCCTGGGGATGCTCCCGCAGACTCTGCCACGCGGGAGGCTTTTCCAGGGGTCCCAGCGGCGCTGGGATGCTCCCGGCGGGATGCAGGGCTGCCACTGGGACCATGAGGCTGGCGCAGGATGCGGGACATGTGGGACCCTGGAAGCAGGGGGGCCACAGGGGGCCGGTTGGGGTCTGTCTGGCAGCATCTGAGTTCCGGCCGTCAGGGATCTCTGTTCCGTGGAGTTTTGGCTCAGAAAGCACCGGTTCCTTCTTGGGCACCTTACTGGGTGCCCCAGGGCAGCCGAAAGAGCACGGGCAGGCACCCATGCTCCCCCTCAGTCCCCAGCCACCCTTTTTTGGGGGGGGAGGGGAACCTTTTTTGGGGGGGGAGTTTTGGGGAGCCAATGCTGCTCCATTCCAGCTGCCACAGTGGTGCTGATGTGGCATCAGTGCTGTGGGTGGGTACCCACATCCCTGTCCCTCTCCCCTTCCCCACTGGGCTGTTCCCTGCAGGGGCATCGCACACCTTTGCCTGCTGGGCATGGTCATCACTGTCTCTGCTGTCTGCAGCGCCTCGGGCAGGCGGGACCCACACTGTTTGCAGGAGGTGCCGAGGTTGGTGCCGAGGAGCGTCGAGACAGTGTGGGTGCACCCACCCTCCCCTGGGTTCTCTCCCCACAGGGCACATGGAGGGGGGCTCTCCCGCTGAGACACGGCGGGCACCACGGCCCCCCAAGCAGCACGGCCAAGCCCCAGCCCCAGCAGAGCCCCCCGAGGCCACCCATGGCCCCCACGCCGTCCTGGAGAGCAAGGTGAAGGCGCTGAAGGAGAAGCGGGGAGCTGGCCAACCGGGGACCCCCACGGCCACCCCCGAGCGCCCCTCATCCAAGAAGCCGCGGCCCCGACGGGGAAAGCCGGGCACAGATGCAGCAGCAGGGGAACCACGGGCTCAGCTCCGCACCTACCTGACTGATGGGCTGCTGGACGGGGGGGACCCTGCAGCCACCGCCAGCCCTCCAGCCCCCCGAACTGGCACCCCAGGGCTCTGGCGGGTGCCGGCACCCCGGGGAGATGGGCCAGGAGACACCAAGCCACCCCGGGATGAGAGCAGTGGGTCCCGGGGCTCTGCCTTCCCCCATGAGAAACTCCCCGTGGGAGATGGGGCGCAAACCCCACCGCGGGACCGGGGGGGTCCTTCTGCACCCCCCACCACGATGGAGGGCTGGGAGAGGCTCTCGCTGGCCGAGCGGGTGGAGAGGAACCGGCGGCTGCTGCAGGAGATGCTGGGCCTCACTGTGCCAGGTGCTTATTTTGGGCAGGAGGTGGCTGTTCTGGTAGAGCCGAGGAGAACGGGAAGGAAAAGATTTGGGGTGCGGGGGTGTCCTCAGTTCCATCCACCATCCCTCCATGTGTGCTGCCCCTCCTTCATCGGCAGCTGTAGGAGATGCCCATGAACAAAACAGGGTGCTTCCTCACTGGGATGCTCTGGGTGCCAGAGCAGGAAACCCACTGTCTGGGGCACTTGAGGTCTGCGAGCATTATCTCCCCTTCGCAAGCTGCCACCAGAAAAGGGAATTAATGTCTCCTTTGGAAGCATCTGTCCTGATGACCCCGTGGTCCCCTGTCCCCGTGGGCGCACCCCAGGCCGGTGCTGTTGCCCCATGTCCTGCTCCTCCAGGGTCTCTCTGAGCAGCTGGGAAAGCCCTGAAAGGGGTGTTTGTTAGGACGGGCTGAGCGGTGGGGCTGGGGTGCAGGGAGTGCTAGCGCAGGGGCCGGGAGCTGCAGTCCAGCCGCGCTGATGCCTTTCCCTCTCCTGCTTTTCAGAGGTGCCGGCGAGCGATGGGGACTGGGACTCGGGGGTCTCGCTGCAGGATGCGGAAGGCAGGTAGGTCAGTCCCAGCGCGGCAGGAATGCATATTTCCCTCTTCCCCCCCTCCCCAGTCTTGTGTTTTAAATGCACCCCCCCAAAGTAGCGCAAGGCTCCGGGGGAGGCTTCAGGGGTGCCCCCAGCCTGGCAGACGATGGGGGGGACGTGGAGGGGCTCTGGTGATGCTTTGCTGCAAGTGGGGCAGGAGAGTCAGCCTGAGCCTGGTGTCCGTGGGTGCGTGGGCACGACGGGTCCCAGCCAGGACCCCTGGGTGGGAAGCGAGCTGGGGGAGACGATGGGAGAGAAATTTGCTCCAGGTGCTTAAGAGGATCGAGGCAGCAGGCGTGTGTAATCTTGTTGAACTAATGATAAACCTCAGAGGTACGGACTAAAAATACAGAGGTGGGGCAGGCAGGTGAGCCAGGCGGTGCGCGGGCTGGGGAGCAGTGCCGGGGGCTCGGGGGCTGCGTGGGGGGAAGCAACTGAGCAGGGATGCCCCTCCTGGGCTGCGGTGACCGGCTCTGCTTCACTCTGGCAGTTGGGGTCACTGGGTGACAGCCGGGTGCAGGGCTGAGAGCTGGGAATGCCGCGCTCCCTGCAAGGGGGGGCAGCCAGACCTGGGGGGAAGGCTGGACCCCCTTGGCCTTGCACAGGGGCCTGGCGTGCACCCACCCTCCCGCCGTGAAGAGGTTAAGGCTGGGCTCCCCGAAGTGACTGCCTGAGCTGATTAAAATAATCAGGGGGATTAGGGCCACGGCCAACAGGGAAGGCAGCACTGGAGCAGGGCTGTTCCCCCCCATACCCAACGGATCCCTTGCCCTGCGCCTCGTGGGGCTGGGAAAGACCCACCGCGAGGGACGGAGCGCAGCCGAGTGCGGGGGTGGCCCCAGACCTACCTGCCTTTACATCACCGCTGCTTTTACACCGTTGCGGGTTGGAGGCAGCGGCTGCCTCAGTTTCCCCATCCACCTCTGGGCTGCCCGTGGCGCAAAGCGCTGCCTCGGCTGAGCCGCTGCCCGAGCCGGGCGGGCGCTGAGCACCCGCGGTGCAGGATGTGACCCCTCTTTTCCTGCCTGGCACTGGGGGGGGGGGGGGGGTGGTGGGAGCTGCTGTGCGGCTGCCCCCCAGCACGGCAGCCAGCCGGGCCCCGCTTTCTCCGGGCAGAGCAGCCTCATCGTCACTGTTAAACCATGTCTAATCCCTGTTATTTTTTCCTAATCCCCCTCCTCGCCGCGGGGCCGCAGGGCCTTTGTCCCCGCGCCGGGGCTGGAGCTGAGCCCGCGGCACGAGCAGGCCAAGCAGCTGCTGCAGCGCGCACGCATGAAGGCTCGGACCAACCCGCTCCGCGCCAGCCACGACCTCCTGCTGCTGCCCCCCGCCACTGCCCCGCGGGCCAGGTCAGTGCCAGCCTCGCGGGCCAGGTCAGTGCCAGCCCCCCCCGGCCAGGTCAGTGCCAGCCCCCCCCGGCCAGGTCAGTGCCAGCCTCGCGGGCCAGGTCAGTGCCAGCCCCCCCCGGCCAGGTCAGTGCCAGCCCCCCCGGCCAGGTCAGTGCCGCCCCCCCGGGCCAGGTCAGTGCCGCCCCCCCCGGCCAGGTCAGTGCCAGCCCCCCCCGGCCAGGTCAGTGCCAGCCCCCCCCCCCGGGCCAGGTCAGTGCCAGCCCCCCCGGCCAGGTCAGTGCCGGCCCCGCGGGCACATCCCGACCGCCCCGCCGCTCCCACCGCGCGCTCTGGGGGGGGAATCTGCCGCTGCGGGGGTGTGTGTGTGTGTGTGTGTGTGTGTCTGTGTGCAGAGCGTGTGTGTGCAGAGCATGCGCTTGTGAAGGGTACGTGTGTGTGCCTAGCAGGGATGTGTGTGGGGCAGGTCCGTGTTTGTGCAGTGTCTACACGTGTGTGCGGAGCATGTCTGTGTGTGTGCAGAGTGTGTACATGGGTGTGCAGAGCGTGTCCCTGTGTGTGCAGAGCGTGTCTGTGTGTGTCTGTGTGTGTGTGAAGAGCGTGTCTGTGTGTGCAGAGTATGTCCATGCATGTGCAGAGCTTGTCTGTGTGTGCAGAGCATCTCTGTGTGTGCAGAGCATCTCTGTGTGTGCAGAGCGTGTGTGCGTGCATGCAGAGCGTGTCTGTGTGTGTGCGGAGCGTGTCTGTGTGTGTGTGCAGAGCATGTCCATGTGTGTGTGCAGAGCGTGTCCATGTGTGTGTGCAGAGCATGTCCACGTGTGCAGAGGGTGTCCACGTGTGCAGAGTGTGTCTGTGTGTGTGCAGAGCGTGTCCATGTGTGCAAGCATTGCTGTGTGTGCAGAGCGTGTCCCTGTGTGTGCAGAGCGTGTCCGTGTGTGTGTGCAGAGCGTGTCCCTGTGTGTACAGAGCGTGTCCGTGTGTGCAGAGCAGGCACACGCGTGTAGGCACGTGTGCACATGTGTGTGTGGAGGCAGGGTCTGAGCTGCTGCCTGCAGCCTCGCGCCCTTGCATGCGCATCCCTCTGCTCACCAGAGCATCCCCCGGCCCGGCAGGGGAACACGTGGGGGTGTTTGACTGTTTGACGATAACGCGGAGGTACGAACGGTGCGCTGGGGGCTGGGGGTGCCTCCCCAGGGCCAGCTCGGAGCTGGAAGGCTGTCCTACAGCCGCAGCTCACCACTGCCTGTGCCGGGTCATGTGCAGTTCCGTGTTCCCAGACTGATTAACCACGCTCCTTGGTGCAGAGGAAAGGTGATGGAGGTTGGGCTGTGCCAGCCGGGCACTGCCACAGCCTCTCACCGTTCCGGGCAGCCCAAGGGCTCGGGGGCTGCGTGGGGGAAGCAAAATGAGCAGGGAAGACCCCCCCCCTGTATTGGGGTGACTGGTTTTGCCCCACAACAAGGGGCAGAGGGTTGGAGGGGAGTGGGGTCACGTGGCGGATTCCCTCCTGCCCCATCTTCTGCGCTGGGTGTTCCCATTCCTGCCTCGCTTTCCCAAGGAAGCCTTGCAGCCCCCTCAGCTGCTCCGTGTCCGTCTGTCTGTCTGTCCCCATGCCAGGGAGCCCAGCGGGAGGCCGAGCGTCGCCCCGCGGGATGGCGGCAGCCTGAGCGACTCGTCGAGCGGGGAGTCGAGCTGTGGGCGCCCATGGCGGCCCCGCGGCCCCTCGCCGTCCCGCGTGCGCTTCGAGGACGAGTCGGCCCGCGACGCCGAGGTGCGGTACCTGGAGCGGCTGCAGCTGCGGCACCGCCGGGCTCTGGGCTCGGTGATGCCCTCGTTGGAGCCGGGCGGCGGTGGGCGAGCAGGGAGCGGTGCCAGCCAGCCCAAAGGCCGCGGCAGCGACCTCGTGGTTGGGGGCAAGTGCAGTGCCTGTGGCTCATTCCTCGGTGCCACCGCCAGCCAGGGCACGGACACGCCAGCGGCCACCGACACGGCCGAAAGCAGCCCCGCGGCACACGGAAGCGTCCCAGGGGACAGCGGGGCACCGAGTGCTGCCAAGCCGGAGCCCAAACCCAGGCCTTTGGGCCCCCGCGGGTCCCCGCTGTGGATCCTGCCCTCCCGGCAGCGCATCCACACGGAGAGGATCAAGGAGACGTACATCGGGGACGTCACCTACGTCGATGAGGTGGACTCGGCCCTGGAGAGCACCGACACCTCCGACAGCTGCCGGACAGACAGCGAGGAGGCAGGACCCCGCGGCTCCCATCCCCAGGGGCACCGGGACCCCCAGGCTCGTGGGCACAGGGCCTCCCGCGCCGCCCCACAGCCCGAGGCGCGGGCTGGGAAGGGGACGTGTGTGGCCAGTGGTGGCCCTGGTGAAGGGGATGGGGGCTTGGGCAGCACCGCGAGCCGACCGGGGGCTGTTTGCCCCCTGCCACCGGGCAGAGCCAGCAGCCAGGAGGATGGGGAGCCCCATTGGCATCAGAGGGGCGGTGAGGGTGTGGGAAATGCTGCTCGTGCCAGTGACTCCCCAGACCTCTCCTCACAGCCGAGGGCCAGCACCCCAGTGCCGGGCACCCACCTCCCCGCTCCCCCTCCCACCAAGAAGGCCTGCTCCCAGGTGCCTTGTAGGAAAGCCCTCTTCTCCGGTGGCAGCTGCCGGGCATCGAGCCAAGGAGCCAGCAGCCCGGAGCCTGTTGGTGGGAGTGCTGAGCCCCCCCAGCCTGGGGGTACAGCGGGGCCAGGGGAGCGGCGAGGTCCCTGCAGCCCCAGGTGGCTCCCAGGGAGCCCCCTCCGTGCCTTGTCCACCAACAACTGCAACAACACCCATGGACAGGACGGGCACGATGCCCCAGGGATGGACAGAGGTAAGAGACCTGCGCACAGGGGTGCCCCCTGGGGTCCCCAGCAAGGCTGGGATGTGACTCACTGTGGTTACAGGGGCACCGTTGCAGCCTGCTGCCAACCACATCACCCCGGTGTCCCAGGAGGCTGCCCATCCTGCCAGCGAAGGTGCTGGAACGCCTGGAGCGCAGCAGCAGCACCCGGCTGGGAGCATGGCACATGGGTGAGTGAGAGCAAGGGGCTGCTGGCGTCCCACACCGTACGACAGGTCCTGCATCCCTGAGAATCCCCCCTCAGCACTGGCTAAGCCCCCCCCCCCCCAGCTTCCCAGTGGGACTCTCCCCCCATAGGGTGGTGGAGCACTGGAACAGCTCCCAGGGAAGCACTCACGGCCTGACAATATTCCAGAAGCATTTGGCCAAGGCCCTCAGACACACGGGGTGAGTGTTGGGGTGTCCTGCGCAGGCACAGGAGCTGGACTCAATGACCCTTGTGGGTCCCTTCCAACTCAGGGCATTCTGTGACCTCCCCGGAACTACAGTAGGGAGGTGACAGTATTGCAGCTGTGTTCAAGTCAGTGTTGGGGAGGTGCATTTTCCCCCACAACTGGTTCCACCAGGGCTGTGGCAGCCAGCGTGGCAGTGGACACCCTTGGAGGTGTTTAACTCAATGCCAGGTTCTTTCCTTTTGGGGGGAAAATCAGCTGCTGAACTCTGCCAGCAGCCTCTGGCTGCTTTGGGGCTCCCCAACACCATCCTGCTGGATCTGTGCCCAGGCACAGCGTGTCTCAGCCTGGCAGCAGGGTTCTGAGGCGGTGCTGGGTCTTTGAAGCCCCTTGGCAGGATGCAACCCCTTCAGGCAGAAAGCAGGGGAGGTCTGAAAGGTGTTAAACCACTGTGATTATGGGGAAAATGGGTAGGGAGAGCTCTCTGGCTCGTGAAGCCATGCCTTGTGCACGCTGGGTTACTGCTGTGGGGAGGTGGCTGCGCTGAGTGCCCCCATCTCACCGTGCCAGACACGCAGTGGCTGACTGGCATCATCCCTCTCCATCCTCCTCCATCTGAGGTTCAGTAAAGCCAAGTGCCAGGTCCTGCACTTGGACACAACAACCCCGTGCAGCGTTACAGGCTTGGGGAGGAGTGGCTGGAGAGCTGCCTGGCGGAGAAGGACCTGGGGGTGCTGGTTGGCAGCGGCTGAACATGAGCCAGCAGTGGCCCAAGTGACTACGAGGGCCAGTGGCACCTTGGCCTGTGTCAGACCCAGCGTGGCCAGCAGGAGCAGGGAGGGGATTGTGCCCCTGTGCTCAGCGCTGGTGAGGGCACACCTCGAGTGCTGGGGTCAGTTCTGGCCCCTCACTCCAAGAAGGACATTGAGGGGCTGGAGCGCGTCCAGAGAAGGGAACGAGGCTGGGGAGGGGCTGGAGAACAAGTCCTGTGAGGAGACACTGAGGGACCTGGGGGTGTTCAGCCTGGAGAAGAGGAGGCTGAGGGGAGACCTCATCCCTGTCTGCAACTGCCTGAAAGGAGGCTGTGACGGGGTGGGGGCTGGGCTCTGCTCACAGGTGACAGCGATGGGACGAGAGGAAATGGCCACAAGTTGCTCCAGGGGAGGTTCAGATTAAATCAGGAAAAATTTCTTCCCTGAAAGGGTGGTCAGGGATTGGCACAGCTGCCCAGGGAAGGGGTGCAGTCCCCATCCCTGGAGGGGTTTAAAAGATGGGTGGGACCTGGTTCAGTAGTGGGCAGGTGTGGTTGGACTCAATGATCTCCAAGTTCTTTTCCAACCAACGGTTCTATGGTGCAGGGAGTCGGGGAGGTCATCGAGCCGCAAGAGCAGCAGTGCTTCGGCGTCGGGGCTGAAGAAGCTCCTGTGCAGCCTCAGCCAGAGCACCAAGCAACGCCTGGGCCGCTTCCGCTGCTACAGCATGGAGCAGCTCCCGGCTCCCATCAGCATCCCTCCGGATGGCCCTGGCATGAAGAAGTCACCCTCCCTGCAGTCCCTGCGACTGGTGAGCCGAAATGTGACCCCACCATGGAGGGGGGCTGGAGAGGAGGG
This sequence comes from Neomorphus geoffroyi, assembly GCA_033558235.1. Classification (NCBI taxonomy): domain Eukaryota; kingdom Metazoa; phylum Chordata; class Aves; order Cuculiformes; family Neomorphidae; genus Neomorphus; species Neomorphus geoffroyi. Next base: position 8,093,528 of record JAUMJM010000074.1, read on the forward strand.
AGTCCTGCAGGAGGGAGGTGCTGGGTTGAAGCATTCCTGAGCATCACTTCATGGTCCCAGGGGCCAAATGGGGAATGGGAGGAGGAATATGGGAGTGGAAGAGCAGATTTGGGGAGAGGAGAGGGGACAATTCAGTTTGGGGTCATGGCCTGTGTGTCCCAGCTTCTGTTTGGGAAGGGGGATCTGGGGGAGGTGGGATGTCCTCATGCCTCCTGCTCCCTGGGCGCATTGGCAGGGAAAGGGCTGCGACACCACACAGCGTTCCTGGTTATCCCTGTCTCAACTAGATGCCTTTCCCCAGGTGTCACCCTTCTGCCAGCCCCAAAAAGCCTCTTCCATCCAGAACCTGCATCCCTTCCTGGGCAAGGCGCCCCGCGCCAGCGCCTACCTCCTGCCCCAGGCCGCGGCTGACAGGTAGGATGGGGCCTGGCGTGTCCCCAGGAAGACTGTTTTGGGTTTGCATGAGCATCACCCTGCTCACCCCATCTCCCTTCTCCCTGCAGGAAAGGGGGCTCGGGGCCACGGCGCTCGCTGAGCGTGGAGGACATTGGGGCACCCGGCCGGCTGCGTGCGGTGGGACGTGTGGTGGAGGTCTTCCCCGATGGCACCAGCGAGCTGGAGCTGCAGCGACCGCCCCACGGCGCCTTCGGGTTCTGTGTCACCTCAGGGCATGGCCGGCCTGACACAGGTATAGTGGGGCTGTCCCAGAGCACCCCTGATCCCAGGGATGGGCGGAGGGGGCTGCTCCATCGCCATGGAGCTCCAAAGGGGTGGTGGTGGATGAGGGGCTGGATGCTGCCACGTGTGGCTGTGGCCGCACAGTCCCTTGTGTCCATCAGCCCTTGGCTTGGGACACACAGCCCATCCTAAAGGCCATTTATAATGGATTCGTTGCTGGGTACCAGCCCAGCGTGCAGCCCTTGGGCACCCCTTGGGGCACAGCCTCAGCCATGAGGTGCAGGTGGGGGGCTCACCCACCCTTGTTCCCCTCCATAGGTGTCTACGTGCAGGAGATGGCGGATGCCGGCACGGCCAAGCTGTACGCGGGGCTCCTGGGTGTTGGGGACGAGATCCTGCAGGTCAACGGGGCGGCCGTCTCGGGGCTGGGCCTGGCCTGCATCCGTGAGCTGCTGCTCCACGCGGACACCCTGTCCCTCCGTGTGCTCAGGCACCGTCCAGCACCCCGGTAGAACCAGCACGGCTCTTGGAAAGCCCACTGGGAGGAGGACAATGTCCCGGGATGCTGCAGGACAGCGTGATGAGGACCAAGCTGCCCTGCGGTGCTGGGGTCTGCGCTGCTCGGGTGCAATGCCTGGCTCCTGCTGCAGTGAGGCAGGCAGGTTTCCCAACCCCACGGAAGCAGAGCAGGACCAACGATCCTCCCAGACAGTGTCCAGTGTTTTCAGGAGCTGCCCCGAGTGTGGGGACAGGGACCAGCCCTGCCCTGCCTTGGAGTCAGGGTGGATGTCTCCCACTCCAGGGTGGCCAGCACGGGGATGCCCCCTTCCTGCATCCCCATCTCTGCCGGTGCTGGAACCCTGTGCCCACAGGCTGGTGGGTTTCTTTTAAATTATTTCAAACTGCAACAACAACAAAAATCACATATCTATGTAATCATGAAACATGGTGCCCTTTGCTTGCAGCTGGCTGGGAGGTGACACTCGGGGACTGGATGCGTCCCAGCCTGAGTCGTGGGGCTGAGGCTGGGGAGCCATGTGGGTGCTTTCTGTAGGGCTGAGCCCCCCCCCCAGCCGGTGTAACAGCAGTGGGAGGCTGATCCAGGTCGCCGAACACGTCCTGGCTGCAGGGTGGAGTGGTGCACGGTCCTGGGACACACGGAACTGGGCAGGAGGAGCTCTTTAGGGCACAAGGACACGTTTGGTCTGTGGGGTGGGGAAATGGGAACAGGGCACGGGGTCAGTGCTCCCCACAGAGCTGTGGAGGGAAGGGGGGGCTCTCCCTGTTGCCACCCAGAGGCAGCCTGTGTTTGGGGGGAGGTCTCTGAAGGGCTCCGATAGCCACGTCCTGACCGAGCTGTGCTGCTGGGGGGGGCCCGGCTGCCCGCAGCACTCCTTGAAGAGCAGAATGACTCCCATTCCTGCTCTGGCAAGCAGTGTGGTGGGAAGCACAGGGTGACAAGGGCTGCGCTCCTCTTCCCTCAAGCATCCATCGTTAATTAGAGAGGGGCCTGTGCTCCTGCTGTTAGTTTGGGGAGGAGGGGGTGTCTGTTTCCCTGCCACAGAAGGGGACACTTGTGCTGTGGCACCGGGGAGGCTGTGCCGGCCAGCAAGTGGAGGAGGCACCTGCACCGGATGGAACATGGCTCCTTCCCGCTGGCTGCCCTTCCTGCCCTCTGCGCGGAGGTGCCCCCACATCTGGGCAGCAGCTGCTCACGGTACAGAGGGGACCCCAGAAACTGCAGCTGCTGCTTATGCCTTAAAAGCCAGGAGGGTGATGCTCAGCAAATGCTGGTGGGAGCTCTTCCTGCTATCCAGCGTCAGGAGATTCCCCCCTGCTTGTCCCCAAGGAAGGGTCACTGCAGGAACAACCGGGGATCGCTGCTGCGCCGCACTGGGCAGCAGCAATGCATTTATTTAGTGTTAAACAGAGGGGCACCACCAATAATACAAAAAGCAAGTGTACACAGGAAAAGCACCGACGAGAGTTTGGTGGCTTGCGGTGATGCCAGCAGCTGGGCCCCCTACGACAGCACGCCAGGCTAACGAGGGAGTCATTCCCAGAGGATGCACAACCACACTGAAAACAGCGCAGCGACTGGAGCTGTGCAAATGCTGGCTTCCCCATCGGACTCGCGCTCCCAGGAACCTGCTCTTGGAGAGGTATTCAAGCCCAAGGAGCCTCGCAGAGACTGCGACAGCCAGCCCTGGAAAGGAGACACTGTATTTCTTGCAGCATAACCAAAAGCAACAAGGTGCTCTGCAAGGATGAAGAGCAACAGCAGAACTAATGAATGCAGGCTGGTGCTGAGGGGACGTGTGCGTTAACGAGAGCACCTGCCCAGGCCTGGCAGGGCAGCTCGGTGCCAGCCCCAGGCTGGTGCCCGGCTGCGGAAGGCACAGAGCCGCCAGCTGTCAGCACCCAGCACCTGCAGGGGGACAGGGAGGAGTGTTCTGTCTGGGCTAAGCATCCCAGAGTTAGAGTCTGGTGGTGAGCTTCCTGCTCGGGGAGGACCACTTTCAGCGGTGATTTGCAATTTCAGCAGAAGTCTTAGCGCCAGCACCAATTAACTTCCTCCCCCAGCCCCATCTGAGACCCAGATGGGAGGCTTAAGCCAGCGTGTTCCAAGTCTTTCGGTGTTTGCAACTTAAATATCAGAGTAGACTTTAGCAAGAAATAGTCTTTGCTTTCCTGAAGGGTCACCCCATATTCCTGCAATCGGTGTTTGCGGCACAAAGCCTCCCCCTGCGCATTTGTCCCCAGCGATACCACCAGAGTGAGCTTTCTTCACCACATCTGGGTATCAACCACCTGGGCAACACCTCATGCTCTGTAAAAGGGGCCAACTGGGCTACTCAACACTGCTGAGACAGATCAAGTGGCAAACTCCAAGGTAACAAAAGGATGGGAAGTAATACAGAAACAAGGTTAGCTTGGAATCTCCTGCCTTTTGGCTGCTTACAATGGAGGCGTTGAAAAAATAGCGGCTGGGAAAAATTAAGACATCCTATTTACAAGTTCATACGCACTGAAAATACATAATTGAGCCCCATTCCTCTGACAATGCAGGTCATGCTCCTGCAGAGAGAACAGGGCTCAAACGGTCATCAAAAAAATCTTTAAAGTTTTTTTTTCCTTAAAAAAAATAAGTTATTTTAGACCTGACAAATCACTTGCCAACGGGAAGCAGCTGTTAAACAGAAGCAGTTACTCAGTTATACAAGGGCAAAGAAAGCGTCAGTCAATGAGCTTTGGAGGCTTGTATAACGAAGGAGGCAATTTTAAAAGCTTTAAGAAACTCACTCTCCGACTAACGGCTGTTTGCCAGCTTTCAGCGTGCACCGACCCGAGTTTAAAGCTCTGGGGTTTCTGATCGCGCCCGGCCAGGCGACGACAGGACGCTGCGCCCTATGGCTCACCTGCATCACCTGCACGTAAGCGTTCTGCTGCAGACTCACTGGTGGTTGGTGGCACCAAGCCTGCCTGAGGGAGGGAGGGAGGGAGGGGCAGGGGTGTTTGGCCAGGGCTCCCCTCCCTCGCTGTGGGGGTGCAGGGTTTCACCGCTACTGCTCCTCCCGGTAATGCTTTTGGCTCCCAAGCACCCGCGGGCTGGCAGCGCGGTTTGTAATGCCCAGTGAAATCATTAATTCTTCCCCACCGTCATGTCCTCCCCAGGGCTCGCTGCTCTGTGTCTGCATCCGACCACAGGCGGCTCGGGACCGCTACAACCGGCTCCTACCTGCATGGGGTGGAAGCGCAGGGGTCAAGTCCCCCTCCAGCTGCCTTGGTCCAGACCTGGAGTCCAGGTCCAGAGGGCACCACACCAGGGGAGGAGGCAACTGCAGTCCTCCACCCCCTCTGCCCGGGGCCAGGTGAGACATCGATGGAGCCGAGCTGTGGTCCTCGGAGAAGAACAGTGAGAGCTGGACACGGGTCTTCTTGCCGGAGATCTCTGTGGGCGGACGGAAACAGTGAGAGTTTCATTTCCCCGTGCTACGGGGGCGAAGGGGCGGGGAAGGGGCATCCAAAGAAGTTCAGTCCATCACAGGACGAAAAACAGGATGAGCACCACTAGCAAGATGACGAAGAGGACAATAATTGCACACCACTGCCGACGATCTGGAAGAAAAAGGAAGTGTCAGTCTTCCTGCTTTTACAGAGAAGGAAAACGGGGAGAGCTTTTCTTCACTGTACTGCTAGGAGCCCAGTTTGAGCTTGAAGAAGGCAGGAAAAGCCAAAGCAAGTCCTTTGGCAACCTGCCCCACTGCAGCTCATTGGACGACAGTGTTTCCCCTCCGGGATGTGTCTTTGAGGACAACTATGGGAATTCTGAGGCTTCTCCCCAACCAAGTTCAGACAGATTTGATAAACCAGTTCAAAAATGATCAGGAGGAACGGGCAGGGAGCTGCTGCGTGTGACTCCTCATTTGGGGAGTAACCTCATTGCTACAGGAACAAGGTTTGGTGAAAGCTGCCCAAAAGAGCTTTGCCAGGAAGAGCCTGTGGCAGCTCCTCTTAGGAGATTGCCAGAAATCCCCTGGATGTCTTTCCACCTCGCTGGCCCCTTCTGCTCTGCAGGAGCTCAACGCTGCATCGCCTCTGAGAGCTGCTCTCTGTCCGTGGCTGCGTCTGCGATGTGAGAGAGCGAGCCCCTGCGAGGCGATGGTGCAGCAGCAGGGACAGGGCTGCTGGCACCCCCCGACTCAAGAGTACGGCAGGCACCCCAGGAAAAGCCCCAGCATGGGTGACAGCAGAAATGCGCTTTCACAACTATAATAAGCACTCTGCAACAATGGAAGCATTTTTCCTACAGGAAAGGGGAGATACGCAAGGTTTGCCAGTGGTTAGGTTGCTACTGGAGACCTAAAGTGCACTGTCAGCACTCCAAACGGTCTCTCTAGGGCTGGATTTCCACAACCCCATGAATTCCCTGGCCAGCCCAATCCTCCGGAGCAGAAACTCTGCTCCTCTTGAGTTGTTGCTGTTTCCACAAGCTACCCGAGCACCCACAGGACAAGGTAACGGAGGAGGTGAGCGCTGGGGAGAGGAGGGATGGTGGTGGGGGACTTCCTGGCAGGCACGCTGAGCTTCCTGTTTGCGCCACCCACCCGTGGCACCCTGCCAGCCCACCAGCTTCAGGCACAGCCTTATAAGGACTTTTCTTGTGGGCTCAGCCTCCCCCTCTGTGCAGAAATTGCCTCTTTCCTCACCAGCTGAGAGATTTATCTGACCATATATCTGACCGACAATAGCCCTGCATCCGGCAGCGCCAGCTGCCTGGGGGCAGGTGGGATTTGGGAAGGGGTTTGCCAAGGTGAGCAGGGGAAGCCACACACGGTGGTGCGTTTCATGGCACCTTGAAAGTTTTTACTCAGCAGGCAGCCTACCCTCCTACCATCCAGAGAGGGATTTTGCCACTGTGGCAGCAGCAGCATAAATAGAAAGGTATCTGTAATTAAAACAAAGGCAGAGGACAGGCTGCAAAGCAGAGTCTGGGTAGGAGAGGCTGCAGGGCTTGGAAGTCTTCCCCCTTTTTTAAGAACTGAGAACTGCTGCTTCCTCTCTGCTCGGGTCTGGGCTGGCTGTCAGTGGGTGGGAGCACATAGTGTCCCAGCCCTAAGATGCAAGGGCTGGATCCCACTTCCCAGGTCCTACCGCTTGTCATGTGAGACACTTTGGCGAGCTTCTTCATGACGTTATCCAGCCGCGACTGAGTGCTGTCTAACTCGTGGGAGAAGTCGTCCAGCATCCTGGGGACACAGAAGCACAGCACTCATCAGCAAGTGGTACATCCCTTCGGGATTTCTCAGTGCGTGTGATCAAAACACTGATGGGATCGGTGTATCACACCTCGGTGGAAAAATGCAACGTGACCTGGTTCCCTGGAAGCACCCAAGGAGGGGGGAAATCCTGCTGAACAGCAGCTCGGCTTTAGCAGAAAGTGGGAAGTCATTTGGACTCCTGTTGGACTGGTTGCCCCAACGTGTTTGTGGATAAGGTCTACGCACCCCTGCAAGGTGAGGAGTGGAGCTTTTTCCTCCTTTTAAGAGGAAAGTCTCATTTATAATCTGCGATTAGCAGGGACTGGTTAGATAGATCAAGGTGCTTGCAGCTCAAGCTAAAATCTTGTTCCAGTCATGTATCAAGCAGGAATGGGACTTGCAATTGCTCTTAAGGTGCTTTTTAAGGTCTGCATGGAATTTACCCCTCTACTTCCTCCACGCAGCAACTGCAATGGATCTCAAAGCCTTTCCAAGGCTGTGCTGTGCCAGGGTCAGGAACCCATTTGAAGAGAAATGACCAGGTCCAGAATCAAGGTACCAATCCAATTGTCTCCAGACAGCGGGAATTTAAAGCTTAATATGTTTTAAAGAACAAGTTCCTTCACTTGGAGTTCTAGGGCACTTGTTAAACCTTCATTCAGTGGGGAAAGAGTTGTTAAAAACTTGTTACAGCAGCTATCTGCTACTGCCTAGCAAGCACTGATGGCTTATGTGATGATCTGGAACCAGACATACCACACTAATCTGCTTCCGTGAGAGCAGAAGACTCCCACGTTGCAAAACTTCCTATAGGAGGTGGGTTTAAAGTTCCTCCTCTCATGACAAGGGACACGGCCCTCCAGTCTCATGTCAGCCAGGGTTTAGGCACGAACCCTTGAAGTCTCCCTGGAAATGGCAGCTCTTAGTCTGTATAACTGGAAACTTTATGCACTTGTTTGCAAAGGATGCACTGGGAAAGAATTCTAATTTATATGTAAATGGTGGATGGCAATGACTTTGCGAGCTACCCTTTAACCCTTTGCGTGGGTGAGGGTTATTTTTAGCTTCAGTTATGAACAGCAGCTCTGTGCTGCATGTTCCAGAGCGGCAGGGCAGAGCTGAGAGCTCCCAGGTCAAGCAGCTATCCAGGAGCAGCACAAACCCCTGTGGGGTGGGAAAGCGCCCAGTCTCCCTATCACACAGCAACTCCCCTCATCTATTCAGCACTGGTGGCTGCCTGGAGCCAAGGAGGTAACTGGGTGCCAGGGGGAGTGTGTAGAAAGGAGAGAGAAGAAAAGGTAAACTGGCAGCTGAGCCTGCCTTTGGTGCAGGTTTTCAAACGAACGAGCCTGCAGTTGGATTCTTGGAAATGCTTTCCACTGCCTAAAAATAAAAGCTGGCTAGGAGAGGCTGGCTGAGGGACTAGCAAATCCAAAGCCCTGAGAGGGACAGGGATAAGTGTGTGAGGACCCCACACTGTGCTGCTGCCAGCCTCATGCTGAGTTTTCAGCCCCGTGCCTCACACTTACACTGCTTGCTCCTCCAGCTCCCCTCCGATGCGCTGGGACATGTTCTTCAGTACCCCGATGCTGCCAGAGACCAGCTCCAGCTGCTCATCTTGCTGCTCCACAATCAGCTGGGGGCAAAGAGAAGGGAAATTAGAAACTCATTACAGGTCTGCCTTCCCCTGCAGCTGGGTCAGAGGCAGCTGATCTGGTGGACAGACACTTGCTGCTCAGCTGCAAGACCTGGGCCCAGACCAGGAACGAGGACCGTGTTCCTAAAGAATGCTGAAGAATTACCAGCTGCAGGAAAGCCTTCCCAGCATGGCAACCCTGCAGCACAGCAGGCTGCAGTCTCCTGATATCCCTGCAAACCACCTCAGCCATGCCCCTTCCTACCCTGCTGCACCCACCACAAAAATGACTCTTGAAAACCACAGGGGGCTGGTCACCAAAACCTTCACAAGCCCCCCCTGCCTGCAACAGGCACAGGGAGACACGCTGATGCTGTGCTTGGGAAGTGCAACCTGGAACGTGCTCCAGCTAGCAAGGGGTTAATAAGAGCAAAAGCCTGTTGCAGCTTCTACAGCTAAAAATAGCAAGCCTGGCTCAGAATGTGCTAAAGGAATAGGTCTGCTGATGTTTTAAGTCATTTTCAGGGCACAGTCACGCTGAGGATTAGATTTACCCTAATTACCTACTTCTGAACCTATTTATCTCCCTCGAGTCAGTAGGTAAAACCCATCTGAAAGCCGGGGTGGCACCATGGGTCAGGAGCTCGAGTTAAGTTTGCCACCTCCAAGAAGCTGCCTGGTTAAAGGCCTGCACCTGGGCTGCTCCAGGCAGGTCTGCACGCTGCACGGGCACTTCTCCAGACAAACTCCCCCGCGGTGGGGAAGCGCCTCACCGAGGCTCTTGCAAAGCCCTCGCAAGCACAGGCTTTCTCATGAATCTCATGTTGACAAAGGCAGGAAAAGGAAGTGAGCACGTGCTCCTGCTCCCAGCCTGTTCTGATGAAGATGCACAAAAACAACAGTAAATATCAGCTCATTTTTTCAGCCAGGGGAAGCTGTGTAGAAAGAGGCGGGCTCTCTTGTTTGCACGAATTCAGCAATCCTTGCAGTATTAAAAACTAGCGTGCTACATCTTCCAGATCATTTTGTTTGCCTCCTGGACAGAAGACCCAAGCCTCAAGAATTAAAATCTCTGCTCCAAGATTCTTTAGGAAGAATTTCTTCACTGAAACGGTGGTGAGGGATTGGCACAGCTGCCCAGGGAGGGGGTGCAGTTGCCATCCCCGGAGGTGTTTAAAAGACGGGTGGATGAGTTCCTTAGGGACAGGGATGGTTGGACTTGATGATCTCAGAGGTCTCTTCCAACCTTAGGATTCTATGATTCTATGATTCTAAGATGCATCCAAAACTGTGCTGTACAGGAAACACATACACAGGTATACGTGGCAAGCAAAGAGGAGGGCTGCCAGGCTCCCGGATCCAGACCATCTAACGACTGGATTTTTTGGCTCTTGCAGCCCATCCCTCGTCCCCTTGGCTCCCATTTGGCAAGCAAAGCTATTTAGTCCACATGGTGCCAGCTGCCTTACCTGTTGTTGAGCTTGCTGCTCCTCGATGAAGTGTGAATTTGCTAATTGCAGCTCCCGGTCCAGACGGCTGTATTTGTCATGTCCAGAGCTCCAACTCTGATTCCCGCTTTCTCCCAGGAGAGCCTAAAGAGACGCAGAGAGCCCTTAGGAAACACCCTTGTGTCCACTCACAGTCTGTCCACAGGGTGCAGTGGGAAAGGTAAGATGAGGCAACACTTGTACACGTGCACACAGCATCCTTGTCCCTCTGCTCTACTGCTACCCAGCCAGAGAGCTGTCACAAACTAAACCAATGCCAGCCTGGAAGCCTCTACAGCCCAGCACTGCAGATATGACTCTCCGGCAGCAGCAGTGCGACCGGCAGACGCTGTATACAGGAGGTGTGCACAGCACAAAGGACAAACAGAGGTCTGGTAGGACTTGTAAGCTGGGAAGTGCCTGGATATATTGTGACAACAGATGTACAGCTCCAACCCAACACTGCGCTGCTAAGGACAGGGGTTTGAGAGGGTCTGGATAGAAGTACTTAACCAGGGTGCTGATAGTAAAATAGTGCACTACGTAACCACAGCAGTGTTGTAGGCTCATGTTCTTGGATTTCAGGCTACCTGTTCCTCCAGCATACCACTCAGCTGCCAGCGTACAAGATTACCTGGTCTACAACCCGAACAGAGAGGCTTGCGCAAAGCTGGCAGAGCCGTGGCTTTCCAGCTGAGTAAGTTTAGTCCCTGGAACGGGTATAACAAGAGCAACAGATGTTGGAGGATGAACATGGCCTGCAGGTAAGCCATACCTTGCAGCACTATGAATGGGTTTGGGAGCTCAGTGTGGAGATGAGGCTGACCCGTAAGGAGACCGCTTCGCAGCTTCTGGTCACAGGAGGGTGGGGACGACCGAGTGTTTATGAACAGCAAAATAATGACCAAGCTGCTCCAGCAAGCTAAAAAGATGGTCTCTATGGTTCTTCTGCCTTACAGGGTTCAAGGAGGGGTGAGGAAAGATGGCAGACTGATTGTGCAGAAAGTCAGCACGATATCTGGCTTTGTCTGCCTCGAGACGCTGAGCAAGTCCTGGTTCTCTTGGGTTTGTGGCAAATGCAGCTACTGCTTATTTAACGCAGAGCACTGGTCCTGCTGCAGCTTCAAGAGACCTCTGTTTGCCAGCCTCAGCCTGTGACGGTCAGGGTCACCAACAGTGGACAGAGGCACGCTGAAAAGCTGCTGCAGCCCAGCCCAGCCCAGCACAAGCTCCACGGTCTGGAGGGAAGGTGAGGGGCTGGGGAAGGGAGAGGAAGACAGCAAGGGGAAATCAGCTTTCCTGACCAGATGTTGCCGTGCGAGCTGGACCATATGGTGTCCTGCAGCGAGCAGGAACTTCGCGCAAAGGCAAGCGGCAAAACGCAGAAACAGCTACAGACTTGTCTGAGCAAGGGTACAAGGGACTTTCTTTCTCTGAGTGTTTGCCAAGCACGTTAATTAACCCCGTAACAAGCTCGGGAATCAGCTCTGCGCTTCTCAGCAGCTTGTTGCAGTTTGTCATTTTTGCCCCAAGTGGTAAGATCGATGCAGTCAGATAAGCTCCCTGCACGAACTGTGCACCAGCTTTCACTGAGGCAGCTCTGGAAGTCGGCTGAGATCTCCTTACAGCCGTCCCGTCTGCCAGGGAGGAGCACAAGCTGCATCTATTTCTATTCCTTAGATTACAAGTGCGACAACCTGAGACTCTCTGAGCTTCTTCCATCTTCTTACATGGCTAACTATTACGAGGCAGCTGTGTGAAGGATATTGCAGCATCTTGGCTCCTAAATACAGCAAAGCGCAGGATTACATTCCCTGACATGGATTCTGAGTCTGTTCCTCCCGAGGAGGAGGAGGAGGAGGGAGATTCCCCTTCGCACAGGATGATGTAACACTGACAGTTGTACACAAACAGATCTGAAGACAGAGACAGATGGCGAGTGCTGACTTACTGCTTTGAGAGACAGGCTTGGAAGAGGGTGACAGCAACGTGCCCGAGAGAAACTGCTCTCTCAGGTTAGCAAAACAGACACGGTTCAAACACACAGCTTTGCCACAGCTTGCAAGCCCCCTCCCAGAACAAAGGCTTTCAAGGATAGAAGGAATATACATTGTAATTACAGCTTTTACACAGTTTTGATCAATGCTATACACTCTACCTCACAATGTGGGGCCTCAGAATGAGTGAAAATGTAAGTTTCACCCCACACATATCTTAAGACAACGGCTCCTAGAGCTGAAACATTCCCCTCTCTCCTTAAAATATCGAACAGCATCTGCATTCATTAAACTTGCCCGTTTCTGGTTCTCACCTGTCTGTTTCTCCTTTCAGCCAGTGCTTGCATGGAGGAGTTTGACATCTGATCCTTCATTTCCTGTTTTTTCAACAAAAGAAGCAGTATGTGAGCACTGGATTTGAGGTAGCAGGCAGTTTCATGGTGCTACAGGGCTATCTATAGCCAGCAAGGCTCCTTTAGAGGGACTGAGGAAAGGGAGGCTTGCTTTTAAAATGTAGTGTTGAAGAGTCTGAAAGGATGTTGTAAAAAACTTCATCAGAGTTCACTGTTTTATTAACACCTGAATCAATGGCAATGGGATACTTTGAAAATATTCCTTATTTCCTACTCATTCTGCTCCATTACAGCCAGAAACACTTTGATTTGTATAATATAACTCATTTGTATGACGTAACTAATGTTCCTATTGGCAGATGTAAGGAAGAGTCATGTTCTTCACGGTCTTGGAAGCCTGTAACCATATGTGTTTTATTCCCTGTTGCATCTGGTTTTATATTTCACAGGAGGAGACAGACTTTCTCACCCTCTGGCCATCCTCTCTGACTGTGCCTATGCCTTCTCTTTTATCAATTAAGTTTTGCTGTTCAGTTCCTGTAGAAGATCACTACCACAGTAGGCTCCTCATCACAAGGTCAAGTAGTCTAGAAAAACTAGACTACTACAGGGTAAATTAGCAGCTAGTCAATGCGATCTAGCAGGGGTTGAGCCACCAGCACGGTTCTGATGTCCCCAGAATGTTTAGGTGTGTTTTATTGTTCAGAGACGTGTAATGCACCACCTAAGAGCACCAGATCCCACTCGGTTACTTCTCACTGGATAAGGCAAACGCAGCTGTGCATCACGAATTCCCCCACGGAAACTGGAAGTCAGCTGCACAATGCCACTAATTAATTTAACAGTAAAAGACGCTGCTCCAAAACCCATTAGCCAGCAGTTTCCAGACAGGAAAAGAGGACCAGAGAGTGGGCTTGCCTGATCTTGCCTGTTTGGGGGTGAACTTCACTGAGGGCAAGGCAGCAAACACACACCTGCTACCTGGGGCCAGTGTGGTTTTGGGATAAGTTCCCAGGCAGCAAGGCTCTGGAACTGCATCCAGAGCTCAGGACTGCAGGTAGGGTAACAAGCTTGCTGCCAGCCACAGCAATGCATTTTGTGAAGCAGGAGCATCAGAGTCACGAGGGGCAGCAGAAACCAAGCTACGCTCAGTGTAGCTATTACTAGGGAGAAAACTTCCTAACAAGCAGCTTGTTACCAGGCAGTGAAGTTTTTGGGAAGATGTTTCTTCTCTATTTATCACCACCAAGTTGTTAAAAACCTCCTTTTGCTTCTAAAGGGTGAGCTTAAACTTAAAAAAATCTTTTTCCGAGTTAAAAATAAATCTAGTGGTTGTTTGGATGGTTTTGTAGCAGTAGGAAGTTGAAGTCACCGCGTCAATAATGCTGGGCTTTAACCCTCTGCTGGTGCTCAAAGTGGACTCTGCTTTTGAAAAGTAGTGCTACAAAAGCACAGGACAGTCGTGATTTCCTTCAACTCTGAAGGGAGGTTCCAGCCTTCCCTGTGTCGCAGCGGGGTCTTCGCAGTTTTGACAGGTTCCCAGGCTCGCTGATATGGGAGATATGAAACCCCAAGGGGCAGCAGCAGCAAAGGAGGGTAACTCCATGGGCACCTGCACTCCCACAGCCCCAAACCTGTCTGGGCAACCCTGGCAGGGAAGAGAAGAAAGCTCCCAAGAGGTTTATTCTCTGCCCTCCACTTCAGCATGGAAATGGCCACAGGCTTTCCTTTTTTGAACCACTTCATCACCTCCCCACCTTCCTCCTTACCCTGACCACCTGCCGTGTGCTTGTGATGAAGGCTTTCCTGATACCCAGCTCTGTGGCATCCAGGTTGAATTTCCGTGGGTTCGCCTCAACGATGCGTAGGCAGCGAGTCAAGGAGTCTCCGTTAGCGGTTTTGGGTACAGACACACAAACCTTGAACGAGCCGCAGTGGGCAGCTACCAAGTGGCCATCACGCTCTGCCTTTTCCCAAAATTTGATTAGCAAAGCACGGAACACTAGAGGAAAAATCAGGCATGGCAGGAACACACCGTGCAGAACATACACCACTGTAAGGCTTCTCTCTCCCTTTTTTTGGTTCTCTGATGCTGTGCCGTGTTTCAGGAGCATTTAGATGAACACAAGGGAAAAGGAGTATTTCTGGAAGCCAGCCTAGAGTATGACTGACTACACAGAAATCCAAACTCATGCAACACAATACGCTTTCCAGAACAAAGCATCTTAGAATATACATTGTCAAAAGGAAAACAAGAAGGCGAAAGGAAAATCCTTTTGCTGAATGTATTTCCCTTAATTTCTCAATTGCACTTCGAGAAAAGCTGACATAAATGCAAAATTCAATCCCAAATAGTCCCCGCTTCTGCAAAAAGTAATTTCTGGAAAGCACTGGCACTTGGCTATTTTAGTTCAACTGGGGAATTGCATGCCTCTATCTGCAAAGGACCACAGAAAGGATATTAATTGTTTCATCCAAGTCTTCCAGGTCCCACTCGATGCTCCGCAGGTTATTCCTGAGCTCATTAGTGGTCCAGTCAATTTCTTCTCTTGTGGCAATGGAAGGATCTTGCAAGAGCTCTGTCCACCTCTGGAAGAGCCCTTGGGCAGTGTTCACAGCTTTCTGCACCTCCCTGCAGCAGGGGTGATTAAGGAGAAGCAAAGGGATTACCATCAGTGGCTCTGCTGCAGTCACATGGGACAGGAAGCATGGATTTCTCTCAAATACCTTTCCTTTTAGTTTATTTTATAAAATAAGGATTTTCCCTTCCTGCTGGACAATCCTGTCTCCTGTTGCAGCACAAAGTGCAGAGCAGCAACGACTCGCTGAAGGGACCTGCAACTTTAGGGGAGGTTTGTGTTGGGTGTCCCACAGGCAAGCCAGGGCAGAGTGTCTGAACAAGGCGGCATTTAATCTTTTGCATTCCTCTCAACAACTTTCCCCTAAGGACCCTTAACTACCTATTCGAGATACCCCAAGAGCATCGAGAATGACAGGAACCGTCCCCACAATACAGCCAGGCAGACTGTTGAGTGCAGCACTGTTTATTTTAATACAGCATTTAAAAAATACACACTTCTACTCCGCTGGCTTAGGGAACAGAAGTCTTTTCTGCTGCTCTAAGCTTTTTGGAGACGAGTGCATTCATAGCATGGGAAGGCAAGCTTTGCTGACAGCACTGAACGCTGCTTCCGTGGTTTGGGGCAGGCAGGTTTGTAAGTTTGGGTCACAATCCATCGGTGTGGTCACCTGGATTCACAAACTCTGCGGTCCTGAGCTGTGAACCGCTCCTCCAGGCTCATGGGGAGCTGGGATACGGGACGCAGACGAGACCAGACTTTGCTGGTGTGAAAGGAGCCACCATGAGCCCAAGAGCTTGCACACAGCATCCACATAAGATGCAGGTGTTTGTCCCCAGTGAAGGAAAGCTGGTTATCAGCAAGAGAAGCCCAGGACAGATTAATCTGGCTTGCATCCGGCAGGGGTGCCAGGACTGCCACTCTCTTTGTTACACCACAGCCTGAAATATGCAACTTTCCTAAGGTGCAGTCTCCCAGCACCTTGATGCATGTCCCTCCTCTTCTCACACACCCACAGCTCCAAGTCTGCCATATCGAGTGCCCTAAAGCCAACAGCCCACGCTGAGGATCTGCCATGCTCCACTCTCTCCACTACTTGCCAGCAGAAGTTTTGGAGCATCTTTATATTCGAGCATACTTGGGGATGTATCCTCAGGCAGGAGTTTAAAGCAAAACTGGATATCTGACGACGACAGGAGTTACAAACAGCAGGAAAGCAAACTAAATGCAATGCTCATGGCTCCACCACCACCAGCCACTTCCATCCCAACCTTGATGCGTGTCCCTGTGCTTCTTGCACACCCGTGACTCCCAGTCTGCCATATCGAGTGCCCTAAAGTCAGGAGCCCACCCTGAGGATCTGCCAAGCTCCGTTCCCTTCACTACTTGGTAGCAGAAGTTCTCAGATGGCTTTCCCACCTGAGTATACTTGGGAATGCACCCACAAGCAGAGGTGGGGAGGCCCTGGCCCAGGTTGCCCAGGGAAGCTGTGGCTGCTCCATCCCTGGGGGTGCTCAAGGCCAGGTTGGATGGGGCTTGGAGCAGCCTGGTGGGAGGTGTCCCTGTCCATGGTAGGGGGTGGAACTGGGTGAGCATTAAGGTCCCTTCCAACCCAACCTATTCTATGATTCTATGCTGTCTCTTACAGCTTTCTTACGGGACATCCTCTACTGAGAGGAGTTACAAACACCAGGAACGCAAACTAAATGCAATGCTGGTGGCTCCACCACCACCAGCCCCTTCCACCCTCACCTGCTGGGTAATAATTAATGATAGGAGTGGCAGCACTTCTCCTTCCCTCCCTGCATGGCGTGGGAGCCTCTCAGGAAAACCTCGCAGGACATTTGCTCCCCACCCACAGCACCCGGTACTTTCTCCCCTTCGCACCCGCGCAGCCTGGCAGAGCGATTCGCTATCCCTGGCTGCACCAGCACCCCTGACCACAGCTCTGCTGCTCACAGGGCTTTTGCTATCGCTTCCCTACAACCATTTGTGTTGCTCTCAGTATCACAGAATGCCCTGAGCTGGAAGGGACCCACAAGGGTCATTGAGTCTACCTCCTGTGCCTGCACAGGACACCCCAACACTCACCCCGTGTGTCTGAGGGCCTTGGCCGAACGCTTCTGGAATATTGTCAGGCCGTGAGTGCTTCCCTGGGAGCTGTTCCAGTGCTCCACCACCCTCTGGGGGGAGAACCTTCTCCTGATATCCCACCTAACCCTCCCCTGGCACCTTCCTGCCGTCCCCTGCGGTCCTGGCCTTGGTCTCCCCAGAGAAGAGCTCAGCGGGGCCCGCAGCGGGGCGAGGGGCTCTCGCTGTACCAGCGGGGCGCGGGTGCTCTGCACGCACCGAGGGGCTCTCGCTGTACCAGCCCCACTTTTCCTTTCCCGCTGCCTCGCTGCTCCTCGGTTCAACCCTTTGTTCGGGCTCCCCGCCTGCTTCCTCTCCCAGACGCGGCCCGCGCTGCGGCCTCTGCCCAGGGCGGACCCTGCCCCCTCCCTCGCTGCACACGGAGGCCCCGGGCTCCCCCAGAGCTCCCCCAGCCCCGCTGGAGGCGTCGCACGGCGCAAGGCCCAGGTCCCCCCCCCCAAGGCTGCACCCCCACCCCGGGCCTGCCCAGCTCCCCTTTCCCCCGCCCGGGGCCTCCCCCTGCCCCTTCCCCGCCTTCCCCCTCCGAACCCCCGAGTGCGGGGGCCATCCCGGGGGGGGGGGGGGGGGGGGGGGGCCGCCGCTCACCCCTTCACCACGAAGAAGGGGTCCTCCATCGACATGGCGCTGCCACCGCCCGCCAGGACACGCCCCCGCCGCCAGGACACGCCCCCCCCGCCAGGACACGCCCCCCGCCAGGACACGCCCCCCGCCAGGACACGCCCACCGACCGAAAGCCACGCCCAATAGCTGCCAGACCACGGCCTCTTCTCGCCAAGTCAGGAACAGTGGCCGCCAGGCCACGCTCTGTGTCCGCTGCCCCCACGCCCCTCCTCCTCCACTAAACCACGCCCTGTGGCTGCCAGGCCACGCCTACTCGTCGCCGAGCCGCGTCCCTGCCCACCAAGCCACGCCCCCTCCACCACCACGCCACGCCCACTGGCCGCTGAACAACGCTCCCTTTCAGCCAGGCCACGTCCCCTCTTCGGCAAAGCGTCCCTTCCCAACGCCCACTCCCCGCCAAGCCAGGCACATCCCCCGCCAGGCCACGCCACTGCTCACCGCCCCACGCCCCTCCTCAGCCCCGCCCCGCCCAGGTCGCTAAGCCACGCCTCTCGCCGTAAAACCACACCCCTCAGCCACCACGCCACGCCTCTCCTCCGCCAAGCCACGCCCACTGGCCGCTAAACCTTGCCCACCGGCTTCAACGCCATGCTAGCAGATCGCTGGGCCCCTCACAGCTACGCCGCGCCCACCCGTCATTAGCCACGCCCACCCATCACTAGCCACGCCCACTCGTCACTAGCCACGCCCATTCGCCGACACGTCCCGCCTTTTGGCCCCGCCCTGTCCCAGGCGCCGCGCCTGCGCACAACGCGCGAGCCGCACGCCATGGCGGTTGCCTGAGGGAGAAGCGTCGCCTCTACGCGGCCGCCGGCACCGGGGGATGGTAGGGGGCCCCCGGGCTGCTGTCAGGCGCGGCGCCGACCGCAGGACGGGTGCGCTGCGGGGGACCGGGGCAGACTCGGCTCCTCCAGAGGTCTTTTGGAGCCGCGGGGTACTGTGGCCCGCTAGGCCGCGGGCAGCCCCGCAGTGCGGGCCGGGCCCCTGAGGCAGGGCCTGCGTGCCCGCTGCCCAGCGCCGAGGGGCACGGCCAGTCCTGGCTGCCGCGTGCCTGGCAGGAGCCGCTCGGCCCGGCTGTGTTCCCACCTGGTAGGGGACAAACAAAGGGAGCGCAACAGGCAGTCTGCTCTGCTCCCGCTACCCTTCCTGCCCTGGGAACGAACAGGCACCGCTTCCTTTCTCCTCCCTTCCGCGGGACGAGAACAGCCCTTTGGCTCTTGGCGTTTTCCATTCCAGGGTGAGGACCCCCTGTTTCCTCGCTCTCCCCTTTTGCGGGGCGAGAACAACCTTCTGGCTCTTGGCTTTTGTCCATCCCAGAGTGAGGACCTCACTCCCCCTCTCAAAGCCTTCCTCTCCTCTCTTGCCTCTGAACACAGATGGCCCTGGACTTAGAAAAGCTGGCAGGAGAGGAAAGGTGCCTGTGGAGTGCTAGGGAACGTTCCCATGTACACATGGCTGAGCTCTGTCTGCAGAGTCTGTGTGAGGGATGTCCCTGTGTTGATGCAATGGTCAATTTTGCAGAGGCCTGGCCTGGAGTAATTGCCCAAATCTTTGCCCTCTTGACCAAAGTGCATGGGCCTTCCGAACATGGCTACGGCCCCACATCCCTGGCAAAGGCAGTGCTGGCTCACTGAGGTAACAGGCAGCTCGCATTTGCAGAGATGCCTTCTCAGCACCTGAACTGGATACCTGGCTTTTGCAATCGCAGCAGCTTTGCTCATGAGTGTGGGGTGGAACGGCTGTGGCACATGTAAAACCGGTTTCTGCAGTTTGTGGGGTGAGAAAGCTGCCTCCTCCAGCCAGCTGCACGCCTGGGAAGCTGTAGCTTGCCAGGTGTGGTGCAATAGGCGGCAGCTTTAGGGCTTGGGTTTGCTGGCCTTTCCTTGCTGCACCTTGGATGGCTTCTTTCCCACGCCAGCAGGTTTCAGAGGGTCCCTGCCAAATGGATTTGTGCTGAGCACAGGGGGCTCACTCCAGAAAAAAAACAGAGCACTGAGGAGACACCGGGCCAGTTATGTGTGTCCCTGTCCCCCAAAGACATGGGGGACCCCATGATTCCCACCTCTGCCTCACACTCTTCAGAGCTTCTGCTTTTCCTGTTGGTGCTGTTGTCTCCTTCTCTGGCAGCTTTGGGCTCCTTACTGCGATGGAGGAGGAAAACCAATGTGTTTCCAAGCAGAGGAAGAAGAGCTTGGGTTGGGCAGGAGCTGCTCAACGGTTGAGGTTCCTTCTTGTCCCAAGAAAGGCCTCATATTTGTTGTGCACCCATGCTGTCTCTCCTTTGGGTGCTCCTGCGCTCTGCAGAGACGGTTTCCTGATGTGCTGTGCCTTAATGACTCGTGTATTGCAAACAGGCTCCGAGGTAGCAGGTTGTTCCATGACATTCAGGACACTGTAATTCACCTGTCCCTCAGCAGGGACACTCCTTTGAAGCCACTCGGAGTATACCATGGTCTTGTTGCTCAGTTTTGGAGCCATCTGAGGGATCTGGTTGTAGTAGTTAGGGTGCTTAAAGACATCGTGTATTCTTTTCTATTCTATTCATTGTAGCGGTGCACCGGAGGTTAGATTTGTTCAGACCCTGGTGAAAGTCTAGCAGGGGCAATTTGCAACATTCTCAGTGCAAGGAAGCTCTCCAAGTGTCTTCTGAAACCTTTACCACGCTGAGAATGAAAAAGGAACAAGCTCCCATAGCCTCTGCAAGCTACTAGCTAGGAATTTCATAAATCCTTCAATAAATTCTATGCACACTTCATTCACTTAATTGAAAATGCTTTTTCTATGCAGTTACGAAGAAGTGTAAAGCTTCGCACAACTGTTGAGGGCTGAAAATAAGGAGGTGCTACCAAAATGTAGGGCAGTCACAAACTTTCCAGGAATAAAGATGACAGCTTTTTCTTTGATGCTGGAAATTAATTTACATGACGTAATAAATGGTTTAGATTTTCACATGAAAGCCACTCCAGCCACACTGCTATGTGTTATTTGGAATGAGGGCATTTTCGCTGTTTCTTGTGGCAAGCTCTGATTTTTTGGTTTGGAAGCAGTGGGGAGTGCTTCGGTAGCTTTTTGGCGTGCTTGGCTGATCGATGGGAAAGGAGTGCTTGGCACATGGTGCACAGCTGCAGAACTAGTCAGGAAAGATCTGATTAAACACTTCTGCGCCAAAAAGCACCAACTCGTCAAAATCCCAACCGTCTGCGGGAAAGAACTGGGATCACTGAAACTTTTATCAGGAAAATTTTTGCGGCGTGTGTGTACACGCACTGGGGGGTTGTGTCTCTGTGTGTGATCCCTTACGTGCTGGTAGCCTGGTGCAAAGAATATGCATTCCACATGGAGGAGATGGTTTTTCCTCTCGGGGAAAAAAGCTTGGTTGGTTTGAATTTGGATTTTTAAAAGTATAGGGGATTTTTTATTTTACCTGCAGAATAGGTTTTAGAGCTAAAGGAAGAAGTGAGAAAGTGAATGGGTTCCAGATGCTTTGGTGTTTTTCCTTTTGATTTGCATTTTTAGTGAAAATAATTGGAGATTTTCAATGGTGGTTGTAAGAGGAAAGTTAAGGCAGTGATAACTTGGTACAAAACACTAGTTAATAGCTAAACATTCGGTGTTGTGGTGGGCAATGAGGGTTTCCATCAATCTCTGAGGGTTTCCATCAAATCCTACCCACTTGTGGCCCTACTGCATTTGTAATGGAGTTTCCCAAGTCTCATTTTTACAATGTGTGGGGACTTTAAAGCACAAAGGGGCCAGACAATGAGGTCTCAGCCACGTGATGGCAATGTGCCCTGACAGTGGCAGCTCAGACAAAGATGCCAAGAGGCGATTACTTCTTACCAAGAAGAAGGCTTGGACGCCGTGTGCTCCTGATGCTGGAGCTGATGGAATGGGTTTCCTTAGGCTTGCAGCTCTCTGGGAAGGAGTAAAACCTGACCAAAGCTTTCGTGGCTTTCGTCCTGTTTCTGTCTCTTATGGGCTCTCTGTTGTCCACAGAAGCTGGTTTCATGCCACAGCCGTACCCTCGCTTGGGTTTGTACCAGCGCAAGGCCTGTGTGCAGCAGATCTGGCAATCCCTGACTGGACAACTGGACAAAAATGGTCAAAATGCAATCAAGTATGGAATAAACGAGCAAAAGCAAGGTGATAACTCATGGTAGAATGTGGGATGACTATTCAGTATAAGGGTTGTTTCGGAGAAAATAAATTTTCCTCTCCATAGGGCACAAGCAACTGTTGTTATTCTTCTTCAGTGAGGATGAGAACGGGAAATGAAGGGGAGCAAAGGCAGCCTTACTTTCTGCATGGTGAACCTCTGGGACTGCTTGCAACAGGGTTCCAGGGGTGCTGAGGGCTTACCTGAACCTCAAACAGGTTAAATTAATTACATGAGATGCTGGACTGCCAGAGTTCTTGTTACCTTTTGAAGTGGGTGAAATTAGAAGGAAATTTTCCTCAGCAGCCTCACCCCATAACAGTTCCTCGTTACCCCCGTGTCCCTGGATGACTTGGCCAGGGCGCTGGTCTCCGTCATGCACTCATCCCCCCAGAGCAGGTGAAGGAGAAGGTGGGCAAAGGAAGGTCACCACAAGAGGGAAGGAGCACAGATGAGAAGGACCTGGGGGAGTCAATGCCTCCTGGCAAGCACAGCTGGGTTTTTTGCAGATTTCCTTGATGGTGAGAGGAGGGATTTGATACAGAGAGGATCTGCTCTGCCCTTGCTGCTTTTGTTGATGGTTGCTGAGGACTCAAGGTTGCCTCCCAGCGTGTCTTTGGACTTTTTAATAAGCACAGTGTGTGGTGTCATTTGCTGGCAAGTCCCAAGGACCCTGTTCCCCCCGTTCATTATCAGGGAGCGGAGCAGGCAGCCTCTCCTAGGATAATGGCTCCATGGCTCTGGAGCATCATTGTGCAACCTCCCCATCACACCGAAGCGGGAAGCAGTTGCACAGAGGACACATCTGCTCTCTGGGATGTGCATGGGGCTGCAGTTGTCATTTGCCCAACAGCTAAAAGGAAGGTGACATTGAGATACGGGGAGAGAGAACAAGAATAATTAGGCTGAGTCTCCTTTGGGCAGGAGGTCTGCTCCGTGGTTTGCTGAACTGTGACTTCGTTTGGCTCCGTGTGGAGTTTGCACGATTAATTTGGGATGTTTAACCCTGTGCTGGGCTGCAGGTGAACACCAGTGAAGCTGCTGCTTTCTTTAGCAAAGAGTTTGCTGGGGAGCAAGTCACGCCAGCAAAAAGCATGAGCCTTGCTGGGCAGCTGGAGGGTCTGCTGCTGGGCTGCAGCCCAAGGCTGCCCTGTTTTTTTTCCCCCTGGACACAAGGCAGGCTCTGTGTGCCTAACGGGGGCAGCGAGAGCGCATGAACTGTGGGCCTCTGCACTTCTTTGGAAATGGTAGACGACCCATTCACCTCTGCTGTGAGGACAGGCTGAGAGTTGGGGTTGTTCAGCCTGGAGAGGAGGAGGCTCTGGGGAGACCTTAGAGCAGCTCCCAGGGCTGAAAGGGGCTCCAGGAAAGCTGGGGAGGGGCTTTTTCCAAGGGCTTGGAGTGACAGGATGAGGGGGAACAGCTTTAAACTGGAAGGGGGAAGATTTAGATTGGACATTAGGAAGAAATTCTTCATGATGAGAGTGGGGAGGCCCTGACCCAGGTTGCCCAGGGAAGCTGTGGCTGCCCCATCCCTGGAGGTGTTCAAGGCCAGGTTGGGTGGGGCTTTGAGCCCGCTGATCCAGTGGGAGGTGTCCCTGCCCATGGTAGGGGGTGGCACTGGATGGGCTTTGAGGTCCCTTCCAACCCAAACCATTCTGTGATTCATTGCGGGCGTATCAGAGAGGTGAAAAAAAACCACAGGAAGGTGGACTACAATGGAAGGGTTGTCTGATAGGAAACCCCGGACAAATAAATGCATTTTTTTCCCCAGGAAACCCAGGCCAGTTCCCTGAAACACTGAAAGACATAGGGTCATATTTTTCCAAGGGAAATGTCTGCCTGAAGAAGCTGATAGCTGGGGGTGGGATTTTTCCTCCCCCTAGTTTTTGTGTTGGAGGAGTAGCAGGATTTCTGACGGGCAGGGGGTCCAGGTTGGGCAGGGGGTCCAGGTCAGGATCTCCAGGGCTGGGGAGGGATCCCAGGCCAGTGGCTCAGAGTAAGAGAAAGGAAATTTTAATTATTTAGGGGGAAAAGGGGAAATCCCAGGTCACCAGTGAAAAAAAAATAGATGCGTGGGAGGAAGTGCTGCCGGCTGGGGGTATCTACACCATCATCTCTGCCGAAGGGAAGGGGGTTTTAACCCTGGAAAACCCCTTTGCTTTCTAGTACGGCTGCGCTGCAGGCTCACACACCGCTGTGGTTTGAAGGGCAGGTGTCAGCACTCTCGGAAGCTGAGGGTGCTGCTTCCTCTCCTTTCGGTTTAGGTTTCTATCGATTTGTTTGTATTTGCTTGCGCCTGTTGTGTTTGGTTTTCATTTGGCAGTGATTAGCGGTTAGCACTCCTGACTCTGTTTTGGGATGTCTTCCAGCTCTTCTGACCTTATCTCCAAGTATGGATAAAACAGAGTGGTTGGGAACCCTGGGGGATTAGTTACCATATCCCAGCAGCTCCAGATTGCATCCGTGCGAATCATAGATTTTTCTGTAGAAATAAACCCCAAACAACTCCAAAGAAGCCACCTCCTCTTCCTCCTGAGCCCCTCGCAATTCAAATGTGGGTTATTCCCATCTAGAAATGAATTCAAGCTGGATCTGCAGATGAATCCACATTTGGAAGTGTTCCTCCCTGCCCTGTTTCCCTTCCGTCAGCAGTCTCTAGGGATGCGCCTGGATCTCCCCAGGGCTTTGGCTGTCCTGAAGCTTTTTTTTTGCTGCAGGCAGCTGTTGGTGCGAAGGCTTTTGCACTAGCGAGGGAGATCTGGCTGTTTTGTTCCCATCAGCTTCCCAGGACGGGTGTAACTTAGGATTCCTGGTCCAAATTGGACACAGAGGAAATGATGCCCTGGGACAGCCAAGAGAAGTGATGGATGACTTCAGCCTGTGCTTTTAGAAGACTCTAATCTCACCATCCCTCGTACCTCCTTGCTGCAGCTGGCTTCCCCCTGGGGCCTGGGCTGCACATTTGGTGACAGCGAGGAGCTGGGGGGGGGTGGGGACAGGGACAGGCGCTGCTGTCGAAACAGGATCTTGCTAACCACATCCTCAGCCCCAGTGCCGCCACCACCGTGCTGCGTGCCAGATGGCCGCACTGGTACGGCTCCCAGCCTCCCTGCCGCTGCGTGGGCTGCGGATGGGGAGGACAGGAGGACCCTAGCTGGGGTTTTGTGGCCGTAGCTCAGGCTGGAGGCAGCCAGCACGCGGCCCCCAGCAGCCCACACTGCTCCTGGCCAAGATGCAACGGCGCGAATCCCCGATGAGCTTCCTGGCGTCGAAGGCGGATTTAAACGCCTCCGAAAAACCCAGTGGTGTGCGCAGCCCTCTGCAATTATTATTGGTGCCACAAGCTGCTTCCTGCCCTGAGCTGCTTTTATCTCACGTTGTCTTCCTTTCCAGGTGGGGCCATGGGCTCCCCACTGCTTGGCCTCCGGGGCTGCCTCCTCCGCTGGCGTGCTGACCGCGCCGCCGGCTGCAGCTCGCTGGCGGAGAGGCCACCTTTGTCTGCCAGCCAGGCCGCCCTCCTCCTCTTGCCAGAGCTATTTCTGGAAACAGCAGCTGAGCCAGAGGATTGTTAATTGTTCCTCAACCCCCTTCCAGCCTGGTTAGATCACATGCGGAGATTAGAGCCTCCTGTCACACCCTTCCCTCCGCCTCCTTCTACTGTATCCCCCCTTGACCCACAGGGATGGAGGGCCCCGACTCTTGTGCGGACAGACGGAAGGACACGAGGCGCGTCCAACTGTCCGGGAAGGTGGCCCCATCGAGGCGATGGCTCCCACGCTGTGCGGAGCTGTGGGTATCTCAGAGATGCCGAGCCGTGGGTATCACAGGGATGCCAGGCTCAGAGGGGATGCCCAGCAGGGTCACCCAGCAGTGGGGACCAGCCCTGGGCGCAGGCAGGAGCCCAAGGCAGGCAGGCAGACAGACAACAAAGCCACCCCGGGCGCTGACCTCAGAGCTGCCATGTGACTCTGCCTCAAACTTACTAAAGCATGACATCAGCCTGGGAGGGAAAGGCAGGGCTGCCACCAAAATACTGCCTGGCTTAAACGGGCTGCCGGTCCTCTCCTCCTGCCTCCCTCCTGCAATCCTTGGCAAAGCAATCCTCGGGAACGCAATTCTCGGGAAAGCAATCCTCCTCCCACCTCTTGGCATAGGGCAGGGCAGATGTTAAGACAAGGGCTTTGCTGCCCTGGGAATAAAATGTGCCAATGGTTGTGCCCAACAGTGGGCACGGTGTTGGTGGGTGAAAGCGGTGGTACCAAACAATAGCTCTGCTGCCTGCCAGTGTGTGCCTCTGCTCTTCGCTGCCAGCTCTCAAAGTGCCCTCGCTGAGCACTAATAAATTGAGATGAGGGTCCGCTCGGTACCCATTCCCATCACACTTATTCCTGGCGAGGGTAGAGGAGAGGCTGCCACCCCTGGCTCCTAGGCAGGGTAGGTAGCCAAAACCTGGTGACTGGAGAGAAACGGAGCCTCGTGCCATGGAGGTGAGACAGTGAGCAGCAGAACAGGTCAGTCTGCTCAATTTGCTCAGCAGAGCTCTCACTCCATGTCTCCTCCACCCACGTTCGCCTTTTTCCAGCTGGTGGGGTGGCTTTGCACCACTGCCCTTCATCCATGTCCCGAGTTGGGAATACGGCCAGCGGAGATGTATCAAACCTGGCTTCATCCTTCTGACCGGGGTCATCTCTGCTGAGGATGCAGGTGCTGGACCCTGCAAAAAGCAGTCCCAGAGCAACACACCTGGTAATGCAGGAGCCAATTTGGAATGGCACAACCATGCTGTGCTGTTGGAGGGGGCTCCGGTGGTGGGCAGATGTACTGACTGCGAGCGAGGCGGTATGACTGCAGTCTCAAACATCTGAGCCCAGACCTGCCCTGGCTGGTTCGACTGACCTGAGGGCTTAGGCCAGGGTGTTGCCTGCCCTCCAAGGTGCAGGGAGCAGGTTCAGCGGGTCTGGAAACCCTCGGTTCCCACCGCCCAGGCTCGCGTCCGTCCAGCCTCCCACGCCAGGTGTGTGGTGACAGCCCCACTCTCTGCCCCGGCGCAGGCATAGGGAAAGCCGGGACAGGCTGGTTCAGCAGGTGTTTTGTCTGTGCGGCTGAGCGTGCTCCGGTCTCATCGTTGAAGATGGAGCATGGCAGGTTTGTGCAAGAGGAGGTGGACAATTTGAGATGTCAGCCCCCGGGTTTGACGTGCCGTTGTGTTCAACACCCAGAGAGCGGCATTTAAGGTTTCCAGCTGCTCCTGAACTGGAGGAAAACATGCATTTATTCCAAGTGTGGGGTTTGTTTGGGGGAAGGCTCTTGCTATATCAACTATGTCTTGACATGGCTGAATCTTCACCTGGTTTTTGTTACTGCTGTGACCAGCCACCCCCCTTTTCCTTCCAGCAAGCCGGGACGTGGTGGCAGATCCTGCCAATAAAGCATCATGACACGCTGTGGCTCTCCTTTTGGGGGGTCTGCAGATGAAATCCCTAGAGAAAAAGGGATGGAAGCAAGTTGTCCTGTGTCAGCTGGGAATGGAAACCAGTGCTGTGGGGCAGAATATTGAACTTCCTTAATTTTGGGCCCTTTCACTTTGCTGACAGTGGTTGCTCCTTGGTGGAGGAAGGAATGTTCCTGCTCCAAGCCCCGAAACAGCCCTCGTCTTGCCAAAACCAGGAGCTGCATAGAGCTTTCTTGGAAGCTTCCCTGATGCCTAGACTTGCATCTAGAAGTGGTTGGTTGTATCCTGTGGCCACCAGCCACCCAGCTGGCCCTGCCAACGGCTTTCACAGCTACGGCAGAGCAAGGTTTCAGTTTCCAAACCAAGTGTTCCAGGCTGTCCATCTCCGGTGATGCTGGTGGCCTCTTGTCCTCCCTCATCCTCCCTTCTAGCCTTTCCCACCCTTTTTGTGGATCTTCCTCTCTTATCCAGGGCTTTCTGTGACTTCTTTTCTGCTGGTCCCCTGGAGCAGATGTCCACCTGGCAGGGATGGCTTTCTGCTCAGCATCGGGGCAGACTGGCCTTGAACTACTCCAAGGTGTAATTCCCCTCCGATTCCTTCTCTAGCACGATGAGATGTTAGAGATTGGTGCTGAAATTGGGAGAAACGTTTCTAACCTGCACAAAACCGGGGTTACTCTTGGTTTAGGTTGGTTTTTTTCCCCGCTAGAATGTTCCAATTCTTTTGACCAAAACTTCCACGGCTGTTTGTTGGTCTGATCACGTCAATGTGGGATGCAGAGAAGCTGGGTGGGGTACTGTAGAGGTGGGGTGCTGCATAGCTGGGCTGCTGTAAATCCTGGGGTGCTGTAAATCCTAGGGTGCTGGAGGGGTGGGATGCTGCGTAGCTGGAGTGCTGCAGATCCTGGGGTGCTGCATAGCTGGGATACTGCTGATCCTGGGGTGCTGTAGAGGTGGGGTTCTGCAGACCCTGGGGTGCTGCATATCCTGGCATGCTGGAGGAGCACGATGCTGCATAGCTGGGGTGTTGCAGCTCCTGGGGTGTTGCAGCTCCTGGGGTGCTGCAGCTCCTGGGGAGCAGAGCCGGGGTGCTGCAGTGGATGGGCCCCACCCACAGCCGTGCTGGCGTTGCCCTTTTAAGAGCCCTCTCGGCGGGGCGAGCGTTCGAACCTGTTGCCCTGCCCTGCCATTGGCCAGCCCGGGCGCGCGGGGCCCGGCCGGCGGTTGGGGCGGCGCGCGGCGAGCCCTGATTGGCGGGGCTATAAAAGGCGCGGGGCGTGCGCGCTTTCTTCAGTTGGCGACGGGAGGGTGCAGCGAGTGGGTGGGCGGCTGGGCGAGCGGCAGGCGCAGATTTTACTCCCCTTCACCACGGACATTTCCACGCCGCCGTCCCCCATGGAGTTCAAGCTGGAGGCACACCGCATCGTCAGCATCTCGCTGGGCAAGATCTACAGCGCGCGGGGCCAGCGCGGCGGCCTGAAGCTGCACAAGAACCTCCTGGTGTCGCTGGTGCTGCGCAGCGCCCGGCAGGTCTACCTGAGCGAGCCGCCACCCGCCACCTACGCGACCCCCGAGGAGCAGCAGCAGCCGATCCGCGCCGCCGCGGAGCCGCCCCAGCAGAACCAGGCTCGGGACGCCCCGGAGTTCCACCCCCCCCAGCCACTGGGCTGCGGGTGCTGCGGAGAAGCGACCTGCGGGACCCCGGCGCCCCCGGCCCCCCAGTGCCAGAGGAAGCGCAGCGCGGGCGAGCAGGGCCAGGCAGGCTCTCCGGTGAAGAAGCCGCGTCGCGAGGTGGAGGAGGAGCCGCCGCCGCCGGACGACCAAGAAGAGGACATGGAGACGGGCAGCGTGGCCAGCCTCATCAGCATCTTCAGCTCCAGCTTCTCGGGACTGCTCAGCAAGGAGCCCAAGGAGCGGGGGCGGGACCCCCGTGAGGGCGAGAAGGCAGAGCCCACCGAGCCGGGACAGATCTGCTGCGACGAGCCGGTGCTGCGGACCCTCAACCCCTGGAGCACAGCTATCGTGGCGTTCTGAGAGCCGCCACCCCCGCCGCGGGGAGATGGGGGGGCTGGTGAACACATTGGCAGCCGGACACAGAGGTGACACCCACCCAGCCCCCCCTTTTTTGCTGCTGGAGAGGGGCCCCGGCTCCCCTCCTCACCCCCCCGCACGGGAAGGACCGCGGGGCGGCTGCGCTTCCCGGAATTCCCCTCCTCGGCTGCCACCCACGCCCGGGGGCTCTCCCAGCAGGGCGGATTTTAAGCTTGGAAAGTGTTAAGTTTTATTAAATAAAGCCTCTATTTTGGAAAGGGTTAGGTCAGGACTATTACATGGTGCTTTTTAAAAGTGTTTCATGGAGTAGAAGAGAAGTTTTCCACGTTTCCACGTTCTCCAGCCTGTTCTTTAGGCTTGGCAACTCCCGGCCTTTGTTGTATAAAGGCTTGGGGCTCCCGTTGGGAGTTTGTTTTATTTTTATTTTTTTTTTTTTTGTACAGTGTTCTCTTTTAGTGATGTATCTCGGTTTGTATAAAATGTAATTCTACGTTCTACGTGTGTAACACGTATTAAATATTTTCAACTGTATAAGCCTAGTGCCTGTTTGTGCCCCCGCTCGGCTCTGGAGGAGGAGGAGAGCAGCCGGGGTGTGGTTGCTGCGTGGCTGTGGCTGGATCCACCCTGCCTCGCCAGAGGCTTCGGGTGGGTTGGAGTCCAACTCTTCTGGGAGCCGGGAAGAAAGGAAACCTCTGTCAGGGTGGCTGGAGGCCTTCCCAGGATCTTTCAGGTGTTCCTGCTCTCCCTCTGGCTTCATCCTCAGCCCAGGGCTGCCGTGGCGTTTGAGGTCTTGCTCAGAAAGTCCCTGATGTGCAGAGTCACTCTGTCTGTGGGCGGAAAGCGGTTGCCAGATCCCAGAAGAGCAGTTGGGTGCAGCCCTGGCCCTGTGGCTCGGTGAGGTGGAAGGCTGGGCTCTGGCTTCGCCTGCTCCAAGGTCCACACTGGGGGTGTGCGAAGGGATCCTTTCCAGCTGCTGCTTGACCAGAGGTTTTTCAGTGCCTCCTGTTTGCTTGTGGAATGGTTAAAATTATGAATATTGGAACTTCTATTTTTTTTTTCTTTCATTATCAGCAAGACTGTAACTGGGTTAAAGTTCTTGCTTGTAAGGGGTGGGGAGAAAAATTTGGCCTCAGCTTCACAGCGATTGGAGCACCCCGAGGCCTTGTAATTAGACTGAATTGTGGGGGAACTTTTCCTGCTTCTTGCTGGGAGATTCACTAGAGGCTTCTCTGTTCCTAATTAATGAACTTTTCAATTGAGGATTGCGTCTCTGGTGAGTCTAAGGAAAGGTTTGTGTGCTGTGAAATGCTGCCTGGGATGTCTGGCCGAACTTCAGGGGGTGGGAGAGCTGGGCAGCGGCGTGGCACAAGGGTGATGACCAATGTGAATCTTGACTGGTGTGAATCTCTGCTCCTGCTGTCTCTGGTGTCAGGAGGCACTGAGGTTTTTGCAGCCTGTTTCCTTAAGAACTGGAGTCATCAGGCTTGGTCTTCCTGAAGCACTAGAAAGGCAAAAAGGGGAGGACTTGGGATGGGAGAGAAGCCTTCCAGTCTAGGGTACCTTGGAGCTCTGCTAGTTTATGTATAAGTCAGTAGCTCCTGGTTCTCAAGGAAAAGTGAAAGTCCTACTATCTTAATTTTCCTGGTAATTGCACTTAATGATGACATACAGTTTTAATCTGGTTGACAACACCAAGGAAAATGTGACTGAGACATTTCTTTCTGCTTGATGATCTTTGGGAGGTGATGAATGAGCCTGTCTGTGCTTCAGTTGTTCCAAGTGCTCTCCAGGAGAACCAAACAGTGTGGCCATCTGATGGGAGTAAGAGGACAGCAGGAGGATGGTGGTGGCCTCTGAGGACTTTCCCCCAGCTGTCTTCCTGTTCCCTTGCAGAAGGATGTCCTGCTCTAGGGGCATGGGTTGCTCTCATGGGTCGGAAGCTGCTCTGAGAGGTGGAAACAGCCTCCTGTACATGCATGGCTTCCTTCCCAAGGCAACAGAGGGTGGGCTTCAGTCCTGCTGCTCATTCACCGACAGCATCTCCATAGCAGCAGATGGTTTTGCCCAGGGCTTGCTGTCAGCTTCCAAGTGCCAAAATAGAATGGGGTGCACACATGCTCTTGGCTGTCAAGGAGTTGATGGGGAGCAGCTTGATGTGTCTAAAGGTTTTTTGGGCAGGCAGCTGCTGGAGGAGCATCTGGTCTGGTTGGTTCCTGAGTCCCTGGTCTCCCAGTGCAGCCAAGACGCAGCTTCCCTTTGGCAGAGATCACCAGCAGCGCTTGTATCTGCCCTATCTTCCAGAGAGGGGTTGTGCAACACTTTAATTGCTGTTGGGCTCTGGAAATACAGCAAAGTATCCAGAGATGCCAATGCAGCTCCATCTGGCTGGTGTGACCTCCCTGTGGAGCTATCTGAGGTGAGCAAGTTCTCGCTTACCGGCTGTGTCCCTGAAAGACCTGATCCAGCTCCATCAGCTGCTGCGGTTGTCTCTGCTGGGCCAGTGTGTGCCTTGTGTTTTCCCATGGCTGTGTTTTTGTGCCACGTGGGGTTGGCTCCCTGGGATGTGGGTGTCCCTGGGGAGCCTCAGGGGGCTGGAAGAAGTAACAGATGAGAGCTGCCAGTGAGATTTGGCTGCTTATAGAGGGGTCTGCACCTCTGCTGGAAAATGAGTCTCCAATAAAAAAGACTCAATTGCAATGTGATGTTACTTTAAAAATCAGCTTTTCTGCTCTTTGCTTTGTTTTATTCCTCCTTCCTTCCTTTTTTTTTTTTTTTTAATCCCAGAACCACTTTTACTTAAACAGGGTCTGTTTTCTTGAATTCGTCTGTCCTGTCATACTGCTCCTCTCCCTGCTGATGGTGCTGCCTTTGGGTTGCCCAGAGGTGGGGAGGATGGCATGGCACAGCCAAGCAGGGAAGGAGGAATAAGCTCAAGGAGAGGCTCAGGTCCCAAACCCACTGCCCATGGAGGGAGGAGAAGTGCATAAATAAGCCAGATAAAAATAAAAACTTCCATCACTTGGAAGAGATTGTTACTTCTATGGAAAGTACCTCACGGGGCTGAGGAGGATGTGACTTAATGGCAAGGTGGCAGGATCCTCACCTTCCTATAATAGCAATGAGCTGTTCAAAGCACTTGCCCAGGCTGCCCCAACCTCCTCAGCTCAGCTCGCTTTCAAGCCTGGGAGAGGAGAAGTGTTGGAAAAAGCCTTCAGAGGAGCTGGAGGGTGGGATAGATGCTGGCAGAGGGAGCTGGAAGCGCAGTGGCTGGGCTTCCCTGGGCAATGCTCAAGGAGGAGGATGAGCAGCAGGCTTTCCCTTTTTCTCCTGTTGAAATCGTCAAGGAGCGATGTCCCAGTTGGAGCTCTGGGCAGATGAGCTGCGGCTCCCCTCAGGGATACCTTCTGGAGGGAGAGAATGATTTAAAACCGGCTCTTGCCAATAAGGGAGTGTTAATGGTGTGAATCACCTCTGCCTTTAAAGGGATGGGGGGTACATCTGGCCTGGGACAGGGGCAGCCGGAGGCCGGGGGAAGCCCAGGGGGCAGCGATGCAGCGAGGGGCTGGGGCTCACACATCTCACTCCAGATGCCCTTGCTCCCTCCTGGCCTGATGCAACCTGGCTTTACCCACCCTTCCCTGCTCTCCTGGGGCAGGGGAAGCGGGGGAAGGCGCTGCACACTCATTGCTGCGGCGTCCTGTGTCAGCGCTCAGGAATCCGGAGAGCTGCAGGGAGCGAGGAGAGGGATGCAGGCCAGCGCTGCGGGGCTGCGCGCCTGCTGGGGCCTCTCCCCACTGCTCCAACCCTGGAGGGGAGAGGGGGATGCTTTGCCAAGGGCAGGGTTTTTAGGAGGAGGGAGGGGTGCAGAAGTGCTTTGGTGCAATACTTCTTGCTTGAATGATGGCTCCAGTGTCTGGATCCCCCCCAGCCCTGCACCGCTGCGGGGCTTGCATCTGTCTCCAATGTACTGTGCTTGCTGGTGATGCTCTGCCAATATATATTTAGGGTGGGTGGAGAGAGTCCCCCGGGCCCCTGTGGGCTGGGCAAGATGAGGGCTTGTCCTTGCCACTCTCCCAGGACACAGATAGGCTTGGTGTTTGCCCTGGCAGGCTGCTCCCAGCCCCAGGGGAGCTGCACAGGGGCAGAGGGAAGGCAGTGGAGCTCGCTGGAGAGGCTTGCAGAAGACCCCAGGGCTTCTTCCAAGGAGAATCCAAATGCTTTTGTGAAGCTAGAGAGGGGATGGCTGGAAGATGCCCGGAGCCGCCCTGGCGCAGGGGGACCCCAACAGAGGAGAGCTCTCCCAGGCCAGCGTGGGTTGGTGAGGCAGGGTCAGGGCCAGGCAAGTCTTGGGACAACAAACAACACTGTTTTCCTGCTCTTCTGGTTGCGATTTCTGCTCGCAGCATGCAAACCCTTCAGGGCCCCCCCTGCTCTCCTTCTCCCCAGCTGGGTGAGGGCTGGCCTGGTCCCGGTAATGAAATGCAGAGCTGCTGGGGAGAGCAGAGTGCGGGGAAAAGATTCCTCTGTCTGAGGTTTTGTGCCTCTGGTTTTCTCTGTCCCAGTGGGGTGATTTATTGGTGATGGAGCCTGGGGAGAGGGGGAGGGAAGGGCTTGGAGCTGCAGGCAAATAGTCATCATGTATTTCCCAAGCACTCAGGCGAGGAAGAGGAGAAAGCAGGATGAGAGGAAAGTGAACTGCCTGGGCAGGGACTGTAGAGCATCATTTATTGGAGCTGGGCTCTCCTGAGCCTGTCCCAGTCGCTCCAAGTTGGTTTGGAGTGCTTTGCACACCAAAAGATCTGCTTTATGGTGGAGGAGCTCTCATTCCATCCTGATTTCCCCACCTTCCCTCCATCCCACCTTCCCCCCCTGCGGGGCAGCGAGATGCTGAGACCTGCATGCAGGCAGCTGCTCCGGGTCAGCCTGCAGGGCTTGCTTCTCTGCTGTAGGTGAGGAAGGATGGGGGGGAATGGCTTTTTTCCCCTCTTTCTTGCAGTTGTGGGAAGCCAGCCAGGCCTTTCCTAGGATGGTGAAGTGAAGGGGCTGGGTGCTGCTGACCTGTTTTCAGACACTCGCGTGAAGCAGCTGAGCGGCTGGAGGCACTGCCAGGCTGCGACCTGCCTGGCTGCAGATGCATTTGCTGCCTGCAGCTATCCTGGCTCAGCCCAGCCTTTCCCTTAAGCCAGGCTTTGGGCTCTGCTGTGTTACTCCAGCACTGCTCCCGTGTGCTGCTCTGGATG
Source organism: Neomorphus geoffroyi (assembly GCA_033558235.1). Classification (NCBI taxonomy): domain Eukaryota; kingdom Metazoa; phylum Chordata; class Aves; order Cuculiformes; family Neomorphidae; genus Neomorphus; species Neomorphus geoffroyi. The sequence goes on from JAUMJM010000074.1 coordinate 8,127,695, forward strand.
CTGATCCCGCATCGGTGGGATGCTCCGATGCGTTGCAGGGTGACCTCCTGCTTGGGAGAAGCAGGCAGGGCTGCCCGTTGTTCACACTCACTGCCCTGGTTGGGAATGTGTGTGGTTTCCTGGGGGGAAGGACTCCTCCTCCACTGACAGCGTCTGACCTCAGCTGTCATCCCTAGTAGTGCAGAGGATTAATCTGAGCCTCAGGACAGGTTGAGGCATGTCCAAGGCAGAGGAGAGCTTCATGCGTACAGACACAGAGGAAGGAACAAAAACAATTCTCAGGGAAATATTTTCCTGCTGCTTTTCCTGGCAGTGAGCAAAGCAGGAGGAAAAAAACCTCGCTATAAATTGCTCACAGGAGCCTCGAGCCCCGGATCGGCTTTCTCTTGGCCTCCAGCACCCCATGAAACTCAGCTCTCTGCCCCAGCCCCACGTGGGGAAGGCTGCAAAGGGTGCTGGTCCCCCAGCCCACCCACTGCTGAGCCTTCCTGGGTTCTGCTCGGCCAGCATCCCTCTGACGCCCACTGCCCCGGGGTGCATGGGGCCGGTTCATAAGAAGGATATGGAATTATTGGAGTGGGTCCAGAGGAGGCCACAAAGATGATCCGAGGGCTGGAGCCCCTCTGCTGTGAAGACAGGCTGAGAGAGTCGGGGTTGTTCACCCTGGAGAAGAGAAGCTCTGGGGAGACCTTAGAGCAGCCTCCAGTACTGAAAGGGGCTCTGGGAAAGCTGGGGAGGGGCTTTTTCCAAGGGCTTGGAGTGGCAGAGCAAGGGGGAACGGCTTTAAACTGGAAGGGGGAAGATTTAGATTGGACATTAGGAAGAAATTCTTCATGATGAGAGTGGGGAGGCCCTGGCCCAGGTTGCCCAGGGAAGCTGTGGCTGCCCCATCCCTGGAGGTGCTCAAGGCCAGGTTGGATGGGGCTTTGAGCCCCCCAATCCCGTGGGATGTGTCCCTGCCCATGGCAGGGGGTGGCACTGGATGGGCTTTGAGGTCCCTTCAAACCCAACCCATTCTGTGATTCTATGACTCAGAGTGTTTAAAAAGCAAGAGGAACATCCCCAGTGGTGGACTCTGCCCTTTGCCTGTTCCAGCCTTGGCCACCCTCGTCCTCCTCCTCCTCCTCCTGCTGTTTGCTTTGGCAAGGGCCGGGCTTCACCCCAGCAGCAAAGCCCTGGGTTGGGTGGAATGGGAGGGGAAGCCGGAGACACAGAGCTTGGAGGTTGCCTGCGGGGAAAGGAGAACAGGGAGGAAAATGGAGAAGTAGGTGGCTGGCTGGGGTGTGCCAGCTGTGTGCAAAGGGCAGGAAGGACTCTGCTTGCTCGGAAATCTGGAGGCTGGGCTGGGAAAGGGCAGCAAGGAGGGAGTGTGCCTGGAGTGGGTGCAGAGATGGGAGCCCCAGTACTGTGCCAGGTTTGGTCTGTGGGATATCATGGGTGCCTGCTCCCCTTTGCCACTGGGCTGGGGGGTCTGGCGTGCTGATGTGCCCTGCTCCCTGCACGCAGCAAACAGAAGGATGCGGGCAGCATGGCACAGGCGGCAGCGGCAGCGGCAGCATCCCCCGTGTATCCCCTTGTGGTCCTGCGGTCGCAGCCAGAGTGTGGCTGGAGCATCGTTAGAAGAAAAGGGGGAGGACGTGGCTATTTTGGCAGCAGCAGGCAAAGAAATCCCTGCTGGTCACATCCTGCTCTGCTCCCCAGGTTTACTTCTGCTAACTCAGGTCCTGAGCAGCATGGGCAGGGGGGCTCCATCCTCCATCCCAGCTCCCTCCATCCTTTGGTGTACTGGGGCGGTGGGAGCGTGGGGTGGTGGAGGCACCATGCCAGGAGCTGGGGTGGGAGGCTTTGCCCCCGGGGCATGGTGCTGGGGGTACCAAGCTTCCCTGCCTTGTGCAGCTGGGTGGAGGGGGGGGCGCGGGAGCAGCGCAGTCTTATGTCTCCATGGCAATGGGGCCGTTTTTTTTCAAGGCAGGAGGTATTTATGTTTTTTTCACCTGGCACCTGCCCAGGGCAGCATTTTATGGGAGTTGGAGCACAACATCAACAAGCAGCCACAGTCCTGTGAGGATGGGGGGACGTGCAAGGGGCAACGGGCCACCCTCACCTCTGATGTGAGGGCAAAATCCACGGACCTCAATCTCACTCTGACCCAGGGCTGAGCTGGCTGCTGCCCATTTGCAGCTCTTCTTGTTTCTGGGGGAAAATTTGACCCCGTGGGCTGAGGCCGTGAGCAGTCACATCCGGAGGAAGGCACGGCTCCCATGGGAAAGCAGGACAGACAGAAGGACAGACAAGAGGGAACAGGAGTGATGTGGCTGGTGTTTTCAAGCTGGGATTTACCCTGTGGGGCTGATGGGACCATGCTCCCCTTCTTGGCTCTGGCACTCGGTGAGGGTCGGTGGCAGCGCGCAGTGGTGAACAGCCCATGCCACTCTCTTAATCGCTGGGGGTGGCGAGTGGCCCTGCCCTGTGGCTTTAGTGTTAATGGAAAGCAAATGCGAGAGGGATGTAAACACCAGCTGGAGGGAGCTGGGTAAAAACCCTGTTGGATATTTACAGCATCGTTCTTCCATCCTTTCCTGGAGCGTGGCTCTTCCTCTAAAGGCTGGCATGGCTGAGCCCGTTGCAGGGTGAATTTCTCCCTGCTTTATCCTTGCTGAGGTTTTCCAGGGAGAAGTGATGTATTTTGTGTTAAAGAGCAAATTTGCAAGGAGGTGGCCAGTGCCACGCATGCCTCCTGCTCACCCTTGTCCCTCTTTGGCCCAGGCAGTGACCCACACGCGCTGGACTTGCCAAAATTCGCCTCTTGGAAAGGGCAACAGAGCGAGCGAGCGTTTGCCTTCAGCTCAGGGGAGAGTGACGTGATGTCCCTGGTTGGTGGCCAGGCAGGAAGGGACGCGCCACTTGGGGTTCCGGGAGGTGGCACGGGGCTGCTTGGCACCCATAGACACTTTCCGGGGGTGGGTGTGTCATATCTGAGCAGGGGAGAGAGCTGTTAAAAATAAACGGGGTGACAAGCAGCGGGATGAAGGAGCCCCCTCTCGTGTCCCCACAAAGGAAGGGGGAGCAGCTCTCAGGTGGCAGGTGGTGCCTGGTGAGCTGAGAACAGAGCCAGGCTCTGATCCTAACCCTGCCGTGGTGACAAGGTCAGTCCTGTCACAGGTCACCCCAGGGCCTTGTACCCCTGGTCACAGTCTGCTCCTTCCCTCTCAGCTCATGGTAAAAGCCCAGCAGTTCTGGTGATGGAAAAATATCACCTTCACAGGCTGGCAAAAAGAAGAACTGGAAAACTGTTTTCAAGGCACTTCCTGGCTTTTCCTGGCACGGATGGGTCTTGGGGAGTGTGGGCGATGCCATGGCAGAGCCCGGTGCTGTCCCAGTGGCTGGGATGCTACAGCCCAATTCACTGGGTGGTGACACTGCACTTTCCCGTGCCCCATGTCAGGACACTGCTGTCCCCTTCTGCCAGGTGGCATTGCTGAGGGGCACCTGGCAGAGGATGGGCAAATATGAGCCCGATCCATGCTGCAGAGCAGGCACACACAGCCAGAGACAAGGTTTCAGGCAGTGGAGCTCTTTGGATCCCCTTGTGCCACCACCGCCAGCTTGGAGGCTGGTGGCAGGGCATCTTGACTCCGTGGAGCAGCTCAGCTTGGAGGCAGCACTATTTCGTGCCTTTGGCAGCACGACCCCTGGCTCTGGACCTGTGCAGCTCCCAGTGCCACAGCTGGGCAGAGCTGGCCATATCTTCTCCCTGCCGAGTTTTCCTAATGAGAAGCAGCTCTGGAGTGCTGAGAGGAGGTGGGGAGGGTGGCTGTGAGCCCAGCCATGGCTTGGTCCGGTGTTCTTTTCAGAGCGCAGCCTGGGGGGGGGGGGAAGCAGCCGGCATACAAAAGCAGTCACCATATCCCCCTGCGGCTCCCTGCCCATCTCCACATGTCACTTCTTGTTAGATCAGGGGTGTAGGAGGCTGGAAGTGACCTTGAGAGACAGTGTGCCACTCTGGCCCTCAAGTGAGCCTGGAGGTCACCTGGGAAGGGACGGGCCAGGCTTTGATCTCACGGGACTCAAAGCCCATGAGATGAAGGGGCTGCTCTGCCCCAACCCCTGCTGCATTGGGGACGTGGCTGATGTTCAAGGACCTGCTCCTGGGAGGTCCCTGGTAAGGCAGGGTGGCCCAAACCCAGCCACATCGATGCATCTGCTCAGAGAAAGGGGTTTTTGTGTCTGTAAGGGTGGCGGGAGGACACGCTCAGGGCTGGCCAGGCAAGGTGCAATGTGCTGCGCTCACTTTCTGGAGCTGGTGGCCTGCAACTTCTCCCCACCTACACCGTGATTCATGTCTCCTTCTAAAAGACCAGCATGAGTGTGCATGGAAATTAGGGCAAATTCCTTTGGTGATGCCAGGGGCAGAAGATTCATCCTCCTGTCTCCTGCTCCTCCTCTGCCCTGTGAATTCCCACGGTGACAGCCCAACAGGCGCTTATCTCATGGACCACGTGCATGGGAACAAGGGCAACTGCCCCATCCATCATCAGATGTGCTTCAAAGCAATCAGCTCTAGTGGGAGGAGATGTGGGATGTGGCTGACAGCCCTGTGCCTCCCGAGACGTGGGGACCGACTTCGGTTTGCAAGTGGGTGCGTTAGCACCGAAGGCTGCAGCCGTGCTTGGGGGCCAGGTTTGGTGCCAGAGACCCCCGGGCAGAGTTGGACTTAGCCCTCTCCCAGTCATGGCCAGCACTTTGGGGTGCAGCTCTCCCAGGAAAGAGAGGCTTCAAGAAGACAAAAGGCAGCTTTTCCCAACGCTGTCACTAACAGGAATGTCATCAGAGCCTTTGGGTCTGATCCTTGCTGGTTGCACCCTGCTACTGCCTGCGAAGCCCTGGCTGAGAAGCTGTGGAGAAAAGACACGACCTAGCTGGAAGCAGGCTGTAAATGGAGCTTCTCTTATTTCCTTTCCTTGTACTGCAAAGCCCTCTCGTGGAGGTCGGCAGTAGCTTGCCAGGGAAAAGCTGGCGGCTGCCAAGCGCTGCTGCTTCCCAGGGAGACCTGTCCTTGGGACACCGTCCCTGGGGTCCCGTGGGCTGGTATTAACAGGGCTGTCCCACGGCCCCAGCCTGAGAGCGTGTGGGACACACCTGAAGGTGCCACCGCACCCCTGGAGTGCCCGTCTGCTCGTCAGCTTTGTGCGTCTGCGGGGAGTCTCAGTTTTTTCCAGGGAGCTGCTGAGCCTGCTCTCCTGGCTGCTGGGAGGTGCTCAGCACCCAGGAGGATGGACCCGTCCTGCAATGTGTGCCTTAGAAACAGAGATGGTTGTGACTTTGGCTTTCCTTTTGGGCCACCGCTTTTGAGGACGCTCCAAGACACCCCCAGTCTGTAGCATCTCTCACCGGGATCTCTGATGCTGGGATGGAACAGCATGTGCTTGCTCCAGAGCTGGTGCTGCCTGGATCTGCTCCAGACCCTGTGCACATTGCCATGTCCTCAGCACAAATAATTCCCTGGAGCTGACAGTGGATGCTGTCAACCTGCTTTCCTTCTGGAGATGTAAAGCTCCTTGAGAGAGTTGCCACAACCACAAATGGCTTGGTGTCACTCTGCATGGCTCGGCAGGGCTCTCGTCCTGTCCTGTCCTGTCCTGTGGCCGTGGCCGTGGCCGTGGCCCTGGCCCTGGCCCTGGCCCTGGCCCTGGCCCTGGCCCTGGCTGCTGAGCCACTGCTATCCCACGGGGCCACCTGAGCCTTATTTACTGCAGAGCATCTCAGTTCACCTGGGAGCATTGCTGTTGGCCCCTGGGCTGCCCACACCAGGTGTGAGCAATGCCCCATCACTCAGCTCACCTGCTCCTTCGCCCAGCCCGGTCCCTAACTTGCCAGGAAGCTGTCTTCACCTGTGCACACGGCCTGTTTGTCTCTTTAAACCTGGCCAAGACAAGCTGTTCCTTCACTTGCAGAGCTGGCTAGCTGATGGCAGGGTCCTGAGTCCCCTCCCCTGGCTTTCTGTCCATGCCCTACACCAAAGTCTGTATTTAAGCTCTGGCTCTTAGTCCATACCTGGGCTGTCTCACTCACCTGAGGAACCTCCTTGGTCTTGCCTGCGACTTGCCCCTGCCTGCCCCTGAATTAGGGAGTGTGGTCACACTGGAACAGCATCTTCTGCCCTACTTGCAGCTGAGGACGAGGAGTTCAGGTAAGGTTTGATCAGGTGTGGGGTTGATGGGTTCCGTGCTGAGCCCCGTGTGTCTTCCCCGTGTGCTGTGCTGCTGGAGCTGTGGTGCTGACTGTGGAGCCGCGTCCTTTGCCTGGCTGTTTGTAGCATTTGAGAGCCCAGAACAGCAAACAAGTAGCTCTGAGGGATTCCTTGCATTTTGTTTTGAGGCAGGATTCAATGGTGACCTTGCGCACATCGCTCCCTTCTGAGTCCTGGTTTGATTCCAGCCTCAGTGATTGCATCCTGTTGCTCTCAAATGCCGCCCCCCCACCCCAGCCTCCCCACACCTTGCTCTTCTCTGGCCCCTGGTGAAGGAGGTATTTTTCCACTTGGGAACCCCTTTGGTGCTGCTGCCAGCAGCTGGATGCCCTTCCACCTCAATTCTGGCTCCGTTAGGGTGGTGGGCATGGGATGCCCTTGGGCCACCAATGCCTTCGGACTGCTAAACCCCACTGAATCCCCAGGAGCCGGGCTTTTTCTTTACACTGCCCATATACTCGATTCCCCTTGTCCTGCCTGAGTTTAATTCCCCACGTTGGGTATGTTTAAGTAATTTCCTTGCACTTCCAGTTACACAAAAAATGTTATGCTGGTTGTGTTTAAATTGTACTGCTGCCACCTCCTCGCCTGGGCGCTGATGGCAGGCTGTGTAAATAGTGTTTCTGTTCAGCTGGCATCAGGCTTTTGGTTTCTGCAGCCCACCTTCTCTGCTGGTGCTTGGTGTGCCGTGGCCTCGAGCAGGCTGTCAGCAGGTTGTTTTGATTAATGGAATTAATTAAAGGTGTTCCTTGGTGGCTGTGGGAGGCTCCGAGGGGGCTGACTTGCCCCTCTTTGGGGGTGATGGATGAAATATCCCTGGCACATCTGGGTGAAGGTTGGGTGTATTTGAGTGCCTGCGTGTGTGAAGAGCAAAGCAATGCAGTCTTGGTGCAACAGTGAGCAAGAGCAGGTGACTTTTGCAGGTGAGTCATTGGGTAAAGCTTGGGTGTCCTGGTGAGGCTGGATTCTGGGGGGCTGTGGAGAGGGCTCTGCTGTGGAGCATCCCCTGTACCCACCATTTCTTCTCAGAGCTGGAGGGGTCCCACAGCAGAGCTGTTTTCCTGGCGAGGTCTCCTCACCTTGGGGAGCTGGGATGTGTGTCCTCCGTGGCCAAGCCGGCAGATGGGGCTCCTGCCCACGGCGAGCCGCTCCGGTGGAGGCTGGAGAGCTGCGCATCCTGGGCGGGCAGTGCTGGCGGTGACCCAGGGATGCTTCCTGGCCCCAGTCCCTCGTGAAGGATTTTTGGTCCATTGCACAGGCTTTTTATTTTTTGCCTCCTAATTATCTCACAACAGCTGAACTCAACGTTTCCTCGAGGCTTTCCTTCAGTGCTGAGCATTTGCCACACAGATGGTCGCTCAGGGCGAGGAGTCCTTGACCTCTGCTCAACTCCACCTCCCATTGCCTGGCCCTAACCCCACCTCTGACCTGCTCCAAGCCATGCAGTGGGAGGATGTGGGATGAGGGGGTGTCTGGGGAACCCTTTCACCTTGGGGGCTCCTCATGGTGGAGTTGGATGGTGTAGGATTTATGCAGCGAATTGTTAGGTCTCACTGCCCTTGGGTGACGTCTCCACCCTTGGCAGAGTTGTTGGCCCTTTCTGCTGGGCTGGAGGCTGAGCTCCGGGGAGGAACACGGCTCTGTTGGCTCCCAGGCAGGCTGGGCTCTGCCAGCACTGGAACGTGCGTTTGCTGTCTGTTTGGCATCTTCTCCGTGCCCTGTTTTTAGAAGAACAGTGGTTTGCAGCCAGGTGTGTAGGATGGAGCAGTGCAAGGTGCTGTCCTCGCTCTGTCAAGACGTCAGGTCAGGAGGACCCTGTGGCTGAATGCTTGTGCCCCACGATGCCCCCTCTGCTCCTGCTGTGCCTGAGCACCCTCATGCTGCTCTCCTGCCTGTGGCTGTGTGGGATGTCCTGTCAGCAGCAGCTACCTGGCTTCTTGCCCGCTATAAGCGTACCCAAAGCCATCTCCTGGCACCTGTCTCTTTGCCACCCAGCAGCCTGGCTGTTCCGGAGTCTCCCTACTCCTGTCTCCCACTGGGCCCTGGCACCCTCCCACACCTCACCAGCTGTCACGCTGCGAGCACCCAGATGCAGCATTCATGTTGATTGCTCGATAACATCGTCTTTGGTCAGTGAATTCCTTTGGCAGAAGGTAATAAAACAAAAACCTCATAGCGTAGAATGAGTCAATTGAAATTAATGATTTTCTTGTTGTCTTGCTCAAGCTGTAAAACAGCCTCTTCCAGCCGCTGTCAATCCTGGCTGCTCTTGTCCCATTCTGCTCTGTACTCTGAGGGACTCAGCATCTTGAGGAACAGCCTGTGGCATCTGGATCAGGGACCTGGGGCCACCAGACAGCTGGGAGATGGTCCTTAGCATCCTTAGCTGCTGTGCTGTATGCAAAGGGCTGCTGAGCTCAGGTGTCCTCTTGGAGGGTGATCAGGGGTGCTCCGTGCCTCATCTTACACACGTGGAAGGCAGAGGAGGTGGTGGCCAGGTCTCCTGGCTAGCTCCTCTTTCCTGGGCCACTCCACTGGAGATTCCTGCTCTTGTCAGCTTGCCTGCTGGGTGCTTTCTGGAGAGGTCTAGGGGGTGACTGGGGCTGTTTGGCTGTAAAACCACCAGTGACCCAATAAGGGTGAATGGGAATTACTTGGATTTGGACTCTGATGTGAGACCTAAGGGACTTCAGCTGGAAGCAGCAGGATCCAGACACACAAGCTGCGTGGAGTGGTGGTGACCAGGGGAATTCTTCACTGCGGAGTGTGATGTGGATTCCCTCTCCCACCTTTCCCCTCCACCAGAAAAGGATCTGAGCTCAAGGGGTTGGTAAAAAAGCCTGGGAGAGCATTTTGGGGAAGAACCACTCCACGTTTGCCCTGCTCCCATCCACTTCTCCAAGCATCTCCTGCTGGCCACGGCAGGAGGTGGGGTGCTGGGTTAGATTTGATCTGCACAGCCCGGCTGCCCCTCTGGCTCTGAGGGTGCCAGCCCTCCTGCTTTCTGCCCACGCGGCTAGCACTGATTTTGGGCTTGACAGGAGCTTGTCTTTGGGCTCCACCACAAGGTTTGCAGGCTCTGAGAGCTGGGGGGTCATCGGAGGTGGTGGCATCGCCCCACACTGGGCTGAGGAGGCTTGCTGATTCTGCAAGTAAGGAGTAACTCATCATTTTCATTAGCTAGATGCAAATTAAAGGCTCCTGGTGATGACATGGCATGGGATTGGGTGTGCTGGAGGAGGTTATGCCTTCCTGAAGCACAGGTGATGGGGGGCAGAGAAAGAGATGGGCTCTGGGAGGCATTTCTCCTCCCTGGCTGCAGTTGCAGAGGATTTGAGCCGTCATTTTTCCTGGCTGCTGGGGATGACACGTGCTGCGTTGATGGCAAACTTGGGGGTTCCCTCCACAAATATCTGGGAAGGTCTGCCTTCCTTATTCCTGGCAGTGCTCGGGGTCCACTAGGGGACAGGTGTGGAGCTCCTCAGGGATGCTGAGTGGTGGCAGGCTTGGGGTCTGCCTGGTGATCCTCCTGCAGATAGAGGGGGGCTGAGCAGGTCTGCTGACTTCCAAATGTGCATCTGAGACATCAAGATCTGATCTTGGACATCAGGAAAAATGCCTTCACTGAAAGGGTTCTCAGGCACTGGCACAGCTGCCCAGGGAGGTGGTGGAGTTCCCATCCTTGGAGGTGTTTAAAAGATGGGTGGGTGAGGTGCTCGGGGAACTGGGTTAGCAGTGGACAGGTACGGTTCGACTCGATCTCAAAGGTCTTTTCCAACCAAGTGATTTTTGTGATTCTGAGAGAAGGAGATCTATGCAATACATCTCCCTGCTCCCAGGCTCCTGTTATTTACCCTCTGAGATGGCCAGCGTGGTGCTTTATGGCTGGGTACGCAAGCCAGCAGCAGCAGGTTTTAGCCAGGAGAGGCAATCCGAGCCCTGCAAAGAAAGGCTACATTTAGCAATTTTCCTCCTCACCGCCCTGTTCCCCAGACACAAGTGAGCAGAAGGCTGCAGGAGCAGGAACCAGATTGCTCCACAAGGAATATTTTAAGCACCTTTTTACTGATGTTGCTTTTTTTTTTTTTTGATATGTGGATATTCAGAGATCGTGCCTAAGTACCTGCCAGCAGATCATCCCAGCCCACCAGCCCTCTGGAGAGCAGTCCTGTGCTGGCCATGGTCTTTGGTGAGGAGGGAGGTCATGCATGCATGCACTGGGAACACTGGTGCTGAACTGGGTGTGCTGAGAGCAGGCTGCTCATCTGGGAAGCACTGGCTGTTTTAGGATGGAGACCTCCCGCTCAAGGGTGCGGTAAAGTCTTCTTGCACTGTGGGGTGGTGGAAATGGCCTCAAAATGAGTGTAAATATAAAGAAAGGTGCAAATAAAGAGCAAGGCTTGGTCTTCCCTTGTCCCAGCGTGGTCCACGTGCTGTAAGTGGATGCCATGGCCTCCCTTGGCTGGGAGGGAGCCTGCTCTGAGCTTCGATCCTGGGTGAAACCTGTGCCCTGCCTGCTCGCAGCCCTGCTCCGAGCGACTCGCAGTACCAGGGCAGTTATCGGAGCACAGAGCGCTCGCTGCATCGCCTTGGTTCCCTCCGTGCTGATAACAAAGCACCCAACCCATGCCCTTGGCAAGGATGCCCGAATCTCTGGGCAGCAGCTCTCTGGTGGGCAACCCTGTGGAACGGGTGGAGAAGACCACCCTGGGGGATGTGTTTTCCCATCCCCAGCCAGTGTGGATGCTCTTTGCTGTTCTGTTTGCAGCTCCCTGGAGTCTGTGCTCTCAATTAGCCGTGTGGTGATGAGCCCCGCAGGTTAATTGCATATTGTGTCTAAAAAACAAAAGAGAAGAACTCTCTTTTGTTCTAAACTAATTGTGCTTTGGGGTGAATTCAGGGCTGGGTTTTTTTTCAATTGGCTTTTGTAGCAACGGAGACCGCTGTGGGCTCCCTGCCTCTCATCCCAGCGTTGCTCACTCCTGCGTCCTTGCTCTTTTGAGTTTCACCATGGCTGCGAGCTCCGCTGTCACCTCTTGGCCTGGTGCCCTGGTCTGCACCTCCCTGTCCTCCCCCGGAGCTGGGATGAGTGGTGTGCCAGCCTTACCTAAAGCTGAGGGTTCCCCAAGCCCTGCTGGGGCTCATCCCACCGTGGCATCTCCCAGCCAGCAGCTTGCAGAGCCCATTGCTGGGTTTTTCCTGCCTGCTCCTCTGCAGCACTTTTGGAGGTGACACTGGGGCCTCCTCTGTCTTCTCTCCAAGCAGCTGCAGCACACGGAGCGCCCAGCAACGTCAATCGGTCACTGCCTTGGCCGGAGGACTTGGGTCCTCTGTCAACAGGAGACGTCACCTGCCCTTATGCTGCTCACACACCTGGTGTGGTCCCAGCCACAGTTGTCCTTCCAGTTCCCCTCCAGCCACACTCTGGGCTTTCAGTGCCACCAGGAGCGGGGGCTGGTTCCCAGTGCTGAATTTTGGGGGTGCTGACACTCTGTCACACACTCCTATTTTGTACGGGATGTTCTCATTGGTTTCTGATGGATGAATTCAGTTCGTGGCTGAGGAGGATGCTGATTTAGTTTTCTTAACTGCTTCTTGAGGGAGCTTTGGGCTGAAACATTTGAAAAATTCAGATGAATTGCAATATTCTGTCTTTTTCTTGGAATTCTTGCTCTGAAGTACCTGCAGCTTGGGAAAACACTTCCAATGCAGAAGATTGGGTGTATATGTGTTGTGGGCTCTCCTAAGGACTTGTGAAATTCTGCTTTTATGATTAAATCTGCTCTTGTTGCCGTAATGAAACTGTCAATTCTGTGGTTACTTGGACCGTTCTTAAAGGTGGAGGTGATACCTGCTATGACCCAATCTTCTGGCACCAAGATTTGAACCCCCTTTGTAACTGAGAAGCTGGGCTTTTTTTAGACATAGCCGTGTGGATCAGGGCAGGAATTACTTTGCTGAGGCGCAGGAGGCCTGCAGACCACCCCGTGATGGGCAAGGGAGGAGCTGGGGGAGCACATGGTCAGCAGAGGTGAATGAAAATTCAGGTTGCATCAATTTTTGTCTTCCTTGAGCTGACAAAACAGCTTTAGTCATTAGAAAACTGGAGTAGTTCAGCACTCAGCTGTCTCAGATGGCAAATAAAAGGTGATTATTCAGTATGGAAATCCTGAGTTGCTCTTTGGAGCGTTCCTAGAGCTGAAATCCTTGCCCTCCCAGATGCATTGAAGTGACCTGAAATGCTGGGTCTGAGGAAAGGCAGCCCAGAGCTGCATCTCCCCCAGCAGCACAGTTGGTGTGGGGGAGGTTTGTCTGGTGGCTCATCCCTGCTCTCTGCCTGGGTGATGTTGTGGCAGAGAAATGCAGCTTCGTTTGCCATCACAAACACTCAGTGTCCCCCTAGGTGTGCACTGCAGACCCATGGCAAGTAACAAACGAGGCCCTGGGGCTACCGAAGGCGGTGCGTGCCGTTGAGGTGGGGAGGGGTCTCTCTCTTGGGTTCCTGCACCTTCAGAGCGGTTTTGGTACCTGACAAACCGGAAGAGCTTTGCAACCTTGATGCTTCACGTGGCCACAGCCTCGCTCAGGGCTTTTGCAAGCTCTGCCCTGCCCTGCACCCTTTCCCTTGGCAGGAACACAAGAAGGGACAGCGCAGGAATCCCAAGGCAGGAGGACAAGCTGGTGCCAAAGCCTTCCCTCGCTGTGCTGCATCCCCAGCTTGTGGGCAGAGGATTTGAATGGAATTTTAGGTGGTGATGGCTGCATCCATCTGCTTCCAACTGCAGCAAGATGTCCTTTTGCTGTGTGCGCCTGCCAGGCTGTCGGCTGGTTCGGGGTGCCCTGCTTGGCTTGTTTCTCTGGCAGCATCTCTTTGCAGGGAGTAATTAGCTCTGTGCTGGAGCAGTCGATGCTGCAGCTAAGGTAAATGGAGGGGAGCGTGACGCTGCCATGTGCCACCGTGGAAGGGGACGAGAGGCCCCCGGGGACCGGCCAAGCTAATCCTCTCGGCTGGTCGTAATTACAGGCTGGCTTGGCAGGAGACCCCACAGGTAGGATTGCTTCTAGGGTGGAGGAGATGGTAGGAGAGCCACAGCTTCCTCTGCAAACCAGCCCCAGGGTTCTGAGGAAGCTGTCATTGGCTGTGCTGGTGATGCTCTGGTTCCACGCTGGGTAAGCTGAAGAGGCAAGTGGCCTTTTGGGCTTGAAAGCTGTTTTTCCCAAAGCAGTGGGCTGCCCAGTGCCCTTGGAGGCTCCTAGCAGCCAGAGTGGCTGTGCCCCAGCTCATCCAGGGAGGCTTGTGATGTGCTGAGGGGCCTTGGGGTGCCCTTGCACCCTCCCTCCAGGAACCTGGGGCTGAAGACAGCCCTGGGCTGTGGCTGGAGAGGCAGGGTGGGGGCTGTGCTGGGGCTGGAGCCCCCTTGTGGGAATTAAGGGGGAACTCTGGCCCCTGCTAAAGCCAACCAAGGGGTTTGCTTCTCCACGTGATGGAGAAATGGTGTCGGCATCATTAACACAGCTCTGTTGCTGTCAGTTGAAAATCAGGAGAGAAAAAGTACCCCCCTAGGTGTTCATTGCAGAGCAGGGAGGAAGAGGAAATTAATATTCTCCTCGGGACTCTTCTGAGGGGATAAGAGAAACAACAGGAGCAGGAAAAGGCAGGAGAGGAAGTGATTCATATGTTTAATTCACCCTCCAGTTCCTATTATCACTTTTTATTTGTGCTACCCAGCAGTGTTTAGAGGCCCCAGCTGAGATCAGTGCCCCGCGTGTGCTGCCGCTGCTTCGCCTGGAGCAGGAGGTGTACCAGGAGGGCGATGAGCATCCTTCATCTGCAGGGAATCCAAATCGTGGGGAAGGGAAATAGCTCTGCTGGCTGAGCTGGGGCCGCGTGGAGCTTTCATTTTTATTGCTTTCAAGAAATGGGGCAGTGGAGAGGGGTGGTGATTCCCTGGTGTCGTGGTAGATTTCCATCCCTGGATGTTTTGGCTGCCATCTTTGGCTCTTTCCATGACGTCACATGGGTCCATGATAAACACCTGAGTCTTCTGCTGCTCTAAACCTCAGAGGTTTTGTAATTTGGAGCTCTGGCAGTTGTAGCCAAGATCCCCCTGGGCTGGGTAGCTGGGAGATTGCCCGGCAGCAGGAGGGCAGCTGCACCCCAGCTGTGTAACTGCAGGCTTCAGAGCAAGAGAAATGAATGATGTGCTCTTCAAAACTCCTGAGCTGGTACTTGGGGAAAGGGATGGAGCTCAAAAAACCCTCAACGACACCTCAAGGCAGTGCCTTGTGGGGCAAACTTTCATTTAACCGTGTGCCGTCTGCACCAAACGAGTTTGCCACTGAGCAGAGCTGGTGAGAAGTGAAAAGCCTTTTCCTCCTGCAGGCAGCAAGCGAGGTGCTCTGGCAGCAGGCTGGAGATGAGTTGTGCTGGGGTTTGGGGGCAGAAACCCCCCAAGTGGGGCTGAAGCCCTGGTGATGCCCTCACATGGGGTGGCTTTGGTGCCGGAGGGGCTCAGCAGCCTGTTGTGCAGTAGGGAGCGGGGTGTGCATCCAGTGAAATGGGAGCTTTGAGATCATTCTTGTGCAGAACAAGACAGTGCAAGGAGAGTTTTATGTGGGGAAACAGTATTTCCTTTTGAAGGAGCTTGGAACTGCCTCCTGGAGACCCCTTCTGTGCTTCGCCTGCATAGCCGTGCGTGTTGCCAGCCAGCAAAATCCCTGAGGCTGTAGCACACGTGGGTAATGCACGGCCACTCACAAGAGCAAAACTTGGTACAGGCTCAAATTCCCGAGGCAGGTAGGACAAACCTGGGCCCTTACAAGGTAGCAATTTTGTCTCTGTTCTGTAGCACGAGAGAATGATGGTACTGAGGTTTCTGGTGGCGACAAGCCATGCTCTCCCGGAGCTCGTTGCTGGGCCCTGCATCCAGTGCACCCACCCTGGAGATGGAAAAGGAGATGATGTTCCAGGCTCCTACAGTTCAAGGGGAGGCAAACACAACCCGGCACTGGGGTGTTCTGGGGGGAAGCCACCTCCACGCGGGCACAGCAAAACCTTCAATGGGATCCAGCGGACCGCGATATCAATTACTGTTTGCTTGGCAGATGTGCTGTTCTGGTTACCATCAGCATTGTTTCATCTGTCCTAAACAAGGATCCAATTTGCAAGTATCTGGGCTGGGATTAAGTGGATGATTTGTCCAAATACAGGGATGGCTGGGATCACCGAGTGGCTGTTGTTCGTGCCAGCCTGTGCTGCTTGGGTACCGTCAGCTCTGTGTTTGCAGGTGCCTCGTCTTGCCAGGGTTTCTGAACAGTTTCCCAGCAACAGTTCCCTCACCTCCTTGCTGCTGCAACTGCCCGAATGTGAGCTGCAAAGGAAGGAGTGTGGGGAGAAACAGGCAGGGGAGCGAAGTGGCTGAATCTTCTGAAATCCTGGGATTAAAAGCTGAAGCTTCTCACCGCCTTCCTCAGAACAAAGCCATCGGCTGCTCTTTTTTTATTTATTTATGGCAGTTTTCTGAATCTGACAGGTGTTTTCTGCCGTTTCTTTGGCTGCCAGCTTCTCCCTCTGCATGCCCTCCTTACCCCTGGCAGTGCCGTTTCCGTACGAGATGGTGCAGGCAGCCCTGGGCATCTTCCCTGAGGTGAGACCCACGGGAAGTACGGAGAAGCTTCCTCAAGTCCTGCCCACCTGAGGTGGGTTGGGGTGAGTCCAGCAGGTCTTACAGCCGAGGAGACTGGGGAGGACATAAAGGGAGGTGAGAGCGGAGACTTAACTGGGTTCAGCTCTTCAGAATAATTTCTTTTCCCCTTGTTCCATTGCTCAATCCGGGCCTGAATTTCTAGATTTTAAAAATAGCCCAGTAGCTGCTGCTCTCGGTCAGCTGGGTAACACGCTGCGCTCCGAGCTGATACCTGGCACCCATCGCTTCTGTATTACCCCTGCCCTCTTAAAATCTTCATTTTTTTCATGTAGTCGGGACCGCAGATGCCCCCGATGTCGGCTTTAAACCTGGGTTTCACCACTCTAGGGGTGTCCTAGAGTAGCAAGGGGGGTGTTCAGTGCCCATGCACAAGATGGGCATCGCGCGGCCGCACCTGCCTGTCCATGGTTGGAAGCAGTGGGCTCTTGGACTATTCCATAGCACTTAACTAACGACCTGTTGTGCGCTTTGATTCAACTGCCCTGTGCCCCACCAATAACCTGGGGCTGGAGCAGCAGGTTTTCCACTCTACCTAAGAAGTCACAGCTGGCCCTGGGCTGCCCTGGTGGCACATCCCAGCATCCTGCTGGCACTGGGAAATGCCTGGGACCCGGCGAAGTGGCCGCTAACCGGGGAGAGCACCATTTCAGACGCAGGCTGACGCTTTTTCTAGGTGCTATCCAGCTTCCACTGGATTTAGCTGAATGGTCTGGACACAAAGTTCCTCAAAGCCCCTTTGAAATTTCATTTCTGCTGACAGACACACTGAGAGAACTGTGTTAAACCTGATAAGAGCTGATTTGGAGATCTCAGCTTTCATAAATACGGTAGCTGAGCCGCTTCTGTAATGCTTTACCACCCGTTGTAAATAGCTCCAGCAAGCAGAGGGATAAGAGTGATGTGTAATAGTTGTGGTTTGGGATCCGTGCCGGTTTAATGTGAGCAGCTTGGGGATTAGATGGAAGCAAAGGAACAACAGCTCCAGCTCTGCTATGAGTGCTGCCTGTTTGTGCTGCTGCAGCCCCCTCACCCATCGCGCCCTCCCCGCTCCCGTCTGCTGTGTGACCAACCCCACCCCTGCCTCCCAGGTGGTGCTACACACCTAGGACAGAGGTGGCACGTGGGATTTACGTGTTTAGGGGGCCCGGTTTGCCTAAATCTGGTGTCCTTGGGGCTAAAATATGAATTTCCCTCTAGGCAGGGGTGGGAATATAGTAGAGACTTCGCGAGAGACTTGTGTAAGAGGCAGCATGCGAATATGCATCCACAAAAGCCCTCACTGATCCACCAGGAGTATAATGGGGAAAGAAACATCCTATTTGGTGTAGAGACTGCTCGGTGACTGAGGCTGAGATGAGCAGCAGCAGAAGAGAGATGCCATAAAAACTATTCAGCGTTATAAGCTCTTCCCCTGTTGCTCGTACGCGTCTCTGGGTGCCTCCTGCAGAGAGAAGCCTTCCCTGCCTGCTGGCAGAAGGATCCCATTTGGATCTGTTTAGACATTATTTCACTAATATTGTTGTTTATCATGTGTTGGATTTGTGCCGCAAAGTCTGAGCAGCCCTGGGGGATGCCAGCCCCTATGAAAGCATTGCTGAAGCTCCGTGGGGACAGTCACCACCTGTTCTTGGCTTTCCTCAGAGGGTCTTGGTGTCTTCATATAAAGTTGGGGCAGGCTGGCAGCGTGGGGGTTATCCAAGCACCTGGTGGGACAGGTGCGCCGTCACCCACACTGCAGGGCTAAGGTCATTCTGCAGCCTTGTGGCTTCTAATCCACGGGCAGCGATGGGGCCAGAGCTCACCGGCTGAGCCAGGGTCTCTCAGCAGATCCCTGGGTGAGAGGGCTGGAAAATAAAGATCCAGTTTGTCCCTGGATGTTAAAGCGGGCGGGAAGGATGCTGCACGCTGAATCTCTCCTGATTAAAGCAAGTGAACTAGGTTTGAGCTGCCAAGCCTCGGGATCTCTCAAATGAATGGATTTGGCACAGCCTGTGAAGCTTCCACTGAGCTTCGGGGGTTTCGCTGGGTGTGTCTGGGACAGAGGTTATCCTGTGGCTTTGGAGCGTCACGTGATTCCTTGGTCTGGAAGTTAGGGTGAAGATCAGACTGGGACTGACTGCTGCTTCTGTTCAGGCCAGGGCTAGAAAAACTGGGGGGAATCAAGGCAGACTGGGCAACCTGCAGCATCCTCCAGTCTGCTTTGGCTCTGGAAAATACTCCTCGTGCTGTAGGCTGGCTCATGAAGGCAGAAGTTTCATACAGGTGAGTATGTGCCACGTTGTGTCAATAATTTCAGCAGGACTGGCTGTGGTGGCTGGCACTACATGAATTTTGGGGACAGGGAGGATTGAAATGCTTGCCTCACGCACCAGGTGCCTGAGACAACTTTTCAGTGCCAAACTTGGCTGAAGAAACACTGAATGGCTAAGACTTGCCTTGCCCATGGACAAGGTGAACGCGCTGCAACCGACAGGTGGACCTGTTGTGGTTTGACCCCAGCTGGCAGCCGAGGTCCACGTGGCAGCTCACTGATGCCCAGTGGGGTGGGCAGGGGAATGAAAAAAGTGAAACTCCTGGGTTGAGATAAAGACAGTTTAATAGGACAGCAAAGGTGAAAGAATAATAAAATACATAAAACCAGTGATGCACAATGCAGTCGCTCACCACCCAGAAACTGATGCCCAGCCCATTCCTGAGCAGCAATTCCAGCCCTCTGGCCAGCTGCCCCTGTTTAAATACTGAGCCTGATGCCCTGTGGTGTGGAATGTCCCTCTGGCCAGCTTGGGTCAGCTGTCCTGGCTGTGCTCCCTCCCAGCTCCCTGTGCACCTCCTCGCTGGGAGGGCACGGGAACCTGGAAAGCCCTTGACTTGGTGTAAGCACCACTTCGCAACAACTGAACCATCAGTTTATCAACAGTTATCATCAGTTATCAACATTATCCTCATACTCAATCTAACCCACAGCACTGTGGCAGCTGCTAGGGAGAAAATCAACTCCATCCCAGCAAAGCCAGGGTGGGGCCATAACGGGCTAACTTGGTGTTGTCTGTAACATCACAATTTTCCGGTCCGTTTTGGTGAGAAGCGCTAGGTGTTTGTTTCTGGAGACATCTCAGGTTTAGCCCTAAGCTATGCTCGTTAATAACATTTTTAGTAATGTGAAAGACAACAAAGCTGTCGGTGGAGATTTGCAGCTGATGGAGTAGAAGAGGACAGGAAGCCAAAATGCTGGTAACCTGGCCATGGTTCTGTGCTGTCCTCGTGATGGGGAAGCAGTGGCTTGGAAAAGAGTAGGGGCCGCTTCAGAAGACCCACCAAGCCCTGGCTGACACCCAGTGGGGTTGGGGAGGAGCAGCCAGCAAGCACTGAGGGATTTTGCTACTGCTTTTTATTTATTCTCTTAGAATAATATGCCTTGTTCTGGTCTGCAATCAGGGGGATGCTGAGAAGTCAGCTTGGAGCGAATTCAAATGCGTGATTAAAGGTCAGTTGGGAAAAGTACAGCACAGCCAGGGACCCGGTGCGTTTGGACTGCCACGGAGAGGTGACTTGATATCTGCTCCTTAAATGCTTATAGAAACATGAGGATGAGGACTCGGCCAACCTGCCCAAGTGGGAGGTGCGTGGTCTTTGGAGGAGACAGGAAGATGCTATTCAGGTGATGAACTGGGGGTAGTGGTGCTGGGCTGCCTCTCCTGGGCGTTCTGGCCCTGTCATGACTCTCTCCAACCCCTCCTCATCAGCTGTGGCTTTCAGATCTGGAGCAGGGATGGATTTGGGGTGGTACCTCCGCTGAGGTGTTGCAGAAGGCACCAGAAGCCTCCTATAGCAAGAGCATCCTTGGTCTGGTCCGGCAATGACACCCCAAGGCACTGGTTTGGGTTGGCTTTCCTGCTTGTTTGGGTACCACCTGGCTTTGCAGAGCTGTTGCGAGGAGCTAATTGACTTTCCATCAGATCCTTGGGTCTCTTTTTTTTTTTTTTTTTTGAGACTGAAATGACTAAAACGAAGCCACAGGCTTCCCAGTAAACAATGAGCAGTTGGTTTTGCATGGCTCCCTGTCAAAAATCCCAAACTGGAAAGGCAGGAAAACAAACAATCAGATGAGAAAGAAATGGGGTTTTGGCACAGATTCCCTCCGTGCTGACTGGGCTGCGCGACAGACCCTGAGAAATGGCTCAGATTTCAGTCAAACAGCTCAGACCTGAGAATGGGAGGGGAAAAAAACCTGTGTGCTTAAATCCAGGTGCCTGCACTCAGAGCAGAGCAGAGCAAGGGTACGGATCTCTGTGTGCTTTCCAGATGGCAAATACATTCTAAACACAAGAGGTGCAGTTATACCCTGGGTGCTGAAGCAGAACGAGCGCCAGGAAAATATATGCTTCAGTTAAACGACGAGACTTTGGAAATTGAGAGCAGTGCTTGTTTTGTAACCAGAATATAAACTACGGGTCTGAAGTGGAGCTGCAGGCAGGGCAAAGGCATCTCCTCTGTGGGCTCAGCTTTCCCAGCACCATGCTGGCTCTGCTGCCTCTCTGGTCGTTGACCCAGCTGACACAAATCGCCCAGAGCATCCAGGGGGGAATTTGCTGATATTTTTTCCTTGCAATTTGCAATAGCCAATAGGTGAATAAGAAGGTTTCCTTTTTTTAACAGAAGATGAATCCAGTATTTCTTGCTCATCCCATTCAGGATGCGGCTTCCTTGTGATTCAGCCTCCCAGAAGTGTGGTCTCAGAAGGGAGAGGTCTGTGCTTTTGTCTGTCCCTCTGTCTGTGTTGGGTTTGTTTTTCTTTTGCAGCACGGTCTGGGAAGTTTCTGTGACTGAAGAATAGGGGTTGGTTTTTTTCCCAGGGAGGATTTTCTGGTTTTGGAAATTTTAGTCTGACTTTACATAAAAGCCCTAAGATTTAGTCCATTTTTTCCCCCCCTTTCAGTCTTTGTGACAGTGTTCACATTATTGCGAGAGAGTAAATATCATTGAAGATGTTTCAAGTGCCACGGCTGTCCTGTTGTTAAACAGAAGTTTGGGGCTGGCACACGCAGGGAACAAGCAATGAAGACATTGGGGGTAGCATCTGGCATTTCCTGGAAGAGTCTTCTTTTTCACCCCGAGACGGTTTCACAGGTTGGTGAGAGTTTACCAGCCGCAGGAGTCGTGCAGCAACCCTTACTTCTCTTCCCTAAGGCAACTGCGACCTCCTCTTTCCCAGAGAGCAGGGTCTGCGCACCCTGGAAGTCCATGGCTTTCTGGTGAGTCTCTCCAGTTCTCACCACTCCGTGGGACCGGTCGACCTCAGATGGGCTGGAGGCTTTCCTAAATACACACGGGCCTCTTGTTTTTAAAGATGCTTTCAGCTGGCCTGTGCTTAATTTCCTCTTGTCTCTTTGGCTCCATTTTAAATACGTATGTACGTGTTTAGTAGGAAAATACGCAGATCGGTGATTCTGAGCGTGAAACTAAAGAAATTCGATGGATGTAGCAAAGCAAGGGGCTGCACTGTGTGACCCACATTATTTTGGTCCCCTTCACAGGTAGTGATGACCCAGTGGGAGTGCAGAGTTGGACTGCACCATTAATCCCTCCTGGGAAGCAGAGTGTGGGCGATATTGCCCAGCTGCAGCGCCCCTGGGAGGGGAGGTGGTACCTGCAGGGTGGTCCCTGATGTGCTGTGGGCACTGAGCAGGACAGACAGACATGGGACAAGAGTTTGGTGCTCTCTGGCCCCAGCACAGCTGTGAGCCCACACTGGGGAGGGCAGGTTGGGGGGCTGCATCACCAGCAACATTGTGGGCATTGTAGGAGGTGGAGGCAGAAACCCTGGGTGGGGAACACAGGATGGCGTGCACCACCCTGAAAAAAGATGCCAGTCCCCTCATGCCTGGCAGAAAGCAGTGCAAAGCAAACCCGAGCCAGCCACCGAGTGCTAAAACCCCAGGACAGTGCACACCTTGCAGGGAGCTCTGCTCCATTCCTCTCTCTCAAAATGGGAGCAGCTTTTCCAGACCATCCCTCATCAGGGTTTGTCTGACCTCTCAAATCTCAGCAGCTCCCCAGCTCTCTACCCTAAAGCTTAAATAATCTTTGCTGCTATGTTTTTTTCCTTTTGCCAGTGTCTAATCTACAATTTACAGCCCATTAATTCTTGTCCTGTCCCCGTGGGCATGCAATGCAATTTATTCCCACACCCTTTGTAGCAACCTTTTACATAATTGAAGACTGCTATCACGTCTCTTCTGATTCCCAGACAAGACCAATTCAGTTCTTTTGGGCTTTTCTTTTTTTCCCAACGAGTTGTGTTGGGATGTTACCTCGCTTCTGAAGTGTTTGTGGCTCTGTGTGCGGGGAAGAGGAGGAGAAATGCTAGTCAGGCTTTGTGCTGCGTGGAAGGAAAGCAATATTAAAAAGCTGGAGGTTCTTAGGGCTACTCTGCACAGTGCTCCCATGTGGGAATAACAGACTAGCAAGTGAGCACTGAAAACAGGTCAAGTCATAGAACTGGAGAATCACTTGGTTGGAGAAGACCTTTGAGATCGAGTCCAACCGTACCTGCCCACTGCTAAACCAGATCCCCGGGTGCTTCATCTGCCCAACCTTAAAAACCTCCAGGGATGGGGACTCCACCCCCTCCCTGGGCAGCTGTGCCAGTGCCTGCAAGTGAAACAGTGCTGGGTTTGGGTGATGGGATCAGGTGTCTCTGGACACTTTCGGGAAGCTTAGGGTTGAGCAAAGTTGGATGCTCCTGGATATAGAAGATGCCTGTTTCTGTCTAACTGGGCTTTGCAGTTCTATTTTGTTTTGGCTTTCTTTGCAGGCGGTGTCTCGGGCTGCTAACCTGCACCCCAGGTGCTCACCTTGCCTTTGCATCCTTGCACGGCTCGGGGAGGCTTTTGCAAGCTCACAAGCTTGTGGGCAGAGAGCCACCAGCGGGTGGGCACCAGTGCCTGTGCCAGTCGCTCCCCCGAGACCGCAGCAGCTCCGCACTGGGATGTCAGCGCTGCCTTTGACGCCGTCTCTCCATATTTCATTCCTGTCTAGCCGGGTGGTGGGTGGAGACGCTCGGCTTCACCTCAGCGCCGATCAGGATTGTCTTTTCTTTCAGGGTGGGGAAGCTGATCTGCATTCGTGTCTAATCATCCGCGGAGCTGACAAAATTATTCACGTAATGAGTTCTCCAGGAGAACCTCGCTTCTCCTCCCCCTCCCGCTGTACCAGCAGAAAACTGGGAGCTGCCTTGCCTTGGCACTTCCCCGGGAAGGCAGAAGGGCTGTGGAGAGCTGCAGCAACGAGAAGAGGGAGCCGGGCGACCAACGGTGAACCCCTAGAGTTCAATTACCCCCAGCTCCCACCATAAGCAGTAACCATGGAGACATCAGAATCCAAGGCATCACCAGTCCCGAAGTACCAGCATATACATACATATTTATTTAAATAAAGACCCTGGGCTTGTCACTCAGATAGCTGTCTCCGTGCGTTCGGGCTGGCTGCTGCGCTGGGGCGGTGTGAGTTGCCCCTGTAGGGCAGGTTTTGGGGACATGGTGTGTGCAGGGCTGTGTGCGAGAGGGGGTCAAAATCACTTTGGGGGCCAGAGGGATGCAGTCCTATAGGGTGCGTCTGCATCCCTACCAGTGTCAGCTTGCAGTGACAACATAGAAATGGTGAGGAGTGGGGTTGCTGAAGTGTGTGGGCCCTCTGGCAGCAATTTTTTCCCCTTCTACACAGGCCAGGATGGCCTTGCTTAGGCTGGATTTGGGATTTTGCTGTGCAGTGTCTGGTAGTAGCTTGAGGGATTTCTAAGCATCCTGAAGAGGATGGGTATTTGCAGGTGTTCTCCTCCCTGAGGAGCAGGCAGAGGAAGTGAGCTGGGGCAGGAGCATCCTCACAGAGCGTGTGAATGAACAGGAGTGCTGGAGGAGATGATTAAATGAAGCACTCAGCTCCAGGATTTTCTTCCCTTCGCTTCATTCAGTTTCAGGGATGCAGGCTTTAAAGAGACAGCACCCAGGCTGGGTGGCACTGCGAGGGGGTGGCTGGCCACTTGGCTCTGCTTCCCCAGCCCTCGAGGTGCCAGTGAAGCACTGCAGAGCCATGCAGTGTTTCAGCAAAGCAAAAGCTACCCGACCTGTCCCCAGACAGACTGGTGCCCGTGCTCTCTGGGGTGATACACACCCATGATGCCACTCGTGGCTGTCCCGTGTTGGGGAGGTATGTGCTGGGGCAGGGGTTGTGTGCCATGTGGCAGCATGTGCTGGGGCTCAGTGGAAGCACGAGGAGAGGGGCAGCTTTGGCACAGCAATTTGCAACCCTGCTAGTGTCCAGTTTTGGATGCTTCTGAAGTCCAGGGTGCTCCTGGGCACTATTGAGCGCAGGGTTTGTTGGGATGCTTTGCAGTGTGGTGAGAGGAAAGGGAGGAGCTGGAGGGGCACTGGTGTGTGTGTGTCATCTTGCACAGTCAAACAGAAGAGCCAGAGAAGCCAGAAATTAGAAGCTTTCTACTATTTTTTATTAGAAGCAAAGCAGGTGGGCTCATGCTGGGCTGTGCCACGCTAGGGCTTCTCTCCACACGTGCAAAGGGGGAATAAAAAAAGAGACGTGTGCTGCCTTAGTCCAGCAGCCTCTTGGCAGCATCACTGGGCTGTGGATCTTCACCCAAAGGCAGAGAGCCTGCGTTACCTCTAGATCCTCCATCCCGCACCTTCGAGCCCAGTTGTTCATGGGTGCTGCCTGGGCCGTCTTGGAAGGCAAAATGAAGCTCAGGTAGGAGCAGTAGAGAGACATCTCTGCCAACTGGGCTGCAAATATGATTTAAAAAGAGGCCTCCAGTGCAAACCCTTCCCACTGGTGGCCCTTGGATGCTGTGGGGTAAATCTCTGGCTGACCTGGAGGGCTGTATACCTCCACGTCCCTTGTCCCCACAACTGCCCTTGCCTTGGCCGCTGCTTAAGGGGAGGGTTTGTTTGGGAGAGGAGCAGGGAGAACCAGGTTGTATTTTATGTGAGTGTGTGGGGGCTGGAAAACTCATGCTTACTTTGTATGGGAAAAGCTGTGGAGGGCCCCACACCCCAGGAGCAAGGTGTGTGCACAAAGGGGGAGACCTGGGCTGCAAATAAGGGCTGGGAAGCACCAACACCAGCTGGTGGGGTAACGTGGAGGTACTTTGCCATGTGTCCCCAGCCCTGGTGTGGGACTGAGCTGGTCAACTCCAGCCTGCTGAAGCAGCCAGGGTGCAGGTTTCTTGCTGCTGCTGCTGCTGCTGCTGGGGGGTGGCTGAACTGAGCTGGCCGAGCTGGCCTGGGTGGGCAGAGATGTGGCTGTTTGCCCGGCTGTGCACCCCATCCTCACCCAGGGTGCGTGTGCAAGGGGGTGTGTGTGCGTGCCACGAGTGTGTGTGTGCAAGGGGGTGTGCCTGGACAGTTCCTGCTCTGTTTTGGTGGAGCTCGGCTCCTTCCCTCCTTTGTTATCCCCCGCCTGCCCCCTCTGGTATATGTGCGAGTTCCCTTTCTCCGATTGTCAGAAATTTCTTTTCCACTGTGTGGGCAGGAGACAGATTTTAACTGTCTCTATTTTCTCCTCTTTTTTTTTTTTTTTTTTGTATTTCGTTTTATCCCCCTCCCCCTTTCCTCTCGCATTCCTTTCTTCCCTGCTCCTCTTGTCTCCCCCTCCCTCCTTCCCCTCCCCTCTCTCTCCGTTTCTCCCTCCCTTCTCCCGGCTTTTTTTCTCCCTTTCCATTACAAATAATGCCTCTGGAATAACATCCCCCCCTCGCCCAGCCCCCCCGCAGGAACCATGCCTCTGTGTCCAGGTAAGCTGGGGATGATGCTCTGGGGATCTCCACTCCCTCTGTCAAAGTCGGCAACGCTGTCACCGTGGGGACATCGTGTGTGTGTATGTGTGTGTGTGTCCCTCGCTGCTACCTGTTGGGGACAGCCGGGAGCTGGCAGTTCCCACCAGTTGGGGCTGTCTCCATCCTCCTCCTCCACCCTCCTCCTCTCCTTGCGCGGTTCGCTCTCGGTGGACACCTCCTCCCCTCCCTTCTCCGCCGGCTTTAGTCTCCTCCTGCCCGACGAGGATGCTCTGAGCCCTGGGGACACCTTGCACCGGCTTCGGGGACGGAGAACGGGGGAAGGAACCGGTGGCAGCGCTGAGGAGAGGTGGGAGGGGGCCCTGGGGACCGGGGGACTCTGCCGGATGGAGCTGCGCTTGGAGAGGGCACCCCAACTTGAAAGCCGGACTCCCCCTTTTTGCCTCCTGCCCGAGGGTTCGGAAAGCAGCTTTGCTTTGACAAAGTTTTTATTAAGGCAGCTTCGGAGCAGTGGGAGCTTAAGGTGGCTCCCCGACCCGGGGAGGGGGCTTAGGGGTGGCCTCGGGGGGCTGGGGCGTCCCTGCTGCCCGAGGGAGAGAGCGGGGAGGGGGGGCTGCCCTGCCTCGTGCCCCTGGTGGGGTGGGTGAAGCTGTTTTGGGGTTCTGTTCCTCGGAGAGCCCTCGTGGGGTGCAGGGGCTGTGGTGGTGGGCTGGCTGAGCGCCGCTCCTCCTGTGCCACCCCAAGGCCTCCCAAATGCGCAGGGTCTCCTCTCTTCCCCGGGAGCGCGCGGGCTGCGTTGGGTGCCTTCACAAGCACCCGGAGTTTCGTGCTGTCTCCCTGCACCCAGTCCCTGCTTTTTGTGGGTCCGAGTGCTGCTCCCAAGTTTGGTCCCTGCCTGGGTGTTGCTGGTGGCACTGATGAACGAGTGGCGCCCCAAATCAGCGTTTGCCGTGTTCCTGCAGCTCTCCTGGCTGCTCTTGTGTTGCAAAGCGTGTGTTTCGGTGTTTGTGGCTCCTGCTGGCTTTCTGCGTGGCTGGAGGGGATCCAGGGGTAACTCCCTGCCTCCATCCTCCACAGACAGGTGCTACTTGTACCTGGGACCACCTTGCCTTCCCACCGAGGCCGCAGCCCCCCGAATGGGTGGTCTCATCCCACCCTCAGTGCTGACGCGAGGCCAGGCTTGGTCCGTGCTGCAGACGGGGACATCTGGGCTCAGGATGCTGTGGGATGTGGTGACACTTTGGGCTGGTCCGGATCCGCGGCCAGGGCTGTTTGGCAGATGAGGCACAGCGCTACGGAAGGCGCTGTCAGCAAGATGAGACACGCGTTCACAGCCTCGGCGGCGGCTGCTGGCATCTTTGGCAAGACAAGGGCATCGCTGCCACTCATTGAGTAACTGGAACCCAAGCGCTATCCACATAGGAGCGTTTGGAGGGGTTCCCTTCAGCTCCCTCTCCCCACAGTGTTCGTGCAGCGCTGGTGGCACAGGGCAGCAGTGGGGTGCTAAGGAATTAAGATCTGGGGTCCCTCCAGTTGGCTTTTTTTGGGGTCCTTCCACACTGCATCTCTCCAGGCAGGCTGGGCATGGCAGAGCTGCAGGGCAGGTCTTGACGCTGGCGCTCCCCTGGATGCGTGTCCACAGGTTTGGGAGGTGGAGGAGAGGGCTGTGGCAGCAGGTTGTCCCCTGGCACCGAGATCCCCTCTGGTCTTGCTTTCTGCCTGGCTGAGTTTCCTCGGTCCTCGGCAATCCTGGGGCACCTGGAAAGTTTGTTCAGGTTGTTTGGGTTGTATTTTCACCCCTTGAACAGCTGGGAGTTTCCTCCTCCTCTGCCACTACACAGGGCAGTGTAAAGCTTTCCCCAGGGAAAGGCTGAGCGTGGCCCACTCTGGTCACACCTTGGCATCTACTTGGGCAGGAGATAGGTTGATGCTTGAGGTGTGGATTCTCCCTCAGGTCCATCTGAGCACGCGTTGGGGATTCCCTGGCCAGTGATGCCTTTAACCCCCTGTGAACAGGACCGTCCCTGCTGGCCACGTGAGCCGGCAGCCACCCCGCGCCCCCTCCTCAGCGTGGTTGAGTCAATGCACCCACCCACTGCATCCAGTTCGTGAGTCACAGGCTTTTCATACCCTGGTGTGAATCACTCACACACAGCCACACTGATGACTTTAGTGACAGCTGAAAAGAGAAAACAGTCCCCCACCTCTCCCCCCATCGCCACTACTGCCGCCACTTGGCTCCTTGCTCACGGTGACCCCAGAAAACTTCTGCGAGTGGCACCACAGTCTTCCGGGGCTGGAGTTTCTGCTAACTTTCTGCACCCCATGCTTGGGTTGTTCCGAGGGTGCCACTGAGGATGCTTGCAGCTGGAAAGGATGGGTGGGCACCAGGGTGGAGGATGGCTGTTCTGCCTTGGTGCTCTGGGGCTCTGCTGGCTGGATTGGGGGGAGCCTGCTGGTGGGGTGGCGCGTGCCCAGGCTCTTCCCTCAGGCCAGGGCACTGCTCGGGCCAGCTCTGCCAAGGCTGTTCTGCCTTCTGCTTCTGTTTTCCTGGGGAGCACGCCAGGAGGGCTGGAGGCCCATCTGGGTGGTGTGCCATGCCCGCTGGGGTGCAGCAGGACCGCCTGAGCCCCAGCAGGAGCGGCTGGTGATGAGCAAGAGCTGCCAGGAATGAAGCCAGACCCCCACCATGGCTTGGGCTGCTCCTCTCCCCGGTGCTGCTGGGCCACCAGATGGTCCCAGCCAGGTGCTCAGCTGGTGGCTGGCGTGCTCTTTGCTCCTCTGCCAGAGGCTGGGGCCGTGTCGCCGCTGCCCCCCCTGGGGCCGGAGGTGGCTGTTGTAACACAGGGAAGGGATTTGCTAATTACCCTCTCCGGGGATCTCGGTCTGTCGCCTTCCTGGCTCTGCTGGAGGGAACCCAGAGCCGGGAGCTGGAGGAGTCTGGAGGCACCACCGCCTCCTGCCCGGGCAGGGGGCACGGGCAATCCCGCACCCCTCACCACCAGGTAGGGGCTCGCTAAGAACTGTTAGAGCATCCCCGTGTCCCCACTAAAGCTGTGCAATTCGGATCCGGATTGGCACCGGATCAGCCAGGCTTCCCGGGTGCCTTCGAGGTCCCGAGCCGCCCCTTGGCCGCCTCCCGCATCTTTTCCACCCTGCTCTGCTTTATCCCTGCCTGTTGCTTTTGCCAAAGCTCTTCCTGCCCCTCCCTCCCGGTGCCGGCTCCCCACCAGCATGTCCCCTCCTTCCTTCCTGCTCCCCGCGGCTGAAATGAAGTGCTGGAGTATTTCAGGGATGTCAAAACATACCATTAGTCACAGCCGTGAGGCTTCGTGCCCGGGGAGAGGCTGCCAAACTCTCTGTCAGGCGGAGAAATGCTCAGGGAAGGCAGGAGCTGGGGAGCTGGGGGGGCAGAGGCTCGGTGGTCGCCCCGCCAGGGCTTTGGGGTTTCTCCTTTTCCGACACCTCCGGCATCACTGTGATTTAGTGGGTTGGATCAGGGGTCCCCTGACATGAATTCATTCTGCAATTTCCCTCTGATATTGAGATGTGACACCTGCCAAATGAGGGGCTACGCAAAGCGGGGGGGGGGGGGGGGCTCCCCCAAAATACCGCGCTGAGGGGCCCATCCAACCGCGTCGGGCTCCTGTGTCAGTTATTGGCTCAGAAGGGATGTTTTCCTCCCGTTCAGCACAGAGGGGTGTTCTCTTCAGCACTTTCCATGCTGGGTTACGTGCCTCCTGCCTCGGAGCCCACCTCGTGTGGATTTAAATCAAATATTGGGTTTCCCTGGCAGTTGTTTAAACAAGGCAGCACGGGCAGTTCAACACCCGCTCCCCGCGGAGGTGCAGAGCCCTGCTCGCTGACTGCAAACCTCCGTGTGTGCCAGCACGGCTCGGGTTTGTTGTTCTTCTGTTTCTTTGGTACCAAAAGAATCCATCTCCTTCCATTTCACAAGCAGGGAATGGGAGATCCTGTTAAAAACCCACCGGGCTCTTGTTGTAAAGCACCTGTCTGAGGGCCAGGCAAGGTTCTTGAGATGCCAGAGCCTGATTTCTTCTCCCCCCGTAGCTGCTCCCCTCAAACTTGTCCGGCTCCCTGCGGAAAGGTTTGAGCTTCATCTCTTCCCTCAATTCTCTGAGGATTTTTTTTCTGCCTATAAATAAGCAGCAAACCAGCCAGAAAGGTGCCTTAAAGCAGGGAGGTGTAGGCAGGTCTGGGAGATGAGCTTTACTCCTGCGAGCAGATCCCTGGAAAGGGCCAATTAAGCTGTGGCTACTATTTTTATGAAGCTTTCTGGTTCAGCAAAGCCTTTGCATTTCTTCTGCCTTGTTTTTCCAAGCTGCAGGCAGAAGGTGGCCTTTAAACTGTTTTTGCCCTGGGTGCGGCGAGGGGTCCATCTGTTTTATGCCCTCTGACTGGGACCAGTGTGAGTGCTTTTAGGAAACTGGGCAGCTTGTTTGATGTCAGCCTGGCCTTGAAGGTGACATTTGGGGATGGGTGTTGGAGAGCAAAGGGCTCTGCTAGCAAAGGGCTTTGGAGAGTTTGCTCCCTGCAGGCAGAGCGAGCCTGCTGCCCAAATCCAGGCAGTGCCTGCCGCGGGGTGCGAGTCTCGCTGGGAGCAGGAGTTCGTGCGGCGGTGGGAGTGTGCAGGCACAGCTCCAGAGACAAATCCCAGCTTCGGTTTGCGCTCAAGGCATGGATTCGATCCTGGCAGCGGGTGGGAAAAATGCAAGCCTCTCCCCTCCAGCCGTAGAGCATCTGCTCTGCAAAGCCAGCGCGTGTTCTCTGAGGCTTCCCGAGGAGGGCTGGGAAATAAGACTCAGTTTAAAATTAATTAAGCTGGTTCCTTCAAGGAAGGAAACATGTCTTCAGCATGTCCTGGATGAGCCCTGTGGTGGGCTAGGGTGGCTACTTCCAAGTTGGCTGCGTGATGAGTTTTAATTGAAATCTTATGCACTGACTGTGCCTGAGAAAATGAGGCTGTAACTAACGGGAGTCACTCAAGACAGTGGCTAATTACCATGATTAACTGAGCAACAGTTTGGGTGACTCTTCCTTCTGCTCTGCCAATCATTCCAGTCCCTGGGGAGCAGCTGTGGCCGTGGGGCAGGATGGCACCCTGCTTAGCCAGGATGGGGGGAGATGCTGCACAGCCCCCCGGCAGTGGCGTGGGCTGGGCTGTGGCAATTTCTGCTGCTCTGCTTTCTGTATAAACAGAGTTTTTGCTCCCTGGAGGCACTGATGAGGGAATGAGTGCTGTGGGCATGACTGGGGCTGGAACCCTTCTGAGGGGGGCAGTATGGGCTGTGAAACTCCATCTAAAAAATGTGAGTTGAGATATGAGGGGCAGGCTGGGAAACAGGGTCCAGCCCTTGAGTTTTCCATGTCCTGTGCTCCTCCGTGTGATTTTTTTTTTTTTTCCCCCTCTTTTTGGGTCCTCCCTTTAATTCTGCCACATCAGACAATGGCTTTGGCTGTTTGATCAGCAGCTTACTAAGCAACCTTAAAAAAACCTGTTTACAAAACACGTCTTTGCTGATGCGAAGTGAGTCTGGTTCTGTGGGCTGCTGCTCGCCGGCTCCACTCAAAATGTGTCACTTGCACTGGTGGTTATTTTTAGAGCTGAGGTTTGCAAAATGCAAAGGCTGGGCAGGTTTTTCCGAGGTGCCAGATTCCTGGGAGGAGGAAGAGGGGACCAAGACCATCTCTTGCTCTGTGCCGGTGAGTGGTGGCCAGTGCTTTCACCAGTGTGCTCCGGAAAGGTGATGCTCATGTGGCTTTTCCCATCTACATGGGGATTTATGAATGCTTTATGTGCTTTTCTCCTTTTTCTTTCTCCTGGTCCTCCTTGTTTTGTGTTCTGTGATATTCCTGCATCCCTACTCCATCTCCAGTGGCTGGCGCTTCCCTGGAGGCTGCTCCAGGTACCCGGTCTCTCTGTTGGGGCTGGCTGCTCTGTGGTCCTGCCTGTCCTGCTGGCCTCTCTCCTTGCCTGCACCTCCTGTGTCTCTGCTGCAGGAGCCGAGGAGTTCTGCCTGCTGCTGCCTGCTCTGCTCTCGGTGTGAGCTCAGCCTGTGCCAGGGTGAACATTTGGGTGCAGAGAGCCAGGGAGGCAGCGGGAAGAAGAGGGGTTCGAGGAGATGGGGAGCACAGCCCCTCTGCTTCTGGTGGCAGCTGGGCTGTCCCCAAGTTCAGCGCCGGGACGAAAAGGCAGCAGGAATGGGTTGGATGTGGGCTCTGCTCCCTCCTCAGCTGCTCTGGGGCTGGGTAGGTGCAGTGACTGTGGGAAGCTGGTCCTGGAGGGAGAGCATTGCTTCATCCACGTTCACCTTCACACCTGTTTGTGGATCTCTTCTACCCCCTTCCAACCTGCTTCTGACCCAGGCTGAAAAGCCATTGGTCTTGCACCCTATTCCCTAACCCCAGCCTCCTGCCTGGCCTCTCTTAACCCCTCTGCTGCTCACTTTCTTGGCTCCAGGAGTCCACGAGCAGCCTGTGTGTTGGGCCCCCTCATCGCATTGCAGTCTGGTGGCCACACACAGGTGTTTCCCTGCCCTTGGAAGCAGCAGTTTGGTTGAAGCTGAATTGCTTCTGGGGGGTGAAGCTGGTTTGCACCAGGCAAGTTCATCAGAACAAGTAAAGAGGGGTGAGGAGAGGGCAGAAAACATCCAAATTCACTGTTGCGTGTTGGAACGGGAAGTTGAAGGTTTGAAGGTTTTAGGTTTGAAAGCCATTTTTTAAATCTGGTGGTGTTTTTCTTCTGGTGGATATGATATAAAAAGCAAAATTGAAATGAAGCGTGTCTGCTGTGTTAGAGTAGACAGTTTCCACCAGCTACAAATGACTTCCCCCCCCCCCCCCCTTCTCTTGGCACATTTTCCCCCCAGCAACTTCTGGAGCTGATGCTTCCTTTGCTGAGCGGGTCTCTCCTGCCCTGTGCGCTGCCCCCCCTGCACCCTGGGCTGGCACCGCTTGCAGGTGTCATTAAAGGTCTGGGAGGGAGAATTCCTCACTCTGCTGCAGGATTTTCCCTTTCTCCCAAAGAGTTATGGCAATGCACGAACACCACCCTTAGTCTTGCTCTTGAGTAGGACCTTTGGAGCGGTGTTGCTCTTCTCCCAGCACCGCGTGGCTGGGTTACAGCTGGACGCGGAGCTGGGCAGCGGGGATGCTGCCAGTGGCTCAGCCCGATTTCTTTTCCAGTGCCAGTTTCCAGCCAACTGCCAAGACTTCCTTAGTCGCTCTCATGTCTCCCTTGCCGGACTTGTGACTGTCGTGACTTTGTTTTAGTCACTTTATCTGTTTTGCTCATGCACAAAGCAGTTAGTATTGCTCGGAGGGTTTATTAGCCTCAAAGCTGTCACCTGTTTCCTACTTGTTATTCCAGGTAGTTAATTTTCTTTCTGCGCCTTGAGAGCTGGAGCTTGTTTTCCCCGTGATTCCCTCTGGAGTAAGGCAGCTCTGCAGCCTCTGCCCCGGAGAGGGCTGCTGGGGTGGTGGAGAGGGCTGTGATGTGCTTTGGGGTGGGGCTGTGGCTCAGACCCATCGCTATCCATCGCTGGGATTTGGGGGTGAATTGAGCTCACTCGGAGCAAAAGCTGCTGAATTAATGTTTTAATTATCTCAGCCTCTTCCCCAAAGGCTTTTCTTTTTGTTTTTAATTTTGGAAAGCTCTCCTATGCGATCTCTCTCTTCTGCTCTCATCACCTGTATGTGCAGCTCACCCCAGGAAGCAAGCCTGCTTTCCCTGGCATGAAACAAACCGTTGCCAGGGGCTGTGGAGCAGCTCCTGGAGAGCAGGCGGGCAGGCAGCTCGGGCATTGATCCCACTGGGGCACCCGCTGCAGCCTCCCCGTGCCGATGCAGGCGAGTTTCTTGGCGCAGGCTTTCAGGAAAGGTGTTGGGTAGAGAGATGAGGAGCTCCTGCATTGTGGGTCTCCTAAAGCAGCTTCTCCCAGGGGTGCAGGTAACGGAGAAGAGCTCGATGCTTTAACCTGAGCATCTCCAAGGTGCCACCAGCTGCTTTTGTAAAGGCAGACCTTTGTGCGCTCTAGCTCTGTAACCGTGAGGGGTGTGGGTGCTGCTGGGGTGCTCTGTGCCACAGGGACATTAGGCTTGACATTAGGGAGAAGTTCTTCCCTGAGAGGGTGATTGGCCATTGGAATGCGCTGCCCGGGGAGGTGGTGGCACCCTGGAGGTGTTTAAGGAGAGATTGGATGAGGCAATTAGTGACATGGTGTAATTGACGAGTAGGAGTAGGTGTAGGTGTTGGGTCATAGGTTGGACTCGATGATCTCAAAGGTCTTTTCCAACCTTGTGATACTGTGAGACTGTGAATGGCCAACAGGGTGCGGAGGATGGGGACCATTCCTGGAGCTGATGCACTCTGTCACTTCTGCACCAAAGTGAGGAGGAGGGTTGGTTCTCAGCAGTGCTGTGCTCTTCCTGCCAGGGAGAACATGGGCAGGGAAGGGGGCTGTGGGGCACTGCTGCTTGTTGCTCCATGTCTGGAAGAGAAGGAAAAGCACCTATGCACACGCCTGTGTGAGATGCTGTAGTCCTGTCATCTTCAGAGGAGTCTCTTACCTGCAGTGCCAGCACTACAGAGCTGTGGTGAGGCGATGAGAAGAAAGGCTGAAGCTGCTCTGTTGGATCAAATATGTATTTTATTAATAAAAGGCTTATGCTGTGGTTGGAGCACCCTGCAGCAGGAACAGTGTTGTGTCAAAGTAAGGATTTAAATGCTTTAAAAAAAGTGGGTTGGACAGATATGAAAGAGCAACTTATGATGTTTTCACCTTGCTCTGTTATTCATCAGTGCCCTTAATAATTCAGTGGTTTTCTATATTAGAGGAGACTAGACCAGACTTGGCAAGTAAATGAAATGTGGCTCCTGTAGC
This sequence comes from Neomorphus geoffroyi, assembly GCA_033558235.1. Classification (NCBI taxonomy): domain Eukaryota; kingdom Metazoa; phylum Chordata; class Aves; order Cuculiformes; family Neomorphidae; genus Neomorphus; species Neomorphus geoffroyi. The sequence continues at coordinate 8,162,357 of JAUMJM010000074.1, forward strand.
TATGGAGTAAGTTCTGAGGCTTGGATGTTCTCCTTTCCAGGTAACATTTGATTATTGCTATTAGAAAACAGAAGTACCCTGCACCAGGAACTGATCACTTCCTCTCGGGCTCTTGTAGCACATCAATATTAATGTTGGTTTATGGGACTGTGTTGAGAAATGCTTATATCTGCCTAGGTGAAGCTGTTCTACTACGATGGTCGAACTCACACTGGCGTACTGGGATGGGAAGGACCCTTGTCTTGGAAGTGCAGAGGAAGGTCTCATCCTTATGGCAATATGTGGGTGTGTAAAATGAGAACTGATGGAGATCTTTGGGTGCCAGCTTTCCCAACCGCTGCCTCTCGGAGAGGCTCCTAGCTGAGGCTGGACCTGTGGATGCAGTCAATAGATTCCTGCCTGCGTGATGCTGGTGCCTTGTGTGTGTCCTGCACTGCTGCCCTTACATCACCCGTGCTGCCGGTGTCTGTTGCTGGGTGTCACTGGGAGAAGAAGAAAAACAACCTCCTTTGGGCTGTCCGCGGTTCCCAGCACGGTATAAAAAAGCTGTCCTGAGGAATGGTTAATGTGTTTCCAAAAGGCTTGGGGATATGGGTGGCTTGAAACATCTCCTTACTGGTTGCATCAGATCTCTCTGCTTGGCATTTAGCTCCTTTTCTCCCCTTGTTTCATTTGGAGTCTCTAGTTTTGTGGATTCAAGGGTTGAAGGCTGCAGGCTCTGGGCTGCTGAATCCTGCTGTTTCTGCTGGCCAAGGAGATGCAAACATTGCACTGGGATATAGAAACGTGAAAATCATGATTTGTGTTCTGAAAAAAAAAGTTGAAAACTATTAGTGCTTCTTGTATTCATGTTTTCAGGTCTGTCTCTGCTTTCTGAAGTTTTGGGCCAAAGAGGTCAAAGAGAAGGGAGGGCTGGAAGGTGCTTATGGTCCGGTCCTGTTTTGGCTGGAGGGCATCTCAGCGATGCTTGGTGTGGTTGAGGATGCTGTTGCCTCTGATTTATAATCTTGATGCCAAAGAGCTGCACATCTTCCCATTGCTTCCCCAGACTTGTGGTTTTTCAGATCGTGCATGTTTTCTGGACTCTTCAGTAAAAGATAATCTTCCTTGGTGTTAGTTTTTTTCCTGAGGGCTCTGTGGCTGGGGTTGCTTTAGGGACTGTCAGACACGGCTGCTTATCTCGTGCTGAGCTGGGCTTGCATCTCCGTAGCGGGGGCTGGGGCTGGGCCAGCCCTTCCTCTTGGGTGAGCTGAGACTTCTCCCCTTTTTCCTGCCTCCGGGCCCCAGGGTTTTCAGAAATAGCCCAAACCTCATTAGATTTGCTGGATCCCTCAGGCACACCCAGTGGATTGGGATGGCAGCCTGACCCCAGCTCTGCAAGGTGTGACCTGCACCGTGGCTTGGACGCTGCGGCTGAGGGTTCCGCTGTGACCCGTGCCCAGCCCGGGATGGTGCACGCCTGGCAGTGAGATTGAGGAGAAACCCTGTGAGGAAGAGCCGGGAGAGCTCGTTCCAGCCAAAAGGCTGCGGCTCGGCTGTCCGCTTGTGCTTGGCTTTGCTGTTGGGGGCTGTCTTCCTCCCCAGCACGGGACAGGGTGTCAGTCACATCCGGAAGGGCGCCCAGGCCAAAGCGATGATGCCTGTGTGAACTGGGAGAGTCATAGGTGGAGCCTATTTTTAACGAAGATCGCTTTGGATCCAGAGGGGGTTTAGTTGGTCCCGGTGCGGCAGCGGGTGCAGGGTCCCAGGACGTCACCACGGGTGGGGTGAGCGATGGCAGGAGCTGCAGGAGACCTGGGTGGCAGCCTGAGGTGAGCACCCAAGGGCTTTCCCCTCCTGCACCCACAAGCGTGCTGGGGCTGTGCTGCTGCTGCGAGGCTGGCTGGGGTGCGGAGCCTGCTGCCCGCGGCTTTCCTGGGAAACTTACGGCTGTGTCGGAAGTGGCCCTGGGGATGCTGAGGAGCACCAGCAGCTCTAAGCAGGCTTGGCTGGTGTGAAGCCCCTGCCCCGTGTCCACTGCTGAGACTGGGTGCTTGGGATGGGAGTGGGAATGAACCCTGTGCACCCCTGCACAGCACCCGGGAGGATGCGGTGGTTCCTGGGGTGAAGCACAGCAACGACGACGGGTGAAATCAGACCGGGTCCCGTTTGATTTAGGATGAGCTCCTATCCCTTCTGCCAGCCCTGGGTAAGTCCCTTTTGGTGGCAGCACAGTGGCTGCACTCTCACCTGGGCAGTGTGGGACCAGCCTGTGTCCCTGTGCCCTGCTTTGGATCTGAGGGTGAAGGGATGGGTTTTACTACTTAAATAACAAACTGCTCAAGTGGATGTTGAATAGGAAAGCAGCGGCAAGGAACCATCCTTAGTGTTGTCCTTTTGAAAGGAAACACAATAACAAGCTGTTATGGAAGGTGGTTCCCTTCCCCCGCCTCCCCCCCTTCTTCCTTTTGACTTAATAATTTGGCGTTCACAGCACAGGGAATTTCTGGGAGATGGCATGAAGCCGCTTCTGCCATGGGGGGGTTGGTTTTCCTTGCTACAGTAGCTTTAGAAATTTGTCTGCTCTGGCTTTGGGCTTATTTTTTTTTTCCCCCATGGCATATGGAAGTAACAAGCTTGGAATCCATGCGATCCGTTAGCCGTTTCATGCGGTCTGCACGGACGCGGTGCTCCGTGTCTCGTGGCAGGCTGCGGTTTTTGCAAATGCTCTTATTGGGCTCACGCTAAAGCTCTCATGGGCTGCAGAGAGCATCTGAGCCTCGGCAGAAGATACTGCCTCGGTCGAAACCTGCTCAGGGAGTTGGGCTGTGCAGTGCCTGTAGCGCTGCTTCCTGGGCTCCAGATGTGCTGGACCACATCTGGACCGAGCAGCGCACCATAGCTGTGTGCGTAGTGCTATGGTCCCCATCAGATTTGTTTACTTTTATTTTTCAAATGGGATGAGACAGCCCACAGGTGAAATGATCTTCATCCAGAGGTGTTTTCTGAGGTGGTGGAGGACACCCCAAGCTCTCGGCACACTTAGACCCACACCAGGCTACAGGAGATTCAACACTTTGGCTGGAGGTCTGAGGTGACTGGAAAGAACCTAAAACCATTGCAGACTATTCTTGCCTCTGAGAAGTTTCACAATGAGGGCCCAGGTTGCCCAGGGAAGCTGTGGCTGCCCCATCCCTGGAGGTGCTCAAGGCCAGGTTGGATGGGGTTTTGAGCCCCTGATCCAGTGGGAGGTGTCCCTGCCCATGGCAGGGGGTGGCACTGGATGGGCTTTGAGGTCCCTTCCAACCCAAACTGTTCTATGATTCTGTGAAGTTTCTTCAAATGGGGAACTTGGATGCTGAGGCTGCATCGAATCTTGTGACTCGAAGTGCCTCGGTGGCTGCGTGTGATCCACAACCAGCCTTGCCTCCTCCCCACAGCAGGGATGCTGAGTGCTTGGAATGTTCTTGGTGGATGGCTTGACAACTTCTTTGTGCACTTGCTGGTGTTAACAAGCTTCGCTGTTGAATTTCTGAGGTAGGGTTTTCTATGCAAAATTAAAACGAGCCTGGTGGAAAGGAGCCACGAGTGTGAGCGGGCAGGGGTAGCTCGAGGAGGGAAGTGGTTGCTCTGGCAGCCTGACCCGTAGCTGGCACTGGGTGACACAGGATGTCTCAGGAGACGCAGGAAGGGCGAATACTGGGAGCACTGCAGATGCGTATCCTGGTGAGCAGCTTGTCTTGCACCGAGCGGTCTGTGTGTACGAGGCCAGTGATGGATGGGAGACTTCCTGAAGAGGTGTGGGAGGCGGCTGGTACTCGGAATGTCTGCTCACAAAGGGTGCGTCCCGTGTGTAGGCGTAGCTTTGGCTTGAAGGTGCTCAGTACTTCAGCTTAAGGGTGTTTTTAGAGGAGAGATGGGCCAGGTTTGTCTTGGTGTCCAACTGGTGCTTCCTTGACGAGGAACTGTGTCTGAGAAATGGAAGGGCAGGAGAAGAGGGAATGGGGAAGGGCTGGACACCAAGCCTTCCTCCCTGTTGGGATGCTTGAGTCGTTTCACCTGGAGGCTTTGGGCAAAAAAGAACCAGAAGGGACCAGTTGCCCTCACCTGTGTTCCTGGACCCCAGTGTGGGTTATGAGCTGAGCATCACTTGCAGGGGTGGTGATGAGGTGGGCACTGCTCGTGGAGGGGGACGGTGCTGAGCAGCTGTGGAGCAGAGCCTGTGAGCAGCTCTTGGAGCTGGGGGAGCTCAGCTTTGTCCCTGCAGCTGCTGCTGTAGGGGAGCACCAGCCCTGGCTGCTGTGCCGACCCCTGTGGAGTGTGCACCGAGTGCTCTTTGAGACCCAGAATCCTATCTTGGTGCTTGCAGGCTTTAAGCAGCCTCTGTTTTCAGCTGGAGACTGTAGGGGCTGTCCAGCCCATTGTGGTCAGAGGGAAGGGAGTAAAACCCAAACCCCAAGGAAGCACACACGTATTCCCAGATGGTGATTCTGCACTAGCGTGTAGCGTGAGGGGATTTTAATACACCCCCAGACAGACCAACAGACACCGAAGGAAGACCAGAGCAAGCAGTTCTGTTGCTGGCTAACGCACAAACTAGGTGGAAACCTGTAAAATGACCTGGTTTCAACCCTAAATGTTGTATGGGAGTCGTATATCAGCTCCAGCCTGGGCAAGGTGGATGTGTCACCGTGGTAGCCTCCTGGCATGGATGAATTTTGGTCCCTGCCCTTGGATGCAGGGGGCCAGGGACCATGAAGAATAATTTCTTGGGTCACCTCAGCTTGCTTGAATATCTCGCTCATGCTCTGACGTGCGCCGGCAGACGATGGATGGCTGGCACGGGAAAATCAATGGCGTTAAACTGTTTAGGAAGGAGCGAGTGGGCAAGAGGAGAGAGGGGGTGTGACGCTCCCAGAAATAGCATTGCCTGTTTCCGAGGCTCTGAAGGCAAACGGTTTCTGCTGATGCCCAGCGTAAATATGCACGAGGGGGTGGTCATGGGGGGGAGGGGGGGGCAGTGCCAAAATGCACGGTAGTGCTGATCGGCCGTGACGTGCCGGAGGAGAAACCTCAGGCGGCTGCGTGCCGAGTGACATATGCCAGCAGTCTCGCACTGCCGGGCCTCAGCCAGCCTTGAGATGTCTAAAAATTACAGATGGCAGTTTCCTAGTGTAAAAAGAGCCGTGTGCCACCCGCGGAAGCGCCTCGTCTGCCTTCCTGGAGACGGAGAGGGACTGATGAAGGGGCCACTGATTAGCAGCCGCTTCTGCGCTCCGCAACGTGATTGCCAATGTTTGCAAATACGGTGAAGTCCAAGCTCCAAGCAAACACACTGCTGTAAAAGGGCCAATTTCATGATAGAGTTATGAGCTGATTCAGCTGTCAGGCATCATTTCAGTAGAGAGATGGGACTAACAAGTGAAGCAGTCAGCCTGGGTCAGAGCAAAGCTCCTTCGAGCTCTGTGTCTGGTCTGGTTGCTCAGCCAGGACTGCAGAGGATGCTGGGCTGGACCGATGCACATCTTAAGAAACAGAAGGAATGGTGTAAGAAATAGGATGTGTATTGCTTTTTTCCCTGCTGGATCTTCCTAGACTTTGGCTGTGAGCAGTGCAGAGCTTGGAGATGGCAGCTAGGCTGTTATTCCTGGCTACGCCTGCTCTCCTCTCCTCTGTGAATTAATCTCATCCTTATTTTGAGCTCATTTGCACTGAGTCTAGGTGTCCCACAAAGCAGCTATGGGGCAGGAAGGTTTGCTTTGGTATAAATTATCACCAGTAACGTGCTTCAGAGGGATGAAATAATACCACAAATGGAGAGGAGAAGGGGAGACGATTGTGGTGTTAACAGCTCGATGCCAGCAATTGTAGCAAACTGATAAAGCAAGGGAAAATGGAGCTGGATGAGCTCTGGTTGAAAGAAGAAACATTTTGTGGAGGAGAGGGAGCCTGACAACAAGGCAGTGGCTTTGTTCCCAAAGGGAGGTGCTGGAATTGCCAGCTGTAAGGAAGTGAGGCAGTCAGTGGGCAATAGGCACCGTTCTGGCTGGGTTTCGGAGGGGGAATTGACCCCAGGAGCTGGGGGCAGAGCTGCATTGCGGGAGGGAGAGGAGGCCACTGATGGTGGCTGGGGTCCAGCCAGGTGTGTGTGGAAGAGCAGTGCTTAAAAATGCCATGCTGTGTGCCTGTCCCCGTGCCCGGGTGGTTTCCAGAAGTGCCAGCCTTTCACTTGGCGCCTTGGCGAAGCGGCTGATCTCGTGCCCAGGCTGCCTTAGCTCACGGCTCCTCAAAGGGTCCGGGAGCCCTGCTGCCTTTAGGAGCCAGAAGAAAGCATCCAGGCTTTCCTGAGGGATTTCATGGTCTTACCCTGAGAAGGAAAGGGGCTCCTGGGACTTCATGGGTGCGTGTGCGTTGGGTGGGAGGCCAGGACTGGGCACCTGCTGAGCCAGGTGATTAGTTCTGGTGGAAAAAGCAGGATTGCTATGTTCTTTTTAGCTCTGTAGTTGTTTTCCTCCCTTCTCCCATTGCTGTAGGAGACTGGGGAGGAGCTGGGCTCTGTGTGTGTGTCACCCCCGGGAGGGGCTGAGGGTGGCAGGGACAGGTGAGGATGAGGAGGGGAGGAAGGGCACAGACTGTCCAGACCTTTGCCCCTGAGGGGCCGAGTGTCCCAGGGCATGCTGCCATACCCTTTGGACCCAGCAGGGAAGCTGATTGCTTCCTCAAGGCTCCTCAAGGCGCAGTTGGCTCATCTGTTATGCTGACAGGCAAGAAATACCTTTTAATTGCCCATTTATCCTGACCCAGCGTAAGCCACAAGGTAAATCTGCTCCATTTCTGCAGCGGGCAGGGTAAAAGCAGGGAAGGGTGGCAGAAGATCCGGGTGAAGGAGCAAAAGGAAAACATGCCTTTCCTCCTTTCCCATTGAATCAGGAAGGTCTTGCTCTATTTACCCAGTAATTTGGCCTGAATATGCGCTGCCCACCGCATCAGGGGCTCTGCCTTGTCCGTGTGGCTTGCCAGGATCTCACAGCAGAGGATGCACGGCACAATTTCTTCTCCCAGTCCTCAGCACGGCAGGACAGACTTATTCTCTATCCCCTTCCCTTCTTCACTGTGCAATTTGTGCAAGAGACTGGTTTGGGTTTTTTTTTTTGCACAAACAATAAGACCTTTTCGATGAGTCTTTGTACATAAAGAGAGCAAGAGTCAAAGAAGAATAAAGCCTGCCGTCGCTCACCTTCAACGCATCCCTTTGTCTTAACCTCTCGGGGTGCTGTGACTCCTTGTGCCGGGAATTTGGTGTTTGCATGATCTTATAATTGCCTTTGCGGGTCTATTAAGCAATGACACACATTGTGGCTCGTGAGTCACCCTGGTGAAGGCACCGTTGGAAGTGAGAACTTTCTCTCCCTGGCTTTGCCAGGTTAAATGGGAACGTGTTTATTATTTTTGCTCTTAAGTCTCCTTGCTGGAGGGAAGGAGGTGGCCGTGGGGTGCTGTCCCCTGTACTGCTGTAGCCCAAGCCGTGCGTTGTGTCCTTCCTGCCCTGTCCCAGCAGGCAGTTTCTGGCTAAACCAGGCACTTTTGGAGAAGCCAGGATCAGGGCATGTGCTGGCAATTCCCAGGGTGCTGTCCCAGACCCTCTGGGGAGCCTGGATTGAGCAGCTTCTGGGTCTCATGGGTCCATCTTGCATCTTTACGTGTTCCGCTTGCCTCAGCAGAGGGGAAGAGACTTTTCCTGGGGCACTGCTCGGGGGTGCTGGATGGTTCGTGGCTCCCTGTTTTTTCCTTTGAGTTTGCATCCATGGTTTCCAGTTGGTCTCTGATCTCTGACATCAAAAGCAATGCCCTGTTCTCAGTCCCTCCCTGCGTGCTGCCTCATTTCAGGTGCTCCGGAGCAAGGAGCAAGGGCTGGCTTCTGCCTGCTGTGTTTCCCAGAGACTGGTTGGTTTATTTATTTTTTAAAGCCTTTTCTTTCTCTGTTGCACAGCAACTTCTAACACCCTGGCTTGTGCTGGCAGCTCCTGCTCCTCTCTGTACCCTGGCAATTCTTGTAGCATCAGTGCTGAACCCTGACGTCACTTGGTCACTTGTCCTGTTTGCAATGAGCCAGCTCAGATCGAGATACCGGGCTTGGCAGCACCGCTTCCCACATCCGTGGGGGCAGGAGCAGCCGAGGTGCAACGTGCACAGCCAGCTCTGCTGCTGTGTCTTAATTAAAGCATAAATTCCAGCTGCCCTCAGGGATGGTGGTGCTGTCAGTCTCTACCTGTGTGCACCAGCTCTCGGCTCACCCCGTATCCCGGGAACGGCAGGTTGGGATATGGAGATGCCGCTCTCCCTGGCTGGGCGAGGGGATGGTTTCAAAGCCCAGGAGCTCAGGGCTGTCTCCATACGTGCGCTTTACGTTGGCGCTGGCTGTCTGCCCGGCACTGCAGGAATGCCAGGCAGCCCAGGAGGATCATTGTGCCTTTCTGAGGAAAATCTCCTTGTGGTGGGAGGCAGAGGGAGGAGGGCAGCGTGGCCCTGGAGGAGCAACACTCGTGCGGGAGCACAGTTATATTCCTGGAGGGTGGCCCGCGATTGTAGCTGGAAATTATCTTAAGAAGTCCTGGCTCTGCCCTTCTTTGGAAAGCGAACTCCTAGGGCTGTGCTCTGTGATGGTGTGTACGTAGAGTACCGAGCGCCGCTGGTTTCTAGACCCCGCTGTTACACAGATCACCCTTGCCCTCCTCTCCCTGCTGTTGCCAGGCTTGCTCCTGCGCCGTGTCAGAGCAGCGGTGTCACGCCAGGCGAGCCCGCGTCCAGTGCTTGCTTGACCACCAGACACCCCTCCCTGTGGCCGTGCCGGGGGGCAGAGCTTGCCCAAGGAAGGGAAACGCTGAGCTTTGCTGGGCATCGCCTCGTGTTCCCCATCTGTGCCCGTGGCTGATGGCACGCCTGCTCTCAGGTTGGCCCGTGTGTGTGTTTTCTCCACTTTGGTGGGGGAACTCGGGGTGCTGATGGGTGCCAGTGCTGGCGTGGGGCTGGTATCGGGAGTGGCAGGTTGCAGGCGTGATGGGGGTGCGATGAGTGCCTCGCCTTGAGATGCAGAAACATCTGCTTGTCTGGCACTGAGGGGCACAAGAAGAGGTGAAGAGATGAGACTATCTCAAAGGTGACGAGGAAGAAATTTGGGCATTGGGTTTTTTGTCAGGGTGGGCATTCCCAAGCACTGGGGCACCTTGCTCATGCCTGGTGTTACCCCATCATTGCAATCCCTGTATCAGGCCGGTCAGAAAACCCTGTCTCTTGCTGCCACCCCAGCAGCATCGCGCCTGTCCTGGCCGTGCCCTGCCAGCGTCCTCGGGGCTGGGGCTCCGGCTGCCCTGGCAGTCTCTGGCTCTCCTGCCTCTCTGTGCTGGAGACGGAGGGCTGATTTCTTTGACATATATATTTATATAAATAATAGTGGGGTTGTTTAACAGTTGCTCTTAAAGTAGAGATGAGATAATTCCATGTTTTGATGTTCTTAAAGTTGATTCCCCTGGGAGTGGTGCTCTGCGGGAGGGCTCTCGTACCTGGGGGCTCTGCAACACCTCTGCTGGCACAGGCAGAGCCCTCACACCCACCGTGGCCTCGCTGGCCTTTGAGATGTCCCCTGACTGAGAGGGGGTCCGAGCAGCAGTCTGGCCTCAGCCAGGCTCGGTGCAGCTTTTCCTGGGAAGCAGAGCAGTGCTCAGCCCTAGGGAGCCGACTCTGCCGCTGGAGCATCACGCCCGACACGGCAGAACAAAAGCAGTTTCCTAGACAAAAGGTTGTCTGATGTCTGGTGCTGGAGCATCTCCAGGGCTGAAGCAGCCCCTGGGTATGCAAAGCTCTATTTTTTCCTCTGTCTGAGCTTCACCGTGGTTCCAGGGGTCGTCTTTGCTGTGTTTTGGTGCTGTGAAGGCCCAGAAAATAGTTTATTATATCTGAATGGATGGTGAGAAACAAATGTTTCTTGAAAAACAAGCCAAGTGGCTCTTTTTGACTCTGCCATGTCCCTCAGCGTGGTGCTGCCTTCCCCTGGCTCTCCTCCCTTGGCATGCTTGGCCCAACCCTTGCACCTGCACCTTCTGCTGAGTGCAGAAACAGGAGCCTTTGCCTGTAGATGTGTCTTATTTTCTTGTTTTTTTCCCCTATCTTGCTTAAGTCTCTCCATTCCCGGTGTTGGTCAAAGCTCCCATCCCTGGGATGCGGCGCTGCCTCTTGCTGGGTACCAGGGAAGCTGCGAGCAGCTCTTCCCAGCAGAGCTGCTGCAAACCTGCTGGTGGCGGGGGCTACAGGAGGGGGGTTTAATCCAATAAACTTTTCCCCAGCAACAAATGACTTGACTAAAAATAGCTCACCCTCACCAGCTGGCTCCCACAGCCACCGTGCCGCACGCACCCCGCCGTCGCATTTGGTGCAAGACGGAGGAGCTGGAGGATCGGGGCGGTGGGGGGGTGTTCAGAGCTGGCCTGAGTGGGGCTCTCCCCCAGTGCATCCTTGTTGCTGGTAGGGGAAGTGCACGTGGCAGGAGAGGAAAAGGCCACGAGGATGAATCAGTCTCTCTCGCAGCCCATCTGTCTCTGTTTGGAGGGGCCCCACGCTGAATTTCTTCCCAGCGCTCTGAGGTTGAGTGCTCTGCTTGGCTGCTCTGCACAAGCCCACCTTCTCCCCCTGAGCAGGGACTAATAATTAGCAGCTCGGGGTAGGCACGGCTCAGCGGAGAGAGGCAGATGGCATTTGATTGTCCCGAAAACTGAGTGACTTCCGTGGCCCGGGAGAGGCAGGTTAGTGAGCCAGAGGGAAGGGGTGCGGGGGATGGGTTTGGAGCATCCCTGCGCACCAGGAAGGATGGAGCAGGGCTGAGCATGTGAGTTCCCAGGGAGACCAGCTGAGCTTGGGGGTGAAACCTTTCCCTGTGGGCTGGTGAAGCAGAGAAACCCTGCCTGGCTCTCAAGGTGTCATAGAATCACAGAATCAGAAGGTTGGAAGAGACCTCTGAGATCACCGAGTCCAACCATGCCTGTCTCCCCACTAAACCCTGTCCCTAAGGAACTCATCCACCCGTCTTTTAAACACCTCCAGGGATGGCGACTGCACCCCCTCCCTGGGCAGCTGTGCCAATCCCTGACCACCCTTTCAGGGAAGAAATTCTTCCCAATGTCCAGTCTAAACCTCCCCTGGTGCAACTTGTGGCCATTTCCTCTCGTCCCATCGCTGTCACTGTGAGCAGAGCCCAGCCCCCACCCCGTCACAGCCTCCTTTCAGGCAGTTGCAGACAGGGATGAGGTCTCCCCTCAGCCTCCTCTTCTCCAGGCTGAACAACCCCAGTTCCTCAGTCTCTCCTCACAGGACTTGTTCTCCAGCCCCTCCCCAGCCTCGTTCCCTTCTCTGGACGTGCTCCAGCCCCTCAATGTCCTTCTTATAGAGAGGGTCCCAAAACTGAACCCAGTGTCCCCAGGATACTTGGGGACAGCATCCTAGGTGCTTTTCTATCTCTCCATCTCCCAGAGGGGTTGGCTCTTGTCCCTGTTGTGCTTTCTCATTGCTCATTCAAGAGAGAGAAGGGACGCTTGCTCACAAGGAGAAGGAGCAGCATCACAGCAGCTTCTTGCTCTGATGCTGCTGCCAAAATCATCGCCCACATCCCCCAGGGAGGCTGTTGGGCTGATGGACCATGGTTGGAGCACTCTGGTGGCTTTACTGCTTGTGCATTCAGTACAGCCAGGGTTTGCCCCTCCTGGGCTGAGGCCTTGTGCCCTCTCAAGAGGGGATCTCTGCCTCCTCACTTGGGGCTTGTGGCAGCGCCCCATGGGCCAGCGCAGCACTGAGCCTTTCTGCTGCAACTCTGGGAGCCTTGGAGAAAGTTATTCACATAATGGAAGCAAAGAGCTCACCCAGTGCCTTAGATGCTGGGTGTAGTTATTATGGCAATACCTACTTACTCGCCCAAAATCTTGATTGCTGCTGTTGGAACACAAGCACGTACGCAGAGAAACCCCCTAAAGGAATTTCTTCACAGGTCAGGTGCTGCGGGGAACCTGCTCCTCACTGCAGCTCTCAGCACTGGTGAGGCCACACCTCGAGTGCTGGGGTCAGTCCTGGCCCCTCACTCCAAGAAGGACATTGAGGGGCTGGAGCGCGTCCAGAGAAGGGAACGAGGCTGGGGAGGGGCTGGAGAACAAGTCCTGTGAGGAGAGACTGAGGAACCTGGAGCTGTTCACCCTGGAGAAGAGGAGGCTGAGGGGAGACCTCATCCCTGTCTGCAGCTGCCTGAAAGGAGGCTGTGACGGGGTGGGGGCTGGGCTCTGCTGACAGGTGACAGCGATGGGACGAGAGGAAATGGGCACAAGTTGTGCCAGGGGAGGTTTAGACTGGACATTGGGAAGAATTTCTTCCCTGAAAGGGTGGTCAGGGATTGGCACAGCTGCCCAGGGAGGTGGTGGAGTCCCCATCCCTGGGGGTGTTTAGAAGATGGTGGATGAGTTCCTTAGGGACAGGGTTTAGTGGGGAGACAGGAATGGCTGGACTCAATGATCTCAGAGGTCTCTTCCAACCATCTGATTCTGAGATTGTATGATTCTTTATCAGTTACTTAGCTGCTAGAATGAAAAAATCAGTATGGGTGTGAGAGTCAGGGGTCTCCTGCCTGCAGGGGCTGTGTTACTTGGCCATGGCGTGCGGTTTGGGTTGAGGTAACGGCGTTGAGTCACCTGGCAGTGCGTAGTCGTTTTCCAAGGATGCTGCAGAGGACCTGTGCATGTCTGTTCTTCCATCGCTTGTCTGCTGGTGCTGAGGTCTCGAAAAGGCTGTTCACGCTGGTTTGGGGGCTGGGCTGTGCCCCGTTTTAGCGTTTGTTGACACGCAGGCCAAAAGGCAAGAGGTGCTCGCTGTGCTGTCCCTGTTTGGCCATGGCAATCCTAGTGTGGGAGGGGATGGATGGATGCTGGACACCTCTCTAATGAGGTCTCTGTTCGACAGGGTGAGCATCATCATAGCTGGATGGTCCGTGTCCTCACATGCCCCTGGGTTGTGCTGGGAGCATCACACGGCTCCCAGACAGCTCGCAGGTGAAAGCACAAGTGCCACTGGTTTTGCAGCTGAATACCCACACTCTGATTCAATTTGATGGCTCTCTGCGCCCTGTGGCTGTGTTTTTATCTAGATGACTTCTCTGCTGCAGGAGCAAACAATAAATTTCCTGCCTCTCATTACTTTTAGACTGAAATTTGGGAGATAAGAGCCTCTAGAAACTTGATTTTCCGGTATTGAAAAGCGTGCTGTGTGTCACAACAGCAGCTCGTCCTTGGCTCTCCTGCACCAAGTGAAGCCCATGGGGTCGTTGCCGCGCAGAGAGCTGCTCTGCTCCTGCAGCAGCGGGGGCTGCGTGGAGCCACCAGCAGCTCCGTGCCGCGCTCTCGCCGTGTCCCAGCTGTGCACGTGGGGATACGGACAGCAACCAGCAGCCAGAGTCACCCGTGGGAAACCACGGGCGGTACCGCAGGAGAGGCCAACCATGTGGGTCTGCCGTTTTCTCTTGCTGTTTCTAATGATTGATTGTCGTCAGCAGACCCAGCTGGGAACAGGGAGCGGGGCTGCAAACCTGGGTTCGTTCCCACACAAAGGCTGATTTGCAGGTGGAAGGGGCCAGCGGCACCGATGCACGGCTAAGTTGTAGGTTATTCAGCAAACCCAGCGCAGAAGCCGGGCTGCTGGCCGACGGCGCGCTCCCAGCTCCAGCCACGACCCATTCTCCCAGCGGAGACAGAGCTGTGGGTTTCCACAAACGGGATCAGAAGTCAACTCCGTGTTTTCAACGCTAGCCATGTGTTGGCTTCCCAGAGGTTTCCCTTTTGCGGGAGGCAGGGCTGGCAATTAAACAGCAGAAGCCAAATTACATGAAGCAATGCGGTGGTTTTCCTACTAATTTGGCTTTTGCGTAAAAATAAAGTGAATTTATTTTTGGTGTAAAGGACCAGAGGGTAGAAGATGGGCAGATGCCCTGGTGTCAGATGCTCCACACACAACGCGTGGCATCCTGCAAGCACCCTCGTTAGCACGTAGCCTCATCAGCTTTCCTTAACAAAATGTTCTGGCATCCTCCCTTCTCTACTTGTCACTTCTCCGGAGGGAACGTGGCTTGTTCTGCTGACAGCGTGAGCCCTGTTTGCTTAGGCGGAGACAGAGCTAATTATTTCTATTTATTTCCTCAAACTTTCTCAGTGTTTCATTTGAGGGCTCTGCTTGAGCTTTTTCACTTGGCTTCCAAGTTTGGGAGTCACCTGTGTCCCTGGAGCCAGCCTCGGGGCGGGGGGGGGATGCATGGGTGGGCATCAGGGCAGCCCGTGAAGATGCTGGACCTGCCCTTGGCATGTGTCTTGGTTTGCTCTTAGCTAATTGTCCCCATGCTCTGCTGCAGCCGTGCTGTGGCTGAAACCCAGACTGCTTGCGCTTGGCATGCAAGAAAGTCCTCCGTTCTCCCCAAGGAAATGCTCAGGGAAGAAACAGGGCTGCAGAATGGTTGGGGTTTTTTTATAAAAAATAACACACGGACAAAAAATCCAAACCCTGAAGAAAGCCTGGTGTTACTGGACATGGAGTTAAACTTTAGCAAGGGAGGGTTGAAATGAGCAAAGCAATGTAAGGAGGAAAGGAATACATGAGGAAACGGAGAAATTGTAAAGTTACCCGTGACTGGATTGAAAAAGTAATTAATGCTTTCCAAAAAAAAAAAAGAAGTCACACGAATAAGTAAAGTAGTGAAGTGAAGAATCTGTTTATAGCTTCCAGTGGGAGCAGCCAAACTCTTCTTATCGACGCTCTGATTAATTTGCTGGGCTCTTAATGGCAGTTGCCTTTTCCTTCTGGAGAGCTCGTGAAGGGATGAGCATCCCCTGGGCTGGGCAGGTTTAAATCTGGGGGCAACTTTAGCCAGTGCAGGTTTGCCGTGAGGGACCCCAGAGCTGAAGGAGGTGGGATGCTTCGTGGATGGGCTGTGCATCCCATCCCCTGCGGCGTAGGGGTGTTTATTTTGGTGAGTGTGGGGGTTCACATTCTGTTTTATTCCCTCAGTTACTCTTGGCCTTTTTTTTTAATATATATTTAATTTCTCTGTGCTCCTGGTGTGGTGATTTCCCAGCCTTCTTCCTGACTGCCATTCTCACCTCCCTGTTTGCTTTGGAGGGAGGAGTTCAGGTGTCTCCAAGCCCTGGCAAGGGTTTAAGATGACTGACGTGCTCCATTTGCTGTGTTACCGCCGTGTTTTGGGAGGTTTAAATCCTCCTTTCCCTTGCTGGGTTGTTTCCCCCTGTGCTGGGGATGCAGTTAGGAAGGGGGTGACAGCCCTGCCTTGCTCTTTTCTCTCATCCTCCCTTTCACTTCTGGCATGGGCAAGCGCTGGAGGGGGCAGAATTTCAGGGAGAGCCGGAGCAAACCCCTTCCCCTGGCAATAATGTGCTGGGCAGAGCTTCTCCAACAGCAGAATAAAGCGTTTCACCACCGCAAGGTGTTTTCTCAGGCACAAACATCTGTCTATAGAGCATCATTTATTTTGCTCGGCCAAGGGGTGTTGCGCGGCGCGGTGTTTCTGGCAGCGCTCTTGTACCTTTTTGCTCTGCTGTGCAGCTCCCGAGCCAAAGCCACGCTGATATTTCCATATCCAGCCTCCCGAGCTGCTGCGTGTTGCTGCCTGACCCTCATCCTGGGGGGGGGTGAGGCTGGAGGGTGGACAGGGATGCTCCGAGCAGGGATGCTCCAGTGCGGTGCCCACTTGGGAGGCAGCGTGCGAGGGCACTGCGCCATCTGCCAGCATCAGTGCCACTTACACAGCCCCTGCCTACACAGCGCTTGGCATCATCCAGTGTTTTGGCAAGGGCATGGCTGCCTGCAGGGCAGGGTAGGGAGAGCCGTGCGGTGGGTCAGAGGTGTGTTCCCAGCTGAGCTGTGCCATGCCAGCCCCTTTATTCCTCTCGATCCCCTGCAAAAGCAAACCCAACCAAACAAAAAAAAGCATCCCAGGAGTATTTTGAGCCAGGCCTCCCAAGGCTCCTCTGCTCCCATCCATGAGGCTGTGGGGGCTCGTCGTGTTGTGGTCCGGCCACAGGGAGCTGTGTTGCTCCAGGGACCCCAAGGAGGCTGCGGAGTCAGGGATCTGCAGGTTCAGCAGGTGCAGGGGTGGCCGGATTGGGAGGGATCATAGAATGGGTTGGGTTGGAAGGGACCTCAAAGCCCACCCAGTTCCAACCCCCTGCCATGGGCAGGGACACCTCCCACTGGATCAGGGGGCTCCAAGCCCCATCCAACCTGGCCTTGAGCACCTCCAGGGATGGGGCAGCCACAGCTTCCCTGGGCAACCTGGGCCAGGGCCTCCCCACCCTCACTGTGAAGAATTTCTTCCTAATGTCTAATCAAGAAGGAAGAAAGCAGCAGGGCAGGAGATGCTGCCCTTCCCATGGCCCTGGGGAGCCCTTGTGGTGTGCCCTGTGCCCGGTTTGTGAGGATGTAGCCCAACAAATCCAGGAGTAACGGGACTTTCAGTTGGTGTAGAAGGAAGGGAGGGAACTGAGGGGCAAACTGATCAATGCCCTGAGCCTCTCCTCTCTGTCTTGTGCCCCTCCAGAGTGATGAGCCACCAAAGATGCTGGGATTCGGCACGTGCTCCATCAGCGCCCCAGCGCCGGGCAGGGGGGCCGAGCTGGATGCTGCCTCCCCCCGCTACATCCTCACCCTGCCCGAGGAGGAGACTTGGCGCAAGCACCGGCTCGGTCTGATGCAAACCACCCAGTCCTGCAACCTGCTGGAACCCGAGAGCCTGGCCGAGGCCCTGGTCTCACGTGCCACCAGCTTCGATGCCCTCTATGAGCCCCGGTCCCAGGATGCTGATGTGGGCACGGAGATGGGCAGCACCTTTGACCTGGGGTTTGGCCAGTACGTCCCGGTGAGCCCGGATGTTATCAAGCGCCGGCGAGGTGGGCTGATTGAGCAGAGGGACATCATCAAGGCACACGAGGCACACAAGATGCAGAGCACGCCGCAGGCACGGAGGAAGGAGTGGGAGTAAGTACCAGCGAGCCCCCAGCCCAGGTGGGCAGCCAGAGGGAGTGGGACAGCATTCCCCATCCTCCCTGGGGTGGGCTGGGGGGTGTCATGCCGTCATGGAGCCACCAGCACTAGCCAGGCTTGATTTTCTGGGCTACTTTTCCTCATCACCTTTCTTTTCCGGGGAGGATTTTTAAAGGCAATGAATAAATTGAAACAGAGGGAATGATATATATATTATATATATATATATATATTTCTATCCTACCAAACCTCTTCTGGATTCTTTCCCCTCCCTGTGCTCTTAGAACTGATGGGATGTGTGGTCCTGCTTCCAGCAGCCATCCTGTCCCAGGGTCTGGCACATCCCGTGTGGCTTGCAGGGCTTGGGCTGGTCCAAGCTGGCTGGACCCTGGTATTTTTCTGATGGGGTGAGTTTGCAGGGTGTGCGCGAGAAACGGAGAGAGATCGCAGAGTTCTGTGTATGGGAGGCGGATGTTTGTCAGCTGGAGAGGCTGGAGATAGCTTTCTTGGCTCTGAGCTGGAGGGTGGCATTTGATGGCAATGATGCCTTGTCTGTGGATAAGGTGATTTGCCAAATTGTGGGGCAGTTAGTGGGATGTAGAAGAAACTTGGAAGTTCTCCATCCTGGAAGTTCTCAGGACAGTTTCCTTTGGCTGCAGTGGGGCTTTTGGATGGATTTGGGGTTATTACCTTCTGCTTTTATTGTGGTTTGAACCCCTCTGTGAGGGGATTTGTATTTAATCCTAAAAAGCAGCCAAGTCTCCCTGAATCAGAGCAAGCTGGAGCCATTCATGAACTTGGGAAAACAGAAGATAAGTCTTTGGCAGAGCTAGAACCTACTTATTTTGCTCATTATTTTCACTTAATTAACGTCTCCCCGTAGTCTGGGAAGGGCTGCAAAACGCCCCATCTCCAGGTGCTGCCCTGTTCTCCCTTGCCTGGCGTTCACTGCAGCCACAGCTTCAATCCCGCATTTAAATTGCAAGATTCCCCCCCTTGTGTCTGCTCAGCAGAATTGCTGAGGATAAGCTGCTGCAGAACATCCTGCTCCAACACCGCTGGTCCAGAGCAGCTCCGTGCCTCAGGCGCTTTATTTGGAGAATAATCAATGTGTTACAGAACACCTGACGGAGGTGGGAGCCCCTGTTTTATTTAGACGCGGTGAGATCTAGGTCAGTGCTCTGCTCGTTGGAAGCAGGGGGGACATTTCTTGGGGATGCTTTGTGCGATAAAATTACTTGTGACAACGCTGCTCCTGCCTCTTTTTTTTTTGGAGGGCAGCCCATCAGTGAGGAGGGCTGTTCCAGGCCCTTTCCGCTCCCTGCTCATCCCTTTGTGCCCAGGGAACCTCCTGGCCGGTGACTCCGGAAGCCCCGCACAGGGGAAATAAATTGACATATGGGCTCGGCAAGTGCTCGGTGCCTTGTTATCTTTCCTGACCCACCAGGGATGCCAGATGAATAAATCATGGCTGGGTAGGAAGCAGAGAGATGGCCTCGTTAATTGTCGGCTGGCGGAGCGAGTTCCTAGAAGGGCTGCTCGCTAATTAACTGCCTGGATGACTACAGCTCTATTCCGTGGCAGGGAGAGGAATCCAGAGCCCGCTCGTACCAGGCAGCATGTGCCCCTTTTTCCGCCCTCGGCTTCTGCATCAGCAGTGACTGAAACACAAAGGCTGATGTTTCTGTCTTTTATTCATGCTGCTGCCATCCCAGCCTCTCCCTGTTTAACCGGGGCTTTCCCCAGGCTGGTGGGCTCCAGCTCTTGCATTTCCCAGCTCCTGGGTGTGTGGTTTTGCCCTTTCAACTTGCTTTACAATGGTTTTGTGGATGGATGTGGGAAGGCAGGCATGCCTAAAATTTGGGATGGGCTGCCCTCTCTTCACCAGCCTGGGCTCATCGCTGCCGTGGGCTGGCTGTGGAGTTCTCTCCTTGCAGAAGCCCAAGCCCTCAGCCTGGTAGCCACGCGACAGGAGTTGGAGGTGCTGGTGCTTTGCAGTAGCTTTGTCTTTGCAGATCCAGCATCCCCGGGGAGCACGCAGATGTTTTGTGCAGTCACTCGTGTGCCGGGTTGCAGTGTGAGAAGAGAAGGTGAATGAAGGCTTTTTCTTACTTGCCCGCCAGTGTTTGCATCAGCAGGTCTGACCCCTACCAAGCCTCCACCTCTGTTGCCTTTTGCCGGTGAAAAAACCCACAAGTGAAATATGCTTGTCTCTGAATAAGGTGGAATAAAAATAGGAGAGGGAGAATGTTCTTTTTGTTACTTATTAATTATATTAATTATATTAATGGGGAAACTGAGGCAAAGAGCGGGAAGCACCATCTGCCACAACGCTGTTCAAGCGTGCGTGGGGCAGTGGCTCTGTGGGATGCTTGACTTTATGGTGCAGGGTGTGTGCTCCAGCCTACCTTGTTCTTGCGTAGGGGACTTAAGCCCAAGGCAGACAATAAAACCCATTTTCCAGCATCCCAGCCTGATGCCCTGCCCTCCTTCCCACTGTTCCCGTGTCGGGGTCAGGGATGGAGATCTCTGCTGTGCTTCCACAGGGCTTGGCTCACTATTGTGGTGTGGAGTGGTCGTGGTTGAATCCCTGTTGTCTTTGCTCCATACGTGTGGCAGCAGCATTTGGACTACGTCTGGCTGAGGGAGAGCTCAGAAGAAAAGCTCCTTGTCAAAATAAGTAGACAGGGAACCTCCTGTGGTTGCTCCAGGCTGAGCAGCCGCGTCCTCAGCTGATGGTAAGGACAGGCAGAGCCACCTGGAGAACACCCCAGTAAAGCCTCAAGCTGAGTGTGCAGCAGACAGGACCCAAACCTGCCTGGCATGGCTTAAACCCACTTCTGCACAGGTATTTGTTGAATTTAGCTTGTGCAATTTGGGGAAGGCAAGCTGTGTGCTCAGTTTGGAACGGTATCCACAGCAAGGGTGCGTGGAAAAGCCCAGTTCTCAGATGTTGCGCAGAGAGTGTGGGAACAGATGAGACCAGAGGGAAAGCAGCTGGGTCTGTTGGTTGGCAGCGGCTGAACATGAGCCAGCAGTGGCCCAAGTGACTACGAGGGCCAGTGGCACCTTGGCCTGTGTCAGACCCAGCGTGGCCAGCAGGAGCAGGGAGGGGATTGTGCCCCTGTGCTCAGCACTGGTGAGGCCACACCTCGAGTGCTGGGGTCAGTTCTGGTCCCTCACTCCAAGAAGGGCATTGAGGGGCTGGAGCGCGTCCAGAGAAGGGAACGAGGCTGGGGAGGGGCTGGAGAACAAGTCCTGTGAGGAGAGACTGAGGGACCTGAGGGTGTTCAGCCTGGAGAAGAGGAGGCTGAGGGAGACCTCATCCCTGTCTGCAACTGCCTGAAAGGAGGCTGTGACGGGGTGGGTGCTGGGCTCTGCTCACAGGTGACAGCGATGGGACGAGAGGAAACGGCCACAAGTTGCACCAGGGGAGGTTTAGACTGGACATTGGGAAGAATTTCTTCCCTGAAAGGGTGGTCAGGGATTGGCACAGCTGCCCAGGGAGGGGGTGCAGTCCCCCTCCCTGGAGGTGTTTAAAAGACGGGTGGGTGAGTTCCTTAGGGACAGGGTTTAGTGGGGAGACAGGCACGGTTGGACTCGATGATCTCAGAGGTCTCTTCCATCCTTATGATTCTATGATTCTATTATGGGATGCTGTAATTCAGCATGGGTGACATGTGGCAGGTTTTAGTGTCCTGTGGGAAACGACGCTCTCTGCCTGCAGTACAGGACAATGCTCCTCAAGGACAGCATCATTAACAACCATCTCCCGTCTTGTAGCATCTCAGAGTTAATGGCTTTGAAGGTAGGAGTTTGCTAGGTCTGCCTTGTGTGGTATGATCTCCAGTGAGATCCTCATAGCCCATCTGGGAGCCTGTGGTCCATGGGGTGGCAGGGCAGGAGGGCTTTCTGCGGCTCACTCAGCGCAGACCGTGGGGAGCCTTTTGGGCTGGAGCATAACGTTACTGCAGCTCTGCCTCCGTGCGGCTTGGTTGGAAGAAGTAAGAGAACAGAAGAAACTGTGAAAACGCACAGGGTGTTGCTAACAGATCCCAGTGGCTCTTTACGACTTGGCAGTCTCTGTCTGCTTGCGTGCATCCCAATTTACAAATAAATCTAACTTTTTTTAAAAAAAAATCCTTTTCTTTTCTTTTTTCCTTGATGCTGAAGGAGACAAAAGGCCCTCTTGGTGTGTGCTGGGCTGCCAGCTCCATCGCTTCTTCCCAGCACATTCCCCAGCGTGTTGCACCATCTGGGTTTAATTGGCTGCAGCGATGGAGAGGGCAGGAGCGCATGCGGGGCAGCAGTGCTGCTTGCTCCTTGTGCTGGCAAGGCTGCCTGGGAAATGCCCCTGGGCTGGGGCTTCTTTGGAAGCAGCGTGGCCCTGGCTGGAGCAGGACCCATCACCCTGTCCCTCTCCAGATCTGCTGTGCTGTAGGCAGCAGCTTTACACAGCAGCTCCTGCCCACCCAGGTGGGCTCCAGAGAAGGCTGCTTGGAACTGTCCTGCCGTAGCTTGGAGCTGGGGCTGAGGGGCTGGAGGAGGGCACTGGCTCTTGGCTGTGGTGTTGGTGCTGGGAGGGACCTGCAGAACAGCAGCCCTTGCTCCCTTGCGGCTGCTGCTGAGGAAGGGAGAAGGCACCCTGGCACCCCTTCTGATCTTGGCTCTGGCACCAGTGTTCAGTGCCCGTTACCCTTCCTTGTGTGTCCCTGCCCTGGGAGACAGATGACTTCTCCAACACCTCTGCAGCATTCATCTCTCTCAGAGGCATCTTAGCTCCATCCTTCTCCACCATGGGCTCCTGTTCTGCTGCCGTGTGCCAAGGAGCTTGGGAGTGCTGGGCAGGAAGGTCAAGGCAGTGCAGGCAACTGGCAGGAGCTCTGCACACGAAAGCCCTGAGGTGTCAGTGACAGGCAAAGCCAGGCTCCTGTACCTTGGAGCATCCTTCATGGAGCTACGTGCATGTCTCCTATGCAAACCCTCTGCAACCCAGGGCAGAGCAATTAATCTCTCGGAGAGCCTAACGAGCATCTCAGCTAAGATGACTCTCCCTGTTTCTATTTTGCCCTGCAAGATTTGATGGAAAGGGCTGTGGATGCTCTAAACCTGTGGGCAGTGAAATATGGCTTTATTATGATAAATAGGCCTTGAGCAGCAGGGAAACATCTCTCCCAGAAATATCCACCCCGAGCCTCCCTGCGCTCTCCCCGCTTCCTTTCAGTGCAGACCAAGGGTTTGATGCACGGGGAGGAGATTTGCTACTGACCCGGATTGAACTCAAATTCTGCTGAATGTCCTGGCAACAGCATGGAAATAGCAGCATCTTTCCCTGAACAGCCTCAAAGTCTGGGTTTCTGGCACACCCTGGAGGAATTCCTTTTCTGAGTGAATTTAGGTGACTCGGCAAAGCCTCCCGAGAAGGGCTGCCAGCAGGGAGGGCAGTTAGAGTCGGTCCTAAGCCTTTCTGCACAGCTGAGGCCACTCTCCTGGGGAGCTGGGCTTGTTAGGAGCTGTTTGCTGAATGTGGAGGTCGAGGGAGTTCCTGGTGGGTTCTCTGCGTGGGAGCTACTGCTTCACATTGTGTCACCGCGTCCCGGCACATCTCATTCCTGCTTCCCTTGCTGGGTCTCAGCTGCGGGTGTCACTAAGCTTTGTCTCAGGGCTGTCTTGAAGCCGCGCACCATGCTGGGACTGGTTGCGCTTCCCAGAAACGAGCCTTCAAAGAGAGCTTCCCCTTTGGCCAGGGCTCAGGAGCACAGAATTGCTGGGTGGTCGTGAGGTGGGAAAGGACCTCAAGCAGGTTCACCTTCAGCAGGCTGCTCAGGACCGTGTCCAGGTGGGTTTTGAGTATCTCTAAGGATGGGGAGTCCAACAGCCTTTCTGGGCAGCCTGTTCCAAATACTCAATTCACCTCACAGTCAAAAATTTTGTTGCCATGTATTTCTTCCATTGCAGTTTGTGCCCGTCGTGTCTTGCCCATTCACTGGGTGCCACAGAGGAGAGCCTGGCTCTGCCTGTACTCCCCACTATCGTGTATTCCCATGCATTGATAAGATCTGTTCTGAGCCTTTTTCAACCCGGCTCAGCAGCCCCAGCTCTCCCAGCCTCTCTTCGTAGGACGGGAGCCCTACTCCTTTAGTCACCTTTCTTGGAGCTCCTTTAGCTGCTCCAGTAAGTCCATGTCTCTCCTGTCACTGGGGGGCACCGGTACTCTGGGTATGTCTCACTGGGGCTGAGCAGATGGGAAGGGTCACCTCCTCGACCTGCTGGCAACACTTTGCCTCGTGCTGGCAAAGGTCAGCTTGGTGCCCATCAGGTCACCCGAGGCTTTCTCTGCCAAGCTGCTTCCGTGCCAGCATGCACAGGGCTGTTCTTCCCTAAGCGCAGGACCTGGCATTTCCCATGAAGCTGAACTTCACACTGTTCCTCTGCCTGTTTCTCCAGGCTGCTCAGGTTCCTCTGGATGGCAGCACAACCCTCTGCTTTATCAGTCCTGGTTCTATATTGTCTCTCCGCACTGCAAGCATGAATGCGGTGGCATTTCTAGCATTCAGTACTCATTTGCGCCCTTGTTCTTCCCCTACCCTGGAATAATCCAACTTATTCCCCTCTCCCAGGCAGCCCCCGGCTGTTCCTGTGTGACTGTGATGGGAGGGCTGTCTGCTGGCCGGGAGGTGTTTGTGGGAGTGGTGCTTTCCAGCCTTTTGAGTATATATAGTTCACATTATTTTTAGTCACAGTTTTAAGGTCTAGTACACCTCACCCCTTCGTACTGTTTGGATTAAAGAGATGACAAGATAATAAGATAATTCAGGGTGGAAGGGACCTCAGGAGATATCTAATTTTTTCATTTGACTCAACATTTTTCATTTTAAAACTCAGATGGTGTCTTGTTACACGCTTCATCCCAGACCACAGTCTTCAAGCTTGGAAAAGGTTGTAGAAAGTCTGGTGAACACCCAGCTGTGAGGATTAGCGCACAACCTGTCCCCCGAGAGCCTGGCTTCTTGCAGTCTCACCTGTATCATGGGAATGGCACTCCCACCTACCTAACCGTGCGTGAAGGAACAGCAACGGTGGAGTTCCTAGTCTGTGTATGTTGTGGGGCACGATCTCAGTTCTGCTACCTCTGAAGGGCTTTTTTTCTGAACTTGCCAGTTCTTCTGCACACTTTGCTCCAAAGGTGTTCGCTGTGTTTGTGTGTGACACATTAATCCCTGACCGCCCGCTCTGCGTGAGCGCTGCAACAAATCAATGTGAAAAGCTAGGAAGGTTCCTGAAATTGTATTAAAGCAGCTTTCAGATGTGGCTCTCTATTTCCCAAGGTGGCCTTTGAAACCTGAAGAGATCTTTCTTTGAAAAGCAGAGAGATGCGTTTCTTGTCCCCACTTACCTTTTACGTACCCGATGGCGAAGTTCTCTGCGACCCTTTGGCGCAGTGCGCGTGGCTCAGCCAAACCACATCAGTGTTTCTGTTGCGTGGCTGGTTGGGGGCTGCTGCTGTGCCCACCAGCACGGCTCTCACGTTTGAACTGGGAAAGACATGCTGGTGCTCATCCCCAGCTGAGAGGGGACCACACGGTGTCCGAGGAGATCGGCGTGGCATCCTTCTTCCCAAAACACGCCTGAAAGAGCCCGTATTGGGTCTCATCGTTCCTGGGTGATGTTAATTAGCTGCATGAGCCTTGCCTGGTGGGAAGCAGCTTTCTTGCAAGCTCAGGGCACGCAGCTGTGGATGGTGCTGTAACAAAACACACATCCTCTTCGTGAGCTCCGATGCAAACCCCGAGTTCTTTATTTATCACCAGAGGAACTTCACAGGGATCATTTTTTTTTTTCCCATTGCAGCTCAGGAGACACTAAAATCACCTAACATGCTGTAACTGTCTTTTCTGTGCATTTAGTCAGAGGAAATAAGCCTAAAAATTCTTCAATGAACTTTTTCCCATTGAGGAATTGCGCAAGACGCGCTCAGCCACGCTTTCCTGGGGATGGGCGAGGGTGTTTGCCTTCGCAGAGGATGTCGAGCCGACTGCCTGTTGCTGCAGCAAGGGGGATGGTTTTTTTGCACCTCCCAGCACCGAGTAGCTTTCGGAGAGAGGTTTCGCTCTTTGGCCTTTTCTCTTTCACAGGTTTGGAAGATGGAAGCAGCATCTCCTTCCTGGCTGCGTGCCAGGGATGGGACTTCTCTGGCTGTCTTGAGCATCAGCTGCTCAGTGCAAGTTCAGGCTTGCAGGAAAGAATTTTCGACGGCTCCACCTTCTCCTGGCTCTTGTCCTGACAATGTAACTTTATCGAAGGCACCCTCTTTGCTAGCAGGTTGCTTCTGAGAAAGCTGAGCTTCTGAGTTTGGCTTCACTGGATTGGGGATGGAGATGGGTGGTTTCTGGTCCAGCTCTCTTTTTATTGCTGGCGGTGTTTGCAGCCCAAAGGCAGGAGGCTCCTCTTTCATCCTGCTTGATGGTGCTGTGGCTGCTGGGTTGGTCTGACGTGAGCCTTGCAGGGCAGGCAGAGAATCAGAGAAAGAGCAAGGCGGTCCTCAGGCACGGACCTGCCTTTTGTGGGGGCGAAGAGGGGATCTAAGGGAGGAGAAAATCTTCCACTGGCTTTGGTAAGAGCTACCACTGCTGCACCAGAGGAGTCACAAGGATGTTGATGGAGAAAGTGAAGGATTTCTGCTTTGGGTAGTGCAGAGGTTGAAAAAATACTTTTAAAAATCCCTCTCTAACCCTTTGGCAGGCTACAAATAAGCTTTCTCCTGTTGACTGTCTGTGGCTGGCCCCGAGGATGTCTTTTCTGAGCTGTCTCCTTGTTTCCACGCATGCGTAAACCTTGGCAGCTCAGTGTTTGACTGTGGCAGGGTCTGCCCTCTCAAGCCCTGCACTTGCAGGGCTTTGATGGCAAGAAGGGGAATATCCCCCAGGTCTGTCCCCCTTTCCCCCCTCCCTCCTCTCCTTGTTCTGCTCTTATCCATGCTGCTGAGTTACAATCTTATTGGTAGCGACATTCTCAAATATTCCTATATTTTCCCATTGGATCCTCTTGACCCAACCTTTCTGGGAGTGGTGATGCCCAAAACTGGACCCGTCTGAGATGGGGGAGGATGGGGAGGTTATATCTTACCTGCTGCCAGCTTGGTTAGTGTGGGGCTGGGATGCTCTGTGGCTTGGCTGAGGGGAGAGGTGATGCAGAGGGATTTGGGGGATGGAAGCAGGGATGGAAATTTGCTTTAATCTGATAGAAAAGCGGGGGCAGGCAGCTAGCTGTTCTCTGAGAGGTGGGATTGCTGCCTGCCTGCCCAGAGCAGACAGGATGCAGCTGCAAATGCTAATTAGAGGCCAACTCCTAAGGCTAAATAAAGCAGCAGGGCACTCCAGGCAATTTATTAATGGGTGATTATTTCAGGTCTCTTCAGCTAAGAGGTGAAGCCTCCCAGCCTAAGGCAGAGTTAGCCAGAGGAGTGCTGGGGTCCTTGGAAATGCTCAGCAGCAGCAGTCTAAGGGATGCTGCTCTCCTGCATGGCATCCCTGCAGCCAGCACCAGGGCGAAGTGATGCTGCCCCTTCGCTGCCGTGGTTTGAGGGGGATGAGGTCTTGCCCACTTCTGAGCTGTCGGCAACCACTTGTGCTTATTTGGTCTTTTATGCACCTGCAAAGCTGGCCCTTGGCTTTGCTTTGGGCTTTTTGGAAAGTCCAAAGACCCGAGCAGCCTGCAGCGAGGTGGGGGAGTGCCGACGTTGAGCACCCAAACCGACTCCTGCGGGTTTTGCAGGGCTGGATGCACACCCCTATTCCATCCCCAGAAATGCACAGGACCAGAGGTTTCTTGACTGTCCTCTAAACCTCTTGCAGCTCTTTCAGCCGGTGGCTGCTTGGTTGCTGAATCCCCCTTTGATTTCAGAGGCAGCATCCTACTTCACGGGGAGCTCTGATGGATGAGCTGCTCTGATCCCACCGTGACGCGGGGTAGGGGAACGTCTGGCTTCAAGGCTCTGTGATGTATTTGGGCACTTCTGATGGCTTCAAGAGGTACGTGAGGTGTTTATCTTGTGGTGCTTGTGATTCCAGGACGCTGTGGGAGATGTTGGGCCTTGGAGTTTGGGCCACCTGAGCAAGACCTGGTGCTAGGCTGTCGTGCTGGCATCTTGGCACACCTGGGCTTTGCCAAAGGGCCCAGCGAGCGGATTATACGCAGCATCTGACCCTTGTTCTGACATCTCGCCTGACTCGTGGAGACAGCTTTAGCACATCTCGCCTTTGCTCACACAGATGGGTGTCACAGCAGACCAAGCCACCAGGAAACACCCGCTTGCGTGTGGCAAGGGGAGGAGGAAAAGGGGTGGAGGCTCATGGGTTCTCCTCTCCGAAAAAACGTGGCTCATGGGCAATCAGCTCTAGCATCTCACCCCTAGAGCAGATGGGGGACTGGTGGGTCCTTCTGGGATGTAGTGGGATGTTGTGGCTTTAGGAACCTTGAGTGGGACCTGCTGGGATCTACACTCATGTTTGGATGGTGTTTTGCTTCAGGTTTGTGTTGCATTTGGTTTGGCAGCTAAGAACTGGCAAGTGTTTTAAAAATAATAGGCCCGGAGGTGCTCTGGGCTGGATTCTCTTAGGCAAACCCTTGCAGAGAGGTTAGGAAAAGGGATTTCTGGGGTGGGAATGCAAGGTGTGCTGCATCTTGTGTCTTGGGAAGGGGTTGCAGAGGGGACGGCAGGGCGCACATCGCTTGTGCTCCTGCTTGTGAGAGCTTGTTGTGGGAGATACAGCGACCAAAATCCCTCTTTCCAGAGGGTTATTCCTACATCACCGGAAGGAGAGCTTTACAAGATTGTACCTCATTAATTTTAAAGATGCCAAGACTGGATGTTGGACTCGTGGGTCTCGGTAATTAAAGCAAGCAGTGTTTGTGAGTACCGCTAGGTTTTACGGCAGCGTGCAGCAAATCACACTTTTGGCTTAAAGCGGTTTCCAGCTTTTCTGCCACCACTGCTGTGTGGCACCTGGTGGGGCTCCTTCAGCTGAATGACTGGAAGGAGTTTTGTGGAGTAGCAGCAGTTGCTTAAATCTGGATGCATAGTTTAGAGTTTGGTGTGAAATTCACCGGCTTTCGCTGGTCTTCCAGCTGTCTAATTTCTCGGTGAATAAATTACGGTGCTGATCCTGCGAAGTCAGCCCTTTGGGGCTGGGTTGGGAATGTGGCCAGGTGGTTTTGCAAGAAGATGTCGCTCATCTCTGCTGTTAGTGCTGGGAAGGGCAAGGTGCCAGCGAGGCAGGTAGCTCGTGGGAGAGCCGTGGGGCAGGCAAGGTTGTTATAAAAAAGAGAGAGCAGGTGGCAGAGAGGAAACGCTTGCCCCGGCTTGGGTGCCAGTTGCCCTCTTGCACTACAGCCCAGAGTCCCTGCAGCGTAGCCGAGGCTGTTGTGCCTGGCTGGGGGCTTTGTTGGGGGGTGTTGTGGCCCATCCAGCTGGTAACACCTGCACAGGTGAACATCAGGCACAGACTGGTGTAGTGCCCTCTTCTAGAGATGCCATCCTGGAGCTGCTCGGACTTTCGCCCGTACCCTGCGTGTCCACGGGTGAGCTGCAGCCTGGGTGTTCTGCATCCCTGCTCGGCTTGGCAGGGCTTCCTCTTTGCAAACAGGGAAAACATCTCTTCCTAATCCAGCAGGTAATGAATTTGTTCCTGGAAAAAACCCCTTCCATTCCTGCATGGTTATAAACATGCTTCTGAGTCACAGCTACCCAGTCCCAATTTGAAATTTGGCCAGAGCACCGTAGACGTTTCTTATTTCATCCTGTTTCCCACTGTCCCCCCCCTCCCCCCCTCAGCTTAGCTAAAGCCTTATTTTAAAAATAAAATCAAATCACGATGCCAAAAGCCACTTTCGAAGATGAGTGCGGCCCATCAGAACTCCTGGGCCCATCGGTCACCAAGGCAGAGTCTGTCACCCCTCTGCAGCCCCTGCTTGGGCTGCACGGGTGGGGGGGTGTCTCCTGCGTGATGCTCTCCTTGAGGAGAGGAGCAGCCTGGCTTTCCGAGCTGGCAGGAGGCTTTTGATGATGCGGAGGAGGCTTTTAATGCCATTGCCGGTGCCCAGCGATGCCCGGGTGGATTTTGGGTTGCCCGGGGTGAGCCGGAGGCTGCTCCGGTGAGAGGAGTGAAGGGATGCAGTAGCTGCGAGGGGGGCTTTGTGCATCTGCTTCAAAGCAGCCCTCGGGAGGGGCGAGCGAAGGGGGGCTCGCCTGGGGTGCCGGAGGCTGGCAGGGGAGCTGGGGGGGCTGCAGGGAGGGGGCAGCGGCCGCTAGATGGCAATGCCGGAGCGGCGGCATCCCGGGCGGGGGTGCTGGGGGGCCCGGTCCCCCCGCGGTGTCTGCGGTGGTGCCGTGCGGGGACACTTGCAGTGCTGGGAAAGGGAGGGAAAAGGCAAGGAGGAGGCTTGGAAGGCAACATCAGCGTGAGGAGCGGGACAAGCCTGGCTGTAACCCCCAGCGCATCCCTGTCCCAACACTCGCTCTTGTCCTGTCCTCTTGGATTTTCTTCAGTCACCCCCCTCCCCCTCCGACCGAGCTGGCTCGGAATCTCTGTGCCACGTTGAATCATGCGGGCATCAGCCTTGCTTCTCCCTGACTCACCCATCCCAGCGTGCTGGGGTGAGGGTCAAGACGAGAACGGCAATAAACATCCTGGGGAACCGAGCCTGCAGCTCTTGGCGGAGCCCAGGACTTTTTTTTTCTTTCTTTCTTCTTTTTTTTTTTTTTTTCGCTTTCAATCTTCTCTTAAGGAGCTGCTTTCTCATAAATATCCCATCCTTTAGCACTGTCTGAGCAGGAAAGAGGCTCCCAGCGGGGTCATCCTGCGCTCTGCTCTGCAGCAGTGAATATAGAGTAGAGCTGATAGCCTGCTGCCCCAGCAGAAGGGTCCAGGTAAGGCTTGCATCCCTGCTTTGAGGGGCAAGAGGAAGGCTGCCTTCCTCCTCCTCGGCCCCTTGCACCAAGCGGTGAGGCAGGTGTGGTGCCTCTGAGCTGGGCGTGCAGGGGAGGATGCTGGGTCCAGCCTTCCCCATCACCCTGAGCCTCTGGGTACCAGCCTGAGCATTTGAGCAGGGTGGAGGCATTCCTGCAGGCACAGGGGAAGGGGAGGGGGCGGGGGGGGGGAGCTCTGCAGGGCCGAGGATCTGCTCCTGGCAATCCGCCCAGCCTTGGGCTTAATTAACAGAGGCTTAAAAGGGTTGAAAGGTAGAAAGAGTGGGCATCGCTGGTGGTGGGGAGGAGGAGGGAAAGAGGATGAGCCACAAATCATAATTGATTTGTTTAGGGCAGTGTCTTGCCTGGAATGAATTGAAGGGACTCTAATTAGTTGGATAGCTGGTGTGGCCTCCTTGCTGCCCATCGTTAGTGGAACGAAAGCCCAGGGTCACTCTGGCTTGTGCCAAGGCTGGCTGGGAAGCATTTTGGGAGGGATCTGTCCACCCCTTTTTCCACCCTGTGCTGCAGTGTACTGGTGGCAGAGCTGGGGGGCTCGCTGAAATCCTTCTCGTTACAGCCCTGCGTGTTGTAAGGCAGCGGATGGACACAGAGCTGGTGAGCTCTCGGTGTCTGACTGAGGCTGGGGGAACCATCCCGCAGCCCTTTTGCAAACACGCCTTGTTTTTCTTGCTGTGGAAGGCCTGGTCCTTCTTCTTCCTCACCCAGCCAGCCCAAGGGCTCCTGGCAAGGCACCTGTGAGAGCCTGGGCCAAAAAGCAAGTGCCATGGCTGTTGGGTCACGGTAGTAGTACCTGCGTGGTGGGAAGTTCATGGTGAGGTTCTGTCAAGCTGCGTCGAAGGAGCAGCCCCTGCCCAAATGAATTAATGATTTATGTGATTAAAGACTTGATTTTTGTGGGGTTTTTTGTTGTACATTTTTTTTTGTTGTTGGTTTGGGGGTTTTTTTTGAGCTGCCCCAAGTGTTCCTGGCTGCTGCACAGCAGATGTGGGGGACAGGGCAGCAGCTGCTGTGTTTGCAGAGCAGGTTGCGGGTGAGGGGGTGGATGGGGGAAGAGCATCGCGGGGATGTGGGGTGTCCTGTGATGCGAGCTGGAGCTGCGAGTGCTCTTCCCATGGGAAAGGCAGGTAGTAAGCACTGAAGGCCCTGAGCTCTTTGGACGTGGGGTTGAATGGAAGGGGTGGGGGATCTTGCAGGTCAACAGCTCTCAGGGTACGTGGGTGTGCTGAGCGGTGAGGCTGGTGCCCTGCCCACCAGGATAGGGAGGACATTGGGGACATCCCTGGGCAGCCACAAGCCCTTATGTGTGCCAGGAGGACACGGTGAGTTCCCCAGAGGCTGGTGGGCAACGACCCCCCCGCACCAGCGCACAGCCCAGCCCAGGGGACCCTGCGTATCTCTAGGTGACCTCAGCACCTGCATGGCTGCAGAGGCAAGGGCGCAGCACAGGTCCTGTACCTGTGCGACTGCTGGGGAGAACAGGATCAGTGCTAGACTGGCCCCGGGGCCAATTCCTCCCTCCCGATCCCTGTGGCAGCTGCTGCAGGGATGCATCCAGACCCAGTCGTTTACACCTCTCTGATGAGCTGCTGCTGCTTCTTCTGGCCAATATCAAGCATCAAAAAGAAAATCCTGAGGCAGAGGGTGCTGAGTATGCTGAGCTGTGTGCGAGTCCACTGGCATCGGGGCGGCTCCAGCAGGGAACCGGGAGTCCTGAAGTTTCCCAGGGATGGAGGGATGGTGCATGCAGCCAGAGAGATGCTCAGTGCAGGCTGAGATAGGGTAAGCCTCTCGCCTCCCCTTTTCCCCTCCTGCCCCCCCAGTTTAGCCACTCACCTAGGAGCACCCATGTGCTGGAAAGCCCTTTGCAGCCGGGGTGGGGGGGCTTCTGGCAGGGTGGGAGCTCCCCTATTGCCTTTGTTCCCTTCAGACCCTCCCTCGCCTCTTGACTTTCCTTTGCGGCAGCTCCTGTGCTTGCCAAAAGAATGCACTGGATGGAGCGAGGGAGCGAGCGTGCGTGTGTGCGCGCTTGTGTGCGCGTGTGTTGCCACTGACTTCATTAAAGCAAGCTGTCCCTGAGCTGCAGAGGCGCGGCAGCCTTTAATTTCGTGGCCCGGCTCCTGCGGGAAGCCGGCATCGCATTTGCACGCTCCTGCCCTGGCAGCGAAAGGCTGAGCATCCTCGCTGCTGCAGGTGCCTCGTCCTGCCATCCCTGCCCCGGGGAGCCAACGGATGGGTGGCCGGGCTCCCGCAGGCTGCTGAAGATGGAGTCAGGAGGAAGGAGTTGGACACTTGGCTCCAACTAGGCTGGACCACGCTGCAACCTGTTCCCCCGGCCTCCCCTCCGCTGCGCTGGGTGCTGTACCAAATCGCATCTTCTTTGCGCTGGGGCGGATGGAAGGACTTGGATGCCAGCCCTGATCCCTGGCAGCGGGCATCCCCCGGCTTGACTTGCTGGAGGGGGGTTAAAGGGGGCTGGTTTGGGCTTGCAGGCTGTGGCTGGGTTTAACCCGTTGCTTCGTGGCAGAAGGTGCTTAGGGACCGAGCCACTGCGGCCTCTGCCGAGCGTGCAGGACGGACTCCGTGCCCTCCCTGCTGCCCATCTGGCTGTCGGGGTGGGGGCACCGGAGGCAGCTGGCTGCCCACCATGCCGTGCCGCTGAGCCCGTGCCACGCGATTCCGCCTCTCCGTCTCCACGCGGATCTCTGCTCCCCTGGAGGGATGGAGGAGAGACGGAGCTGAGCATCACCTGGGGAGGAGGGGGCTGTGGTTGGGGTTGCACCCCACAACCCCCCTCCCTCTTCTCTCCCCTGCTCGAACGCCTCGGTGGTGCTGCTTCGGCTCACCTGTGTGTTTTATTCCAGGATGGCTCGCTTTGGGGAGGCGGTGGCTGGCAGGCTGGGCTCTGGAGATGGGGGCTCCGACCAGAACCGGAGCCGGCAAGGACCTCCTGCCCCTGCAGGAGGGACCCCGGGAGGCTTCAAGCAAACCAAAGCGCAGAGAGCCCGGACTATGGCTCTGTACAACCCCATCCCTGTCCGGCAAAACTGCTTCACCGTCAACAGATCGCTTTTCCTCTTTGGGGAAGAGAACATAGTCAGGAAATACGCCAAGAAGCTCATCGACTGGCCATATCCTTTCTGTGCCCCTCTGAGCCCCCCGCATGCTCCCCGGATTTGCCTTGGTGGCCGCCCAGGACACGTGTGTGTGGCACTAGCCAGCAGGTAAGTGCCTGCCTTCTGCTCTCCTTTGGCATGTGGAGAGGGGTGCCCTGTGCCCCCATCATCCCCCAGGGATGCTTCTCCTCACCCTGTTGCTGCTTCCCCTCCCGTGCTCCGCTTGGTGCCTGGCAGAGAGCTGAGCCCCTTCTCCCCATGGGGAGCCCCCCAGCCCCTCCCCAGCTGTGGATTTGGCGGCTTCCTATGCTGGCACGGAGGGGTGCTCTGATGCCAATTTAACCCTTTAGGCTTTAGGATGCTCTGTGTGTGTGGCTGGGAGTGGGGGTTGTGGCCTTTCCTCTGTGCCTCAATGTTTTGCTGGAGTTGTGCCACCACACCCCACCTAGGGCCACCCATCCCAGTGGGGACGGACCCGAGGAGCCGGCAAACTCCAGTGCCTGCTGGGTGGCGGCTTTGTCCCCTCCTGCACCAGCCTGCATGTGCTCCCCTTGCTGCTGATCACACCTGGCAGGGGCATGGCCATCCTTGCTCTGCAGCCCCCACGGTGGCCCTGGGGACTGGCTGCCCCCTCCCTGCGGCAGATGCTGAGAACCTCTGACTGTGCCACATGGCCCTGGGAGGGGGGTGGGGTTGGTGCGGGTGACCATGGTTTATCCCAGGGCTGCCTTCTCCTAGGCTTGTGTGGAGGGTGCAGATCCCCTGCTCCTTCCTTTGCTCCTTTTATACAACCCTACACGGTTCTCTCCCCTCCCACCCTCCCTGCGGGTGGCCCAGGGTGCCCTACGGTGCCCAGCAGCGCAGCTCCGCATCAGCCTATGCGCAGTGCCCTGCTGCTCCCGAGATCCCTCCTGGGTTTTGTCCCTTTCGAGGAGCCGAACCTGAAAACTTCAGTGTGGCCACGCTTTTGGCTTTAGGTCCCTCCCTGTGCAGTTTTCTGCAGTGGTGATTACATGCAGCTCTCGCCGCTGCTGTTTTCTCTCCCTGCAACTTGTTGGTTAACTTGCTGGCTCCTCCGGCGGGCGCAGGAGAGCTTTCCCTGATGCCAAGCAGCAATGCCTCCTTGTAGTGCAACAGGTATCTCAGGGAAAGCACCCAGTGAGGCGCAGGGATGCAGTACAGGTCACCCACCCTGCAGGGCATCCTCAGAGAAACAGTGTCCTTGCAGCTCCAACGCATCAGGTCGAGCCTCTGCCAGGCAGGGGCTGGGAAGCTGCAAAGCCTCCAGGGTTGTAGGGGTGACCTGAGGGTGAAGGGACAGCGTGGAGGGACTGAATTCCCCATGGCATCCCTAAATCCATCCCCACCGGCGGTTGTGGGTGGCCGTGGGAGCGTTGGTGTGGTAGTGAGGATGGAGACGTGGCAGCCCAGCTCGGAGCCCTGCAGGGCAGCGGCCAGGTTGGCCTGCTTGCTTTTCCAGAATATGCCAAATTATTCACGTGCTTTTTCAGTGTGGTGAGGGAGTGCCCTCGCCCCTTCGGCTTTCATTTAAAGCAAGAGGGAGCTGGGGTGCTGCTGCTGGCCCAGCGCTCCCCGTGTGGGCCGGGGTCCCGTGCCGGTGTGATGTCTCATCTCCAGGCAGCCGCTGTCTCCTAGAGACTAGAGCTTCGGCACCGCGTGGCAGAAACTCCCCAGCATTATTCTTTCCTGACATTTGCAATGCGTGAGGGAGATGGGCTCATTTTGTATTTTTTCCAGAAGTGACATATCCCCACGTGAGTTCTGGGAACGGCTGTGCTCCAGATGTGGGAGCTGGGCATCCCTGGGAACCCCACACCCAACTGCCATCTCTTTCCAAGAAACTCATCCACCCTGGAGCTCTTCTACACCACTTGAGCACTCGAGGGCTTGGGGATGAGCAAGGCGATGGTGATGCTTTTGGTGATGCTTTTGGTGAGGCTGGCTAGGCAGGCTGTTCCCATCCTTGTAGCTGCACCCTGGCACACGCTGCTGGTGCCTTCTGGTAGGACCAGGGAGAACATGTGAGCGTCTCAGCTGCCTGGCACGGAGCCCATGGCATCGCTCCTGGGCAAGGGCGCTTTGGGAAGGTGAGCATGGATTTTGGCCACCGTCAACGAGAGCCTACTGGCCTCATGGGGGGAGATGGGCTGATCCCAGCGCTGCAGTTCAGAGTGGGCACAGCACGAAGGAAAGCCAAGGGGGCTGGGTGGAGCGCGGGGAGGAGTGGAGGCTCTTCTTCATCCAGCTCCAGTTGACTAGGTAATAGGGCTAAAAATAACTGGTGATTCAGGCCTGTATATCTGCTGGGTAACTGTATAATTATAACCAGCAGCCTCTGCAGTTTGGCTTCCCAGTGTAAATAGGGATGATGCATGGAGGGGAAGGAGGAGAAATAGGAGCAACTGGGATTGGGATGCAGCTCCACGGGGAGACAAGTCTTTGCCGAGTTCCTTGCTGGAAAGACCAGTGTGTTACCTCCTCTGGAGCTGCTCTTTTTACTGGTCCTGCTCAAAACGTAAGGGAGCTGCTGGTTTGGCTGTAGGAACATCTACTCCTCTTCTTCAGAAACAAAGCCTTGTCCTGCCTGCTGTCCTGCTGATGGCCAGGCCTTCAGCACTGATTTCATTTGTTTGGCTGCCTGGAAAGCTGCAATTCAGTTAGCACACGAGATGGGCTGCAGCTCATCCAGATCTGCTCCATTCTTCATCCGCTTAATCACATTTGACCTGGATAAGATCCCTCTCCCGCTCTGGAAAGGCCAGATGACACTGTGTGGCTCTGGCTGTGTCCCCAAGGACAGCCCCCGGCTGCAGGCTCATGCTGGCCTGTCCCCATGGTTTGGCAGGAGCGAGGGATGTCCATCAGTCCTCTGGGGACCTTGCTGCTCGCTACAGTGAGGGTTTTCACCCATCTCAGCCTGTTTGAGGACCCCATCTGGTGTTGGGCTTTGCCAAGAGCAGCCAAGGTGTGTGCAAAGCCCCAGTGCGCATTCCCAATCCAACACAGATAAGAGTTGTCCTCTGTGGGATGCACATCTGACCAATTTTGCTCATGATGACTTCCAGCCTGACCTGGGCATCTGTGATGCTCTGTGGGCACTGCCCCTGGGGCACCCTGGTAGTGTTAAGCCACGCCTGGGCAAGCATCTCCTGCACCTTTGCTTTTGCCCAGCCAAGATTTTGGCAGGTGTCTCCTCCCCGTGGGAAGAGCTGCGCCATGTCGTGCCGTCCTTGGGCAGCTCCCTTCTTGCGCTACCCAAGAACATCTCTCTTTTTTCCCTCCAAGGCTGTTTTCTGTGCCCTTCATTCATCAGATTCTGAAAATGTATTTTTTTGGGGAGGGGCGAGTAGGTGTAATGGCAGGTACATCTTTTTGACAGCCGGAGAGAGCGAGGCTGCCTGTCAGATGGTGAATTTAAACAGAGGCAGCTGTTGTCATGGTGACACCAAGTTGCATCCTGTTGCCGTGGCAACCAAAGTTAAAAAACTGATGTTAAGGCAGGAATATCACATGATGTGATTCTTTTTTGTTTTTTTTTTTTTTTCTTTAAAAAAAAAAAAGAAGGAAGAGATTTGATTTCAAGTTTTTAAGCGCAGGGTGAGGTGGGGGAGGAGGAGACACTTCTCCACGGAACAGTTTGCACGTGGCAGGCAAGGCACCCTGTGCCCACATCCATTTGGGAGCAGCAGCGGTGCAGGCAGCTCTACCCCAACCAGCTCCTGGCTGGTACTGCCTTTGGTTGAGCCCCTGTTGGAGACCAGAGCACCACGGTTTGCAGTCACGAGCAGCAGCCTCCCCAGCTGAGGCGTGTCCGTGCAGTGAGATCGATGCAGGATGAGAACCTTGCCTGGGTGCTCCCTGTGAGCTGTGCAGAGGTGTGAGCACAGCCCTGAGCCCACGCTCGCTCTCCTGAGCCTGTTTCGCTCTACGTAACGCGCACGCAGGCGCTGGCTCACGTACATAGCCTTGCTGGAGGAGTTGTCTGTCAGCACCTGCTCCCCCTGGACATCGCTTTTTGTTGATCCCAGCAAAGCATGGACAGGCTGGGAGTGCCGGGTGGCAGGGTGGCGGGATGGGGACAGCACGGAGGGGCCACGACTCTATGGCTCCTTGATGGCACTGGAAAGCCTTACGTGCGGAGGGAAGATCCCCCTGTCCTCCGGGACAAGCCAGGCAGGGGAAACCCAGAGTTGAATCATGGTCTTTATTTGACATTTTGTGTTTCTCTTGGAAAACAGGCTTGGAGAGGAGGTGCTTGCTTTCCTGCTGGGTGTGTGGCAGAGAGCAGGGGAGTCGGGGTGTCCTAGGGATGGTGATGTTGGTGGGTCTTCCCGTCGTGCTGTGTTTGTGTGGGGCAGGTGGCTGTGGCAGGATTGGGACCGGCAAGGTCCCACAAATGCTGGGGAGGGGCTCTTGGTCAGGGAGTGCAGGGATCGAATGAGGAGGGGTAGTGGTTTTAAGCTGAAAGAGGTGGGATTTAGTTGAGATCTTAGGAAGAATTTTTTTTCCCATGAGGGTGTTGAGGCCCTGGCCCAGGTTGCCCAGGGAAGCTGTGGCTGCCCCATCCCTGGAGGTGCTCAAGGCCAGGTTGGATGGGGCTTGGAGCCCCCTCATCCAGTGGGAGGTGTCCCTGCCCATGGCAGGGGGTGGGACTGATTCATCTTTAAGGTCCCTTCCAACACAAACTGGTTTATGAGTTTATGGTTCTATAAAGGTGAAGTCCACAGATGCAGCACTTTCTCACTGACACCCGGGAAAGCCCCTCAGCCCAGCAGGTCCTGGGGAGCAGTGGGAAATGGAGACTCAAGTTTCTAGATGCTGAAAATGCGCTGGGTGATGCACGCCAAGGAAGGGGCTTAAATCATTCCTGCCCTTCTCGCTGGCCTTGTGAGGGTAGGCTTCCCCGAGAACCTTTTTGGAGATGCCCACGTGGCTTCACTTCTCTGGATCTTCTGCTCCTTCCCCACCTGCCTGCCCTGGGGTGGGGATAAAGCACGGTCACTGAAATGGGGAGATGAAATGGGGCTCTCCACAGCACTCAGCCCTCACCCACATCTGAGGAGGCATTTCTCTTGCACCCAGCCTCTTGAGGAGGTTGCATCAACGTGCCATCGGCACTGTAAATCCATCTTCAGGGCTTGGAGCTGGGCACAATTTGCGTGTTAGCAATGCAGATGTTCTAGCTGGGCTGGGTTTGGCTCCCAGTTGGGGAGGGACGTGAAGAGGGGGAACACAGCTGGAAGCAGGGGCTTGCTGGTGGCTGGACACCTCCCTGCCAGACCCACGACGGAGCTCCCGCTCCAGGCACGGTGTTAGCCTGCAGTGCCTGCTCCAGGTGGGCCACGGCACGGATCTGGGTGTTGGGGGATGTGTGTCCACGTGGCCTAAGGGCACCTACCCCACCTCAAACACACTGGGAGGGAAGCGTGGAGCTGCAGGTGTGGCGTTCGCTGGGATCGGCCGAGTTGCTAAGGAAACAAGTCAACGGTGCAGGGGAGAGAGCGTTGGGTAAAGGAGATAAATCAATAAGAAAACCTATTTTTATCGGCTCCCTAATGATCCTCCAGGAGAAGCCAGACGAAGGAGGAGGAGAAAGCTGGAGGGAGATGGGCTTTCATTACCAGGCTTGGAGGGAGGCAAGTGCTACTCTGCGATTTGGGTGGCCGGAAGGTTGGGTAATTAAACATCTAAGGAGAGAGGAAATGAAGAAGTGATAGAGCACTGTCAAGTGGGCTCCAGCCCTGAGCTGAGAGGGTGCTTGCTTGGCAGAAGTGAAGTGTGTGGACAAAATTTCCCCTGGTTCAGCCAGATATTCATGGGGTCCCTTGGGGAGGGTTTTCTTACCCTTGGCCTCCGAAAACCAGGTGCAACCGGAGCTTTTTTCTGCGGGGGTTGATGCCTCTCAGCTCTCACTGACTCGGATCCTTGGCAAACTGTGCAAGCAGGGTTTGGAGAGCCACTTTTGGCAGCAGTCGCGTGCTTAGGTCACTGCTTAGGGCAACCATTGCCCTATTTCCCTTAAACTCGGTGACCCACGTGCCTTGTGCCTGCTGGAGGTGGAGCAGGGACGTGGTCCCGTGCTGAGGCTGCGACAGATGTGCACTGTCCTCATGCTGTTGGAGCCAGGTGTTGGAGCCAGTGAGGAAATACAGGGGCAAGCTGAGCCCCCAGAGGTGGTCCTGACCCCCCCCAGCCACTGCTGGGCAGGATTCCCACGCTGCCGGCTTTGGAAAATTTGTGTTCCCTCCACTTTGGATGTTTCCCCTTTGGGACCAGGAGGGAGGAGGCGCTGCTAAATGCTCAGCGCGGTGGGGAGGAACACGAGATGCTCAGCGAGGTCAGCCACGCTGGGGCAGACAGACGGACACGCCGTGCTGTTCCCACACTTCTCATCTAGGCAAATGTGCCTCGCGCCTGGGGAGCCGGCCGCCCCGCCCCGCTAACGCACTCTTTTCTTTTAAGCCTGTGCTAATTGCTCGCAGACTTTCAGGAAAATGAA
The DNA here is from genome assembly GCA_033558235.1 of Neomorphus geoffroyi. NCBI lineage: Eukaryota > Metazoa > Chordata > Aves > Cuculiformes > Neomorphidae > Neomorphus > Neomorphus geoffroyi. Next base: position 8,202,030 of record JAUMJM010000074.1, read on the forward strand.
ACAACAGCCCCCAAATAGGCCGGTGGCGCAGGACCAAGCCCCGCCGTCTGCGTGGTTGCTGACCGTGCGGCCAGAGGTGGGAGGCAGGGAACGTACTACGTGGTTTTGCAGGAGCTGGGCGATGACATCCTCGCTTGTGTGAAGCCTCAGAGACACTTTTGGTGTCTGGCCTCTCCCCGAGCACAGGGAGCTGCTTGTGATTCGCACTGGGCTGGCATCGAGGTCCAAGCCCACAGCAGAGAGTGCTGCAGCGGTGTCTCTTTTGGTTTGCCTTTAACTTAGCAACCATTAATTTCACTGAGTGGCCTTTTAAATGCCTTGGCTGAATCTTTCCTGGCTCTTCTCCCTCCTGGGTTAAACATATCCCATATCCTGCAGCCTCTCCTTGGCTCTGCCTCCTGCCCAGCTCTCCAGGGACCTGCTCCGATGTGTGGCCCCACTCCTACCTTGCCCACGAGCCCCAACGTGCACAGGGTTGCTGCCACCAGGGTCAATAAATGGTTTCCAGTTTCCCATGCTCGTGGCCAGCACTGGGACTTCTTCTCTTGCCCGTGGGCTCAGGGCCACTTGTTTAAAGCATCTTGCTGTAGTCAGCGGCTTTGGTGGCCAAAAGCCAAGGCCGCAAAAGAGTAAATCATCCCTTTTCCCAAGGATCATGGCATGGGTGTTCTGCACCTCCCAGCCTGAGCGGTGTGAACCTGAAGCCATCAGCTCTGGAGAAGCCTGCTGTGGTGGAAAAGGGCTCAGCTAGGGTGCTGGTCCCCGTGCTGGCTTGGGGCAGTGGGACTGTGGGCGATTTCTTTATGGGCAAATCTATCCCAGGTGGGATCACATCCCCTTTCCACACACAGAAGCTTTGGGAGAGCCACAATCCCCTCCCCACTCACTTAGGTCCTCAGATGCCAGCATCTGCTGCCACTTGTCCTGGGGCAGGATTGGTCCCAGAGAAAAGTACGTAAATCCTAGACATGGTTGTAGGATTTAGGCTGCTCATAACGGTCCAACCAGGTTCTGTGGATAAGGTGCTGGGTTCTCGCTGAGGCATGGCGGAGGTGGGCTGTCTCTACTGGGGAGTCTCTGCCCTGCCTGAAGTGGAGCTTGGGCCCAGGCATCATCAGCGTTTTGAGCTGGAAATACTCAGCCTGGTGCTCTGCAGCTCCCGGTGCTGCCTGGGCTCACCCTGCCACCTGCAAGGTGCTTGGCCAGGGACCCTTGATTCTCAAGGCACGTCTACCTTGTCCATGGGGAGCACAGGGTGGGCTGATCCAGGTCAGATGCCCAGGACTTGCCAGAGATGCCCTGTCCTCCTTGGGCTGTACAGATAGTCCCTTCCACAGGGATGCTTTCGGGCTGGCACTGCTGCTGGCCTGCGACACCCCCTCCTCCAAGCGTCATCACCTTCTGCTTCATGGTGGAAGAGAGAAGGTGTGCAGCAAGGCCACGGCGTGCAGGGACGTGCCAGCCCCAGCCACCAGCGTGCCATGGCAGGGACAGCCTCCCTGACACTGCCAGGGATAATGCCAAGCCCCTTTCCAGATGCAGCCCAACCTGGTCAGAGCCTGGCTGTCCACCTTCATACTTGTGTCTGTCTTCTGGGCTTCCACCACGGGCAGCACCTCTCTCCCAGGAGAGTTCACAGCCAAGCAAAGGCTGTTGGTTGAATATCCTGTTGCCTCGGGAGGGAGGTGATGGGCTCAGTAGGTCTCCAGTGGGGAAGGTCCTGGGGGCTCTCAGTTCTCTTGTTGCCCCTCTCATTTCCAAACCAAGGTGGGCTTCACCCTCCTGCTTGGGGCCAGCAGGAGGTGAAAGCTAGGTTGCATGTGTGCCTGGTGCTGCGGGGAAAAGGGGGGTGGTGGCTCACAAATAGGAGAAGGGAGGGAAGGGCAGGGGTGGGCTGGCAGGTCAGGGATGCCATCCACCTCTTCTCTGCTCCTTAACTCCCCTCCACTCCTTTCGAGTACATGATTCTGGCGACCATCATTGCCAACTGCATCGTGCTGGCCCTCGAGCAGCACCTCCCTGAGGACGACAAGACGCCCATGTCTCGGAGATTAGTAAGTACCCTGTGTCCGTCCCTCTCCGCCCTGTGTTGGGGGGTCTGACAGGTGAGCGGGGCATCAGCCAAGGAGAGCCACCCTGTCCTGCCAGATTCTGCTGGTTACAGGTTGGCAGGGCAGAAGGTTTCCTCTGGGACCAGCTCCTCCAGCCTTCCTGAGGCTGCTCTCACATATTCTTCCTCCCTGGAAAGGGCTCTGGGAGGTTTATGCCCCTTAGAAACTGGGGTAGGGAAGGGGGGCTGGGCAACCTGGGTGTGTTGTAGTCCCTACTTTTTGTTTCCAATGTTGATGCTGGCTGAAGACAGGCTGGGAAATCTCCCGGGTGGGGGAGGATGGGGCTGGAGAAGGTGGGGTGGGGCGAGTTGGGTCCGTGTGAAATGGCTTGTGCTGTGTTTGCCCATTCTCCCCTGCTCACTGTGTCACTCGCTCCCCTCCGGCAGGAGAAGACGGAACCCTACTTCATTGGGATTTTCTGCTTCGAGGCTGGGATTAAGATTGTGGCTCTGGGGTTCGTTTTCCACAAGGGCTCGTACCTGCGCAATGGCTGGAACGTCATGGACTTCATTGTGGTCCTCAGTGGGTGAGTTGAGCAGCTTGGGGCCATTGGTGGGGTTGGGTGGCTGGGCACGGGGGCTCGTCGTAGCAGGGACACGAGCTCCAGGACATGGAACAAGGCCCTGCTTTGCTGGTGGTGGTTTTTATTCATCCCAATGAGGGAGGTCGTTCTCCACGCTGGAGGCTCCTGTGTTGGCTTTGTTGTGGATTGCTGATGGTGGGACAAGGTTCCCATTGGGTGAGGAGGGCTGGCTCTGAGGGTGTCATATCTAGCTTGCCTTGGCTGGTGGCACCTATCTGGGCATGGTGTGAGGTCAGGACAATGTAGGGACATGGCTTGATAAGCAATTGGACGTGGTCTGGGAAAGGTTTTTATCAATCCCTACGTGGGGAGGGAGAAAATCTCTTTTCCTCTTATCTTCCCAGCTATGGTCCATTGCTGGTGGCTGAAGAATGAGGTCTGGGTGGGGCTGCATTCCCAGGTGATGCTCGCTCAGCGTCCCAGCACGTAGCAGTGATGCTGGAGGTGGCAGCTCACGGAACTTCACGGGTGCTGGTTGTGTCACTGGTGATGTCGCCTGCCAGGGACCTGGCCTAGATTTGAGTTCTGCTTGTGTTGTGGTGGACTGTGCTGCTTACCCAGAAACGAGCAGGGGCATTTGGGCTTGTGTTAGCCAACACTGGCAATCAGCTGTGAGGGTGAGCACCCCCAGGCCCTTGCTGTGTGGAGGGCAGGTGAGTACCTGCAGCCACCAAGGGGTCTCAGGGGAGGAGTGCAGGGATTGTGGCACTTTTTTTGTGTGCTGATGGAAACACCACGTGCAGAGGAGCTGGTTTGATGCATAAAACCAGATGATGCCTGCGGATCTCCGAGCACTTCATGAGCTCTGCTGGGTGCAGAGCAGCTGCAGGGCTGGCTGGGAAACTGAGGCACAGGAGCCAGGTGAGATACCTGGAGTCTCTCCTGAGTTGTTGGCTGCACAGTCCTGTCTCTTGGCTTGCACAGTGGTGCCACCGTGTCCAGACATGATACTGTTTGGATATTTGGAGGAGGAAGGGGGATGCTGAGCGTGGTCCTGGCAGGGACGTGGCAATAGGTACTGCTTGTCCATGGTGGAGAGGTGCAGGCTGGGACTGTGCTTGAGGGAAAGCTTGAGGAGAACATGACTGGGAACATTTTGACTCCCTTGGTCCAGGGCAGACCCGGATGGCCTTGCTGGGGAGTGGGAGCATGCCCACCAGTGAAGGCAGGGTGTCTCTGTGTGCTGGTGGTGGGGTGGTGCTTCTCCATGGGTAGCAGAGAGGCTGCCTGCGGGCGATGCAGCCATCGCACAGGATGCTGCTGACTCTTCTGCATCTGCAAAGTGACTCTTGGGGCCAGGCAGGGACAGTGACCAGGCACAGCTCCTGGGGCAGGGCAAAAGCGGTCACATCCCTGACCACAGCTCTGGGGACAGTGTGGGACATATGTCAATCCTGGTAGCAACAAGAGGGGATGTCTCGGCCGCACTGCACAGCTGTGGTGCTGGGCTGAGTGTGCAGAAATGCCCATCAGCTCTCTCCTGGCCCGGGCATCGTTTGGGACCTTGGCCAAGGGGAAGCACCGAGCTGGAAGGCAGGGTTTGTCACGGACCTCTCCCTGCCCTCCCTGTGGCTCCAGGTGAGCTGACTGTAACAGAGCCGGTGCTGAGTCAGCGCTCAGTAATTACTCATCCGCGAAAGCCTTGCCAGCTCCTTTCAGTGCTGCGCTGCACCGGGCCCTGTGCCAAGGAACCAATTGTCCATGAAGGGCTGTTAGTGCCACGCCGGCCATCCTGCCAGGTGGTGCCCGAGTCCCCCTGACGCTGCCGGTTACGGGACGCAGCCCTGCAGGGTCTCTGCTTCACCACCCTCCCACCCTGATGTTTGCTCCAGCGGGGTGAAACCCTCTCCAAGAGCTGCACGGGTACCCCCCAGCTTTGCCCCAGCGGTCCCAGTGCCCATTGACATGGGCTTACTGGGCTTTCGGTGTGAATTCTGTTGTGTGGAGGAGACAACCCACAGATTTTCATCCTGGACCACTTTGGGGAGGATTGGGTCACTGAAGGATTGATCAGCTGGACCAGGTCATGGGCTCCTCTGTGCTGTTCAGCTCTTGCTTCTGCCATGCAGTGCGGACTAAGGGGCTGTTCTTCCGTGCCGTGGTTACACCTCCCTTGCAAGAAACCCTTGCCTATTTGATCTGCTGAATTATCGGCACATTTCTGCTGTAAATAATCCTCGGCTGGCAAATGACTTGCAAACAGCTTGTGGGAGAGGGTTTGCACTTGGCGGTTCGTGCTGTGTTGGTTGTGTAAGGCGGGTGGTGAAGTCTGCATGAGGGATGAGTGCAGGCGACCAACGGGTTCAGGATTGTCTTTGCAGTTTAAAACTTTACACTTAATTAATACGTGACTGTCTGGATCGAGACTGTTGAGCTTGGGCAAACTGATGGTCATTGGGATCTTGTCACAACTTGGCAAGGGGCAGTGGCTGTGGTGGAGGGGATGCTGTGAGCTTTGGAGGTGGAGGGTAGTGCTCACCTCGGGGTGCAATGACTGGTTTGGGATGCTGATGCCTCCCATGAGTATGGATCAGAGAGGGTGTCCACGTGAGCAGGACCGACCCCAGGATCCACCCCGACGGACCTGGAAGGACCTGGCACCACACTCGCTGGCCGTAGTCCCTCTGAGGGTGACACAGAGTGTGTCCAGTGAGAGAGGTGTCACTGCACCAGACACTGCGTTGGGGTTTCCATGAGCAGTGGGAGATCCTGGGCACGGTCTCCCTGTTAATGAACTTAACGAGGGGCTGCTGCCATGAATGGCCTCCTGGGACCCTGTGAAGGAATAGATGGCACTGACTTGGGTTCCACCGGTGTTTGCTTCTTGTGTCAATAAATCCAGGTTTTTTCATCTCGGTGAAAATCACCGCCCACCTAAAACTCCCTGGTGCTAAAGCTTCCACTGGGGAACTAATAGTCACAATTGTAAACCTGCTCTGTTTATAACCTGTGGTTTCCAAATCATCATCGCTGCCTGAAAAAAACAGCCTGTTCCCCTCAGCTAAAAATATTTTTCTCCAAAAACGTGCATAAAATACCTTCATTCTGAGGCAGAGCCAGGGAGGGGAAAGTCTGTGTTTCCCCTGGGGCTTGGGGATGCTCACCTTGCCTATGCAGGAGCGCTGGCCGGGCACTGAAGCTGGGTTTGTGACCTGCTTGATGCGACATGTCCTGGGCTAAAAAGGGGAAAACTTCCCAGAAATAGTCAGGAAGGGCAGCAGGAACTTAGTGACCTCTCAATTGGTGGTCCTGAGAGGAAGAGGTTGAGGGACCTTCAACCATCAGCAACTGGAGCATCAGCTCCCTGCTCCCTGGGTGCTGTTGGCATAATGAGTAGAGACCACGCGTCCTAATCCAGCCTGCCTTGTCCTACACCGTGTTTGAAGGAGTTAATGAAAGAAAAGTGTTAAAGTCTCTCTGAAAATATCCAGGTGGGTGTGTGCTTCACATACTCCAATGCCTGAGCATCATAGCATCTGGCTTCTTTTCTAGCAGTCGCAGCGGTGATACGATAACACGTTACGTGAGAGGTGAAGGGGTGGGGGAACGCTTCTAACAATGGGAAAAAATCAAGATGGAAATCAAAAGCCCTTGTGAAATTGTGCTGCTCAGGAGCCGGGGAAGCAGCTGCTATAAAGCCAGGATAAACACGCCAGGATGTCTAAAAGGAAGAGCTGGTTGTCAGGGGTTTTTTGGAAGGTGTAATAACAGCCGCTACACCTGGATGCCTTTTGTGAAGCCCTTGGGCAATGTGGTTTATATTAAGGGATTTTGTGGGGTGGAGCGTGGCCAAGGGAAGGCAGGAATGAATGATGGCCAACTGGAGGGGCACCAGCCCACACCCAGCTCTCCAAGCCCTGCGGGCTGGCCCCAAACCCAAAGTCCTCTCCCTGAATACACCAGTGGCAATTGTGAGCCCAGCCTCTCCTGTTGACCTCCCGGTGAAACCCTGCACATGCCCATGTCCTGATTTTCAGCTGCAGCTGGAGAGGAGCAGGAGAGAGTGGTTCTTAGGAGGCTGCTTTCGTCTTCGCTGCAGGGTTGCAACACAAGCACGGGGACAAGGAGGATGGGTTGTTGCTTGGGATGCTCTCTGGATTTTGGGATGACTCTCCTGGAAAGTGCTCGGTGCCTTTTTTTGTAATCCCCCATGGCAGAGACAAGGATGCTCTGCACTCTGGAATTCAGTGCACCTTGCACAACCCAGGTTTTGTGTGTCTTAGGTGGTCCTTTTGGTCTCAGAGGTCCAGAGATGCAGGAGGGGGTCCATGAGCGGGTGCTGGCGGAAGCTCTGTGTGGGAGTATTGATATGCTGCATCCCCTCGTGGTTTGGGGTGCTGGCCCCGGCAGTGTGCCTGGCACTCTGTGCATGTGTGAGAGCCCACACGTGTGCACGTGCGTGCTTGGGCTGGGAACGGGCTCTTCCCCCGGCGCTGACACCTGCGTTTTCCTAACTGAGAGAGGACAGCACACCTCCAGGTGAGGAAGCTTGGGGGAGTGGATATGAGGCTTGGAGAACAAGCGTTAAATCGGAGCACAAGTGCAGCATCCTGACACAATTATTCTGCTGGAGCATGAACTGTTGCTAGGTAGGAGTGTTGTCCTAGAAGCAAAACCAGTAAAGAGACAACCCTGAGTCCAAAAGTGGAGCAATGCTTTGATCACACCAGCCAAGACTTTTTTAACCCTTCCCTTCTTTTCCTTTCATGAATGGTGCTGATCTCCAACCTGATGTCTGTCACGTCTCTTACCCCCCCTCCCAGCTCTTTCCTTCCAGGACGATTAGTAAAATGTTTGGTCTTTCGTTTGGATGAATAATTAATTCCCCAGCTTTGTGAATGATTCATGTGCCATATGCCACGGCAATGGGACGTGCCTGACACCGGCACCTTGTACAAAGGGGCAACGCTGTTTCGCTGACCCGGTGAGGGGAAGGGATGGGTGATAAGGGAAAAGGCTTCATGCTGCTGGGGATGGGGGGGCAGAGGGATGTGGAGTGACCTCCAGGCACGCAGAGCCACGGTTCAGGCTTCGGAGGGGACAGGCATCCTGCCTGTCCCTGGCTCAGGATGTGGCCCGCGTGCTGCTCACGTGCTTCTCCCCATCCTTCTTGGCTCCTCTTCCAACCGGGTGCTTGGTTTCCCACAGCTGCTGTGGAGTGAGTCAGTCACTCCCACAGGCTGCAGATCTCCGGGGGCATCGCCTCCCCTTCCCAGGCACCCCTCTGCCCCGTGCGGTCCCCAGGGGCTCCTCCTGCAGCCCTGACACCCTTGCAGAGCTCCCGGGTTAGGGAGGGGCTGAAGCCTTGGGCCAAGCCGCGCAGTCCCTGTGCACCGTTTCTTTGCACAGCCGTGGACCTCGCTCTGGTAGAGGAGTTGAAGGGTAAAGCCCTGGCTTGAGGGGAAAGAGTTTCTTTTCCACCACATCCTCACATGTAGAGGAGATATCGCCCAGGCTTGGGTGGACAACCCTAGAGTCTCTGACCTCTCCTTTGACACGGGTTCAGCCAGCTCGTGCCATGCTATGCCGTTACCTGTGCTGTATCTGCCTTCACGGGGTTGCCCCTCCGGCCTCCTGCGATGACTTTGTTTCCACCAGGTCTTGTTTGTGCAAACCCGATTTCACCAGCGTCTCCTCCTGCCGAAGCCTGCATCTGCTGAGAAGCGTCGCAGGGGTGGGAGGTGGGAGGGAGGCACGGGATGGGCGTTATCCTGCGCCAGATCCTGAGGGCTTCTCCAGGAAGAGGTGGCCTTGGGGGATACTTTCATCCCCCAGATCGAAGGCTGGTGAAGGCAGATTTCGTGTTCACACCTGGCAGGTGCTGGTGCTCACTCCAGGGCTTTCAAAGCTGCCGGGAAAGATGGCTTTGCAGCAGTGCAATCCACTTGTGTCACGACCCCGAAACCCAGAAAGAGCAAGTGAATTTGATGGTAGCTTTGAGGTTGCTCTGAGCTGTGCCGAGGGCAGCACTTGGGCCTGAGGTCCCTGTCTCCTGCCATCCTGACAGCAGGAGCAGTGTGCCCTGCTGGGGCAGCTTCAGAGTGGGCAACCTCAGCCCGCTGGCCCTGCCTCCAGCAGGGTTTGGATCCAAGAGCTTAGAGTCCATCCTGCTACTTGTGATGCTGCCTGCAGAGAGAGGGGGGGATGGATTCACCAGCAGAAAAGGGCAAGAACGGGGTAAATTCATCAGGTAACTTACTTTCTGTGAGCTGTTTGACCAGTGTATTAATTATGAAGTAGTCTCCCTCGTAGAGTCAGGTGGCAGTGCAGGCCTTGAGGGGCCTTTCCACTTAATTATAAATATTCATTTGTGCATCAGCCAGCCAGCACCCTCCCTGCCCCAGATTTTGAGCTGAGATTAGTCTGTCTCAGCCCACACCTCCCTCCGCTTGGAGGCCGGGAGCTGCCCTTCGCCGGGATGGCTTGTTTGCATGTGCTTCCACAGTGGTCCCTGATGGAAATGGTCAAAGAATGCTCAGTTTGGGTGGGTGATCTGATCACCTGAGGGTTCAGCCTTTGCGTGGGGTCCCTCGTGCAAAGCCCTTTGCAGCGTGCTGCGAGCTGTGTGATCTGTGCCCAAAGGCTGAGGCTTCAGGGCTGCTGGTGCTGCTCTTGATGGGATGATGGGGATGGGATTGGGGATGATGGAGCTGGGTGCTGGGATGATGGAGATGGGAGCTGGGATGATGGAGATGGGAGCTGGGATGAAGGGGGTGGGAGCGGGGATGAAGGGGGTGGGAGCGGGGATGATGGAGCTGGGTGCTGGGATGATGGGGATGGGAGCTGGGATGATGGGGATGGGAGCTGGGATGATGGGGATGGGTGCTGGGATGATGGGGATGGGAGCTGGGATGACGGAGATGGGTGGTGGGATGATGGAGATGGGTGCTGGGATGATGGGGATGGGTGCTGGGATGATGGAGATGGGTGCTGGGATGATGGGGATGAGAGCTGGGATGATGGATGGAGATGGGAGCTGGGATGATGGGGATGGGAGCTGGGATGATGGGGATGGGTGCTGGGATGATGGGGATGAGAGCTGGGATGACGGAGATGGGTGCTGGGATGATAGGGATGGGTGCTGGGATGATGGAGATGGGAGCTGGGATGATGGGGATGGGAGCTGGGATGATGGGGATGGAAGCTGGAATGATGGGGATGGGAGCTGGGATGACGGGGATGGGAGCTGGGATGATGGGGATGGAAGCTGGGATGATGGGGATGGGAGCTGGGATTATGGGGATGGAAGCTGGGATGATGGGGATGGGTGCTGGGATGATGGGGATGGGAGCTGAGATGATGGAGATGGGAGCTGGGATGATGGGCATGGGAGCGGGAATGATGTGCAGCCCCTGGCACAGGCAGCGAAGGCACGGTGGATGTTGTGGTGCGTGATAGAGCCTGAATTTGGTGCTGGCTCTGTGCTAGTAAGAGGGTTTGGTGTGGGCAGGGTCATTGCACATCGCTCATGGTTTATTCTGCTACGTCCCAAAGAGCAGAGAGTCACTTCAAATGTCATTATTCTTTTCCCTCCCACCCCCCCACGGAAAAGAAATCCATAGGTGCGGGTCTTTAGCTGGAGGCGAGGGCGTGCACTTTGCTCAGCTGCTGCGAGCTGGAGCCGGGCCGAGGGCTGAGCATCAGTGCCGGCAGCAGCCCCAGAGCCTGCAGGTGCAGCGGGCCCAGCGGGAGCTCGCCCTTCCCTCCGCAGCCTGTAAATAAATAAAATAAAATAATCATCCTGGTTGCAAACACAAAGCATTGGATTTTTTTTTTTTCTCGAAAGCATGTTTTTGTCTGCCGGTGATTGCTCACTATTCAATTATACTTTGGGGATTAGCATATATTTCCCATCCTGCCTCCTCTCTCATTTGCATTCTTCCAATAGCTCCTCTCTCTGCTCTTTCCTCCACCTGAAGTCTCTTCCCCCTTTCCTCTGAAGAAGTAAAACTAACCCCTTTGCCTGGGTGACCTATAAAAACGCCTTCACTTCTTTCCCCCCCCCTTTCTTTTTTTCTCCAGTACATATGATGAAAAGCATGAGATCATTGGGATTTTTATAGCCCAATCTGGCAGCTTTTTCAAATAACTTGGATGGTGAGATGTAATTTTAGTTTGGGTCCTTGCCTAAAAATAAAGAATAATTATTAGCACATCAGACGTAGATATTGTAAGTGTTCAAAAAGGGTTTAAATTGTTCGACAGATACCGGAGCTGCCACCCTGTGTCACAGCTCGAATCCCATCTCTGCGCCACGTACCCCAAGGAGCTACAAGAAACCTTAAGTAAATTAGAAGTGGGTTGTGTTGTGTGATACAGGTGGCTCTCTGCAAAAAAACCCGAGACAGCATGATTAGAGGGTTAATAAGCAATTAACAGGTGAGATGCTGGAGTCTGAAGTAGGAGGGCGTTCTGAGTGTTGTATTTATTATTAGGGGTGACGTGGTGGTGGTATCCGTGTGTGCTAGTGAAGCCTGGCTGTTGGGGAAGGGTCGTGTTTGTTGTTTAGAGGCACTGAAGGGCTTGAGAAAGGCAGACAGAAGCCATCCCTGCATGCTTGAGAGCTTCCTTGGCTTTTGCCAGCCACCTCAATTGGTCTAAAGTTGGTCCAGGGCTCTTTGGACCCTGCTTAGAGGCTTGGGGGTGCCTCGGTGCTCTGGGATGGGTGAGCGTGCTGGGCGCAGCACGTGTTCCCAGTGCCTCTGTGCTCCCTGGGAGCTCTTTGCAGGCACCTGTGTCGTAGCGAGGGGTCATCTTTGTCATCGGTCGGGACACAGGTCAGCAGCGCAATCGCCTTGCCCTGGTGATCTGTCCAAACCTCCTTCCCAAAGAGCTCGTGCTGTCCCCTGTCCCCACGGTGAGGACAAGGAGCATGTCACCTTGCCACAGAGGAGTCCCATTCTTAGCAGCTAATTTGGAGCGCTGGGAAGGAGTGCCCTGAAATCGCCTGAGCCTCGCCTCGAGGCTCGGCGCGACGGCTCCCGAGCCCTATAAACAAATCTGGGTTAGCGGAGGACTTTGCAGCCAGGGTGCTCTGCTCCCTTCTGCCACGCTGGACCGACAGTGCCTCAGATGATGCTCCTGTCCCGGGGAGGAGATGTGTGGTGGGGCTGGAAGCAGTGGTGGCTCTACCTTCATCACTCCACCCACCTCTGTAGGACCACAGTTTGTGCTGATCCGTGGTTGTTTAAAGGAGGCTGTGACGGGGTGGGGGCTGGGCTCTGCTCACAAGTGACAGCGATGGGACGAGAGGGAATGGCCACAAGTTGTGCCAGGGGAGGTTTAGACTGGACATTATGGAGAATTTCTTCCCTGAAAGGGTGGTCAGGGATTGGCACAGCTGTCCGGGGAGGGGGTGCAGTCGCCATCCCTGGAGGGGTTTAAAAGACGGGTGGGTGAGTTCCTTAGGGTCAGGGTTTAGTGGGGAGACAGGCACGGTTGGACTCGATGGTCTCAGAGGTCTCTTCCAACCTTCTGATTCTATGATTCTGTGATGATTCTATGATGATTCTGTGATGGTGGTAGGAGAGAGCTTTTGATCCTGCGCTGCTGCTGCTGGGATCTTTCTGGCTGGGCTTTTCACAGCTTGCACCGGGGAGCCCCCAGGCTGGAGCCTGCACCCAGCCCAGGGGTGTCCCTGGGCTCCTGGAGGTGCTGGACCCCAGCTGGAGTCGGTGTTGGGGGCTGGACATGTCTCTCCTCCTTCCCTTTGGGAGACTGCTTGGACACCAGGCGTCGCTATGTGAGGAGCAAAAGCCGAAGGAAGGTCTCAGGGTCTCCAACCCAGCGTTGGGCACGGCAAGTCCTCCACGCCGATGTTTTGGGGAGCTCTGGGTTACCCTGTTCTCGCTGGCAGCTCGCGCGAAAGAGATGAAAGCGCCCGTGCTCTTCTCTCTCCCACGTGCTGCTGAGTGGCCGTGCTTCATCATACTTATTGATTTTGATCTTACAACCAATTTAACAACACAGCACTCTAGGTGCTCCTGACTTAATTAAGTCCCTTTTCTGCTCTCCCATCAGCCCTGTGGGCAGCGGGGGCTGCTGGCGGGCTGGGTTATGGGTGAAAGGGAAATTTCTATGAGGGGTAAAAGACCCCCAGCTGTACTGGGGATAAGCAGCCCCATAGATACCTGGGGAGCTGTGGGTGATGCTGGGGTGATGCGTCCCAGCTGCTGCTGCTGGGGCCAGGCTTGGCAGCTGAGCCCTTCCTAGTGCTGGGGCAGGGAGGAAGAGGGGGCAGGAAAAGCACTTGAAACAACCTGGTTTGCTGATGTGAGAGTGATTCTGCTGCCGGGGTATCCTAGGAAACCCAGCCGCCTTTCTGGAGGGGCAGGCTGGTACCTGCCGTACCTCGGGGAGAAGGGAGAGAAAGAGTGCTAATTGCTCAGCGCGCCAGAGAGCTGCTCTGGCCTGTAATTAGATGAATTAGTGGAACAATGACCCAATTTCTCTCAGTTTTTGGATTTCTACAAACAGCTCCGAGGTTGCTGCCTCCCTCTGTCCCGCTCTCCTCCCTGTCTCCCTCTCTGCCATCCCCTGCCTTCTCCACTGCAGCCCCCTGCCCTCCCCCCATCTCACCCAGCACCCTGGTGACCAAGCCTGGATGGGAGAGGTGGCCACCACCTCTGGCATCCCTGTCTGTGCTCTGGCGGCGCTGCCGTCACCCCTGAGCCTCACCATCCCGGTCCCCCGGCAGGTACAGGGGCCCTGGGTATTTTCACTTCTGCCCCAATTTGTTTTCCAGAGATGGGCTTGAAAAAAATTTTGTGTTTGAAAAGAAAACCTCTGGAGTCCTCCTTGTGCCTGCTGGTTGCCTTCCAAGGTCATCAAACTTTCATTACTATAGATTTTTGAATGCGTGCGAGGTTCTCAGCAATCCCAGAGGTGGGGCTCCAAGGAAACTCCATGTGTGGAAAAAGCCAAAGCAGCCGATGGCTGGAGATGCTGCCACGGTACCACGTGGGACTATCAGGGGAGTGACCCCCATCTCTGGGGCACCATCTGTGGTCCGTGTGCCTCCTGCCCAGAAGAGAGGTTAAATCCATTCTGCATCGCGTTGGTAGCGTTGAGACCCAGAGTGTGGTTGCACAGCGTGGGTGACGACCAGTGCTGCGGTGTGGGGATGTCCCCAGCCATTCTAGCGTGTGGGGGACATTGATGGGGGCTATCAGGGCTGGGTGGCTTTGACTGGCCAGATTGACTCATGAACTTTGGTGACAGCATCCAACGGGTCTCGCTGGCGTGTGGGCTTTGGGAGATGCTGTACCTGCCCAGGGACATGGTGCTGCATCCAGCCTGGCGTGAGAACATGGCTCTTGGCACTGGGGTGGCCAAGGGCCGTGCCTGGGGTAACTCTGCCCTCTCCCTGTCTGCCCGCAGCATCCTTGCCACCGCTGGGACACACTTCAACACCCACGTGGACCTGCGGACTCTGCGGGCCGTGCGTGTGCTCAGACCTCTGAAGCTCGTCTCGGGCATTCCCAGTAAGTTGGATGCTCCTGATCCTCCTCTCAAGGTGTCCACGTCCATCCCTGATGTCCTTCAGTGTGAGAGGGGTCCTCGTGCCACCTTGGAGACGTAGGGTACAATCTGGGAAAAGGGGGGCAGACTTCCCTATGGAGTGGGCACTACTGTACGTGCCACCTTCCCAGCCATGCCTCGGGTAACCCCTGGAGGAGGGGACTGTATGGTGGCAGACTTTGGTGTCCCCGGGTGGCATTTTGCCCCACCCAGCCCTCTCTGCTGGCACAAGGCAGGGCTCAGCAGCTTGGGGCCTGCCTGCAGCTCCGCTTCCCGGGCCAGAAGGCGGTGGGTGGATCCTTTCAGGACTAAGGTTTAGTCAGGAGAGTTTTTGGTGTTTTGCAAGATTTCATCTGCCGGCACGGGGATAAATAAAGAAACCAGGCTGGTGCCAGTGCTTCTGGCCCGGACAGCGGCTGCTGCATCCACGCCTCGAGGGCAATGAGGGCAACAGAGATGCATGGGCCGTGTGCCATCAAGCCCAGGGGGGACAAGGACAGGCAGGACACCAGACCCCTTGCTCTGTGGCCTGGCCCCCCCTTCTTCCCCTGGGATGGTTCTTTTCTCTGTGCCCAAAGGGATCCTCGAGGCTGTGCTGGCCTCTTGCATCTGCCTGGTGCAGAAACGGCCACAAGTTGCACCAGGGGAGGCTCAGACTGGACCTTGGGAAGAATTTCTTCCCTGAAAGGGTGGTCAGGGATTGGCACAGCTGCCCAGGGAGGGGGTGGAGTCGCCATCCCTGGAGGGGTTTAGAAGACGGATGGATGAGTTCCTTAGGGACAGGGTTTAGTGGGGAGACAGGCACGGTTGGACTCGATGATCTCAGAGGTCTCTTCCAGCCTTCTGATTCTCTGTCTGTCTGTCCTCTCTGCTCACCCTGCTCCTCTTACCAGAGGGGAGATGGATGTGCCCCAGGCAGGGGCTTTGCATTCACCGTGCTGAGCTGGGCTCTTTCTTTCCCCTCCCAGGCCTGCAGATCGTGCTGAAATCCATCATGAAGGCCATGGTGCCTCTCCTCCAGATCGGCTTGCTGCTCTTTTTCGCTATCCTCATGTTTGCCATCATTGGCCTGGAGTTCTACAGCGGGAAGCTGCACCGAGCCTGCTACACGAACAATTCAGGTGGGGAGAAGGGCTCTGCACCCACTTTGCATCCTGCGGGTGGAAAACGGCTGGGATGAGCGAGTGTTGCTATTGTGGGAAGCCCAGGGCGGAGAAGATCCTGCATTTTGCTCCGTGCACACCGGGCATCACAGGCTGCATTGAAGATGTCCCAGTTTCTTACGGAGCAGTTTGTGTGTAGCCAGGGGTAGTCCCGGTGGGGTGCCCTGCTCTGCCCCAGGTCTGTCTGCATTTTAGGCTCTTCCCCTCAGCTGTCCCCTGCCTCTCTCTTATTTCTGCCTCCTTTGGCTCTCTGCTGTGCGCTCACAGGTGAACTAGAGGAGCTGGACCCTCCCCATCCCTGTGGGGTGCAGGGTTGCCCCCCAGGCTATGAATGCCGGGAGTGGATCGGTCCCAACGATGGGATCACGCAGTTTGACAACATCCTCTTTGCTGTGTTGACCGTCTTCCAGTGCATCACCATGGAAGGGTGGACCACAGTCCTGTACAATGTGAGTAGCGCTGCTTTGGGGTCTCTTTGGGTAGCTGGAAACTGGGATGGGGAGGGGGTCGGTATGTCCATGTCCTGGAAACCTGTGAGATGCTTAGGTTTTTTTTGTGATGGAGATGAGGGTCAGTTCTTCCCATTTGGGAAGGAGATGGGGAAAAAAGAGACGTCTTACATATTTCTGGGCAAAGGGACCTCTAAGAGCTTGGCCCCCTATCTCTGGGCTGGTTGTGCAACCCTTTGCAGACAGCAAAACCTCGTGGGCATGGGCTGCAGCAAGCCTCCTGCTCAGGGACTGTCCCTGAGGGGCAGAGAGGAATCCTTCCTTCCCCGCTCCGTATTTTGTGTTCCCTGGGGCAGCTCTGTAAGGGTTTCTGGGCACTGCTCAACCCGCTCTCCCTGTGGACCAGGTGGTGGATGTGCCTACATCCCTGTGGTGGCCTCAGGAAGCCCCAGAGCTGGGCTTAGACCTCCTCCCTGGGACAGAGGCAACGTTTCAATGTCCGACACGGAGCTGAGGTCTTTGATATTTGTGCTGCCAACACCTGTTGGCGCTGATGAAGCAGTGAAGGGCTGGGCTGGGTTCCAGCGGTTTGCAGCTGATTTCAGTTGCTGATGGCCGAGCACTTGGGGCTACGCTGGGAGTGACGTGGGGGGAAAGCTGGAAGCAGGAAAAAAAGCTCTAGGCGATAACAAAGTGTGATATCGATACGAGTGATTTGCCGTACACGCGCATTTAGTTTATGGGTTAGAAGCAACTGTGCCAGTTCTGTTCCCAGCCTAATTTCAGCATCAATTTTGGCGTCATTGCACCAGGAACGTTTTTATACCCTGGTTCCCATAACGCCTGGAGATTTGCAGGGTGGCGTTGCTCTGTGGGAGGCAAATTGGATGGCTTGTGATGGGGAAACGTGCGCTGGTAGTTACTTCGTGGTGACCAAAAAAAGCTGGTTTTTAACCCCAGGTGAAGGCACCGTGCTGCCAGCACTGGGGCCTCTCTCCTGCTTGGCCCATCCCAGGAATCCTTCTGGGAGTGTAGGGTGGTGTGTGCCAGCAGACAGACTGTGAAACCCAGACCGGAGCAGTGTTGTGGTTTAGCCTCAGCTGGCAATTAAGCTCCGAGCAGCCACTCGCTTATCTTCCCCCACTCCCCCTGGGGGGGTGGGAAGGAGAATGGGGAAAGAGAAGTGTAACTCGTGGGTTGAGATAAAGACAGTTTAATAGGACAGCAAAAGAGAGAGAGAATAAAACTAATAACACACAAAACGAGTGATGCACAATGCAGTCGCGCACCACCGAGCACCTAATGGGTGCCCAGCCCATTCCTGAGCAGCAATTCCAGCCCTCTGGCCAGCTGCCCCTGTTTAAATACTGAGCATGATGCCCTGTGGTGTGGAATGTCCCTCTGGCCAGCTTGGGTCAGCTGTCCTGGCTGTGCTCCCTCCCAGCTCCCTGTGCACCTCCTCGCTGGGAGGGCACGGGAACCTGGAAAGCCCTTGACTTGGTGTAAGCACCACTTCGCAACAACTGAACCATCAGGGTGTTATCAACATTATCCTCATACTCAATCCAACCCCCAGCACTGTGGCAGCTCCATCCCAGCAAAGCCAGGTAGAAAGGGAAGAGTTCATGGCAAGGGGCTGATCTGGCCACAAGGATTTTGTTTTCCCCTTCCTAAAGGAAATAGTGGTGTCCGGATATTGCTGCTTCAGTGGGATTGAACCACCTGGGTGTTCAGACCAAAAAGGACCAGTTCTTGGCTGCCTTTCATTTCTGGCTGATCAGTAAGATTAGAGACCTGACTACAGCTCCTTTTGTGGTGGCCTGATTGGGTACAGTAGGAAAGGTGATTTTTCCTGCCTGCTGGTGTGGTTCCCCTGCCTTTAATGCGGCTGGGCAGCTGCTGCCTGCTCACACCACCGTATGGCAGCCCGTGCATGCCCGGCGCTGCCCATGCCAGGCACCAGAGACCCGCCCCACACCTCGTTTCTTGCATGGATGATGGGCTGCCTGCAAAACCTTGGGGCTGCTTCCATCAGCACTCCCCACGTCCCCTCCTGCAGCAACCAGCAGCAGTGCTCCCCGTCCTAGAGCCACGGCTGCGATGCGCAAGGGCTTGGTGAGATGCATGAGTGGGCAATTCACGGTCTGATCCGCCCCGTGGGTTTGTACCTCACTGGGAAGGCTGGAGCTGCTCCATTTGATATCTGAGGTGCTGCTGGGAGCACTGACAACCACGCTCTGCAGCACCCACCCTGCGGGATCCCCTGGTTGCCAGCACAGCTGCAAAATTGAGGGTTCCTGGGTCACTGGGGAGCCACAGCCCCAGTATCCCAATGCTTTTGCCAGCACCAGTCATGATGCCAGGCAGACACGCTCTGTCACGGTGCCCCCGATGGCTGGGACCGTAAGGTGCCTCCCTTTCCTGCTCCTCTGCAAGGAAGCAGCTGTTACTTACCTATAATGGAAAGGATTAGAAACCTTCCTTGGCTTTTAATTGAATGAAGATTGGGCCCTGGGTATGGTTAAACGCTGCTGATTCACCATTCCCAGCACTGTTGGGCTCGCCTCCCACCCTCCTTGGGGGCACGGGCTGTCTTGCCAGGGTGCCTCCAGGTTGCAAATCTATGGGTGCTCAGACCTTCTGCTGCTTGGAGGCAGCAAAATGGGCTTCAACATTTTTTTTTTTTAAATTTTTTAATTTTTTAATAGAAAATTGAGGCGTGCACATCCCCAGAGGATGCTGGAAGAGGGCTGGCTAGGAGAATAAAGCCACTGAGATGCTTTGCCATCATCTTCATCACTCAGAGCAGCAAATAAGAGCAGGTTCCCAACGCTGACCAGCATGGACCTTGCCCGGCGCGTGCCCCGGGTTTGAGGGGATCGGCGGGGGGCTCTGCTTTCCCACTGGAGTAGAAAGATGAGATGCTGCATCCTTGCAGGTTAACGCCCCAGCCTTGCAGAGGAGAGGGAGATTGCACAAGAACCACTTTAAGCAGTCTCTCAGAGAAAACTGCTCGCTGGAGCATTCCCATGTGTAACTGTATCGTGATTTTAAGACCCATTTTTCTGCAATTGTACAGGACCTGGAAGCGTGGCTCCCGGAACTTGTAGACAGCTTCACAAAAAGCTAATCGGCCCCATGGTGCTTTCCACGTGTGTGATTTCACGGATGTGCTTGATTTCCTCATTGTTTTCATCAGCCTTGCCTGTGTGAAATGCTGTGTTGCTGGGTAGAGCCAACGGTATGGGTTAAAAACAAGAAAAAGCCTTAAACCATGGGGTGTTACGGCTTTTCCAGCTCCCACCCCTGGGAGCCTGAAGGACTTACATTTTTTTATTGGGGTGTTTCAGTATTTTTCAGGATTTTGGAGTATTTTGCTGCTTTTTTTTTTTTTTCTAATGCTAAAGCAGGTGCCCCTTCCCTGGGCTGGCTCGAGACCAAACCTGATTTCTGTAGAGACCAGTGGGAAAAATAATGCTGGCAAAGAGGCTCACTGTCCTACTTCTCCACTTCTGCCCGCGTGCTGGCACGGGGCAGGGGCTGGCTTGCAGTTTGTCATGAACCAGTGATGCTGGGCTGGTGTGGGGCTGCTGGTGGCTTACCCTGTGCCAGCCAGGTGTAGCACAGGTG
Source organism: Neomorphus geoffroyi (assembly GCA_033558235.1). Classification (NCBI taxonomy): domain Eukaryota; kingdom Metazoa; phylum Chordata; class Aves; order Cuculiformes; family Neomorphidae; genus Neomorphus; species Neomorphus geoffroyi. Next base: position 8,221,486 of record JAUMJM010000074.1, read on the forward strand.
CTTGGTGATGCTGGTGGCTTTGGATGCTCAGCCTGGCTCTCCTGATCCTGGAGAGCAAACAGGAGTTGGGAATTACGATTCCCTCAGAAACACTGATTTGAGAGGCTGTATTTATCCGCTGAGATTGTTTATTTGCTTTCCCCTTCGGAAGCGCTCGGTGCTGTGCTTGCAGGTAACGAGGAGGAGCCTGACTTGCCAGGAGCTGCCACTCTCCTCTTCCCCCACACTGCCAGAAGCTGGGATGGGAAGAAAAACACCCGTGGCAAGCGTGTGCTGGGGCTGTGGGCTGGCCTGGTGCGCTCTGCAGGGAGAGAGGGGTCAGCCCTGCCTGTTCTGAGTGGGTCCCTTGCCTGGACCAGTGCTGTGTGCTCTCTGGAGCTGCCAGAGCTGGTAACACCAGCCTTGTGGCAAAGGAATCGCATCCCCTGGATGGGAATTAGTCCAGGACAAAAGAAAATACAAGTGCATGGAGAAAGCTGCTGTGGGAGCGATGCAAATGTGGATGGATGCAGGCAGAGGAGCCAGGGCTGCCTGCACCTCCTGCCAGCCTGGCTCCTGGGAGCCGAGGCTGCCGTGACGTGCAGGTGGTTACTGAGGTTGCGTGTGGTTGCAGGAGGCCACCGGTTCAAGCACAGCCACGTGTCCAGCCGTGGCCCCGGGCATCCCCTGCTCTTGCTGGGAGAGGCTCCAAGCACTTCACAGATGCAGCATGGCTGGTGCAGAGAAGCAGAGCCTGTTGTGGGGGGAAACCTGCCTCCTTGCATGGATCTGGCTGTCAAGTTGAACTCCTGATCCTAATGTTGTGGCCCCAGTAGGGTCTCAAGAGTCAGAGCCACCGGCAGACAGGAGTACCTGCATGGCAGTGATAACCAAGCCCCAGCCAGGTCACACAAAGAGCCAGCTTGGCTTTGCACAGGGCTCGAACTGCTTGCAATGATGGGTAAAAACTTTTGCCTCCAAGGCACAAGTGTTGAAGCAGCACTGGGAGAGCAGCTGTGCTGCTAATTAAAAATACATGGCAAGGCTTAATGGGAGCTGGGTAGCCAGAGCTGCTTGCTATATACCCAAAAGACCTCTCATGGCACAAGGGATTGGGACAACAGGGAAGCAGGAGGGCAAAAAGGTACGTGGAGCCTTAGGAGATTGCAGGGCAGAATGCTAGGAGCATTTGGGTGCTTTTGCAGCAGGAAGAGAACATTTATCTGGGGGGAAAGAGAATGAAGTCCTTGGCAGTTTCCAAGATACCTGCTGAAAGGAGTTGGTTGTGCTCAGCTCTGTGTGCCGTAGCCTCAGGGAGTTGGGGAGTGCAGGTCTTGTAGCCCTGTGCAAAGCTGAGTCACCACCTGCAAAGAGCCAGGTGATTGCAGGTGCTTGGTAGGTGCAAAGCGCGAGCCGTGCATGCAGAGCTGGGCAGCAGAGACTCTGTTAGAGCAGCTGTAAAATGTGAGCTGCTGCAAGGAAGGGCGTTTGCAGGAGTGTGACTCAACCAGCCACGTGCTTCCAGCTCTCCTGAGGTGCCGCAGCCAGGAGGGTGCAAGGGGAAGGCACCCTGCCGGAGCACTGGAGCTCAGAGCCACCCTGGTGTTTGGGGTCTCCTCTAAATGTGGGGTGCAAAAGGGCTGAGATGAATCTCACCATACGCGAGGTGAATCTTGCCACGTGCAGGGGTCAGGGGTTTGTGGTGCTGAGCGAGGGGCTGGGCTGTCAGAAGTTGGCTTGGGCTGGTCTTGACTGTGAAGCACCAAACCTGAGATCTTCTGCAGGAGCCTGGTTTTCAGATGTGGTGAAAGATCCATCATTTTTGAAACAGAGACCGTTCAGGCAGCCCTAATTCAGGCTGCTGGAAAAGGGAGTAGTGTTAAATTACCGGCTGCGCTGGAGAGGTGCAAAGCTCTGGTCTCCTGCTCCCTGTTGTGCTGCTTGAGTGGCCTTGGAGGGGCTCGGAGGAGGAACTGTTTCAAAGCAGTTATTTGTGTGTGTGTGTGTCTACAAAATTGCTCTTCGCTCGTTGATATAAATTCCCAGGACCTCATGGTCATCCCTCGGGATGCTCAGCGCTCAGCTCCTCTCCCTGAAGCACCTGAACAGTGTGAGCAGGACCTGAGCATCTTGCAGGTTTGGGTGGGTTTCTCCTCTTGCCTTTTGGAAACCAAGGGCAGTGCCTGCCTTTACGTGCAGTAGCCAGGGGCCACCAAAATTAATGGCTTGACCAGAGAGGAGTTTGATCCTTTTGAGGTTTGCTCAGACCTGAGATGAGCTTGGAAACCTCTCTGAGCCCCAGGGCTTCCAGGAGCTACTGCAGCTCCTCTTGACATTGGTGCCTGTCCCTTGGGGTCCCTGATCACAGTCTCACAGTCTCATAAGGTTGGAAAAGACCTTTGAGATCATTGAGTCCAACCTATGACCCAACACCTACACCTACTCCTACTTGTCAACTACACCATGGCACTAAGTGCCTCATCTAGTTTCTCTTTGAACACCTCCAGGGACGGTGACTCCACCACCTCCCCGGGCAGCGCATTCCAATGGCCAATCACCCTCTCAGTAAAGAACTTCTTCCTAATGTCGAGCCTAAACTTCCCCTGGTGAAGCTTGAGACCGTGTCCTCTTGTTCTGTCACCGGTCACCTGAGAGAAGAGACCAACCCCTGCCTGACCACAGCCTCCTCTCAGGCAGTTGTAGAGAGCAATAAGGTCTCCCCTGAGCCTCCTCTTCTCCAGGCTGAACAACCCCAGCTCCCTCAGTCGCTCCTCACAGGGCTTGTGCTCCAGCCCCTTCCCCATCCTCGTCGCTCTCCTCTGGACGCACTCCAGCATCTCCACATCTTTCTCAAAGTGAGGGCCCAGAACTGGACACAGCATTCGAGGTGTGGTGTGACCAGTGCCGAGGAGAAGGGATCTTATATCCCCTGATTCCAGGGCAGGAGCTGCAGCAGTGCCAGCCTTGTGCCGAGGGTCATAGGGACTGTGCAGCGAGGGCTGGTGGTGCAAAGGAACAGCACCTGCCCTGACACCGCGGTGATGGGAACAACTCTGAAGGAGCTCTGCGTAGCAGTGGTCCTGCAGCCGAGGGCTGAGCCTGTCCTGCTGCTCCTTTGAGCACTGTGGAAGGTGAAGCTGGGAGTGTGATGGATAACGGTGGCTCCTGGCGAGGAGCGATGCTGGCTAGAGATGATCTCCAGGGCGAGATGGAGAAGGGAGAGAAGCTGGAGAACAGAGGAGATGGGAGGGATGGCGAGAGAGGGAAACCACTTGGCTTTTTAGCCCTCTGTGCCCTGGGACGATGCCAGGCTCTCAAGTTGGAATGCTTGCAAAGGGAAAAGGAGTCCCTTCTTGTGTGTTTTAAATTAAAACACACCACACACAAAATATTCTGCTGGGGAGGTATGAAAATTTAATCAATACCCAGTGCTCTTAGCAGCTCGGTAGCAAGTACAGATCGTAATGCCTCTGCAGCTATTCTTGGTGGCTCCCGGCCGTGCGGGCGAAGCGGGGTGTGCTGTGTGCTGGCGGGGGGACGGGGGCTGCCAAAAAGTCCCCAGCACTCGTGGCACCGCAGGACAGAGCCCCTTCCTCCTTCTTCCTCCGAAACGTTAAACAGCGAGTGTTTGAAACGTGGTTAAGTTAGTGACGACTCCAGAGAGGAAACTTGAAATTCCACCCCCAAGATTTTAAAACCTTCCTAACTTTTAAGGAAACGAGCTGTTTTCCCCCAAATGGCTCCTGTTGGTGCCCGAGCTGGCAGCTTGCTCGCTGCCAGCCGTGGGTGCTGGAGCCCAATCCCGACGGGCACGTGTGCGGCAGCCAGCCTGCTTTACCCTCCTCTCCCTTTGGAAAAAACCACTCTTTCTCTGCGCTCAGCAAAGCCAGACCCTCGCCAGCTTGCCAAATGTTCCTGCCTCTTTTTTTTTTTTTTCCTTTCCCCTTTTCCCTCCGTGTGTGCTGAAATGACACAGCAAGAAACAAACTGTGTCTGCTGGATCCCCAGCTTTGCAGGCATGTTCTGTCAAAAGCTCCCTGCCCACACCCTCCTCCTTGCCCGTGCAGGAAAGTCTCACTCCCAGACCGTCTGCTGGCAGGAGCAGGGGAGCTGAGGGGCCAGCAGAGGCACCCATGCTCTGACACCCATGCTCTGGCACTGCCCAACAACTCCAGCCTCAAGGAGAAGTTACAGCCAGGGGCACTCGGGGCTGCCTGGTCCCCGTTGCTCGTGTTTGTTAAACCCAGGGTGTGTAATTTCGTTAGCGAGTTTGGTGCTGGAAATGGTGCTGGTGAGACTTCGCAAAGCTGTCTGCACACCTCAGTGCTGTTGCGTGTGCTGCTTTGCATCACGACTGGGTTGGGGGGTATCGGGGTGAGTTGAGGTCCTTGGCTGAGGTCACGTGTAGGGCTGTTGCCCTGGAGTATCACAGCCAGAGCTGGGGATGTTCCTGTGGCTGGGAAAGGTGTGGTGGGGTCTGAGCTGCCTCCGCAGGCTCGCAGCGCGCTCAAAGCAGAGCAGAGAGCCAGCCTGGCAATCCTAGAATCACCACCTGGTTGGAAATGACCTTTGAGATGGTCGAATCCAACCGTACCTGTCCACTACCAACCAAACCATTACTAAACCACTACTAAACCGTATCCCTGAGAACCACTGAACCCCACTGAGAAAACACCCCACAGCACGAGCACTGGGCCCCCCCAGGGGTGCAGGCTCCGGATCCAGCAGCAGAGGCAGCGGCGCTGGCACACAGCCAAGCCCGATGTTGGGGACCCGTGCTGAGAACACCAGCACTGCCTTTAACGGAGGCTGTGGAGCTTTACAAATCCCACATCATGCAAGGTTCATCCTGGCTGTGGGGCGGTTAGGGGGATGCCCTGATCTGGGGCTGGGGAAGGCGCAGGAGGGGGTCCAGGAAGGGGGAAGGGGGAGGTGTGGCAGAAGAGGTGGGGGCAGCCAGAGGATCGCAGCAAAGGGAGAGAGGAGGAGGAGGTGGCACCCATCAGGTCAGGGGCTGTGAATTAACGCTGGGGTGTCTTGATGTGGTTTCTTGGTGGATCAGAAGAGAACAGAGCAATAATTGGCCTCCATGCCTGTGTCAAACACTTTGAAAACGCTTGATTTTTAGTAACATTTCTGGCAGTGTGTATTTTGCATTCCATTTAGAAAACGGAATATTTAAATGTATTTTTTTTTCCAGTTTTCCCACTCCTTCCCCTTCCCCTTCCCCTCACAGACACAAACATGCCCCCACTTTGGGGGCTTTGCCGAGCTTCGTGCACCCCTTTGCAGGGTCTCCTGTGTGCTCCCAGCACCCCAGAGCACCCCAGGGCCAGCAAAAGGCAGGGCATCAGGCAAGGAGGTACTCAGCCTGCGTGGAGACCCCGGTACCCACCCATGGCAGGATGCATCCCACCATGGTCCAGCCCCAGCCCTGCAAAGGAAATGTACCAATTTCTTCATTAACCTGATTTGGAAAAGCAATGCGTTTTCATTCAGATCTGGTCCAGCACAGGGGTCACTGATGGATACCAGGCAGGGCTGGCGGGGAGTGAAGCACGGCCCCGCATGCCGAAGATCCGATTATGGCTATTAAAGGGAAGAAAGAGATCTGTTACTGAGCTGGGGAGAGCAGCAATGGGTGTCAAGGTCTTGAGGGAACTGGTTAGGCCGGGGAATCTGCTGTAAGCTATTTTTAATTAATTTCCCCCCTTTTTGCTGAGATATGGAGATCTTGAGGCTGTTCCTGCTGGCCCGTGTGTGTTTCTCAGTTGGAAGCAGCTGTGGTTTGTGGGGAGGAATACACCAGAGGACGTGGGGGTGATGTCGGGGCATGAGCCGTGGCAGGGCAATGGTGGGTGTCACCATCAGGCGAAGACCATCGGGAGTTGCAGAGCTGAGGATTTGGCATACAGCTCCTGGAAGCTGTGGTGTCCTGGCAGATCTGCTGTGGCTCTACGCCGGGCAGCAGCCCCCGGGAACGGCGGAGGATGGCAGGCACAGCACCCAGGGCAAAGCCTTCTGAGATACTGGCTTTCCCCATCATCCACAAACCCCCTTGCTGGGGTTGCAGCTGAGGAGACAGGCAACAGGCAGACCTCTCCTGCCTGGCTGCGGTGGTTGGGACGGTTTGGTCACCCCGTCGCCACCTGTTCAAGCCTGCCTGTAATGCAGGCAAAGCTATAGGGCCCCATGGAGAGCTCCCATGGACTATCCCTTGAGAGGACTGCGACGGGAGCAGGGTGGGGCCACCCCTGCCACTGGAGGTGCCATGGATTTTTTTATACCCCGTAGTGCATCACTGCCGTGTCCCCTGAGCACGTCACGGCCAGTTGGTTATGGTAGGCGACCGGTGACAAAGCTTTGTCAGGGGAGGTTTAGGCTTGATATTAGGAAAAAATTCTTCCCTGCAAGGGTGATTGGCCATTGGAATGCGCTGCCCGGGGAGGTGGTGGAGTCACCGTCCCTGGAGGTGTTTAAAGGGAGATTGGATGAGGCACTTAGTGCCAGGGTTTAGAGGATGAGTAGGTGTTGGTGTTGGGTCATAGGCTGGACTCGATGATCTCAAAAGTCTTTTCCAACCTTGTGAGACTGTGAGACTGTGATATTACCCCAGTCTGGTGCTGGTTTGGTCTGGATTCAAACAGAAACCACAGAGACTGTCCTAATGCAGATGGATTTTGAGAGGGGACACAGCTGCCTATGGGGTATCAGCATGGGCAGTTGATATTGGCCAAGCTGGTCATGGAGGTCTCCTTGGTGAATCTCCTGCCTGGGGAAAGGGCAGAAAGCTCCCCTCCTCTTCAGGGAAGGACTAAAGTTGGAGCCCAACCCTGCTACGGGACACCAGAGAATCAACAAGGGTGGAACGTTGTGTGAATGAAGTCCAGCAGCTCCTCCTGCTCCCCAAACAAGATGAGTGCCCAGAGCGTTCATCTACCAGTCCCCAGTTCCCCTCTCTAAGCTGGTGGGCACCCTACACAGGCAGAACGTGCTCTCTGTTTATTTTTAGGTAGGAGAGATTGAATTTGTGTTTTTTCTTGTTTGTTTTTTTTTTCTCCTCTCTTCCCCTGTAACAAAGAAATCCTGAAGTCTCCCATGCAAGCGCAGCCCGAGGGAGGCTGCGTGTGGGCTGCGAGCTTGTGCTTTGCATTTGACTTGGGTATATATTTAGATTTCTTTAGATCTCTGACCCCCCAGGTGGGACCCGCTTTTACAGCTCCCTGGGCCTTTTCCCACCGTTGGAAAAAAACCCGAACAACAACCCCTAAAAAACAACACAAGAGCTGCCAAAGGAATAACCCTGTGCTGAGGGTTGAGAACTGGGAGCTGATGGGAGCTTCTTTGCTGAATGGGGACCCACCATGCCGGCTCCGTTACCCTACGAGGGTCCTGCACCGACCAGCTCACGTTGGTTGTGTTGGTGTCTTGGAAATGCCTGGAGACGGTAAAAAATTTGTTTCTTGGTCTGGTGGCCGTGGGAGAGCTGAGGTGGTGGTCTTCTAGCTTAAAGGGGAAGGGAGAAGCAGCAAAGATCAGCTGTCAGACAGCTCCTCCATTTCCCAAAAGGCTTGGGTGAGCGATGGGACCTGGTCTGCCGCACGGGGAGCTGGGCATGGCTGCGAGGCTGGGGCAAGAGCAAGGCGTTTCTTCATTGAAGGAGTTACCTCGTTCTTGCACTTTGGGGATTAAACTCCTTTTGTTTACCCCGACTTCTGCACGTGACGACAATCTGGTACCTTCAGCAAAGGAGAAAAGAGCCTGTGGGAAGGCACAGTGGAAAAAGGTGATGAGCCGTTGCCTACGGAGGGATGTTAAAATCAAAGAATGGCAAAAGGGGCTGCTCAGTGAAGACAACTGCATCTTGGTGCCAGAGAAGTTAGGAAACGCTGCAGGAGCTGCTGAAAGTCACACTGACACAGACCTCGTGAAGGATGTTCCAAGGGATGGCAAGCGGTTCCCCACCTCTGCAGATGGAAACAAGGCACGGCTGGGGAGATTCGAGCATGGCTGGATAATTCACCCCTACTTTTGGTCAACACAAAGACAGAGGGAACAAAAAGAACCGGATAGTGGGAATGAGGACACGGCCATGAGCACAGCTGATGTGGAAGCCAAGCGCCAAGACCATCGCACCCCTCAGCTTGGCACTTGGGATGGCTTCCCCCCCCTCCAGTGCTCGAAGGGAGCTGGTGCATGAAATGGCAGGTCTGGTAACAAGTATTTTTAACAACTCCATCGAGTTGGGGGAGGCACCATCTGACTGGAGAATAGCGAACGCGATGCCTATATTTAAAAGCGAGGGGAGGAGGGGAAAAAAAGTAAGGCAGGCAGGAATAGGACTATAAGCCTGACCTCGATCGCATGTCATTTCGGAACAGATTTGGAAGGCAAAAGAGGAAAATGAATCATGGGTTTGCCAAAGGTAGGTCATGCCAGGCTAACCTGGCATCGGAGACCTGGAAACGTGTAGAGCTGCTCTTTGTAGTAAAGCTTTTGCTATGGGAAAGTGTTAATGAGGTGGAGAAGAGGGGAAGGAGAAGAGGAGCTCGGCAAGGCTGGCAGGGAAGCGAGCAGCTCCGGGATGGTGCTGGGGGGTGTTGGGGGGATGTAGTGGCTGGGGGTGACCTGTGGGTTCCTCAGGGCTCAGTCTTGGGCTTTCCTGCTTCTAGTGTCGACTGGCTTCCCAGAGCTGGGGGACAGAGGCTGCCGCTGCAGGCTGGAGGAGTTGGAGGGCTGGAGGAAGAGCTGTGGGATGCAGTGAGAAATGGAAAGCCATGTGGTTTTTGAGGAACTGCAAAGATATCTCCTAGGAGCCCAGGTTTTGCTGATTGGGAAGTAGCAGTGTGGAGGAGGAGGGGATGAGCGAGTGGATGCGGGGTGACTGCAGGCCAGCGGTGCTCTGGGGGAGGAGGGAAGTTTGCAGGCAGGAGGGCGAAGTCTCAGTAGCATGGTGCAAGGATGGAGCAGGACCCATCAGGATCACTCACTTGGGTCTGCTGTGTCCAGGGAAGATGAAGCGAGCCTGGACTGTAGCAGGGAAAGGCGTAACAGGTAAAACAGGGAGAGAGAGCCAGTCATGCAAGAGAGAAGTGGAGAAGCCCTGCTCTGGTTATCAAAGCATAGGTTGAGGATGGCCGTGACTTGCTATCTATAAATACAGCAGGGTGGGAAACAGGAAGGACAAGAACCTTTTCAGCCAAAGGGCAATGCTGGCGAAGAAAGGAGTGATGTATAGAATGACCACAAATAAATCAGAGCAGCCATTGGAGCATCTGCCTGAGGAGCCTTCCAGCAGAAATAGTGAGTTTTTAAAGTAGAGTTGACAAAATCTGGGGGAGATTGAGCGATGCAAGGGGGTCTGGACTCAGCAACTTTGTGAGACCCTGGCAGTCCACACCCTCCTTCCAGGCAAACCTGCTGGCCTCCAGCTGGGGAGCGTGGTGTGTGTCCACGTGCTGGGGCCAACAGGACACAGGGCCAGGCATGTCAGTTCCTTTGGTTTCCCGAGCAGATGTGCCTCAGCTTTGGGAGTGGAGCGAGGGGAACATAACCACTTCTGTGCGTGTGTGTGCAAACACGCTGTTCTGTGTGCTCGCGTCCTGCTGCACTGGATCCCTTACGGTCGTGCTCTCTGCCATGGGTAGAGAAGCAGTGGAAGATGCAGAGCCTGTGAAATGCCAAGCCCTTTGCGTTTCCCAAACATGTCCCCTTGGCCTCCTCAGCTGGGACCTCTGCAGCCTGGGTGCTGGAGTAACTCTTCCAGATCCTTGGGGAATAAAAGGGCAAATTTTGGCAGGCTGGAGCTTCTACATCCTGGCTGGGTGTTGCTAGCTCCTAGTTTTGTATAGAACATTGGAATGTGCCCCGGGAAATTTTATCTTAGGGCTGAAGGATCCTAGAAAATCTGGCACCAGCCATGGCAACCTGTGTGGCTGCTCAGAACAGTACTTTTCCTGAGACTGCTGGCATTGGTCTAGGTGGCCATCCCTAAGCTTGCTGTGGCCAGTGGTGTGTCCTTGGGCATGTGGGTCCATGGACACAGATCCCCATTTCCTACCCTGCCCCAGCAGCGTCCCTCCTGGAGCTGCTACCTCTTAGTGGTGCTTGGCACATGGCTCCACCAACTCCCCTTTACCTCCATGCCCACGGGAGCTGGGCAGCCAAATGCACGTAGAGATGGGCATCGCAGACAGTCTGCCCATTGGGGTGCTGCCAAGTCTCTGCCTCAGGTTTCCTGACTGCAGGTCCTCAGTTTCAGCAGCTTTGCTGTGCCCACAAAACCGAGTGGGAAGAGGTGGTCTGGGTGCAGCTGCTGGCATTGCTGGCTGATAACCATGGGGAAACTGTCCTCTGGTCCACCATCTCATCCCTACTTCCCCTTGTATCTCCTGCTAAGCCTTGCTGGCAAGGAGAAGGCCAAAGGAGGGGTGGCAATGGCTCAGCCCTGAGGGAAAATGTCTTGTTCACCTGTAGGAAAGGAGATCATGTATTTTGCATCACCTGTGCCAAGGACCTTGGGGAAAGCCCGTGGTTTCTGGGCAGCAGCCAGTTTCAGAGATGAGCCATCCTGGCACAGGTAGCAGGTACCCAGTGGCATCTTGGCAGGGAGCTGAAGCCCAGCCAAGCTCGGGCTGAGAGGTGCACAATGCCTTGAAGACTAATGCCGTGGCAAATGGTGCTGTTGAAGCAGAGCAGAGTGGCCTGGGTGTCTCGAGGATGGTGATGAACGTTGGCTGTACGGGATTCCCATGCATCATTCCCACATCCCTGTGCTCGCTTCTCCCATGGCCCTGAGGAAAAGGCCCTAGTGGTGGACTGGGGGTCTTGAAATGTGCAGAACCTTGAGAAGATGAGTGTGGTTTCTCCACTTCCAAAGGAGGAGGGTGGTGAGTCTTCCCAGATGCTTCCCCCAACCTCTAAGTCCCTATTGCCGCTGTGTCAGGCTCTCCTTGGCCCTGGGCTCTCTGCCCGTGCCATCCCCCTCCCGGTGCTTTGGTTGGTGCCTGCAGTAGGATGTGCTTGTGTCATCCTTCCTGCCTTGGGCTCCGTGTCGGGGTAGTGGGGATGCCCAGCTGGGGTTCCCACTGATGCCTCGGTCACTGGAGGAAGACTCCAAGCGTGGTGGCTTTATCTTCGCTCTCGGAAATACGTTTCTCCCCGAGCAGAGCCTCGGCTCGGCTCCTGCTCTGGCCGACTGGGAGACGTGGTGCCAATGACTCAGATAAAGATGAGGGCTTAATTAGCACTGGGAGAGGGGGGAAGAGAGAGAAAAGAGAAAAACTCTTTCATTGCAACAAGATTGATACCACCTCCCCCAGACAGTCACGTTCTGCTGCATCACCCTCCAGCCCGGCGTCATGTGTGCCGTGCCTGACACCGGAGGACAAATGGGGCCTGGGAAGTGGCTGCGTGGCACAGAGGGGCACTGCTTTGTTGAAAGCCTCAGCCAATAATTGTCTGGTGGTACCAGCAGGGCTTGCCAGCAGCCTTTTTAGCTGTGGGGCTTTGCCCTGCCGTTAGAGCTCCCTGGTGCTGGGGTAGCGCACCCAGGACGGGAGGGTGGCCGTGGTTTATTACCAATGATGCTGTCAGCAAAATGTTCACGTGAAGGTGTGGGGCTTGTCTGCACCAGCCCCTTTCTTGCCTGTACGTGGAAGGACAAGCATCCACTGCCTCTTCTTCAGCTGCCAGCTTCCCTGGCCCTAAGGCACCTTCTAAATCTTTTCCTCTTATCCGCCACTGCGCTGGGCCAGCGCTGCTGCTGCCAGGCTGCTTTGCCCTGTCTCATTGGGATGCGCAGGGGAGGTACACTCAGGGTGCCCCCCGTGCCCTCAGCACCATGGTTTCAGGCTGCACATCCCTGCCCTGCTGCCTGCCCGCCACTGAGACGCTGCACCAGCGTCCAGCACCTCCTGCGTCCCTGCAGGGGTGGCAGGAGGAGGCAGAGGGGAGTGATCCTGCCCGATGAGGGCTGGAGACTGCAGAAGAGGTGGGTGCCAAGGGGCACTGGGGTTGGCCAGGAGGCCCTGTCTGCATAGCCAGCTGCCCGGTGCCCTTTAATACTCATTAGGCATGCCCACATCACCCTGAGATGCCTGGGGGTGGTAAGCCTGGAGGGAGGATCCCCACCATTCCTCACCTAACACATCCTCCCTCTGCCCTGGGTGTTGAATTTAACATCACACGTGTTTTCTTTCCCCCTCCAGACCAATGATGCCTTAGGAGCCACCTGGAACTGGCTGTACTTCATCCCCCTCATCATCATTGGATCCTTCTTTGTCCTCAACCTTGTCCTGGGAGTGCTGTCAGGGTAAGCAAGACACTGTTCTGCCCCTCCAGGTCGTGCCTGTCCCATAGGTTGGACTCGATGATCTCAAAGGTCTTTTCCAGCCTTACGATACTGTGATATCTCTGAGCCTCAAGCTTGGCCCCCGGTACGATTGTGCCCCCCAGGACCCCCGACAGGTTCCCCTGTCCCCTGCGTCCCTGCCTGCCCCACAGCGAGGGGCTGCACCTTGGCTCTGCTTGGCTCCTTCGCTCCCTGGGGGGCTGAGAAAGGGGCAGCAGTGAAGATGCTTTCTCTTTGTTTCACTTTGCTGAAGAGCTTGTGGCTTGGGTCACTTGCGAGGAACGGGCAGTGTTGACCTTCTGGCTGCTCAGGACCTGCTGGAATGGACGGATGTGGGGGAGCCTTGAGGAAACGTGTTTGAGTCTGGGATGTGCTTATAGTGGGGGGGGGTGTTTGCTTCCTGACGGTCTGCGGTGGGCATGGGGTGGGATGGATTTGAGACACGCGTAGAAGTGATGCAGTGGCTTAGGAGGATGTGCCTGGCACCAGTGGAGGATGCACACTGGTGAGGGGAGGGGTGCCTGATGTGCACGTGGACAAGCCAGAGACAGTAAGGACAGTGCAACTGTCCCTGTTCTGCTCTTCCCAGGGGAAAGGAGGTTGTAATCCAGGCTGCTGAGTTTGGGGAGAAAAAGGCTTCTCATCTCCATGACAATAAATCACGGTTCTATCAGCATATTCTCAGCCGCTGGCTCTGGCGGGGTTGGTGCATGGGGAGAGCTTGTCCTCCGCTGCACTGGGAGGGGCACGTGGGCTGCTCTGCCCTTGCTGCAGGCGGCAGTGAGGACCCTGTGGGCAGCAGCAGGTCCTTTTTTTCCTAAAAAGCTGCCATAGCACTGGTTTGGTCAGCTGGAAAGCCATTGGATGCAGGGGTCAATGTGGAGACTGGCCCTGGTCATCTCTGTCCCTGTCCTGTGTCCCTGTGAGTTCAGGTGTGGTGGTGGTGGTTTCAGAAGTGCTTCTGGAAGAGCAGACTGGGCTTCAGGTGTGTTGAATTTCCCCAGCTCTCAGTGTGGGATCTAACTGAGAGCTGGGACTCTGGGAACAGTCTGCAGGAAGGGCTTTGTGCAGAGAGGGAGCTCTGATGGAGGATGAAGTCATCCAAGCAGTGTTGGATGGCTTTCGCTTTTCTTATGCCACATCCCGCTCGGGAATTTGGGCAAAGTCCAGTTGGGTGTCAGCATCAAGTGGGAGCTTTCCTGCAAAAACCCAGAGAAGGGAAATTAGGGAGCTCAGGGCTAGAGAAAAGCCCCGTGTTGCAGTGTTGAATCACGCCAACATGGTTTGTATTGTGGACACTAAGGCTTTTGGTGCCAGCGCGATGCTTTCAGGGTGGCGTAGCTCTGGCCAGTAAGCCAGTCACTGGCAGAAGAACCCACGAGGTGGCTGGTGGGCTGCCCTGCTTGTGTCCTTGTCCATGCTTGGTTCTTGGCTGCACCAGGACTGCACGAGGCAGTTGTTCCCAGCCTTGCTGAATTGGATGCAGTTGTCTAGGGCTCTTCCCAGGCACCGGCTGGCATTTCGACTGTTTGTTTATTGCTAATAGGGTTTGTATTGGGGAAGGATGCAAGTGGGTGGGTGGCCTAATTGGCAATGGAGATGCACTCATGGTGTGCCAGATACCTAGGGAAAAGTGCGACTGCTCATCTCTCCGGAGGGCTGAGCGAGGTGAGCAGAGGCGGCGAGCTGGGCTCTACCACCCCATGGCAAGGCCACCGTGCGTGCCCTCCTGCCTGGCTACGGCCACAGGCATCCCCTGCAGCGTGGTGGATGCAGCACTGCAGTGGTGGTGAAGCATCCTCTTGCCAAGCCCAGAGGGCTGCGAGGCAAGAGAAGATCCTTCTGCACACAAACAGTGCACGTCCTTGAGTGCAATAAAAAGGGCTTCATTCCTTGCTTTGCTTGCTTAGTTTTTATTGGTGTTAACACTCTTGCAATCCTCTTGTGCTGGAAGAGAGCACTTGACTTTGCTGTGGAAGGATGACATTTCCATCCCCCTGCTTCCAAGCTAGATGAGCAGCCAGGGTCTGGCTGGATCCCCCCGCGCGCCCCGCGGCTGGGCAGAGCTGGGAGGAGAAGGTCACGTAAGGGATGAGCTCCATGGAAACACCCTCACGCGAAGGAAACCTTTCCCTGGCATTACAGCACTGATCTGGGGAAGGCAGGCAGCCGTGCCAGGCTAGCTGATATCACAGTTACTCTGCTAACTCGGGGTGCAGCAGTGAGTGGCGAGTCCAGGACGCCTGCTTGCAGAAACCTGGACCCACGTGGCTTGCAAACCGCACCATCTGCACCGGCGAGTATCAAGGTCCACTCGGGATTTCTAGCTGCCTTCTCAGAGTTCATGCTCACGAGCTGCGGCACAGCTGCCTCTTTGCTCTTGTCTCAGCAGCGGTTCTCTTTGGGGAGACAATCAGACACCCAAGGCAGGTCCGGAATGCGAAGAGGCTGCAGGAGGACATTTGTATGTTTAACTTGCCACCATCAGAAGTTTGCCAGAGCCCAGATTTAGCAATCTTCTGGTTGCGATGCGCATCTCTCCCAACAGTCAGTTCCCCAACTGTTAAGCTGAGGCATGACCTCCGTGATGTAAACAGCCTGGATCCATCTGCTCCTAAGCACAAAGTATGTGGGAGAGGGAAAGAAATGATTTCCATCATACTGAGGCTCCTCGATTTTTCTCTCTAAATACTAACATGCACACACGCACTGGAATTTCATGCAAGGCTAATAAGAGGAGATGGAGTCCCTCCAGGCAGGGGCTTGGAGAGCCAGTTCTTTTGGGGTTTTGGCATTTATTACTGGGTCTATTAACTTTCCTCCTCTATGGGGGCAATTACGGTTCAATTAATTCTAACTGAAAACAGGAAGGAAAAAAAATATTGGCCCCGTTCCTCTTTGAGAGCAGGTATGAAGCCCAAGGAGATGTGACTGCTCAGCTTTTAAAGCTACGCAAGCTACTGAAATAATCCTGGCAGAAGAGAGTCAGTGGGAGCGAGTGAAGATGGAGCATCAGCTGAAATGCCCTATTTTCTGCCATGTGGATTTGGGAGCTCAGGAAGATGTGGAGACTCATCAGTCCTGTGGCCTGAGGTCGGGGTGACCCAGCGCCCTGCTGCGGTGGGGCAGGATGCACCTGCAGCTCTCCACCTCTTTCTAGGAAGAACTGCTGAAGTGCAGAGAGAGGATCCCGTGCTGCAGCTGTCTCTGCTGTGGGATGGGTGGGAAGAGTGGACGGGACCTTCTCCTGCCCCGCGGCTCATGGCCTGTTGCGGGCAGTGCCCTGTGGTCGGCTGGCTTTGAGTTGGGATGGGGCAAAAGTTGTGTGTGCCCCATACCAGAGATTTGCAAGTTCTGCTCTCCCTTCTTGGTGAAATAGGGTGGTTTTTTTGTTGTTTCTCATTTAAAAGATCACCATTTCAAGCAATTTGGATCTGTGTGCTCCTGCTCCATCTCCAGAGCAGCAGAAACTGGATAAGAGCTGTGCTGCCCAGTCCCCAGCACCTGTGGCACGCACTGTGCCATGGCAGCAGCAATACCATCCCAGTAATGATGGCAGCTCACCACCGGTCCTGTCCAAGCCACTGCAGAGGTCCTGCCTGCTTTGCCCTTCCCAGAAAGAGGGTGGCTTATGTCTGGCTTGTCACTGGGAGCAAGAAGATGAAAAAAGTGAAGATAAAAATAAGCCATGCTTGGATGAATAACACTGAGGACTCATGTGGAGTTTCTGAGACCATACAAGCTGTGTTTTGACTCTTCTCTCTCCTTTTTCTCAGCCCCTGCAGTAAAACTGTTCTCCATTCGTGGCAGCATGTGTCCTCCTGTAGCGCTGCTCAACTCCTTTCCCCTATCCACTCTTACACTTCCAGCCCCTCTCCAGAGTGACAAAGCTGCTGTAATCACCGGTATTTGTGGTCTGCAGCAATAGCTGAGCACGTGCACAGTGGAAGGGGATGCTGCCCAGCCTGGGAAGACTGGATCCTTAAGCCTGTCAAAGAGAAGACCTCTGGAAGCTGGTGGCACAGCAAGAAGTTGAGCATGATGGCAAGAAAAATGAAATCCATCTGCCTCGTACCAAACAGGAGAGTAATTTAAATCCTCCTAATTGCTTCCACTCATCCTGGTGATGTTAAGTCTTTTCTCCCTTTAAGTCTTTTCTGCCCCCCACCCCCAGCTCTTGCACTAAGCCTTTGAAAGAAACGACTAATGTTATAATTAAAGGATCAATTTGGCAAGATCTCTTTGTCTTAAGATCTTCTTTCTTTCAGGTTGGGTTAGCTCTGCTTTCCCAGTCTCGGGAGAGTTTTCTTCAGCTCCTTCAGGAGCCTTCTGCACCATCTCTGAAATCTTTTCACATTTGAATTTTTTTCCCATCCAATTTTGAGGCATAACAAATGATGAATAAAATTAAGTTTTATCGCAATTAATAACAAGGACGTTGAAGGAACAAGTGTACAGTTTCAATGGAGGCGAGAGGGGGGGGAGGGCTGTTGCAGGCTCTACACAAAACCTGGGCCCTGTGCGTTTGAGCTGGATCGGGTGAGTTGAAGCCAAAAATGCTGGGAAGAGGAATAATGTCTTGGAGGTAGGTGGTTACTGGAGGGGAAAGTGGGGAGACGTGTTGCCACAGTGCAGGAAGGTTTGTGGGTAGACCATGAGTTGATAGGAAGATGCCAAGAAACATGCCCAAGAAATACTGCATTGGAATTGTGATAGCTTGGAAGCATCATTGTTTTTCATAACGGTTGCAGCATCTCAGGGAGTGGTTTGGGTGAGATGCAAAATATCTCTGCCTGTTGTGTGTTTGGGGATTCACTAGTTGGAACCACTTTTGGATAGGGGTGTGGGTGCAGTGGGCATGGTGGGCTGTGAGGCCTCCTCCCAGGTCCCCCAGAACCATCACGGGGTGCACGCTGGTTGGGCCACGTTTGGTGAGAAATGGATACCCGTGTCGCTTTGTTCTGGGGAAGCTCTTGTGTCATCGACGTGGTATTTGAACATGAGTGAAGCAGAGGAGCCTTTGAGATCTTCATCTATATTCAGCAGCCAGGTGGGCATCCATATTCAATGAGAGCCTCTCTGCCTTGCTCTGCTGTGCCACCTTTCTGCAGAGGAGCCTCCAAGCCTATTGCAAACAACCTGCCTGACAATAGACACGTGTGTCTGGTGTGTCGGATCCCCGGTGGCACAGGAATAACAACTCCTCTTACAGCCAGCCCGGCGGGATTGAAAAAAATCCACGACAAAGAGACGACTTGGTGACTTTCCCCTTTGATTTCTCTTTGCAAATTATTTGCCAGAGTATCTCAGCTGCTTCAGATTTGCTCTTGTTCCTGCCCTGTGGACTGCCTGTCATCTGAGGAGTGAGGGAAAAGGCTCATTTTTGATCCTTTCCACAAAGCACATGGCAGATAGTTCTTACTTACAGATTGCTTTTGGAGTTGGTTTGGGCAGATTGTTGTGATTTCCATCATCCTGTTTAACGACAGCTCTTTGACTTCATGGGTGGCTTTGGGGATGGTTTTGGAGACGCCCAGCTCCTCTATGACCAACTCCATCCTTGCAAGGGGGTGCTGGGCACTGCTGTCGGGTGAAGTAGACAGGATGCCCCAAATGAATCACGTAGTGTTATCAGTTCTTTGTGCATCGTAGGCGGCTGTTTGTTTGTTTTGCAGTGGCAGAGTAACATATCTAGCAGTTGCATTGTGGGTTTCACACTTGATGGTTGGTTCTAAATTCATTGTATTTGTGTGCTGAAGGCGTAAATTAGAGTGTTTGGAAGTTTCTGGGAAGTCAACGCGATGAAATGTTGAAAATCAGTGATTTTTTTTTTCCGCGCTGTAACTTACCTGCAGTACTGGCTGCGCACCTTTCGTCTGCAGATTGCAAAGGGGGCTATAAATCTGTTCTCTGCTTACAGGGGATAAAAACTGGAGCACAGGAGGGAAGGGGAGGAGTGACGTTTTCCCAGCGCCGCATGAGCCAGTGGGAGTGATTGCGAACAAAGCCCGGGGCTCTTGAAGCAGTGAAGCTGCGCTGCTCCTACCAGCCCTGCCTGATAAGAGCAAAATAAAATCCAGAGCTTCTATCTCTGCTTCTTGCTGCTGGGGCTCCCAGACCCTCCATTTCTCCTCTTCTTGCAGCACGAGTTGGCTGTGCTGCACTGTCTTCGGCGCTTCACCGCAGCCAGCAGGCTTCTTCAGGCAGTGGGGACAGAGATGTGGAGCCCAGCATTGTTACCCTTGGAAAAAATGTTGAAACCGAGCCGCTACAACTGGGATGTCGGTGGCTCCCTTCTTCTGCTGCTATTTGTTCTCTTTCTCATCTGTTTTTCCCTACTCCAAAGCAATAAGCTCTCCAAAGTGTTGGCTGCTCTGAGCCCAGCCCAAGGGCCACAGAAAACCTTTTCTCGCATTGAACGTGGAGTATTTATTCTTGAAGTGTGTGGAGAGGGTTTGATCCCATCCTGAAATGCAGAGGCCGAGTTGGACACCAGCATCTCTGCTGGGATCCATGGGTGAGGGACAGGCTTTGCAGCAAGGCTCAGGTGGTGCCCAAGCATCTTCCCAAGCACTGGCTGGGCTACTCTTGAGTGAATGAGAGCGAGCTTGTTGACTGAAGCTGCCTGTAACAAGAAACAAGACTTACTGGAGAGGACATGGGAGGTATTTAAAGTCTTTGCTGTTCAGTGGGCTGTGTTCCTCAGCAGCAGATGCAAAGCGTGAGTTCTGGTGTTTCTCACTGCTTTGAGTCATTTCGGTGTCTCCATTGCTATTCTGGCTCTCCATCAAGTACCAATTATTTGAATTCTTGAACTTCACCTTCAAAGCTGCCCAAAACCTAGACTTGGGAGATCCATAACGCAGCTGGCCAATGGTGACCTCGCCCCTGCTGCTTTGGGCCCTACGTGTGGCCACGATGGCCAATAATCACTTTGAAGGACTGGCTTATGAAGTGAGTTTTTAGTGCTGGGCATCTTGACTTTGCATCTGGCGACTGCTTGTCCTGGAGCCCCTCTGTCCTCTCCCCACTTGTAGAGACAGTTTCCCGGTCAGGCTGCCTTCTGCCTGTGTCTTCATGTTGTCGTTGCCTTTCCCTTCTGTCTCTATTTTTGTTCACTTCTCCCCCCAGCGTGGGGCACGACGCCCGCTAGCACGACGAGGTCTTTCTGAACCGTTCCTGCTGCTTGGTATCAGTCCTGTCTAACACGGACCCCTTCAGGACTTGGTACAAGTGAGAGACCCCAGCAAGTACCTATAAGGAAATCGGATTCAATCACAAGTTTTCTCTGAGGTGAGCATCAGCATCTGCCCATTCTTAATGGGACGGTGATGTAATGGGTGATCTCAGGGCTGGTATCTCCTAGCTCCTTCCCTTTTTACCATCTGAAGTCACCGACAGCTTGTCAGCTCTTCATTCCCGAGTTCCTGTGTCTGCTGGTGCTCCATAAACGTGCCCTCTTCAGCATCACCTTCTGCATGCTGTGCTTCTTGCTGCAGCTTTGTCACAACGTGGTGAACACGTAACCCTCGCTGGAAAACACGGGGATGATCAAAAGCCACCACTAAAGGGGAATGCAAGAAACAGGGTATTTCTCTTTTCCTTTTCTTTTTCTGTTCTTTCTTTTGCCCAGTTGGTGCTTGATGGGAAGACTTTGTTGAGACAGTCCAGTTTTGGTAAGGAATCTTGGAATCATAAAATGGTTTGGATTGGAAGGGATCCTTTAAAGGTCATCTTCTCCAACTCCCTTGCAATGAGCAGGGACATCTTCAACTCAATCAGGTTGCTCAGAGCCCCGTCCAACCTGACCCCGAATCCTCTCTGACTTCTGGCAATTCAATTGCACTTAAACCAAGCGATTACCCTTATCCAAAAAACTTGTTGTCTTCTTCAAAGCAGAGCTATGAAGCACATCTTCCCTCTGCTGAGGTTCTTGGTACCTTTGGGCTCCGTGCTCTAGCACTGCTGTCTGTTCAGTGCAATAATGCCAGCCTGCAGTGCCAGTTCTGCTCTGCCCGCTTGCCACCATCTATTTAAGTTGAAGCACCAGGTTACAGACCGCACAGTTAGTTCAACACTCATACTTTAGTTCCTTTACACCTCTTGGGTAAATACCATCTGATCCCCTGGTTTGCAACTGTTTTCCAAACTGTCTGTTGTCAGGTCTGTCCCATAACCTTCTCTGACGCCCTCCTGGAGTCGAAGGCGGTTTTTCCTCGAATTGTGGTGCTCAAACCTGAAGCAGAGCCATGAGCTGAGACTTCACTAGTGCTGAGGAGAGCAGCGGTATTACCTGATGTCTTACAGATGGTGTTCCTTGTTAGACATCCCATTATATATGGTTTTTTTTCCAAGGCAGCACAGTATAGCTGCCTTATCTTCAGCGTGCAATCCAGCATTCCTTCTCTTCATATCCCAGCCATTCTGCTTCCTCCTATCATTTTAAGACCCATTTGTATCTGGTCTGTTGGAAGCATCCTTATTGATGGAAAAGGTGATGAATTGATGGGTT
The DNA here is from genome assembly GCA_033558235.1 of Neomorphus geoffroyi. Lineage (NCBI taxonomy): Eukaryota > Metazoa > Chordata > Aves > Cuculiformes > Neomorphidae > Neomorphus > Neomorphus geoffroyi. The sequence continues at coordinate 8,242,329 of JAUMJM010000074.1, forward strand.
TGAAAAGGGTTGGCTTGTCGTTTCACAGCATGGAAGCCACGCTATTGATGTGACCAGCACTGTATGCCCTTCGTGGCTCAAAGAAGCTCCAAAAAGGAGAAAAGCCAGTTGCATTATCTATGATATTTTCTCTTACTTAACTGGTTTTTGGTCGTTGGTTTTCTCGTGGTTGGGGATTGATTGGTTTTTTTTTTAGTTTGCTTGTTTGTTCATTTGTTTTTTCAAAAAAACAGAGCCCATTTTCACACTGGGTGCTTCCAACATGGGTTCTTCTCCCATTAAAACCAGTCCTGGGCTCTCCAGTTCTTTCGGCAGAGGACACCAATGTAGTAAAAGCATCACTGCCCTGCTGCGAGCGAGGGTGTGGGGGCCTGGGGAGGGAGGTGGCTGAGTGCAGTGGTGTCCCCCAAGGTCTCCTGCCAGGAGCAGAGATGCTCTTGGGCCGTGTAAGAGGAATGCCAAGGCTGTAGAGGAGAATTTGCAGGCAGAGGAGGAGTGAACCATCTACCATCTGTGCTCCGATCGCCCGGGCAGGCTGGGCACGGCGTGTGGATGGATGGTGCCCTTGTGTGCAGGAGGACAGATGGCTCACTGCTCCCCAGCTCCCAGCGTGACCTTCAGTGTTCCCCTCCATCGCTCGCTGCGTGCCTTCAGCTTCACAAGACCGGGTGGAGAAGGGCTGCAATGACACTTGGGGGCTGGAGAATAAGTCCTACGAGGAGAGACTGAGGGAATTAGCGTTGTTTATCTTAGAGAAGAGGAGGCTGAGGGGAGACCTCATCCCTGTCTGCAACTGCCTGAAAGGAGGCTGTGACGGGGTGGGGGCTGGGCTCTGCTCACAAGTGACAGCAATGGGACGAGAGGAAATGGCCACAAGTTGCACCAGGGGAGGTTTAGACTGGACATTGGGAAGAATTTCTTCCCTGAAAGGGTGGTCAGGGATTGGCACAGCTGCCCAGGGAGGGGGTGCAGTCCCCATCCCTGGAGGTGTTTAAAAGACAGGTGGATGAGTTCCTTAGGGACAGGGTTTAGTGGGGAGACAGGCATGGTTGGACTCGATGATCTCAGAGGTCTCTTCCAACTTTAGGATTCGATGACTCGATGACTCGATGATTCTATGCCACAGGGCCAGCACGAGTGGAGCTCAGCTGTTGCGGGCGGCTGTTTTCATGCTGGAGACATGAGGATTTAGGGCCCGGAGACCTAGGTGGACAAGCAGAGGTGTGACCAGTGGGGACCATCCCTTTTGCTGGGGTCATCTGACCTCCTTCAGAGGGACCTCATTGGGCAGCACAGCCCTGGGCTCTTGGCAAGGCAAAATGGGACCATGCCATGCGATGTAACCCAACCACGCCAGGGAGCAGAGCCCTTCAATGGAAGGCAGGCGCTTGGCTCTTTCGGCGATGTGATGCCGCCCTTGCCTGTGACTTGGAGCCTTCCCAAGCGGCTGTCAGTCACCATCGCTGGCCCTGTTCTCACTCACATACAGTATTATCTCTACCCGCTGCTGCAAATTGGCTCTGAGCAATCCTTGATCTGTCAGCATCGCCTACCCACTCTCAGATGTCACCAGCCCCCGCTGCTGCCCTGCTTGGTAACGTGTCTCTCTGAAATGTAATAATTCATTAAGTTCAGCTTAACTTTTTTTTTTCCCCTCCCCTCCCTGTCACCCTTTCCTCCTTCTAATGGACAAAAGCAATTAAGCTCCATTAGGGATCAAGCGTGTGGGAAGTGTCTCCCTCAGAGACGTTGCCTCAGCTGCACGGACCTCGTCGCTGCGTGTGTGTGGCACCGGCTTCTTGCGAATTAGGGCTCTCTGAGCAAACAGTTGGGCAGAGGGAAGTGGTGCTTGATGAGAGGAGCACTGGGAAAGATGCTCCCATTCCCTTCTCTGGGAAAAGGTGGTTGGAGGCTCAGGGTTTCATCATGGGCGCACGATGATGGCTTCTCCCACCAAGCAGCCAAAGGAGACGCTGGCTTCAGCAGAGGAGGAACTGGAAGAGGGAGGGATGGCAGAGAGGGGCCAGATTCCCAGCTGGTGTAAATCAGTGGAAGCTTTCCAGGTGCTCTTGGTCCCAGAATATATCTACAGGGTGTGGCTGGCAAAAATTCTGCCAAGGAGCTGTGTGGCCCATGGGGCAGAGGTTCAGTAGATGGGGCAGAGGACCAGTGGAGAAAACCAGGGGGGGAGAGACAACTTCACCTCTAACTCTGGCCACGTGTGGCATCTTCTAATTCCTTGACATCCCAGTTTGCTAACATTAAAGGCCAGTGGGGGGTGATGGCACAGTCAAAAAGGTTCTGCCTTTCCTCCAGCTTTGGCAAGAAGGGGTTTTGGCGTGGCATGCCCAAAACTGAGAGTGCATTTTGCTGTTGGCTGTGGGAGGTCCTTCCCTCTCCCCCGTCTACTCCCACCCTTCTTCCCTCCACTTAGGCTGCTTTTCTCTTTCTTGCCTTTTGTTCTCTCCCCCTGCCTTGCCCTAGGAAGAAAGTCTCATTTCAGTCTGAAAGCCAGCGATGGAGGGGGGAGAGTCGTTTGATGCTTAATGCCAGAGCAGCAGGAAACTTCACCTTCCTGGGGTGGAATTAAAAATGCTTGAATTGTCTGGAGATCTTAAACAAGAGATGCATGGAACATTCAGGGCTTTTCACACAAACAGACACACACGCGCGCGCGCGCTAAAGCCCACACAGCATTAAAAGTGTAATAGCTCAGCTAGGGTAATGCTCTTGAACTCTTTCTGCAGTAGACAGACCAATCCTTTCAGTTCTTTTGAATATATATACTTTTTTGAGGCTGGAGGTTGTTGCTAGTCTCTGGAGAGAGAGACGTTCGTCTTGCAGAGAGAATGGTGCCATTTGTTCTTTGCAATCACACTTCCCTTGGAGCACCTTGGGACTAGGAGAGGGCTGAGGGCATGGGCTGGGTCCCCTGAGCAGCTTGTGCTCTGTGTCTGGTGGAACTTGGGAATGGGTTGGGGAGCTGGAGGCAGCAGATTGCATCCCTATGATGTTGCAAGGAAGAAAGGGTGTGCTGGGGGAACGTCTGGTGTGAGGGACGCTCTTGGTTTGCAGATGTGGTTGTCGATAGAGGTGTAACGTGCTGTTCGACACATCCCAGGTACGCGTTGTGTGCAAGCGTGAGGTGTGGGACCTTCTAGAACCAGGTCCAGCTGTGTTATCTCACTTACAGCCCATGGCATAGGTGGGAGGCTGTCTACGTTGCCACCCCTTTGTTTCCTGCCAGGTATTTCTGTTTCACTGTGTGCGTGCGGTGGCCTTTGCACACATGCTTGGGGCTTTAGGTGCTGCTTCACAGGGGGTGGGTGAAAACCTCTGCCCCCAGGAGGGCAGCCTACATGGACTTCCTGCACATGGCCACGAGTGTGTGTGTAGCAGAAGGCAGAGCATGCTTAAGTCTTGTGCCTTAACTCCACGTGAGAAGGTGTGTATAGCCCTGGCTCATACAGGTGCCTTTGCACAGCTCTGGGCTGGGCTACAGGTGAAATCCTAGATCTCCTGTACCGAGGATGTGGTGCTGATTGTGCCTAGGAGTGCGTGTGAGCACGTGGGTGCTGCTGCCTCTGTGCCCCACGTGTGTTTGTGGCTGCAGCACGAGCAGCGGGCACAGCATTAACGCCGACCCGTGTTGCTCAGGGTTTGACTTGCCCTTCCTTCCCTGCGCAGAGCCCGCCTGGCGCTGCCTGCTCTTCTGCTGAGCTGTCGTCCTTCTCTGGGCTGGTCGTAGCGCCAGACACCGAGTGCAGAGAAGGACAACAGGGATGCCTCAAGCCCAGGGAAAACCCTCCAAGGAGAGGCTGGGAAAAGAAGGGATTCGGAGAAAGAGGTGGCAAAGGCAGGGGACGGTTTCTTCCCTTCCCCATTCCCTTGCTGCCTCCTCACAGTGCCCGGTTCTTGTTTCCTGAGGTGACACACAGAGGCTGAGCTGGTTCTGGAGTCGGGTGGCACTGGGAGCCCTGGATGGCAGTGGCTCCCAGCTGGGGGATGTGAGGCTGAGCGATGAAGCAGGGTGTTTTCTCATGAGCATCCACACCTTTCCTCCTCCAAAGAAGCCTCTCCTCCTCTCTGATCGTTCACCCATCCCTTGACCTTGGCTGGGGCTGGCCACGCGTTGCCCCAGCAGCTCCAGCAGCCCTTGTCTTGTGCTCATTCTTGGTCCCTGCCCCCCCTCTCCTGGCCCTGCGGTGCCCCCTGCGTACCCTGCCGTGCTCTCACCACCCACCTCTGCCCTTCCCCAGGGAGTTTGCCAAAGAGCGTGAGCGCGTGGAGAACCGCCGAGCCTTCATGAAGCTGCGGCGCCAGCAGCAGATCGAGCGGGAGCTCAACGGCTACCGGGCCTGGATAGACAAAGCGGGTAAAGGCTGGCGGGCCAAGGGGGCCCCTGGGGGAACGGCGGGCACCACACGCTGTCATGCAGGGTGGTGGGGATGGGAAGGAAGTCCTGAGTAGCCTCCAGCGCAACCCTGAAGCTGCACAGGTGCTTTCACGGTGTCGTGAGGTGCATGGATGGGCTCAGCCCTGGATGGTGTGATGGGCTGGCCTGGCTGCAAGCAAGGACACTGCCAACAGCTCATAAAACATCTCATTCTGTGGCACAAAATGTTTGTATTTTGAACATGAGGTGTATTGCATCTCCAGGAGAGGCTGTGAGCATCACGGCTGGGAGCTTCGCTCTATGGTGATTTCTTTTCTCTTGATGATTGATGAGGTCCCCAGCACTTGTGGGCAGTGGGCAAGTAGAGCAGTGAACATGACAGTGGTCTTTGAGCTAAAGCTGCTCCTGGAGCAGTCTGGAGGGGATGTGCTCACTTGGTCCCACCTCAGGGCTCCTGGACCTGGCAAAGGGCTGAGAGTGGTGGAGGTTTCCAGGCTTCCTGCTGACACCCTGCCAGGCGCAACAGCCCGTTGGTGCTGGTCCCGAAACTGTCACAGTTTGTGTCCTTGCTTGTCCCTCGTGGGGATGGGGTCAGTGCATTCGTCTCTGGGAAGGGAAGATTTACACTTTCATCTAGTGGTGTGACTTAAAAAAAAAATGGGCATCTTGAAATGACCTCTGAGCCCCAGCTTTGGTCCTGGCTTGGGATGTTGAGCTGCAGACCTTTCTGTGATGTTCAGCTTCTTTAGTGGGTTTAATTACAGTGGAGGGAAAAGAGTTGAGGACAAGTAGTTTCTCTTTCTGGTGCAATGTGTGGTAGTTGCCACTCGCCACCCTCCAGAATTTGCTTTTCAACACTTAACCAATACTTGACAAGAGTTTGTAACCTAAAGCGACCGCCTTCAGGCTGGGCAAAGTGCTTAGGTACAAGGCAGTGAGGTCTGATGTGTTCAACCAACAATGTCTTGTCTCCTGATACTGAACTGTGTGTTTTGCGTAGAGGAAGTCATGCTGGCTGAAGAGAACAAAAATTCTGGGACCTCAGCCTTAGAAGGTAAGAGAAACAATGCACCACCTAAAAATCTGCCTGGCCCTTCCCTGTGCCTGCCTGTGGCTCCTGCTGTGACCACAGAACCATAGAATCACCTGAGTTGGAAGGGACCCCAAAAGATCATTGAGTCCAAGTCCTGTCCCTACACAGGGCACTCGCAACATTCACACCATGGGGCTGAGGGCATTGGCCAAGTGCTTCTTGAATGGTGGCAGACTCGGTGCCAGGACTGCTTCCCCGGGGAGCTGTTCCAGTGCTCCCCCACCCGCTGGGTGAAGAATCTCTTCCTAATATCGAATCTAAACCTCCCCTGGCCAATCTTTCTACCATTCCCTCTAGTCCTATCGTAGGTTGCAAGAGAGAAGAGCTCAGTGCCTGTTTCACCTCCCTCCCTTGTGGGAAGGCACTAAACAACTCTGAGATCCCCTCTCAGTCTCCTCTTCTCCAGTGGTGAGAGGTTTGGGGATGCCCCAGTGGGGTCTGCAGCCCAAGAGAGGGGTGTGGGGAGGTGAACTGACAGCATAACCGCTAAGAGAATACGGAGGCCAGGAGCTATCTGGTCCCACCCAAGAGACAGCTCTGGAATAGCGTCACCTGGGTGCCTCCATCCTGTTAGCAGACCTGAGCTAGCTCAGTACTGATCACCAGGTCTTTGTCCACTGAGCTGGCTACTGGCAGAGTTGGGCTTCTGTGGTTCCAACAGCCATTCCTCTTGTCTCCCCAGTGCTCAGGCGAGCCACCATCAAAAGGAACCGGACGGACACCCTGAACCGCGACTCAAGTGACGAGCACTGTGTCGATATCTCCTCCGTGGGTGAGCGGAGGCTGGCGCAGAGAAGACCTCTTCATCCAACCTTGGGTCAGTGCAGTTCGGAGCTTACTTGCCCAAAACCTTTGCCAGCTTATTGAGGTGCCAGGGTTGCACCTATCAAGTGGAGACTGGCAGAGATCGGTCATCGCTGCTGGTTTGGCAGCGAAGGGGGCAAAGTGCCTGCTGCCCTCTCTGCCCCATAAAAACTATCTGGAGAAGTCGTGTGCCCTAAGAGCAGCGTCTGTCCTATCTCATGTTGCAGGGAAGGCTGGAGCACCCAACTCCTTCTCTCAGCTTGACTGGAGCACCCAACTCCTTCTCCCTGCTCTTTTCCCCTAGGCAACCCCATGAGTCACTCAGGACTCAAAGGAGCCAGAGTGGACGGAGCCTCCTACTTACGGCACAAGGAGCGACTCCTGCGCATCTCCGTTCGCCATATGGTGAAATCCCAGGTCTTCTACTGGATTGTCTTGAGCCTGGTGGCTCTCAACACTGCCTGCGTGGCCATCGTTCATCACAACCAGCCAGCCTGGCTCACACATTTCCTCTGTGAGTCCCTGGGCAGATGTGACAGCCCTGGGTGGGCAGCAAATCCTCCTGGCAACCTTTTTATCTCCAGCGGCAAGAGGTTGCAGTGTGCCCTCACTCCTTGCCCCAGGGCACATGGGGATGAATTCCACCAGAGTCACAGTGATATAGAGCTGGGTGGGGAATAATCTGAATTATATTCACTGTTGATTAAAAAACAGGACTGTGTGCAGCCATTTAATTCAGGTTTGCCCTTGGTGGCTGGCTCAGCCCTGTGGGCAAACATGGAGGAGTTTTACTGGCCCCATGGCCTTCAGGTCCAACGGGTTTGTCAAGACAGAGAAACAGAATGCAGGTCTCAGTTGGCTTTCTCCTAGAACTGTGAGCAGTGGTGACGGAAAGCTTGTTTTGGAGATCCATCTTTGAGTGTCCACAAGCAATTGCTGGAAAGGTGTGAGTTTACAGGGATGGAACCGGTCACGGGAGAACCCTCTGGTTAAAGTTTTGGTACAGAGCGTGGCATGGAGATCTCAAGCTTCAAACCAGCTATTGGAGCACCCCCTGGCCCACCATGGGCCATAGTACAAGGACAGATGTCGGAGGTAGAACCCCATGGCAGCCCGGTGTTACTCCTGAGCTGCTGCAGGAGGGACAGTGCTGCTTTCTCAGCCGTGTTGTTCTTAGTCACCTTCAAAATGTCCCTGTCAAGCCCTGAGCCTGCAATAGGACACGGAGGCCTGCCGGCATCCCAGCGTGCCAGCGTGGTACGGCAGCTGGTCGTGGTGAGAAGCATCTTTTGGACAAGGTGAAGAGCCAGACTCTTGCCTGCTAATGTTCATGAAATAATTGGAGAAGCTTTCCACTGGCTTTTGGCTGTTTGGCTCAGCTACCTTGGCCAAGTTTCAGCTTTGCAATGATTTAAATCCAGGTTGCTAATCTTCCCTTATGGTGTCGTGTGGTCAATATCTTTGCAGAAGCCTCAACCACTGCCATAAGAGCTGCTGTGCTCCATGCTGGCCATCTCTGATCTTCTCAGACCCCTGGGACACCAGTCCACCCACCCTGAAAAATTAACCTGTAGGGCTGGTGCTCTATTACACCCGATTTAGTTCCTCCCAGACAAGCTTCCCTCATCCCACATCCTGGTCTGAGAGAGCTGAGGGAAGTGTGGTCCTCAGCTTGTCCCATCACTGCCACGTGCCATGTTGGCTACTGGTGGATGCATGCAGGATGCTTCTCACAGCTCTGTGCCCCAAGGGCAGCACATCTGGGTTTTCTCTTTCAGACTATGCAGAGTTCCTGTTTCTCGGGCTCTTCCTCCTGGAGATGTCCTTAAAGATGTACGGGATGGGGCCACGCCTTTACTTCCATTCCTCCTTCAACTGCTTCGATTGCGGAGTAAGCAGCCTCAGAGATGCTGTGGGTGGGGAGGGAGTTGTTTGGTAGGTGTCTGCAGTGCGACACATCACAGGGAAGAACAGGATGCCCCCCCCCCTGCAGTGGGCAGGGGAACCCTTTCTGTTGGGATACACCGCCTGTGCCACACTGAGACACCAAGTCTTGGTCAGGGTGGTGGGTGCCTCATCTTCAGGCACGAGCAGGTTTTCTGCGGCAGCCCACCCTGAGCCTGTCTTTGACTCGTGGCTGTTTCTGCTTCTCAGGTCACTGTGGGAAGTATCTTTGAAGTGGTTTGGGCTATCTTCAGGCCAGGAACCTCTTTTGGGATCAGTGTTCTACGAGCCCTTCGTCTCCTGCGAATATTTAAAATAACCAAGTATGTACCAACTGTCCGAGCCTTTCACCCTCTCTCTTGGGCTGTGGCTGCAACCCAGATCCACTTGCTCCTTCTCTCCCCTGGGCAGCCTTGCCAGTGCTCCAGCACTGTCTCTTTTTTTCTAGGTACTGGGCATCCCTGAGAAATTTGGTGGTCTCCCTGATGAGCTCCATGAAGTCTATTATCAGCCTGCTCTTCCTCCTCTTCCTCTTCATTGTAGTCTTTGCCCTGCTGGGAATGCAGCTGTTTGGAGGAAGGTAGGTTTTAAGTCTAGGGAAAAGGAATTTCTTGGTGTTAGACCCCTTTTAGGTGCCTAGGAAGGCTGTAGCCTTGCCCCTCAGCCTAATGCTGGGTACCACTCCCATACAAAAATTCCTGCTCAGGGAGGTGCCTCTGGGCTGTGTGGGTCCTTCTGCCCAGGATGCCTTCTGGGTTCCAGCACCAAACGCTCAGGAGACCTTCCTTAAGGTGGAGAAAGGTCCTCCTAAACACAAGAGAGCTGACAGCACAGCAGGCAGGGGTTGATGACCTTGGTGCTTCAGCCCATTTATATCCTCCCGGTTCCACTTCCAGGTTTAACTTCATCGACGGGACGCCGTCGGCCAACTTTGACACTTTCCCTGCAGCCATCATGACGGTGTTCCAGGTAGGAGCTGGGCTGCAAGGGGTACAACCGAAGGCTCTTGGGTCTCCCTGTTCACTCCCACCTGGCTGGAAGCAGCTCTTTAAACCGAAGTAGTGCCCTTTCGCCAGCCGTTAGGATATGATGTGCTTCCTCCCTCTCCTCCTGTACAACAAAGTGGATGGCAAGAGATGGAAACTCTTCCGCATCCATTATGCAAGACGGAACAGTTTAAAATCTCTCCTGAGGAGACCTAAATCCTCAGCAGTCTCCAACGTCTCCCTTGAGTGCTGCAGCTGTAGAGCCGCGTTATCCGCTGCACGGGGTCTCTGGGCTCGGCTCCTGCGTGTGGGTGGAATAGATCGAGGGGGCTGTCCAGGTGATGAGAAGGTGCTGGTGACAGAGCTGCTGGCTTGCTTTCCTGCAGATCCTGACGGGTGAGGACTGGAATGAGGTGATGTACAATGGCATCCGCTCCCAGGGAGGCGTTCGCTCAGGCATGTGGTCCTCCATCTATTTCATCGTCCTCACGTTGTTTGGAAACTGTATCCACCTGGCTACTGTACTTCTAGTGGAGACAACCCCAACTCATCTCCCTCTCTGAGGGCACCCCCTTCCCCACCCACTGCTCCTTTCTTCTCTCCCAACCGAGGGAGTCCTGTCACATGTGGGGCAGCCCTGGATGTTCCAGACGTAGAGAAGGAGCTGTCTGGAGATGCATTGAGGGCTGTGTATATATATCTCTGGGATGGGTGAGGAGTTTGTCCCTTTGCCTGCTCCTCACTGATCTGGTGAGGAACTATCAGGGCCACCCTTACTTGGTGACTATAGGCACCCAGGTCCTTAACACATGGCTTGTGCATCCTTAGCTGCTCACAGATACTCTGCTGAATGTGTTCTTGGCCATTGCGGTGGACAACCTGGCCAACGCTCAGGAGCTCACCAAGGTACGTTCCTGTTACTCCTTTTTCTTCTCTTGTGAAGACAGAGAAGGATGAGGCGGGCAGGAAAGACACTGCGAGCAGTGCCCGTGGCTGTCCTCGCTCCAGAACCGGGGACACCCTGTCCCTTAGAATCATAGAATCCTAAGGTTGGAAGAGACCTCTGAGATCATCCAGTCCAACCGTGTCTGTCTCCCCACTAAACCCTGTCCCTAAGGAACTCATCCACCCATCTTTTAAACACCTCCAGGGATGGCGACTGCACCCCCTCCCTGGGCAGCTGTGCCAATCCCTGACCACCCTTTCAGGGAAGAAATTCTTCCCAATGTCCAGTCTGACCCTGCCCTGGTGCTCAGCCCTTAGCTCAGCCCACCTTGACAAGAGGTTGGGTCAAATTGGAAGCGGAGGCTCTTCCTCTGGGAAGGTACCCAAGGTGCTCTCCTGAAACACCAACCTGATTGCTGGGCAAAGCCATTTATGCTTTGATTTAGGGAAGCGCTTAAACCTGCCGATCTCTTCAGAAACACTCACGCTTCCCAGCAAGTGTGGCTTAACTGTTTCTCCTTTTAAGCTCCCCAGTTTTGTTTGTCCCCAGTCACATCGAGACAAGGGGTCTGATGCAGGGACAGTGATTTGCCTGAGCACTCTGGAGATGTGGAGCGGGAAGCGCTTTCTGGTGGTGTCAATATTTATTCCCCATCTGCTCCTAGGGCACTGGACTTGATTTAGGAGGCAATTTAGGATGGTGCTTGAGAAGATTATTAGACCTAGCTGTTTTTAAGACCATGTTGGGAAATATTTGAGGAACGCTAAAATGTTAGGGCACCATCTGGATATCAGTGAGTAGGCGAGAGCTGCAGGGGTCATTGCTGCTCTTTGGAGGAGACCAGAGATCCCACGGTGCCCATTTTTTTTGGCAGAGCCCATGCCTGTTACTCAGGTCCTCGGGGTTTGCTGAAAGGCTTCCGGGCTGGTGTAATGGAACGGGGCATGGTGCTTGTTTGCCTGAGGGATGCGTGCAGGGCTCCCTGTCCTCCTGCGGCGGGTACAGCTGGCACTTCCAGGGTCTGCCGGCTGCTGCTGGGGTGAGAGGGGTGGGAGAGCCCCGCAGTGAACCAGCAGCATCAATTAAGGGAGTGCTGAGTTTTTAAAAAGGCTGAATGCGCGCTAATGACTCCTAATGACATTTTTTGCTCCGGAGACACAACCATACTCATTAAAGCAATACGGTCTCTGCTGGGGTCATTCATGGATGCCTTGCCTCCTACTTCATCGTGGGGATGCCTGTCTCACTCCTGTGACTGTGAAGAGGGAAGGGCTGAGCTGTTCTACACCGTCTGGGGCTGTTCTAGCGTGCACAGCCTGGCTCTTGCCTGGGGTGGGCTGGGTTCACTTGTTTAAGTAGCGCTGACGCCTTCAGTAAGATCTGGTGTAGTGGGGAAGCTGCATCCCCACAGGGAGGAAAATAAAGGCTGTCTCTGGAAATACAGTTCCTCCTTTCTCCCGCACACCTTGGCATCCGAGGTAGCGCCGTGCATCCCTTCCTACCTCCAGTGGCTGCACCTTCCTTTGAAACCCTGACCTTCCACTAAGCAACTGCCTTCTTTCTTCCACAGGATGAGCAGGAGGAAGAGGAGGCCTTTAACCAGAAGCACGCCCTTCAGAAAGCCAAAGAAGTCAGCCCCATGTCTGCCCCAAACATGCCCGCTATCGAGTGAGTGCCCCTCCCCGAGCCCAGCCGGTTTCTCAGCAGGGTGACAAGATGGTGCAGAGCTGGCACAGCTGGTGTGGGGGCTGCTGCAAGATAAAGGGGTCCCCACACAGGGTGACTCTCTATCTGGGTATCCTTCTGGACATGGATGGAGGTCTAGGGCCACGCTCCGTGCAAGCAGCGGTGCCTTCGGAGAGGGGTTGGAGAGGGGACCAGGTCACCCCACAGCAACTCGGGTTGCCCACCCCTACGCTGAGCAGCAGTCTCAGTGCTTGGGCACGGCAGAAATCTGCTAAAAGAGGCTTTCTGCCCCAAATATGCAGCTCAGACACTCAGACCTGCTGCTAGGGGTGAGGGAGGAAGCTCGAGAGGAGGAAGGCATCTCAGTTTTCTCATGAGGACGGGTGATATTTGTTGCCGGGGCGCGTTTCTTTGTGGCAGAGCTGCAGGATTGCAGCCAGGGCTGGGGGAGAGGGGAGCAGTGATGCCACAAATCTCCCCCAGGCTCCTTTCCTGGTAATGAATGCAGTTATGAGAGATGGAGCAGGTTTGTGAAACCACATTTGATTGTTCAAAAATTGGATTTGGGCAAGGAAAAAAGCCCCAAACCACATAAACCCCTGGCACAGTGTTAAGGAGCCTTGTCTCTGTGTTTCAGCAGAAGAAAATTCTGGTTTTTCCTTTCTAGATGCCTTTTTTTTTTTCCCCTTTATTTTGCAGGTCTAAATCACATAAAACTTTCAAAGTCAACATTGGAACGAGGCGTTTTGATTTGTTTCCCAAAACAGTACATTTCAGTACAGCTGAAAGGATTTCTTTTTTTTTTCCCCCCCTTTTTATTTTTATAGAATCCCTTCCCAGGGAATTTTAGGTTTCGTTATGCTTTGAAACCCATCTACGCTTGTACACAGCAGAATCTCTTGCAGACTTGCTGAGAGAAACCTCTGTCTTCGGGCAAGCTCTGATCCTGGGGGGTCAGAGGCAGTTGGCAGCAGCCCCATCTCCCTGGCTTGGCTTGGGACGCGATGCCCCCCCATTCCTGCATGAACCACCCATGGTTTTAGGGGCAGCAGGAGCTGGGGGTGTTTTTAAGCCCTACCTGGTGTCCCAGCAGCCACTAAAACTGCCCTGGTTTGGGTGTGACGGGAGGTTTGTAATAAATCTGTGCCTGTCCAGGTGCTGGGGGGGTTATGGGAGAGATGGCACAGTCTGTGATGCAGCTGTCTCCGGTGGGGATTTGTGGATAAATTGAAGGAACAGAGGGATTTAGGCTGCAGAAAAGGATGGAGGATGGACAGATAGGAGAGAGGAAGAGTGGGAGATGGGCTGTATGAGGGCACTAAGGGTTTCACCTGCGCTGCGCATCCCTGCTAGAGTTTTCTGACTGTTGTTGGATACAGCTGGTTAGGAGAGCAGATCCCTCTAACCTTTTGTTGTTGTTCTAGTGGCATTGAAACGGGAGGTATTGATATTTGCAGATCTTTTTTCCAGCTCCTCCCCCTCATCTGGATGGAGAGTGCTAGGGGGAGGAAGGGGGTGCAATGGCGTGGGGGCGACCTTCTCCAGCAGATGCCAGCAGCTGGGCAGAGCTTGGGGGGACATCAGAGCATGGGACAAGCCAGAGCAGAGCTGGTACCAAAGGGCTGTCGGAAACTCGGGATGGTGAAGCTGAGCCGGTCTCTGTGTTTGGGTGTGCACAGACACAGATGGCTTCATCTCTATGTGGGTACCCAGCGCAGGCAGGTTTGGTACACGCGTTCCTGCTGGCAGAGAGGTCCGGTGGTGCTCAGGGATGAGTGCTCCCACGTGGCCACGTCGGCGTGGGCGGCTGCGGTGCCGATCGGAGTATTGTATTTGTACATGGGCGCCGTTGGTGCAGATGGCTCGGGGCTGTTTGCCGAGTGGGTGGCCAGATGGACACATGCGGATGCTGTCATGTGTTGGTGGCTACCGCGGTGCGTGGATGCATTTGAAGGCTCGGCCACTTGCTGTGGGGACGGCGGTGGATCCCTGCCCGCGGGTCCTGCCCGTGTGGCTCGGTTGTGCAATTCACCCTCTGCCTTGAGCGTGGCCCCGGGCTGCTCCGTGCACGTGGCCTTAAGGAGGTGACTGCCAGTGTGACTCACCTGAGGGCTGAGGGTACCGCTTGCACTCACGGGATGGCAGCGAGATGAGTCCCGTCTTGCCTGTGTGAGCTCTGCGTGCACGCGGGCGCTCGGTCCCGTGTGGTTGGATTACGTTTGCTTGCATGCCCTGCACATACACACAGCTCCTACAAGAAGCAAAACCTGTAAATCACTGCATGCACATTTGCATATGCTCGTGGCTCTTCGCTCGGAGCTCTGCGTATCCGCGTCTTCTCCGTGCCGATACAAACGACAAAGCCTTGAATCTTCCCAGCTGCCTGAAGTAGGTGGGGGTGGATGGCACTGACAGACCTGTTAAGCTTTTCTGTGTCAGGGCAGGGCATCTGTGGCATCTCAGCCCTGGGTCTGTGCCCTGCTGGGGGGTTTCATGTGCCCCTCTCTGGTCTCAAGGCAGCATCAGTGGTTCTGACCAGCTTGGGGCTGCATTGCTGCCTCCTTCACATTGCCACGTCCTGCTTGGGAGAAGGGGATTTAAAAGAAGGTCGAAAGAGCTGTTAAATATCCAAAGAGGTGCCGGGGCTTCTGAGAGGCTGCAGCCTGCACCACTGCCCCTGTGCCACTGCTGCATGCATGGCCCCCACAAAAAGGGGCACCACGTGTGTGCTGCCTCCTGCGCTCTGGCATCCCAGTGGCCCAGTGGCCACTGGCTCCTTGAATGCCAGAGCCCAGCAGCCAGCAGCGAGCCCCTTGCACGCACGATAGGCAAAGAGATGCCAGCTGTTCAGGGTGGGGGGGCACCTCTTTGCGTCGCCCACACGAGTCGAATAGGGTTGAAGGGGGGGATTGACCCCGTTTGTTTTTCCTCCCCAGAAGAGACAGGCGAAGGAGACACCACATGTCGATGTGGGAGCCGCGCAGCAGCCACCTGTATGTGGGACACGGGGGCAGGTGTCGTCTGTGGCTCCTGTGCTTTCTGTGCGTCCACGGGGCCGGGGCACACGCCGCTCCCCTCCGGCCCCCTCGGCAAGGGGGTTTGTGTGTGTGTGCCTGTGTTCAGTGTGCTCCTGTGCACCCCTCTTTGTGTGCGTGTGTGCGTGCATTTGTGCGTGCCCTCGTGGTTTCGTGTGTGTCACGCGCGCTCCGGGGACGAGCAGGGATTGTGTCTGTACACGTGTGGGCTTGTGGGTGTTCCCGTGCGCCTCAGTGTGTTGGGAAGGGCACGTCTGTCTTCTCCAGGGTGTTTGTGTGTGTGTGTTCAGTGCACTGTGAAGGTTTCGTGGTGTAGCCCAGCCTTCCCTAGAACGTACCTGCAAGAAGGTAGAGAAGCCCAGTACAGCTCCTTCCCCAGCAGGCAGCCAAAAATATTGCTCCCCAAGCCCTGGGGCTGGCTGCCCACCTGGGATGTGCCAGGCAAGGGGCTGTCCTGGCTGAGGGACTGTCCCAGCTGGGTGTAGCTGAGCACGGGAAGGGAGGGAGCCTCCTGCACCCGGTGATGGCCACATCACATTGAAGAAAGGCAGGTCTTGCACCTGGCATCTTTTCCCCTCTTACTGTCCCCATCCCACCAGGATGCCAGCCTTGTCAGCAAGCTACCTTTGGTGCCACTGCCCCCTGCACCTTCATTTGTACCGCTAGGGCTCCAAAAAGCAGCTGGCAAAGCAAAGACATCCCCAGTGCAAGGAGGGATCCCTGGCTCCAGTAAGGGGACATTGCCCATATTTAAAAAGAAGTCCCCATACCCGAGGAAGGTGGCCACTGCCTGGCTGAGAGGGGGCAGGCTGGGATGCTGGCTGCTCCCAGCAAGCTGAGTGCGCTGCCTGACTCCTTTGGAGAAGCTGTGAGGCTGCTGGGACTGGTTCTGCATCACCCTGACTTCTCCGAAGGGGCAGAATCATAGAATGGCCTGAGTTGGAAGGGACCCAACAAGGATCTTCGAGTCCAGCTCCTGTCCCTGCACACAGTTTCAGCCCCAGGGGGACGCTGGAGGGCTGGGGGTGAAGCAGGACCCCAGCCCAAAGCCCTGGGGATGTCATCTCCTTTTCCCTGGCATTCCCTAATTAAATCCAGGGTGGATACTTCACTGGAGGGGTGAAGCACCAGCAGCAGGGTGGGTGACCGGGACACCGACCCCTCTCTGTCCCCCATTGCAGGCGGGAGCGTCGGCGTCGGCACCACATGTCAGTGTGGGAGCAGCGCACCAGCCAGCTGCGCCGGCACATGCAGATGTCCAGCCAGGAGGGCATCAACAAGGACGAGCCACCCCTCATCAACCCCCACGCCAGCATCTTCCGCAGAAAGAAACTGGGAGACGGCGTGGCCTTGGAGAAATGTGCCGAGGAGCAGGGCAGCAAGGCTGAGCGGCTGGCAGCCGAGGGGCCCGAGCAGCCAGCTCCAGGGGCCAACCCCGGCGGTGGAGAGGACAAGAGGAGCCCATCACCCCGGGCCAAGCGAGACAAGGAGCCGTGGCACCAGAAATCGTGCCATGGGAACTGTGAGCCGGGCGAGCAGGATGGGACAGGAGGCGGCGTGGAGGACAGGACACGGATGAGGCAGAGCCAGCGGCGCAGCCGGCACCGCAGAGCCCGGATTGAGGGGAAGGAGTCGAGTGGAGCCCTGGGGAGCCGCTCGGCCAGCCAAGAGATGGGCCTGGAGGAGACCAGCCCCGTGGAGGGGGCACAGGATGGGGACCGGCGTGGGGATGCAGCTGCAGCAGAGGCTCTGATTCAGGGGGAGCCGGAGGCAAGAGGGGAGCCTGTCAGGTTGGTACCCAAGGAGAACTTCTTGAAGTTCTCACAGCTTCTTGTCCTTTCCTTTTATCTTCTTGCACCTGTTTTCATCCTGCCTCCCTCACACAGGACAAATGGGATCCCTGCTGGTGATTCTGAGCTGGTCGGGACCACCGAGGAGGGGAGCACCCTGCAAGCAGCACCTGAGCCAGCCCAGGGGAAGACAGGCAGCCTGATGGAGCAGGACTGCAGCAGCCTGGACACCAGCGAGCAAGCACTACTGGAGACCAGTCGCACTGTCAGCCGGAGCGAGCCTGACCTCTCCTCCATCACCCCCAACACCGAGAAGGCAACAGAGAGCACCACCATCATGATTGATGTCCACGACTCCGCTGTGGTACAGAGTGAGGACCCATCTCTCTTTCCTGAGCCCTTCTCCTGGCCCTCGGGGACCCTGCAGGAACGGAAAGCCACTTGCATGGCTTTTCCTCCCTGCACCCATCAGCCTGGGAGGCTTTCCTTGCTGCTTCTTGCAGCGTCTCCCTCCAGCACTCGAATTTTGCAAGGGAGTCCTAACACAGCGCTGGTGTTCTACCATCCCCTGGGGAGCTTCTCCCTTTCTCACCTTCGCCTAATCCCTCCTTTCTCCTTCCCCCTTCCTCCCACCCGAGCAAAACACTTGCATCCCCTGTTTCTCCTAACACATCCACAGCCTGCGCCTGGCCCGCAGCCGCTCAAACCCCTTAACAGCATCCTCGCTGTCGAGGTGAGCTGCTTTAAATGGTGTTATTAATTAAACAACCCGTGAAAGCTGGCCTTGTTAAAACCCCTTTTGTCTGCTTCATGCCAGCAGCTCGTGTCTTTTCTTCCCTTCTGGTCCCTCTCCCCTTAACAAAGCAGGAACCAGGGGTGTGCACGTGGCTGGGTGGCAGGGACACCCCGGGGTGCTGTCTGGGTGCAAGGCCAGGCAAAGGCTCTCGCTTTCCTGCAGTTAGCAACAAGACAGACGGTGAAGCCAGCCCCTTGAAGGAAGCTGACACTAAAGAGGATGAGGAGGAGATGGAAAAGAAGAAGCGGAAGAAGGAGAAAAGCGAGACGGGCAAAGCCATGGTGCCACACAGCTCCATGTTCATCTTCAGCACCACCAACCCGTGAGACATTTTTTGGACTGTAGGAGCCTGGGGTTAGGGAGGGCTGCAAAGGGAAGGACCCCCAGGCATCACCGGAAACAGGGGATCCTCTTGGAAGGAGGTGCAATATCTCCCAAGCAGCTTGGATAACCAGGCACGGTGTTCTCCAAACCCTGGCAGGGCTCTCCCTGTGTGTCAGCCACGCTTATGGTTTTCTCTCCTGGCTGCTGATTGCTACCTGTCATTTTTATTCAAGGCTTGTTACATCCATCTGCAGTTTTCTGCTCCCCTGTAGCTCTTGCCCAGCTCCAGCAGCTTGAAAGAACAAGTCCCCTGGTTTCTCAGGGACTCTACCTGGCCGGCCACAGGTGTCTGGGGGCCTGGGACAGCTGAGCAAAGGGGTCAGCAAGTCCGAAACACCCTTGGGCTCCCTTGTTTTCCTCCTCAAACTTTGCTGCCCGTCTTTCTGCCCTGGAAGCTGGGGATGTGGGATAGGATTTGCACGTGCTCCGTGCCTGGGCCATGCCAAGGACTAACGGGCCGGGGCGTGGACTGTGTCCCTGCAGGGTGCGGAGGGCTTGCCACTACATCGTGAACCTGCGCTACTTCGAGATGTGCATCCTCCTGGTCATCGCCGCCAGCAGCATCGCCCTCGCAGCAGAGGATCCTGTCCTCACCAACTCCGACCGCAACAAAGTGATTGCAAAGCTCCCTTGCTCCCCTCATCCCCCAGACAAACGGTCCTGTAGGAGTTTAGCTTCTGTGGTGGGGCATGTGTGGGACACGGATCACACCTGCGCTGTGCTGTGGGGTCTGACTTCTTCCCCATCATCTTCCTTTATGAAGCCTGGGCATCCCCCTCAGCCTCCAAAACACGGGGTTTAGAGCCTGGGGAGCCGACCAGGGCACCTTGTCAGCAATAAAAGGGCTGGGGAGATGCCGATGTGCACAGGCACTGGTGTGGGGGAGCATGGTTCCGGCTCACAGCATGATCTCAAGGCTGATTGCACCATGCATGGAAATGTTTTCCTCCCACCTACACACCTGCGTTTGTGGCTGTCCTGAACTCTTAGGGAAAAGGTTGGGGTTGGGGGAAGCAAACTGGCCTGGGCTGGTAACACCATCTGGGTGGGTACCAGTGAGCGCGTTTTGCAGAGCAGCCGTGCCCTCTCTCTCGGCAGGTCCTGAGGTATTTTGACTACGTCTTCACCGGTGTCTTCACCTTCGAGATGGTTATCAAGGTGAGAGCCCTCGCAGACTGGCTGCACTGGGGGTGCTGAGTCCCACAGCCTCCTCGCAGCAGGTGGGAAATAGCTCAGGTTTTTCACTTCTGGTCCTGAATTTGGATGATGGAGATTTTAAATCCTGGGGGGTTTGTGCTAGGAGCCCAGAGCGCTCAGCACTGTTTTTATCAGTCTCCATGCTCACCAAATATGATGCTCCTTGACATTTATCTGGGGCGCAGGGACAGATCCGCTGCTCCCCAGCAACGTCCCTGTCCCCAGCACGTCCCACCTGTGGCTGCTTCCCCTTGATGGCCGAGCTCTCATTCCCTGCCTTTTTATCTCACTGTTTCTGCCCTGCAGATGATCGATCAGGGCTTGATCCTGCAGGATGGATCCTACTTCCGAGACCTCTGGAACATCCTGGATTTCATTGTGGTGGTGGGAGCACTGGTGGCTTTTGCCTTGGCGTAAGTGGCCATTGTCCTTGTCAGCTCTTTGCCTTCCCTTGGCAGGGGTGGGTGGAGGATGCGACTGTGTGTTGTAGCTATAAGACCCTGCATCATCATCATTATTATTATTATTATTATTATTATTATTATTATTGTTATTATTATTTCTCTGTGCCCTTCTCAACTTTCTCCTTGTTTGCCAAGTGCTGGTGAGCAAGCAGGCAGGGGGCAAGGCAAGCTGGACCTTCTAGGAGAGGTTGGTGGTGAAAGAGGACTTGAAAGAGAGCAGAAGGGGCTTTTAGAGAGGGAAAAAGACCTAACGGTGGCAGAGCTGGAGTTATGTACCTGTTCTCTGTCCCAGGGTGCCCAGAGACAGCAAACGCAGCAGCCTGCCAGGTGGAGCTGCGCTCTGAACAACTTTGTGCCAGGAATGGTACCCCTGGTGTGTGGCTTTTCCTCTGCTCCAAGGGGGAGCGTTGCCCTGGAGCTGGATGGGGATGCGGCTGGTGGGCTTTTGCCCACATCCCCTCGGTACCATGCTGAGGCCAGGGTGCTGCACGCTTGCGCTGCAGTGCTTGGGCTCTGGTACCAAGCTCGTGGCACCCGCAAGTCCTTCTCCGCAGGTGGGTGCAGGGTGGCTGGGTGGCTGCAGTGCCCGTGCCCTGGAGGAGAGAGATGTCCAGGGATGAGTTTCATGCTGCTCTGCCCTCCTCCGAGCTGCTGCCTGGGGCTGGCGGTGCAGTGTCAGCTTGAGAAGGGACGAGCGGGTGCCAACGTGATGCTCACTGGCAAGGGCACCCCCCTGCTCCCCTCAGTTGGTGCCCAAGGAGGGAGAGGCTCGGCTGGCGCTCCTTTGGCACGCTGTTGTTTTCTCTTTGTGCCTTTGCCACTGGCAGCAGTGGCGTTAGTGCTGGTGAGAGGGGAGGGCCTGGCACCTGCCCAGACTGGAGCCCTGTCCTTGCCCACAGCTCAGGTACCGCGCCAGGCTCTTGGGGTTGCTGGCTCTGAGCCCCGAAGTCTCTCAATGGATTGTAGGCTGTAATCCATCCCTCCCATCTCACTCCTGGATGGGTGGCAGCTCCTTCCCCTCACTCTTGCCCACTTGCCCCCTCCCCAGCTTGTTGCTTCTGCCCTCCCCACCCTCCTCACCCGGTGCTCTCAGCTGCCGCTCGCTCCACGGGGAGAGCACAGGAGAATTCGCCGTGCTCGCCACAGGGTGAACCAGCCCTGGGCTGGGCAAAGGGCTGGTACCGCAGAGCCTGGCATGGGGGAAGGGGCAGGGGGCAGCTCCACTGGCTGAGGACACCGCTCTGAGCCTCTGGGAGGCCACCCAGGCCACCACGAGGATGGGTCGAGCATCTCCAGGTTTTGGCTGATCCCGCTTCTGTCAGAGCCTGTCTGGAAGTGGGGCTGAAGGGTATCAGCAGCCTGGAGATGCGCTGGGTGGTTGGAGGGGCTTCAGGAGGACAAGAGAGCCTTTTCCTTCCAAGGAAGGAGGTTAGGTTGATGGCTCAGCCTACTCCTGGGTGGATGGGTGTCCTCACCACTGCTAATAGTACTGTAATCAGTGTTTCTTGTGATTCCTGTCCCCTTGCCCCCACCCCACAAAGGTGATACAGTTCCTGAAGTGGCCCCTGGGGACGGTGGGGTCCCCACGTGCCAGCACCGAGCATGTGGGGATGCTGCCATGCCCCCTCCAACCCTGCCCGGGGGAAGGACATGTCCCCTTGGGCTTGGGACGGCTGAATTGTCGAGGGCGAGCACCACCATCAGCTGCGGTACCGAACTCCCTCCCACGGAGACGGCCTTTGCGGGTCCGTGTGTGCTTGCAGCAAGCATCTATTTCACCTGCCCACTCTTGTAGCTGTAGCTGGGTAGATTCTGAGTCGCCCGTGTCATGGATGAAGGCTTTTTATGATGTAAACCCGCAGAGCTGTCCCTCTCCCCCACATCTGATGGTCCCTCCTGCTGGAGGAGATGATCTCATGGCTTCGGGGGTGAGGGGAACAAAGGAACCTCACTGATCTCTGATGGATTTATACATTATAAAGCATTTAAAAGAACACCTGCCTCTCCTGGTGGCAGCCTGTCACCGGCACAGCCCTGGGAGCTGCGGGGTGTTTGCTAGTTATGCATGTCCCAACCTGCTGCCCTCTCTCCATCCTAGTCTCAAGAGCAAGACTCTGATGGTGACGTCTGAATCCCTCTCCTCTTCTTCTGTCTCCATAAGCTCTTTGGTGTGGGGCCAGGGAGACAACTCTTGCCCTCCTCGCCTCCGTGGCGCTGGGGGGACAAAGTGGTGCCCACTGCCCCTTACCTGTCCGAGAGTGGTTGGTGACCAGGTCCAGCACTTGCTGGTAGAAGTACTGGGACACGCTGTGCTGTTGAGTTTTCTGCCCCCTTTGCCTCCCCTCTGCAGTTTGGTTCATCTGCAGGGGTGCTGGGCAGCCATGGGTACAGCAGAAGATCTCTGAGCTGGTCCAGGGGTGCCACCATCAAAATCACCAAGTACCACATGAAAATCGTCAAGGAGCAAAAGTCCACGTGTAAAACCATGTCTCCATGTGCAGTTGTGGCTTGCCCACTGCCCCCTTGGAGACCGTATACGCTGATTGAGACGTCATCTTGGCTTATCTATAGCTCTCCGCGTGGAAGGCTGGATACGTCAATCGAAACACAGACTAAATAAAAAGCCCAATATAAACCCGTAAATCTCCAAAGAGTTCAAATTAAATTAGCCGAACCATTACTGAAGACCCTGCTCTCTTTTGCCCCCCGTGGCACCCTCTGAGGAGAGGAGTACAGAGGAGCAGCGCTCGCTTGCGGCTTTGCCGAGCTGCCAAGAGGTGGTGATGCCCATGCCTGCAGGCTTGCAAGGTTGAGCGGTTGTTGGGGTGTAGCCCTTCTTGTCTTGCCTAGTAGGGGCAGGAGTTTCTCCACCCAGAGGTACCCAGCAGACCTGCCCCTTTCTTTGCCAAGCAGCATCTCCTTACGCTGGTCAGCTCGGGTGTCTGGGATGCAAGAGGGACCCCTACATGTTGCAAAATAAGCTGGTAGGAGGCTGGTCAGGACAGAGGTCTGATATCCCATCACAGAAGCGCTGCAGAGTTTGACTATCACCTTTTCAACACACCTTCCACCTCTTTCACTAATGTGCAGGCAGGGCCTGAGGTCATTTGTATGGTTTTTAAGAGAAGTCTTATTTCATAGGCTTGTCCCAGTGCTGAGCCCTCTGCCCGCACGTGGCAGGGACAGAGCTGAATCGGGGTGAAGCTCTGGTTACAACTACAGACCTTGTAGAGCACTTTGACTTGCCCAAGCGAGTGTCCTGTTGGGCTGCAGGAAATCCTGCGCTGCAGCTCAGGCTCTTAATGCGTTGATTCCTTGATGGAGGTGCTTTACTAAAGTTAGTCTGTCTGGATGGGAGCTGTGGCCTCACAGGTAGGTTCCCTTGGAGGCAGCTGCCTTTAACTGGTTGGGGCTGAGCCTCAAGGTCCCTCCCGCACTCCTGGCCAAGGAGGACCACAGACCTGCTTGCTGTCACCCACCGTCCTGCTTTCCTCAGGTTCCTCTTGCAGCAGAGGTTTCACTGTGTGCCCCCTCAAAACCTCCAGCAGGGAGGGCAGGATGAGTCTCTACCTGGAGATGAGCCCCATCCCGGAGGACACAGCATGGTCTGCTCGTTGTGCCTATCAGCCCAGGCACGGGGTGGTGGAGGACTTCTGCAGGGCCCGTGCTGCCCAAGAGGCTGTGGTCGTCCCCACACAGCTCCCCCACTGCTTTTCTTATCTTCTCTCTCTCTTCTCTCTCTCTCCCTCTCTCTGTCGGTGCTGTGTGGTGGCCGCCGGGCTGGATCGCTGACAGGAACGCACTGGGGTAACTATGCCATTCGCCGCAGGGTTCTGCCGTGGGGAGCGCAGGGGGGTGGGTGCAGGTGGGTGTCTGTCTGTCCAACACCTGTGCTGTGTTGGCAGAGCCCAGAATACGCTGCTCTGCACACATCCCCGTGGCGCCCTGGGGTGCTGTGCTCCAGGAAAGTGCAGGAGGGATTTTCTTTGCAAGCATCGTGGTGCTGGCATCGCGGGTCTCGGTGTCTGCCCGGTGCCCCAGGGCGGTGTGAAGCACTCCCTGGAGAGCAGGGCATGGGGGAAGTGGCAGCTGCAGCAGAGCTGAAGGCTTTGCCCTGGCAGGGGCGTTGCTGGCACTGAAGCACTGCAGGGACTTCAGCCCTGATGTCCTCCAAGGGCAGAGGACGTGGCTCGTGCCAAGCTTGCGGGGCTGGGCATGGCTCAGCCCTGGCCACAGATGCAGCAAGGCCAGGCTTTCCTCCAGGCGTTATCCAGCCCATTATCCATGTTGGATCCCAAGCAAATTCCAGGAGGTTTCCTGAGGCCTGAAGCAGCTCCTCCTCAGCAGGTGTAAACATCTGCAGTTACCCTTGGCAGGAGCTCCCACCAGCCGCGTGCTGCCCTCAGATCCTTTGCCCAGCCCCCAGTCAGGTGCCCTCACCACTTACCCAGGCCCTGACCCCAGCGAAGCAGGAGATGGGAGGTTCTAAGGGAGTCCCAGGGCTGTTTGTACAGTTGCTTCCCGTGCATTTGTGGAGCTGTGCTCCTTGGGATGGCTATTAATTAGTGGCTTTGTTTACATCTCTTAATGATGAAGCCCATTATCGTGCTCCCTGCTGCATTAACCCTTGCAAAGGAGCTGTGTAATTTGGAGTGTCTGTTGTAATTTCCTTGACATTTTTTGAGGGTACCCAGTAGACACAAATCACGCCGCTTTCACCAGGACCTTTCTGCTCCATCCTGAGGTCCAGCCATGGGCTTCAGTTAAAAGATAAGAAAAACACCCTCATGTTGTGATTGGGATTAATCACCATATTCAGTAAACGAGGGCCGAGAGGGGTCGTAGTGCCGCTTTTCTGAATAACCCTAATAGCAAGCTCTGCCTCCCTCAGCTGACTCGGGGTAGAGACAAGCACAGCCTTGATCTGGAGAGGGAAGGGGGTTGAGGTATTGTGAGATGGAAGGCCAGGATGGGCAAGTTGGGTAGCACTGATGGAATAAGGCAGAGAGCTGTAAGAGACAGCATAGAATCACAGAATGGGTTGGGTTGGAAGGGACCTTGAAGCCCATCCAGTGCCACCCCCTGCCATGGGCAGGGACACCTCCCACTGGATCAGGGGGCTCCGAGCCCCATCCAACCTGGCCTTGAGCACCTCCAGGGATGGGGCAAAATAAAAAAAAAAAAAGAAATGCATTTGTGGAAAGAAACCAAGCACTGAGCTGGTACTTCCCTAGGTGAATGTAAAGACCATGAACTTTGAGTTTAAACCCTTGGTCTGCACCTAGAGCCCATTGAGTACATCTCCCTCATTTTATTAAGGAGTTCTTGCAGCCAGTGGTAATGATAGAAAACAACTTGCAAGGGTGAGGGCCTTTTGCAAGCCCTGCCTGCACATAGCTCATACCTGTAGTAGGGAAGCAGATATTCTGGCCCTGTTGAGCAGCGTGGCTTGGGGATGCAGTGAGGGCAGCACCCCTTGGGCAGCTGCTCTTGCCTGGGACGAGTGTTTCATCCCCTCCCTGGCCCTGGCGTGTCGCTGCTTCCGACAACAAGGGGGTTTGTTAAGGCTGCTGCTCCCCAGTGAAGGGGGAAAGTGCAAATCCCGAGGAGGAGAGGATGGCTTTATTCTTCATCTCTGCCAGCTGCCAGCGTGTGTGTCGGAGGAGACTCATTTGGGTGGGCTGAGAGCTCAGCAGCCACACGTTTATAGCCCTCTTGTTCCCATCCTTACGTGTGCCGGGGTGGGGGTGGGGTGTGAGCAGTTGAAGCCCTGGGGCTGCAAGGTTATTGCCTTTCCATTTCATTTTTGGGTACGTGCGGCTCCCCCTGACGTGGTAGGACCAACAAGGGCCGGGATATCAAGACCATCAAGTCTCTCCGTGTGCTACGGGTCCTGAGGCCCCTGAAAACCATCAAGCGACTGCCGAAGCTGAAGGTAATGATCCCCCATCTCCTGCCTTACCTCTGTCTTCTCCAGCACGGACTGGTTGGTGCAGGGTCCACACGCACTGATTTGCTCGTGAGCAACGAACAGGTACTTTTCACAGCATTTACTGGTCTTAGGAGCCCTGTTTTCAAAAGCAATGACCTTCAGGCTGATCTCATCTGGAGGTGCAGTGAGTTGGTAAAAGCAAGCCTGGATCTCTGCAAGGTGTCGGAGTTAGGTGCCAGGGAAAGTGGGGCTGCAGTGGACATGAGGCAGCAAAGCCCAGATTACTCTCCTGATAAAAAAGGCTGTCCCAGCTTTGGAAGAACTCAGATCTCTTTCCAAACTTCATGATCTTTCCCACAGAGCAGCTTGCAACCAACTTGGGATTTTGTGTGCTTTGTTGTCATGGTGTTGCACCGGAGGGGGTTTTCCCATCTCTATAGAGTGATTATTTGTGCAATGCAGGTAGGGTTATGGATTTCTCTACCTTAGCTGATAGGATGTAGAGCCAGAAAGGAGTAAGACACCAAGGAAGCCCTGTTTTTTTCTTACAAGAACTTATTTGACTGGTGGATGAGACCCAGAGACAAGGGTTCTGACCCCAGCTTTTTGTTCCTCAGCAATGGATGGATGCAGCCCATGTCCGTTCATTTCTGGACACCTCTTTCTCCACTGTGAAGCAGGGATAAGGACATTTCTCTCTTTCTTAAAGTAGGATGAGAATCAGGGCTGCGAGCACAGCCCGGGGAGGTGCAGCTATTGCAGGCAGAGGTGTTCACTCGGCCTTGTTATTCTGGGTGATGCGAAACAAAGAATTGTTTACTAATTGGTCTTGAGTGCTGCTAATTGCATCACTGGGGGGATCCCCTGTCTGGTACCCTGGTTTTGGAGAATGTTGAAGGATATAAATATCTGTCCCTGATGCTGCCTCAGGGGCTGCTTCGTGCCTGTGTGAAGCTGGGGTGAACTCCAGGTCTCAAACTTGTCCATAAAACATCCCTTTGCAAAGGAGAAGCCTTTCCTCCTTTACCCCAGGAGTGGGAAATGCCTTTCCCCAGGGTAGTCTCAAGGAAGGTTCCAGTCCTGCCCTTTGCCAAGGCGGAGGGTTCTCCAAGGTGAGCTGTGCCCTCTCCTGCAGGCCGTCTTCGACTGCGTGGTGACTTCCCTCAAGAACGTCTTCAACATCCTCATCGTCTACAAGCTCTTCATGTTCATCTTTGCTGTCATTGCTGTCCAGCTCTTCAAGGGGAAGTTTTTCTACTGTACTGACAGCTCTAAGGACACGGAGAAGGACTGCATGTAGGTGCCCTGTTCAGTAGGTCCAGTGCTGCTGGCGCCTCTTGCAAAGGCAGGGTGCTGGGTGATGTCACCTTTGGGTTCCCAGTTAAGCTCATGGTCATGACTCGCTCTTGGCCATGGTCTTCTGGGTTGGGCTGTGTGGGCTGAGCCTCATCTCCATTGCTCTTTCAGTGCTGTGCATCCTCGCACACGTGCAGGATGCAGAACCCTGTGTTTTGCTCCTGTTCTCTTTCTTCCTTCTCTCTTCCCTTTTTCCTTGCCGTTCTCTGCTAGTTGTCATCCAGCCTCTCCCTATTTCTCCCTCCAGCCCAGCAGGAGGAGAGATGTGTCCCCACAACACATACACACGCTGCCCCGAGGGTTTAAAGCCACCATCTCATAGTCTGGCAGCACAAAAATCAAGGTCACTGCTCTCTCCCACTCTTGCAGAGGGAACTACGTGGACCACGAGAAGAATAAGATGGAGGTGAAGTGCCGGGAATGGAAACGCCATGAGTTTCACTACGACAACATCATCTGGGCTTTGCTCACCCTATTCACAGTCTCCACTGGCGAGGGTTGGCCCCAGTGAGTGTTCTGCTCCAACTGTCCCCTCGAATGGGGGTGGTTTGAGTGGTTGGATTAACAACCAGCTGCGCTCAAGGAGGTGCTGGGCAGGGGGGAGGAGAGGAAGGACGAGAAATTATGTCAAGACAAAAGAACTTTTAGTCCCCATATGAGGCTGGGACCATGGCTGGGGTTAGCATCTCCCTTAGGGAGTGAATGGTGGACAATCCCTCCTCCTGTGTGGTCCTTAGCTAAATTTCAAGTCAATTTTAGAGGTGGCCATATGGAGACTTCTCTCCATGCTCGTGAGAGCCTGGGCAATATTTTTCTCTGTGCGTAGAGCACACAGAAGTCCATTTTCCATCAGAGGCACAGGCGAAGCACCGTAAAACAAGCTGTTAGGCACTTAGAAGGGTCGTCTTTGTAAAGCAGATTAAGACAGAGCTTTATTGTGTCACTGTTATGAGAGTGGACAGACAGCCGGCTGTACGAAGTGGGTCCCATGAGAAGTGCCGTGTGGGACAGTCCTGATGGGCATATCTCTGGTTGCTTTCCTTCACCTGTCTGCCCACAGGGTGCTGCAGCATTCGGTGGATGTGACTGAGGAGGACCGTGGGCCCAGCCGCAGCAACCGCATGGAGATGTCCATTTTTTACGTTGTCTATTTTGTGGTCTTCCCTTTCTTCTTCGTCAACATTTTCGTGGCTCTCATCATCATTACATTCCAAGAGCAAGGAGACAAAATGATGGAGGAGTGCAGTCTGGAGAAAAACGAGGTATGATCTGGGGATGGGTAAAGAGGACGTTTTAATGTGTTTTCTGGGGTAACACAGTCTCACAGAATGACAAGGCTGGAAAGGACCTTTGAGATCATCGAGTCCAACCTATGACCCAACACCTACACCTACTCATCATCTAAACCCTGGCACTAAGAGCCTCATCCAATCTCTCCTTAAACACCTCCAGGGACGGTGACTCCACCACCTCCCCGGGCAGCGCATTCCAATGGCCAATCACCCTCTCAGTGAAGAACTTCTTTCTAATGTCAAGCCTAAACCTCCCCTGGTGAAGCTTGAGACCGTGTCCTCTTGTTTTGTCACCAACCTGAGAGAAGAGACCAACCCCTGCCTGACTACAGCCTCCTTTCAGGCAGTTGTAGAGAGCAATAAGGTCTCCCCTGAGCCTCCTCTTCTCCAGGCTGAACAACCCCAGCTCCCTCAGTCGCTGCTCACAGGGCTTGTGCTCCAGCCCCTTCCCCATCCTCATCGCTCTCCTCTGGACGCACTCCAGCATCTCCACATCTTTCTCAAACTGAGGGCCCAGAACTGGACACAGCACTCACGGTGCAGCCTGACCAGTGCCGAGGAGAAGGGAATGATGACCTCTCTAGTCCTGCTGGCCACACTGTTCCTAATGCAGGCCAAGACATCATGGGCCTTCTTGGCCACTCGGGCACACTGCTGGCTCATGTTGACTTTCCTGTCCACCAGCACTCCCAAGTCCCTTTGTGCCTGACTGCTCTCCAGCCACTCTGCCCCCAGTAACAGAAGTGGTCTGGGGGCCTGGAGCTCCCCAGCTATAAGAAACCTGTAAGCCACCTGCCTGCCCAGCCCGTGAGGGAAAGAAGTGTGGCAGACGCCATCGCCTACGTTGCCGCTGGCCAGGGGCTGATGCATGTTGTTTTGTTCCAGAGGGCCTGTATTGACTTTGCCATCAGTGCCAAGCCCCTCACGCGGTACATGCCCCAGAACCGGCACACCTTCCAATACCGGGTCTGGCACTTCGTGGTGTCCCCATCCTTTGAGTACACCATCATGGCCATGATAGCACTGAACACTGTGGTGCTCATGATGAAGGTGAGCCAATCGGGGTGAACCTGTCCTGTTTGGGGTGGTGGGGAAAAGGAGGATCGATCAGAATGGGATCAGAGGGTATTTTGGTTGTTTCTAGGAGATGCTTTAAGACAGAGCCTGAGCGTGTGTTCCCTTGGCATAGTTCACATGCCCCAAACCGGAGGCAAGATCTTCACTGAACCAGATGATCCAAACAATCTGAATCTTTCAGTGACTGCAGAGAGATCTGGATTTACTCTGTGCTTCCTTTTTAGAAGCAGTGGTAGCTGTTCTGGGAGAGAGGGATGGTGAAGGGAAGGAGGAGGTGGTCTTGAGGCACCTAGGGCAAGGAGCATGGGCCACCACAGTTCTTCCCTGTTAATTCACATTAGCCAAGAGGCTGGCAGGCCCCCTCCTGGCTAGTGATGTCTCTCTCTTTCCATCAGTACTACTCTGCTCCCTACACCTATGAGCTGGCCCTGAAGTATCTGAACATCGCCTTCACCATGGTGTTCTCCTTGGAATGTGTCCTCAAGATCATTGCTTTTGGCTTCCTGGTGAGTTGCTGCTCCTGTTCTAGACGAGGGCGCTAATTTGGACTTTGGCAGCTCAAAGATCACAGAGAGAAGGTGTTAATAATGTGAGGTTGTTGCTATTTATTTTAGGTCTCAGCCTGAGAGCTGCTTTTAGGTTGGAATCACTCCTTTGATTCTCACCCGACTTCCCACTGCTGGATACTGGCGGGGGAAGCCACACTGTTGCTTTTCTTTTTGCCTCGTTTCTGGGGTACTTTGGTGCTTGGACTGTTTACATGCTGTGCAGCTGCTCTGCTAAAGCCAACTGCTGCTGCACTCACGCTGGGGCTGCAGCCCCTTGTCCCCGGGAGCCACAAGGTGCTAGTGCATTGCTGTCCTTGGGCTACATCATTTGGACCAGACCTGAGCAGCAGCGAGACCTCCCCACCCAATTCACAGCCCTCAGATACCCAGGTGCCCGTTTAAGATTTGAAGCCTCAGACTGCCTTTTCTTCAGCTACTCTGCTGCTTACGAGCAACGGTGGGATTGCTCTTTCCTGTTTCTAACCTACATTGGAAGCTGAGGTCCACCAGCAGGAGGTTTCTAGCCATCCTCCGTGCTCCCAGCCGTGGCCAAGTTCAGTCTTGCACCAGCTGCACAAACAGTAGGGGCTGAGGTGGGTCCGGGTGCCCATGAAGAGAAGGGAAAAGCAGCCTTGTGGCTGTCAGGGTCGTTGCGATGAGCTGGTGCAGCCTCGCTGTGTCTGGCTGTAGCTGGTTTTCCTGCTCCTGTTCACCGGGGTGGCCTGTTGGACGCGTGAGTCATCTCCCAGGAGAAGCTGCTCGCTGCAGACACGCGCGGATCCGCCACCGTCTCAGACGCAGGAAGATGCTCCAGACCCTGGCTGCATACAAATGGGCAGCCAGGTCTCTGCCGCCACTGTTGTCCATGAGCAGCCTTGGCCTGTGGCCCAGTGCCCTTCAGATCTACCATCTCCGAGCTCAAATCCACGTTCCCTCTCCCCTTTCTTTTGCAGAATTATTTCCGGGATACCTGGAACATCTTCGACTTCATCACCGTCATTGGCAGCATCACGGAGATTATTCTGACGGACACCAAGGTGAAGCAGGGGCTGGGAGCAGCAGGGCGTAGCGCGGTGGGGTGGGGGGCTCCCACCTCCCTCTCACCCTCTCATCTCCTCCCAGCTAGTGAACACCAGCAGCTTCAACATGAGCTTCCTGAAGCTCTTCCGGGCTGCTCGGCTCATCAAGCTGCTGCGCCAGGGTTACACCATCCGCATCTTGCTCTGGACGTTTGTGCAGTCCTTCAAGGTGAGTCACGTGCCCTGCTCTCCTCCCAGGCCGTGGGGCTGGGGTGCTGCTCTCAAATGCAGGCTGTTCCCAAGCTCCTGCTGACTTGTTGGCTTGTAGGAGAGATGGATCGGCACAGCTTAGCTGCTCACTGTGCTAAATGAGATACAATCACAAGGTTGGAAGAGACCCCTGAGATCACCGAGTCCAACCGTGCCTGTCTCCCCACTAAGCCCTGTCCCTAAGGAACTCACCCACCCGTCTTTTAAACCCCTCCAGGGATGGCGACTGCACCCCCTCCCTGGGCAGCTGTGCCAATCCCTGACCACCCTTTCAGTCAAGAAATTCTTCCCAATGTCCAGTCTAAACCTCCCCTGGTGCAACTTGTGGCCATTTCCTCTCGTCCCATCGCTGTCACCTGTGAGCAGAGCCCAGCACCCACCCCGTCACAGCCTCCTTTCAGGCAGTTGCAGACAGGGATGAGGTCTCCCCTCAGCCTCCTCTTCTCCAGGGTGAACAGCTCCAGGTCCCTCAGTCTCTCCTCGTAGGACTTGTTCTCCAGCCCCTCCCCAGCCTCGTTCCCTTCTCTGGACGCGCTCCAGCTCCTCAATGTCCTTCTTGGAGTGAGGGGCCCAAACTGATGATGATGTGCTTCTCTTGCAGGCCCTCCCCTACGTCTGCCTCTTGATCGCCATGCTCTTCTTCATCTACGCAATCATTGGGATGCAGGTGAGCGCAGCCATCTCGGTGTGCATCCCCCTGGCACCAACAGGCTGGACCAGCACATCGTCAGTGTTGTGCGGAACAGCCGGCCTCGTGCCTGCCTGTCAGTGCTTCACTCAGTCACGGTGTCTGGGAAGGTCCCAAGGGCAGAACAACTGGTTGCTGCATGCCCTGGAGGAGCTGCCACCAGGCTTCTTCAGCCAAGCTGCACAGCTGCCTTGCCTACTTGTACCTGCGGAGATGTGGCCTTGGGGACTCAGCTGGGCATCCTGTGCAGCTTCCAAATCACCACCCCTTCATTCCATAGGCACTTCAATTTTAGAAATTACACCCCATCTCCAACTCCCCAGCAGCCCCCAGAGATTGTTTTCCTGCCTGTGGGACCTGGCAAGCAGCCTTCTGCCTTTCTCATCCGAACAGCTGGATGACGGCAGAGGTCCCTGCAGCCCTGCCAGCCACCTGGTGCCTCTGCAGAGGTTTTATGTTGTAGCTCCACCACCGCTTGGGTCATCGTGCTTGGGCACCTGCCATGCCCTACGAGGCGGTGGGAGGTCTGCAGAGCATGGGGAGGTGTGAGCTTTGCAGGCTCCAGCTGGTAAATAAGGAGCACGTGAGCTGAAACCCTCAGCTCCACACGTGCCGCGGGGCTGGCTCGGATCTGGGATGGCTACGTCCCACGCTGCAGTTCTGACAAAGCATCTTCAACCCTTGGGATCTGGAGCTGCCTGATGAGCTGCTGCAGTGCCCAACGCTGATGTTTGCTGCTAGGACAGGCAGATTTTGGGGAGGCAGCGGGCAGCGAGGTGCCCCCTGCTCAGGCTGCTTGGCAGCGCTAGTGTTTAGACTTTTCCACCCCCTTTCTCCCACCCCAAGAGTCGCGTGGCTGCTTTTGGCTGCTCTATCCTACACATCTCAGCACCGGCTCCAGGTGTTCTCCGCGCTAAACAACTGCCATCTGACTCAGCCCCCCTCCCTGCCGGGTGGTAGTATTTGATTTATTTTATTTTTTTTTTTAACACCATTGTGAACAAATCCCCAAGCAGTAAAGTCTGTGGGCGTTATTTGAGCAAAATAGCTGGAGGCAGAAAATATTCTACAATTACACATTCCAAAAAACCTGTACAGGGAAAAAATACTCTGCAGTTTAGGGTATTTTTAGGTTCACGGAAAGCACAATAAATATTTAACAGTAATAAAAGCACATTTTTCTTATTTGAGGCACTTGATGAACATTCGTTATATCCTACCACAGCCTTGGCTGGGGGTTTTTATTAGGATATTGTCCATGTTTAGGGCTTCTTTTGGCCCTGGGGACAGTAGTCCCAGGTGTCTGGCTGACTGTGGTGGCACCACTGTGCCCAACCCTTCCATGGACCATTTCCTCACTAAGGGAGAGGCTTCCTTGAGCTTCCAGGACCAGGAGCCACCGAGGGTGGTGTGACTGCACCTCCAGCACACCTGGGACTGCCGGCTGCCGTGCGGTGCTCAGATGCCACCCAGAGGGATGGACTTGGTTGATCCCAGGTCCTCCATGCTCCTGTTTCCTTAGCAGCTCAGCCTCTTGCAGCCTTTGCCGCCCACCACACAACCCTGCCAAGGAGAGGAGAGTCTCCTCCCTGAATTGCTGCTCCTCACCAACTTCTTCACGTGCTGGCTGTGCGCTGGGGTGCTTTTCCATGGGGAACTGTGCAGAGAGGGTGGATGCTGGGGGCTTTGGGGCCTGGCTGCACCGAGGGTGACAGACCTGGGGCAGGATTAGTCCTTGCAGCACTGGGGTGTTTATCCACGAACAAACCCTGCAGCCACCTCTCTGCCCAACGAGCTCTTGCCTGAAGAGCTGAGCCCTTCTTCTTCCTCCTGTAGGTTTTCGGCAATATCAAACTAGATGAGGAAAGCCACATCAACCGGCACAACAACTTCCGCAGCTTCCTGGGCTCCCTCATGCTGCTCTTCAGGTAAGCAGCCAGGAAAAAACTCCTTTGAGAGTGTTTTTGGGTGCAGGCGTGCCAGCAGCTGGGCTGGGCAGGTTCTCACTCTTTGCTGGACGTCAGCTTTTGGGGCTAGAGACCAGCTGAGCAAACACACGGCCACAAGAGCTCAGGAGCTCAGGAAGCCAAAAAGAAGGTCTGTCTCCCAGCTCTTTGGACTGGATGGCTGGGCAGGGGGAGCTGCCCCCACATGCCAGGAGCCACACTGGTGCAGGTCCAGCTTGGTCACTGCTGAGCCGGTGCCTTGCTCCTCCGCACACCAGAGGGGTGCGTAATTTGGGCACGGGGTGGCACAGCTTCTTGTGAGGCTTCTCCTGGGGGGATCCTGCTCTGGCTCCGTCCTGTGCCACCATGAGCTGCTGACCGTGGCTCTGTTGGGTGCAGGAGTGCCACGGGAGAGGCATGGCAGGAGATCATGCTGTCCTGCTTGGAGGGCAAAGGCTGTGAGCCAGACACGACGGCAACGTCCGGGCAGCACGAGAACGAGCGCTGCGGCACTGACCTGGCCTACGTTTACTTTGTCTCCTTTATCTTCTTCTGCTCTTTCCTGGTGAGTTCCTGCCCCCTGAGAGCCCCGAGTGTCCCTCTCATCAGCCCCTCCAACCTGCCCCCCTGCCATAGGGTCATCTATCATCTTCCCATGATTACCTTCCCTTCTCTCTCTCCCTCCACTCTCCTTTCCCTGTGCCTTTTTCCCTTTCACTTAGATGCTCAACTTGTTTGTGGCGGTCATCATGGACAATTTTGAATACCTGACTCGGGATTCCTCCATCCTGGGACCTCATCATTTGGATGAATTTGTCCGGATCTGGGCAGAGTATGACAGAGCAGCATGGTATGTAGCCAGCTCCTTCTCTCCCGAGCAACCTCTCAGAGCTGGTTTTAAACAGGCATCTCTCGTGTTCTGCTCTTGGAAAGTGGCTGCGACGCCTGGGACGGTCAGGGAAGAGCTCTTCTTGTTTGCACTTATTACAAGGGCAGCAACCGGTTCCTACAGTGCCTGGTGGCACAGCCACCTTGGATGATGTTCTCTCTATGCCATGGTGTTTATCCTGAGTGCTGGAGGTTCCTGCTCTTTCTGTTGTCCCCAGGCAGTGAGCGCATGCCTCTCAGCCTCTTTCCCTATTCCTGGGCAGCAGCAGGGTGCCTCTGCCCATCGGCTCCATCGCGGGGGCCCCAGCACCTAGAGCTGCCCATCAGAGGGGCTTGTGCCCAACCATGGGGAGATTCTGGAGGTCTCTGCGCTCCTGCCAAATCCTTGTTTGGAGTGTGTTTAGGTATGGGGAGCTGTGTTCCCGTGCTGGCCCATCAGCTCACCCCTCTAGAGATCAGAGGACTTTGTTTCCTGCACTCAGCCCTTTGCTGATGAGGACCCCAGCAAACAGGGCTCCTGTCTGCAGGCAGCAGCTTGTTCCCAGCGGTGGGATGGGTTCCCAGCGGTGGGATGGGTTCCTAGCGGTGGGATGGGTTCCCAGCCGTGGGATGGGTTCCCAGCGGTGGAATGGGTTCCCAGTGATGGGATGGGTTCCCAGTGATGGGATGGGTTCCCAGTGATGGGATAGGTTCCCCGTGGCCATGTGTGTGTTACAGGTGGCTGGGCTTTGTCTCTGCTCCCGCTGCCACTGCTGCTGAGGACGTGTGGTCCTCTGGCCCTTCCAGGGTGACCTGGAGCATCCCTAGGGCAGTGTGGTGCCCGTAGCAGCTCTGGGACCGTGCTTGCCCTCCACTCAGCACCACAAGGGTGCCTCGTGTGGCCCTTTCCTCCCTCCTGCAGCCCAGGGACTGCCTCTTGTGAGCCATGACCCTCTCCTGCTGTGCCTGGGACGGCGGGCGATCTTAGCTTGAGAGCCCTCGGCAGCCACACACACTCCCTCTGGAGACTCTCCATCTCCACTTGCTAATGTCCTGCCCCGCGAGAGACCAACTCCAGCCAAGATATTTTTTTATGCCTAATATCATCAGCTCCTGGCACAGTTTCCTCCACTGTTTCTGCCCAGCCCTGTGCAGCTCAGTGCTGGCCAGGTTCCTCCTTGCATGGCTTCCTCCTTGCTGCTACGCAAGGTCCCCGTGGGCAGGTGGGTTTGCTTGTTAGAGGGTCCATATGCCTTATGCGAAGGGGAAGAGGTCAGCATGGGCGAGCAGATGTCCTGATGGACAACTAGAGAAAGGAGAGGAGGTGAGAGCAGTGAATCCTGGAGCTGCTCAGTGTGGGGCTTCTCACCTGTGGCTTTTGGGGAGGATTTCTTCACACTCGGCACTTCATCCTCTCTCACTGCCCACGCTGGTGCCTGGCTCTCCAGGACAGTCACTGTAAAAGCGTGCCCGAGCTGTCCTATGGAAGCCCCTCTGGCTTCTGAGCAAGCCGTGCTCTTTCATCGGGATGCGTAGCCCATGGCTGGGGGACGCGCACGGGAGCCGGTGGCGCTGCACCCAGGGGGGCAGCCCTGGCCCCCATTGCTGGGCGAGGACTGGGTGAGTACGTCTGAATGGGTGCCACCACCCGAGTGGGGCAGCGGTTCTGCATCCTAACAATGGGGACTGTCACGTGGAGGCCTCGTGGGGAGGCCATTCAACACCAGGGGGGCTCAGGGATGGATTTTGCCGAGACAGCTGGGCTAGCTCTGACTAGCGATGGAGAGGGGATGGAAAAAGAGCAAAGGGAAACCAGAGGCAAAGACGCTGGGTAGGATGGTGGATCTTTGCCTCCTTGCGTGGTTTCCCTCCAAGCTTGTCTAAGGATGCCCAGGAGGCTGCAGCAAGCTGCACCTCAGCACTTCCACCCCACACGGTTCTGCTTCCCAAAGGGCTCTGGTCTGGAGTGGCATGGAGAGCTCAGCATCTGGTGGCCCCTGCATCCTCTCCTGCCAGCTCTCTGCCCCAACTGCTTTATTTTCCGCTGGTGCAGGAGGGATACGGGCCGTATCCTGCGGTGACTGCACCCAGCTCTGGGGAGATGTGCTTCTGCGAGCGAGAAGGGGCGCGTGTATGGGAGGTTTTACTTCTAATAATGTGTACCCTTGGCACAGCGTGGTCTGGTGGTCAAAGCACAGGACTGGACTGAGAGAGAACTAGATGCCAGTGCCCCAGCCACCGGTCACCAGCTGGTCACATTATCTGTCCCCATCTCAGGTTCCCCAGATATTGGAGATACAAGTGACTCAGCTGCCAACCTCCCTGGGACCTTGTGAGGATCAGAGAGTCGGCTGCGCGAGGGCAGGCTCTCTGGTGCTGTGATGGGACACAACCCCATCAAAAGGGCTCACGGTGGCTAAAACCCAACCCAGCTGCAGCTCACCCCATCTCAAATCCCAGCCCCCTCCCACCAGGCGCAGGTGGCCAGGGGCACAATGAGGAAGGGAGATGGGGTGGTGTTTGCTGCCAAAGCTGTCCTTCTCCGGGGCCAAGACGGGTCAGTGTGAGGAGGTACGAGCTGACTCACGGTGCAGAAGGCAGTAGCTGATGCTCACAGCTTTCTCCTCTCTGGGTTTGACAGAGCCAGAGGAGAAAAGGCACGCACCCCCAGGGGTCTTGCCCCTCAGGTGGCCCCAGCATCCCGCGATGAAGCTCCTCATCCTCCCCTCCACCCTCTCAGTGTCCTATTAACCCACCTGTGCTTCCTTTGCAGCGGCAGGATCTCGTATAAGGATATGTACAAATTAGTACGGGTGATCTCGCCTCCTCTGGGCCTAGGAGAGAACTGCCCCTACAGGGTGGCGTGCAAGGTTTGCCTCCCAGTCCTCCGCCACAACCTGGCCACGGGACACACCATCCACCCCTCCTTCCCCCCTGCTCCACCGCCACCGCGCCTCCCGAGGGAACCCTGACGTTGCTTTCCTTCGAGTTTAAAGAGGTCCACGGGCTCCCAGAGCCAGCAGCTGTCCCCCTCGAGGGGAGGCACCAGTGGGGCCAGGGGGGGCTTAGAGCCTCTCGGGGTGGGTTTCAACAAATTGTGTCCCCCCGCCAGCCCCATAGCCCAGCTCCGATGGCGCAGGGAGCCCTCGGAGGGTGCCAGGCCAAATGTCCCTGCTTGGCTTCTCAAAGCGTCCTCACTTGGGAGCAGGAGGATTTTTGGGGACTCAGATGTGGTTTGTTCCTGGGGAGGGAAGGAGGGAGCAAAGGCAGGAGGATGATGGGGACTTTGCCATTGCTTTGGAGAGCGAGGACTTTGGGGGAGGATGGGGAGGGCAGGATGACCCCTCTCTCTACCTGGAGGGCGCTGTGCTTGTACCCACAGACTCCTCCTCAAATGTGGCATTCGGAGGACACACAAACACATCTCTGGGAAGCAGGACTCTTGCTAGTCTTGCCCTTTACTAGGTGGATCTGCTTGGGAGGTGGTGGCACCAGGGCTCGTCTCTGGGGCTCAGCAGCTCCTCT
Source organism: Neomorphus geoffroyi (assembly GCA_033558235.1). NCBI lineage: Eukaryota > Metazoa > Chordata > Aves > Cuculiformes > Neomorphidae > Neomorphus > Neomorphus geoffroyi. The sequence goes on from JAUMJM010000074.1 coordinate 8,280,370, forward strand.
CCCTCTGCTTGACCCAAGCCCCCGGCTGCTGGCCGTGAGTCCACAGCGGTGATTTGGCCTCCTTGTGTCTGTCTCTCTGATTTGCACGTTTTAAAATGTTATTTTGGGGTGACAGGTGAGCAAAATCCTGTGGCTGCCACCTTCTCCAAAGTGCCATGATGCCTACGTCTATGTCCATGGCAGGAAAGGATGAACTGCGGAGCTTGCTTTTCCCTCTGCATCCCTCGCAGAAGATGTGTGAGGGAAGTTCAGGTGCCCCCAGCCCTTGATCTTGGCTCTGCAGAGGAAGAGGGTTCCTCGGTGTGGTGTCGCCATCACATCCTCCTCGCTACGTTCGAAATGCTTTTTCCAGCCAGCGTCCCTGGGACAGGTCTATCACCCTCCACAGCTGGTCATGGGCATGATGCACACGTTTGAAATCTTGAGGTAGACCACCAGAAGTAAAGCAGAGCGAGCGAAACAAGACCTGGACTCTTGGTCATCTCATTTATGAAGAGGTATTTAAGGACAGGAGACTTTTGCAAGGATCTCAAGTGGCTCATCTGTTCAAAGAGGGGCTGCTTGCAGTCTTCCCACTCCTCTCTGCTGCAACCCTGGCACCTTCAGGAGGATTTTCTAGCCTTTCTCAGTTGACATCAAGGCTTCACTGGAAAACACTGCTCTCCTGAGCTGAGTCAACAGGTGCTTAGAGGGGCACTGGGGAAGCGGGAACTCTGCAGTAGTCCAGCCTTTCTCCTAAGTCTGTGGGATGGACAGAAGTGAAGGTGGATAAATGCAAGAGGAGATGGAGGCAAAGAGAGTGAGATAAACTGCCATCACGTGAAGGAGACCATCCTTGTTTCTTCCTTGTGTACCTTGATGTCTTCCTCCCTCTGCACAGGGGCGTTTCAAGGACAAGAGAGGTTTCCAGGGATTCCTGTTGCCTTGGAAGAATTCCCAAAAGGCAACTGATGAAGAAAGAAAACACACGTGGTCATTGCATCTCGCCACCATGGCCCAGATCCCAAAATGTCAACTCAACTTGATTCCCTTTCCGTTTGGTGAGCCTGCCCTGCACACCTCGGTGCACAAATTCACCCTCCTGGAGCCCAAACCCCTGTCCTGCCAGGCAATGGTGGCGACAAGGACTTGAAGAAACATGCACTGAGGTGTTTATGGAGTGTTGGACAGCCTGCTCTGGCCACGATGGTGCTTGGGCAAGTTCAGGACACAGCGTAGAGCAGCATGGTCAGGGGAGCATATCCACTAAGCCACCCACGGGTGGGCTAACAAAGGGGTATTGATGCAGGAAGCCTTCAACAAGCTTTGTCCTTATGCTGGGGAGAGCGGGCGTTGTAACCAGATCTTGCTGGGACTGTATCCTGGCAGCCTGAGCCCCTTCTTGGGGCTGTCTCTGCCTTTCTTCACCCCCTCTGCTCCTAGCAGCAAAAGTGAGCCAAGGCATCGTTTTTGCCCCCTAAAAGTAGCCCTTGAAATGGTCATGGCTCAGGCAAATGCTCCACAGACATTCATGTCCCTGTGGGCATCTATTCCTGAATCAGTTCTCTTATCACTTGCTCTTCTGGTGCTCTGTTCCTATCAGCCTTCTATGGCACAGTACTTAATTCCTAACCACGGGGGGACAGACGTCCCCCAGATTTCCTCCTCCATCGCTCACGAGGTTCTATCAGAGCCCTGGCACTGAGCCATTCCTGCCTGGCAGTTTTACAGACCGCCCTGTGCCGCAGCCTCGGGGCACATCTCCATCCAGGTGCAGGACAGATGGTCAGATCTTCAGCCAAGGATATACCTGTGCTGGGATCAGCTCTTGGGAGTCGTCCTGTTCAGATGGAGGTCGTTCCACCTGCCCTTCTGTGCTTCACGCCACGGGAATGTGGTTTCTGGGCACCGCTGTGCTGCTCAAAACTCTTCTCGATTTGGAGAAGCAGCAAGGTGTGCAGCCCTTCCGTGAGAAGAACTCAGTTCTTGTGTGGTCCTTCTCGGTTACTGATGCAAACTCTTCCTTTCATGGGAATCTGTTCCTCCTCCTTCATTGAGCAGAGAATTTTGGAACAAAAGCAGTGTCTGACACGTGCTGGGCACACGAAACCCCCCCTGCCAGGAAGGGGGGGTGGAAGATCACCATCTTGCTTCCTTTTTGCACTAAAGTTCATGCATCAAAGTTTTTAATTCACCCGCTCCCCTTCAGACACCTGGAGTCAGCGCACATCCAGCTCTGCCGAAGTACTGCTTGTGGACTCCTGGACCTGGCTGTTTCCTCTTGATCGTCCCACTTCATAGTCTCCAGGGTTGTCACCAATCCTCTTTCTAACCTGTTTAGGTGTGTCAGGTCTCAAAGGGGATGGCTTGCCCAGCCTGTTCTGTGCCTGCACCCCGAACAGCTCCCCTTGCTGGTCATCACCATCCTTAGTTCACATCCCAAATGTCAGGACTTAACTTGATGGTGGCCTCTTTGGACAGGGGGCTGCTTCCAAGCCAGCCAGTACCCCCTGAGGAGAGCAGGCATCATCTTCTCCCCTTTTTACGCTGCTCTCAGCCCACGGGTAGAGAATTGGCCAGGATCCCACAAGGAGTGCTTAATTTTTGGGCAGTGCCCTCTGTCCCACACCGTCCTATCTGGGACAGGTTCCTCCCCAGCAGCACCCTCCCAGTCCAGCTGAGAGGGTTGGTGCGTCTCCTGTTGCGAGGTTGCCCTTGGCCATTAACCATCCTCAGCCTTGCAAGTGCAGGTCGGAAGCTTGGCGTGAGGGCAAGAAGAGGTGGCCAAGCTCAGGATCCCTGGGAGATGCTCTTGAGCAGCCTCCTGGATGTGCAGAGAGAGGGAGCACAGCCCAAACATCTCAGCCAGCAGAGGACTCAAGGCTTCACTGGGTGGCCTGGGTTTTGTAGCGTTCCTCACCAGGCGGGTCCTCTCAGAGCAGAGGAGCGCGAGGTGGGGGTCGGTCCTAGCTGCCTCCCTTGGGAAACCCAAACGAACCCCAATGTTGGAAGGCCCAAACAGCTGCCTCTGCTGAGACTCTTTAAACTCCAACCTGGTGGAACTTGCAGCCGCATGCGGGAGAGAGCCAGGGCGGGAGCATGGCATGTACAACTCTTTTCCTCCCGGTTTTGTTGGGTTTTTTTTCAGCCAATTCAGCATGCCTTTTGCACTGGTGCATGGTGGGAAAGTGGTCCATCCGCAGAGCCAGACGGAAGCAACTGGGCATCTTCCTTTGACAAGTGACCCTGGCCCACTGCCTTCTATGCAAGATGCTGCCTCCCAATTGCATAGACCTTATGAGCTGGGGATACACAGCCTTCTGGCTATGGGTTAGGTGGCGATGCGAAGCCATATCCAGGCATCCCCCCCCGGGAGGGAAGACGCTCCGGAGGCCACAGAGCACTGTGGTGCAAACCACCGTTTTATCTCAAATAACCCATGGCTCGAGTGCCGTGTATCTGATTTATACCACTCGCACACAGCCCTGGAACCTGTGGGACAAGGTGGGGGCTGCTGGAGGGCTTTAGGAAAGGGGCTGAGCCCAGAGAAGGACTCCCAGGCTGCTAGGGAGACAGGCGCTTGCGTCCAGCAGCACAGAGAAGAGGGGTGAGTTGCTTTCTGCCGGCATTCCTGGGTCTGTGTGAGCAGTGCTATAAATCGTCATCAGGACAGTCTCTCACGTATGATTTGCCTTGATTAACGGGTTTCCTATTCTTTTCCTGTTTGTCCGTTTGTTTTTTCTCTCCTGTTTTCCTGTACTATTTTCGTTTGTACGTTTTTCTGCTCTCTGGGAATGCCTCCTCTCTCTCTGCATCTCCCTCCCTCCCCTTCCCCCTCCATGAGCAGTGGCCGAATCCATTACACTGAGATGTATGAAATGCTGACTCTTATGTCACCACCGCTAGGCCTCGGCAAGAGATGTCCTTCCAAAGTGGCCTATAAGGTAGATCAACCCTTCCTTCTACGGGGGCTAGAGCCGAGCAGGAGCTGGGGCTCGAGGGAGCTGCGGGAGGTGGGGCTGGGGGGGAGCTGGGAGCGCGTTGGGGGCATCCAACGCGTGTTTAGCTCGCTCCTGGTGTGCGTAGAAGAGTCCTGGCCATGCTGGCTGGTCTCCATCAGCCGAGGACGTGACACTGCTGCTGTCACTCGCAAGCCTGAGGGTCTCTGGGGTGGCAGATCGCAGTGGAAGAGGAGAGGCAGGATCAGCAACAGTGTGGAAGTGGGAGGGTTGGAGGAGATGAGGTGAAGAGCAAGGCCGTAGCACAGCTGGGGGGGTGGGATGTCCCCAGGAGCCCTCTGACCCAAGCTCATCCCCTGGCCTTGGAACCGTCCTTGCACACAGAAATGGAGCTGAGGCCCATGGAGATGGGAAGCAGGTGGGCAGCAAGGACGTGTCCTGTAGGAGCAGCTCTGCAGCGCGAGGAGCCAGGTGCATCACCTGCTCTCCCAAGGATGGTTTGTGCCAGGCAAAGCTAGGTGCTCTCAAAAGGTGGTTTTACCCCCTTGTCCCTCCTGGGCTGGTGGCCCGTAGTCAGCTGGCAGCACAGGCACAGCGGGCTCCCGACTGCGCAGGCGTGGAACCGGAGCGCAGGAAACCCTTAGGGATGTGGGGTGAGAGCTGCGTGGCTTTACTAAGGGCAGCGGTTGGTAGGACAAGCCCTGCAGGTACAGAGCAGGGTGTTGCCCAGGTTTGGAGCAAACTGAAGCGTTTCTTGGCCAAGGGCTGCTGCCTGCAGCCCTTTCAGCAGCACTCAGGGCTGGTGCAGGGGGCGTTCTGCACACCTGCCAACACGCTGCCACCCTCTCCAGCTCCCAGGTGTTTGTTCACGTGTGCATACATCCAGCATCACACTTTTCTAGGAGAAAAAGGGAAACCTGAAGGCAGGGAAAGAAGAGGAGAAGCCAGGGGAAAATAAACGGGCAAGGAAGGGATGGCCCAAGATATTCACAAAGCAAAATATACTCTCTGGAAAGTGGATCTGGTCACTTCAGTTTGCACCCCACCTGCCCAGGGTGGGGAAGGAGCATGGCGTGTCTAACCTGCCTTGGTTGCCCTTCTCTCTTTCCTTCTGCACTTCTTCTACCCCTCCTTCCCTCCCCTCCCCTTGGATAATTTGGACCCTGTGCATGTGCTGGCAAACTTCATCTCTGAAAGACGCAAAAAGGGAGCGCCAGGATGTAGCATGCTAGAGGAATCCAGCCGATCTGAAGTCCCTGAAGGTTAGGGACCCTCCTCTCCCCTGCCCCAGGTGGGAAGGGTTGAGAGCTGGAAAGCCAAACGACCTGGGAACGGAAACCTGAGCCCCCTCTCCTCTTCCCGAGCGTTCCTCACGCCTGCATCCCTGACGGATCCGGTGCGTCTTCCCAAAGGTGCCGGGATGTGCCATGGCAGCCCCGGTGCTGTGGGGAGGGGGGCTCAGGGGCTGTTCCTGGGGTGCAGGAGGAGCCCTGGAAGGCAGTGAGCCGGTGTCCTGGGGTGGAAGGAGCCAGGGGGGTGGCGGGGTGATCCTTGCCCTTCTTTTTTGGCTGTGCTGTTTTGACACTCTTTGTTGCTTTTTATTTTTTATTTTTTTATTTTTTCTTTTTCCCTTTTGTTTAATGTTTAATTTCTTTTCCTCCAGCCTGGTCGATGTGTTTTTCGATATTGTTTTCCGTCCGCTGTTTTCTTCTCTCTCTTGCACAGAGACTGGTGCTGATGAACATGCCCGTGGCCGAGGACATGACGGTCCATTTTACCTCCACCTTGATGGCGCTGATACGCACGGCCTTGGACATCAAAATTGCCAAAGGTAAGGTCGGTAGGGGAGAGCGGAGACGGAGCCAGGAGGGTTTCAGAGTGTCCAGCTCTCATCCTTTGAGAACATCACAGGCAAATTGGAGCTGGATGCCCAGAGCCTGGTATGTGGAGCGATTACCTTGCAGGCAAATTTCAGCTGCTCTGTGTAAAAAAGTCTGTTTCCCAAAGGAAGAGGTGGCCAGTTCCCCACTAGAAGCTGCTTCTGAAGAGTAAAACCTTCTTGATGTCTACTACGTAAAGAGACAAGAGAGAGAATTCCCCTTCCTCCCCACGTACAAAACCAAACCAAGGGGGGGAAAAGATCACAGAAATCTTGCTCTTAGGGAAGATAAAATGGTCAGAGCAGGAAAATCTGCTTTGTTGTTGTGCTGGAAACACTCTGATTTATCAGATCAAAAGCTTTCTGCAGAAATACGCCATTTCCAATAAAGCGTCCCCTGGGAACAGCTCAGCTTTTAGAAGAAAACCCAACCCAGGGCGAGGAATGAGCAGAAGCCCCGTGCTGAGACAGCTTCTCGAGTTCAAGCCCATCTAGAAAAAGCAGAGATCTGAACCGTGTTTGCTACAGCTCAGTCGAGTTGTCCCAGCCTTGGGTGTCTCTGGTTGGTGTGTGTTGACAGTCGCCTTTGAGCTTGGCTCCTCCTTAGCTCAGCAAATCCTTTCATCAGGGGCCAGAGAGCTCTGCTCTCCTCTCGCGGGATCGCAGGGTATTTAAGTTTTTCAGCCAAGTGAAGCTGCTCTTTCACCAGCACATGATCCGCTCGCCAGAAGAGAGAAAGTGGGGCAGCAGCAGGTGTGTGTGGGCTGGAGTAGGATTGGAGCCGCAGAGACGGGCCCAAGGCAAGCTTGAGGATGGCAGCTTTGAGTGGGAGGGCAGGGGATGGGGAGACGGAGGCACATATGGAAGGGAGGGTAGGAAAGTTTCCCTGTGAGAGCAGGAGACCAGGCTCGCTGATGCAAGTTGGCCCTCCCAGCCCAGAGAGCCGGTTGCTGCTTGTGAACTTCACTTTAGGAAGGGAAACAGGTGGCTTTGGTTGGACATCGGTGCCAGGTCTTCATGTGTGTTGGCCATTTTTTTCCTTGCTCTTCCAGGTGGTGCAGATTGGCAGCAGCTGGATTCCGAGCTTCAAAAGGAGATCCTGACCATTTGGCCTCACCTGTCCCAGAAGATGCTTGACCTGTTGGTACCCATGCCAAAAAGTGAGTCTCTGGGGGCTGTCGGCACTGCTAAGTTCCCATCATACCTGCAGCAGCTTCTTCCCAAAGGGAGGTGGGGATCAGGCAGCTGGGGAAGAAGGAGAAGGCTTTGTGTTGCTACAAGCTTGGCGTCTGCCTCGCTCTTCCTGGCTGCTTGGGAACCGTCTTGAAAAACACGCAGTTTGCAGCGATCTGCTCCTGCCAAAGCCGGAGTAAATCATCTCTGGAACATACATGAGCAATCGCTCGCTCTGTTGCATCTGATGATGTGGTGAGGATGTGTGTCTTGGTGTTGGGTGACGATACCTTCAAGCCATCTCCATCCGTTCTGTCCCCGTGTGGAGTGCCTGGGTGTCCAGCTCTCTCTCTTTCGGGATGGTGAGCAGAGTCTGAGGGTCCCTAGGGTGTCCCACGGCAGGGCTCTTCCTGAGATCCACGGTGGTGCCTTCAGACCCTCTTCCCACCCCTCTCACCCTCTCAGCCTCTGACCTGACTGTTGGGAAAATATATGCAGCCATGATGATCATGGATTACTACAAGCAGAGCAAAGCGAAGAAGCAGCGGCAGCAGCTGGAGGAGCAGGTGAGGCTCAGTGAGGGCACACGGTGGGCAGGGTGGGGGCGTTCAGAACAACCTTGCTGCTCCCTATCTCATCCCAACCCAACGTGCAGCCAGCTGCGTGGGGAGCAGCCGAGGGCTGCGGATGGTGGTACAGGTCGAGGTTTGGAGGCAGGCGTCCGTGTATCCTTGGTCCTAAACAGGGAACAAGAGCGTGCCATGGCCTTCCCAAGCAGCGGCGGCTTGGGTGGGGAAGCACTGGAAGTTCACCTGCATTTCCTACAGGCTCAGCTTCTCCCTTTCTTCAATACAGAAAAACGCCCCCATGTTCCAGCGCATGGAGCCGTCCTCCTTGCCGCAGGAAATCATCTCGAACGCGAAGGCTTTGCCTTACCTGCAGCAGGACACCCTCTCGGGCCTGTGAGTATTGCCCTGAGAAGGACAGAGGCGGTCCTGTCTCTTTTCTGTTCCTGCAGCCCTCGTTTTGTTCTCTGGAGCTGGCACTGGGATGCACAGAGGGTTAAAGAACTGACAGGAGCAGGGGAAACCCAGTACGGGGCAGAAAGTTCCTGGCACAAAGCTTTTGCAGGACCCCAGGCAGCTGCTGTGCGTCAGCATCACCAACAGCAGCCGGGGTGGCTAAGGGGAACGGCCAGGTGTCCGCGTGGAAGCTCTTCTTGCAGGCCCATCTCAGCACTAAGTGCAAGCTTTCTTACCCAGGAGGGTCTGGGATGGACCTGAACCTCAGGAGCAGCAGCTCCCTGGGTGGTGCAGGGTCGTGGGGGATCCCAGCACCCTGGCTGGTGGGAATGAGATGGTGGGAGTCGCTGGCATCACACTTGGGATGTCCCCACTTCTGCCACGGCACCTGAGGCACTGGTGTCCTCTCCTGCCTGGGCACCACTTCAGCTCTCCGGGGAGCATCACGTTTGTCCTGGAGGTCTCGACAGCCCGGGAGGAAGGCACGGGGGCTCCCAGCTCTGAGCCACTGGAGAGGTGATGCCAACAATGGCAGCACCCAGCCTGTGGCCTCCCTGAAGCTGGGCTGTTTTCACAGGAGCAGCCGAAGCGGGTTCCCCTCGCTGAGCCCTCTCTCGCCACAGGAGATCTTCCAGCTGGCATGCATGGACCCGGCCCAAGGGCAGTTCCAGGAGCACCAGTCTCTGGTAAAGTCACGCACTGCCTGGCAGGTGCTGCCCTGTGGTCCCAGAGTGGATGCTGGTGGGCAGGGGGAGGTGGAGGTGTGCACGGCAGTGCAAAACGCTGCTCCCTGCCCCTGTGGCAGCGAGCACAGCAGAGGGATGGCACCTGCTGGGTGCCCAAAGCAGGGGACAAACACCCCTGGGCATCCCCTAGCTGGGGCTGTGGCCCCTTGCCTCTGTGTGGGCACTGGGGACGCAGCCATCCACGGACCAGCCCTGGCTGGTGGGGCCCCGCAGCAGCTCTTGGGGTCAGAGCTCAGGGTTTGATGTCCTGCAGTAAAATATCCTTCTCTTCACAGGCTGCTCCTTTTTTTTCCCCACTGAGCGCTCGTTTCAGTGGGTTGCCCCGTGCCAAGTGATGGTATCTGGTGTTTTTGAATTCATGTTCATTTTGTTGTCGGTGCTGGTGTCCCCGGTCCCAAAGCAAGCTGTCAAACTGTCTCCAACGGGAGCACCCCCCTCCGGCCTCCCACGCACGGGGACTGGCAGCAGTGTCTGTCTGTCTGTCTGTATATATATACATATCTCTCTATATCTCTCTCTCCATGTCTGTGTGTGTGCACTCGGGCACCACCCCGACACTTTTCGGAGCCAATGTTGTACCACTGTGCATCTCCAGCCTGGTCCATGTCCCTGGGTGCTGTAGTACCCCGTGCGTCCCCTGCCATGGCCACTCTGCCAACACCAACACCCTGCCAGCGGGGAGGTGGCAGGTGGCACCCCCTTTCCCTATAAAGTCACCTTTCAGCAGATCTCAAGGATCACTGCCCACCTCCTGTACCACCAAGTCAAGAGAGTCCCATAAACTGGGAATAAATTAAAGTGCCAAGGTGCCACGGCCAGCGTGCCCTCTTTTCATGCAGATCTGGCCAGAAAGCAGGGTCAGAGAGAAAAATCCCACACGTTTTTCCCTTTCTGGCAAAAGCAGAAGGAGTTAAAGCCCTGGCAGTCAGGGCATCACCAGATTCAGGCAGGGTTTCTTTCCACCGTTGGAAGGAAAGATGTGCAGGATGAAGTGGCCACCAGACAAGCCTGCAGCACCACACCTGGGCTCACCTGCAATGGATTGTGAATCAGAGACTATTTTTCAGTGTAGATGTGACAGAAGATGTGTCTTAGACTTCCTTTTTGGCCCGCTTAGAATCCAGCCCCGGTTGAGCGAGCGGGGCCGTTCCCTGCACGTGGGGCAGAAGCAGAGTCCTGCCCTGCTCCAACCCCATCCCAAGAGCTTGGCTGTGTGTTTGTTTCCAGGAGCCTGAGGTTAGGGAGTTTCAAAGAGTGCAGCCCACTAACCGTGGCAGCTACCTTCCCGTGGACACTCAGGACCACGCTGTCTCTGGGAGGGCCTCCTCCATGCCTCGTCTCACTGTGGATCCCCAGGTAAAACCAAGCAAAGCCACCACGGGCGCTGGGTCCAAGCAAAGCCTACCAGGTAACACCGGGACTTCACGCTGAGCGAGTCCTGCGAGCCCCGTGGCTTCCCCAGCGCCTCGGTATCGGAGCGTCTCCCCATCTTTTGGGCGCGGCACGAGCAGGAGAGCTGTTGCTGTCCTGTGGGGGGGACACCAGTGACCGGGAGAACTGATGTCCTGGCTCATGTGGGAGGTCCGCTGTGGAGGAGGGCCTGTGGAGGGAGCTTGGAGGGTTCCCTGCAGTGGGACACCCCTCTTTTCCTCCAGCTCTGGGTGATGGCTGAGGTTTGAGGGGTCCCAGCCCAGTTGTCAGATGATCTCCTAGGTGATAAAATGCCTTTTCCTTCCTTTCCTGTTGTCCCAATGCACACGCTTCTCCATCTGTCCGGGGGAACCCAGGCCACATCTCACCTCCTTGTTTGTCTCTCCGGTTTCTCTGTTGGTCTGTCTTGTACTTGGCCTCCACCGCGACACAGATGCTCTTGTGAGGGTCGGTTGTTCTGTGAAATCTCTGGGTCTGCTTTCTCACAGAGGTCCTGCTGTCGGTGCTGGTGTGACATGTCCTGGCACTTGGGAGGGGCGTCAGGAGGAAGGGTGGCTTTGTTTGGGGGCCTTTATTGACCACTTGGCAGCGGAGGAGATGATGAGAAGGAGGGGATGGGAGCAGGAGGGGGACGGTGCCAGGAGAGGAGGTAGGGAGAATGGCCCGGGCAGCAGAGGCAGAAACCTGCTAGAATAAAGCAAAGGAAAATATAGGAGGTGATGGTTTCCATGAAATGTGTGAGAACACAAGCTGGAAGGAAAGGAGAAGGAAGGAAGAAGAAAGGAAAGGAAAGAGGAAAGGAAAGAGGAAAGGAAAGAGGAAAGGAAAGAGGAAAGGAAAGAGGAAAGGAAAGAGGAAAGGAAAGAGGAAAGGAAAGAGGAAAGGAAAGAGGAAAGGAAAGAGGAAAGGAAAGGAAAGGAAAGGAAAGGAAAGGAAAGGAAAGGAAAGGAAAGGAAAGGAAAGGAAAGGAAAGGAAAGGAAAGGAAAGGAAAGGAAAGGAAAGGAAAGGAAAGGAAAGGAAAGGAAAGGAAAGGAAAGGAAAGGAAAGGAAAGGAAAGATAAAACAACAGTGTGAGTGGGGAGAGAGGGATTGAGCACAGGGGAAGGGGACATGGGAAGAAAGGAGGACTTCGTAGGACCATTGCTGTCACTGGGAGAATGGCAGCAGCCAGGAAAATAAACACAGAGCAAGGAGCACTGGAGAATCCCCTCTCTCAATGATTTCTTCTTCCATGTCTCTGCTCCACTCAGTCCTGTTTTCAACTTGGGGAGGGATGCTGAGACAGCTGGGGCAACAGCCTGGTCTCCCCCACGTCCTCACCCCCGGGCAGGGCGCTGCTGCTCTCCCCCGACACAACGCCCTGGGCTGAGTCACAGCCGCCAGCTGTTCCAAGCCAAGGGGGCCGTTCCAAGGGCACAGGGGGCTCACAAGCACAAGACCTAAACCCTACTTTTCCCCCACCCCTGATTCGTGCAAAGGTTATCTGGGGTGCTGTGCCCACGCTGGCCACCCCTCCACCCTGCATCTCCCCACCCTGGAGCCGGTGTTGGCAGGTGAACCAGCCTGGCGCTGGCGCTGACCCCCTTCCCGGGCGGCCGGGGTTGCTTGCAGGTGGTGACAGACAGCAGCTCCATGCGGCGATCCTTCTCCACCATCCGAGACAAGCGCACCAACAGCTCCTGGCTGGATGAGTTCTCCATGGAGCGCAGCAGTGACAACACCTACAAGTCCCGCCGGCGCAGCTACCACTCCTCGCTCCAGCTCTCTGCCCGACGCCTCAACGCCGACTCAGGTGAGTAAGGGCAGCTGGTCCCACCCCACCCTCAATGCCAAAAATATCCCCAGCCGAGCATTCCTTGCTCCTGGGGACGGGACAGTGGGCACTGATGGGGGTGTCTTGCAGGCCACCGGTCCGACGGGCATCGCTCGGGTGGCAGGGAGCGGGGCCGATCCAAAGAGCGCAAGCATTTGCTGTCCCCCGATATCTCCCGCTGCAATTCAGAGGAGAGGAGTCCCCAGGCACACGACGAGTCGCCGGAGCGGCGGCGCGAGTCCCGGTCACCCAGCGAGGGCAGGTCACAGACACCCAACAGGCAGGTGGGTGACAAAAACCCCTTCCTGAACACGAAGGGAAGCACGGAAAAAGCTCCTTGCCAAAAGCCCAGATAAGCCCCAACTCTGGGACCAGCACACTTTGTCTCCTCCCAGTGAGACATTCCTGTGTCCCCTGTGAGCTGAGCAGGTTGGGGCTGCTTGTGCAGCCTGCAGACCATTTGGGGAGAGGGCTAGATCTCCATGCTGATGCTCTCACCACTCTGGCACTCACTCCCTGCAGAGTTCAAGTTGTCCCAGCTGCACAAGCCTGGAGATGCCAGTGCTTGAGTGTGCTTGAAGCCCATGGAGATGTTGCCCAGGAGCTGGCAAACCATTAGCCCTTCCTGCAGCGAGTTTGCAGGTGCTTTTTACTTTTGACCACCAAGAACAGACACCATCCTCGTCCCTGGAGCAGCCTCCGAGGCAGGGACGGGGCAGCAAGGGCACAGCGGGGTCTGTTCCACGCAGGAAGATGCTGTGGGGAGCCCAAGCTCAGGGTGGAGGGGAGGTGGGTACGTGGCACTGCCCGTTGCCCCTGTATTCCCCAGCGTGTCTTGGCGCCTTGCAGGGAACGGGCTCGCTGAGCGAAAGCTCCATCCCCTCCATCTCGGACACCAGCACCCCGCGGCGAGGCCGCCGCCAGCTCCCCCCGGTGCCCCCCAAGCCGCGTCCCCTCCTCTCCTACGCGTCCATGCTGCGACACGCTGGAGACGCCTCGCCACCCCCCCGAGGAGAGCGAGGGGGGCTCGCCGCTCCTCTCCTCCACCCTGGAGCCCAACGCTGCCGGCCTGACCGAGTCTTCCAGCTCCCCCGCGGGGAAGCAGAGCCGGCAGTCCACCCCGCAACGTTACATCTCAGAGCCCTACTTGGCCCTTCACGACGACTCGCACGCCTCAGACTGCGGTGAGGAGGAGACGCTCACCTTTGAGGCGGCCGTCGCCACCAGCCTTGGCCGCTCCAACACCATCGGCTCGGCCCCACCGCTGCGGCACAGCTGGCAGATGCCCAACGGGCACTACCGGAGGCGGAGGCGAGGAGCAGGGCAGGGCGTGATGTGCGGGGCCAGCATCGATGTGCTCAGCGACACCGAGGAAGACGACAAGTGCTAGAAGCTGCCCCCCACCCCGTCTCAGCTCCCCGTCGCCCCACCGCCGCCTTGCCCCTCTCCAATGCATGCTCTTTGCCACGCCTGGGAATGAAACAAAACCAAATGCAGGGGAAAAGGAGAAAACCAAACCGACCGGAACGGAGGGGAAAAAAAAAAAAAAAACCATGAAAAGAAAAAAAAAAGTCTTTGTGCAAAAAAAAAAATTAAAATCTGTCAACTTTCATTTATTACTATCACTTTTTTTTTCTGCACAGAGAAGCATTTGATGGGCAGCGGAGCAGCCTGGCTGGGTGCGAGTGAGAGCTCCCCCGGCTGCAGCCCCGCCCGCCGCTCTGTAGCGAGACCCCTGGGAAGGTTCGTCCCAATGGTTTTCGGCTCCCTGAGGCTGGAGAGTCCCAGCGAAGGATTTCGGGGGCCCCCTTCGCTCCGTCACTCAACCTCGTGCTGCTATGGCTTTGAATTTTCCTCCTCGAGGGTCTCATCCAGCCCGGAAAAGGGGCGAGGTGATGGTGGGGTGAGGGGGGCCAAGGGCTAGGGGTGCTCCAGGCAGACCAGAGCGGCTCTACCTGCCAGGGTGGGAGGCTAACTGAAGCCAACTGGTTTGTACTGGGCAGGTGGGAGCAGGGCGGCGGCTCAGTGCTGCCGAATGTATCCCGTCTCCTACCGACTTATAGTTATTTCTATATGGAGAACTCTAGGTGTGCGTGTGTGTGTACATACGGTATGTGTGTGTATATATATTTATATGCTGTATATATAAAGATATACACATACATGGAATTGTTTCAGTCATCTGACAAGCCTTGGGGAACCCCCTTGGGGGTTTTTGCTGCCTGCACCCCACTTGGCGGGGGCAGAAGTGAGCCTAGCTGAGGGGCTGCTGCGTGCTCGTCGCATTGGGAATGTCATCCCGTTCCCCTTGCCTCATCCCAGGTGCTTCCAGTGGTGGGAGTTGTGTTTTCTCCATTAAAGGTGGCTGTGGTGAGGGGTTTGGGGGCAGCTCTTGGGGCCATGCAGTGCCCACAGGAATGGGATGCCCAAGCGACAGGGACCAGGCTGTCCCTGGGGTACGGCTTGCTTGGCACTGGTGGTGCTAAGGGGGTGATGGCAAATCTCTCAGAGGCCTTTTTGCTGTGTTTTCCCAGGAAAGGAATTTCCCACGTCCGCAAGGAAGAGAAGATGATGAGAGTGTGTGATGGTACCCTAAGATATGGTCTCTTAGCAGAGGAGCCTGGCTTTGGCACCCCCCCGCCTCAGTTTCCTCTGCAGCCCCGGCCCTGGCGTAGGGGTGGCAGGTGGGGGCTGGAGAGCCAGCAGGGATTTGCGAGAGGACAGTGGTCCGGGGAGTGAGCAGGGTGGCTCTCGCCTCCTGCAAATCCTGAAAATGCAGCACGGGGCTGCCTGCAGTGCTGGTCATTAATTAATCTGGTCGTTAATTAATCTGGTCATTGCGTGCTGTCAGCTCGAACGATCCCCGTGCAGCTGGTGCGGGTGCTTTGCCTGCCAGCCCAGGGAGATGCTGGTGGCCTCGTGGTGATGGGTGGCTCACCCTGGTGATGACTGGGGTGTTTCTGCTGGGCGTGCAGTGAGTTGTGTCTGTCCTTGGCCCAAGCGTTGTCCTGAGGAGCCTCGGAGAAGGGATTGCTCCGTGGGCTGGAGGTCTGGCTGGTGTGGTTGGACTGGGCATGGCCACGTGTGGAGGTGGGACACGGCCCTCGTCCTGCCCATGGTCTGCTCTGCTGTGCTGCCGTGGCCAGGTCCCTGGGGCTGCCTCTGGCCCCTCCAGCCAGCCTCTGGCCAGGCTTTGCTTTGTTCCCCACCACCCGGGATAACCCAGGTCTTCTCCTGACCAAAAAAAAATGCTATGGGCTCAAACTGCTCCTGTCCTGCATGTGCAGATCAGCCCCTGCCCTGCTTTGTGAACTCCCCAGGAGGAGCTCTGCTTTGTGAGAAGCAAATCCCGCCAGCTCCAAAGGCTGCCCCGCTCCTGGGCTCCTTCATGGACCAAACCCCTCTTTCTAACGGTCAAACCATCCTCTGCGCACCCAAGCAGCGAGTTTTGCTTATGGGGCCAAAAACCTTCTGCTGCCTTGATCGGTCCCTGCTGGTGGGTGACACCTCGGCCGTCCCTGCTTTCCGAGCAGACACTTCCAGCTGCCAAATGATAAAATCAAGCCCCTGGGAAGCCCTCGCCATCGCTCTGGCCCAGCTCCTGCATCCCTAACCCCAGCGCCTGGGGCCAAGCCATGCCTGGCGCAGACACGGGGAAGGTGGTGATGGGCACGGGCATCCCCTGTCCCCACCCAGCCAGGGGTCCCTGGCTTCCACCCGAAGCTGCTTGGTCTTGTGCCAGAGTTTGGGGGAGTCAGGTGTGACGGGCAGAGTGGGACCGGGTGGGGGCCGGGGCCAGGGATGTGGTGGTGCTGGGAGCCGGGGGAGATGATGCTCTAAATATAGGTGCAGGCATCGTCTACTTCTAAATGCAGCAAGGTGTCTGACAATACCCCGGGCTCTGAGTAACAACCCACGGGGAGGGGAGGAGGCGGCTTTTTGTGTCTCTGCCTGTTGGGTGGGAGGGAAGGAGGGAGGGATGCTTTCAAAGCGGGGGCAACGTTTCATGCAGATTTCAAGCTTCGGGCATTTTTCTTGCCTTGGCCTCAGCTCTGGCGAGCGGCGCGCGGCGATGCTCTGCAGGGGTGGTACGGGCTGGGGAGAGCCCCTTCGGGGCCAAACATGAGCTTTTTTGGCATGTAAGCCCTGTGTTTTACTAATGTATAGAAACTGTGTGAAGCAAACCCTTTTTATCCCGGGGGGGGCTGAAAAGGCCCCCTCCCGTCTCGTCTGCAGTAGCCAGTGGTTCTGCTCCCGCGGCACGAGGACAGGCGGGGAGCCACGGGGACAAGGTGGCACCTCTAAAGCACGTGTCTCAAACCAAAAACAACCCCCAGGAGAACTGCAGGAAAGACTGCACCGAGGGGGAAGGAAAAACAGCCCCGAGGTGCCATCGCAGCCGGCGTCTCGCTGTTCAAGATGCTGGACTCTGCTGCCGTTCAATCTCTTGTCCATGGGTTTTTGGACTCCATCACCTCACGGACACCAGGGATCTGCCGCCGCGCTTGCCGTCGGTGGCTGCTGGCTGTGTTTGACCATGGGAGGGAGGATAAAAAAGGGAAGACTGAGTTTCAACCTCTGCCTGCACAGGACAAGCCCCTGCCCGGGCAGGAATTCACCAGTAGCATGCAACTGTTTCCCAGTTTGGTGCTGGGACTGGGCTCAAAGCCTCGCAAAGCTCCTGGGGGGACCATGAAGGGTGTGCGGGGAGATGAGGCAGCCCCAAAGCATGGAGCCCCACTGTCTCCTCCAGACTGGCTGTCCCAGCCCCATCCTCCTGTCACCCTGCGGGGCCTCGGAGGGCAGAGACAGCCTGGTGTGGGGCTGGCAGCTCCTGGGGCCAAGGGAGGGTGTGTGGGAGATGCCCTGCCTTCAGCCCCCGGGCGCTGGGGCAGGGTGTTGTAACATAACATGCTCATTCGGACCCAAAAGGGGAACCGAACCGACCAACGGTGATGTACAACTTCAATGTTTTTTTGTCAAAAGGAAAGAAAAATAAAACCTTGTTGTAAAGAACCACCATGGGCACCGTCTCGTTGGCACCCCCTCACGCTGGCAGGGCCACTGGGCCCCCGGCTGAGATGCTGAACCCTGCAAAAGGCCCCCATGAAAGAGAGAGGGCAGCACACAGCCTGTACTGGGCAACCCCATCACACAGAAGGGGGAGGTCCCAGCATGGGCACAGGGGTCACCTCCTGCCAGTGCTGCCCTGGCATCCCTATGGTCCCCAGGCAGGGTGTGGGGGGCTGCAAATGAGGGAGGCAGGGAGCACATTTGGGAAGGGTGGTCACCTTGGGAAGGCTGTGGCTCATACCTGGCTGCTTCTAGACATGCCAGAGGGGGGGCTCAGTGGATCTGAGGGCACCAGGGGAGCTGGGGCTGGGAGACTGAGGAGCTGTTAATGGTGGCACAGCAGCAAAGTGACCCGGGAAAGCCAAGAGCATTGCAGTGACATCGCATTTTTCAATGGGGAGAAGGCTCTGGGGAGCCCTTAGAGCCGCCTCCAGCACTGGAAGGAGCTCCAGGAAAGCTGGGGAGGGGCTTTTTCCAAGGGCCTGGAGTGACAGAGCAAGGGGGAACGGCTTTAAACTGGACCAGGGAGGATTTAGATTGGACATTAGGAAGAAATTGTTCATGATGCAGGTGGGGAGGCCCTGGCACAGGTTACCCATGGAAGCTGTGGCTGCCCCATCCCTGGAGGTGTTCCAGGCCAGGTTGGATGGGGCTTGGAGCCCCCTGATCCCGTGGGAGGTGTCCCTGCCCATGGCAGGGGGTGGCACTGGATGGGCTTTGGGGTCCCTTCCAACCCAACCCAACCCAACCCATTCCATGGCTCATGGGTGAGTTGTCAAGCAAAGATGCTGAAGTCAGGTCTTATATTTCATTTTTGCAGAACTGTTTAAAGTACAAAAAGTTCTCCAGCAGTCAAAGGCGAGTCAGCAGCCTGTGACAGCCTGCAAGCTGAGCACGAGTGACAGGGATACTTTATGGCTTTTCAACAGGACTCCTCTTTTTCTTTCCTGTTGATGGGAGAGGGCTCTGCCAGGAATTGCTCACAGAAGAATGAAGACAATTGCTCTGCTCATCTGGACCACTGTGAGATGAGCTTACCCTCTGTGCGTCCCATGTGCTGCCCCTCTCCATGTGGTGCCACCAAGAACCAAGGCCAGATGTTTCCTGTAGGAACTGCCTTTCTGTTGCCCTTCTCTTTGCGCATCTCTCCCTTTATTTCCCAAATGCTGTCATATTTGGTTTCCAATTCTATGGTTCACAAAGTGCTAAAAACCATATTTTCAGTGGCCCCGTAGGGACATCACCCAGGAGATGGCCCAGCTTTGAGGGCACTTGCTTGGGCTCTGGCTGCAGTGATAGCCAGGGACTGGAGGCTGAAAAGCACGTTTCTATTTTAGAGCCAAAAAAGTGGTCTGCATCCCTGACTGTGAAGGAGGCTCTGCAGGGTGATGATGCCTTCATCATCGCTGAGGGCTTTGCACTGGCTCTGGAAGCAGTGCAAGGAGAGAACCTCCTCCTCTGTGGGCCAGAAGGCCTGCACTGACAATTTCTGAAGTGGGTGACATTGAGTATGGATTGACCCAAAGGCTTTGAAAACAGGACGGAGTGTGCAGGTCTCCAATGGACCAGTGGAGCCCTGCCTGGGATGCTGGTGCCAGGAGGAGAGATGGATGCAGCTAACAATGCTTAACCTCCTCTACCACCTTTCCCCCAACATAATTGGAGCCATAAAAAAGATACCTGCAGGGACGGTAGAACTTCCCCTTAGCAAAAGAAACTGGTGCTGCAAAACGTGGAGCCTTCACTATCGGAGAGCAAGCGCTCTGCCTGGCAGGCACAGAGGCTAAAAAAAGCCCCTTGACAAATGGAACAGAAAGGTTAAAATTATCTGTACATCATCTGAATAACAATGGCAATGCAGATTGTACCTGCTTAGAATAGCTCAGGAGACAGGGGATAAATTAGGAACAAAAGTACCCCAGAAACAGATGCTGCTGGCGTGCGGCTGGGGCTGCGCCTCCTCACCCGTCCTCGGGAGCTGCAGGAGATGGGGCCACCAGAAGCACCAAAACCTGGCCCTTGTGTGCTCCTCTCTTTGCCCACGGGTGCTCCGTGGGCCTTTCAGTCTCAGGTCGTGGCAGAGGTGGGGTTTGGGCTCCCAGGGTGTGGGAGCAGTCCCTGCTGGCAGTACCAGCGTTGCAGTGAGTGTTGTGCACAGCTCGTCTTGCATCCAGGTACCTGGGGGCCACGAGCAGCCCTTTTTCTGGTACCGCTGCAAATCGTCACCACGTAACCTGGCTCTTCTTCCTGAGAAAAGACCCTTCCTGGGAAGAGGTCTCATTCATTAGATTGGTTTCTCTCTGTCTCTGCCCTGCTTTTCTCCTGTGCCCCTTGCAAAGCCAAACCAAGGCACTGGGTGCACCTGTAATTCTGCAGGCACTGGCTCTGCCGTAAAGGCTCCCCAGGTTATTCCCAATGCAGGATGCCAGCAATTGGGCAGCTGGGGGGTGGGGGGGAAGCCAGGCTCTGCTCCCTGGGCAGACAAACACCTGCTCCGTCAAAAGCCTGCTCACTCCTCCAGCAAAGCAAGGGAGGCTTGGATGTGAGGCTGCTGGAGTGAAACCCAGGTGTGTGCGGGGAGGAAAGGACTACGGGGGGGACTGGGAGACTTGAAAAAATGAAACCTTTTGTCTTCCTTTTTCCAGTCCCAGAAAGGTGTTTAAAATCCATATGCACAAGGCTGAGCACGCAAGGGTTTGCTCCCTCTGGGGACACAGCTGATGGCTCAGGGGGAGATGCCATGAGGTGGCTCTCGTCCTCTGCCAGGAGTGCTTTAAGTGTGCTCTCCGGGTGCCAAGGGTGGGTGTGTGCTGTCAAGTGGGGCTGGTGCCTACCCATACCGAGAGCTGGCAGTGCCAATGGTTCCCCAGACAAGCATCTCCTCCATGGGTGATCATCCCCCTCCACGGGTGATCATCCCCCTCCACGGGTGAGCATCCCCCTCCACGGGTGAGCATCGCCTCCTCAATCAAGTGCATGTAATCACTCTTCCTTTCTGGAGCCACCGTGGCTCCTCAAGGAAATGAGATGCACTCAGGAGGGTTATCCTCCCTAAAGGGCTTGAAGAGCCCAGCCTGGTCCAGCACCTCTATTTTTTCTTCTTCTCATTTATTTATGTCTCTTAACAATGATCTTCCTTGCTTGGTGATGCAGTGCTGCATTGGCCAGACCCCACACGAGCAGGTGAAATACCCTGAACTGCCCTGGAAACTGGCCCCTACCAGCACACAGAAGAGTGAGCTGGTAAATATTGTCTCCTGGGAGATTCTGGGGAGCTGTTTTGTGTCACCTTTGGCTTTACAGGCAGCAGGGGGCAAGGAGATGGGCAGGGCTGGTCTCATCCTTGCCTGTCCCATGGGCTTGTCTTGTCTTGGTACCCACTGCCCCATCTCCTGGTTAAATGCCACTGAGCAGGAAAGAGCCCACTGTTCCCTTGCCTTTATTTCTATGTAGATAATAAAAAAGCCCAAACCCTACTCCAACACAACTCTGCTTTCTAAATGAATGCAAAAAAAGCTCTCCTTCCCCTGCTGATATCTTCCTTTCCCCAAAGCAGGGCTCTCCAGGTGCTGGCCACCACTTGCCATGGGCAATCAGGTGCCGGGAGGGCTGGGCTGAGCCAAAATCCCCCGCTGTGCTCATCCTGCAGTCACCGCAGGGCTGAGAGCTGGATGTCTCTGCCGTGGTCCCCGAGGTGACGCACCCGGCTGGCTGCTCCAGCAGACTTCAGAGATAGCGGCACCCCTTGGGGTGCAAGGGAGAGGGAACAGCGATAAGGGTTAACGGTGCACAGTTATTTGCTAAAGCCAGGCCTAAGATAGGCTCTCCCTCCCACACACACTCCCCCGGGACGCGGTTTGAGGAGCAACCTGCCGTAAATGATGTGATTTGCACATGGATTTTCACAGATCTACACCATGGCCATCATGAACCATGTGGGGGTTTTTTCCTTTTCCAAAAGGGGAGGAGCAAAGGAGAAAACTAAATCAGAGGTTTATATCTCTCAGTGGAGCTGAATCCTATCCTAAATTCAGCAAGTGGTGGCCAGGCAAGCCCAGGGGCTTTGGATCATGGCATTGCACTGCTGGGTCCTTTAGGAGAAGCAGAGAGCGTGCAGGACCACCAGCCAGAGCCCCAGCTCCCAGCCGCCCCTTCCCGTGGCCTCTAAAGTGTCGACAAGGGCTTGCAGATGGCCTTATCATTTCATTGCTGATTTATTATAGAGGGGAAAAAAAAAGTGCAATCGAGCTTTATTTAGGTTTTTCTCGCTGATCAAAGGGTGGGCTTCATTTACACAGGCGAAATTTTTTAAGGACCTGTCCCAGCTTGAGCTCCTGTTCCTCCAGCATGTGATATTGCGCTGTATCAGCAAATCTCACCTCCTTTAGCAGCAAGGAGCGCATTAGGAAACCAGCGTGAGCTGTGCGAAGGAGCTGTGAATTAGCAAAGCCTCCTCTGCCCCTTGGCAAAGCCCTGTCTTACACCTCCCAGCAGGAATAGCTGCAGCTGCTTTCTGCAGCAGAAGTGAGAACAGAGGGGGTGCGATGTTGGGGGGGTGGGCAATGGGACAGGCCATGGATCCTTGCTTCCACTCAAGGACACAACCTTGGATCACAGCCAGTCTGCCACCCACGGCCCAGGCTGCCCACATCGGTCCTGGGAACAGGGGCTTGGCTGTGAGCCCCACGTCCCCGAATGCCCGGTGTCCCCAGCCATGCGTGTCCCACGGTGGATGGACAAACATAGAACCACAGAATTGTTTGGGTTGGAAGGGACCTCAAAGCCCATCCAGTGCCACCCCCTGCCATGGGCAGGGACACCTCCCACTGGATCAGGGGGCTCCAAGCCCCATCCAACCTGGCCTTGAGCACCTCCAGGGATGGGGCAGCCACAGCTTCCCTGGGCAACCTGGGTCAGGGCCTCCCCACCCTCATTGTGAAGAATTTCTTCCTAATAATCTAAATCTCCCCCTTCCAATTTAAAGCCATTCCCCCTCGTCCTGTCACTCCAGGCCCTTGGAAAAAGCCGCTCCCCAACTTTCCTGCAGCCCCTTTCAGTACTGGAGGCCGCTTTGAGGTCTCCCCAGAGCCTTTTCCTCTCCAGCTGAACAACCCCAACTGTCTCAGCCTCCTCACAGCAGAGGGGCTCCAGCCCTCGCATCATCTTCTGGACCCGCTCCAACAGTTCCATATCCTTCTTACAGTCTCAGTGATGACTTAGGGGTAGAAGATGACCCAGCAGGTAGCAAGGAAGGAGAGCAATGTGTGGTACCAGCCACCCCTGCCCACCCACTCTTTTTGGTTGCTTGGGGACATTTCTGTGATGACTGTAGGCAAATCCCTGCTTTGCCTGGTGCTGCTTTGGGAAGAGAGACATCTTCCCACCCTGCATGGAGCGGCCGGGTGCTGCAGAGAACCAGCTTGTTCTGCGCTTGCAACATCTCAGCAGTGCCGGCGGGGACGAAGACCTACGGCTGATAACGAAACGGGCAGATGGGATTATCAGTCACATGTGCCACCACTCTGTTCTTGTTTTAGCCTCTTTTTTTCTCTACATTAACTCCTCGAGTGGGTTTTCAGCCTGCACTAGCGACAGCAATTTGATGCTTGACACAATCGGCTTCTTCCCGCTGTCTGTGAGCGGCTGGTGGGTGTTTAAACATATCCGACAGGACGTTCCTGAGCAAGGCTGCCTTTCCTCCGCATTGCGCCCCAGGAGCATCCCGGCAGGAAAGCCACCCTGGATGCCAGGAAGCCCAACACCTCACAGGGAAAAGGCCTTTGTGGCTTCTTTGCCTGCTCCCACCCAGGTTTATGCTGTCCCAGGTCCCACCACCACCTGCAAGCCAAAAAGAGACCCACCTGCCTAATTTCCTTTGCTAATTTTCCCATCTCCTGTGTTGTTCTCATATTTAGCGATCCTTGCACTGGGAAAAGCTTTAAGATCTGCTCTGGTGACAGCAGCTAATGGCTGGGACGTCATCTCAGCCACAGCAGGCAGCTTCCACCAGCCCTCCTTCTCCTTTGCGTGTGCTCCCTGCGCACGCCTGCCCGAGGAAAAGGGCCGAGAGGGGCGAGTGGCTCAAAGCTGGGGTTAGCTACTGACTCGGAGGGCTACGCATCAATTCATACCAGCATGAACTTGTTCTGTAATTGCTTCTCGCCTCTGGCTGTAAAGCTGATGCTGCCCTCTGAACTTCTGCCTCCGCCACGGCTCCGTGCCACAGGGTCAGAAATAATCAACCAAACAAGCAGACCATAGGAAAATGGGGCAGAAGGGGGATTTGAGGGTAAAACCTGCAGCCCCTGCTGGGATTTGATGTTCCCAGACTCCGTTGCCCTTCCTGCATGCACACACCTTCCCCCCGTGCACGTGTGCTGCCGTGAGGCTCGGGTGGTTTGGAGACAGAGCTGCTGGTACTGAGGGAGCACAGCGAGATGCTCTGCAGAGGGCTCCGTGCTGGCTCCGAACGCCGATGCCAGTTCCCAGCTGTGCAGGGTGAAGATGCTGCAGGCCCCAGGTGTGGCATACGAACCATCTCTTAAATAGCAGTGATGAGGCTGAGGGGTTCTCCCTGCCCGTCTCCTGGAGGAATCGCAGCTGGTCACAGTGGGGATGGGTCTGTCCTTGGCCAGGACAGGCTTTCACCTTCCCTTCCTCCAGTCCTGCTCACATACGGGGAAACTGAGGCACAAGATCGTAGGATTGAGAACCGCAGTTCCTAGGGGGTCGGGCATTGCTCCTGTGGTCTTGCCAGGAACTGGTGCTCACTGCCTCTGAGTGCTTTAATCCTGTTTCTTGATTTCCCTCCCCACCCCACAGAAACCTCTTTTGGCTCTGCTTGCGGGGATTATCTGGTGGGATCAGGAGGCTTTCGGCCGCGGCTCTGCTTACTGCGGCCCCCATCACGCCCGGGGCTCTCGCCTACCCCTCAGAGCAGCCTCTGCATCGCGGCAATGAGGTTAAGCCATATTTTTGGATGCAAATTACTACAACTTCAGTGAATTAACTCAGAAATATTATTACAGGCCATGAGAACGGGTCAGATTTCAGTCTGGGAAGGAAGTGGCTAAGTAATGTTCTACAATCATCTCCTTGCTGAAATCAGGCCAGAAAACAAGATTATTTTTTTTTTTCCCATATTCTTCACCTTCCCTTGGCTCCTGGCGCAGAGGGTTGGCTCTCCCACCCCTGCGCAGCGCTGCAGGCAGAGGGGAGCTGGCAGGATGCTGTCCCACAAACAGGCTGGAGCTGGGGAGAAGCTCCAGCAGTGCTCAGAGTGAGTCTGGCTCTTCTCTCTGCCAGAAAAAAACTTATTTGAGCTGGGAACTGGGGGGTCAGGAGGGCTAGGCAGACCTCCCGGGCTGAATTTCACAGCCATGAGTAGGACAAGTTGTTGATTTTGCCAGTACTGCCATACGGAGACATCTTGCAGACGGAGAATGCAGTATCCTCCGTTCCTGAAAAGCGCCTGTCATGAGAGCTTGAATATAAAGCAGAGGCTTAGGCAGAAGGAGCTTATTTAGTGTTTTGTATTTTTCCATAAATTCATGTTTCTTTGTGGTTCATAAGAACCTCTGCAAGCCCAAAGCAAAGCCAGGGCTCCCGTGTGCACAGCAGAAATGCAGGAGTAAGCCCTGTTGCCCACGGGCTGGGTCCCACAGAAGAGGAAACCAAGCCATGATGTCTTGGAATCCTCATCACGCGGAGGCAGGCAGGGACAGAGGATGCAGTGACATTCCCACGAGGAATATGGACTGGATTGGGTAGGCCTGGTCCTGGTGCCATAAAGCCAAGAGGCCTTGGAATAAAGCCTGGTAGCCAAGCCATCAACGTCCCCACCTCGGTGTCGATGGCGTGGGATGTGCCATGGGCAGGAGGGAGAGCTGCTTTTTGCCTGGGTCACCTAAGAGGATCCTCCTTGGTGTCTTCCTCCTGCTCATCTCCCTTGTTCCTCACTGTTTCCTCCAGCAGCCCCTCTGCCCCCCCAAGAAACGATTTACTCTGAACAGGGTCGTTCCACTCCACCTCGATCCTGACAGTCAGAGAACTGAGGAAGACAATGGCAGGACCGAGAAGACAACCGAGAGGTGAGTGGTAAAAGGACAGACAGATATATTTCAAGATGCATCTGGAATTTTACGTCATGCCCATCCCTGAGCTTTGTGCCTGATGCTGCGGCGTGGGGACAGATGTGAAATGCAGCTCCATTTACAGCCTGGGAACAGCAAGACCTCCCTTAACCAGTCGTGTTTTAATTTGCATTTCTAGGGCTCTGGCAGCAACCTGGGTCCCGTGGTGCACTTGGTCATGGATGCACTAAATGTCCCTCAGTTTCTATATTGCTGACCTGCTGGCGCTCCTGGAGTTCACACAGCAGTGCTGGTTGCAAGCAGTGCCTTGGGAACTGGGGGGTGGATCAGCTGGTGGGATGTTTTTGGGGGGTTTTGGGTATTAATCCAAACCTCAGCATGGCTTGATTTGTCGGTGCTGCTGGTTGCATGGGCTGCAATGCAGGATTAAATGTCACCGTGCAAACAAATGGGTGATGGGTGTAGAGAGAAAGAGAGAGCAAAATCAGAACAAAGGGGAGAGTGGCAGGGCCGGAGGTGACCCAGGCAGACCCTGACCTAAGAAACACAGCTCCCAGGAGCATGAGGGCAAACCGCTCCTAAAGAAGATAAGAGGGAGCTGCCACCCAACAGCCGCTCTTTGACGCTCCTTCATAGGGCTGTGACGCCCGTGCACAGCACTCGTGTGGTCACGGTGGCAGATGTTGCAAGGTGCTGTCACTTTTGCACCAAAAGCACTCTCAGTGCTCCTTTGATGCTGTCAAGAAGCCCTGGGCTCGCTGCTGCCACGTGCTGCAGTAACAGCCTGCCTCTCAGCAGAGATGGGGCTCCTGGGGGTGCTGCCATCTGGACGCACAGGAGGAGGCAGCTCTTGCTCCCTGAAACGTGTCAGCTCAGAGTGGGAGAAGAAAATCCTATCTTGTGGAGGCACAAATAGCTTCGTCGAAGATGGAAGGACACTTTGCTTGGAGCCCTGAGCATCCCAGCTCTGGCTCCAAGCACGAGTTACCTGGCCACGTGAGCGTGAGGTCTTAGCAGTGGAGAGAGCAGAGTGTGCTTTTGGTGAGAGCAGATGCTCACGAGCAGCTTGCTTGCTCGCCGTGCAGGCAGTGGTTGCCTGTTTTGCCTGCCCAGTGCAGATTGAGCTTGCCTGGCACGGGGCTGGCTCCCCGCAGACTGGTTGTTTGCCTGCCTGGTTGACTGCCTGTGCCTTGTGTTGGCTGGTGTGATGCTCCCTGGGGCAAGGATGGCTGCAGATATTTTGATGAAGCCTCAAAATCCTTCCAGAGCCAGTCAAAGTGCGGCCAGCAATCAGGACGTGCTCTGTGACTCCATCAAATTTGGGATGCAGGATCTGCAGCTCAGGAGATGCAGGTAGTGGGTTCCAGTCAGAAAAGCCCAGTGTGGCTTTTCTGTCACACAGGAGTTTGTGTGGCTTCCCCAGTCAACAAAAGAGGCTGCACGGCAGTGGCTTTTGCAGCTGAAAAAGATGACTCGAGGTTCTCCATGAAGCCGCAGCAACCCTGTGAGCTCACCTGCAAGGGCTTTGTGGAGCAGGAGGGCAAGGATCCCCCACAAAAGGGGATTCTGGCATTTTCTAAGCTCTCCAGCAGCAGCCACTGCCACGAGTGTCTCCTAACAGCCTTTCCCGCAGGGACCCCAGTGGCTCTTCAGCAGAGATGTTTCAGCTCTGAGTCAGGGAGCGGAGCTCTCCTGGCTGAATCACAGCAGCAATCACAGCGTGTGCCTGACAAGCTGCTCATCCAGGTGTGGATCCTACCAGGCTTTGGTCAGTTCAACTCAACCATTCAAGCGAACACAATGTCCGTGGTTTTTTTAAATGAAACCTGCTCCTTCTTCCTCTCGGTCTACTGCACTTGGAGCTGTCCCCTGGTGTTCGCTAAGTGGTAGGACTGTCACGGATGGGTGACTCAGACTCACGCTTCTCATCCCTTGGGAGTACCAGCTGCTGTTTGGAGAACTAAGTGGCCTGGTTCTGGTCAGCTCTGTGTGATGCCACTGTCACCTTTTGTGGGCTTTCTAAGCCTGTGGACATGTGCAAAGTAGCTTGTCCTCGCTCTTTCTGCAGCGGTGCTCCATCACTCTGCAGGTACCCGTTGCTGTGTGTCTACACGGGCGCTGATCCCGCGGACCGAGCCAACGGGTGGTTGGATTTCTTTCTTTTGAAACAAAGGTTATGCAGAGGCAGCTGCCAGGCCCTGCAGCTTGTTTTACAGGAATGCAAAAGCCAGATGATTCCTCAATGTGCCCGGCTAAGATATTACTGAATAATCTTGTTTGCATTTTAATTTCCCATCTCTGTTGGGAAAAGCGGATGCACAACTGTTCTCTCCTTCCATGGGCGGCGCGTGCCTGGGAACCTGCTTGTCGGAGGGTACCACTACCAGTGGTTGGTCTTACCCTGCCAGGAGCGGAGGGAGCAAAGGGACATTGAAGGCTCTAGGGACAACTGCAGGGTGGCTGGGAGAGCGCCGGTGCTGTAACAGTGAAGGCTGTCCCCACCGACTGGAAGGCACAGCAGGACACTTGGCTCCTCTTCTCCGTATGCCTCCCAGAGGCTGGATCCGAGCGGCTGCCGCCTCCTGCTCGCTCCCCGGCGAGGCTTTCCTGTGCCGAGAAAGTGCCCGGCTCCGTCTGCTTGTTTTTCTCGGCTGGTGGAGCTGAGTCATTACTGTTCTTCAAAAGAGGAGGTTCGTTTGCCCCCAAATGGTCTCTCTCCCTGTGCGGCAAAGCTTGTGTCCCTCTTGAGACTGCTGTAATTTTGTTCTTGTGAATCCGTGGGTTTCTTTAGCGGAGGAATTTGTTCACCATTCATAGAGCTGTAAAACAGCCACTTCTCTCCACGGACGTAGCGTTGGGAGGCACTTAACACCTTCGTTCACGGGCCAGCCTGGTGCTTGTGTGAGAGGCTCCAGGCAGCCAGAGTTGCCAATAAAACCCACCTTTGGTTCCCCATCAGAGAAGCAGGCACTCCTCAGGGCCTGAGATCCTCCCACGGGCTCCCAGCCTTTGTGCAGGAGAGGGATCCCTTTAAGCATGAGGAGCAGCTCGTGCTCTTTAAGCACGAGGAGAGGCTCATGCCTCTCTCTCAGAGGAGCAGCCATGCAGACGAAGGCAGTGTAGGTTGTGACCTCGCCCTGGTGCAAGCAAACCTCTCCCTCAGCCCAGGCACGTGCCGTGGCAGCTCAGCCTCACCAGCTGAGTGCCAGCATCCCTGCGCCCGACCCCACTGCCTTTGCCCTGGCAACGCTCTCAGGTTTTGTTTGCCTTTCCTCAAGACAACACACCACGTTCTGAGAAAGTCTCTCTTTAATTTCTTGCTTGCATCCCTCTATGTATTTTATCAAATGTGTGGGACCAGCATACCTCTCCACCTGGTAAGGGGAACAGCTGCTTCTTGCCAGCTTAAACCAGTATCACCTACTGGTGGTGGGCGCTCGTGTAGGATCCTGTAAGCCTGCCCATTTCCACTTCTTTTTTCTCCACCCTGCCTGTCTGTCTTACAACTCTTTCCTCACTCTGGAAAGCTGTGGAAACCATCAAGTGTTTGCAACAATTTTCTGAAGAGCTTGTCTCCTCAGAGAGTTGATTAAGGGTGACTAGGAGACAATCTAATCACACCTGTGTTTTTGTCTCCTCCTGACGCATCACGATCTGCCAGGAGAACAAGAAAATCCTGAATTCTTCAGGGGTCAAGGAAACCTCCCTATCAGTGTGTTGGTGTCAGCAGAGCTGTACCAGTGGTGAAAGTGGTCTGGCTTGCGTCAAACACGTGAGGAGCAATGGGCAAGGCTCTTGTCGGAAGACATCCCACAGAAAGCTTGGCAGAGGCAGCCACCGACGCTGGGGCTGCACTGGCCTGTCCCTCGCAGAACAGCAACCATGGCTGGTGAATCACAGGCTGAGCATCATTGATAGAGGTATTGATAGAGATGTATGAAGGTTGCTCCCAGCAGCGACTGTGCTGCAGGGTGATGCTGCAGTGGTTCGGGGGGTTGTTGCATCTGCCAAACGAGCAGGCTTTGTGCTGCCCACGGCCTTCGCAGACAGTATGATGGCAGCTTTCTGCCTCATACTTTCATCCTCTCCCTTAAGTCCTTTCTGCCTTTCATCCTCTTGCTGTTTTACAGTCAGGCTCCTCTCCTTTACCTCTGAGCTTTGGAGGAGGTTGCCTGGGGACGTCCCCATAGGCAGATCCACTGTGGCACAGGACATCAGCTCCTGTGTCCGGCAGGGAAGGGCTGGAGGTCTTGCTACCCACACTCAGTCCCATCCAAGGGAGTGGAGGCTGCTGAACGCTGCAGGCGGGTGAGACATCTCCTGTGATGCACAAGGACAAGCCCTTGTGTTTTCCTCACTAACCTCCATCTTTGTCTTGCATATTTTCTAAGCAAATCTCTATGGAAACAGGTGCTGTTTGTAATAAAGCCTCTGGTTTTCACTTTGCTTCACTGCTTTTAAGGAAGTAGGGGGGCAGAGAGCTATAAAGGGCAGGTGAGGTTTAGTCAAGGAGAGACGTTTCAGCTGCCTCGGCGCTTGGCAGAAACGGGAGCTGCAGTAGCATCCCTTGGTCCTGCCCTTACTGATGGGAGATGAAGGCTGAGATGAACTTGATCCCTTCTTGGCTTGCTCAACCTTGCTGAGGATGCGCTGCCAGGCATCCACCACCCCTCTTCCTGGACCAGTTGGATGGAGGGGGTGTTGAATGGGGGGAAATACTTCTTTTCTAGAGTTAACAATGCAGATTTCATGTCTCCACAGTGAACTACCAGCCCTATAGAACCCTGCCTGTCTTGAAGGTCACTCAGTGCTAGTCACGTCTTGGTGTCCTGACAGCACCCAGCGTGACATTGCTACGGGGTCGATGTGAGTCACCTCCGTGCCGGCTGTGATGTGGGGGGAGCAGGAGCTGCAGGGTGTGACGCAAAGGGGCCGGAAACCACCACAAGACAGAAGGATGCACAAGCCCCCGCCTTTGTGGGACGCTGGAGCTCCGTCATCTCACAGAGCTTCCTGCGTGCAGCCTGTGAGCTTTCTAACTTGTTTATTTATTTTGGGGCTTGAAGGAGATGTTTGAAGAGTGGATAGAGGAATGTTTTTAAGGAGGAATTCTGTGCCAGATTGGCATCCTCTGCATCAGACAGAGCAGCGCACCAAAGCGTGCTCAGAGCTGCAGGAGGGAGCTGTGTTTGTCAGCTTCTCCTACTGCGAGTCACCCTTGATATTCAGCAGCCCTGGACCTTTCCAGAGACTGTGTTGGCTGCGGGGGCTACTAAATCCAAAGCAAGCTGCAGTAGACTAACACTCAGATCCTGGGGTTTTCTAGGACACTCTAAGCTGTTTCTGTTTTCCACTCAGACAAGGTGAACTGGGCCCTGAATCAGACTGAAATGGTCTTTGACAAAAAGATGAATCCATGGTGGCACCAGGCTCTCTGGCTCTGGGAAAAGGGTCTTCCACTCTGACCAGGAGCTGGTGTTCTCTTCCCACTGAGATTTGCTCCTGCTGCCCATTGCATTGGCCAGAGGCTCCTTGGCCCACGGAGGATAGAAAAATGTACTGGAAGAGGTCTCTTTCCCACCCACTTTTCCTTAAGTAATGCTTTGTGTTGAGCCCAAACCAGCCATGTGTAGCCACCCTGCAGTGAAGGCTCACTCCGGATGAAATCCATCTCACCCATTCCCCTACCCACTTCGCTAACGCGCACAGCCTCCAGGCTGCTCCGCCGGAGCTGTCAGGGCTGATATTTGGAGATTGCCAGGTCCAGGTTTCTCCAAGGGCACTGAGGATGGAAAATACTCCCCTCCCACTGCTCTTTCTGGGAGAATTATATTTGCTTTAAGAACAGGAATTCAGACTACAATGCTAACGGTGCTTCCTTCCAAAAGGAGTCAATATTACGGTTCTGTGGTTCTGCTAGAATTACAATACGTGATTACCAGGGTTGAAACACTGGTTAATTACCTAGTCATTTGTTGTAAAGCTCCCAATTAGCTTGTGAAAGCGTAGCAAATGCATTATTTCACACCTGGTTTTAATAGCTTATACAAGGTTATTCATAGATGCAAAAAGATAAACAGTATCTCATGTGATATTTGGGTGGTATCGCACTTTCCTACTGTCCTGGGTGTCCTTTCTTAGCCTGGAGAAGACAGGAATTCATACATGAGATAAACTAAGCACCTTGATGTGATTCATTTCACATCCAAGCCGATCACATCACCTTGGGTGCAACTCAGTCACACACAGCTTTCAGGGTAGACATGGGAACCCACGGCAACACCAGCAACCAGCTGGGGAAACTGGTTGAAAGGAGGACCTGCAACACTGCCCATCTTTCCCAGTCTTGTGGAGCTTAACTATCCCAGCCTCTTGGTTTCAGGGTGGAGAGGAAGGGTTTTCATGCCCAGGGAGAGGGGCCAGCCTTCACCCAGCCCTGGTTCCTCGCTGCCTCTGTGCACTGCCTGATTTCATGCCCACAAGAACGCGTGCGTCAAGGCAATGTTTGCCCATACAAGTGCCTGTTTGCCCACACAGCGCATTTGTACATCTGGTTTGGCAGATTGGTGCACATGCAAAAATGGGCAAGAAAACATTGAGGCCTGGATGGCAAATTGGGTCTGGTTTTTCTTTCCTTTTTTTTTTTTTTTTTGAGTGAAGGTGCCGCTCACAGTTACCTGCTTTTACAGCTGCATTGAAATGTGCCCTGCGGGAGAGCTTTGGCTCCCGGATATTGCACTCCAACAGCCTAAACTGTGTCTCTATCTTTGGTGCAATAGGTCACCTAAAATATTTGTTAGCATTTTACCCACTGAACATTCCCCTGATCTTTTTCCAGACTTGTATCTCAAGGTATGTCCCTCCTGCACGGTCTTTAGTCCCTTCCCATGCTACCCCGAAGCAAGCTGGTCTGCAAGCACAAGACACCCAGTCTGAGGAAGGTCCTAGACCCAACCCAGCCTGTTCATGTGACGATACGCTAAGCGGTAGTGATTTAAAGCAAGCTGCCTTGCCTAGGACAGGCTTGACCTGCCCATATAGATTCCAGGAGGTAGCTTTAAGCTTCCAATAATTTGGCTGTGTGTCTGGACCCAAGATCCTATCTGAGAAGGACAAGCTACAAGGAACCAGAGCATCTTCTCCAGCCTCACCGAGTGCTAACGGCTGGTGTGGTGTCCAGCAACAGAGACCTGGCAGGGCCAGCACTGGCTCAAAGGTGTTTCTGTACGTGGCTTTCTTGCTTTACTGCATTTCCCATTTTGCTCCCTTTCAAGCAGAGGTCTGCAGGCGACTGTCTGCAATGGCTGAGATAATACATGGATATGTAGGTGCCGCTCCCGTTCCCCGTCCAATTTTGCTGCTCAGCAAAGACACGCTGGAGAGATTATCCCAGCGAGGATGAGGGGTTTTAACCACAATGGCCATGAAAGTCTCCATTATTTATCTCCAAGCTGCTTAGTGATAAAGTGGGTGGAGAAGGAAGCCACATTTCCTGCTCAAAGAGTGTGTGGGAATACCTTTTCAAATGTTAATGTCTCATGTTTTTCAAAAAGCTACCCAAAGGCACCGGTCCGAGCAAACGTTAAGAAGCATATTCAAACCAACTGTGCATATTCAAACCAACTAAAAAGTCTACAAAGATATTTGGGGCGAGGAGGGAGGGCCGAGGGGATAAGAAGGAGCTCCAGGAAAGAAACTCGTTGCCATCTCCCCCACTTGAAAGTTAAAATTAGATGTGCACGTTTCCTCCTTCTCTGCTGCATCTCAGTCCAGGGAAATAGGTGATGAATGCGAAAGCCCCAGAGGGAGCAGGATCAGCCAAGGGGTTCCCCTCTAGCGATGTTAATGAAGGTCCTTCTCCCAGGTCCTTCACCCCATCGCACCCATCATCAAATCCCAACACCGCCACGCAGGGTTGGTGTGGGCTGGCTTTGGACAAGGGCCCAAGAGATACCAAATCCATACATCTTCAATTCTCTTTTGCATCCGAGGCATTCTGGTTCCCTTAATAGGAGAGCAGCAGGATGGGGAAGGGGCTGGAGCACAAGCCCTGTGAGGAGCGACTGAGGGAGCTGGGGTTGTTCAGCCTGGAGAAGAGGAGGCTGAGGGGAGACCTCATTGCTCTCTACAACTGCCTGAAAGGAGGCTGTAGTCAGGCAGGGGTTGGTCTCTTCTCTCAGGTGACCGGTGACAGAACAAGAGGACACGGTCTCAAGCTTCACCAGGGGAGGTTTAGGCTTGATATTAGGAAGAAGATCTTCACTGAGAGGGTGCTTGGCCATTGGAATGCGCTGCCCGGGGAGGTGGTGGAGTCACCGTCCCTGGAGGTGTTTAAAGGGAGATTGGATGAGGCACTTAGTGCCAGGGTTCAGACGATGAGTAGGTGTAGGTGTTGGGTCATAGGCTGGACTCAAAGGTCTTTTCCAACCTTGTGATACTGTGAGACTGTGATATTAAATTGTCCCACTGTAGAATTCATCACCTTCCAGATCTTTGTTACCACTTTCTACAGGAGCTGCCCAGGCAATATGTGGCCGTTCATACAAACCCTAGGGTTTTCTCTTGTAGCTTTAGCTTTAAAACAAAACAAAAAAAGTTGTGATTTTTAACACCAATTTGAAAGAAAAGAAAAAAAAAAAATCTCTTGGGTCTGTACCCACCGCAAGTTTTCAAGTACAGAATCTATGTCTGTTCTTGAATAAGAAATGCATGCTGACTGCCAAGTTTCAGCTTGAAAGCAGCCAGAAGCTATCTGGGGAAAAAGTGATTTGCAAATACCTTTTGCAATTGTAAAATTAAAAAAAAAAAAAATAAAAGAAAGGGGAAAAAAAAAACAAGTCAGAAAGAATTTATGAGTTATTAGCCCTTGAAAAATACAGAATTTTGTAAAACTTGGAGCCCAAAAGTGACATTTAAGCTGAACAAACTTAAAAACATGAATTCACAGTTCACATCTTACTCCTCATAGCCAAGCAGCTTTACACCCAGTGTCTCTTCATCCCAAGTGCTTAAGCAACAACACAAAATGCCTCAAGCCTGGCAGTAAATGTGGTGAGGGGATGTGGATCCCAAGTACAAATTCCCTTATTTTAAGGGTTTGGTTAACTCTCATTTTAGCCGGCCCTGGAACAATTATGTCCTTTCTTGGTCTGGAAGTCATCACCATTGAAAGGGGACACAGAATCACAGAACAGTTTGGATTGGAATGGACCTTAAAGTCCATCCAGCTCCACCCCCTGCCATGGGCAGGGACACCTCCCACTGGATCAGGGGGCTCCAGGCCCCATCCAACCTGGCCTTGAACACCTCCAGGGATGGGGCAGCCACCACTGCTCTGGGCAACCTGGGCCAGGGCCTCGCCACCCTCACAGCAAAACATTTCTTTCTAAAATCTGATCTAAATCCTCCCTCTTTCAGCTGAAACCCATTCCCTCTTGTCCTATCCCTGCATTCCCTGATCCAGAGCCCCTCCCCAGCTTTCCTGTAGCTCCCTTTAAATACTGTAAGGCTTCTGTAAGGTCTCCCCATAGCTTTCTTTTCTCCAGGCTGAACAACCCGAACCCTCTCAGCCTGTCTTCATAATGGAGGTGCTCCAGCCCTTGCATGAGCTTCGTCGCTTCCTATGGACCCATTCCAACAGCTCCATGTCCTTCCTGTGCTGAAGACTCCAGAACTGAAAACAGGACTCCAGGTGAGGTCTTATGAGAGCAGTTCTTGAGAGAATCATTTGATGATCTTTATTTTCCTTTTGCTTTTCCCTTGGCCAAGTTATCCTTGGAAGAGATATGGAAGTTCAGTGAACCCCCCACTCCGTTTGCTCCTCCACAGTAAGGAAATGGGAAAACAGGTGTTTCCACTTAAGAATGAGAAATCTGCAGTAACTGAAAAGAAGATGGAGATATCTCAGCTGGACTGCAGCCCCTAGGTGTGCTTTGGGCGTGCTTACAGCGAGGTGAGCATCCTTTTGCACTTCTCTGAGTTGCGTGAGGCAACAGGATTCAAGAACTGCACGGCCTTGTTGTGGTCAACTGACCTCGTCCATCGCTCCTGAATTCAGAGCCAGAAAAGTTAAGAGGTTTGGGGTTCTGTAGGTGCTCCTCTTCGTCATCAGAGCACACTGAGTGCGGAGCTGCGCTGAGTTCCTGATACACTTCTTTTGGCCCGTCTCTCCATGGGACACCCTCCTTAGTCTGGAATTGCAACTTCCACCCTGCTATAGAATCATAGAATCAGAAGGTTGGAAGAGACCTCTGAGATCACTGAGATCCAGCCGTGCCTGTCTCCCCACTAAACCCTGTCCCTAAGGAACTCATCCACCCATCTTAAACACCTCCAGGGATGGCGACTGCACCCCCTCCCTGGGCAGCTGTGCCAA
This sequence comes from Neomorphus geoffroyi, assembly GCA_033558235.1. Classification (NCBI taxonomy): domain Eukaryota; kingdom Metazoa; phylum Chordata; class Aves; order Cuculiformes; family Neomorphidae; genus Neomorphus; species Neomorphus geoffroyi. The sequence continues at coordinate 8,315,914 of JAUMJM010000074.1, forward strand.
TCCCTGACCACCCTCTCAGGGAAGAAATTCTTCCCAATGTCCAGTCTAAACCTCCCCTGGTGCAACTTGTGGCCATTTCCTCTCGTCCCATCGCTGTCACCTGTCAGCAGAGCCCAGCACCCACCCCGTCACAGCCTCCTTTCAGGCAGTTGCAGACAGGGATGAGGTCTCCCCTCAGCCTCCTCTTCTCCAGGCTAAACACCCCCAGCTCCCTCAGTGTCTCCTCACAGGACTTGTTCTCCAGCCCCTCCCCAGCCTCGTTCCCTTCTCTGGACGCGCTCCAGCCCCTCAATGTCCTTCTTGGAGTGAGGGGCCAGAACTGACCCCAGCACTCGAGGTGCGGCCTCCCCAGCGCTGAGCACAGGGGCACAATCCCCTCCCTGCTCCTGCTGCCCACGCTGGGTCTGACACAGGCCAAGGTGCCATTGGCCCTCTTGGCCACCTGGGTAGTTCACAAAGGCAGGGCGAGAAGGTGAGGGTGAGCAGGGAGGAAACACTGATAGAATCATGTTGGCTACTCACCAGAAAGCCAAGATGTCCCTTCGCGCTGCTCCAACTACAACTGAGGCAGCCTCACAGACTGAGCACCAATGGGTGCACACTGCCACCCAGGTACCGCGCTGCAGGACGTGTGGCCACTTGGTGCACAAACCAAAAATGTATTCATGATGAACAAAGCGAAGGAAATCACAGCGAAAAGCTCTTCCAAACGTGCATTATTTACAGATCAAGAATTTCACAACCTAGTGGAAAGCACAGACAACACTGGACCAGGCATTTGTAATATTTGGTGCCTGGTTTGTACAGTCACTGCAGAAAATACCCCCAAATAAATACTTCCATGACTAATCCCTTGGAAAGAAAAACACAAAGAAAGAGGCTGTCACATGAAACGAGATGATTTTGATGTTTGTTTTGTATTTATAACACAAATTCTGCCTCTTGGGCTGTGTAACATGCCTCATTTAAAATCCTGTTAGTCTCTTGCTAGGTAAATATGCATTTGCTTTCTGTCCTCGTCTCATCCCTCTACCCTTCGCCAAAAGCCAACGAAGACGCCCTTGTCCTTCTCTCTGGACTCAGGCAAACCTCTGCATATTTCGCTGAGGATCTAGAAGAACCAAGTCTTAAATTCTAGAAATAATTGCAATTTCATTCAATGAAACTATGGAAAATTTCTCCTTGGGATTTTTTTTTTTTTTGCATAACTGCAACAATAAAACCCTGTAAAGGAAAAAACAAAACCTGTTGGCGTCATCAGAACCTAAAAATAACAGGAAGATGACTGCTGGTGCCAGAATGATACCAAACAAAATCTATTATTGAATTAGATTCTTTCCAATTGTTGTTCTTGGGAATATATTTCCCTTTTCCCCTCAGGGTTTCTTTGGAGCCAACATATTCTGCCTTCCAGTGCCATTCCAGCACTCAAATTAACAAGAAGTGATGTCTCTTACAGTAAAACCCAATATCTATTAAAATATTGATGAAGGCGAATAAGCGAAGGAGTTTGCGGTGTCTGGTTTCGAGCTGGCAGTCGGGGGATAGCTTTGAATGGAAGGGAGAACCGCACAGCCTCACCCTGCTGCCAAGGCCAGGACAAGCCTCCCATTCCCGGAGCACACACTTGGTGTCCCAGGAGCAAGCAGCAGGAGAAGCCTGACCCCAGGTACTGATGCCCTCATGGTGTGTCTGGAGGACCCAGTACTCTGCCCTCCACGCTCTTCCTCCTCTGTCAGATCAGCAGCATCTGTTTTCTCTCTGGTGTATGTTTAGAGGTCCTGCTTGCTGGGATTTGCTTTCCATTCATTTAAAGGGTTTAATCTTTTATTTATTTTCCCCATCTTTCATTCTAATTAAGCACCTATCAATCTTCTTTCATTGTACTGGAACATCTTGGTGACCATGGGACCTTTTGTTATGGTGGAGAAGAGAGTTAATACAACAGGTCAGCTCTTATAGCTTAATCTACACCTCTTCCCTGCTCTAGTTTCTTAACATTATTCTAAGGGTCTCTTGACATTATCTGTTGACACTTCTCAGTATTTCTTGCTTGCTAGCATTACTGCCCCATCATTACCATTATCTTGACCAGCAAAAACGAGCTAATTGCTGATGCTGCACTGAGGTCCTCTTGAAACGCAGGCTGCACTTTCCTTAGCTTAGTGGCATGCACTTAGTCTGAATTTATCTAACCATATCATCTTCATCTGTAAGGATTCCCTGACCCTTACATAAATGCTGCTGGCATCCTTCTCCTCTGTGCTGTGCCTGCTCATTTTCTTATAGCACAATATTTCAGGTCCTCCATCGGATTGGAGCTCAGCCTTTCCATCTTTGCTGTCAAGAGTCAACTTGGTCCTGAAGGTGTGGTGATGTTGAACAGAATCACCATAAGGGTTAGACAAGTCCTGGCTTCAACCCAGGGTCATAAAGAAACATCCATATTAAACAACAACATCTCTTGAGCTTTCCTTCACTGATGGGAGGTGCATGAGGTGACCCAAAGTCTAGCATTGCACCTGTGTGACCCCACCGTTGGCGTTAACACCATTGACCTGCTTTGCCCCAAGGGTTTTCTCGATAGCCAGCGAGCGCATCAGCTCTGCCACCAAGATGTGCGCTAAATCACACAACCCCGTCTGGAAGGAGCCACGTGTTTTCTCGTACATGCAGCTCCTGCAGCGCTTCCAAGCACGTCTCTCCTCTTTTCCGTTTTTGTGTGTTAACTTTGCACACACAAACATCAAACAGCAGCTTTTTGGCCAGCGTTTTGAAAAGGAACGAGTGATTTTAACTGCCTTAATTTTGAAGCTAGGGTTTCCACTTCACACAGCAAAAAGGCTTATTTTTCTTCTCCAGTAGCTGCTGATATTTTTACTTATTTCCTTTGAAAACATGAACTGTGGAAACAGTCAGACCTCATCAGGCATGAGCATCTTTGAGGTTTCCCCTTGTAGAAAAATTCACAGTGCCTGTCAGAACCGAGTGACCCAGGGCTTCTCCTACTTCAATTAAGCATGAGCAAACCTATAATGTGTCAGAGACCGTGATAGGTAAACAGCACAACGAATAATTTTGGAGGTCACTTCAATGCTGGGTTTGAAAACCTGAGCAGAAAGCTGTGCTGAAAAAGGCTTCTTGAAAAGTCTTTTGCTCTTGCCTGTGCCACCCCATCCCCGCAGCATTTTCTGGTGGTTTGGCCCCTCTTGTTTCTTCCTGGAGACTGAATTGAAGATAGACGTGTGCGTTGTTTGGAAAAAAGGGCTCAAACCACAAGTCAGATCAAAGCTTTGAATCCTCCAAAGCGGCCAAAGGAAGCCTGAAAAATGCACTTGAAGGAATTGATTTTTAGGGCATGGATTTCATTCACTGTAGCTGAAAGGTCACTGGTTAATAGTTTGTTTTCTCACTGTGGACCTGGGACAGACCTCTCAGCTTGCAGTGCATGGCTGCTGCTTTGCCACCAAGCAGTTAAGAGCAGGAGGGAATCAAGTTCAACAAGTGTTCCCTCAGGACAGAGCTAGGAGCACTCAGTGAATGAGGTGTTATTCACTTGGGGAAAAGCTACAGAGTGTCTCCTCATTTAGCGCAAGGCACAGGAATAAAAATTAGTTCCTTTATTGGGGGTAGAAAACATTAAGACTGAAGTCCCATCTGCAGGGATGGAATTGCTGCACCAAGCTAGCTGTGAACAGCCGCACTGGTGTGCTCCCACAAAGAAGGTGTGGAAGAAGGGACAAGCCTATGTGTCTCCCAATGTCAGGACAAAACCAAGTATCCCACCTCAGAGCAGCTTCAAAGGGTTTTGTTAATTCCCCAAAGCACAAAGTAGAGCCCGGCAATGTCATTCACCTCTGCACCAGAATCCTCACCAGGACAAGGTGCCCTAGAGATCAGCTCTATATTGGTTACAGTCCCACGGACAGAGGCAGGGCTGTGACTGTGCAGGGTGTGGGCTTGCCTGTAAATCCCATTGATCACACCCCAAGTCGTCTTCTCTCTAATCCTGTCTTCTTGCACGCATGGCTAAATGATTTCATTGCAGCAAGGCAGTTGTCCCTGATAATGTGATAGGAGTCGATTGCCTGAGTGGCTTATGTCAAGCCTCAGAAAAATAAATTATAAAGAAGTGTCGCTATTAATCTATCCATTTCTCATAAAATTTATCTCGCTAATCCTTGCTTTGCAAACATCTTTTTTTTTTTTTCTCTGGGGTTGATTCAGCCCAAACCTAGGCTGCTCATGGGGCGCAGCACCTGCCCTCTGCCACTTCTCCATGGGGACTGGCCCAGGGCTGCAGGTGAGGGGGGGAGTAAGGGGGGAGATCTGATTACAGGCTGCTCGTTTGTAAAAATCACACTCATCCCACATGGGCTTGGTGGGAGAAAAAGTAGTAGGCTTAAACAATAACAAAGCAGACGCGGTTTGAAGGTGACAGTGGAGGGGAAGAAAACATGGTTATGACAGGTACAGGGTAAACGCTAGAGCAGATCGTGGGAGAGATTACAGAGGCTGAATCGGAAAGATCTGTGTGCAGAGCCTGTTAAAATCCTCTTGCTGGAGCAGATTTCGGTGTAGATGACCATGATGCCGTTGCGTTATTGGGATGAACTGGCAGACTTCTGCCCTATTTCTAGTGATTTTTGTAGTACTGCTGTTGGAGATCAGGAAGAACAAAAGGGAAAGTCTAACTGCTCTTATAAAACTAGAAGCAAATGCATAACACAGCTTAATTGAAATTACTGACTTCCCCAGATAAGCTGGATGTAACAAGATCAACAGCGATCTGGTTAACACAGAAAAATGAGCTGTGGATATCCAGTGCTCACAGATTAGAGCACTGAGGATGGAGTGGCGAGACACCAGGAGCAAATCTCCGTGGGGAAAGAAGACCACGTAGATTTGCTGCTGACACAACAAACATAACTTGAGCTAAAAGGAACTCTAGTAGTTCAACTCCAGAGCAGAATAAGGAGGGGATGAGGAACCGGCTGTTATAGCACCACCCTTGGGGTTTTGGTTCTTTGTTGAGTTTCTTGAGCAGTTCCCTGCTGTTCTGGACCTCATTTGAAGGTGTAGGCACAGTACGATCTCTGAAGTTGTAGAAAAAATGAAGTCAGTTAGGAATATAATTGAAAACACAACAAATCCGTTGAGCGGAGCGGAGTGCTTTGTCCTTGAGTTCAACTAGAAACCCATAACGTTTGAGGGACACACCGGAGGAAAAGAGGAGCACCTGGAGAGATGGGCTTCAGATGCCCTTTTCCCTATTTATGCTTATTAGAGGCGAAATTGAAGTGCAGCATGATTAAATTATGCATATAAAGAAGAACTTCCACAAACAAGAAAACATAAGCAATGTGGGAAGGAACAGAACTGCAAAGAGAACGAGAGGAGCGAAACCAAACAGGATGCCAAACTGCAAAAGACATTTCAACAGCACCTAATTAAAACTGTTCACATTTGCAACAGACAGAAGGTAAAGTCATTCACTAGGAAACAGAAGAAAGGAGGAAAAACATTAAAAGGACTTATTTAGTCAATCACAGGAGATTCTGGAAAAATAACAAGCTTCAGCTTGTTGCAGAAGGCCAGTTGAAGAAGACAAAATGCATTTAGAGTCAAGGGGTTATTTCCACTTGTTTTACAGCAGAACTGAGAGATTCCAGATGGTAAAAATGGAAAATATAATGTGCAGCAACCCCTGCCCACAGTGCCGGCAGCCTATGGGGAGCTGGCACTACCAATGTGTTGTGTTCATCTCCGTGCAGTGATTTGAATAAGATCACATAGCAACCAGTTCAAGACCAAGAAATCAACCCAGTTCTCCCAGGTCCCACTCCAATAACTTAATCACAAGGTTATCTCCCAGCTTCTTTTGTTAATTAATGAATCTTCATCTTTTGGTTTCAGAGGCCATAGACGCAGCAGCAGCGGTGAGGCTGAAAATCCAGAGTGATACCTTTGTTAGCGGGATGAACTAATAACACTTATTCTCCTGCGATGCCTTTCAAAGCCTGAAGCGTTCACCACTGGATTCGTCAGGTTTCAGTCGTGTAGCAGAGCAGCACCAGCTTGAAAGTGGAATAATCATGACAAACGAGTTCTTAGCCATATTTCAAAGAGACCGAATCAAATCTTCACCTGGGTGACAAAAACACAGAAGATGAAAAAACAAGAAGAAACCACACTACACTTTACTTGTCATGTCTAAGCAAAATCATTTTAATAATTGGTGAACATGGAATGAACAGTAGTGAATAACATTTCAAAGGGAAAACTGTCATGTAGTATGTCAGAATGAAAAGAGGAAGGTGTTTTCCCTTCTTGTGGCAAAGCCTTCACTTTCAGAAAGGGCTGGCTGGGTGAAAACTGAGCTTTCTTGCTAGAGAGAGGCTGATTTATGTGTATACAAGACATCTCACTGTTCAGAGATAAGATACCTAAGTGCTTTCTTACTGATGAATTAGGAAGCAGCGATCAGAGCTGTAGGAAGGAGCTCTTCATTAGGTAAATCAGGAGCTGTTAGAGGCCTTTGGTAACCCACCAGTCTAGATGCTGCCCAAGATCCAGCCATCCTCTCTTCATGCACCCATGATACTACACAGAGATGCCATAAATCACTTGTCCAATCCATGAAGGATTAACCATCAGACCAGAGGTGTGTGCTAAGCAATCCCATGCTGGGGGGGGACAGGAGTATGTTTGGTTTCTCTACTACCTGGATAGGGATCAAAAAATTAGCCTTGTGTCAGCGAATGGCAGCCAGCAGGGATGTCTTACTCCTCCCAACTCTGAGAACAGGAGGGTGCCCAAGGGGCTGGAAGTCTGGCTTAGGCTAATCCAGGTTACTCTTGCGCTTTGGGTGTTTATGATTTGGCCATGAGGAGCAAGGCCAGCCAGCAGTGCCGTTCCCAGCCCTGACACTGAGAAATCGGCAATGGCAAGGAGAGACAAGTGGCCCAGGCACGTGGCTGTAGTTATTGTGCCCTCAACAGCATCATTTTTACAGGGGCAATAAGAGGTGGAAGAGCAGAATTCCACCCCCCAACCCTTGGGACCACCTCCTTCTCGAGGAAGTGACTGATGAGCTTGGCAGCCTCTGAACAAATATTTCTGATGCAGAGAATTCACTTGTCAATGTGGAGGAGCCCCGAGAGGAAATTTCCAAAGCAGATCTGTCGGAGATAATGACACCGCACAAGGAAGCCCTCCTTAGGAGGAATGTCTTCAGAAGATGTGGAGTGTTTGAAAATACGACGCTTCTGTGTGTTCCTGTTGATGATTTAAAATTCAGGCATCCGTGGCTGAATTTTTAATCTGTGAGCTGTAGCAGATGAAGCACAAGGAAGCAGTGATTCATTTTTTCACCTTCTCTGATGCTTCCTTGGCCAGTCAGACCATTTTTTTTTCGATATCAGAAACCTCTCTTTAGGCTCAAGATAACTCACTGTGTTCTGCCTTGTCCAGATTACAAACCAGGGAATTTTTGTGCATCTGGATGTTTGTATAATTGCCTAACGCTGCGAAACCCCATCTCAGCTGAAACCTCTTGGCTCCACTCTTAGATAAAAACCAATTAACAGTAACCATAACCAGAAACACTTTTAGCGTGAGGACAGGCAGCAAATGGCAAATAGATACATCAACAAATCTGGTTTTGCCTTGTAGTTTGCTGTTTGCAGTCAATGGGTCATTAATTTTTATAGGAGTATCATGTACTTATAAGCAGTTTGGGAATCTTGAAGTTATTACCTATGACCGAGGCTTTCATTACGTTGGCTGCTCTGCGTCGCCTGTGATCCTTCAGTTTAAGAGTCACCCAAAAGGATACAGCAGGCAGAATCGCACCCCAGAGCAGCCCTGGGTACCCCAAGGAATCCAGGCGGTGCCCTGATTACTCCCCACATTTATTGAATCTCTCAAATATGTTTCCTCAAAATGGGACTGAGTTTGTAAAGACATTTCCCTTCTGAGAGCTCATCAGCATGCACGCTTCGTAGGTGTTGTTCAGCTAGCTCTTCTAAGTAGCAGTATTTTATCCTGTCAAACATGAAATTGGCTCAGGTCAGAAATTTTGTGCTGAGCTGGCCAATCTTCATGGTTTTCACTAATTAAATCTAGGACAGATAACCAATAGATTCTTCAGCTGAATAACTATTTTAACCTCTTTTTCCAGATGTTTTCTGATCGCTTTACATTTTCCGATTCATTAGCTCAAGTTTCAGTTCTCTGGGAAAAAAAAAAATGTAGGACAACTTATATTTTGCTTGACGAGTTGATCGTTTTAAATAAAGCAAGGTTTATTTCTGTGCGAAGTCACAGATGCACTTGTAGAGTATTTATGGGCAAACTGATGTGAATAACATAAGCTGGATTCATGGAAGTGATGTTTTTCAATCCGAATAACTGCAGCATTTCCAAAACCAGGGATGTCAAGAATGAGATCACCTGGTACCACACTCTGCGCCGGAGCGGGGCTTTGGTTATCAGTTAAGCTCTCTCCTAGTTTGTTTGGCATTAGTCTGTGTCTCCCGATAATCTATTAGCAATTACCTGTTTAGTTTTATTACATTCTGTTCCCTTCTGCACTCATTCAGGACTTCATTTGCTCCTGTCTTGCAGACAGTTTTAAATGTTAAGCTTGTTTATTCTAGCAGATGGAGAACAGACGCCTCTATTTCAGGTAAGCATCCTGTGATGTCTCCCTGGTGTAAGAAGATGATGTTGGACTTCGGGTTGGAAAGGCTGCTAACTGCAAATCAAACCAGACCTTTTGTGCCTCATAGGTTGCAGGGGGTTTGCTGGGATATTTGTGTGTTTAATATAAGTTGAGTGTCCTTCTCGTGTAGTCTGTAGCTGTGCACAGTGCAAAAGGATTTTGCCGGAGAAGTTCAGCCCAGAAAGCCACCTTGCCAGTACTGCCCGCGGTCACCTCGTATGCATGACCAGTGCGGATTCAGCTCTCTGCCAGAGAAAGGCTCTCAGGGAGTGTTTGTAGGGCTGAAGGCAAAGCTTCTCTGCTGCCCCAAGTGCGACCAGTCCCACACAACCGGTTTTCACTCCAAGTTTCTCTTTCATTGGAGAGGACAGTCTGCAGTGGCTAAAACGTGGCCGGTCTGGGCTCAGTAGCTCCCTATTGGCAAGGGATGTGCGTGTCTTGACACTGCCTGAGGATTATAACAAAGACAACTAAAAATGGGCCACATGAAATGGCATTAATACCAACGTGCAAAGACGGGGGCCTTGGTCATCCCAGCAATGACCAAAACGTTGAGGGCAGAGAGATGCAACCGTTGTGAACGCTGCTCCCAGCACAGCCCTGCAAGTGGGTGCGCAGAGACGTGAGAACGTTCCGTTCAAGTGGCAAAGGACGGTTTCCACAGATTGAACCGTGGTCCAATAATTCATCTAATGAGAGTCTGCACACAAACGAGAAAAGGGAAAGCAGGTGTTTCTATAGTTTTTCCCTTTGTTTCCCTTACAAAGGGTAAGTCTCTGCTGTACAGGTTTCCTGACAGCTGAACGCAAGCAGATGCCCCCTTCTGTGCAAATGCTTCTGTCGCTTCCCCGCAAATTTAATGTTTTTCCAACTACTGACACATTCCTCTTCCTCACTCTGCAATTATGAACCGATGTGCTGATGTTGAAGTAAGACGTTTTGTTTGAAAATGTGGAACATCCAAATTTACCGGAAGAAAAAGAAAGGAAAAAAGGAAAAAAAAAAAAAAAAGATATCTCATTCCCCACATTCTCTCTGGTGCTAATTATAGACATCTCAATTCTCCAGCAGAAGTATCAGTCAACAGAGGGTTTGGCTCTTTTCAGAGAGAGAAGTTTGGGAAAAAAATCTGTTAAGGATGGTGCATACAGCTGGGAGAAGCGTCAGGTACTGCCAGAGGTGAACACTGAGGGTTTGGAAATGCAAACAGACTCCTGCCAGCCCCCTTCCTCCTCCAACACCCAGAACATTGCCTTGTTGGCTGGTCTTCATTTTTAAATCATCTAACACTATGCTGTCAAGACACATGTGTTGTTTTCATAGAGTTGGCACCAGAAGTTATTATTTTTTTTTTTTCCAACTCAGTTTGGAGAAGGATAACAAATATTCTGAGTTTGCTTCGAAATCATTGCAGGAGGAGTTCCTGGATTACACATCGTGGTTACTCCTGCAATGAAAGTGCAGCTCTTCTGTCTGAGTTTCAACCTGACGATGTTTCTGATTGCTAGGATGAGACCCAGACTCTGTCCCCATCCCAAGAGAGGGTTAAAATACGCTTGCAAATTCATCCCAGCACTGATTTTTATAAGGGAATCTTATTTACATGCTGCATTCTCTTCTTGCAGAAGAATGCTAGAGGGGTTTTTTTTCCCCTTCTTATGCATTTTAGAGGCGATCTGACATTTTCTAATGGCTCTCAGGTATGTATAATTCATCCTGTTCCATGTCTGCATTTTCCAAAATAACACTGGGAAATTATTTGGGTTCCTGCTTTTTTTGGACAATCATTACTCTTTCTTTTTCCAGCTTGACCTATAAATGTCCGTATGCTGCAGGATATTTGCAGTAGGTGTAGGTTCCTTTGGAGACGGTCTTGTGTGGGAGACAATATGACAGCTCATCTGCAAAGCACAGGCATCATACCCCTGCCTTGATTTAGCAGAGAGTCCTGGATCTGGAGGCTTCTCCCATAGAGCTGATATATTTAGGGGATTGCTCACATAAGCTGTGCGCTCACGCTCTCTCGTGCAGTCATTTCTCCGTTATCTGTGGGCAGCTCAGCTGGTTTGAGGATAAATCAGCGCGTGCAACAGGCGTACCAGACCCCAGGTTGGGTGCATGGCCTCTGCTGTTGGAGCTCCACACCGTATCCGGAAATCCTGTGGTGTAGAAAGATGTGTGATAACGTACAGGGTTTATGTGAAAACCTTTGCATTGAGCGTGTGTGACAGCAGTGCTGAAAGCTGTGCGGATAACCTGGCAAAACTGACGTCCTCAGGACACTGTTCAGCCTTCAGGCTTGGGGAAGAGTGGCTGGAGAGCTGCCTGGCAGGGAAGGACCAGGGGGTGTTGGTTGGCAGAGGCTGAACACGAGCCAGCAGTGGCCCAGGTGGCCAAGAGGGCCAGTGGCACCTTGGCCTGTGTCAGACCCAGCGTGGCCAGCAGGAGCAGGGAGGGGATTGTGCCCCTGTGCTCAGCATCGGTGAGGTCACACCTCGAGTGCTGGGGTCAGTGCTGGCCCCTCACTCCAAGAAGGACATTGAGGGGCTGGAGCGCGTCCAGAGAAGGGAACGAGGCTGGGGAGGGGCTGGAGAACAAGTCCTGTGAGGAGACACTGAGGGAGCTGGGGGTGTTTACCCTGGAGAAGAGGAGGCTGAGGGGAGACCTCATCCCTGTCTGCAGCTGCCTGAAAGGAGGCTGTGACGGGGTGGGGGCTGGGCTCTGCTCACAGGTGACAGCGATGGGACGAGAGGAAATGGCCACAAGTTGCACCACGGGAGGTTTAGACTGGACATTGGGAAGAATTTCTTCCCTGAAAGGGTGGTCAGGGATTGGCACAACTGCCCAGGGAGGGGGTGGAGTCCCCATCCCTGGAGGGGTTTAAAGGACAGATAGACGTGCTCAGCAATGTGGTTCAGTAGTGGACAGGTGTGGTTGGACTCAATGATCTCAAAGGTCTTTTCCAACCAAATGATTCTATGAAATGCCATGAAAGAACCAGTTGTCCCTAGAATTGTTCAAGCTGTGTAAGACTCCTGTGGGATGTGGTGTGATAGAGGAGGACCCTGGCGGTGTCAATCACGGGCGTGGGGGTGGGGGGGTGGTGTGACAGGGGCGGTCCCTGCTGGTGTCAGTCACTCTGGGGGTGTGACAAGGGCGGTCCCTGCGGGTGTCAGTCCCCCTGGGGGTGTGACACGGGCAGTCCCTGGTGATGTCAGTTACAGTGGGGGTTTGACAGGGGCGGTCTCTGGAGATGTCAGTCCCACTGGGGGTGTGACAGGTGGTGTCAGTCCCACTGGGGGTGTGACAAGGGGCTGTCCCTGCTGGTGTCAGTCACACTGGGGGTGTGACAAGGGCGGTCCCTGCGGGTGTCAGTCCCCCTGGGGGTGTGACAGGGGCAGTCCCTGGTGATATCAGTCCCACTGGGAGCGTGACAGGGGCGGTCCCTGGCGGTGTCTGTCCCACTGGGGGTGTGGCAGGTGGTGTCAGTCCCACTGGGGGTGTGACAGGGGCGGTCCCTGGCGGTGTCAGTCACACTGGGGGTGTGGCAGGGTTGGTCCCTGGCGGTGTCAGTCCCACTGGGGGTGTGACAGGTGGTGTTAGTCCCAGTAGAGGCGTGACAGGGGCAGTCCCTGGCGGTGTCAGTCCCACTGGGGGTGTGACAGGGGCGGTCCCTGGCGGTGTCAGTCCCACTGGGGGTGTGACAGGGGTGGTCCCTGGCGATGTCAGTCCCACTGGGGGTGTGGCAGGGGCGGTCCCTGGTGGTGTCAGTCCCACTGGGGGTGTGACAGGGGCGGTCCCTGGCGGTGTCAGTCCCACTGGGGGTGTGGCACGAGTTCGTTACCCACACCCAAGGGTGAGAGGAGCTGGTGTGGCGGGAGCCAGTCCCCAGCTGTGACAGTCCCGCCGGGGGGCGGGGCCGGTCCGTGCAGGGCACTGGGGGCGGGGCCGCTTCCGCCTGGGTCGTCACGGGGGGCGGGCTTGAGGGCTCCGATTGGCGGCGGGCGCTGTCGGTCAGGCGCGGGCGGGGCTACGGGCGCGCCATGAGCGGGGCCGCTGGGTTGGTGGCCTCGGCACAAGATGGCGGCGGGCGGCGCGGGGCGGGCCGAGGCGCTTCCCGCGGGTCGTTTTATCCCGAGGGTGGCGTTTGTGTCCGAGCCGCTCGCTCAGCTCCCTCTGTGATCCAAAAAGAACTCGCAGGGAGCGTGTGTTTCCCTGGGGAACCGCTGGGAGCGTCCCGCTGGGGCGTTGCCAGGCGCGGCAGCGGGAGGGCTCTGTGCTGAGGGGTTGGGTGAGCGTTTCTGAGTCAGTCCAGGAGTTCCGACAGAAAGCACTTAATCCCGAAAATGCCGGCAAATAAACTAGTTAAGGCTCGGCTTGGAGTTTCAGAAAGCAGCATCCTTTATTTCAGTGCTGCGTGCGAGAGGGAATGATTCCATCAATCGTGTAACGAGACAAGAGCTGGGACGATGTGTATCCAACTGAGATGCGTGTGTATAAGCCTTCCCAGCAATCTCATGCACGTTCTGCTGCTTTCAAAGGACTAAGCTTAATTTTATTAGGAAATTCACAACATCCAAGTCTCTGCTCATTAGAGCTTTGAAGCCAATTCTCTGTCTGGCCTTGAATCCTTTAGGTAAGTGAAGAAATGTTGTCTGGGCACAGCACTATTTTAAAATACAGACTATCATAAGGACAGTCTGTGTCTGTTTAACGTTAAAAACTACTGCCACCTAGATATCACTTAAGTGAGTTGGGAAACCAATTCTACAGAAAACCAACTCTATTTAAGTCAAAATATTCCCCTCTCTGCTATAACGACCACTTCTTGTATGAGCACAGATCAAGGCACGGAGACAGTCCTTCAGCAGGCAAAGATTTCTACTTTCGGTCTTTAATAAGGTTGTGTTGCCGTGAAATATCACGTGAGAACTTCCCAAGACTCAATTTAAGTTTGGAAAGCAATACTCTTTATTCACGCGGGGAAACCATAGGGATTTTCCTCTGAAAGCTCTGTCCAAACAGTACAACGTATGACCATTATATTGCTATAGGTTCTACGTATTCATAACATTTCTGAGGACTCGTTACATAGTCTTAATTTCACAGTATCACAGTATCATAAGGTTGGAAAAGACCTTTGAGATCATTGAGTCCAACCTATGACCAAACACTTACACGTACTCCTACTCGTCAACTACACCATGTCACTAAATGCCTCATCCAATCTCTCCTTAAACACCTTCAGGGGCGGTGACTCAACCACCTCCCCGGGCAGCGCATTCCAGTGACCAATCATCCTTTTAGTGAAGAACTTCTTCCTAATGTCAAGCCTAAACCTCCCCTGGCAAATTTTTCTGAGAAACCACGATCTGCCCAGATCAGGTGACTTGAGTCCATCTGCACATGCTCTTTCGGGATCCTCTGAGGGTTGAGGATGAAGATTTGTAGTCTTCTTCAGTGTTGTCGTTTTCACCCTGGGACTTGGCGCACGCTCGCTTCTCATTGATTAGGTCCCAAACCACAGAGACTGTTTGAACCGGTCCCGAGAAGGTCTTATGCTTTTATCTATGCATCCCAGCAAGCATCCTCTCTTATCTATACATCCCAGCAGGCATCCTCCCCTTCCTCGTTCTTTATTCTTTTCAGTTACTTAATTTCCTTATAGCACTGTCAGCAGTTAATTGTGTTCTTTTTAGGCAAATATTGTGGCTATATTTTACTTATATAGGGAGTTAAGCACAAAGTGTTGAGCAACTAGAACTTAACAACTTCTTAAAATTTCTCACTTGGAATGCTGAATGCAAGTATTTATCAATTAAAAATTCATAAAGCCCAAGGGTCGCTCTCGTTCAGTTGGGTACGGGTTTTGTGGGGTTTCAGAGCTGAGCATGCACAAGGTGTATGTGCAGCTAATGAGTACATCTTAAGTCCACCACCAGCTGCAGAGCGTGGCTGTTCCTGCATAGGCACCTTCTGTCCTGTGCCCGAGGGTCAGGCTATTGCTTTGCAGGCTCCTTTGCTATGTTGCATGTCCAGCATTTGAACTGAGGGATCAGAGCTGGGATGAGGATGTTTGCAAAATCAGACAAGAGTTCTGCAAAGAAATTTGCCGACAATCTTGATCAATATGTGCAAAGAAAAATGCAAGCTTGAGAAACAAGAGCACGTCAGAATATTGTTACTTGACTAACGTGCCTGTTGTAGTCATCACCTACTTCCCTTCGGTTAATGGTTCCATGTTCTTCACAGCTTGATTCTACATTTTGTAACCCTATCTGCCTTCGGCTGTGGTTAGGACTTGTTTTCTCAATGTCTTTGTTTCTTCCTAATGAGCTGACTGGGACCGGAAGACCTAGAACAGAGTGTCAGACTGATGGCTTCCACCATTCTTCAGCTCCTGCAGCGTAACGCGCGTCTCACGCGCAGCACACGTGACCAGCGCTGGCAGGAGCGCAGGAGCAAGGAGCTCAGCACTGCCACCAGGTAGAAACAAGGTGCTGGGCCAGATAAAACGAGGTGGGGGTTTGGATTTGGCTCATGGGCTGTGAGTTTGACACCTCTGACCTCACATTAAAAACCCCACAATAACAGCCTGGAGCTAACTGAGACAGTGGAATGATTCTTTGCTCCAGGTGAGTTGAGAGAGGACAGCATCACAGATCACGAAACTTTTTTAATTGCAACTCAGCAGGGTGCTGCTCGAGCACTGGCTGCTTCTCTCCCTCGCTGTAGCGTGGTGCATGTGGTGTCATCGGCTTTGGGAGGAGAGCACTTGCTGTTGGGTGCTGTGATGGTCTTCTTGGAAAATTCAGTATCTCTAATGATAAGCAGGTATTGTGAGTCTTTCCCCGGAGTCCAGCATGATAAAGGGAACCTGGTCTTTCCCCTGGGCAATTAAAAGCTCAAGCTTCAACCAAATATCAGTTAAGTTTCCCTGAATTCAACTCCTACTTAGAAGAAAACTTGGTTAGTTTTTTTGTTTGTTTTATGTAGAAGAGGCTGAAGCTCTCTGATGTTTGTAGCAGTCCTAAAACAAAGCAGCCAGATATCAGGGGAAAAACCTATATGGCCAACAAAAATTCAAACTTGATAGGATGCGATTTTAAATCCTTCATAAATATTTTAAGCCCCCATTGTGACAGCAAGCAAGTTTATACTTTTTAGTGAATATAATGGAAACATGCGAGTGTAGAGTCTGATCCTTTAGAAAAGAAATAATCCCAAAGCAGATCTAACTGGATTACAGACGCTCATCTGTCCTGACAGACTTTTTGGATTTAAAACACATGAAAGTGAGGTATCCATATATGTGTGTTGGGAATATAAATCTAGGAAAGGTACAAAGCACGAATAAAGTAATTTTAGCAGGAATCATATATTGTAAAGAGATAGGGTTGCACTTGTTCCTTTGCCTCCTTCTCCTTGAAGATTGCATCTTATTTTTTGGGTGCTGTGATGGTGTTCTTGCAAAATTCAGTATCTTGGTATCGTCAGGTATTCAGCATCATCAAGGCTTGGAACATCAAATTTAATGAAAGCATGTTCTCATAAATGCGACATGTGAAATAGAAGGCAGAGGACATTTTAAATACCTGAGTATCAGGAGAAAAAATTAAAATATATTGAACTCACTAGAGCTACGTGTATTAGTCTGGAGACTAACCTATATGAGATCAGACCTCCAAATCTAATTTTTTGTCTTAGGTTCAAATGGAAACATTAATAGAGTGGCCTGTTCTTCATTATTGAAATCAATTGGCCAGTTTTGGGACTGTGCTCATGAATTTTACGAGCGTGTGGACACTTTGGTCGGTCTAAGTGTTGGGGTGTGTACCTCCTGGTTTTATTTCCCTGCCATAGAAGCCCTTTTCTGTCTCACCTCAGACCAACAACAGAGACACACTGTACTGAACAGAGTTGCCCTGGGGCTTCAATCTAAGCTGTGAGATGCCATTTGGAATGCTCTACATGATGTATTTTCAATTAAACTGACATCTTCAACGCCACTTTGCCTGGCAGGTACTGAGATTCTTTTTTCTTTCCTAAGGATGCAATGAAAGAAGCCAACATGAGGTGTCACAGGAGTTTGTTCTGCCTGTCTCCGCAATTACTAACAAGTAAGCACTGTGTGATACCCTAGGATGGAGGCGGACTTGTTTCTGTTAATGGCACTTGTCACACAGGTGAGGAACAGTCAGGTGATTCCAGACAAACCTCACAAAGGGTGGGATGCAAAGTCAGTCTGCAACTGGAGGTGGAGGAAGATTACTCACAACCTTCTTAACCTGGGTGCATCCTGCTGGACCTTCAATATGATAAGAAATACGTGTAGCACTGCACTGTAAAGAAGAGGAGACTTTTGAAAGTTGCTACCAGATATGTAATTCAACCAGTCCACCAATATGACCTGCAATGTGAAAGATGAATGTTTAGAATGCTTTTGCCCTGAACACTCTGAGGAACCTCAAGAACCAGATAAGTGGGGATGATGAAAGCTTCATTCTTATGGATGCTTTGGAGGTGGAGGGGGAATGAGAAGGACCTGGAGCATCTGGAGATGCTTTGATGATTTCCTCCAGGATCCCTACAAGGAAGACCATTGTTTGCTGGCATTAGGCCATTCCTTGGCAACTGCACAAGGAAATGTTGTCATTATTTGAGGTTGAAGATGTCCAGCTGTTAGATATGATCAGGACTAGCTGGACCAAACTGGGCATCTATGCTTGTGCCTCTGTGCTCAGCACTGGTGAGGCCACACCTCAAGTGCTGGGGTCAGTTCTGGCCCCTCACTCCAAGAAGGACATTGAGGGGCTGGAGCGCGTCCAGAGAAGGGAACGAGGCTGGGGAGGGGCTGGAGAACAAGTCCTGTGAGGAGACACTGAGGGACCTGGGGGTGTTTAGCCTGGAGAAGAGGAGGCTGAGGGGAGACCTCATCCCTGTCTGCAACTGCCTGAAAGGAGGCTGTGATGGGGTGGGGGCTGGGCTCTGCTCACAGGTGACAGCGATGGGACGAGAGGAAATGGCCACAAGTTGCTCCAGGGGAGGTTTAGACTGGACATTGGGAAGAATTTCTTCCCTGAAAGGGTGGTCAGGGATTGGCACAGCTGCCCAGGGAGGGGGTGCAGTCCCCATCCCTGGAGGTGTTTAAAAGACAGGTGGATGAGTTTCTTAGGAACAGGGTTTAGTAGGGAGACAGGCACGGTTGGACTCGATGATCTGAGAGGTCTCTTCCAACCTTCTGATTCTATGATTGCATGATTCTTTTGTGTGCACACGGTCTCTGAGTTACGGTGTTGCTGACTGTATTATCACCACCCTCTGGTGCTGATTTTGCAGAAGTGCCACCTTTAGGCTGCACAGCCCACTTGTCCGGGAACGACACATCCATCTCTTCTCTCCACGCATCCTTCGTGCTTTAAGGTATTAGCTGTAATAAGCCATGATTTGGACTTTTAAAACATGGCCATTTATCATCTGCACCCCACGCAAACATGTTTGGCTGTGGAGATACTGGTGCTGTGTGTGCTGAAGTATTACAGGAGTTTGCCTTATGAGAAGTGATGAAGAAGGGAAGGTTTGTGTGCTTGTCTTCCATAAGGGAGGTGGAAGAGTTATGTGATTCCATGCGTCTTGGGTCAGGGTGGAAGAAAACCACTGCCCTGCCCAGCTGCTGCATTGCAGGAAGAAATAGCTAAAAATTTTCAATTCAGAAAAATTATAATAAAAATAATTAAAACCTTCTGAGTTTTTTTCCATAGTTTGGGAGACTTGGAATAATGGTTCTGTCTCTGCGAGGTTTGTCATACTAAGCAGCACGTGGGTTCCTCATGGATTCAAGGGCTGCCATTAAAGGAATGTTGCTAAATTATTTTTTTTTAGCTGCCTAATGTGAGGAAACTGAACTGCCACTTGCTGTGCTCTCAAAAGTAGCTCACTTCTCCGTGTGAAAGCAGTTGATATGGCTTTTTTTCTTACCCTCAACTCCCAGCAGAGTAGTTTCTGGTTTCGTGTTTATTTTCAGAGAGATCTGTGGGATTACAAAAAAGCAGAATACTTTTAGAAAGATCGGCGACATCACAAAACAGCAGAACATGGAGCATTTTTATATGCCGTATTTGCATATTTTGATAGTGTACACTCTTGTTAATTTCAGTTCTGTATTTGCTGTTAATGATAGGAGCCCATTTCCCAAAGGGAGGGTTTTCTTGAGCTGCCCAGTGTGCAGCGTAACTGCAGTGTTAAAAGCAGGAGCGATTCCTGTGGGATTGCACAGTGACATTGAAGAGTCGTTCCGACCGCAGGAAGCACAGAACTGGTCTCTTCACTGAAAGGGTGGTCAGGGATTGGCACAGCTGCCCAGGGAGGGGGTGCAGTCGCCATCCCTGGAGGTGTTTAAAAGACAGGTGGATGAGTTCCTTAGGGACAGGGTTTAGTGGGGAGACAGGCACGGTTGGACTCGATCTTGGAGGTCTCTTCCAACCTTAGAATTCTATGATTCTATGGTCAGTAAGAAAAGGGAGAGACAACTGCAGAGCATGGAGGGGACCGGGTCAGGGACAACTGGTTGTTGTGGAACAGAATCTGTCGGGAGTTTCCCAAGGGTCCTAGGGGATTGGATCTTGGGTGACTCCTATTGAACAGCTCATGATGGGAATGCAAAAATGGACATGCGGGGAAGTTGCAGTGTGCTGCCAGGGAGTATGAACAGGAGGAAGGGCTGCAGAGCCACGAGGGAATGAGAAGTCTTCCAGAAATGGTGATAGAGAAATGGTGATAACCTCTGCTCCAAACTGGAGGGTTATTGGCTGTGAGGAATGGAGGAAAGGAGCCTGAGCGTGCCTGCAGCTTGTGACCCTCCTGTGGCTTTGGAAAAGGCAAATGGGATCCTCAGGTGTGTTGGGCAAAGGATTTCCACTAGGAATAAAGCAGGAAAGGCCCTGATGAGATGTCCTTGAAGATCCCAAATGTTTCTGGGCACTCAGGTTGAAGAAAATATTCATTGAAAGTGGAAGTGAGACACAGAACATGGGGCCATTGGTACAGCGCTCCCCGGGCTGAGCACCCGCAGCCGTTTGTGCGGGAGGGGGTGCGGAGGGGGGAGGGCGCTGCTCCCGGTGCTGCGGCTGCGCCGGCGCGAGGGGCTGCGCGGTGGCAGCGGCGGCGCGGAGCCCCCAGGTAGGGAGGGAGCCGGGGGACGCACGGGAACCGGGGAGCTGGAGCAAAAGCATCACCGCTTTTGATTTGATTGAGCAGCCTGATGCAGTGGGAGGCGGAGGGGAGGGGCTCCCGGTCAGGGAGCGCAGGGATAGGATGAGGGGGAACGGGTTTGAGCTGAAAGAGGGGAGATTGAGATGAGATCTTAGGGAGAAATTCGTCACGATGAGGGTGGGGAGGCCCTGGCCCAGGTTGCCCAGAGAAGCTGTGGCTGCCCCATCCCTGGAGGTGTTCCAGGCTGGGTTGGATGGGGCTTGGAGCCCCCTGATCCAGTGGGAGGTGTCCCTGCCTCTGGCAGGGGGTGGGACTGGATGGGATTTGAGGTTCCTTCCAACCCAAACCATTCTGTGATTCTGTGATTTATTTTATGTATTATTTTTAAGCCTCCATCGAGATTTAAATCTCTCCCCTCTGGAAACCGAATGGGCCTTTGTCACAGTGTGTTCTTCAGCCAAGCAGTGTCAGCATCCCTTGAAAAGTTGTTCTTCCACGAAAAGGAACAGTGGATCCATGGCGGGGCTGGAGAGTGGCTGGAGTTCCCCTTGGGGAACTGAAGAGAAGGATGGAAGTTGGGGGTGACTTGAGCCATTCTGTTCCAGGCGGTGACTAATGAAGAAGGCTAATTGAGGGTTGTTTTCTGTATGACAGCAGAAGAAAGCACAGCTTGTGTCTCAAATGAAGCTGGCCTTTCGGAGATGTGAATGAGAGCTTTCACGTAATGCGCATCGCTATAGTGCCTTTATAACTGCTTAAACCTACGCACACTAAGTAGACAAGCTCTATGTGCACAGGGACATACTGAGATATGTACATTTCTACATGTATGTAGATCTATATATATTGAGAGTAGCCTTACCTGGACAAAAGCAGGTAAGAGGAAGAGAATCATAGAATGGTTTGGGTTGGAAGGGACCTCAAAGCCCATGCAGTTCCAACCCCCTGCCATGGGCAGGGACACCTCCCACTGGATCAGGGGGCTCCAAGCCCCATCCAACCTGGCCCTGAACACCTCCAGGGATGGGGCAGCCACCACTGCTCTGGGCAACCTGTTCAGTGGGAGTAAGTTTAATATGAAAAGCAGATGGGAAGGAGAAGGTGCAGGGTCAGAGGAGCAGCCAAGGTATCCATGAGGATGGGAAAAAAGCAGTTTCTGAGCTTAGACTAGCAATTCAGTGGGAACACGGGTTTAAATCAGGGGAATGAAAGCTGTATTCTGATAGAGGATTTAACTTCATTGAATGTAGTCTGTATTTTTTATCCTGAATGTATATTTTATACGTATATAATAATAGATGATTCTGTTTCTTCTTCAGAGTGACTAACAACCCGTCCCATTCTTTTAATCAGAAAGAAAATCTTCACTGTGATAAGTTTATGTTAATATCAGAAAAATCACGAATGAAACGAGTGTTTTATTTTCTAGGGAGGGCTATAAAGAGAGCTGAGAATGAGATGGACTTAACCATGAAAGACCTGAAGGTCTCGGTATACACATCATTGATGAGCTGCAGATGAACACAGTGTACACTGTAGAGTATGAATGTGAACGTGGACTGGGACTCTGAGAATACTGTTTGTGACACTGGTGAGAAGCATGCAAATTATTCCAGAAAGACCACTAAGCAGGCAGGCCGTACATCTGGCCTTCAAGAGGAGGCAGACACGAATTACTCGCAGCCTTCCAGTCCTGGGTGCAGCTCTGCAGGACCTTCAGGTAAGAAGGAGCTTCCTGCAGAGTTGCAGTGTGAAAACAAAGAAACCTATGTGACCTATTACCAGAAAGGAGGTGAGAGAACAGCTGGGGTATTTGTCCCTTCCAGTACTGACTTTGACCTGCAGTGTGATGATAAAGATTTAGAGCACTGTTCCTCTGAGCGGTTCAAGAAATCGTGGAGAAGACTACATGGTGATAATGAAAACACTGCTCTTACTGATATGTTTGATGAGGACGTGGAGCCTGTCTCTGGGGAAGCTTTGCCACATCGGTGCAAGAAGTGTAGTTCCTCTTTCCAGGGTGTGAGCGAGCTGCAGGAACATAAGCGAACTCACCTTGTGGAAAACTCATACAGATGTCCCATCTGTGCCAAAGAGTTCTTCCGTGCGGCAAATTTGCGAATGCACAAGCTTATTCATTCTAGTGACAGGCCACACAAATGTCCAGAGTGTGACAAGGGTTTCATTCGCACGGCTGATGTCTGGAGGCACCTACGCAATGTGCACAAGATAGAGCGCTCCATGGTGATCCTGGGAAATGGCATGGCCAGGAACCCATGGTCAATAGTGCACCGTAACCAACACGCTGTTGAACACTCGGATCAGCCTTGTGCAGGAAACCAAAAGTCGGAGGAAGATGACTATAAACCTTATGCCTGTCCAACGTGCGGCAAAAGTTTTGATAAGCCTAACCTGCTTTCCAAACACAAGGTTATCCACCGACAAGACAAGCCCTACAAGTGTCAGGAATGTGGCATGGCATTTGTCCAGCTGCTCAGGCTGAAAAGACACCAGCAGACTCACTCTGGGGAGCGCCCCTTCTATTGCGAGGAGTGTGGAGGGACGTTCACCCGGCTGGCCTCGCTCCAGCGCCATCACCGCATCCATACTGGAGAGAAGCCCTACTCTTGTGGTTACTGTGGGCATGCCTTCACCGAGTCAGGTACCCTGCGAAGGCATGAGCGCACACACAAATTGGAGAAATCTTAATTCTTAAGCTCACTTGTGATTGTAGTCTCCTTGGTCGCTTCTTACCTGAATGAGACCTGCTCAGTTGGGCTGGAGAAAGCGCACCACTGCATGTGCTCTGGCCAGTCCAGGCCCACTTCCCAGCGGTGGCTGATGGGGAACACTAAATCATGGGGATCTCTGGAACTTGTACTGGTTGAGGTTGCTTCTCACTGGCTTTAAACTGGCTTTGTATGAAAAAAATAACCTGGTTACCACTGACTAATGGAATGTGAGGCATGAGAAGACTGAAATCACTTGTGTGCTAGCAGATTCAATTCACAGAACTGGTGATGCATCAGCTTGAGCTTTTTCCAAGGATGCATGGGTTGTGGGACTTCTCTCTGCAGACTGGGTCACTGCATAAATTGGCCCTGCCCTCTCAAGTGTGATGGCTCTTTGGTACTTGGTTTGGAGATCTGTTGTTGCAGGTCTTTGCTAAGTCAGAAAAGTACAGAATTGTCCCTCTCTCATTTGGGGTATTTAAAAAATACACCACAAAGCAATACTTCAATAAACTCAGCATTTACCAGCTGTATTTCATGTGTTTCTACCTAAGGGGGTACCAATCTCTTCCATGTGATCAGTTCTCTATTAATAATGGAAAAAGCTTTCTTTTCACTGTGACAATACATATTTTGGGGGTGAGGGATTTGAATACATTTGTGTCTCTGATGGAACCGTACGCTCTAAATCTGTCCAGCTGAGTATTACAACCTGAAATGTTTGGGAGCACAAAATTCAAAGAGCAGAAGTCCAAATTTAAGCCCCCTTTGCTACTTGTTGCGTAGGAATCTTCTTCATTGAAACGTTTCCACACGTAAGGAAGCTTCTCATAACAAAACCATATTTTGAGTGCTGTGACGGGCCCGAGTACTACACAAAGTGTCTGCTAGACTCTTCACTTTGAGATAGATCCAAATGGTTAGTGAAGACTTTTCTTAGAAACCAGCCTGGCAGACTCAGGCAGGTGTTGCCAGATACCCCAAGGCTGTAACTTCCAGAAAGATCCAGAAAGATCTGTATTGCCTCAGTTATCCCAGTGGCATTTTTAACTCTGGAACTTAATAATGACACTTAATCTACAGTTAACCATTGTGGCAGAAGCACCTATTTTGTTCTTAAGTCACAACCTTAATTTACTTTCCGTGTCAGAAAGCTTGGCTCACTTCTTTCCCCCTGCCAGCTGCCATAATTTCACTAATTTCTTCCTAATACGTTGTGCCATTTGAGCAGGAACTTGTGCAACAGAGGGAAAGTAAAGCTGTGAGTTAATCATAGAATCATTAAATGGTTTGTGTTGGAAGGGACCTTAAAGATCATCCAGTTCCACTCCCTGCCATGGGCAGGAACACCTCTAACTAGACCAGGATGCTCAAAGCCCCATCCAACACCTCCAGGGATGGGGCAGCCACAGCTTCCCCGGGCAACCTGGGCCAGGGCCTCCCCACCCTCATTGTGAAGAATTTCTTCCTAAAGTCCAATCTAAATCTTCCCCTTCCAGTTTAAAGCCGTTCCCCGTCATGAGGTTCACACAGGCCCAATTCTCCATCTTGTCCAGGTCCCTCTGGATGACATCCCATCCTTCTGATGTGACCACTGCCCCACTCTGCTTGGTGTCATCCGCAGACTTGCTGAGGAAGCACGCAATCCTGCTGTCAATCTCATCAATGAAAATATCAAACAGCAGTGGTCCCTGTACAAACCCCAGAGGGACACCACTTGTCACAGATCTCCCTCTGGACATTGAGCTGTTGATGACTACTCTCTGAATGAGACCATTCAACCAATTCCTTATCCACTGAACAGTCCGCCCATCAATTCCATATCCCTCCAATTTAGAGAGAAGGATGTTGTGGGGGACTGTGTCAAAAGTCCAGATAGATGACATCCATTGCTTTTCCCGTGTCCTCTGATGCGGTCACTCCATCATAGAAAGCCACTAGGTTGGTCAGGCAGGACTTTCCTTTGGAAAAGCTGTGTTGGCTGTCTCGAATCACTTCCATGCCCTCCATGTGCTTTGGCATAGCTTCTAGGAGGATCTGTTCCGGGATCTTCCCAGGCACAGCGGTGAGGCTGACAAGTTGGTCTTTCCCAGGGTCCTCCTTTGTACCCTTTTGAAAAATGGGCACAATGTTGCCCTTCTTCCAGTCACCAGGGACTTCCCCTGACTGCCATGACTTTTCAAATATTATGGGGAGTGGCTTGGCAACCACATCAGCCAGTTTCCTCAGGACTCTGGGGTGCATCTCATCAGGTCCCGTAGACTTGTATATGTTCAGGTTCCTCAGGTGGTCACAAACCTGATCTTCCCTTACAATGGGAGGGACTCTGTCCCCCTTGGTTGAGGAATAGCATCAAGACTTGAACCTGTGGGGAAGCTGTCACTGCTTCTGGAAACCTTCTGTCTCAGATGGGTAATCTTAATTATAGACTGCACAGCCTCTTAGAGAAGATTAGCTTATAATCATTTAAGAAATACAGCAGGAAAACCAGTTCCTTTTCTAATGGTTCTGAACTGCAGTTAATTACTACTCTTCTCCTCCCTTTGATAGCATCTCCTATCTGAAGCTGTAGAAACAGTAGGTAGGTGCTTTAAAGTTCAAAAGAAGTGAACGTATCTTGGTATGGCTCTGAGTTAAAAAATACCATCTTTGTGTTTCCAGATGAAGAACCCAATGTAGAGGGAGATGGAGGTGTGTGCTCCCATTCACTGAGGGAATCACCAGCAGAACAGAGGGCAGCGCTCAGTACCTGGCTCTTGCTCTGCAGCAGTTCAGGGCACTGATTTGACCCAAAGACAGCAGTTCTTGTCCAGATCAATTTCTAAGGTATTTTGCGAGTCGTTTATTGTAAATAAGCAGGCTCTACAGTCATATCTCATCACGGACCGCTGCGCAGCCACCTCAGGTTCAGCACCCACAGGGAGCCAGGAGTGCTGACACTGCTGTCACTTGGCTTCAAAGATATTATATTTTTGCTTTTAAGTGTAAAAACTTAGTTGCTGGTTTTGAATATGCCAGAGAGCTCGAGGGAGTAGCTTACCCTTTTCCTAAGACGTGCTGGCAGATTTTTGATGAATCCTCTGATAGAGCATGTGGTGAGGCTGGCGCTTGCAAAGCCGGCTGTTGGGAGGGGACACATCCCTGGGTTGGGGACACTGCTCTGCTCTCTGTGTGCTGCCGGGTGGTTGCATGTTCGTTAGCGGCAAATTAGCCAACAAGCACATAGACAGCCCTTGAGTGGGGCAGCCGTGGAGGCACTTGGTGGGACCAAAGCACAGCTCCCTCCTTGCTGCTGGGCTGGAGCTGGGAGCTCTGTGCTGCCCACGGGGATTGGTGCCAGTGGGGTATCCGCGAAAGGCAGCTTGGTGCAGAGGTGGTGGCGCGGGTGCTGCCTGTGACACTCTGGCTGCTGGAGGGTCCCCGCAGGGACAGTGTCCTGCAGGCAGGGGAGCAGGAGGGCAAGGGCTGAGTGGCAAAGGCAGGCTGGCGTGTCCTGCCAAGCAGCGGGCAGCAGATGGCAATGTCGCCCTGTGAGAGCTGCAGGCAGGGCTGCAGGTGGCGGCTTGCTGCGCTGGCGGCTTGGGACAGGGGGACAAAGTGAAACTCTCGGCAGCGGGACCAGCTTCTTTTCAAACAATCATAGAATCATCTGGCTGGAAAAGACCTCTGAGATCGAGTCCAACGGTACCTGTCCCCTTACTAAACCATGTCCCTGAGAAACTCATCCACCCGTCTTTTAAACACCTCCAGGGATGAGGACTCAGCCCCCTCTCTGGGCAGCTGTGCCAGTGCCTGAGAACACTTTCAGTGATGAAATTTTTCCTGATGTCCAGTCTGAACTCCCCTGGTGCAACTTGTGGCCATTTGCTCTCATCCCATTGCTGTCACTTGCAGAAGCCAGAGCGTTTCAGGCAGTGTGGGTGCCTGGTCCAGCTGCTCCTTGGCCGTGGGCAGGCAAACCCACCCCTCGATGCCTGCTGCCCTCTGTCCGATCTGGAGGAGGCAGCTGTGGGGCTGCCCACACCAGGCTGGCCACAGTTGGAGTAGCCTCAAGGTGTAAGATAGCCCAGGCTGACTCTTTGCCAGGCCTTGAGGGGTGTGATTTTGACAGCTGGGGAAACTGAGGCAGGGAGTGTGCCTGTGAACGGGTACTGGAGCTGGCTGGCTGTTGTTTTGGGCAGTGGGGTGAAGCTGCTTCCGCAGCCGAGCCTGGTAAAGGCTTGATGTGGCTGGGACAGGGTGTTGTGTCTCCTCTCACCAGCTCACCCCAGTGCCAGTGGGTGTTTTCAGGGTGCAACAGGGGAGGCTCAAATGGCTGCATCTCCTCCCCAGGTGCAGGTACCACTCCTGTGCCCCGCAGAGCCCAGCTGGGGTGTTAAACCGAGCTGTTCCCTGCAGCTGTTGTTGGCTGGCTTGGCCACGTCCCAGGGCCACAGGGCCATCCCAGAGCCGTACGTCGTCGGGGACTTTGTGCGGCCGTGCACTCTGTATCTGATGGGAGGAGAGCCAGGGCCAAAAGCGTTTTCTTCTCCTTTTCCCTGAGCGGCTCCATCCTGGCCGTTATCAGGCAGGGCTGCTGAGCTCAGGGAAATGGGAGCTGTTTGCCTGCTCAGGGCAGAATCCCAAGGACTGGCTGGGGGGTTTGCTGACTTCTCTGGATGAACAACGTGCTGGCAACTGCGTCAGTGGCACAGAAAACAGGGCTGGCATCAGCCCTGTCTGCAGACAGGAGTTCCTGGGCGCTGCCACTGCAAGTAGTAGCAGCAGCCAAGACACCTCATCGTGGGTGTGTGAAGGAGAGGCCAGAAGGTGCTAAGAAATCATTTTGAGTTGTCAAAAGGTGTACACTGGGTCCCTTGGCCTCCCTGTTGCCTTGCTCCAGCGCGTCACCTTGTTTTGGCACCAAGCTGTTCCCTGGGGAGCGAGGCACAAGACCACACTTAGCAGGGCCATCCTTCACTCGGCGAACAGGAATGCTTCAAACTGGCACGGGGCCACGCCGGTGCTAGAAACCAAATTAATTCCTTACAGCTGAGCACTGCTGAGTCAGCATTTGTCCTGCCGGCACTTTAAAGTGGGCGTGAGATAACAAGAAGGTAGAGTGTGCAGAGGGGTGGCCGTTGTCCCAGCTGGGTATCTCCTGATTAGGTGCAAAATACAGAGATACTGGCTGTGCACTCTCAGCACGCTGAGACCAGAGTGGGGGGGGGTGGCAAAAGGGTATGCAGGTCATGGAAACAGGGATGGGTTGTTGTGGTGCCCCTGTCACCAACCCTCAGTCCTATCCCCAGCACTGCTGTATAGGATGCAGGTGCCTTGGAAGGTGCTGGTTTGGGGATGCCCCTTAAAAACATTAAGGCTTTGTGCCAGAAGGTCTGAGTCTAATTTCTTCCTCTTAGGAGACTTTGTGTGGTTTTATTTTCCTTTGCATTTATCTAATACAGGGCGTTGTTTTCATCTGTTAGACAGTGGCCAGGCTCTGCTGCAGCGATGGCGGTGTTTTGGGGGAAGGAGTAGTGTCCTGGGCTGGTACATCCATGAAAATTGCAAACAGTGCTCAAAGAGAGAGAGATTAGACTGGAAAAGAGGTCCTGAGGGAGGCACTGAGTTTCCTGAGTTGATGCTGTGTGTGGTTTCATGTGCTCCTCCCTTCTGAAATGCTGCTTTGATTTACAGGAGAGACATGACTTCTGGCATTAGCCTTTATCCACAGCTTGTCTCAGCTCAAGGAGCACCAAGGAGACCAGGGCACAGAGGTCTTCTCTGTCCAAGAGGATAAGTGTGATACGTAACGACTGGGGACTGATGGCAGAGCGGGAGTGCGGGTACCCAGAGAAGGGGCCTGGCAGTTCTAGGAAAGCTGTGACTGGAAATGAGGAGGAAGGAAACCCTACTTTGAAATCAAGTGCAAAACTGAGACAGATCCTTCTCCACTTGCGGGTAGACAAGTTTCTCAAGGACATGGTTTAGTAAGGGAACAGGTATGGTTGGACTCAATCATCTCAGAGGTCTCTTCGATCCTGATGATTCTGTGATTCTGTGTCCTGGTCATCCAGAAGTCCTGGAAAAATTAATGGGGAGGGGAAGGCAATCAAAACTTGAATGCATTGCATGTTGGTGGTGACCTTCCCCTGCAGCACAGATAAGGAATGTGCAGTCTTTGCAGTCAGGGGAAGGAGCCGGTTTCACTCCAGGACAGGAGGTGACTATCTAGCTGGACGTTGCCTGTGCCACGTAAACCTGTTGGGGGGCAGATTGCTGCCAGCGTTATAAACCACTATCATTCTCCAGATGCCAGTAGGCCTTATCACATAAAGTGAATCTTATCGATTAGGAGTGGACTTTGCTGCCTGTATTTCAGGCCTTTAAACCTCACTTGAAGTTTTTCACCCTCAAATGAATGGAGAGGGTTTGACAGGGTGGAGGAAAAGAAAGACAAAGTGGTTTCACAGTATCACAGTATCATAAGGTTGGAAAAGACCTTTGAGATCATCGAGTCCAACCTATGACCCAACACCTACACCTACTCCTACTTGTCAA
This sequence comes from Neomorphus geoffroyi, assembly GCA_033558235.1. NCBI lineage: Eukaryota > Metazoa > Chordata > Aves > Cuculiformes > Neomorphidae > Neomorphus > Neomorphus geoffroyi. The sequence goes on from JAUMJM010000074.1 coordinate 8,345,122, forward strand.
TTACACCATGTCACTAAGAGCCTCATCCAATCTCTCCTTAAACACCTCCAGGGATGGTGACTCCACCACCTCCCCGGCCAATCACCCTTTTAGTGAAGAACTTCTTCCTAATATCAAGGCTAAACCTCCCCTGGTGAAGCTCGAGACCGTGTCCTCTCGTTCTGTCACCGGTCACCTGAGAGAAGAGACCAACCCCTGCCTGACTACAGCCTCCTTTCAGGCAGTTGTAGAGAGCAATAAGGTCTCCCCTGAGCCTCCTCTTCTTCAGGCTGAACAACCCCAGCTCCCTCAGTCGCTCCTCACAGGGCTTGTGCTCCAGCCCTTTCACCATCTTCGTTTCTTCCAGTGTGAGCTACCCTGAGCTGTGGGTGTCCTGCTGGGCATGCTGGGCATGGCTGGGCACTGCTTCAGCCGTGGTAGGGATCCAGAGTGCTGTGGGAGCTGTGCCAGCCTCTTAGCTTCCTCTGCATTGGCGCAACCCAGGGCCACCACACCTGCAGGACTTCAGTAGGGATCTGCCAAATCCAGCAAAACCAGTGGGGATGCTCTTTCTGCCCAAGTTTGGAGCAGGAACCTGCCCTTGCTCTGCAGTTTCCCTGACTGGTTCAGAAGAGCTTGGCAGAGACACTTGTGCACGCCACAGCTTGAGGAGTGTTAAGTCCACTGGTAGTGGACTTCCAGCTAATGGTGCTGGAGTACAGCGAAACCGTAACATCACGAGGGACCTATCTGGACATTTGATTGATGAATGCCTATCTTTGTATTCCCAGGAAGACTTTCGTAGCAAGAAGAATAATTCACTGAGGTCCTTGTACGGGTGATGTCTCTGTTTCACACCTGATCCATGCAGTTCCTGGTAAAGTTCTCCTACTCCCTGGGACAGTTTGGACAACCAACCTCTCCTCTGCATGCGGCTGCTTCCTCCCCACCATTTCAAGATAAAGCAGCACATTTCTCTTGAGAAAGGGAGGTCTGGTCAAGGGGAAAGGGAGCATTGTCTTGTCCCCCACACTGGCTCCTTCACCCTTAATGCTCTGCCTGTTTTGCCAGCCTGGCCCCTTCCCCATTGCATGAGGAAGGAATTGTAGAACTATAGAAAGGTTTGGGTTGGAAGGGACCTTAAAGATCATCCAGCTCCAACCTCTCTGCCATGGTCAGGGACAGCTCCCACTGGATCAGGGTGCTCAGAGCCTCATCTGTCTTGAAGGAAGGCATTCAAGCCTAGTGGTTAGGACAGAGGGTAGGTAGTGAAGATTCTTCACGTAGCTGCAACCTGCAGGTGTGGAGTTGGCCGTTAGGACCACCTAGGCCTCTTCTACCAGCTCAGCTTTTCAAACAGCTCTTCCAAGAGCTGTGATTAACAGCACTTTATCAGCAGAGAGGCAGGTGCTGTCCCTGCCTTGCCAGCAAAGAGCTCGCAGGGAGGCTGGAGGCTTGGCTGCCCTTTCAGAGAGGTTTGCAAGTCCTGCGTGCTGCTTCTTCCTGCATCTCCCTCGGTGGCCACATCGGCAGAGGGCACTGCATGTCCGTGCTTCAGCCGCCTGGGAAGGGAGGAAAGGTCCTCTCCAGCTCCAGGGCCAGGGAAGGCATGGACCAGCAGCATTGGCTTGGAGACCACCTCCCTGGTGGAAAGATTTGGGCTGATGAAGGGAATCAGGAGGCATTCGGTGAAACGACGGGAAAATTTAGATCAAACAACAGGAAATCTGCTCTCCAGCAGCACACAAGAGCCACGCTGTGGGAAGCTCTGGTCCAACAGGAGGGTCATCCAAGACAAACACGGAGTTGCCTTCTCGGGTGGACTGGCCAAGCGGCAGGATGGGCAAGAGCCAGGGGTCTGGGCAGGCGAAACCATCAAAGCAGTTGGGCTTTGTCACTGCAGGTGGTTGGGAGGAGCTCCCACCCTGCCCACGGTGCGCAGAATGGTACCCTTAGCCCGCACGGGGAACAGAAGGAGACTTTCTCATCATGTCCTGAAGTAGTCTGCTGGGCTTTTTTCCCATCACAACGGGATACTTATCAGCCTGAGTAGCATCAGCATGGTCCCAGTGGCATTTGGTGCCGGTCATGTCCTCCTTGGTGAGGTGGACTGGGGATGAGTGTTTGGAGACTTGCTTTGGGTTCTTCTTATGAGAATATTTGTGTGCAAACAGAGGCACATGTCCATAACAGGACATTCCCATTATGCCCACAGGAGTAGCCGCTTGCTGGAGTGAACAGGGAGCCAGGTGGTACCTCTTGCCTTGCTGTAGCACTGCAGGTTTTGATGCAGTAGTGGCTTCTCAGTGGAGGTCTCTGGCTGAAGAGGCAGCAGTAACGATCAGGGCTCACAGACTTTCTCGGACAGCATGTCCTGCTGTTTTTCATGGGGCAGGAGGGGCGAGTGGTTGAATTGTGGAGTGTTTACTCTCCAGTTTCTTCACTAAGTGAAGTCTGGGCTTGCTGAGAGCTCTTGCCCTTGAATAGTGATTTGGCAGCACTTGGATGACCACCCCCAAACCCCACCTGCCTGGCTGGTTTCCGCAGGACAGAAGTTACAGCTGAAACAGTAGTGAGCCCCAATAAGACAACAGGCTTGTGCATCTCCAAGCGGTACCGTGGTCTGAACAAGCCAAAGGTTTCACTCAAATGTGAGCTAATGTATTTCTAGCCAGTAGGGGTGGTTGCTCCTTGGGAACCTGCCTTGGAGTTCATTTGTTCACTGAAACCTTTATCAAGAGAGTGAAGGTGATTTAGTGGACTTGTTGATGTCCTCAGGAGATAGCAGCATCTTGGAAAGCCTCGATGCAAGCTGTCTCAGCTATTGCCCTTTGACAGCAGCAAAGATAAAAATACATGAACCTCCTGCTCAAGGAAGATCCCTCCTCCTCTTGCACATTTCCTTGAGATTAGTATGCAGTCTGCTGCTTCACGGCCTGAGGCTCTGTCCTCAGAAGAAGCAACTGGGGTTTCACACACAGCCCTACTTACCAGTGAAAGTGCAATCTGACTCTCTCTCCTCACAGACTTGGAGCAAGGGCTTGTGTGGATGTGCCCGAGGCCCTGCACGAGTGCGAGACAGCATTGGGGTGGAACTGGCTCGTCGGCTCAGACTCTGTGAGCAAGAGGGATGGATTTGATCTTGTTTAGGCTACCTAAACAAGTAGCTGTTGCTCAGGAGGAGAGATGAAGCTGAGCTAAAGCCCTGGCCTGATAATGCCTGGAACAGCAGGACTGTACAGGAGCCAGGAAATGCCACCCGTCCAGCTAGGAATGTCCTGGTGAACCTCCTAGAGCCCACAGAAGTGGCTTCTGCTTGCTCCCTCTCACAAGCAGCAGATCCAAAGGGAAAGAGGTCTGTAAGTGGGACCAGCTGGGCACCTCGAGGCCGTACAGACCTGGCATGAGAAGGACCTGTGGCAGTGCCAGTCAGTGAAGATGGAAGGGAAGGTGAGCTCCAGTGAGCTCTGGACCATGTCGATCCTGCAGGCTTTCCACCCTCATCCCCCATGGTTGCTTCTGGGCTCACCAGCTTGCTGTCAGGATGCTATTCAGAGCCTTCCCTCAGGTGAAGAGTTGGGAAGAGTCCTGGACCGTTGGGTTTAGAGTCCTGGGACTGGTGAATGCAGCTTGAGACCTCTGCTGGTGCAAGTGCTTTCAGAAACCAATCGTGCTTTGTCTTGGCAACAGGTCAGGTTTGGGTTATTTTGTGTCCACTGACCCCCTTAGGAGACTGCCTTTGGGACCTTCCCTCTCAATTGTTAGAAATCTTCTGCAGATTTCCAGCACGAATGTGTCTGTGGCCAGCTTTTTCCTCATTTGCTCTTGAGCCAGAGGACAGTGCTGGCACAAACAACTCTTCTCCCTGCCTGTACTCTTCGATGTTGATTTAAAATAGTCTTTCTTTGGCCTTGAATTTCAGAGGGATGAGTTTCAAAACCAGAAATACATGGGCTTGAAATATTTCCCATAATTTTGTAAGATCTCGACCCTGTGATAGCAAGATTAGAAGAAAGATAGCAACCAAGATAATCAGCATTCAGGCTGGAACCACTATTGTTAAATAGACAACACTGTAAAGCCAGTACTTTTTTGTTTACAATTGAACTCATGAATTTTTAGATATTAATGTATGAGAGAATTGAGTAAACAACCATTGTGCCTCTAAGGAATGAGTCCCAGGCTGTCCTGAGCTGGAATACTTTGTACTTTCCTGATTGCCTTCCAAGAATTTCAAATTACTTTGTACCAAAAAAACAAGTCTGCTTTACAAGACGCTTGCGAGGTTCTCTTCACGGCCTTAATTCCTCCGTGCTGCGATGTGGCTGCAGCTGGGTAGAGTGGGGTAGGTGTCCAAAGAGAGGTGGGGACTACACGTAAACGATAAACCAGCTGGGATGCTCCTGGGCATGGGGCTGTGGAAACAGCCCCCAAGGACAAGGTGACAAAGGGATGTGTAGGCAGGGCCTGTGTCCCCCCTGTGCCTGGAGAGACCGCGCTGTGCTCTCTGCTGAAGTTGCAGACTGTATTATACATCCATGGGCTCTCCAGGCTTAACATAGCATTTCTGAGCGTGGTGGCCCTGGCTCCACAGGCTGTGGTGCAGTTGCACATTGTCCCTTATTTCTGACTGTCCTATGCTGAGCAAGTGCTCTTCAGGAGCAGCCAGCCCGTTGCCTAGAGTCCCTCCAACCAAAAACACCGCTTGGGACTGGAGACCAGCCTGCTTAATATCCCTGCCAGCCCTGGACTGCCCAAGTGCCACTTGCCTAGGTTTTGAGCTAAGACCAGGAGCCTGAGATGGAAACATCTTTCCACTGGTGTTGGTGGCTGGGGATTGCAGAGAAGACATGCAGCAAAGACAACCGATGGCCTGGAAGCCTTGAAGTGTCCCTTTCAGCCAGTCCTGTCTTGGTCATCATGACTAGCACTCTGGTAAAGCAGGCAAGGTGGGTCCCTCACTACCTGGCTTGTTCTTGGGTTTGGTTCTGGAGCCAGCAGCCTGGGGCTGTGGAAAGAGTCATGAATTTGGGTTACCAAACCATCTGCTGGCTGCAATTTAAAAAGCAATTAAAGCAAAATTGTTTCCAGCTCTTCTGTTTGCAAGATGTAGTCTAAAGAGAGATAGCCAAGGCAGGATTTGCCTGATCCTGCCACAGCTTTAAATATGAGCTAATTTGATCTAATCCCCCCATGTGCATTCCTGGTAAGTGAGGAGTTCCCTACTGAGGGCTCGGGGAGCGTGCAGGTAAACAGGGCTGCCGTGCTGTTAGCACAGAGGTTTATGTGATGGTGAAACTGACATTTTGATACTTTTTAAATTGTTTTTAATCAGAAATTATTAAAGAGTTTAAAAAATGTAGAAAGTAACAATATTTTTGCAGGGTAGAGGATGATAGCATGTTGCCAAAAACTGATGGATGCCGGGTCCAGGCAGTGTTGGATGGAGCTGCTAAAGGTCTGGGAAGCTCCCCCCGGGGTACCCCATGGGGTGGGGGGACTGGTGTGGCTGAATGGATGGGAGGGGGACGTGGATCCCTTAGCAGCTCTCTCTGCTCATCCACTGGGCTCCCAGTGACCTCTCAAAGCATGAAACCTTGCTTTCTTCCTTTCCCCATGGTGAAAGTCGAGCAAACAGAGCAAAACCAGGGGTAGGGATAAAAAGAGAAAGTAGGATGGCATCATTCTTGGTGTCCTCCCTTGACAGCTGTCACCTTGCCAAATCAGAGACTGACCTTGTGTTGGAAGGGAAGGTGAGGCCGTGCTTGTGTCATGTGTGCATCTTTCCTGGGTGTTTTTATACCTATAGGGTCTGCATTCCTGTTCTGCTGAAAGGTCATTCCAAGGAGAGATCAGGAAATGAACCCTCATAATCCGTGCAGGGTGCATATTTGGGGATGCCTTTATGCCTGGAGACTCCTTCACAGCCAAAGATGATGGGATCAAGATGCCCTTACAGAAAGCAGAGACAGTTTTCCCTGGTGCTCGATGGAGAGGGCTCACACCTGTGCCACTGACGCCGAACCTCTTGTGACTGCCCCCGTGATGCTTCCACTGCGAAGCAGAGAGAGGTGAGGTCTGATGTCCAGAGCTCAGATTTGGGCCGAAGCATCTCCTTCTTGCAGCAGGAGAAGGGACCGTGCCCTAGTGCTGAGTCTTGAAGAGGGTGGGATGAGGCGATTGTGGCTCACGGTGTTGGGTTGAGTCTGGGCACCGTGGGATGCCATGGGGACCACTTGGCTTGGCTGTCGCTCCCCACTCATGCCAGCTATGCCAACAACCATCTGAACATCACATGGTTGCGTATTGAGGGGCTGCCCAGGTCTCATATCTTATCTGATGGCCGGAGAGGAAAACAACAGGCGTGCAAGGAGGCAGGAGAGGGATCTTCCATGAGCAGAGGGGGCAGTGCAGCTGCAGGGTCCCAGAAAGGGTCTGCTGGTGCAGCTGCTTGGTCTACAACAAAAAAAGCCCCAAGCACAGCACCGGGCTGAGCCGGAGCTTATGTAAGAGCTGGCAGTGGGGCTGGCGGTGCAGAAACGCAGCGGGCTGCCAGCGAGCCGCAATCGCCTTTGATTTTCTCCTGTTTGCTCAGCAGCTTTCATGCGGTGGGGGAGCAGGGCGAGGGCACGAGATTCCTGCACACTGAACTCCTCTGTTTCTCTCGGCAGGATAAACAGGACATAAAACAAAATGCGGAGCCAGCCCTCGCCTCCGAGGCAGCGTGTTTCCAAACCCCCGTGGAGCAGCCTGTCCCCCATGTGTGCTCCCTGGGGAGCAGCCACCCCATCTGGGGTGCTTCGGCCTAGGGTGCAAGGAGGTGATGGGAGCCCACCCGGGGGTGGGTTCTGGGTGCTGCAGCCATTGTTGCAGCTGGGTGAGAGTTGTCCCTTCTGGAAACCCCAACATAAGAAGGATATGGAACTGTTGGAGTGGGTCCAGAGGAGGCCATGAAGATGATGCAAGGGCTGGAGCCCCTCTGCTGTGAGCACAGGCTGAGAGAGCTGGAGAAGCCTGGAGAAGAGAAGGCTCTGGGGAGACCTTAGAGCAGCCTCCAGTGCTGACAGGGGCTCCAGGAGAGCTGTGGAGGGGCTTTTTACAAAGACAAGTTGTGATAGAATGAGGGGGAATGGCTTTAAACTGGAAGGGGGAAGATTTAGATTGGACATTAGGAAGAAATTCTTCACAGTGAGGGTGGGGAGGCCCTGGCCCAGGATGCCCAGAGAAGCTGTGGCTGCCCCATCCCTCGAGGTACCCAAGGCCAGGTTGGATGGGGCTTTGAGTAGCCTGGGCTGGTGGGAGGTGTCCCTGCCCATGGCAGGGGATAGCACTGGATGGGTTTTAAGTCCAGTTGGAACTGGATCACCTTCCAACCCAAACCATTCTATGATTCTATGAAAAAGGTGGCAAAGCTCCTTGGCAGGGCTCAGGTGGCAAATCTTTGGAGAGTTGAGGATGGGTGCTCTAGAAGTGACACCAGGCTGGACACTGTGTGCACACTGGCCAGGCTGAGTGTCCCCTGCGGGGGTTTTGCTGCAACCCAGCTACCCCACAAGGCACAATCCCAGGCAGTGGGACTGAGCCCTGTCTGAAGCACCATGAGATGCAGCAGAGTAAGGCGGGAGCCCAAGGCTGTTCCTCTCTCTGCAGAGGGCTCTTTGTGTGAGGGTTTGTGCGTGTGCCTTAAAGCTGGGCTGCTTTATTTATAACTTCCCCTAAGGAGCAATTTCCAGGCTCTCTTACCCCCGTGCTAGATGCCTGTCAGTGGCAGAGGGTGATGGGGCTGACCTCAGCCCTTTCCCAACGCAGTATTAGCTAATCCAGCTCCCCGGAGCTGCGCCAGCCCAAGCCCATGTCCGCTCCTCTGAATTTCCACAGAGCCATCATTCCACCACTGCCAGCCTGCACAGCAAGGTGAGCAGGCAGGGTGCAAACGCTCACTGCTGGGGTTTGGGGCACTCCCAAGAGTTTCAATTAGGGCTTTCTCTGGAACAAAGAGTCCTGGAACCACCCTGAAGTCACTTGGTTGGGGAGAAGCATTGGCCAAATGCGAGGCTGGAGCAAAACTCCTAGGAAATGCTATAGCTGTTAAAGTAATACAAAGGGAGGACGGTTTGGTGCTGCACCTCTGTCCTGGTTGTCTGTCCTGCCAGCTCTGGTTGATGGTGAGGCCCCCTCTCTTCCAAGGTGATGCTGGTGCATTGTCCTGAGCTGCGTGCAATGGCAGTGCTGGCTTCTGCTCCCAAAAGGATGAGCTTTGGCCTGGAAAGAGCCACCTGGACAGAAAGCTGCTTTCCTGGTGGGATGTGGGGGCTCTGAGCTGCACACATAAATCCCCACTGGAAATGCAGAAATGCTGCAGCCCTGAGCCTGGAAAGCTGGGCTGGGGTGGCCTCCAGGGTGTCTTTCTTGTGCCCAGAGGGGAAGAACAAGCTGGTGACTGGAGCTGTGTGAGGGCTGGGGAGGCACGTGGGAGGTTTGCCTCCCCATGCAGCCGCACCAGCCTTGGACAGAGGAGGCTTGAGGAGCAGCATACCCAGGTGCCTGCTCTGGCTGACAGTTTGAGGGTGCTGAGCACCCCTGCAAGCACCAGGGGCCAGCTGAGCTGTGCTCCTCAGAAACCACTGGGATCTTGGTGGGGGCATGCAAACCCTGGGGCTGCTTATCCAGATTTCTTGTCCTGGGGTTTGGTGGGAGCCGGCTTTCTCATAGGATTCTCACTCTGGACTTGATGGGTCGGAAATACTGCCAGAGCAGCCCTTTTTTTGTTTTGTTTTGGGTTTTTTTTTCCTCTTGATGTTTGTGTCTTTCCATTTCCGTCTTTGGCCAAGGCGAGCGGTGCCAAGGCACAAGAGCCAGGCACACCCAAAGGGAGGGAGAAGCAAAGCACCCTCAACCCACAGAAAACAGGGACAGAAAGCAAAAAAGGAGTTCAAGGAGCAAGCAGGAGGTTTTGTTTGGCATCTTCGGCTGAGGAACGGCTCTCCTCAGGGAGCTCCATGCACTTCGAGGCAGGTATCATGCCTCTAATTCGGTGCCTCCTCCTCTGCTCTTGCACTGATGCCATGGGAGAGGTGAGGAGAGCTGTCCATGGGTCGCACACAGGGCTTGACACCCTTCTGCTTCCCAGCCTGGCAGTCAGGTCTCCCCAGTTCTGCTTTGAGGCACAATATGGGCTCAAGTTGCACGAGTTGAAAAGGCTCAAGCTCTCGAAAAGCAGCACGGGATCAAAGCTTTCTAAACACTCAGGGCATTTGGCCTGCGAGGTTTGTTCCAACTATTTATAGCAGTTGGGGCCAAGCGAGTTCAGAGTTGGAGGCAAACTTTTCCAAAGCTGGGGGCCGTTTGGATAAGGGAGGGGGAAAGGGAGTTCAGCCAGGCCCGTTTCCAGCAAACGTTGACTCCTTCCCTTAGGTATGTGTTGCTCTCCATGACACGCTAACAACAGCTCCGCACAGAAGTGCCTGGCTGGGGCTGTAAAGTTCGAAACAAGAAAATGTGAATAGGCTGTAAGCAAGAACATGAAGCAGAGAGAGCTTCCAAACAGCAAGCCTGTAGCATTTGGAAGTGAAAACTTTTCTTACCGGCTTGTTTTCATCCGCCGGTCAACATCCTGCAACTACAAATACACTCGTATCGTGTACCAGGGGAAAGGTGGGGATGATTTTAGGGCAAAAAGAGACATTAGGAAGAAATTATTCACGATGAGGGTGGGGAGGCCCTGGCCCAGGTTGCCCAGGGAAGCTGTGGCTGCCCCATCCCTGGAGGTGCTCAAGGCCAGGTTGGATGGGGCCTGATCTGGTGTGAGGTGTCTCTGCCCATGGCAGGAGGTGGAACTGGATGGGCTTTGAGGTCCCTTCCAACCCAAACCATTCTGTGATTCTATGAAAGACACCAAGATATGGTTTCCTGAAATGTGTGTCATGCTTAGAAATGGAGAAGAGGGGTCTTTTTATCTTCAAGCTGACTTTTTTTTGTGCTGTCAGTAAAGATCACATTGTTTTGCTGTGCTACCCAATACAGGCAAAGACAGGCTAAAACTCTGAGCAAGCAAACCAACCATCCCACCCTTGACATCGCATCGCATTTGCAGCTACAGCCCTTGCAGGGCATGAAGGCAGAAACTGAGGTTTTCCTGCCTGGCATGTGAATTGTGCGAATGATGATGTTTAATTTTTCAGGAACGTGAGCACCACGCTTTAGACACACACCACAGCTCTGTGCATGCCTAGATCCTCTCTCTTGATTGAAGGCATTCAGTATAGGTTATAAAAATATCCCTCTAATTACCAGCAGCTCCCCAGCACGCTGCCAAATCTCTGCTGCTCTGTACGATCAGTATCTCTGAGCTTCTCCAGAAGGAAAGGGTGCAATTAGGTTGGCAGGTAATTCTAATTAGCCTAATAAGGGAGGGAAGTGGGTTTGGCAGCTGAGTTATGCCCAGCCCAGGTGGGCAGTTATGGCAAATGATGTAATGCTTTTTCCTGGCAAGGGCAGTGCAAGTTTTCTGCACGCTGCCGGGTGCTGCATCAACAAACACAGCCCAAGTCTACTATGCACGTGCTTCAGGTTGTTTTTGGAGAGAGAAATGCCATAGGTGAAAGGTTTCCTTCCATCTCTGACACCCTGCCTTGATTCTGATGCAGAGGATTCCCATGCTTGCTGTGGATGATTGAAGTGCAACAGAGAAGCCGAAGTCAGGGAACGCTGCAAGGTCTACGATGGATTTTGAGGAATGAAACGAGCTGCTTGTTGTTGGAGAATGGGATGACGGCGGGTCATGTGGCCGTGGCTGGTGTAGCAAGGAGAAGCATCAGGCAGAAGGAGGGGTTTCCTCTGGAGCTCCCCTGTTGTCAGTTTCAGGGGGTGTCTTGTTTCATATTTCTGTGAATGACCCAAAAAAGGAGAAGAGCAACATTGAGGAGTGTGGATGAGGCAGACCTGAAGGACATCAAGCGTACAGAGGATGTTGTAGGTGTTGTAAAAAATAATTAAGTGACCTGGAAGATGGGAGCAACAACAATGCTCATCAGCATAAAACACAAGGTCTTTGAGCTTGAGGAGCTACAAGATATGATAAGATAGGACTTCACATTGTATGGAGGTGGCAGGGAAGGGCTTTGAACTATCTACTGATCTCACAGAGGACCTCTGAGCCACTGCCTGCATGCTGTCATGCAAAGGCAGACGCACCCTTAGGGTCTCTTGGGACAGAGCCTCTCTGTTGATCTTAAAACCCTCAGGACAAGAGAAATCAAGATCTCCACTGGAACAGCAGGTACAACTCTGATCATCCTTTGCCCAGGAGAAGTCAGAGTAGAGTGAATGCAAAGCAAATCTGCCATCCTGGTTGCTCCAAGGGTGAAATGGCTGTGAGGGCCACACATGGTTGTCCTTCTCCCATCTTGATTTTTCAGTGTGGCAGAGCCTGGCTCTGAGCCTGGCCTTCCACCTCTACCCAGCAGAAGAAAATGTTCTCCTCCTTTTTTTGCCTCCTAATGATGATGGTGACCATTCACCTCTTGTTTTGTATATGTCCTTATGGCCTATGAAAGGCCGTTCTTGTACTCGGTGCTTATGTTCCCAACTCTTGGCTTGGAAAGGGTCCCCCGGCCAACTGGACAGTCATTCGTTTCATTGAGAGGCTGTCTGTTCTGCAATTAACAGACAAAATGCCCACCACTGTGGCTGAAAAGAGGTTTTAATTAAAATCCTTTGGTATTGGCCTTGGCCAGACAGTGGAATGAATAGGAAGAGGGCAGGGGGCCCAGGTTGGTGTCTTGGGTCACCCTAGGAGAAGAGTCCGCTGAGCTGAGGCTGAACACAAGGAAGGACTTGGTTTATAATTGCATGGGCTTTTTTTTTTTCCCTCAAGTGACCTGCCCAGTGGACAATTGGAGCAACCAAAAGTTGGGATAGGTCCACAGGTCGTTTGAGTCCTAATGAGGAACGATGAACAGAAGCTCACGTCGCACAAGTGAAAAACACCTCACCCTGGTCTCTAATGAGATTGGCTCTCCAAATGCTTCTGTCTTGGGCTTTGCTTGGCTTTCAGAGATGCCCTGGGCTGCATCTTCCAGGCTGGCTCTCAAGCTGTTGTCACCTACCCCGTCTTCTCTCTGACGGCCACCAAGAAGGTACCTCTTCTGGGTGGCCAAGGCAGACCTTTAGTGGCCCTGTGTGTTTATGATGGTCGCATGGGTAGGTGAAGTCCTCAGAGGGTGAGATTCCCCTCGGGGGGATATGGTGGGCCCTGGTTGCCCCCCCCAGGTGGAATTTTCCCTCCATGTTCTTGCCTTCAGTGTGCTGGGCTGCGAACAAGCTGGCACGTTGTTTCATGTGTGGTGTTTCCCACCAGTGCTGCAACTGCAGGTGCTGCTCTAACGAAGGAGTGTCTGCTCTGCCCACACCAAAGCCCATTCATTAATCCAAAGGTCACGTAATAAGCACCAGAAAACTGGAACCAGGATGGGTTCCCCTGTTGTTTGCCGAGAGCGAATCCTGCTTGCTTCCATGATGCCAACCTATTTATATTCCCTTTGCTCAGGATGGGGTGATGGACTTTGCGGTCTGCCTGGTAACGAGCAAGCAAAATTAAGAAATTTTGAATTTAAAAAGCTGAATGGATGGCAACCCCGTAACTTGTCCTGTGAAGGCCAATATGAGGGTTCTACTAGCCCATGTTACCCCTCGGTACCCCACCAGGGCCCTGAAGCCGTGTAGATGCTCCTCAAAATGTTACCCCAACATCTCTTTTATTTTTTATAACATTAATAAGGTAACATTTGAGGACCAAGAGCCCCCCTTGGTTCCATGCACTGAGCACTGACTCCTGCACCCTTCCGTCAGCGTGGCACAGACTTTATCCAGAGGTACTCCAGCCCCTCGCGCAGGATGACAGGGCTGGCATCTGGCACAGGGAGCTGGGAAAGGGGTTTACTTTTTCTCTTGGGCTCTGACCTAGAGAAATCAATTGGTTTTCACATGTTTTAAGGAAAAAAAAATTCCTTTCCTGCTGCTCTTTAAGGTTTTGTCCCTGCTTTCAGGTTTAATTTTGTGCTGTCAAGCTGTGTGGGCGCAAGGAGCAGCTTTGGAGTTTCTCAGCCCGTGCTGTCGATGGAGGAGATGTCATCCAGGTGAATTTAGGCTCTTGGGTTCAGCTACACCTGCATGTGGCAGTGATGAGTGTAGGTGCCCAGGGTGCCCTTGCCTGGCACCCAGCCTGTGGGCAGGGAGAGAAAGGGGGCAGATTGGATGGCTGGGGCTGGGAAGTGGGGAGAAGCCTCAGCGGAGAAGCACGGGGTTGGCTCCAGGGACTGGTCAGTGGTGGCATTTGGGGCCACAAGTACCCAGGTGAAACATTCCAGTGCATTCCCCGCTGGCACTGGTTTAGACCCATGCAGGACCAGCCACCTGGGATGAAATCAGCATTTTGGGGCAGTGGCAGGGGGATATTTTTACTGTTCCCCTAGAAAAATGCTGGTTTTAATGCCTGAGCGTAGCAGACAAAGGGGTTGGCTGTGGTTTTCCCTTCCCTTTCAATCCCCTTTCTGCACGGTAACATTTTCTGCTTACAAACCCTCATCTTTTTTTATATTTTTTTTCCTTCCTTTTCCCCTCCTATTTCCCCCCTCCCTCCCCCCTCAACATCCCCTTGGGGGAACGGCCCCTTTCCTGGGGTCCCCCAGCCCTGGCAGGGTACTGGGGAGGTGCCAAGGCGTGCATGAGGGACGATGCCAGCGCTTCCTGCTGCCTCCCTGGCAGCACAATGGGGACATTCAGGCGGGCACCGTGTAGCCCAGCACCAACCCAGTGCCAGAGGACCCCCCCCCCCCGCCGCTGTCCCCGTCCCCCTCTATCGTCGTCTCCCAAATAGCAGCGTGAGACAGAAAGCAGCTGACGCCGTGTCCCAGCGCGCTGGCGGAGGCGAACTGGAATCCAGCATCACAAAACAAGCCCTGTGCACGCTCCCCTCCTGACGCAGGCGCGTGGGTGGGTGTCCCCCTCCCTCCATCCCCCCAAAATCTCCAAGTCTGCCCGGTAACACCAAACTGGGCTCCATTTCCCACCCACCGCTGGCCAATCCGCGCGCTGCCAACAGGCCAGGGCCTCCGTCGATGCAATGCGAGGAGCAGGAGCTGGTAGAGTTGCAGGGAACGACATGTTTTCCTTCTCCTCTTCTTCCTGAGCCGCTTGTTTTTCATTCGGGGCTGGAGGGGAGGCGTGGGTCAGAGCTTTGAGGCAGCCCCCATCTTTTCCCAGGAACACAGCCCACCTCACCCCCCCAAAATAAGAGGAGATTTCATTGTTGCTCCTTGTTTTTAATCACATCAGCGTTTTTTTCGGGGTGGGACGAAACAGAAAGGAGGGGCAGCAAAGCAAGAAAGCCAGGCTTCATCCTCCCCATGCCCAGCCAGAGCTTTTAGGCTTTCCTTCCTGCTCCAAGGGTCCCCCCCCGCCCCTTGCTGTGCTGGTTTTTCGTATCTCTGACCTTGCTTGCAGCAGCTGCTGTGTTTGCAGAGCAGGAGGCTGGGCTGCTGTAAATCCAGTGGTCCTGGGGCGCTGGGGGGTGATTGATAGCAGCACTCGGTTGGGCTCCAGCCTGCCCTGCAAAACATCCCTGGGAGCAGCTGGATGTAGGGATAAAAACACTGAACACATTGGGTTTAGGGGGTTTACCTGAAGGTGATCTTAAAGGACTTTTCCAACCTAAATGATTCTGTCATTCTGTGACTTCAGCTGTCTTGCAGGGGAGTTGCTGGTCCCTTTGCCTCCTGCATCCAGGCTTTTTGCAGGTCCCTTGGGCTGAGCAGCCACATAATTACCAGGGCAAAATGATAATGAAACACATTTTGGTATTTTCCGGTGTGTTCATGGGCCAGCACCTTATGAGAAGCTTGCTGCAGGGGTATTGGGGATGTCTGTGATCTGGGTGCCCATCACTGAGATAAGGGGCCCAGGATTGGCAGGGTGGGCAGGAGAACATGTCCCACGTTGCCTGCTCGGCTGCAGAGTTTGTGCACTCGTGCAGAGGTGCGGCAGTGCCCGATGAGAGGTGGAGGGCCAGCTCAAAACGGCTCTCCTGCAGAACTGGAGGAGCTCTGCTATGGCAATGGCAGTGATGTTCTGCTGATTTACATCCTGCTGAAGCCTTGGCCCAGGAAGGTGCTGAGTGGCTTAATGCAACCCAAACCATGTGGGATTTCAATACATTGAAGATGTGAAGGCAGTGGTCTTGTTGCAAGGCAGGGAAAGCAGGAGGCCAGGTAACCACGCAGCTTCGATTTCATGGGGAAAATTGCTGGCAGCAATTCCACCACCCAAAAGGGGTTGTCCTGACATCCAAACACTTTGCAGCCACGTCCAGAGGAGTGTTGTGCTTCCCAGGTCATTTTGGGTATTGTGACCCAACATCAGCAGAAGGGAGGATGAGAAAAATGTCCTCCTGGCTCCAGGGGCCCTAAATGGCTGAGGAGAAAACAGGGAGTGCTGCAAGCTGGTGCCCTGGACTGCAAATGAAGAGCAGATGGGCCGGATCCTGCTGGCACTGTGTGCAGTGGGTAAATTGCATGAATGGAGCTTGGACTGCAGACATCTGGGCAATGGCAGGTCAAACTGTGCCAATATTTGAGGGGTGGTTGGGAGAGGCTGGCGAGGACAGCACGTCCCAGTGCGTGCTGGTGGTGCTCCACCCCAGGGAGAGGCTGAGCCCAGGGCTTCTTGCACAAATTGTTGTGTAGGGTGAGGAAAGTCAGGGCCTGAGGGCATGGAGCAGCTTGCGAAGTCCAGTGGCCCCACACCAGCTGCTGGAGCTGGGCAGGCAGGGCTGTGTTGGGACCACGATGCAGCTGCCCACGGGGGAACACCATGAACTGCAGCTCCCAAGGGGTGAGAGTGTTGCTGGGTGAGCGGGACCAGCTCATCTGTGCTGGCTCTGCCCCCCACAGGGCTGTGGTATAGATAAATGGGTGTTATTTCTTGAAATTACTTTGTGGTCTTTTTCTTTTGTGCCCTGCTTCCCTCTTCTGTTTCTCAGCATCTGCCCTTCTCAATGACTCTACTGAATTACGTGGACACATGGTATCTGGGGTGAAAAGTGCATGCCTTGCACGGATAACCAGCACCATCATCTCTTCCTGGCTCAGCGCACCTCCAGCACGTGGCCAGAGGAAGAGCCCCGGGCTTTAATCCTTACACCCCTTCTGAATTACACCCATGGGCAGGATCCCTGCAAGGTAAGAGAAGAACAGCCAGGGCCGCACCAGCGTAGACGGGTTGGAAAGCAGAGCTGGGAGGATGGCTGGTGTCATGCAGGTGAAGGACACATATAGTCTTCTGGTGGACTTGATTGTAGGCAGACCAGAGGTTCGTACAGCAAACTCCCTGCTCTCTTCACCCGTGGGTGCAAAGCCAAGGAGAGAACAGGTGCTGTTGCCCCTGGGCTGGTTGTGGTTGTCACTGGGCAGACTGGTCCTCCTGGGCACCTGGGCATTCAGACTTGGGCTTGAGTGAGAGGTAGGACACAGGCACAATATAGAGGGTATCCTATGTGATATCGTGCCGTGGTACAGACGTGATCTAGAGCTTGTTGTAGAAAGCATCAGCCGAATGAACAGCTCGAGAGCTGGATTTTGTATCGGATGTTGCAAGAGTTGCAGTGGCAGGAAACGGGCTGGTTTTATCCAAGCCCAAAGGAAAGGGAGAGAGGAGTTTCCCATTCCCTCCCTAACTCAGATTGAGGTCAGGGATACGGAGGGGCTTAGCGGTAGGATGAGGGACCTTCCCTACAGGGCAGCCCAGAGAGACAACCAGAGTAGGGGCTGGCTCAGTCCTTTGTGCTGAAAGGGTGGCAAAGGGCTGGCAGGGAGTGGCCAAGAGAGATGGAACCCAGCTTTGCATCAGGGTTATGGAGGGAAGACACGTTCAGGAGGCTCTTAGCTACGCCGTGGTCTTGGGTTTGTGGTGATTCCGCACACTTCCAGTGATTTGAGCTGTACCTACTGTGAGGTCCGTGACAGCGGTGCGGAACATCGAGGGCAACTGATCCAGTGGATTTCAAATCTCATTGGAGCGACTCAGCTTTCTTTGCAGCAAAGATAATCTTCCCCTCCTCCCGCACTGCTGGATACTCAGGCATCGCACCAACTAGCAAAGTCAACATGAAATACACCCTCGTTTCCTGGGCCTCCTCTTCCCTGCTGTCCTCCAGAAGAGAGGAGTGATGTAGCATCTGCTTTTCCAGTCACAGCCCCACACCAGGGCCGGGGCTTTGTGTCTCTTTGGAGGTGGTGCCAAGAGCTTTGAAATCTGTTCAAAGCACAACTCAAGGCAGCAGCAAGGAGCGAGCAGCCGGAGCAGCGCTGCCTTCCTTGAGCTCTGCCCACTGCCCCTAGCACCCCAGATGCTGTTCTGAAGGGAGTCTGGTTTGCTCAGGCTTTTAAGGGGCACTGCTGAGGCCACCACTGTCCCGTGGTGTTGCACAACCTCCCCCTTCAACGCACACAGGGAAAGGAGGCGTTCGCATTTCTTTTTTTCCAACACAAGCACAAAGAAAGGAATAAGGATGTTGGCTCTGCCCCATTGGCTGGGAAACTGTTGTGTACACCTGGGACAGTGAGTCTGAGTTTTGGGATGAGAAGGGTCAGGAGAAGCTGATCAGTTGAGGGGGGATCTCATCAGTGTGTGCCAGACCATTTGCAGGAACTGGAAGCAAGATAAGAGCAAAGGTGCGCAGGGTACCCGACGCACCTACACTGCACCAGTTTCTCATCTCCATCCCAATTCTCTTGCAAAGTGTTGCGGTTTTGAATTTGTCCGAGGAATTTTCCTTCCTACTGTCAACCAAGCGAACACGAGGGGGGCGGGGAGAGGCCGTTTCCGGGGAAACGGTGCCCGGAGCTCGGTTTGGTTTTCTTCCTTTCCCGCCTCTGGGCAGGGGAGCTGGGTTTCCTTTGTGCGGTTTCCCGCGCTTTCCTCAGGGGAGGAGCGGAGCGGCGGCGCGGAGCAGCCACAGGCGAGCAGCAGCCCAGGAGCGGCGGCAGCTGAGGTGCGGCTCGTGGGGTTCTACAGTCCCTGGAGGAAGCAGCATCGGCCATCAGATCTTCCACAACTCCCGCTGAACTCTCACGCCTCCTTTTTCCCTCGTTCCCTTCCCGGCCCGGGGCTGCGGCAGCGACAGCCCCCCCGCCCCCTCAAAGAGACCTGCGTGGCAGGATTTGGGGTACAGGACTCAATCCATTTAAAGGTTCTACGGTTTTGGTGGTGGTTACTGCTAATTCTGCTCTGTTTATACATATATTCGTACCCGAGAACGGTTATCTTTTTCTATACAATTTTTTTTAATTAAATATTTTTAATATCTGATTAATATCCTAGTTTTTTATCAAAACTAAGTCACAAAGCAACTCAGAAGCTGGATGAGCAGCTTTCCTTGAAGGCGGACAATAAGAGAAATGAAGTTGGGCTATAAAGGCAGGAGGGAGCCATGGACACAACAGTCATCTTCGACACCCTAAATCCGATTGCTCCATGTCAGTGTTACACGGCTGTGGGGTCTTAAGGGCTGCTGTTCTGTCTCAGATGAAGGCTGATATCTCCTCGTAGGCTATCAAAGCCTTAGCGCCAACTAACCCAGCACAAAGGGGCAAGCAGGGATCTGAAGAGTGACAAAGGGATAATTCTGGCTGGAAAACACCTGCTGTTGGAGGTGTCTCTGCTGCTTCAGTCTTGCCTTGTGCCTGTGAGCGTTCAAGAGCCAAGAAATCTCTCCCAAACACCCTGGATTTGCACAAGCAGGTGCAAAAGCCCCCCACCCCCCCGCACTCCCCCCACCCCGTTGCAAGCACGGTGCCTTGCCCCAGCTCCCTGAGGACACCCCAGGGCCCTGCCAGCCTCCCCAAAGCTGCCTCTCCACCCTCCCCGCGACAGGCTCTGCCTATCAGGGTCCCTGTCCCCCTGCAGCAGCCCAGTGAGTGCGAGGGGTGCTGGCTTTGCTGGAAGCAGCTGTCTCTTTAGCTGTGATAATTACGGCAGCAGTAAACACCTTCCCGCAGCTGGCCAAAGTCCAGCAGAGGCGTCAGCCCCAGGGCTGTGACACAGCCCGTGACCTGGGGTCACCCTGCTGACGCTGGGTGCCAACCTCTCTGCCTGTGGAGGGAGCGAGGCAACCTCACTGCTGGACCTGACTGACCTTTTGGGTGTGGACCTGGGGAATAATCCCCCTGTGATGCCGGTTCAGCCACAGCGAGCCGCACTGGGTGCTCCCTTCACCTCCAACTTTGCACAGGTCTTGCTTGTCAGGACATCTTCAAGTGCATTGTCTTTGAGTCTGGTGGATGTTCCTGAGGATGCGCACACAAAGCTCCTCGTTAGCTGAAATGAATATAGAGTTGTGTTAAGAAATCTGGTCCCTCTGCCAGGATCTCTTTAACTGCAGCCAACCTTACCTGTGCAACCACGCTGCAGGCTCAGGCAGGCTGAAATGACCTGCATTCCCACATAAAGGCTGTGGTGGAACTGTGCTTGGAGCAAAGTGGGATAATGAGCTGCTGCTGCTGGTTGTTAAGTGTCACGTGTGGCCAGAGCTGTGTCCGTGCCGGGCAGCCCCTGTCCCAAACGTGAACCTTTTCAAAAGAAACTTGCCTGAAGGCAAGGGAGGCAAAATGAATCGTCTGAAGGCTCACGCTGTGCAGTGGCTGTGAAGACCCTGGTCGAATAGGCATGTGGGGCTTCTCCCTTCTCACTGCAGTCACACGATGCGAGGGAAGGCTTGCAGAGCCTCCACTGACTCTGTCCCCACCACGCTGCCCCGGAAACACAACCCCAGCAAAGGGAAAACCAGCTCTTCCCTGGGTGTCTGGCTACTTACAGATGGCAGTCCTGTGGGCACAGGCGTTCACTCCATGCTTGGAGACCCTGGGCAGCCTCCAGCCCCGCTGCACGGTGCACGGCAGGGACCAGCCTGCTCGGAGAGACCACGACTGACCCTCCAGCACTGGGAAAAGGAGTCCCAAATAAGCACTTCAGAAGTAACGAGGAACTCGAGCACATGCACTAAAAATAAGGAAACAGCAGGCTGAGATGGGAGGTTCCTCCGTGTCCAGGCTGACTGAGCCCTGATTTGTGGTCTGACCTTGCCCGCACTCATTGAACTCCTCAGGCCCTGGCTCGCCTGGCTGGAATAAAAAGCAAGACGTCAAGGCTAAGCTTAGCTTTTCTTTCTGCAGATAAATCACTGGGAGCTGAGGAAATTGGCTGTGTGTGTTTGCTTTCGGTGTGCCAAGCCTGCCTGCAGCGGGCAGCTGGGCTGGGTATGTCACACAGTTGGGGGCAGGAGGATGCGCAGACCCCTGTGGGATCCTGGTGGGAAGGCGGTGAAGAGTTAGCCCAAAGATCCTGTCTGCAGCGGCACGGGGGTACTCGGGGAGAGGGAGCGGGGCACAAACCAGCGATGGGTAAAAGTAAGGGTGGAGGGACCCTCAGCCTTCAGCTTGTGTAACGGGCACTGTGTCCTCAGCACCTGGGTCACACCAGCGCTCTCCATCACAGCACAGTTACCAGGGAACTGCCTAAATCATCTAAAAGGGGAAAATATAGGTTTTCTTCAAGCATTTTCCGATCACTGGGACAAGAATTGTCGTGTGGTGTTGTTGGGTTTTTTTCCTTTCCATGCAAGAAACCTTTTACTTCGTGCTCCTGCGTGCTGAGACATCCCAGTCTGTGTTCTGAAAGCACAGGGTTGGTTTTCGTCAGCCTTGCCGATGCTCGCAGGCTGTTTAGGGTATAGTGCTCTGCGCAAGGGCAAGTACAGCGTGCTCTCCCTTCTCCAGCTGATGGGAAGTTGAGAAGGGTGATGCATTTTAGCTGGTGGAATAAATCAGCCAGAGAAGCAGGATGAGCTCATGGATTCTCACACAGCAACTGTCTGTTTTCTGCAGGAAAGGGTTTATCTAGAGGCACCTTTGCCATTTGGCACCTGCTAGGCTCAAACTAGGCTAGAGAAAGCTCAAGGGGACACAGAAATAACTGCACCCTCATCATCCCCATTTTCCTTGTGGCTCCTGGCAGCAGGAGCAGAGTTTGCTGTAGCTTCTGTTCCCGTCTATTCTAGAGCTGAAGCCTTAAAAACAAACAGAGGATGATTACACCATGCACTTGCAAGTGCCAAGGAATGATGCAGATGTGAGAAGCAGAAGAAAAACTTGCTCATTTAGTGTTTTTTCTGCCTGCTTGCCAGAGCTGCATCTGCTCTTCAGCCAACGCAGAGTGCGACCGTGAGCTGGCTGTTAGATGAGAAGAATTCGAATAATTTTTGTCACGTGGAGGAAGAGGGAGCAGAGACCCACTCTGGTGGCCTTTTAGAGCCGAAGCTGATGTTCACGTCCATCGGCTGCTGTGCACAAGACGCACAATTCCAATGTATGGAATTTTTTTGGTCTTTTTTTTTTCTTTTTAAAAAGAAGTGTGCTTTCTAAAACTTTCATAATTTGAGAAGTTAACCAGCATGGCCAAACCAAGCAAGCTCCAAGGCAGGCAGCGGTTGTCATGAGGTGAGCTCATGTCCTTGAGATCTTACACCTTCAGTGGACCTCTGCAAAAATGACTAGTTTGCTTTTTTATGGACAAAACGTCCATGGACCAAACAATCTTTTGCCAAGTGTTTAGACAGGCAGGAAAACACGAGGCTACGTGACCCCACCTCCCCCAATTTAACCTCTACCCTAGGCAGGTTTGCATATGGCTTTGCACTGCAGTTTCGCGATGGGTTCTTTATTGTGGAAAGCAAAGCTCAAAAGGACTATGGGGCTGTGCACAAGACATCCCCAAAAGCCTTTTAGAAACCTGCAATCCTGTCTTAAGCGGATTCTAAAATCCCACTCCTGGCGCCCCATAGCACCATTGCTCACGGCATTAGATTAAATCAAATCCCCCCACTTCTCTCTCACTCGCATGCCCTGAGTCCCCTTATCCCCTGCTTTTATATCATCCATGGAGATCTGTGTACGGATCAGAATAGGGACTGTTCTGAGTACCTGGCCTCATAAAAGGCAAAAATACCCATTAAAGCTAGACCTGGGAAACTCAAATAAAGCAAGAAATCTACACGCACAAAAGCTACAGAGCAGCTGCCATTGCCAATACGAGAAAGATGTTTGCACAGCAGGTGCTGGTGAGAGGTTTCATCCAGTTTCACCTCCTCGAGCTCAGCAGTCCCTCTTTCTTGTGGTCTGTCATGGAGGTGGGAAGGAGAGAAGAGCATGAGCAGACATGGTCCTTTGCAGCATCTTGGAGGACCTGGATTCACGGTGGAACTGCCCAGGAGGCCCTCAGGACCTTCGAGATGCTGGGCTGGAAGAGTCATCTGCTGCCCTTCCTCCTTCCTTTCTTCCCAACGCTCAGCATCACCTCTTCAGTGAGCTGGGACCAGTTTAAACCCATTTATTTGAAGCCAGGGAGGGAGGAAGAAAAAGAAATACGATTACCAGGTCAGAGATTTATCTCCTACAACTTGCCTGGCGTGCAGAGTGTCTGCTGAAACAGAAATCGTCATTCGTCTAGCCCTGATAATTTCATAAAGAGCTCCAGAACCAGGGATGAAATAAGGCTGTTCCCCAGGAGGTTGCCTGCATTTTGACAGATGACTGGGATGAGCGGGGCTCTGCTCTGCCAGTGCTCCGGCATCGACCCCAGCAGCTCGAGACGCACTCCAAAATGGGCCCTTTCATTATACCCATCCTGGGCGACGGCGTTGGGTGGGTCCAATGTGAGCCCAGGGGCGGTTGTCCCCTTGGGCTCTCTGTGCAGTCTTTAATCCTGAGGAACAGGCTGGGTGTGTTTGGAGGCTGGGAGACGGAAAGATGCGGGTCTCTGAGCTGAGCTGTGTCTTTAGGTCATGTGTGTTAAATTGCATTAAAAAATACGATGTTAAAAAAAATAATAATAGCATTTAATTAGGAGGATCCCAAGGCCTGCTGTGCTCTGACTTGGCCTGGGGAAATAACAAGCAGTAAAACATAATCCTGGGATTACAGGCAGCAATTAGCACGGTGGGTGTGTTCTTGTCACCCCCATACTCCCTGCCTGCAGGTTTTGGGATGCCACACAGGGACCGGAGCGCGTCTCCTCTCTGAGCTCACCGCGTGCCGCAGTCCCTGGGTTTGGGTGAAGGTAGGATTAGTCCCGTGGGTTTGCACCGTGCTACTGCGCCTGCAACATGTTGGCATCACAGTTTCTTAGGAGAATTAGCACCAGCAGAGCCTGGAGGACTCCGAGGAGCGCTGGCCTGGACTTGTGAGTGGGGGAGAGCTGGTAGGAGGTGGGGGAGATGTGCTCCAGGGGAGCAGGACGGAGACGGGAGCTGCAGCCAAGGCTGTGCTGGGCAAAGACAAGCTCCTTGAGTGCCAGCCTGTGCCCACCTGCACGGCTCAGCCCACGCTCAGCGGGAGCAGGCAGCACCAGGCACATCTTGGGCTACTTCCCAAACCTATGAATTACAGCTGAAGCGGGTGCCACCTGCCCGGAGCAAGTGGCATCCACCCCGGCTTGCCAAATAAACCCCCCAGCGTGGGTGAGGGGCTGGGGGCAGTGGCACTGGGTTTGCAGGCAGCCAGGCTTTGCCACAGCCTTCTCTGCTTTGCACCAGCCATCCCTTTCGAGATGGAGGGTGCAGCTGAAAATTACAACACATCAGACTGTGGACGTTCTTTCCTGGTGTGGAAAATGGTCTCTATGGAAAAAATAGGAAATCCAGGGAGCCACCAGTGCTCACGTGCCAAGGAGGCACCAGGATGCACCAAGCGATGTGCGTCCCCGCTGTGCTTCCCATTAGAGTGCCCAGCCCAGACTTTCAGGGCTGTCTCAGTAAACCCAGGACATGGATTTAAAGCTGGCTCGGGCACACTGTTTGCTTTATTTATCGGTAACACCAGCAGCCATAAAAAGCAAACAAAACACCAGGCAAAACCAGCCATAGGAGCGGGGGCACAGCGAGTGGTCACCTGCCATGCCAGCAGCACATACCTGGGCAGCAGGGATGGGAAACACCCGCAGCCTGAATCTGAGGATGTGAAAGTGGGCATCAAACACTGTGGGAAAGCGAATGGTGTCTCCGTGCTGCTGGCACACTGGGGGTTTTGCCAGCTTGGCCAGTCACATCCTGCCCCTGTGGCCCTGTTCCACGGCCACAGGACCTCATCCCCACTCTAATCCCAACGGAGCAGCTCGTGGGGCTCCTCCACGTGCCTCGCTCTCCCTCAAGGCTTCCCTGTACTTCAGTCCTGGTTTGCAGACAGCATTCCCACAGTTCCTTCTTGCTTTTCCAAGGAGCAGCTCACATCCTAAGCCAACGCTGAGGTGACCTCATTGCACCTCTGCTGTGAGGGCAAGCTCAGAGAGTCAGGTTGTTCAGCCTGGAGAAGAGGAGGCTCCGGGGGGACCTCATAGTGGTTTTCCAGTACCTGAAGGGGCTCCAGGAAAGCTGGGGAGGAGCTTTATCCAAGGGCCTGGAGTGACACGATTAGGTGGAATGGCTTTAAACTGGAAGAGGGAAGATTTAGATTGGACATTAGGAAGAAATTCTTCACATGAGGGTGGGGAGGCCCTGGCCCAGGTTGCCCAGAGCAGTGGTGGCTGCCCCATCCATGGAGTTGCTCAAGGCCAGGTTGGATGGGGCTTGGAGCCCCCTGATCCAGTGGGAGGGGTCCCTGCCCATGGGAGAGGGTGGGACTGGATGGGCTTTGAGGTCCCTTCGAACTCAAACACTCTATGACACCACCCAGCCACAGTCGCTGTGGCTCAGCGGGACCGTGTGCGCTGCCACCAGTCAGACATTCTGCAAAATTCAGGTCATGTCCCAAAGGGCACCAGGTGCCAGCGAGCCGGTGTCCAGGAGAGGGCAGGGTCAACACAACCACCCCACACAGCAGCACAACACTGACATTTCAGGGTGCAGGGACACGGCCACTGCCTTTTTTTCCAGCACAGAGGGAGCTTTGCCTTTTCAACAGCACTTTTTTTTTATTTTTGAGAGGGAGAGAGCTTAAACCCCACTTTCACCGGTGTAATTTGTGCCTTCCCTTCCAGCCCCAGACTGTCCCCACAGAGCTGAGGGCCAGCAAACACCTTGTTTACGCAGTGTTCTTGGTGCTGAGCAATCACAGCTGCTCTTTCAAGAGGTGATGAGTGGCCTGGAGGGGGGAGAAAACACCTGACTGTAATTGAGGGATTGGTTGTAGGTAGCATTCCAGGCAAAGCAGGCGGTTGTGATCGCCCTCCAGCCACCGAGCCCTGGGCGCTGTGGTGGGTAAGGTTTGCAATGGGTTCTGCCCCATTGCGGTGATGCTGGAGTGGTGCCAAGGGCTTCGAGGGCGAGTGACACAGCTGGCATCACCCAAGAGACTTAGCACACAGCCCAGCTCCTCCTCAGCCAAGGCCACCTTAGAGTGAAACACACTGCCCACGGAGCGCCGTGCTGAGCAGCAGCTCCTGCTCCACCAGGGTGAGAGATGGAGAGAGCTGAGGAGGAGGGTGGAGGAAGGCTTTCTATGAGCAGGGATGAAGGAGCAGCCAGGTGGGAGAGGCTCACCGAGCAGCTTGGAGGAGGGCACTCTCCTAACACTGCTCTCCCCAGAAATAACACCCTTCCCCGCATCCCTCCTGAGACTCCTCTGGCCTTGCACTGGTCACAGCGGGTTAATGGTTAACTGGGCAGGGACAGCACCCTGGAACCAGCACCTGGCAGGCAGGGTCAGCGGGCAGGGATGACCGCAGGCAGGTGGGCACCCCCGAGGTCACCTCCCCCCACCGGTGGCACCCGCATTGTCCAGTGCCGTTGGTGGAACCTGGCTCCCTCGCGCCCTGGCACTTAGTGGGGTGAAGCAGCTTTGCTGGGGGTGATCCCAGTTCGCTTGGAAAAGGGCCTGCCAGGGCTGTGGGACCAAGGGTACCGTGGCACCGGCTTCAGGGGACCACTTAGAACATGAAAGTGGGGCGTGCTGGCTTCAGCTCACCCTGTGAAGTGCAAAGCCTGGCAGGCAGAGCTGTGGGGTGATGCCCAGCGTGAACCCAGTGTCTTCACATCCCTAAAGCCCTGTTTCCTCCAGAGCTGATGTTCCCAGGAGCCCAGGCAGGCCCAGGGCGCGCAGGGGTGGTGGTGCCACATTTCAGACGAGCGCTGGTTTTTCTGATGAGAGGAAAAAAATACAGTTTCCTTGTAAGCAAACAAAGCTTGACTTTATTGCCTTTAAAGTGCAACCAGCACAAACAGTGGCAAAAGTGCAAACACTGATAATGCTTGGAACATTTTGAGCTGTGCAAACAAGCCAGAGGTAGAAGGGTGTGTTGAAATGAAGGGGTGAGGGGTACAGGAGAGGGGGAGGAGAGCTCCCAGCCATTCAACTCCTCCTCCTCTCCCCCACCCCGAGCTTCTCAAGGCAGCGATGCTGAATCTGGATTGGGGATGGAAGCAGCCCCTGGGCATTTGAGCTGAATGGGAGAACTTCGGAGCACAACCCCCTCACCGAGGTGGGATGCAGATGTTATTATGACATTTTTAGCCCCAACCTCAGGCTATGCCCTACACTGGCATCTGGAAGCGCTCCAGAGCCTCACAGGAGAGCCACTACCCTTCCCTATCCTGAGTGTCTGCAGGTCACTGCCCACCTGGAGCATCCCATCAGCATCTCAGACAGCCACCACGTGGCCCCTGCCTTGGTTTTTCCTTTCCTCCCCTACCCACCTCCTTTTTCCCAGGTGGGTGGCCACATTGCACACACCTCATGCTCCTCCTACAGCTTTACTGACCCATCCAGCTCTCCGAAGCCTCCTCCAGGCCATGATCCATACGTGGCTGCTGTATATCCCAGCCCTACCTTGCTGTCTCCTTGCCTGATGACCACAAAACCTGTTCCCCACTGCCCAGTGCTCCTCAGGGCACATTTTTCCCTGGATGGGGGAGGGTGATGCATGGGAGTTTCAGTCCTTGCAGGCTTAAGGCTGCTTACGGGGATCCAGAGCACCAGAGCTGTAGGTAGGGATTAAGGTCCGGCTCCTCAAGAGATGTTTCAGCATCTGCCTTCTAATACTTAGGATTACAAAGCAGGTTGGGAAAAGCAGGCCACTGCAAGCCGGGTCAAAAGAAGAAAGGGAGAGATCTCACATGGATTACTGGAGAATCAGGCAGGGTGCAGAGACCTCAGCCTTCATCTTGGCTCCAACCCTCCAGACTGCGACGCACCAGAGGGTCTCTTTGGCTGTTCCTGCTGCCAGGCTGGGAGAAGGAGAGATGCCTGGAGCCAGGGCAGCTCCGTCCCGCACGCACAGCCCTTCTTACCCCAACAAAAAGGAATTACCAGGTTTTGCATCTGGTTCATTAACTCTTCCCTAATGTAGCCTTGGAGGGGGGGGGAAGCTACTGTTATTAAATCCATTGCCCACCCCCATCCTTCATCCCAGATCCTGGACTTTCTCCCCTGGCCATCCCAGAACACTCCCCGTCCAGGCTGCCATGTGCCAACTCAGACACCTTCTCAGCTGCCAGATGCTCCAGCTGGTGGGGTCAAAACCAGCTGGGATTTTTCAGGAAACCCAGGACCCAATGAGCCTTTCTGTCTCTGCAGGAGATCAGCCCGGCCTTCAGCACTTCCGCCTATTTTCCTGCGGCCAGAAAGACTTGAATATTGGGAAGGAATTCATGTCTTTGCCAGACCTACCCGAAATCAGCCAGTTCAGCAGGTTTGTAAGGGAAGGGACAGGCAAACACGCTCACTTTTGTAAGGCTTGAGACAACAGGCTGAAGTACAGTACATGAAATAACAAAAAAAATAGACTTAGTGGGGAAGTTCTGTTCCTTTGGGACAAAGTGATTTTTATTTTTTTCATTTTTTAAAGCTGAAGCTTCCTTTAATTTTGTTCCAAATTCTGCCAAATCTCTGCTGAGTGAGGATTCGGGGGGTTTTCCCAGCTGGACTCCAGTTTTTGGTAGGAGAGGCCAGGATTGGAGCATCCATTGGAATTGAAGCAGAGAGCCAATGCACGTCAGAGGTGACACCTGGGGTGGTTTTGGCCCAGTGTATTTTGGGCCAATAACTGAGGCTGGAGCTCAAATGCAATAAAGGATTAGAGTAAAACAGCTCAGGTAAGCCAGGGGGGTTTGCTCCTGCAAGACCTGCAGCGCCGGAGTGCACCTGGGCGTGCAGACGTGCTCTAACAGAGCCAGGTGCACACACTGGGTTATGGAGATGCTGCCCTGTGGTGGTGCCCCTGCCATTGGAGGAAGCAGCCACACAAAACACATGCTTGATGCTGTGACAGTTTTGGAGCAAGCTGTTGTTCTCAAATGGGCTCTTTCTCTCCTGCTGCTCACCCCAAACACTTACTTCCCTTCCAAAAACTGCGATGACCATCGCATGAGCTACTGAGACCGAGCAGCCTCATTTTCCCCCAGCCCCACCCCTCGAGGGGCTCCTCCTCGACGAGCAGCTCTACCTCACCCACGGGGTGCTGAAAGCTGTCGGGCTTAAAAATTCACAGCTCCCCAGGGAGGAAGAAAGCTATTTTAGAGGCTCCAAAATTGCAGCAGCCCAAATTATTTCCTGAAGCCTGCATTAAGTTATTCAGGCACCTGGCTGTGCAGGTATAAAGCAGTTCGCTTATAAAAGTGCTACTCTAATAATTTTCTTGAGTTTTCCCACAGTCCCATTTTTCCTCTGTGCTACTGGGATGTGGGGAAATAACCTTCTTCTAGTGGGCTCGTTCAGTCTGGGACAGGAGGGTAATTTTGTGTATGTGCACGCTCCCAGTAGCTGCGTGCGGAGCCTGTCCCCACCCTGCCCGTGGCAGTGCTTGCATTCACCCCATTTTGGGCAGAAAGGCAACTCGTGTCCTGTAAGAGGTAAAATTTGCCCAGACTTGGCTGGCAGGGCAGATAGATTTGGGGAGAGCCCTGGAAAGCAAAGCCACCATGGCCCTCGGAGCACTCAGCACGCTTGGGTTTCCTCTGCAGGGCCCTGGAGAGGAGAAGCAGGGTGGGTGCCCTCCCCGCTGGGCAGCCCGCATCCCAGCCTTACGCCAGGGTCAGGCGCCCACATCACGCGCCGAAGCATCGCCACCGACTGGCACTTCACAGCTGCTTTGAGGTGCTGCCAGGGACTGCAGGTTGAGACTGCCAACAAATCAGAACCATTGTGCTCCATCGCTCCCCCCGCTTTCTCCCCATTAATAGCCCCTTTCTGTACCCAGGGAACGTGATCCTGCATCATTCCATCCCGCTGCGAACCCCAGCTCTGTTCCAGGCTGGCTGCCTGCACCCACTGCAGGCAACAACCCAGCTGGCCTTGCAGGAGGTGGTTGCACCTTCAACCCTGGAGCCCCCCCACCCCAAAAAAGAGCTTTGATTTTGTACCAGGGTGCTTGTACTGAGTCGATGCATTCAGAAAAATCTCAGCACACAGGAACCACAAGCCCTTCCACCAAAAACAGGTCTTATTCTGCAAAAGCACCTCTCCCACTCAGCCCAAAGCTGATGTTTGGTACTCAAAAGGCAGTTTAGGTACCTGGATCAGCAATGCACGAGAGCAGGCACCCCAACACGAGGACTGGAGCAGGCGGGTTGTTCGGAGACTCTCCGGGAACACGAGCCACTTCATCAAGCTGTTGTTCTCGTTTGTTATTCACCGTTAAGGAAATCTGCACCATTCTCCCATCAGCCTCCCCATCCCGGAGCATAATTGATGCTAACGTCATTTCATTTTGGTCCAGCTGCTGGGCTCAGGAACAGATGTTTTATTGTTCAAATTGAACATGCAAAACCAAAAAAAAAAAAAAAAACCACCAAAAAAACCCATCCCAAAAAGCAACAAAACCCAACAAATTCGTGTTTGTGGTGAGATCGGCCACAGCTTTCTCTCCCTGGAAACATGAGGAGGCAGAGCAGCAACCCCAGGGAAGCCCCAAGCCTCCAGGGAAGCCAAGATTTATAAATGCAGCTAAGTGTCAACCTCCAACACAGGACGCAGCACGCCAGGCAGCCTGCTCTCAGCAGAGAGCTGTTTCCCCCCACACTGAGGAGTCACCTTCAGGTGAGATGTGCCCCAACAGCCTCCTTGTCCTTCCAGGAGCAGAGACCCACCCTGGTGTTTGCAAGGAGGAGCGCAGCAGTTGCTTAAGAGCAAGAATACTTATCTCCTCCAAGAAGGAGACAAAAATAGGTGCACGGATGTGCCAGGAACACATACATCTCCTGTGCACGGGCAAGTGAGCTCACACTCTTCTCCAGCTCATCGACAGCACCCTGTGCATTTGGTGCTTCAGCACGAGCACGCTGTGGTTCGCAGCCGTAAGGGAGTGCTGGGCACCAAAACCAATTTCTTCAAGAGCACAGGATGGAGGGAGGGAGTCCATCACTTCCTCTGCAGCACAACAACATCTGGCAGTGACAGGCTGGTCCAGCCAAGCACCTCACTGCATCTTTAAGTGTTTTTGTGAAGCTTCCACCAGGCAAGCTGTGCAGCAAGTGAAAAACACTTCCCTGGCTGCCAAAAAGAGATGGATTAAAAAAAAATCTGGCTCAAAACCCAAAGAAGAACCCAGGTTAACCTAGGTTAATCGATATCTAATACTCATTTTCTTTCTAGCACTGATAACGCTACAGATATGGACAGTATATCTCCCGTGCAGAAGAACTGGGAAACACTGGTATCTCTTGCCTAAACTGGGGAAGAGCTACAGACATTGCTCTTCTCCTTGCCTCACTTACGGAGGCCCTTTTGCTATAGGTGAGGTCTGGCCCTGGAAATAAAAGGTTCTGAAATTCCTGCAGCAAATTGCATGGGTAATTTTCCCTACCTGGCCAGTGCAGAAGGCACAGGATTGCCTGTGAGGGCAACGCAAGCATCTTTTGACACCTGCCGGTGTGTGCCACATGCTTGGCATCGTTTCTGGCAGCATATTGTGTTTTCTCCCTGTTCCACAAGAGGGGGGTAGTAGGGATCCAGTCCTAAGGGATCCAATTCTATATGCAGTGGCCTGAAATGCTCTGGTCCTGCTTGGGAGATCCTGCTGGGCCTGGAAACCAGCACGTGGTTTGAAAAGCCCAGCATAACAGCCACAGCATCTCCTTTTTGTACAGGGAAAGCCATGGACTTTTTATGGTTGCAAATGAAACAGACCTCACCCATGAAGAGCCCTGGGCTCTGTAATACCTGCATTCTAAATCCAGCTGCCAGGGATCAGCGCCAGATGTGATTGTGCCCTCGAGAAAAGTGGTGCCAGGGGAAGGAGTCTGTAGGGGAACACAGCAAGGGCAGTAAGGAGGTGGAAAATACCTATTGGATCCTCTGCCCCTTCTCATTCAGCCGGGTGCGCAGCAAGGATATGGAGTCGCTAAATCTCCCCTCCTTTGGCTGGTAACAAGTTCCTCCCACTTCAAAACAACCTCCCTGCATCTCACCTCAGGCCCACGGATGCTTCACACCTGCTCTAAGGCTGCTGCCTCCAGCATCCCAGTGGCCTGGCAGAAGCCCACAACCACGAGCACGTCATAGCTGTGAGCAGGTGAGGGGAGGTGTTGGAGAAACCATCATGGCAGGCTGGCAGGATCCGGTGTTTATGGGAGCAGCACTGGCCCATGAGCCACCTCATTTGCCAGCAGAGACCCTGCAGGGGGGTCCAGAGGGGTGAGTGAAAATTTCAGGCAGTTAATTTGCAGCGACATTGCATGGGCCCCTCACTCCAAGAAGGACACTGAGGGGCTGGAGCGCATCCAGAGAAGGGAACAAGGCTGGGGAGGGGCTGGAGAACAAGTCCTGTGAGGAGAGACTGAGGGACCTGGGGGTGTTTAGCCTGGAGAAGAGGAGGCTGAGGGGAGACCTCATCCCTGTCTACACCTGCCTGAAAGGAGGCTGTGACGGGGTGGGTGCTGGGCTCTGCTCACAGGTGACAGCGATGGGACAAGAGGAAATGGCCACAAGTTGCACCAGGGGAGGTTTAGACTGGACATTGGGAAGAATTTCTTCCCTGAAAGGGTGGTCAGGGGTTGGCACAGCTGCCCAGGGAGGTGGTGGAGTCGCCATCCCTGGAGGTGTTTAAAAGACGGGTGGATGAGTTCCTTAGGGACAGGGTTTAGTAGGGAGACAGGAACGGTTGGACTCGATGGTCTTGGAGGTCTCTTCCAACCTTCTGATTCTGTGATTCCATGGGGACGTGCAGGGAAGCAAGGAGAGGGCAGAATCCAGCCCCATTCTCTGCGCTGGTGGAGCTCAGGCAGGCTGGCTGCAAACCCAGAGCCGGGTCAGCTGTAGGTACAGAGCCCGAAAGGAGTTGTCGGAAGGAATTATCATGGAAAATATTTACTCCGTGAGGTCAGTGCACCCATGGCTTCGTTTTGGAGGGGACTTTGAACGCAGGAGGGCAGGCGTTTCCCACACGCTTCTGCGGGCGAGAGGCTGGGGAACGCAGGCACTTCCCTTGCTGGAAAGATGAAAAGCACAAGTGGAAAGTTTCATGCGTGAGGGAAAGCGAGGGAGCCTTCAGCTGCTGCCTCTGGGCGTTTGCTGTGAGATGAAACAGCCTGCTCTGGGAAAAAAGAGGAGGAACCTCTGAGAAGAAACTCTGGGGAAAAAAATACATAGGGAAAAAATGCTCTACCCCAGAGAGCAGAGGCGTGGGCTGGCAGCACGGCAGGGGTGCACCGGGTTGTGTATTAGAAGGAAGAAACCACCCCCAAATTGCAGTGCATTGCAGACAAGATGTGGGCACAGGGTCAGCACGGACAGGCAGAAAGGGCTCAGCACGCCCACGGGGCTTCCCTTACCCACTCTCCTGCCTGGCAGGGCAGGCTAACCTCTCCTCCAAACGGCATCCCGTTCCACCACACCAGGAAAGGTTGTCTCAGAAAAGAGACCCCAGTCCTCAGGTGTGAGGCCAAGGGAAGGAGGGCAGGGCAACAGAATGAGAGGCCATACCTAACAGGGCACGTTATGCCCTGGCCCAAGCCCACAAAGTGCCACACAGCAACCCTGGCGGGCAAAGGCTGCTTGGTACTTAGAGCAATGACAACAGTGCTTCATATCTCCTTCTCCTGGAGTTCAGCTCCCTTGAACAGATGTCCCCCTCACTACGGTTTAGGTTGGAACCATGATCTGAATGTCGGTCCCACCGACTCCCATCAGCGTAGGAATCTCTGGATGAAAGCAACTGGCCCCCTGCGCGTGCCATCACTGCTGGGTGACCTGAGCCGGTGATGCCAAGCCCTTGGGTACCTCAAGCAGAGAAAAATCACTTCCTCAAAGACCATTTGAAAGAGCAGAGAAAGATGTTTCACATCTCAGGAAGAGCAGCTCTCAAACAACAACTCTAAGCACATCTTGTCCTAATTCCTATGCAAATTGGTTGCCTTAAAGCAAGGATCTGACACTTTCAGGTCTTCCTGGGAACATCTCTTGCTACGCTTTCCAGCGTGGTCAGCATCCCAGGGGACAGTTTGTCTCTTTAGTGCAGCGTTAGCTCCAACAGTGACGATTTTCCCTTGCAGCCACCCCACGGGGGCTGTGACTCCATCACCATGGTCAGAGGGAGCTCCCGGCGCCGAGGCTGCATCCAGCAGTGAGTCAAGAGATACGACTCAAGCCCGCCTGACTCACTTGCTGTTGAGCCCGAGCCCAAGCCCTGGTGGGATGCTTTACTTACATCACTTGTCGGTGGAGATGAAGAGACCCGAGATGTGTTCTCGAGGAAATGTGCTGTGCCCTTTTAAGCCCCCACACATTCCCGTTTGCTCGTTTTCTTCCCCATCCTCAGCTTTTGACTCACCATGTTGCCAACTCATCACTCCATTGAGCAAGCATGGGACGCCCTGGCCTCCTCTTTGGCATATGTGAGCTCCCTGCCCCTCCCTGGCTTGTCCCAATCTCATCTCAGCACCCCCACACCCCCAGATCCCTCGGGGCACGGCACCCATCTTCCTACCAAACAAATCTCCCCCAGTGGAGAGCTGCTGGGCACCCTGTGCCACCCTGGGACCAGCACAACACAGCCAGGGCCTCACTCCCAGGAGGCTGCACCAGCAGGAGGGCTGCCCTCTGCCCAGTGCTTTGCTGGTCCCCAGCTCTTTACCTGGAACCCCAGCACCCACCCACCCCGCTGCCCTGAGTCCCTCACCTCAGCTGGGCACCACCACGGCTGGGACACTTGAGCCCCAGCTCAGCTGTTGACTCCCGCCTGGCCCTGAGGAGCAGGATGGGGACGGGGAACCACTCCGGGGTGGAATTTCACTCACTTCGGTGACCTCGTGCCTGCAGCATGCTCTAAAAATACAAATAAACCGGCAGGCGGCACAAAACCCACCCCATTTCCTGCAGAGGGCTGCCCGGCCAGGCCCTGCCTGCCCTGGCTGTGTCCTCTTTGTGAAAGAAATGAAGCTGAGGGCTATAAAAAACCCTGCCAGATCCTATTCTTCCCTGGTCTCAGCTGAAGAATATATTTAGAAATTGACTGGGGCCAATTTGCCAGGGTCGGAGGGGGGTAGGCTCCGTGGCCCCTTCACGCTCCCCGCTTTGCTAAGCCAGACCTGCCAAGCCCTTCCTATCTGCCCTGGGCTCTCCCATCACTCTGACCCCCCCCGTTGCCCCTCTCATCCAAAGCTGCCTGCTGCAGGCGGGCCAGGCTGGGCACAGGGGGCACAGCGGTCCCCGGCGCTGTCAGGAGCCCATCCTCACCCAACCAACCCGAGCATCTCACCCACTTGAGATGCCCCCAGACATCTCCTCCTCTGCCATTTCAGACAAGTCCCAAAGCAGCAGGAGGAGATTTTCTTCTCCATCCTCACCTGCATGGCTTTATGCTCCATATTAGCAAATTTCACCCCCATTCCTGCCTCCCCGGGGCTCATGCTTGGGCTCATCAATACTCAGTCCTTGTGTGGAGGTTGTTAGCAGAAACCAGCCCGACACTGATCTAATTAATATAACTTGTTGTGATTGCGAAATCCCCTTCCCACCCCCTTCCTCTCACAGCTGGGGACGCAGTGAAATCAGAACCCTGCCCTGCCCTGGCCCCCACGCAGCCGCTGATGTCCCCTCGCGTGTCCCCAGCTGGCACGCCAGCCCACTGCCCCTCACAGGGACAGCGGAGCTCACGTTTCCCTGCAGCCAGCAATAAACAAGCTCTCCTGAAAGGCAGAGGAGAGAGGGGAGGGTGGCAAAAAGCCCAAGCGAGATGTATTTTTGTGAGCAGGCAGATTAGGAGCAGCTCGAGGCACACTGGCAGCCGGAGCAGGGCAGCCTGCGTTATCTGTGAATGGGTGCAGGCTGCTACCCGCAGCTCCCACCAGCCCAGGCAGGGAGGTGGGGAAGGGGAGGCTGGAGGAGATGTTTGCTTCTTGGCCAAGGAGCTATTTCTGCCTCCGGGAGCTGAGGCCAGAGAGGGTTTGCGAGCAGCAGCTGGACCTAGGCTGCACCCAAGGCATATCCCAGCTGGAGAAGTTGCCCTGTCCCCAGACTCTTGGTGCAAGGTACCCCCCTACTCGGCTTCCCATCACTCCTGACCCCCTCCAGCAGTGCCCCGTGCCCTGGTACAGGCCGTCCCATGCCCTGGCACCCTGAGAAGCCACCAGGCTAGCGAGATCCCCAGGCAGGGATCAGCTAATGCAGGGAGCCGATTGAGTTACAGGCCAGCGGTTGTATCGTGTTTACCAGCTCCCTGCCACATATCCTGTGCTGGGAGGATTCCTGGAAGCAGGAGCTGATTTCACACACCCTCCCCGTGCTGCACAAACACGCGGGCTATGCCGAAAGCAGATCTCCACACGTGATCGCTGCTGATATTACTCAAGCAGCTGGAAGGCAGCAACCACCCCCTTCCTCACTGTCCTCCACCTCTGGCCACTCCTCTCCCATCTCCAGCACACAGCTGGCCCCATCCCTGGTTTTATTCTTCTCCCCCTTCTATTAGTTCCATTTAATTTTACTGCCTCTTAATTTACAGCAGAGGCGCAGCCTTGCTGGAGATGCTGGAGGTCTCCAGACCTACAATGGGATGGTTAAATCCTGGTTTCCCCTACCCTAAGCTGCTCAGGTGACACCAGAGCAATCCTGGGATGAAAACAGTCCTGGAGTCCAGACTCTCCAAGGGATTTACAAACCCTTTATCCATGCAGAGAAACAGGTGTGAGTCAGTCACAAATGCTGAGCATCCCTCGCAAACCCAGACTATGACACCAGTGTCCAGACCAAGGGTGCTGGGCTTTGTACAGCCGACGGCACTGCAGCCTCCTCTGCCAGAAAGGGATGGAGGAAGAGGTGGAGCAGGAGGGTTTTCTCCACCTCCCCTGGATACCCTGCACACCTCTGACAGCGCACTCCGCTACCTGAAAACTCAGCCTGGAAATCTTCCCCGCGTGGCACCTGAAGGCATCCTCTAGGCTGGAGTTGAGGCTGTTCCTGCAGCCCAACCCACACATCTTCTCCCTGCGAGCAGATTTTGGGGTGGCAGTTGCTGGGGCGATAGGTCCCACCTCTGTTTTTCTTTCATATCTGGGCCAGCCGACTCGGTGAGATGGCAGGGAGCCTCGGGGCTGCCACTTGCCTCTTGGTGACAGTGTTTTGCTGGGGATCCTCTTCTGCCTTGCGTCCCCCCGCAGCAGGGTGGGATACTGGACTAAAGGGCTGGAAGTGAGCAGAGATATCACTTCTGGGGAGCCTGGGAAAAGTAGTCGCTTGGATTTCTCCCAGCCAGCTTCTCTTGCACCCTGATTAACATCCCAGAAACCCCCTGGAGAAACAGGGAAGGTCGGCTCAGCTGGGAACTGCACCTTTGTGATGAGATCCAGCTCCTTCGACCCTATCGCTCATGGACACGCAGAGGACACTGCTCAAGGCTGGCTTGCCCACACTGGGTGCCTTTCCAAGCCTCTGTGCTCTGGTGAGTTCTTGCAGGTGCTGGTTCAAAGCGCTCCTCAGCCCCTGCGCCGAGTTTGCAGATGGAGCCCTTGTGGGTGGGGATCCCACAACCAGCACCAAGCAATGAGCAACTCCATGGTCAGGAGAACAGCCCCGGCTTTACAGCCTGGTATGAAACATGGTTCTCCCTCCCTTTTTGGAACAGCATCACCCACCGCTAGGCTTTACCTGTTGCCCCACCTGAATTACCCTCATTTGTAACATCTTCCAGCACGAGATTTCTATGTCCAGCATCTCCTGATATTACTTGCTCACCGATTTGCTCTAAATAAATCCCTCCTTAAGACAGATTGTTTACATCTTTCAGAGGGGTTTATGTGCCTAAATCTTTCTATTTTAGTTCAAGATTTCTTTTTGAGATAGGCTGGAAACTATCCTTGAGTTGCCACCAGGACAAAGGTTTCCCTCGGATATACTTACCCATTCAAGAAGACCAATGACAAGATCTAATCTCGCAAAGACTCACACCATTCCGTCATGGCAAGTGAAACAGCTTCAAGCTGAAAGTTAACCTGCACCTATTGTATTTTTTTTCTGGTGTGCATTTTTCCCTTGTAAACCAAGAGCCAAACCAAGCACCTCTGCTGCCCAGTGGAAAATTCAATTTAGGCAAAAAAAGCCTTAGAAATAAATTATTGGATTTGCAAAGGTTCTTCACAGCATCCCAATTGAGAAGGCACTGGGACCACAGGTGGTCAGTACTGCTGCATAAAAATAAGGGGAGAAGAGGAAGGGAAGGATGCAGGAAGGGCAGAGAGCCTCTGTTGGACTGCAAGGAAACGCCACGAGCAGCCCCATCCCTGGAGGTGTTCAAGGCCAGGTTGGGTGGGGCTTGGAGCCCAAATTTAAGGTGACCTCTCCCAGTGCTCAGCATTGCTGGATGGAGCAGCTCTGACACGGTGTGGGGTATGGATCTCCACC
This sequence comes from Neomorphus geoffroyi, assembly GCA_033558235.1. Taxonomy (NCBI): domain Eukaryota; kingdom Metazoa; phylum Chordata; class Aves; order Cuculiformes; family Neomorphidae; genus Neomorphus; species Neomorphus geoffroyi. The sequence goes on from JAUMJM010000074.1 coordinate 8,382,972, forward strand.
CAATAAGCAAGAACACTCTGTTTCCAGTCTCCCCAGCACACTGACAACGCGGGACCCACTCACGCTGACACCACAGATATGAGTAATCTCGACACTCATCCCTTCCAGCAATCTCCTCCAAGATCCTCAGCCCTCCTGCAGGTTTTAGTTTCTCCCATCACATCTATATGTTTTTGTCCCCTTCCTCTGCCAAACTGCGCTCCCATCTTACAAATATCATGTAAGCACAGGCAAAACCCCAGTTAGCAGCCAGGCTCCTGTCAGCACCTGTTATCTCCCTGCATTAGCTGCGTCCTTAGCAAAATACTTAAAAATAAAGGCAGAAGGATATTGTCCATGGGCAGGAATTTTCCACCGGGTAGGTACGGCCAAACCAGGTCACGCGATGTGATGCCCTGGCTTGCATCACCCACCAGCACCATGAGAGGCAGCTGTGCCCACGGGCAGCCCGTTCCTGTGCTGCCTGAATCCCTTTGCGCGGGGCATTGCCCAAAAAAGGCACCTGTCACGGGCCAGTTGAACGTGAAACGTCCCTGACCTCATCACAGGGAAACTGGCTCCAACCTCCAAATTCACCCCACAGGGCTCGCTTGAGATCGCTCAGCGTGACCTTGGCGTGAGGCTGCACACATGAGGTTGGTTTCATGTCGACACCTGTCCTTGGGACGTGAGGACTGAGCAGAAGGATGGGTCTCTGTGATGGGTCTCTCTGTCTCTCTTGGCACAGCTGTCCGGGGAGGGGGTGCAGTCACCATCCCTGGAGGTGTTTAAAAGACAGGTGGATGAGTTCCTTAGGGACAGGGTTTAGTGGGGAGACAGGTACGGTTGGACTCCAGGATCTCAGAGGTCTCTTCCAACCTTAGGATTCTGTGATGCCTGCGGGAGTTTTAGCAGAGCTCAGCCTCAGTGGTGCAGCTCAGGAGGAGAAGGTGGGGAGCAAGGGCTGTTTGAGGATGAAGAGGGGAGGCACCCTCACCTTTGCTGGTGGTGCACCTCCTCACTGCAGCACAGGAGTCCACTCAAGCTTTTGCAAACAAGCTAAATAGCTTGCAGGGCAGCCAGACTGCTTCCCCTGCCACAATCAGTGAGAACCAGAGGGTTTCCAGCCAGTGATGGGCTCCCTCCAGCTCCCTGCTGCTCCACATCTGGAAGAGAAGCATCAGGAAGAGACACGTGGGGCAGTTCCCTCCTGCACATCTGGGAATTGAGAGCACTGCTTCATTGTGCTGGGGCAGGGAGGGTTTTGTGGGTGTTATTATTCCAATCTGGCCTGGAGTCCTAGGGAAACAAAAGGTCCTTCCTTGCCAAAGGGGGGGCTGGCTAGAGGCACTCACTGAAGACGACGGCCGGGCTGTTCTCTGAGCTTCTAAACACTGCATTTTGGTAAATTTAGCCCTAGACTGATATTTTTTCAGACATGAGCCCTTCGTGTGAGCCAGCAGCCTGGCCAGCATCGACACTAGCTTTTGCCATCCAGTAGACATCCAGTCTACATGGAGACACAGGAAGATGCTTGCAAATTCTTCTCTTTAGGCAGATCACAGAATTAGAGGATGGTTTGCTTTGGGAGGAACCTCAAAGCCCATCCAGTGCCACACCCTGCCACGGGCAGGGACACCTCCCACTGGATTGAGGGGCTCCAAGCCCCATCCAACCTGGCCTTGAACACCTCCAGGGATGGAGCAGCCACAGCTTCCCTGGGCAACCTGGGCCAGGGCCTCCCCACCCTCACAGGGAAACATTTCTTCCAAATATCTCATCTAAATCTCCCCTTGTTCAGGGTAAAACTTTCACCTCTCATCCTGTCCCTGCACTCCCTGATCAAGAGCCCCTCCTCAGCTTTCCTGAAGCCCCTTTCAGTACTGGGAGGCTGCTGTAAGGTCCAGCATGATGACCAGCTTGATCAAAGACGACTTTCCAGAAGCAACAGCGGTATCAGCTGTTGAGAGCTCTGGCCATGCCATGCATCACCTTATTTTTTCCTGGGGCACAGAAAGTCATTATGGCTTTTAGCTTCTTGTACTCCAGTCCTTAAGCTTTAGGACACAAGTCCTTGTTTGGGAAGGGAGCCAAGCCCCATGATTCTATTTTATCACCATTTTAGCTCTCCATTTTCCCCACCTTACTCCAGAGCATGGCAAAAGGCTTCAAAAAAAGAAAGACAGCAGGTCTCTCCTCTACATTTAGATCCCCAGCTGTGATAGGCACTCTTTTTTTCTCCCAAATACATAATTTAAAAGTGCCAGCCAGAAGCTGTTTCCATAGTGCTTGATGATACCAGCTGGGACGCTGGGCACAGTCCAACACTTGCCAAAGGCTGTCAAGCTCCGTGGCCTCTGCTTGAGTTGCCCATTGGAGTTCAAGCCGGCAAATAAGGAATCAGGAGGAAAGCCATTTATTTGCTGGAGTTCCACAAACAATTAATATGGCCTTGTCCTTTGGATGAACCTGGTTTGATAAGGATCCTCTTCCTATTCCAATGATTCCTTAAGAACAGAAAGTTGAATGCAAGTGAGCCACCCAGCCCTTGCCTGCAGACTTGTACCCCTGGAAAAAGAGAGATGCTCCAAGCTTTCAAGGCTTTTCTGTGCAAATCCAGCGATGCACGAGGAGTATCCTACGAATGAGGCGGAAGGGACAGGGAATGGTGGGGAATCACCCCTGTATAACACGACACAAGGTCAATTCATAGAGCAGCTCTCCTGCAACTGCTTCCCAAAAGCTATTCAGCCCCGAATCCCAAGCTCTGGATTTGTTCAGCGCAGCTGTAGGTGTGCATTGGCTGATAAGCACTGGAGTAGGATGTGGCCAAAGAGACAATCCTACTTTCAAAGGGCATCAAAGAACAGAAATATCACAACAGATCTGCTTTAAGATGAATGGACTAAAAACTGCAGATTTTTTTTACACATAAATCAAAAATAATAATGCAAACAGCTCAATACCCGATTTTGTGGCTTATTAAAATCCGGGGGAAGCTGATCCTCTCCACACACAGCTCTCTCTCTCTCTGCTGTGTGGCAGGTTCAAATGCTACAGGGATGCACAGGAAGCTTTTGAGCACAGTAAGCCCCAGAAAACACAAAAGTAGCTTTGTTTGGAGTGTATCCATCTTTTTTCTTAAATAATAATTCTGACTCAAAGATAAATATGTAACACTCACTGAAATATGTGCTCTCTCTAGGAAAGGAACAGCACTGTCAGGCACGAGCTAGGAAAAGCTTCACATTGAACAACATTCCCCCATGGCAAAGAGAACCTGTGCCTGTGTAAGAAGAATTAAGTGGAGAATTCGGTGAGTAAGGAGAATTAAGTGGATTCGGTGACCGGCTTACGCGTACACTTTGCTAAACTTGTGGCTTCGGTCCTTAAGGAAGGATTGAAGGAAGGTGCTGCCTGCTGCGCGAGTACCGTAGCACAGATAAAATCAAACTTAGCTGCTCCGCTGAGGCTTCCAGTGATCTTGAAGACCTGGGGAATACAAATTAGCTCTGATTCAATCAACTTGGTTGGTCCTACAATCCCCATCTTTTCCCTAGCAAGTGCTATTGCTTTCAACCACTTTTATTTCTTCCTTTCGCTGATCCCTTACTGCTGCGACAGACTGGGCACTGCCAGAAATGCTCGCATCTTCAGTTTAAAACTCAGCTCTGCTCTGAAGAGAGGCTGTCAAATCATATCATAGAATCATAGAATCCTAAGGTTGGAAGAGACCTCTGAGATCATCAAGTCCAACTGTACCTGTCTCCCCACTAATCCCTGTCCCTAAGGAACTCATTCACCTGTCTTCTAAACCCCTCCAGGGATGGCGACTGCACCCCCTCCCTGGGCAGCTGTGCCAATCCCTGACCACCCTTTCAGGGAAGAAATTCTTCCCAATGTCCAGTCTAAACCTCCCCTGGCTGCTTGGACAGTCACTTGATGGTTGAGCCCCACTAATAAATTCAAAAGGAGAATTAGCAGCTATAGGCATAATGAGAACATTATGCACCTTCTATTGCCCAAAGTCATGTGTTTGCTTTTGGTTTACAGGGGTCATTGATATTTTTGACCTTCATGAAAGGAAAGTATAGCTGGACTCAAGCTCCTCTGGGTGAAACTCTGCGAATTGCCATCCCCTCTCACTTCTACATGGTTATACAAACATACACAGCTCTCTGGGATTTTACCACCCTATTAATTTCCAGGCAGGTCATCATGAGAACAGTCCTTCCTGGATGCCATCTGATTTCACAAGTGCTGAGAACTTTTTAATCAACCCCCAGAAACCAAGGGAAATGCACTTGAAACAAGCAAAGGCAATCCGCTGAAAAAGGAAAAAAAAACAACCCACAACTGCATGCCTTGAGCTCATCCAGTGGATGAGGGGAAGGAGAGGCAGAAAGCCAACGCCGGCCTTGATGCCGTCCACATCCCACCAGGAGGATGCTGGTTGGGAGGGCAGCCTGGCACAGCCTGTCGCCTCCAATCACACCGCCGGCAGCTCAAGTTGCTATGGCCCTCAGGTCTGAACCTCTGGAAATTAGGTAAAAGGTCTGAACACCAAGGTTTTTTTCCTCCTCCCCCTACGCAGTGGTGCCCCTTGCCTAGCACAATCCCTCTTCCTGCTGAGCTCCAGGAGGAAAGCAGCCGGGATGAAGAATTAACTCTCACGGTCCCAAGGGCTTTCCAAAGCAGGAGCAGCAAAGTGCGATGCGAACGGTGTCACAGGGAAGGGGGGATGTGGGAGCAGATCTTGTTTCCCACCTGGCTTGTGGTGATGGACTGGAGAAAAACCACACCTGTAAGGACTGACCCATCCGCTCCTTCCCCGAAAAAAGGGGGTGGATTTAGAATGGGTTTCATGCTGGAAGAACAAGCTTCTTGGAGACCCCAGGGGACGGGGTTTTTCCATCACCTGGGTAGAATTTGGCATTTCTAAGGGTGCACTGTAGATCTGGGGGGACTCACCACCTGCCCTTCCAGAGCAAAGCATACACTCCCCACAAGTGGGTCCCTGAGCTTCCCTTTCAGCCTTGTGAGGGGCTGGTCCTGCACAGGTTGGTTTGCTACTGCCCAAGCAAGGACATCTCTGGCTGAGGTCAATGTTGATGATTAGAGGCTGTGCTGAGCTGCCCACACACCCACACGCCACGCACCCACGCCCTGGCGCTTGTCCTGTGCCCAGAGGCAGAGCCTGTCTGTGCCCACGTGCTCTGTGCCATGTGAGCTCCCCTGTAACCACTGACCACCAGGGCCAGCCCTGGCATGGAACAGATGTACCCAAAAAGGCCTCCATCCCACTATCAGCACCTCTGCTGCATCGAGCTGAGCTGGGAGAGAAGGTGCTGGCCCTGCTGGCAGTTCCAGGGGTTGCCCCATCCAAGCCCCTTTACGGCGCTGTTGGGAGGGAACCTGCATCTCCAGGTGAGAGAGCAACTACCACCAGATTTTGGCTCTGGGAAGCTCATGGCTGCTCAGCCAAGCCTCCTCCCATACCTCTCACCTGGGTTAGTGAGCCTGGCAGCTGGCTGGCACAGGGCCAGGCAGCTCTGCAGGGCAGGGGAACAGTGACAAAGGTATCTTTGTTCCTCCTGCTGGCGTGCTGCTTCACCCCAGACCTGGTGTGACACCTACAAGGTGGAGTCATCTTTCCACAGAAAGCCTCCAGCAGCATTTCCTGGCTGCTGCATCACCACAGCAGGATTGGGTTCCTTGCCCCCCTCTTTCCCAGACACCAACTGACGAGCAGAGCAGAGGAGCCAGGGGGGATTGAGGCAGGATTCGGACACTATCTGCTCAACGAGGCGTTTGCATTAATTCTTCCTGGAACAGATTCCCATTCCCATCTCCGCCTGCCTCCCTGAGAGCCCGACTCACCTCCCACCTGGTACGCTCCTACCCCAACACCGTGGGGTGGGAAGCTGTAAAAAGCACTGTACGCATTTTATCTTCTCTCCTTCAGCCTTGTTTACATAGGAAAGTTAAGATGGATAAATTATAGGTGTCGAGTCCTTAAATTTTGTAGGGAAAGGAATTATCTTCTAGCGAGACAGCTAGGAAAGCCCCAAAGAGATGCTGGCCCAAATCCACCTTAGGTCTGGACAGAACAAGAAGTCTTCAAACCAAGGGACATACCTAGCTTGAAGCTGGCCGTGCCTCTGCTCACATATTTCTTGTTTTCTTTCCCTCGTGCCAATGGGTCTCCTCTTCCAGCAATCTCTCCTGACAAATGCTGCCTCGCCCTTCGCCTGAAACCAGCCCAGTAGTCACAACTCCAGTGCTCAGAAAGCACAGTCCATCATCCTATGGATGATCTCATTGAGAACTAAATCTCCATTTGGCATCACAGATTCAGCTACAGCAAAATACGACTTCCATAGTATCATCATGTTCATTGTTCACTCTCTCAAACCCTTGCTTAGAAAAAAAAAACACCCTGAAAAAAAATGCCCTTGGGTTTTAAACATCTCTGTCTCCTATAAAACATCAGCTGGGGGCACTGAAAAGGAAAGCAGACACCCGTCAGTGGAGGACTTTGCTGCCCAAGTCTTGCCTGGCTGCTATCAGCACTGTCAGGCCATTTGGCAGCTGTGAACTGGGTTAGCATGGGAGCTCATGCCTCGCCATCAGAATGAGCTCCTGCAGCAGCCTGGCTCCTGGCCAACCCCACGCCTGTCCCAGGCCCAGGAGAGCAGCAGGAGCCAAGCTGGGACCCAGTGGAGTCAGGCAGCATGTGGCTGTTTAGGTCCCAGTCTATGCTGGCACTCTGGCAGGTAGCAATAACCACCATTTTCTTAGCAAACTGCCTTTGATCTCAATATATGAGTTTTTTAGCATCCCATGTACGTCCTACGCCTCGCTTTTGCTTTTAAATAACAGAGCTTTTTTGCAGAGCACTGTTCTGCTATGTCACCTGCAAAATAGCACCAGACTCAGAAAGAAAACTAAGACGCCAAAGAGCATGTCCTCTCTAGGGCATAATTCACTCTGCAGAGGCCAATTTCTACCCAAAGCCGTAAAAAGAAGCAAGGGGTTGCCTGGGGCTCAGCCTGCCTCGTACGTAGCTGGGCGCGAGGAGGTGAGGGTTGCTGTTGGGTTAGGGCTGTGTGGTTAGGAGGAGCCAGAGCAAGGGTCGAACGCTGTACAGGTATGGGTTAAAGCCGCAGCGTACAGCCAGTTGCTCACAAGCGCTCACTCCAGCCGTGGGCAAGAGACTTCTTCCATGTGGCCACATTTCCCTGACCTCTCCACCAAGTTAATGATTTCATTGCTCCTGCTGACGACAGACCGGCTGCAGAAGTGAGCTCATCCTTCGCCTGGCCTTGTTGCTCAGTGGTGCCCAGCCCCCCCCTCCTCTGGGAATCTCCCTGTGCCCAGCCATGCCCACAGGGACCTGCAGATACCCAGGGCAGGGGCCAGGCTGGTCCCACAAGCCATGGGACCAAGGCAGGAGGCTGAAGTGGGACCCTGCCAGAGGGCTGGCTACCTGACTTTGGTGGTCCTGCCCTAGCAAAGGCAGGAATGGGAGCCAGGGCTTGCTGTGAGCAACACCAGGGACCTGGCGGATCAGGGCACTAATCCAGGCAGCAAGGAAGAACACAACTTGCCCAAATCCCTCTCTGCTTCAGCCTCAACACAAGTTAGGCTGCAATTCAGGATGCACCATCCTTCCTGAAGTGCCATGCAGTGACAGCCAAGCACAGCATCCTTTAGCCTCCGACTCCAACATCCATGCTGCACGGTGGCAGGCAATGAAATAGCATCTCATTTCCCCTGAGGCCGAGCGAAACAGTATTCCTCCCTGTCTCCACAAAAGGAAAGAGATGGGAAGGATGCAGGGTGGAGTGAAAATTAGCGAGGTGTTTTCCCCTCTTTCAATTCTCTCTTGCCACATAGGGTGTAATGGCTGGAAAGCAATCTGAGATCAGTGGATGTCGACAGCGCTGGAAAAATGCACCCATGCAAATGAGTCATGAGCCCAGCACACCCAGCTGAACCGAGAGACAGCAGAAATGTGCGATGCAATAAACCCCATGCAGCTCCTGGTAAAGGGAAACCAAGTCAGGCAGAAAAAGCCATCCATGGGCATGAATTATTCAGTGCCTTCCTCTCACCCCCACTGCACCCACCAGTGCTATTTCCATTTGCCACTGTGCTGAGGGCACATCCACGCTGCTCTGGACGAGCAACCTCAGTCCCCGTGGACTTGGCAAGCTGGAAGCAGCCAGCACAGGCACTGGGACAGGCACGGTTCAAACAGACATTGATTCTTTCAACGGGGGGCAGAGGGAGGTGCAAAGCAGAGGAAAAGCTCTGATACACCCTGGGGATGGCAAGAGATGGTGCTGGAGAGAGAATCTAAAGAATAAAGCATAAAGCACTTCCAGGTGAGGAGGGAGGTTCACCATTCCTTAGTCCCACAGGTCTAAAGAACAGGGCTCTGGCAAGGACATGGATGCAAAAGGAAAAAAAAAAAAAAGGAAATCAGGGTTTTCTTACTGGGAGACGCTGCATGTTTTCTTACCACCAGAATATACAAAACCAAACCCCCCCAAACCCAAAAAACCAAACCCCACCTCTCACCTGGGCATGCTCCTCCCCCTCCAGCTCCTCCCAGGCTTTTCCATTCCATCCTGTCCTGCTCAACCCTTTCCACTCTGAGCTACAAATTAGTGGACAGACAGAGCAGAGGGATGGGAGGGGTGAGCTGAGCATTCAGAGGAGACACTGTTTGAATGAAGCCAGCATGCAGAACAGCTTTGCTGCCCAAGACCTGCTGGGGTCTGGCTGAGAGCGTGGGGCACTGCTGGTACGGGAGGGTCAGCTGCACAGGGCAAGTGCCTGCAGGCAGCAGTGCCAGAGGAACAACTGCCTGTGCCAGGGAGATGGGCCAGCATTGCCCACAGGCACATCTGCTCCTGCTTCCTCTGCTTTCTGTGCCACCAACATTCAAAACAAGCTGTTCCCAAGCCCAAAGGAAGGGCTGGCGCCTGCCCTGTGGTACCTGGCAGAGGGAAGCACAGCGTATCCCGCGGGACAGGCACATGGTGCTGTGGATGCTTCCCAGAAGGACTGAATGTTTTGGCAGGGCTGGTGCTTTGGTCTTGCAGCGTGCCCAGGCAGAGTTTAGCAATACACACAATCGCAGCTCCAGATGCCCCGGCCACAGGAGAGTCTCAAGTTGGTTTTGCATGCTTCGGAAGAGGGGCAACAGCAAGTGCTCGGAGACCTCTCCAAACAAGTAAAATCCTGTCCGGCAGCAGCTGCTGCTTGACTGTACAGCCAAGCTCCTCACCCTTGTGCTCCAACAGACACCACCACCACCAGGCATGACTATTTCATCTCTACAGAGAGCACTTCTCCTCCTTCCAAAGTCCCCCAAAGCCTCAGTCTGGGAACTCAGTTCAAATTTGCTACAAAGCAGCTCAGCGCTGAGGTCAAACCGAATTGCACGGATTTCCACCAGCCATAGATCTGACCCCGCTTTGCTGAGAACACTTGGTCTCCTCCCAGACCACTGCCAGCTGGTTGAAATACAGCTGCTGCTTCAATAGTGCACGGAACAAAGGGCTGACATTATTCACAACAAAAAGGACGAGTAATGCAGCTTTTGCTTTAGATTTCACGTGAGCAGTTGCCACTGGCTGAGTAGGAAGAGGAGCCACTAACTCAGAGCTTTTTGGGCTAAGGTGACACTAGCTCCCACCCAAGATGTCCCACGACACCAGGGTCACACGCTGATTGCACAGGTGCCCTGGGAGCAACCCTGTTCAGCTACAGCTCGTTAGAAACCCATTCACCCTGGTCTTGCAGGTGCTCTGCAGAACTCAGGTGACATCACTGCTTTTCCCTTATAGCCTTTGCGCAGAGATTTCTCTTTTACCAAGACCAGATCTTCCAGCAGAAGCTCCCATCTTACCAGCTTCACGACCTTCTCGAGCACCAGCTCCCCCAAGCAAGCCCCAGCCGCCTCTTTGCAGGGCACCACGTGGAGAAGGGCTGTCTCTTGTTTCAAGAGGAAGCCCGTAGATTCGTGTCTACCCTTCTGTGGGCTCAAGTTGCGTGGCCAGCTCCTTCTTGGGTGCTTTGGAGCCACTGTGGTTGGCTCAAAGGAATGACTCAGAACACTTCTGGTCCTTCCATGCCAAAGCCCGGCTCCCGGCGGTGATGCAGAACATTGTTCAGGCTGCATTCAACCCCTTCTGCTCTCTGTCGCCTGTAAAAGTCAGGCAGACACCTGCAGGCTCTGGGATAACATCGCTTTATCCCTTGTTGTTTCTGAGCTATGTTCTACCCTGTGCAGAGAACCTGGTGTGAGGAGGGTTTGCCGTGCATGAGCTGTACAGCTCACACCTCGAAATCAAGATAGCACTGGTACCAACTCTTTTCCCTCTCCATGAAAACACAGACCCAACGACCCAACTGAAACAGCTCACTCTGACCAGGGCATTAACATGGCGCAGACATGGCATGACACAAGTCTTTAGGGTGCTCTTTGGTCCCAAACCACCACCCATGGAGTGTCCCTGGCCCCTGCTCTGGAACACACGGCTCATTCCAAAAATAGTGTGGGGAACAGCTCTGCCAGATACCACTTCCTTCCCCAGCCAGCTTCACGAGCAGCTTTCTTCATCCTAGACAGATTACAAGTAAAAAAACTTCCACACCACAGCAGCCTCTTCTCTTAATAAAATGCTTCCTCCCAGGTCTACAGCCCACGGTGACAGTGTCACCCGCTGACCACTGGCACAGTTGTTTGCCAGGAGGGAAGGCATCCACGCTACAGTGAAAGCATTTTAAAGAGCGGATGGAGAACTTGCCAGGAGAACCAGCCACAAGGAGAGGTGGAAAAAATGGAGCCAGTTAATCACCCTGCATGTGTTCTCCGTCTGGGTGGAAAATAGTCTGAAAATATCTTGTATTTCAGAGCAAGCGCATAGCTGTCGGTGATTGAGCCAGCTGAAGCCCTGGCCTCCAAGTTTCAGGGACAGGCTAAGCCCATCTCTAAGCTCAGCTGTTCCCGGGCAGCTTCCTAAATGGAAACGGCATCCAGACAACACAGCCCTGGGCACCCACCTCCAGCTGGGTGGCTTGCTCAGGATCTCCTAAACACAGAGAGGTGTTGAGCAGATTGCTTTCTGTGGTTGAAGCAAATGTTGATCCTAGCATTTTACCAAATACCTGCTGGCCAGCACGCTTTCCAGAATCCTACAGGTTCAGCTCAGTAGGGGAGGAGGATGCTGCTCACAGTGGTTTAGGCATTTTGGCCAAGCCCTGGCTCAGGACAGGAGCAGCTGGGCAATTCAGCCAGCTGCTCAGCATCTCCCTGAGCCACAGGGATGAGCCTGAGCCACCTGGCTTTGTGATGAGAAAAAGCAACTCAAACCTGTATCTGATTAATAATTCTCACCCTAACAGCACACTTGGCACGGGGGAAAGCTGCCAGCAAAAACTGCCGAGTGTGTTGCCTCATCCACCCACAGAACATGAAACACGCAGCGAGGCATTGCTGCTGTCGGCTTCATCTACAGCCTGAGCAGAGATTCCTTCTGAACCAGCACAGCCCATGCCCAGCGGGGTCCCAAAGCTCATCAGTCCTGAGCACAGGGGCTGAAGGCAGCTTGCTCAGACTGCTGGGGAGCCAACAAACAGCCTGCCCAGCACCCGTTGACGTCTTGCACCCTATACCCATCTGGGCTGATGCTGCAGCACCCCCAGGTGCAGGATCTCCGGGGTTCTCCCATATCCTTGGTGGGACAAGGATCCTACAGATGCAGCACCCTGGAAGGCAGCCAGTGCTGGGACAGATGGAGAAGGTATTGGCACCGATGTGGCTCTGCAGCCTTCCTGCCTTCCATGCCAGTCTAGCAACCCGCTTTGCCACTGTTTCTTAGGCTAGAATTGCAGAAGACTCCACTTCCATTTTATTCCCCATCTTCGCAAGGGCAACCTAAGCCACAGAGCACAGAGAATTCAACAAACAGGGAGGAAAAGAAAGTCCCAAAGTGTTGTGCGCGCCTGGGCCAACGCTCCGAGCAGCCAAGGAAAGGGCTTGCTAAGAGGCGTCCTGGGCACAACCTGTTGACAAAGAGAAGAAGAGCTCCTGTACAAACGAGTTGGCCCCACCTGGGGCAAGGGATTAGAAACCTCGGCACAGCCCTCGGATTCCTCCCAGCAAACCAACTGTGGCTGGAGGCAAGGATTAAACCCGGTGGCAGAGGAATGCGGCTCCTTCCCGCTGTGGAGTCCAAGTTGGCACCAAATTCCCCACTCAAGACGTGGCTTACATAATGCAGCTTATGAAAGCAAAATAGCCTGGCTGTGCCAGCCGGTGGGCAGGCCAGGAGGGAGAGGAAAAGAGGGAGAAACAGTACTTTTCTGGCTGAGGTAAAGCCCAAGCTGTCCCCCTGCACCTCTACCCCAGGACACGCAGTAGTCTTGCGCCGTCTCTCCAGAGAAGGGAGGAAAGGAGCAGTGATGGAGAAAGCTTAGAAGAAGCAGTGACAAAGGGCCCAGATCTCCTCCACGATGGTGAAGAGCTACAGCCCTGGTACCCATTCTAGAGTCATAGAATATGGATTTTCCCCTGAAATATCCGCTCTGCCCCTGGGTTTCTCCCCATCCAGGCAGGTTCCTATCAAGGTCAACCCCTGCGTGCTCTGTGTGTCACCACAGGGCTAAGCTCCAGAAGCACCCAGCACTCATTCTCCCTCTTTCCAAACACAGGCAAGGCACCTCCAGGAGCAGCTGGGAGAGGCTCTGATCCACACCATTTCCTACTGGGGATGGAGACCCTGGAGACGCTTCAGTGCGGAGAGTAGCAGGGCTGGGACATGTTTTCATCAAAGGTCATTGCACAAGAGAGGGGTACAGTCCCAAAATACCCAACACTGGCTCAGAGCAGAGTCACAAGGAGCAAACTGAGATCACCATTTCATCATGAACCAGGTGATTAACAAGTGACACCTTTGGGTATCCAGACAAGCGTGGCCCCTTTGTCAGCGAGCGAAGGGAGCCAGGACTCAGCAGGGTGAAACCAGGCATTGAAGATAGGTGGTCAATCCCAGCTGAAGAGCCAGGAGAACCTCTCTTGGATAGAGGATCCACTCATGAGCTACCCCAGGTGTGACCCTGCATCCAGCTGACTGTGGAAGCCAGGCAGGCCTAAGGAGGCTCCCTCTTTCAAGAGCTCCCACTTGCTTCCTAAGAGGCCGTCTGCAATTTCATCAGTAACTGAACAAGCTATGAAATGAAATCCCAGCTCCCCGGAAGCTGAATTACTGATGTCTGTGATGGCAGGGCTCCCCTCCTGGCTCCACCAACTTTCTCATCTGGGTCACACCAGAAACTACTAACCAGCCAAATGTGACCTCTTCCCAGTGGGCTGAGCTCCAGCACCTTTCCAGAGCGTGACCTGGACTTCTTCACTTCCAAAGGACCTCCAGGCTCTCTTCTGTAGCTGTGCACCAGCTCACAACACAGCCAGTGAAGAGCAAGGGTAAACCTCAGCCAGGCATCTCTGAACACCACACCAGAGGACCTCTAGGAGGCATTTCAAGAAAGCAAAGCAGGGCCACTCGGATAACATGAGGTTCAAGCACAAAGAGACTCTGCAGAGCTCTGCAAATCACCATCTCAGTAGTCTGTATCTGGCTGCATTCCTGAGACCATCCCTTCCCATCATCCACCAGCAGAAAGAGATGCGTAACAGTCACACGGGCCAATATCAACATCCCCAGAGAAGGGGAAAACAGACTCTCAAAAAATAAAAACAATCCTGCCAAGCAACAAAAGCAATGCCACCCACCCCCTCCCAAGTGACAGCATCCGAGAGACAGCTCAGCAAAACCTTACCCACCTAAGACTGGCAGATTTCTCCTCCACAAGCTGTGTTCAGGAAAGGAGAAGAGGTCCCAGCTGGGGCTGGAGGCTGCACGAGGAGGTGAAGGCTGACCTACCAAAAAGGGTCATCTAGGAAGATCAAATAGCACCAAAACCCAACAAAAAATTAAAGGGACTGGTATGCAGCATCAGGACGCTCAGAAAGAGTAAAATAAACCCAACCAGACACACCTAACGTATCAGGCTTTTCAGGAAGAGAAAAGCCCTGGTGTGCTCACAGTAATTGGGCTGGCACAGCCCAGTGTTAAAAGATGCTACAAGTGTGATCTTGATTAGCTCACCTGCTGCAGGCTGTACCTGAAGGGAGCTGTGGCTCATCTTATTTTGATTGCCTTAAAATTCAGTTAGGAGGAAAAGCCCAGTGTGTGAGCAGACACATTAATTGTGGAGCAGCCTTGTCTCCTAAATTGATGTTTGATTAAAAGGGAGTGCAACCAACAAAAAAGCTGGTGCTGGTTTTGACTGCCTTTTTCGGAGTGGTTCCTGATGCTCCAGCACGCCTAGAAAACTCTTTGGGACCAATAGTTGCATTTTCTTGTATTCAGTGAATGTTTCCATGTCATTGCTTGTGTTTTAAGGGTGTGTGAATAAGCAGAGAAAAAGGATTTGTTTCCTCCTGAGATGCTAAGATTAAAAGTCAAAATGTTTTATATAAAGACATAAGCAGTAAATTCAGCTTCTGAAGGTTACAGGCTTAATTTGTAAGAGCGGCACAGTCTTAAGAGGAGGCTTCTCTACGCTACACAGTTGGGAAAGCTCAACATGAGCCAGCAATGTGTACTTGAGGCCCAGAAATCCAGCTGAGTCCTGGGCTGCATCAGAAGGGTAACCAGCCGGTCGAGGGAGAGGATTCTGCCCTCTGCTCTGCTCTCTTGAGGCCCCACCTGGAGTCCTGCATTCGGTTCTGGAGGAAGGACTGGGAGCTGTCGGAGCAAGTCCAGAGGAGGCCACAGAGGTGATCCAGGGGCTGGAGCCCCTCTGCTGTGAGCACAGGCTGGGAGAGTTGGGGTTGTTCACCCTGGAGAAGAGAAGGCTCTGGGGAGACCTTAGAGCAGCCTCCAGTACTGAAAAGGGGCTCCAAGAAAGCTGGGGAGGGGCTCTTGATCAGGGAGTGCAGGGATAGGATGTTTTTAAGCTGGAAGAGGGGAGAGGGAGATTAGACATTAGGAAGACATGTTTTACTGGTGGGGAGGCCCTGACCGAGGTTGCCCAGGGGAGCTGTGGCTGCCCCATCCCTGGAGGTGCTCAAGGCCAGGTTGGATGGCGCTTGGAGCCCCCTGATCCAGTGGGAGGTGTCCCTGCCCATGGCAGGGGGTGGCACTGGATGGGCTTTGAGGTCCCTTCCAACCCACACCATTCTAGGAAAGTGCTGAGGTAACTGCAAAGCAGAGCCAGCGAAGAGGCTTTGGGCAAAATTCAGAAAAACGTGTCAAGAGAAAAGGAAGGGTTTCCTCTCAGAATTCATTATATTTTGTAACGTATATTTTTAATAATCATCTGAAAATGCACTATGCAGCACAATGTTTGTGGTTTCGACCTTGCTTTCAGCCAGGTTTCTTGGCTGAGAACAAAAGGAACCACCAAGCATCAAACTCCTGTTCTGAATTTATGTTCAAGGCAGCTGGAGAAGCGAAAGACTGAAGCCTCGATGGGCAGCCTGGAGATGGCACCCACTCCAGGGGGACACAAATGGTAGCCAGGCTGAGGCTCTGTGAGGTGCAGGGAGGTGATGTTTAGCCCCAGAGCAAAACCTGGCTGCCCATCAACTACTGCTGCTTGGGGGCAAAACTAAGCTGTGCCCCATTTTCCCCAATTCCTTTGTTGCCCAAGGCAAAAGGGTCTCTTTGGGGGGTGACTCCAGCCTCGATGATGCACAGTGGTCAGAGGTACAAGAACCTCAAAAAAGAAGTATTACCACGTCTTGTCCCTTAATCTAGGTGTAATCCATTTTTTCCCTCTGTAACATTTTCCTGGAAGGCAGAAAGAACAGCAACTGCCCCCTCTCCACACCCAAATCTGCAGAAACCTCCCAACACTGCTGAGCTCAACAGTTACTCCAGAGCAGCGTGGGTTTCTTCTGGCTGCAGGACCCCTGCTCCGGAGTCCTCGTGGTCACATCGCCATCGGAGGAAAGGACGTGGGGATCTGCTTTGCTTCTGCTCTGGTGACACTCAACCCCACCCCCAGGCGCAGGGAGAGAGGGTGGGGTTGGGGCCTTGGTGAGGAAGGTGCTGCCTTGAATATTCCCCAGGTGGGAATTGCAGAAGACCACCTGGACCACAGAAATGCGATGGCAGGAGCAGCCTCAGCCCCGCAGCACGTTCGTGTGTAGTTAATCCGTATTGAAAGATGGCAACGGTTAAAGCACCTCTTGGGGAGTTGGGCAACAGCACCACAAGGTAAATAAAGGGCTTGGGGAGCAATGTGACGCTTTTCTACTATCTCTACTTTTCCAAATGCTTGGGTTTATACCAGAGGTGGATGAGCAGCATTTTTTCCATAGGGAGAGTGGGAAAGGGTCCTCTTCCATAAACATCCCCCTTTTTTTTTCGTGATGTTTGCTGGAATTCTGTTTACCGTGGGGTTTCTACATCCTGTAGGACTTGTGTGGAGGCTGCTTGCGAGATGCACAAACACCTGTCCTCACCCACAACCCTCCCTACAGACACTCACAAGCCCATTCTGTCTCCCATATCAAGACAACACCACCACAGCCACAGCCAGACCGTCACCCACCGGAGAATCAACGGCCACCTAACAGAACCTCATTCCTGGAAAGCACACATGGACCACAAGACCCGCCCCCCCCCCCAAATGACAAACCAAAGTCCACCCACTGTCAGGGTTAAAAATCCCTTCAAATAGGAAGGCAACACGCATCCAAGAGAAGCTGCCGTGATGAATCACAGAAAGGAGGCACGAGTTGGAATTAAGGTTTTGTTCTTTTTTTTTCCTTTATTATAAAAAAAAAAAACTATTTGGAAGAAGTCCAAATGCAACAGAATATAACTGGCACCTTCTAAGATACCCATGTGTAAAATCCCAGAACGTCTGAAACCCCCCTGGCACAAGCTGGGAAGTGCCAAGGCTGGCCAGGAGGGACAGGTGGCCTCGTCCTTCTCCTAGCCCCCATCGCAGCGGGATGGGAGGCAGCCTGAGGGCCGGGACACAACAGTGACATCAACAGTCTCTGTAAAACCATTCAGTTTTAGAAACTAAGAACATTAGGAAAAAAAAAAACAACATCTAAAACGTTTTTGTCCTTTACCAAAAGCCCTGCTTTCGTGACATGCTAGCCCCGCTGGAAAGGTAAAACACCCACAGCCTTGCCCAGAACACGGCTGAGTTGACCGGTCAACTCCTAGTTCAGGACACCTTCCTCTTGTTGATGTGCTCTGCGAGCGCGTCGCGGCTGCTCGAGTTACAGGGATAAACGCTTCTGCGGGATTCCCGGGTCTGGGAACTGCCTCCTGTAAACTCCACTCCACGCTGCCACAAACCTTAGCCGAGTCTCCTCCACAGAGCCCTCCAAGCTCACTCTCAGTCCTATCCGGAGACCCTCCAACGTCCTCAGGAGCTCTGCCTGCTCTAGCTGGGTGAGTCATAGGAACTTCATCTCTATGAAAAACACTTTTGTAAATATTTTTTTTGTTTGTTTTTATATTTAAATAGAAAAATACTACTTCACTCTGTGTTATGAGCCAGAGACCAGTTGACTTCAAGTGACAGAACGAGGAGCTGTCCTCAATGCTCCGACACTGAGCTCAACGCCAGAAGATTCCCAGAAACCTCAGAGTGGCCAAAGGGTGAAATCTCCCCATTACACCGTACAGGCAGGAGCACATGGGGCTCCATCACAGCTCATCACCTTTCCTTCTAGGCAGAAGGGCATCAGCCTCAGAGAACCGTTAGCCTGCAGAGAGCCAGCGATGGGGATAACACCCTAAACTTGACTCGTGGGGAAGCCAGCTAAAAGTTCAAGCTCTCCACTCACCTACTAGCTTTTTGCGTGTGCAGTCTGCCCCTGGAAGCCACTGGATCCCATCAGATGTACACATGAATTAGACAAAAAATAAAACAGTGGTTAAAAGTTCTCTAACAGCCTCTCCTCCTCTTGTCTTACGAAGAGTCAATGACAAACAGACATCAATAAAACTAAATTTGCCCTCCTCCCCACCTCAAGACAACAAGAGTTACTGAGACACAAAACGTGTTATCTTGTACCCTCAGGATTACATCTAGAAGGGAAGTTTAGGGGTGTGGGAAATGCGGGGGGAAGGCGGTGTCTGTGGACGCAGTCCGCTTAGTTCTTGTACTCAAAAGGCTCGTCTCCGGTTTCGTTGAGGAGACACGTGCGGACGAGGGCCTCTGTCACAGCATAAGGATCACAGTTGGCGGAGGGCCGGCGGTCCTCGAAGTAGCCCTTCTTCTCATGGCCCACGTTCCTGGGGATGCGGATGCTGGCGCCACGGTTGGCCACGCCAGCAGAGAACTCGTGGATGTTGGATGTCTCATGGAAACCCGTCAGGCGTCTGGCATTGTCCAGCCCCCCTTTGGGGTCATAGGCACGGATGTGGTACTGGTGACGCTTGCTCAGCTTCTCAATGGCCTCTTCAATGTGCCTGTCAAGGGAGCGAGGAAGAGAGGAAGACACCGTGAGTGTCTGATGGGTGGTACGAGCATCCAAGCGACAGCAGGTTCATTGCTGACCCCGAGCAACTTCATGACGAAGGCTATGCCCTACAAGCCACTTTTCTGATCATCTCAATATAGGGCTTCTGTCCCCTCCTACTTCTGACCCAGGCTTGTTGTTGGAAAAGGACGGCCTCAAAAGGTGGCCTCAAAAGGTTCCTTGGGAGTGCTGTGTGTGGCACTCCAGCAGTGTGACCCAAGCCAAATCTCACAGACACATTGCCCTGAGGAACTCACACTCAGAGGGGAGATTCCTTAAAACAAAAGCTTCTATTTGAGAAGCTGACATGGTCACAGGTTGGCCCATTATCTCAGAACATCACTAAGATTAAGGGAAGAAAAGGCAGCTGCTAGGAGGAATCCATTTGTGTGTCTCCTCCCCGCGCTGCGAGGTCCCTGCCTCCACATTATTCCCATATGGGAAGTCTGGCTTTAACTTTCCACGATCGTGTTAAAAAAGCGCGGCAGTTGCTTCCACAGCTTGGCCCAGACAGAAGCAAATGGTCTTTTGTTCTCTTTTTTATCATGGCTATAAACAAAATTATTATAAACTCAGCCTGTGCTGAGTTTGTTTGTTTGTAACAGGCTGCCCAGCACTTGATCTACCAACGCTGCAGAGAACCCTGGCCACATGTGCTTCCATCAGCACTGACAGAGCTTCACCGCTGGCTGAATTTCCCACCCAGCACCAAGAAGAGAGTATATTGTTATAAAAGTTAAAAATCCAGTAGAAAGGTTCACACAGAATACCAAGCACCAGAGCGTCGTCTCCCCTGTGGTCAAAAGCCTTGCAAAACCTCACTGCCACCAACCAAGCCCAGCCTGATGCCCAGCAAACAGCTACTACTGGCTCATCTCAAAAAACTCACTTGAGACCTCCGTCTTCCCTCATGTTCTTGGTGCTGAAGTTGGTGTGACAGCCAGCACCGTTCCAGTTCCCAGGGATGGGTTTGGGATCAAAGGACACGATGACACCAAAGTCTTCACACACCCGATGGAGGATGAAGCGTGCAATCCAGAGGTGATCTCCCATCTCAATCCCTTCGCATGGTCCCACTTGGAACTCCCACTACAAGGAGGAGGAGTCACTGGCTCAGTGGTGCATAAACACTTGCAGGGAGACACTTCCCACCGCCTTACGCTCTGGTTGTTGATAAAACTCCACGGCTCAGAGCCAAAAGCTCCCGCTGCCTAGGATTTTTTCTGTACTATCGTGTTCCATGAGGCACCTAAAACAATTTACCTGGGCTGGCATCACTTCTGCATTGGTTCCTCCAATTTTCACCCCAGCATAAAGGCACGCTCGGTAATGGGCCTCCACGATGTCTCTGCCATAGGCTTTGTCTGCCCCCACCCCGCAGTAATATGGACCTGCAAAGGCACAGGTGAACAGCAAAGGGGAACATGAGATTCTGGAATGAGAAGGCTTAAATTCAGTCAAGACCGAGCACACACAGGGAAGGACTCTCCAAAGGCTTGGGACGCATGGCAAAGCTCCAAAATCTGTTTTTCAAGGAAGCACTAACAGAGCAGAGTACTGAAACCCCTCTGGAAGTCTGAGCTCGTGCTCTGTCCTGCTGGACAAGAGTTTAGGTCGCCTGCAGACTAACAAACCAAAGAGCAAATTTAGATGTGGCCCATTTTCATCTTGGCCTTTCTGTAACGATCTTAATTTCAGGGGTTAACTTTTGCCAACATCCTGCTTGCTATTGTCCACCTTCAGTTCTAGAAACACCTTGAACCCTTCAGCTCGCCGAAAGCACGCAAGCTGCGTCACACGGATTACAGTTCAAACACGGCACTAAAGACTCCTGACTGGGTGCAGCACAGAATCCCGAGAGGTTACCTTGGGGTCCAGGGAAGCCATTGGAAGGCCAGCCAAAGGGATGGCCATCCGTCCCCAGAAGAGTATACTCCTGCTCCATCCCAAACCAGGGGTGCTGGTTGGACACCATATCCATAATGCGCCTGCAGGTGTGTCGGAGATTGGTCTCTAGAACGAAAGAGCAACACGAGGCTCATTAGCATCTCCACCTGCATTCCCCATTTCCACTTTATTTACGGTTTGTGTCCCAGAAGTGTTGATGAAGAATCCCAGGACCAGCCCTTTATCCACCACCAGCACTTTGTTTGCCTTTTGCTTTCAGGGCAGGGATTATTTCTGCCCTGCGTGATGCTAAGAACAAGAACGGCATTTAGAGAGGTCTCCCTTTCCTCTCCCCTGAAACACCACCTGCACCAGGAAAAGGGAGAAGGTCCATTCACCTGCAGACTGGCGGTTGTATTTGAAGACCTCGCAGAGGACGAGTTTATTGGGGTCCTTGCGAAAAGGGTCCCGAAACATGGCAGCAGGTCGCAGGTACATGTCGCTGTTGGAGCCTTCAGCCTGGAAGGTGCTGGAACCATCGAAATTCCACTCGGGCAGATCTGGAGCAGAGAGAGGAACGAGGCACAGTGACCCAGGGTCCCCCAGTCACCACGAGGACGGGGTCCCTGCTGCCCTCCAGTATCACAGAGGTGAAGAAGCTTATACAGAACAGGCCTACCATGGGTTTAATCCCAGCTCAGCTGATTCTGTTCCAAATGGAGGAAGAAAAAAAAAAACAAACCAAAAACCAAACCCCAAAAAACCCAAACAAGAGAAAAACAGGGGAATGCAACTCCCCAGCCACCCTGGGAAACACAAGGAGCTGGGCTGCCGGCCAAGCCCAGGCGAACTGAGCAGCACTGAGGACATTTCCCATGTCGCAACAACCACCAGGAAAAGCAGAGCACCCAGTCTGCTCGGGGAGGTGGCTGGGCAAGCTGGGACAGGGTCGAGCACAGGACATCTTCGAGGTGTAGGAACAAGGGGAGCCATGAAATGCCCTTATCCATGTTGCATGGCTTGGAGAAGGTGGGAAAACAAATCACTTGTAGTCTCATGGAGGAGGAGTATGGGCAGCTTGGCCCCCTCGCCCACCCCTCCTGGCTGCACGCTGCCCTCAGGCCAAAGCACAGCCGGAGCAGCGGTGAACTCCTCCCCGGGGCAATGTTATCTCCTCCGTATCCTGGGGGGAAAGTGGAGGACGGGGAAGCACAAAGATTTCAAGGGAGCTGCGCCAACCACTCCCTTAGAGGGAAAAGAGGGGGAAAAAAAGAAAACAAAAAAAAAGAGATAATTCTGCTCAGTCACACAGAGTATTTTCATTTCATAACTGTCTCCAGCCAGCACCATGGCAACCTGGGGAAAATCCTAATGCTATTATTGTGTAAGCTGGGACTGTTTGTTCTGAGGGACACAAGCTCTTAATTACACCGGATAGCTCCATTCTTTCCCCTGCACTTTTTTCTGCCAAACTACTTCCGGCCAAACCGAGTACTCGAGAGTCAATGGGCCACCAAGACCCTGCCAAGAGCCCCCCAGCCCCTGCCAACAGCCCCCTCTGCAGCAGGGGCAGCGCCAGGGACCCGGTTCCAGTTCCAGACATCCCATTTGAACTCCACACCTGGCGAGCTGTGAGCATCCCCCCCACCTTGGGTATCTGGGGAATGAACCAGGAGGGGGTGAGGAGCGATGTCTTCCTCAAATACCATCCCTCTACCATGAAAAGAGAGAAATGGCATCCTTTTTTTTGCGCAGCAGCCAAGCGTGGTTGGTTCCTCCACCCGGCAAGGGCCTGCGACTTCTGCACCAACCTTCAAGGCTCTTGGGCTCGTGGTCCAGCGTGCGGGTTTTGCAGCGGAGGTGCTCCCCTGTCCCATCGATCCAGATGTACATGGCTTGGACCTTCTCCCCCTGCGGCAGCTTCATGTACATGTGCTTGATGGCTTTGCTCAGGTGGGAGCTCGCCGAGGTGGCCATGGCTGCAGAACGGATGAGGGGGTTCCTGCAGGGAGAATCCAAAAACCACCCCAACCGTGAGCCCATCCCTGCGCTCCCAGATTTTTCACACACTCCCCAGCCAGGGAAGAGCACGAGACGGCTTGGCCATGGGACTGGTTGCCATCTTCAGCAGTCCCGTGCCATTCTGCAGGCGGAAAACACAGCAGCCAGGAAAGCCTTGCTCCAGAAGCGATGCTTTCAAACTCTCCCATTAATTCCCAAACTCCTGCCTGGATCCTGTCAATAAATTAGGTCTTATCCACCAAGCAACAGCCCTCAGAAGTGCTCCTCAGAGCTGCCTGAACTTGTCACCTCCAAGCTCACTGCTGCTCTGGAGCAAGGCTGGTGCCCAGGAAAGCTTCGCTGGGGCTTTCTTAATGTCCTTGCTTGAGCGAGGAGGGTCTGCCAGCCCAGCTGCCCTCTCGGATCAGCTGCTCTGAAGTTACACAAGCCTCGTGCAGGGCAGGAGGAAAGGCAACAGGCAGCCCAAGGAAGCCGGGCAGCAGCGATGGGGCTCTGCTCCCCCAGTGAGAGCCACGGCATCCCAGCAAGCCCAGCTCCCAGGGACAACCAGGCATCCCAGCTCCCAGCGGCAGCATCTCCAGCCAGCCCACGCGTGGCAGGACCTGGGCAGCCAGGGTCCACGCACCTTTGCACGAGCTTGGAAACGCAAAGACTCTGGAAATATAAAGCCATTTGGGAAGCCGCTCCAGCACTCCGAGCTCTGCAGGGACGTTCGGGGTGCCCGCACGAGCCCCGAGAAGCATCACCCACGCGTGTATCTCCTGGCAGGGAGGCGGGCTTCGAGAAGAAGCAAGCTGCCCAAACCACCCGTTTTCAACACAAAATTCCCCCGCGGAAAATAAAGGGGAAAAAAGAGCAAAGCAGGAATTTCCCCCCCCCCCCCCAAAAAAAAATGTCTCTCCGCCAAACGCCAACGAGCCACCACGGTGTCCCCAAGGGAGGCAGCAGCGGGTCCCCCCTGCCCTGGGGGTGGGGGGCGTTACCTGGGCTCGGAGGGTGCGGGTCCCGGTTGCGAGGCTCCCACGCTCGGGCTCACGGGGCCGCACCCGCCGCCCTTTATGGCTCCGCAGCGCCGGGGGGGGACAAGGGGCCGCTGCCCCGCCTCCTCGTCCTCCTCCTCCTCCGGTGGCATCGCTGCCCCTGCCCCCCCCCCTCTTCCTTATTCCCCCCCCCGCGCGGAGGGAGGAGGGACAGAAAGCAAAGGGAAGGGGGGGTGGGATGGATGGATGGATGGGGGGGTGGGGGGTGTTGGGTCCTTCTTGCAGCCCTCCTGGCTCGAGAAAAAAATAACCCCTCGTCTCGAATAGTTTTGGGAAAGCGGCAGCGGGAGGAGATCCAGGGCTTTCCGCAGCGTTTACATTAGCGGCTGCCTTTGCATAACTCGCAGGGCTGGAAATCAGCCGCCCTGGGTAAACAGGACAGCGGGGAAAGAGAGGGGGGAACCGGAGCCCCCCCAGGCTCTGACACCGAGTACAGGGGGTGGTGGAACAGGCAGTGCCCTGTTTGTCCCTCAGAGCAGGGTAACTGGCTCCAGCACCTGGATTTGCAGCCAGAGCCTTGCTCCAGGGCACAGAATCAGTCGCTGTCACGCAAGGAGGAGAAACAGCCCCAGCTCCTCACCCCCTCCTGGTTGCTTCGTTCCCCACATACCCATGGGTGCAGGAGCACCCACTTCAGAGGCACCCAGGACACCCAGCAAACTGTAGGCACAGCCCAGTATTTTTCCACCCCGGCACCTTGCTCACGGTCCCATCCTTGCTCCTTGCTCAGCCCTCTGCACCTCCCAGCCCGGGGCCCGAGGGGTGAGAGAGGGGTGGCAGCACTGGCAGAAGGAGCTGCCACCCGTGTGGACAGGCCTGCACCCACACGCAGGTACCCAGCCAAGCACACGCCACCCACACGCCTGCCTCGGGGCGACAGGAACCTGGGCTACCCCGTGCCAGCCTGGGTGAATGGCACCAAAATTGCTGTCCCTCCAAAACTGCTGTCCCTCCAGCAGCTGGACCCTCGTGGCCATCACAGCCACCCTGCCAGGGACACAGCCAGAAGCTGGGGAAGTGGCCAGGGAGGGGTGGCTCCTCAGCCAAGAGGAGGTAGAAGTCCTGGCTAAGGCCTCGCCTTGATTTATTGCCCATCTCAAGAGCCAGGTCCCCTCCCTCCGGGGACAACCCAGCTCATTCTTTGCAGCAGCCACAAGTGTGTGTTAACTGCCCAGGGCTGTCCGAGACAAGGTGAAATTCAGGTGCTTTTCACCTCCTCTCATTGTTGGTGCAAGGCAAAGCCACCGAGCTACAACAGGAACTGCCTTCCCAGTAGATCCCCCAGTTCCTGCACCCTATGTAGAGTGCAAAGTTTTCAACACTGAAATAAATACTGTGTTTACCCATAGAAATTAGCCTGGGATCTCAGACTCAACCCAAATTCAGCTGTGAGCACCTGAATCTGACGGCTTGGCTGAAGAAAAAGTAGGCAGGAGCTGGTGCTGAGACCCGACCAGACCAGGAGAGACCTAAAATAGCTCCCATAAAGGGGAGCTGTCAAGCCACAGGCAAGGTAAAGCTGTGCCCAACCTTTTTCTCTAGGTTTGCAGAGAGGGTTTGTTTAATCAGGACACTGACAGCTCCAATTGCTCCAAATTCTTGGAAAAATGCTTGCTACCTGCAAATTTCCCTGAAACTTCGGCCACCAGAGCTGGCTGCAAACAAGCCCAGGATCCTTGCAGGTGGAAGTCCGTGTGGGGTGACCCTCATGCTATCCAACCCTTGGGAATGAGCAGTTCCTCTTTCCATCAGCTAAACTCCAAATAACCCCAATGGGAAGCAGGGAGCTAAGCCAGCTTGCAATGTAAACACCTCCCCTCGATCCGAGGGCTGGAGCCCCTCTGCTGTGGGCACAGGCTGAGAGAGCTGGGCTTGTTCAGCCTGGAGAAGAGAAGGATCCAGGGGGACCTCAAAGCAGCCTTCCAGTACCCGAAGGGACTCCAGGAAAGCTGGGGAGGGGCTTTTTCCAAGGGCCTGGAGTGATGGGATGAGGGGGAATGGCTTTAAAGTGGAAGGGGGGAGATTTAGATTGGACATTGGGGAGAAGTTCTTCATGAGGTTGGTGAGGCCCTGGCCCAGGTTGCCCAGGGAAGCTGTGGCTGCCCCATCCCTGGAGGTGCTCAAGGCCAGGTTGGATGGGGCTTGGAGCCCCCCGATCCAGTGGGAGGTGTCCCTGCCCACGGCAGGGGGTGGCACTGGCTGGGCTCTGAGGTCCCTTCCAGCCCAGTCCATTCCATGGGTCTGTGAGCTGATAAATACGTGCCGACCAGAGAGACCTGCGAGAGGCCCCCAGCGTGGGCAAGGGCTCCATGGCTCGGGTGGGGGGTTCTGGCCACCTGCCCCGGGGCAGTCTTGGGGTCAGTGCCCGCCCCGCACAACCTGTTTACGAGCCCGCAGAGAAGCGCCGGGCGCTGCAGCCGCGGGGCCAGCGCCCTCTCCTGGGAAGCCAGTGGGGAAAACCCTATCCCTTTGCAACCTCGCCGGGTTCCTGGCAGCTTGTTTACTGCCTGCCTTCCCCTCCTCCCCTTGCAGGCTGCAGGGGTTTTTTTGGGAAACGCTGCTCAGGCTGTGCCTTCGCCCAGCTGCGCGCTCCAGTGACCCTTATTGTCGCCAGGCGTTCAACGAGACAAAAACCTCATCGGGGAGCTGGGGAGGGCACGATGCCAATAGGTGACACCTCCCCGGAGTGGATTTAAATCAGCCTTCAAAGGGCCTCCACGCTCAATGTGCAGCCGGAGACAATGCGCGGCTCCCGGGGCGAGTCCCAGCTGGCACAGGTTTTGCTTTTTTCCTCCCATTAATTCGTGGGAACACCTTTATTCGCCTGCCCCGCCACTTCCCTCCAGCACGGTTTGTATCCTGCGAGAATTGCCAGGTTTGGAAAGCGCCTGGAAAGCTGGGAAGGTCAGCCAGGGACAGACTTTGCAGCCTTCTGCCTCCAAGGTAGAAGGTAAAATTTCTTCCCTGAAAGGGTGGTCAGGGATTGGCACAGCTGCCCAGGGAGGGGGTGCAGTCGCCATCCCTGGAGGGGTTTAAAAGACAGGCAGACAAGGTGCTCAGGGATCTGGTTCGGTAGTGGACAGGGACGGCTGGACTCGATCTCAAAGGTCTTTTCCAGCCAAGCGATTCTGTGGGTTTGAGGCAGCAATGCAAACTGGGCAGGGACAGCACGCAGCAGGGTCCCCCCCATCGACAGCACATCAGAGTCTCTCATAGTTAGCATGAGACATGCCCGCTCTTATGCGTGCCCAGTCTGATACCACCTGGCACCTCTTTTTCTACCCCCACTGTCCCTTGCTGGGGCTGCTGTGACCCATCTCTGTCCTCATGTCTCTCTCATCCTATCCCTGTCCTCATGTCCTCAGCTGTCCTGGACAATTTGCTCTTGGCACAGGGGCCTCGCACCTCTGTCTGGCTGCCAGGACCCCTTGGAAGTGCAGCCTGATAAATCTGGGAATGCCTTAAAATGCAGAAATGTCACACCACAGGGGAAGGAGAGGAGGAAGGGGCAATTTAAGAGTTAAAAAGCAGGATATGACAGTTCCCTGTGGCTCAGGCCCTGGGGCAGGTGGCTGCTGGCTTTGCTCCTGCACTGCTGGGCTCTTTCCTGGTACCTTGGGGCAATCTTGAAGGGTAGCCCCTCCCTGCAGGGTAGACCCTGCAGCTGGAGAGCTGGCCACCCCTAAGATCTGTGCTCCAACGGTTCGCAGCCCTGGTCCACGAGGCCCAGGTACCCATTTGCTTTTCACCAGTACTAAAAAAAAAAATCTCAAACAGAAATCAATAGTTTCTTTCTTTAAAAAAAAAAACCCATAGCTGGCACACAGGGAGGAGGGATGGTCTCTTTTGTGGTGACATTCAGATCCCAGGAGGAGCCCTGGTGCACTCAAAATGCCCAAGCTTCCAGCAATGGCACAGCTGGGAGGGAAGAGGGATGAGCATCTCTCCTCGCCCTGTGCCCAACATTCCCAAATGCACACACACCATTTTCAGAGCCATCCACTTTAGGTTGTGAGTTCCCACGTAAGGACCCGAAACGCACCCAAGTGAGACTAGACACGGGCTGGATGTCCTCATGGGGCATCGCCTCCATCTCTGCCCACCGCTGGGCACATCTGCCTCTGCTTGGACCCACCATGGCATGGCCAGTGCCGCTGGGACGTGAGCTCTGGAGGGGCTCACGGGCCTGGAGGAACTGGAGATGCGGCCCCTTTTACTCATGATTAGCAAGGACTGGAAAATGACACCTTAGTGAGCTGAGCAAGTGCTTAATTAACAAATTGCCTCGACAGGACTCGAACAGCATCACTGAGTGAGGACCGGGAGCTTGCTGTGGGGCGGGGGGAACACCTGCACTGGGGGGGACTGACCTTGCACAGGCAGCAGTGGCTGATGGGTCTCCCCTGGAGTTCTGTGGGACGCTGGCGAAACCCCCCAAGGCAGGGAGGCGGTAGCTGCACGCCCGATAGGTGAGCAAACATTGCACGCTCCGCAGCAGGCCCATGCTCCCTTTGAAGATGCTGCCAGGGTCAAGGGTAGCCAAGGGGTGGTGACCAGAGGGCTTTTGGAGGCAGAGCAGATTACCTGGGCTGCACAGAAGGGCAATTTAGGAAAGCCAATTAATAAATAGAAACGTGCTGAGGCACATGCAAAGAAAAAATAAAACTCCCTCCCTGTGCTGCAATACCCACCCGTGACGCATTTAGGGGAAGAGGGGCCTTGGACCGCAGCCTTGTGCAACCCCCCGGCTGCCCGCACCTCCCTCTCCACCCCTTTCTCGGCCACCTTGGTGCCAGTCACTGTACCCGATGCCCACCTTGCCTCCCCATGCAGGAAACCATGGCGTTGCTTCACCCCCGAGCACGCCCCTTCCCTGGCTCCCCACGGGCAGGGCTCTTTGCAGAAGGGGCATCGCCGCTGCCAGCTCCGGGCTGGGCAAGCAGCAACCCCGATAGGCAGCACCTACCTCTTGCCAGCTCTGCTCTGCAAGGAGGCCGAGTGTCTTCAGTGAGCAGGGGACGCCGCTGAGAAGCACGTGCTCGCCTTCAAAAGCGACGAGGGGAAGCTGGAAGATGAGAACATCAGGGGCAGGCGGGATTTGAGACCTAGAAATTGCTTGGCTCGGTTTGCTCTGTACAAGGGTGGAGAATATCCTAGGGAGCGCTCAGCGCATGCCTTTCCCTGCAGTTGGAAATTGGTCACAGTGTGCATTGGCAGGGTTGGTTTATTTTTTTGTTTGTCTTCTTTTTTTAATAGCGCTGTTGGTGCTGCTAAATGCAGTCCCGGCTAGGTCGGAGCTGGCTGTGGCTGGCGGATTACGTTCAGCCTAATACACTTCGCAGCTCCCTAAGTGAGAGTGTAGAAATCCTCAAAGCGCTGCCCGAGTGGATTCAATGGTAGGATCCAAGCCTGATGTTGGAAATTATAACAGGTACCTAGCAAAGCGCTGCTGTCCGCGGCCCTTCCCTATGGCTGAATGAGGTCCCCATCCTGCTGCCTGCTTAACCTGGACTGGTGAAGTCAACAGAGCCAGCCACACGTATAAGGTTACGGGAGCGATTCCACTTGAGCTGGAGAAGAGGCAAGCGAGCGCAGAGCTTGCTGCAGGGGCTCTCAGGTGTAACGGCTCGGAGCCCAGCCTTCACTGTAAACCCCAAGCAAGAAAACTACAGACAGATGGCAATAGGCTCAAAAATGCTTCTAATTAATGTAAGGAAATACCAGAGAAGTCCTCACTGAGCAAACAAGGGAGACCAAGCATGAAAATCACATTAAAAAAAATCCCAACATAGTCAAGAATATTTAAAGCTGAGCTGCCGTGTCTGAACCTCAGACAATTGGCCATTGGAATGCGCTGCCCGGGGAGGTGGTGGAGTCACCGTCCCTGGAGGTGTTTAAAGGGAGATTGGATGAGGCACTTAGTGCCAGGGTGTAGTTGATGAGTAGGAGTAGGTGTAGGTGTTGGGTCATAGGCTGGACTCGATGATCTCAAAGGTCTTTTCCAGCCTTGTGATGCTGTGAGACTGTGATAATTCCAGTTTTAAGGTGCATTGGCCCAAAAGGATTAAACCCACTTACTGACAGTCTTTGAGGTGTCTGAAACTATTTATATAAGAACAGGCTGGGGCAGTGTGGATGGGTGGAGGGGGAATCTCAGTCTTGCCCCAAAAGCTCACTCTGGGCATATGACTGTTGTGCAGCAAGGTGCTTGCACCTCTCCATCGCGCTGCCGTTTCCCCATCTTGCAGGGGCTGTCAACCATTGCCTGACACTAAAAGCAACACCAGTTGCGGTGGGTTTGTGGGTACCCATCACAGCCTTAGGGGAAACAGCTCCCACCCTCCCCACAGCACCAAAAGGGGCTGCGTGGGGAGGCTGCGAGCGGCCAGCGACCGCAGGCGGTGAGGCTGACCCCGCGGTCGGGCAGCCTTGGACTTTGCCACTGCAGCAAACCATGCCAGTTTATGTTGAGTAAAGATAAAACCCAGCCCCATCCCTTCTGCCACCCCTGAAGCGTGAGGCTCTGCCGCTGGTGGGGATGGCCTCAGGTCTGCTGAGGGTGGGCTGCTCCCTGTGCTGGGGGGATGGAGGATGTGCGTAAATTTGGGCTCGGACAGAGGGGGAGCAAAACTCTTCTTACGTGTTTGGTGTTGCAATGCTGCCCTTATCTTTGTACAAAAAGTCCAGCCACTCTGTGCTCCTCTCCAAGCCCCCTTCTAAACCTGAGCTGTTCTCATGCATCCATCTATGTTTTTTAAGCCTTTTTTTTCTTTCTTTCTTAATAGCTACACAGCTTGCGTGAGCTCCTGTTGCAAGGAGCCACTGTGGCAAGGTGAACAGGGCAGGTGTGCCCGTGCATGCACCAAGCAGATCCTGGGAAGCTGCAGCCAGGCTGAGCCGGGCTCCATCCTGCCAGACCTCTTGGGGTCTTCTCCACAGTAGCCGTGTTGGCCTGTTCCTGCTCACAATCATTCCTGGCAGAAACCAGCACAGTCCCACTGAGGTGAGTCCAGAGCCGGACAGGCACCAGCAGAGCTGCACCAGCTGCTGAGGATCTCACTGGGCATCTGCTCGGTTGCCAGCTGGAAAATGTATTTTTTTGATGGTCGCAACCTTTCCCCGAGGACTTTTGAGTCTTTCATATGTGAGACGGCCACTGCACCAGCTCATCCCTAACCTCTCCTGTCATGTCTTGGACTTAGCAGCACAAATCTGTATGAATACATGACTGGAGCTACTCCTCCCCAGGGTCTCCCATCACTCCTTCCCGCAGCTCTGCCTGGCACCACCAGGGCAAGGTTTTGCACTGCCTCTTCTCCATGTCCATTTCGGGTTTGGCATAGTGACCAGTCAATGTGCCCAGGAAGGTGGGAGTGCATCCCTAAAGGGCTGTGCTTGGAGCTGTGTCCGCAGTGGCCAACGCAGGCCAGACTCTGCTGAGCCCTCCTGCAGCAGGACGCAAGCCAGTCCTCGCTGCCACCTCCCAAAAGCAAAGCGTCACCCAAAGGACATCTCTTAGTGGTCACAGAATCATAGAATCCTAAGGATGGAAGAGACCTCTGAGATCACCGAGTCCAACCGTGCCTGTCTCCCCACTAAACCCTGTCCCTAAGGAACTCATCCACCTGTCTTTTAAACCCCTCCAGGGATGGCGACTGCACCCCCTCCCTGGGCAGCTGTGCCAATCCCTGACCACCCTTTCAGGGAAGAAATTCTTCCCAATGTCCAGTCTAAACCTCCCCTGGTGCAACTTGTGGCCATTTACTCTCGTCCCATCGCTGTCACCTGTGAGCAGAGCCCAGCCCCCACCCCGTCACAGCCTCCTTTCAGGCAGTTGCAGACAGGGATGAGGTCTTCCCTCAGCCTCCTCTTCTCCAGGCTGAACAGCCCCAGGTCCCTCAGTCTCTCCTCACAGGACTTGTTCTCCAGCTCCTCCCCAGCCTCGTTCCCTTCTCTGGACGCGCTCCAGCCCCTCAATGTCCTTCTTGGAGTGAGGGGCCAGAACTGACCCCAGCACTCGAGGTGTGACCACCTCCCTGGGCTGTTCCCGACCACCCTTTCAGTGAAGAAAAGCTTCCTAATGTCTAGGACGTGACCTCCCCAGGGCACACGTGTGCACGTGGGCAGTTCAGTCGTGATCTCGAGCACACTTATACAAAT
The DNA here is from genome assembly GCA_033558235.1 of Neomorphus geoffroyi. NCBI lineage: Eukaryota > Metazoa > Chordata > Aves > Cuculiformes > Neomorphidae > Neomorphus > Neomorphus geoffroyi. Next base: position 8,414,637 of record JAUMJM010000074.1, read on the forward strand.
TGAGTCCCTCCTGGCGTGCTCCAGCACCAGTCACCCTCCTGGCACAGGGCACCACAGCGGTGCACAAAGCCATGAGCTCACTTGCTCAGAGTGACGGAGCGACCCAGTGCCAGCAGCCCTGGACTGTCACCCTGGGGTGCCCAGCACCACCCCTACAGTTAACCAGGAGCTGTCCCTGTACTGGTCACAGAATCATAGAATCCTAAGGTTGGAAGAGACCTCTGAGATCACCGAGTCCAACCCTGCCTGTCTCCCCACTAAACCCTGTCCTAAGGAACTCACCCACCCGTGATGGTGCCTGTGGAGCCACCAGCCCGCAGTGAGCTGCAGAGCCCTGTGGCTGCTGGGGACAGCTTCCCATTCCTGGTTTGACAGCGCCACCTCGTGAGGTGGATCCGCTCCTGGGGACCCTGAGGGTGCTCGTCCTGTCCCACCGCTGCCTGCATCCCCTTGGGTGTGCTTCAACCTGCCCGTGCCCACGCGGGTGACAGTGTCTGCAGGCACAGAAGGGGACGTGGCGCTCAGCAAAACACAACTGCTTTTGTTAACGGCCAGACCGAGAATCATAGAACCATGGAATGGGTTGGGTGGGAAGGTACCTCAAAGCCCATCCAGTGCCACCCCCTGCCATAGGGGGTCAGGGGGCTCCAAGCCCCATCCAACCTGGCCTTGAGCACCTCCAGGGATGGGGCAGCCACAGCTTCCCTGGGCATCCTGGGCCAGGGCCTCCCCACCCTCACCATGAAGAATTTCTTCCTAATGGCCAATCTAAATCTTCCCCCTTCCAGTTTAAAGCCATTCCCCCTCATTCTGTCACCACTTGTCTTTGTAAAAAGCCCCTCCCCAGCTCTCCTGGAGCCCTGTCAGCACTGGAGGCTGCTTTGAGGACCCCCGGATCCTTCTCTTCTCCAGGCTGAACAACCCCAGCTCTCAGCCTGGCCTCACAGCAGAGTCTAATCGCACACTCCTCCCTTAGGTAAGCACAGCAGAGACATCCAGTGCAGGAGAGCCCACAAAACCTCTGCTCCACACTCTCCACAGGTGACAAAACCCTCCTCGCTCCCACCGGCAGCGCAGAACCCCAGACAAGCAGACCCACTTCCCTACTACAAGGCACAGCAGAGATCCCACGCACGATGGTGCCCAAATCCCGCAGGGCACCAGCAGCCCTGCCAGGTCTGACGCCATGGCATTACAGGCTGCAGGGATCAAATACCCACCTGGAAGTAGATTCCTCCTCCTGCCGGGACACAGGTCACTGCTACTGCAAAGAGATCCGGTTCCTTCTTTCTTCCTCCTCTTTGCACTTGGGGGTCTCCAGGGTTGGCTCTCAGCCCCAAAGCAGGACAGCTAATACGGAATCTGGGGTTGCTGTGTCAGAAGCAGATGTAGGCGGCTCTCCTGTAACATTTCTGACACCACCTGAGCTGACATACTGACAGCAACCATGCACGGTGCCGAAGTCCTACCAAGAACCTGGTTTGAAGGGAAGGAGTTTGGAGAGAGGGGAGGATAGTAACTCCAGGATTGCCCAAGTGCGTTAGCAGGGCTGCTGATTAAAAAAAAAAAAAGACATTTCCTTGCAGGACAACAAAGAGGGAGGTTCTAAGCACCCTGTAGCCCTCAAGCACACGACAGGACAAGCACGTCACAAGCAGTGTGCCATTCCAGAATGTATCCCTGGGGCATGGCAGCACAATGACCGCTGGTGAGTTGCCTTTGCTGGAGGCTACAGCCCCTCTAAGCACACCTAGAAGGGGACAGTGGGGAAAAAAGCAGCGTTGGGCTACTGAAATATAGGTCCTCCCTGTGACACAGCTGTGTCTTTGTGCAAGGAGGCTGATGCCAGTCCACCCCCTCATGCTGGGGGTGGCACCACTCGCTACGCACTGCCTCGATGTCCTGGGTGGATGGGAATCTGCAGCAACTGTCACTTTACCCACTTGCTGCCCGCAGCCTGATGATGCCCACTGATTTGGAGGAATTTGCTACCAGAAGCTGAGTAAGAGGACTCAGGGGGCATCGGGGCAGTGGGGCTGGGGCAGCAGCACCGAAGCACAGCACACGGTTCCTCTCCACGACAGCAGGATCGTGCTTGCTGTCTGGGTGAGGTGGGGGAGCACGGCTCACCCTCTCCTGCCCCATGGATGCCACCGCATTCATGCCCAGCCTCCACAAACCACGTACCTTTGCTATTTAGGAAGCTGCCATTCAGACTTTCCAGCTCCTGCCTGCAGCTTGAACCTGATGCCTTCCAAACACCCTGCGCCACCTACCTAGAGCACGAGTGCACGGGGACCCAAATTTCACGCACTGTCCCACGTCCAAATCTTCCCATGTGCGAATCCATACCACACATCCCCTAGAGCTGTCCCTCTCAGAACTCATCCCATTTTTGGTTTTTTCACATTTGTCTCACGCTTGGCAACACAAAGCCCAGGTAAATTTTTATTCTCTTCCTTGTAGCAACCGTAGCCTCCATGGACACGGCGCTTCTGCTGAGAAACGAGGGTCCTGTTGACTTTTCAACATGTTTCTGAATCTTCCTGTAAGTCCACTCGGCACCATAAAGCCTGAGACCTTTCTGAGCTCCTCTCAGGTGAACTTTCGGCATCTGTGGTGTTAGAGGCCCCAGGAAAACTTGGAATACACCACACTCAGCCTGGGAAAATGAAGAAACCTGAGGACCTCAGCTTGGAGATAAGAGGTTTGAGAGGGAAGATGATGAGGACTAATTAGGCCAGCTGGTCTCTGGGCTCCTCTGCCACCCTCCATCTCTTTCAGCTCTCCCATTTCCTTCCAGAACAGATTTTTGCTCAGACACCTGTTGACATCCACAGCACGAGCCAGTGGGACCTCTGGCCAGAGCTGTCAAACAGCCTGGTGAAAGAATGTCCCTTGCAAAGAGGAAGGAGGGTGAAAGGAGGGAGGAAGGGCACAGAGCAGGGGAGGGAAGGAGCAGGTTTCTTATTGCCAAGGCCACTCTCTGACTCTCCTGTTTGTGCAGCCAGGGGATTATTTCAAACCCAGGCGTCACTTAGCTTTTAAGCCCTTGGAGAAGCACAAGCCATTTAAAGTCATCTTGTAGCTTATGAGGGCCACCCAGCCCTCAGTAAGCATCAATAGCTGGAGTTAAGGAGAGCATGTGTGATGCCAGAAAAGGATGACATGAATGGCAGCCCCTTGTGTCCTGTAGTCCTCCTGAACTCTCCAGGAGAGAAGTCCTGTTGATCCTCAAACTGGCTGAGCCCTCCCCATGGACGCCCCCCTTCTCCACAGCCGCAAGCGCTGCTTGCAGTGCTCAGATCCCACAGCAAAAGGGAACCTGCTCCTCCCGGTGCTGCCAGAACCCCCCTGCCTGGGCTCCAGGAAAGCAGGCAGGCTGCAAGGAGAGGCAGCAGCCTTGCAGGCGGCCACACAACGCCAGCTCTCCCAGGTTTGCAGGCAGAGCTCGTGGGGATGAGGGCAAGGGCCAGAGCTCAGGTACCCCCGTTCTTTCTCAGCACAGGAATGGATCGCACTGCTGTCTAGCAACAGGGTGCCTTCCCCTGCCTCCTTCCCCCCCAGCAGGGGCCCGTTACTCACCCTGATCCCCAGGGAAGAGACGGCTTCTTGCTCACAGCCTAATCCTTTCCTTGGGCACGGGGGTTTCAACGCAGGATCTCAGCCCCCCAGCTTTACTGGCTTGGCTGGAAAAACACCAGCTGCTTCACTTCTGCAAATCCAGCTTTGTGCCTCCACCTCATCCTCTGCCAGAAGCTCCTGGGTTTCATTGGGTCGCGGGAAGCAGGTGAGTCATCGCAGCGTGGAGGAAATCAGAGAAGCTTTGCCACTGCAGCAGGGCTTCCTTTTACTGGGGCTGTTGCTGCCTGGTGCCTGCCCGGCGGGTCCTGCCTCTGGTTCTGGTTCAAAAGGCATCGCATGTCCCATTTTCAGGGATGCAGCGCATCCCAAGGTTTCTGCAGCTCTGTAAGTACAGGCTTGCTGCCTGTGGAGTTGAGCTGAAATAGCTGCTTAGTGGGGTTTACCGTACGGTTCATGGGGCGCAGGGCTGGGGAGCATCTTCGGGCATGGGAAACGGGAGTCTTGGAGTTTCAGGATATGCAGGGTGCCCAGAGCTTTCGCGCTGTATTGTGATGTGCTCCTCGTCTGGTGCATCCTACACTGGGAAAACTGGCCTGTGCCGTGGTCTGTCCTACTGGCAGCACATCTGGATTGTGCTCAGTTTACCCCTAAAATCATAGAATCAGCTGGAAGGGACCCAAAAGGATCATTGAGTCCAACTCCTGTCCCTACACAGGACACTCCCAACATTCACACCATGGGGCTGAGGGCATTGGCCAAGTGCTCCTTGAATGGTGGCAAACTCGGTGCCAGGACTGCTTCCCCGGGGAGCTGTTCCAGTGCTCCCCCACCTCAGCTCAGCCAGCTGCTTGGTAAGCACCTGTGTCCATGCGAGGCCACTGGAAAGAAACCTGTGGCACCTGGGATGCAGGTTTCCGTTTCAGAGAAGTGAGCAGCTCCTTGGGGCTCGCTCTAGTGCTGTTCCCGAGCGCACCGCTGCTTCTGCTCCAGTTGGCTCGAGCCTTAAGCTGAAGGAAGTTGAGGGCAAGCCCCAAACACAGGTGAAAAGATGGACATTTGCAAGAGGAAGAGGCACGGTAGCCAAGCAGACTGTCACCGACATGAGGGGGTTGTTCTGTGTCCCTGCAGACACCACACGCACATCCCACAGTCCTGCCCAAAACACCCATTTCAGGGGGATTTGCTGGTCTCCGGGCTCCCAGCACTGCTGCCCCCTGGCAGCCTGTGTCAGGGAGGCTGGGGGATGCTCAGGGGGGCTGGAGGGCTTTCCTGGGGGCCACTTCTGCACACACACACACACCCCCCCCCCCAATGCCATGCTCTGCACCCTCTCCCTGACAGCAAAGCTGCTGAACTGGCAAAGTGCTGACCAGTGGCTGCTGGAGAAGTGCATCAGCAGGAGCCAGGGCACGTGGCACTTATGGGGCTTTGCCCAAGGAATGGCAGGTGGGCATGGGATGCTCTGTAGCCCCTTCCCAGCTTACTGCCTGCTGGGACACTGGCACAGAGCTGGGAGCACGGGTAGGCAGCGGTGGGACAGGAAGAACTGCGATCCCACATAGAGCTTTGGAAGATGAACGAGCAGCAAAGCCCCAGTGTGGGCGCCGTGTGCTGGGCAGATGCTGAGCTTTGGCCCTTCTCTACACTCTTCTCTCAGTTCATCCAGGCCTTTCTCTTTCCTCCTTTTTTTTAAAAAACCACAGGCTACTTTGCTCATCAGCAGGGCTTTCAGGGCCTCCTTCTGATTCCCATCCCTTGTCCAACACATAGAGGAAGATCTCACCAAGATTTGGCTCATCACTGAAAGGCTCCTGGGGCTCGATGAGTCCGATGCGGAGCAGAGGGACCTCTACCTCACTTTGAGAAAGATGTGGAGATGCTGGAGTGCGTCCAGAGGAGAGCGATGAGGATGGGGAAGGGGCTGGAGCACAAGCCCTGTGAGGAGCGACTGAGGGAGCTGGGGTTGTTCAGCCTGGAGAAGAGGAGGCTCAGGGGAGACCTTATTGCTCTCTACGACTGCCTGAAAGGAGGCTGTAGTCAGGCAGGGGTTGGTCTCTTCTCTCAGGTGACCGGTGACAGAACGAGAGGACACGGCCTCAAGCTTCGCCAGGGGAGGTTTAGGCTCGATATTAGGAAAAATTCTTCCCTGAGAGGGTGATTGGCCATTGGAATGCGCTGCCCGGGGAGGTGGTGGAGTCACCGTCCCTGGAGGTGTTTAAGAGGAGATTGGATGAGGCTCTTAGTGCCAGGGTTTAGATGATGAGTAGGTGTAGGTTGGGTCATAGGCTCGACTCGATGATCTCAAAGGTCCTTTCCAACCTTGCGATACTGTGAGACTGTGATACCTGTCCTTACTCAACAGACTGAAAGCCACTCACCTGTCTGGAGGCTCCACCGTCATCACTCTCTGCAGGATCATTGATTGTAAGAAACATGGGAGCCGGGGATAAGCCGTGCTCTTCCAGTGAAGTGGCCTCTCCTGGATGCTCCCAGGGAGATGGGATACCATCATCAGCTTTGCTTGGCTGGGGAACGGTCTGCATGGAGTCACCTCCCTGTCATAATCCCCTGTATCCATTTCAGGGGCACTGCTGAAAGCCAGACACTTTCAATCCATCACCACCAGGAGGGAGATTCTAAGAAAGATGCAGGAACCAGCCCTCTTTACGATTCAGAGTTACTGGCTCCCTAAATTCTTTATCTACTACGAGATGGACATGAAGGAAGAGAAGTTGTGCCAGCCCCTGCCGCAGGTATATCAGAAACGTTTATTACAGGCCAACTTTCAGGAGCCCTCAGGCTTTTCAGAGAATCTCTTAACAATGCAAATTAAAAGGACACAGGGTTTGTCAGGGTCCTACTGCAGCAAGAAAGCCAAATTAGAGATCTGGACTCTGGTCAAGGAGGGAAGAGACACTCAAGAAATGAAGATGCCCAGTTTTCAGGTGCTACTGGAAAGGCAGGCATGGCCAGCTGGGAGCACAAAGGAACCGTGTCTGGATAAGGAATCCTGGAGTCTGATCCCTCAGGAGTATCCTGCAAACATTGTCTTTGGAGCTAAAAGAGGAGCAACCTCTCCCAGAAGTCCTAGACCCTTTGTCCAGCTGCCGTATCTGAAAAAGCTGGTCAAGACCTTGAGTTTCCTTCCCAGGGCCCTCAGTGCTGACACCTGTGCGGGACAGCCCTTCCAGGACTTCTTGAAGCGTCAGGATCTGTCCATGGACACTCGACTCCTGGATCTGTGACGTGACCTGGAGGAATTTTGGACCCCAGAAAAGTGTTTCTTTCTGTGTCATTTGACACAGGAGGAGATATGCAAGGGATATGACAGGGGGAGGAGATATGCAAGACCTACCTAGAGGAGGGCACCATTCAGCACCTTCTGCTGGAGATGAGAACTCTCAGGAGCCTGCAGGATGACCTGACGTCTGGAGAATTCCCCCCTTGGATATTCAGAGCCCAGAACGAGATTTGCAAGGTACGGAGCGGTGCTGGTGGTGGTCAGGCTGGGAGCTACAGCTGGCATTGGCACCCCTGAGCTGGCAGGAGGGCTGTGAGCATGTTTAAAAAGAGATCTTTTGGAAATGAAGATGAAAAGGAAGGGAAAAACTTAGAGTCACATCCACCTTGCACTGGAACAGTGATCAAGATGTGCCAGGCCAGTGGAGAGGAGCACCCTGTCTGGTTAACTGGTTAACAGAGGCCAAAAGTCATTTAGCAGCTGGTGACCTCATCAGTTGTTAGATGCACGTGCTGGGGGATGCCGTCCTTTCGCCTCCAAGTCGCTGATTCCAGTACAACATGAGTACAGAACATTTACAACTCACACGCTTCTGGGCAGCCGCTGAGCAGCCTGATGGACCAACTCAGGTATACAGCTCCCAGCAGAGCGGTCCTAGGCATCTCTGCAAGGTGTAACCTGCTCACAGCATCACCGCTGCAACCTTGGGATGTGGTGGGATTGAGGGGTGCCGCTTGCCACTGGAGCACCAGCTGAGGATAACCCACCTTTGCTCCTTCTCAGGTGCTGTGCTGCATCTATGAAGAATTCCTGGCTGATGGTGACAGGACCTTCCTCCAGTGTACGGTAAAGGGGATGCAGAGGGGACACAGGCGTCCTCGCGGGGTGCTCGGGTGACAGTGGGGATGAGAAAAGTTGAAGAGAGGTAGGAAGGAAAAACCCAGCATTAGTTGTGGAGGTCCAGCATGCCATGGTGTCCCCCATCCAACGCTGCTCTGCTGCCCTGCTCCAGCTGCCCCCAGAAGCAACCCTCAGGTTTTCCACTGCGCCATCCTGTGAGTCAGCAGCACCCTGCAAGAGCATCCCTGGGACAGGCCACCACCTGGCCCAAATGTGAGGAGACTTAAAAGAAGTCTTCCAGGGTAGGCAGGGGCAAGAGATGCAGCAGGCTGGCTAACAGCCTCATGGGCAAAACACCTCTGGGAATTAACTCCCCTCCTTTATTTTCACTTGCCCACAGCAAATACTGCCATTAATGTGACTCGTGCAGACACTGCTGCGTACGTCCCTGTCCCCGCACGAGCATGCTGGGGGAAGGGGACGTACAGCCTTTTAGCCTATGATTCAACCATGCTCAAGTTTGCCAGGGTTTTTTTCCACTGTGTAAAGGGATGATTTAAGAAAGCAGAGTCACACAAGCACTCATCTTCCCAGACTACTGTCCTTCCTGGCAGCAGAAATCCCACTAATACCTCATGTTTATAAATGCCAGCCTTACACCTTGAAACCTCCTTGCAGACCGAAACCTCCTCACGGACCCAAACCTCCGAGCATCCCTGCACAACCCAGGCAGGCAGTTTTGTTCACTGCAGATGGTGTTCTTCAACCATTAGGCTTTTTCCCAAACTGCGATGTAAAATCAACAGCTGATCCTAGAAACAATAAGGAGAGGCCATCAAGGCTAGTGGCCCCAAAGACCTGGCTCGCAGAGATTCCAGCACCTCAATCAGGGAGAGCTGAGCGTTTTGGAAAAGTCAGCTGGCAGCTCCTGACCCTGATTCATTAAATGCTCTTGCGTGTAAGTTAATCAGCTGCCTGTGTTTTTAAGCATCTCTTGTCAAGGAAATTACCCCTCAGAGCACAGCCCTGGTCTGGGAGTGCAATTAACACTTCAGCGGGTGTCGAGGCCGCGCTCTCTGCCGGCATCATCCCCAAAGCCAAGATCTTCCCGGGTCTCGCTGCACTGATGTCAGGGGAATCGCTCAGGGCTTAGCAGGGTTATTTTCGGTGCTTGCTCTCAGCAGCGCGTATCGCAGTCAGGAATCAGCCACTCTCACCCTGCTGCTTGGCGAGCCCTGCAAGCTGCTCGTGGTAGGGAGGGCCTCAGCAGGAGGTGAGGGAGCCACAGCCAGTCCCAGGGTAAGCAGCCAGCCAAAAAGGCACATAGAATCACAGAGTCGTAAGGTTGGAAGCGACCTCTGAGATCACCGAGTCCAACCGTGCCTGTCTCCCCACTAATCCCTGTCCCTAAGGAACTCATCCACCCGTCTTTTAAACACCCCCAGGGATGGCGACTGCACCCCCTCCCTGGGCAGCTGTGCCAATCCCTGACCACCCTTTCAGTGAAGAAATTCTTCCCAATGTCCAGTCTAAACCTCCCGTGGTGCAACTTGTGCCCATTTCCTCTCGTCCCATCGCTGTCACCTGTGAGCAGAGCCCAGCCCCCACCCCGTCACAGCCTCCTTTCAGGCAGTTGCAGACAGGGATGAGGTCTCCCCTCAGCCTCCTCTTCTCCAGACTGAATACCCCCAGGTCCCTCAGTCTCTCCTCGCAGGGCTTTCAGCCCTCCTGGGTGGATGTTGACACCTGCAGGAGAGCTGTGACCTTTGCCGTTGTCTGGACTACGCGGGAGCCAGCTTTAAGCAGCTGCACGGGCAGGTTTCAGGTCTCTGCTGAGCTTTGTGCTCACGTAGATTTCTTCAGACAGCTTTAGTGCTAAAGCAGAACTGTAACTTGGGTGGGTTTGTGCTCTGAGGCACAGTAAAACATGCAGCTGGCTTGTCGGGCACAATGCAGGAGCAGCTCCCCACATGGGCTCTGGGCTCTGTGCAATCACCCACTGCTCCTCTTGCTGCAGTCTCCGCAGAGCGACATCCCGATGCCAGAGATGCAAGGCCATGTGGTTGGGAAAGAGGGATCCTTCCTCCTGTCCCAGCGGATAAACCAGTCCTTGGAGCTGAGCCGCGCCTTGCAAGGCACAAGGAACGTGGAAGATCTCTCTTTCAAGCGCTGGCCATCAGTTGTCTCTTGGGACCTCCAGAAAGGTTTCATCCAGGCTGCTGAATCTCTCCTGCGCGGGACTGGCAAGAGGCGACTCTGAATTTCTGCTAGGGCTCATCCTGGCTCAGGCTGGTGAAGTGTTTTGTGCTTCCGTGGTGATCAGTGTCCCCAGTGCGCGGGGTTGTGGTGCACTGCTGCACTGCTGACAGCGCGTGGACATCATGGAGTGAGTTGGACACAGTATCGAGGATCCAGGAGCTGCAATCCAAGCTCTGACAGTGACCTATGGGCCAAATTCCCTCCTGCCAGTACCCGAGGCACTGAAAGCTACATCTCTGCACTGGCTTGGGCCACTTCAGCAACGTGACTGAAACCCAAACCTAGTGACAGCCACTGTCACCCCACGTCCACATCTTGACCTTCTGTTGTGGACACTGCAACCGGCCACGCTGCTGTAAAACCCCAGCTTTGTCTTCTTGCATCATCTTTTGAGAATGACACCAAGTTTCTGGGCACCTGTCGGTGCACCAAGCGTGACAGCAGTCACCTGTAGCAACCCTTAGCTAATCCATGGGGTCTTGGCCATTCCCAAGACATGCAGCATCATGGGTAGATCATGGGAACAGGACACACAGGGGGAAAGGGCAGATGAGTAGTGACCGCTGAAGGACTGTTCTAGTGAAGAGGAATGAACATCAGATCTCTCTTCTGCGTCTGATGCAGACTCCCAGAAGATGGTATCAAATGACTGGCTCTTCAGAAACCCTCGCTGGATGGTCAGGAATCCCCACTGGCTGTGGACAGCCCACCCAAGGACAAAAAGCTTCCACATCTCAAAAGCTCATCTGCTGGTGAGTCCAGCCTGAGCCGGCCAGAAGCAGGGTGGGCCCAACCACCGTGCCCTTGAAGGTGCTCCAGCATAGCCTTGGGGAACCGGGCAGGTCTTCCCTGTTTGCATCCTATCATCCTGCTGATCTCCAGAGTTTGAAAGACACATTTGAGGTGTGAATCCAGCCAGAGAGGGTGGGAGCGAGGGCTTCTCTGAAACAGATGCTGAGATGGTCAAACTACACAGAGACAACAAGTTCCTCAGTGTCTCCTGAGCCGGGCTCACCATGCAGACATCAGCATGGTGGCTCTGGGGACAGCCTGGGCATCTTCAGGGTCCTCTGCAGACAGCTGTGAGCAGGCTCTAGCTGTTACCTGAGGAAGGGGCCAACTCTGTTCTGTCCCCACAGAATCTGAGAAGACAAAGAAGACGACTGTTCCTATGAGAAAAAACAAATCAAGCGAGTTGCTTGATAGCTGTTGGAGTAAAGAGGTCACACAGAAGGGCCAGGTCTGGCACCTTGCAGCACAGGGCTTTGCTGGGTTTTGCTACTTCCACTCTTTCAAGATTTTTCCCAGTGGTTTCCTGTAGTGCCACTGCTCCCTGCTCCATCGTTGGGCCCTCTCAGGTGTTGGCATGGGTGACCGGTGGGTCTGAACTGTGCCACCTGTGCTACAGTGGGGAGCCCTTGGGTTCCCAGAATCACAGAATGGTTTGGGTTGGAAGGGACCTCCAAGCCCACCCAGTTCCACCCCCTGCCACGGGCAGGGACACCTCCCACTGGATCAGGGGGCTCCAAGCCCCATCCAACCTGGCCTTGAACACCTCCAGGGATGGGCCAGGGCCTCCCCACCCTCTTCCTGAGATCTCATCTAAATCTCCCCTCTTTCAGCTTAAATATTTATTTTTTTTTGACACTCAGAAAAATCACTTAAAATCACTCTGTTACTACACTTAAATCTCTGTACTTGGTGTCCACACGAATGTCCATGGTGGCTCATGTCTCGCCTCCTGGGAATACTCCAGATTTGAGCCCTCGCAGCTCCACTTTGGGATATAAAGGGTAACCAGGATGCAAGTCCTGAGTAGGTGCGGCTCTTATTGTTTATTGTGAAAAGCAGTCTCTGGAACCACACCTAAACAAAGCAAATATTTGTCCCAGTCCACAGATCCTCAAAAGGAAGGGCTTGCTAACCTCGGAAATTATTCAAACTCTCACTCCACTCCCAGCTCTGGTTTTCCAAAGCTCTGCTGAATCTTTTCAATACAGCTGCCCTCTAGCTTTACATCTATCAGTAGTCTCCTGATCTACCAGTTGCAAATGGCAAGGGATTTCCAAAACACCCTCTCCATGGCCAAATGCATGAAGTCCTCTGCCATCCAGTGGCAAAACATTGTTTATTCACTCCCCAGAGGGGAGCACAACCTCCCCTTCCCACTAGTCTTTCCAGGTGCCTCATCCTTACCTGCCTCCCTGTCCTGGTTTCTGCAGAGATGCTCCACTCCAGCATAAACTCCAAGTCCTGCCTTATCCTTGACTCCCTGGGTGAAGATTCCTCATCAGGCTGAGACCAGTTCCTTTGGACACACGGCTACAACGCTGTTGGACGGGTGCAAATTACTTGTAGGCAGGTAAAGCGGAGGTGAGGTGAAGGAGCAGGATATAGCTCAGCATCAGATGCCCAGCTGGCCTCAAACCAGTGCTGCAAGAAGCACAACACAACAGCTCTTCCCATCTCTCAGACTTCCCCATCAGCAATTCCCAATCCCACCTGGCCTCTTCCAGCTCCTCACAGGATGACGAATCGGTTCTAGTGAAATGCTACCTGTTTAACAGCCAGCTGCTCACAGTGAACATCCTCATTGATGGCTTCCACGTTTATATGGAGATTTTCAAGTAAGTTCCCTTTCCACCAGGTGCTCAGGTGCCACCAATCTCCCCTGGCTCTGGCCCAAACCCATCCTGCAGGTAGTGCCCATCTCTCAGCAGCAGGTAAAGCCTGGTCCAGGGGTTCATTAGCACACTAAGGTCCGTGCTGCCGCGCCTGGACTCCTCTCAGCACCTCTCAGCAAGGCTGGTTACATGGACACCACGCAACACAATAAGGTCTCATCCTGTAGCTGTCGATTTCTAACCTGCTTATGGTTACCTGCCCCTGGAGCCCACAGAGCCTCCACTTCAACCAGAAGTCACCTGGCCAAGGGTTCGGTTTGGGTGTCCTAGAAGCACTTTTGGTTTGATATTCCCAGGCAATCTAATGTTTAGCCTACACCTTTCTTGACATGCCGGTTGTGGCATTTCTCCGTCGTCCAGTCCCTGACGAACCTGTAAGAGCAGACCATGGCTGACGCACAACCGCCCCGTGGTCAGCACCTCCCGACACGCACCAGACCAGGCTTCGATCCTCCTCTTTTCCTGAAGAAGGGCAAACATCATATCCTGCAGGTGAATGCTGTGACCACGAGGGTTCCACACCTCGTGCATTTCTTTTTCTGGCCCAATAAATACAAAGCTAAGCAAGAAAAGGTCTGTCTAGCCAAGCAGTCGAGCACGTGCCTCAGAGCAAGACTCCACATGCCTTTGCAGGTTTTCCAGGCTGGCCAATTCCACAGCTTGTGGTCAAAAAGGAAATTTGCTTTTCTCAAAAAGAAAGTTGCCACCATCAGCAGACTCTTCCTGAACTCCGACGTTCCCCCTAAATTGTGGGTAAGATGCTGGGAGCCACCCAGGAAGGCTGAAGGCTGCTGTCTGCTCATTGCTTAAGACCCTCGCACGGCAGCTGTGAGCAGCCGCGGGGAAAGGGGAAGCGGGCAGAAGTCCGGATCTGCTCCAGCCAGGCGTGCTGTGAAGCTTCACAACATGTTCTAAAGTTTAGGACTTCCAGTTGGGCTCCATGGGACGGGAACTGACCCACCACCAGACCCACACTACCCCTTGATCCAGACAGACTGAGAACAAGTGTGTGGACAAGGAGATGGTGAGGTTCTTTACCTGCTGGAAAAATTCCAGGGCTGATGCACTAGGATGGGTGCTGCCCTCCACCAATTCAGTCCTTTCAGTCACCACCATCCTCTCCCCACTGCATCCGTCTCTTCCCCTCACAGCAGCCATGGCTCTGCCCAGCCTGAAAGCACAGCGCAGTGCTTTCTGCAGAAACCCAGGGGAGCTCCTGCCCTTGTGCCTGGCACAGCTGGCCAGGGTGGAACCAGTACATCTCTTCTTAGAGACTGCTGAAATGCAAGTTGGGATCAGGGAGAGAAACGGGCCACTAGGACCCGTAAGGAGTGCCAGGAACTTTTGGTTAAGCAAGGTCTCTTCTGTGGCCAGGTAGACATCCCTGAAGAAGAGTGAGGGTTAATCTGGAGTTTATCTGCCAAGAAGCTACTGAACCTCACGCTGTACCACAAGTCCAAGCTTGTGATGCACTTCTGGAGAAGATACCTGTCCCCTCTCTCCCAAGGTGGTGGAGGCTCAGTGGACTCCAGCCTTTTCCTCCAGCCACCTGTTCCTGACACGACGCAAATGCAGCCAAGACACTCCCCAGGGCAGCCGTAGGTGTCTGCTTGGAGGTTCACTCCCTTCAGTATTTCTCTTACGGTTTCTGCATCTGGAGGGTGATGAGGAGCTTTCGGGTCCCCACGAAGGACAAGATGCCAATCTCTTTGCCCAGTGAAGAAACTTCCTCTGAATTGCCTGACGCGTACAGTCCAGGTAAGCTGAGTGCCTCTCCCCCGGCTCCACATATGTCCTCAGGCTCTTCCAATGCAGAGATGTCCAGATCTGGAGTTCTGGTGTCCCCCAGGGTTTCCCTTAAAAGAGCCAACCTCCTCCCTTCACACAGCTGCCTCACATAGCTTTAAAGACCTACGTGGTGCAGGTCGATTGGAAAATGAAGCATGTTTGAAACCATTCCTTCCCCTCAAATTCAGTCAAAATTGCTTAACAGGTTTTTAGAAGTTTCTCTGGGCAATAGGGAAGTGGGTGCAGAGAGTGAACAAAGAGCTGTTGTGTAACTCTTGTTTGCTTCAAAAAATCAAGTTAAAAATACTCTTGCACACACTGTAAAACAGAAATAAAGCGGCTCATTTTTTGGGTTGCAAGTCAGATGGGAGCAGGAAAAGGAGAAGCACTGTGCAGCCAAACAGCAGGCTTAGTGGTGTCACATGGAGAGTGCTGTGAACCTCTGGAACGGAGAGAAATTTCCACCAAGATTTGAGGTGACACTCGCTAGGACATCTCAGGGGAAAGAGCTCTTGTTTAGTTTCAATGCATGGAATAACTCTAAACTGAAAAACACAGAGAAAGTGGTGCTAAGTGCTGTCAGTCTGCCTGACAACCTGGCTCCCTGGCTGAATATTCATTTGGTAATTGTCTAATTGATTTTTGATTAAAGGAGAAGCCAAAATAGACATGTACTAATCTCGCTTTGACGGTCGAGTGGGTGTCAGCAAGCTGATGTTCTGCTCCCCGTCATTTCTCACTGTCAAGTTCTGGTTAAAAATCAGCAGCACTGTGAGGTTTTGATACCTCCAGGTTCTTGAGCTGCAGCTCCGCAGCCGAGCTGGGGTAAGAGATCCCCGTGCTGGATTTCTCCGAGGGTGCCAAGCTCAAACCACCCCACACCTCGACTTCTCCCCCGGGTAAGATGCAGCGTTCAGCTTGAGCCTCCACCTTGCTACAGAGCCTCGCTGCCCTTCTAGGGTGTTCTCAAACCGAGCTCTTTGAGTGCAAAAGCCTGTTGTCATCAGAAAGAAACAGACAGCTCCTAACCCGTCCCATGCGTATTCCCAGTTAGGGGCGAGCCAGAAGCGTGGTGGCACGCAGGAGCTACCTGCTGTGTTATCTGGGACAACGACACGTGTCTGCCAAGGTCTTCAGGAAACCAACGGGGAGAGAGAGCTGTTCAATCAGCACGAATTGTTGCAAGGTTTAGGACAGCCCCACTGCTGCCCAAGCAGTGCAGCCCTCGTTAAACTACGCAGAGCCTCAGGGAGCGAGTGCGCCGAGACACTGCCTGCAGAGACAGCTGGGACACGTGTGGGAAAGGCTGTGGAGCTTCTCACAGGAACATTAATCCTGCAGTGAACGCCCCCGAGACAACTCTTGTCCCCAGCCCCTGTTCCTTGTAGCACTTCACAGGGATGAATAACCAGAGCCAGGCAGGTAAAATCCCTCAGCTCCGGTGATGTCTCATGGGAAGAGATCTCTCAGTCCTGTCTCGTTTCTCCTGCCATAGCTGTGTGGGTGGCACATTCGTCCTGGTTGAGTGGGAAGGGTAGATGCCATCACACCATGGTGGGGCAGAGCTGTACCTGCAGGCATCACCTGCCCTGCATCACCTGCTGACCCACAGGCAGCTCTGACTGTAGCACCCTGACTGTCGGAGGTGCAAACCAACGCAGCGTGCAACCCCAAACCAGCTGCTCTTTCTGACTGCACTGATGCCAGTGCCATCTTTAGCTCAGGACAATTCTCTGCACCTTGTCACACTCTCTCCAGTGACCTTTATCCAATAGTCTTTCTCTTCTGACGTTGACATAAAGAGCTTGCTTTTCAGCTGGGAAAAAATGGTTGTTTTCTTTAGAAGGCACTAAAATTGCTAGGGAAAATACCTGTAATTCCAGAGAAAATCTATCGCCCACATCTTGCTTTTGTCTTATTTTAAGGGTTGCTGCTTCGCACAGACTCGGTGTGTGCACAGCTGGGAAGGTGCCAGGCACGACACCATCTCCCATCACCAGGCGTCACTGTGGCACTGCCTGTGCCTTTACACAGAGCAGGAGGGCCTGTCCTGCTGACACTGGGCATCCAGCTGCACCCTGCTTGGTGGGCACGAGCACGGAGCTCCTCCTGGGAGAGTCCACCCACGCGAGCACATCTGTGTGTGTGGGCAGCTGTGCGCAGCATCTCCCCATGTCTGCCAATGCCATTTCCTCACAAGCCTCCCGTGTGCCACCCAGGACCCCGACCCTGCAGCAGAGCCAGGGTGGGACACATCGCTTGTGCTCTCCAACCCCCAATCTCAAGAAAGACCCTCACTCCAAGAAGGACATTGAGGGGCTGGAGCGCGTCCAGAGAAGGGAACGAGGCTGGGGAGGGGCTGGAGAACAAGTCCTGTGAGGAGAGACTGAGGGACCTGGGGGTGTTCAGCCTGGAGAAGAGGAGGCTGAGGGGAGACCTCATCCCTGTCTACACCTGCCTGAAAGGAGGCTGTGACGGGGTGGGGGCTGGGCTCTGCTCACAGGTGACAGCGATGGGACGAGAGGAAATGGCCACAAGGTGCACCAGGGCAGGTTCAGCCGGGATAGTAGGCAAAACTTCTTCACCAAAAGGGCGTCCAGGCACTGGCAGAGGCTGCCCAGGGAGGTGATGGAGTCACCATCCCTGGTGATTGGTAAACGAGGTGCTCAGGGATCTGGTTCAGTAGTGGGCAGGTGTGGTTGGACTTGATGATCTCAAAGGACTTTTCCAACCAAGTGATTTCATGAAACACCTTCACAGTCAAGGAGATCTGGGTAACTCATGTCCTTGCTCAATTACCTTCCTTCCTCCATACAACTCCCATGGACTTCAAGGGGGACAACGCTTCCTGCTGTCCTTCCTCATTTGCCATCAGAGCATGTGCCATCAGTACCACTTCACCTCTTCTCCCTCACCAGGTGATTACACCATTGCTTCCTTCATGATGTGGAAAGGAATCGGGATCCTGCTGCCACCGCCCCAGAAGAAAACAGAGAAGCAGAATGGTGAG
The DNA here is from genome assembly GCA_033558235.1 of Neomorphus geoffroyi. Lineage (NCBI taxonomy): Eukaryota > Metazoa > Chordata > Aves > Cuculiformes > Neomorphidae > Neomorphus > Neomorphus geoffroyi. The sequence goes on from JAUMJM010000074.1 coordinate 8,432,044, forward strand.
CCAGAGGTAAAAGGAGTAGTTGTGCTCTCAAGGGCAGCTCTGGCTGCCAGGATGTGAGCTGGGCTTTAGGACTCCCTGCTTCAGTCCATGATAGGAAGTTTGTGCGTGTTGTTTTTCTCAGATTTGGATAAAAATCTTGAGAAAAGGCAAGAACACCTCCAGTCCTCCAGAGCAGGCAGGTGGTCACAGAGGCAGTCTGCCTCCCCCAGACCACATCGTCGCATGGAGCAGCAGACGTATGGCTGGGTGGGTCTGTGCAAAATGCTGGTCACCCCCACAATCTCCAGGAATGTTCCCAGTTGCAGCACAGTCTCACAGTGTCACAAAACTGGAAAAGACCTCTGAGATCATCGAGTCCAACCTATGACCCAACACCAACACCTACTCATCTAAACCCTGGCACTAAGTGCCTCATCCAATCTCCCTTTAAACACCTCCAGGGATGGTGACTCCACCACCTCCATGGGCAGCGCATTCCAACGGCCAATCACCCTCTCAGGGAAGAATTTTTTCCTAATATCAAGCACCTCCCTGTGCTCTGAACAGCCCCCAGCAGCGCAGCACTGCTGGTCAACCCTGGTCACTCGCACTCTGCCTCCCTCAGTAGTGGCCACCAATGCAACATCTCTCTTCCCTGCAAGCACCAAGGGAAGGACAGACATCCGAGGAAGGACAGACCTCCCAACCTGCCATCCAAGCTGAGTAGGACAGGAGCCTGCTCTAAAAAAGCTGAGCAGCCTTGGCACATTACTTAGCTTGCACTTAACCAGCAATAAGACCTAAAAATAAAGCGACAACATCCTCCAGCCTGCCTGGTAATCCAGCGCAGCAGCTCCCACCTCTGTGACCATGGCAGGGATGTGCTACAACACATTTCCACCCAAGGAGATACCCTTGTCGCCACAACAGCCTCTGTCCTCACATATATCACAGTCTCACAGCATCATAAGGCTGGAAAACACCTCTGAGATCATCGAGTCCAGCCTATGACCCAACACCTACACCTACCCTGGCACTAAGAGCCTCATCCAATCTCTCCTTAAACACCTCCAGGGACGGTGACTCCACCATCTCCCCAGGCAGCGCATTCCAATGGCCAATCACCCTCTCAGTAAAGAACTTCTTCCTAATGTCAAGCCTAAACCTCCCCTGGCGAAGCTTGAGACCGTGTCCTCTTGTTCTGTCGCCGGTCACCTGAGAGAAGAGACCAACCCCTGCCTGACTACAGCCTCCTTTCAGGCAGTTGTAGAGAGCAATAAGGTCTCCCCTGAGCCTCCTCTTCTCCAGGCTGAACAACCCCAGCTCCCTCAGTCGCTCCTCATGGGGCTTGTGCTCCAGCCCCTTCCCCATCCTCATCGCTCTCCTCTGGACACACTCCAGCATCTCCACACCTTTCTCAAACTGAGGGCCCAGAACTGGACACAGCACTCGAGGTGCAGCCTGACCAGTGCTTATATAGTTACAGAAAAGTGCACTGCACACAGCTGGGACCCAGTAACAGCGTGAGAGAGTCACCCTGGGTGCACAGCACACCACCACCATCAAGGTCTCTTTTACAAGACATCTGGAAGGTACCTAAAGCCCAAAAGCAGTCACAGCAAACACTTCACCTGAGGATGGGCACTTCAAAGCCCACGGATGCCCAGAGCCGCACTGCACAGGGAACCAAGCTTCTCACCAAAGACCAAGCTTGCTTTCCTCTGCTCAGAAGCCTTACACCCTTATCTCAGCTCCTCCGTGCTTTCCAAACAAATTAACTCCTTCCTGTGGGTGGCAGGGCTAAGAGAGCCCACCTGTGTTACTCAGCTGTGGTGAGATGGTGCCTCTCTTGCCAGAGCCTTTCTGATGTTCATCACCATCAGCTCCTGCCTGACTCAGGGTCTCGGCAGGTTTCGTTACAAGCCACTGTTTACACAGCACAAACCAAGTTGTATCGAAGACAGACCTTGTTTTCCCCAGGGGAAAGTGAGTCAGAGCACCTTTGCCAAGGCACCAGGGAGCTGCAGAAAGCCCAAATGCTCTTTGGACCCTGTGAAGAAAGACCACAAACTTTATCACACCTTGTCTCTGACAGCTCCCTCGCAAACTCTCAGCTGTGTGACTTTTGAGTTATTTTTAGCTACTTTTAAACCCTCAAATCCTAGAAGACTGCAGCCTGGGAGTAACTCAGGTGTATTTAAGTCAGGTGACAACATAGAGCCATAGAATGGTTTGGGTTGGAAGGGACCTCCAAGCCCATCCAGTTCCAACCCCCTGCCATGGGCAGGGACACCTCCCACTGGATTGAGGGGCTCCAAGCCCCATCCAACCTGGCCTTGAGCACCTCCAGGGATGGGGCAGCCACAGCTTCCCTGGGCAACCTGGGCCAGGGCCTCCCCACCCTCACTGTAAGAATTTCTTCCTAATGTCCAATCTAAATCTTCCCCCTTCCAGTTTAAAGCCATTCCCCCTCGTCCTGTCACTCCAGGCTCTGGGAAATAGTCCCTCCCCAGCTTTCCTGCGGCCCTTTCAGTGCTGGGAGGCTGCTCTAAGGTCTCCCCAGAGCCTTCTCTTCTCCAGGCTGAACATCCCCAACTCTCCCAGCCTGTGCTCACAGCAGAGGGGCTCCAGCCCTCGCACCATCTTTGTGGTCTCCTCTGGATCCATTCCAACAGTTCCATATCCCTCTTATGCTGGGGTTTCCAGAACTGGACACAAGACTCCAGATTTCATATTTGTCAGTTATTACTACCAGTGTTTTACTTCTGGAAGATCAACCCTCCAAACAAATCCAAAGTCCAACAACACTGCTATAAACGAGGCCCTTAGGAGTGGCACCAGCTTCCTACAGCCTGGACTGTGACCAGCTCCTCAAAACTGCCTTTGCGTTGTAACTTGCATTTGCTCCAAAAGCTTTCAGCCCCCAAAGCCAACTGCATTTTTATGTGCTTTCTCTAACACTCCAGGCTCCACAGCCCAAGCCCAGCTGAGCCCAGTCCCTTGGCAGCCTCACAGATGTGCCCAAAGCTTAGCATAGAAAAACTGCAGCTAAGAGCAATCTTCACTCCACTGCATCTGGGGGCTCTTTCCACCCCCTCCTCCCAGTGCAGCAGATGAGGCACAGAGACCTGGGACCATCCCTGTGCGCACAAGCACATCCTCAGCACCTGATCCCGTCGCATCAGGCTGAGTCAGCTGCCCCTGGGCTCACTCAGCGGGAGCAGGGGGAAAAAGCAAGAGCCACAGCAAACACACAATGTACAGGCACGACAGCAGGGGAATGCAGTGTGCAGGGCCAAATTAGCATGCCCTTTGGCACAAGGCATGCCTGTGCCACCTCCCAGATGGGCAGTGGTGATGCTGGGAGCCATCAGCACATCAGGCAGCACAACGTCTGGCAGCTGGCTCTGCCTCCAGCTCTGCTTCTGGCTCCCCAGGACACCCCAACCCCCAGGCTGTGACATCAGGCACTGCCAGACCACCCAGTTGCAATGCTGTCCAGCTGTCCTTGCTACTGGTTTTCTGTCCTGCCTGGCACTGAGCACTCACCCATCCTCCCTGGCCCTACGAGAAGGAAAGGCAGCCTGGTGTTTTCCGCAGCACTGGTCTCAGTACTCCATCCTCCCCTTGTCCCGTGGCCTGAAGCTCTGTGAGCAATAAGCTTTGCAGATGCTGTGCATGGATCAAGCTTCTCCTCTGCCATCAGCCTGCTCACACCTCTGGCTTCCTGGAAAGCAGGTTATGACCCTGCAGACTATGAGAGCCTTCCCTACAAATTCTTCCCAGTAGCCTGATTGCCCCACAAAGACAAGTCCATGGGTTTAATCATTGCTCTAGTTTGGACATCCTTGAGTCTTCTCTGCTTTCAGGAAGGCCTTTCCTTTTAAGGTTGCCAATCACAGCCCTTTAACAAAACAGCAGAGCAGTGCAAGAAGACGCAAAGGTCAAGACAAGACAGAAACGTGGCGTTTTTCAAGAGGCTGAAGGAGCTTCACCTTTCCTCGTGCAAGAAAAGAAACATGACACTGTAGCACGGAGCTACCACACTCCCTGTTAGCCCCCTTCTTCCCGTGCTGCTGAGACCTGGATACTCATGTCTGGGTGTCCTCCTGCTTTCTGGGCACAAGAAAGACCCAATGAGCAATAAAAAATGAGCCAGAAAAGAGAGGAAAGGAGACTATAAACACATGGACAGAAGAGGAGCCAGCATTCTTCTATTTGCATTTTCTTATTGTTATATTTCTGTATTTTAAAAGGTTCCCAAGACCCTTAGAAGGACTGTCACTGAGCCAGGAGCGCTGATGCAGGCTGGCACGCGGATCTCTCGAGCCGTGAGCACATCCATGGGAGTCTGCAATCAAACACCTGCACAGCAATGCCTGTCCCTTTGCAGGTACGCACAGCCGTAAGCACGCACAGCCCGGACCTCAATGATGCATTTTGGCAGCCACTCGTTTGTTGAGGAGATGGGCCAAACACATCCACATCCCAGAGTTTCACATGTACACAAATACACCTGTACAAGCATTGATGCTCATCTTTGCACCTCGACTCATCCACGAAATTCTCACCCTCTCTCCACAAAAGCAACGTAAACCCCCTCACCATTCAGCCCATTATTTCACAAGGGACATTTTCCTTCCGAGGACAGGAAGCCTTTGGTACTTCACAACATCTTTTCCCAGCAGATACCCATACAGGCCATAAACAATTCACCTGATCAGTGACAAAACCATCCACCACCCTACCTAAACAACCAAGAGGCACTCCACGGGGCAGCCAAAACCCCCAGCCTTTATGGTGCCTCGGACTCCTTTCTGTGTAGAGAGGGTGAGGAAGCCTCAATTAGAGCAGAGTCAGTTCTCCAGACAAGTTTATTCCAAGTTTGGTTCTCCATAGGCTGATTGAAATAATAACAATCTCAGTTTGAAAAAAAATAAACATCTTTTCAACAGCAGACAAATATTTCCATAAGCAACATGTAATCATTGTGCAAATGAGGGGAACAAGCAAGCCCTTGGACAATCAGACACACATTGCATGCGGTAGGATTTCAGAAACGGGTTTGGGTCACCAAGCCTCCAACATCAAAGCTCTAATCTGGCTGCACGCTGTGGCTGTACAGGCACCAGCTCTGTGCAGGCGAGGCAGGAGGAGGGTGACACCCCACCAGCAGCGCTGTTGTGGAGATAGGGAGTGCTCGTGCGTTGTCCCAGCTTTGTAGTCACAGCCTGCCGTGGAGCTTGTCCTTCCCAGGAGGAACCGGTCCCTGTGGTCTCTTTCACATCAGGAACCTTTTTCCAATGAGTCAGGACTTCTCGCAGTAGCAGAGTATCGTGGGATCGTGCTCCTTATGACCGTTCCTCGTGGAAACATCTCCTGTGTGCCCCAAAAGAAGGCCTTCAGGTCGCAGCAGGCTGCCCAGAGCATGCCTCTACCACATCAGAGGGACAATGGGCCAGTTCTGCAGCCAGACCATTGCCGAGGCACCTCATTGTGTGGCTCCTATGGTTCAGAAAGACTGAAAGGGGAGAATCCCTGTCTTTCCAGGTGCAGATGAGCAGTTCATCAGTGCAAGTTGTAGAAAATATTGGCTTAGGGAGTCAAGCTTCTTCTCCTTTATCAGAGAATCTCATGTTGTCTGGCAATGGCTGAGCTCTGTTCCTCCCTCCCAGATGTGTTGGGTTTGTGGGGCAGTCCCACATCTCCCTGCACTCCATGAGGATCAGGGCCTTGATCTCTACCTCACAGAGGCAGAGAAGCCCAGAGGAACAGGGGTACTCAAGGGGGATGTGGGCTGGCACTCACATTGGTTCCTTTTCAAAGCCCGTCGTTGTTACACCAAACACTTGTGAAGCACCTTTATTTCTTAGTCTAAGTTGTCCGAGCTCCATCCCTGTGTGTGCTCTCTCCCATCTTCTTACCCACTTCGTTCATCTAGTTTGCAGGTGAGGAAAGAGGGAATAAAAGCAGGCAGAGATGGTGGGTTCAGACACGGGATACGAGGCAACGATATCCTACAGCGAAGGGTCCTGAATGTCTGCCAGGTGACTGTATCCAGGGTTCTGGCGAACACTATTGTAGACATAAATGGTGAGTGCTGGAAAGAGCTTCAATAAATACCCAACGTGATCTCCAATTTTCTTGGTGATCCTGAAAGACAACAAAACCAAACTGGATTTTTTAAAGCTTCGCCAAGGAGTCAGGTATCCAGGATACCCTGGTTCCTCCCTTGCAGAGCAAAAGCCATTCCAGAGGCTTTCTAGGAACACAACAAGGTTTCCTAGAAATCCTTGAATTGTAACTTTTCTATACCTTCCCAAAGCTCCTCAATCCATTTTTTCACTATTCTTCTAGCACACCCATCTGCCCAATCCTACCTGCATCTTCACTGAAGAGCAGTGCTGGCCACCAGCCTCGGTGAAACCATCGCTAGGAGCTAACACCACCTCTAACCTCGCATATAAGCGTCCATGATCACAGGGGGCTGGTGGCTCTGGCAGCTCTTTAGGACTCAAGACCTCCTAACAGGATCTTCTAACAGGACTAGTGCGTCATGATCCATATCTCAAAGCACTTCCGCATAGTAAACATCAGCACTTTGGAAATACTAGTGAGGTAGATAAGGAGGCTTTTCAAAGGTATGAGGGATAATACAAATATTTAAGAATGATCTAAAAACCTTCCTGGAGTTATGGCAAGAAACACCAGACTCTAGCAAATACAACCACCCAGGAGGACACGTTCACAGTGTCCTGTGCTGTAGAGCCATGACCCATGTCACAGACACCTCTCGACCCCGCAGGCTGCCCTGCAAAGGCAAGGGTGCAGAGGGAGCTGCCACCGGTTCTCTGAAGCTCCTGCTATTCCTATGGAACAGAAAGCTCTCATTGAGGATGCACACCTGTGGGAAATGAGCTGGGAGTCAGATTTTGCTTCAAAATCTGGTGTGTAATCCTGTGAGCTACCTTCTTTTTCTTACCCTCAGGGAGGTGATTTTGAGGGCTCCTCGCTGCCGTGACTCACAATCTATTGTGCTGCCAGGGTAGACAGCTCCTCTAATGAAATGAGCTTCAAAGGACTTTCTCCTCCATCCTGGTGGTGTTTGCTCCTCTGGCAAACCATCTGACGAAGGTTTTGCTCTCAAACTCATTGACGCTTGCAGACACTCAGATGCTCCCTGCAACGCAGCTGTGGCAGGGGCAAGGATGTGAACACTTACCTGACATCTAGGTGTTCATCCATGTTTCTGATGAATCTCAGCAGATCGGCGACATCATTTTTGTATACGAATGGCTTTATTCGCGGAGGATTTTCCATGATATACAGAACGTTTTTGTCAACCTGAAAAAAACATGGAAATTATTCTCTGCCTTTCACCCACTATGAAAGTAGCACATCTACCCCCACTCACCACAGCCACTGCCTTTCTGCAAGGACGTCGTAAATCTTGTGAACCTTACAAGCATATTTCGCAACATGAGCAGAAGAGTTCACTCTGTGCCATCCAGATCCCCTGAATCTGCTAAATGTTCCTCTCCTGCCTGGCTAGGGCATTTTTAGAAACTGTCAGCGTGGCACGGGGGTTTTTCATGCATGCCTGGAGGGCAGGAGGAACTTGGGGGTCTTGATCCAACAGTGCCACTGTCAAGAGGACCACACAGGCTGCTGTGCTGAACGGAGACGTTCAGATTTCATACGACGCAGCCTGTCTTTCCAGGATGTTACCTGCAGAAGCAGCCCTGGTCTCACCACTTTTGAACCAACTTAAATAAACATTTTTAACAGAAGCTTGCTGGCAACAAGGGCCAGAGGTCCTTGTCTTGAGGGGTCACCAATAAACACCCCACAAGATGTGTCAGCTAATTCTGTAATGACCATCCCCTACCACCAGCCCGGTCAGTAGACACTACCTGTAGCATCAATAATGCGTTCTGACTACAAGGTTTAGGTGTAATTTTTTCCGAGTTCTCTGTATTTGTGTGGGGCTACTTCTTCCAGTTGCGGTTTTAAATAAGGCCTGTGAAACACTCAAGAAAAGCTTCTGCCTGAAAGTCTACCTCAAACCTCATATCCACCCAAGGAGAAGAGGATTACCTCCTTGGTCCATGACGGGTAAGGAAAACTTGCGGTAGCATTATGAGCTTGGATGACAGCTATTTGGTCTTCATGTCTGCGGAGATCTTTGATACTATTCCATATACTCTTCAGGAACTGGAACCTGCTGCAGAATGAGGAGCTTCATTAGCTGCAACAGGATGCTCTTCCCAGCGCTACAGACAAATCCCATATTGAAATCTTGTCCTGCCTTCTCCCAGCACTTACATCTCTTTGCTCCAGAAATAGGGATGTTTCCTCAAACCTTCCAAGCCTCGTTCATCATGAGAGTTTAGGCTGCTTATGAGGTCCAGAGCCTCTTCATAATCTGGGGAATCAGCATCCAGGTCATTGATAGTGACCTGCTGAAGAGGTTTCCTACCCCCTGTCAAAACATAGAGCACAAGCCTGTGGAGGGCCTGCAAAGAAACACACAGGATCATGGAATGGTTTGGGTTGGAAGGGACCCTAAAGCCCATCCAATTCCAACCCTCCTGCCATGGGCAGGGACACCTCCCACCAGCCCAGGCTGCTCAAGACCCCATCCAACCTGGCCTTGAGCACCTCCAGGGATGGGGCAGCCACAGCTTCCCTGGACAACCTGGGCCAGGGCCTCCCCACCCTCAAGGTGAAGAATTTCTTCCTAATGTCCAATCTAAATCTTCCCCCCCCCTTCCAGTTTAAAGCCGTTCCCCCTCATCCTGTCACTCCAGGCCCTTGGAAAAAGCCCCTTCCCAGCTTTCCTGGAGCCCCTTCAGGTGCTGGAAGACCACTATGAGGTCTCCTTAGAGCCTTCTCTTCTCCAGGCTGAACAACCTCAACTCTCTCAGCCTGACCTCATATCCTTATGTTGGGGATTCCAGAACTGGACACTGCTCACATCCAGATACGTGAAACTTCTTCCCAAGTGGAAGAGGATGAGTATTCCTAAAGAAGTAGACTGCGTATGTGAACACATAGGTACACCTGTACCTGTGCAGAAGTGTGCAAATACACACAACACAAACTGTGAAGCTGCGTGCACGAAGACAGGAGCACCATAACCACGCTCCCAGGGGATCTGCGGGTGTCCCAGCCCCAGCCTTGCATCCTAATCCCTATCCTTCTCATGCAGTGTCTATTGTCACATGGGCTTTCCCAAAAATCAAGGTGTTTCTGGTCGAGGATGCAGAAAGACTTCCTCTAGGATTCCTGGCAACAGAAAATATCAGTGTCTGAAATTTTAAACCACGCGTTGATTCTCAGGGAGGTTACCTCTAAATCTGAGTTTACAAGTTCTTTTTTGCCTTCAATCAACTTTCTCTTATTATCAAAGTCGGCCAAGTAAATCTTGCCACCTAAATCTGAGGAAATAAGAGAAATTGTTAATAAATAATAGTGGAAAACCTTGATACAGTCTGTCATTGACTTCTGGAGGGTCCCTACTTCAGGAAACAAGTCTCTGAAGGGATCTGCTCTGAGCTGATCTGTCTGCAAAGCCCTGGAAATGAGGGCAGATCTAATGAGAACTGTGAAGTTGCTCTGTCTGCAAACAAAAGAGACCTAATGCCACAGACACTTCATTCTGCATAAAGACATCGGCACTGGTGCTTCAGAACTGTATTTTACGGACAGCTATGAAGCACCTTCTCTAAACTACAGGCAACAGGAGAGCAAAATGAAAACATTGAGAAATTAAAAGATGATAACCTATAAGAAAGTTGCTGGGCTGCAGATCCTGGTGAGCAAATCCAAGGGAGTGCAGCTGCCTCACTGCCTGGAAGGTCATCTTCAGAGTACCTTTGTAATCCATTTGGTCTTCTGGTTCCTGCAGATGTTCTTCAAGGTTTTTCTCCCAGAGGGGGAAGCACAAGTACATGTAGCCTTTTGCCTTCTCATATTGGAAGAGCTTCAGTAGATGTTCACAGTTACCACATTGTTCGAAGAACCTCTTATCTTCTTCACCCTCTGTACTCCGTCTCATTCTCACTGCCACCTCCGTCCCATCGTGGAGCCCCAGGTAGATACCACCCTGAGAAGTGTTCTGAATTCTCTGCTGGATGTAATGAAAAGTCTTCAGTTTGCCAATCAGGGGCCGATATATTTTATGAAGTTTTTTCAGCTGGTCCCTCCAGCGTTTGCTCTTTGGCTCCCAGTTACTGAGGGTTTCAGGAACAAACCTGACGTTAAACTGCCGAAGAAGACGCGTTATGTTCTGAGCACGATTCCTGTTCGCGATAGCAATAAGGTTCCCAATATCAGTCTTTGCTCCTTTTTCACACAACAGCTTTGCTATATCATAATCATTTTTCTTTACAGCCACCATCAGTGCCGTGTTGCCCTCCTCATCTGCATCATTGATATCTATTTCACCCTTCTCCAATAAAGTTTTCACCAAATCTATGCTCTGCATTTCAACAGCCAGGATGAGGGCAGTTTTCCCACATTCATCTTTGCTGGTCACATCAACACCGCAGTCCAGCAGGAAAAGGCCTATGGAGACTGCGGACTCATATCTTTTCTTGGCACAAACCTCCTTGAGGGCATGGATCAAGGCATTCCTATCTTTGTTGTCACGAATGTTCACATCAGCCCCCAGCTCTTGGACAAGCATTTTTACAGTCGAGATGTGGCCCTCCTTACAAGCATCCATCAATGCTGTCGCACCTCCTTTGAGCAGTTTTGCTTTCTCCTCACTGACCGCCCTCCTCAGATTCACATTTGCTCCCTTGCTATGCAGGAATCTCAAGGCTTCCTCCTTCCCGTACCATGCAGCCTCCATGAAAGCTGTGAAGCCGTTGTCATCACAGTCGTCAATATTTAAACCATGATCAAGGAGGAGCTCCAGTATTTTCACGTTTCCTGCTATCGCTGCCTCAGTAAATGCAGTGCCACCATTGTCCTTCCTGGCATGTGGAGAAGCACCCTTGTCTAGCAGAAGCCAGACCAGGTCCTCGTTGTCAGCTTGCACAGCGCTCTGCAGTGGTGTCCAGCCGCTTTCTGCTTTGGAGTTCACATCTGCCCCTTTCTCCAGCAGCTCCAGCACACCTTCTATATTACTGTCCCTCACAGCAGCATTCAACTTGAAAGCAAGGTCTTCTGCCTCCGTGCTGGAAGGGGTAGATGCCTTCTGCTGGCTGGGTGCTGCAGGTTCCATGGTGGTCATAAGGAGGACTCTGTACCTCTGATGTTCCTCACCTGAATCCAGGGGTCCCACCAAAGGATGGGCGAGGTGCCGTGCTCAGTGCCTTCATTGTGATGGATGTTCTGGGTTTGGTTGATGAAACATATGAGGTAAGATAGGCTGCTATTTTAAGGGCTTTGTGGTCTTCACCTAAAGAACAAATAAACAATTTATCATGGGACCGCACCTGGAGTCCTGCATTCAGTTCTGGAGTCTTCAGCACGGGAAAGACATAGAACTGTTGGAGCGAGTCCAGAGGAGGCCATGGAGATGGAGCACCTCCCATATGAGGATACGCTGGGAGAGTCGGGGTTGTTCAGCCTGGAAAACAGAAGGCTGTGGGGAGACCTTAGAGCAGCCTCCCAGTGCTGAAAAGGGGCTGCAGGAAAGCTGGGGAGGGGCTCTGGATCAGGAAGTGCAGGGACCGGAATTCTGGGGAGGGGGGAGATCTAGAGGACATCTTAGGAAGAAATGTTTTCCTGTAAGAGTGTGGAGTCCCAGGCCCAGGTTGCCCAGGGAAGCTGTGGCTGCCCCACCCCTGGAGGTGTTCCAGGCCAGGTTGGATGGGGCTTGGAGCCCCCTGATCCAGTGGGAGGTGTCCCTGCCCATGGCAGGGGGTGGCACTGGATGGGATTTGAGGTCCCTTCCCACCCAAACCATTCTATGACTCCAAATCCTATTTTATTAGGCAATAATAAACCCTTGCCATTTACATTTGATGTCCTGCAGATGCGTGTGAGGGGCAGCTAAGGGCACTGATGCCAATGTCAGCTGGCAAAAAGCATGGCTTGAGCACTCACCCAGGAATAATGCACCCATCGTATTCCCTTCCCTGGTCTCAGCACTAATCACAGCCCAGACAGGCATCCCCTGGGGCATCGGGGTGAGGGGACAGGGTGGAACCTAGGATGTTCTTGCTGCAAATGTTATCTCAGTGATATTACAGGTTACCTAATAAGCTGTCCCTCAGCAACATTTTCAGGCAGCAGGCAGCCAGAAATGGGCATTCCCCTTCAGTTTTGGGTGGCAGACAGGGCAGCCCTGGAAAGTCGTCGATCTGACACCTGGAATAAACAGAGAACCGAGCTTAATCCTTCCTACCTCCATAGACAACCAGGAGCCCCTACCCGACCAGACACCTTTCCTAAGCTTTTCATGACACGAAGAGAATCAGGTAGGACCTGATGTATTTATATCTATCTAGCATCTAGAAAACTACAAATGCAATACCCATTTTCCTGGCTGCAGAGGCTGGTTCAGTGACCAGCGCTTTCAGGAGTCACCACCTGGCAAGCTACACTGGAAACACCTACCTAAGCAAATCAGAAAAGGGACAGAGAAGTCATAAGGTATAAAGCCAAAGTATAAATTCATATGAGCTTATCCCTAGGGAAAAGAACACCCCAGGTCATTAATTTAGAATCACAAAATGGTTTTGGTTGGAAGGGACCTCAAAGCCCATCCAGTGCCACCCCCTGCCATGGGCAGGGACACCTCCCACCAGCCCAGGCTGCTCAAGACCCCATCCAACCTGGCCTTGAGCACCCCCAGGGATGGGGCGGCCACAGCTTCCCTGGACAACCTGGGCCAGGGCCTCCCCACCCTCATTGTGAAGAATTTCTTCCTAATGTCCAATCTAAACCTTCCCCCTTCCAATTTAAAGCCATTCCCTCTCGTCCTGTTACTCCAGGCCCTTGGAAAAAGCCCCTCCCCAGCTTTCCTGGAGCCCTTTCAGTACTGGAGGCTGCTCTAAGGTCTCCCCAGAGCCTTCTCCTCTCCAGCTGAACAACCCCAACTCTCCCAGCCTGTGCTCACAGCAGAGGGGCTCCAGCCCTCGCATCATCTTCCTTCCTCCTCTGGACCCGCTCCAACAGTTCCGTATCCTTCTTATGTTGGGGGTTCCAGAACTGGACACAGGACTCCAAGAGGGGTCCCACGAGAGCGGAGCAGACGGGCGGATGTACTTTATCTCCCTCTATTAACTTCTATGCCTTTTGCCATATACAGAAAAAAACAATTCTTACTTTCTTGGCTGGAAAAGCAGCACAGCCGTTCCCTTGGCACAGTGAGGGTCAAATTCCTCACCACAGTCAGGAAGGTAGGAGTGGGAAAAGGGACAACAGGGGCTGCACACCTTCCTCTTCCTCTTCCTCCTCCACTGAGCAGCAGAAACGTTTAAATGTTTCTGTTCCCTCCCCCTGGCTTTGGGCCAACAGTCGCTTTGCGTCTGCGCATCATGGGTGGCAGCAAATGTGCAAAGTCATGCAACCCTGCCTGGCATCACTCAGCGTCACCCACCCCGGGAAGGCGAGGAAGGAGCCCCTCTGCCCTGCCAGAAACCCGGCCACTGCTTAAAATGCCTTCAAAGCCAGGGAGCAGCTTTTCTCAGCAGCTGAGCTTCCCTGCTGCTTCCCAGCAAGCATCCCCAGATAGCGTTTGCTTCCCAGGCTTGACATTAGGGAGAAGTTCTTTACTGGAAGGGTGATTGGCCATTGGAATGCGCTGCCCGGGGAGGTGGTGGCGTCACCGTCCCTGGAGGTGTTTAAAGAGAGATTGGATGAGGCTCTTAGTGCCATGGTGTAGTTGACAAGTAGGAGTAGGTGTAGGTGTTGGGTCATAGGTTGGACTCGATGATCTCAAAGGTCTTTTCCAACCTTATGAGACTGTGAGACTGTGAAAGCATCCTGTCCCATCCCAGGAAGGAGCAGCCCTGGCAGCAATTTTTCCCTTAGGAGAGGATGCTGGGTTTTTCTGTGGGGTGTTTGGCTCCCTTTTTTTCAGCACACAAGCAGAGAGGGGTTGAGCAAAGTGCTCTTCCCATAAACCTGTTCATAAACCTGCTCTCAGCAGCAGCTCGGGAGCTGAAGGCAGAAAGGTTAAACACACCAGTGCTGGGGTGTAGTGGGATTTGGGGGTTTTATTGTAAATCCATCCACACAAGGAAAGAAACCACGCTGCTATATTTCACCCAGGGAACCTCTGAGCTCCAGGTCCATTTATGCCTCACCCATGCTGGCAAGCAGGCAGCTGCCCGCTGCCCAGGCACCCATCTGTGTGTAGGCAGCTCTGTGTGAACACAGGAACCCAGGCTGTGCCACCCAGTTTCCCCCGCTGCCCTGTGATGTAAGAGGAGCTCACCCGCGTGCAGAGCTCGTGCAACCTCCCCAGCCACCTCCACCAAAACCTGCTGGCTGCAGGATTCAGATAACACCTGAAACGGGGCTGAAGTGGCATCAGTGAGGCCGTGCCTGGCTTTGCACAGTGCGTTGGTGCGTGCACAAACTGGGCATCCGCATGCGTACACAGAGACGCAGCTGGATACAACCACAAAGGCAGAAAGGTACGCTCTAAAAGAGTGCATGGATGCAGTCCTGCACATAATTGTAGGAACAGCCAAATCCTTATGTACCCTGCATCGCTCCCTCACAGCTACAGGCCAACGTTCAAAAATGCATTCACAAGTGCTCTGAAAAACTCTGCCTATGTGAGACTCGCATCTTGGTATTTAATCATCGTCTTGAGCATCCTGCTGCCCACGGCACCCAGTATCCGTAAGGGCTGGGAATTTCCCACAGGCTCTGGATGGAGTTTCACAGGGTCTGTATTTCCATAGGACACCCTGACACAGCCCCACAGGGACAAAGACCGTGATAACTTGGGGAACAACATCAAATCATTCTCAAGGCTCTGAAGATCCCATTTTAATTCACAGAAACCTGCTGAACTCAACAGAATCTCTCCCAGTTTGACCAGAGCTGGGGCTCAAGCTGCCAGGGTTTATTTTCCTATTTGCAGGCTGGAAAAGAGATAAACAAGCAGAGCAGCAGCTCTGAACATCACAGGCTGAGAGCCAACTATAGAGACATCCGTAAAAAGGTCAGCGTTACAATACATAACAATACCGCGTCATCCAGCCACCCAAGTACAAAGGCGTTCTTCAACTTGCTGACTTAATTAAAGTACTTAATTATCTTATGGTGGGAAGATGAGATGGTAGGAACCCGAAACCTTGACTGCTAGGAAGGAGGTGTTTGCAACCAGCGGTGCTGCTGCAGGAATATCCCGCGACCATACCCCAGCAAAGGGGGATTTGCTGGTACCGCTTCCCCTATCTCTCACCCGTGATCCAAATTGCTTTCCATAGAGTCATCAGTTCAAGCTCTTAGTCCCTGTGACAGGCAGTTTATAGGGAACAGAAGGGCCTCAAAGGTTTTTTAAAGCATGGGAATAGCAACACTCCTCTCCATAACGATTCCTGTAGCCTCCAGGCTGTATGTTTCCTGCAGTATTGGCACTCCTGCCATCCTTATTTGCCCCCCCCACACACACAGGGACTCAGGAGATGAGTTGCTGAGGCACAGTCAGTGGGAAAATCAAGGGCACAATCAAATCTTCCTTTTCCTCCATCCTCATGGACCTACACCCATTTTGCAGCCTTTCCCCTGAGAGAACATCTCGGAGCATCCACGCCCCAGCCACCAGCCACAAATAAACAGGAGATAAAACGCACAACAAAAACTCCCTGCCAAAGTGAAAATAGTTTTTAAAGTAGCTATGAATAGTAGAATGGCTTTTATCTCCACATTCCCTGTACTCGCCTCCTCACTGCGTTTCCAGATGGGGAGGTCCCAGGGTTTATATGCTTGGCCGCACTGCTGTGACTGTCAGTGCCGGAACCAAGCTCTGGAAAACCAGCCTGCAGCAGGATGGGATTTGAACACTGGCAGGTGATGCTATCCACGCAGGAGCAGCAGCTACATTTCACTTCATCACCAACTATTTCTCGTCGGCGTTTGCTAGTTTTTGAGACTGCTGCTCAAGCTTCACAACAACAACAACAAAAAACCCAGACCACCACACCTGCCAGCAAGCGCGGGCTGGGCAGAAGAGGCAAAGGCAACAGCAAGGCAGGGGTCTCACCACACAGGGCACCACATCCCCGGGAAAGGAAGGGAGGGCAGGTCCATTGAACGCATCCCCAGATCAGCCAACACAGGCCAACAAAGGAGCCGTGTAGAGGACCTGATCTTAAACGCGTTTCCCAAGCAGTGGAGGCAGCTCCCCAGCAGCATTTCACCCAGCTGTTTCTTATCCCCATCTTCTCCCTGCAGGGTGAGCCCGGGTTACAGCTGCTCTGGATCAGAGCTGCCCTCAAACCCCGGGGAGGCAGGAGAGCTGCAGAGCCCATTGCTGCCCTCAGTGTGCCAGCAGTATCAGAAAACATGAATATCATCATTCCTTTCTTCTCGGTTCCTGAGGCACCCTGGGGGTAAGGATCTCTGCGTGCAGCTGGACCAGGTTGGCAACCTTGCCGTTTAGCTGCACACGTAGAGAGAGAGAGAGACACGAGCTCTGTGGAAAACACATCACGTTTGATTTCTGGTGCTTTATTCAGGCCAAGGTGCTGAAGTTGAAAGGCACAGAGCGGGAAGCAGTGCGATACAGCTGCTCCCTCCCCGTCGGCCGCCACAGGGGCTGCCAGAGCACTGCAAAATGCTGAGTAAGGTGTTTGTGGTATTTGAATCAATGCATCCCTTTTGCTGGTGAGCTTTCTTCCAAAACACATTTAAACAGCATTTTATAGCATTTATTTGCAGATTGTCTTTAAAACGATCATGGCTGCACACACATGTACGTGCAAACACGTACGGATTTGCCTGTGTGGGGGGGTTGTTTCGCCTGTACATCCATTGCAGTGCAGGCAATGGGAAGCTCAGCATCCACACACCTGTACACACACACATCCACACCTCAGCCTGTCCAAATATGTGTCTTTGTGGGGCCACTCATGCACCTGCGTATGGCCTGACAATATTCCAGAAGCATTTGGACAACACCCTCAGACACACGGTACGAATGTTCGGGAAAGGAGCAGGACTCGATGATTTCTGTGGGTCCCTTCCAAACCAGGAAGTTTCTGTGATCCTCTGTGCCCAAAGGCTGCCCCTAAGGCTGCTTGGTCCTGCTGGAGCCGCGACCCTCCGGCCACAGGAGGCGACAAGATGAGAAGTTATCATCCCCTTCTCCTCGGCACTGGTCAGGCTGCACCGTGAGTGCTGTGTCCAGTTCTGGGCCCTCAGTTTGAGAAAGATGTGGAGATGCTGGAGTGTGTCCAGAGGAGAGCGACGAGGATGGGGAAGGGGCTGGAGCACAAGCCCTGTGAGCAGCGACTGAGGGAGCTGGGGTTGTTCAGCCTGGAGAAGAGAAGGCTCAGGGGAGACCTTATTGCTCTCTACAACTGCCTAAAAGGAGGCTGTAGTCAGGCAGGGGTTGGTCTCTTCTCTCAGGTGACCGGTGACAGAACAAGAGGATACGGTCTCAAGCTTCGCCAGGGGAGGTTTAGGCTTGACATTAGGAAGAAGTTCTTTACTGAGAGGGTGATTGGCCATTGGAATGCGCTGCCCGGGGAGGTGGTGGAGTCACCGTCCCTGGAGGTGTTTAAAGGGAGATTGGATGAGGCACTTAGTGCCAGGGTTTAGATGATGAGTAGGTGTTGGTGTTGGGTCATAGGTTGGACTCGATGATCTCAAAGGTCCTTTCCAATCTGGTGGTACTGTGAGACTGTGAGACTGTGAGCAGCAATGTCACCGCATTGAGCTGGAGCTGAGAACATGCCAGGTCCCCAGCCAGAGGGGAACGGGTGCCTTTTTTCCACCTCCCCATCCCAGCTCATGGAAACCTGGCCCTGTAGCAAGTGTGTCACAAGGGGGGTGGAAGGGGAGAGGCAGCGCCAGCCCCTGCGTTTGCTTCCCGGAGCTAAAATCTTCTTTACTGCTTCCAAATTTGCAGCCTCTGCCCTGGGAAACTTTGGCCATGGTTTATTGGAAGAAACAGCAGCTGGCTGTGTCCAAAGGCAGTCGCAGGAAGCTTTGGCTCCTCTTTCTCAACACAGTTTTGTGGGTTGGGTTTTTTTTTATCCTCCCAAGGCTTTAAAGGTTTTGTTGTGTTACCGCAGGGTTTTGCCAGCAATCACAGAGCACACACTGGACGCAAGTCTTGTTTTATTGACCGAGTTTTCTCTTTGGGAAGCACCTTGGACTTGTAGAGATGAAACTGTGCTGCAAATGGGACAATTTTGTATCAGCTGTTAAGTCTAAGCGCTACCACTGAGGCTGAGACTCAGCCTGGGCCACCCATTTGCATGTGTCCAAGTCTGGAATTCCCCACATGAGAAGGATATGGAGTTGTTGGAGCGGGTCCAGAGGCCACAAAGATGATGCAAGGGCTGGAGCCCCTCTGCTGTGAGCACAGGCTGAGAGTTGGGGTTGTTCAGTCTGGAGAAGAGAAGGCTGCTCGGTACCTGAAGGGGCTCCAGGAAAGCTGGGGAGGGGCTTTTTCCAAGGGCCTGGAGTGACAGGATGAGGGGGAACAGCTTTAAACTGGAAGGGGGAAGATTTAGATTGGACATTAGGAAGAAAATATTCACAGTGAGGGTGGTGAAGCCCTGGCTCAGATTGCCCAGGGAAGCTGTGGCTGCCCCATCCCTGGAGGTGCTCAAGGCCAGGTTGGATGGGGCTTGGAGCCCCCTGATCCAGTGGGAGGTGTCCCTGCCCATGGCAAGGGGGTGGCACTGGATGGGCTTTGACGTCCCTTCCAACCCAAACTGTTCTATAAGTCTATGATTCCATGCACAGTGCAGCAAGAACAGACAGAGCCTCAAATTCCTTTCTAAAGAAAGCTCAGAGAGGTTTTTCATTCTAAATGTTTTCAGCCTTTTTTTGTTGGCCAATTTAAATATTTTGAGATGGAAAACAAGTTTTAAATTAAATTCAAGGCATGCAAGGCAAAATATTCAGTTTTTTTTTCAGTTAGAGACTGCAGGTTTAAAAAAAATGCTGATTTTTGTTTCTATCTGCTTTTAGGCTGTTTTGTTGCTCTCACTGAGTCTTTTATGGTAGATAATTTAAACACTTCCTGGACACTCTTCAGTTCATTTCTTTCCTCTGACATGTACTAAGATCATGAATACAAGCAAACCGCTGCGATTCCAAACTCCCTGTTGTGCAAGACACGGCCACACTTAATGAAATGGTGAATAAAAGATAAAGGCAATTTTTAACTACCTTCCTCCAGTTAGGTGGATGATAACTGTAGGGAACATGGATGGAGAAGAGATGATGTGTTTTGCAGTGAGCAACGAGCCTTGGATTCTCCGTGGCTGTATCAGAAGAGACATAAGGTGCTGTAGACACATGGTTGCTTGCAATGGGCTTTATAATGGCAGAGGCTGGTTTGTGCCAACAGCAAGACCTTGGGACAGAATCGCTCCCGAGATAGCTGTGATGCCAGCTCTTCCTTGGCTGCCCACTCACATGCTCTGCGCTGATGCAGACGTGTTAATTTTGGCTTCCAAACCACGCAATAAATAGAAAGAAGATAACTTAAAACCGTGTTTTGTTTGGGTTTTTTTTTATTCGGAGCGTTAGCGTCTCTGCAAGACACTGGGATGCTCCTCTCTCTGCCTCGCTTGTGTGAGCGGCAGCTCTCCAGTGCTGCCATGGTCCCCAGAGATGCACACACCATGCGCCCCTCCCCTGTCCTCCCAAAGCATCCTGCAGGGACACAAGGGACTGCTCACACCTCAGAGACAGCACACGCTGTAACAGGGGTGGGATGTTTTCTAGCATCCCTTCAAGAGCCAAATACTGTGCCCTTGTAAATGAATTCAGTTATCAGCTATGGATAAAAGTCAAATATTATTTATGATGGCAGATCAAAAGCAGGTTTTGAAAACAGCAGCTCTAACTCGAATCCTCCTGCGCTTTTAAAGACAACGATGTCTTACTCAAATTGATATTGGGGACTGCAGTCCTGAAAAGTGCTCAGAAAAAGGCAAGCAATACCAACAGGACTGAACACCCTGGCAGACAATGCATTAAGTACTTCTGCTACCATTTTGGCTGGGAACTGTTCAATTCCCTTCAATAAGCCACACACCAGCTTTACTCTTCACAAGTCTTCCCTTCCTTTCCTGTTCCTGACATTGCAACTTCTGAAGTGACTGTAAACGCTCCTTGAGCCACTCAACACAAGCAGCTTTCTTTAGTTTGCTTTGCAAGTCATCCTAAATTAGAATGTAAAAACTAATTGGAAGCCCACAACCAAAACCAAAACCTAAATAGAAATAATCCGCGTTGTCACAGTATTTTCCTCTTTGCATTTTATTTCATGGCAATATTGTGTTAGTAATGAAAATGGACCATTGTGCGTCATTCACTTCAGTAACACAACGAAGGTGGTTCCAGTTGTAAAAATAAATAATAAATAAGAAAACAGCTAAAATCTCCCCGTAAACACAACCAGGACCCATGGAGGCTCAGAGGTAGAACCAGGATGGGGAAAGTGGAAGAGGATTCAGAATAATGTCCCCAAACTGGTCCTCGGCCCCTTGCTCTGCTGGAACAGCCACAAAACACCTGAGCAGTCCTTTGCTCTGGCTGATGCTGGGGTGCAAAAGCGTGGTTTGCTTGGCAATAAGTGAATACCAGCAGGGTAAGACCCCCAGGTCTGGTCTTTAGGGATGAACGGAGGTACTCACGGCAGCCCCAGGCTGGGTCAGCAAGAATCAATGCTGGTGACACGTGCCGAGAGCCAGAAGAGGCTCCCCAACACCCACCCACGTGGCTGCTGGCTCTGTTGCTGCCAAACACAATCCAGAGCTTTCCAGGGTGGCTGGTGGACCTAGAAATCCCCGCTCGGGGGGGCTTTCTGAAGACCTCACCCCCAGGGCTGAGCTGATAAGTGCCCTGCTGCCCCCCAGGCCACTGAATCCGTGGCAGACTGGTTTCACTGGCCAAGGGAACACCAAGCCCACTTTGAAACCAAGGGAGAGCCCCAGGTTTTCTCTCCCATATGCAAAACCTAACATCTCAACAGGACCCCTCACCAGCACGCCTGGTTTCCACCACTCCTCTCTGTCTAGGACAAGCTGCATGTCTACGTGCCGAGATGCTGTCCACAGCTTTAAGAGGAGAAAGGAAACAGCACGGATGGCAAAGCATCCTTTTACCGCCATCAACGGTCCTCCAGGCTCCTGGGAAACCTGCTGCCCTGCAGCCCTGCTGGGTCACAGCTCTCACTGCTGCTATTCCCATTCCTTGCTCCACGGTCATGTTACGTATCTGTCTCTTCTTAAGTTATTATACAGAAAAGGTGAAGCATGCTAAGTGCTACAATATCTAAAATAATTTAATTTACAAGCTCCTTGGAGCAAGGGATGTGTGTTTGCTTTGAGCAGTGCTCTTCTAATAAATATATATATTATAATAATGATAAAAAAAGTAATAATAGCAATAAACAGTTATACAAGTGACCTAAGGTTATCTGAGGGTCACGTAGCTTTAAGCAAGGGATGAAAACATCACTGCTAGAGATACGCTGTACTGGAAGAAGACACAAAGCTTTGAAGCAGAGCATGCGTAAGAAACGGTAGAATAAGGATCTCTCAGGATCATGAAAAGGCAGGTGCAGTGTTCCTCCAGCTGAAGATGTCATGAGGTCTTTGGACTTTTATTCTGGCCGCTCCCTCAGAGAAAAAACCCTGCTGCCAGGTCTGGGGTGTTTCCCTGGGGCACTGCAGGCTCCTGTGCTGGCAGAGCAGCCGGCACCTGGTGCTGCAGGTGAGAGGCAGGGTCCTGAGAGCAGGCAGGAACTCTCTGCTTCTGGATGCTCAGGGAATCCAGTCTCTTTTTCCCAGGCTTGCAATTCAAACCCGATTGCTTTGTCGCTGCAGAGGCGCAGGTCTCTGGCCGTGCTGCAAGGAGAGACAGCGGGCGCACTCTGGCATGTGAGCCATTCCCACCCACTCCGCTCCTCCAGGGAGGGAGGATCTCTCTTCCCAACAGCTTGCTGAGAAACAGAAGTGCTTGATGTCCTGAGGATCTTCCTAAAATGCCAGAACTTCAACCAAAAGCCCACCACGCAGACCTCAGCCCTTGCAAACTGTCTCTCAGCCTCCGTCTGGTCCCCCAGCTCGTGCCCCCACGGTGGATGTGGGCTCGGGTCAGGTATGCGACCGCTTGCTGATGCCCCGGCTGGTAGCCTGCTTGGTCATGTCCTGGTAGGAGGCAGACTTCAGGAACCGGGGGTAGGAGTCCTTCTCCATCAAGGTGCGTGTCTTGGCTTGGGCTTCATTGAAGCAAGTGGAGGTGGCACCCGAGAGGTTCTTCCGGGTGATCTCCCTGGTTTCATGGTCAATATTGACCTGAAAGGAAGCAGCGTCCATAAAGATTAACTCGGTGTTAACTCCCCTCCCATGAGGGGAGAAGAACTGTGTTCTTCATATTCAGATCATAGAATCACAGAATCAGAAGGTTGGAAGAGACCTCTGAGATCACCGAGTCCAACCGTGCCTGTCTCCCCACTAAACCCTGTCCCTAAGGAACTCATTCACCTGTCTTCTAAACCCCTCCAGGGATGGTGACTCCACCCCCTCCCTGGGCAGCTGTGCCAATCCCTGACCACCCTTTCAGGGAAGAAATTCTTCCCAATGTCCAGTTTGACCCTGCCCTGGAGCAACGTGTGGCCATTTCCTCTTGTCCCATCGCTGTCACTTGTGAGCAGAGCCCAGCCCCCACCCCGTCCGCAAGCCTTTATACCCCTTCACGTTCTAGGCCACACAAGGTTGAAACAAAAGCTCTCATGAACAAGAGCGCATCTTCCCACTTTAATAAAACCCACTGGGATATTTTATTCCTTTCCCACCCTCACCAATACCTCAGGACAGAGGCAGAAAACGCTCTCACCTCCCTGGGCGCCTCGCTTTGGACAAACTCCTCGTAGATCCTGTTGGCCTTGGAGGCCAGCTTGGTTTTTGAACGGGTCTTTTTGAAGTCCTCACATGCCAGCCAGAAGTCCAGGTTCTCCTCGCTGAACTCTGTCTTCAGAAAGGTGTGGAAAGCCGTCACCCCATCTGGGGAGGGGAAGAGAAGAGCAGTTAGTAGGGGGAGGGAGAGGAGGATGGCTGCCAGACACACTCTACTGGTAGGCATTGCCCTCAGAGCTCAGACCATGAAATCTGCAGATTTCCTTTCCCTCTGGGAAAATTCCACCTTCTGAGATGCTGCTAATTGGCCTCTAGACTCCAATAAAATCCTTTCCCACAGACGAGTAATCCTCTGGTTTTATTTATCTGACCTTTCTGTAATGAGTCTTCAGAGTATTTTCTTTACAGCTTTGGAAAGAGCTAATTCTACCTAAAAAGAAATCCACTGAGGTATCAGCACGCCTGCAGGAACTCAGCAGCAATGGCTTTATTTTCATTCCTCGGCTGAAACCTAAGGGGAAGGAGGAGGATGGGAGAGTAATTGCAGCAAGGATTTCAAAGCCAGGCTGGGGGGATGTATTAAGTTACAAAGCTGGAGAGGTTTGTTAGGCATCACAGCACACGAGAAAGGCTGGAAAGAAACCCCCGTGCCTCAGCCCAAACTAGACTTTCCCTTGCTGTGGAATTGCTGTTAAGGTAGACAACTGCTTTAGTGTTAAAATTTGGCACTTCTACCATTGTGCACCTGCTGTAAAGCCCAGTGTAAGGGTGGGACTGTGTGGGGGACTCAAAAAGAGGTCCCCTTGTCTGGAGGTCCTGTCTGCATGGAAGAGAAGGTGACAGCACCTCACAGGAACCTGGCGTATCACCACACGTAGAGAAAATATTGGTGAGGAAAAATGGCTACGTGGAACTCAGTAAAGCAGCTGAATTCCTGCTCCCTGTGGAAATGCCATCCCTGGCAACACAGGACAGACGGAGAGACAGACAGAGGGCAGCAATGCAGTTTTCTGAGCAACAAAAGCCTGTGGGGAAGTGGCTGCATTCCTGTGGAATGGAGGACACGGAGAGCAGAGGTGCTGCCTTCTCCCAAGTGCAGAGAGAGGGATGGTCAGGGCATGGCGTGACCTCCTCCCTGCGGGACTGCTGTGCACGGTTGCCCAGGACGATGGTCCTGCCCCGAAGAAGACAAGACAGCGCTTGTGGCCCCCCAAAAGCACCCAGCCAGAAGGAAAGGGTAAGGTTTCAAGCAATGAGCCCCAGGGCAGGAAAGGAGCCTCTTCCTAATTCCTAAACTCTCTCGTTTGTGGGGGAGATGAGGTTTCTTTGTACCCCGGCTGCAGGTGTTGCTCATGGAAAGCGTGCTGGTCCTACGCGCTCTCACCCAGAGAGGAAAACAAGATCCTACTCACTTTTACTCTTCAGGAGCTGGTCAAAGGATTCCCTCCATTCGAGCACCTCTTGTGAGGAGTCTCTGGAAAAGACAAAAGGACGTAAGGCTCACTGTGCCACCGACAACGCTTCTGCCCTACAGCGAAGCACTCAGGCAGCCCAATCGATGGGAGACGGTGCTAGAGGGGAGGCAGCTGCACTAGGTAGAAAACCAAAGGGAGACCCTGGTATCCGTTACCTGTGGGCTCGCTTTCCTTTCTGCCTTTCTTTTACCTTCCCCGACGACTCGGCAGACCTCAGCTCCATAGTGCTGCTGCTTCTCTAGAGGGACCTCGCAGGAGCCCTTTTTCCACTGGGACAAGCCCAGCAGAGCCTCCTCTGCAAGAAGAAGTCTTGCCTTCAGCAGCAATATTTAGTATTTTGGTTTAATGCTGCCGGCATTCTCCGGGGGTCCCAAGCACTGGTTGGAGACACCAGGAACTGCCCTCTGGGTTCCCTGTCTCTTGCTAAGGCCCTGCTCTCTTGCACCCAATGCCAGAGCATCAGCTCCCCACGCTGATTTTTATAACTGGTGGAGCTGGGAAGTGATCCGCCTTCCCTGCCTGCTGGGGTGGGACTGTGGGGAGGGCAAGCTGGGCTCTGTCCTCCCCTGCTGCGCAGATGGGCAGGAGCATCTCCCAGCACAGCCTGCTCCACAGGGACCTGTCCGGGGCTGAACCTGGGATATAGCACCACTTGGCTTACCTCCGCCTGGAGCCCAGCTGCAGCTTGCTGGAGGTCCTGATTCTGTGTCCAAGCTCTGGTTTATGAAGCAGGATCCCTAAGCGGGTCTTCAGATCCTTGGCTCTGGAAGGGAGGAAAGGGAGAAGTAGGATTATGGGACCGCCAACTGCTGCTGCCACACATCCTGCCTTCCATCCCCGGCCTTGCAGAGGCTGCACCCAATGGACCCAACACAGCTGGCAGGGGCAGACCTCGCTCCTCAGCTTCAGCTGCTCCTTTGCCTTCCGATGTACAAAGTAAACGCTGCCCTGGTTGCCGTTTCTGCTCCTTGGCAACCACGCTCAGCAGTGCATTAAGCCCAGGGGACCATCTCCTCCCGCTTGCTTCCCAGGTAGCGCTGGATGCATTTACAAAGCACAGCAAGCTTTTTCCTCGGGGGCAGGTAGCAGAGCAGCTGCTGAGTGCCCAGCTGGAGCCCACATCAACCCCCAGCTCCCTGGAGCCAACCTGGCTCCCTTCCCGTGCCCCTCTCCGGGCAGCACTACACTGCTCTCAAAACACTGGAAAAACACAGCGATTGCTTTCTGCTCGGTAGAGCAGGAGCAGCTCCTCGCTGTGAGGCTGCTGCAGCAGGGCTGATGCTCCCTCATGTTTTTTGGGGATGCCCCTGGGTCATCAGGATCCTGCCAGCGCACCACGGAGATGGCTGCATTCCCTGGTGGCACCATCCACCTACCCCATGTCTTCAAGCTGGGTGGCAGCTCCTGTGCCAGGGTCCCTTCTGCCAAGACTCAGGGACGCGGTTGCCTCTCACCGTGGCTCTGTGGCAGTGGCACAGAGGCACCTCCCTGCTGGGATGTCTCTGCAGCAATAGAGCAGGAGCTGCTGCTAAATCAGCTCCTCTCCCTGGGGTCCTCCCGAGGCAGCACGCATCCCCACTGCTATTTGAGTGCTGCAGTTCATGCAGGCATCCCAAGGCGCTCATACAAAAACAAGTGTTTAAATGTCAAGCCGGCAGCGTGGGGCTTTTTAGCCATGTTTGGCAGGAGGAGCAGCGTGTCACTTAACATTTCAACTGTGTTGACAAAAGGTAGTCCTGCTGCTGTCAACCTGAAGAGAGGGAGCCAGAGAAACAACCCTCGTGTGCTGGTGCACCTGCACACACGCAGGGCAGCCCTGCCCAGCCTTCTCTCCCTCTGCAGGTTTTACCTCTCTGTTCCTCTCCCGGGGAGCAGAGCAGATGCAGCCCAAGCAAACCACTCGGGCCATCCTTCACGACGTGTTTCCTTGCGATCTGCACCCCGTTTCCTACTGAAACATCACAGCTGCAGCAGCAGAAGCTGGCCCGGCCGCTCTGAAGTTGGAAGCATCTTTTCCAGCTAACCCTCTGCCTCCCAGAACTGCAGCGTGGCAAAGCTTACCTTTCCAGGCAAGTGATGGGGAACGTGGCTAACGCCCGGCACATGCTGAGAGCTGGGCACCCAGGCATCCAGCAACTCATCGGGTCCTCACGGCAGCAGCAAGGGTGTGCAACAGGCAGCTGTAGCACCACCTGCACCCACAGTCGTGCGCTGTCGGCTGGAAAAGCGGTAAGGAGCTGTGCTTTATATCTAGTAGGAGGTGGGAATGCTGGGAGGGGGACTCAGCATCACTCCAGCCTCCAGCCAACCAAAAGCTGCTCCTGCAGTGCCCGGTGAAGATATTGGCTTAGGTATGTTTCTTTTGTGCTGGTAAGAGAGGGGGGAGTGGGAGGCCAAGGCTTGTCCTTGAGCATCACAGTCATAACTGCTTCCTCGATAACAGGAAAAAACAGGCTCGTTCCCACCGACGTGCAGAGCCTGCTGAGTAACCACTGGCGGGCGGGTACGCAGATGGGGAGAGCGAGAGGGACAGGACAGACGCTGTAATGCACAGCAATTCGTCAGCTCCGTCCTCCTGCCCGAGGACTTCCAATCCTGGCACTGCCAGGGCTGGTGCAGCAGCATCACAGCAGCTCGCTTTTGCCAAGGTGGTTCAAGCAGGGTACGCCAGTCCCCAGCAGAGCCAGGCTCTTTTGCAATGTCCCAGGGGCAGATGCAAAGCCTGGGGGAAGGGTCTGCGCTCCTCAGGGCAATGCAATGCACCTCCCCTGCCCCACAGATAGAGCAGAAGGGTGTAATGTTTCCACATTCCCCCCAGCTTACATTGGCAGCCCAGAACTACAACAAAAAGGACCGAAGTCTGACCTCACGCACTGGCAGAAGCTGCACTTTGTCACAGATTCTCTGCGGGGATGGTGGGATAAGAGAAGGGGAAGGGATGCACATCAGAAAGTCTGAACGAAGGCTGGGGAAGCATCTAATAGAAGTGGAGCCTCATGAGAACTGATTATGGAAAGAGGAGGTTAAAAGCAGGAAAACTGGAACTGGAGGGGAAGGGATGAACCAGAAAAACAGAATGATGAAGAGAAAGAGTTAAACAAGTGTCAGATGCCGCCGTGCACCAGTGAGCCCTAAGGTCTGGTGCAACAAGGAGAGAGGTCCAGGACACCCAACAGCCGCCCCATGCCAAGGTCAGGCTGACGCAGGGTCCAAAGAGCTGCTCCCTCTGCAATTCCTCAGTCAGTGTTTCTGGGAGGGAGCTCACCACCGTGGGGAGGGTGACACTAACCCCCTACCCACAGCCATCCCAGGGCAAAGGCGAGAGCTGCCACCTCGACTCCTCCTCCTGTTCCTTCCTCCCCGCCCGGTCCCTGCGTTACCAGCTGTGCAGCCAGTACAGACCTCTTTCCAGAGCTCGGGTTGTCTCCTACCCTTGCTGCCCGCATTCATCACAAGTGGGAGGTTGCTGGAGCATCTTGCACGTGGGAGATGAGCTACAACACACAGGAGGAAGGCTCCTCTCCAGCTGCCTTCAGGAAGTGGAAGCACGAGGATATCAGGAGAGGAGACTTTCAGAGGGGCACACCAGGCACCTCAGCTCGCTTGGGCTGTAACAGGAACTCCTGTCTCTCCCACCACTTTGGAAATGCCACTGAATCGTCTTGCCCACAACCAGGCAGGAAAGGTGCACCAGGACTAATGACCAGACACACATTTTTAGCTCCTGTCTCACCTTTAATGACAAGAGCAGTCTCTTTCCTGACAGCTCTGAGTTTTTTATTTGAATTAAAAAGTTTAAGACTTCTTGGTTAGCAGAAATTCAGCTACAAATAAATGTTTGGAGCTACAGAAAACTCCTGTTCGTGTCTTCCAGGTACCTTAAAGCCACAATTAGAGCTGTGACCCTTTCTTTGCATTTAAGCAAAGAAGGACCACAGCAAGGGCAAGAGGGCTGTAAGATTGCCTTTGCCTTGCACAGATGCCAAGAAGGCCTACGCGTGCCCGCAGCATGGGCATCACTTGGCCCAACGCATCGTTTGGAAGTGCTTGGCCACATCAGCCTGGCGCTTCATCCCAGCTCACTGCCATGCTGGGAGCACTGGTGTGGCAGCAGCAGTGCCATGCTGACATGAGTACAGGCTCCTGGTACCCACAGGACAGGGTCACCCCCTGGTATTTTAGCCCTGGCCGTGCACACATACCCTTTGCACTCACCTCCCAGCTGTAGAGGTTGGCCAACAATAAGAGCATGGAGCAGTAATGGCCCTTCCCCATTACGTGCACCTCTCTTTCTGTCTCCTCCCTGGTTCTTTTCACAGGTGCATTGCTCAGTGATGCCCTGGCATTGTTTTGTCTCATCATTTTGGGGCATGCCCATTGTTAAGCAGGACTTCATCTCTGCCCCTTTTCCTTTCAAAACTGTGCTCAATCACTGCAGCCCGTTTTCCCACCTACGTATTTGTGAAGTTATAGGATGCTCTAGCGACTCTCACCAGTGTTTGAGACACACCCTAAGCAGGGTTTGCAGAGAAGAAAACCTCCACGAGGTTGGGCACGTGTTACAGACACACAGGACAGATGAATTCTGGCAGCAGATCCATAGTCCTGGAGACAGTTGCTGGGCTGGAAGCCACGTGCTGCTTGAAGCAGCCAGGGAGACGTAACCGCAGAGCAAAACCACAGCCAGGACACCAGCAACAGCCATGGCCCGTGGGAAAGGAGCAGGGGGAAGGTAAGGCAGAGCAGAGGAGCTGTGCACATCTCTGCCCTTGTATTACAGCCTGCTGAAACCCCCACTTTGTTCCAGCCTCTGTCTCCTCACTGCTTTTCCCCACAGAAATAAAGTGCATCGGGCAACTGCGTTTGTGGCTTTACCTTGTGTCCTCTGCAGCAGCCTTTGAAGAACTTGATTGAGATGAAGCAAAGTCGATGGCAAGGCAGAAGTGGCGAAAAATTTCTGATTGGAGTTTGGTCCTTGCAAGCCCTCACAGGAGGGAGAGACTCCTTACAAAACCTCAGTGAGAGGGAAAGAGTCCATCAAAGGTTGTGTGTCCTTGGGCACTGGGGTCACTCAGCCAAAACATGCACAAAACCATAGGAGATGCTGTGCTCACAACAGTCCTGCACTGGGGTGTCTGAAACCAGCGCACGGCTGTGGGACACACCGCAGTGCCAGTACCACCTGTGTGGCTTTGAGCCCAGCCATTAATGGGATCGGGCTGTTCCGGTGATGTCCTCCCCGCTACGGTGAGGATGGACCCTCCACCCCCTCTGCCACGGCCACCAACCCTCTGCACAAACCACCAGCCCTTAGCTCTGCTCCTCTGGGGCAGGTTTTTTCACCGTCCCCTTCGATGGGGTGGGAGATGCTGTTCAAGGATAGGCACCTCACCAGCATGGAACGCAGTAGGTGCAATATTTTATCATGCAGAGCTCTTCAGTAGGGTTATGCAACAGCCTCCGAGCCCAACGACGTATGTGTACTCAGATGTCTCTATGCTGCTCTATATCTAATTTAATTACGTGCTTCCTGTCTCATTTAGCTTAGCAGCCTCCCGTGGCTCCAGCCCGCTTGCCTGTATTATCAGCCCTTGTTTTGGAACAGAAAAAAACTCATCTGTGTCGCAACGCCTGGGGCCAGGCTCCCTTCCCGTAACCGTGCTGCAGTTGCCGGCACGAAGTCCACCTCCCATCCAAGGGAATCGACCTTGTCGGGGTTTCATTTCTACCAGGGGGGTCCCAGCAAGCCAGGAAGGGTGCATTAGGGGGCCCCCACATGCTCATGGTAGGAGATGGCTGGACCGTGGGGGTACAGGTAGTGATGGCACCTGTGATGGCATCTGTATCGCAGTCTCACAGTATCATAAGGTTGGAAAAGACCTCTGAGATCATCGAGTCCAACCTATGACCCAACACCAACACCTACTCCTACTTGTCAATTACACCATGGCACTAAGAGTCTCATTCAATCTCCTCTTAAACACCTCCAGGGACGGTGACTCCACCACCTCCCCGGGCAGCGCATTCCAATGGCCAATCACCCTCTCAGTAAAGAACTTCTTCCTAAAGTCGAGCCTAAACCTCCCCTGGCGAAGCTTGAGACCGTGTCCTCTCATTCTGTAGCCGCCTTTTTTCCAGGACAGCATCAGCGTTTGCAGGGGTACAGCTACCAGCTGCCCCATCACACCCATAGGATCATCACCCAGCTGGAAAAGACCTCAGAGGTTATCGAGCCCAACCGTACCTGTCCCCTCACTAAACCATGTCCCTAAGAAACTCATCTAAGCCTCTCAGCCCCGGGTATGGCTGCTGTTCTCTCTGGGTCAGTATTTGTGAAGCACCAGCAACCTTGAAAAAGAGGAAAATAAAGTTCCTATTCCCCAAACCACACAAACAAGGTGGGTAAGAGGCAAACGGAGGGACCGGTGACAAGGTGCCAAGCACCTTTTCACGGGTGCCCCAGAGCACAGCCGAGCCCTGAGGAGTTTCAGGTACCCTGTATTTATGGGGGGGTTTATATTTTGAAAAGAATAATAAGGGGAGGGTACAGAAATGGATGGGAAGGGGAGGCAGGGAGGAGGAGAGGAAGAGCCAGGGTGAGCCACGCGGCTGGTGTCTCGCTGCATCGCAGATGTGAGCCAGGCAGGCTCCCCGAGGAGCCCAGTTCTCCTCAACCGATGGGGAACCACAGAGGTGGCAATCAGGAACAGTGACACCAGAAGACAGCTCTGTGTGCCCTCTGTGTTGCTTCAGCAGAAGCTGCCCAACAAGTGCCCCCCCGGGAGCTGTCTGCGTGGTACCAGGGAGCTGCTGAATGCACAGGAGTGGAACGGAGAGACGGGCACCGCTCGCGTTGCACAGCCCCTTCCTCCACCAGCAGAACATCGTTACGCTCCGGTTGTGCATAAGGAGAGGTGCAGGAAAACGAGGTGGGGAAAGGGGTGCTGGCAGGGGGTCACCTGTGACGGGAGGTTGCTGCTGCACAGGCAGGAGCACGGTGTTGCTCAGAAGCTGGCGATGGTGCCCAGGAGGGGCAGGGAAGCTACAGCAGGGCTCTTGCAAGGGGTCCCCAAGGACCCACATCACAGCTGGGTCCTGGGCACCGTTTTAAGACAGGGATGTTCAGGGGCCGCGGCGGGACGCCGCGTCCACGTGGCCTTGCCCCATCCATGCCTCCACCCCGCTCGGGATGGGCAGCCGCCCGCGCGGAGAGCAGCATTTGTCCCTCTGCGGCTTACGTGCGACAACAGGTCCTCGCCCTTAACCCACGGGGTGTTTAATTGCTTCCAAACAAAAGCACACGCTGTGTTCACATGAAGCACGAGAGGAAATAGCTGCTCTGGAAATTGGTAGCAGTGCGGAAAGAGATTATTGAAATAAAAAAAAATTAGAATTACAAATGAGCTTTTCAAGGGGCAGCTGTTATCCACTCTGCTCACGTGCTCGCTTTGCACAGTGCCGGAGCACATCTGCATGGGGAGAGGTACCTCTCAGCAGGTATTTTTAACCTTCTTTTTCTGTTCCCGGCACCTGCTCTTTAAAGCCACTGAACAGCAAAAAAAACTGAAACCAGAGAGATGATGGCTAAATATATCCTAACTAAAAGGAGAGACAGAGCAGCACTAATGGCAGATCCTTCCTTGGATGCATGTAAATTGTTTTGGCTCAGAGACAGGCTTAGAGAGAAGAAGCAGCAGATGCAAAGGGAAAACAATTTAAAAAGCAAAGGAAATTAGGGCAAAAAAAGGGAGGGGGCAGAAAGAAGAGAGAGGGACTGATAAATTCCACTGCACTGATTCCCAGAGAAAACCAAGCTCATTAATTTTGTTTTTTAAATGCAGACCACATAGCACACACTCACCTTTTGGCAAGGAGGTTGGGCTGTGCACCAGGCAGGAGTGACATTGGTCCACCCAGAGCCAGGCTGGATCCAGGTTACTGGTCTCCCTTGCTTTCCATCCCTCTCCAGCTGCTCTCACTCTGCTCTCTGCCCCTTCTACCACCTCCCCTTCCCCCTTTAGTACCTGGGATTGCCCTCAGCTGCTGCCTGACCCTTCCCCAGCAAGCCCAGGCTCCTCCGGACCCCCTAAACTGGCCCTTGGGACTAACCAAGGTGCTCTGGCTTAGAACCACAGAATCACAGAATCAGAAGGTTGGAAGGGTCCTCTGAGATCGAGTCCAACCATGCCTGTCTCCCCACTAAACCCTGTCCCTAAGGATCTCATCCACCCGTCTTTTAAACACCTCCAGGGATGGCGACTGCACCCCCTCCCTGGGCAGCTGTGCCAATCCCTGACCACCCTTTCAGGGAAGAAATTCTTCCCAATGTCCGGTCTGAACCTCCCCTGGAGCACCTTGTGACTTCTGCAGCTCTCGCTGCCCGTCTCTGCCCTGGTTCCCAGCTGAGCCTTCCCTGCCTGCTGAGCTGGCCCTCGCCGTTCCCATTCCCTACTTGTTCCCCTCAGTCCCCACTGCCAGCCCTGTCCTTCGGCATCCTGCTCATCTCTTCCCAGTTTATTCCTCGAGGATGGAGGAGCCTAAACCTTGCTGTGAGCTGCCTGCTGGAGCCCAGGGCTGCTTCTTAGAGACTGGGGAAAGCATTTCTTTGCTCCTTGTGACCTGTTCATGTTGATCCCTTTTCTGGGAGACCTTGCTTGTGCATCTCCCACCTTTGGTCCTCGTACGGGGAGCAGAGCGGGCACTTCTCTTCACACTTGGCACTACGTGGCCAAAATGCTGCCAGAGGGGCAGGTGGGAACCATGACACCCACAGCACCCACTGCAGGGAAGTCTGAAGCCCCAGCTGTGTCACCTTCACCGTAGCCACTTCTGGCCAGGTGTCAGTGGGTTTAATGGGCTCATAAAAAATGTTTTCTCCTCAGCCCTCAGCACTGCTCTGTTCAGGGGTGGGGGATGCATACAGGGGCATCAGCCTGGAGAAGAGGAGGCTGAGGGGGACCTCATAGCCATCTACTGCTTCCTCACAAGGGGAGGAGGAGGAGCAGGCGCTGAGCCGTCCTCGCTGGTGACCAATGACAGGACCCAAGGGAATGGCAGGAAGATGCCAGGGGAGCGTTAGGTGGGACATCAGGAGAAGGTTCTCCCCCCAGAGGGTGGTGGAGCACTGGAACAGCTCCCAGGGAAGCACTCACGGCCTGACAATATTCCAGAAGCTTTCAGCTTTTTTCACGGGGTGAGTGTTGGGGTGTCCTGTGCAGGCACAGGAGCTGGACTGGGTGGTCCTTGTGGGTCCCTTCCAGCTGAGGGCATTCTGTGATTCTATGACTGGAGAGAGCCCACCAGCTGGTCCAGCGGTCCCGTAGCTCCCCATCACGCTCCCAGCAGGGAGAGAGGTGCTTGGGTTTCCGTTTTGCCTCTGGAGCTGGTCTGAACAAGCAGTTTCCTGCTACTGAGGCCCTGGCTTCACCTCCGGAAAGGTCCTGCAGACTTCCGTGTGTTTCCTTGAGGTTCCCAGTTTAGAGGACTGGGTGATTTGTCTGCAGTGCCCGATGCTCCTCTCCTGCCTCCCCAGGCTGAAGCTGGCACTGCCGCTCAGCTCCAACCACATCTGCTCCCCCGGGCAGGCACCAGCAGCCCCTCACAGTGCAGAAGCTTCTCCAGGAGTGGCTGCTCCTCACGCTGCTTGGTTTGGGGGTTTGGGGTGGGCAATGTGCCACAGGCAGCACTGGGGTGTCCCCACAAAAGGACAGCAATGCTCTGGTGGAAAGCTCTGCAGATTTACCTTCCCTATAGTCTCCTGGATCCCACTGACAATATTTCTGACTTGTGCCCCCAAACTACACCTCCAGGGAGACTGGATCTAAGTTGCTTCAGTAAAGGACACCAACTCCTTAGATTCAACATGTCCCTTCTTTTCTGTCCCATCCCGCACGTTTGAATCAGTGACACCAACACTCAGAAGGACGCGGGCAGGGTCCAAGAAGGCACAGATTTCCCCTACCTTTTTCCTCCTCAGCAATTCTGCTAGGAGACATCCCTGTCCCCAGGCTCACAGTTCCCACTTTTCTCTTCATGCAGGAAAATGTGCTCAACTCACACCTTTTTCAGACCCGCGGGCACAGAGCAGGGAGTCTCAGGCTGTTTATTATGTCCTTGTGGTCTCTATACAGTACGGGTGGGCAACGCTTTACAGTGCAGCGACACTTGGAGGGATGTGATCACCAGCCAGACATCTGGTGTGGCTGAGGAGCTTCTCCAGACTCATAGGGGAAGGTGATCCTAGGAAATAAGCAGCTAATAGAGAGGGAAGGTCAAACCAAACCCAAGCCCTTCCCCTGCATGGGAAGGAATCGGACTGAAGAGCCCGTGTGTCCTGCCCGAACAGCTCCTGCTGTTACCTGCGCACACCAGCAGCAACCAGACACTGTGGAGGCAGCTGCAGCATCAGGCCCTAATTAAAATAAAAACATGGCACAGAGCCGGTCTTGACAGAGCTGGTCTTTCTACACAGGGACCTGGTAACTCACTTCTGAGTTCACTCCGTACAGTAATGCCCTCCTAAATCTCTTCTGAGCCACTCACAAGTGTGTTTCCCAAGGAAAAAGATATCTTTGCTATTTAAAGCAGCCTTATCCAGTGATTGGGTTTGGAGTAAGGTGCTCAGGATCCCTTCCTGCCCGTGGGACACTGCCCTCCCACCAAAGATGAGCCAGAGAGCTTAAAGAAAGATCTGAGCTCGGCGTGTCTGATTTGGGTTACTTGTAGAGGAGGGAGGGGAGCGGCTGTAGGAGGATGAGATACTTTGATCGTGGTTTTTTTAGGAAGGGGGATCTACCCCAGGGAGTACTTGTACCCTGCTCTCTTTGTTACCAGTGATCCCACAGAGGACTGCATGATGAACACAGCACAAGAGGTCTCCTTGCCCTCATTGCTTTTTAGCTGGTGCCTGCAGGCAGTGGCAGAGCAACGGGAAGATGTTTCTCTCAGGAAAGCGCCAGTATCTACGCTGGAAATGCAAAGCTGAGCAGCTCCTCATCCATCACATTTTAGATCCAGCCTGGGGCACGCGGCACAGGATGCAAACTGGTGGTTGTGGGGCTACTGGAGACAAGTGATTCACACTGCAGCTGGTCCCCACACTGCCCTGGCACGCCAGGTCCCTCCAGAAGCAGGCATTGCCTTTCCTTTTGTTGGGTTTTTTCAGTAATAAGCTCTACCCCTTTTGCCACCTCCCCCCCAGTGCCTTCATTCCCTGAACACCAGCTGAGTTTATTGCGGTCTCAAATTAGAGATACGACCCTCCAGGAAAACCAAGAAGAGGCACGGAGCAGAATGACTGACTTTTTACTAAGCAAATACAATACACACACCTTTATTTACACTCTTTTTTTTTTCTGTATCAGACAGCCAAGAGGAAGCAGAGCTGTGACCCTGCCGAAGCAGCCGCTGCCTCCGTGCAGCACGGCTGCCCTCGCAACTAGCCAGCCCCTGCCCGAAGCACGGCATGTGGAGCACGGGTGGAAGAAGAAGACACGACGCCGGGGACAAGCCAAGCCTTTGCAAAGCCCAAGGGGTGCAGGATAGAGAAAAGCATTCTGATCTAGCAGGAAAAGATACTCTAATTCCAATTCTGTCCTATAGAGCTTCAGCGCCGGAGAAAACACAGCACCAAGGAAGAAGAAAAGTGCAGCAGCCCCAGGAACGAAAGATAACGCAGAAATTACGTGAAGCATTTTCTTCTCATATAAAGGGCAAGGAATAGCTACTAGGAGCTTAACAGTGAGAGCAGGAGGAATGCAGAGGATGGCAGCACCAGAAACAAGTGTCTGGGGAAGAGAAAGGCAAAGACGAGCGGAGTGGGAGGTGGGGATGGAGGGTGTGCAAACAGGCGGGCGAGGCAGGCGGTTACGCGACACCCGGGCTCGGATACGCGGGGAGGAACAGTGCTGGTGGAGAGGAAGGCTGGCATGGACAGGAGTGCTTCACAGAGGAAACCACGAGGAGGAGGAGGAGGGAAGACCACAAGGAGAAGGAGAACGGGGTTTGGAGGGAGAAGCAA
The DNA here is from genome assembly GCA_033558235.1 of Neomorphus geoffroyi. NCBI lineage: Eukaryota > Metazoa > Chordata > Aves > Cuculiformes > Neomorphidae > Neomorphus > Neomorphus geoffroyi. Next base: position 8,468,541 of record JAUMJM010000074.1, read on the forward strand.
GAGGTCTTTGGGGAGGGGAGAGCTTGTGCTGGCGGGTGAGAGGCACTCCAGGACTGGCGTGAGGTATGCTTTGCTATTGCTCTGAATGCTGTAAACATTTTGGTTTTGTGTCTATCAGTGAACATTCAGTTCAGTTTGATACGTGTGCTCTCAGGGGTAACTGGAAGCCTAGCAGAGTTTTACATCTCTTATGACTAATCAAACTTACACACGAGGCAAACACAACACTGGCTAAAAGTCTCATTTTATGTCATTTATGCCTAATTCTCCTATTTTAACATGCACATCTATGTCTCAGAAAAGCTTCTCTAGTAGGAGACACTGAATAACACACACAAGTCATGTGCACTCTCACACACCCACACCTGCAGACACACACACCCCTTTGCCCCCCCTGCTTAGGCTTTGCCATTGGCACCTTCCCAGCTGGGAGGGCAGGAACCCACTGGGACACCAACAGATCCACTAAAAGTGATGGAAATCACCCCAGCCTGGCTGATGGGCCAGAGCAGAACAAAGAAACTCAAAGCAGAATTGGGTTCTGCGTTCTGCTTCTGGACTTAACAACATCTGAAGCTTGGAGAAAAGGCAATTCGTAAACACTTCTTCCCTTTTGCTGTCAAAGAACTTGGGAGCTGACTGGCTGCTGCCAGCAAACACGGAATAGAAAATGCTGAGCAAAACAATGTTTTTTCCTCTCTTCATGTGCTGGCACAGTGACATTTCTTGAAACGGGAGAAATATTTTGGAGGTGTGTGCTTCTGGAGAGGGGAAATGGGTTTGTAAGTCCCTTTCACATCAGTAAGAGATGAATCAAAGATAGGATATTTGTCCTTGATGGGGATTAGTCATCACTCAGTGCTTTCCGAAGCTTTGGCTCAGTCATTATTTCCTTAATCAGCCCCTGGTTTAGGAGGAAGAGCTATAAGCTGCCTATTTGAATTCACTTCAGACTGACATTTGGCATAAAAGAAGCAGCTGGTGCCAATTTCTTGTGGTTTTTTTTAAAAAAATTACTTTAAATAACTAGCCTGCTTTCCTGCAAGCAAGACAAACCGTAAGAGCAGCACAAAAATAACTGTGATAGACTCATATAGCTCAGACAATGCTTTTTCTCCACTCTGCTCTAGGATGTTTCCCGTGGAGGGTGATGGCTGACACCAATTTAATGGGCAAAACACTTCTGCATCAGCCAGCACGAATACGGTTCCTGTCACCATCGCAGCAGCGGCGTCTCTGAATGCACCCACTCAAAGCAATTCCCCAGGTTGATGGAGGAGAGAGAGGAGATTGGTTTTTGCAGGGTCTTGGATACTTTAAAGTTTTTTGATGTATCCTGACACGAACTGAAAGGATGCCAGCACCGACGCTGGTGGAGCTTGCTGACAGACATTACCTCCTGGGCTTTCTGGAGTCACCCTTTGAACAGAACCAGCCTTTGTAGTCACCAGGGAAGCCAGGGAATTGTCCTCACTTTTGAGTTTAGCCCCTCATTCCTTGTGTTTCTGCTCTTTCCTCCTTGCCTGGTTGTCTCTACGACTCTCACCGCCGTGGGCGGCTGCAGGGCTCTGCTGAAAAGCCTTGTCTGGGATGCACTTGCTGACACTGCAGGTCAGCATCATCTAAGCCCACTCACAAGGCGTGTAGGTGGCTTTAAAAGGAACACCACAAGGCAGTTATGGTGGCATTCTGCCTTCTCCTTAAAAACAATGACTGTGCAAGCCTGCTGCTGCTGGCTCGCACAGCCAGGGCAGCACTGGGATGCTTCCTGCGTGTCCAGTCAAGAGAAGGCTGAAATGGAGGAAGTCAGGGCCAGACAAGGTGACCTTCCTTCATCCCGTGCCACACATGTTGGTTTACGCTGCAGCACTGGGAAGCTGAGCTGCTGTGTTGCAGCGGTTGGATCACCGGTCGCTTTGACATTTTGCGGTCGCGGTGACCCTGGGTACAACTGGCACCACAGGCCACCTCAAGGGGAAATGTATCAGCCAAAGGCAACCTGTGGCCCCGGGAGGTCCCAATCCATCCTGTGTTATGGAGGTGTAGCAGACATGGTGCTTCTTGGAAAGGAGAGTTCTTCCAGCCCCTCCTCACCGCCAGTGGCTTTTTGCATCCTCTTTGCACATCAAGCATTGAGTGTTTCACCACGATGTGGGATGGTTTGCTCTCCTCCTTCCCTTTCACCTGTGGCAGGTGATGTGACTCTGTCCCACTTGGTACAGCCTGGATCCCACCAGGGCCAACCGCTTGGCTGGCTCTGCCCTTTCTTTCTGTCCTTCCAGACTACTGTGCAGTTTCCCCAAGACGCTTGTCCCGCGAGACCTTCTTTGCCAGCCACCTTTCCTCCCACAAAGCTCTGGCCCTGTGAACAGCTCAACTCATGGCTTGAGCCACTGCGTGATGTAGACCCCTTGAATGAACCTACAGCACTTTCTAGTGCCGACCTTTTCCTACAAAGCAACTGGAGAATTCTAGAGCCAACCAACCAGGTACTGAAAAGCAGGGACTACTGAACATAAATTTTGCACTTGCACTATGTTTAGACTTTTAGTGTCTTAGAGACAACAGGATTATACCTCCAAAATAAAACAAACATGCTTTCCATCCCCGTCTTGTTCCTAAAACTATTTGTCCTGATGCCCTGCACAGCCTCCTTACAAAATGCCTCAAAACTTGCTTCCCACGTAATGCAAGGAAAGTAACTTTTAGTATCCAGGCAGGATTTCTGTACCTCAGTCCCAACACGTTACGGTTAGCCTTAGAATTCAGTCTACCTAGTTTACACCATATTACACTAAACCTTTATCACCAGCTTTCTGATGTATCAAGCCTGCCCATCACCCTCAACTAGAGCGAAGGTTTACAGCCTCTCATCTGACAGAGAGAAGGAAAAGATCTCTGGGGTCATTTTCCAGGCCTTTATAAAGCTAAGAAAATAGACCTCTGCTCTGTAGGCTCAAATCCACGGACAGGCTGTCTGCTTCTCCGCGAGAAAATATTGCAAGAATCTGACAGCTGATAAGCTGGGTAAAAGCCTTGCCATAGAAACGGGGCCTTCACGGAGCAAGTTCTATTCCGCAGCGCAGAGGAGGTGCTACACAACTGACATGTGCACAGCCTTCTCCTGCAGCTGGCTCTCCAGGCTATGGGAACAGGGCCAAAGTACACCTCACACGCTAGTTCATACGCAGACACTCGTCCTGCTCACTGCATGCTTCCCTCTGTCCTGGTTTTAAGCAAGCACCGTGCAGCAGGGGCTGTGCCTTTGGTGGTTTTACCACGGCATCGAATCCGCAGTGGACAATCGGTGGGTAACAACAGTCACTAATCAGTAAATAATACAAATGTAATTGTGATTTTCATGTAACCTCTCCCTGTCACGTGCTGGTCAGGTACTACGTGAAAATTGCTGTCTGCTCTAGCAGGCAGGTCTTGTGCTCTTCTTGTCTCTCAGCGTGGGGCAGATGGGGTGTTCCTTCTCTTGACTGTTTCCTGGCATCTGGCAGGTCGTTCCCAAGAAGCCACAAAGCCTGGTGGCCAGAAGCCTCTTTGTGTTAGGATTTGGTATGGTGCCTAGCACAACGAAGCCTGAGTGGTGGCTGGGGTCCTGAGGCTGAACTGCAGTCCAAATAAATAATATGAAGGAAAAACAATCATTTGCACTAGAGGACTTGCCTGACCAGTGAGAGATTTCGGGAGTACCTTCCTCACGAGAAAAAAACCAGCTCCTTGGCAGTCATACAGGAAAATAACTTTTGGTCTCCATCCCTGGAAGATAAAAGGCTGTAATAGGGTGGCAGATGGGATCATAAAGTGTGCAATAAAAATGGAAAGGTGAGCTGAGTTTGCAGATGGTTTCCCCTCTGGGAAGGCAGTTTGGATCATGTGCTTTTGCCTTCTCTCCCCCCTCCTCAGGGTCTCGGGATCCAGACCCCAGCAGCCAGCGTGGGAGACGATGCTCTGGACTGGAGTTGGCTTCACAAGCTTCAGAAGTGCCCTGAGGGCCTTTCCAAGCACAGGGGAGAGGTGGGAGCCAGGGGGACGTCTGGAAGGATGGAAAGGTGCAGCGGCGTTATTTACACACAAACCAACGTCGTAATTTCAAAGGAAAACGGCCTTTACCCACAGGTGGCCCTGTGGCTAGAGAGAATTATGGGTTTGTGCTAGAGAGAGACAACAACAGCAAGATGCTACCACTAACTGAAAAAAAAAAAAAACCCACAGAAACTCAGAGAGTCCTAACGCCACCTCTGGGTCACCCTCTGGGACCTCCTCTTCCCCTTCTCCCGCTTTTCTCATTCCCACTGCTTTTAACACCGAGGAAGTTTCACATTTAGACATGGGGTTTGGCTGTTGTGGGAAGCACGTGGTTTCTGAGGGCCCATCACTGCTCTAGCTGAGCCTCCTCTGGGTTTGAGACAGCAGGTCTGTGTAAATTTTGGATCTCAGGAACCTGGGATAAGAGTCTTTCTCCATCAGGCTGTGCACCTTCCCCTGAGCTTGGTCAAAGCAAGAGAGGGAGGGCTCCTGCATGTTTCTTCTTGTCAGCTCCCGTGTCTGGAAGTCTATGTTCACCTGGGAAAAGCAGCAGAAGAGAGTTTGGCACTGAGTGCCTACTTCAAATTGCACATTTCATCTCAGGCACAGCTGTAAAAGCAGCAGAATTACCAAGGTCCACGCCCGAACGTCCTCCCTGACTCTGCGGGGTTTAAGCGGTCCAGCGTTACAAATCCTGCCTCAAATTTTGACAAGTTAAACTAAATTCAAACTGACCTAAGCACTTCTGAAATCAAGTTGCTTTTGTTGAGGCTTTTAAGCAAGGGGTTTATGTAGCACATCATCTGAAAAGGCTGACTCAGCCTAACCAAGATTTCTCTGTTCACTTTATTCTTCACTACGTGCCCAATTCAGGGGTGAACGGACTTTCAGCTGGGTTTAAACAATTAGTAGATTCTTATTAAATGTTTTTTAAACCCTGTTGTAAAATAAATTGCTTGATTTTTTCCCATAGCAGCTTTGTGTCACAAAATCTCGAGCAGGGACTTGAAAAAATAAACCACCCCTGTGTTACGACTGCTGTTTATTTGCACAGCCATCAACCTGAGTTTTCCTGTTTTCTTTCCCTAGCAAAGCAGTCAGCCTGCGTTAGGGCTGCTGTTTGAAACCTGGCTGAAAAGTTGTTATTTGTTGTTATTAACCCAGTGTCTAAACTTCAAGGAGTCTAGAAAGTAAAGCTGTCTGCCTTAACTTGGGCGACAGCGAGCTAGATTCGCTCTCCGGGTGACTTAAGGGTCACATCACGTTCTACCACGCCAGAATGATGACAACAGCGTTAAATTTAAGGAAGGACTCCATCCAGCCTGCGCTCATGTTTCTAATCCAGACTGAGCCCTGCAGTCCTGAAAATCTTGCCCAGCTTCACGAATAAGGTGCTCACTGAGGGCGCCAGGGATCGAAGCACGCCCTGGGATGCCCTCAGCACTTGGTGCAAACCGTGGTGCTTCTCAGTGGCCTCGCAGTGACCTTCCTAGTTCAAAGATGCGGTAAAGAAAGCCCTTCTAGGGGGATCCCTCAGCTGTGTCGTGAGAAGCACCCGTGCAGGATGATCACGGTGGGTGAGCAAGGGCAGCAAGCACCCTCCTGGTTGCATTGTGAATACAACAACCCAACCCAACCTCCTCAAACAGGACCAAACAGTCACATCAGCCTGTCCGTGCTTGAAAGAGGACTTAACAATTTCAGGCTTTGGGTTGTGACTGCACTTTTTGCTCAGCTCTGGGTTAGTGTGTGGCTTTTAGGAGGTCTGTTTGAGTTGGGAGTTAGTCAGCAAATAAACACTCCTTCCTGGAGAGTCAACGAGTTAGTCACTCGTGGGATGCTTCCCTGCAAAACGTCCTGCAAGAAATGAGCCCAACGACCTACTTGGGGAGTGATAGTGAATGAGAAGTCCAAGGTGAAACGCTCCTAGGAAGCTCATAGAGGTTCAGAAATGTAGGTTGCAATTGCCAGTGAACTCACTGGCTGTGACTAATTTAGTCTCATCAAAGCAGTTGCCCTCACCAGGAGATGAGTCACTACAAGCAGAAGCAGCGGTAGCAGGCAGGATAAAATTCCCATCCTCCTTATCCTCTCCTGATCATCACCTCTGGGAGGGAAGGAAGGTCCCCCTGACCCCTTGGAACTCCACAGGTCCCAGCCTGGGGAGCTGGACCTGCTCCCTGCGCTGCAGGGATGCTCTGCCTGCCCAGGGTGCTGGCACACCCACCTCTCGAGGAGCCTGCACGTCGATGAACTCCTCAAAGATCCGCTGAGCCTTGGAGGCCAGCTTGGCTGCCGAGCGGGTCTTCTTGAAGTCCTCACAGGCGAGCCAGAACTCCAGGTTTTCCTCGCTGAACTCGGTCTTCAGGAAAGCCCGGAAAGCAGCCAACCCATCTGCAAGAGAGGCGTGGGGAGTTACGGCAAGAGGGGAAAGAGAGCAGGGAGCAGTCTCCTCGAGAGACAGCCTTCCGCCCACCCCTGCCTGCCAAAGACCATTCCATTTTTCTCCCAAGCTCTGCACTCCGAGGGTGTGTCTGTAACTTACACCGTTGCACCAGCTGGACTCTCGTGAGCTGCCACGAAGCCAAACATCATTTGCTGTTGCTCCGAAAGAGCTCTTTGCCAGCTTAACGCGACAAAAGGCTTTCTTCAAGATTGGGGTACCTGGCGTTTGAAAAGCTCTTTTTGAAAACGTCGAGCTTCGACGCAGCCTCTTTGCCACAGCATCTCGTGGGTGTTAATGCGCCACTTCGCAATGTTCCCTCTGTCACTAATAAAACCTTAATAAAACATAGCCCCTGTGGACTTGTCACCCATGTTTTCTGTCACCTTGCTTTGTTGCCTTGTGGCACATTTTTAGTTCTTATTTAAACAGAGGACGGATCTTGGAGAGTTGAACTGTTACAGCTACAATAAAGGAGAGAGCGAAAGGACGCAGCATAATTACTACTTGTCTAGTCAGTGGTAAAAGTATTCTTATCACTTGTTAATGCTTAGCAATTGTGACATTTCAGTAATGTAATCTGAGTCAGCCGGGGCAGATTAGAAATATGGAAAGATTTATTAGGCGATCTGTGTCCTCTTAAACCCCTGCCTGGGCGTATTTATGGACGCAGCTATTGTTCTTTATTTCCTTTCCCTAAATGGCATGAGCTGGGGTGAAGTAGCTGCAGGTTTCGCACACGTCCTTTCTCCTCCCTTTAGCCTTGGGATAAATTTGGCTTAGAATTTTTTTTCCCCAGTACCGTGTTTCTAACTTTACCTGGATCTGGATATTTGTAGCTCATGACTGGAAATCTCCTGAGTCAGTATTGGCTACTTCCAAGTAAGTGTCTAAAAACATTCACGGTATCAGGAATGCAAGGTCAGCCTCCCCAGAAGGATGAGGGAGCAAGTGCACGTGTGCTGGCAGGGACAGACAGACACTGCTGAGGGTTTGTAGGTCCTGAGCTCCTGCAGTGATGTGGGAGATCTTGGCAGTGCCCTCCCACAGCCAGGGGCATGGGAGCTGGGTCATTTCCACATGTCTACAGCAAGCCCATGCCCACCAGGACCCATCACAAACTCCCGTACAGGTTTGTCCTTGTTTTCAGGTATGGGAAGAGAAGCAGCAATGTAACAGTGCCCTTTTTCTCCCTTCTGTATCCTAAACTCATTCCTCTCTTGGTTTCGGTAACAACTTAGGACTTGGAGACACTTTTCAGTTCTAGGACCTGAACCTCAGGACCTACGAAACGGCCCCAGGTGTTGAACAGCATCTAATAACCCAATTTCTGGCTTTGTGTGTCAGTGGGGATGCTTTCTGACTGCCCTGACTAAGACAGGTACATCCTGTCAGCTACGCTTGCTTCTCCTGCCAGCCCCCGGAGGGTGAGAAACAGCTGTATCGCACCAACTCATCCTGCCACTGCTTAATTATTGTACTTTTAGGAGGAGATCAGGATTTGGAACTGCTACTGCGGGCAACACCATGGCTTTTGTCTGTGAGCACTGCAGAGCAATTAACAGTGCAAATTGTGGGTTGTAGTCTGGGGCAATAATGGGACTTTAGCCCTGGAGAAGCCTACAGAGCAGAGAGTGCCAAAGGCATCTCCAGGAGCAGGGTACCTGTCAGGATCGGCTGCCCGTGGCTGCTTTGAGCCACTCCTTGAGCAGATAAAGACGATGAATGAGGGAAATGTTTCAGGGCTGGTCCCCTTCCTCAGATCTAGGAGACACAGGGATTTTTCAAAACCTGTGTCCTGCTTAATGCCTATAAAATTCACAGGGCCTATGTGGGAGCAAGTGGAGGACTTGAGAAGAAAGCAGGGGCTCTTTGAAGGAGGAAAAGGAGAGGAGAGAACAGCAGGCTGACAGGTTTCAGAAAGGAAGTACAAAAGGGAGAGAGCAGCAGTTCCTCGAGATTTAGATCATTTTTATATGCTCCTAGGATATTTGACATTAAATATTCCAGCACCAAAACTCACTGTTACGACTGTACAACCTCTGCTGTCGGGCTCTGCAGAGGTCTTGCTCCCCTTTCTCTGTCCTGGTCTTTTTTTAGCTCTCTTTCCTCTACAGCAATCCCAGAGCTCCAGCACCGACAGAGGATCACTTGCAGAAACAGCAGCTTCACATGGCAAATAAAATAACTGCAAAATATGATATCTGGCAAAGAAGGGGACATCATGATTGATGAGGTGAGAAAGGTGTTTGCTTCATCCCTGCCCTGGACAGCAGCTGCAATCCTGCTCTCATGTCAATCAACTCCTTTTTAATCTTGAAGTAAGTTTAGATGGAGGAGAGATAAATAAGTGTCTGGCTGTTCCCCACTTCTTTTTACATTCCCATTGTACCCTCCCCACAGCCTTTGAGGAGCTGGAAATGGTGAGGAGGACCTTGCAGAGGTGGCATTGGATGCAGGAGAGGTCACAATGTCACAGTATCATAGGGTTGGAAAAGACCTCTGAGATCATCAAGTCCAACCTATGACCCAACATCTACACCTACTCCTACTCGTCAACTACACCATGGCACTAAGAGCCTCATCCAATCTTTCCTTAAACACCTCCAGGGATGGTGACTCCACCACCTCCCCGGGCAGCGCATTCCAATGGCCAATCACCCTCTCAGTGAAGAACTTCTTCCTAATGTCGAGCTTAAACCTCCCCTGGTGAAGCTTGAGACCGTGTCCTCTTGTTCTGTCACCGGTCACCTGAGAGAAGAGACCAACCCCTGCCTGACCACAGCCTCCTTTCAGGCAGTTGTAGAGAGCAATAAGGTCTCCCCTGAGCCTCCTCTTCTCCAGGCTGAACAACCCCAGCTCCCTCAGTCGCTCCTCACAGGGCTTGTGCTCCAGCCCTTCCCCATCCTCGTTGCTCTCCTCATCCTTGACTCGAGGCTACCTGGCTCTCTACAAATCTAGTCTTTAGCCTTTGACTCCCTGCCAGCATTTACAGCCGTGCCCGGCAGCCAGAGTTCAGAGATGGGAGCCCAGACAACTGCACAGCAATAAATCACTGCCCAGAAGTTTGTCATGGAACAACGACAGAGGTAATTATAAGGGCAGCAGGACAATTAGGAATGGGGGGCTGCTACCACCTGAGCTGGAATTTGACCTGGATGTTGACTTCAATCTCCTCCTGCCCATGAAGGCTATCAAGGAAGGACCATTAATGAATGATCAGCATTTCAAAGCTCATCACACCCAAACAGACAGCTTTTTCTACTGGGGCAACCAGCACTAGATTTGCAGTGTGGTACGACCACGAGAGCATCACCCTACAGAGCCAGCCTCCTGAAATATCCTGGAAGGTGATTGGAGCACAATTCCAAAGGGACATTTTACAGAAACAGCAAAGAAATGAAAAGCAGGATTAGAAGTCGTCATGCAGCGCCACAAGTTAACCCTACGACGTGTAGCATAAAGAAAGGCATGGACACTCAAGAAGGCAGAGGTGCACTGGTGTAGGTGCATGGCCTTCCAGACAACTGTTGGACACTCAAGCAGGTCTTTGACTCAAGGGTGTTGAGCCTAGCGTGAAACCAAAGGAGTAAATCAGTACTGATGGAGGAGGCAGGATGAAACAAAGAAATGGAGCTCAGCAGCCAAGAGTCTCGAAGAGAAGTGGAAGAACTTGCTTCTTACTTTTGTAGTGTAAATGTAAGCTTCAAAATGCCCTGATCTCCATTCAAACAGACCAAGGGAACACACAAGAGGGTTGTCAGGAGGACTGTGCAAGTATTTGCACATTATCCCATCCCAAGATCTCGCAGTGCCCTGTACACTACAGCTCCTGAAAGGAGGCTGTGACGGGGTGGGGGCTGGGCTCTGTTCACAGGTGACAGCGATGGGACGAGAGGAAATGGTCACAAGTTGCACCAGGGGAGGTTTAGACTGGACATTGGGGAGAATTTCTTCCCTGAAAGGGTGGTCAGGGATTGGCACAGCTGCCCAGGGAGGGGGTGCAGTCGCCATCCCTGCAGGTGTTTAAAAAATGGGTGGTTAAAAAATGATTCCTTAGGGACAGGGTTTAGTGGGGAGACAGGCACGGTTGGACTCGGTGATCTCAGAGGTCTCTTCCAACCTTAGGATTCTGTGATTCTATGATTTTATACCACTACAACCCCACAGGTCACCTCTGAGTTTGGCAGTAACAACCATGTGTGTTTCACAGATAGGGACTGCCAGGCAGATTAACGACTCTGTAAGGACTGGCACTCGTGCTCCTGACATCCCATTCAAACATTGTCCTTCAGGCTATGGAGAGTGGATCCTTCCCAGCAAGAAGGGCTGTGGAGGAAGGGCTAGCACAAAACCCAGCCCAGATCTTAGCCAAGGCAAGCTTCAGCAGCACGAGGAAGAGCTGAGATTAGTGGCTCTAATGGTTTGGGCAGACAGCTTAATAACCACGCATCAGCCGCTGTCAGCGTAAGAGAGTAATCAACAATCACAATTAACGCACGCATTTCATTCCATCAGGGCAATCAGCACTTTATGTAGGAAATAAAGGCATGGGAAAGGCTGGGAAATGTCTGAATTGGCTCTACAGAGCATGTTGGGTCCAGGACTGAAGAGACAAGTCCACGATGCTCTAAATAGCGTAGGTACGTGCTCTCACTGCTGCTCAGCATCGCTCTGGTGATGTTAGCTGCCTGTCACCAGCACAATGCTACTGCTGTTCTGGCTCAGAAAGAACTAGGAGTAGGTTGCGATATTCCTGTGCTGTGTAGGAAGAGGAGCAATGTGTAGACAACAGAAAGAGGAGGAGGACAATAAAGTTTGTGCAGGAGAGCAGAGAGATCACAAAACGCGGTGGAGGGGCAACAAAAAAAATAAATAATCACCTTGAGATAAAAATGGAAATTCAGCGCAAAGGTTTCTTGTGTTGGATGCTTCATTGAAAAGTGACTAAGGGCTGAGGACAGACTGTCCTGCTGGATTCTGGACAAATGACAAACCATGTGCGCAGCCCCGCGAGGGATATAGAAAGAGACATGCCATTGCTTGTGTATCCCTCCAGCAGCCTGTCAAAAGAAATCTCCATCTGGCTGACCAGCCTGTACCTCCTGGGCATGGGTACAGAAACAGGATTACTCCGCCGTTACTCGCACACGTCCACACGCACTCTGCAGGCCACACTGAGCTCCGCTTCCCTGGGAGCCACCGCTGAGCCACGGCTGAGCCACCACTGGCCACCACTGAGCCACCGCTGAGCCACTGCTGAGCCACGGCTGAGCCACCGCTGAGCCACCACTGAGCCACCACTGAGCCACCGCTGAGCCACCACTGAGCCACTGCTGAGCCACCACTGAGCCACCGCTGAGCCACCACTGAGCCACCACTGGCCACCGCTGAGCCACCACTGAGCCACCGCTGAGCCACCACTGAGCCACTGCTGAGCCACCACTGGTCACCACTGAGCCACCACTGAGCCACTGCTGAGCCACCACTGAGCCACCACTGGTCACCACTGAGCCACCGCTGAGCCACCACTGAGCCACCGCTGAGCCACCACTGAGCCACTGCTGAGCCACCACTGGTCACCACTGAGCCACCACTGAGCCACCGCTGAGCCACCACTGAGCCACCACTGAGCCACCACTGAGCCACCGCTGAGCCACCACTGAGCCACCACTGGCCACCACTGAGCCACTGCTGAGCCACGCTGGCACAGAATAGGAAAAAATGCCAACATCTAGCATCTTAAAACCACTGCTTTTGCTCCCTGAGCACCTGAAGAAGCATCCTACACATGATCTGTCGCTCACTGTCCCGATTTCCTGCTGCAGAGTAGCATCAAACTCCTTTCTCCTGTTGCTTGCCACGCTCAGAAGCCCCGAAGCAAGGGAACACTGCAATGCTGTGCTCGTGTCTCTTGCAGCGACGTCAGATGCGTCTCCTGCTGTGAAAAGGGGATGGACTGGCTAAGATTATGGTTTCCAGCAGATCTGCTTCACCCATGAGCGAAACCAAGCGGCACATCCTTGCACGGAGCTGTTCATCCGGGGCTGCCGGTGGAACGAGCAGAGCTGCACCCGGCAGTGCAGCCCTGGTTCCTCTCAGAGGGTGAAGGCTGAGGGACGCTGAAGTCCCGATGCCAGTGCAAAAGGAAGGTGGGAGTGTGACGGAGGGCGCCTTTCTGCCTTCCCTACTCACAATCTTTTGCTAATGCCAGCAGAAATCATTCTTTAAATGTCCAGGGAATGAATCCAAATGAGATCTCTCTGTATAGAGGGGCACCGCATACGGAGCCTCCTCCGCGTACGAGGGCAGCCTGCTCACCCCGACGCTTCAGAGAGTCTTCCAGGGAGCTCTGACCCATTCTATTGCTCCTTGGAGCTCATTTTTTTTTGCATCTGTCCAGCCCTTTTCAATATCACCCACATTTTCAACGGCTACATCGAGCTCCTGAGTCCTACTTTAGCACTCCGGGGGGGGGTTTCCCCCCAAATAACGGGTGGTTTGGAAGGAACCCAAACCCACTGTAAAATCTGACCACAGCAGAAAGCGCCGCTCAACCCCTTGAAATCAGCATCACAATCTCCCTTCCAAAACGGATGAACCGTCCATCTAGTGACAAAAAGGAGTCTGACAGATGTGCCAAGCAGAAGCGCTCTACCTGCTGGTGCTGGAAGCCGCAGGGAAAATTCTCCCGGAGCCCAGCTGGTGCTTAGCCTGTGCCCCCAAGCATGAATTCAAATTTTCCCTGGCTAATCCTGTTCACCTAGGCATTCACAGAGAAATTAAACGGAGGCAGTTCCATCCTTCTCTTGGCACTAGAAATGAATTTAGCTGGCAGCTTTCCTACAGGCAGACGCGGGCAGCCAGGCACAGCCTGAAATTTGGGGTAGAGAAGGCACGCGACTCCCCTACCCCAAATCAGCAAAAAATGCAACTCCTTTGTTCTGCCTTCAAAGCAGATCTTTGGCAATTGTTTTGTGGTTTGGATATGAGTATTTCTTCACCAAAAGGTTCTCAGGCCCTGGCAGAACCTTCCCAGGGAGGTGGTGGAGTCCCCATCCCTGGAGAGGTTTAGAGGTGGATGGGGTGCTGAGGGATCTGGCTCAGTAGTGGGCAGGGACGGTTGGACTCGATCTCAAAGGTCTTTTCCGACCAAATGATTCTATGATAAGCAGCTGCAATATATTCCTTTACAAAGTAGTGTGTTAAATAAATAAATTTTGTCACTGATCGTCAGGCAATGTCACCGTGACTGCTGATAAAAAAAATAATCTAAATTTTAAAGTTCACCCTCTGTTGCTAATAGGAACTGAGTATTTTTCGTTAGGTGCCAGAGAGTTATGAGAATTGCTCTCCGTTCTAGAGACAGGAAAAATTCTGATCATTTATTTATTACACTATAAAGCTGATTTATTAATAAAATCAGGCACTCCTGGGGGGCCGTTGGATGAAGACATTGACCTAAGGTTTGGTTTAGCATTCACAGCAGTCAGCTGAAGAGGGGACAGTCTGTGTGTCGGTACATAGATGTGTAAATTCACCGGCTTTTGTCATCAAAGCACTTTTGCTGCAGTCTGTACGTAACAAGGAATATTTCAACTTTCACACCGGTGAAGGAGGAACCGGGGCTTGAGTACAGACTTGTGAATATCTTGTCCTCTTCCCAACCCCCAGGCACCCTATGGTCTCTTTGATGCATTTTTTTTTTCCTTCTTGTTTTGAATTTTGACAAAAGAAATGTTCCCTCTTAGCCATACCCAGCTAAACCATTTTTTTTCCTACTGGCTGCAAGACCAATGATCTCAACAAGATACTGCTGCTAAAATTATATATTGCTTTTTCTGCCTTGGACAGCCAGTCTGTTTAAAGTTGTCACTTAATTCCCTGCCAAAACCGTTGTCATCTCAGTAGAAATCCAGCAAAATTACACTTTATTTAAAATAATAATGTAATTCTACACTCACTTACATTTTAAAATATAAGCGCAGAAAAAAACCCCTGAACCTCTACAAAACCCAGATGGTTCCTTATTGCAGCGACATAGTTCGCTGCCCACATTGACTTCTCCCCAGCCTTGAGTCGCTCTTGTTTTACTCCCCAGTAGGAACACATTAATGAACCTGTGCTGTGAACTTCGTGGTCTTGTTTATAATTTCTCAGCACGAAAACACTGGTGAATCACAATAATATTTTCTGAACGGAACTGATACGATTGATATATTGAATGGAGCGAGGTGTGTTCATTATATATTTGCATAAGGCTTCCAGATGTGAAATTTTGAGGTTTGCATCGGTAACTGTAAATTAGATGCTGCTAAGAGCTACCGTGCACGGTTTCTCTGCTACAGAGCAAGTTGTTCAAGGTTACTGAACCACACACAGTGTTGTTTCGTAGCGCTCCCAGCAAAGGCTGTGTTTCAGCACGGCGTAGCTGCACAGCAGCTCGGGCGCCGTGGATCCCGGGAGGCTTTGGCACACTCAGAACCCGCTGTTTGCTTGTGCAGAAAGAGTGGACCCAGCGGCGTACGCCAAGGATCGTGCGGCTGCAGCCTCGGGTCCTGCCTCCAGTGCAACCACAGCAGCTGGAGAAGGCTGGGCTTTGCACCGGGGACTCTATCGGTTGTGACCACTCGCTCAAGAGCAAAGCCAGGAGGGGACCAGCAGCTCACTCCCTCCTTAACCAGAGGAAAAGTCCTGTCTATGAAATCACCGTGACCATCGCCAGCGGGCAGCAAACAGCTACCCAAGGGGTCACCTCCGTGCCACGCAACGCACACTTTGTTTGCCCTACTACAGGCATTAAGGGTTGGGGGGGAAAGGTAGAATTTGATCTCTACTCACATTTGTGGGACAGAAGGACATCAAAAGAGTCTGCCCATCTTGTTGCTTCTTCTGTTGACAGTCTTCTGTAAAGAAAGGAAGAGGCAAGCTACAGACAGCCCGTGGCTGCTCATCCCCCCTAGGGCTGATTGACAAGAACACCAAGGAAGGCTGGATCCTTCCCACCTCACTTTAGAGATCTACAACGTAGAGATCTCCAGGTGAGCAAGTCACCCTGTGCTCCCTTTAGAGTCAGTGAGGAGATACCAAGACTTGACTTTCTGGACCTCACATCCCCAGGTAGGTGGGTGAAATAGGCCGAATGAGTCACACCCAAAAAGGGACCAGTTTTTCCTGGCTGGCTCAGAGAACAATTTCAGATGTAGGCACTTACATTGTAAATGCCAGAAGTTCAGCGAAATGAAACCCACCCCAGGTGACTTTAAGGGCAAGGTTAGATTCTTAGCTTAGATGTAAGCAGTGACTTCTGGATCCAGTGAACCCCACCCCATTCAGCACAAACCAGGACTCAGGATTGTCTGAAGCATCTTCCACGAGCGTTGTGCCAACTAACACAGGACTTTTGGTAGTGCTGAGTAACAAGGACCGTATCCTGAAACTGGTGGTCACCTCTTTTAGAGAGTAAACTGCTCAGTTTTGATTTGTGATGACAGAGTTGTAAATTCAAATACGTGCAGACACGTCCCACCTACAACAGCGGGGACTGTGTGCGTGTCCTGTCTAACGGCAGAACTCATATCAACGATCCAGGTGTTTTCTGAGGTTGTTCCTGGTGTGTCAGCGCTGTTTTCTTTTTCCTGCTCCCTCGTGGCTAGAAGAACTAGTCAAGACTTATGCAAGGCACAAGAAAAGGAAGACAATAACGGTGGGCAGGGAGAGGAAGGACAGGAATGGGAGTGGGGTGGGATGCTGCAGCTATACTCACTTCAAAGCCCGGTTGGGCTTGTCCGGAAGAATAGCTGTGAAATCATTATATGAGTCTGATTTGTGAGACAGGCAGCCCAGGCGAGTCCTCATCCCTCTGTTCCTGTGGTCGATGTGGGGGAGCGGGGGTGTGAGCAGGGGAAAACCAAAGAAGATGACGATTATAAGTCTAGCCAGAGTGGGAATAAAATGAACAAACACCAACCGAAGCAAAACACCTTAGTGGCTCTGTGCTTCATCAAACCTGTGTCCTTGGTTCCCTCATCTGTGGGAGGGACCCTGAAACACCTCCAGTAGGGTGCCAAGCAGGCGCTGAGCACAGGCACAGCAGCAGAGCAGCTGAAGGCTCACCCGCAGCAGTCACTCGGCTGCTGTCACTGGCAAAAACACGTTTAAAGGCTGCGCTTTGGGATGGTTTCTTGGAAAGGCCTGCTCTGGTCAGGTGTGCGAGGAGGACAAAGGGCAGCAACAGCAGAAATCGGTCATCATGACCCAGCAACACCAGAAACAGCACAAATATCAGGGCTTGAGGGCAGGAGGGGGCTGGAGGAAGAAGAAAGGGAGCAAGGTGAGCCTGCGCTGCAGAGCCATGAGACGCTGGCCCGGATCTCAAGCAGCTTCTTTAGATTCAGGATTACATAAGCAGGCTAAAACTGCCTCTTTCCCGACAGGCTTACCCAGGCAGAAAATGGCTTTATTGCTTTTTTTCCTCTACATTTCAAACCAGCCCCAGAGCCTTCGCTCCTCTGCCGGCCCCTCGCACCCTTGCCAGCCCCTTCCTGGGGTGGCAGGCGTGTCTGCAGCATCCGTCATTACATAACCCCGGGACAGGGAGGAACACGAGGCAGAGGGAAACGCAACACACATGCATTATGCAGGACTGGCATCATCTCCTCTCAAAACCACACAGGTGCCCGTTAATGCTTCTGCATGGTCTCTAGAAGGGCAGAGCCTGTGACTTGCTCTCCAGCCCAAGGGCATCTCTTCTACCAGATTCCTCAGAAGCCGTTCTCTCCCCTGAGCCCCAGGAGAAGGATTTAGTGACCACTTCTTAGCTGCTGGACCCACTTCTGAGCTGGAGAAAGCCCTTGTCCGAGCCCTGCTGCCAAACAGATGCCAAATACTTTCTGTGTCTGCAGAGGGAAGCACAGTGTTTCTTCCCTTCCATATATAATTCTTGCAGAATATTTCAGCACCAGCCAATCTGTAACACGCCTGTTCCCCCTTCTCCTCCTGCCCTTCAGAGAGTTTCTATTATTGCGCATTTTAATGTAATCTTAAAGCAAATTAAATGTTAATTAAATGCAACGAGTGTCTCCCTGGTGCAGCACAGGCAGCTCGCAGCATTTAACAAGCGCAAAAACCTGGAGATTTTCACTCGCAGGAACTGTTGCACAGCCTCGAAACATGGCCCCGTGGCCGGTGGTCTGGGGATGCCACACTACACAAACCTCAACCACGAGTGCAGAAACGCTGCATGCGGCGTGTCGTGTCCTGGCCGAGCACGCTGGACCTGCTCTGCTTGACTGCACTGCTACAGCATCTTTCTGATACCTTTCCCTAATGCCTCCTGCCTCCAACCTTGATCTTCCCTGCACAGTTTGTTCTAAGCTCACGAATTTCTCAGCAAGAGGTGTGACCTGCGCTACCGCAACGCCGCTCCGATTTCTCTCTGATGCCTGAGATCAAGGAACTGCAGCAGGGAATCGGAGCGCGCGGTGGACAGGGATGCTGCGCCACGAGCAAGGAGCTTGTCTCTCATGGAACACTGATCTCTAGGTGAAGACTTCCAAGACAGGACAAAGGAGAAAGAGAGGGAAAGAATCCAGGTCCGCAGGAGGTGGAGAGGCAAGGGAAGGGGCAGGAGGGAAGAGAGGACACCGCAGCGAGCTGAAAGGCTCACTGAACAAGGTAGACAGCGACAAGATGGG
This sequence comes from Neomorphus geoffroyi, assembly GCA_033558235.1. Taxonomy (NCBI): domain Eukaryota; kingdom Metazoa; phylum Chordata; class Aves; order Cuculiformes; family Neomorphidae; genus Neomorphus; species Neomorphus geoffroyi. Next base: position 8,486,718 of record JAUMJM010000074.1, read on the forward strand.
CAGGGGTGAGGGATGCATTGTGTCTTTTCAGTTACCTCCGTGGGATCAGTAAGGCAGCCATTCAGGCATCCAGTTATAGTTAACCCTTTACTGGCTGGCTCGGGCAGCAGTCGGGGCTTTTTGCGGGAGGCAGGAGTGCAGGAAGGAGAGATTTACTGTTTCATGTCCTGGCACTTAAAAATATATCAAAGATTCCTCTGCAAAAAGGAGGGCCAGATGTTCTCAACCCATTTGATCCTTGCCTCCTAGCGTGGAAGGTCGATTTTTCAATGGAAGACGTTCAGAGTTGAGGGATGATCACAGAGGAGAGACAGCATTTCCTTCTAACACCAGGACTGCAGGTAAAGTCCAGCTTCAGGTCTACAGTGATTTGAGTTTGGCGTCACAGCTCACCACAGAGCAGCAGGAGTTGGCATTATCGTACTCATCATTCAACACCTCTGAAGGTCTCTCCTCAACAGGCAGAGCTCCGGGCTGACCTCTCTAAGAAGACCAAACTACCTCTTGTCCCTGTCCCTCCAGGTCATGGCTGATGTTACTGACCAGGCATCATGGAAAAGCTGGCACTGCAAATAAAATAACAGGAGGCTTCATGCGTCTGCAGTTGCTGGTCCTTTCACCATCACAGGCTCAAGCACTCACACAAAACCAACCCAAAAAGAAAACATCTCCTCTTTGAGGTGATGGGAGCCTGGGGGAGCCACCAAGGAGATGCACGTTCTGCAAAAGGGAGGAAGGGAGGGACAGAGGGAGGGACAGAGGGGTAGTGGGGTCCCTGTAAGCCTTGGCACACAGGCAGCTGGTTGAACAAATTTCACATCAGAGAGTGAAGGCAAGGTCCACCAGCCAGGAGACCAATGGGACTGAGAGCAGGGCTGTTTAGTGAGCAAAAGGAAATGGTTTCTTATTTGCCAGGGTAGGGCCAAGCTCCAGATAACCTCCATGTCCTCTTGCCCAGAGGGAACAACTGAGGAGGAGACAAAGAAACTGATGAGAGCAGTGAGAGTGCGCAAAGGAGCCAGGACCCTGCTCTGCTGAGGCCTCAGGAGATCCCAAGGCTTGGGCTGCCCGTTGCAACATCCCTTTTAAAACCTGATTACATTAAAAATGCACAAAGCCTCTTCCCAACTAAATTAATGGAACTGGGATTGCGCTGCATGCCAGTGAGTGCATTTCCTTAATCCCTGCCCTGACCGGCTGCCTCGATGCGCTTTAACTGAAATCAATCCTTGTAATTCCTTAAGCCCCTTTAAATTTCCTCATTAAGAGCCTCACCTGCATGTGGGGCCACAACACATGATTTCCTAGAGTCCAGCAACCCCTACACCTCCGTCCCACTGCTGCTCCGAAGTGACGGCTGGAAGCAGAGCCGTGTCCCCTCTCCATCGCACCCCTCAGAGCCCCCTCTAGCAGCCTGCTTTTTGGGGGTACCGTTATGAAACAGCCTTCTGCTCACCCCCGCTCCCACCCTCTCGTCAGCCCCCGCAACAGCAACCTGCATAGCCGAGCAGCGCCCAACTTCCCTCTGATCCCAAAGTCTGTTTGACTTCAGGGACGCCGAGACCTATATTTCCCATGAAGGTGATCCTGCTGCTAGGCTGATATCCCCACGGATACTCCCTCTGATTGCAAATAAAGCCAGTCAATTACGACTTCAGAAATATAATCTGCGGCAGTAAAGGCATCCCAGAGGGGTCCATGCCGAGGTTTTTTGCCTCCTGTTCCATCATCCATTCTACCTCCCCCTCTAGGAAAGGACTGTGGTCAAGGAGAAATGCCAGCCTCACCATGGATGTGCTTTGGGGGTTTCTCTTTGGGAGACAGAAGGTGAGGGGTGTGATTAGGACGTTCAGGTTATCAAAACACCCCAGGAGATCACCTGAGCAAGGATAAAGGAGCCATCCCAATGGGAAAAAATACCAGCACAAAGGTTAAAAAAGAAAACAAACAAACAAACAAAATAAATTCCCCAAAACCCCCCACAAGACCTCAGGGGCTTCCTGAGATTTAAGACCATTCATTCACATGCAGAGAGCCAGAAAAAAACGGAACGCAGAGGCACTGCAGACAGACAGACACAGAGAAAAGGATACTCACTGCCTTTGACCTGTCCTCTCTGGCGGTGCCTCTGTGCTGACAGCGTGCTCGGAGAGGCTCTGGGGAGAGAGCAGAGCAGTCTGCTTCACAGACAGCCCCCTGCACGGGGTGAAAGTCACACTTGGACTCCCCTCCCCTCCCCTCCCCACCCCTCTCCGGGCAGCAGCAGCGCGGCTCCGAGCGGCTCCCTGGCACCCGGCACAGCCCTACAGCATCCTCATCCCGGCACGCTGCCCGCTGCCGCTGCTCACCGCCGGCACCACCCGGGAGCCCCCCCAGGGCAGAGCCCCCCCAGGGCAGCACCCCCTCCTCACCTACCCGGCAGCACAAGCCCTGCTTCTCCTCCCGCGGAGATGCGGGACCGCCCTGCACGGGCGGCGGGTGCCAAACGCTGGCAGGGCGCATCTGGGGGTGGGAGGGGGGACGCCTGCGGGAGCGCTCGCTGTTGTCACCCTCGGAGTGTTGGAATAAAGCAGCCGCCCGCACCGCTTGCATCGGCTGCCGTGAGACTGGGGGAAGGATCGGGAATTGCCACGGACACACGGGATGCGAGAGTTCCCTTAACGTGCCCGGCTGGCAGCCGTGGCGAATAAAAACCGTTACCAGGCAAGGGAGCACCTTATTGCAGGGCGTGGGGTGGCAGGAGAAAACCCCCACCTGGCACGTGGGTGGTGTGACAGACCCCTTCCACACACCCCTCGGCCGCTGCGCGCGGTCCTGCCCGCTCGCTGCCCCACCGCAGGCTCCTCGTCACCTCCTCGCCACACTTACCCCACGGTACAGCCTCCCGTTCCCTTTGCTCTCCTGTCCCTCCCCCCCCCCAGGCAGGGGATGTATATGGGGTGTCCAGTGCTCCCCAGTGACTCCAGCAAGAACCTAACCCACGGCACAGCCCCCAGCTCCATCCGTAACACCTGAGTGTCCTGCAGGCTGCACGGGCACTGATGTCGGTTATCGAGTTCACTGAGGCCTCAGGCTGTGGCATCTCCATTGCTTTTTTGGTTCTGATGAAGCTGACTGACTAAAATAAAATTAATAATAATATAAAAGTCCTCTGCAGTTAAACAGGTCATTGTCTTTCTCCTGGAATCTTGTAGTCACCTCCCTCTTCTCTGCTAAAACACTGCTCATAGAATCACAGAATCCTAAGGCTGGAAGAGACCTCTGAGATCATCGAGTCCAGCCGTGCCTGTCTCCCCACTAAACCCTGTCCCTAAGGAACTCACCCACCCGTCTTTTAAACCCCTCCAGGGATGGGGACTGCACCCCCTCCCTGGGCAGCTGTGCCAATCCCTGACCACCCTTTCAGGGAAGAAAAATACTAGTTCTGGCCTATCGGTGCTCCTAGCAGGAAACATGTCTTGAGATGGCACATTATCACCAGGCAACATCCCTGGGGAAAGACAGAGTCCTGCAAAACTTTGTACAAAAATACAGGGCTCAGTAACACCGCAGCACTGATCCCAGCTCTCCATGGTCTTGGATTCCCTCCTTCACAGCTCAACTTGACAAGGAAATATTTCCTTCGTTCTCATCTTCCCATGGCAAAGCCCAGGCCATCCTGTCTTGGACTGGTGGTCCTGTCTCCAGTTAGCAGAAAACAAGCATGGAAAAAAACCACGGTGGCTTATACAATCTCCTCTCAGCAAAGGTCAAAGGTTGAGGTTCATCTCACGCCTCTGGTAGGACAGGCTGGTTTGTTCAAGTTAGATAACAGTCAGCTGCAGCCCTTGCCCCAAACCCAAGCCAAATTTAAAACAACATCACCAAGGTTGTAACTTCTAACGTGTCATTTTTGGTTTAGTGCACACTTCCGTGGTCTCCCTGGGCAACCACAGGATGTCACAAGTGACAGTATTTTCATAAAACATCCAAGACATCCCTGAGATCTCATTTACACACCCAGACACCGTGGAGTGGCGGAAATCAGCAATAATGGTCAATTAATACAGCTCTAGATAGTTCTGGTCCATTATTCAGGTACTTGGACCTTGCTACAGTCTCAAACAGATCAAAATCCACTGACTCTGGATGGGATTAATCAGAGGACCCACTCCTCCTCCTGCTTTTATGCCGGTTTTATATATTTCCATCCCATAGCCATCGCCAGTATGGACAGAGACCCCGGTCCCTATTTCTCCAGTACATCAGCACACCTTTTTTATGACCTCAGTGAGACCCTGGAGCAACCCCCAAAGCACTCTGGACATCAGTTGTAAGTTGACAGAGAACAAAAATAAGTGAACTGTGTTGACACAGGAACTGTGGGAAATGTAATTAAATTGCAGATAAAGAGAATTATATTTTTCCAGGGTAATATTTTAGAAAGCTTCTGTGCAGTAGAAGATGGGGTTTATAGCAAATTCCTTCCCAAACAGCCCTCCTGTTTCTGACTACTCTGGAGCTTTTATTTAAAAGCTTTTAATAAAATAACTCATTTTGATATTAGGCTTGAATCCCATCTAAAATGTTAAACCTCTCCAAGAAATACTTTAAAGCAATTTCCTCATGGTCTGCTAGCGGCAAACACAAGCGGTGAACACGTGCAGCGTTGGGAGTGTTGACTGTCACTGGACAGAGCGGAAGGGAATTTGACAGCCTGCTCCTAGGACATTAATCTTCTCTCCATCAATTCCATGGTATTTTTCACCCTATTATTTTCACAGAATGACAGAATCATTACGGTTAAAAAAGACCTCTAAGTTCATCCAGCCCGACCATCAGCCCAACCCCACCGTGCCTACAAAACCATGTCCCAAAGTGCCGCCTCTACACGTTGCTTGAACCCCTCCAGGGATGGTGACTCCACCACTTCCCTCAGTTTGAGTTTAAACACCTCCCTGCCTACTCTGTGTGTTTTGTCTCTTGATCATCCTTCAACTGCTTTTTACCCATGGACAAACATCTCCACCAGTTCACTTGGCCCCAGTTTCTGCCACCCAACTGCTAGATTAAATGGTGTGGCTTGAAGGCAGCTGTTCCTTCCAGTACAGCTGCCCTCACGGATCTGTCTGGACCAGGAAGGCAGCTCTAGCTGGTAGGTGTGTGCCTTTTGCCTCTCCAGACCCAGGGATGCTCCTCCCAGGGCTGGCAGCAGAGCACCCTTCTCAGTCTGGAGCTGGGAGATGAGAGGATGCCCACCTTGACTTGCTTGTTTTCTTGGCTGACATCTCCAGTGGGTTTGCCTTAAACTCCTTCACCTCAGCATTTAAGCAGCCTTCTTCCCACCTCCTCACTCTTGCTCCCTTTCCTCAGGGGTCTCCTGCTGCTCAGGGTCTCCATTATTTTATGCTTAATGAGCCGCCACGGGAAGCCCGCTGCTGTCGCTTCCACTTCTCACTGCTGACATCAAGGCCCTGTCGTCTTTACAGTGTTCCACGACACAAGGGCTTTGAACGCCTCTGGGCTTGTGTTCGCTCTTTCTTTATGACGTTCTCTGGTTCTGTACCAGCATCTAAGGAGCTCGGCCAAGGGGGTGCTTCCTGACGTGCTAGTCCAAGAGGTTTTTCACCTACTGAAGTGCTTCTTCAGACTGCTGTGATGTCTGGCAGCTACGTCCCCACGGCTGAAGCCATTCCTTGGTGTGTCTTCATGAGATCCTGTTGCCTCTCTGATCCCTCTGGAAGACGGTTGGTGATGCAGGCTCTGGGACTGCAAAATGCCAATTACATGGAGGCAGCTGCCTCTCACAGTTGTTGCTGCGACGGTAATTGAGGTGATGTGCACACGAAGCCTCCAGCCGCAGTCCTCTTCTGCTGTGACCCAAGAGAGCCTGACCCAAGAGATCTTGACCACCCTTGACCTGGAGTGACAATCCTAGCAAATCTCTCGTGGCACAAAAAGTTATTTGATCTCCTCTGACCCATGGCCGTTCAAAATTTACCCAGAATTCAGGTTGGTACCTACACGGACCCAACCCCAAAGTCATTCAAATCAGTAATTAATTTCTCTTCAGATCTTGCCGTTCTCCACCTCTCTTTGCAATTTAAGCTGGAAGAAAACTGTTAGCAGCTGACATCTGCCAAGCAATCCTCCGTTCTCTGTGCCAGGCTGCCTGCCCGCTTCTTTGAGGCTCTAGGAGATGACACTCTTGGTCCAGCACAAAGTGGCTGCCTTGGCAAGACGGAATTATAACTAACAAAGACAGCTTCCTGAGCTCCAGAACAAGTCACAGACTTGCCTTCCTTGTGAAGAGTGCCACGAGGACATCGCCCCATTCTAAAAAACGAGCTCCGGTGACACCGGGAAACATCCACACACGTAGCTCAGAATGATTTAAGGGGTTAATTTTTCTATTCACCTTAAACCTCCAATAATTCTCCATATCGGTGTAGGCAGGCAGGAAATCCTGAAAGATGAAACCAGGGGAGCTGAGTTTCAAGGGCAGGTGAGGAAACCAAGCAGCTGAGGTACTGGATGGGGGGGTTGATAAAAGAAGACACCTCTCGTGCTAACAAGGCAGAGCAAGAGACAGGAGACAAGGAGACACCCGCTGAGCTGAACTCCCCTTGAAAATACAAGACTAGGTTTAAAAAAACAAAAGAAGTTACATAAAGCGGTGACCCACAGTTCTGGCTCGGGCGTAGCTCGAGAGCATGGCAGCTATTTGAATTCTCCCCTGTGTCAATGATAAAATTGTCTCCTGGACATGTTTGCAGCGCTGGGGCGCTGCGATGGCTGCAGCAGAACAGATGCCTCTGCTGTGAGATGCCTCCTGGCCCCAGCTTGCACGCTCTCGCCTCCCTCCCAGATTCCTCCAGGCAGGTAAGCAGCGTGGAAGGCTCCAGGCTGAGAGGGGCAGCGTGCGAGACAAGGATCGCAGGGAAGAATTTCCTCTTTAAAGCACTTTATTACGATTCCATAAGTGTTCTCCAAGGAAACACGCTGCCATGCCCAGGAGCAGTTCCACGTAAAGAAGCACGTCCGTGCTTCTCCGTGTGTGTTGGAGAGGATGCTGTTAGCATGGAGCAGGGAGGCAGAAAGGATTGGAGTTGACACAGAGCTGCTCTGTGCAGCCTTGGAGTCCTCCCAGCTTTCAGCATCGCTGCCGCTGTCAATATGGCAGCGTCTGTAACGCAGTCGGGGTGTGTGGCTGGGAAGCCGAGACAGATCCACCCCGACAGACAGAGCTCCAGCAAGATCCCCTGCTGCAGATGCTCCCTCTCTTGTATGTTTAGGTTGAGATCCCACGCTCGAGACAGGCCAGGGAGTGAGCCTTGCTGACAGATGGGGTTAACGTTCAGCTGAGAGATGGTTCAAAGTGCTTGCAGGCAGCCTGCGCTTTGCTAGCTGAGCACTGCAAACCTGTCATTTATTGAATGTTAGAAATTAGCCCCGAGATCTCAGGTTTGCAGTCACAAATCCATTTATGGTGGACAAGGTCTACGCTTATTTGCTCTGATTGCTGTTATTTCAAAGCCCTGGGGCTTACAGGGCATCCACATCCCGCAGCAAGGATTTATTGGGACTGTTAACCACTGCAGACACACAGTGTGGCACTGGGAGATCATTCCCACCACAGGAAAACACCTGAGCACGTGCTGAACTTCAGACACGAGAGCAGCTGAGTGGGTATTTGTACGATGAAATACAGAGTTAGCCGGACGGGTGAGCTGGAATTCCTCTTCCATCTCTGGAGGCTGCTGCTCAAGCCTTAATTAAAACATAAATGAAGTGAGTTAGATGGGCTCGTCCTCTTTCTGCAGCAGATGGTGGTTCTTCTATAAAAATGTCTGCTGCATCCAGCACCGATCTCTCCTTTAGAGACTGCCCTGTGATCGCTGCCCGTGCCCTGCCAGTCTGAACGGAGGTGCACACCGAGCTCTGCCAATGCCGCGGTACCCGGGCCCTCGGGACTGGGCAGCCTCTCTGGAGCCACGGGGAAGGACTGCAGGGCAAGGGGCCAGGCTTGTCCTGCCAGGGCAGGCAGTGCTGCTTCAGAGGAGCCGGGGGCTGCAGGAACAAGTGGGGCTCAGAGACGGGCAGCACAGCAGCACCGTGACAGCACAGCCCTTTGTGCAGCGTGCGCGCTCCCCCCATGGAGCAATGCAACTGCAGAAGATGCTGGCACGACAGGTCCCTTGTATTTCTTAGCTGTGCCACATTCCCAGCTTATCCCCCTCCACCACCACCTGTCAAACAGCAGAGATGCCCTTGTGCTGCAGGGATTTCCAGAGTTACAGCAGCCCCGCAGCCGGGCAGGCAGGAAAACAAGCGCCCTCCGTTAGCCCCCCATTCTTCCCCCAAAGAGCACGCACACTCCTGCCATCTGCAAGGTTTCGCTACAGTCTCTGCTCAGTGCAGTTCTCTCACCTCCAACACGTTCTCCTTTCGCTCCAATTAGTCTTATTTTTAACTAGCTCAGCCCCAGCGCTCAGCCCGGGTGTCAGTCGCAACGGCACAGATACCCAAATATTAAAAGGAAATACAATCCACCATTTTTAAAATAACAACAATAGCAAAGGAAGGAGGGAGGGGGGATGAAGGGCGGCGAAGATCTCAGCGCTGCAGGCACCAGCCCCACTAATGCTTTCTCCCAGCATCAAAGGCCACCACTAATCCCATTGAAACGGAGATCAGCCCAGAAGCAGCTCTGTGCTCTACCAGCCCAGCCAGGGCCGGGGTTAACGTAAGGAATACGTTGCTCTCCTTCCCTGCCTGCTAATTAGAAGTGGTGTCTGTGTCCCTTTGGCCATCCCTAAGACGCCACGGGAAGATTTAACGCACCAGGAGAAGCTCTGTCATGACATCAATAGGGGAGACGTCTGAGCAGCACCCTTCCCCCTCCCGCTTTGCCTGCAGAGCCCTCCTTCCCCACTGAAAACTGGGAGAGGAGCGAGCAAAAATCCCTGCCCCGGGACCTCGTGCCCAAGTGGAGGGCGAGAGGGCTTTTCATCACCTACTGAGGCCCTCCTGGCTCTTACCTGTCTTGTAGCTGCCAGCAGGGTGGTGGCTACGTGGCTTTTGGTGCTTGATGGACATGGCTGGTTGGGACCTTGAGGAAGAGTGTCTGCAGACTCCCGGTGCATCGGGGAGGGCGAGGGACCCAGCCTGGCCACAGTTGTGTCTGGGAGAGCAGCAGCAATGTGCCACTTTTGCTGGCTCCCCAGCCCTGCATCTCATGAAAAGAACAAGAGCTGGTGGAAGGAGGGGGGTTACGAAAGAGAGGGAAGGGGGAGAAGGGAGAGCTGGAGCGCGCGCTCTTGCAGATGCACACACACAGAGCAGACAGAGGCTTGTGTAGGATGGCACTGCCTGACTTGCTCTCATTATTGCTGCAGGCTGGCTGCTGCCCGCCGAGTGCCCGCCAGCATCTGCTGCTGGCCGAGGGCACGGTGGGAAAAGGGGACGGGGGAGAGATTGAGGACCTCATGGACCACTGGAGCAAGGAAAAACAGTACCTTGGCACTGGGGGCTTTGCTGTCTCTGCTTTTACCTGGGAGGGCAAGATCCGTGCCGGAGGGCAGGGAGGGATTGTGGTGATAGAGAGTTCAGCTTTTCCTTGATGACTCCTTTCTTCCTTTAAACATTAGAAAAAATCCCCAGCTCCAGACCTCCTTGGCTGTGCCGAGGGATGCTCCGAGGGATGCTGTGGGGCTGGCCTGAGCCTGAGCTTTTAAAGATGCCCTGGCATCGAGACAAGCAGAAAGTGGGTTTGCACTCACCCGGAGCACTGACATCATTGGAAAGTCAGCCTCCCCCCACTCATTCCCATTATCCAGGTCACCCCGATACGGGTCCAAAGGCCTGGCAGGGCTGTTGGGGGTGTGGAAAGGCACTCCAGCCAAAACACCTCCCTCCGCGTGTGGCACAGCAGGCTGTGTGCAGAGCTGCCCTCAGTCCCCGACACCGCGCTCGTCTGCTGAAACAACAGACCCAAACCACCAGGGCTGCAGAGATCCAGCCCCAATCCTCCCCGAAGGGGCACCAATTCCTCACACCACAGATTTTTACCATGTGCTTTTCTAAAATACCACATGCTCAGACTCGCGCGTCCCTTTGGAAAGAAGGGGAAGCTTTGTGCCTAATGCCTTCTCCAGCTGTCTGAAAGATCCCACCCCTCTTCCCCTCCTTCGCCCTAGTGCCTCACCTCTCACAGGTGCTGGGTCTCACCTGGGGAGCTCAGTTTGGGCAGGAGAATCAAAATGAAAACACAATGAGATGTCCCCTCCCCTGACCCTCCCCAGTCTCCCATTTACTGCAGCCCCCTACTCCAAGGTTTCCCGCTGGTGATTTCAGAGACACATGGATACTGAGACACGTGGCTGCTGTTAATAAAAATCAGTAGGTGTGATGACAAGCACAGAAAGTCTCCAATCCAACAGCTTTCACAGCAGTTAAGCCGAGAGTACATCCTGTTGCCAGGACTGTCTCTGTCTCTAAATTACTTCAATAACACACCTTTAGGACTCACCTGAGACCACACACACACAGGTCTGTAGCAGGGCAGGTAGGACCTAATCCTACTGAGCCAAACTCCAGCCCCCCAACTGTCTGTCTAGCTCAGCTGACCTCACCATGCTGGTGCCCAGCTCCAGGAAACATCACCCTCACAGGTCACTCTGCCAGAAGCTGTCAGGGTGTATCTCAAGTCACAGGACACCAGCGGCCCAGGAATAGAAAGGGTCTCACCGTGGATCTCGAGCTGGGAATGGCTTCTCCGACCACAGCAACAGATACGTCGGCCCAGATGATGATCATTTCAGGACCTACAAGCAGGTATCCTTATTGCCACTACAAGAGGAGTAAGAAGCTGAGATTTGTTGCTATGTCGAGAGCGTGACCACAGAGAGACCCCAGCAGCTCGGGGGAGCTGGATCCTTCTGGGTTGCTGAAGTAGGGAGCAATATCACTGCAAGGGGGCGCGTGGGCGTGTTTCCAGCCCTGTGCCTCTGTATAACTTTTATCCCTGATCAAGCTGCCTGGAGTCTCAGTGGATGCAGCTTCCCTGCACCCCAGGGCTGGGATAGTTCCAAATGACATCCATTCTCTGTTTTAATGCAGATACACTGCAGTGCAATCTCCCAGTACCTTCAGGAAAGTGAGGGAATGCTCTCTGGGGAAAATAATACCCACATCTGTGCCTCCTGGGGAGCAAGAAGCCATCTGTGCTGTGCCCCAAAGCATGCAGCCAGCCTTCCCATCTCCAGGGTGCCACGCAGCCTGGCAGGGAGGCAGACCTTGCGGTACCCTCGCAGCTGGGCTCTGACTTTCCCGGCGGTAAAAAGGGACGAAGCACCTCGGATGATTTGCAATGTGGTGCCCAGGACTCGGCAGGCTCGTGCCGCTCACAAGGGGACACTGTCAGCACCACTGTCTGTCACCACGGAGAAGGCTCGATAGGGGCAAGGACGGCTTCTTCCCCGGGTGAGCCAGGATTTCCAGCTGCGTGTGAAAAATCAGAGCGTTTGTTTTGCATGTGTGCGAAAGCCTAAACTTAGCGAGCAAGATGTTAATTCGTGAGGGGAAAATAGGCCATATTTATGTAACTGAAAAGCTGCAGCGAAGGCAACAGATCCAATGGGAGAGGAGTATGTGCTCAGGGCTAACGACAAACGCTGCTATTCACTCAGCCTCGTCAAGAGCTCCAGCAACTGCATATTCATCGCCCTCCACCCCGGAGAAACAGCTTTGAGGCTTTCTAGGCTAAGAATAGAGGTCTTGTTGTGTTTGCTGCTCCATGGCCAGGGTTTTGTCCAGGATTAGAGGCACTGGGGTGTGGAAGCCTGGCTGAAGGAGTGCTGCGAACGGCAGCGTCTCTGCACGCCTGTGAGCAGAGCAGGGCTCTCGGCTCAGCAGGGGTGGGGAGCGCTGAATAAAGGGCGAATTCATTCACAGCCACACAGGATGGCATTAGTGATGGCCCTCTGCTCACAGAGGCAGCCCTGGTGGTGGAGGGGGCACTCACAAAACACGAGTGCTTAAACAAAACCCAAGCATCTTTCAAAGCAGGCAGTGCCATTACTGAAATCAGCAGCTCGTCCTGGCTGTGGAGTCTGATGGCTTGGCTCCACCTTGGGAACCCTGGTCCCTGCAGGGACTGGCAGCTTCACCTGCTCTCCACCTGCCCGTGACATTTCTCTCCTCTTTCCCTCACACACACACCTGCTTAAACCGGGTCCTGAGTCCAGCAGTACCTGGTATTCAAATATAAACCCCTGAGCTGGGCCCTCAGGTGTTTCTCCGATGCCCTCAGGAAATCTGTTTGCTCCAGATGCCATCCTGTAGCAGTGCTGGCACTGGAGGGAACCAGCACATTACTGCTACGTACCTGGCTTTGAATTTGTGACCCTAGGACTCCAGGAAAGCCCTTCACTTGCTAAAGTGGTCTTGCAAATGGCAGCAAAGGCAAATCCACTCCCAGGGGGAAACCAAGGGAAAAGCCACTGAGTTAGGGGTGCTTGTGTAGCCTCTGGTTCTGCTGCTCCCTCACCCTGGAGCTGGGTCGCTGACACCAAGCCGAAAGCAGCAGGGGATGAGACTTCAGAAAGGATGGTGACGCAGGGCTTTGAATGTCTGCAAGCAGAGTGCAAGCCAGGGGCAGCGCTGAATAAAGACATCAACCGCAGACGGTTGTATTGTAGCTTCTGCGTGACTGAGGTCCAGCCTGGGAGGCAAGAGAGACCGTGCCCGACACAGACCAGGGGCTACAACGGATTTAAGTGTTGTGTTCAAACAGAGGTGGAAATCAGTTTCTGGAGCACACAAGGAAAAGCTCTGCAGAAGAGATTAATTTCCAGAGAAGGTCTGTCTTGCTAAAACACCTCCTAACAGAGAACTCTTTTGGGAAAGGACTCTTGAGACAACCGCTCTTTCTCCCCTAAAGTAAATGCCCCTAGGAGCAACACTCTTGGTAAAGCATTACCTGAGAAAAAAATGGTTTAGAAACTGCTGTTTATTCTGCTTTTAACCGTGCTGCAGCAGCAACACACAGAGCTCAGAGGTGAGCCATCATCTTCCAGTGCTCCTTCCTAATCACAGCTGAGAAGGATATAACAGCGTTCCTGCTGCTCTCTCATTTCCTTCAGCTGTCGCTCACCGCTCGCTCAAACCAACCCACTGTGAAGCCACGGCTCTGCAAAACGCGGCCGGGAGGCATCGTCTGGCTTTGTGGTGCACAACAACAGGCGACATCCCAGCTGTTGCTGTTTGTTTAGCCCTTGCATTGCTGAACCAACAGCCGGGGAAAGTGCTGAGCTGCTGTTTAAAGAGTGGTGCGCTTGGGGAGGAGGTGTCTGTGTCTTTACCCTCTGTGGAAGACAGTGCGACCCAAGTAACGTTCGGTCACACCTTGTCCATGACTAACGATGTCCAAACACGGTGACCAACAGACCAGGTTGTGTTTCAGGATTTGCCATTATCTGCCTTTGCAAAGACATTATTTGTCTGGCAGCAGACGAGATGTTCCTGAGTCCCCACAGCTGCTTGGGCAAGTGGGGCTAATGCAGACCCAGAAGGTCCTGAGCTCAGGCTGCCTGCAAAGGCACAGTGGATGCACGTGCCAGAAGTCCCATGGATTTCAGGCCTCACCCAGAACCTGCAAAAGTGCAATTAAACAACCCTGTGCTCTTAAAAAAGCCCAAATTGGGAACATGATCATCTGCTGGGTCTGAAAGTTCAACCTGAGAGAAGCACGCGATGAGATTAAGTAAAAAAATACAAGAACTGACTTTCCCAACTACCTGAATATTTGTACCTCTCCCTCTTGGAAATCATCAACACCTACGAAAAGAGATGGAATTGTTCAATGTAGAACTGTCAAAGCACACGTCGGATGAACTCTGCACGGGCCAGGAGCCAAGCTTTGGGACAGCACCCCATGCACCTGGTCCGCTCTCGCACCGCTCTCTGCCTTCCCTGCTCGCAGACAGGAGGGAACAGCTTTTCTCTATCAAAGGGAACCATCCAAGGCTCAAGTCACGAGGCAGCAAGAAAGCAGCGCTACTCCTTGCCCATCCAGAAGCAGAGCTGGGAATTAGGGCAGCGTGCAGGTTCCCTTCAAGGGCAAAGCTCCAAACCCCAAAACCAGTTGTCGTAGCCGAGACCCCCCCGTGCTGGGCGGAACAAAGAGGCAGCAAGGCGTGCTTTGCTCTCTGCGTGCCTGTTTACCCCCCAGCATCCCATTTGCTTTTTCACAATAGGACGAGTCTGTTGACTCGTGTTTACCTTGTGACCCAGTATAAACACCCGCAGTTTGTGCTCTCAGAACAGCCGGTCCTCTGCTGCTGTCTGCAGAGCTGCTGCTTTCTCCTAAACACAACGACCTGCATTTATCTGTATTGCACAGCATCCTAGTTTTTCCACAACCGTTTCTCCATTTGTCAAGGATTCAAACCCAGCCATACCCTTCTCCCAGAAGCCTAAAGATTCTCCAAATTTGTACTAATTTGTTAATAAACACATGAAACTAAGTTTTCTCTTCACCTTTTAAGACAAAAAGAAATTATCCTGGGACAAGCACCCGAAAATACACATTTAAATGTTTTTTTTCCCCTGAGTAGCATTATCGTAGTTTAATCTAAAGTCACATTAGGATAACCGAGCCAAAAAAACTTGGTATAGCATCATGTACTGCCTCTCCCCTTCAATAAAAACTTTGTGTCTTGTCTTAGGGTGATACTACTTGGGTTTCAGATGATTTTCCTCCAAAAAACCCACGGGGTTTACTTGTCCAGCATCTTCCAGACCACCTTAGTTTCAGATTCTTTTTCTTCTGTAAATGAAAATTAAACTGACTTGTAAGTACCCAGCTCGTTCTAGAGCCGCGTACTGCATGACTTCTACAGCAGGCAGGTGCTTCGCCTGTCCTCCACAATTTTGAGAGAGGAGGATTCTGCCCCTCTTACCCCGCTCTTGTGAGACCCCACCTGGAGTCCTGTGTCCAGTTCTGGAACCCCCAACATAAGAAGGATACGAAACTGTTGGAGCGGGTCCAGAGGAGGAAGGAAGATGATGCGAGGGCTGGAGCCCCTCTGCTGTGAGCACAGGCTGGGAGAGCTGGGGTTGTTCAGCCTGGGGAGGAGAAGGCTCCGGGGAGACCTTAGAGCAGCTCCCAGTGCTGAAAGGGGCTCCAGGAAAGCTGGGGAGGGGCTTTTTCCAAGGGCCTGGAGTAACAGGGTGAGGGGGAATGGCTTTAAACTGGAAGGGTGTTATTTCGATTAGACATTAGGAAGGAATCTGTCTACAGTGAGGGTGGGGAGGCCCTGGCCCAGGTTGCCCAGGGAAGCTGTGGCTGCCCCATCCCTGGAGGTGTTCCAGGCCAGGTTGGATGGGGCTTTGAGCCCCCTGATCCAGTGGGAGGCGTCCCTGCCCATGACAGGGGGTTGGAACTGAATGGTCTTTAAGGTCCCTTCTGACCGAAAGCATTCTATGACTCTATAATTTATCAAAAATCACCACAAATTATTTTGATTCTGAAATCACTTCAGCTAAGTTTTTAATCAGATTTCTGACACCCAGACAGTTTGAGATCATCTGATTTCCCAAGAGCCCTCTTGAATGTGTTTTTTTCCTCTATTCTAAGCCAACATCTCACTATTTGTTATATCACTGGCAGTGCTAGTCAGCAATTCTTTCTCTTGAATTTTCTAAGAGTGACTAGCACAGAAAAACAAAGCATTAAACATTTTGGCCTTCTTGACATTTTTTCAATTGGTCTTTCTATTCCCATGATTATCCCACACGTACACTAACAGCACAAGGAGGACCAAGGGAAGTGCTGACCTGCTGGTTTGTCATGCTTACCAGGAGTACTGAAGGGAAGGGTTGTCACAGTCATAACAAGCATTTCTTACATTAAGGGCTCACAATGAAGCAAAAAGCATTTGTCCTGCAGGCTTAAATATAAATGAATCCCATGGTTACAAAGGGAGAATTGCGGTTGTTCATTTAGAAGCGGTGGTTTAGGTCGCTGTCACCAAAGGCACAATGCCCTTGCTCACGGGGCAAGCTCTGAGTTGGGCAACCTGGAAGAAGCCAAATTGCGGTACTGAAAGAGCAACCTGGGTGGAAACATTAAGTCTCGTTTAGCCATGCAAGCCACGCAGTGCCACACATCATCCATCAAATATTGAACTAAATACAACTAAATATAATCTTAATAATCATTAAATAGAATCATAATGTGGCCAACAAATACAAGTGGCCAACAAATAAAAGTGACCAACACCAACAGTGAAGTGGAACCATTTGTGTAGGCTCAGGCTGCCTTGAAAACAGATTGGGACGAGCTCGTGGCATTGCCTGCTCTGCTCCCTGCCTGTGCCTGCAACAGGGAGCGCGGTGACAAAGGGCAGCAAAGGGAGTCCTGCACAGATAGAGAAGAAATCTGAGCCATCAGCATGAGCAATCCCAGCTCCGGGGAGGAAAAAACCCAGAACAAACCTACAGCAGTTCAAAAGCAAGGTCAAGTGAAACGCAAGAGCTGCCAAAGAGGTCGCAAAAGCATTAAGCCCGATTAGAAACCTCCTATTGCTCACGGACTGCGAGTCCAGGTCCTGACTGTGGAGAGCAACTCCCCCTCCAGAGCACCCTCATCGTTTCTTCTTTTACGACACCGGGCTCTGCCTTCAGCAGACTTTGGTGAGACTTCTCCTCCCCGATTTTCCTTATCCTCCAGGTAAACTTAATACATACACAAACACTACGAATTGACTTCCGTGTTAAATGACATTTTCTATTTATGAATTTGTTAAAACGCATAAACATATCTATAACTGCACGCTACGTGATGCCTGCTCCCCACAACGAGCTGTACAGCATCACAGAGGAAAGATATAAACACACACTGTACGCCTCCGGCTTTCAGCTCACACTCCCATGAAAGACTAAGGAATAAATTAGCCCCCCACTTGGTGATTTCAAGGGGAACAGTAACCCCTAGGAAAACACACACAAATCTTCTGTCCGTGTGCTATTTAAGGAGCAGCTTCAGTATTTCCTGCTGCTGCGTGATAGGTTCTGACTATTTTGACACTTTTCAGCATTTTTAAGCCTTTCGAAGCAGGAGCCGCAGGGTGGCAGCAAGGATTATCCACCCGTTATTTTACTCCAGAGCCAACTCATTCCCATGTTCCCCACAATTCAGTCAGTCACTCCTTCTCACCTGAACTGCAGTGGCTGCCCACGAGACCACACAGTGTGCTGCACCCCAAACCTGGTCCTAGTTGGGATAACGAGGGCTTGCTCACCGATCATCCCTCAAATGCTTTAATTATCACCATCAAGGAAGCAGTGAAGAGCAGAAAGGGGGAACTGAAATGACCTCAGCCTGAAGAAAAAAGGTCTGCAGGCTCATAACTTAGATTTAAACTGAATTTAATCTATAGTCAATCTTTATTCTGTGATCAACTCACAGAAATTGCCTTCCAGAGAGTATCACTCCAGCTGAATGTCACCCTATGATATTATTATACATTATATTAATGTAGTCGGCATAGTTGTTTAATTGGTGAGTCTACAGTTAATGGGTGTTTATAGTCATTATTTATCTCATCTTCCACAAATGAAATTAATAACAGAATACCAGATATGTTCTTCATGTAGCTCCTGCAACTGCATTAAAACCAGTAAGCTATCTCCAAAGGCAGCTGTGGGCAGGGCTTGGACCTGGGTATTTCTGTGGCAGCCGTGCTAAAATTATGACGTCCCCATTAAAAGAATTCTTTTTCCCCACCCTTTCACACATTTTCCAGGGATTTTCTGTGTCTTTCTGTTGTTAGAGAATATTAACAGTGAAAATATGAAAGGAGAATTCATGTCTTCATATGCTTTCACTTTAAATTCCATTTACTACGTGGCTGGGATTTTTACAAGACATCCTAAACACCCAAATCAAGCTCTTCCCTCCTGTAACTGAATTTTTAAAGCTTTGAGTATGGCATAGTGGTTTTTATTTAAACCCAAGCCTTTCTCCTTGTAAAGAAGCAGGGGAGGTTAGGGATGAATTACCTTTTGATGCAAGCTCTTCCAGTATTCCTGGGATGTCCCCTGTGGGACCAGCTCCAGCGTGACCTTGAGCCACTCATCCACCCACCTGTGCTATTTGTTCTCCGTTGTGTTGGTACAGAGCCTGGAGAAATGGCATTCCAGGATTAGCACAGGCCGTATCACCCACAAGAACCATCCCACTCGGTCTGCTCCGGACTCGTTCTGTCACACAAAGCGAAGCGATGCTGTTTCAAAGGATTTGAGTCTCTTGGTACCACCCTACTCGGAGCTGGGCACTGTAATTGCTGTCAAATTAGTTCCGTTCATGCTACAGAACAAACATTTAAGGCTTTTCTTTTACGAACCTGTACTGGATGTCTATTTCTTTATACACAAATAAAGATCTAATGACAAGGAAAATTGAACAGATGACAAATGAGGAGCCTGCTTTTCCAGGAACACCATCAAAGAGCTGAAGTCTTCGTTCTCTTCAACTCGCTAAGCAAGCAAGTAGAATCCTCAGGACAGCGTTTTAAAGCTATCGCTCTCCAAATAGAGGATAATATCAGAAAATCCAATTGCACACTATGATTGTTGTTCTAGAGAAAACTGCCACTGGACGTGCCTCTTGTACTGACTCTTCCCAGAAATGTTTTTATCTCTCTCATTTTGGAAAACACCTGCTACTTGGGAGAGCACAAAGTGTTGCCAAAGCTTGTTGCTTTCTTTTTTTTCAGGTACTTTGTGACCTTTCTGATAATTTATTTTTTAAATAGTAACTAAAGGGTATCGTTAATTCTAGTTTTTGCACAAAAATAGTGTTGTTTGGTACCTTTACACAGTAGAGAGCACAAAGTGACGATTGATAAATATAAACAGTAACACACTGTGGGGGAAAAGACTCCCAACAGCATCAGGTTTTGGCCACTTCAGGTGTGGGCAGGTGCACAGGTCACGGCTGGAGGGGCAGGAGGTGCCCAGTGGTGTCCACAGGAAGGCAGATGAAATAACTTAAAACTCTGCATCTTAAAATTCAGAGGATTAAATTAAAATTAAAAACATTGGCTATAAGTTTGTGAAATAACAAGCAGAAAGGTAAACATGGAAGGAATTTCAGTGTTCTTTCTTTCTAATAACCTGCATGGGAAGGTACCTCCTGAAATGAGAGATCTAAATTAAGCAAGAGGAAGTACTGTTTTCAAATAACACATAATTTAAGAGCAGAACTCATGGCTATGAAAGTACAAATGCGTTTAAGCTACAAGCAAATTAATGGGAGAACAGTCTGTAATGATTTTCTTCCACTCTGCTTTCGCATTACAATAAACACAAAGACTACCAGAACATAACAAGAAAGCTGGAGCCTGCTGAATTCTTAGAGGCAAATGTGACCAATCCATCTGAAAGTATCTGTCACGGAGCTCCGTTTGCTGTAAAACTGTGGCTCACACAGCTGGTGACTGCATGTAATCAACATCTTTTAATTATATAAAACAATGCTTGGGAAAAAAAAAAATAACGAACTAGGACACAAGCCTGCAATAAAAGCCCAAACATTTAGAGGTGAAGTCACACAGAGCTTGCACAGGGATTTCCAGCCGGTGCCGCTCGGGTGGCTGCTGGTTGTTTGTGCCTTTGTGCTGCTGCTAATGCACGGGCCAATGGGACAGAGATTGGACCAGGCATCCTGATGAGAGCTGCGCTGACACCAACGGGCACAGCCAAAGGTGGAAAGGAAGTGGGGGGAAAACCAGAAACCTTTACGTGTCTTCTCTGTGGCAACACTCACACAACCACCAGCAAATTCACACGCACTGTGAGCCACCTTCATTCACAAATCCAAGCACAGATGGCTTGCATAAATTTTGGATACATCTTCTCCACTGACCCAATTGTGGCAAGACTGCAGCAGCTGAGATGACGTGGTCTGCTCCTCATTTTTCACTGTAGCTAATGGGAGCTGTGTCCCACACCTAGAACTGCAGTGAGTCCTTAATATAGCAGTGGGTAAACAAACATCCCACAACACCGCTCACACAAGAGGGATGTGCACGCCTTGGAGACAGCTTGCTCACGTTTTAACAAGGGCTTCAGTGTTCTAGGTAGCGTTACATTTCTGCCTAAGCCTTTTAGAGCATCAGTTACCCTTTGAATGCTTGATAATAATCCCAATTTAAAGAACTAGGTCTCTTCAGTTGTAGATAGTATTTGCTTTTGTAGTTTCTAACCAAATGATACAGGACCCCTTATTTCGCCATTAAAATTCAGCAAATTATGTTTACAGTTACTGTAAACCATAGTCTGGGGAAACTGAAGAACTTCTCAGAAGAACTGTTATTTTCTGTGATTCCACATCCTCAAACAAGCCTCTGACATCCCTGCTTTAGGAGTACACATTACCCTCAAGCAAATGCAAATTTTAATCTCACTACCAGTAAAGAAACGAAATAACAAAATCCAGTATCTTCTCAAAAAGCACTCCAAATACAATATATAGCCTTGTAATGGCTGTATTCCACTTACGAGTCAAGGGAACAAAAGTATCTGGGATCACTCTCACAAGGTGACACTTTGCCCGCGTCGCAAAAATTACAATAAAAAATTAAAAATTGTTTTTAGCACAGAGCTGCTTAGGGATCCAATTGTCAGCTCGGCTTCTCTCTGAAAACTGATCCTCACTCCACTACTGGCAGCTTCTACTCGGGGGGGGGATTAAAACAAAGGCAAGAACGAATAGCTCATACATGGAAAAAAATAAGGAATCCACAGTGTTTGAACACAAATCCAGGAGTTTGGTTTGGGGTTTTTTTTAATAGTATTTAACCATCCTCTGAGACTGATGATAACAATCATAACATGGGATAAGAAAGGATTTAAGTTTTTATACACATAACTCCACCATTTTACAATCTGCAAAGCAGCAGCAAGTCAGCTCTACTGCCACTTGTATAAAAGTACTCAAAAAAACCTTAAGAAGAGCCACCCCCTCTATTGTTTCTTGTGAACAAGACAGTCCAGTATTTAAAAACACCAACAGTGTGTGCCACCCATGGGATGTTATCCCTCAAAGCAGACACTGAGTTAGCTGACAGCCCTTGGAGCAGCCCAGAATCTGTTGGAATCTGCAAGATAGCATCTCCCGCAGAAGGCTGAGTTTGGACAAGGCTTGCAATCTTCCTTCTGTCCTTAGGTACTTCCTCTGGCAGGTGTCACACCCTTCCCAGCTGGAATACATTGACTCCCCCTTTTTGTCCTCTGCACCATTTTCCTAGCTTTGTCCTCTTCACCATCTTCCGTCTCTTTCCTTCAGCTCCTTCACACCCCTCCTTTCCTTTCACCAATTCTCTGCTCTCTCCAACCTCAACACAGAGTTCAGAGACTGTGCCCTCACAAAACCAGTGCAGCTGAGTGGCAGGAACACTGTCAGGTCCCTGCTTAACTGCAGGGGGCTTGCTCTACTCTTCAGAGCAGAGCCAAGTGGCTTGGTACAGTGGGATGCTGCTAGAGCCCTTGCTCACCTCAGTACAGCCACCCCAGCCATCCCTGTCACCCCTGGATGGGGGACAGGGATGAAGGGTTGCTCGCGAGGAACTCGCTGCTGCATCACTCACCGCTGCAGCAGCAGCTTTGCAGGACCAGGCAGAATTCAAAGACTGGCAAGCTGACTGCTATGCTGTCACAGAATTCTTCTCATCTCCTGCAGGGATTGGAGTCAAAAAGAACTGGTAGCTCGCTCTTCTTGTAGGGAAAGCTCAAGGCCAAGCTCAGTCAAAACCACATTGCCAGATACACTTTATTTACAAACATACAAACTTCAAACTACCGTGCTGAGAAGCAGCAGGACCACAGGCCCCAAAGACAGATCATCTCGTGTTTGACAAGTCTTGTGAGGACATCTGTTGTAAATTATAAAAACACTTCTCTCCCAGCCTTTGAAGAGAGAATACAGCTGAATAGTAACTCACTGAGGCACGTTCCAGGTGATCTCATATCCTCCAGAACAAGACAAGCTGCTGGCTGCACTGAAGTTTTGCTGTGAAGTGTCCAGAGCTCTTGGCCCAGCACAGCACTGCTCCACTCGAACGGTTCTCAGCTAACGGATTCAACGATTATCAGGAATACAGACCATCTGCCAGGAAAGCTGACGCTACCTCCTCCAGATAGGAGAAGAAATACTTTACTAGGGACATATAAAAACTGGGGAGTGGAAAAGAAGATCCCATCTTCACTCCAGTATGACATCCCAAACCCAACATTCTCAATATCTTAGGCTAAAATTATGGTTCTCCCATTTGCTTTTCTACTTCCCCTCCCCATTACCAACCCAAAGGGCTCCGATCAGGAAGCCCTCACATCTGTTTCTTGTTGAATCCTGAAATGGCCATAGTACAGTGGGGCTGCACTGCCCTCCACCTTCCCGTAACAGGGTGTGTTTTTTTGAACTGAATTCTAGTATTTAAAAGCTGTAATCACCTCTGGTTAAACAGATCAGCTTACATTACTGGCTTTAAGTCAATTTTTCTTTGCCTCTTTTTCTGCAAGAGGCCAGGAAACCTGGATGTGATAGGGCTCTAGTTCTTCTGGAGTGACATAGTCTGGAGCATTGCCCATCAGGTCTCGTCCCCTGAAGGATTTAGGAAAAGCAATGACATCTCGGATACTCGGAGCATCAACGATGAGAGAGATCAGCCTGTCAAGGCCTAGAAGCAGAAAACAAATTGATGAACCACTTAAGTTATAGCCCTGCATTACTTCCTCTCATTCAGAAAAAAAACAGAAAGATGGAGTAGATAACATTACTGAGTCTGAGGAAGAAAACTGAAGCAAGTAAGGGGAAAAAATTAATCACAACCAGCAGCAGAGAAATGGACTTGCCTGAGCAGCAGAAATGCTTAGAAAAATAAAGGTTTTCAATATTACAGGAAGTTTTGCAACGCACCAAGGACTGCAAGATAGAGACAGTGCCTTTGCAAAACCAGCATAACAAAACCAGGGCACCTAAGCAGCAGGAACACTATGAGGGCTCTGCTTAACTGCTCAGAGCTCTTGATCAACCAGTTCTGAAGGATTACAACAATTAGGAGGAATTTAAAAACAACAAGAGCCTCTGGGCAATTGGATAGAGGGAAATCACATTGGAAGACCACAAGTTAAAATGCTGCCTTTGTTTTTTTGCAGGGGTTTTTGTTTGTTTGCTTGGTTGGTTTGGTTTAGGTTTTGTTTGTTTGGGGGTTTTGTCTTCTGACATTATCTGAACTAGAGTACAAAACAGATGGGGAACAAGGGAAGTGAGACTGAAGCAGAGGGCAAGGTTGTGGCAGTGACCCAGGGCGTGAAGCACAAAGTACCACACTGTCCCAGGCCTCCAGGAGTGCAGTACAGGGATCTGTTCTGGCTGCACAGGTATGAGAAGGATGACCTAATGAACACACTGTTTGTAGAACAGTGGATAAGGATCATTCTTAGAGCCAATATGTGATTTGGTTCTTGCATAAGAACTACGCATAATCCTTGTGATTAAGTTCTTGCATAATCACACCATGCCGCTGGGGAGGAACACTGAAACATTCTGCACTTGGGGACAAGACCTCCGTCTCCTATAAAGCAGCTACAGTCGGAAGCACTGGGCAAGCCCACAGTGCTACCATGTTGGTGTGCCAAACAGCAACCCAACAGCCATCTCTGTCAGGAGGAGACAAGACTTCTGCTAACAGGCAGGAAGCTTGTTCCTGGGATCTAATATGCAAAAAAAAAGTCATAAGACACCTGCAACTGGAGAGCTACAAAGCACTCACCTAAAGCAATTCCTCCATGAGGTGGGGCTCCAAACTCCAAAGCCTCAAGCAGATGGGAAAGCACCTCAGATTCCTCCTGCAAAATAACATAAAAGCGTCACTGGACAAGCAATGCTCTTCCTACTAGTAACATGAAGGTTTGATGAAGTTATTCATCATCCAGGGCCAGGAGTTATGTCTCTTTATCTGAGAAACACAGAGCGTTTCCTTCTGATTTTGAAATGGATATTTAATTAGTCCTTTCAATCTCCAAGAGAATGTTAGAGACATCCGTAGGTGTTACCTTCAGCACTTTCTCCAGCACAAAACGCTGCTGTTCCGCACTATGAATTCTGATGGAGCCACCTCCAACTTCATTGCCATTCAACACAAGGTCATAGTGCTGGCTACGGACCTGCAAAAGAAATGGAGAAGCACATCAGCAAGGCCAGGGCACAGCTTCATCAAACAACAACCTACACAGATAGCAGACACACTGGGAACGAAGCCATGACAAACTACAACGCTGTTTTCTCAATGGTACCTTGCAGTTTAGGTACCAGTCCTGTCAGAGGCACGGACTGCTGCTGACAGAGGTGTGAATGTATAAATCCTTTTGTAAAGCTGATCAACATCTGAAACAACGTGGGATGGGTCAGAACATAAGACTCCTCATCTCAAGCAACTGTTTCCTATAAGCCCCTTTTGTCAGGGGCACACATGGATATTTGCCACCCAGAGTAATCCGGAAGCCAACTTTTCCAGATATGTACAATATGCAGTCAGTTCCATGAAACAACATCGCTTTTTACAGTAAAAACGGACGCTACTTGCCCAGTTTTCCAGGACACACAGCTGTAAAAGAGCAAGCACGGCAGACATAAAAGTTAGTTACCTTTGTGGGGTCAGAATAGAGGAGGCTGGCATCTGAAGGATGAGGGGCAGTGAAAGGGTGATGAGCAGATTCCAGTTCAGTGGGATTCTCTTCCTTGGGCAGGAAAAGTGGAAAATCCACCACCCACAGAAAGCGAAAAGTTGTAGGATCACGGAGTACCAGCCCAGCTGCCTCCAGAAGGTCAGCACTCACCAACCGTAGGCTTCCCAACGCAGAGCACTGCAAAGGAGAAGGGAGAGAATGAGACAGGGAAGCTGCTCAAACAGCAACCAAGGAATGAGTATTTCATAAAGGTAGTATCAGAGAAAGCATCAGCTGAAATGCATTGTTGCCTTAAACACTTTTCCCTTGTCTCCTGAAGGACATCACCTTCCTGCTGAGGCAGCAACAGGTCCAGGGTTTGACAAAGACAAGTAAGCTCATATTCTTCCAAATGTTCCATCCTCACAGAACTCTGCTAGACTAACCTCAAGCTCTACACAAATGTGGATTAACTGGGAGAGCACAGGCAAGAGAAATGAAGGCACAGAAAGAGAATAAGACAAAACTTCGGCTTTCAAGCAAAGCGTGACACCTTGTCATAAACTAGTACTTGGATGGCAACACCTGCTGGCAAGAACACAGAAGGGTAGGGACAGAATCTTCCATCACTCCTGCTATTAATAATAAGCAGCTGTGCTTCACTCTAATTGTTGGCTTATGAGAGACAAAATTACTTTGACAACCTTGTTTTCCAATCTCTGATGCTTTAAAAATTAAGTTAATGTGAGAGAAACAGAGGCACTGATTTGTTTCTGATTTATATTCCAGCCTACATTACAGTTACATGTTCTTCCAAGAATTTGACTGGGGGAAATAAAAGCAATAGGAATATTTCATGCATTATTTCCTGTTGCTATAGCTTCAGTTCCAGAGAAACACAGAATTAGATTATGAACTATTTCAATAATAAGAATTAGACTAAGGTCAGATAATACCAAAGTCATCATCAGCTACATTGAACTCACACAGCCACCCAAGAAATGCTTCCTACCACTTGATTGTGTTCCCCGGCTGCCAGCAGTACCACATCATCCATCTGCATGTTCAGCGCCTGGATAAGATCTGACTGCTGCTTCTCACCAAGAAACTTTGTTAGCAGAGACTTCAAGCTTCCATCAGGCCTGCAGATAATTTCCATGATTTCCTAAAGAAAGATAAGAGTATATTAAGTCCAGTGCTGCCCTCTCTTGTCTTGAAGCATCACATGCTCAAGCACCGACTCTCAGCTATTAATAACTGCTTTTCTACCCTTCTCTGGCAGCAAGTGCCTTTATACACACTTTGTCATTCAGTTTCCAATGCCTCAGCAGTGTTTCTCTCTCACCTGGTTAAACTGGGATTTTGCAGACTCCTTTAATGACTTCAAGTCTTTATTTTTAAGATATCTCTGGGGAAAGAACAAAAAGACGACACATTAAACGTCAGCAAAATCCACGGAAAGCCTGACCACGAATCAAATCTACTGACTGAGCTGCTTCTAAACTTCTCAAGTTCTTTCGTTTCTAGTACAAGTTCTTATGAGAGCTGTGGAAAAGGCTGCAGGTGGGTGTCTTCTCCAAGAGCTTCTTTCAGGAAGAAGTCCCTCTAGGTTGTATAGCTGGCTGCAGATTTTGTCCCTCCTCACAGATTAGATGCAGCCGATCTGCAGTCAGATCATGCCAGCTAACTGCCTCCAGCGTGCAGGAACAAGGTAATAACACCACACTGTTGACGGAGAAGGCACAGCTCAATTTTAGGGAACAGAAGGAAACAACTGGGCTGACTCTCGTGCACAGAAATGCAGTGGATTTTGATGACCTGCATCAAGACCTTAATTTTTTTCAGCTATTCTTAATGTTTTCAGCTACTCTTACAGCTTCTGTTTTGCTTACACACCTCAGTGCCCTCTCGTGGGAAGCCAGCAACCTGCACTTGGTGCCAAAATTAAGGAATCCCAAGAGAAATCATGGTCAGAAAGTTCTATTCCCTAAATAAAACTCAGTGTTTAGTGGATTTTTTTTCCATGCTGTCCAAGCTGCAAAGATGACCACAGCCAGAATGAAATCTGCTTCCCTGCCAAAATACATGGCTGTGTCAAATAATCTTCCACATCTATTGTCAGCCTTGGGTTTGGTCCATGACACTCACTACAAGATGTGAGTTATGCCCAAAAAAGCAGGTTTAAGCAGGGCTTGTAACCACCTACCTTCCTCTCGCTAGTCCAGAACAGAGCTGGGCAATATCTGGCTTTATATCAATCTCCTGCCACAGGGCACAATCTATTATTCCAATGCACATCAGAAATCAGCCTTGACAAAAGCAAGCTGAAACCCCAAGAGGTTTCCCTATCTGCAAGGGACTTTGCAGCTCTGTTTTCTCCCTCCCTTTCTTAAGGACAATCTATTCTTCCCATGGCCTGATTGTCTCTATTCCCCTCTTCTAACACCACACAGCCTGACCTGACGTCAATCACAACCATTCCCAAGTTCCCTGAAGGGCACTACTCTCCCAGTAACAGCAACAAACATTTCCATACCAACAAAGGAATTCAAATTGGTATTTCATTTATTTCCACATAAACCATAGGCAGTATGTAGAAGCATCACTTACCATGCCCTGAGGGATACAAATGGCTTTGACAGCACCGTGTGGGTAACTAAGAGCATTCTGCACGAATGGAATGTTCGATCTTCGTAAAAAGTCACTGATATCCACAATCTGAGAATGGAGAGATCACAGGAAAAAGCACCAGCAGTAGGAACATGAAGCAAAAATCTTGCACCTGCATCTTCACACCTTCAACATTAATCCCTGGGTTCTCATGTCTTTGCTCAAAGAAATCAAATGCTTCACAGAAAGAAGTGAATGGGGAATAACTATTAGAGGCTGAGGACTGCAGAAAGACAGCCAGGAAAACCTAAGTCTGAGATAACAACATCCCACCACAGTGAAGAGAGCTGCATACTGAAAAATACCCTAAAATTAATTCCTGCAGAAGCATAATAGCGATAGGACGAGACGAAATGGCCACAAGTTGCACCAGGGGAGGTTTAGACTGGACGTGGGGAAGAATTTCTTCACTGAGAGGGTGGTCAGGGATTGGCACAGCTGCCCAGGGAGGGGGTGCAGTCCCCATCCCTGGAGGGGTTTAAAAGACGGGTGGATGAGTTCCTTAGGGACAGGGTTTAGTGGGGAGACAGGCACGGTTGGACTGGATGATCTCAGAGGTCTCTTCCAACCTTAGGATTCTATTATAATGCTTTCTCATTTTTCAGCACCACTCTTAATACATTTGTCAATATTCTTATTTCATACTTTCACACTCTAATTTCAACTACAAACAGTGTAGGCACAAAATCGTAGTTGCTTATCTTGAAAATACCTTCAGACCATTAAAAGACTGGAGGAGTCTATTCATGAAGCATGCTCACCAGGAGTTGCTTTGGAGGGGCAGTAGGGAAGAGCACTTACAGTATCTGTGGATGCCTTATGAGCTTAGGCACAGACAATCAAGATGCATTGCTTCCTAACACTCCATCATCTTTAAAATAAAATTTTCTGAAAACATGCCCTCTGCCACAACCAAATAATCAAATCCTCTCTTCTCCAAGAGCTGACTACCTGTACAAAGCAGCAATGATGGAACAGACACCTTGGGTAAATTACAGCATTAAGAACTCCAACTAATCACATACAAACAAAGATTATTCTTAAAATATTAACAGAAAGAAGCTGCAAGTTTCCAGTGGGCAAACCCTCACCTTCATCCCAAAACGAGTGTCTGGTTTATCAGTCCCATAGCCAGCCAGTGCCTCCTCATACGTCATGGATGGGAAAGGAGTTGTGATGGAGCCTTTTTCCTCAGGCCAGGAATGTTGCAGGAGGCCCTCTATCAATCTCTGGATCCCAGCTTGATCTACAAATGACATCTCTATATCTATCTTGAAAAAGAAGAGGAGGGATTCCACATTAGCTACAGGTTTTGCCTTTGCACTGCCACTCACAGAAGCTTTTGTCTATACAGCCAGCATAAAAAAACCAATACATTACAAGAAATCATAGCATGACTGCATTAGACAGAGTATGCACTTATGATCTCACTACAGCCTGATGACTCAGGCAATAATCTCCTCGGGGAACTGAATGAGGTAATCATGACAAGGACAGAGGGAGAAACCTTGCATGAACCAGGCTAACTCTGCCTGAGATGTCAGGGCTGAGGAATGGGATGCCCAACCCAGCAGGACAGGAGATTGCATCATCGAGCACTGTTACTGCTGCAACACGATTCCCACACCTACAGCACCTGGGACTGCCCGCCAGCCAAGGACAGTGACCGCTCTGTGCACATCCCCCCTTCAAGGGGCTGTGTCTGTGAAACACGCAGCAAACCACATTGCACCCCCCCAAGTGGCACCAGGCCTTCAGAAAGAAAAACATACAAGCAGTTTGGGGTGAGGAGGAGGGTAAAAGGGAGTGCCAGCTGGTTACCTGAGTGAATTCAGGCTGTCTGTCAGGCCTCGAACCTTCATCTCGGTAGCAGCGAGCAACCTGGAAGTACCTGCAATAGTACTTTTACTTAGCTAAGAATTTAAAGTATCCTAAATTAAGTTGTGGCTATAGAATTCATTATTTAAAAAAAAAAAAAGAAAAGGAGAAATCTGTTCCCTTTGCAGCAGATGATCACAGCCCTGGTTCTTCCCACACCCTGAGTGGTAGCAACTGTACCAGCAGCGCTACCCATCTCCAGTGGTATCTCCAGAGGCACGTGGAGGCTACCAGGTGATCTGTGTCCCAACAGGGCCATACACAACCCCTTTCCCACCTTCTGCTCCAAACCTGGCCTCTACTAAGGGCCATGCAAAACTCACTGACAACAACTGCCCTGCAGTTCACTGCATGAACAAGTCTGCCTCTGCCCAGTTAAAAGCTTAGTCCTCACGCACCCTGAGAATATGTTTTCCTTGTCTCCATCCTGCTCAGCTGCCCAGTCTCATTTCAGTTAGTTCTACAGGTCACTCCTGGAGAGGCTTTTATCAAATTTTCTGCTCTTCAGACAGCCTGTGCTTCAGATCAGATTTCCATTCAAAACAACAGTGAAGATTCCAACCTTCAAACAGGACATGTTTCCTCTTACTAAGAATCATTATTGCTGAGGGGAAACGGGCCTGGCCTCGCTGGAAAGTCCCAAGTATTTAAGGATCCCTCTTCAAAACGTAAAACCCTTGGCAGTAAGTTTTTGGGGAAGTATCTAAAACCTCACAGATGAAAGCAAGCAAACCCTGGATGGGACATGCAGAGAAGAGGAGTCCAAGAAACTCTGACCTGTCCAGGCCTCCAACCATGAGGAGCTGCTTGAACTGCTGAGGACTCTGCGGCAGAGAGTAGAACTTGCCCACTTCCCTCGAGGGCACAATGAATTCCTTTGCTCCCTGGCATCAAAAAGAAGAGAAAAGCTTACACAGTTCAGCAGAGACAGAGAAAGAGCTGACAGGAATACACCTAGCACACAGCACACTGCTTTCCGAGAGATGCTGGGGTTTAGGTCTTTCCCCTCCCACCCTCCTTCTCTTTCAGAAGATTCAGGCCTTTCTCTTGCCCTGGCATTTCTTGCTCAGAATGTTACAAGTAGATAGGGAATGGCAAAAGTATAGTTTCTTGATGTTAACAGATGGATTTTAAAGAAAAGTTCACCTGAACTTTTCATCTGAGCACCTGCACTACGGACAAGCCACTTCCTACAATCACCCCACCGGGCAATCAATGCAAATTCTTCAAATGGAGCATTCTGTCCCAGTTTTCCTCCCACAGATTCTTTTGTGTTTGAAAACATGAGTTCACATGGTAGCCTTTCCCTCCACTACAGGATTATATCACTTTAGGACCAAACCTTGGCCCACGAGTCTAACACAAAAGGATTTAAAAGTTTTTGAGCAGGGCAATGGAATCGCTGCCTTATTTCCACAAGCAGCCAAGGTAAATACTACAAAACTCAGCAGCTGGTGTTTTAGGTCTGCACCTCTACCCTAGAAGCTGCAGACAAGCTAGGCACGAGCTTGGGCTCCTTTTGTTGAAATCAGCCCCTGATCTGGCTGTGTTTGCATTGCCAGAAGGAATCTTTTTCTAGACACTGTGAAGGAATAGTTTGATTCCTTTCACCTAATCTACGACTTCTGCTTTATAAATCCATCTTGGCTGCTCGGTCACTTGTACCAAGGTTGTGCCAGAGAATGTGGCATCACTGAGAAGAGTGAAGGGGAAAATACAAGGTTGACCACATGGCTCCTTTAAACAGGACTGCACAACCACACACTCTTTGCATCCACGTAGAGTTTATCAGCCAAAAAGTCTTTCTTCAGCAGGATAGACTCCACCCCCTCAGTGCAGTTCCACTGTGTTCTGAAGAACTAAGAACCTATTTCTGAGATGATGCACAAAGTGACATGGGTTTCAGTGTAAACGAGTGCAGGCTACACTCTTTGGAGGAGGGTAGAAGATGGCTGTGGAAGGAGTAGCAGCTAATAAGATAAAACAGCTCTCCACTCTAGCATACTACAGCCTACGCGAGCCTTTGGACTGCTCATCTACTGCAACCTGGGCTGGCTGCTGCCTCAGAAGGTCGGTAGCGCAGACTTCACAAGAGCAAGGCTGATCTCCTCTGGAGGGAAACATTACACACAGTTCTTTGGATGTGTGTTTAAAATGGGAATATTCCTTTTCTGAGCACCAGGGAGCAAATAAGCCCAAGAAATACCATCTTTTGCTGCTCCTGCCTGCCTCTTGCAGTAGAGAAAAGTGGAAGACAAGTCAACCTAATGGTTCCTCATGTAACCCAAAAACAAACTGTACAAACAGGCTATAAATCTGGAAATAAGCAAGCAGAGAGACTTTTTCCAATATCTGGTAAAACTAAAACACTGCTTTAATCACCACTCCTGAAATCTGGGTCCACTTCTGCTTCCATTAAGTTTCCTACTGTCCATTGCCTCATATGAGATGTGGGCTTTAACCTCAGCCCATGTCACAGTTCAGGCTGTGCAGCAACAATTTGCTCAGCTGTGAGGGAAGGAAATAGCTGATACTTGAAAAAAGCCTTCTGCACAGCTGAAAGTGACACCAAACTCTGAAAAGACTACTGCCTTCTGTAAGGAGAGGGGTATAAAAGTATCTTCACCAGTCAGCACAGCAATTAAAGAGTGCTATGTCAAATAAAATGCTAGTGAAGTGCACAGTCTTTTCAGAATTCTCTAG
The DNA here is from genome assembly GCA_033558235.1 of Neomorphus geoffroyi. Lineage (NCBI taxonomy): Eukaryota > Metazoa > Chordata > Aves > Cuculiformes > Neomorphidae > Neomorphus > Neomorphus geoffroyi. The sequence goes on from JAUMJM010000074.1 coordinate 8,518,683, forward strand.
GAACTGCAGCAGAAGCTACCCTTTTCAAGGTAATCATAATTTCCAATATACTGCAGAACACTTCCCTTCATCTTCTGCTTTCAGCTCAGGCTTAATTCTACCACTGAGCTCTGCTCAACTGCTGCATCTAATCCAGTATCAACATCTTGGACCTTTTTGCAGCAATTAAACATACACAGAACCTAAGTCTCAGATCACATCCAACGTAGAAACTGGGTGGATCATTATTGGGAAACTGGATCTGTAGCAGGCAATCACACAGCCTCACACACAGCTATTTTGCAGAATTCAATTTGTAAATCTAAGCTAACACTACAGCCTAGAAGTGCAAGAGAAAAGGACCTATTTCCCTCAGATGAAATTCCACTTGTGAGGTACAAACAGCCATTTCCTCCCACTTTGAAAAATCTGTTAACTAGCTTGGTCCCAATATCCCAAAGGAGGATTCTCCACCTCCTGCTCCAATGTGTAACAGCACATCATCCAAGAAAGGGTTTAAATTCAAGAACTCCATGTGCTAGCTGCATCAACAGTTCCAGGGCTACAGCTCTCTTCCCTGTCATTATTACTGAAATGGAAGGAATATAAACTCAGAAATTAAAATGCCTTGAGCAGTGCTACTGCAGCAATCCACTAAGCTCAGAGATAAATGCTGGGGAAACAGTGCTTAAAGGAAGTTTTTTGGGTTTTATAATCTGGCTGTCCCAGGACAGGACTCACATTCAACATGCACTCTGTAGGAGCTTTAACTCATTTGAAGGCTCAAAACAAAGACACAAGACACTACCTCTCCCCTTTCACTCCCTCTAGGACCCATGCATCATACGGGAAATTCATACGTGAGCTGTCACTTAGTGAGGGAACAGTAACGAAGGCAGAGCGGAGAGTGACAGCAATCCAACTGGGAACTGCCTATGCAACCACAGGAAGCTAAAATGCAGCACTAACAGAATACATACCCCTGGAGTTCTCTTAAAGAGCGTTGGAGTTTCTACATCCACAAACCCTGAGGAACAAATACATGCTTCAGACACAGAATATGCCATGAGCAGGGAGAAGTACGACCCAGAGCGGGCCAGAGCAGGGTTACTCAGCACAATAAGTAATTTGGCACACATACAGCCTCTCCTAAACAGACAGATTCTGCTTCCAAGAATAACTTGTGCAATGACAGACTGAAAGGCTCTGAGCTATCCTGATGTCCTGCCAGAACTGCTGATGACAGAGGACTCCACACAGGCTGAAAAACTGTTATTTCTCTACCCATTCTGAAGCAGGCTTTGCTTTGCTGAAAAGGCATTCCTGATTTTAAGACAAGCATAATCCCTGCAAGAAATCCACCCCTTTGTTATGCCTCAAATTGGGTGACCAAAAGAGGAAAACTACCTGCAAAAATCCTTTTCTCACTGAATTTTCTGGATACAGCTCATTTGAAACAACTGGTTTATACTATGCTAAGAGATTTCAACATACCTTGTTCTTCAGGCCTGCCAACACCCCTCTAAAGACCCCTCTGCAAACAGACGTGTCCTTACTAAGCAGGTTTGAAGTAGCAAGATGATTGGCAATCTCTGCCAGCAATAGGAAACAAAAGGGAAGGCAAGAATATTGTTTGTTGCAGACTTCTTCAAGCACTTTTCTTACCGTGGAGGTTACACAGATATTCCCGCATCTTCATCACCATCTGTGATCTCAGCCGCAGGTTATGCTGCAACTGGAAGCTACGCAAGTCCAGGTAGCGATATTGCATCCGTAAGGCCTCCGATTTCTGGAGGTAAAAGATAATTAGGATTAAAAGACAAAATTCAAATTGCACATCCAAAGAAGCTGCTCCTAAAGCCACCGAAACAAAAGGAAAAGCTAAAAAAGGGTGCTGCTTTATTGCAGAGCCCACAACTCTCAGTCACTCAGAGTGCTTCCATGCATGACAATTATTTTAAAAAAAAACCCAAACCAGACAGACATTTACTGTGATAAAAGCTCAGGATTTCAGCCCTCCTTATTCTCAGTGCACTGTAGCAATCCTCCTTATGATTTTTAAGCAGAGAAGTGGCATCATACATAGATCTAAAGAAGCAACTAAATGGTGATCCATCCTTATTGCAGACAGGAAAACTAAAGCAGTGCAGATGATAGGAATTGCCCAGGACCTGTGACATGGAAGGGACAGGACACAGTTCTCCTGACTCTAATGCCTACGCATCAATCACAGTTTCAATGGCACAGAGTGTATCTTCAAGTAACAGTGATTCTTCTCCCACACCACAGAGACTGCACCAAAACTCAGTTCTTGCAAGACTGTGAGAGGAAGCAAATCCTCTGGTTGATGCTCCTTGTCCACTAAGACACCCTTGCCTTAAAACACAGCAGTGCATTGGCAGGTTCTGTTTCACTTTTGAAAAGGTAGCACAGCCTGACTGCTTTCACTCTTCCCTTCTTCCCTTTACCATCTGTTCTTACAGCAATATTTGAAAACCCTGTGCACTGGAGTCACTGAAGCCTTGTTTTCTGCTTCACTCTAATTAGAAATACACCCTTGAAGTTAACAAGCAGCACGTCTATTTTAATACCACAATTCCCCAAAGCAGAGCTGGGAGAGCCAGATGAAGCTCTCAGATGTTTTGCCATCACCCTTGGCAAATTCCCAATGTACTGAAAAAACCCACCATTTCGATGAAAAAATAAAAACCACTGACACCTTGACAAAATCCTTGATTTCAAAAGGGAGCTTCTTGCAGGAGTTTAGGATCTCTGCAGTCTCCACCTTCACTTCAATATCCCCTGTTGGCATTTTCTGGAGCAAAAAGGCAAGAAAAAATTAGATTCAAAACTCAGGGAAAGCAATTGGATAAAATGCAGCTTGTGAGGAGCTTCTCAGAACTTCCAGTTCTGAATACCGGTTCCCAAATTAGTTTTCTTTTTCTTAAATCCCAAGGGAGGACAGTTTCCCTCACTTAGCTCTGTGCCACAAAGACCACTTGATCCTACAGAACTCTTCCTATTTACCAGGGGCAAGTAAATATAATCTTCCATTAAAACATAAATAAATAAAATAAATCAAAGCATTGCTTGAAGCCTGCATTCTTCACAGACACTCATAAGTGGTCAGAGTGAAGAAAAACCACAGTCCTAAATCCAGGTTCTCTTTTTAGTGATGGGATACGTACAAACCCAATAGATTGATCTATAGCTGATTACAATGAGAGCTGAGGAATGCACAACAGCTAAAATTTATTCAACCTCTCTTTCCTATACAATGAGAACAGGAAAATCTATTCTAAGTGAGAAACAGGTCATCACATCTTGTGAAACTTGAGATGACAATAATTTCTTTCCCTTGAAAATAAGTATCTCAATTACACTTCAAAGCCTACACGTTACCCTTCCAAAGGGCTGGAATACAATTTAATTTGTGGGTGTCTAATGGCCCTTGAGGTTTCTCTTACATGTCAGGCGAGTTATTTCACCTCACGTGATCTGAGGGCAGGCTGTAACACACCCAGAGTCCACAGCAAACCACCACAATCCCACTATCCAGTGCCCTTTTACCACAAGGAATAAAAGCCCTGAGAGACTCCAGTATCCTCACCGGATTCTCCTGCCCTGGGGGCCGAGGGGACACAACTCCAGTCACTCGCACAACAGACTCCACTGGGGCGTTGGACAAGAGCTTCTTCACATGGGAATGTGCCTGCAAGAAGATGGCAATGTCTTGGAGAAATTCAAAGATGAGGACAAACGCACCCTACTCAAGGGTCTCATTTCACTCCTCATAACCCAGAGGGCACAGCATTAGTCTCTGCTGCAGCACCAGGTTAGGGCCGTCATAAATCACGCTTAAATCTCACTGTGGGTCAGAGCACTCTGTCTGACCAAGTCCCTCATTCTGCTCTTCAAAGTCTGCTGGACCTAAGCTACCGATGGAGAAACAAATAATGGAGACCTGTATTTTGGTAGCACTTACCTCATCCTGTGGAATGATGATCTGGGTCAGTCCCTGGAAATCCCTCAAAACCAGGAACAGGCCTTGTCTGATCCATGAAAAACACAAAAGGAAAAACATTTCTCTTAAGCATCCAGTAGTCTTCTGCTTTTTAAGCCAAAGCATACAGCAACCAGCTGCTTTCTGGACCTTGTGGCTAATATCAAAGCACTTCCAATGAATGTACATACAGGTAACATTTCCCACATTGGAATCTAATCTCAACAATTCCTTTCATATTTCACCCAGCCACAGACAAACAATGTGCAAATAACCAGGAGAGGCAGGATTTTAATCTGAACATTAATCCATATAGCAACAGGGATTCTGAGCACATGCACTTTCATGCTGGGAAACATCGTTCAGGTAAACACATTTAGATGAGTAATAAAACTAAAGTTCACATGGATGCAGAAAAAAAAAGCCCAACCACAAAACAAGAACACTGGTCCCATAAAAAGTTTCACATGAGCCATTCAACACTCCTAGACCCAGAATCACAAATCTTGATCTCTTCAGCAGCAGCAGTGACAGCTCCCATTGTACTTGACCCATGAAGAAGCTGCCACATGGAACATGCTCTGGCTGTCTTTAAAAGCAAGAGCACAGCAATCGCATTGCAATAGTCCTAACTCTTGTTTCCTGGAACTCCATCCCCATCTACTCAAAGATGAGATGCTCAGGACCTCCTATAAAAAAACCTCCACGCAGACCATCACTGCAGAACAATGCTGGATAAAAAACAGCCTGTCTGGACTGCAAAATGCAAAAAGGCAACTTTTGATACCGATAAACTTCAAAGTCACAGGACCTATGTCCATTTTACAAGCACATACCCAGGATAAGAGCATTTTGGAGCACAGTCCATGCAGTTTGCAGACAAGCTTTTCACCCTACATTTAAAAAATCCTATGTATAGCTCCTTTTGGAGTGATTATATCACATCTCCGCTATCAGCCTCTTGGAATTAACAATTCATTCCCCGCTTACTACCTTTGCTTAATATTCCTTTTTTAAGTAAATCTTGCATATTTTATAATTAAATCATTAGATGTTTTAGTTGAAAAGATAAACAATATTGTTTTCTTAAAATTTAGGGACACTATAAAAAAGAAATTATTTGCTCACAGCTGTTAGAATCACTGTAAATATACTATTACTGGTTTCCTCCTACATAAGAGTAACAATATTTAGGCTTGACATTAGGAAGAAGTTCTTTACTGAGAGGGTGATTGGCCATTGGAATGCGCTGCCCGGGGAGGTGGTGGAGTCACCGTCCCTGGAGGTGTTTAAAGGGAGATTGGATGAGGCTCTTAGTGCCAGGGTGTAGTTGATGAGCAGGAGTAGGTGTAGGTGTTGGGTCATAGGTTGGACTCGATGATCTCAAAGGTCTTTTCCAAACTTATGATACTCTGATACTGTGACACTGTAATATTTAATTGCTTTATAGTGTCGCAATGAGCATCAATTAATATTTGTATGAAACTCAAATTTTAAACCTAGCACAGCTCTCACAACCCAAAGCATAAAAAGTGTTTGAATCCAGGCCTAGCGCCTGGATTTGCCAAATGAGCATCTCCATTTTCACCTTGGCTCACATTTTACCTTTGATACTGAATCCATCCGCACAGCGTGACCTGCTGTCCCACGTGAGCAGACCGCAGCTCTCCACAAGTGTTGGTGCGAGTGATGAAACTATTGAAGTCTTGAATAAAAATAATAAATTCTGTTGGGACTTTTGCAGACAAGCAAGACAACGCAGTTACAGAATTCACACACACCCCAATTTAGACATATACTAATATATTACTCATTATAACCTGAGACAATTGGCACAAGATGTTAGGAAACAAATCTGACATGGAATTACTCTAAAGAATCTTTTAAGAGGAACTATGTATTTGTCTCCGTCAAACTTCCACACACAAATCTGAACATGGTCTTGGTGCAAACTGTTGCCCTGCAAATTTCAGGGACAAGAGAAGGGAAAGCTGCAGCTCAGTCCTGAGGAACACTGGGAATTCCACATTTGAATCTGGAAGACACAGCAGAAGTGGGCTTGACAAGCCAAGACTGAACTGACTTACACCCACTGACACGCACCACGTGGGTGTAAACTGAACAGCTTTCTGCAGCCCTTCCACGGACTCCAGCGTGCCTGGCATCATGACTTGATTATAAAACCAGGCCCACCGTTCAGAAGAGAATAGAATCGTTTAGATTGGAAAAGACCTTTAAGATGATCAAGTCCAACTGTGAATCCAACGCTGTCAAGTTCACCATGGAACATGCCAGAGTTTCAGTTTGCAACAAGAAGACTGACGCTATCACCTATGCATATAATTATATGGATTAATCTCCTCTGTTGCCTTCACGATGGCCTTTATTAATTAAGAGAGCAGAGGGCGTGAAGGTTTGTTTTCCAGCCACAGCAGGCACTCAGCTACCCCTGTGTGCTACACAAGGAAGAGGGTCAAACGGAAAGTAAACGCTCAGGCAAAAATAAATGAGACAAATCGGTTTTGAAACACTTTGAACCTCAATTCACTGCGAGAAGCCAAACACCCAATGAAACATGATTTGGAGAAGACATTTAAAGAGCGATTCGTGGGAAGTAATCCACTGCGAGTGCCGTTACCCTCCAGGGCAGGCGACTCCGACCCAGGTCCTCACCTGGAGCCAGCGGAGCGGGGGCAGCAGCCGCCCGGTGCAGAGCTCGCCCGCAGCGCGGCCGGGCCAGCGCTCGCAGCAGGCAGGGCAGGGCCATGGCACAGCCTGGGGCACACAGAGGGCTGCGGCACCGCTGCCAAAGCGGGCACACGGGAACGGAACCGCCAGCTCCAGCCCCGGGCCCCCGGCCCCTCAGGACTCCCAACGCCTCAGGGTCCCCTCCAGCCCCTCAGGACCCCCCTTCCTGGCCCCTCAGCCCCCCAACCCCGGCCCCTCAGGACACCCCTCCCTGGCCCCTCAGCCCCCCCGGCCCCTCAGGACCCCCCTCCCTGGCCCCTCAGACACACCAACCCCGACCCCTCAGGACCCCCCTCCCTGGCCCCTCAGCCCCCCCGGCCCCTCAGGACCCCCCTCCCTGGCCCCTCAGACATCCCAACCCCGGCCCCTCAGGACCCCCCTCCCTGGCCCCTCAGACATCCCAACCCCGGCCCCTCAGGACCCCCCTCCCTGGCCCCTCAGACATCCCAACCCCGGCCCCTCAGGACACCCCTCCCTGGCCCCTCAGCCCCCCCGGCCCCTCAGGACCCCCCTCCCTGGCCCTTCAGACACCCCAACCCCGGCCCCTCAGGACCCCCCTCCCTGGCCCCTCAGACACCCCAGCCCCGGCCCCTCAGGACCCCCAACCTCGGCCCCTCAGACACCCCAACCCCGGTCCCTCAGGACCCCCCTCCCTGGCCCCTCAGACATCCCAACCCCGGCCCCTCAGGACCCCCCTCCCTGGCCCCTCAGACACCCCAACCTCGACCCCTCAGGACTCCCAACCTCGGCCCCTCAGGCCCCCTCCCCGGCCCCTCAGGACCCTCAGATCCGCCCCCACCCCCAGCCCTTCGAGCCCCCACCTGATCCCGAACCCCAGGCCCAGCCCAGCCCAAGTCCCATCTTTGCGGGATCCTGCTGCCCCGGAGGGCAGGGCAGGGCAGGGCAGGACAGGGCAGGGCAGACCGCGGCAGAGCCCCCCCCTCAGCTCAGCAGAAGCCACCTCCCCTCACCCTAAGCCGCGGCGGAGCAACTGGACCCCCCCCCCCACTTCCTCCCTGCCCCACTTCTGCCCGGCACCAATATGGCGGCGGCACTCCCATCACGGCCACGTTCCCTTTACCCCGCTTCCGCCCGGCACCAATATGGCGGCTACACTCAGCTCACTGCCTCCTTCGTCTTGCCCTACTTCCGCCCGGCACTAACATGGCGGCGGCAGCGGCCGGCGCGCCGCGGGGGCTGTCGGGAAGACGTTCAAACGACGCGCGCCGGGGAGCGGCCATGGCGGCGTCGGAGGCTACGGGTGGGGCGGCGCGGGCCCTGCCCGGGAACGCCGGGCGGCTGTCGCGGGGACCCTCCTTCGGGAGGGCGCACGGGAGACTCGGGTGCAGCCCCAGCCGGCTCTTCCCGCTAGCGGCGTGCTCACAGGTAGGGCCAGGGGGGCGGCGGGAAGCGGAAGGGGATGGGAAGGGGGAATAGGGGAAGGGGAAAGGGAAGAGGGAAAGGGAAAAGAAAGGGGAAAGGGAAGAGGAAAGCGGAAAAGGGATGGGGAAAGGGAAGAAGGAAGGGGAAAGGGAAGAGGGAAGGGGAAAAGGGATGGGGAAAAGAAAGGGGAAGGGGAAAAGGGAAGAGAGGAAGGAAAAGGGCGGAAGGGGAAAAGGGAAGAGGAAGGGGATGGGGAAAGGGGAATGGGAAAAGGGAAAGAGATGGGGAAGGGGAGGGTGGAGGGACCATCCCCTTCCAAGCACCAGCGAGGGTCCCTGTCTGTCCCCTTCGGGGCGCCGGCAGAGGAGGGTGTGCTGTTCCCCTCCAAGCACCAACAGGCGTTGGGGTCCCGTCCCTCTCGGAGCACTGGGTGGGGGTGTCGCTCCCCGAACCCCTCCAAGCACTGCCGGGGGTTGGGGGGTCCCTGCCCCATCCCATCCCAGCTCCCTCCCCACCGCCAGCCCTGCTGAGGCACAGGGCCCAGGTGCCCCCAAACCATCTCATGAGGTTTCATGTGATTTTCCTCATTTTTCTACCAAGGAAAGCGAAGATCCCCAGAGAACAGCGTTTCTCCTGCGCAAGCAGTGGAGCTTGTACAGCGTGACCCCTCTGTACAGGTTCTCCGACGCTCACCTGAAGGCCTACGCTCGGCTGCTCAGCGCTGCCATTGCTGCCGAGAAGCAGAAGGGCTTGGCCTTGGAGGTCGGGGCTGAGCTGGACGTGGGCATCAAGGTGGCCGTCTCCAGCCTCCCCGAGCTGAGAGGCAGCGACCAAGACCAGGCTGCGATTCTGGTGCAGGTAAGGAGCCTTCCTAGCAGTTCTGTAATGGTAATCAAGACTTGCGTTTCACAAATTGCTTTTGCTATCATAAAATACCCTGTCTCTTCTAAAAAACACTCTACCTCTATGGAACAACTCCTGTAGTATCTGCTGAGGTTTAATGAAAGTGAGTTCTGTCTTTTTTTAACGCTGACAGAACATCTCATAGGCAATGTTTAAGTTTCATTGCATTTCATTCAGCTCTTCGATGAGCTCAGAGTAAGGCCACACGGAGCAATCCCTTTCTAATTTTTCAGTTCAACAGTCAATTTCTTGCAGGAACTCAGGACAGGTTATTTAGCTTCCTACCTCCTGGCTGTAGCTCGAGTCCAATTAGTGTTTCTGAAATGCTTTGCCTCAAGTGAAAGCTGCTGCTGGGATGCCAAGTTCAGCGTGGATGTGGCTGTACGATGTACTGTGGATTGGCTCTTCTTAGGTAGCATAAGCCCAGATTTCAGAACTGCTCCTAATGAAGTAAAAAGTGCTTTTCCTGCTGTTTTCAACAGAATTGCACACATCTTTCAGGGATGTAATGACTAAGACGGAATTTTATGAGCTTTACAGAAAAGAATGTTGCATGCGATGCCCTGAGAAAAATCTTTACCAAACATTTGAAATTATAAAACATCCTTCGGCTTCAAAAAGTTAAATCCTTCTTTTCCCTCTCCCAGCTTTTGTCGAGATCACCATCCTCCCAAAAAAATTCAGAAAAGAAACTGATATGGTCAGGCTGCTTCTGCTGCGTGTCTGGATATGATTTTCTCAAAAACGTGCCAGAGGGCTTCACCTGTTTACCTCTGTTTCTTGCTAACGGCGCAGAGAGTTACACGTCTATTGTTGGAAGCTGGTTTCAGAAGACTTTTGACTGCTGCTTCCGCCGTTTAGCTCTCAGCCCTCTCAATCTCAGCTGGATGGCTGCGATGTGGACTGCATGCAATGTGGACAAAACCGTGTCTGCCACGGAACTCGTCTTCTCTGTCCCCCGTCTGCCCCACCCTCTGGATATTTCCTATGCCATTCATTCAGAGGATGCAACAGCCCTGTGGGACTCAGTCCAAAAAACTCCAGGAGAGATCACTCAAGAAGAGGTGGATGTCTTTATGGACTGCCTGTACTCTCACTTCCACAGACACTTTAAGATCCACTTGTCAGCTACAAAACTGGTGAAAGTGTCCACAGCGATTGCCTCAGCACACTGTGAGGGGACTGTGAAGGTGAGGTTTTAAGTAATATTGTCCTAACTAACGCTGGACAAATAAAATAGTTGTACTTGACTAGAAATGCCTTACTCTAAAAAAATCAGAGTTTCGTGTTTCTTATGCATTATTTCCTACAAGAAGTTAGTTAAACTCTCAGCTTTCATTATTCATAATTAGTGCTGGACCAGCTATCAATAGTCCTTTACTACTGTATTGTAGTAGAAGCTTTTAACCCTTGTCTTGGTCTAGAAAGAAGCGTATTAGCTGTGATATCAACAGGAAAGTTTCTTTGCCCGTTTGCCCAAATATAGGCTTAAAAATCCCCAAAACCTTAAAATGAAGTTGATTGGTTTTCTAGTATTGCAGCTATCAAAATACAGACAGAAGGCATTTTTAATTAACCCGCTATATAAAAACCTGACATGTGGGTAAGCTGAGAGACAACAGATGACCTTAAGAGTCAAAGCCTCTTGCTTAAAGCTTCTATTGCAACCCTTTTGATAAAGATGCTGGCCTGCATACAGAGGTATTGATAATGTGTTTTAAAACCATCAAGGATTAATCCTTCCTGAAGTTTCTTCAGGCAATGCAATATGGTCTTCAGAATTAAAGAACAGTTGGTGTAAATGCAGTCACTTATGTGTTTTGTCTGTGATGCACTGACTGCATTGTTCTGGGTACAGAAGGAAAGTTAGGGGCTACAGTAGGGACCCCACTCCTGCACCTCTTGCCTGGAGCGTGAGTTCATCAAAGAAAAGAAAACCAAGCTTTGCTGGGAAGCATCTCTTAAGAATTTCAGGCTTTGGTAGGACAATTGCAAACCACAAAGAGTTAGTGCTCCATTGCCTAGTTTTACCTGTAGGCATTTAAAAGTGGCTTGAAACGAGTGTTTTTGTTGCAGGTAAATAAGCACAAGAGACTCAAGTGAATAAGCCTTCTGTAGAAGGGTTCTCTTCTGGAAAGTGTGTTGTGTAAATCCAGTTATAGCTCTTCCACAAGGAATAATGAGGTCAAGTCAGACATATGGGAAAATACATTTAAGGAAACTGGCATAGCTGCCTTCCTACAGAAGAAGGGAGATCTCGGCTCCTTTGGCTGTGCTAGGATTATCACCTTCCAAAAAGCTGGAGTAGAAGCGGAGCATTTCTCAAGTACCACACTTCACACGGGACACAGGGCTCTGAAAAGAGCAGCATGTAGGTGTTTGTGTGTTCTCCATACCCAGGGCCCAAAGAGCAATAAAGGTACATTGTAAAGAACAGAGAAGCTGACTTGGAAGTTTGTTTCAAGCCATTTAAGTGTATGGATATCTGGCAACTGCAATTTTTGTTTTGGTGTACTTTTTCTTTCTTACAGTTTCTACAAAGCCAACACCTAAGGGGCGTGCTGATGCTACTGACGGAACTAGCAATCTCTCAGATAGAGTGAGAGTCACCTCAGCAAATCCTCATGCTGAAAAGGCTCAAGGCTGGAAGATGTATGCTGAGAAACCGACTGGAAACTCACTCCTGCAGCATCTTCTTTCCTTTCATGTGGGCTGTCCGAAGCTGGACACCAGCTCCTGCACTCAACCCCGTAACTCGCTGTCATGCACAGCAAAGACAAGTGGACATTTTGCCCTGGAGAAGGGCTGCAGCACAAACTTCTAACAGGATCTTAAGCACCTTTGTTTTATCATTGTCACTGTTTATGTGTAGATTCTCAGCCTAAGAGGAGAAACTTTGCAAATTCTTGGATGCAACTTACTGACAGGTATTTCTGTTTCAAACAGCAAGTTGGTTTTCACTTAACTAGGCAGCCTAAGCTGTACAGACCTCGGCCCTATTGAAACCACCACAGCTCCTGGGCCAGTCAGGCACACCTCAGACAGGGTGCAACGCTCTGCACCCCAGGGCAGAACAGTTCATGTTCCAAGCTTCGTTTCTAGCTTCCCAAGGTCATGAACTGTTGATTTGCAAAGAGCATGAGACCAACAATGCACTGTGTGCGCAGCCTGTTGGTCCTCTCAGACAAGTTAATAAGAAATTGAGGTCTGGGTATAAGCTATTTTCCATGGTTTGCCTGATATTTGTTGTCTTACATTGTAATCTTGTAGGCCAGAGACGTCTCAGAGTTGGAAGCCCTACAATTACGTACTAGATCTCTCCCTTCTGTAGCAGGTAGGAGTTCAGAGAGCTGGTGCACAGCACCTGCCTAGAGCTTAAACAAGCAAAAAGGATGTAGTATGTACTTTGTGTTATGATTTTTATATTATAGTGACAAATAAAGAAAATATTTGCCATTTCTTGCCAATAGACTCATCTTGAGCAAATTCAAGACCACCTCTGATATACTTGGGTGGTGCTTATTTCCAACTATAGCTTACCCCACTAAATGACTGTTACCTATTAACTAATTCCGTGAGCAGCAAAATTCAAAGCCGTTTCCTATACAGTTCACTTCAATAGCTTTGCACTTGTGCAGTGTCTCTGAGGTCTGAGTTTGTGCTCTGACCTTCCCCCTCAACAGGGATGCAAGTTGTAGGATTTATAATTTTGGGATTTGTCAGCTGTCACTAAAACAATTTGTTTTCTCTCCAGCACCATGCAAACTTGTAACTGCCTAACATGACATAATTGCATGCCCAATTTATTTTAATAATCTACTTCTAGATCATGTTTACTAGTTAAAGATGGATTATTTTTGTGTTTTAAGGTTGCAGTTCCCCTCACTCCAAGAAGGACACTGAGGGGCTGGAGCGCGTCCAGAGAAGGGAACGAGGCTGGGGAGGGGCTGGAGAACAAATCCTGTGAGGAGAAACTGAGGGACCTGGAGCTGTTCACCCTGGAGAAGAGGAGGCTGAGGGGAGACCTCATCCCTGTCTGCAACTGCCTGAAAGGAGGCTGTGACGGGGTGGGGGCTGGGCTCTTCTCCCAAGTGACAGTGATGGGACGAGAGGAAATGGCCACAAGTTGCACCACGGGAGGTTTAGACTGGACATGGGGAAGAATTTCTTCCCTGAAAGGGTGGTCAGGGATTGGCACAGCTGCCCAGGGAGGTCACAGAGTCGCCATCCCTAGAGGTGTTTAAAAGACAGGTGGATGAGTTCCTTAGGGACGTCGTTTAGTGGGTAGACAGGCACAGTTTGACTCGATCTCAGAGGTCTCTTCCAACCTTAGGCTTCTAAGTGTTAACTCCTACTCTGGTAGGATCGGCTAAGCAACCTCCTGAAGGTCGTGACAGCTCCGCAGCTGTTTAAACAATGAGTTCTGGTGCTTTAGTCTCCTTTTATGAAACATTTTACATAAAGTTTGCTATCTCAATTCAGAGGAACAGTGGGTAAAACATAAATAGTCTCATAGAGCCTCTTTTAACCTCTTCCTCTCCTGAAGAACACAGACCAATAGCATGTGAAACTGCAGAGGAGGAGGTGTATGGACTACAACCCTACTCAGCTTTCCAAGGTGGTGCTTTACTGGACATGTGTGTACTACAGCCTGGATGTACAATATTACTAACAGAAAAGGCTACTTGATTCTCTTTTTTCACAAGCTTACCAGCACAGGGGAGTATGGCCCATGTTGGTCAGGTTAGGAAGATGCTATCTTCCAGAAAAAAAAAGTTTTAAGCCAGTTCTTCTGGATCTGAAAAAAAAACCACCACACCCCAGCAGCCCTGTCGCACAAACTATACACATGTATAGTTCACTGCTTTCACCCAAAGGAACAAACAAAGAACAGCATAGAAGAAATTTATTAACATAGCACTATTTATACAAGTTACTCATGCTAGAAAAAAGCATAAACGATACATGTAAACATTTGTTTACAGAATACTTGTTCTCCTTGTAAAGGTGCAAATGATCTTCATATGTAAACACAAGAATACCGACCTTTAGGGGAAAAAGGCTTTTAAAAAAGTTTTAATGACCCATTTATTTATTACTGTAGTGTAATTTTTACTATATTCAAGCACATTAAAATGCTGAGTTACATGAATCAAACTATGAAGTTAAGAAACTTAAGATGTCAGCACTACCTTTTTCATCTCGAGAATTTACAGTCCTCGTACTCTTCCAAAATCTGATTTAGTAAGGTCCAGAGTTATAATCAGGTGCAAAAGGCCATCCTTTCATAGTAGGCAGACACCAAATAGAAACCTACCAGAATCTCTGAGTCAACCAGAGTTTCCCCTTCCTCTCCCCCCACCCCTGGCTGCCCCCACAGCCACCGGAACGTGGCAGCTGCAGAGCCAGCAGTCCCTCCCCTCCAAGCTCTCTGTGAGCCTCACACCTTTTCTCGTTCTAAACACAGGCAAAGCGCTTAAAAACACTAGAAGGGAGGGTACCACCTCATCACGGGCAGTGGTTTACAACAGAAATTCTGAAGACACAGGCAGGGAGGCAGCTACGATGATGCTGGTCTAAGCTTTTTCCAGGAGCTGACTGTGGGTCTGCTGTTCCAGCCAGAACTTGGGAAGTGAGGGCTGATCCAGGCCAGCCAGAACTAACAGACGGTACCCGCGTCCCAGACTCAGACAAGAACCAGCATCGAGTGGGCAACACGAGAAAAAGGTTTTTATAAATAAGCAACGACTAGTTGGTTCTGGGTTCACAGAGAGAGGAGGGGAGAGACAAAAGCCCAAGTTTTGTACAGTAAAAAGGCATCGTTTGAAACCCTTTTCACTCTCACCGTTTTTGGGCGCTTCCCTGCTTCAGTCTGCAGATGAGAATTCCAGTTCTACCTCCTGCCCCCAGCAAGACTGAACAGATACTCAGGGCACCCATCCTCACAGCTCTCCTGTACTCTGAGAGACCCTAAAACACCACAAGAGTTGGAACCACAATAGCTGACAGGCCATAGCCCTGCCCTTAACCACCAGCTTCTCAAAACTCCAGTTGCACATACATATATATAAAATCCATATATATATATGCACACATATATATGTATATAAAAAGCTGGAATTATCGCTGTGAGCAATACAAAGAAAATACTTGGTACAAATTAAATGAAAAAATAAATATACTCTGTGCACAGAAAAGCTTCTGTACAAAGGTGGCACCTTGCAGGTCAAGTACTGTTTTTGAAGCTCTCTGTAAATAAGGCAAAAGCAATGTTTTCTGTATCACTTTCCTCTTTCGCCCACCACACAGTTGCCAAATCCACTGCTCACAGCAGGAGGGAAAGAAGCAATCCCTCCTCCTTGCCAGACTCCCAGTACAGCCCGTGGTCTCTACATCAGCATCGTTTACGCTACAATAACTTTTACAGTTTGGTTTATTCAAAAGTGTCGACTATTTAGAAAAATTATGGACATAAGCAACACCTCTACTTTTGTCCAGTGGTTCCGCGGAGTCTGACAACGTGGTCTCCCATTGGGCACGCTCTCACAGAAGCCATTTTTATAATTCCATAGAAAGAGTCACCGGCAAAGAGTTACATTGGATCTAGACCGTTCATACTAGAGCTGCAAAGAGGTCCAGTGTCAACAAGTCTCTTCAGTTTTTCTAGGAATGAGAACCAAGGGGTCTCCCTCCCTTTGGCTGCTTACCATATATGGGATTCACAGTGTGTCATTTTGATAACACCTACTCCTCCTCCCAGCCGCCGATAGTTCATCCCACCGTACAACCTGCAAAGACAAGGTTTTGGTGGTCACACCAGTTCAGCTCCTTGGTACAGTTACCATGAGAAAGACTGAACGAGCCCTTGTAAGCACAATTACATCATCATTTACCCCTGGTTAAAGTGGACCACAACAAGTATATTGTATATACTAACAAAGTAAACATCTGGTTTTGTTCATGATTTTCTCTCTCAAAACACAACCACTTCTTGGTTTGACACCACAGGGTTCTGTTACTCGAGTAACCACTTGCTTTCTCCCTCTCTTGTGATGTGCAAGATAGAAAAGAACTTCACAGGCTGTAGCTGAGCTTGAGTTACACTTTGGGTAATGCAAGAGCAAGGATAGGTTTGCTACTTAAAATTCAACTAATTTTTTATATTTTTAATACCCTAAATTTAACTGATCCAATGAAGATGTAACACAACCCAAGCACCATCTGTTTCTCCACAATGTTACTGAAACGGTGCCTGCATTTCATACAAAATCTGATCCCTATAGACTCCAGCATCCTACTCGCTTCAGCTGCATATTCCCCTCTGTGCCCCTCAAGTCTGCTGGCAGAAACAGGAGAAGCAAGTTCTTCAAACAACTCCTACCAAGGCAATTTGTTAAACCCAAATTGAATCGGGCTGCACAAATAAAAATATCCTTTGTATAGCAAAAGTACAGCAAAGGAAGGAAAGAAGACCACAGATGTTGATCAGCTTTATCGAATTCAGTGAAAAAACCCACAAGTTAGTACCTTGAACCTCCTAAACTTCTGTGAATGTCAGCCCAGGCAGTAAACTCCTAATTCCAGATGTCTTGTTATTGTTACCATCACTGGATGGAGATGAAACCATTCAGCTAAGGAATGTGAAGTACTGCTCTCCACTTAAGTGGTTTTCTCAGCAGTTCAACTCAACAAACAAGAGGAAATTCCTTCACTGCTTTTTATGACATCTCAGAAAAAAAAGGGTTAATCTACTAGCATTACTAGGCTGGAAGAAAGGACATCAATTCCTTTCTGTTCTCCACCCCTGCCAGATCCCTAAAGCAGCAAGAACACAGACAGGGGCTTGAAGTTTTATGCTGATTAGATTTGAAAAATTGCTTTCAAGTGTAGTTACGACTAGAAAAGAAACAAGAAAAATAATCTTTCTGCTCAGTACACATTTTTTGATTGGTAATTTTTTACTGTTTCTTTAAGCTTGTCAATCAATCAGATGAAATTCTAATTGCTGTCTTGCAGGTTTAAAGGGGAAGAACATCATATATACAAAGTGCCTCCACGAGGATCTGGAAAGCAGAGCCTTAGCTTGAAAGCAACAAAAAACGAGTAGGCTGAGTTCTATATCCTGTCTCTGAGCTCCTTCTGCTAAGGGCAAGCTTAGCTCTATTGGGAAGCAGAAGAGACTCTGCCCAAAACAAATAATAGGGAGTTATCTCTCTCCATGCGGTCCATTGTTGTTATGTCCAAAAGCAGCACTTCAAAATCAAACTATGATTTCATATCACTTGCTACCCAACAAGCCTGCCAAATTTTCTCTGGGTCTGAATAACCCACCCATACACCATTTTCCTACCTGAAAAAGATGTAATGAGACCTCATTCATTGTTAGTTAAATCTGTTGGGATACTCGAATGGGATAAACTATGGAAAACTCACTCCAATTTTACTTAAAGGTCTTTTCCAACCTTATGATACTGTGATACTGTGAAAATGGAGTCAATGGCTGGAATTCAAGCAGAAATCTGCAAGAAAACATTCCTCAACTGCCTGCTACTCCCATAGTTACAGATATGCGGATGCCACAAGTAAACAGTATATTGGGATGTTTTTCAAAACGTGATTCTCTTCCTTACACTTTCCTGCAAGCCAAGAAGCCACCATGTGAACACGATGCTGCCTACTACACGCAAGTCCCTCGCTCTGGGGTACATCACATTTCTGACTTGGCTGGGACAGCTCTGGCTGGGTGGCAGCTACAGCCGGAAAGCACTACGGGATTGTTTCAGAAACTGAAGTTACCTCCACGTGTTGGCATCTGGATCAAACACCTCAATGGTCTTCAAGTACGTTGTGCCATCAAAACCCCCCACTGCCATCAGCTGCCCATTCACCACTGCAAGGCCAACCTGCAAACAACCAGCATAGACAGAAGCTATTTATTGGGGATGTCCTGAAAAGAAGGGCTGAAACAAAAATACCAATAAAAGGAGTTAATAAGCTTGTTAGGGAAAAGGCACTGTGCAGTAGAGGTGGGGGTAGGACAAATAAAATAGCCTAAAACCTAACAAGACAATGAAAAATTAAATATTTGTCTCAATATTGAGAATCTCTTACAGAAAAAGCAGATTCCCCTTATTACCAGCTACAAGAACTAGAACTTCTTGTATGGTAACAGATACACAAGAACCTAAGCCTTTATCAGCCACAAAATTATGTCCTGGACTGAAATTCTTCACCAGGTGTGACAGGCATGCACAAGAATATCTACCAGCCTACAGCCCGGAACACTTGCTTGAATGAGAACCACATGAAAGCCCCTCACCTGCTTCTCTTGAGCTGGGCCTTGGACCATCTGTAAGCACCTTGGCCTCCAGACTTTCTATTTTATCTTTCTGCTAAAGCACCAAACCACTGAAATCTCAAACAGTTCTGTAATTTAGGAAGATCACTTCTAGTGAAAACATCTCGTGGCATAACAGAAAAAGTTCTTTACTGAGAGGGTGACTGGCCATTGGAATGCGCTGCCCGGGGAAGTGGTGGAGTCACCATCCCTAGAGGTGTTTAAGGAGAGACTGGATGAGGCACTTAGAGACATGGTGGAGTTGACAAGTAGGAGTAGGTGTAGGTGTTGGGTCATAGGTTGGACTCTATCTCAAAGGTCTTTTCCAACCTTATGATACTGTGATACTGTAAAAAAGACAAGAACACAACGTAAAATGGTTCTTGTTTTGGCTTTGAAGAAGTTAAAAAACTCAGGAGGGCTTCAGATCCTGCTGCATCTGTTCTGCAGTTTCTACAGAAGGCAAATAGTGTGAATGTTGGGATTGTCCTACACAGGGAGAGGAGTTGGACTCAATGATCCTTGTGGGTCCCTTCCCACTTGGGTCATTCTATGATTCAACTATCGAAGCAAATCATGAGAAGTTAATGGCCAATCAGTAACTAAAAAGGAGAGTGTTTGATAGTGCACTATATGTGTGAGGATGGAAATAAAACGTACTCCCTGTCCCCAAACCCAGTTGCTCAAATTGTAATTCATACTTGCATCATCAGACACTGAAATACTAACATACAGACAGAATTTATCCACTCTTTACTATATAATCCAGTACCCAATGACAAACATTCATAACATTTGGATCTGCCCAAGCACAATGACTCCCTAAAACACTGTGTTCATCTTTGCTTCACGTGTCTACAGAGAACAGGAAGATTAGCAGTTGATGGGAACACGCTGTCACATCCCATACTCACAGCACTCAGTGAAGAGAGGCGACATCCTAAGTGAAAGCCCAGAACCCTTGTTCCCACACATCACAAGGCAATGAAAAGACTTTACTAAAAGTTTGCATCTAAACACATGCTTGCCCAGATTCCCAGCTCTCTCTTCTGGGCAGGCAGGTGTGTTCACTTCCTAATTCATCCGAGGCACATTGCAGGATGAGAACCAGATATTAATTTTTATACTGTTCTGTCATGCCAAGTATGGCTCCTTCACCAAGTAAAAAAATAAAGTACACCTCTGTTACAGCCTAAGTAGTTGACTCAGTAGGAGGAACCAAAACTACTAAAACAAAGACCCTCAAATGACAATTTCCCCACCCTCAGGCATGTTTAACTGCTTTAATCTGGAAGGGGAAGATTTAGATTTAGACATTAGGAAGAAATTCTTCACAATGACAGTGGGGAGGCCCTGGGCCAGGTTGCCCAGGGAAGCTGTGGCTGCCCCATCCCTGGAGGTGCTCAAGGCCAGGTTGGATGGGGTCTTGAGCAGCCTGGGCTGGTGGGAGGTGTCCCTGCCCCTGGCAGGAGGTGGAACTGGATGGGCTTTAAGGTCCTTTCCAACTCAAACTGTTCCGATTCCACATTAACCAGTTGCCCGTGTCATGACACAATCACCCTTTCACTCTCTAGTCTTGCTAAAGAGCTTGGACTTTTTGCAAACCTTTCCCCTCACAAAGAGAGGCGAAAAGCACAGATGAAGCAAGAAGAAAACCTCACAAGATGATTCCCTGCTCTCACCACATGCTTATGTAGAGCAGACAAGCAAATCAAGCCAAACTCACTCCACTCCGGCGGGATGTCATGGCCACAACAGGAGACCACTGGTTCGTTCGAGGGTTGTATCTCTCAGCGCTGCTGAGCTCTGTCGTATCATCTCTGCCTCCCACAGCATATATCATGTCTTGGTACACTGCACAGCCCAGGTGCTTCCTCCTCGTCCCCATAGGTGCAATTGTGTGCCAGCGGTTCTCCTGGGGATTGTAGCGTTCCACTGCAGAGGAAACGACACATCTTTGGACAACAGGGCTGGCAGGCAGTGGGGGTGAGCACCTGTGAACCTGCATCCAAAGTACTGCTCAATCTGCAAAGACACTGCAATTTCCACACACCAATAATACTATGAACCAGTTTGTCACCTCTCACTCTAATGCTTTTCTTCTACAGAAGACTTGGTGTTCTCTCTCCTGTCCTACAAAGTCAATCACATTCAGTACCATCACTCAGGAGTGAGCTGGCAATGCTACAAAACTGTCCTGCATTACCATCTTGCAGTAGTTTTACCTTTGGCACCTTCCTACAACAGGAAAGGGCTACTGCAGGAAAAAAGATGTGCTTGTTCATTTGCATAACAATTGCAAAGTATTGTATTCAGGGCACTGCCAAATGCAGCATCAAGAAAGAAAAAAAGGACACAGAACGAGGTAACAGGGGCTCACAAGCATGGAGAGTCAATTATTGTATGGCAAAAGTCGTATTTAAAGAAGAAAAGACAAAGCAAGCTGATCACTAAGATATTCAACAGCCATCCGGGGACACTAAGGACAAACAGGCCCGTGACAAGTGCTGACAGCAGAAGGCGTACCAGTATTGAGAGGGGAAGTCCCATCAGAGCCTCCCACAGCATAGAGGAACCCCCCTAGCACAGCCACTGCAACTCCCAGGCGCCTGGTGCTCATGGAAGCCACTCGAGTCCATTTGTTTTCTTTGGGATCATACCTGTCAAAAGAATAAACACCAAAGCTTAGTGAAGTGTTGACATCATCACAAAAGGGCAGGAAGACTTACCTAATTCTCTCAAAACAAAAAGCCCTGTAAGATTTCTACAGTAATTACCTCCTCTCCAGCTCACCTGCATCAACAGCCCCTTCCGAGAGACCCTCTTCTCCCCACACCCCACTTTAAATTAAAAAGTACCTTTCCACAATATTGAGACAAGAGACACCATCCTGGCCACCCACAGCATAGAGGTAGCCTCCGAGAACTGCTACTCCAACACTGGTCCTGCAGGTGCTGGTTGGGGCCACATCACTGCTCCACTGATTGGTCTTCGGATCATACCTAGAGCAACAGAAATTGCTTGTCTAGGAATGCTTCAGACTTTCCCCTGCTTGGGAACTGGTAAAGCAGTGAAACTGGTCTAGCTTGAGCTTGAACTGCAACACAGCTATTTGGAAGGTGGATAAAACACCCGAAGTCACGTAAGTCATGTAAATCATGAAGTCATCCAACACACGTTACTCTAGGGATGCTCTAACTGGTGCCTGAGATGATTCAAATTGCAGATCAAAGGTTCCTAAGGCAGCAGGTTACCAGGGACAGGCTGACATGTGGGAACTTGCATCTCTGCAAGCAGCCACAGTCGCTCTGCTGTCTGTTCTCAGCAGTTCACACAAGATCTCAGCCAGCACTGGGATCTGTACTTTGAGATAAGAAAATGAAAGAACCAGATGGACTTGGCAATGCAGAGACAAGAAACATGGTGCATAGCAGAAAAGTGCAGGAGATGGGAGATGTAAGGCTAAGGTCATGATGTAGGAAGACGGGAGTATGCAAGGATATACGTGGGAAGGAAGGGAAGGCTCAAGGAGAAAGGAGGTATTTGTGTAGCTCATTGGATTCGCTACATGGCCAAGATGTAGAGTGTCAGGAGTGCTCGAGTCACATGGCTTTTAGGCATGAGGATTGCCATCTGCAGCTCCCAGAAACAGGAACCTTGGCAAAGCTTGTTTATGTTTTTCACAGGTTTACAACTGACCTATTTTCCTTCTTCTGTGTGCCAAGGTTCCTTAATCCTCTAGTTACCTTTCCACAATAAAATTGCAGGATCTTTCCCTCAACATCTCAGAAATGCTTACTGTAACCTCACCTTCCTCAACAACGCTAGAAACAAACCAGCAATTGCAGAGGTTAACCAGCATCATCGCTCCTCCCACCAATTTTACCCAGATCCATCTCTTGCACATGCCTTCCTTATACCAAAGGCCATGTCTTCTCTCCTTAAGCTGGGGATAACATTGACACAAGCTGTTTTGCATGAAGTCCTAGTTCAGCAGTAAACCAACACAATATTGAAGGGGTATGCAAGGGAGGAGTATACATTTAGTACACATTTCAGGTTTTCAGCAGAACCACAGCGCCAGCAAAATGAACTCATTTTTAAGAGGCTGCACCCAGGTTTAAAGATTCAGAGTTAACATTTTGTACACTGGCCTTAGGAAGACTTACCTTTCTACACTGTTAAGATAAGAGGAACCATCATGGCCTCCCACAGCGTAGAGGAGATCATCCAGAACACTGACTCCAACACCACAACGTCTTTTGCTCATGGATGCCACCATCCGCCACTCATTGGTTTGAGGGTCATAGCGCTCAACACTGGAAATTGCATCCCCACTACACCAGCCTCCCACTGTAGGAACCAAATACAAGAAACAGTGCTAGAACACTTCTATGATTCTATGTGATTTAGCAGTGAGCAGGTACAGTCAGACTCGATCTCAAAGGTTGATGATCTCAAAGATCTTTTCCAAACAAACGATTCTGTGACTCTGCAACAATGCACTGGCTCAGGCACTGTGTGTGCCTGGTACCAACATTCCCCTGGTCTTTGTCAGTCTTAACCCAGTATCCTCATCTCCAAATTACTCATTTAGGGAATTATAATTAGAAGACAGAACATGATTTTCAAGAGGACTAGCATAAGTTTGGAAGCACTGTGGCATTCATAGCACCAAAGAAATCACACAAGTAAGAAAGCTGAAGTTGACTCCAATCTCCATCTATTAATGCCCAGGTCACATCAGAAATACGTTGTAAAGACCAGCCTTAGGATACAGTCTCACCAAAAAATTCACCTTGAATCCCCTGCCCTAAGCCAACAGGAGCTATACATACCTGCAAAGAGCACTTCCCCGCACCGTATGGGTTTGCGTGGTCTAGTTCTTGGTCCTTGCATCAGTGGCCGCTCTTGGGGCAACAGCAGGTAGTTTTTAGCTTCATCCACCAGATCCCTGTGCAAGACAGGAAAACATTAACCCCTAAAGCTCCAATGATACCAGTCTCGGGAGAAGGTACAAATCAAATCTGATGGCAAGAGCAGTCAGCACTCGTAGTGCACTTCAGGTATTCAAAAATAAGTACACGAACAGCTCTAGTTAAAATATACACTGGCCCCTAGATACTCACCAGCTGTTTACAAGTCATTTACACAGTGACAGCAGGAGACCAGTATCGATACTTGGCCAGAGTTAAGAACAGATACTGCTTGCTACAAAGACTGACAAACTGTGACAAGAGATTGGACAAGCTCACTATCCAAAAAAGAAAAACCCAGACTGCCTCAAGCTAAAACTCAGTTGTTTTGTCTAGGAACAAACCAAGGGCCAAAAAAAATAAATACATAATACACACACAACCAATAGATGGAGATAGTACCCTTTGGATGAATATTTTCTCCATCAGCTCTGGCCAGCTCACACTGTCCATCCATTCATGACTTGTCACCTGGACTACTCCTAATACTCCAAACCCTTGAATAAAACAAAAAAGAAAAAAAAGACCTCCTTCCCTCTACAAATGTGGAGTTCCCCCGCTACGAATGCTTATTCAGGAAGAGAACAGTTTAGCCCCCTAAACTTTTTTACATTAAGCACAACAAGAAATACAGTGTGCTTTATAGATGATACACAACTCCATAGAACTAGAAAGGCGAGACTCATACTACGAGAAGGCAATAACAATTTCCCAACACCAGCATTGTGGGAAATAGCAGACTAATCCCAGATCCCAATCCAGTTATCAAAATACAGATTTTTTACAAAGAGAGATTACTTTAAGTCATAATGAGATCATGAATGCCATGCAAGCGGTAACCTGTAATCAACAGCCATAACTAGAGAAAAAAAGGTTAAATGGAAGAGTACACTGAAAGGTATTTTAACAACGGTCAAACTGTGCGCTCCAAGTCTGCTATTTCACTGAAAACTTGAAAGAACAAAACCACTTCTAGGGCACGCTGACTATGACACAAAGAGAACACGAGCTTCCTTGCATCTCTTCTCCTCCCAGCTGCAAAAGTGGAAATTGTGAGCTGTCACCCATTTACCACTGACAAACAGCATGGTTTCAGAGAACAGATGCAAATAAGGCACTCAAATATAGCAAAATCCAATTCTGTACATCAGTGAGGAGATTTACCGGCATTCCTCATCGCTCTTAATAAGTGGATCAGAGCCCACTGTACCCACAAGAAACTTGGGACTCAGCAGAGGCAGACGGACATGCTGGAGGACCTAAAACACAAAACAGAACAGAGACAGTAAACCACACACCCACAGAGATGCAAGAAGACAAATGGAAAACAATAGTGGCTAACAAGTTTTGATAAAAGAGGTAATAATTCCTCTGTCAAACATGCCCAGTCATTTACATATCCAAACTCTAGCATTTTAGTTAAAGGCAGCTCATGTTGCAGTATGTTTGCCTTTTCAATACATCAATTTAAATATCTGGCAAAAAATCAGTATCAGAAAGGGGACAATGCTCTACTGCATTTATTAACAGATGAAAACAAGGTCACAATTGAAAACCTTTACAAAATTACAGATGTCAATACATCTGCTTGAAACACTAGTTCAGTTAGAAGTCTTATCAACCATTTAGCTCTCAAACATGGCTGGTATTGTGCAGCAAAGGAACAGTAACAACTAACAAGACTTTCACAACATCTTAGAATTTAGAAGTGCATGCAGGCATAGACAGAGGGGCCTAAAAAGGCTCACACAGTTAAAAGTGCATTAAGAGCTACCTTGACAACAGCAGGTTTTTCTGGTTTGGTTTGTTTATTTAAAACAATTTTCAAAAGCCTTCTGCTAAATAAAGTTGCATTTAATGTCTATTTCCAAAGCAGAAACACTGAGCCAGGCAGACTCTCACCTCTTTTGATCAGAAAGTCTGAGACTTCAGAAGCTTTCTGCCTGACAGCTTTGTCAGAATGAGTGCTTCTCCGTGAAATGGCTTGGCTTAGATGAAGCATCATATTTCAACACCACCATTCTGACAAGCTCCAGCACAAGATCATGAGGGTTGAGGCATAAATTAAACAGCAGAGCTTGAAGATACACCACAAATGAAGACAAGCTTTTTTTACCCATTAAGTTTTTTTACAATACTTAAATCAGTTCAGGCGGGTTTGTCTGGACAGAGTAGTGGTGCAAAGTCCTACATCTGGATCAGGACAACTTCCCATTTCAATACAGGATGGGCGACAACGTGATTAAGAGCAGCTCTGCAGAGAAGGACCTGGGGTGCTACTTGATGAGAAGTTCAGCAATGTGCGTTCACAGCCCAGAAGGCCAAACGTGTCCTGGCCTGCACCAAAAGCAGCGTGGCCAGCAGGGTGAGGAAAGGGATTTTTCCCCTCTTACCCCACTCTCGTGACTGGAGTCCTGTGTCCATCCCCACCATAAGAAGGATATGGAACAGTTGGAGTCGGCCAGAGGAGGCTACAAAGATGATCAGAGGGCTGGAGCACCTCTGATGTGAGGACAGGCTGAGAGACTTGGGGTTTTTCAGCCTGGAGAAGGCTCAAGGGGGACCTCACAGTGGCCTCCCAGTACCTGAAGGAGCTTCAGGAAAGCTGGGGAGGGGCTTTTTACAAGATAGGACAGTGATAGGACAAGAGGGAACAGCTTTAAATTGGAAGGGGGAAGATTGAGATTAGACATTTGGAAGAAATTCTTCACAGTGTGGGTGGCGAGGACCTGGCCCAGGTTGTCCAGGGAAGCTGTGGATGGTTCCTCCCTGGAGGTGCTCAAGGCCAGGTTGGATGGGGTCTTGAGCAGCCTGGTCAAGTGGGAGGCGTCCCTGCCCATGGCAGGGGGTGGCACTGGATGGTCTTTAAGGTCCCTTCCAACCCAAACCATTCTGTGCTTCTATGGTCCAGTTTGACACATCCTACCTGGGTACAACTCAGCAAAACCACTACTGAAGGTTACAGACACTACACCTTCCAGTCTGGATGAAGCAAAAGTGCAAGCACCTAACACACGTGGAAGTCCGAGAATTACTGTGGTTTTGCATGCATTCAGATCTGTGACACTGCTCTGTCAGCCCTCGTTACTCTTCCCCTGAATAAAGCCATCTGGAACGTCATTGTGCCCAGGTACCTGTGGCAGCTGGGGTCTTCTTTCCTGAATGCTGTACTTCACCCACGCCATCACTGCGTTGAATACCTGCTCTTCACTGCGAACATTTAACTCGTCGCTGGATATAATGTCTATGAGCTGATTGGCAGGGAGCAGCATGAACTCCTCACTCTCCATCACCTGGTTCAGTGGAAAGGGAAGGAAAAAAAAAAAAAAAAAAAAGAGGTTAAAGGACAGCAGCCAAAGTACCAGAACCATTCACCACCCCAGTGCAACTCTGAAGTGGATAAAGTCCACTTGAATTAGCATTTACTGGACTCTAGGGAAGTCATATGAGAAGTGGCTGAAGTCACTTGGTCTGTTCAGCCTGGAGACGAGGAGGTTGAGGGGGGACCCCATAGCCATTTATAGCTTCATCACAAGGGGAGGAGGAGGAACAGGCGCTGAGCTCTTCTCTCTGGTGACCAATGACAAGATCCAAGGGAATGGCAGAAGATGCCAGGGCAGGGTGAGGTTGGACATTAGGATGAGTTTCTTCCCCCAGAAGGTGGTGGAGCACTGGAAGCCGTCACAGCCTGACAATATTTCAGAAGCGGCCAAGGCCCTCAGACACACAGTGTGAATGTTGGGGTCGTCCTGTGCAGGGATAAGAGTTGGACTCAATGATCTTTGTGGGTCCCTTCCAACTCAGGTCGTTTTGTGGTTCTGTGACAACACAGACAACTTGAGATGAGGATGCAAGTGAACGGGAATTTTACAAAAGTTGTTTTGCAGGACACTTTTAAAGGCTAAACCCACAGAACACATTGATCAGGTTTCAAAAATTAGGAAAAACAAAGCCCTTCTTTAAAATCAGTCTCCTGTTTGCCATGTCTAATGTATAAACCAGAAGTAAGAATGTTGCATAGGTGATTAATACATCACTGAAAAGTGGTATTGAAATAGAGAGGTTCTATTCACAATAAATCCAAAACAGAGTACAAAAATTAGAGGCTCAGAAGTTACCAGAGGCATTGTAGAGAACATGGAGTCTTCCTGAATGTTGATTTGTGGCACAACAGAAAATATTTCAGGAGAGGCCAATGGGCTCCTTTGATCCTGCCTTTTTAATTTCCTCTAAATATATATGTTGAGTTTGCACAAGTCCAGATGCACTTCAGGAGAAATCAGAGCCTCCTAGGACTCCAAGGACTGATTTCTTGTGAAAGTCAACATGTCCATTCCCTCGGTACCTAAGATAGCGACTGAGTTTCTCAGGAGGCTTTAGCTCTGCTGCAGGACAGCCCACACAACACAGGGCATGTATTATCTAACTGGCCGCTGTCTTGGGAGGTTACAGAGCTCAGGCACAATCACAGCCTCCGCACCGATACCAGGTAGATGGAAAAGATGTAAGAATCGAAATAAGGAGAACGGCAGGAAAGGTTTGATTGATAACTGCCAGCTTAGTTTCCCTGCATGCGCTCCCAGTCTGCAGCCCAGAACCTCCTGGAGGTTCAGTGACAGAAAATAACTGCATATCAGGCTGTCCCCATCACCTGCAACCACATAAGAATTCCAGGATTTATTTTATGATTTGCAGCATAAATGAAAGAAAAATCTATTCTTTGGCGCAATCATCTCTACATCCGTCAGCTGTGCAGTTCATTTAATTACCTTAAGGCATTAACTAAGAGCACTGAATGAATATACAGAAATCGAAAAGTACTGAGAACAGCAAATACAGTCAAAAGGAATCCAACAGACAATAAGATCTGTTACCAGGCCCTGGTCTTGAATCCCAGGGCAGGAGGAGCCACAGCAAGTTAGCCCTCACATTTCAGTACAAACTGGGCTGCTCATTAAAGACCTTCACGAGCATTTTGCCTGTCTCCCTTCCTTCCACACAGACCAGCTCACATCTAAA
Source organism: Neomorphus geoffroyi (assembly GCA_033558235.1). NCBI lineage: Eukaryota > Metazoa > Chordata > Aves > Cuculiformes > Neomorphidae > Neomorphus > Neomorphus geoffroyi. The sequence goes on from JAUMJM010000074.1 coordinate 8,547,031, forward strand.
CTCTACCCTGCCAGTCTGTAAGTGCAGATTCAGACCCTGAAACCAGAGGCTCTGGGAATTTTTGGGTTGAGGATGGTCATCCAGCCTCTCCCAGCCACTCTCAGAAAGCCCAGCTGCACTGATGTCAAACCAAGTTATTACTACTGTGTAACTTGTCAGCTTACATAGTAAAACAACCATTTATTTAAAATGCTTTGGCTTATTTTGGCTTAATTACCAGGACACCAGTAATTATCTGACTAATATTAATGGTTTATGTGACTGACCTGCTTACTAAACAAGCACTGCATGGGCTTCGTTTCCTTTGCAGTATTTATGTGCCTTCCTGCATTTATAGATAGAATAAATGTCAGCGCATACAATATGGAGCGCAATCTTTGTCTGTTAATACCAAGTACAAGTTGTTCATCCTTAAATATATTTTTTCCCTTTGCACAGATGTCAGAGACCAAACAAAAAACCACGAAGGCTGTTCTCACACAGCGGAGTTGTTAAATAGAACCATTTCACATTACACGCACAACAGATCCACCAGGGGTTTTAGGCAACAAATTAAATTGAGGGAAATGAAAACCCTGGAAAAACATTTTACCAAGAAGTTAATGATGTAATGCAGCAATACACATAAAAATTAATAGAACTAGAGGTAGCACAGCAGAGGATGAGAAGCAATGCAGACTGCAAAGTAACTGCATGGCTTGGCCTGATGTCTGATGCTTAATATTAGACATTGTCATTCAGAAAATTCTCATCTTGCATTTCTTTTTGCCAGCTGGGAGGCCCAATGACCACGCAGCCCCTGCAGAGAAGGGCACATTTCTTAGCAGTCTTCAGCCTCCACGGAGGAGGAGGATTAAATTGCCAAGTCACAGGCTTTCATCAGCGATTACCAATCCACCCTCCAGATGGAACACAACGGCAGAACAGAACACAATCCCACCGCTGTTAAGATTCTCTGCAGAAAAAACAGCAGAAGCAAACACAGTGGGAGCAAAAGCAGTGATCATAAAGGATAAAAGAGCTGCAAAACTCCCAGGGCACTGAAAGGGACACCAAAACCTGCCCAGGCCAAAGAAACAGTGCTCTAATCTAAGCAATTGTTTCTCAGAGGCCATGATTCTGTTAAGTCAATTATAATTTGCACCATTTTCAAGGAGGAGAGTTTCCCTGAGTCCAAAACTTTTGTGTGCTTTCACAGGGATAAGGAAGATAGGAAGCTGTGTTCAAGGGACTGCAAAAGAAAAGAACCCACAGAAGGCAGCTCTTAACAGCCAGCTGCACATATTAATGCTAAAACGTTTAAAAACAAAATTGTTATGCTGTTAAAGAGTTATTTAGAGGCTTGTAAGCATGCCTTACTCATGTAATAACGAGAAAAGCACATATCTAACCATTAAAGCGACCAAGCTCTGAAAATAAACGACCATCTGGTTACCATCCCACTCCCAAGAAAAACACAGAAGAAAAGAAATGCAGAGCAAGCAGACAGCATCTGAAACAGCCAGCTAAAACGTAGGGCTTTGAGGAAATCACCAAGTTCTACAAAAAAACAAGCTCTCATGTTAAACAGCAAATTCTATTTTCTATCTTCACGGTTAGGAAACACGTACTTAATTGCAACTTTTAGAGTAAACTGATGTCATGTGCCTACCAGTTGGTAAAATACCAAGTATTGTCTTCAATGTGCCCAACAGGCAAGTTCAACTGTGTCTACTTCTGCTCATAATTTTCTTAAGTGCTGCCTGACTGAAATTAATACAATTCCAATCTATTTCCTGCAGGGAAAAAAAAAGTCGGCAAGCTGCAGTCAATCACAGCACTTACACACTGCCCTTCTCTGGGGAAACTAAATTAGTATCAGGAGTTCCCTTTGGAAAGGATCCACCTGTGAAGCAGGTGGAAAGAGGAGGTTTCTCCACAGCAAGGCTACCTGCAAGTGCAGTTTGTGAAAAAGGTGAGACACAAATCTCTCTGGCAGGGGAAGAGTCCCTCATGCTGAGCACACCTAGAGACCAGCCGCTTCCAAAACACAGGCCAATTGTTGTCCTTCCAAACCAGAGCGCAGCGAAGACACCACTTCAAAGCCTTGGGCTCCTTTTTGCCTCTGGGTGTAACAGTTACGTAAAGACCCACTCTGCTTAGACTATTGCTCACTAAATCCTTAATTATTATGCTGATCCTTCCCTGAACCAGTTGCTGGCAATTTTTTCTCCCCAAAATCACATAGGCTGAATTAACAAAAACTTAGGTTTATAAAGGTCAGCTAAAATATTACATATTTGAATTACTTTCAGGCAACTTCTGCTGAATAACAGATGTAAAACCATGGTTCTGCCACAGCCAGGGTGTTGAAGACTCCACTGAGGCAGATGTATGCACCCATACAGCCACTGCTGTAATCCCACACCATTATGCAGCCATGTCAGCATTATAATCCCAAATTCCAGCTACACCTTTGACCGTGCCTTCTGCATAGCACACACCACACACATCTAAGAAACACAGTGGATCACATACAAACCACCAGTACAACGCAGTCCTGCAAGCACCTCTTCCCTCTTTCTTCCCAAACCAACGTGTGGCACCCATTGCCATTAGGGCACAAAGCGGATGTAAAGGCAGCGTTTGGAAAGAAGCACAAAATGAGTTGCCCAGGCTCTCAAAGGACACGTTGACACGTTTCACACCATGACTCCAGCACATCAGCTTCTTACCTCCTGGAAGTTATGCTGTGTGAACTTGTCAGCAATCCTCAGCAGTTCACGGCACGAGTGAGTGTCAGCAAAAGCCCGGATGCCCAGGCAATTGGAAGGGTCCAACTGTCTCTTAAGGAATTCGCAGCAGGCCTCCTGGATCTCAGCCAGCTGGAGAAGGCAAGCAGCTGGCAACAAGGTCTGGACATTTCCCTCTTCCACAGTGATCTGAGAGGTGTACGCAAAGTCAATCAGCAGTTCCATGGCCCTTTCGTCGATGTCTCTGATCACGACTTCTGTCTGCCGACTCTCTGCCAGCTCCCCGGTGAACATGGCTCGGAAGTAAGGACTACAGGCTGACAGAATCACCCTGTGGGCGTAGATCTTCTTTGCACCGACTACTAGCACCACATCGCACAACTCCCGGTGCTTCCGGAGGAGGTTGATGACTTCCAAAGTTTGTCGAGGGTGCTTGTCAGAGATGTAGGGCATGCGAGCAGGCTGTGGCACCCCTTCGGGCAACTTGTTAGGATCTCCGAGTGTGCAACGGCTAGTCACGTCCATTCCGGTCTCTCCTGGTCGAGTACTGGTACACCTGCAGCGAAGGAAGCCATAAGACAGGACCATCATCACCTCATTTACCACCAGCTGCCAGCCAAAGCTCTACAGCTCGCACTGATTAAGAGTGCAAAACCAGCAGTGCCCACAGCTCCAAGCTGGAAAGTGGAAACAAGCAAGCAGTCACGTGAGAGGAATCCGTCTCAAACCAAAGCCTACATAGAAGTAAACAGATGCCAACTTGCAACCGGCTTATATTTATATCTATTTTTACATGCTTTCTATGACACACCACTGTAACATCCAACTACACATACATATTTATTAACTGAACCTCATCACAGCCTGGCGTGGTCGAGGAACATTAGCCCCATTTCCCAGAGTGACTCAAAGCACAGACTAGCCGACTTGACCACTGGCACTTCAGTTTTCTTTGACAGAGCTGGAGATGGATTTCCACCACAAAGGAATCCTTCCAGCTGCACGATTCAACCCACTTTCTCTGTTCTTCTACCTATATTTTGATAGGTTCACTCATCACTGATATCAGAACACACTAAACTGTCATGCAGGCTTTGGCAACTTAAAATGCCCTGCAGCCTACCAGGAGCACCTCTCAGGTTCATACAGTAACACCTTTAACCACATAACCTCTTCAGTCAGTTTTGAATTATGGAGGCTTCTAATTTAATCCACATTCCCTGACATGTTTCAAAAGGTTAATCTTTCCCAGGAATGGCAGTCTAAACACTGCAGAAGGCAATGGGGATTATCAGACCAATTAGTAAAAAGTTAAAACAATCAGAACATCCACAACTAAAGGTCTACCATAAAAGGGAAGAAAATAAAGTCAAGATGGAGTCTTTAGAGATGAGGAACCACCTGAGAATATGCAAACCAAGTTTCTTGCACAGAGCAGGGAAAACACTATCCTCCCAGCTCCACGTGCAATGTTGTGGCTATCTGATGCTCTCCTTTATGGAAGTTCAGGAACCTTTGCTTTATTCCATCCCTGAGCAGATGACAGCTTTGTCATGGCTTAACGTGCAAGACCTCTCTGCACGGCAGCACAGCAGCACTGACAGACCACGCTGTGCACCCTGTGTACTCCTAAGGGGAACGCGTATTGCCCCGAGCCCTTCTGCAGGGATGAACCGGGATGACACATTTCATACCTCACTTTGCAGAGATCCCTGCCTACACCCCAGGCTTCACTATCACATTATGACTGAAATTAGCGCTAAACAAGAAGAATTAAACCTAACTCTATTTCCAGCAATCAGACTAATCAGATCAATCAGCACCACACACGTAACTGAGATGCCATTTAGCATGTTTGGAGCGTATTTCAATTTCTGATACGTATGTACTGTCATTAAAAAGATGCAACAGCACCAGTGACACATCAATTACTGCAAAAATAAAGAACACACAGGAACCTACTGCCTCTTCCCACTTCAGAGGGAAACCATCACCTAGAGCAACAAAAGCACACTGAACAAACCAGCAGAATACTGATGGTTACGGATTATCTGGCAAGTGCACTGGCTGCTGGACATAGACTGAAAGATCCAAAGCATCTTAACCACTACCAGCTTCACCACCACACCGGCATTTGTGAGCCATCACTTTATTCATACCAAGAGTTAAACAGAAATCTAACTTTGCTCTGCCATTACTCAATGTATTCAGCATGCTTGAAGAATTAAAAAAATAACCCATATCTTTTATTCGCATTATTATGTCAAATGCACTTTCCAACCACAGGGAAACCAGTCTCTGCAGCAGTTCGAATTATTCATTTGCCTCTGAGCCTCTTTTCCCATTCCCCCCACACTCTCTCCTTGATCATCATATTCAGATGTTTCAGACCATTACCTCTTCTTCATATCTTAGTTACGCAGATTCAGCTGGGTCTCCCCTCTAGGTTCTGCTGCTCGTTCCTGTTCAGCCTCTGCACCTTAAATGCCTTGGGTTTTTTTATCGATGCTCTATTTTTTTTTATATCCACCGCCGTTCTCCTTTCCTGACACCTCTGACAAAACCCTTCTGCTGTTACACAGCCTCTCGCTCTCCTCCACCCACTCTTGTCCCTCACGACCCAGTTTCACCTTGTGGGGTTTGACAACCGTTTTCAAAGCTCTGCCGAGTTCCTAGCCAACAACACAGCTAAGCTCTGCTCACAGCAGCAGACACAAACTAAGTTTAAAGGTACCCCCACAAAAAACCCCAAGAAACCTTGGCTAAAGAGTAATTTACCTAATTGGCTTACTTTCATAGTCTTTCGCAGCTTAAGGCCAGAGGGTAAGTAATTTAATCCCTCCACTCAGAGATGGAGAAAGATGGTGACAAAAATCCCCCTGTAGAGTCCAGCTTTGCTAATGCACAATAAAATGCTTAGCAAGTTTCAAGCGATGTCAAACCAACCCCAGGAGAAGAAAGAAAAAATAAAAGTCCCATTAAGACATATGCTACTGTAATAATTTCAGACAGTTTGTCTTGACTAGGCTGTCAGTCAAAGCACCTAGGGACAGAACAAGCATTCTTCAAATAAAAACCCATTTCACATAACTACAGATAATAAGAGATGTTCTGTGTCCCAGATAGGACCTCTTTTGGAAAGCGGAACCCCTTTGTTATGCCTGTAGGCTTTCCTGAAAGACGACTCCCGTTTAAAACAGCCCTAAAGCACATGTCAGAGAGCTTTTTAGACTGGCACAGGTTCAAATTACAGAAAAATTGGATTAAGGCTACGCTGTCACAAGGAATACAATGTACATTGTCAATCCCACCACTCAAGACTCTCCGCTGACACAGAGCAAGGGGGTGGCCCATCTTACGCCACATGAACATGTGGTCAGATTTAGGCAGTAGTCCTTGTCCTTCCTAACCGGGACAGAGTAGGACTTTTCTGCCCAGATGAGACTCAGCTAAACACAACTTTAAATGAACTCACCGAAAAGGAGTCTGGTTAGTAAGAACCAGAGACATTCCTGCATTGTTCCCATCAGTGTTTACCTAAGTGCCTACATTGTATCCAGGAGAGAAAGTGCTTGTTAATGATTAAAGAAAAGTGAATAGAAGGATAAAAAGAGTAATAAGCAAATTAGCACTCCTGATTCACCCACAATTTATTGCTAGGAAAGGAAGAAGCTAGGGATCAATGGGCTTGGGAACTTCCATACTGGATAGAACCAGATGCTTGATGTTAAGCACTGTGGGGGTGCTGCTATACACCGGCACAGAAGTGTGAATTCAAAGGACACTGTCTGGTGACACATGTCTCCACAAGGACAATAATTTAACAGCATTATGTGTGCATTATGCATATTTATGCATAGAGAATGAAACGATGAGTCAGTAGCTTAGAGGTGTGAAAGACAGAAGGCAGCACTTGATTCTCACGTGGCAGGCAAGCTGCCTCCCGACTTCGCAGAGCTAAGAGCCGCTCCTGAAGACTCAGGGTGATTAAGAAGGGCTGAGGATCGGAAAGAAAATGTGTATGTAAGGATAAAAGAGACACACTCAGCTCTGCAGATATTCTGGGATTAGCTTCCATCAAAATGCAGGGCTGGGGAAATCAGCAAATACAATGGGATTAAGAAAGGGCTGACAAAGGATGAGGTTTTGTAGCACACTGCTGCAAAGTACAAACGGGAACACAGGCAGTCTGCAATACTAAGACAGCTAAATAAAGAGGCTGCTCTGCCTCCATTTTATTCAGCTATGCCAGTTCCCAAAACTTGGTTCATTAAGAGGCATCTACATTACATTCATCCTTAGAGCTTATAGCAGCTTCTTCCAAAGGTCAAAAATATGTCTAGTAACACAGATCAAAGAAAAATTCTCTCTGCTACTGTCATAGAGCTCCTTAACTTTCAAATCAGAGTAGCACATGCTTTGTTTATTTAAGATAACGTATATTTTAGCATGAGATGACAAGCAAGCTTTAACACAGTTCAGCAAACAACAGGCTGACCTGGGACCTATGAAACAGGACAAGACTTGGGCTAAAAACATCAACTGACACCCAAAATCATACGTTGTCCTGATGGACTTTGGTAGCAATGGATTTTAGTAGCAAATGAATATAAACCAAATCAGTAGCAATTTCTGTCAATGCTTTGCTTTGACTTTAATGCATACACAAAGAAAATATTTCCTATGCTCGCGCTAGAAATGCTTGAACAAAGTTCTTTGATTTGATCTAGCCAAAGGTGACACCTTCAGCAGCAGAAACGACTGTCACAACACCACTGACTAAGTAAATGGAAACACTTTATGGTGGCAACAAATACTCCAGGAATACGTTAGCTAAAAGTCTGTTTATTACTAATTATTAGCTATTTATTAGTAGAAACATCACCAATTCCTTTTCTTACCTAACCAGCAAGTTCTCAAAGAGGCAGACAAGCAGATAAACCTGACTGAAATATATTATTTTACATTATTGTAAAGAACAGCAAGGATCTGGTGTTATATGTCCCTATTTACATCCTTTAGTTTGATTTTCACTGGCCAAGGCCAAAACACTCAGTTCCACCAAAAATGAAGACGTCCATACTCTAGAAGATGGGTCATTACCAGAGTCTTCCAAAACCTTCCCAAGCCTTTTGCAGTTTGTCCTTAGCAGGAGCTACGTCCAAGCAAATGGTTCCCTTCCTGAGTGCACAGGTGGGCCCCAAGCGTTACCTCGGGATCTGCAGCCTCTTTCCCTGAGTGGGGTCAGGCTGTCAGAAAAGAGCTGGCCAAGGAGGAGCTGGGAGGTCCTCCCCACTTGGCCTGGCAGCTGCTCAAGCCCCCATGTCTGGCCTGAGCTATGTTCAAGGCACATCTGCACCTCATCACATACCCTATGACTTGCTGAGCTGGCCTCCTGGCTGAGGAGCCCTTCCTCATCACTACAGACTTGCCTGATGAGCACCGGCCTCTTGGCTGACCCTGGGCATCAGATCTGCTCTGCCCTCCTCGCTCGGGTACTGTGGGACGCTGCCCTTCCCTGGAGAAGTCCCCTCTGCCTGGCTTTTACCTTCAGCTGAACAGTGCTTTCATGCTGCTCCCTTACAGAGAGAAAGGACAGCCTGCCCCGAACTTCCTTTCTCATGCAAGATAAATCTCGTTCCAACACCAGTGCACCTTCTCCACTGCAATCCTGACAGGAATAGCTGCAATGCCTTTTCTGTTCAAATCATACTTCCCATCCTCTAAATGCAGTACACATTTGACATCAATTCATCAGGCTCACTAACACAGCACTGACCAAGGCTCACGCCCCTCTGCTTGTGGAATCTAACAGGATCTCGCCTGTGGTATGAAATGGTTGCAGAGCCCTGAAGAAGGGGATACAAGGAATGGTCTGTCATCTGTTTAGCAGGACTTCCAGGAAGATCACTCAGCCTGAAATCCAACCAGGAACCTTTCATCATTTTCTGTTAAGACACACAGCATAATACAAACAGAAATGTTTAACAACCCGCACAGAGCCCTCAACGCGTGCAAGCACATTCAAGAATGGGGCTTCCACAGCCCACGACAGAGCCGTACGTGGCAGGGCAGCTGCAGCAACACCACACACCCAGGCAGAGAGACCACCTGAAAGGTGACTTCAAACACAAAGCCATGGAAATGGGTCAAACATCTTATCCATGCTCTACCCTGGCCTGCCAGAGAGGAAGGGAAAACAAAAGGTACAGAAAGGTCTCGTCTTCATCCATTACCTAAATAAAATCAAAAGCATAAAAAAAGCCCAAAGTGCCAGGATCAGCAGCACAGCAGAAAACCTCTACTTCTTCAGCCCTGTGCTGCTGTCCACCACTAAAACAGCCCGGTCTGAACGGCAGACAGAACTTCCATGACAGCAAGTTCAAGGCCAATAATGACATTCAGGACTTTAATTCTCTGCCTCAATGCCACACATGGAAATCAGCAGGCATAAAAAGTCAATTTAGACCCTCAATTTTTCCATTACAAACACGAAAAATCAAGTAGGGAGAAAACAAGAACGCAAGCCAAGCTAGTCACCAATTTTATGTCATTCTGCCAAAACATCTTGATAAATGGAGCACAACATAAGAACCTGAAAAGCTGTGGGTTTGTGCTGGTTAAGATTTAAACAGTGTCCATTGTAGAAGACTAAGACAGAAGAGAGCTTGTCTGCTGCTTCATCTGTCTTGCAGAAAAAGGAACTCACTATAAAAGTCACATACAGCTCCACGTTGTCTAAATCACATTTCTTATCTTGGCAAAAATACCGGACACCACACAGCCCCTGTGATGCCCACATCATGACCCAGGGTTTACTTGTGAGTTTAACTGAAGCAGTGGCACACTCTGTCATACTTGAGGAGTTCATTTAATTAAACAACATAGCGTCACTCCTCAAGGGTTTAAATGACCATTTATTTCTTAGCTCCTTCCACAACACAGGGACCAGGCTCACTGCTTTTGCAAATGCTGAAGCTACAAATGCTCTACATATTCACCTATGGTTAAAATTCCTTGCCTCCTCTTACACCTCTGTTTACAGAATTATCCAGAATAAAGTTTCCCTTCTTTCAACATCCTCAAGAACGCAGACAGTCCAAGCAATTTGCGTGAGTTCTCTTGACTTCACTTACAGGTGTAGAACTCCAGGCAACTTTGCTTCCACACAGAAATATATCTGCTGTTAAGTTCAGTCACGAGATTGCCAGCAGACAGTGAAAAGCCACTAGAACGAGTACACAGCCCTGTTTGCCAATCTGTCACCGTGCCAATTTACTGTGACTATTTTTTGTCTATGTAACAGATAACGTTTCTGACATAACCACAGCAAAGACTCCCTGGAATTAAACTTCAGCTGATTAGAACAGAGGCAGCTAGCATCTGTAATTAGAAAAGGAAATCTCCTTTTCATCCAAGACCTCACTTCTTCCAAGGGACTGAACTCCTTCAGTTAAGGGAAAAATAATACCCCTTAGAGATCAAGCTTAAATTTATTCCCAGGCAGTTTATTTCACACAGTCTGAATACCTAAGTAAATTAAATACTGGATTTTAAATATGACAGCAAACAGGGTAAGTAGGGAGGGGTGATGAGAATTATGACAACTTGTCTTCCGTAGACTGTCTAGCAGTATCTCCATTTAAAGGCATCTGGTCTTGTAAATATTGAAAACTACATACATTTAAGGAAAGACTCAAGATGAACAATTTATATTCTAATTCTTCTAGCCAGGTCTTTAAAAACACAAAACCACATTTTATCATGTAGGCACCAAGTCCCATGATTTATTGTATTTGGATAAAAAAAAAAAGGACAATTGTTTTTCATATCTTACCTGCGCATTGGCTTTCCGTCCATGCACCGTTAAAAGGAACCTTCACTCTGTGCTTCAACACCTGATCCAAAAGAGAAAAGGGAAAAAAAAAAAGGGAGGATATCCTGATATTCTGAAGCAAGAGAATCTTCTTTCCTCTCCTCAGTCTGGCTCTAGGACAACAGAACTGACCACATCCACGTACTGACACGCCGCCTTCAAGCTCTTATCCAGCAATAAAATTCACTGCCTAGATTAATGATGTCTGATTGCAGATAATAAAGCAAAAGAAAACACAGTCATCATGAAAAGTCATTTCACCACAGCTGCATAATGATTCATTAGGCAAATGGAAAATACATATCATAAAGTAAGTAAACTGTCTGCCTCCCTGAATCCTTAAAATTGTGCTTCCAAAGGAAAAAATATCTCAAGTAGCATGGTACTCACTCTTGCTCAGAGCCAGAAGGGATCTCTCCCTCATGCGTTTACCAGAGATTTAAGGCAGGCTGGCACCAAACAAACAGCGCAGCGCAGCTCAACAGCTACACTGCAGAGGCAGAATCTGATAGAAGATAAAACTTGCATCTGGAAATCTAAGCGAGCTGTGTGCCCCAGAGGTAAGTAGGATGCTAATAATGGTACTACAGCTGCAAAGATTAATGATGCTGCCTGATGCCAGCTACACTTCCACTCCAAACAGTCATTTTCTGAGAGGGGTATTTCTGAATAGTTGCAAACTGCACAGGCCTTCCAAATTCACCAGCTACCAACTTCTAATACAGATAAACCCTTTTTACAAGGGCATCACCCATCCTGATTTCATTCTTAATCACTATTCAATTAAAAAAAAAAAACTGATTCAATCATTTTTTAAAGTAGAAAGTCTAACTTTTTGTCAGGTCTTAAAAGAATAGATGAGTGTCTGCTTCCATGTTGATACTCACAGACTTCTTCCAATCCAGAAATGGAGTAAGAAATGGGAAACCAGTGAAACTACAGGAAAAGCAATAACAGAGAAAGACTGAAGAACTCTTAAAATAAACACAAGTAGCATTTAAAATAGAAAAAAAATTAAATCTAGGAAGAACAAATCTGGTTTTGGAAGACTGAGATTGTCAGATTGCAGCCTGCGTCTAATGATAACAGAGTATTTTTGGCACAATTACAGTTAAAAACAGCTGTAGTTTTATTCAGTGACATGAACAAACACCTTATTTGATCCACAACGTTCTCCGGGTGCATTCTCCCACATGCACAAACAGGGCAGGCTGCAGCCAGTGAAGAATGAGCTCAGACTTGCTCTGTTCCACAGCTCCAAAGGACTCCAGTTTGTACTTTCCTGCAAATAAAGGAAGCCGATTCCCCACCTGGTCAGGGTATCCCACTCCAGTGCCAGGCCGAGCTGGGGCTGCCCAGCCTCTGCTCCTGCTCATCCCATCAGCAACGAAGGGCTCTCTGGAAAAGGTAACTCCCTGTGGGCGGCCAAGGGGACGCAGGCTGGCCTCGGGTGACCATAAGGGCACTGTTCGGAGCCCTTCGGGGCACTGTGCACCCATGGATAACGCTGCCCGTGGAGCCTGCACTGCACCAGCTCGACGGGCTGCTCCGGGGGCTCCTCCAAAGGGCTACTTTTCACAAGGGCAAGTGGTGACAGGACAAGAAAGAATGGCTTTAAATTGGGAGAGGGAAGATATAAATTACACATTAGGAAGAAATTCTTCGCAATGCAGGTGCGGAGGCCCCGGCCCAGGTTGCCCAGAGCAGTGGTGGCTGCCCCATCCCTGGAGGTGCTCAAGGCCAGGTTGGATGGGGCTTGGAGCCCCCTGATCCAGTGGGAGGTGTCCCTGCCCATGGCAGGGGGTGGCACTGGATGGGCTTTGAGGTCGCTTCCAACCCAGACCATTCAATGATCCCTCACCGCCCTCCGCAACCTCACTCACCCCTGGCTCCCCTGGCTCTCCTGGCTCTCCGGCCCCGCCGCCCCGCGCCGCAGGAAGCGCCCGCCCGCCAACCGCCCCTTCCGCCCCGCCGCCCGCGCCAAAACGCGGAGCGGATCGCGGCGGCGGATGGAGCGAGCCCCGCACTTGGCTGGGCGGGCGGGCGGGGCGAGGCGGGGCCGTGCCCACCGCCACGGGATCCCCGCCTCTCGCGGTGCCCGGGGAGGGAGGAGGGGTCTCTGTCGGGTTTGGGGAGAAGGGACTGATGGCTGACGCGTTAGGCTCGAAGGGTCCCAGGCAATGGGGTTACTGGACATGGGGAAGGATTTCTTCCCTGAAAGGGTGGTCAGGGATTGGCACAGCTGCCCAGGGAGGGGGTGCAGTCGCCATCCCTGGAGGGGTTTAAAAGACGGGTGGGTGAGTTCCTTAGGGACAGGGTTTAGTGGGGAGACAGGCACGGTTGGACTCGATGATCTCAGAGGTCTCTTCCAACCTTAGGATTCCGTGATTCTGTGACATCAGGATGGTGGCAACTCGATCCTCCTTGTGAGTCCCTTCCAACTCATTCTGTGACTCTGGTGCCACACAGGTGCGCCTCTGCCTTGGTGATGGAAGCAGCAGCAGCGCAGGCCCCAGTGAGCTGGCAGTGGCCGCTGCTTGTGCAGGACCCTGAACACCTTCATAAACAACCTGGATACAGGACTTTAAGTGTACATCCCATGTACACTGGTCATTTAATTTCTCACCCAAGCATCACATGTGGGAAAACACCCAACAATCACAAGCTGATCTGTACAAGCAAAGACCCAAAACAAATCTTAGGATCACAGAATGGTTTGGATTGGAAGGGGCCTCAAAGCCCATCCAGTCCCACCCCTCTGCCATGGGCAGGGACACCTCCCACCAGCCTGGGCTGCTCAAGGCCCCATCCAACCTGGCCCTGAAAACCTCCAGGGATGGGGCGGCCTCAGCTTCTCTGGGCAACCTGGGCCAGGGCCTCCCCACCCTCAGCGTGAAGAATTTCTTCCTAATGTCTAATCCAGGGATACACGCGGGGAAGGAGGACAAGGAGAGAGGGGCAGGGACATAGTGGGTCCTGGGGGTGCTGATGGGAGAAGAAAGAGACGGGGCAACCTCTGCCAAGGCCTGGATCACCCTCAGGACAAACCCCCTCTGCTACTGGGTAACTCTCAGGACAGAAGTCCATCCTGAAAACCCAAATAAGAAACCAACTTATGATGAGAGGCCATTTTCCTAATGGCCTGGTCGCATGGGCCTTGGCAGCCTCCACACATGGGTGTCCCGGTCAGGATGGGAGCCGTTGTAGAGGGCCAGAAGCAGCCAGCCCTTGGAGCGGAGAGCATGGCTGCTGAAGGGCCCAGCAACACTGGCCTTCTCTGACCCCACCACTGGGTCAGAGTCAGGATGGGGAGGTCCTGTCTCTGCAGGAAGAGCTGCAGACCAATCACACTGCTCATTCTCAGCGATTAAGAGTTGTGTCAAACTCAGGGTGAATTTTTGCCTCTCCTCTTGACAAGAACCACCACTTTGTCCCCAGGAGGCCTTCGAGCTGGCCCGTGTCATGGCTGCCCAGCTGGTGAATGCGGCTGGGATGGAGCTCTGAGCACCAAGCCTCCTCGACGACAAGTTTGGGGCTCAGCCCAAAGCATGTGGGCTCAGTCCCACTGCACTGCTGGGCTCAGTGTCCTCTGGTGGGCACAGCAGTGTCAGCTACAGGCTTCAAAAGCTGCCTACACGAGTCCTCCCTGGCTCCTCCTCAGGCTTCATCGCCTGCTGGGTGGGCGGGGACAGGCTTTGTGACATCACAGAGCCTTCCATGACATCACAGAGCCTTGCGTGACATCACAGAGCCTTCTGTGTCATGAGCCCATGGCTTTTCACACCGGCAACCATTGCAAGCCCAGAGTCTTGTGGAGGACACTTGGTGCTGGTGGTCACTGCCTTAATCTGCTGAGGGTGATGACTGATGCCAGCTCAGGCATCGAGACCTTTTGCCTCACAAGAGATGACGACGACACTAATTGTGTTTCTCTTCAGCACCATGGCTCTCTACTCGCTGGCTATACTCAACCTTGACCTTTACAGCCATCCCATCTGGGCCCCAGTCAGGATAGAAATCCATGACTACTGGGTCAGCCTCAGGAAAAAAGCCCTCTCCTACTGGGTCACTTGGTGGAGAGAAGTCACTCCTGAACACCCAGCTGAGAAAGTCATTTTTGCTAAGAGACCATTTTCCAAATGGCCCGGCAGCATGGATCTTGGCAGCTGGGTCCGCATCAGGATGGGACTCGTCCCAGAGGGCCTGAAGCAACCACCCCTTGAAGCAGAGAGCAGGGCTGCAGAATGGCCCAGCAGCAATCGTCTTCACAGCTCCAACAGCTGGGTCAGGGTGAGGATGCAAGTCATTCCAGAGAGCAAGAAGCAACAGCCCACTCGCCAGCATGAGAAGACAGCCTGTTACCTGCCCTACTCTATGGGCCACCTTCAGTGCTGCCTTGCCCAGTTGATTGTCATCTACGTGCTTTGCAAAGCCTGGCAAACTGTCTGTATACTCTACCTTGCTTGGATCGCACTGGGCATCTTGCAGAAATGGGAAGAGACTGCAGGGACAGGTGATAAATGACATCAGCCATGCAGGGAGGGATCAGGAACCACAGTGGACTTGGCCAAGAAGGCCAGTAATGAAGAAACAAAACCCAGCGCGAGCAAGGAACCCTCAGCAGGCCCCGAGAGAGCTTCTGCCTCT
This sequence comes from Neomorphus geoffroyi, assembly GCA_033558235.1. Lineage (NCBI taxonomy): Eukaryota > Metazoa > Chordata > Aves > Cuculiformes > Neomorphidae > Neomorphus > Neomorphus geoffroyi. Next base: position 8,562,286 of record JAUMJM010000074.1, read on the forward strand.
TCCCCAGGGACAGGCTGAGCCACGGGGCTGAAGCCCTCCAGGAGCCCCCAGCTCGACACGGGGCCTGCCAGAGGTTTCCTCAGCGCGGCGTGCTGCCCGGAGCAGTCCTGCCAGGCTGAGGGGCTGCCCGAGGAACCAAGCCCAGCAGGACACTTCTCAGACCCCCAAGTCCCCCCCTGTTTCCTTCTATCCATGGTCATCTCATTTCCAGGCAAGGCAACTTCCTTTTGCCCTGAAGGCTGGCATTTTTCACAGTCTCACAACCCATGCGTGACTTAGTTTTGATAAAAATAGGATATTAATCAGATATTAAATATCTTTAATAAAAAAAAAATGTATAGAAAAGATAACAGTTCTTAGGTACGAGTATATGTATGAGCAGAACAGAATTAACAGTAACCACAACCAAAACCATAAAACCTTTAAATGGATTGAGTCCTGTACCCCAAATCTTGTGACGCAGGTCTCTTTAAGGGTGTGGGGGGGCTGTCGCTGCCACCGCGAGCCAGGAATGGAACGAGGGAAAGGGAGACGTGCGAGTTCTGCAGGAGCTGTGGAAGACGAGATGACCGATGATGCTTCCTCCAGAGACTGCAAAACCCCACAAGTTGCACCTCAGCCGCCGCTGCTGTAGCTGCCGTTGCCAGTACCGCTGTGGCTGCTCCACGCTGCCGCGCCGCTCCTCCCCAGAGCAAAAGCGCCCGAAACCAAAAAAACCCTGGCTCCTCTCCCCAGATGCGGGAAAGAGAAAAACAAAAAATGCCGATGTCCAGGCACCGTTTCCCCGGACATGGCCTCTCCCTGCCCCCCTCACGTTCCCCTTGTTGGCAATAGGAAGGAGAATTCCTCGGGCAAATTCAAAACCACAACATTATCCACCCCAAATTTTCCTTCCATGCCAACACCCCATAATTGAACTTAAACTTATATCTATATACATACATATTTCCAACTATATACATATTTACAGATAGGTACATAGAATATGGACAACTCATCCAAAGATAAGGTCCCCTTGAGGTATACATTGTGTTCTTCCATCTTCCTGCATCACCCACCAAGTGCAACCAGATCCTTGAGCAAACAAAGACAATCCCACGAATGGGCTTGCCTTTGCTCGAGACAGGCTTAACCCAGACAGTTTTCCCTAACACACCTCTCAGGTGGATCACGGGGACCTTATCTCCATCTACAGTATGGAAGAATTCTGACTGGGCAGGGCCGGCTCGATTGACTGAGCCTGTAGTGTTGACCAACTATGTAGCCTTTGCTAGATGTTGGTCCCAATGTTTGAATGTCCCCCCCCCCAATGCCTTCAAAGTGGTTTTCAACAACCCATTACACTGTTCAACCTTCCCGGCAGCTGGTGCGTGGTAGGGGATATGATGCACCCACTCAATGCCGTGCTCTTTTGCCCAGGTGGTAACTAAGCTGTTCTTGAAATGAGTTCCATTATCCGACTCAATCCGTTCTGGAGTGCCATTTCGCCACAGGACTTGTTTTTCCAGGCCTAGGATGCTGTTCCGGGCAGTGGCGTGAGGCACTGGATATGTCTGCAGCCATCCAGTAGTTGCTTCCACCGTGGTGAGCACATAGCGCTTACCTTGGCAGGTCTGCGGCAGGGTGATGTAATCAACCTGCCAGGCCTCTCCATATTTATACTTATCCCAGCGTCCACCATACCACAGGAGTTTCATCCTCTTAGCCTGTTTAATGGCAGCACATGTCTCACAATCATGGATAACCTGAGAGATAATGTCCATGGTTAAATCCACCCCTCGGTCTCGTGCCCATCTATAAGTGGCATTTCTGCCCTGATGACCTGAGGCATCATGAGCCCATCGAGCCAGGAACAACTCTCCTTTATGCTGCCAATCCAGATCTATCGGTGACACCTTGACTTGTGCAGCTCGGTCTGCCTGTTCATTGTTGCGATGTTCCTCGTTGGCTCGATCCTTGGGCACGTGTGCATCCACATGGCGGACTCTCACGATCAGCTTCTCTGCACGGGTGGCGATGTCTTGCCATACATCTGTAGACCAGACAGGTTTCCCTCTGCGTTCCCAGTTGGCTTTCTTCCATCGGTCTAACCATCACCACAATGCATTGGCCACCATCCATGAGTCAGTGTAGAGGTAAAGCCGTGGCTACTTCTCTTGCTCAGCAATGTCCAGAGCCAACTGGACAGCTTTGAGTTCTGCAAATTGACTTGATCCACCTTCTCCCTCAATGGCTTCTGCAACTTGTCATGTGAGGCTCCACATGGCTGCTTTCCATCTTCAATTTGTCCCCAGGATGTGGCAGGAACCATATGTAAAAAGGGCACAGCGTACTTCTTCTTTCGGCAACTGATCGTATGGTGGAGCTTCCTCTGCACGTGTTACCTGTTCTTCTTCCTCTTCATCTGCTAAACCAAAGTTCTCACCTTCAGGCCAGTTTGTGATGATTTCCAGGGTCCCAGGGCGATTTGGTTTTCCACTACGGGCACGTTGTGTGATAAGAGCAGCCCATATACTCCAGGTAGCATCAGTAGCATGATGTGTGGGGGCGGCCCATCCACTGAACACCCACCTTAGCACTGGTAATCGGGGTGCCAGAAGGAGCTGAGCCTCTGTCCCTATTACCTCTGAGGCAGCTTGAACTCCTTCATAAGCAGCTAGGATCTCTTTCTCAGTCGGGGTGTATTTGGCTCCAGAGCCCCTGTAGCCTCGACTCCAGAATCCAAGTGGTCGGCCTCGAGACTCGCCAGGCATTTTCTGCCAAAGACTCCATGAAAGACCATTATTCCCAGCTGCAGAGTAGAGCACATTCTTCACATCTGGTCCTGACCTGACCGGTCCAAGGGCTACAGCATGAGCAATCTCTCTCTTAATCTGTTCAAAAGCTTGCTGTTTTTCAGGGCCCCAGTGGAAATCGTCCTTCTTACGGGTTACCAAGTAGAGAGGGCTTACGATCTGACTGTATTCCGGGATATGCATCCTCCAGAAACCTATGGCACCCAAGAATGCTTGTGTTTCCTTCTTGCTGGTTGGTGAGGACGTTTCTGTGATCTTGTCGATAACTTCTGTCGGAATCTGGCGACGTCCGTCTTGCCACTTCACTCCCAGGAACTGTATTTCTTGGGCAGGTCCCTTAACTTTACTCCGTTTAATAGCAAAACCAGCTCCCAAAAGAATCTAGATGATTGTTTTTCCTTTGTCAAAGACCTCTTCTGCTGTATCCCCACACACAATGATGTCGTCGATGTACTGCAGATGTTCTGGAGCCTCACCCTTCTCTAGTGCTTCTTGAATTAGTCCATGACAGATGGTGGGACTGTTTCCACCCCTGGGGCAATCGGTTCCAGGTGTATTGCACGCCCCTCCAGGTGATGGCAAACTGTGGCCTGCACTCTGCAGCTAGGGAAATGGAGAAGAACACATTAGCAATATCAATCGTGGCGTACCACTTTGCCGCCTTGGATTCCAGTTCATACTGGAGTTCCAAAATGTCTGGCATGACGGCGCTCAGCGGTGGAGTAACCTCATTCAAGCCACGATAGTCCACAGTCAATCTCCATTCTCCATCAGACTTATGCACGGGCCAAATGGGGCTATTGAAAGCTGAGTGAGTCTTACTGATCACCCCTTGGCGCTCCAGTTCTCGGATCATGTTATGGATGGGAATCAGGGAATCAGAGAGTCACGGTTCGTTCGGTATTGTCGCCGATGCACTGTTGTGGTGGCAACTGGCACCCGTTGTTCCTCAACCTTCAACAATCTGACAGCAGAGGGAGTCTCTGAGAGACCCAGCAATGACTTTAGCTGTTTAATCTCTCCTGTCTCTACAGCAGCTATCTCAAAATCCCATCTATGTCCCTATGGATCCTTGAAATATCCATTTCTGAGGTAGTCAATTCCCAGGATACATGGGGCAACCGGACCAGTAACAATGGGGTGCTTCTGCCAGTCTTTCCTGGTCAAGCTCACTTCAGCTTCCAGCACAGTCAGCTCTTGAGATCCCCCAGTCACCCCAGAAATAGCAACAGTTTCCGGGCCCATGTGTCCTGATGGCATTAATGTACATTGAGCGCCAGTGTCAACTAAAGCCTCGTATTTTTGTGGGTCTGATGTGCCAGGCCACTGGATTCACACAGTCCAATAGACACGGCTGTCCCGTGCCCCTACCTGGCTAGAGGCAGGGCCCCTCTAATATCCGTTACAGTGACAGCAACTCGTTAGTGATGGGTACATTTTGGAGGTTCCCTTTAGTGGGTCAGATCCTTGGGAGACTGGCACTGCACTTAGTTTCACTGATTTTCTTTTCTCTTTTTCCTTCAATTCTTGTACCCGGGCTGACAGGGCATGGGTAGATTTCCTGTCCTACCGTCTCATATTTTCCCCATGGTCGACCAAGAAATATCATAGATCGGTCTCTTCCCCTAGCCAGGAGGCGTCCAGCTCTGGACCCAGAGGCATTGGTTCGCACTGATGCCACTTGAAGATTTTGAAGAGTTTCCATGATCTCCTTTTACTGCTTGTCTATCTTCTCATCCATTCTCTTGTCCATCCTCTCAAGTGCTGTTTCTACCGCAGCGATACGTTCCATGGACCATTTTCGCATAGATCCTGAATTTACCTGCTGCAATGCCCACCAGATCTTGGGCTGGCTTGCAATACATGGATACCACATAGTGGGAGAATACACCTGGTGCACCGCAGGAAAGCTTCCACCACATTTCTGGCGTACATCTAACCTTGTCTGGGTCACTGAGGGGCTGCCCATCCCTTCCATAAAGTATTTCTAGTAGTGCCATTTCCCTCAGGCATGAAATCGCGTCTTCACGGTCTTCCAAGGGGCCTTAAAATGATGTGCCTGTAGGATATCTTTGTGAGGTAACCTCTCTCTCACACTGCCTAGAACTCGTGCCCAGAATGAAAAGGGTCTTGATTCCCTCACAAATGCCTGTTCGATACCTGTATCTTGAGCTACAGCCTTTAAATACTTGGCTTCGGCACCATCACGTTGCAAACTGTCACCCATAAGATCCCAAACTCGGATCATCCAGGTCAGGATAGGCTCACCTGCCTGTCGAGTAACGTCTTTTCACAAGTTGTGAAGGGTGTCATGTGTGAGCGACTCAGTAACCATCTCTGGTTCTGAATCCACAGTATGCAAAGGACCCGCTTCCACTTCCCCATCATCGTCAGCTGGATGAACTGATTTGGTCCTATATTTCCTTTTCTGAATAGGGGCAACTTTCATTGGCTCAGACTGTTCCTCTGGTTTAGTCACATCTTGAGCTACGGCTTTTATTTGCTCAGACTGCTCCTCTGGTTTAGTCACATCTTGAGCTGCCATAGCATCAGGTGTCTTTCTCTCTTCTTTTTTCCCTTTCCTTGCTTCTGGTTGCTTTCCTGACCACCCCTGTTCCTGGCTTCACACCCAAGATAGATCGTAATGCAACCATGCAGACAAATCACCACAAGTATGATATAAAGTAGGAGATGCCTGGCATCTAGCGAGAGGTTAAGCTTTCCAAAAGCTGTTCTAGCGAACCTGAAAGGTGACTGAATAAAAGGCTGAGATGAAACACTCTCCTGTGTCCCTCCCTGAGGGTAGGTAACATAATCACTAGGTCCCCAGAGGTAAAAGCCTGGGCTAGTGCAGGAGTACAACCTTAATAAAACATTCCAAATGAAACCCATAGACACTGAATCCATAACACTATAGACCCAAAGCAAGAACTCGATAACAATCCCAGCTATCTGAGTTCTGCTGGCCGATGCACTCAGATGAATTAAGCCCGCCAGACCTTTTGGCATAGTTCTATACCAACAGAAAGCAAATATATAGTACAGCATGGTCCATATGGACTCCAAACTCACAACGAACATCATGGTGCTAGAACTGTTATCTTTTTTTTCCTCTCAACCTCACGTTGGGCGCCAATTCATGATTTAGTTTTGATAAAAACTAGGATATTAATCAGATATTAAAGATCTTTAATGGAAAAAAAAAATGTATAGAAAAGATAACAGTTCTTAGGTACGAGTATATGTATGAGCAGAACAGAATTAACAGTAACCACAACCAAAACCGTAAAACCTTTAAATGGATTGAGTCCTGTACCCCAAATCTTGTGACACAGGTCTCTTTAAGGGTGCGGGGGGGGCTGTAGCCGCCGCCGCGGGCCGGGAAGGGAACGAGGGAAAGGGAGGCGTGCGAGTTCTGCAGGAGCTGTGGAAGACGAGATGACCGATGATGCTTCCACCAGAGACTGCAAAACCCCACGAGTTGCACCTCAGCCGCCGCTGCTGTAGCTGCCGCTGCCGGTACCGCAGTGGCTGCTCCACACTGCCACGCCGCTCCTCCCCAGAGCAAAAGCGCCCGAAACCACAAAAACCCCTGGCTCCTCTCCCCAGAGGCAGGAAAGAGAAAAAAAAAAAACCCCGATGTCCGGGCACCGTTATCCCATTTCACGCAGGGTGAATTTTTGCCTCTCCTCTTGACAAGAACCACCACTTTGTCCCCAGGAGGCCTTTGAGCTGGCCCGTGTCATGGCTGCCCAGCTGGTGAATGCGGCTGGGATGGAGCTCTGAGCACCAAGTCTCCTCGACGACAAGTTTGGGGCTCAACCCAAAGCATGTGGGCTCAGTCCCACTGCACTGCTGGGCTCAGTGTCCTCTGGTGGGCACAGCAGTGTCAGCTACAGGCTTCAAAAGCTGCCTACACGAGTCCTCCCTGGCTCCTCCTCAGGCTTCATCGCCTGCTGGGTGGGCGGGGACAGGCTTTGTGACATCACAGAGCCTTCCATGACATCACAGAGCCTTGCGTGACATCACAGAGCCTTGTGTCATGAGCCCGTGGCTTTTCACACCGGCAACCATTGCAAGCCCAGAGTCTTGTGGAGGACACTTGGTGCTGGTGGTCACTGCCTTAATCTGCTGAGGGTGATGACTGATGCCAGCTCAGGCATCGAGACCTTTTGCCTCACAAGAGATGACGACGACACTAATTGTGTTTCTCTTCAGCACCATGGCTCTCTACTCGCTGGCTATACTCGCCCTTGACTTTTACAGCCATCCCATCTGGGCCCCAGTCAGGATAGAAATCCATGACTACTGGGTCAGCCTCAGGAAAAAAGCCCTCTCCTACTGGGTCACTTGGTGGAGAGAAGTCACTCCTGAACACCCAGTTGAGAAAGTCATTTTTGCTAAGAGACCATTTTCCAAATGGTCCGTCAGCATGGATCTTGGCAGCTGGGTCCGCATCAGGATGGGACTCGTCCCAGAGGGCCTGAAGCAACCACCCCTTGAAGCAGAGAGCAGGGCTGCAGAATGGCCCAGCAGCAATCGTCTTCACAGCTCCAACAGCTGGGTCAGGGTGAGGATGCAAGTCATTCCAGAGAGCCAGAAGCAACAGCCCATTGGCCAGCATGAGAAGACGGCCTGTGATCCGCCCTACGCTATGGGCCACCTTCAGTGCTGTCTTGCCCAAGTTAATGTGATCTACGTGCTTTGCAAAGCCCGGCAAACTGTCTGTATACTCTACCTTGCTTAGATCGCACTGGGCATCTTGCAGAAATGGGAAGAGACTGCAGGGACAGGTGATAAATGACATCAGCCATGCAGGGAGGGATCAGGAACCACAGTGGACTTGGCCAAGAAGGCCAGTAATGAAGAAACAAAACCCAGTGCGAGCAAGGAACCCTCAGCGGGCCCCGAAAGCGCTTCTGCCTCTTCCCCAGGGACAAGCTAAGCCGCGGGGCTGAAGCCCTTCAGGAGCCCCCAGCTCGACACGGGGCCTGCCAGAGGTTTCCTCAGCGCGGCGTGCTGCCTGGAGCAGTCCTGCCAGGCTGAGGGGCTGCCTGAGGAACCAAGTCCAGCAGGACACTTCTCAGACCCCCAAGTCCCCTCCTGCTTCCTTCTATCCATGGTCATCTCATTTCCAGGCAAAGGACAGATCAGACAGATCACCTCATGTCCCATGAGGACAGTCTCCTTGGGAGAGGACATCATCCAGAAATTCAGCCTGCTCTGCTCAATGAATGGCAACGCTGACCCGGTGTCCAGGCATCTGAGATGCAACCACTCCATCTGCCAGAGCTTTCTCCAGCTTTCTCCAGCGACAGCGCTCTGTGAGTTGGGTCCAGTCCACTTCAATATCTTTATCAATGACCTGGATAAGGGGATTCAGTGCACCCTTAGTAAGTTTGCAGAGGACACTACAAGAAGGACATTGAAGGGTTGGAACGTTGACTTAGTTTTGATAAAAACTAAGATATTAATCAGATCTTGAAGGTCTTGAATCGAAAAAAAATTGTATAGAAAAGATAACAGTCCTTAGGTACGAGTATATATATATGAGCAGAACAGAATTAACAGTAATCACAACCAAAATCGCAAAACCTTTAAATGGATTGAGTTCTGTACCCCAAATCTTGTGATTCAGGTCTCTCTTAGGGTGCGAGGGGGCTGTCACCACTGCCACGGCCCCTGGCGCAGCTCCGCCATCGCGGGCCGGGGGGAGGGAAGGAAAAAGGGAGGCGTGTGAGTTCTGCAGAAGTTGTGGAAGATCAGATGAGCGATGGTGCTTCCTTCAGAGACTGCAAAACCCCGTGAGTCACAACTCCGCTACCGCTACCGCTGCTGCTGCTGCTGCGCCACGCCGTGCTCCTCCCGAAGCACAAAGCGCGTGAAAACGCCGAACAAAAAAACTGCTCTCCACTCCAGAGGCGGGAAAAAAAACCCCGATGTCCAGGCACCACCTCTATCCCGGTTTCCCCAGAAACGGCCTCTTCCCGCCCCCCTCACATTCCCTTTGTTGGCAATAGGAAGAAAAATTCCTCGGAAAAAAATCAAAACCACAACAAACGTGTGCAGAGAAGGGCAATGAGGCTGGGGAGGGGCTGGAGAACAAGTCCTGTGAGGAGACACTGAGAGAGCTGGGGGTGTTTAGCCTGGAGAAGAGGAGGCTGAGGGGAGACCTCATCCCTGTCTGCAACTGCCTGAAAGGAGGCTGTGACGGGGTGGGGGCTGGGCTCTGCTCACAGGTGACAGCGATGGGACGAGAGGAAATGGCCACAAGTTGCACCAGGGGAGGTTTAGACTGGACATTGGGGAGAATTTCTTCCCTGAAAGGGTGGTCAGGGATTGGCACAGCTGCCCAGGGAGGGAGTGGAGTCACTATCCCTGGAGGTGTTCAGAAGACAGGTGGATGAGTTTCTTAGGGACGTCGTTTAGTAAGGTGACAGGTGTGGTTGGACTCAGTGATCTCAGAGGTCTTTTCCTACCCAATAATTCTAAAATTCTAAGCTGGGTTGATCTGCTTGACGGTAGGAGGGGTCTGCAGAGGGGTCTGGACAGGCTGGATTGAACCAATAGGATGAGGTTCAACGAGGCCTAGTGCCAGGTTCTGCACTTGGGACACAACAACCCCATGCAGCATTACAGGTTTGGGGAAGAGTAGCAGGAATGCTGCCTGGCAGAGAAGGACCTCAGGGTGTTGGTTGACAGTGGCTGAATATGAGTCAGCAGTGGCCCAAGTGGTCAAGAGGCCCAATGGCATCTTGGCCCGTATCAGAAACACTGTGGCCAGGAGGATCAGGTGATCAAGCGAGATCAGCCACACAAGGAGGGAGTGGGTTGTGGGAAGCAGGGAACCACAGATACCTTCTCAGTCCCCTCCCACTTCATTCTACTCATGGTCATCTCATTTCCAGGTAAGACGACAGATGGTCTCATCTCCCATGGGGACAAGGAACTGGAAAAAGGTCCCCTTCTGGAAATACGACCTGCTGTGCCGGCTAATGACCAACACTGACCTGATGGCCAGGGGCCTGGTGCGTGACTGCTCCATCTACCAGGATGAGCTCCAGCACCAGCCCTCTGTGGGGCCAGAGCCAGAATAAGGGGAGCCAGAATAAGGAGGGCCTTCTTTGTGGGAGGCAATAACTTTGAAATGATGGAAAGTCCCCTCCGAGGCTCAGCTGAGGCTTTATTGAGTCTTAGGCCATGGAGGAATGTGGATGAGTTCCTTAGGGAATGCTCTCACAGTATCACAGTATTACAAGGTTGGAAAAGACCTTTGAGATCATCAAGTCCAACCTATGACTCAACACCAACACCTACTCATCATCTAAACCATGGCACACGCTCAACATTTCTTTGTAGGAGAGATACTCCAGTCCCTTCATCATTTTCACAATCTCTTGCTGAGCTCTCACCAGCAGCTCCATCTCTCTCTCTTGTACTGGGAAACCCAAGACTGGACACAGTATTCAGGTGTGAACTCACCTGAGCAGAGGGGAAGGATCAGGGAAGAACAACGAGGCTGGTGAAGGGGCTGGAGAACAAGTCTTATGAGAAGCTGTTGAGGGAACTGGGGTTGTTTAGCCTAAAGAAGAGGAGGCTGAGGGGAGACCTCATCACTCTCTACAACTGCCTGAAAGGAGGTTGTAGCAAGGTGGGTGCTGGTCTCCTCCCAAGTAACAAGTGATGGGATGAGAGGAAATGGCCACAAGTTGCACCAGGGCAGGTTTAGACTGGACATTAGGAAAAAACTCTTCACCAAAAGCATTCTCAGGCAGTGGCACAGCTGCCAAGGGAGGGGGTGGAATCGCCATCCCTGGAGGTGTTTAAAAAATGAGGTGCTCAGGGATCTGGTTCAGTAGTGGGCAGGTATGGTTGGACTCGGTGATCTAAAAGGTGTTTTCCATCCAAGCGATTCTATGATTCTTTGATCACCTCCCTCGACCCCCCTAATGTAGCCCAGGATATCATCAGCCCTCTTTGTTGCAAGGGCACATTGCTGGCTTATGGTTAACCAGGACCCTGAAGGGCTTTTCTGCAAAGCTGCTTTTCAGATGTGTTGGTCCATGGGATTGATCTTCCCCAGGTGCAGGGCTTGGCGCTTCCCTTTGTTGAATATCAAAAGGTTTCCGTCAGCCCATTTCTATCCAAGGTCCCTCTAGATGGCAGCAGAACCCTCTACTATTCCAGCTACTCCCCCCAGCGTTGCTTCATCTGCCAGCTTGCTCAGGGTGCTCTCTTCCTCATCATCCAGATCATTAATGAAGAGGTTGAACAGGATTGACCCCTGGCCTACACCACCTGTCTCCGAAGATTTAACACCACTGGTCACCAAGCTCTTGGGTACAGCTGTACAGCCAGTTTTCAGCCTCTCTGTCTGCGCAGCCAGCCTATACATCAACAGCTTTGCTGTGAGGAACCTAGTGAAGACCATATCAAAAGCCTGACAGAAGTCAAGATGGACAAGTCACTGCTCCTCCTCGTGTACCAAGACAGGCACTTCACCATAGAGGGTTATCAGCTTGTTTAAGCACAGCTTCTAGTGAGAGGTGTACCTGCCCCTGACAGAGAGGTTGCACCTGGATGATCTCCACAGGATGCCTTCCAGTCCAAACCATTCTGTGTTCCTGTGACTTCCCCTTTGTGAATCCATGCTGCAGTAAAGCTATTTATGCCTTTGCTAAAAGCAGTCTCGCCTTTGTCTGGTACCCTGCTAGCACTAACACCACTCTGCCTGTAAGGTCTTTTGATGAAATTCAATGGGGAGTCGCCTGTTCGAGACACTTACTGGGAAGAGCTGAACTTGTCCATCTCTTTGCTGTCCTGAGAGCACAGAGGGGTTTCACAAAAGCACACCAAACCATCCGTGCACCAGGACGTGCTGAGAGCTGCTTGGTCAGCCAAAAGCCAGAGCCACTGCCTTCAGCACCTCCTTCTTCACCAAAGCAGTCTGTGCCAGGAGCTTTGCTTACAGGTCTGGCTTTGACTTGCAGAACTAAGACAAAGTTGACCAAGTCTGCTTCCACACTGGCATCGCAGCCAGCAACATGCAGCACCAAACAGTAGACAAGAAACGGCAGCATCCATTTGTTCTCCCTTTATTCATAGGGGAGAGGAGGCCAGCATTTCATCGTGAGAGCTGTCTTGGCTACTTAAGCCCTGATAAGCCTCATCAGTTCTGCAAGGCTTTGGTCCCTCTTGCCTATGGCTGTTACCTAGAATTAGCCAGTGCCAGCCCTTGATTATGGCAAAGCTGACATGCCTTAGGGAGCGTCTGCTGACAGGCAGGGGGATAAAGGACTGACGTGTCCTCACCACAGATCAAGAAAGAGTTCGCACCAGCAACTTGTCTCCAGGGAAGGTGTTTCCTTTATTGCTCCCTTTCTTAAAAATCAAAGCTTATTTCAGCTCACGTGGGGCTGGAGAGCAATGGAGCATTGAGTATTTAAAGGTCTGTAGCTTCTAACCATGCAGAGGGAAACCAATGCTCTGGAAAGACTGAAATCCTCAGGAGCAGACTGAGGGACCCTGCTTCAGGCTTTGTGGGATGCCTACGCAACTTTGTTTTCAGTGGATCAATTCAGTCCCAGCAGCAACGGCCAAAGGATCTCTTCTGGCTGTCATTGCTCTGGATCCCCATCCCTGGCTCCCAGGAAGTCCCTGCCCCAGCCCAGCTGCCCCACCTTGCTCTCCAGGCATCCCCAGACCTGCACTACAGCCTCACCAGTCTCTCCTGGGACACACCTGTGACAGCACCATGAGGTCAGGGGGACTGCTCTCAGCCTGGGAAAGGGAGGGCACTCCCCAGGCAGCCCTGGGGACAGCATACTTCAGGGACAGTGTCCTCCAGCAGAATGCAATGAAAGGGACACAGGCAAGGCAAAAGCTTCTCCAAATAAGGGGAACAGAGGATTCCTGGGCATACAGTTTCGTGCTTGGACCTGTGGATGTCCCATGCAGGGGCACTAGGTGGCCGTGGGATCACTACACACTGCATCTCCGCCTCAGACAGGCCCCCAGGAAGTGCCTTCCATAATCCATTGCCCCCTTGTTGCAGAAGAAGGTTCTCCCTTAACCATACCTTGTAGACCCAAAATCCTCCATCCAAGAGCAAATCCATTCCAAGTGAGGAATGACAGACACACCTCTGACCTTCTGCCAAACAGCCACCTGGCTCAGGGTTGAGCCCAGGGCTCAGCTAGGTGTCCCACCACAAGCAAGGCCACAAGGTCCAGAGCGGACCAGAAGGTATCCACATGCTGTCCCCACCCAAGCCAGTTGGTGAGACTGATAAAGACACAAGCTGTCATGTTTTTATGACCACATAGCCAGCACCACTTAGCATGTCCTTGCTGGAAGGTGTGACAGGAGACCCACCCCAGTGGTGGGAAGGACTGCCAGACACAGAAAGGGATGCTGTTGATAGACTGTGACTTGGTAGTGCAGCCAGCCAGGGGAGAATTGCACATCGCTCTCCCAACTCCCAGGGGCATTGTGTAGTGCCTGCCAGCCAAAACCAGGCAGCTCAGACCTGAACAGCAACAGCAGGAGGAGGCAACTCCAGTCCAGTCACCAAATCCATGCCACGCTCATGCTGCCTCCTCCTCCACCGCAGCCCATCCCTTCCCCATGCTGGAGATCACTGAGATACCTTTCTCCTTTACTGCCTTTGAGGTGAAGATCCTGACACCATCATCTCCCGCGACGCTCCTCCCAGCCCCCTCCCAGCAACACCGAGCCTGGCAAATACCTTATGGCAAGTAATTTTACGTTATTCTGCATTTACACAAAAATAGAACAATTCTATATTTATAGAGATTTATAGCCGATTCCGTGCTGGAGGAGTTACTGAGCAAGGCCAGGAGCTGTAGGCGGTCCAGGCTCCCGAGCAGCTGCCTGCTACTCATTCGGCATTTCCAAGATACAAAATTAAAGGCATTCGTCTCCATCTGGTTTCTTAAATAGATAAGGGAGAATGAAGGGACAGTATGTACAGAGGGGCAGTGGCAGGGCCCGAGCGCCCTCCGCCCCCAGCCCCACGCCTGCCGTCCGGGGTCAGTGAGGCCGGCTGCTGGACTCTGAGGGCTGTCGCTGGCGGGGAGGAGTGTAGCCATTCAGGTAGCCGTTGCTCTGGCGTTTGCTGAGTCCTCCGTTAAGAATGTCCTGGATGTGCTGCACTATCAGGTTTATGGCCACTGTGAGCAAAAGGAAGGGAAAGACACAGGGGAAAAACTGCATTAGGATCGCTGCGATTAAACTAGAGCCAAGCCCAAAACGATGACCCAGCTGTCTGCCTTGATCCTACCACCTCCTGTCACTTGGTGGGAGCTGCAACCCCGCGGGGACTCATCAGTGTGACCCAGCTGAGCCCCTCAAGCCAGTATGGTCAGGCTGACTCCAGCCAGGTGGAGACCTGGCTGTCCCAACTGCACCTCTGGCCTTGGAGAAGGACATTTCCTTCTATGTGGATGAACCAGGAGTTTGCCTGGAGGCTCTGCATATAGATGGGCTCCCAAGCTTGATCAGAGGAGCACAAACTCCCAGTCATTGATGCTCCAGGTGGGGCAAAGGGGAGAGGCTGATCCCAGCGTGTGTGGTGAAAGCATTCTCTCAGTTGGCAGTGGGCTCAGTCATCTCCGTGGCAGGTCTTGCTACCTCCTACCTAACTCCACCACAACAGCACCAGCCCAAAGCTGGCTGCCAGGATGCAAGAGCAGGGACTGAGTCCACTCACCTTCATTATCTGCACCTCTGGGAATGATCACATCAGCATACTTCTTGGTCTGGGAGGAGAGAGAGAACTGTGTTAGAGGGAAAGTGTGGAATGACACTAGACTGGGGCACTGTCCCTCCTTCCTGGGGTAGGTCCTTCCCGCTCCCTTGCCAAACCCAAACCCACTGGAATGTATGTCGTTGCTGATAATACATTTTGGATACTCTTATTTGTCTTCTGCTCTGCATTTCAAGGGCCACGCTTTTGCCTTGACTGCATTTTCATGAGATTATACAGATTCCATTAAGAAGCAGCAAGAGGCACCTTAACAAAACCTGAAAAAGCCTTAAGACTGCAGCAGCCGATGCTTTTGGGAACAGCCTGCCCCCTGAATCCAGCCAGACTTGGTTCAAGAGCAAAAGCTGGCATACCTGGGCTGTGGGAAGAATTTTTCTACCAGCATCACTTGCAAAGAAGATCTGATTCAGGATACCAGTCCTGACCTATTTTCACCCGCAGGTGCCAACCTCAGTTTCCTCCCCTGTCTGTGTCAGTTTTTACAGCTGATCAGCTTCCTGACAGCCAAGCTCTACCATCAGTAAACAAGCCAGCCTGCTAGGCTAAGAGTGCCTCTGACACCTCCAGGTGCTTCAAGCCACATGAAAAATCACCAGGACATGCTGGAGCATTTCAGTGCTGGACCACCTGGCTAAAAGCTAGTTTAGGAGTCAAGTAACAGCAACAATGGGTGCTGAGATGGCTCAGCATCCACATGCAATCACTCTGCAGCTGAGCCCAGCACCAGGCTGGAAGTGGGAGCAGACCGTGGCAAAGCTGAGAGGTAGGGACAAAGCAGTTGTTTTCTACCCTCCTTGTTTCACATTTTATCCTCCTACAGACTTTTCAACAGAAGAGACTGATGCAGCATCCACTGCTTTGCAAACCTGCAGATTTACCTTGCTGGGGACTTGCAAGGAGGGGAGCCACCAAGCTGAACCTGCCTCACAGGAAAAGCCTTTCTGGGACTACCCTGGAAGCGGACCTTGGTTCCCAGAGTCACATCTGAACAAGATAAGGAAAATAGTGCTGCCCAAGAGCCAGGAAAAGATCTTGTAGCACAGAAAGAATCAGCCCCTCTAAGGGAAGGAGTAGAGCTGGCCACACAGACAGGCACATAGATGTTTCTATATGGCCAAGACCTGAGCGTGGAGCCAAGGGTTCAATTCCTGCCTGCGCTGCAGGCCAGCAGCTTGCAGGACTCTTGCTGGCTCAGTTCTTCCAGAGTAAGAAGAAATTCCTCACATAACTACCACATCTGCTTGGAAACCAAGGTGCAGGCTCCTCTCCACAAGAGCAGTGGCCAGGAGATGTGTGCAAGGACAAGTCCTACAAACATGGTATTTCCCCTGCAAGTTCTGCAGGACAGCAGTGGTCTCCCACATGCCAAGTCTCTGCTTGCTAGGGAGCCTTGCCTCAGTTCTCAGCTCCCAAAATCACTTCCTTTCCCCAGGCAGACCTTGCAACCCTGGCCATGAGCGACGTTTGTCTGCTCCACACTTTGGCATGCAACCTGCAGAGCCACATCCCACAGCGCAGAGTGAAGGAAGAAGCTCCCCTGCTCTCCCAAGCATCCAGCCAGCAAGAAGCCAGCAGCACTGCAGGGTGAAAAGGGCAGGCAGGACAGCCCAAACCAGGAGGCAGACACAGCAGACACTGCCTGGGGGCAGGGATCTCCCCTTCCCTGGCATCTGCTGAGCTGCCTGGTGTTGGTTTCTCTGACTCTGTACAGGGAAGAGTTTCTCTTGCCTTCCCATAGGGTACGGAAGGTCCTCATCTCACCCTGCCCTGGCCAGCACTGGCATCCCCATTTTTGCCAGTGCCTGCAGGGAGGAAGAAAGTTGAGGCAGGCTAACTTGAGCCATGGGGCACAAAATGCTCCTGTCTGAGGAGCTGGACAGAGAATGAGGCATTTTTGGCAGAGTCCCGTGGGCGTCACTGCCCTTACTTACTGGCAAACAGAACTCCTCGAAGGCAGGCTTGACGAAGGTGATGTACTGAGATAAGATCTGCTCGAGGTCCCTGCCTCGCTCACTGATGTCTCGTAGCACTGCAGGGAAGATGTTAAGGCACAGTCAGGAGCCGAGAGATGGATCATTCCCTCCTCCTTCCCTTTGCCACAGGCTTTGCCCAGCCACCTGGCTGTTTTGCCGGAGGTCTCTGTTCCTGGAAGCTGCTGCCCACGTGTCCAAGCACAACCCAGCCTAGCTACATGCTTTTAACCCGCTTGCAAGCTTTCCCAGGAACCAAAGACTGGCTGGTCAGACCAAGGGCTTTTCTTGGCCTTTCTCCCTCTCTTCTCAGCTCTGCAAGCACATTCCAGCTGCAACCAGTGCCACCCCAGTGCTGACTGTTCCCAGCCTCAGCTCTTGCATCCCTCCTCTCACTCTGTCCTGCCCTTGGCCTCAGGATGCAGCATTCTCCCAGCTACCCCAGCGCAGAAGTGCCCCAAGAATAAAAAAGCAGCATGGATCATGCATACACACGTTAAGGAATAGTTTAACTCAGCTCTGCAGAGGTGAGCAAAGTGCAACTCGCTCACCTACCCAGCTCTGCGGGGCTCCTTGTGCCGTCCCCCACTGCGTGGGTTGAGAAGGCAAAGCAGGCGCCCACAACCAGAGGCTGAGGCGGTGCTTGAAGGTCAGCTCAGGAGCTCTGGAGGAAGCCAGGAGAGCAAGCTGGCCTCCTGCTTGCTCTGCCATTCAGGCCTTACACCCTGCTTGCAAGAGGTATTTTGTCCATTGCCATCTCCAGTCAGAAGCCAGTTCAGTGTGGGCAAGCGCCCCAGTTCCGCAGGAATTCAATCCATGCGTAAGAGCCAGAACAGCCCTGTGGCTGAGCAGACGGCTCTTGGCTCTTCCCAAGGGGCTGGCTGGCTTCTCCCCAGCATGCCAGCACCTGGCACTGGGTTCAGAGTGAGCCACCACGTGCCATGGCACTGCCAGCTTGCGTGACCTGCTTGGCAGCCACCGCCTGTGCATTTGCAGGGCCAGGACGGTGCTGGGGCTGTTCTCCCCACGCTGGTTTGGCATCATCCCCGTGGCTCTGTTTGCCCTCAGCCAGCAGCTTTGCAGCGTGCCCTTTCGCAGCCCTGCACAGGGGAGGGGATGTGAGGATGAAAGGGCTGGCAGCAAGATGAGTGCCAACTCCCTGCCTGCTCCAGGAACGGCTCAGCCCAGCTGAGGCTGCTCTATCCAGCTTCTTGCCTTCTCCAGAGAGTGGGAGCAAGCCCCAGCTCAAACAATACAGAAAAACAGGCAAGAAAAATAAAACAGAGAGACTTTTGTTTCCCAGGTCCCACACCCTGTTTGTTGGCTGTGGCAAGGAGCACAGTGAGGGTGTATTTGCAGCACAACCCGGCCTGGGACTGAGTCTGGGAGGTCTGCAAGCTGCACAGGGCAAGTGCACAGGCTGCAGGGGCTGGTCCTGACACTGCAAAACTCTCCTGCCCGCTCCCTGGGCAGATCGCAGCAGGGCAATCACCCCCCACACAAACAGGAGTCAGGCACCACTGCCTTGTACCTGGCCCCAAGCAAGGGGTCCCAGCAAGCCAGGCTAAGACCTCACACCCTATCTGGAGGTATCACCCGCTACATGCAGGGCAGGCCAAGGTCCCAAGGACAGATCGGCACATGTCCAGAGTCAGCGGGCAGGCATCGCTCTAATCAGGCCCAAAACATGCACGTGACACCTGACTCGGTCTTCGTTTTCCAGAAGCTGACCAAGGACGGGGCAGTGAGGGACCTCAGCCAGATCTGGCTTTGAACAGATCAGGCTGCTTGAGGCTCCTGACAGACCTTGCCCCTTGCACTCTGGTAGCAGCGTTTTTCTTGGGAGAGGTGCTGAGATGAGGACAGTGTGAGCTGCACGTACTGAACCCTAGTGCTATTAATTAACTGAGCTGTCAGCTGTTTCCAGGAGCTTCACCTCATCTCCCACTGCTCCCCAGCCAAAAAGCCCGCTGCTGCAACGCCTCAGGACTTTTGGGAGAGGAAGATGACTCAGAGCGACGCCGCAATGCAAGACTTCTTGCTACAAGCTGTCTCCAGCTCTGTTCCAGGGACATGATTGTACCTTCAGCACCTGACAGAGATGCCAAGGACACATACAGCAAAGACCTGCTGCTGCAGTGGTCCTGCTGACAGCAGGCCAGGAGACTGCCAGAAGGTCAGCTCCCTGTCAGGAGGCTGATGGGTTGCCCTAACAAGGAGACACCAGCCTAGCTGCCCCTTTGCAAGACTTTAGTGATCGATGGTGAATGGGAGAAACACCCCAAGAACAGCCTGGGCCCACATGGCTCAGGACCCTGTCCAACAGCTGCAGCACACCAGGGTTTAGTTCTGCATTTGGGCTGACAGCTGGATGGTCTTGGTTCGCAGTCAATGGGTTCTCAACCAGTTCTCCAGCCCTGAGCTCAGGTTATGTACCAAGTCCAAAGTGATGGGAACTCCAGAGTACAACTGGAGATGCTCCCACGGTCATGTGGCACTGCAAATGCACAAGGAAACGCCTTGCCTTCAGATAGCTGATACAGGGCACTGCCAAAAATGTGTGCTACCCCATGGCTTGGTGTGAACCCAAGTTCCTGCACAGCACAGTCTGCTTAAGGGATAAGGCTCACACTGTGGGATCTTGCAAACGTGCATCTGTGACCTGCTGATACCCAGAGGTATCAGGACAGGCTGAGAATTGGGCTTATTCAGCCTGGAGAAGAGAAGGCTCTGGGGGGGTATTATAGCGGCCTTCCAGTACCTGAAGGGGCTCCAGGAAAGCTGGGAAGGGGCTTTTTACAAGGACTTGTAGTGACATGATGAGGGGGAATGGCTTTAAACTGGAAAGGTGGAGATTTAGATTAGGCATTAGGAAAAAATTCTTGTTAGTGAGGGTGGGGAAGCCCTGGCCCAGGTTGCCCAGGGAAGCTGTGGCTGCCCCCTCCCTGGAGGTGTTCAAGGCGAGGGTGGGTGAGGTCTTGAGCAGCCCAGGCTGGTGGGAGGTGTCCCTGCCCATGGCAGGGGGTGGCACTGGCTGGGCTTTGAGGTCCCTTCCAACCCAAACGCTTCTATGATTATATGATCTCCCTGCAATGACTGCACTGTCACCTCCCTAGATGAGTCATGCCAGAACAGTGGGCAGGGTCAAGAAGGATGTGTAGAAAGGAGCTTTTAATCAGCACTGATGACATCCCAACAGCAGAGGAAACTGTGTATCTGTCTGACAGCAGGAGGGCAGGCAAGAGCAGTTCTGTCGCAGAGTAGAACAGTCCCATGCCCACAGGCTATCCCAGGCTGACGCAGTGACACACGCTCCTTCGTCACAGCACAGAGGTCTGAACAGGACCTCTCATCTAAGTCATCTTCTGCATCCCCAGACACCCTGTGGTGGCTGTTAGAGCCAGGCAGGAGTAGGGGCAGTTCAGAAAAAACTGAATTCTGCCCCAAGAGTCCCTAAAGGCCTTCTCAGTCACCCAGGAGACTCAAGTGACCCCACTCCTAAAAGCTGCCTTGAAATGAATGGTATCTCAAGCCATGCAGATCCTGCACAGCTGGAGTCCCTCCTATGTCAGTTGGAAACCCACAGCCGAGCCAGCTGGACATGGGGAGTACTACAGAGGAATATTCTGGTTTCTAGGGCTCTTTGTCCCCAAAGCCATCCCCTTGGTGTCGAGTACCACACAGAGGCTTCACGCTGCGCTGGTCGTGCCTGTACAGCCCAAGATGTACAACCACCCTCCCTATCTGCATCACCCATGAAGGACACCCTCACACACAAATGCCATCCTCAGAGCACACCCACACCCCAGGTCCTGAGCAGATGCAGATCCATCAGGCACTGCCTTCTGAATGAACTGATGAGGTTTGCCTTACCCACTGCTCCCTTCCCTCCCAGGAGCTGCCGTTCAGGTGATGGCAGGACTGGTACCACAGGGCCATGTGAGGACAGGGCACGCTCAGTGGTCACACTGCTGCATGCATCAAAGGAGGGAGCTCAGATAAAGCAGAAAAAACCCCACTGAATTCTAAGAGACAAGGAACGAGGTGCTCTTCACTGCCATAAGCTGCCCTGAGAGCCACTCTGCACTGGGAAGGAAAAGCTCCCTGATTTTTGCTAGCAGCAGCACAGCTTTGTGCCAATTCCACTCTGCGCTGGTCACTGTTCCCTGCCTCTGTGACCTGCTGCCCACATCATTTGCGTGGCATTTCTGTCCCTGCTGCACACATTCAGGTCTTACCTCTGCGGGACAGCCGAGTGTCTGCGTCCGTGTCCACAAAGAGCTTCATGCGGAAGAGATCCCGCACCTCCTGGCTGTAGAAGGCCAGGATGCCTTCGAAGAGCACCACGTCAGCAGGGTAGACAGTCACCGTCTCCTCTTTCCTAGCAGAGGGAAGGAGAGTCAAAACATGCTGGTGGGAAAAAATAAGCCAAGAGAGGTGGGGACAATAGCAGTGCTCTTGGGCACTGCTGCAACCCTGGGGCCAATGACTAAGGAGAGGGCAGACCTACTCCATGGGCACGAAGGGAATCCAAGGCATACGTACGCTTCCTAGAAGGACAAACAGCAAAGCAGGAAGCAGACTAGTCCTTCTCCCCCCACCTCAGCCAGGTGCTGCTTGCAAGTGTTCCAGAAAGCCTGTGCATGGGGCTTGACCCAGGGGAACCTGCAAGGGCCAGCTCTGCTCCCCTGACACCACAGCACTTTTGTGGAAGATGGAGCAGGGCCACCCCCTCCACGACCAACGCAGGCATGCAAAACCAAACGGAGCACATGAAGGCAAGAGATACAGGAGCAAGAACTGTCACCCTGCTCCTTCCCTGGCAGTGCCAGGCTCTTTGAGCCTGGAATACTTGTCAAAGCTGCAAACACAGAATTTACGACAGGGGTGTCAAATTCATGGCTCCTGCTGTTCTCCTGCTCCTGCAGCGTAACGCATGTCCCACTGCACGCACACGTGGCCAGCACTGGCAGGAGCACAGAGGCAAGGAGCTCAGTGCTGCCACGGGGTAGAAACAAGGTGCTGTCTGGATAAAACAAGGTGGAGAGCAGGATTCAGCCCACAGGCGGTGGGTTTGACACCCCTGGTTTATGGGATGGGGAAGAAAGGCGAGGTGAGGACCCCCTCCACTGATGTCTGTACGTTGCTGGATGCCACCGCAAAGCTGCACAACTTTCAGACCCTCAGACTGCTGCGCCTGTATCTGCCCTGGACCCTCTAACCAAGGGGGCTGCTGTAGTTAGGACTGAGACTTTGGGTTGGCACATTAGGCACCCAAGAGCGGGTGCAAGCGGAGGGCCGGGCAGTTTGGGCTGGCAGGGCTGCGTGCTGTGCTGCAGGGCGTTAGCAGAGGCACAGCAAGGCAGGAGCAGCTCTTAGACCTGGAGTGGGAGACAAAGTCATAGACAGGAATCTGGACCGTCTTTCCTTCCGTGATCTCTTTGAGTGTTTTCACGATCAGCTCGTTGTCAAAGGCATCTGAGGAGAGAGGAAATGTTACCCAAGGCAGCTCTGCAATCTCTCCCACCCACCAGTTGCTGAGCTCAGCCTGGCCAGAGCCACCAACACCCCACACCGGGGACAGACAGACACACAGACTTGGGAGGAAAGCCCTGCACATCCCCATGGGCACAGCAAGGCCCAGAGCTGCTGGGGCTTCACTGCTTTGCACCAGCCTGGGATTTGGCCCACAGAGATCAATATCATCCTTGTCCGGTGGCGCTGACAGCTTGGGCTTGGGAAGGCATCTCCTCCAGGGCTCCAGCCCTCGGAGAGACTGGAGCAGTGTTTCAGCCTCGAGCTGCCAGACAGACAGGGCTCTGTTTGCTCGGTTCTGGCTGCCTCCAGCCATTGTCCACATGGGGACGAAAGGACAGCAGCTCTGAAATTTCCCCACCAAGCCTGGAGATGGTTCAGAGAGCCCCTGGTGTAGCAACAGGGCACAGGGCCTCCATTAGAGGGGTTTGCAGAGCAGCTGCACCAGACGGTTCCCTCCCTGAAGGAGGGACGCAGAGCTGCTGGCTCCAGGGAGCTGTGCCAGGCTGCACCAGAAAGGTTTTCAAACTGGGGAATGTTTTTGCAGGAAGGAGCGTCTTAAGGAGTTTGAGAGTTTGTAAACTGTCCTTCCTCATTCCAAACACTGCATCCCAGAGGCAGTGTCATTCCGAAGAGAGACAGAGATTGCACTGCAGGGGACACAGGTGGCCCTCGGCCACCCTGCCAAGGATGCACTCAGCTCCAAAAGAGCTTAACTAAGCCACCCGCTTTCACCCCATGCAGACACAGAGTCCCAGTGTCCATGCAAGTCTCTTTGCTGGTGGAGTGGAAGGTCCCAATCCAGCCCTCGTCCCCCACGACACGGCAGAGCCCCAGTGCTGTTCTCCATTCACCTGGGTGGTCAAAATTGAACTGGCCTTTGAGTGCTTTGGATTTCTGCTCTGAGGTAAGGACCCGGTAGAAGCTGTCTTGACTCACGATCACCACCTGCTTCTGGCGGTAGTCCACCTCGTTCTGGCCCAGTAGCTGGACAATCTTGGAGCATACTGAGGACTGGGAAAGGAACAGCAAAGAAGGAAAGTCAGTGGCAAGTGGCGTCTGAGCCACAAAGGGGGAACATCCCTGGGTAACAGCCATTCCTGGGTGCACAGGGCACTGCCTGCTGGACCTCCAGCCAAGAGCCCGTGGTCCCCTCAATGGCACAGCCCAATGCCACTGAGGGAAAAGTGCTCCAGGGACATCACCGTGGGGCCCTTCACTGCAAAAGCAGCACCAAGCTTGCTCCCTGCCTCTTCCATCCTCATGGCCTGCCCATAGCTCCTGTTCTGGGTACAAATGGCAGCAGGAAACCAGTTGGCTGCTGCCCGGGTTTAGACGCAGCTCCAGGGCCCACACAGCCAGCTCCAGCCTGCCCTCAGCTCCCCAGGAAGCAAAGCCGTGCCTGGCACCAGGGTTGAGCCTCCTCCCTGGGAGGCAGGCTCTGTGCCTTGGTTCTCCCAGCCCTGGTCCTGCTCAGAAACTTCACCACTGTGTGGTTGGAGGGAGAGAGAATACTCAGAGAGGGAGAGCCAAGTTGTTTTCATACCCTAAACAAAGTCTGGGATGCAAAGACAGCAGGAAGAGAGCCCTGGGCTTTATCAAGGATCTCTGCCACTGCTGCCAGGGCGGGGAGGAGCAGCTGTGAGCATATCCTGGTGTCTCTTGGCACAGCAAGGCTAAGGGCACTGCGGAGCCAGCGGCTGCGGAGCCACGTGGCTCTGGCTGCGGGTGCAAGATCCCCCCGAGTGCTGCTGGGGGGATGCAGAGTGGCTGGGTGCCGTGGCCAGTATCGACTCTGCTGGCACCACAGCAGGCACCGGCTGCGTGGCCAAGGGTCATGCCGGACATCACTGTCATGACATGAATCAGAGCACAGTTTGAGGGACAAATTGCAAAGCCTGCTTCAGCCCCTTCTCCTTAGTCATATGAGTCCTTGGCCGCTGCACAACACAGCGGTGGTGACTGCATCACTAACTGGCAACCAGAACGCCTGCCCCGGCCAGCGAGAGCCAAGGTCAGGCCAGCGGGGAGAGTGAACTGCTGCCTGTGACAGCCCTGCTCCTGCCCCATGGCATCCACTCTTGGAGCAGAAGCAGGTGCTCCTGGTGCCTCACTGAGCTGCTTCACCTCCTGCGAATCGTGCTTGCTGCAGATGCCCTGCTGAGCTGCTCCTGGCCTCAGTTACCAAAATGCTCTCTGCTGAGTGCTCTGCTTTGCAAAGAGAGGTTTGCTTGCCCCAGCCTGCCTCAGCCTACCCATGGCTCTTGCCATGCTCCCACCTTCCTGCTCCCATACCTGGCTGGCAACCTGCAGGTGCAGAACTGAAGGCAGTGGTGGTGAGAAAGAACAGGGATGGGAAGGCATGCCTGGCAAGAGGCGGTCACTCCAGCAGGCAAAGGGCAAGGCTGTTTGCCTGAGAAGCTGGAAGATTTGACGGCATTCCTGTCTCCAGAGACCATCTCCTCCCCTCCAGGCCAGGCTGACCCGACTTGGCTGTGACCGCTGCGCTGTGAGTCAGCCCTAGTGCGGCTGGAGAGCCTCCGCACACAGCACTGCCGCAGAGCCAACCGGCTCGCGCTGCCCCACAGCAGTCCTTGCGGCCCTGGGCACACGTCTGGCGTTTGGGTTGAGGATAGGGTCTCTCTCAGCATCCCACCTTCTTCTCCTGCCTCTCACCGCTGGCAAGTCGTGCTTGATGAGCCCCGCAGCAAGCTGCTGCCACCCAGAACAAAGCACTGCAAGTGAGTGCCAGTCACTCGCCTTCGGCACACACAGACACAAAGCTGGAACCCATCCCTCATTTCCTCTGTTTTCCCACTCTCCACGTCCTTCTCCAGCCTGCATCAGCCCTATTGCTTATCCAGCTGCATCCCATAGGTTTTGCAAAAACAGGGCATGCACACTGCCACTCCTCCACTTTTCCTCCCTTTCTCTCTCCCTCAGACACTTGCTGCCTTTTCGTGCTGCCCACACAGTGAAGAGACACAGTGCAGCCTTGGCCGCGGGTGCTGAGGACCCCAAATTTCCCAGGCCTTTTGTAATTAGCAATAAAGCAGTTTCCAGCTCAGTCAGCCAGGAGATCCCCAGCCTGCACACCAGCAGGCTCCATAGGGATCTGCAGTGGAACCTGCCTTCCCCAGCCGGAGGAAGGAGCAGGACTCCATTACTATGGATCAGTGAAAGCAACACAACCGCTGCTTTCACACTCTCCCCCCTCAGACCTCACCATGTGGCTGGAAAATGAAATCATTTTGGGGCATCAGACATTTCCAGACAGTCTTTATTTTGCCTTACGCACAATAATCCCTGGTCTCCAGATCACAGACAGCGGGGAAAAGAGTCCCCATCAGCTCTGAAAATCACCTTCCTCCTCTATACCCCACAACTTGAGACATCCGATGGTGAGAAAAACCCAAGGAGAACTTAGCCCTTGGCAGGTGGAGACAGGAACAGAACTCCTGGCTTACACTTAGGTCCCTCCCCAGGGGACCAAGAGAAGGACTGGAGCATATCCCGGATGCACTTACTATCCAGTGCTCTGGGGTAGCAACTGTCTCTTGTCCAGGCAGATGCTCCGAACCCTTCCCTTTCCTCTCAGCACAGCTCTGGAGAGCTACCAGAAGTGGTGCAGAAAGATGATCACAAGAACACCTTGCCCTCAGGACAGAGCTCAGGCCCCACGTACCATGTTGCTCAGGGGGGCAGGGATGTCACCTCTGGGCTCTGGGAAGATGCACACGTGTCTCTTTGGTCCTGCAGACGGCAGCTGTGGGCCAGGGCACGGCTCGCACACGATACCTGCGTAACTGCAGTGGGACGCAGGGACAGCAGGGGACATGGCGTGCTCCTCCAGCCCAAGGGTTGCGTTCCCCTTGCCTTAGTGGGGCAGCAAACCTCAGTGAGGACTCCTGCAGCTTTCTCTTTGGGGCTGATAAGAAATAACACCCACCTCCGGTTTAAGTGAAGAAGGTTCTTCCTTTCCCCACAATCACTTGTGATGGAAACAAGAACAGTTCATGGGGGGCATTCCCTGATGCCAGTCTGAATACCTCCTACTGCTGGGACAGGCAGTTTTTGCCCTTGGTTGATAAACAGCCTGTTTTAAGGAGGAAGAATAACCAGAAACACAGAGCTTGCAAATTCCCCTCCGCAGTGGGAACAGAAACGCCCGGCCTCAGGAAGCCTCCCTGCTGCACGTCCCCTGCTTAAACCCCCTTCTCCCAAACCAGCACTGCATCCGTCCCTGTGACTCATGGGAAAAAATCCACTAATAACTGGAATTGATAATGGTTGGGCTTTGGGGAGCTCTGCAGATGCTCAGGATGCCCCAAACCAATGCATGTCTGTGGAGTATCGTGCCACGCTACAACTGGCCTGGATACACGGTAACCCAGAGAAATGTGGTGCTGACACATGCACTCAGCACCTACATGAAGGGACAACCTGGACCCCGATTCCTTTCCTTGCCAGCTTCTAACTGCCTGGCCCCTACCAGCAAATGCTTCTCCCAGGGGTGAAGACAACAATTCTTTCTTCCCCAAGAAGCCCAGGACTGCAGAGGCAAATGGAAGACGCTATAGATGAATCCCAATACAGAAATTCTGAGATTTGAGCCCCATCCCTACCTCTGCCCTGTGTGCTACATCCCATCTGCAGGAAGATAAGAGGTGCAACAGGGCTCTTCACCTCCATTCTGCCCCTTCCCCAGATCTACATCGTCCATGCACACCTTGTCACAACTCAAAGCAAACGGTGACAGTGATTCAGCCGCAGCTCACTTCTGGCAACAGGAAGCTTTCTCAAGAAAAAGCCTTTCCCTCCCCCAGAACTGGTTTAAAACTAAATATAGACAGGACTCAGCAGCCTCTGAGCCTCCGTGATTGCCAAGTGGACCTTTCCCGTCTTAGGCACACGAAACCAATGCAGGACTTTCCAGTCATGCAGGCAGGGAACCCCTCCTCTGCCATCGTTCACGACTTTCCACACACTGCAGCGAGGGGAACTCAGCTCCAGGGTCGAGCAAACCGGCTGCGACCCACTGAGCTGCACTCCCCCAGGCTTTGCTCTTGAGCTGCTCCCTGGAAAAGCCGTGCGAACCAACCCTCAGCACACACACACACACACACACACGGTTGAGAGGGAGGGCTCTGCACACCGCAGCGCCAGAAGGGAGCCCAGAGAGAGGCTATGCCTGCACAGAAGCAGCTGCAGCTCCCCTCGCAGGATTCCTCCTCTGAACCAAGCACACAAATAACCAGTGTTTAAGGAAGAAGTACAGCTTTATTCTGCTGGGAGAGGGAGACGCAGAGGGCACCTGGGGAAGAAATCCAGATTTTTTCAAGAGAGGTGGTGCACACAGGGGAAGAAACCTGGGTTTTTGAAGCCTTTCCCCTGACATTTATTTGAATCATACAATGTCCTGAGGTGGAAGGGACCCACAAGGATTACAGAGTCCAACTCCTGTCCCTGCACAGGACAACCTTACATCACATATTTAATTCATATTCATTCATGGCCTATAGCCAGCTGCTCAGATATTGTTCAGGAGTTGACAAACTCCCCAATATTATTATGCAGCTCATCCCACAATCCCTTTGGGTAGCTGTGACCAGTCAGTGAATTCTGACTTCAGATGGGTATTAGGGAGAAAGCTGATGGACAGTGCTGCATTAACCACCATGTGAGGGTACCACGTAGGACCCAGCTGGGTTTGCTGCAGCAGACAGGGCAGTATGGGCACTTCTGCCCCTGGCTAGCGAGGCCTGTCCTGGGCTAGGAGGAATCCACATGGACATGTGGATATGCAAAACCCCACTCACTTCAGGCAGTCCATCCATCCCCAGGGAGCCTGGCACTGCAGAGAGATGTCTACACCGAGCTGCTCACTAGGGTCCCACTACAGCAGCAGGGAGGACCTCCCATCCTCCCAAGGACTCTGGACTAGGCAAGGAGCAAGTGTCTGATGCCAGATAAAGTGATTCCAGCTCTGAAGAAATGCTGAAGCCACCAGTCCCCTCGGGAGCAGGAAAAGGGAGAAGGGCTGTGCCAGAAGCAAGACCTACCAGGACAGGCACGTGCTGGGCTCTGCTGCGGAAGAAAGAGGGACAGATTCCTGCCACCTCTGCAGGCTGCTCACCCTGAGCCAAGATGCTGCTCACCAAAAGGACAGTCCTTTCCAGCAGAGCAATGTCCTTGGCCCACAGCAAACGCTACAGCCAGGAGCAAGTCAGACTGTAGCAGTCACACCCCCTATCTCCCACCAAGGACAGAATCCCAGAGGTTATATCTACAGACATCACTGCCACGACCCTCTTCCTGCAGGATCTGGATATGAATATTCTTGGCAGGGTCTGTCGATAGCTTTGCATCCACAGGAGCCTGGCCAGGATGTCCTCATCACATGCTCGCGGATAAAATTGTCTCCAGTTCTGGGATTCGGCAGGATTTTCCGTAAGATCACATCAGGGACCACTGGGATTACTTGTTGCATTTCTCTGATGTCCTCTGTGGCATGGTTCCCTTTCCAAGCATCATAGGGAACTCAGCTGGGTCCCCAAAGCAAGGAGCTGTGCTAACGCTGCCCTTCTCTCCAGCTTATCTCCTGCAGCACACTAAGATTTTGGTCTCTTTTTGTAAGGTTCTGTTAATTATAGAGTATTAGGAAGTGTTTGGTGGACTGGGACGACACACAGAACAGACATCAAACTGCGAAGGGTCCCAGAGCACCTATTAAATGTCTGCCTGTAACTGCAGAGAGCTGGTTCACGACCCACACCATCCTTTCCAGTCCTAATGGAGCCCATCCACATGGCAGCACTGGGACTGGAAACTTGCTATTCTCGTACCAAAAGCCTGGGCCTCCACCCAGAGCTTTCCTAGGCAGGTTCACCACTCCTGCCTTTCCCTTTGTAAGCCACAGGCCAATCCATCCGGGATTGGGACAGCCAGGTTTCTGCTCGCTCACCCTGGGACACTGCGCATGGGATCAGCAGTCCTGGACTGCAGCATAAACAGGCCCACACAAACACAGAGGATCTGAACACAGATTATGCGTGGAGGGAAAAACAACCCTCGCAACACAATCTCCCTCAATCCACCAGTTTTAAACACAGGATATTCTTCTCGAGCCCCTGCTGCAAACCCCATAGCCTGGAGGTGGTTGAGCCCACGGGACTAGGGCGAGCCGGCTCCATAACAAACTCACACATATTCAATCAGTAACAGGAAAGGGCTGACCCGTCAAAACGTCCTGTGTATCAGTCTGACCAGGGGCTGGCACAGAATAATGTTCTACTAGAAAGTTTGACGAGTCTCTAGCGTGCATTGACACCAGCGTTTAACAAGTCAGACCGTGTGATTCAGGGCTCCTGCCAGCCAGGGAACATCACCACCGAACGGTGCTGAAGTAACACAGGAATGCTGCGACCCCCCTGGGTCTCCCCTGGGATTCTTTGCCTGGCATCCATGTGGTGGCACGGTGGCTGCTGAGGGGGACCTCAGCCCTTGCTAGTGTAGGGGACTGGGGTCTGTCATGCCCATG
This sequence comes from Neomorphus geoffroyi, assembly GCA_033558235.1. Lineage (NCBI taxonomy): Eukaryota > Metazoa > Chordata > Aves > Cuculiformes > Neomorphidae > Neomorphus > Neomorphus geoffroyi. The sequence continues at coordinate 8,591,914 of JAUMJM010000074.1, forward strand.
TGGAGAAGGAACTGCCTTGTGAGATGATGCGCTGCAGCTGGGGCCACTGCATCCCTGGGGACCAACACACTGGCTGTCCCACCCTGGCTGGGTGACACCAGCCTTTTTCAGCCTTCTGGCTAGCTCACTCTTCTAGGCAGCCAGCTCAGTCCCAGACAGTGGTTTTGGTGTTTAAAGCTGAAGTGCCTAATGGATTAACAGTGAAGAACATGCCTGCTTGAAGACACGCTGCAATTCTGGTGCTCTGCAGCCTGGTTGCATGTTCAAACACACATTTCCAACTTTATGTGCTAACTAAACACCCAAACAGTGCAGCCACCGGACCACAGTGACATCCATATTCAGCCCTCGCTAGTTTGAGGGCCAGGCTGCCAAGGAAAGTGTTCAGCCCTTTATAAATCTGTCTTCTCTTACAGCCTCCTGACGGGCGGTAGCAATCACCACCTTGCTCTGCAGCACGTGGGGACACGCAATTCATGCTTCAGCCTGAGTCCAAAGAGCTCTCTGCAATCCTGCAACCACCCCAGCACCAGATGCTTCCACTGCTGCAAGGAGCAACCCCCCCAGCACTGCTGGCAGAGCTGCAGGGTTTCCGAGCTAAGCTGGTGAGAACAAGTCAAGAGTTTAAGGGGGTATCCCACCGCTTTCCAGCCCAGCCCAGCAGCCAATCTGCTCAACTTCCCTTCAGCCCGCAGCCTGGCTGCCTGCCTTGCATGCTGCAGTCCTTGGGAGTCGCGAATCTCTTGGAGGAGACAGACGTGAAGCTGTTAGCACAAAGACCATGGGTACAAAACAGAAACAAGAGCTTTAGTGGAGCACTTGAAAGCACATAGGATGGGATTTCCTCTGAGGAAATGAGGTGGTTGCTGTCCTCTCTGGCTTTGGTACAGGAGGGGGTCTTAATGCCATGTCATCTCCACATCAGTGGATGGCAGCAAGCTTTGGCTGGGCTGCACAGCGCTTGGATTTTGGGGAATAGTAGGAGAAATGCTGCCTCCCAGCAAGCATTTATGAAGAGCCCATCCCAGCTCATACAAAACAGCCACCACGCAGCTGGCACTGCCCTTGTAGAGGCTGCAGCATCACAGCCTGTCCAGGACCTCTGCAGGTCCCCAGTTTTGCTCCCAACACCATCCAGATTTCTTTTAAGAGCCAAAAAAGGAAGAGGGCTCAGGTTTCTACCTTCTATTTGAGTACCAAAAGCTGCATGAGCCCCTTTTTGCTCACCAGGGAACAGCAGTCAGCCTTTGAATTCAAGTTCCCACCAATTTGCCTTTAAGAAATCCCAGCCAAACACTCCCCCCCAGCTCTTCGGGGAAGGCTGGCCGCTTTGGATGCCAGCTTCCCCAGGGCACCATGCGACAACAAGTTGTGGCAAGCTACAAACAGGATCCCTTCCCTCTGCAGCCCGACTATGCTGGTACCTCGAAAGGGGGGGACTGTGGAGCCTTTTTCCCCCATCTTAGACTCAACAAAAGCAGCAGTGGGAGGAGCTGGGGGGCCCTTGGAAGGCAAATGCCCTCTGTTATCTTTGGGTTGGTGTGGTGCCAAAGGAGTTCGTTATGACAACAACCCTCAATTGGCACGAAGGCGAGACGGATTTGCCACTTTCCCAGTGGGAAAGGTGCCTGCTTTGCCTTCCCTCTAGGAGCCAGCGTACCAGCACGGCAGCCCCCAGGCTGGATTGCAGCTGCAGGCAAGCCCTTAGCTGAGCAAACCACGCCAGCCCCACTGTTGCTTTCCTGAAGCGCTGCGGCACCCGGCATCGCCCGGCGCAGGGTGCTATCGCCAGCCAGATGGGGAACAGTCCCACTGCACCCCTGCCTTGCAGCTGCATCAAATGCCAATTTGAGGGTCTGCGTGCACAAGCCCTAGATCTTTTCTCCCTGTTTCTTCTCCTTGAGCAGGCTTTTCTTTGCCAGAATATTTCTTGCAGCCTTTTCCCACAAACTTTGGACTGGTCTGCTGGATATCCTTCAACGGGCAGCACTGCACAGAGGCTTTTAGCAGGGGGGAAATCAAAGCTGAGAGACAGGAAAAGCCAGTTAGTACATCTCCTTTACTAGAAAGAACCATTTCCCTATTTTTTTTCCTAAGGCAGCCTGCTGCTACTAAGCCTTTTCACTTTGAAGTCGAGAATAACTGTGGCATATTCTACTGTAATCACCGCTTTTACCTTGTTGGGCAGAGCCACAGCATTCAGAGACGTGAACAGTTCAGCAGCACCAGACACAATTTTATTGGGACAGCTAGAGAGGCAGACCCACGCATCAGAGAGCAGACAAGCCCAGTGCCTTTGAGTCACCAGAAGCTGTACTGCAGGAACAATCCAGCTCTGGTTCCCAGCGGAGGAGATTGCATCCTCTCTCACCATCCCTCCCCTGTTATATCTGGATTTTTCCCCTTTGCAGTAGCAGCAGTGATCCAAGAATCAATAGGGTGCTTAGAAACACAGTCTTAAAACTCATTCTTATCATGTGCTGGGGTACAGCAGTTGGGTTGTGCCATCCTTAAGGGAAAAAGGGCTCTCCTCCAAACACGTATCAGCCCAGGGATATAAGGCTCTTTCCTCCTCCCATTACAGCCCACATTCAGTGTCCTTTCAAGACCAGGTTGGATGAGGCTTTGAGCAACCTGATCCAGTGGGAGGTGTCCCTGCCCATGACAGGGGAGTCGGAACCGGATGATCTCTAAGGTCCTCTCTCAGGTACCTTCCAACCCAAACTGTTCTATGATTCCATAGGTATTACTACCCCCAAATCTATTCATGCTCTCTGAAATGCCTCTTAAAAATGCAGGTAGAATATCAGTGCCGGGAGGGCTGGTAGCGCTGGATCTCATTTTAGTGTTCTTAAATAAGACAAAAAAAGTGATTTTTCTTTAATATTAGGACAGAAAGCAATCTGCCTCGGGCTAAAGGAATAAAGAAAACCCCACTGTAAGGAATAATGAAGACAAAAAGCGGTGCTGGTGCAGGGGATGCAGCGGGGATGCAGCATCCCCCGGGAGTGCCCGCGGGGACCCCGCTCCCACCTGCAGCCGCCAAGGACCATCCCTCCCGTTCTGCCGCCGTGAGTCAGCACTCACTGCAGGATTTCCACCCCTGCCACCCCAAAGCTGGCCGGGAAAGGGCACTCACACCAGTTAAAATAAGAAATTAAATAATGGCATCGCACCCGCCCTGCGGGCACCGGGGGCAGGGGCGGGGGGAGTGCTCAGCAAAGCCTCGGGAAGGGGGGGTTGCCTCCATCCATCCAAGGGGGATGGGACTGGATGGGATGGGGAAGGGATGGGGAAGGGATGGGGAAGGGGATAGGGATGGGGATGGCGATAGCGAAAGGGACAGGGAAGGGGATCGAGAACGGGGAAGGGGATGGTCATGGAGAAGGTGATGGAAGGGGATGGGGAAGGGGATGGGGAAGGGGATGGGGAAGGGGATGGGGAAGGGGATGGGGAAGGGATGTCACCTCCATACCCCTCCACGTGTCGCCGCTCCCGGCCGCCCGGCTCCCGCGGCCCCGGTAACCGGCACTGCCTTCTCCAGGGAGGGCCCGGTAACCGGTACCGCCGCTGACCCCGGTAACTGGTACCGGTACCGCCGCCCCCCGCGAGAACCCCAGTAACCGGTACCGCCACCTCCCAAGAGCCCGGTACCGGCACCGCCGCCCCCCGAGATCTCGGTACCGGTGTCCCCCGTGAGCCCGGTAACCGGTACCGGTGCCTCGTGAAAGCCCGGTGCCGGTACCGGTACCGCCGCCTCCCCCGGTAACCGCTGCCGCCTCCTCCCGCCCCCCGGTAACCGCTACCGCTGCCTCCCGAGAGCCCGCTAACGGGTACCGGTACCGCCGCCCCCCAGCCGCGGGGCCGGGGCCGCCCCGGGGCCGCGCACGTGGCGGAGGGGCCGCGCGGCCGCTGCCATGCGGCCGCCCCGCCGCTGCCCGCTCAGCGGTGCCCGTGCCCGCACCTTGCCGCTGGCCGTGCCGCCGCTGACGCCGATCAGGAAGGGCTCGCTGCCGCTCGGCTGCCCCTGCTCCTCCAGGCGCTGCTCGCTGTCCCCCGCCATCCTCCCTCTGCCACGGCGCCGCCGCCTGCTCCGCGCGGGCCGCGCTCCGTGACGAGGCAGCGCCTCCCGCTCCGCCCCGCCCGGCAGAGGCGGGACCGGGGGGCTGGGGCAGGGGGCAGCCATGGGCAGGGGGGAGCCATGGGCAGGAGGGGAGCCATGGGGAGGGGGGGGAGCCATGGGGAGGGGGGAGCCATGGGGAGGGGGCAGCCATGGGGAGGGGGGGAGCCATAGGGAGGGGGGGAGCCATAGGGAGGGGGGGACCCATGGGGAGGGGGCAGCCATGGGGAGGGGGGGAGCCATGGGGAGGGGGCCGCCATAGGGAGGGGGGGAGCCATGGGGAGGGGGCAGCCATGGGCAAGGGGGGAGCCATGGGGAGGGGGGGGAGCCATGGGGAGGGGGGAGCCATGGGGAGGGGGGGGAGCCATGGGGAGGGGGCAGCCATGGGGAGGGGGGGAGCCATGGGGAGGGGGGGGATCCATGGGGCAGGGGCATCCATGGGGAGGGGGGAGCCATGGGGAGGGGGCAGCCATGGGCAGGGGGGGAGCCATGGGGCAGGGGCATCCATGGGAAGGGGGGAGCCATGGGGAGGGGGGGGAGCCATGGGGAGGGGGGAGCCATGGGCAGGGGGGGAGCCATGGGGAGGGGGGAGCCATGCGGCAATCCCGCTGCCCCATCAATCCCACTGCCCCATCGATCCCTCTGCCCCATTGATGTCACTGCACCATCAAGACCCGTGCCCCATCAGTCCCACAGTGCCGCCCCATCCATCCCACTGTGCCATTGGTCCCACTGGCTGCTCAGCCTCGGCCTCCACAAGCACTGGGAGCACACCCACGGGGTCCTCAGTGGGATCAGTCCTCAGAAGGTGTCCTCCACCCTGGGATTTCCCAGCCCACCCAGGCCCTGTCCTGCAAGCACTTAGGGACAGTTATTAACAGTGCTGCAATAAAAATCGTCCTTAGGTCTTTGGCAAACAGGACCCATCTGGAGCACGAGCCACAGGCACTTCAGAGGTCAGGATGCAAAGTCAAAATGGAAAAAGGCTTGGCAAAATGTCGGGTGCGAGCCCATGCGGGCAAGTGTCAAGTACTGCACTTAGCTAGGAGTAATCATCCCGTACCTGCAGGGGCTCCCGGAAAGCTGGGGAGGGGCTTTCTACAAGGGCTTGTAGTGACAGGACAAGGGGGAACGGCTTTAAACTGGAAGGGGGAAGATTTAGATTGGACATTAGGGAGAAATTCTTCACGATGAGGGTGGGGAGGCCCTGCCCAGGTTGCCCAGGGAAGCTGTGGCTGCCCCATCCCTGGAGGTGCTCAAGGCCAGGTTGGATGGGGCCTGATCTGGTGTGAGGTGTCTCTGCCCATGGCAGGAGGGTGGAAATGGGTGGGCTTTAAGGTCCATTCCAGCGCAAACCATTCTGTGACTCTGTGAAAATGCTGAGCCAGCAGTCAGTGCTGCTGAGCTGCTGAGCCAACCCTTTTACAGGTAAAGACCCGCGAGTACACTGGATCGTGCCATGCTGCTGTGAAAAAGACCAACATCCCACTGGGATGCAGGAATGTAGGCAGGGTGTGGTGGCTGATGCTCTGCTGGGGAGCAACGCTACCAGGTACCATGTTTGGAGGAAGGTGTGGCCTGATGGAGAAACTCTGGCAATGTCTTGGGAACAGCTGGCAGGATCCATGTGTGTTCAGTCTAGGGAAGAGATGGCTGTAGAGACACATGATTGTGGTTTCCAAATACATAGGAGCCTGATACAAACAGGAAGGGAACACTTTTCTGTTACCTCTGGGGATTAGAATAAAATGTTGCCAACTTAAATTACAACAGTGCTGCAATTCAGGATAGATATTCAGGGACATTTTGTGATACGTTTTTGTGAGAGTGCGCATCACACAGGTACAGAGGGTCTCGAATGCTTTTTTCGCCAAGGTTTCATTTGATTTGGCTCTTATTTTTTGCTTTTAGTTGTGAAGTGGCACCAGGGCAGGTTTGATTAAACATCAGGAAAAATTTCTTCACTGAAAGGGTTCTCAAGCACTGGCAGAGGCTGCCCAGGGTGGAATCACCCTCCCTGGAGGGGCTTAAAAAACGGATAGATGAGGTGCTCGGGTTCAGTAGTGGGCAGGTATGGTTGGAACTTCATGATCTCAAAGGTCTTTTCCAACAAAATGATGCTGTGATTCTATGATTTTCTGTGTGTGAGGATGGTTAAGTCCTGGGATATGTTGTTTCAGGAGAGTAAGGACTGTCCATCACTGAGGATTTACAAAAAAATGCACTAGGCAAGCTCCTTAGGGGCAAAAACGGTCTATGTGACGCCCTCAGGTTCCTCCTGCCCCTCTTCATAGCACCATGAGTTTCAGCAAGGTTTTAACTTCCTGCTTCAATGTGGTGAAACAGGTGTGGGAACGTTTGCCAGATGGGGTCCCAGGTCCCAGCCCTCATCATGCAGCCCCTCTCTGCCCATTGCTCCCAGTTCCCCTCCGACCATGCCTCCATGGACTGGCATGTCGCACGGGAGCATGGCACAGCGCACAACCCAGTGCCAGGGGAGGAAGCGCTATATGAGGATGAGAACTTCCTGAGGGGATGAATTCCAGCAGATTCCCACGGCCCCACGCCAGTTTCCAAGCGCTGTGGGCACAGCTCCTGCGCACACCATCGGGCCCCAGGAGCTATTCACAGCTCCTTTATGATCCCACGCCCACACACCCCTATCTGAACGGCAAACCCCCCTCAGACCATCGGGACACCAGGCTTCTCTGGTTCTCCCCGTGCCCGCGCTCCCTGCTGCCAGCCTCTGCTGCCCTGCTTGGGGACAGATCAAACCTTCTGCTGGGTTGAAGCTGTTCCAGACTGTGCTGCCCATCCAGCTCGGAGCTGAGCATCGTGGCATTTCATCTCTGGTTCCCCTTCTAAACCAGATGTTTGACGTGTGCCAGAAGCAGACACAGTTGTAGAGCAAAGGATACATAAACGCCTCTTGATGGGCCCTTGAGGGGTACGAGCTCAGGATATTATTTATACAGGACACAAGGAGAACTTGCAAAGATCAAATCAACAGCTCTTTCAAAACCAGGCCAGGGTTGTAAACTGGAAGTGAATCAAATCCAAGTCCTAGTTAGTTTCAGATGGCATCTTTCCTCAAAACCCACCTGGGAATTTTACACGTTCTTCTTTCTTCCTAGCTGCCGGTCACTAACATATTGTGCAAAGCAACTTCATCTTTTGTTTAGTTTAAGCCCGGAGACTTCAGTATGTGAAATCTGTTTGGACATGTCTATCTCTAGTTTCAAGGTTACCTCCATAAATATTACCTCTGCTGTATCAAGAATGGCTGCAGACTGCACTGGCTCCTAACTAATTCATCCAGAGCTGTATGTTATGCACATGCTTTCCTTTTTCTCTTATCCCAGGCTTGTCCGAGCGGATCAAACTGCACTCAACTCTTCATCTGTCCTTTACGCATTGATCAAAGCACAGAATGCTGTTTTAAAAAGGAAATGCCATTGCGAGTAATATGCCTTCTGTTGTCTGAAAAAAACCCTGCTGATAAAGATCCTGGTGTGATTCAAAATGACAGGATGAAATTACAAAGAGCCCGAGCCACCTCTGCCTCCCGTTCAAAGCAGGACACTAGGGAGGAAAGAGGTTTGTAAGAGGCTGTAAGAGATTCATGTCATTGACCGTCTCCTCCTGGCCTGGCTTCTGCTGCACTGACCATGTTCAGTACCGATGACTGATACCGTATGGATCATCTCCCACAGCAGTACAAGAGAAATCATTCCCAAATATTGCTTTGATTGATACTGATTCATCTCACAGCCAGGAAAGCCAGGGAGCTGTAAAGAGAGGGAGGGTGGGTGGAGGAGGGCATATAGCACAGCCAAGTCCGTGAGGTGGCACACAGCAGGGCACAAATTATTACTATCGGTCTTAGAATCACAGAATCATAGAATCCTAAAGTTGGAAGAGACCTCCAAGATCATCGAGTCCAACCGTGCCTGTCTCCCTACTAAACCGTGTCCCTAAGGAACTCATCCACCTGTCTTTTAAACACTTCCAGGGATGGGGACTCCACCCCCTCCCTGGGCAGCTGTGCCAGTCCCTGACCACCCTTTCAGGGAAGAAATTCTTCCCAATGTCTGGTCTGAACCTCCCCTGGTGCAACTTGTGGCCATTTCCTCTCGTCCCATCGCTGTCACCTGTGAGCAGAGCCCAGCCCCCACCCCGTCACAGCCTCCTTTCAGGCAGCTGCAGACAGGGATGAGGTCTCCCCTCAGCCTCCTCTTCTCCAGGCTGAACACCCCCAGGTCCCTCAGTCTCTCCTCGCAGGACTTGTTCTCCAGCCCCTCCCCCAGCTCCGTTCCCTTCTCTGGACGCGCTCCAGCCCCTCAATGTCCTTCTTGGAGTGAGGGGCCCAAAACTGAACTCAGCACTCGAGGTGTGGCCTCACCAGCGCTGAGCACAGGGGCACAAATATTTCCGTGCTCCCGCTGGCCCCACTGTTTCTCACACAAGCCAAGATGCCATTGGCTTTCTTGGCCACCTGGGCCACATATTCAGCCTGGTGACAAGGATGACACTGTTCCCACCCACGCTGCACAGTTCCAGTGCTCTCACACAATGCACCTCAGCCAGTAAGGTCATGGCAGTGTTCCCAAGGCCACTGAGGTCTCCCCTCAGCCTCCTCTTCTCCAGGCTAAACACCCCCAGGTCCCTCAGCCTCTCCTTGTAGGGCTTGTTCTCCAGCCCCTCCCCAGCCTCGTTGCCCTTCTCTGCACGCGCTCCAGCCCCTCAATGTCCTTCTTGTAGTAAGAGTCTTGCCACATCATCAGCCATTAATATCTTCCTGCTGCTCTCACTAAACAGAAATATCCATCCTTAGTTTTGCCCCATCTCCCTGATGGCTCTCCCTCCCTCTGCACCCCTATTGCTCACGGCCAGGTTCTGCCGTCTGTTCCCCCTGGATCTGGCAGAAAGCTCCCAGTACCCAGAGGCAGCTCCAGGACTTTCCCTGGGGCACGGAGAGTGACAGGTCAGGACTCACTGCGGAGCCCCCTGCACACGTGTGGCTTTCGAGTTTCCTTGTATGCAAATGTCGCTGGGCTCTGGAGGATTTGTTTGCTGTCTGATCTCACACTCTCGTTTATTCCTTGCTCTGCCTTCTCTGAAGCACAGGTTTGCCACCATCGTTCTGAACGGAGTGTTTGATTTAAGGGCGATGGTGGAGCTTTTCACCTTCCTTATTTTTCACTCAGCTCTGCACACGTAATCCCGCAGCGCATCGCTTGCCACTGATGGCAAACTCCTCATTACGCAAGGACAGGCACAAACCTGCCCTTCCCTGCCCTGCCCTGTTCCCTTTTCTGTATTTCTGCTTTCTAGGTCTCCTTACCCCATCACCACCCCTGGATTTGGTCTAGTTCTGTTCCTCCAGGTGTAACTGTCAGAGCCTCAATAAAAGTCAATTAGTTTCTCTGCTAAATTCTCGCTGTTGTTTCACTGTCCTCATTAGCAGTGTTCGTAGTCGCAGATATTTTATACACACACAGCAATGTAAGGTTTACTTCTGTGCTTCCAGCCCTTTTCCGGCTCACGGTACTCAGCTGCCGGCTGTGCAGGGAGGGCACGGGCCAACCCCGAACTCTGGCAAAGGGCAGGCAACAGCATTTGTAAATATTTGATGCCAGAAAAGGCCGCCCACCGCTATGCGCTACCAGGATGTCCGTGCCATTGGCAAATCAGCCCAAGGTCAGGCTGCTCCGAGCCATCCCCTTTGTGATTGCAGTGGGAACGTTCAACACAAGCAAACACCTTGTGTGGCATCCCCTGGAAAGGCCTCGGGGCGGCTCTGAGGGAGCCGCGTAGGGCACCGTGGGCGATGCTGGCCGCGCGTTGTGCCTGGGCACCACCGGAACCAAGTGTGGGGGGCACTGTTGGGGATGCTGGCCACACCATGGGCCTGGGCACCACCAGAACCAAGTGCGGGGGGCACTGTGGGCGATGCTAGCCACACCATGGGGCTGGGCACCACCAGAACTAAATGCGGGGGGCACTGTGGGCGATGCTAGTCCTGCACAAGGCCCGGGCACCAGCACAACCCGCTGGCGCCGGCGCCGGCTGAGGCTGGGGCAGGCATCCCCCCCGCCCCCGCCAGGAGGGCACCCCTGGGCCCCGCTGCCATGACAGCCGCCTCGCCCAATCGCAGCCGCGTCCGCCGGCGCTGGCCCCGCCCCAGCCCCTCCCGCCCCCCCCCGCGCCGCGCCCATTGGTCGGTGTCGCCTTCCGGAAGTGCGGTCATTCTCCTTCCGGTGACCCCGCCGGACGCTTCCGGGTGCGGAGGCTGCCGGGGTGGGGGGCGCCAGCACCATGAGCACGATGTTCGCCGACACCCTCCTCATCGTGTTCATCTCCGTGTGCACCGCGCTGCTGGCTGAGGGTGAGTGCCGCGCCTTGGCGGCGCGGGGTGGCCGCGCTTGGCTTGGGCGGCGGGGCGAGGAGGGGATGGCAGCGCCCGGTGAACCGGGGAAAGGGGGGGGGAGGGGGCGGCACCTGTGCTTTCCTGAGGGGCGATGTGAAGAAATCGCCTGAACTTGCCATGATGACAGGAAGATACCGCGGGAGCGTTGAGTTGGGTATTGGGAAGAGGTTCCTCACCCAGAGGGTGGTGGAGCACTGGAACAGCTCCCAGGGAAGCACTCACGGCCTGACAATATTCCAGAAGCGTTCGGCCAAGGCCCTCAGACACACGGGGTGAGTGTTGGGGTGTCCTGTGCAGGCACAGGAGCTGGACTGGGTGGTCCTTGTGGCTCCCTTCCAGCTGAGGGCATTCTGTGATCCCTTGGGTGTTGAAACAGAAGCAGCTTTTTGAGGATGGTTTGGGTAGATGGGGTAGTCAAAGTGATGCCCGTTAAAGACGTAGCATAAAAGCTGTAGCAGAATAGCAGAATTGCTTAAGAGAAACACATTAACCCAGCAGACTTACAGGGTTTTATAACATTTGACAGCACTCGTATGAGGCAGGAGAGCTCACACCTACCCGTTATACTGGTTTGTTAAAAGTGATGGATATTTTCTTGTAGTGAATATACACACAGTTAGTAAATAAAGAGAGCCCTATCGCGTGTATCAGGGGTGAGTGCATGGCAAGAGAGTCCCCTGCTTTCACCTTGGTGCCAGTAAAGGAACATTTCGTTCAGCTACCTTAAACTCTGGGCTCTGAGAGTTTCCTTTGAGTGTTTTTTACAGTAACTACAAACAGAGGCTGCTTCCTCTTTGTGGCACAGAGCTCCGTCTCAAAACCTCCTTCCTTCCATAGCTGCAAGAACATTTGGATTAGATATTGGGAAGAAATTCTTCATGATGAGGGTGGTGAAGCCCTGGCTCAGATTGCCCAGGGAAACTGTGGCTGCCCCATCCCTGGAGGTGTTCAAGGCCAGGTTGGATGGGGCTTGGAGCCCCCTGATCCAGTGGGAGGTGTCCCTGCCCATGGCAGGGGGTGGGATTCGATGGGTTTTGAGGTCCCTTCCAACCCAAACCATTCCATGATTCTCTTCCAAGGACTGATTTTTACAAGGGCTTGTAGTGATAGGACATGGGGGAACAGCTTCAGATTAGAAGAAGGAAGATTTAGATTGGACTTTAGGAAGAAATTCTTCACAATGACAGTGGGGAGGCCCTGGCCCAGGGTGTCCAGGGAAGCTGTGGCTGCCCCATCCCTGGAGGTCTTCCAGGCCAGGTTGGATGGGGCTTGGAGCCCCCTGATCCAGTGGGAGGTGTCCCTGCCCGTGGCAGGGGGTGGAACTGGGTGATCTTTGAGGTCTCTTCCGACCTAAACTGTGCTATGATTCTGTGATCTTGCAACCTTTCAATACTTAAAGAGGGCTTGTAAGAAAGATAGGGTGAAAAGCTTTTTGCAGGGCCTGTAGCAATAGAAGAGGTGATGGTTTTACACTAAAAGAGGAGACGTTTAGACCAGATATTAGGAAAAAAAATTTTATGCTGACGTGTTGAAACAGTGGCACAGGTTGCTTAGAGAGGTGGTGGATGCCCCATCCCTGGAAACATTTAAGGTCAGGTTGGATGGGGCTCTGAGCAACCTGATGTGGTTAAAGGTGTCCCTGCGCACTGCAGGGGTGTTGGAGTGGATGATCTTCATGGTCCCTTCTAATCCAGACCATTCTGTGATCTTTGGGCATTCAAGAGCAGGGAGTGTCCTAGGTGCAGTGTGATTCAAAACGTGCCACTGCCACTGAGAAGGTCCTGATAAGAGAAGGAATTATTCCTCAGGCCTTAACTCTGTGCTGTGAAAAGGCAGGACACAAAGAGGTTTATTTCCTTATTCAGTTCCCGGTTTTAAGGTGAGCAACAGCTGGCAAATATGAGACTGAAGGAACTGAATGAGTCCCACAAAACACAGCACTCGGTGAGTTAGCGGGTAACTACTCAAGAGTTTTATTTTATGGGCACCACTCCTATGGGGAACTTGAGAAGGGGATTTGAAGAGAAGTGGTGATACAACTTTCCAGTCATCTGTGGTACCTTTGCTGTATTATCATGTGGTTTTTTAGGCATGGTGTGTATTTTTTGCATGTGTATTGGCTAACTTGTATTTGTTTCAGGTATAACTTGGGTGCTGGTATACCGAACAGACAAATACAAGAGATTAAAGGCTGAAGTAGAAAAACAGAGCAAGAAATGTAAGTACTTTTCAGACATCAGAGAACATGTCTTGCTGCTCCTATTGCAGCCTGCTTTAGCAGATCTCAAATCGAACAGAGTCCCTTCTGCTGAGGGAGAGAACTTTCTTCAGCTTGTGTTTCATAGGATCCTAATTTTGGAAGTTACACAAATCCATACTGGAATAGTGTGTTCAATTCTGGAGTCTCCAGCACAGGAAGGACGTGGAGCTGTTGGAGTGAGTCCAGAGGAGGCCACAAAGTTGATCTGAGGGCCAGAGCACCTCTGATACGAGAGCTGGTTGAGAGAGTTGGGGTTATTCAGCCTGGAGAAGAGAAGGCTGCAGGGAGACTTTAGAGCAGCCTCCCAGCACTGAAAAGGGCTCCAAGAAAGCTGGGGAGGGGCTTTTGATCAGGGAGTGCAGGGATGGGATGAGGGAGAACAGTTTTCAGCTGAAAGAGGGGAAATTGAGATGAGATCTTGGGAAGAAATTCTTCACAGTGAGGGTGGGGAGGCCCTGGCCCAGGTTGCCCAGAGAAGCTGTGGCTGCTCCATCCCTGGAGGTGTTCAAGGCCAGGTTGGATGGGGCTTGGAGCTCCCCAGTCCAGTGGTGGGGGGGCTTTGGGGTGGGACTGGGTGAGCTTTGGGGTCCTTTTCAGGCCAAACCATTCCATAATACTCATGGACTGCTTTGTGCCCTGAATTCTAGTTTTTGCTGGAAGAAAGGTTAGCGCTAAGACCAGCTGTGTTGCCTGAGTTGCTGCTTCTCAGAATGGAGGAGAAAAGGGGGTTGGAGGTGAGCAGCAGTGTCTTGTCTTCTGAACATGAGCAGCCAGTGTTGGTACATGTAAATTCCTTTCCATGCCTGAAATAAGGAACTAGGGATGAATAATGAATACCATGAGAGGAAAGCCTTGTATAGAAAGAGTAAAAGTGATGATTAATGGTGGGGGTTGAGTAAAGACAAAGTCATGATAGAAAGATCTGAGCTATGAGCTGATATAAAAATAAATTAGCACTTGCGTAAACTGGAAACAAGTAGAATGGATGAGGAGAAAAAAGTCCCAGGTTGCTTCCCTGGAGAGGAGAACAGAGATGGCTGGGAGAAGCTGAGCAAAGGCTAAGGGAGGGAAGGGAAAAGGGAGCTGAGGGCGAGCCGTCAAAAGATGTGCATTAGGTGTTAAGAGGAATGGTAAACGGGAGGGTCTGGGCATGGGGTGTTTCAATGAATCTGTCTGTATCGGAAGGCAGAGAACAGAGGAGAAATTCAGCTGACATTTCTAACGTGCTTGTGGGTGCTGTACACAAGTTGCAGCAGCAAGAGACACTGTGACCAAACCTGAGCTTGTTTTACCTTAAAAGTATTTCACCGTGATGTCAGTGTGAGAGAACAGTATTATCGAAGCGTTCTCTTTCCAGTCTAGCTTATTCCAGCCTTCCCCTGGGCAAAATAAACTGAAGAGCTGATGTATAGTCATGCTTGTGTCACAGTCCCTAAATTAGTGCTTTTGTCATCACAGCAGTATCAGATGGGGATTGCAGCTCTGCCTGCCTCACTCTAATCCCACTTGGCTGACAAAAGTGTGTAGGGGTAGAATTAGTACTGGAAGAGCAAGTTAGAGAAGTAGCTGAAAACTTAGAGTTAATGTCCTGGTGTGTTTGTGCTGTGGAACTCCGAAAGCAGTGAGCAGGGCTGAAACTGGGGCCTATTGATTGCTGTAAGAGTTTAATATGCGTCCAGAGGAGAGCAATGAAGATGGGGAAGGGGCTGGAGCACATGCCCTGTGAGGAGCGACTGAGGGAGCTGGGGTTGTTCAGCCTGGAGAAGAGGAGGCTCAGGGGAGACCTTATTGCTCTCTACAACTGCCTAAAAGGAGGCTGTAGTCAGGCAGGGGTTGGTCTCTTCTCTCAGGCGACCGGTGACAGAACAAGAGGACACGGTCTCGAGCTTCGCCAGGGGAGGTTTAGGCTTGACATTAGGAAGAAGTTCTTTACTGAGAGGGTGATTGGCCATTGGAATGCGCTGCCTGGGGAGGTGGTGGAGTCACTGTCCCTGGAGGTCTTTAAGGAAAGATTGGATGAGGCCCTTAGTGACATGGTGTAGTTGACAAGTAGGAGTAGGTGTAGAGTCATAGTTTGGACTCGATGATCTCGGAGGTCTTTTCCAACCTTATGATACTGTAATACTGTCTGGTTTTATAGCTCTCCTGTTACCTAGGCTATAATCTGAAGGGAAAGAGGTGAGGCTCAGCATCTCAGTTAGTTTCTAACCTCTTTGTTTGATATCTCCACCCCCAACAACAACAACAAAATGTAAAATCGAATAATGAGTCACTAAAAATTCAGCTTTGTTGCGTTTTGTTCCCATTCTTGTGCTGAGTACAGCTGGCTGACCTGACAGCTTGTGGACAACTTGCTGAGCAGACCACTTGAGCCACACCTTTCAGCTGTTATCTAACACATCTGAAACAGGAAAAAACACATTTGAGATCCTGAAGCTCTCCCAGGAGAGTCCTAGCAATCCCTAGGATTTGCAAAAACAGGCTGGCCAAGTAGTGTGCCTGTGTAGACTTTGTCCCTTGCAGTCCTTAGTTTCATCTCTTTCTGTCCTCTCCTTCCTATTGAGAGGCACGGCATTGCCTGCCGCTGCTGCAGAGGTTACAATAAGTGTTCCTGGGTAAACGTGGTAAATTTGCAGGGCTGAAGGCTGTCTCTCCAGCTGCTGCTGTGTTGTGTCATGTCTGTGACACGTGTCATGGACGGGCTTGCGAGGCGTCCTGACTGTTATTTGTTCTGCTCGAACTGAAAGGCTGTGAAGCTCCTCGGAGTTGGCGTAGGGCTCGGTAGCACGGTCTGGAGTGAAGCTGGGTCTGGAGGAGCCTTCTTGTTAGAGCTGGCAGTGATAGGTAGATGTGAAAAGAGTCAAAACTGTTCTCCAGCTGGGTTCAGAAGTGGGGGCCATATGGACTGGGATTGGGATGGACAGTTTGGGATAGCCCAGCTGGATTTGGCATAAGGAAGGTTATGGAGAGAGCATTGTGTGAGCACTGGGTGCATTATGCCCATCTTGCACCCTTCTCCAGCATTCCCTCAGGGCAGACTTCCCTGTTTTTTCCCCTTGTGCTAGCCTGCCCATCAGAGAGATGTGCTTGTTCTTTGGAAAGAACTGTTGTCTTACTGCGTTACCTAAACGTCATCTCCTCTGTAGTATCTTGCCTGGACTAGCTTGGTTTTCCTAACTGTTGTGACTCACTCATGTGTCACAGGCATTTCAGGAGGCAGCGCTGCAAATCCTGGTGTGACTTGGAAGGCTGGCTGTTGTTATTTCACCTGTGCCTTGAAATCAATGCTCGATGATCTGCGCTGAGCTAGCACTTATGTGGGAGAAGAGTCCTGGTCTTCAGGTCTTTAAGCTGATTCTGTGAACTAACGAGGAGCCAAGTCTGCTTATTGGTAGAGCAGATATGGTGTGGATAGAGATTAGAGTAGCCATGCTTTATCATCCTCACATCTTGTAGTATTCTTGTTATAGGTCTTAAATGAAAATGTCCCTTATTTCCTGGAGAAGCTGCTCTGGCTGTCAAGAGTATTTGTGGATGAGCAGCCTATTCACTGTCTTAAGAGTTCACTGTCCGAGCTTTATGTTAGCCTCTTTGCTGCAGTGGTAGTTGTTTGCAGACACTTTCTGGGTGTCTGATTTGGGATTTTAGAAACTTTGAGCTTGGGCTCCTACTTTGAAATATTGGAAATGCTTCAGTACTTATTAATTTAAGAATGGAGAGGCTATGGCCAACTGCTTGGGCAGCATTTCCCCCGAGAACCCCTGTCTGTGAAGAAGGGGTGTATGAGAACACAGGCTTTCCTGTATTCTGCTTCCCACTGCAGATAATCGGGAGCAGAGCTTGCCACAAAGCTCTTTTCACTATGCTTGCTGAATCAAAAGTACTGTCTAGTGCTAATGACAGATCAGCAAGGGTCATTTGAGCCAAAATTGTCCCCAGACTGCTCAGTTAACAATGTAATGGGCTCTTGACGGAGTTTAAAATTAACCCTATTCTGATTTCTCATCTGGAGTTGATTTTTTTTTTTATTATTATTGTTTCTCAGTGTTTTGGAGAACCATCCTTGGTGGTTTAAAACATGTGGATTCTGAATATGTTCTTAATCACATCTAGCTTCCTTTTGTGACCCTGTGCTCTAAAGGGATAAAATGTTTGGTTTGGTGTGTGGAAAAGGAGTGGTGGTATCCCTATGCAGAAATGATGGAATATCTTTCTTTTCACTTGGCAGTGGAAAAGAAGAAGGAAACGATAACTGAATCAGCAGGCCGACAACAAAAAAAGAAAATAGGTAAGAGTGGGAGAGAAGTGTGGTGTCCCAAGAACGGGGGAAGTTCAGAAACTTATGGAAGTAATTATCCCTTTCCTTCCTTTCAAAATTATTTATTTAAAGTGGTACTAGAGGTGATTCTTGGCTTAATGACTGGAACATGAACACATTTGCCTTACTCTTCTAAGACTGGAGACATCTGCCCTCCTGATTGTTTTAGTCAACGGTGGAGAAGGGCAGTGTCACTGAGAGGAGCAGCACTTCTTGCTGAACTGGGTGCCTTTCTCTCCCTTTTGGTCCTTTATATCCACGACTGTTATTAGCTTCTGGTGTCAAAGCTCTTTGTTGCAATAACTGTCTGGATGATTGTGGTTTTTGGGTATTGCATTTCTTATTTGAACACTTCAGAGCTGAAGATATTTGCATTTTAACTGTAACTGTGCTTAGGTTCATTTCAAGTTTGATAAGTTAGTTTTGCTCTGTTTTAGGTGGTGATTTTTCCATTCATTTTCATTGTCAATAAGCTTAAGTCTTTCTGGGTAAAGGTAACTCTTTAAGTACTCTGCAGTGCAAGAACAACGTGGTAGATGTTTAGTGGACACATGATGTTTAGGAAGTCCTGGTATCTGCAGGACTCAAGTAAAACGTGCAGCAAAGCTCGGTTAAATTATCAGAGAAATCATGGCAGGAACGCTTCTGAGGGTTCCTGGGAGTTGGTTTCCTCATTCCTCTGTAACACCAGGTAGCTGGATTAGTCATTTGATCTGTACAAAGCTGGGGAGTAATTGTAAACATATCTTCAAACAGTTCTTCCTAGGTATAAAACCTGTTATCGCTAGACTCCTGAAGGGATCGGAGCCAAAATTCTTCCTCTGGTGCATTTTCACTTCTTAATCTTGAATACTGAAAATTCTTAATCTTGAATATTGAAAAATAATCGTGCATGGGATGAATACGACTTGATGACTAAGGCAACTGTTTAATGTGACGTGCTGTTGTTACATAGGGCTAGTTCTGAATGTGTGGCAGTGACTTTTTTCTGCAGGGCACCATTGGAGCTATGTTGCTTGCAGAGAATATTCCATTTGTGCTTGGACTAAACTAATAAACAGTAGAATCTGAGAAACTCAGATGCTTCACCGATTTTTTATACACCGAAATAATCTTGTTTTGCAAATGAAAAACAAAGCACAAAGGGACTAAGAACAGAACTTAGGAAATGACCACTGATTTTGTTTGCTGTGATGCTGGCTGGCCTAGCTGAAGTTGCAAGTGCTGCATAACTTCTGTGTTTCATTTGTTTTCAGGCAAAGGTGAATTCTTAGTGTTTTTGAAAAATCAATCCCTAAATGTCAAGCTGGACAACCAGAAAGTGACTCACAGCTGTTAACTGCTTTGGAAATATCTAAACCCAGTAACTTACTGGATGTCAAATCATTCTGCAAGGTGTAGCATTGCTGTAACAGCATATTTCCTTGTGCTGGAGTTCCTTTAAATTCTACTATTCCAGTTAAATAAAAAGAAGAGCTGAGGCTTTGCAGATAAGTGACAACTGGTGCAGACCTGCCTCAGTTGCCATCTGTTTTGCACACAGAATAAGGCAGGCGGTGTGTGTATATTACTTGGTTATGTAAGGGATGAATCATGCATATGACAAGGAGGTAGGGTAAAAGTTGCCTGGGGAAGCTTAATTTGGTGTTTCCTACTTATCAAACTTTTTATTCTTAAGTGTAAAGTGAACCATCTTCAGTCACGTTGTGTCTACATCACCTTTCACACCGCTGGAACAGGACGCCTTTAACCTCATGGTGCAGCCCTTTGCTATTTCACCTCACGGGGGGCGTTTGTTAGCTTAAACTTTGCTGCTGTTTTTTGTATCCATGTGCCCCTAGAAGAAAAGACCACATTGCCAGGAGTCCACGTGAGTGCTGGGCAGACAGCAAAACCAAACCAAAAAAAACCAGTGCTGCAAAATAAGGTTATTGCTGTATCCCTGTATCCTCATGGTTTGTGTTCCAGTGAGCAGAATAGGAACATTTTGGAATCTGGGATGCTGCCTGTTGACCCAGTCCCCTTTCTCTGTGCCTCCACCAGCTGTAGAGCAGAGTACTCAGAGGCTGCTTATGTGTGACTTGGGCAGGAATAGCATATATATCGATGGTGGTGGAGGACCCAGAGCTTGTTTATTCTCTATTTGTAGAAATGAGAAACAGATCAGGTGTAATGGGGGACTAGGGCTGTATTTTTTATCCCGTTATAACCTTTAGCCCATCTAAATAGATGGTTAGTTATGTAGCAGAGGGAAAAAACAAGTATTTGTGCCAAGTGTGATTCCTGAAGAGCTGGTCTGTGGCTGCTGAAATGTCCCAGAACAAAACTCTCCACCTGAGTCAGGAAGCAGGTGTCTGGAAAGTTCCTGCTCAAGTGGATGGTTTGTAGTTAGGAGCAATTGAAAACAGCAATGAGGATTCCAAGAAATTGGATGTGGATAATGCTGAAGGCCAGAGCAGCCCTTCAAGTGAGGGGCATGGAGAATGGTCGCTCACAAAACTGTGTGTCTTTGGAGATTGCGGTGACTTAAGGCCAGACTAAATTTCTAAAGTGGTATTTTAAAGTATTCTCTCCAAAGCGTAGTCATACATGCATTACTAAAATTCCTGACTAAGGTGAGCAGTGTATTTGCCTTGCTGAGGTACAGCCTCTGGCTCTTTGTACGGTTTCAGAGTCCCTTCTGACGCTTCCAAAATGTAATCCTTATTTCTTATAATGGTGAAGTTGAGACTGCTCTCTTGGAAGTGTGATGTTAGAAGCACTGTCTGTTTTCTGGCAACATTGTTTGCGCTACTGTGTTAGCTGGTTGAGTTAGCAAATCTGCCGTTCTGTGCCTTTCTTCCCAAAGTGCTGACTGTGTGGCTTCTGCCGCCTCCTGTTTTGTGCCTGCTTTGCTACATGGTGCAGTTGGCTTTGTATGGTTTTTCACTTTATACTGTCTGGCATAGAGAGCTGGAGATGGTTTTGGAAGTATTATTTGTTTGGAGAGCCAAGAAGGTAAAGTCTTCCTGGAAATGAAAACACTCTGGTTTCTAGGTTTGTGTAACTGATTATGACTGTTGTTTTTGTCTTTCCAGAGAGACAAGAAGAGAAACTGAAGAATAACAACAGGGACTTGTCAATGGTAAGCAAATTAAAGCCAGTTCCTGACTGCTGAACATTTCAATCCACTTTCCAACAGTTGGGAGGTATAGTGAGCTTTCCTCCTGAAAGGTCCTTCTGGATTATCTCTCATAGCTACAGATGGTAGTATGGGCCAGAGTTCTCCAGCAGTTACTGCCTCATCTCATGCCCAGCCTTAGCTGTGTTCATTTTTGTAAGCCTCCATGATAATTTCAAAGGAGAATTAATTTGTTTGACTTCCTCTCGACCTCATGGTGATCCCTGTTGATTGGTTGTATAGGCTTAAGGAGGAAAAACAACCTGTGGAAGGTAACAGGACAATTCTTGAGCACTTCCCCTTCCCTGTCCCCAACACAGCTATTCACATCTGTGGTCCTCCCGGGCTGTCCTTGCACCCAGCTGTCGACCAAAACTCTTTTTTTGGGAGTTCTCCAGTCACTTTTACAATCACTTTGGCCCTCTGCGTCACCTTTTTTTTTTTTTCCCCTTTTAGATTCCATTGATGCTGTACAAAGCCTGTTCTTAAGGTTGTGAACCCATAATCCCTCAGTGTAGATCCATTCCTTTGATCATCTCTGCTCTTTCTTCTTGCAGGTTCGGATGAAATCCATGTTTGCCATTGGCTTCTGCTTCACTGCCTTGATGGGAATGTTTAACTCCATGTAAGTATCAGCTTTCTGGATTTTTCTTAGATTTTCATGGTGAGTATATTCTCCACCTTCCCCACATCACCTGAAGCATTACAGTGGCAGAGTCCATCCAAGAACCATAACTAATCTGTATAAAATGGATCAATATTTCACACGAAGATGCGGTGGTTTGGTCACCACATGCATGTTTTGCTCAAGAGGGAACATGGCGTGCTGAATGCAATCAAATTGAACAAATTGCACTTAATTAGATGTAGCTCTAACAACATTTCTGCTTGGGAACATCAACAAGTTTGGTCGATGTTGGGCAAGCAACTCCCACCTTCAGCTTCTTTGGCTTTGCTGTCATAGTGTGACCAAACCATGCTCTCGCAAGCAAAACTAGGTCAGCTCCCTTGCCCTTAGAAATGAGATGTCATTGCAGAGTTCATCGTTGCTCTGCTTAAAGGTGATCAGAGTCAAGATACTCAGAGGTCCAGGCATGGGTTCTAATTCTCCTTTGCTTTCAAAATGACCTGGGATAGGTCTTGTTTTAAAAAAAAGAAAATGACTAAAAGAAGCCCAGATTGTTTTTCATGGTTATAGACAGCTTTATTTCAGACGCACAAAACTGAATGACTGTGCTTGACTTTGAAAACTTGATTCAGTCTTGAAATGTGAGCTTCCCATTGGCTGTTGAGTCTGAAGGTAATATAAATATGGTTAGTGTTGCCTTCGGGAGGCTGCTTGATACCTGGGCAATATACTTGGCCTGCAAACGTGATTTTACGTTGTTGGGCACCAGAACCTTTGGCCTCTGTGCTGGCAGACCCCAGGATGCAGTCAGTTGTTATTCTACTGCAGATCTGTGGGTGGATAAATTACAAACAGGGTTAACATGGTAACACAAGTGCCACTGTGTGGACTCTATTCAGCTTAGTCAGACTTTAGCATCTAGCGTTCCCTGGAATACTGTCAAACTGAGAAGAGGAGCACAGCACTAAAGGTCTTTAAAATTTGAATACAATCTTGAGTCATTGATGTCTCATTTAACTGCAGCCCTGATTGGGCATAGGAGGTGCATCATGAGTCATGTGCCCAGCAACATAGCGTCCGTGGAGGATTTATAGTGCTGCACCAAGGGCATTCAAGTGCCTACCTAGCTCTTTGGGTGCAGCACAAACACGCCCCCCCCATCCCTGAAACAAGCTGAAAAAAACCCAACTAAAAAACCCACCCTACTCCACCTGCTTTCCTAGAGTGGGAAGAGGCCGTTCAGAGTTTGCTCTGACTGACAAGTGTTGTGGCACTGTAAGTTCGTTAAGAGCTTTAGGAAGGAATTGGTTTTGGTTAAATCCTATGTGGCTTCTCTTTCCATAGATATTAACTTTAAAAATCAGTTTGTTGTTTTCTTCTCCTCTAAGGAGAAGTTCTTGTTCCTCTTTTGACAATTCAGGCCCAGACAGACCATGCTACAAGACACAGAGTTGGCATGAAGGTTTTGGGCCTATCTTTCCTTTAACTGTCTCTTCCTTTAGAGGGAACCTGAACATGAACAGCAGGAGCATCCAGGTTGTTTGGATTAAGTTAGCTTTCTTGCTAATAGCTGAGGCTGTTCAATCAAAATGTAAAGATTGGGCTGTTTTGCCTTTGGGGATAGGTAGTTACATTTATGCTCCCGGTGTCAGGACAAGGTAGCCAGGGCATTTGTGTCTGAATGGAAGTGCTGGTGGGTTGTTCTTGCGCTGTTTGAAGCTGAGGGAATGGTTTGATGGAACTGGTTCTCACTACTGTCATTCTCCTGACGTAGCATAAAGAGCAGCTGGTTGTCTCAGGAGGAGAGTTACTTCAGTTATGAACTCAGCAGGCTCTTAGGCTCCCTCAGGGAAGCTGCTGCTGCCAGGTCATCCATGGAGGTGCTGTGGGTGTGATATGAAAAGGAGGAAGAGAGTGGCTGACACTTGCAGTGGCTGTAGTCTCATTTGTTGCATTTCTTGTTCTTGAATGAGTTTGTTGCTCTGGGGGACAAAAGGAGCAGGAGTTGCATGGAAGTAGCATGATGTGCTGTCCTTTGACAAGTCTTATGCAGACTCTGCTGCTCTGTGGCCTGGGCACCTCACCCTTGCCAAGTGCTGTCTCAGCCCAAATGGAAATTACTCTGGTTGTCCCCCTTCTTCGAGTGTCAGTAGTAAGGGGGCAGCACTCTGGAAGGATGTGTAAGTGTGAAGGCAGATGTTTTAAACCCAAAGAGCAGAATGTTGTGCTGAAGATAAGCAGCTGAGTGGCTGTTGCAGCTTCAAAGGTTTGCTAGGGCAGTGAGATCTGTAGCTATGGTAGCCTCTAAGCAGATGGGGTTTCTCCTGGAAGAGAAATTGGCTTCTATGTGTCTGTTTTCTCGTCAGAAACATTTTAATGCAATCAGTTCTTAGTTGTGCATTTTGGTATCCCTTTGTGATAATTGTGGAAACCTGCTAGAATTAAAAGCAGGTACCTTGGGGTGCTACTGCTGAAGTACTTGTCATTCTCACAGCAGGAATAACGTAGAATTTTAAGCCACTGGGGGATGTTACAGGGAGATAAACATCCGTTCCCTGCTCTTTTGCCAAACTGCCTGCGAGATGTAAACAAAGTTGGCATGTGTTTGAGCTGTAGCTGTGTGAATGCACCTCTACAGGAAGGAAGGCTCATTTAGGATCTCTTGAAACAAGAAACACCTGTTAGAAAATCAGCGCATGCAGAGAAAATAACATCCAGATATGCACAAGCTGATGAGGCATCATACACACTTACTTCAAAAGATTGGGTTGAGTCTCTGGGCTGGGAGAAATCTTTGCAAACTGGCCAGAATTCACACTCTGCCTGGTGCTCTGGAATGTGGACCTGGGGGAGTTCCAGGAGCAGGACAGGCTGCTTGGAATAGGTGGTGTCATCCTGCCTCTGCACTGCCTTTGTCTTCAGAGCTGATGCAGAGAAGACTTGGTATTAAGAAGCATTCTGTTGATGGCTCTCTTATGCAGCCTTCTTGTGCTGAGAAGTGTAGCTGCTCCAGGGAAGGAAAAGATGTCTTTGGTTTGTGCTCTGCTTAAAAAATGCTCTTTTGCTTAAAGCAAAGGGTCTGTCTTCTTGCAGTACAGCAGGGTCATCTGTCTTCTATTCAGATATCGACTGTGTTCTAGGAAGCTGTGTACTAAATTTGATTTTTAAATAAAATGCACCAGTAAAATGAGATTTTTATGAATACCAGCTTGTCCAGCTGATCACTTAAATTACTATGAAACAGTTTGGCTCTGACTGTTATTGAGGGAAACCTGTTTATGGTGTGGGTGATTGGGTGTGCAGGGCTTTGTGAGAGAGTTGTGTTTAGCCTGCTTGGTGTAGTGTATACCAAGGTGGGCTGGAGAGGGCAGTGTGGCTTTTCAGCCTTCCATGTGGTCTTATCTGCTCAGGTGACCTGTCAAAGTTGCTCGCTTGTTCTTTCTATACCCAGAGATTCTTTTACTGTCCCCAGTTGTGACCCAGTGCTCTCTTTTCCAGATTTGATGGCCGAGTGGTGGCAAAGCTTCCATTTATCCCCCTCTCATATATTCAAGGTCTCTCCCACCGCAACCTTCTGGGTGAGGATTATACCGACTGCTCCTTCATCTTCCTCTACATTCTCTGCACAATGTCAATCAGACAGGTGAGTACGTTGTGGTGTCTCTTGCATGCCTGGAACAGGGAAAAGAGATCTCCACCCATAAAAAGGAGTCTATTACTGCTGTCCAGTTTTGCGAGTATAATCTTTGATCTGTTTGTGGTTTCTCTGTTTGCCTTCATTCCTGTGTTTCATATTCAAAGCAATTCTGGATTGGGATCATAAAAACAGCCACTATTCTGGATCAATGTAGAAGACTTGACTGGAGACTGGCACTGAGGCACGAGGATGGAGTTGGCAGAAATGGGTTCCTTGTGTCTGTGTGTATGTGTCTGTGTGTGTCTGAAACTTTGTGATTGCCATACCAAGAGATCATCTCCTTCAGAAGCCAATCTAAGTACTGCTTCTTAGTAATTATGACTTCTATAGTAATATGAGAAATGAGAAGTGTGGCATCTTTAGGGGAAACTTTCTTGGTTGCTTGAGGTTCTATAAAAGTTCAATCAGTCCATAAGTTCGCTAGAAAAGTGAGGAGAGAGTGAAACATGTTCTATTGGGTTTGTCCTTCCTGGTTTTTGCTGACCAATTGCTATTTTTTTCAGACTCTTAAGAACTCTACCTTTGGTGTCATGTCTCTCCTGGGGTTTGAAGGGTGACACAGAAAGGGAGTCTGGTACGATAAGCCAAGAGCAGGCTACACGTGAATGTCCAGCAAAGTGGTTAATCCCATCTTTTGAGAAGAGAAGCATCAGTTAGGATAAGGGAAATGCCTATTTAGGAAGGTTCACTAGCGGCTTAAGTGGCAGAATGACTGGTGAGGGCAAGTGGGCCTTCGCAGTGCATCTAGAAGTCTACTTTGTTTCCCAGATTTCCCCAGAGTGCTGGGGATAAGTTAATGAACCCTGGGAGCTGGATGAATGCTGGCACAACTGACTGTGAATTGTCTGCTCTTCTGTATTTATATTTCCTTTTTCTTTAATTTGCTTCCTCAATTCTTGCTGCTTTTCTCCTTGACCGACTTGTTGCTTTTCCTCAGGGGTTGCCAAGGGACTTAGAATAACTTAAAGCAGATCAGTGAAAGGAAGTGGCACGTTTTTCCAGCTGCTGTCAGAAGTTTGGATCAGCTTGATGGAGCAGCTTAATAATTGAGTTCCTTTAGTCACAAAGTGCATGCTATGAATCAAATTCTCCATAGCCTTCTGTACTGGGTGCTTGTATTGAAATGGATCTGTCTGGTCCTATCTGAATCATAGAATCGGAATCAGAAGGTTGGAAGAGACATCTGAGATCACGGAGTCCAACCGTGCCTGTCTCCCTACTAAACTATATCCCTAGGAAACACATCTACCATCTTTTAAACCTGAAAGCAGGTTATGAATTGTAGAACAATTTGCGTTGAAAAGACCACCAGGAGGTCATCTGTCCCAGCCCTCACTCTGGGCAGAACCAGCTCCAGGATGCCAAAGGCCAGGGACTTCCTCATTCTCTTTGCTGAAAGACAAATCTTGTTTCACTTCCCAATAACTGGAGTGGTATTCACTGCTTTGAAAGAAATGAGAGCTTTTTAGCTCTTAGGTTTGTCTTCCTGAATTCCTGGGATGCTGTGGTCCAGTGGTGTTCCTTCAGGCAATCTTACCTGGTGCTGCTCTGTGTTACTCAGATGTTCTCTGGGAAGTCCCAACTTTCCAAGCTTATATGAAACTGAGGCTGATTAGGGAACTCCCTTGCTGAAAAATCCCTTGTGGGTTTTTTTGTCCAAAAATGTAATTCCTGTGGTTAGTTTTAGTCCTGGGCATTCCCTGATGCTTCTTGATGTGATATCAGCAGCTGGCAAGAACTGAGTCCAGTCTGATTCTGGCCAGAAATGCCACGCTGCTTGCGGTGGGTTGGCCTTTCAAGAAAAACTCTGGGGGGGAAAAATTGCCTTTGTGCTTGAGAATTGGTGCTGATGGCCTTGTCACTTGGAAATCACTTTATTGCTTTGGAGAAGGGTTATTTTGCTCTGAAGCATTAGATTGCAGTCTTCACGGTGCTGCCTTATCTACATGATCGTGGTCATCTCTACCTGCAGTTCTCCAGCTGTTGGGCAGCTCGGTTTCTTCCTCCTTGCTACATGGAGGGAAGGGCAGAGACCGGCCACATTCATTTGTGTGAAAGCTAGGAACTGAAGCTGTGATTTCTGGCATCCTGCTCTTGGCTTTATTACTATTTAAATAAACTTTGATAACAGCATTGGGAAGAGGACTTTGAAGGGCTGTGAGGAGCTAGGGAGACAGGAAGAAAGTAATTAAAAGCTTAAAAAATTATGCCAAAAACTTGCTTTTGGTGCTTTCAGTGACCTTGGAGGTGAAAGCTTTGTGACCCTTTGTGTTTCACTGTGTGCAAAAGGGGGAATCTCACCAGGTCGGCTTCAAAACAGCTGTTTGCCCAAGGGAAGAGAACTGATGTGGGAGTTGGGGTCTGGCTCGCTGCTGACATGAGAGAGGAAGGAGTGGAGAAGTACCAGAAGTCAGGGAACAGGTTGCGAACAAACTAAGGAGACCTTACATCCCTCAGCCTTCCTTTAAATCTTGGAGCTGCCTTTGAAGGGATCAAAGGCAGGGAGAAGAGATGTTCCTGTGGAGCTCAGCAGTAAAAGAACTTCTGTGTGAAAAAAATGACCTGGAGGGAAATGCAGGGGAGTACATAAGGGTGGGGAGACTAACTGAATGGTGATTAAACTGACATTAGTGGGATGGACAGTAGCAGCATCAGGCAGTCTCTTCATGTGGTCCTCAGGCATGTGGAAGTGATAAACTCTTCAAACATTGATTGGGAAGTTTGCTGCCTGTGACCTGGCCAGCATCTCCCAAAATAGTCAACTCGCAGTGAGTAACTTCCTTTGCGCTGTTCCCAGCTTTCCCTGGCACGTAAATCCTGTCCCCTAGTTCCTCCTGCCTTCCTGTTTGGAGGGAGGAGGGTTGCTGAGAGAGGCCTTCCAAGGGTCCTTGAGCTGTTGGGTTTCAGCTGGGAAAGTCTGCTGCCAGGCTGGGTGGGAGGCCTAATGTCAGGGTTACATCCTCTGTCCCTGCTCCTGTTTCTCAGCTCCCAGCCTTCACCTGTGCTCTTTGTGAAGAATATGTGGCTGTTCCTCAGGCATTTGCTGGTCTTCACTTCCTTTTTCCACACGCCTGAACTGTAGATTAGGCTGCTTCTCTCTGAAATAGGTTCCCAGTGGGAAGGGGAGCCAGCAATTATCCCTACTGCCAGAAGTGCATTTTCCCACACGGCCGGATCTTGGGACAGGAAGCCACTTGCTACCATGTCTTTGGGGTCTTTTTCTGGGCAAAGGCTTCTGGACAAAAGCAGAAGCAGCTCCTATCGTTCCTGCAGTTGTCTGAGGAAAGTTGAGAAGAGCTCAGATGAGGAATGTGGATTCTTAAGTCTTACAGTCTTCCCTCCCTGCTCCTGAAAGTGATGGGCTTGGTTGTGTTAGACTCTACAGACTGCCTTGTGCAACGTAGCAGACGGGGCAGGTTTCTGCTGGACCTTGCCCCAGCTGTGTAGACTTCAGGATTGATGTCCAGCAAAACATGCTTTGCGACAGTGCAGGAGGCTCGCTGCAAGGCAGAGAGGAAGGGGTGGCTGGGAATGGATGATGCTGGAGAGTGACTGTAGTCTGGAATCTACATACAGACAAGCTGTCATCTCTCTTCCTCATGGAACTATTCAAGCAGATGGAGTAAACTTTAGCACCACAGTTCTCCTCTCTTGATACTTAAAGGAACAGGAAGGAGACAGCGCACACTTCCTTGCTTCTGTGGATGCTCTGCTAGGATCGCTACTCTGCTCCACGGAGGAGCCAGTACAAAGCTGGGAGGATCCTGGTCCTGCCTGCTGCTGACTCTGCAGCACCCTCTGCTGTTCCTCAGTCTGTCCTGTAGCTGCTTGTGTGTTCTCCTTTCTGTCTGTCTCTTGACTAAGGAAGCTCTGAGAAGAGGAACCACACAAAGGAGTCTCCCACAGTGAAATGCTCTTGTATATATTCAGCTGCTGAATATCAACCAGTGGGTGATTTATGTAGGCCATGAACTAAACCTGATGTAATTTCTTTTCAAGTGTTGCTTTCATGCTTGTGTGTGGGCCAAAACCTTCCTTTCCATAGTCTCCATCCAGAATGCTTCCCAATTTTTTTTTTTTTAAATTTAGCTACTGTGGAATTATGAAGCTCTGACTGTGTTTTCTTGTTTGAGTTTGTTCTCCTTCCATGATCAAAAAGTTCAAGAAATCCGATCTTGCTATCTGACCTACCCTGACAGTTATTTTTGAGAGGATCCTTCTTCCACCTTTTGTTGTCTTCAGTAGCCAGGACTCAGCTGGTGACATGAGGAGGACACAGTTGTTTTATTCTCTCTTATATCAGATGTCCTTATTTTGCCAGTGCTGCATGAGCAGCATCTTGAGCTGTAGTTATTTACAGTGAAGGATGAAACAAAGAACTGGTAGCTCATTGTAGTTGCACTGTTGCAAAAGTTAAAAGGAACTTCACAAAACATCAGATTTAAGTATTCTGCTATGAGTTTTTAGCTAATGCCTGGCTCTGCTACTTAATTCTTCCCTCGTTTGTTGTTTTCCACTGAAACGCCCTGCTCAGATGCAGATGAGGTCATCTCAATAGTCAGGTTTTGGATTTTGCTACATATGTCCTGTTACACTGCGTGTCTCCACCAAACCATTGTTCTCTCTTCATCACTAGCATTCGTGTTAATTCTGTGTCTAAGCTCCTGACTTGAACTTGGCACACACTCTGGTTGCCGTGTTGCTGACCCAAATTCCGGCTGCATTAGGAGAGGGCCTTCCTCACCAGTTTGCAGACCCTCAGGCTCTGATGGCTGCCATCAACAGGGGTTTCTGGAACTTGTGAAAACCAAGGGCTGTTTTGGTTCTGCCTGTGAGCAGACGTGAGGAACCTGCTTCTGTGTGTGCGCTGCAGTTAAATTGCAAAGGTAACTGTTGTAGGTTGGTTTTAAACCATGTGCAAAGACACAGTGTACCTACCAGCTGACTGTGTGGTTCCAGCTGGAGGTGGGAAAGAACCCTCAACCCAAATGTGGATTTAATGATTAGAAGGCCTTTGAGGTGGGCAGAGTGGTCCAGCTCTAACTGTAGCCATTGTGGGTGGTTGTCTGGCTCTGTGCTAAGGTTTTTTTGAATGTATAGGGATAGAGGTCCAGTATGGAGTAGCCAGATTGGTAAGGCTATGTGGGCGAGAACCTGAATCTGTTGAAACTAGAGGGAAGGTTGTATTTTTAAACAGAGTTGGGATTTCTTCCTCTTCTGGTGTCTCCCTTGTCACAGTCTGACATTATCCTGCTCTTCTGTTATTGTTTTTTGCAGAATATCCAGAAGATGCTCGGTCTTGCTCCTTCCCGGGCTGCCACCAAGCAAGCAGGGGGCTTTCTTGGCCCGCCACCTCAGGCAGGGAAGTTCTCCTGAAGCACAGTTACAGCCTTTATGGAAGATCTGACCAGTGCACAAATCTGCCTTAGGGAGCTAACAAGATGGGATTCTGCAGCAGGCTTCACGTGTCCGAAACCAGCCTATGCAGTATTGGCCAGTCTTGGAAACATCTTCTATCTGAAGTATTCTACCAGCGGTTGTTGCTCATCACACCAAGAAGGTTCTCAGAAGATAACTTGACCTTTTGTTTCTGGTGTTTCTGAGAAATAAACAGCATGGGCATATTGGTTTAGAAGTGTCTTAATTGTACTGTAGGACAAGTGGAAATACCTTGATGGGGTGCACTAGATTTAGTCTACGCCATGGAAATCAACTCGGGTGGCGAGAGTAAGGTCTGAAAAGTAGGTAACTTGGAAAATTCAGCACACTTATGCTGTGAAGTGACTCTCTTGTCTTAGACGTGCCGGCTGTAGTCTCGTGTAGCAGGGAGCTGGGCAGGTATGTGTGTGTACTTCTTTTGTAGAAGTTACAGTTGGAGGGTGAGGTTTTTGTTGCCTCAGGTGACTTCAGGCACCAGAATGTACCCCTGTGCCAGGCTGCCCTGGGAGGTTGGAGGTGTTCGTGCCCTTGTGCTCAAGCACTAGTGAGGCCACACCTCGAGTGCTGGAATCAGTTTTGGGCCAGTCTCTCCTCGTAGGACACAGCCCCACGGAGATTTCTGTGGCATTGTGCGGCTTCTGTAGAAGTTGCTTTCTTAGGCAGAATCTGCTTGATCACAGAAACAGGCCTGGCCTTGACTAGAGCAAACTGTGAAATTATGTCAGTACCATCCACTGCTGCTGAACTCTTACCTGAGTAGTTGTGACAGCAGCACTTCTGTGCTCCTTAGCTCACTGCTAGGCAGCTTGATGATCAATACGCATCTTAAAAGGCTGCCTTGGAGGCCAGGAAGCTCTCTACTGGCTTCTGCTTTGTCGGACCTCTCTCTTGGTCTTGTTGGCTGGAGCCCACTCACCTTGTTTAAAAGGGATGAACAGATGTTACTGCCACGCGAGTTAGGCTGGTCGTTCCCTGAGGTAGGCAGTGCCCACAGGGGCTATTGATTTCTTGGCTTGGTGGCCAGAGGTTTATCGTGCAGTGCTCTGGATGCATGGCAAGGGGATGAATCTGAAATGCCTTAAGGCAGGCAGTGTGGAGCACGTGTAATACTGTATTAAATACCAAATATTGGATTATTCTCATTTATAAGTAGGGGGCACTTTTATAGGATTAAAGATGAATTATGAGTGTGGAACCTCTGTTCAATGCTCAACCCCTCAAAACCAAGTATTTGGCCGGTAAAGGAAAGCATCCGGTGCATGTGGATGCTGCCTGGCTCTTGGGCTTTTTTTTGACTGCCCACTGTCTGGTGTAGCTACAGCCTCTGGCAGGGAGCAATCCTGGCTGTGTAATTCCCCTTTCCCTTGTGTAGACTCTCTTAGTTCAAGGCCCTAATCCCACAGCAAAGTCAGAAACACCCTGGCCTGTTACTTGCATGGAAGTAGTTATTCTGGAGCGTGTGGAATGGGATCCAACTAAGGCATGGCTTTGCAAGAGCTATGTGCAGGGCAGGAACCTTCCCGGCTGCTGCCCTCAGCCAGTCTGCACACATTACATCACACCCCTCTTTGGCACTTGGAGAGGGAAGCATTTGCACATCCAAAGATTCCATGGAAGTTATTGATCATTGGCTCTGTTCTGTTTGCTTTCTGCCATCAGTTGGGTGATAGTCATTCCCTGGGTGTGGATAATCATTGTAATGAACTGAAGAGAACAGAGACCTCACCTGGAGTCCTGCGATCAGTTCTGGAGTCCCCAGCACAGGAAGGATGTGGAGCTGTCAGAGAGAGTCCAGAGGAGGCCACAAAGATGACCTGAGGGCCAGAGCACCTCTGATATGAGAGCTGGCTGAGAGGGTTGGCGTTGTTCAGCCTTGGAAGAGAAGGCTGTGGGGAGACCTTAGTGCAGCCTCCAGTACTGAAAGGGGCTCTGGGAAAGCTGGGGATCAGGGAGAGCAGGGATAGGATGAGGGAGAACAGTTTTAAGCTGAAAGAGGGGAGATTAAGATGAGAACTTGGGAAGAAATTCTTCACAGTGAGGGTGGGGAGGCCCTGGCCCAGGTTGCCCAGGGAAGCTGTGGCTGCTCCATCCCTGGAGGTGCTCAAGGCCAGGCTGGATGGGGCTTGGAGCCCCCTGATCCAGTGGGAGGTGTCCCTGCCCATGGCAGGCGGTGGCACTGGGTGAGCTGTGATACCTCCGAGCCGCTAAGGGGGCGCCAGAGCGCGGCGCCGAGGTCAAAGGGGGCGGAGGCGGGGCCTGTCCGGGACCGGGAATTCCCTCCCTCAGGAATTCCCAGCGCGGCCGATGCTGTGGCGGTGCCGTTTGCCGCAGGTCCTGCCTCGTCTGTGCGCGTTCCCGCCCAGCCTCGCCATGAGCAGCGTTACCGGTACCCTCAGCGTGCAGCAGCCCCTCAACTACCGCGCGGGCGCCCGCGTTCAGCCCGCGGATGGCGGCCAAGCCGAGGAGGTGTTCGAGCCCGCCACAGGTACCGGCTGCGGGGTGCCCGGGGCTCCTCCTGCCTGCATGCGTAGAATCATGGAATGGGTTGGAAGGGACCTCAAAGCCCATCCAGTGCCACCCCCTGCCATGGGCAGGGACACCTCCCACTGGATCAGGGGGCTCCAAGCCCCATCCAACCTGGCCTGGAACACCTCCAGGGATGGGGCAGCCACCACTGCTCTGGGCAACCTGGGCCAGGGCCTCCCCACCCTCACTGTGAAGAATTTCTCTCCAATCTAAATCTTCCCCCTTCCAGTTTAAAGCTGTTCCCCCTCATCCTGTCACTCCAGGTCCTTGTAAAAAGCCCCTCCCCAGCTTTCCTGGAGTCCCTTCGGGTACTGGAGGCTGCTTTGAGGTCCTCCTGGATCGTCCTCCAGGCTGAACCACCCCAACTCTCTCGGCCAGTGCTCACAGCAGAGGGGCTCCAGCCCTCTGATCGTCTTCCTGGCCTTCGGACTCACTCCAACAGATCCCTGTTCTTCCTGTCCAACAGGTCCGTGTCCATGTGCTGAGGACTCCAGAGCTGGCTGCAGTATTCCAGAATGCTGCATTTGGCGTCTCCCAACTCCCTGGGTCAGACGCAGCCATAGTGTTTAAGTGGTTGCATTTCCCCCCCTCAGACTCTTTTAGCAGAAATCAGCTCTGACTCTGAGTCAAACAAAAAATTGAGTGGTGCCTGATTTTGGCAAAAGACTCAATTTAAACATTTCTAAAATTACTTTCTTTTAAATTGGAGATACCTAGATTTCAGCAGAATCACTTCAAGAAAAAGAGCGTTTAACTGTGCTGAGGAGTGCGTAACAGAATCCTGAAGCTGCTAGTAAAAGGGTAACAAACTCCAGTGGGAAATGGAGGAATTCTGTAACAATTAGAGCTAATTAGTAACTAGAACGTGGAGAATGGCAGATCTTTTAATTCAGATGACTTGAATTGCAGAACCCTTTCTATAGGCATTGCATGAAATTCTTTAGTCTGGTATAGGTGGGACTGAAGGCTTTGGTGTTTGATGCAAGGAAAACAGTATGCTTTTGTGCCCCTTTTCTGAGTTTTCCATCTTATTTATTTTCTGTTTAAAATGTGCCCAGGTCGTGTGATAACCAGGCTGCTCTGCTCTGGGGAGAAGGAGGTTGATCTGGCTGTGCAGAGTGCGAAGGCTGCCTTTAAAATATGGAGTCAGATGTCTGGCATGGAGCGGAGCAGGGTGCTGCTGGAGGCTGCCAGAATTATTCGAGTATGTTGTGAGAGCTGGCGTCCTCTTTTGGAGGGGGGTGGTTCTGTTTCTGAGCTTCCATATGGGTTAATGTGACTGTTGGGGGCTTACAGCAGGACTTGCAGAGCTCCAGGAAGAATGCAGGAGTTAAAACGCACCTTTGACCAGAAGAGACAGTAGTTTGCCTTGGGCAGGGCTTTGGTCTTTTCAAAACTCCAAAGATTAAGCTTCACTGCACATGAATTCAAAGCTGAGATTGCATAACACTGACATTATTTAACTTCCAGTTTCTTGGACGCTGTTGTTGTCACGTGACTGGAGTGTGTCTTGTTTTAGCAATAAAAAATGTGGGAATGCTGTTTTTTATCATAGACACCAGATAATACACTTGGGAGAGGATACAAGCAAGCTAGCTCTATCTCAAACTGCTTTGAGAGATAACATGTTCTTAGATATCGAAGTTAATCCCCACCAAGGCACAGATCTGTAAGAAACCAGACTTTCTTTTCCCAGTGTGTGTATGTGATTAGAAAACTCTGCCAGACTCTCTGCCAGACTTCTGCTTTTGCCAGACTTCTGCAGCAGGGTGATATTTCTGTCTGGGAGCTGGACTGTTAAAGGATGCTTCCTAGCTATGTTCGTTTGTCTGACCTTCACTAAGTCCTCTGGTTCCGTTTTGATCTTACTATTTGCTGTTCCTCCCGGTTTAGTTCTCAGAATTCTTATCATTGTTTACCAGTCAGCTTCTCTGTTCAAGTTTGCTCATCTTTAAATAAACAAGGATGTTAAGCAAGACTGGACTAGCAGTGGACCCCACTGGTTGTCTCTTTGACATTGCTGTGCAATCGGTTGCCACTGGGAAACGGATAAATAGCAATTGGGAAAGTATCTTCCGGAGATCACAGTTTCTCAAGGCAGCACCTGGCTTATTGATGGCAGAGCCTTGTCTGGGACTTGTGTGCTTGCTTCTGGAGTTTGCCTTCAGGCTTCTCTAACATGTTGTCAATGTCGTGTGCCTCTCACAGGAGCAGAGAGAAGAAATTGCCACCTTGGAAACCATCAACAATGGGAAATCCATCTTTGAAGCCAGAGTGGACATTGACATCTCCTGGCAGTGCCTGGAGTATTACGCAGGACTGGCAGGATCTCTCGCTGGTGAGAGCATTACTGGAGTTTGCTCTTTACTCTTCTGTCATGCCACTTCCATTCCCTGATAACTTCCATGGCACAAGACCATCTTTGCTGTTGATTTCTCTAAGACATGGACTGCTCCTTTTTCTGAAGATCTCGGATGGATTTTCAGAGATCTCTACTTAACGCTGCCATGCTCTGTGGCACTTGTGCACCTCCTGTGAGCTTGCCGGGGTAAAAGCCGTCTGTCTCTGTCCCCAGTCAAAGTGAGATGTGGCTCCTGAGGCTCTGATAAGACAGGAGGAGGCTTTGCTCTTCTGTACCTTCTGACTGTTTTTCTTCTTGGCAGGTGAACACATCCAGCTTCCTGGGGGATCCTTTGGGTACACTCGGAGAGAGCCCCTTGGGGTGTGTGTTGGGATTGGAGCCTGGAACTACCCTTTCCAGATTGCCTGCTGGAAGTCTGCCCCGGCCTTGGCTTGCGGTAATTGAGACTCTCTGCCCAGCTGAGCTTCCCTTTGAAGCCAAATGATCCTGTGGAGAAGAGTGATTTGGAGGATAAAGTCTAGGATTACCTTGAAGGAGGTGTTGAAGGATTAGTAGAACCTTCAGGGTGTTACTCTGGCAGAAAGGGAAAGGAAATGGAAGCGGAACATGGCAGGTGCTAAGAGAAGCAGGGAGTGCATCAGGAAAAAGGATGATTGCTTGGCTTTGTACCAGATGAGGAAGTGTTCTGGAAACATCTGCAGTGCAGGACCAGCAGCTCACTCTCTTCTAGCCCCTTCCAGCAGGAAGGTGCAGTTCTTCCCTTTCCCTGGTTACAGTGTTCAGGTGAAACTATTTCCTCCTATTTTGGGAGAATCTTCTGGGATCTGTTGAGACAAACTCATTGTGTGGGGTGTGTTTTTGTTGAGTTTTAACCCCACCTTGCCTCTGTCTGGGTTCCTCTAGGCAACGCGATGGTCTTCAAGCCCTCTCCCTTCACCCCCCTTTCGGTGGTGAGGTTGGCAGAGATCTTCACCGAGGCCGGTGTGCCCAAGGGGCTCTTCAACGTGGTGCAGGGTGGAGCGGCCACAGGCCAGTTCCTCTGTCATCACCCAGATGTGGCCAAAATCTCTTTCACTGGCAGTGTGCCAACTGGCATCAAGGTAAAGGCACCTGTACGCTTGGGGACACAAGGGGGCTGTAGCACCAGCGTTTCTGATGCTTTCCAGATATTGACAAGTCCTTGAGCTTTTTTGCACGAAGCTTTGTAGAGATGGGCTGTGAGTCGGCATTTCTGGGTCTGAGCAAGGAGCCTGCATGTACAGGGTTGCGCTGGGGTTCCAGTTAGGCTGCTGGGCATGGGCTTGGGCCCTTGGTCCTGTCAGAGGAGCCCTTTGGCCATCTGCATTTGGTTAGCCCCTGGCTGCAGTGAAGTCTGAGCTGCTGAAGGGGGTATCTGTGTGGGGAGGGAGAGTACATAAACCAGCAGCACTGGGAAATGTGAGAGCGTTTCTGGCAGTAATATGTCGGTTTAGCTGCCTACAACCTACTGGTTTTAAGCAGGAGGTAAGTTTCTGTGAGTTTCCAAACCTAAATTTAATCTTCAAAAAATTAAAAGACCCTAAAAAGACTTAAAAATGAATTCTGATTTGAAAGTGAGAAGGTTGCCCCTTGAACTCCCCTTCCCTGCGTGTGCCAGTGTCACAGGCGCAGTTACAGCTGTCCTCTGGGCTTACACTGAGCACAAGGCTTCCCACAAATGGCTCGTCAGGTTTTGTTGCTTTTATCTTTAAGAAAATAAAACCCAAACCCTCTGAGACTGTCTCCAATCTGATGGAACACAGTTAGGAAACCCAGCTTGCCCTCCGTGCTGCCTCAGTTGTTGGTGAAGGGCCCTGCAAGGACTCTCCCCTGGGGTGTCTCTTGCCTCCCATTTACCAGTGGGTCTTTGTCTCTTCTGTCCTTGTTCCCCTCAGATCATGGAGATGGCAGCTAAAGGGATCAAACCAGTCACCCTGGAGCTGGGGGGCAAGTCCCCCCTTATCATCTTTTCAGACTGTGCCTTGGAGAACGCTGTGAACGGAGCCCTGATGGCCAACTTCCTCACGCAGGGCGAGGTGTGTGTCCGTGGGGCAGGAGCGATGGCCCCCCACGTGGCAGGGTGCTTTGAGAGGGCAGCAGGGCCAGCCTCTGACTTTGCGTAGTGGGGGATGCCCTGAAGCTCCAGACTTGTCACACGTTTCCCTGAGCAGTGTCACAAGGGATAAGAACAGATGCCCTTGCAGAAGCCAGCGCGGGGACTTCCAGTAGAGTGTGCCTTAGCTGGTGCCCTGTCCTCCCAGAAGCAAAGGCTGTCTAGTGCCCGGTACCCAGTCAGCAGCTGCTCCTGTGCCCTGGGCTCCAGCCTGGCACACAGAGATCAGAGGAGGCGGTGCTGGTGTGTGCTGGAGGGGCAGGAGGTTCCAGTCCAGTGTGCTGAACCCCAGCCCTATTGGGTCTGTTCATCTCAAATTTGGGATCTTCACGCGGTGCTGCAGGTTTTTTGTATTCTTGCTGGCAGATTGTCTTGATGGGAACAGAAAAGGCTGAGGGAGTTCTCTCCTGCTGGTGACTTGATGCGTTTTTGCCACCTGGTGGCATCATTACAACTATGTCCAGCACAGCCCGTCCAGAGCAGACGTGAGCAGCACAGTAACCTCTTTGTCCCAGGGACAAGTTAGCTGTTTTAGCAGCTGTGGAGAGGCTTTTTCGAGAGCCTCTGTAGCAGGGCAGAAGCCACGAAGGACTGTGGTGTGCTCTGCGTCTTCTTCTGAGCAGCCTGTCCTGATCCCAGGTATGCTGCAACGGGACACGGGTGTTTGTAGAGAGGAAGATACTGGATGTCTTCACAAAGGAGGTGGTGAAACGCACCCAGAAAATCAAAATTGGAGACCCACTTCTGGAAGACACACGGATGGGAGCCCTCATCAACCGGCCTCACCTGGATCGTGTCCAGGGCTTTATCAAGCAGGCGAAGGAGCAGGTGAGACTGTGATGCTGCCTGGGGACTGCCCTGAAATATGTCTCTTGTTATACAGACAAGCAGCTGCTTTCCTGCCCCATGCCTTCCCAGTTAAGCTGGTTTTGTTGTGGTCAAATTACTCGCTAGGTGTCTTTGGCCGGTAGGTTAAAAGTGACCCAGTGCATGTCTCTGAGTCAGCGCAGAAGGGGACATGGCTTTTCATATCCTGATATTGCTAAGTTTTAGAGGTTGTGAGATACCCAACATGGGTATGGACTGGGAGAATCCATAGTGTTTGGGCTGTGGTGGTGCCTTGCATGCTTGGCTGTTATCTCGTTTGGATTCCAGGTTGGTTGTTTGCAGAAAGCACTTACTAGGGATCAAAGGCCAGATTTACAGAGTGCTGGAAGCAATCTCTCTAAGAGCAATAAAATCTACCCAGGCTTTTTTTGGATTTTTTTCCTCCACATTTTATTGTAAAGTGTAAAGGTGTTTTAATTGTCAGCCCTGGGTATGTGACTAGGGATAGCCTGTTTGAGGATGGGCTGAAGAAGAGGAACTGTGAATGAAAGCCAGGAGGGCTAGATGAGGGTTTGGAAACAGGAAGATGGATGCAGGAGAGGAGAAATCCCCATCTCTTAAGTAGGGCTTTTGATGGAGGTAGGTGTTTCTTGCCAGGTGGTGTGCTAAGGCACTGAGTGACTCAGCTTGGAGAAGAGAAGGCTCTGTGGGGACCTCACAGTGGCCTTCCAGCGTGTGAAGGGGCTCCAGGAAAGTTGGGGAGGGACTTTATACAAGGGCCTGGAGTGACAGAACAAGGGGGAATGGCTTTAAACTGGAAGGGGGAAGATTTAGATTGGACATTAGGAAGAAATTCTTCACAAAATGAGGGTGGTAAGACACTGGCACAGGTTGCCCAGAGAAGTCATGGCTGTGCTCCCTCCTTGAAGGTGCTCATGGCCAGGTTGGATCAGGCTTGGAGCAGCCTGGTCTGGTGGGAGGTGTCCCTGCCCATGGCAGGGCGTTGGAACTGGATGGGCTTTGAGATCTCTTCCAACCCAAACCATTCTATGACATTCTATGATCCTATGACTTGCTAATGACAGAATTCACACCATGTGGACATGCAGAAGTAAATGCCATGCCATCTGAGGATCTGCTTCTAGTTGTAGATGCTTCTCTGCAACCTGCACTGTCTCCTGTGGCACTTGCACCCCAGCCCAGCATTGTTTGAGCTTTCAGGATGGGTCTCACCACCTGACCCTGATCTATCAGTGATGCTCTGTCAGCAGTCCTGACCTGGAGAGACTCCAGGGAGGACACAGACACATTTTGTCTGATAGGACTGTAAGTCCAGCCAGAGCTGTGGCAGCTGGGCTGGAAGCCCCTGGGTGTGCCTACCTACCTTCTGCTTGGCTCTTTTTCAGGGGGCACAGGTGCTGTGTGGTGGGGACCTGTACGTGCCAGATGACCCAAAGCTGAAGAATGGCTACTACATGCGGCCCTGTGTGTTAGGTATGATCCTTCCTTTCCATGATACTGCAATCTCTACGTGGACGTTGCTGAGTTTCTTCTAGAGAAAGCTGTGTTCTGTGTAACCTACATCTGTGTGCATCCACAGCCCGGAAACGTGTTGGTGTGGGTGTACTGAGGGAGCAGAACCGTGTCCAGAGAAATCTCTGCTGTTGGGGGGTCTGACAGGACACATGCAGTTAGTGGCTTTGCTGCCTTGAGGTGCAGGATGGTGCTCGCTCCTCTGCTGGCTGAAGGCAGGGGGGAGCTGTGCAGTGCTGAGTGCTGTCTGGAAGGCTGTGTGGGTTGCCGAGTGCACAGGCTGTTCTGCTAACTCGTTCTCCTGAAGCACATGTGCTCTGTCACGCTTCCAGGGAACTGCACAGATGACATGACATGTGTGAAGGAAGAGATCTTTGGGCCTGTCATGTCTATTCTGCCATTTGACACAGAGGAGGAGGTTGTGGAGAGAGCCAACAACACCAAATTTGGCCTGGCAGGTGGTGTCTTCACCAGGTATGGCAGGGTAGCGTGACTGGTGTGGGAGGGGAGGAGAAGGGAAATAATGCTGCAACTCGATGCACCTTGTGGTCCCTGGCATGGGCACGGATATCCTCTTCCAGGAAAGCTGGAGCAAGGGATTGCCAAAAGGGAACTTTGTACATGACTGCGCATCTCCTCCTAGTTTTTTTGAGGCCTTAGGTGGGCTCAGCTGTCCTTCAGGCTCCTTCCAGCCTGCGCTTGGCTTGCTGCCTACCTTCCTACGTCTCCAGGAGATGTGGCCCAGGAGCCTGCCATGCTGCTGAAAGCGCACAGAGATGGCTGTTGGCAGCTTGCCGCAGTCTGCTTCGCTGGTGTCCTTGTGCTGCCCTCTCAAATGAAATGCAGTTTGGAGCGTCCCTGGGAATAGGTGCTACGCCTTTGAGCAGGCTCCAAAACCCACTGCGACCCGCTGGCCTTTCTCTAGCTGGATGTCAGCTGGCAGGGGGCAGGGGATGAAAGGAAAGGGATCCAGCTGAATTGCCCTTTTCCTGCAGGGATATCCAGAAGGCCCACAGGGTAGTGGCCGCTCTCAAGGCTGGGATGTGCTTCATTAACAACTACAATGTCAGCCCTGTGGAGCTGCCTTTTGGAGGATACAAGGCATCAGGTGAGTTCGGTTTGACCTTCCCTGCTATGACTACGTGCCATTTACAGAGTGTGAATGGTACC
Source organism: Neomorphus geoffroyi (assembly GCA_033558235.1). NCBI lineage: Eukaryota > Metazoa > Chordata > Aves > Cuculiformes > Neomorphidae > Neomorphus > Neomorphus geoffroyi. The sequence continues at coordinate 8,632,516 of JAUMJM010000074.1, forward strand.
CAGCAGCACCTGGAGCTGTGCCTTCACTTCTGGTTTGTCCCTGCAGGATTTGGCAGAGAGAACGGGCGGGCAGCTATCGAGTACTACTCGCAGCTGAAGACTGTCTGTGTGGAGATGGGTGACGTGGAATCTGTGTTTTAGTGGCTCTGGGGCCTGCTCAAGGGAGCATCAGCCAGTTCCTGCCTGTCAGCCGGAGATGTGGATCATTTACACAGCAATAAAGTGCTCTGAAATTGTAAGTGCCTGAGGGGGAGCATAGCTGAAGCAGCACTTGGCCACTCTGCTCCTGCAAGGGGGGAGTGTTTGCGCTCGGCTCAGCCTGCGGGCCTGCTCTGTCCTGTCTGGTGGAAGATGGAACATTAGAGGAGGTGGCAATATGGCTTTAAGCAGCAGCACGGGCAGCTAGGAGTTACCAGAGCCTTGTCAGTGGCAGAGACACAGCCGAGGCTGCTTCCCTGCTGCATGCCTTGGACTCTGCTGCCTTCCACCCTCCATCAGCTTCAGTTTTGGTGTCTGAAAAGGTATGACCCTACTCAGTGCAGATATAAGGTCTTGGACACATTCACATCTTGTAGCTGTAGGCTCTGTTCTCTGACTACAAGGGCAGGATTGTTTGTTCCCTTTGGCCTCTTGTGTAAACACAAGATTTGGGTTTTCTCTCTGTACCTCCCTTCCAAGGGGGGACAAAATATTGTGGGGATGGTGAGCTGATGCTTCTTGGGACAGGCATGGCCCTGAGAATCATGTCCACACACAGTACAGAGCATAACTAGAGTGGTAGCAAGCTGCAGCATAGGATAGAGTAAGCAAAAGCTATTTGATTTCCTTCCTATAGGCCTGCTGTGATTTATAAACACAATGAAGCAACAACTTTAAAAGTTTGCCTACATCTCTTTTTTTTTTTAGTAATCAAATAAATACTAACTCTGTTTGGAGCATCTTGTCAAAGAATGACATGAATTGAGGGGTCCAAAAATAGGGCTGCTGCTGTACAGGTTGAAAGATGGCTTTGAGGTCACTAAAATCGTACAAGCTAAGACATCTTTGCCTGACAGGCAGATTTATGTAGTCCTTACAAAACCAGAGCCATTCTAGCATTCTGCAAACTCTCTTTAAAATGAAAATACAGTATTGACAATTTTATTGAATGAGGAGAAAAGAAAAAAACAAACATGAAATGTTTTGAAAGAAAAGAAAACAAAAATCACTTTAGTTTTCCAGGCAGCCACCGTGATGGTCAGTTAGTTCTGGCAGGTCCAGCCGAGGTGCTGGCATGCTGAATGCACGCCTGTGCCCACCAGCCCAATGAGTGCAGCTGAACTGATGGCCCCTCTCCTTCGGTTTTTTGGATCTGGAAAAAAGCCATGTTGTTGTGTCAGTTGAGAGTTGTCAGACGTCAACTGAGAGCCTGACCCTTCCTGAAAATTAGAGGGAGCAGGAACTAGAGATGTATTTCAAGGGAAAAAGGCAGGCACCAGCTCAGGCCCTGTACCTACCCTCGGTCTGTGCTATTACTGGATTAGTGCTTTTCCTGGCAGTAGGAAAAGCATTCTGCAGAGTTTGCAGCCTGGCGACCTGCACCCTTTTCTCCACCCCCTGACTGGAAGCTTTGAGCTGTCTCCTTGATGTGAGCTGGAGGAAAAAGCCCTGAGGCCACTGGAAGAGCCCCGAGTTTCCAAGCACCTCCTGTGCTGCAGGGTCAAGACCTACCTCCGGTGTAGTAGCCATAGGCATAGAGGATTCTCCCAAGGATCCAGGAGACACCGAGTCCTGTGGCAATCCGCTAGAGAGAAAGCAGAAGCATTAACAGTTTTGGAGACTTGCTGCTTGCATGTGCCTCACTGTTAGAGCAGCCCTGCTTCAAAGAAGCAACCGCCAACTGCAGTGTGGCTCCTGGCCTCGGGAGCCAGCCTGGAGAGTCACCTTCACGATGCCTATGAGGAGGCAGCGTGCAGTGTGCTGCAGAGCCCTGCTCTTTTGCCACACAAGTCTTTCCAAACAAGAAATGGTTAAGTCATACAGGCAGCAGGTGCTGAATCGCATTTCACCACTGTCCAGTTACTGAGCCAGATCAAGTGCCAGGATCTGGGAAGCAGCCGTTTCCCCCAGCCCCGCTGCCCTGCCTTCTGCAGGTGCTGGAGTCCTTGCCTCTTAAATTGGAGCTGGCTGCCAACCTGACTTAGTTTGCCAGATTTGCCCATGCAGCTTCCTTCCCTCTCTGAAAAGGAATATTCAGGAATGACCTGATTTGTCTGTTCGTGGCAAGGAAAGAGCTACTCCTTCTGGCCTCTCCCAAATGCCTGCCTGTTCACGAGTTTCCTACATCTTTCAGTTAAAAATAATCCAGGCTTTTTTGAGCCTTTGTGCACCACCTTTTGGTGGTGGAACCTAGTGGGAAGATCACAATGTTCTCTGTCTATTTCTGTCAGATAAGCTCTTTGTGAAATCGTGCTTAGAAAGAGGGGAAGGGGTTCCTGTCCTCCATGCAACCAGGCACCGAGCAGCACCTGCAGGGCTTGGAAGAACCAGGCAGGGTTGGAGGGACCCTTCCCACTCATGGACTGAAGGCTGTGAATGCTTCAGTTTGTCAAAAAGGCACCCTTAGGGGAAGGACAGGGGTGTAAAGCTGAAGCAGCACTCATGAGTTTATTAGTGATTCCCTGCACAGGACCTTCTGCAACTCCATTTTCAGAAGGGGCAGAGCTGTGAAGTGTGTGCTGTGGCCAGTGAAGCAGCCTGCTGCTTCCAGAGGGGTCAGCTTGGCCTCCTGTCCCCACCCTCCCCAAGTCAGGAGGCAAAAGCAGAGTTCAGTCACACAGGCCTGCACTGTAGAGTCACTTACAGGGTGGTAGAGTCCACCGGTGGCCAAGAAGAACAGGAAGGCAGGGTAAACTTCCAATCTGAAAATAAAAGCAAGGAAACCGCGTTTGTGCTAAGTTTCTTGCAAAGAGGCAAGTCCAGAAATGCAGAAGCTGCCAGTATCCCCTGCCAAGGTCTCTGTTGGGCCTGACTGATACAAGTGTCCATGCTTAGGAGCGCTGTGGCATGGTAATGGGAGAGGCAATCCATCTGTGCCTCTCTCCAAGGCCACCCACCCACTCTTTCCATTTGGTGCCCGAAGCCACTGATACCTACTTGCTTCCAGCTAAGGAAGCTCTCTCTGAGGTGCTGTTGCAGCTTGGTCCAGATTAGCCTCTCCCCAGAGAGGTCTGGGCAATACAGCAGATCAGCAGCCCCGAGACAGGCTCTTCTGCGAACAAGACTTCCAGTGTCTTAAGAGCCACCCATGGAGGCAAAGAGCCAGGCAGTGGGGAAGAGGAGGATGCTCTGCGGCCCCATCTCGTGGTTTAAGGCATGGTAAGGAGCCAGCATGGCTTTATTGCTCGGCGTGAAGTGGTTGTGTGTTTTTCTGAGGTGTTGAGCCTGAACCCAAGGACTCAGCAGCCAGCGAGTCTCGAGCTGCAGACACTGCTCTGCAGCCTTACGTGTTTTCTAGGTGTGCACTCCTACGTGGTACTCACGTGTTCTGGTGTGCGCGCTGGATGCAGTTGAACATACGCCCGTGTTCAGGGTCAGTGCTGTACATGGTTGGGTACTGTAAAAAAAACAACCAATCCAGCAGCAAAGCATAAGCCAGCGCAGCTCGGGAGCTCCTGCAGCGAGGAGCGTGTCCTGCAGCCCCTCTCCCAGGGAGCCCAGCGCTGCCCGGGTGTTTGCAAGACTGACTTGCATTGGCAACTTGGAGCTTGTCTCCTGTCCCACAGCCCACAACTGCTTTGCTGAAATTTGCTCCCACCCCTCCTCGTCTCTTCCCCAGGTGACCTGGGGAAAGAACAAAGGGGCATTTGCCCTCAGAGCTGGTGGCACAGCAGCCTCCGCATGCCATCACCCTGACTCACGACAGGACTGGCCGCCCCCGCCCAGCTTGCGGGCTCCTGGATGGATGCGAGGGGAGGTCACCTTGAAATGCTGCTTGTGATAAGGCTCACGAGCTCCCCTCTGAGCTTGGGAAACCCTCCTGTCACTCCTGTTTCACCACACCCAGTGCTGCACTGGCCTTTGCAGGAAAATGGGCTGTGCAGTTTCTCACGCATCAGTGTTTCCAAGCTCACAGCTTTGTGCTTTCAGCACTCCCAGCTCAGTGGCAAATGCCCAGTCTGCCACACCCCGAGCTCTGTCCTGCCATCTGCTCCAGTCTGGAGAGCCAGAATAGCAGAAACTCCCTCCTGCATTCATGTGGTGGGGCAGGAAATGTCAGCAAGTCACCCCAAAAGAAGCTAGGTGTCACCTAGCTTGTCTGCAACTTAGCCTGAGGCTTGGCTCTGACCTTCCCCTTCCCTCGGCTGGGGCACTCACCTCCACGTTGTACTTCTTGCGGGCCTTGGCCACTTTCACTGCAAGGTGCGTGACCAGGACGAAGCTGGCAGCCCCTGTCAGGATGACGTAGCCATACTCCTTGGAGAGAACAGCCATCTCGGTGCTGTCACAGAGAGAGACACAGCCCGTTACCACTGCGGGGTGTGACTGGAGAAGCGTCAGCTCTACATGGACACATGTGTGTGGAAGGTCTGCTGAGCACGGACGCGAGCCCTCCTAGCACAAGGACTGGCAGAAGGAAGGGAGGAATGGTGAGCTGGGGAATTTGCACCTTGTGGTGCCTGCGCGAAACAAGGGCTCTCTGCAGAGTTCCTGTCAGGCAAGTCTTAAAATCCTCTTAAGTGTTTGTGGGAGGCATCAGCTGGAGGACCCTGGTCCAGCCTCCAGCCCGGAGCAGGACTATGGCCAACTGCAGGTCCCACCAGCCCTGGCTGAGTCCCACAGCCTCACAGACCTTCTGCTGCACTGGAGAGCTGGACAGGAACGGACTGTGCATGGCAGGTTCCAACACCAGAGCCAGGGGCCACCAATGAAGTCAGGAAACAGATTCAAAACAAACCAGAAGAGGAGACTTTTCATACAGTGGGAAACAGACCTGTGGAACTCCCTGCCGAGGGACGTTGCAAATGCCACTCAAGGGGAAAATGGGCAAGCTCTGGGAATGAGAGGTAAACTGGGAAAGAGAATACAGACAAACTTGAACTGGCTCGGAAATCTGGCTCAGTTTGAATGGCAAAGGTCATCCTCACGTGATATAAACCCCACCAGGACAATTGCAATAGTAACCTTTCCAGCATGGGCAAGACGAGAGACGCTCACCTTACTTCAAACTATCTCAGAGCCACAACTCAGTGAGCAGCCCCAGCAACACGTGGCTGCTGGCATTGACCAACATCTGCGCAAGCGAATCTGCCGGCCAGGAGACACCGGGGTGTGTGAGGGTTGCATTTAAGGCTTCCGTGCTTCCTCCTGAGGTGGAAGCATGGAGCAGGAAGCACGTCCAGCAGCCTCTGCCACGCCGCCCCACAGCAAGGCCACCTTGCATGCGTCTCCCTCTCTCCTGCCCTTCTGCTGGACCTGCTGTCAGCCTGCACTGCTGGGAGGTGCCCGACTCGGAGCGCTCCAGCACCCTCCCCAGCTGCGAGGGAGCCCATGAGCACTTCCCCTCAGTCATCTGGCGCTGGTTCTCTTGCTCAACCCCAAACCTCAGACGCTGTCTGTGCGACCCCAGACATCGCTGCAGGATGCAGCGCAGCCGAAGGCAGCCGAGACCAGCACTGAGGGGGTACTCTCTGCAAACCCAGCCCCGTCTGGTGCCCCCGCGATGCAGCCAAGTTTTGGTGCCTCCTGCACTGTCCCCCCCAACACCATCTGACAGTGTGGGGGAAAACAGGCCACAACCCAGAACTGGTGCAAACAGCCTTCCTGTTCCAACAGTGCCAGCACCCTACACAAGGGATCTCCAAGGGACCAGAAGCTTTTATTTCTCCTTTGCAAAGGGATTATTTTTGATGGAGCGAGGTGAAGACAGCAGTTGGCTTCGTCCACATGAAGTTTGGTAAACAATTCTCAGTAAGAACATTCAAAACCTTAAACTAAGAACTGACAGCTGAACCCCCACGAACAGAGGTCAGTGTCCTACAGTGAGACATCGAAAATACAACGCATTGCACTGATGGTCACATTTTCCCCTTCAAATTGCAAGGCTGATGGAGAGCCCTGGCTGCCGGCAAGGGGGAGGCATTTTATCTTCGCGCTGCTGTTATAAACTGGGGTTTTACCTCGGCAGTAAAGGGCACAATCTGGCCTCAGCAAGGCATTAAACCAGGTGCTGGAGTAAAACCCCGCTGGGAGCCTTTACTCTTCTAATCTGGAGCCGTATAAAGCGCTGCAAAGCCCACCACGCTTTGGGCCCCTCTCAGCGCGCCTTGCGGCTGTTTCCAGGTTCTGGTGACTTCTGCATTTCAGCAACCTTTGTCCTGCTGCAAGGACTTCCCTGACAAGCGCCGGCACCGCGCACAAGGCTGAATTTCTTTCACACTGCCGGAGCCATCAAACCAGGAGCTTCCAGAGCACGACACAGCACAGGCTGGCGCGCAGGAGCTCTGGAGATGCTTTTACTCCAGAATAAGGGTTCTCACAGAGTTGGCCGTAACCGCACAGGCGGGAGCAGAGGAGCTCCCGGGGTGCTTTCACTCCAGAATGGGGGTTCTTAAGGAGTTCGCCATGAGCTCTTATGACTCAGCAAAGCGGATTAAGCCTCCTGATGCTGACCCACGCGTGCACCCTGACTGCACGGCCTCTCTCCTGTCCCCTCGCAGGCCAGGGCTGAGCTCCAGAGGCAGAGCTGCCTGCGGGGGGGGCGGCTCAGCCCCTGACAAGCCCCGGGAAGGTGCCAGGGTGCGGGCAGGGCTCGCCCATCCCGCAGCACGGGGGGAGCCGGGGGGGACGGTGATACCGTCGGGGAGAGGTTCCTCACCGTCTGGGGGGGATAACGAGCACGAGGATGCGCAGCGCCCACCCCGCCCGTGCCTCCCCCCTCCCCACTGCCCCGGGGCCCCCGCACTCACCCTCGGGCGCGGAGCTGCAGTGGGCGGGGGCGGGGCCGGGCGGGAGCGGGGCGGGAGCGGGGCGGAGCGCGGGGCGGGCAGGGGCTGCCTCCGGGGCAGCTGCTCCTGTGCCCGAGGCGGGGGGCGGGTTGGCACCGGCTCGGGTGCTGCAGGGGGGGCGGTGCCGGTGCCTCCCAGCGCGCCGCGAGGGTTGCTAAAGGGGCATCTCCTACCTCCAGCGCTTCTATATCCCCGCATGTGTCCCCAGCGCGTGTGTAGCTCTCTATAAGTGTCCCCAGCACATATAAATCCCTATCCATGTCCCCCCCACATATATCCATATACATATGTCCCCAGCACATATATCCCTATATATGTCCCCAGCATGCATATAGCCTTACATATATGTCCCAGTACACATATATCCCTATATATATGTCCCCAACACACATATATATGTCCCCAGTGCATATATATCCCTAGATGTATGTGCCCAGCACACATACATCCCTATATATATATGTCCTCAGCATGTATATATCCCTATATACGTCCCAGCACACATATATATTCCTATATATATGTCCCAGCACGTACACAGACTGCACTGCCATGTCCACCTTTTTTGTCACACCAAGACAAAGGTTTCAACTTTGGTTTGCAGTCTGCAGTTTAACGGCCGTAGGACCGTATGGCAATTTATACCGTGCTTGCTGAAATCTTTGCCTGCCTTTTGCTTCTCTTTCGCCGGGTCCCGCTGGTATTGGATGATGAAGCCAGTGTTTCACACCCGGAGCTGCTCTGCTCGCTCCTGGAAGCAGATACTTGGCAATTACCAGCGTTAGTGATACTAAGGATCCTATTTACATCTCCCTTTATCCTGATCTGTATATGTAACCCTGAGACTTTGGCACTGAAACACAAGCCATTTCCAAGAATACCTGGAGGGGTGTAAGTCATATTTTTTACATTTAAAAAAACCTGCAATTTTAAGGATTTGTGATACAAAACTGGAGCTGGACTTTCCTGTCCTGTAAATGTGTATAAACTGGTGGAGGGACAGGGGGTCCCTAGCATAACGGGGAATAAGGGAAGACACAGCACCATCCCAGGCCTCTAAAAAGTCCTGGATTTAATCTCTTTGCTGCCTTTCCACAGGAGAAAGTTCTAAGGTTTCCTGGGGTTCCAGTGAGGTATCTGGGCTGGTCCCAGTAAGCTCTGCTGGGTTTTCCGGTCAAAAAGGCCTTAGTGAACTCTCAGTTTACAACAGTGCTGGGGCCTTTCCCATATTTCAGATCTCTTCAAGCTGGTCCTGATGACTCTGCTTTTCTGTGGTAAAGCAGGAGTGTAAATGCTTGGCACTGCCAGGGATGCACCTCTCTTATCTCCACCTCCCAAATTAATATTTTGCCGGTATCCTGAGACCAAGTGGGAGAAGTAGAGTGAGGGTAGCACAGTGAGTGAAACTGGAGCACAGAGATGTTCTTCTCTTGCAGTTTTATTCCACATAAAACAAAAAAAAGAGCACCTAGAGTGGGACATCGTGTGGGAAATCAGGCAGGAGGGACCTGCCTTCAATTCCCATAATGGGAATTCAGAAGCATTTGTAGGGCTGTTCCTAAGTGGCTGTGTCTTCCTCCTCGTCTTCCTCCTCCTCATCTCCGTGTGAAGTGTGGAGATCGTAGATGACAGCACAGATGCCAGCCAGCCAGGCTGCCACGGTACCCGCAAAGAATATGCAGAAGCCAATGAGGCACAGGAAGACGTAGTCTTGCTTGTGCAGCTGGGTCAGGCAGCTGAAGTGGAGCTCTGCCTCCACTGAGGGCACTTTCAGGGCACGCAGGCTTTCTGGGGTGTAGCAGGTGATGTTATCAGCATCTGAGGGAAAAGCAGAAGCAAAACCCTCTCACTTGTGTCTGAAGCATTAATGGACAGGATTCCTGATAGAAAAACGATGGAGGAGTTTGGTGAAAAATGTCATCAGACTTCATGCCCCTCATGGCTGAGGTGAAATCAGAAGGCAAATCCTTGCCAAATCACAACTGCCACATTGCAAGAATGGGATGTTGCCTCCACAGGAAAACACTGCCCATCAGATTATGACACTGTGCAAAGCGCTGTCCCTGCACTCTTCATCTCTGCTGATTGAGCACTTTTATTTTAATATCAGAGAGCTTGTCTTTGATTGTTATTTTTTTTAATCTTGAATACCTTCTGAAGTGACATAGTCCAAATTATGCTGGAATAATGAGGCTTTTGCGCAGGGAGTCAAGTTTCACAACTGGAGTGATTTGTGGTTAGGTGTAGCCTCACCTGCTCTGCAAGAGAGGAAGAGCAACTCATCAATGATTCTACTGAAATAACGACTGTACCCTGTCAGACTGTAATATACAAAGTGATAAAACATATGCTGGCTTTTCCCTCTGAAGTTAGTGAAAGCTGAGCGTGGTGAACAGCACTGTTTCCTTTTGGGGTGTGTGGAAGCACAGTGTGCCCTCAGCCACAACTCTCCCTTCTCCTGCGGTTTTTGAACTCCCCAGACCAGGCACAGTTACTGTGCCAGACACAGGCTGCTCACTGCCTGAGGATGGGCCTGAGGGAAAAGGAGCAGCAGAGAGGAGCAAGCTACAGGGGATTTATGTTCATAGAATCATAGAATCAGAGCATTGTTACAGTTGGAAAAGACCTTTAAGCTCATCCAGTCCAACTCTCAGCCCAACACATCTGTGCTTACAAAACCACGTCCTGAAGTGCCACAGCTACATGTTTTTTGAGCCCCTCCAAGGATGGTGACTCCACTACTGCCCTGGGCAGCCTCTTCCAATATTTGATCGCTCTTCTGGTGAAGAAACTTTTCCTAATATCCAGTCTGAACCTCCCTTGGTGCAACTTGAGGCCATTTCCTCTCGTCCTTGGCAGAAGAGACCAACACCCACCTCGCTACAACCTTGTTTTCGGGAGCTGCAGAGAGTGATGAGGTCTCCCCTCAGCCTCCCCTTCTCCAGACAACTCAAGTTCCTCGTAAGACTCGTGCTCCAGACCCTTCACCAGTCTTATTGCCTTTCTCTGGACATGCTCCAGCCCCTCAATGTCTCAATGTCTCAGTGTCTCTAATGTTATATTGTATATTACTGATACAGCTGCAGTGTCCATGCTGGTGCCTCTCGTTGGCCTTAGTGTAACCAGAGAGGTTTTATCTCTCCATTACCCAAGTCCGTCTAGATCTGGGTAGCTTTGTGTCAGCACCTAGATGGCACGGATCCAACTGAGCACAAAACACTGGCCCAAAGCCGCTCTGTGAGGTGGCAGCAGCTTTTCAAAGGCCAGGGTGGGGATATGCTTGCAGCAGGTTTCAGAGCACTGTTTCAATGTCCCTTTTCATGAGACCTCTCAGCTCCTGTAACAACCCTTGGTTTAGGGCCATCTCATACCAATGAAGAGAGAGCTGCAGGAAAGCCTGCAGGTCAGTTGGGTGCTTGTGACACGAGGTGTCCAGACTGTGTACACTTCCCAGTGGTGTGGAAGCTCTGCACAGCCCTCCCACCAGTCTCAGGAGCCACATGGCCTCCTGTGGATTCACCCGCAGTGTCTTACCAGGGCGCAGCAAAGCCCAGCAGAGCAGGGAAGTGGAGCAGCCTCTGCAGGCTTCCTGATTTCTTTGGCTTTCCCGTTTTCCAGAGCACAGCACAGGGAGCCATACTCATACTCCTACACCTTGTTGCCACATCCTTTTCAACTCCTGCCCTCTGCAATTTCCCAAAGTGAGCTTTACTCTCCCGTTCCAGGGTTCAGTGTGTTATCTCCAGTCTCTCTGATAAGAGTAGTACATTTTTACACTGTTCCATAACCGCCTGTAATATGTATGAGGAAAATAAAAAACTTTATTGTCTATAGGGAGCTTACTACATCTAATAAAACACAGCGATGTCCTCAATTCAGTTCTGCCCTAACACCAGCTTCCATCTGCCCTCCCCTTTTTTCCCCCAGGGCTTTTGTGTTCCCCTTATTTGATGGATAGACTTTCCGAAACAGTTCTTTCACAGCTCACTCTCACCCTTGTGTTGTGCATTACTGTAGCTCACACTTTCTGCATTAGAATGTCCTGTGTTCCTTTTCAGTCTGGAAAATCAAGTTCATGTCCTGCAGCTGCAGGACAAGACTTTGCCCTTGGGAGCAGTGTTTCTTCCAGGAAAGGGAGCTGGTGATTACTCTGCCTCATGAACATTGGGTGCCCACAGCCTGTTTGTAGAATTTCTCAGTATGGTGAGAAACAGCCGATTTTGGCATTCCAGGTGATGTAAGAGAAGTCTTAGAGACCTCGTTTGCCAGAAATGGCTTTTGTTTAGAAGCAAGCTGTGACGTGCTGCTGCAGCCAGCGGGACTCAGTGCTCACCTGCACTGCAGGTCATACATTTTTAATTTGGACAGCTTAAGGTAAAACAGAGCTGACTTGCTCTGGGGTGCTGAAGGAAGGGTGGGAACACATGGATCCTCCCAACCATAAGGATATAGATGTTTTTCTGAGCATGACTTGCGTTCTGTCGATCAAATCTCATCTAGGACCCAAGGCTGAGCTCCCATGGGAACAGCAACTTTGCTTAATTCATAGAATCATAAAACAGCTTAGGTTGAAAGGGACCTTAAAGATCATCATTCCAACCAAACACCTCCAGGAATGGGGCATATCTGTGGAACCTCTGCAGCAGCAATTCTGCTCAATGCTGAAAACAAAGCCGGGTTGAAAGCCAGTCGGCTCCTCTTCTGCTCTCATCTCTCATAGACAGGGTCTCCAGGCAAAGTTTGGGTAATGTGGAAAGCAGTGGGAGTTTAGCTGTTGACTTCTATGGGGCTGTGATCACACTCTGCTCCCTGCCAATCCGTTTCCATAGGTGAAGAGTGTACACAATGCACTGTGCCGTAAGAGTAGAGCAGCTGTTGTGCTAGGACAGGTAAAAATGACAAATTCTGCAACTTGCAGCTGTCCCAGTGCTCCTGTTCTCCACAGCAGGTACAGTCGACTGATTCTCTATCGTATGCTCAGAACTCAGACATTACAAAGAAATTCTTCACAATGAGGGTTGGGAGGCCCTGGCCCAGGTTGCCCAGGGAAGCTGTGGCTGCCCCATCCCTGGAGGTTTTCAGGGCCAGGTTGGATGGGGCTTTGAGCAGCCTGGTCTAGCGAGACGTGTCCCTGCCCATGGCAGAGGGGTGGAACTGGATGGGCTTTGAAGTCTCTTCCACACGAACCATTCTATGATTCTATCGCAAAGGCTAGAGGGAGATGTTCAAGGTGAAGGGGATGCTGGCTGAACAGTGGAGAACTCAGGGCTGGAAAGGCTGCTCTGAGCAGGTCAGAACAGAGGCAGGAGAGCATTTATGCAGAGAGAGGAGGGTTGACTGATTGTTATTGACACGCTGGTACTGCAGCAGCACCAAACGATCAAAGCAGATAGAGAGAAGGCAGGAATTCAGAGCAGCGTGTTTCCCAGTGCAGATCTCCTCAGAGTCACATTGGGCTTCTTGTTCTCAGCATTGCAGCCAAGGTGCTGTGATCGGTGGGCACAGGGACATGTCCTGAGGCTGGACCCAGATGTTTTAGAGCAGCAGCAATATCCTGGCTACAGGCTACACTTCCCTGACTGTCCTAGATGTGAGCAACTGTGACTCTCTGTGGGTGGAGTACCTGTAACCTAGTTGCTCTGACCCGTGGTTTGTGCAACACCAGCAGATGTGATGCATAGTTGACAGGCAGATGCATAGTCCCTGAGCTGAAGTTTTGGGAAAGAGAAGAGAGGGCCCTCTCCATTCCACACAGATGTGCAGGAGTAGGGAGAAGAGAGGTCCTGCTCACGCAGCCCTCACCTGGAAAATGAACGTTGCTCTCTGTCATCCAGGTGGTGAAGTCCAAAAAGGAACAGTTGCAGTGCCACAGGTTGTCACTGAGCCCCAAAATCCTCAGGTTGGGCAGTTCCCGGACAGTGCTAGTGTCCAGGAATGTTAAGCCTGTCCGGCTTAAATCCAGGTGCCTCAGCCAGGTATTGTTGGCAAAAGCATCCTTCTCAATCGTCACAAGGTTGGGATTGTCTGAGATCTTCAGCACCACCAGGCTGAGGAGGTGTGAGAAGATGCTGAAGGTGACCTGTGTGAGGTTGTTGAAGCTGAGGTCCAGATATACCAGCTTGGGCACACCAATGAAAGTGAAATCCAGGTCATCCCCCAAGAGGTTCTTCCTGCAATCCAGATAGACCAAATCGGCCAAGAAGCTCAGTTCAACTGCTGGCAGGTATGAGACATTGTTTGCCGCCAGAATCAGCTGTCTGGTGTCCAGTGGGATGGCCACAGGGAACTCCTGCAACTGTTGCCCTGTGCAGTTCACTTCCAGGTACTGACAGCTACACCCGCTTGGGCAGTTGATTCTCTCCGAAGCCATCCCCATCCCCAGAAGAAACAAAAGGCTCAGGGGCGGTGATCTACCTGAAGGAGACATGGTCTGACACCTTCCAGGCCTCTCAGCCCTTTGAGGACTGCGAGTGGCCCTGTGGAAGCTGCATTACCGTCACAGCCATGCCGAAGAGATGTGAGGCTGCAAGGCTGTGAGGAAGCACTTTGTGTCTGTGACTCACCTGACTCCTTGGCAGAGCGCCCGGCTGCAAACCGAGCCTGCTTTCTGTATCAGCAAGCGCAGAACGGTGGCTGGAGCATCTCTGTGTCACACTTGGTGCCAGATAACACCTCTGTGATGTCAGTGGCCTTGGGAACACTGCCATGACCTTACTGGCTGAGGTGCATTGTGTGAGAGCACTGGAACTGTGCAGCGTGGGTGGGAACAGTGTCATCCTTGTCACCAGGCTGAATATGTGGCCCAGGTGGCCAAGAAAGCCAATGGCATCTTGGCTTGTGTGAGAAACAGTGGGGCCAGCGGGAGCACGGAAATATTTGTGCCCCTGTGCTCAGCACTGATGAGGCCACACCTCGAGTGCTGAGTTCAGTTTTGGGCCCCTCACTCCAAGAAGGACATTGAGGGGCTGGAGCGCGTCCAGAGAAGGGAACGGAGCTGGGGGAGGGGCTGGAGAACAAGTCCTGCGAGGGGTGGCTGAGGGACCTGGGGGTGTTTAGCCTGGAGAAGAGGAGGCTGAGGGGAGACCTCATCAGGCAGTCCACAACTGCCTGAAAGGCACCGGTCATTTAGGTTCCCACCCAAGCATCACATGTGGGAAAACACCCAACAATCACAAGCTGATCTGTACAAGCAAAGACCCAAAACAAATCTTAGGATCACAGAATGGTTTGGATTGGAAGGGGCCTCAAAGCCCATCCAGTCCCACCCCTCTGCCATGGGCAGGGACACCTCCCACCAGCCTGGGCTGCTCAAGGCCCCATCCAACCTGGCCCTGAAAACCTCCAGGGATGGGGCGGCCTCAGCTTCTCTGGGCAACCTGGGCCAGGGCCTCCCCAGCCTCAGCGTGAAGAATTTCTTCCTAATGTCTAATCCAGGGATACACGCGGGGAAGGAGGACAAGGAGAGAGGGGCAGGGACATAGTGGATCCTGGGGGTGCTGATGGGAGAAGAAAGAGATGGGGCAACCTCTGCCAAGGCCTGGATCACCCTCAGGACAAACCCCCTCTGCTACTGGGTAACTCTCAGGACAGAAGTCCATCCTGAAAACCCAAATAAGAAACCAACTTATGATGAGAGGCCATTTTCCTAATGGCCTGGTCGCATGGGCCTTGGCAGCCTCCACACATGGGTGTCCCGGTCAGGATGGGAGCGGTTGTAGAGGGCCAGAAGCAGCCAGCCCTTGGAGCGGAGAGCATGGCTGCTGAAGGGCCCAGCAACACTGGCCTTCTCTGACCCCACCACTGGGTCAGAGTCAGGATGGGGAGGTCCTGTCTCTGCAGGAAGAGCTGCAGACCAATCACACTGCTCATTCTCAGCGATTAAGAGTTGTGTCAAACTCAGGGTGAATTTTTGCCTCTCCTCTTGACAAGAACCACCACTTTGTCCCCAGGAGGCCTTCGAGCTGGCCCGTGTCATGGCTGCCCAGCTGGTGAATGCGGCTGGGATGGAGCTCTGAGCACCAAGCCTCCTCGACGACAAGTTTGGGGCTCAGCCCAAAGCATGTGGGCTCAGTCCCACTGCACTGCTGGGCTCAGTGTCCTCTGGTGGGCACAGCAGTGTCAGCTACAGGCTTCAAAAGCTGCCTACACGAGTCCTCCCTGGCTCCTCCTCAGGCTTCATCGCCTGCTGGGTGGGCAGGGACAGGCTTTGTGACATCACAGAGCCTGCTGTGTCATGAGCCCGTGGCTTGTCACACCAGCAACCATTGCGAGCCCAGAGCCTCGTGGAGGACACTTGGTGCTGGTGGTCACTGCCTTAATCTGCTGAGGGTGATGACATGCCAGATCAGGCATCGAGACTTTTTGTCTCACAAGAGATGACGACGACGCTAATTGTGTTTCTCTTCAGCACCATGGCTCTCTGCTCGCGGCCTGTGCTCGCCCTTGACCTTTACAGCCAACCCATCTGGGTCCAAGTCAGGGTAAAAATCCATGACTACTGGGTCACCCTCAGGATTAAAGCCCTCTCCTACTGGATCATTCTGTGGAGAGAAGTCACTCCTGAACACCCAGTTGAGAAAGTCATTTTTGCTGAGAGCCCATTTTCCAAATGGTCCGGCAGCATGGATCTTGGCAGCTGGGTCCGCATCAGGATGGGACTCGTCCCAGAGGGCCTGAAGCAACCACCCCTTGAAGCAGAGAGCAGGGCTGCAGAATGGCCCAGCAGCAATTGTCTTCACAGCTCCAACAGCTGGATCAGGGTGAGGATGGAAGTCATTCCAGAGAGCCAGAAGCAACAGCCCATTGGCCAGCATGAGGAGACGGCCTGTTACCTGCCCTACTCTATGGGCCACCTTCAGTGCTGCCTTGCCCAAGCTAATGTGGTCTACGTGCTTTGCAAAGCCTGGCAAACTGTCTGTATACTCTACATTGCTTGGATCGCACTGGGCATCTGCAGAAATGGGAAGAGACTGCAGGGACAGGTGAGAAACGACATCAGCCATGCAGGGAGGGATCAGGAACCACAGTGGACTTGGCCAAGAAGGCCAGTAATGAAGAAACAAAACCCAGCGCGAGCAAGGAACCCTCAGCAGGCCCCGAGAGAGCTTCTGCCTCTTCCCCAGGGACAGGCTGAGCCACGGGGCTGAAGCCCTTCAGGAGCTCCCAGCTCGACACGGGGCCTGCCAGAGGTTTCCTCAGCGCAGCATGCTGCCCGGAGCAGTCCTGCCAGGCTGAGGGGCTGCCCGGGGAACCAAGCCCAGCAGGACACTTCTCAGACTCGCCTGGTGAATGAGAGGAAGGCTGTGGATGTGGTGTTCCTGGACTTCAGCAAGGCATTTGACACTGTCTCCCATAGTAGACTACTGGACAAGCTGGCAGCCCGTGGCTTGGATGGGAATGTTCTGTGCTGGATTAGGAATTGGTTGGATGGCCGAGCCCAAAGGGTGGTAGTGAATAGTTGTCTCATCCAGTTGGCTCCCGGTCACTAGTGGTGTTCCCCAGGAATCGGTGTTGTTTAATATCTTCATTGATGATCTGTTTAAGGGGATTGAGTGCTTCATCAGCAAGTTCGCAGATGACACCATGCTGGGAGGAAGTGTCGATCTGCTAGAGGGTAGGAGGGCCCTACAGAGGGACCTTGACAGGCTGGAGAGATGGGCTGACTCCAAATAGCATGAAGTTTAACAAGTCCAAGTGCCAGATTCTACACTTCGGACACAACAACCCCATGCAGACCTACAGGCTGGGGACGGAGTGGCTGGAGAGCAGTTAGGCGGAGAGGGACTTGGGAGTGCTGGTGGACAGGAAACTCAACATGAGCCAGCAGTGTGGCTAAGTGGCCAAGAAGGCCAATGGTATCTTGGCCTGCATCAGGAACAGTGTGGCCAGCAGGACTAGAGAGGTCATCATTCCCTTCTCCTCGGCACTGGTCAGGCTGCACCTTGAGTGCTGTTTCCAGTTCTGGGCCCTCAGTTTAAGAAAGATGTTGAGATGCTGGCGTGTGTCCAGAGGAGAGCGACGAGGATGGGGAAGGGGCTGGAGCACAAGCCCCATGAGGAGCGACTGAGGGAGCTGGGGTTGTTTAGCCTGGAGAAGAGGAGGCTCAGGGGAGACCTTATTGCTCTCTACAACTGCCTAAAAGGAGGTTGTAGTCAGGCAGGGGTCTGTCTCTTCTCTCAGGTGACCGGTGACAGAACAAGAGGACACGGTCTCAAGCTTCACCAGGGGAGGTTTAGGCTTGACATTAGGAAGAAGTTCTTTACTGAGAGGGTGATTGGCCATTGGAATGCGCTGCCCGGGGAGATGGTGGAGTCACCGTCCCTGGAGGTGTTTAAAGGGAGATTGGATGAGGCTCTTAGTGCCAGGGTAGGTGTAGGTGTTGGGTCATAGGCTGGACTCGATGATCTCAAAGGTCTTTTCCAACCTTGTGATACTGTGATACTGTGTGATACTGTGATACTGTATGATACTGTGATACCCATGGTCATCTCATTTCCAGGCAAAGGGACAGACCACCTCATGTCCCATGAGGACAGTCTCCTTGGGAGAGGACATCATCCGGAAATACAACTTGCTCTGCTCAATGAATGGCAACGCTGACCCGGTGTCCAGGCGTCTGAGACACAACCGCTCCACCCGCCAGAGAAAGCTCCAGCGACAGCGCTCTGTGAGTTGGGTCCAGTCCACTTCAATATCTTTATCAATGACCTGGATAAGGGGATTCAGTGCACCCTTAGTAAGTTTGCAGAGGACACTACAAGAAGGACATTGAGGGGTTGGAACGTGTGCAGAGAAGGGCAACGAGGCTGGTGATGGGGCTGGAGAACAAGTCCTACGAGGAGAGATTGAGGGACCTGGGGGTGTTTGCTTAGAGAAGAGGAGGCTGAGGGGAGACCTCATCCCTGTCTGCAACTGCCTGAAAGGTGGTTGTGACGGGGTGGGTGCGGGTCCCTTCTTCAAGTGACAGTGATAGGATGAGAGGGAATGGCCACAAGTTGCACCAGGGGAGGTTTAGACTGGACATTAGGAAGAATTTCTTGACTGAAAGGGTGGTCAGGGATTGGCACAGCTGCCCAGGGAGGGGGTGGAGTCGCCATCCCTGGAGTTGTTTAAAACACGGGTTGGATGAGCTCCATAGGGACAGGGTTTAGTGGGGAGACAGGCACGGTTGGACTCAGTGATCTCAGAGGTCTCTTCCAATCTTATGATTCTGTGATTCTGTGATTCTATGACATTAGGAAGAGTTTCTTTACTGAAAGTGTGGTCAGGGATTGGCACAGCTGCCCAGGGAGGGAGTGGAGTCACTATCCCTGGAGGTGTTCAGAAGACAGGTGGATGAGTTTCTTAGGGACGTTATTTAGTAAGGTGACAGGTGTGGTTGGACTCAGTGATCTCAGAGGTCTTTTACTACCCAATGATTCTACGATTGTAAGCTGGGTTAAAGGGTTGATCTGCTTGACGGTAGGAGGGGTCTGCAGAGGGGTCTGGACAGGCTGTATAGATGGGTTGAGACCAATGGGATGAGGCTCAACAAGGCCAGGTGCCACCTGGGACACAACAACCCCATGCAGCATTACAGGTTTGGGGAAGAGTAGCAGGAATGCTGCCTGGCAGAGAAGGACCTCAGGGTGTTGGTTGACAGTGGCTGAATATGAGTCAGCAGTGGCCCAAGTGGTCAAGAGGCCCAATGGCATCTTGGCCCGTATCAGAAACACCGTGGCCAGGAGGATCAGGTGATCAAGCGAGATCAGCCACACAAGGAGGGAGTGGGTTGTGGGAAGCAGGGAACCACAGATACCTTCTCAGTCCCCTCCCACTTCATTCTACTCATGGTCATCTCATTTCCAGGTAAGACGACAGATGGTCTCATCTCCCATGGGGACAAGGAACTGGAAAAAGGTCCCCTTCTGGAAATACGACCTGCTGTGCCGGCTAATGACCAACACTGACCTGATGGCCAGGGGCCTGGTGCGTGACTGCTCCATCTACCAGGATGAGCTCCAGCACCAGCCCTCCGTGGGGCCAGAGCCAGAATAAGGAGAGCCAGAATAAGGAGAGCCAGAATAAGGAGAGCCTTCTTTGTGGGAGGCAATAACCCTGAAATGATGGAAAGTCCCCTCCGAGGCTCAGCTGAAGCTTTATTGAGTCTTAGGCCATGGAGGAATGTGGATGAGTTCCTTAGGGACATGTTTTATTGGGGAGACAGTTACAGTTGGACTCGATGAGCTCAGACGTCTCTTCCAACCTTATGATTCTATGATTCTATGACTCTGGGACATCTCGCAACGTGACAGGTACTAAATAAGAAAACTCAGACCTTATCAGGATGTGAAACAATGTAGATATTTGGTTTGGAAACTGATAGAAGAAACTTCACATTTGCAAGGCTTGTACGCGGACCCGTAGTATATAAATATTGTGTTTGTTGCTTACTAAAGGATTCTCCTTGACCTCACTTGTTGACATCTGTGCCTAATTCCTATGCTTCTCGAGTGCCCTGGGCAACTCCAGCTAGAGCGTGCACCCCATGGATTTGCAACATGGAAAGCAGCAGTGCAAGCGTATGGGGTGGGACCTGAGGCAGGAGAGAACAGGCACCCCTGGCTGAGAGGAATTTGAAAGTTATCGGCTGAACAACCCTCAAGGAGAACAACAAGGAGGAATAAAAAAGAAGGAAAAGAACAAAATAAAGAGGAAAATAAAGAAAAAATAGCAATTGTTGACAACCCCAGGGGTCCGGTGCTAATGGCTCCTTGTGGGATGGTGGGTGCTCAGATCCCCTCTCCTGCAAAGTATTGTTCACGGTCCTGGTGGGCCTGCCCAGTTCTGCTGCTACGAAAGGGCTGGAATGGGGTGTTGGGGATGCCCTGGCGGACAGGTACCGCAGGGATGCCCACAGCCCAGGAGGAGGGGCCCCCATGCTGCCAGGATACCTACCCCCTGAGGTTCCCAATGGGTGCCCATGTCCCTCTGAGGTGCCTGGTGCATCACCGTGTCCCAGGGAGGGGTCTGCTGGTTGCTCCCCATGTCCCTGTAAGGGGGCCATGGCCAGTGCCTACACATGACTCATTGGGCTCCTCAGGCTTTCACAGCTCCAAGGCTGGTGTAAAAGCAAGCATCATGCCAGGAAGAGGAACAGGAGATAAGAAGTGGGTGGATAACAATTCCAACTGTAGCACAGGCTCCTGGGGTGAGGCCACCTCCACTGACTACAACCTCTCTGCTGCCTGCAGGCCGTTATAGCCCCAATGTCCATGTTCCTGCAGGGTGGTCATGGCCAAGGGCTGACTACGTCCTCCTTGGGAAGTCTTAGAGCCATGCGTGACATCATCTCATGGCTTGTCACACTGGCTATCCTTGTAAGCTCAAACACATACTTGATTCTCTGATGTGACAGCTGGACAGCAGACAGGTGGCCGTGGGAGAAAGACAGCCTCATAAGGACCATCAGAGAGCCCTATGGGTGCTGACCTCGACTTTATTTCCTTACAACAGCCAGAGGTTGCATCCCTCTGGAGGGAAGGATTTCTGTCCAACCCCCCCTTGCCTAGGCAGGGCTGCCTAGGGCCAGTTGCCCAGAACTGTGTCCAGCCCTCTTTTGATTATCTCCAAGGATGGAGACTCCGCGACATCTCTAGACAACCTGAGCCAGTGCTCAGATACCTCCATAGCAAAAAGGTGTTTCCTGATGTTCAGAGGGAAGGAATCACCTGTGTTTCAGTTTGCTCCCATTGCTTCATGTCCTGTCACTGGCTCTCTTTCTCACTCTCTCTTCCGGTATTTAAGTACATTGAAAAGAATCACCTTCTCCCTTGTCCTCTCCAGTCTGAACAGCCCTAGCTCTCTCAGCATTTCTTTGTAGGAGAGATACTCCAGTCCCCTCATCATTTTCACAATCTCTTGCTGAGCTCTCACCAGCAGCTCCATCTCTCTCTCTTGTACTGGGAAACCCAAGACTGGACACAGTATTCAGGTGTGAACTCACCTGAGCAGAGGGGAAGGATCAGGGGAGAACAACGAGGCTGGTGAAGGGGCTGGAGAACAAGTCTTATGAGAAGCTGTTGAGGGAACTGGGGTTGTTTAGCCTAAAGAAGAGGAGGCTGAGGGGAGACCTCATCACTCTCTACAACTGCCTGAAAGGAGGTTGTAGCAAGGTGGGTGCTGGTCTCCTCCCAAGTAACAAGTGATGGGATGAGAGGAAATGGCCACAAGTTGCACCAGGGCAGGTTTAGATTAGACAGTAGGAAAAATTTCTTCATCAAAAGGGTTCCCAGGCCCTGGCAGAGGCTGCCAAGGGAGGGGGTGGAGTCGCCATCCCTGGAGGTGTGTAAAAGGTGGATGAGGTGCTCAGGGATTTGGTTCAGTAGTGGGCAGGTACGGTTGGACTTGATGATCTCAAAGGTCTTTTCCAACATAAGTTTCTATGATTCTAAGCAATGAACCAGGGAAGGCCTGTGCTTTGTCTCCTTTCAGGAGGCAGGAGAAGGCAGCTAAGCTGGTTCTTCCAGACGCATTTTTGGCTCTTTTCCTCAGGACAGGTTTTCCTTGCTCCCTCAGCTCCGGTAGCCATGACAGAATGGCAGGAAGATGCCAGGGCAGGGTTAGGTTGGACATCAGGAGAAGGTTCTCCCCCCAGAGGGTGGTGGAGCACTGGAACAGCTCCCAGGGAAGCACTCACGGCCTGACAATATTCCAGAAGCGTTCGGCCAAGGCCCTCAGACACACGGGGTGAGTGTTGGGGTGTCCTGCGCAGGGACAGGAGCTGGACTGGGTGGTCCTTGTGGCTCCCTCCCAAGTCAGGGCATTTTGTCACTTTGTGACTCTGTCACGCCATGATTCTCGGTGACTGTGACTCGCCGGCTCTGCAACTCCCCCAACCTCCGCTCTCCGCCCCTCCGCCCACCCGCCCCGAACGCCTCAGGCGTCCCCGCCTCTAACGGTCAGGGGGGCGGGGTCTCGCTCACCCCCGCCCCTCTCCCTCAGGCGCGGCCGCGGATTGGCGGGCGGCGGAGCGGGCTGTCGCGGACTGGCCAGCGTCCGTTCGGCGCGCGCGGCGGGGCGGGGTGAAGGCCGCGCCCGCCACATTCGAGCTGCGAGCGGCTGGAGTGGCTGTGTGCGCCCTTGCTCCGCGGCGCCATGGAGACCATGACATTCCCCCGCTACAGCCCCGACGACATCATCAGCTATCTCCGCAGCCACGTCCTGACGGGCGCCGAGGCGCGCAACCTCGCTAAGGGAGACGTGTTCGGCACCCCCAAGGTGCGGGGCGGGGGCAGGGCCTGCAGCCCCTCTGCTGTGAGGCCAGGCTGAGAGCTGGGGTTGTTCAGCCTGGAGACGAGAAGGATCCGGGGGGACCTCATAGCGGCCTCCAGTGCTGACAGGGCTCCAGGAGAGCTGGGGAGGGGCTTTTTACAAGGGCCTGGAGTGACAGGACGAGAGGGAATGGCTTTAAATGGTCAAACGGAAGATTTAAATAAGCTATTAGGAAGAAATTTTTCCCTCTGAGGGTGGGGAGGCCCTGGCTGCCCCCTCCCTGGGGGTGTTCAAGGCCAGGTTGGATGGGGCTCTGAGCACCCTGATGCAGTGGGAGGTGTCCCTGCCCATGGCAGGGAGTGGGACTGGATGGGCTCTGAGGTCCCTTCCAACCCATTCTATGATCTCCTTGTGCTGCAGCACCGTCTGCACAGGGGGGTTCACTTTTGCCATGTGTCTGATCAGTCCCACAGGAGCTACAGGGCCAAGCCCAGAGCTTCTCCCTTCAGCTTTAGAGGAGCTGTCTCAGCCTGGCAAGGAAAGGGCTTGATGTCATAAAATGTGACATTGCATTGTCTGTCTTCCTCATTTCTGTGGGAATGATATTAAAATATCCACCGCGTTTGGCACAGCATCACACCTTCAACAGTATAGCTGAACTGAAAGCACTAATGCTTTAAAACAGCTCTTTAACAAGCATCCCCTCCCTTCTCCAGCCCTTTTTTTCTTCTATTGGTCTGACCATCACTGTTCACACAGTCATGCAGTGGCCCCAACAAAAAGGAAGTGGGGATTGATGCCTCAGTGCGATTCCTTGTTCTGCTGTGTGATTCCTTGTCTCTGCTCAAGGAGGAGCCTGGCCTTGCGTGTTTGGGAAAGTGTGCGATGGTTGTTTTTAAGCAGGAAAATTGATTCAAACTGGTTGTGGATTAGTGTTGTGAATAAATAACTTGTAGATGTCTTTTTCCCTCTCCATTTAAATAACATGATGAAGGCTGCTCTTTGCTGTGCGGTTAGTGTTGCTGTGACCTGTTTTTTAGATTTTTGGTATTGCTTGGTTTGAAGAGCACCCAGAAAGCAGCAATGTAGTGAAAACCAATGCCTGGCTGTGGCAGTCAAGACTGTAGTTCTCTGAGCTGATTGCTGTCTCTTGTAATTGTGTTATGAGATATTAATGCTTGAACTACAAACTAAAACTTGTTAGTCTTGATAGCTCAATGAAATTGGCCTTCTTATGTTAGAGGTGGAATTACTTTTATGGCCTAGTTTTGGAGCCCCAAATCTGATGAAATACTGACTCCTGTCCTTTTTTTCTTGCAGCCTGAAGTTTTGCATATGATTTACATGAGAATCATGCAGAAGGTATATGCAATCCGCCTGGAGCATTTCTACATGGTATGTCTGTAGTGGAAAGCATAATGGAATGTGAAAGGAAAAAAATATTGCACTTAAATTCAACGGTGAAGGATCTCCCTCTTATCTTCTGTTTGGCAAATAGCAAGTAGCTTACCACTTTGTATGTTGTAACTGCATATATCAGAGTTTAGAAATTCTGCCTCTGTTGCAGAATGCTTGTGTGGGAAGTGCTGTATACCCATGGGTGTTTGTGTTCTGGGGGGCAACTAGTCTGTTCACTCAGGCAGGAGTGAGAGCACAGCACTGCAGTGCAGCCATCAGCAAGGGTCATTTACCAGAGGTGAATGAACCTGAGAGAATTGTGTGTGGGCTGGTGCTGAGGCCATGCGGATGACATCTGAGAAGTTTCTTTGGTCATTGCTCCTGGTCTTGAGCTTCAGCTCAAGGATCTTGTAGAAACAAGGGGTTTGTGGGTGCCCTGCCTCTGGGTTTCAATTTTTTTTTTTCCCCGATGAAGAGGAGAGTCTCTTCTCCACTACAGGAGGAGTCCACTACAGTGGGCATGAAGTGAGCTTAGCTACCACTGTAGGCTTCAAGAGAAAGCTCTGTGGAGAGCCCTGTTTATCTGTAGTTAAGCTGTGAATTCTTTTCTTTGAGATGCTGCAGATACCAGAAATGCCTGGAAGGTCCAGGAGGGACTGGATAAGCCTACGAAGGGACATCTCTGGCCTTGAAAATACATACTGTCATCTTGGACGTTAGCCTTTAGCTGTGACGGGAGGAGGGTCTCTGCTCAGATGGTGAACGGTTCTAGAAGGAGAGTAAATGTTGCTTTTAATGTTTGATCATCTCCATTCCTTGGTTAAGTGAGAGGAACATAAGGAGAAGTGCAGCCAGAGGATAACTGATACCTTGTTGATTAACACTGGATTTACATTTTGCCTCAAGAACTGATTTGTGAAAGTGAAGAATAAATAGTATTATCTCAGAATAAAGAGTATTGTCCCTTTGCCGGTTTTGGATAAACTGAAAAGGATAATCAGATGTGCACAAAAGAACTCAGTTCTTCACAGGCAGTGATGTTAGCTGGGATATGTATTATGAGGTTTAAAAGATCAGGAAAGGTGACAGTGTACCACTACCATCTCCTCCTGACCTTGTCATGAAACTGTTGAGTGTGTGAATTTCGAGGTGTTTAAAGAAAGAAATTGTTGTTAGGTGTGTGATGCAGAGACTGTCCTTCTGCACCTGCTTTGAACAAATTTAAAAAGAGGTTTTAGATTGAATTCCAGAGTTTGTAACGTTGCTGCTTTAGTTATTATTGTCTTTTTATAGTTCGACCAGGAAAAATTGACACTTAATAATAGCCTGCTGATTATCTTGAAGGCATTCTTAAGCTTCTAATGTGTGTTCTCTGCAGATGGGGAGACCATCCTCAGTGCGTGTAACCTATTTCGGTTATCTTATGCTGTGTAAACAAACCTGTATACTTTTATTTAACTGTTCTGTACTTATGCATAGACTCTCTTTACTCTTTAGATGCCAGTCAACGTTGACATAATGTATCCTCAGATATTTGAAGGCTTCCTACCTGTTTGTAATTTGTATATTCAAATGTAAGTAGAAGATGCTGCATCTGTTCAGTTGCTGTTCTTTGTAAAGGTCCGATTTCCTCTGAGTAGTGGGGCTTCACGTCTTTTTGCTGATGGTGGTGGTTCTGCTGCTTGTTGGTTCTGTGCAAAGTGAAATTTGCAGATGAACAGGGGACAGCAATGTTTAACAGTAAAATTCGCAGCAGACAGCTGTCTTGTCAAAGTGCATGTGTTAACCAAATAATCCAGCCCCATCAAGATGGAGCACAAATGTCTACTTGAAATGGCTAGAGGGTTATCATTACACCTAGAAGAGGAATCTGGAGTACCTGTTGTGTAAATTTGCTGTCTGAATCCTGTGTAGATATCTTTTTGGGGATGAGGTGAGTGTTAGACTTCAAGCTTCATTTTGTTTGTAAGGGGAAAACCGACTGATAGTTAAGTGTAGGAGTTCCCTAATTAAACTGAGAAGTTGCTCTACAGGCAAGTATTTTTTCTATAGAAATCTTTTTGTGATGCTGTAAGAATTCAAATTTTTAATACTGATCGTGTGGAGTCCTACTGTATTATTCCCCTTAGACCTGCTGTTGTTCTGTGCTTGCTGTACGTGTGCTCCGGGATGAGGGGTTGAGATCTATTTTTTATTAAATGGATATAGCACAAAAACTGAGTGATAGTCACTGTAGATAACGTTGCATTTTTGTTTTCTTTGCAGGGAACGCTTACTTCCAGTGTGCCGGATTAATGATTTTAAAATTGCTGATCTTTTAAACCCAAGTAAGCATGTGCATTGCAATACTTGTGTTTCCTGGGGTGGTGGGTGTCACTTGATATTCAGGTGCTTTTTCTCATTTGGTGTAGCCAGATGGGCACCTCCTGTGGAGAAATGTCTCTGACTTCCAGCTACTCTTCTGACCCTTGCTATGGCCCTTAGACAAGTTTGCTCTATGGATCAGTTCTCCTTATTCCTTATGTAGGCTAATCCAGTTAAATAACCAAGGGGAGTTTTGAATCCTGTGAGTCTGAACTGCTGGTCTGGAGAGTGGACTGTGATGTGCTTGAAATAGTGTAAGAATAGATAGTAATGAAAATTATCCTGGCGACTGGAATGCTGTAGGATTTCTTATGCTGATGCCTGTATAGGAAGCGATTGAATTTTTGCTTCACCCTTTTCAATACACAGCTGCTGTGATTGTGGTACGACAAACAACTTGGAAAAAGCTATTCTGAAGAACACTTTCACTTCTGTCTGTGTCTTGTTGAAGGCATTCAAGGCCTCTGTAATCATCTTTCACGAAGTTTGATTGGACTAGAGCCAGAAAGTCCCTGCACTTCAAACTGCTGTTTTCAGTTAGCCTGATAGTTACTGCGAGGTTCTGTCTTCAGAGCTGTGGTTGAAGTCTGATGCACTTTCTCCCTGGCTTCTGTTTTAATGGGAGACTGTATTTTAATAGTCTTTCTCCTAGGTGGCATTTTCGTTTCTTAAATTGCTTAGAATTATGAAGACATTGTAAGTTCATAGCTTGGTGCTAGTTTGTGCGGTCTGTGGAATCTTTGCAAGGTGAGCAAGGGAAAAAATAATTTCCATTCTGTTTTGTAATTTTTATCTCTTCTCTGAACTATGTTTTGCCCAACTTTTTGTATGCAATTGCGGTGCGGGTGGAAACCACAATAGTGATGGTTTGCAACTCCTGTTTCAGAAACAAAGAGGACAGCTCGCTTCTTGAGTGGCATTCTCAACTTTGTGAATTTCAGAGAAATCCGACGTGAGGTCTACTTGGAATTACAACTGAACTATGTAAGACTGGGTACAATGTTACTCCAGATACGTACTTAAGTATGATTAATGTTAACTTAGAACTGGGAGCATAAGGATTGTAGGCTTTTAACTGCATGTTTAAATAACATGTTGGAATCTTAAATGTAGCCAAGTAATACAGGAAGGTATTAATTTAATATTATGGAAAACTTGTACAACTGTATTATATGTTATAAACATGCACAGCTACTGTGAATGGTTTAAAAAAACCCTTTGCAAAGCCCTAAAGGAAACACGTCAGTTTAGAAGAATGGATGAGGTTGTCAATATTGTAAAGGTTTCTGTATGACCACGGCCAAATTATTACTTAGGCTTTTATCTGAAGTGCTTTTCCAGTAACTTATTTCATAGTTTAGCCTGGTAAGCGAAGATTTGACGCCCCCCATAATTTTGAGAAAAGACATGTAACAGTTGGTGGGCTGAAGCCAGAACTACAGGTGGCTTCTCTTCTGAGTATCTCGGTAGTTCAGAGATGGTGTGTTTTGTGTGAAATGCTGATAAGCACAGGTCTAATCGAAGACCGGAGAGAAAACATATTTCTCTAAAATAATAAAATAAACCCCTCAATATTTCATTTGCAGAAATCGGCTATGGAGAAACACCAACAACTGGAGACTGCAAATCGGGAGTTGGCATTGAAGCTGGAGAAACTGAAGTGAGTATGAGTAAGCACTGTGAATACACTACCTGACTTTCCCGTTCAGTGCCTGTGGTCTGGACAGGCTGAGTCTGTGAGCTGAGGCCAATTGTATGAAATTGAGCAAGGCCACTTACCAGGTCCTGCACTTGCATCTCCATTGCTTGTGAGCCTTCCCAAACCAGCATTTTCCATTGTCAGTGTTGAAGGCAGAAACCTGGGTGAGATGGGCCGTTGGCCTAAGGGCATTTCTTATACCCATTCTATAAATATGCCTTGGGTTGCTGAATACCTCAAGTATTTGAATTGCTTTAGGTTTTGGTAATAGTCTATCTAAAAGTATGTGAACAGAATAATGTAGCTCTAAACACAAGATAAATATTGTTAGGGGTCTCGGGAAGCAAAATACAGCGACACACAAAAATAACCATTTGAAATACGTACTGTGGAAGAGATTACTCTTTCATAGTCCAACGTTTTTGGTATCAAAAAGAATTTGAGCTAAAGAGAGAACAACACCATGTGATGCTGCAGGCGTAGTGGAAGAGTAACTGGAAAGCTGCACAGCAGAAAAGGACCTGGGGGTGCTGGTCAACAGCCAGCTGATCATGAGCCAGCAGTGTGTGCAGGTGGACATGAAGGCCAACAGCATCCTCACTTGGATCAGCTGTGGTGCAGCAGGAAGGGATTGCCCCCCTGTACTTGGCACTGGTGAGGCTGCACCTCCAATCCTGTCTTCAGTTTTGGCCCCTCACTACAAGAAAGACATTGAGCTGCTGGAGTGTGTTCAGAGAAGGGCAATGAGGCTGGTGAAGGGTCTGAAGCACAAGTCTTATGAGGAACACCTGAGGGAACTGGGGTTGTTTGGTTTGGAAAAAGGCTGAGGGAATACCTTGTTGCTCTCTGCAGCACTGTGAAAGGAGATTGTAGTGAGGTGGATGTTGGTCTCTTCTGCCAAATAACAGGTGATAGGACGAGAGGAAATGGCCTCAGGTTGCTCCAGGGGAGGTTCAGATTGGATATGAGAAAAAATATCTTCACCAAAAGGGTTGTCAAGCACTGGCAGAGGCTGCCCAGGGAGGCGGTGGAGTCCTAATCCCTGGAAGTATTTAAAAGATGGGTAGATGAGGTGCATAGGGACAGGGTTCAGTTGTGGCTCAGCAGTGTTAGGTTTATGATTGAACTCTATGATCTTAAGAGTCTTTTCCAATCTATACGATTCTATGATTCTGTATGGAGTGCCCAAACAGGATCTGAGTAGTTGAGCTGGGTGATTTAACAGAATTGTTTAGTAACTATGGTAGGAACTCTTAATTTGAGCAGACTTCTCCTTTGACTCTTATCTTACTTTGTTGCTGATTAGCCTCCCTGGGAAATAAAAGAGTAAATATAGAGTTGTTACTGTTGTGTTGTGCTCAGAGTTACAGAAGTACGTCTGCAAGTGTTAGGCTGGAAGAGTTGCAGTCAGAAAATAAAAATTTGACTTCAGGCATATATGGTTGCTTTGAGAGGATACTGTATTTTGCATCTTGGAGACTATGGTGAAACTTTTGGCTGTTACAGTTATGTTCTAGTGATATGTCTTTATCTCTTCAATAGCTGTAAGAAGCCCATCTTTAACTTAATAGATGGGTAATGTTGCCTTCCTTAGTTGACATGTTTGCCCCATTCTCCGTTTCAGGCCATTTAGTCCTACTGCCTGTGTCTTTGCACCATTAAGTTCTGTTTTTGCTTGTGGATAATAGGATGAAGAGGTGGCTGGTTTCCAAGAGAGCTTTCAAAGCAAATAGATTTTTCTCTGATAGCTGCTCTTGGTATGTGCTAGGCAGGAGGTTTTCCACCTTGCTATACTTCTACCCTAATACAAGCAGTTTCTATGGCAGGTAATATTATGAGAATTTTGCGAATGAAATTGCAACAGAAATTGGTAGAAGTGTTCTGTGCTTTGCTTAGTGTCATCTTTAAACTTGGCTCTTTGTTATGCTTCTGCCACTTCTTGCCAAAATAGCTCTTCAGATTATGCTTCAACCACAAGATCTGACAAACATAGGAAAATAAGATGTAGTAATTAGAGACTGTCTTGCCCTGATTACTTAAGTTCCTGGTTTAAACTCTTTGGAGTGAGTGATTGTTTTATCTACTGTACTCTGAGCTGACTATAACAATGCTGACTGTCTAATATCGTTATCTTTCGCTTAGCACCATTCCAGTTGAACATCAAGAAGAGGTCAAGAAACTGACAGACAACATTCGAGAGCTGGAGCAACTGCTAAGGCAAGACTATCGTCGGAAACAAGTATGATCTTGTCATATACTTATTGGAAATACTGCTGTGCCTTATGATCACAAGTGTTCCTTATTTCTGTTAATTTAGTTCCCCTCTCCCTACTTTTACCAAGAATAAGGGAGTTGTTATTAAAACAAAGGTCATTGCAACACAACGTCTTGTCTAAACTCTAGGGCCAACTCTTCATTTCACTGTAAGGAACGTGAAACGTACTTAAAGTCAGACTTAGGGAATACAAAAGTATATTCAGCTCTTTCTTTTTGAAATGCATTCCTTCAATGACTTGGGAGATGCCTGTGCTGTTGTTTAGAAATGTAATGTGTATGTTCCTCTTTGTTTTCCACCTGAATTTGAAGAATTGGAACTGGAGGTGAGCCATGGCAGGAAAGAAGCCTAAGGGAATGCTTGGCAAAAAGAGCAGGGTTGATTGCAGGAGTAAATTTCCAGCAAAGGCAACTTACCTCTGAGGTGTCATAGGTAACCTTTTCAGCTGCTTGGGGAAAAAAAATCTATGGTTAGATTTGGTTTTTTTTTGTTATGTTAACTCATGTCTCTACTATTTATACTAGTAATCATGCGCTTTGCTTCGATATTATTGGGGACCTTGTATTAACTTATTTTTTCCTCAAGAGCAGTGCTCCTGGTGAATAAAGTTCCTAGAATCATAGAATTACCCAAGTTGGAAGGGACCCAAAAGGATCATTGAGTCCAACTCCTGTCCCTACACAGGACACTCCCAACATTCACACCATGGGGCTGAGGGCATTGTCCAAGTGCTTCTTGAATGGTGGCAGACTCGGTGCCAGGACTGCTTCCCTGGCGAGCTGTTCCAGTGCTCCCCCACCCGCTGGGTGAAGAATCTCTTCCTAATATCCAATCTAAACCTCCCCTGGCCCATCTTTCTACCATTCCCTCTAGTCCTATCGTAGGTTGCAAGAGAGAAGAGCTCAGTGCCTGTTTCACCTCCCTCCCTTGTGGGAAGGCACTAAACAACTCTGAGATCCCCTCTCAGTCTCCTCTTCTCTAGTCTGAACAGACCAAGTCATACAATTTCTCCTCTGGACCCTTCACCAGCCTTGTGACCTCCTCTGGACACTCTCCAATAGTTTTATGTCCTTTTTATCCTGTGGTGCCCAAAACTGCCCCAGTGCTCGAGGTGGGGCTGCATCAGTGCAGAGCAGAGTTGGACGATCCCCTCCCTCGCCTGGCAGCGATGCCACGCTTGATGCACCCCAGGAGACGGTTGCCCTCTTGACTGCCAGGGCACACTGTTGGCTCATGTTCAACCCCAGGTCCCTCTCTGCAGGGCTGCTCTCCAGCCTCTCAGACCCCGGTCTGTCCATGTATCCAGGGTTGCCGTGTCCCAGGTGCAGAACCTGGCACTTGCCCTTATTAAACTTCATGCTGTTGGTGATTGTCCAGCTCTCCAATCTGTCAAGATCCCTCTGTAGGGTCTCTTTGCACCCAAGAGTGTTGATGGCTCCCCCCAGTTTTCTGTTGTTGGCAAACTCGGTTAGTAAACCTTCAAGTCCTTCATCCAGGTCATTTATGAAGATACTGAAGAGCAGTGGCCCCAGGATGGATCCCTGTGGGATGTGGTTGTGTGTATAACGCTGCCAGGGTCAGTAAGAATAGAGATAGTCCTTCTCATCCCTGTTCCTAGTTAACTACTGCTGGCTGCATCCCTCGGGCTCCCAGTGGCTTTTGTGACAGTATTTTCCTCCAGTGTCTTCTAAATCTTATAGACTGCAATTTCATCTGCTAGTTATGGCACTCCAAAGAAACCATAAATGGGATTTCTCTTGTAGACAGACCTGTAACAGAAGGCTAAAGGAGGCAGCAGTTGTAGAGATGCTTTTTTAAAGTTTGTTGCTTTCTTTAGACAGCTTTGCAAGAAGTGATTTCGCAAAAGAAGTCAGATATTTCAGAGAGCACCCGGAAACTGGTAAGTACACCTCTGTGCAAGTGTAGGCTGTAGCTTGCATCTCAAATCAACTAATAGATTATCTTTCTTTCTAGGATCAACTTATTCTTAGAGCTAGGTAACGTTTAGGTGGAGATTAATTTTTTGAAAACCATTTTTGGCTTCAATTTTTCCCCCCTGGAAGCTTTATTGCAGTGGCTTGTTCTGTTGTTAAATTTAAACGCACATCTCTGCAGTGTAAAGCTCTTTCTGTGTTCAGGAAGCTGACCTGTTAAAGGGCAAGAAATCTGGACTTCTTATAAGCTATGGGCTTACCTGAGGTGCACAGACTGGGTAATGAGGAAGCCACTGACCTGGTGGGGACAAACCAGGTGGTTTTTGAGAGGCTTCACGGGAAGCTCGTTGCTCATGTACCAGACTGATACAGCTGGCTCTGAAATCCTGCAGTGACTCCTTGTTGCCCCGGGTGGGGGGCTCTGAAGGAGAGAGCTGCTACTAATGTGGGTTGGCTGGCAAGTGTTTTAGGGGTACTAGTTAAATGCTGTAGCTTAGTATTGCACGGCATACTTCCTGTATGCATGTTCAGGGAGCAAAATGGACTGTTAACTGCTTTGACTGGGAATGTTAATACAGTTTAGAGGAATTTATTTTTAAAACAAGCTTCCCAATGAGAAATGGCTTAAAACAGAGAGAAGAACCCATCTAGTCATAGGATTCTGGCAAACCACACCTCACAACTCCTCTTGGCTCAACTAATTGCTAATATTGAAACTGTGTTTATGTTGTTAACTAGAATGAGCTTAAAGTGACCGTGGCCACTTTGAAAGAAGAACAAGAGCAACTGAAATCAAAAATTGTGGAGAGTCCAGAGGAACTGAAGAATTACAAAGAACTGATGAAAGAGACTGTTAAGAAACTCAAGAAATCTAAGGTGAGGTTTGCCTCTGTCAGCACAAGAAGATATTCTTTTTAAAAAAAGCACATTTTACTGCCCTGTCATCATCTAGAACTGCTTCCTGAATGACTTACACTTCTACTCAAAAATGGACAGAGCACTGGTTAGCCTGAAATGAAATCACGGCTTCAGAGAAAACTGAAAGTTGGTTGTGGCATAGTTTTGGTTTTCTCTTTTTTTTGGTGGTGGTGGTATTTTTCTTTTGTTTTTGAAAAGTGGGATTGCAGTCACTGCTGCTGTCCTCAATGAGTATCCGTTTATTTCTGAAACTGGGTGTAAAACTCTTGAATTTATACTAAACCTGTCTGGCTTTTTGCTTTCGAGAGATGACAATATTTTGGCAGCTCCCAAGTGTCTTTGGATTTAGAAGATGTGCTTCATAGTGTCCTGGTTACCACTCACTGTATCTGGAGTGGATGGCTGTATCCACAAGTATGTGGACACTGAGTTCCTTTCCTAGGTTTTTCATTTTTTTTTATGGTCTTTAAATGTTTGTAGTTCATGATCTGTCTTACATCAGTGGTGCCTGCATAACTTTGTCTTCCTAGGTATTTTGGTTCCAAAGGTGTAAGCTTTATTGCTGTAATTCCAGACATCTGTTTTTACAGTGCTTTATGTAACTCCTGTTTTACCAGTAGAGAATATCTTCATTGTACAGCTTTTTTCTGTTCTGAAAAGTCTTGTTACAAGCTAGTTAGTTCAGTGTTGAACACGTGTGTGTCACTTCCCTGTACATGCCAAATTGAAGATCTCACTTGAGTAAATACTAAATGTTAATTCCAGTGTATATTAAACAAGGGAATGGATACAAAAGTCAATGTGAGTTAAAACTGTTCAAAATAACTGCTTAAATCCAAAGGTGTTTTATTAATGTTATTTTCTCTTTAAAGCAAGAAGTTATTGAGAAATATGAAGTTTATAGAGACCTAGTTGAGGTTCTACCATCATGCCAGCTGGAGGTGCAGTTATATCAAAAGAAGATGAAAAGACACGGAGCAAATGTGGAGAGGCTGGCCAGTGTGTTAACAGAGGTTTGTATTACCCAAATTGTGTCTGTTTAGGGAGAATTTAATGGCTAAGCAAGGTAGGTGATCATCAGTAAATGTCTGTATTTTGCAAGTTCCCTTATCTCCTCTTCGCCAAAAAGAAGGAATTTGGATAACTTCAAAATCTCATTCTTAAAAACATCAGTAAAATATAGCTGCTGCTTTCCTGCATGCCACTAGCTAATGTACTATTGACCACTTTAACAGTCAAAGCCTTTGTTGCCATAGAAACGTGACCTAAAGTAGTTTGAACTGTCTTGGGATTGTTGGTAGGAAATGATGGAAGAAGAAAAGTGAGATTCGGTTTCTTCTGCCTAGAGCGCAGAAACTAAGAGCAAAAAATTACTACTTCAAGAAGAGTCATATCTTAAGTGCCTTTAACTTTATTGATATTACTAAGCCAGCCTTTGCCTGATGAAATGTTTGTCATGATACAGTACTTTATTATTTGGTATTTAGTTTTGGGAGAATGCAATTGTTAGGAGTGCTTGAAAAATGATATGCAGTCTTTCGGGGTATTTGTACAGCACATGTGCAAATTACCCTTGGCTAAGAGCTACAGCAGAATTCGTAGTAACTTCTGGAAATCGTTTTAAGTGATGAGATTTGGTCCGCTTGGATGTATTTAAAATTCGATAAAGGCTAAAGGGATTTAACTGGGAGAATTAGTTAGCAATCAGATTTTCAAAAGCCGGAAGCTAATTCTAGTCTTAAGAAACTAATAAGGTGTGCTGTTTTGATTATTTTTGCTCGATTTAACGTATTTCAATACTTCATGTATTCTAGGTCAGAAATCTGGAGGACCAGCTTGAGAGCGCTCAGATAGAGCTGAAAAAGGGGAAGACGGATGAAATGTCTTTGAAGAGACTGGTCACTGCAAAACATGAGAAGCTGTCTACGGCTGAAATAAGGATAAAAAAGAAGCGTGAAGATGTTGAGCAATATAAGCAAACCATATTTGAGTATGGATGAGTTGATATTTCTTCCTGATGCTATGTCTTCGTTGTGCTGCTGGAGTTCGTGGCTGGTACTAACATGTAGCTTAGCAGTAAGAAGAAAATGAACGATGTGGGATAGCTTTGTATGAAGACCAGTAATGCTGCAGGCAGGGACTTGGGGTCTCAAATCAATAATTGCAATGTGACTTGACAGGAATTCTTTTATTGGAGCACTAATTTAATTTATAATGCTTATTCTTGATTCTTTTATCTTTTTAAAGAGAATGTCACATTGGGATAATTTTCCAACTTATCAGACTTCAACAAAGCCCCATTTGCCTTTCATGAATTTTTCATAATTTCCCTTGCCACTTTTGCTCATTATCAAAGATGTTCAAGACCCATGGGGAAATTGGGCTCGTATCTCAGAGGAGTATTATCCTGACATGATGCTTCTAAAACAAAAAGAAAAGTGTCATTTGATCAAAGCCTCTCAGCCCTTCTTCCTTCCTACCATATGCCAAAGGCGAGCTGCAAGGCAGTGTTTAGAGCACAGCAGTCACTTCTGCAGCAGCAGACTGCAGCGTTGTAGGGTCGTGGCTTCACTGTGAGATTAGACGTGCTGAACTGTTATAGAGAAAACTTATAGCATTTTTCTATAGTTGGATAGGAAAGGTAATATGGACAATTATTGGCTGAGTAGATTAACTACAATGGAAGAGAGCTTTTTCTTCATAGCTGAGAGAGTCAGCTGAGATTTAGTCGTGCTGAAAGGCTTGTGTGGTGTGTAGAATTGCAGCAAGAATCTCAGGCTTCCTTTGCTTCTC
Organism: Neomorphus geoffroyi; assembly: GCA_033558235.1. Lineage (NCBI taxonomy): Eukaryota > Metazoa > Chordata > Aves > Cuculiformes > Neomorphidae > Neomorphus > Neomorphus geoffroyi. Next base: position 8,668,135 of record JAUMJM010000074.1, read on the forward strand.
ATTTAGTGTATTCTACTAGCTAAAGGAGATGAATGAAAAGCTATTTTTCCCTCTAAATGAAGAATGAACGTAATATAATCTAATGCTCCTTTATGCTAAAAGTTGCTGCTGATTGATCTGGTTTTAATGTGTTGGCTATTTCCCTTGAGTGATAAAATTAGAGGCTTTGATAAGCAAGAGGGGAAGGGAGGCAACTGTGGTTTGAAAACAAAAGTTTTTACTGGTGAATAAAAGAATGTGTCCTGATTATTCCCTCAAGGTAGGAAGATGTAAGTAGGCTCTTGCTAAGCATGAGTGAATTCAGCCATTCTTTAGAGAAAGCAGCTGCTACAGTTCCAACTGTAATTATTGTACAAATGCTTAGTATAAACTGGTAGGTGGTTTTTGCACTTGAAGGCAGAGTAGATCTGTTCCCACGCTAACTAACCCTTTGCTGATTACATGGCAGCTCACAGCTGGAGCTATCTGAATTTACCTGCAAGATAGGGAAATACTATTTGGTCTCTGTTTGGGATGCAGTAAAATGATGGATTGAGAGTTTCAGATGACGTATATAGATGTGTGGGATTAGAGCTTTTACTTGGTGGGAGGGCATCTGAGGCTAAGGAAAATATCTGACTTCCAATTATGCTGAAATGTCGAGTGCAGCTATATTGCTTTTAACCTGGTGTGGTGGCTGGGCTCTAGGCAGGGCTCTCCACGTGTACTGCCTTACTGAAAGGCTGAAAGATGCAGTCAGTGTCCAGGTGTCTGTTGGTCTGGTTCTACTGGAGGTGCTTGAGTTGCCTTGACTGGCAGCAAATGAGGATCTTCAACACACTCCTCTGACTCCACTTTGATTTCCACATCTTATTCCTAAGTTGTTTTGGTATAAAAACTGGACACATTTCCAAGCAAGTAAATTCTATGTAGCATGGCTTTGAGAAGCTGTTGTTTTCATGCTCCTAGAATGCAAGATTTCCTTGTAGTGGAGTTAGGTTTGTTCTGGAATTATTCAAATGGCTCAATATGAACTTTTTTCCTCCCACCTTTAGATACTGTAACAGAGTTCAGGAGAAGAGGGGTGCTGTATATGATAAAGTGACAGCCATTCACAAGGAAATCCATCAGACAAAGTTCAAAATTCAGCAATTGCGTGAGAATGCTGAAAAAGAAGAAATGAAAGCCAAGGTGAGGTTTTTGTTTTTTTCCTAAAGGAATCCTGTTTGGTATTCTCAAAACTGTTTTTTGACTTTGTCTGTGTAGATGAAGGAATAGTTATTGGCCCTAAAAACAAATAGGCTGTGCAGGTGGTGGTTTGGATGGATAGTGAGGAGGGACAGTACTTCCTGCTGGTGGTGGTAGTTCCACTGTGTTGCTAGGGCCTGTGCTCCTCTCCAGAGGCTGTAGGTGGCCCACAGGAGAATTGGGCTCTGCCCAGTGTTTTGGAAGGTGAAATTAAACTTGTCTTCCCACCTGTGCCTGTAGCAGATACTGTACTAGTTCTGTGGTGTCCATTTTTGTATCACAGTACTTCCAGCTCTAAACAGTCAAACGTTTTTCTTTTGTTTGGCCCCTGGGAGCTGACCTGTGAGGTTTTACATTTGTGTTGTAGTCACGGACAGTACTGTAATCTTCTCAACAGTCTCTCTCAGATATAGGAACGCTTGCCATGTCACAAACCCTTTCTTCTCAGAGTTTTGGGACGGTGGCTGTTCAGCTCAGCTTTGGAAGGAGGCAGAAATGCCCGATGGGTTGGAAGCTGGGGATCACAGTCTGCCTGTAGCACCTCAGCCTGTCTGTTACTGAAGTACTGTCCATGCTGGGGGAACAGTAGTAATGGTCATAGTGGCAGAGACCTTGGTGACACAGGTTAATAGGGAATGAGGCGGTGGTGGTGTGCAAACTAGGCTAGTGCCAGTTGTGTCACCGTCTTAGTATTGTGGCCACTGGACTTATAACAGAATCATAGCATTGGGATTTTGCTTGTGGCTGCTCTTGTTCTTCTGATGGTTTGTAACTTTCCTGTGTTCTGTAAATGCTGCTTTCTAAGACAGGGACAAGGTACCTTTGAAATCACTTGAGACCACCAGACCACTCACATCCTATAAAGTACAAATGTTAACTTCGCTGATGGCCTTTTTCTCCTTTTATTTCCTCTTTCTAGGAAATATATCAAAATCTGAAGGCTGCACTGGAGAAGAATCATGACTCTCTCATTAAGACAGCAAAGAGTTATGCAGCCTCAAGAGAAGATAAAATTGCTGAACTGAAGAAGGGGCTGCTTAGAGTTCAGACTCCTGAAAGTAGTTCATAGACCTGTCTTTGCTTGTATTCCACTTTCATTATGTCTACCCTCATATCTGAACTCAAGAGCATGTGCTTTCTATGGGATGGATAACTATTCCAGGAGAAAGCCAGCTTTCTCAAAAGCCAAGTCAGAACACGTTTAGAGAGACCCTGATATCATGAGCTTGCTAATGTGGATGAGAAAATACTGGGTCTAGCCTGTCTGTATTGTTTCATTCAGCATCTGATTTTTGTGGTAACAATGCAAGTCTTGCTAACACCAAATTGCTCAATGCTTGGACAGGATCCTGCTTTTTGTAGAAACCGTGCTGCAAACTTTGATCTGGGAAGACCTGGCGCTTTGGTCTGGCCTGAATAGATGCATGGTTCAAGATGAATCAGAAGTAGGTGATATTTCACTACCATTGTTCAATTAAGAACTCCATCCTGATGGAGCAGTAGCATCTGTTCAAAAGCCAGCTTACTGTCATCATGAATATTGGTGACTGTAAACGCTCAAATGTATCCTTTTAGTTAACAGCACAGTAATTCTAGATGCTCGAACTCATTGTTCCTGTTCTGTGAAATATTGAACCCTCATCTTTGTCTATTAGAGAGTCTGTGTTTGGGTGCTTAGTCCTAAAAAACCCCCCCACAGAGGTGAGTATTTTGTGCCCTAACTTGTGATGTCACTCAGTTTGCCACAGTGTTTTTTATTATTTCCAGAAATAAAATGTTAATTTAACAAATGGTTGCTATAAGAATATTTAATCCTATTTCTTTTGTCTTTTCCCTCCCCACTCTCCCAACTGACTTGACATACAATTCCAACTTTGGTTTGTATGCTTGTAGGAATGTGTACTACTAAAATTTTTTTATAGTGAAGAGAGGAGGGTTCAAGCCTGTACAGATGATCATTCTGTTTTTGTTTAATTCTTCAGCTTTTCTTATTAGTTAGAGGTTCTGGTAAGTCAGTCAGGAACAGCAGGTGTGATCATTGCTTCTAAAGCTCTTCCTGAGGCAACAGGTTCTTCCAATATTTTGCTTTCAGGTTTTTCCTTTGCACATGAAGCATTTCAGTGAAAGTCTGTGTTAATCTGCAAATCTTAACCTCTTCATCCCAACAGTCCTGCAGTGTTGTGCAGCAGTACCTGGCCTAGAGACTAATGGAAGACTTGCTGCTAAGCTCTTTAACAAGAGCTAAAGACGTTAAGCACATGCAAGGTACAGAGAAGTTCTTTATGGATTTCATATCACTAATTATTCAATGTGTGGCCTGGCGTATAATATTTTGTCTATTGTGCTTTGAAAGTGAGTCTTTTAATGAGTCTCTCCTTTTGTGCTGTGTTAAAGGATTATGTTCTTCACGTGTGGGAGTGCTCCACTCAACTTTGCTCTAACAGATTCTAGTGTGACACAGATACTGTTTACGGGAAGGTGTTGCTTCTCATCGACAGTATTGACAGGACTTGTTAATGAACTTGATCTCTGTGCAAAACTGTGTGATAATTTTTAGATATTTCTGGACTTAAAATACTATGAAGTCTTGAAGATGGATGACAAGGCTTGTGTAGAGTTTTCCCTGAGCGTTCTCGAAATAGCTGTGCTTCTCATGTCAGTCTAGCTTCTATCCCAGCTTGACACGAGACTGGAAGCCAAGCATTCCTTCTTTTAACTTCTCTGAGAATTTTGGGGTGTGCCTTGGTTTTAGTTTATTTTTCTGATGCTATAAAGTTTCAAAGTAAGCTCATGTGACTTGGTATTCCATAAATATAGCAGTGGTATCTGCTTTCTCATAAGGCTGGGGGTTGTGCTGCACAGCCTTAGTGTTAGAACAGCTTTCAGGAGACATTCCCAAAAGCTTCCAATAGATACTGCAAGGAATTACTCCAGCCAGCAGATGAGTTTTTGTCCTTCAGGAAATGGCATATAAAGAGCAAGATTTCTTGAGGCTAGAGAGGTCATATCTGTGTAGCCCAGTGATTAGGAATTTACAGGACAAAGGAAACACTGGATTCTGGTTCCTGATCTTGGCTTTTGCAGCACTAAGTGTTGGATAAAATACAAGGCTGCAGTTCATGAAGAAACTAAATTTCTCATTTCCAGGGATAAGTTTGATTATTTCCCATAGGTTCTTGTGGCCTCTCTTTGTGTTTGTATCTAAAATACCTATAAATAAAACATAACCAAAACTATGTTTTATCTACAGGTAATTCATTCCTAGGTGTAAGTTGAGCACTGCTTCTCAAGATCTTCTCACCTTGAACCACATGGCAGGGCAGTGGGGGCAGTTTTATTGTGACCTGGGAGGATGCCTTTGCTAAGGCAATGCAGTCTGGTTTCCCTCAAGAGGGCAGTGTTATTCATAATTTTCCTTTTGGTTTTTTTTTTTTGTTAGTGCTTCTGGCTAAATGCTTGGAGCCTTCTGCCAAGGCCTAAATTCAAGAAAACTGCAGAACCTCTCTATTTTGAGGCAGTTCTGTGAAATAAGTGAATTACAGATAGACATCTATTGTGAAGCTAATGGTACAGCCAGGTTGGACGTAGTTCAGACCTTCACAGCCTCCTCTGTGAGAGTAATTGAACCTCAGTAGCTGCTGTACAGCTTAGTGTAACACTGTTTAAATGTGTAGTTTGTTGGGTTTTTTTCATATGCTTTAGTATTTCATGTACTACATAGAGCTTGTAGCAAATTTGCATAGAGCTACATGGACTGCGAGGCTTTCCGGTTGTGCTTGCTTTAAATGTTTTTAGTATTCCATAAGGAATTAAGAAGCTGGTCCTTGAAAACAGCAGCTTTGCTAGAGACTTTTGAAGAGGTCAGCTCTGTGTGCTCTGTCCTTAGCCAAGCATAAGCTGTGCTCCCAGTATTAGTAACCGACTCACACTGAATGTTTGTGAATCTCGGGTTCCTCCATAGCTCCTGTTGGTTTCCCACCAATATTCACTTGTATGGCAAATGAGAGAGCTTGTTTTAGGATTAGGGGGAAAGCATTCCAAGATGGTGTTGAGGAGGGCTTTAATCTTGTGTGTGGTTCAGTTTAGCTTTGCTGTACAGAGTTCCAGTCTTATCTCTGCCCTGCCCCTTCAGCTTGCTTGTGCGTCTGTTGGTCAGCGGCACTGTGGGGTCTTTTTACTCTGTAAGGCGGAGTGCCATACCCTGATTTGGTTTCCTGGCTAGCTGTGTGTATGCTGCCTCTACTACCTGGGTCAGATGGTATTTGTGAGGAGTTTTTAACACAAAACCCAAACACCACAAAAAGCCTATACTGGTAACAGTGGTGCTCATGACTATGTCTCATACCCAGCATGTGGATTACTTCACAGTGAAATCTTAAGCAGTACAAAAGCACAGACTGCATGCATATTTGCAGCTAGATATTGAGTTTAAAGATTAATATGAAAAATATTCTTACCTCCTAATCCTGTAAGCAAACATGTAATTCCTGCTGAGGTGGGAGTGCTCCGTATGAATGCATTAGTCTAGTAACAGATGTATAGTGTCTCCTCTTCAGTATCTCTCATTCTAGCGCAACTCTTATGTGGGGAAAGACACCTTCTTGTTTGGCCATAAAAGCCTGTTTCTCCTTAAAATCTATACTTCTTGGAAAAAAAGAAAATGCTAATATTATAAGTGATGTGTATGTTAGGGAATGTGCCAGCTTGTGTATTACAGAATTGAAAACTAATTATTCTCATAGATGTGTTTGATAGATTTTTAAGCTAACAGCCTGAAGGAAAGCAGGATTTTTTCCAGTGGTGCTATGAGTTGATCTTGATTATTCACTCAGTCTGGGAAACCTCTATATTGGCCTTCATGGTTACCACTGGCTGTGCTCCCACTTTTGACCTTGAACTTCATCTCACTGTGGTGCTAGTGTCTGGTTTTGGATAGATTAACAATGAGAGTATTTACTGATGCTGCTTCACCTCATCCAAAACACAAGGTCCAATAATTCACGTGTGCTATTGATGTGGCTTTGTACTGTGTCTGTATTCTGAACGGTCAGTGCACACTGGCAAGTCCTTGTTCTGAATTTCTGTAACTTCTAGTATCTGCAGGATCTTTTCTTTGTTTCGGTATCATGTAGATCCAGTTACAACTGCTTATCTTTTGCTTGGGCTACTGATAGCATCAGCCTGAAGCTATCAGTCCTCTTCAGAAGAAACTTAGCTCCCTTATAGTCATGTGTAGACTATATGCTGCCTATTCCTTCTATGTAGCGAAAAAGTATTGTAGCTATATAAGGATCTCGAATGTCTTTTTAAGTAGTAACCACTTTCCCTGTGATCATAGAATCATAAGGTTGGAAGAGACCTCTGAGATTGAGTCCAACCGTGCCTGTCTCCACACTAAACCCTAAGGAATTCATCTACCCATCTCTTAAACACCTCCAGGGATGGCGACTGCACCCCCTCCCTGGGCAGCTGTGCCAATCCCTGACCACTCTTTCAGTGAAGAAATTCTTCCTAATGTCTCGTGATGTGGTGCTGACAATTGTCACATCTTTTACTCTGTTTACGATCTGATTTGTTCATAACCCCTTTGTTGGTCTGTATGTTTGCATCTCCCAGATGTGGAAGGCTGTATGCACACTGCTTTTGGTGATCTTCAGGAAACTAGGGCAAAGTGTAGCCTTGGTCTGAGCGCGCTAACCTATGTGGGAGACTCATAGAAAGACGGAGCAGACGTTAAGTATCCTGTAAACTTGGCTCTACACCTCTGCTTGTATGCTTGAGTAAGCAGGTAACTTTGGTGCCAATTCAAATTGATACAAAGCGGAGCCCAGGCGCTTGCTTTGTGCTCTGATTTAGCATGGTCTAGGTCAGGGGTGTCAAACACACGGCTCCTGCTGTTCTCCTGCTCCTGCAGCGTAACGCGCATCACACACGGCACACGTGGCCAGCGCTGTCAGGAGCACAGGGGCGGGGGGCTCCACTCTGCTGCTGGGTAGAAACAAGGTGCCAGGCCAGATAAAACAAGGTGGAGGGCAGGATTTGGCCCATGAGACGTGAGTTTGACACCCCTGGTGTAGGTCATACTAGAACTTTAATTTTGAGAACCTGCATAGATCAGGCAGTAGCTTAGATCACCCAGAAGGTCAATGTGAATATAGATTATCACTCAGAAGGTGACTTTCCAGGAGCAGGAAATTTCAGACAGGTTGTCTGTCAACTTGTCCATAGCTTGTCCCCAAACCTCCTTCTCAGAGCTGAAGAGTTTTACCTTAGATTTTAAAAATAAGTGTATGGGGAGGAAGTAGGTAGAGTAGAGGAGAGGGCATGTAGCTTATCACCAGAGTTATCATAGACTCACAGAATGGTTTTGGTGGAAGGGACCTTAAAGATTATCTAATTCCAGCCTCTGTGCCATGGGCAGGAACACTTTCCACTGGATGAAGTTGTGCAAAGCCCCGTCCAACCTGGCCTTGAACACCTCCAGGGGTGGGGCAGCCACAGCTTCCCTGGGCAACCTGTGAAGAATTTCTTACTTTTATCTAATCTAAATCTACTCTCAGTTTAAAGCTGTTACCCCTTGTTTCATCACCGCATACCCTTCTAAAAAGTCCCTCCCCAGCTTTCCTGTAGACCCTCTCTAGGTACTGGAAGGCTGCTATAAGGTCTCGCTGGAGCTTTCTCTTCTCTAGGCTGAACAACTCCAACGCTCTCAGCCTGTCCTCACACGGGAGGTGCTCCAGCCCTCAGATCATCTTTGTGGCCTCTTCTGGACTCGCTCCAACAGATCCATGTCGTTTCTCTGCTGAGGACTCCAGTACTGAACACAGGGCCTCACGAGAGCAGAGCAGAAGGGGAGAATCTCCTCCCTGCTTTGGATGCAGCCAAGGATAACTTTGGCTTTCTGGGATGTGGGTGCACATTACTGGCTCATGTTGAGCTTGCCATCCATCAGCACCCCAAGTCCTCTTTGGGGCTGTTCTCAATCCATTCACCCAGGCTGTAATTGTGCTTGGGATTGCCCTGACCCAGATGCAGGACCTTGCGCTTGGCCTCGTTGAACTTCATGAAGTTTGCACAGGCCCAATCTTCAAGCCTGTCAAGGTCCCTCTGTATGGCATCCCTTCCCTCCAACGCCTCAACTGTGCCACACGGCTTGGTGTCAGCAAACTTGCTGAAGGTGCACTTAATCCCACTGTCCATGTCTGTGACAAATGTTAAACAACACAGGTGCCAATACCAACCCCTGGGGAACACCACTCATTACTGGTCTCTGTTTGGACATTGAGCTATTGTTCTTAAGTCTTTCCGTGCGATCACCCAGCCAATTCCCTGTCCACTGAGTGGTCTGTCCATCAAGTCCATGTCTCTCTAATTTAGACACAAGGGTGTTATGCAGGACAGTGTCAAATGCTTTGGACAAGTCCAGGTAGATGATGTCAGTTACTCCACCCTCACCCACCAATGCTGTAACCTCATTGTTGAAGGCTACCAAAGTTGTCGGGTGTGATTTGTCCTTAGTGAAGCCACATTGTCATATGCTAGAGATGTCGTATGCAGCTGCTGTCCTGCTGGAAGACTGCTGTACGTTAACACTGAGATGAAAATATCTCTTACAAGCTCAGACTTATGAACATCCAGAACATACGTATGGAGAGCTTGAATTTCCTGTTATTTGTGAGTATCCTTCCTTTGCATAGACTCCACACACCATAAATTATGAAAAAGGAAGGTAGATGTCTCCTGCCCCTAAGGATACGCTGTCTCTGGGAGGACAGGGTTTTGTTCCAATTTTTTAAATAATTTAAACCAGCTTTGGTATCTTTGCAGGTAGAACAAGTAGTAATGGATGAGATGGGAAATGGGTGGGAAATTTACGTTATGGCTTGGCACAGTACATGAGCATGAACAAAATTTTAAGTTTAAGGCGCTGTATGACACCTCATTCCCTGCTTGTATGTCTTGCTACTCCTTTCCTTGTGAGGGAAGGACGCCTCTCTTTCACTCCCCTCTTTCCTTTTCTCATAAGTCTTGCTGGAAAGAAGGTCTTCAGTGCTTTGGTCCAGAAGCCCTCTTTCTATTAGGCTTTGGGCAAAGTGAGTAGGACTGAGTGAGGTGAACAAGTTTTGTATTTTTTCAGCTTGGACCTCCCTGCTCTGGCTGTGGGATGAGCAGAAAGAGGAGCTGTAGGGACGTGTGGCCACTTGGTGGGGCCGTTGGCACAGGTTGTGGTGGCAATCTGTGTTTCGAAACTTGCTGAATCCTCAGCCTCGGAATAACGGCTTTGCAGCTTGACATTCGTATATTCTAGGACTGGACAGGACCAGGTAAATTAACAGGTAAAGCTATCTAATGTTTTCTATAAAGGCTTCAGATAACCATATAACTGATGGGGAGTTTGTGCAAAGACTGTCCAAAAAACTGCAAAAAGCCACTGCATCCTTCTTGGTGGGGTCTCCCGACTGGTGGATGTGAAGGATGTTCTGAGGTTGCCAGTACCTGTGAAATCATGTTGCGTTACACGATGGTGGGACTCAGCTTTGAAGTGCCTGCTTACGTTTGGCAAACTCGCTCGGGCTCTGAAGCCAGTGGATCTCCAAAATTTACAGATGTTTCCATCTACAGATATGACCCTTCATGGTGTTGAAGAAAAGAGATGATAGAGCCTGCCCTTGGTGGTCAGGTTACTCTTGGAGTGGATGCGGAAGGCATGGAGTTGTGTGTTGATGTTGAGGTGCAGTGTGTGTTAATGAGGGGGCTGTGATGTGCACAACAAACAAACAGAACTTGGCAGACAAACGCTCCTCTGCACTGAAGTTCAGTGTCTGGAGGGACAATTTCCTTCTGGAAAGCTTCTCTCATCAGACTTGTTAAAGATAATCCTTATTACAATGTAGTAAAGTAAATGGCTAAAGGGTAATCCTTACTATAATAAAGTAAATGGCTAGAGATACCTCGGAATAAAAACAGGGAAAACTTGGAGCTGAATATCCAAATTTGCCAGCAAAATGCCTCATTTTCCAAAGCTAAAAAGGGAACACTCCAGTTCTTGAGACCTTCTAAATGGGGGCAACTATATGTGACATGATGAAACTCCACGGCATTTCACACTTAGTTGGTCTCTCTTCTGTGGCGTTCAAGAGCCCCTTCTTAATTTGTGTTATTTTCAGTGCTAGCATTTCTATGAAGATGCGTGCAGAATGTTGGTTATGGTGGACTTTCTTGATGCCAATGGATGTAAGAAAAGAAGTGGTAGGTGCGTTTCAGCACTGCTGGTAGTACACATCTGTTCCTTCAGCCCTACCAGGTTTGGGTGCTCTCTTGCTGTTTTGCAGTCTGTTGCTTGGTAAAGAGTAGGGCGACTCCAGCGTGGCAAAACCCAGTAGCAGTTCTTATAATAAAAGCTACAGTGATGTCCTGCAAGGCAGAGAGCAAGTTTCTGTGCATGCACGAGTTGTGAGGGATTGGGTTGGATTTGTTCCCGTCCTCCTTTATCACCTTGTGTCACTTTTGGTTTCGTAGTACCAGCGGGTCAGAGTCAGGTTTGGCTCTTGCTGTGTGATTGTATAACAGTCCCTGGTGGTCTTTGCCCTGCAGTGCTGGCAATCTAAAAGAGGCAGTGTGACAGGTAAGGGGGGGAATGACCCATCCAGGTGCCAGTGCCTACTTGTGATTCTGTGCCAGCTTCTAGAGGTATTGCTAGATTCTCACCTGGCACCTTCCAGTTGCAATTTGAGGCTAAACACCTGCAATGCCTGGAGTGAAACAGGTTCTTATTTAGTACTAAACCACAATCACTGACTCTGAGAGCAGGGAGGCTTTATTGCTACGAGACTTTTCTCCATTTTTCCCCTGGCAGAAAGAGAACAACATGCCTGGGAGCTGAGTTTCCTAATGGGTAGCAGATTATACAGCATGTATTGAAAAGAAGAGTTTGGAGGTTGCGGCAGTGGTGCTGTGAAAGGCAATGCTCGGATAAACATGGTCACAGAGTAAGTGGGCATGAGAAAAAAACCTGGCTTTGTGAGCTGCAGAGGGGACTGGGAGAGGCGAGCGTTTGTAGAAAATGAACAAACAAAAGGAGGGAAAACCCAGGTTACGTTGAGGTTTCCATAGCAACACAATAATATTCCTGGAAATATCAAATGATGGGATCTAATCTATCTGCTATTTAACTCTTGCATGCAAAGCCCTCTCCTTTCTCAACTCACCTGCCATCCTTCACGGCATCCTCTCCAGTGATGAGTGTGCTGTCACTGGCCCCGGGTGCTCTGCATGGGGAACACTATTCCTGGGACAAGGCTGCTCCCCTTCTGTTCCTCCTGTTCCAAAGCACATAGAAAAGGAGGAGCTCGTTAGGCTGAGGCAGTGAGTGCTGGGCTGTGTATAGCAACGACTTTCTGCCTGCACTGATGCTGGGGAGCTTTTGGGATCTGAGATGGCGAAGTTGGGACTAAGAGTGGAGTAGCCAGGCAGTTACGTGGCGGAGATGTTCCATAGCCTGCAGGGTTACTGCGTGGAGATGTATCCTTCTTGGAACTGATGCAGCTCAGTACCTGTCTGAGAAAACTGCAGAAAACTTTCTGTGGATGTTTGGATTGTTCATCAAAGCAGCTTGACTTAAATTCATACCTAACAGTCCGACCTTTGTTTGAAGAGCATCAGATTTGGGGAATGCTTGATGGCAGGGAAAGCCTCTTGTGGAGGGAGGTGGAAGGGTGGCAGTTTTCATCTGATGAGAAAGGACAATTGAGAGAGTGAGCAGCATGACAAAAGTCCATGAAAATCACTAGTGATCTTAAAAAAAAAAAAAAAGAAAAAGGAGAGTCTGCCCTCCCTTTCTTGTAGTCTGCCTAAGTGACAGGCAATGGAACGAGAGGAAATGGCCACAAGTTGCGCCAGGGCAGGTTCAGCTTAGACACGAGGAAAAATTTCTTCACCAAAAAGGTTCTCAGGCAGTGGCACAGCTGCCCAGGGAGAGGGTGGAGTCGCCGTCCCTGGAGGTGTTTATAAAAGAGGTGGATGAAGTGCTTAGGGATCTGGTTCAGTAGTGCACAGCTACGGCTGGACTCAATCTCAGAGGTCTTTTCCAACCAGGTGATTCTATGATTCTATGAAAATGGATATGAAAGACCTCTGCCTGGCTTGCCCTTCTCTGACAGTGTGGTGTTTGCAGCTCGCTTGAAGTGTTCATGAGCCTGCTATGCTTGCCTGGCCAGCATCAGCGCCTGGGGCTGCTTCCGCAGAAGCCAAGTGCAACCGATTTAACTGTTCAGGTCATTTAGCCCTTCCTTGCCTTTCTCCTGCTTTTTTAGCCTGTTTGGCTGTTAATGGAAGATGAAAAGGTTTTTGGTTGGTAATTTATTTTATTTTTTTCTCCTCCCCACCATCTCACCATTGTGTCTGAGGTCTCCTGTGTGGTAACTAGTTACAAGGAGAGCCTGGTGAGAGAAGACAGGTCCCCCCAGATGATGCTGTAGGTACGTTATGTACATACCCTTATAAATGCACTTAGGATAGAAGAACTCTTAACCTTCAAAGGAATAAAATCTGGAACAGGGTTTAGTAAGGGAACAGGTACAGTTGGACTTGGTAATCTCGGAGATCTTTTCCAACCAGGTGATTCTAGGATTGATTCTGTGAATCTGCCTAGTGTAGGTTCTTGGATAAGACCATGGAAGGAATCCTACAGGTGAAGAGGAAACTCTTCTAGAAGGAAACTCAATTTGGTGAGGAGAAGCTTAAAAGGAACTTAATTTTCTGCTCATGCCTTGAGTTCTGTGATGGTGGATTTCTCCTGGTTATCCCTTGCATGTGGCAAAGTCCCTTTCCACCCTGACAACTTCATATATTAACTAAGCTTCCGAGGTTTCCTTCTTCCCCAGAAGCCATAGGAATTGGCCATGACACAGGCAGGTTGTTAGTATAGACCTTTGGTATTTCCCTTAGCGTGTCATTATTGTGGGTGATCAACTGATGTGTCCTGCTTGCAAACTTGGTGCTAAACTCATCATTGAATTGCAAAGTTCCCCCCAAATGACAATGACAGACCCTGTTCTACCCCTTTCTAACAGAGCATACGAAGATTTCTCAAGACATCAATTTCCAGGAACGCTTCTGCTTATCTTTCCTACATTTGTGTTGGTGAAGGCTGCGGTGTTGGAGATTCTTTGTCGCTTTGTTTTTACTGCAGGTCGTAAGACGTCAGGGGACGCGCAGTGGCCTGTGGTGTGCATGCAGCGTAGGCTGGTTTGGTCTTCTCTTCTCAAGACCCATTGCCTGGCTGGCCAGAAGCGCAGGAGAGGGAATTCCACACCGTCCATGTTCCCCCTAGGGCTGTGATCCTTTGTGGCTTTGTGAGGGGAAAGCAGAGCCTACAAAGTGGGGTGTAGTGTGTGACAGAAGCAGAGCCACAGGACTTCTGCGTGAGGATGCGTCGTGTCCCAGCATTAAGGGCTGCCTGTGGCCAGCCCCGGCAATATCCAGCAAAAGCAATATTCCGTTTTAATAGGTGGGCTTCGTGTTTTCTTTGCTCTGATTGTTGTTCTGTTATTAACCTGTTGGTGCTTATTGAGCCCTGAAGATTTGCGGATGGCAAACCACCATCGTTACGATATTTAGAAAAAAATCAGCTCAGAGGGGTTGAGAGAGCAGCACTTCAGGTTTGTGCTGATGGATAGGAAGCTCTGCTCTAATATCTCTTAACAACCCACCCTCCATCTTTGAACATTTATTATATTCCTTCATATTTCTCCTGACAGCCACCTGTTCAACTTCTGACCTGTTTGTAAAAATCTGCACACCATTTATCAGAGGGATACGCACACTTACAAACTTCTGTTCTGTGGGCATTAAGTAAATTATTTCTTTAAGATCATATGGCAGATCTATAATTAATTAAACCCTCCATGATATTAGTGCAAAATAATTTAGCCTTTCTAAAAAGGTAAATGTAATTTGCCGATCTGGTATTTGGAAGAATGCTTTCCCCAAAATCAATTCCTTTAGTTTCCAGAGAATAGAAATGAGAAGCAATCTCATTTTAATTATATCTCTTTATTGCTAACAAAGGAATGATTTATGCAATTAAATTAACTGGCTAGAAAATTATTCTCAGCTGGGCTGTCCTAATTCTTTGCTTTCTGAATTGCAGGCTCTTACAGTTCTCTATGTAGATTAATTTTTCTGATATGCAAACAATGCTCCTTGTGTTCATTTTTAACATTTTTTATTCACAGCTCCCCTTTTCTTAGTGTCAACGACATGAGTAATATTTGTGCACTGCTAGGCTCTGATTCAGGCCTTTTTTTATGTAGAAAGATTGGAAAAAAAATCTTTTCTTTTGAATCTCATTATTGCCAGTGCAGAGCAAGGTTTTGAAGTTTTCTTATCTATTGCTGGGAAACAGCAGCAGGAACATGGAGGGACTGCAAAGATGTCAAAGGATGCAAACTTTTGAAGGGAAATATATCAGCATTGAGGATGCAGGTGAATTTGCAGCTAGCGTTAAGAAAACACTTTTTTAATCTATTCGTCTTAAACCCTGGGTTCATGGCAGCCAGGCAGAAACTGAAACTCAAGATAAAAAAAACCAAACCCCAAACATCTGTCTTTTGTTGGACACAAACTAATAGTGAAAAAGAATTTTGGATTTTCTTTCTGGCTGGAATTACGTTGCAGTGGCTGGCCAGAACATTAGCTACTGATATTTGGGCTGAGGGGAAAATTACCATGTAACAACACATTGTGACCATGTGCCAACACAGCCTGACATCTTCTGAATGGGGCATTGGTGTAATCTCCTGTTTTAAACCAGCAGTGAACATATTGCGGAGCACGTGTTCGCTCTGTCTGAGCTGTCCTGCCCAGTAGCAGTAGAGATGTGTCAGCTGGTCAGTGTTTGCTGTGTTGGCACTCTGGCGCTGCTATCAGATGGTTTCAAAATGAAAAAAAAAAAAAACCCAGAGTGTGGTCTGGGTTGGCGTGTGGAGCTTTGAGTGTGGAAAGGTCTATGCTGTTGGGGTTCGGTGGGTTCTGAGGGCTTTTGAGCTGCCAGATAAGAAGGCTCAAGCTATGATGATTTGGATGGGACAGGGAAGCACCCTAAGGCCGTTTCCTTTGAGGGGAGTCTCCCTTCTGGGCTAGAGAGCTGCTGGGGGGAGTGGCGGGGTAGCTGGTGTAACGCCTGTTGACTGCAGTTGGTGGTGGTGTCCCTGAGAACACACATGGACTGAATTTGCTTAGAAAGTGGTATCACATTGATAAGAAGAAGCTTTCTCAAAGAACAGTTTTCCATGGTTTACTGTCAAAGGGTGAATTTTCTTTTACTCACTGTTTTTCCTAGCCCTGCGGGTTCTCTGCACTGGACGATACCGTCCTCCTCCATCAATACCTTGGTTTGTATAGGAGAGGATATCTTACAACACCTGAGGAGGATGCCACTGAGGGTAAGTGCACAGGCAGTCTGCAGAGCAGGCTTCGAGTCCAAAACGATCTGGACAAATTGAAGGAATGGTTAGAAATCAAAGAGATGAAATTCATGGCAAACATTACCTGTAGGGAGGAAACATCTGATTGAAAAATGAGAAACAACTGCCTAGGCAAGCAGTACTCCAGGAAAGGACTGGGGTTCAGAGTGAATCACAGCTAGGTGAGTCAGAGTGAGGCTCCTTGAAAAAGAAATCTCGTTCCTGGAAGTGTTAGTAGGAGCATCATGAGCAAGTTGTGGGGTCAGGGAGACATGATGACCGTGTTACTTGGTGCAGTTTAGGCTGGTAGAATGTATCCAGCTTTCCTTGCTGTGTTTCAAATGCCAAAAGCAAGAAAGAATTGGTAAATTACGATCTGTGGGGTAAGTAGTGACAAATCTTAGAGAGAAGAACAAACTCAATTGACAGCAAGGGAGGATGAAGCTGATACCAAGAAAACATTAACCGTAAGCTACAGCACTCAGCTCTCCCATATCAGACCCACTGGATGTGTCCTTTGGTCCCCCATTCCACCTGCTTTTCTATTCCTGACTGCAAACCCGAGCTTTCTCCTGCCCTGCAGTTGCCCTGTTTTCCTACAGCCTGTGTGGGCAGGTGGTTTCATACCTCTTCTTCATTTTCACTTCTGCTACCTATTTCCTTCTGCTTTGCCAGCAAATTCCAGTGGGGGCTGGTACTGAAAGCTGCTTCTAGTGACGGCTAAGGGAAAGGTTTCACTTCTCAATGCCAGAAATCCCCCATTCCTCTTGGAACAAGCGGTGTGTGTAAACATACAAGCAGCAGAGTAAGCAAAAAAGATGCGCTCACAGCGATAGGACTCGAGGGAAAGGTTCAAAGCTGTGCCAAGGGAGGTGTAGACTGGATGTTAGGAAGCATTTCTTTGTAGAGTGATACTGAATATTCTAGTCCGTAATGGAAGGGAATGAAAGATGCAGAAGAGAAATTAGAAATCAAACTCCCAAAAACCAGCCACGCACCAACAAACATAAAAACCTCAACCAAACCCAAAACCAACTCTTTTCCTACAGTTGGTAGCAGTGGGGCTTCACTGGTGTCTCACATCGGTTCCCTCATGACGGGCATCCTCGGGCCACTAGAAGGCTTTTCACGAGGGGCAGTGTAAGTCGCAAAACCAGCACAGTCCTTTATTTTATCCTATTGAAATAAGGGAGAGGAACTCTGCAGGACGAGCACATGTTCAGTTCCAGGCACATCTCTGTGGGAGGGGAGGGAGAGCCAGAGCAAAGCCCTCCAACTTCCAGAGGGGCAGGAAATGTTCAGTGTGCACTCTCACAAGCAGAGGTGTACTCGAGGAACCCCATCAGTCGAAGTGGCAGTGTGAAGGCTCGCTCACCTCCAGAAGAAATTCTGCTACGGTCTGAATCCTGGACTCCTCCTCTGCTCCTTAACAAAGGAAATAAGAGCGAGTTCCCTCCAGATCCTCTAATAGAATTAATCACCTCTCCATGGACAATTTCCCAAATGCTCCAGGATTTAATTTCACACCAAGTGATATCCAGATGAAAAGATGCCTTTGGTGAAACAGGCAGCCTCTCCTGTCAAGGAGCTCTCTACTACAGGTGGCCGTTCCCCTGGGGAGAACCTCCCTGTCCCTGTGCCTCCTGTGTTGGTTGATGCTACAGAGATGGCAGCTTGGTGATGCTTTTCTTCTCTCAGATAAGATTCAGCACTTTGTGAAGCTCCTGTAGATGTTGCTCCCCACACGCACTTTTCTTCCGAATGAGATGTTGCTGAGATGTTAGTAAAACAACCAGGGGCTTAACCTGGCGTAAGAAAGGTGTGTGAACCTGGGACAACTGCAGCTGGGACTCTGTGCTCTCTGGAAAACTGGGTGGGATTTGAGGATCTTGTCCATTTGCCCACAGTTTCCTTAAAATAGGAACAAAATCACTGGAAAGACCCGTTTTGCTCTTGCTTCATTCATCGCTTTGCTGTTATGTTCTGCCCAGATTTTATTTAAAAGCTTAATATCTTTTGGTTTTGTTTCTGCTCAGGTTCTTTTCTTGATTCTGGTGAAGCAGGACCCACCCAGATGGAGTTTGGACTTGCACCAGAGTACTATTTGGGTAAAAACAATCTTCATAGTTTTTTTTCATTTCATTGTATAACATTAAAAAATTAATATTTAAAATATTAAATGGATGAGATTTCATTTTAAATAACAGTGATACTTTTGTTTTATATCAGATTCTGATGTTAGCATTTGGATATCTAGAAGCTAAAATAATCTGGCTTGCTACCCAAAGAGATGTGAGTACTGGAGAGCTTTATGTTGGCTTTGTGTCTTCATTTCTTGTGACTTTTCATTTCTAGCATTTCCCATCTCCCAGTAAATTACTGAGATAGCTCCTAGCTGTATCTTATGAGCAGCAGAAGAAATGAAGCAAGGTAAAATATAAAATGCTATATACTGAGCAGTACTGTATGTAATTAGACCAGAGTTGTGCACGTGTGTGCTCTTTGTCTCGTTGCATTTCAGAGAGAAACAGTCCTACGATAGGCTCAGGGGTTTCAGACTGCGACCTTTTACAATCCATTTTGTGCTTCTTGGAAGGAGGTCTAGTTTGGAGCTGGGTGATGTCCTCAAGGTGCCTTCCTGACGGGATTACTTCCTACATCTGGGAAAGTCTGCGTGGTGGTTGTGTCCAAATCTGCAGTAACCGCATTGCTTTGTGCTGAAACCGGAGCAGCTCAGTGCAGGGATTTGCCTCTGGATGTCAGGAGGTTCCTGTCGTCCTGCTGGACTCTGGCCCACCATTTGGGTTTTTAATGACCATCAAGCCATGTTGACCCCAGTGTCCATCCCTTAGGGATGCCACCAGCCACCAGCTGGTCTTAGTTCTGCCGGTCACCAGGCACAGCCAGTTCTCTGCCCACCTTATTTCTTTTTTCTGCCACTCTGAATTTTCCTTTTCTATTCCCCCCCCCAGTGTCTTAATCCAAATGAACTCTTTATGCAGGTGTCTTAGTGTCTAGATTTGTCTTGGCAAAGAACTGACCGTTCCATTGATTCTAAAGGGCTTTTGCAAAATTTTGAATATGTAAATAATAATTTTTGCTGGTAGTAATGGCAACAGTATAGGATTTCTTTATTTTTTTTTCTAGATTTCTCTGTCCTCTGCAGATGCCACTTTAATGCAAATCAAACTTTGTGGATTGTGTTACCTATTGAAAAATACTTTCAATTAGAAATTCAATTACACTGTCTTGGGGGGATGGAACTGACAGTTTCTTTGAATTTTGCACATTATAGAGGGCTCCAAAGTGCCATAAATCTGCTAATTGATTTCTGTACCTGTAATGTTTGATTAGGTGTATTTTATTGTCTTCTTGGTTTTAATTAACCTCAGGCTTGTCAAAATGCTTCCACCGACAAAGGATATATGATGAACTGAGATAAACTCTATTAACAGAGGCTGACTTTTGTCAGTAATTGCTATCATGCATGAGAGTTATTAGAAATTATCGCACACAAAAAGAAACTGTACTTTTGGTAACAACTTTTATGGGCTGCTGTAAATCTGTTGATTGCCCCCTACATGTGGGAGATAAGCAACTGTGAATGACAAGGGGTCTGAAGGACAATCAATCATTTGCTAGATGTCTTATATTAAGAGTGACAAAATTGGAAGACTTATGAAGTCTGAGTGCTGAAAATTGAGTGGATACTGATGTAGCTAAACTTGTTCCCATTAGAGATTGGGAGGGCTGTTGAGGCAAGGGCACAAACACCTCAGGGCGCTCTTGGTTTTAGCGGAGAAGAACGTGGTACCTTGGTTGGGGAGCTCTGAAAGACTAAAGTGACGCTGAGCCTCTTGCCTGTGGTGGTGTCTAAGTCAGGGCTGGTACCACCTGGAGGCTGTCCTGGGAAGGCAGGCACCTACCAGGGCCGTGTCACGGGTGTTTGGGGACAGAGGTGAGCAGGAGCACTCATGGGTCATTCAGATGTAGCTGAGCTGGTTTTGCTCAGCACAGAGGTACTTTGTGACGCTGCGTGCGGTTTGTAGGGCCTGCTGTTGGAAAAGGTTCATCTAGGAATACAACAGCAAGCTTTAGCAACCCATCTTTTAGACAAAACAGGAAAGAAGGATTAATATCTTCATTTTTGCTGATGTGTCCACCTGCAAGGACGCGGTTTATGTAAAATCTTTAGATAGTAACGTATATAAACATGTGGAAGTCTGTGCATAAGTATTTTTGGCTAAACTGCAACTTCTTCTGTCGCCAATCTCTGCCCTTGTTTGGTCTCTGGGCTCTGTCTTTGCTTTGAGCTCTACCTGAATGGGTGTTGGCGCAGGTAGAGTCCTGTGAACACAACTGAAATAATATTGTGAATATCAACAGAGCAGTCATTAAGCCATACAAAGGTGTAAAAGTATGAGACAAACTTTCCTGAATGCAGTTGTTAAAGTTGCTATGACTACTTCCTAGAAACGCTGTATAAACTTGTTTTGTGTAGGGAAGGCAATGTTTGCCAAGTCTCTTTTTTTAATTATATGTGAGGAGAGCACATACAATCCTCAGGAGCTGCTGAGACCTGTTCTTTGTTTTCTGCCAACTGTCTAAACTCCGGATGCTGTTGGCTGCAGCAGTTTTGAAGTTGCTTAACAGCTCTCCTGTCTTGCACAAAATGGTTAATTTTAGTTTGATTTTGATCTGTAGCTGAGAGGGTATATTTAAACTGGCTTTCATTTTCGTTACTGCTTTTTCTAAGCGTTGCCACAATGACTTGGGTGCAGTTTGTGTGAGCGTGTGTGGAGAAAGGGGCAGAGTGGAGCCCTTTCCATGCAGAGATCATGTGCAGCCCTACAAGCTGTTTGATCTAGTAGTGTCAGGATATTGAGCTTATTAATATTTTAGGGAGCTTCAAAATGTCTGTGGAGCTTGCAACACGCGAGAGGCTCGTTTTGCTGTCTTAGTTTAGCCCCAAATGGATCTTCAGATGCTTGGAGGTTTTTGGAGCAGTTCTTTTCCTACCTAGGCATAGGGCATTGTAGTATTTGAGTGGTAGGAGAGGTTCTGCTGCTGTGTGGGAGCATGGGGGATGCGGGGGTGGAGAGGCACAACCAGGGAGGGCTGCTGTGGGTGCATCCTTCCTTCTCAGCAAGAGAAAACACCTCAGTCTGCTGATCCTCGCGCATGAGGCAAGAAACCCTGTCATGCCTGAATCCCAGTGGATCATTCCCTTGCTGGACACAGGGAAGGTATTTTGCAGCATGCAAGGTTCCTAAGGACCACCTGTGTGGTGTGCGGGGACGTCTGTTTAAGCGAGTGCGATAGTGAGAACCTTCAATGGTTTCTGCAGACCAGAGGGGTATCGTGTGCTGGCACCATGGCACGGTGCAGGTTGGATTTTCTATGGGATTCTCCCTTCTCGGCTTCTGTGAGAGTTGGGAACTTTAGTTTCTGAGAGCTCTGATTCTGCTTTTTATTTTGTGGGTTACACGAAGTCTTAGACATCCCATAACTTGTGGAAACGTGAGCTGAGACCAGCAGAGGAGGAGAGTGCAGGGTGACTTACAGTGCCTTATATTGAGGAGATGAGGTGGATCTTTTGGTGTATTGGGAACAGACTGCAGGGTTTAGGCTGCCTCGCTGAGCGTTATCGGAGCGCTGCACCACAGTATTTTCAGCTCCCCTCCTGTGCTCGTTGGTTCCTTCAGCCTTTGGGGGCCGGTTGGTTTGTTTAATAGCTGCACCATTCTTTTTGTTTGTCTTGGTTTCATAGCTCCATTTAAGAGTTGCCATGCCAGTCTCGTGTGTGAGAGTGCACATATATCTGTATTCTCTCTTGGGGTATGTGGAAAACAATCCATTTAGAAACCAGGTGGCCTTGTGTCTCTCGGCATCTGGTTAAATATCAGCCAAATACGAGAAGGTAAATCCTAGCGTGCTTTAACAACTGCTTGGGCTGCAAAGCCCTCGGCTCTGTCTGATGGGATTTGAAGGTCACGGTGGTTACCCACATGTGAAAGACGTGTCCTTATTCCCCATAGATAAAACAGACCAAAACGATCCATCTGAAGGTGTTCCTAAGCGGAGCTGATGAGAGACGTGTGCTTTTCGGTCTGCTGAGAGCAGAGGTCGCTGTTGAACTGGGAATGGAGATCCCCTCGCCTCTTCAGAGCCGCCTGCTCTCTATTGTGCCCAGCTCCTGACCTGCTCTGGAATAGCCCAGCCTTCTTTTGCCTTGCAAAAAGACTGTTCTCTCAAAAGCACAACACAAGGTTTCTGCAAAGGAGGAGCTGAATGATGCAGCTAGAGGAGAAGGTGGGGCAGCGTGTTCGAGCCCTGTTCCTCTGCAGTAAACTCACCCCTTGCACCTACCAACATGTCCTACAAATAAGCCTCTGTCTTAATTTGCAGCTCCTCAATTTCACTCGTTTCTGCTCTTTGGCAAAGCCTCGTTCATAGCACATGTCTCTTCTTTTAGCCCTGGAGGCTGCCTATGAAAGGAGGAACGTATGTGGCTGTTGAGGGGCACAGAGGGAGCCAAGACAGGGTGACAGTGACGGTCCAAGGATGAGAGGGGTGTGAACCTGCAGGTGATGTGATCCTCCTTCTGTCTGCAGGGATGAGATAGGATGGAATCAGATGTGCCTTGTTACACACGCAAGTCCCAAGAAGCAGCACTGCACATAAACCTGTTTTGAACTTCATCAAGTCCCTTTGGGTGTACTGGAGATGAAAATACTGCTGTTCCACACAAGGGCAGCCCAGCAGAGGGGTATTGTCCTCTCCTGGGCAGGCCTCTGGCAGAAGGCGTAGAGCTGCACCACTGCAGCACCAGGGCTGAACCGCTGAGTGCAGCTGATCCTGGCTGTGAGTGCGCCCACACCAAGGCCATTCCCAGACAGAAGAGCTGGCAGAAAATGCTCAGCTCCTTATTGAATGTCCATTAAAATCACAGAGGTCACATTTTGCTGCAAGTTGCACCGGTGAATTAGCATTTTATGTCACCGTTCCTTACTGCACGAAAACATTTTGGCTTTTAATTTCATTGCTTCTCTCTAGAGCAAAATTGAACGAGAGCTTCCAGCACAGCCGATGGACACTTGTGCCTTTCTTCAGGAGGATGGTCAGGATTGCACAGGCTGGACAGGATGGGACAGCCATGGCACAGCAACAGCCTGGGAAGCAAACAAACTGTGCTTTGCTCCTCTAATTCCATATTCACAGCAGACTGAGATCCAGCAGTATGTTCTCCATTGGTTTATTATAGTCAATACTTATTATTAATAGATATGAAACAGATGAGATCTGAGCCTTTTGATGTTGCAAGTCGATACAGGTCTGCTCACTCCCTGAAACTGCAGTGTAGTCTCAGCACAGCCACAAATCCTTAGTTAAAACTTGAGTCTTTTGCCTAGACCCGTAAACTTATTTAGATAGCTTTCTCTCAGCAGAAACAGAAGCATCAGTCCCACTATTCCAGTCCACGTAAGGCATAAGCTATCCAGCAGAAGGCACTATTTGGCCAGCAAGATTAGCTCGGTGTGGTTATTTTGGGAAATGCCACGCAGCAAGCCAAGGCAGCCAGGGCAGCACAGCTGTCACATTGAGCCTTACCTGTATTTGGGTGGACTCAAGTTGTGCCCCTCTTTCCTTGGGAGCAGAAAGCTGCCTGCAAAGCAGTGGGAGTGTAGGAAACACTGGTGTCTAACTTGGAGCATCCTACAATATTACTGTACGAAAGGTCTGAGTTAATGATCCAGTTGATTTACAAGTCAACTGCATGACAATAGAAATTAATATTCACTGATGAGCCAAACTGAGAGGCTGTGAATTTCCCCCCTCCCCACTATTGGTTTTGTGTCAAAATTTGTGGGTGAGTTCACATACCTGTGTGTGGATTGGAGGGTACGTCGGGATGAGCAGCGTTTGATTAACTCTTGGGATATCCTGAAAAACAGAATGCAAGAAATTTTGTGTGAAACTGCCTAAGTACTGTGCTGTTCTGAAAATATCTCCTAGTACCAGTGCGTGAGGAGATGGGAAAAGAGATTCCTGATCAAATTTGTCTTTGTCTAAGGGGCAAAATGTAAGTAGTAGAGGCCAGATTCTGTTCTCCTTTTCTGATTTACATCCAGTCGAGCTGCACCATTGGAAAATAACAGTAAGGGGAAAATCTGTAGTTATTAGAGGAAGAAGGCTGCACTTTTCTCTAAATTAACTGATTTGTAGTTAAAAGCAGGCTTGCTGAGTGCAAGCTGCTGGCTGTGGCAATCTCCTCCCTGCAGCACGAGGCTGTATGGGGGGCACTTCTGTCTAGCATACCGGTAGTCAGAAGTGGCTACTTAAACTCTGTGTTTAACCCAAAGAACCATAATGGCAATCACCCACCTGATCAGTGTTGTCTGGCTGAGAACAGTTCCTTGACACCTGCTTTGAGAATCTCTCCTTTTCGGGTTTTCCTCCTCCCCTAGGCTGGGCTGAGCTGAACTGGCCTCTGCCTGAGGTGAGAGGTTGCATGAACCATCAGCCCTGGGCTGTGTGGGAGATAAGGACCTGCAGGGATGCATCATCCTTCCACCCTCCTCGCACCGCATGTTCCTTTTTCTCAGAGAAAGCGGGCAGGTGAGCTTGTCTGATTTCTTTGCTTTGCTGCTCAGCATTAGCAGGGGCTGGGTGCAAAGAGTTGTCAGAGAGGCGAATGACACAGAGCTCCTGGCCTTGCTTTCTGCTCTCCAGGGCCCAGTAAGGTCTGTACCATCCCCAGGCTCCCCCTCTCCTGGAGCTCCTCTCTTGCAGAGCCGGTACTCAGCAAAACTCCTCTAATAGCCTTTATGGTCTTAACCCAATTTCCTTTAAAACTGCCATATGCTGTGAGCTTTGGGAGGGATTAAGAACATGAGAAGACTGCTCTTTTAAATCCCACGACAAGCAGGAAACGTGGCATTTTGAGTGCCTGCAGGCAAGGAATAGAACCACCTCATCACTTCTGTTTTGGGGCAGGAAAAAACCCCTTACACCCTTACCAAACTGCTCCTTTCAGCAAGCCTTTCCTCCTCACTGGAGGAAATGTGAGGGAAGTCTTGCTGGTTTTGTTGTCATACTGGGTGATGCTCTGAGGATGGTCAGGGATTGGCACAGCTGCACAGGGAGGGGGTGCAGTCGCCATCCCTGGAGGTGTTTAAAAAACAGGTGGATAAGTTCCTTAGGGACAGGGTTTAGTGGGGAGACAGGCACGGTTGGACTCGATGATCTCAGAGGTCTCTTCCAACCTTATAAATAGAATAGAGATGCTTCTAAGCCTTGTGAAGAAACCATACCCCATAGAGGATGATGGACTCCAAAGAAGAACCAGATGCTGCAGAAATGGAGCTGGGCCTCCTGCTGAGTACCTGCTTCCCTCTGTGTTAGCATGAGATCTCTCCCAGCTCTTGGGGAGACTTGTGCAGGGTAGTGAGCCAGTGCTGTCTTCTGAATCTCTCTTGTGGCATGGGATGGGAGGTAATATTTAATGTGGAGGTTAAAACACCTGATAGTAGAGATGGCTCTCCAGACTGGACAAGATACGACAGATTTCTGATGCTGGGTCAGAGACAACCTTCTGGCAGCCACACTGGGAAGTCAGTGAGCCTGGAGGTAGGGATTGGAGGGTCTACACCTGATCGACTCAACCTTTTCAGGATGCGTAGAGTAGTGCTGAAATCCATGGAGTGGGGTACCCTTTCCAGATGGCTGGGTGCTAGTACTGGTTCTCAGGCTGGATCAGCTTGTGAGGCTTTGGTGCCTGCCACCTGGAGTTAAGTCCTGGCTGGGCTGGGATGGGAAGCAGAGCCCTGTGGCCAGAAAACCTCCATCTGGGCAAGAGAGGAGTCTGTCTCTGTAGCTGTGAGCAGACTTCACACAATGAAGCTGAAATACCAGAAGGTAGGTGGTTCATAAATACGCGGAGAGGATCTCTGCACAGTGGACAAACGGATTAAACTGCAAGTAGTTTTTCACCTGAAACACCTGAGCTTTGGTCCTGTGGTTTTTGTAGCCCTGTGCAGGGGGTGTTGCATCACATGCTGGAGTGAGATGGACCCTTTCTCCTGCTTTGGAGGACTACAGTATGAGTTTATTCTACGTTAAGAGAGTGCCTGAGACGTTTGCAAGCTGCGGTTGAAGGACAAAACGCAGTGATGGAAACAGTTCTGAGAAGCAGAATCCAGAGGTCAATTAGTGAATGAGCAGGGTAAGAAAATGGAGGTTGAAAAAGAGTCAAAGATATTTACAGCCTGCATGGCCTTCCCTCTGCTGGTGCTTTATTTTTAATGGCTTGCTGCTTTTACCTCTCTTTGTTTAATGAATATGTTGCTGAGTTATTGGAAGCACAAACTGCATCCAAAAGCAGGACACTCAGGGTTTATTATATTCATATAACTCAAAACCAGCCAAATTGATTTTTTTTTTTTTTCTCTCCTTCTCCACCTCATCTTTAAATCTTGCAGTGGGTTTAGTGGTAGTGACAGGTGAGAGACTGACAGCGCTGGAGACGGAGAGGCTGTGTGTAGGGAATGACCCCAGCCGTGGGTAGGGAGAACACCCTCTGTGGTGCTTGTTTTGCGTCCAACACCTCTCCTTGTGGCTTGGGGCAGATGCAATCCTTGGCTGCCTGCTTGATATTCTGGTCTCTGCTGCTGCTGGAATGGCTTTGAGAAGCTGGACCTGTCTTTTCCATCCAGTTACCAGCATGGTTTCATGCCAGTATGATCACCTGCTCTCTTATGATGGGAGAGTGGAGGCAGCATCACCCTCAGTCGCCACAGCAGCGTGAACTTGCGGCTCTGCAGAGGCTCTTACACCAGGAGCCCCTCAGGTGGCTTCACCTCCCTTTGCTGTGGGAGCTGAGGGGTTTGGGGGCAAAACCACATATGGAACAGTTGCTCTGGGTGGTCTTTTTATCAGTCTCCACTGATTGTCAGGCTCAGGCCAGGCAATCCTTTCTGAGAGGTGGCAGAGTATGTGGTGGCTTCTGCCCTCTTCAGGGCAGCCTGCAGAGTCCTGGGCTCTGCCTGCCCTCTCCCGGGGGCATTCCTCTTGCTAGCACACAGATGGGCATGGCAGCAAAGCAGAGGGCAGCTCTTGAAGCCACACTCGCTGCCAGACCCTGGGCCCCTGTCCTGGAGCTGCTCTACCTGCCTGGTGGGACCTCAGCACGTCTGGGCTTCAGAGGCACCATCCTCCCGGGTGGAAAAGGGGCAGAGGAGAAAACCGGGGGGAGGCAGGGAGATCTCTGCTCCCAGAGAGAAATAAAGGACCCCACCCTCAGTATGAAACAGCGAGAGGTTTTCATCTCAGCCCTGGTTAATGAGGGCGTTTTGATCTACGGTTGTTGACTGCAGAAAGAGCCTCCCTGCTAAAGGGGGAAGGGGCGTCCTGGGGGAGAGGGTCGCTGAATATGCATGGCCCCGGGTCTCTTTGTTTAGCTGATATCTGACTATATTTATTCTTCTAGATTACACATTCTGACTGCGGAACAAAGGGCTGGCAGGAGCTGCTCTCTTGTGCTTAATAATTTGAGTGAATTTACATTTCAATGCAGCCCTGCGCCACTTTCCACCCCCCCCATGGAAAGAGCAGAATTTCCCTGTTGCAGGGAGGGGAGAAAAGAATCTCCCACCCCAAGTGGCCAGGCTGGGAGATTTATAGATATTCCTCTCTGAATTTATTCCTTGCGAATCCTGTATGTGTGTGCCCACCTGCCTGATGCGGAGATGTTTTCCCCCTACCCCACCACTCGCTCGGATAACACTTTGTGCCACCTCCCCGTGAGCGGTGTGGTTCACGGTCAAGTAATTAACCATCAGCAGTACAGAAAGTACCTGGCCAGGCAGAAGTGTGAAAACACATCTACACCCAACGGGAACTGGACGGAAGATTTCCAGTTTGAGTGACACGCTGGGAGCTGCAAAGTGACAAAGAGACAGGGTTACTCGTTGCCAAAACTCCTCAAACATGCTCTGGGTTCTCTGTAATTTCCTTTTTGCTCTGCTTTGGGGGCCTGAAAGTGCAAATAAAAAAAAAAAATAGATCATTTGCTGAGTCAGAGTCGCGGAGGGGGGGGCAGAGGTGGCACTTTCTCACCTGGCTGTCTCACCAGGCTTGGATCCCTGCCTGTAGTGAACGGCTTGACTGCTTGTCACTGTATCGTAAGGCTGGAAAAGACCTTTGAGATCATCGAGTCCAACCTATTCGTTTCTTGTTTGAGAAGAATTTTCACTGTTCTGCATCTCCAGACTTATCTACAAGCCTGGTCTTGTGCCCCTGTACGGGATCCTGGGCCTTGTGTGTGTGAGTGTCCCGTGTCACCTGCCACCCAGTGCTGGCTGAGCCACAGTCCTGCAGTTTAATGTTGGGAGGTGTTGGACGCTTGGGTTTTTGCCCACGTGGTGATAACCTTGCAGGGACAGAGACTTTGTTACAGGGTAACCCCAGCAAGCTACGCTGCATTAGGAAGAAGTTCTTCACTGAGAGGGTGATTGGCCATTGGAATGTGCTGCCCGGGGAGGTGGTGGAGTCACCGTCCCTGGAGGTGTTTAAGGAGAGATTGGATGAGGCACTTCGTGACATGGTGTAGTTGACGAGTAGGTGTAGGTGTTGGGTCATAGGTTGGACTCGATGATCTCAAAGGTCTTTTCCAACCTTGTGATACTGTAAGACTGTGATTCGGACCTCGTACCACTACTGCTCTGCACTAGCCCACAATAACAAACACTTGATTATAGGAGCACTGTTATTTCAGAGAACATTTCTGCTTGTCTTGAACCCCTTAGGAGGTGGGGTTTGATCCTGTGAGCTCAGGACTTTGTTGGATGTGGTCTGTGTATTGAGGTGTGGCTCAGGTAATACCTGTCTCCCATTTGCTCCTCTTTTCTCCTAGTCCCACATTGTCTCACGGGGTGCAAAGTGAGACAGACCCTTGCTGTTCTTGACACTGAAGCAGGGCACGATGGAAGCAGCAGCCTCAGACACGCTGGAGTCCAGCAGCAGCCTTTGCCACAAGCTCATTGCATCTGTCCTGGCTCTTCGGGCACCTAGAGGTACTTTTGCCTTGAATACACTTTTCCCCATCCTTTTTCTTCTTTTTGAGTCTGTATGAAGACCTGTGCTCAGAGATGTGCACTCTTGAGCTGAGCTACAGAGAACCCTTGCACGAGGGAAGTGGCCTTTAACACCTTCCATTCAGGCCTTCATTCCAACCTGAGCTGCAGAAGAACTTACAAATGGGTTTTATAGCCATATTTCAGCACTTCTATGTACGTTAGCACGTGTCAAGCTCTCTGTGGATGCACTTCCTTCTGCTGCTCAGAGCAACACGGCTGAATCCTTGACTCTGCTGAAAGCAGTGCAATGATTCTGACTTGACCTGAGCTTATAAAGAAGGGGCTTGTGCATTTGCAGTGCTGCTCTTCTTACTACTGCCCTTTCTAGATGTAGTTGTTCAGCATTACAGGCTGCAGGATACAGTGCCCAAGGAACATGGGCAGAACATGTGTCTGGCACTGTGTCCCGCTTGAAAACAACAGAGGGAATTTTTTGCCCTGTGGAGCTTTGATCTAAAGAGGTGGTTCTCAGATTCTGTCTGAAACACCTACTAGAACAGGTAGCTAGGTGTATTTTAATAGATAAATATATACATCCTTCATTTTTTCATTTGTTTTGCATTGTGTTCCTACATAAAAGTGGAAACGTACGTATGTATGTTCCATATCACCCATATATACACAATCTGTTATATGTATGAACAAAATGCAGCATTAAATCAGGGGCTTTCACTTCTCTTAATTACCTCATTATATTGATTTTTTTTACATGCTGTACGTCTTGGTTTTATCTGAACTTTACAGAAGGTGTAAGCAATACACATCGTGTCACATCCCATTTTCACACTAGCGCTGTTGCTGTATGAACCATTGCTAGAAATAAAACACGACTAGAATAGTCAGCCATCTGTCTGGAAAGCACATGCGGTCCCAGATGGCAGTTTCTCTCCTGCTTGCTGGTAGCAAAGTCCTCTGTCTAAGGAACACAGCAGAAATATGTAACAATTCAGCAGGGATATGTATGATGTGCAGCCCTCCCCCAGCCTGGGGCTCAGGGCCCTCCAGCAATGGAAGAGGAGGGAAACTCTGAGTGCTGAATCCATCCTTAAGGGGGGCAGGTGCTCAACTCCTGCTGAGCAGCAGGACCAGCACCTGGAGTGAGCTAACTCCACAGCAAAGCCCCTTTGTTGCTCAGCTCTGTGAATGCTGTTCCTCATCCTGGCTGTCTCCGTGCTGGACTGTTCCTTGCAAGGGTGTGACCCGGAGCAGACAGAAAATTCAGCAAGACCTTGGCAGGTAAAGCTGGAGCAGGTGAAAGCCCATGAGTTGGCATTGCACGACTTCATAGGAGAAACAAGCCTGCTGGGTGCTTGGTTTGCAGACCAAGCACTGGCACTTGCCCACCACAAAAGCCCCCAGCGTATCTTGACAACCTCTCTTGCTCAACCAAGGAGTTGTTCTGTATTGTTCCCAGCAATTGCAGTAAGGCATTGCTGCCCACCCTTAGCTGGTGCCACTTGTGAGCAGACAGCATGGGAATGTCTTTCCTACCTGCCGAGGAAGCATCTAAAGTTGGCAGAGCAGGGTCGTTTCCTCAGGGCTCCATCTCCAAAATTTCTTTCATGGATCAAAATGAGCAGAAAAAGCCCAAGAATGTGAAAATTGACAAAGTCTAGGGGTGACTCAGTGAGAATGCAAGCTTTACCATCCTTTAACTCGTCACCATTTCATGTAGTTCTGAATCTGACCTGTAGGAGGGATAAAGGATAACGGAACAGGTTTCTACGGAACTGAGGAATCCTCACAAAAAGAATGACAGCACCCTGTACCTCTGGGAAATGTACCCAAAGCCATCAGCTGTGGTTTTCACTCCTGCCTTCACAAGAACTGAGTGGTGCTCCAGTAGAAAAAATGCTGCAATTCCTTATCCCTTGGTCATTTTGCCTTGCAAAAATATCTCCTTGTGGGTTTCAGTTCTCTAAAATGTCCGTCAAGCCTGTGTTCCATTCCCAGAAAAGATTTTGAACCATCTATGACTTTTTAACCTAATTTTTAACGTCTGCTGTTTTTCCGCTGGGGATCTCATGAACGTGGTGTTGTGCTGAAAAGCTGCTGTGTGGGCTCTGTGAAACCTTCAAGAGGTGGCAAGGCTTTTTTTTGCTTCTAAACCTGTCCTGTGCTGGGGTGTTCTGTGCCTGGAGATGAACCAGCTGTTTGTTGGCAAGGAGCGCTGTCACCGTGGCCGTACAGCAATGGTGTGGCAGGGGGTGTAAGGAGCGGTGTGGTCCTCTGTTGCCTTCACAGAGCCTTGCAGGAGCACCAGAGATGCTCAGCCTGTGCAGCAGCAGAAGACTGGAGCGGCTGGTTCCTGGCTTAACCCCTTTGCACTCACGTGGTCAGGAGGAAGGAGAGAGTGCAAAGGGTCAGATTGTTTTGGAAACAGGAGAAAAACAATTCTTCCCTTCCCCTTCCCTCTTCCCCTCCCCTTCCCCTCCCCTTGGAAACAATTTTGCCTTAGCTCAGCTTTTGCAAGATGGAATCAGAACCCCACACTGGGAGTTGGTGGGTGCCGTCACCCAGCCCGTTCACCGTAACGGGAGGCCGGTACCTGATGAACAGTTCATAAATGCACTAAGTGCCCCCTTTAAGCTGCCCACGCGCCTCCCCACGGAGCCAGACCCTGGGCTGCGGCTGCCGGGGAGCAAACGTCCCCCTGCCTATCGATAAGCAGGTGATATCAGGCCGTGGCGGGGGAGAGCACAGCTCTGCAGGGCAAGGTGTGTGGTGGGGGCAGCAGGTTAGGGCACGAAAGCCTCATCCTATGTAAAGCAGCCTTGAGGCGGTGGGGCCTGTCTGATTTTTACAGGTCGTGCAGCAGGTTGTGATCAGGAACGGGCAGGGTTCCACTTTGGCATGAAAAACTCCTCATCTTTGGCTGAGGTGCTGAAGTTGTGGTCTTTCCAGTTTTGTTTTAAAGGCATGAGGTCACGGACAAAGGAGAGATGGGGGAGGGGCTTAGAAATATGAGATGTTGAGTAAAGAGGTGATGAAGATGGTGAAGGGGCTGGAGCACAAGCCCTGTGAGGAGCGACTGAGGGAGCTGGGGTTGTTCAGCCTGGAGAAGAGGAGGCTCAGGGGAGACCTTATTGATCTCTACAGCTGCCTGAAAGGAGGCTGTGGTCAGGCAGGGGTTGGTCTCTTCTCTCAGGTGACCGGTGACAGAACAAGAGGACACGGCCTCAAGCTTCGCCAGGGGAGGTTTAGGCTCGACATTAGGAAGAAGTTCTTCACTGAGAGGGTGATTGGCCATTGGAATGCGCTGCCCGGGGAGGGGGTGGAGTCACCCAGGGAGGAGGTGTTTAAGAGGAGATTGGATGAGGCACTTCGTGACATGGTGTAGTTGACGAGTAGGTGTAGGTGTTGGGTCATAGGTTGGACTCGATGATCTAAAAGGTCTTTTCCAACCTTGTGATACTGTAAGGTGATGCTTCTGCTCTGAGAGCTGTGGAACACACTGTGGTACTAGAAGGACCTTGGCCTGCATGTAGGATCAGAGAATCCTGAGGGAAAAGTCTTCATCCCAGGAACTGCCCATCCCACCTCCCCTGCTGTACCTGATGGGGGATGTGAGGGGGAGAACTGATCCTGGAACAGGTGACAAGCCCAAGGGAACAGGTTCTCCTGTAATCTCATGGAAATGCAGGTCCTGAGTGGCAGCTGCAGACATAACAGACCCACAAGGACCATCAGGCAGCAGGGACTGGGCCACCAGAGCAATCTGTCCAGTGGGAGGGGGACAAGCCCCAGGTGGAGGAGAATGCAGGAAGGCCAGGAAACGAGGGCCTCTCCATCCTCAAAGTAAGAAGGACCTCCCAGGACGTAAGCTCTGGGACCACTGTCTGTGACAGACAGTTCCCTGCACGGTCAATCTGCCCTTGCTGGAGCTCTTCCCAGGGTACCCACCAGCACGCGGGGGGTGCTGCTGTGCCCGCTCTCTGCTGGTCCTGCTCGCCAAGGCTCCGAGCAGGCGCCGGCGAGGAGGTCGTTATTGCAGGGCCCTGCTCAGCACAGCAGGGAAGTCCGTCCCTATTTGTCACCGAGCGTCGGGGCCTTGGGGGTGAATCAGATGCACTGTATTAATAGATCTAATCATCGCAAGCCTTGGTCGGGCCGCGTGTAGCAATCTGTTTCTTGGCTGACAGCAGCCTCGCTGCTCGCAGGAGGCAGCGACGGAGGAAGAAGCATTGCCCGTGTGCGTCTCCGCGGGGCGGGACCTTGAAAGCAGCTGAATGGAGTTTCTTTTCGTGTCTCGAGTGGGTGAAATCCTGCTCCGGTGCTCAATGAGGGCAAATCCGCTGACAGGAGCGGATCACAGCCAGGGGTACTTTGGTTTTTGGAGAAGTGCCCATGCTTTCAGGTTGGGGCTTCTCTTTTTCTTGGCTATCCTTGGAAAAGAGGTCTGCTTCTCCTTGCTGGCGGCCTCTTATTTTGTATTTGTCTTCCTTGCTAGCGCTGGTGGTTGGTGCCGCTGCTGGCTGGTGTTTCAGAGCAGCCCGAGATCGATAGGGGAGCACTCGCTGGCTTCGTATTAATTGAGTCGTACGCTGAGAACCCTTGCGCTATTGATTGTAACAGTAACTTCAGCTGGAATTTGGGAAGCACTTACTTGAAGTCTAAAAAATGAGAAGAAAGCAGAACGCTGGGTGATTGGATTGACTTCATTTCCAGAGGATTACGCTGTAATAATTGCATATGTCCAGTCTGCTTTCATTACTTGTCCCTCTAATAAAAATACCAGGAACACGTTCAAATTTCAATATGCAGGATTACTGGGCTTGCTGGGAGTGAGCACCAGACTACCCTGGACAGGAGCAATATGAGAGGCTTTATCTTAATAACTGGCAGAAGACACCCGCTCTCCCTGCTGTCTGCCCCATTCACATCCTTTTCTTTGCTTTCCTTCCTCTAAAAAAAGGAAACAAAAAATGCCAATTACTGACTGAGAACATGAATTTTTCATTGACCTCCTGTAATTCCCCACAAAGCTGAGGAGCCTGGAAGGTAATGAAATGAGATTTCTTCAAAGAACAAGTGAACGAGAGAAGATAACTGCTGAACTGAGAGCCCGGTGGCATGAGGGCATCATCAAGGGCCTGGGACTGGGGTGAGGGAAGGACAGAGGTGCTCTGGGGTCAGGACAGATCAGAAGGTGTGGCTGGAGACCCATCACACCTCTTTGCTTTTCCTCCCAGCCCAGGGGTAGCTCTCTCTCTCTGAGCAGCTGCTGGGACTGTGGGATGGTGTGGGATGCCCTGAGGGGTTGGGGCAACCTTGTTGTGAGGTTTTTTTGATTGGTTGGTTGGTTGGTTGGTTTTTTCCCCCTCCCATCCAGTCTTCCACTATCCCTCTTGTGGAGCGAAGTATCCTGAGCACCCAGGCTGAGGGTGCTTTGGCTGTCAAATATCTTGGCTTGTTTTGCAGAGCTCTTTGCGGAGGGGCTCCAAGCTCATGGCTCCAAGCTTGCTGGGGTCCTGCCACCTTCCTCCACACCACGCTTTGGCTTTCTAGGACTTTTGTTGTTTTTAATATGCTGCTTTTAAATAACCCAGCAAATCCTGCTCTCAAACTCATTTATTATTTTTTATAAAGCTTCCCCCCCTGCTTTTTTTTTTAAAGATGCTGTCAAATTGCACTTCTTAAGATTCATGGTGGATCTCCTCTGCCTGACTCTATTACCCAATTTAAATACACAACAGCAAGAGGGGTTGAATGCCACTATGTTAACACAGTGCCAGAGACCTCCTTGAGGTTGTTTGTTAAAAGCAAATTGTACCTGTTAAGGGGCTGGGAAGGGGAGCACAGCTGCTGTTAACTGCTTTACCAAATTGACTCTGACTCATTCGTTTCAAATGAAAATTGAAATGCTTTTGACTTCTTTTTCTTCTTCTTCTTTTTTTTTTTTTTTTACATCCTTCCAGTGGCAAATTTGCTTTACTTAACGCTAAGTGGGGATCATTTCTTGTGATTACTGAAAAATGCATCATAACTTTTGATTACGCTGCTATTAGGGATGCAGAATGGCAATTGCTGCTGCTTGCAGAGAGGGAGAGAGAGGAAACGCTGCTGGAAGAGTTGGTGTAACCCTTTGCTATGCTGAGCACTGCAGAGAAGGTGTAGCTGTCAGTCCGGGGCTGCAGGCTGGTGGGGCAGGACCTGGGGGTTAAATTCAGTCTGGGTGCAAGAGAGCACAAACGCTGTGCGCCCCAAAAGGATGATATAAAGGCTGAGCTGCTATGGCTTCCCTGAAGTTTGTGTTTTGCAGGGGCTCTTATGATCTTCTCTTTAAATGAAACCACCTTTGGAAGAAGGACTGTTGTTTGGAGGAAGGGAACAGTTTCTGGGGTGGGGAGGGGATGCTGCTAGCAGCGGGACAAAGGCCACGCATCCCAGCATTGTAGAGAACCCCCAGTGGGATGGAAGTTTCTGGCAGAGGGATCCTATTTTTTTATCAGTGAGGGAACAGGGAGAGCGGTGTAGGCAGCCTGGGGGGCGCAGTAGGAGAGGGACTGTGGAGTGCCCAGACATTGCCTCCTGTGCTGGGGAAACTGAGGCAGGGAAATGCAGGTGAGCCTATGGATTGCTTTAGGTTGCATTGTGCTTTCCATGCAGGAGTGTCTTCTATTTAGGGAGTACCTGCTCTGCCACAGGGAATGTTTGCCCTCCCATTTATGTGAAGCCCCCCCAGGCTTTGAGTGGAACTCTGGGAGCTGATGGAGTATTTGAAATGCCGTGTGTTGGAACCGATCAGCCCTGCTCCTGGGGCAGCTGGGCTGCAGAGCAGCAGCACAGGCTTGACCTCGAGCTCAGCACCAGTGACAGCAAGAAGCACGCTGGAGGTGATGCCGGCTTGGATGGGGACAAGACTCTGGGCCACTGCAGAGACACTTTTCCTGGCTTAGGAGGGGTGCAAAGGTTTTACTCCTACCATGTGTGGACTGGTATAAACCTGTCCGTGTCCACCCGTGCAGAGGATTTGGGCAGGTACCTGACCTTGGAGAGGAGGGGAAGTACTGATTTTGTGCTGACAGCCTACAGAGAGCTCACCCAAGGGGCCAGCACCATGAAACAGGGAGTTCTGGTGGCCAATGGCTTAGATACTTTGCTCCTTTGCGGCCCCTTCCCAAGGAGTCTTGCTTTGCTGTTTTTACTCCCCCTTTTGTAGCTCTCCCAGGGAACCACCTGCCCTCTGGGGCTGCTTTAGAGCAGGTTTTTCCCCCTGGGAACTACATTTCCCAGAGTTCCTGCTCCTAAAGGACCAAAGCACTGGAGGCAGTGCCGAGCTGGTGTGACATAATAAGAACAAGAAATGCTGGGAGTGAGGCAGCGCTTAACTAAACAATAAGCTCAGCAGAAGGTCTGGGAGATGAGGCTCTCCAAGAACAAGGGGAGGAACCCTGTTTTTCTGCCTCAGTCCTGTGTGCTCTGGGGAATGCTGTGGCCAGCTGCAAACATCTGGTTCTGCCTCGTGCCTTGGAGCAGCAGAGTTGCTGATGGGAGTGGAAGCTCTGAAGTAGCGAGGCTGTGTTTGTAAGGGAGCAGCGTGAGGCTCTCGGCACGCTCAGGGAGAGGTTTCTGCCCCAGCAGCTCCTGCACAGAAGCCCCCCAAGCCAGGAGTGGTGCTTTGCCAATAGCGCAAGGCTGGAGAGGGTAACGGTGCGTCAAGGGCAGAAACGTGTGGAATAATAGGATGCAGAGATCAATCTGCAGAGCTACAAAGGAAGAAAGGGAACAGCTACGAGTATTGATGAGACAGCCCATGCTCTCCATGGAGAACTGTGATTTCTGCTTTGTTTTCTCCCTCTCTGTGCACCAAACTAGAGCTGGACAGCAGCGCAGCCTTGGCCAGGCTGTGCAGTGACACCTGGTTACACGAAGGGGCTTGCTTAAAAAGCATTGGCAGCTGCGTTAATTGGATTTCTTGGCTGTAAAGCTCTTGGGGGAGCGTACCTTTACCAGCCCACCACTGTGCCAGGCTCCGGTCAGAGGGCATCGAAAGCAGTTCTCACAGCCCACTCGCCTGCCACCTTTAACCCAGGGCTGGCTTTGTCCTGGGACAACAGGGACCCTCATGCCAGGGGCGGTGGCTTGGCAAAACAGTGAAGGTCAACCACTCTCAGCATCCCCCAAAGTATATATACACGTACACCCTTACAGATAATCACATATATATGTATATATGTGTATATATATAGAATACATATATATATTTTTTTGCTGGCAGCTGAGATAAAAGGGGTATAATGAAAATGTAAACGAAAAACTTTACACCAGGCATGGCCTGACAGAGGGAAGATTGATATCCCATGATGCTTTGTCTTGATGAGACAATGAAAAATAACCACCACGGCAGCTGTGTCAATATCAGACTTGGTAATGCACCACTAGCTGTGGGTTTTTATTTAATCCGCTTTGCTTTAAGATGATAACGGTTGTTACTTTTCAATGCCTGTCTGTCAGCACCCTGGCATTGCAATATTCCTCCGCAGCTTTGCGAGCGGGTTTCATTTATTTTAAAATACCATTTCACACACTGCTGACTTTTAACAGTGTTCCATGTGAGTTTGGGAGATTGAATAGTGACAGAAACAACACTTTTTATGAGAATACAGAATATTAAAAATGGGGCACAATATACAGATGGCAGTTTTCACTACAGCTTGTTTTTTTCCCCCCAACCTGCTTCTGCTACTCAGCTTCCCACTGAATGCATTTGTAGTAACACCATAAATGTCACTTTCGCTGACTGCCTTTTGGCATTTTATTTAAATGGGAATTCGGCTCTTGCTGCCGCCGCCACTGCATTGAGCTCGTGTTCTGCAGGAGCGCCACTGTGCACGGTCCTCTTGCATCCAGTGCATTTTCCATCAGCTTGGATCTGGTCCCTGCCAAAATAGCAACCCCAGCTGTGGCCGTGTGATGGGGTGTGCGCCTGTGCGGCCACACCTGTGTGTCTCTGGCAGGGCTGGGAAGGTCACTGAAAGTGGTTTCTACTTGGTGAAATACTTTTCTTTCTGCTCGGCTTCTCTAAGACTCTCATCTTGCCAAGCAAAATGCAAAATCATTTGCTGCTGTGATGGTACCAAGAGGCAGATGATATCTGGAGTCAGTAACTCTTGGTTTTAACTCCTGGGGCTCTTCTGGCTGCTTTCTGCCTAAAACCTGGCTGTTTGCTCCAGCTCAGTTGCTGTGCTGTTGAAGGAGCCCTGTCCCCTCCAGGTTTCCTGGGGCGAATACCATGAAAGGCTTCCTAGGAGGTGATGAAGTCACACAACAAATCCCTCTGTGGGTCTGACTGCTGCTCCTATAGAATCATGGAATCAGAAGGTTGGAAGAGACCTCTGAGATCATCGGGTCCAACTGTGCCTGTCTCCCCGCTAAACCCTGTCCCTAAGGAACTCATCCACCCGTCTTTTAAACCCCTCCAGGGATGGGAACTGCACCCCCTCCCTGGGCAGCTGTGCCAATCCCTGACCACCCTTTCAGGGAAGAAATTCTCCCCGATGTCCAGTCTAAACCTCCCCTGGTGCAACTTGTGGCCATTTCCTCCCGTCCCATCGCTGTCACTTGTGAGCAGAGCCCAGCCCCCACCCCGTCACAGCCTCCTTTCAGGCAGTTGCAGACAGGGATGAGGTCTCCCCTCAGCCTCCTCTTCTCCAGGGTGAACACCCCCAGGTCCCTCAGTCTCTCCTCGTAGGATTTGTTCTCCAGCCCCTCCCCAGCCTCGTTCCCTTCTCTGGACGCGCTCCAGCCCCTCAATGTCCTTCTTATAGACCGAGAAGGTCCTGAAGGCTTGGTGAGTGAATAACAGTGATGGGTGACAGTCCCTGGCACAGCCACTGGTCTGCAAACTCTCCTGGGGGACCGTAGAGATTGAAAAACAACAGGGAAGGTGGTAAACCGAGGACTTGTTTTGATTTTTGTCCTCTGTCACATTTGCGTGTCGGGGCAGCCGGAGGTGACCGGTGACCTCCCGAAGCATCACTCCCCTTTGAGAACAGACAAGTATTTTGGTGGTTTTTCACGCAGGGAAGAGTAGAACTGCTGTTTGTGTCCTGGATGCTTGTAGCTCACCTGGCTGCCCTGGAACAGCTCTGCCCTCACCCTTTCCAGCACACTCGCTTTCTGGGCTGTGCTCTGTAAGGTCAGGAGGACCTTAACCCAGCACGGTTCATATCCTCTATCGGCACACGATTCCTTCAGCGTGTGGAGGAAAAGGTGTTGCAAGCCTTATCCTTGTATTTCTTGACCACATTCCCATTGCCAACAGCCTTAATCATAGTCTGCTGTCTGTGATAACTCAGTGTCCTCTCCAAACACAGGTGCAGGAGGGGTGGGTTGCGCTCCTGTCGTCATCTTCTGGTTCTACATGACACCAAACCGGTTTTGAAGCCGTCTCGCTGCCTGGTTCCCCCTGTTCTTGGCTTAACTTTGGAACTGTGTGAGCCTCTCCACATCCGGGCTGGAATGGTTTGTCTGAGTTGTTGGTGCTATCATGGCAAAGCCAGGAACCATGCAGCCTCGTGGACATAAAAATGGTTTTGTTTGAAAGTGGAAATACTTGTTTCGCTTAACATGAGTCGTAAGATTATGTTAAAAAAATATTTGGGGGTGTTTATTTGTCATTCTGAGGGGATGGCTTGTGGCAGAGAAGTATTTCTTTGTTTCCTGCCTGTGTACCCGGTAGAGGTCCCTGAAGTCACCAAATGCTTCATAAAGTTGTTTTAGTGTTTTGGAAGATGATAGATGGAGCATTATCGCTTTAATCTCTGTAAATGCTTTTATTTTAATCTTTGAGCTGGAGGTTCATTGTACGGGTGCACAAGGACATTATATAAAATATAATGACCTGAAACAATATTTTTCCTCTCCTCTCTGTAATATTTTTGCTGTTACAGGTTCTGTTAGTGCAGGACTAAGTGCACCTGCGTACCTTGAGCCCTTCTGGGAGGCTGGAAATTCGTCCTTTTCTATTCCACTGGGACAAAGATGCTATTTCTGGCTTTGTAGGTTGCAATGGCATCAAACCTGCAAGTGGTGATATTTTAATGTACGTGAAGCTGTTTTCCAGTGCAGGCTGAATCTTCTCCCCTCTCGGCCCCAAGGGAGCGCGTAGCAGGGGGTGGGAGGAGCTGGATGAGCCATTACTGAACAGGTTGACTTTTTAAAGAAAATGTGAGCTGTTTGGAAATGCTCCTACATGTGCAATGTTCCAGGCAATCCTGGGAGATGGATGAGTAGTGAGAGTGCAGGTGAGGCAAGCAGAGGCACTGGAGAAAATGTTGCCTTCTCATCTCTGTCCCAACAGGAATAATTTCCACATAAATAGCACCTATCTGTTATTTAACACCTAAATCATCGAAGTGTCCGTCAGCACGGGGCTCTTTTGTGCTGGGTGCTCTACAAATATAAAAGTGTGCGGAAGGGGAAGCATGAAGATGGTTTATGGCTCCTGTTTCAGGGCGAGGAGATGGTGCAGGTGACCTCTTCAGAGCCCTTACACCCTATTAGCTATTCATCTATTATAACTCTTCCTTGTTGCACAAAGTTTATCCTACATTTCATCAGGCAGGAGCCTGGCGCATACAAATCACATCCATGGTCTCCTCCATGGTTCCCTACGGTGAACTTGGGGAAGCTGAATTTCGTCCTGGTGCCGGGGTAGAAATCACTCAGCTCCACTTGTGCAGTTGTTGGG
Organism: Neomorphus geoffroyi; assembly: GCA_033558235.1. NCBI lineage: Eukaryota > Metazoa > Chordata > Aves > Cuculiformes > Neomorphidae > Neomorphus > Neomorphus geoffroyi. Next base: position 8,708,658 of record JAUMJM010000074.1, read on the forward strand.
ATGGTGAAGGGGCTGGAGCACATGCCCTGTGAGGAGCGACTGAGGGAGCTGGGGTTGTTCAGCCTGGAGAAGAGGAGGCTCAGGGGAGACCTCATTGCTCTCTACAACTGCCCGAAAGGAGGTTGTGGTCAGGCAGGGGTTGGTCTCTTCTCTCAGGTGACCGGTGACAGAACAAGAGGACACGGTCTCAAGCTTCACCAGGGGAGTTTTAGGCTTGACACGAGGAAGAAGTTCTTTACTGAGAGGGTGATTGGCCATTGGAATGCGCTGCCCGGGGAGGTGGTGGAGTCACCGTCCCTGGAGGTGTTTAAAGGGAGATTGGATGAGGCACTTAGTGCCAGGGATTAGATGATGAGTAGGTGTTGGTGTTGGGTCATAGGCTGGACTCGATGATCTCAAAGGTGATACTGCGATACTGTGATGCTGTAAGTCAATAGTAACGCTCTATTTGCATGATCCATCAGAAGAAGAGTGTACCTTTAGCCTGATCCTTTTCGGCTTCTTGGACACAAAGCAAGATGGAAAACAGGGAAAAGAGCCTTCGTTATGAGACTGGTGCCAGCCCTGTATGTTTTGGCTCTACTTTAGCATTTCCTAAAAATGTTGCTTTGTTGTTTCCCAGAATCACAGTGTTTGCGTTGCTGTTAGTGTTAATTTAGTGGTCCCCCAGCCCTGCCTGCTATGGCTGTGCCAGAGGATATCGCTGAACTCTGTGCCGTGCGTGTTTTAGGACGTGCTCCTCACAGCTCCTTGAACAAGCAGAATGGATTCATTCCTCTGAGATAAAGGAAGGAGGTTTCTTAACATCTCCCTCTAAACATTTGCTTTCTGTGGGGCTGGGCAGTGACACCATGTGGAACAAATGGGTAAGGGGGTGTTTTGAAGGCTGGGTGAATTGCAGTGGAGTGGCAGTTATGGCTCACATCTGTATCTCAGCAGTGCCCCCAAGGAATGTGTCTTTCTAGTGAAGGCTGACGTGCCTCATGTACCCTGGAAACCTGTCTTAGCTCCCACTGTGGCATTTTTTGAGCATCGGGGAAGCAGGAGGAGCACTGGACAGCAGGATTTTCTAGACCTGAGTGGAAGAGATGCCACGGTGTCTGGCTCTCTCCATCAGTAGGTGCTGCTTACCTGTGTGGGGTGGTTTACGGCCTTCCCTGGATCTTGCAGGTGAACGCTGTTTTGCTTCTCGTGCAAAAGCCCTGTTTCATCTCCGAGAATGCTCGTTCTCCTTGCAGGAACCATGGCAAGTAGCAGAGGAGCTTGTCCCTTTGCATTACTTCTTCAACACGAGGCAGGTTTTTTTAGCACAGAACTATTTGTATTGTGCTGAGAGGTTGGGATTTCTGAAAGCAGGGCTCAGCACACCTTCCTACGTGAACTTCTGGGCTTGCGGGTGTAGAATAACCCTGAAAATCTGCTTTGTTAGGCACTTCTGGCACCTATCTGGCAGACATCATGCCTCGTGCAGCATTCTGATTGCGTGGCTGCTTCTGCTTATCCATCCCGGTCCCTTTGGTATGTAGAGTCCCATGGGTTGTTGTTTTCCACAAATGGAGTCCAAGACCATTTAGAAGACCCAGGCCGTGTGGTGACAGTGTCTGTCTGGATGGCGGCAGCAGGGATCACCTACAAGCTCTGCACAGAACAGCCAGCTGCCTTTCCATCAGCATGCAACTGCATCGATGGACTCCAGGATTTGGAGGAAATCAGAGGACATTTCAGCTGCCTGTGGTGTTTCTCTTCAGCAGAATCTGTTCAGGTGCACACACTGAGTGAATTCACCGTTCCTTCCAAGGACTTAGGTCTGTCTCCACTAGGTGGGAGGAAGGACTCACTTTTAAACTCAGTTTTCGTAACATTATCATAATGCCCTTCTGTTTCCAGGGGCTGAGCTATGTGTCTGTATTCATTGTGTCCAGGGGAGATGGGCATTGTGGCTTCTCTATCGCACCAGCTAACCAAGCTGCCTTGTTCTGTTCTTGTTCCACAGTTGGGAATAGCTCATGCAACTTTTATCCATATGCCCCGTTGAGACGTTTTCCTAAGTGTCTCTTGGAGAAGATGACCCCATTTGAAGAGCAGCAGCCTTGGAGTATGGAGAACCTCAGAAGGAAGTGAGTAGGTCCCAGCTGGGTTTGTGTTGATAGCATGGTCTGCTGTGTTGGCCATGGTCTCTGCTGTGCGGCACTGACACGGAGTCTTCTCAGAGTGATAGTAATCTCCTTTTTTTGAAGATGACGATGAAACTTCTTCTGGCTGAGATGGATATAGAGTTAGGCCACCCAGGCAGTAGACTTGGATGTAACTGGCCTTCACTAACTTGGGAGATGAGGTATTGTCTGGGTAGGCAGGGTGTTAGGCAGAAGATTATCCCATGTGATTACTCAGAGTTGCAGGGTCCAGGATGTCAATTCAGTATCCTCACAGGGCTGATCTAGAATGGGATGTGATTCTTCCTGGACCACAAGCTGGGCCCTGTTCTGGGATTTCTGGGGCAGTAGATGGCAATTTCATTCCAGACTTGGTGCTGCAATTCCTGATTTTCCATCTCTCCTTCACTGGTGACCCCTAATTTTGCTTGGATGATGGCGACTATGGATGCCAGTCCTTGTGCAAGCGTGAGAGAGTTTTTAGGAGAGCACTGAGCAAATTGGCGGGTTGGGTAGATGGGATCCACACTACTCCTGTAGTCTCCAGGCACTGTGTTTGCCAGGTGAAAGAACAGCAGGTAACTGTGCATCGCCTCCCCAGATCACCTGTGCTGTGGTCCCTCCACCTCATCTCACCCCTCCGGCATCCCGCAGCAAACTTCCCGCTGACTGTCACAACCGTAACGTGTGGACAAAGACAAACTGCAAGGGTCCTGAGCTGTATGCAGGGGTTATTTGCTCTTTGTGCAGAGCATCGAATACCATTGGGAGTTCCCAGCACTTCCATCTTCTGTTGCAATACCGCTGTTATTATGGATAGCGATGTCAGTACCTGGTAACTCTTTCATGGCAGTTGCTGTTTCGGAGGCTACTGAGCTTGCAGGTGAATGGTTCTTTGTCTAAGCAGGCGCGCAGTCTTTCACGTGACGACATCCTCGCAGCAATACCCGTCTGGAGTCTCAGTCAAAATCAGATTCGCCTTCTGTAAAAACTGCGGATTTGGAGAATTACCCTGTATCAGCAGGGGAGAGATTTTTGGGAAGATGATGAAGGAGATGTGGCTACAAAAGGGCAGCATTAAATCTTAGCCAGGTGATCTTAGGAGGGATAATGTCTTGCTACATTAAAAAAAAAAAAAACAAATCAGAGTTAATGGACATTTACGTGAAAGCGAGTGGCACATGATTTTTGAGCATGCTGGCATTTTCCCTGGGTAATGGACTACTTTGTTCAGATGGCATCTTTTAAGTTCATTAGCTTTGTTCCACTCTCCACTTTGCATTTTAATATATATTCTAAACCACTACTTGCATTGTATTTCTATCCCCGTGTTTCAAAATATTGCCTAGGACAGCTTTAGTTCCCCCTGTATCACCTCTTGCTTGAGATCTGAGTATTAATACGATTTGGAGGATGAAATACAGGTTTACATGTTTTCCATGCTGCTCACCGTAGAGGTAGGAAATTACTACCTTGACACCTTCCGTTTGTCTCTACATTTTCGGTTGCGTGATGCTCCCTGCCAAACAGGGCTGAGTTATAGATGGGAACCGGTGGGGTTTTAATCTTTGCTGCGTGCTTTAGGCTGAGTTTTCAAAGGGCTCCAATCCTGTGTTGCTGATGGGAGTTTTGTTGTTCAAGTAGGATTGTGCTGGAGAAATACACCCCCCTGGCTATCCTTAGACCTCTTAAGTCTCCCTTTCTCTTCAGATGTTCTTTTTTTCTTCTTGCTTTCTCTCTGATGTCCTGTGATCCTCCGGCTGATGCAGCCTGCTGGAACCCACAGCGATGCTCCTGGAAGGAAACGCCGGCACTCAGTGCACGGAACTGTGCTGCAAAGATGGGATGGCCCTGGAAGGGCATTAAGCAGAGGAAGATTGCAAACGGTTCCTCAGAGTGAATAATCCTTCCGTCTTTTTTTTTTTGTTGTTTCTTTTTCTAGCTTAATTATTCTCAGATTGCTTAAAAACCCCCTATATCTCCCCAAACACCAGTTTTTATACTCCCACTTGATCTCTTCATCACTCACGAATCCTGTTTTTACTTATAGCGTTTTTGTTGTCTATTTTAATTTCTATTAATGTAAGGAATTTCTAAATAGTCTAGGCAAATCTTGTCTTTTTTTTTTCTTAAATGCCTCTATTTGTACTGGAAGACAACTTGTAAAATGTGATGCAAAAATACCCTCGTATTTTCTAGTTATACTCTATCTGTCTTTTGCTTTGGTCACCCTCTGACCAAGTAATATCCTCAGCCACTTAGCTATCCTCATTATAACCATTAGGTTAAGTGCTGAGGACAAAATGTATACACCCTACCTTAACTTTCTAATCACAACGGAGAGTTTAGATAGGTATTCTCTCCTTTTAATGACAAGCAATTCAGTTTCTTGGATGGGGTGGTTAATTGGATCTTTATTGTCCATTGCCTCAGCAAAGCTTTTATTACTTTTTGTTTGTGAAAACATCTTATGCTTTGTTTTTAGTGTTGTGGGGCTTTTTTTTGTAAACAAAATGTAGAAAAAAAATCTACGCAACGCATAGGTGTTTTTTGTGAGGGTTTTGATCTGAGAATCACTTTTCCGGTGCACCGAAAAATCCCAAGGAAGCAAGCATCTGAAACTCCAGCTGGGCTCTGAGCCGTGACTCTGAGCTCTAAGGTGAGGAGAGGGGCTGCTGGGGGTTGTGTGGGGGAGTGAAATTTAAAATTGATTTGAAAATTCAGATTTGTTAGCTTGCTGGTTTCAAGGACTTCACAGCCACGGGGGTTAGAAACTTATAATTATCCTTTAGCCCAATAATTATGATTCTTATGTGATCACTTGCCACCAGTAGCTGAAACTTGGAAAGAAGCTCACAGAAATTCTAAGACAAGGAAATCATGAAGATTTGGGAATATTGCATTACACCCCTGAATATTTATCTCTTTGGAAGTGCTGGGGAGCTGCAGTTTCATGGATTTGACCTGGAGGGCCAGGTGAGCAAGGTGGCCGAGATGTTTGTGTACGTGGAGGAACCCCAAAGCAAGCTGTTTCATACTAAAATACGAACTACAACATCACACTGTGTGCTCAGATGTTGAGAGGTGGTGTTTTGGTTACCTGAGAAAAATCTTGTCAGCGGGGGAACCTGCAGTCGGATCAGCTGAAGATGGTCTGGTGTTCCTGCAGAGCTGGGGAACAGAGGCAGGCAGGGACATGCCAGTTAGTCAGCGCGATCCCAGTGTAATGCCTGGCAACCAGAGGCTGCCAAAAATCCCTCAGTTTTATTTTGTGCAAAGGAGGAGGGTTTCAAGTGTTGAAGCGCTGATTTGATTGAGAAGGAGATGCCTGGCACACTGGTTCTTTGCAGACTGCCGGGGGCAGGAAATGCCTGGACTGCACTTTCACCTTTTGCAGTCGTGGTTGTTTTCCTTCCTAATGAAACTGAAGCCGTCCAGGTCTACTCTGAGCTGTGGGGTCCAGCTTTGAGGAGTTTATTCCTTGTGGGTCTCTAATTTTGAGGAGAAAGGCCTGACATCTCTCTCCAGGGAGATACAGTGGAAAAGTCGTGTGCAAAACAAGGAGAAATAGATTTGTTTCTTTTGCCAGGTACTCAGTTGGTGTGCAAGCACTCCTTTCAGCATGGCTCTTTGCCGATGCTGAATCCATCCCTTGGAAGCCCGTTCCTGTGTTAACTTTTTGGGAAGACTTGCACATGGGTTTGGGCTTCTGCAGACAAGGAAGCCATGGTGAAAATGTGGTCAGTTCTCAAAATCATTAATCCAAGCCCTGCAAAGACTTAATTAGCTAAAAATCTAAGCGTTGGTGCCAGGGGTGTAATGAGTTTGTCTTAGGGCTCGTTGATAAAATTGTGTTAGAGTAGAGTGAGTTGGTGCAAGACAGGGAAAATCCCCGCGTGATGCAGGGTGGAGTGTTAAACCATCGGCGTCCTGGGACAGGCTTCGAGGAGGACGGTGTGTGAGGGGAGTAGGCAGGGGAAGAAACCTTGGAGGGGGCCAAAGGCATCAGCAGAAGGAGCCTGCCCGGCTGGACTGCCTGATCATCCTTGTGCCCTGGGCTGAGCACCACAAGGAGGAAGCTCTGACATGCGGAGGACCTGCCTTCCAGCCAGGCTGCTTCCTACACGGTCTCTGTAGGAACTTCTCTCTGCATATGTGAGCCCAGGGTGGAGAAGCTGGTTTGCAGTCATTCTCAGCCCTGCAGGGAGCCATGAACACTTAGGTTAGCTGTGCTTACAGCACGTTATTCCTTAGCTCTGCACTTACACAGCACCACTAAGCACCTGCTAATGCTCTGGAGGATTTTTAAGCAGGCATAGCTTGATTAAATACAAACTGAGCCAGAAATGCAAGGAAAATGTGGCTGTAGTCACACAAAATCTGCATGCCTGTAGCTACATGTGGGTAACCATAAGTGGGTGTTTTGTGTCCAAGCAAGCTCCTGGTGATAACGTCACATTTGCTACCTGTGATTGTCATTTTTGGAATTGGGTAGGGCAAACGCTCTCTCCAGGCATTAAACATTTCCTTACTGCTTTACAGGGATTAAACCAAAGCAAGGGATGTGTTTCTTGATCACAAGCAAGTCTATTTTTATCTTGTCCACATGGATTTAGAGCTGTGTGGGCAAGAGCAGAGCCACTTGCACTTGGGGAGCAATTTATAGAAGGAGCACAAGGGCAGTGAAACCCCTTTGGATTCTGCAAGGTGCTGATGAAATACCTCGCACGCACTCAGTTCCTGTTGGGATCTGCTCCCATAGCTGCTGTGTAAGTTGTTTCAAAATCCTACTGGCTTGGTTGAAGCTTCAGACTAGGTGTATGCAAAGGGCTGGTGGCCCAGTCTCATAGGGAAAGGGCTTGTTTCCCTGGAAATGCTCAGAAGCTGTGTTCAGCCCATCCCTGGGCTCTGCTGAGATGGCAGGTACTGGGCAGGCTGGTGCTGGGGAGGCTGGGGATGTTCCTCCCTGGAAAGAAGCCACCTGAATTGCGTGTGAGGGCCACGGCGAGAGCAGAGCATCGTTCTAAGTAAATTGTCAGCCGCCTTTCTGTGTGTCCTCCCCTCGCTCCCGCTTTCTCCTCACCGACATATCAGCGATGTTTATTAAGAGATGACAAGTCTATCAGGCCTCATAAGCAGCCTTTCAAAAGGAGGAGATCTTATATCCAGAGAGCATCATCAATCTTGTCTCTGCTCTGCTCTTCTGAGCAGCTGATAGCGAACGCGGCTCCATCCTCTTCCCCCCCTCCTTCCCACTCCTTCCCCTCGCCTCCCCTCCGCCAACCCTCTGCAGCACAGCAGGAGACAGCGGAAGAGAGGTTTGATTTGCATAAAGTCTTTCTGGTAAAGAGAGGGAAGAAGTGGAGAGAAACCCGGCAGCTCTTGAAACGCAGCCCCCGCTGCCGGGATAAGGTGTCGTCCAAGGGTGCACGGGAAAACGCACCCCGATCCGCTGCGCGGGCTGCCTGTAGCCAAGAGCTGCCTAATTCTGGGGGAATCCACACCCAGCAGGATCAGTGGATAAGTAGAGACTGGAAAATCCTCCCCTCTAGCTTAGGCTGGTGCCGTACCCGTGGGGGCGAGGTGCAGGAATGAGGCTGTGCTCCAGCTGTGCCCTCGTGAGCGTGTGCCACCGCTGCCCGAGGAAGGGCCCTGCAGAGCGGTTGTGGCGCATCTGCACAGCCCAACAATCTCTGCCGGCAGCTACGACTGTTAACTCGTGGCGTGGGCTGGGGGAAAGGGTGTCCCGTGCAGGGCAAATGGGGAGAGCAGATGTGCGGTCCTGTAGTATGGAAGAGGAAGGGGCAAACCCAGGAAATAATGTGCATGGGGCCAGAAATGCCATATCAGAGCAGGAATTCTCCATTTGTTTCTATTTTACACAATTCATCCTGTCTTATAAATTATTTTTTTTTCTCCACGTTTGACACCTGTGGTGAGCTGATGCATTGGAAAAAACAAGGTTACTTTTTCTCTTTGACCAAATAAATTTTCTATTTCTTTTTTCCCCCTCTGTTTTCCAGTTTCTCCTGCCCCCCCCTCCTTTTTTTTTAAATTCCCTTCCTCACTTTAACTTTTATCTAAAGACCTGAGTGTTTAGGACTACATTTTGTGTGCGGGTCCAGTCCTAGAAAATAATGATATGTTAAGAAAAGCCACTCAGTGCTTCTTTGCAAAGAAGGCAAAGTTTACATCTCTGTGGAAAAGACGTGGGTTTACTTTTGGGAGCTTGTTAGGTAGCAGAGCAGTGAGCTTGCTTAACACAGATTTTTGTTCCCCTGTGTTTCCATCTGGGGGGGGAGTGAGGTTTAGCCCACGGTGTCTCTGAGCTCTGCATGTCCTCAGCTCCCTGCTTCCAATTGCAGGAGGTAGCTACAAAATCACCTTTATCAAATGTATATAATCCCACAACCAAGGATTTAGACTATCAGGGCTTGCAAGTGTGGGACAAATGTTGACACATCGTGGTTAAAAATGTTGCTAAAACCTGCGTATCTGCTGTACTTTCTTTTTTTAAATGAAAACCTGTAGACAGTGCTCTAGATATAATCAGGATGCACCTCACCAAGTTTTGCCCAGATAGACAGTTTCTGTCTAAAGATCTGTCAGAAAAGCTGGCGATTTCAAAGAGTTCCCATTAAAACTTTATGATGAGAAATGGAACAGAAACCTCACAGAGCAGTCAAAGCATTAAAACTAACCCTGTGTGAAATTTCCCACCCATCCCTCTGGGAGGACGGCTACTTCTAAAGGAGAAGGCAGGAGTTTATGCCCCATTTTAAGACTCCTCAAACACAGCCCCCACCAGAACGGGAGGCAGAAGCTGCCTGCGTTAACGGTTCCTTGTGGGCCACACGGGGGAGAGAAATACAAGTCTTTCTTGAAGGCATTTGCAGTCTGATCTTGCTCCCTGGAGCTCGATGGGAAATCTGTTGGTGTGTTCAGTGTGATGAGACTGGGGGTGTGGAGGGGCTGTGGCTTGGTGTCACCCCACACCTACCTGTGCGTTGGTGCTCGGACCCCAAGCTGCTGAACGAAGTTGGCTTGTTTTGGAAAAATGGCTGAGATAAAGGATAGGGAAGGGGAGGAGAGGAGGCAGAAAGTGGCTCTCAACTGAAAAAAAGGCCTGTTAGAAAGGAAAAGTTGCCATGTTAATTCTTCAGGTTTGAAGGGGTGGCAGGAGTTGCACCAAGATCCGTTTGATTCGTTCCATTGATTCTGATGGCTCCAGCACTGGGTGTCTTAGTGGGAGGTGAAGGAAACTGTAGAGCAGATGGCTGTGAGGGGTGACTTATTCCCATTCTTCTCTGCCTTTCAAAGATCATTCAAAGCTCAAGAGTTTATGTCCTTTCCAAAATTCTCTAGCATCATCATAGAATCAGTAAATGGTTTGGGTTGGAAGGGACCTTAAAGCCCATCCAGTCCCAACCCCCCTGCCACGGGCAGGGACACCTCCCACCAGACCAGGCTGCTCAAGACCCCATCCAACCTGGCCTTGAGCACTGAGGAGACATTCACAGCTTCCTTGGGCAATTTGTGCCAGGGCCTCCCCACCCTCACTGTCAATATTTTCTTCCTAATGTCCAATCTACATCTCCCCCTTTCCAATTTAAAGCCATTCCCCCTTGTCCTGTCACTCCAGGCCCTTGGAAAAAGTCCCTCCCCAGCTTTTCTGGCGCCCCTTCAGGTGCTGGAAGGGCACAATAAGTTCTCCTGTTCTCTTCTCCAGGCTGAACAACCTCAGCTCTCTCAGCCTTTGCTCACAGCAGAGGGGCTCCAGCCCTTGGATCATCTTCGTGGCCTCCTCTGGACCCACTCCAACAGTTCCATATCCTTCTTATGGTGGGCATTCCAGAACTGGACACAGGACTCCAGTCAAGAGTGTGGGATAAGAGGGGCAGAATCCCCTCCCTCGCCCTGCTGGCCATGCTGATTTGGATGCAGCCCAAGACACGGTTGGTTTCTGGGCTGTGAGTGCACATCACCAGCTCATGTTGAGCTTCTCATCAAGCAGCACTCCAAGTCCTTTTCCTCAGGACTGCTCTCAATCACTTCGATCCCCATCCTGTATTGTTACTGGGGTTTGTCCTGACCCAGGTGTAGGACTTAACACTTGGCCTTGTCGAACCTCATGAGGTTCCCACAGCCCCACTTCTCCAGCCTGTCCAGGTCCCTCAGGATGACATCCCGTCCTTCTGGTGTGACAACTGGCCCATTCAGCTTGGTGTCAAGCAAACTTGCTGAGTTTTACAATTAGGTGTCATTACTCCTGCCGCTCACAATATACCAAATTACCCTTTCACAGTTCCTTGCTGTCCTCTTCCTTGGGAGCTGAGCAGCCCAACACGTCTTTCCTCTGTCTCGCTCTGCCCTGCCTCTCTGGATCCAAGGGCAGGCAGTGCCAGCACCGCAGGTCAAGGTTTGCTTGCTGTGCTAGGCAGACAACAACTGATGCCACAGGTTTTGTTCTTGTGAGGTCTGTGTTTTCCCAAAGGAAGCTGCTCGTTAATAGTGGACCTTCTGGAGGCAAAGGTGCTCATTCTTGGCTTTGTGGCAAGAGCTACACTTGCTGGAGCCTTGCAGCATCATTTCACTGAGAGGTGTCCTGCATCCCATGGCTGGTCACTCCGTTGTGGCTCCCAAAAGGGCAGGCATCACTGAGGGAAATTTTCCGTTGCAAGTTCTCCATCACCGTTGAACCTCTGTTTTGGTGTTCAAGTGGTTTGACGTGCTTCGTGTCTCTTCCTCTGGACTAAAGGAGCACAGGGCTTTTCTGACAGTCGTGCAGGACGTGGCCGTTTATGTGTCTCTCGCTGCTCCTTTACTGTTCAGGACATTTACGTCCCTGGGCCAGACCCACGCTGGGAAGGGGCTGGGGTGGCTGGAACAGATCACCTTTTGCTCTCTGGGTCTGTAGCTCATGTCCAGTTTCTCTGGCAAACGGGCTCGGTGGCTCAGCCCCCCTTGGACAGCAATCCCTGACGGGGCGTTCGCAGCCTCCCTGCGCAGGCACAGCTGGGGAGATGGGCAGCAGCAGCTTGGGAAACGGAGCTGGAATTACCATCCTGTCCCCTGGGGTTGGCAGGTTGGCAAAGGTCACTGCCAGAAGAGGCTGTTAGAGAAGCATGTGGAGAGGAGAGCCCCGTCCCCTGGGAAGTACCACTGCTGCAGGAGCTGAACAGCTTTAGAAGCTGAACAGCTTTAGAAGCTTCACTCCCAGCTACTCTATGGAATTTTACAGTTTTTGTCTTACTGCCATTAATGAGGAAGGAGTGAGAGTTTGCTCCATCACTTTCTGTTCGCTCTAAAACACACATTGACTCAGGAGAAAGCTCTTTCCAATGTTGGAAATGCCAAAGCGATGAGAAAGCCAACTTTGTGTCTGACTTTTGCTCAGTCTCTGATGTTTGAGCACAACGCTGGGGCTCTGGCTTCAAACACAAGTTGTGCTATGGCCAATGGACCCTGCAGCCGTTAATGAGCTCGCGGGAGCACGCACCTCTCCTCCAAAATGCCGTGACTCACATCTGACCATGCAGAGGAGCAGCTGCAGCCTCCAGGAGAGCCCGTAATGAGGCCAGGTTCTCCAGCACGGGGCCTGCTTTCTGTCAGCTCTTGGAGGAGGCTGCAGGTAATTACCTTTCCTGTCTGCTCCTCTCCACTGCCGCCTTCGCTTCAGGTTCAAACGCTCGCTGACAGGGAGAAGGCTTTTCAGATACTTAATTTAAAATTCTGATGGCATGTTGTCAGGTCAACATGTTGCAACATGGGAAGAGACTTTACATCATAAGGACTCCAGTGTCACTCTTGGCTCCGCTGCTCCTCTGGCACATTTCTACCTGTTTGAAGGGTGCATGGTGGGTGGATTTCTGGCTGCCTTTGGGTCTCCCTGCTGTAGAGTTTTAGATGCGCATTGCCTCTTCTCTCCAGACATTTGAGGTCTGCTCTTAACCTTCTCGATCTGGTCTCATGTTGGGGATCAAGCAGCTTGCTTGAGTTTATCTTTCTGTACTGGGCTGGATGAGTTGGAAAGGGCAGGGGTGTGGAAGAAAGAAGGCTGAGAGGAAAGGAATCCAGCCTAGAGATTGTTATAAATTGCTGTAACGCTTCTTTTACCTTACGTTAGCACCTTTACAGTCTGGAAAACTTTTCATTGAGAGTTGAATATGATATTTTGTCAGGATTTTTTGTGTGGACAAGCTTGGTTTTGATTATAATCTGAGCTTTAGTTGGTCTCTGTCTACAGCTTGTGCTTCCAGAGTTGGTTAATGCACCTTTTGTTGTGCAATGTTGTGCAATCAAGGGTGAAGAGCATTACCCGGGCATCAGAGAGAAGGAGCCTGGTGCTGATCCCTCCACCTGCCTTTGGTGGGACTGGGAAAAGACACTTTCCCCTCTAAACTGTGTCTTGCTCTCCTCAAGGCAGCTCGATTGCCTGGGTGTTTGGCGCATCCTTGCTGGAAACAAGCCTAATCAAACAGTAGGGTCTGGTCTTCTGTACCAAGAGGGATTTTTTTCTCTTCTGTACTGATGCACTAAGGACCTTTCTTTGGGACAACTGTGTCTTGTGTCCTTTATTCTGGACAGGGAGCGGTTCCTGGCTGTCCCAGTGTGACCTGAGCTGAGCCATTGGTAAAGGAATGGCACAGATCTTCTGCAGCAAAGAAAGAGTGTAAATGTATGCAGAAATGGCTGAAACATTAATATTTGAAGCTGGGGGGAGGCAGAATGGATCTGTGGTGCCCATGAGCCAAGTGTAAGTGGGAGAAAAAGGGAGGAAGAGGTGGGGAAAGGAGAGTGCCAGCCTTTGCATGCCTGTGTGCAAAGGTTCCTCTTCAGTCTCAGTGTTTTACCTTGCCTGGTGCCTGGCACCTTCCCTGCCCCTACACGGTGCGCGGGGCACGTGCTGCTGCGTCTGCCTGTCCGTGACTCGGGGGGTCTGGGTGGAAGCCAGGGGTGAGACAGGGCTGCACTGGAGCCAGGCAGGCGAGGCCAGCAAAACTCTCTCTGGCAGTAACTCTCCCTCTGGGTTGTTCAGCTTAGAGAAGAGGAGGCTGAGGGGAGACATCATCCCTGTCTGCAACTGCCTGAAAGGAGGCTGTGACGGGGTGGGGGCTGGGCTCTGCTCACAGGTGACAGCGATGGGACGAGAGGAAATGGCCACAAGTTGCTCCAGGGGAGGTTTAGACTGGACATTGGGGAGAATTTCTTCCCTGAAAGGGTGGTCAGGGATTGGCACAGCTGCCCAGGGAGGGGGTGAAGTCACCATCCCTGGAGGGGTTTAGAAGACAAATGGATGAGTTCCTTAGGGACAGGGTTTAGTGGGGAGACAGGCACGGTTGGACTCGATGATCTCAGAGGTCTCTTCCAACCTTAGGATTCTATGATTCCATGATTCTCTCTCTACACTCTCCTGGATTTGGGGCTGTGCTTAGGAATGGGAGTAGGGTGATGTCTGTGTCTGTAGCGAAGCGATGCTGAAACCTGCTATGGAGGAGCATTTCAGTTGTAAATCAAATGGCTGGGGTTTGGGGGTCGGTATTTGGGTTTGTTAGGGGGTTGGAATTTTTTTCCCTGCTTGCTTTCCTCCGGAATTGTTATCCTTTCAGCCAGGAGGTGGCTCTGGAGCACGCTGTGGAGCTGGGCACAGCTCAGCGTGCAGTAGCCAAAGCACCAGTTCGCAATGAAAGGCAGATGGCCTTTCTTCTAGCTTCCAGACGGGATGCGTGCGTGTCCTCTGACACACATATGCAGAGGGAGCTTCAGTGCATTTCCAAATGCTTCTGACACTCTGTGCTCTGATGCAATGTTTAGGAAGTGGGGAACATGCTTCTGGTGCTGGTAACAGAAGCTTGGCTCAGACTGTCCTTTGGGAGTGGGGATGACTCCAGACACAGTGTCGTACCAGATGTAGGCTTGTTCTCAGAGCTCCAGACCTGCAGAGAAAGCTGTTGTGCGAGGCAGCCGTTCTGAGCTGTGTAAAAGAGGAGCTGTATTTGTGTTTGCCACGGTCTCCAGGGAGGATGTAGGACATGAGGGGCAAGGCAGGGAGAGCTGTGTCAGAAGAAGCGTGGAGGAGTGTAGCTGCTGTCTAGGGAGGTACCAGCATCCTAGGCTTTGGGGTCTGAGCCAAAATTTATGCCTGGGACACATGGTGCTGCCCAGTCTAAACGACTGGCTGTCGTTCTTGGGCAGCGCCACGCAGAGGGACACCTGACAAATGGAAAAGTCTCGGCCTCAGTCCTCTTGTGTGAAGAGAACAAGATCACAGTAGCCCAGGGCTCTCCTCGTGGCTGATGCTTTGGGGTGCCCTGGAATAAGGGAGTCCCTGCTCTTCTACTGATGCTGTCGTATGGAATCCAGTGATCTCTGTGCCGAGGGCTGTTGCCTGGGGAGAATTTGGCAAAACAAATCCACAAACCCCACCAAACACAGTTCTTGATACATGCACCAAGACGGGCCACCCTCGGGTGTGCTGCTGCAAGAAATTTCGAGAAGTTAGCCCTGGAAATCTGATTGACTCTGCTTTCATCAGCCCTAGGAACTCAGACAGGAGTTAGCGGGACTTTTGATTGTGAAAACTGGAATTCATACTTTGAGGAGCAAGACAGATGATGAAAGTCAAGCAGGTCAGGGCTCCATAAAGGATATTTGAGGCGGTTTCAGAGAAGAAACATGCCTAGAGCTCACCTGGGCCAGAGCAGAGGTGTGTTCACTTCAGTTTGTTTCACGGAAGCACCACCTGGGTTCCATTTGGAAAGTCAGAAGATCAGAGACCCTGGTGCTGGTGCAGTTTCCCTCATGCAATGGGGAGAGAGCACTATTAGGTGAGAAGCTCTACCTCATGACAAAAGGGAGAAACACATCGTGAGGGACATGGAAAGACCAGAAGGAAGCATGGCAGCTTGAGACTGAGGTGTGCTGCAACAGCTGAGCTTTCAAGGATTTTGAAGTCTCCCCTTCCAAAACCTTTTTATGATGCACAAATGTCAAGGCAAATCTTGGTACTTGCGTACACAGAAAGCAAAACCTCCCGACCTTGTGCTTGGTTGAGTGGGAAGAGATGGGAGACTTTAGGGACACGTCCCTGACACTCACTTGGCGCAGTGGCTGTCCCACCCCCCCCAGGGTCTGACCAACCCATGTGTCCCTAAGTGTGGCAGTCCGTGGCTCTTGGCGTGCTGCAGCCTTGGCTTACGTGTGAGATGTGGTTGGTGCTTTGTCCTTGGTGCTCTGAAGTCCTTATCTCCTGTGACAATGGTACTGGGTCAGGACAGTGCCTTGGGGGAGCTGCCTTTGCTGGCGGAACAGTTGCTTGTTCAGATGGGGACAAGTTGTGCTCAGCATCGCTGTCAGCTAATTGTGGGGAACCCTGTGGTGTGGCATCCATGTCCTTATTCCCAGCTGCAATGTCAGGCTGCTGCAATTAGTGGCTGATTTGTGTGTGCGCCCTGGTCATGGGAATGGCCAGAAGTCACTGGGGCTGCGTTAGGTGGCTGTGTCACCAACGAAGCACAACGTGATCCCTCGGGCAAGGCATACGAGTTTGCCTAGACTTCTGCAGGCTGAAGAGACAACCTGTAGCAAGCAGAGGAGGGCAGAGCGTGCTCACTTAAACCACACTCTTACAGAAATACATAAACCCAGCGCTGTTACTGAGGCAATGGGAGCCTTGCACGCTGGTTCAGGGTTTGTCATAATGCGCACGGAGACCACCCTGCCCAGGAGAAGGTCTAACCAAGCTTTGCCTCTTTATCTCCAGTGGCCCAGCTGTGCTGTTGGTGATGCAAGGCCAGACATTTGATCCCCTTTCCAATGTCTGGGATTAATGGGGAGCCTTGCGCTGATTTTTTGAGCCTGGCAATAAGTTCAAAATGATTTGGCCGTTGACCTGCAGAATGCTGTGGCAGGACTGAGGGCTGCAGTCGAACCTCAGCCTTCTCTGCTGCTCGCCCATCTGCAGCCAGTCTGGTTTGGCTGGGAGCCAGGACCTGCAAATGGGCCCTGCTGCGAGCTACTGATTGTTTGCTCTTCATATCCTATTTACGGAGGTGAAAGTTGAAGGAAGAGTAAGGGCTTTAATTCACCCCTAGAGTCTCTGCTGTCTACTGATTTGTGCCTTGCCAGTGCTGCGCAGAGTGGAGGAGGAGGGCTGTTTCAGCATTGCTGGTCCTCCTAGTCTTCAGTCTGGGAGGAGACTTTTCTGAGGACAGACCCCAACCCCCTGCTTGCTGAGGCCCTTGCTTGCTAAGTGGCTTTGACCTAGAAGTATAGTTGGTTTGTGCTTCATTGAGGTCTACAGGGTGAGACCTACCTCTGCAATCTGACATGAGTTGCAGGTATTGAACTGAAAAATTCAAACGTGTTGCCATATTTCAAAATATGCAGTGCAGCCTGTCTGATCTCTGCTTGGCTATGGCTTCTTTTGGAGGTCGAGAGAAAGAGAAGAGATTCCTCAGGCTCCGTATGAGGCCCAACCGTAATTCAGCCTGAGCTGCTGGACGCAGGGTCCATTGTGGGCTGTTGGAGGCATACGTGCTCTGCTAGGGTTAAATGCTTACATGAAATCAATAGAAGTTTTATTGCCACCACGTGATTTCAGCTGGAACTCTGCCACCCGTAATAGAAACTGTGTTAGGTCTCCCCCCTCCAACTGCAGGACAGATATATTAGTCTAGACAACTGAAAAATAGTGGTATATTGGGAGGCTGCGTTTTCATTATGTAAATGGAGCTCTACAGGAGGATTAATTGATTATTCAGTTACTGTGGATCTGTCTTGGATGTCCTGGCAAGATGAGAGAACCTGATGGAAGCTCTCCAGTGATGCTATATTGTAGTACAATGGAGTCCTGGAGCACCCTCTGCTCCCCTCCAAACAGCGCCCAGCATGGACTTGTTGCTCTCCCTACGAGGGGTCTTGCTTCCCCCAGCGGCTTAGATGTCATTGTGCTTTATGACTGGTGTTTACATCCTGGTACACACAACAAAGACTTGCAAGGGATAGCCAGAAACAACCTATTTCAGCCTACAGCTGTGCTGTTTGGAGGGACTCACCTGTTGACTAGGTCTCGCTGGTGGCAGCTGGAGAGCAACCAGAGAGCTCATGAGGAAATGCATTGCTGCCAGTGCTGGGAGCTGTATGAGATAAATCCACTTTCAGGGGTTTTTTCTAGCTGAAAAGCAAGTGTAATGGGTTGCCTTGGCCTCAGCCCAGCAGGTGAACGATGCTGAAACAGAGGGGTGATAATTTGAAAAGATCAACTGGGGGAAGGAGGGCACCGTGATGGGGACAGACCTGAAGATGGGGCAGCCTGAGAGCTCTTAAGAGGAGATCTAGTGGACAGTGTGACACTCCGAGTGGAGGCAGTACCATCCGGGCATCGAGGTCAGTGGCCACAGCTGGCTGTTTTGGAGCAGAGATCAACCACTACTGAGATCAGAACAGCAGAGATCAGAACAGCTACTGAGAGAATGGAGCTGCTGTTCATAGAATCACAGAATCCTAAGGTTGGAAGAGACCTCTGAGATCATCAAGTCCGACCGTGCCTTGTCTCCCCACTAAACCCTGTCCCTAAGAAACTCATCCACCTGTCTTAAACACTTCCAGGGATGGCGACTCCACCCCCTCCCTGGGCAGCTGTGCCAATCCCTGACCACCCTTTCAGGGAAGAAATTCTCCCCCATGTCCAGTCTGAACCTCCCCTGGTGCAACTTGTGGCCATTTCCTCTCGTCCCATCGCTGTCACCTGTGAGCAGAGCCCAGCCCCCACCCCGTCACAGCCTCCTTTCAGGCAGTTGCAGACAGGGATGAGGTCTCCCCTCAGCCTCCTCTTCTCCAGGGTAAACACCCCCAGGTCCCTCAGTCTCTCCTCACAGGACTTGTTCTCCAGCCCCTCCCCAGCCTCGTTGCCTTCTCTGGACGCGCTCCAGCCCCTCAGTGTCCTTCTCGTAGTTCTGCTCTCCTTCCTATGTTGCATCCGTACACGGCATTTTGAGGCAAAGGAAAGGACAGTTTTCTGTGTGCCCGGCTGCACCAGGCAGGTGTCCAGCTGGGCATCGCGCAGCAGCAGCTCTTCTCTCTCCCTGCTGCCCTGAGGGACAGAGTCTGTAGGTGAGAAGGGCGTGCTGGCTGGGGCTAAAGCAGAATGTTTTCCTCTGGCTTTTCAGCCTGACGGTCGTCACCAAGGTACTGGGCTGTTGGTGTGCAGAGAGGCCACTGCTCACACCTCTTCCTATGTGAATCAAGGTCGTCCCAGAGGTGATGGCGAAGAGGGGGTCTGTTTACTGGCAGGTGCAGACAGGACAGGTGACCCAGCCTGGCCAGTGGGGTGTTCCGTGCCATACAGCTCATGTTCGGGGTAAGAGCTGAGAGATCACGAGGCTCACTCTCCCTCTTCTTCAATGTTTGATGTTCAGGGAGGACTTCACCTGCCTGTCTGTCTCTGAATGCATCCGTGGATTCCTGAATCCAGGTCCCGCCTGTCTCAGAGTCCAGTCCAGGACCTTCCCTGTGCTTGGCTGATGTGTGGTGACTGGGAGATGGAACTGGTTTTTGTATGCTTGTATATATTTAATTATTTTTTTATTAATAGTGTTATCTTCCTTTTATTATTATTGTTGCATTAAAGCAGTATTGGTTTTCAAACCACAAGTCTGTCTCATTTCCCTTTCCCCTTTCCTGTGGGGGTGGAATTGGGATGGAAAGCTGCCCAGATTTAGTGACTGACCTGCCCGGGGGGGGGGGTGGGCTAATCCAGGACACAGGGCTACTGCACCGTTATAACTAGATACGTCCCTTCTGGCAAGGGTAACACATCAGAGCAGAGAGTATTTTCTGAATCAGAAATACCTGTAGAGCCCTCCAAAGTGGTGGGAAATAGATCTGCACAGTCTGTTGGACTCTGGTTGCTGGAGGAAGAAAGGGCGGCTGTGGCGAGATGGATGCTCTCGCTTTCCGCTGTCCAGCTGCATGGGATGTAATTGCTTTATCATTCTCTGTTCTTCCAAAACCATTTCGATATTGCTGCCCAGATGAAATTTTGTGAAGAACATTTTAAAATAAATCTTAGCCTTTGGCCTGAAATTCATCACCTGTGGGAAGTTTTACAAACAGTCCTGACATTTGGAGACTGGGTGTGGAGAAGCTGTGATATTGGACAAATGGAAATTTAGATCCTGTTTCTTATGAGTAAGCGCAGATACCGGAACTGAGGGCAATGTATCCCCAGATTTGGGGTGGGGGGAACAACTCTTAGGGTGTTGGAAAGATTCTAGTGTGGAAAGTAGAGAGTTTTCAGGAAAGCCTGCTTATGCTGGTGATAGGGGAAAAGTTGCCTCAATTTCCAAATCTGTAAAATGGAGGTAGAAAAAATATTAAGCTATCCATTAAATGTAACAGACTCTCCCAGGAAGCATGCAGAGTGTCTTGTGATCCGGCTGAGAATAGGGCAAGAAATGTTCTGAAAACCAAAGTAAGGACCACAAGTGATGAGATCCTCATTTTTCTATGAGAAGACAATAACCTATGGTCACCCCCCTCCTCCGCGTGGGTGACAGAATTGCATTGGGCTGCTGTCATAATAGATACAAGATGGCTTTTTATAGGCATGTCTTGAAGTTGTGAAGCCAGCAGAGGAGACGGGAGAGATCCTTTACTAATTGTTAGACCAGCAGGTGCTTAAGCTGCCACTAAGGTTGCAATTTATATCATTTATTTCATCTATACGTGGCCAGGCTTTGTTCAGTGTGGCCGTGTCAAGGCAGTTCAGCACACGCTCTGGGTGGCTGTCGTGTCTTGTGCACCGCTAGGTGTCTTTGCTCTTTTTTTGAAGTCACCAACTACTGGCAATTTAAGTGCAGCACAAAACTTTGCAGACGTGAGGCTTGTTTGCAAGACAGAGATGTATTTCCACATCTTGTCTCATGGATTCCCGAACAAAGATGTTTACAGGAAAAAAAAAAAGAAAGCACTAATGCTATAGTAGGAGGGGGGAAGCATAATGTATTCCTCAAATGTTTGTATGTCAGCAAAATGCCTGCAAACCATTCAATAGATTAATTCTGTAGCTGGCCTAAAAGGAATGGATTTCTAGCCATAACTGAGATTGGGGAAAATTGATTTCCATGTTCTTGTTGACTGAATAAGATAAAAACAACTGCCTTGGCACTCATTACTGGGCCAAGAATTCAGATCCGTGCTGCTGGGCTGCAGAGTCGGGTTGAATACAAGAGCCAGTCCGGCCCGATGACTGATGAAAAGGGGCTTCCCATTGCGGAACTGCGACTTCAGCAGAGCACAGCAGCTAAAATACCTGGTAGCTTTGTATGGATGTACGGTTGGGTGCTTTGGTCTTTCAGCCAGAACTATAAAGGCATTTCTGGTAATAAAAAAATGTGAGCATGGGGAGAGGACCTTGGCTAATCTTTTACATCACAGAGCTGCTGCTAGAGATGATGCATGCCTTGCCACCTGGAGCCTGGCTGTTAATTTTAGCTCTTGAACAATGTCTTAAACTCTTTGGGATAACTACTGCTTTTTGGCACTTAATGGTCCATCACGACCAGCTTTGGAAGAGGGGAAAAGTAGTGGTTGGTTGGTTGGTTGGTCTGTGTTATTGGTGAAAGTGCTAGAATGCATCCCATCCAGTGGATTTTTGTTTCCTCTAGCTCTACATAAACAAATTCCACTTCAAAGGGCAATTCAGAAAATATTTAAAATCTGTTCAGGTTTCAGGGAGGATATTTGCTAGTTTTGCTGTTAAGCAGCTCTTAGCGAGGGGAATAATGAGCTTATGCCATGTCTGGGTTGGAAATGCTCATTGTTTTCTCTGCCTCTGACAAAAGATGAGTGAAAATACTGACTAGGAGAGGAGCTGACATGTGCAGGTTTGACAGCTGTGGCACCCTCTCCAGAACCATTCGTGTTCCACATATGTGGGGAGTCACCAGCTGTGCTGGCCTGGTCTTTCCCAGGTTCTTCCAGGCTGGATGGGCTGCATCTTCCTGCTGGGGAGCTGTGAAGGAGAGCTGACCTCCAGCTCAGGCAGAGACGTGGGCAGCGGTGGTGCCTGGATGGTTCTGGCTCAGAGAGATGCAGCTGGTACCATCGCATGAAGAAACTCCTGTAGTCAGTAACAGCGCAAAGCCCTGCAGTGCAAGAGGTGCCACTTTGCTTATTTGTGGTAACAAAAGAGAAGCTGCAACAAGCAGGATCTTTTCAGTTAAGCCAAATATCCGGTGCATCAATTCTGCTTGATCAGTCTCCAAACATGACCAGGGAGTAGGACAATGTGTTCAGCTTGGCCTAATTCTTTTCCCCAGTTTGGTCTTGGTTTTAGTACAGTTGGAACAGTCTATAAAAATCAACACAACCGTGTCTACAAACGCTTGGGACCGAGGGAGGTCTTCTCCGCTTTGTTATCACGCCATTCCAGGAGCTTCCTTTCCCTTGGGGCTGGTTCCCCTTGGAGCACACTCACGCAGGAAGGAAACACAACACAACACAAACTCGATCTGAGGTCCTGTAAATCCAAATAAATGTCTCTCGGATCCTCAGTCTCTTGTATTGTGGCTTAGACCCATGTGAAATGGTAAATTCCTGTCCTAAAATTCCTCAGGCAAACTGGGAATCGTGGCAGGTTTTGAGTGACTGCAAACAGATCACTTGATAACTCTCAGTTTTATTGACATAACTCTAAAAATACACTGCAAAGTGTAAATAATCAATGTGTAGTATCTGCACTGGAGCAGGTAAACACTGCCTGATGTTGTCTGATATTTCACTGGCAAGGTGTCCTCAGCGATGCTCCAGCAGAATAATTTTCCAAACGAGTGACTTGTGTGACAGGTGGATGTGCTGAGCTAATGCAGCCGGGCACAGAGCTGGTTCTCGGAGAGGAGGCGTGTGGGGCCAGCAAAGCTCTTTGCTGGAGACAGCAGCAAGCAGACCACTGCGGGTCCCCTCCTGCCGGCTCTCGGCGGCTCTGCGAGGAGGTGAGAGAAAGCGCCTGGCAAGCTCGCCCTGGGCTTGCTGACACGGGTGTGTTGCTAAAAGCTTTTTTCCTGTGTGGTGTGGATGTATCAGCTTCTGAGGCTGAATGACACACTGATTAATAATTCATGCCGGCAGTATTGACTGTTGGGAGCTAATCTGAAGATGCCTCAGTGAAAGCCGTTAGTATGTTTGCCCTGGGTGAAGATGTCTTCGTGCCCAGGTGCTGGGGTTATGCAGTAAAACCAGTCTCCTGATAGCAAGGTGGGTGCTGGTGTGCAGCCAAATCCTTTCCAGGCTCGCAATTCATAGAATCCTAAGGTTGGAAGAGACCTCTGAGATCATCAAGTCCAACCATTCCTGTCTCCCCACTAAACCCTGTCCCTAAGGAACTCATCCACCTGTCTTTAAAACACCTCCAGGGATGGGGACTGCACCCCCTCCCTGGGCAGCCTGGAGACAGCAGCCAAGACTCTGTTCCTTGTTACCTAAAGCATGCACCGACTCTTCTGTGTTCTGGGGTGTCTCAAGGTGGTTGGAGACTCAAAGACGGGCTTTTACCACGTTTCATAACTTGCACATGGACTCTGGTGCCTGCTGTCCCAAAGGTGCTGGGGTTTGAAAGCCTTCTGTGACAGGATGGCCTCTGGGTCAGCTCCAGAGTGGCTGCTCTGGCACATCACTGCATGCAGCCCAGGGTGGCTGCAAGGCAGGAAAGCATTCACAGGCTGCACTTGGCTGGCCAAGGGCCCAGAGGGACCTGGGGAACCTGGTGAGCAACACAGTCCTGGAACTGAGAAACCACAGTTTGCATAGACGTGGACTTTAAAGGGATGAATGACTTCACAGTATCAGAGTATCATAAGTTTGGAAAAGACCTTTGAGATCATCGAGTCCAACCTATGACCCAACACCTACACCTACTCCTACTTGTCAACTACACCCTGGCACTAAGTGCCTCATTCAATCTCCCCTTAAACACCTCCAGGGATGGTGACTCCACCACCTCCCCGGTCAGCACATTCCAATGGCCAATCACCCTCTCAGTGAAGAACTTCTTCCTAATGTCAAGCCTAAAGACTTGTTGAGACTTGGAATGCTGCTCTGATCCTGGGTGGAGGGTGCTGCCCTCATGCCACGTGCCGTACCTGGCTGGCAGAGGTCTTCCTTCCTTGACCTTGTTGAGACAACAGAAACTCTGTGAAGCTTTCCTGGGGCCGGGGACACCCTAGGGCTGTACAAGAGCCTGCAGTGTCTGTGTTCATGGGCAGCAGGACTAGGAAAACTACTCTTAGCTAAAGCAGTCACAGAGCCCCACCAAGATCTGCCTTTCCTCTCCCCTTGTCCTGGTGCACAGTGCAAGGCTGCACTGACTTTTCCAAATAAGATGTAAACCTGAGCTGATGGGCTTTTGCAAGCAAAGCTCTGTTAACAAGAGCAGGAATATTAACCTTGGATCCCTGCCCAAATTGAAATGGATATAATCTCTAAATGGCTCATACTAAAATGAAATCCGCTTACAAGGGAATGTTTGTTCCTCACTCTCCTGCAGCGCTGATGTGTTGAGCACTGAGGGGACAGCAAGTTGTGAGTGGGCGGAATTTGTGTTGAATGTGGTAGGGACCAAACCAGCCCTTTCTCCTTTCTGGGTGGACATTGTTCTGTCTTCAAGAATATTTGACAAAATGAGCTGGAATCAAGCAAAAAGCACCCCCCAAACCAGACCAGATCCTGATTAAGTCTCTGTTTTGGTGGACTCTGGATTAGTTCTGAGCTGTGCTGTCCTTCATGGAAATACGTTACGCTTGACTCTGAGATGCCACAGTCCCTGCGCCAGGGTTGTGCTGTCATCCAGCTCTGGGTGACGGAGAGAGCTCGGGGCTGGAATAAGACTCTTGGCTCAGAGAGAGTGTTCCTCCATCCACCCTGGTCTGGGGGCTGTGGTTCAAAGGAGCACTGGGAACTACTGGCCATGAGTGCGCCAGGAGCCTGGGGAAGGGCAGTGCCTCACTGGGTTTTATTGCCTGCCTGGCAGCAGGGCCAGGTCACTCTGTCACCCAGGAGGTGTGTGGTGGCATAGTTTGGAGATGCAGTGTGTGCTTCACCATGCCTTTATGTCTGCGTAATGGACAGTCTCTACCCGTGTGCCACAGCTGCATACGGACTGTGGCCATGTGAAAAGGAGCCCCAGGGTTGCCATGGCAGGTGTCAGCTACCACTCTGATGCAGGTGAAGGGGTACCCGTCCCTCTGTCTCCCTGAGTGTCCTGATAAGGACCTGTAACAGGGGTGAAAAGCACAAAGTGGGCACTGGGGAAGGAGCTGAAGTCTCACTGCCATGGTCACTGTCAGACTATGATGGTCCCAGGAGTCAGGACAACAGGCATTTCTGTGCCACAGTGCAGCAGGATTGGGGTGCTGAACACAGCATTGTGCTAGAAAACACATCCATATATATGTGTGTAATGAGATGGAATAAGCTGGATGTCTGAAATAGCAGCGCAAGCACTCGCTGCTGGGCTCAGAGGGGCTACGTGTGCTTGATGCTGGGAGATGCGCTGTAGCAGTGCAGGATCTCGACGTGCCTTGGTCACCCAACAGAGCTGGACCAAGTTCCGGGCAGATATTTGCAGCTTCAGCTTCACCAAATGCTTGCTCTGGCTAATGCAAATTTTGCTTTGGAGATGCTGAGAGATTTTTCTCCCCCCTCTTTAAAAGAGCATATGTTCTCACTACTAACAAGCAGGTTTGCAAAGAGTCTATTTTTAAGATGATTACAGGGTATCAGTAGCTGTTCCAGTGTCAACTGTCGGTTTTGTTTCCTTGTCGGCAGTAAACTGTTGGCAGGTTTGTGCACCAGAGGTTTACTCCTTCCCAGCTGTAATTGCACAGCACAGAAATTATCACTTGCTCTGTGCGTGCCTCTGCTGGTTTCTCCCTCTGAGCCTGCTGTTCACAAGCAGCTCCTCCAAGCGCGTTCTACCCGGTGAAGAGCCGGGTCGTGGCATCTCCTGCTGGCAAGAGGCAAGGCCTGGGTAGCTCTAAACAGCAGAGACGGGATGCAACGTGGCGTTGCCAACATGTGTAATTGATACTGGTGCATCCCACTTTCATGCACTGAGAACCCAGAACCCAGTCCCTTTCCCAGTAAACCAAATGCAGAGATGGGGGTTTACCAGCAGTTTTTTATATGAAATTACCCCTACAGCCCCGGCTGGGACCTGCAGGGCGTGAGCACAGGTGATCTGGTGGTTGGGTCTCTGGAGAGCTGGTGCTCTTCAGCTCGTGCACGTGTCTGGCACATAGCTCAGCCTCCCTGTGCCTTGGATCCCTGTTCGGCTGCCTGGCATGGCCAGTCTCCACCGAGCCTTGCTCCACACGGCCACGGAGAATTTGAAGTTCTCTGATACTCTTGTCAAAGAGGATGAGAAGTTCTCATACTACAGCAAAAGCTGTGCCCTACAGGCTTGGAGAAGAGTGGCTGGAGAGCTGCCTGGCAGGGAAGGGCCTGGGGGTGTTGGTTGGCAGAGGCTGAACACGAGCCAGCAGTGGCCCAAGTGACTACGAGGGCCAATGGCACCTTGGCCTGTGTCAGACCCAGCGTGGCCAGCAGGAGCAGGGAGGGGATTGTGCCCCTGTGCTCAGCGCTGGGGAGGCCGCACCTCGAGTGCTGGGGTCAGTGCTGGCCCCTCACTCCAAGAAGGACATTGAGGGGCTGGAGCGCGTCCAGAGAAGGGAACGAGGCTGGGGAGGGGCTGGAGAACAAGTCCTGTGAGGAGAGACTGAGGAACTGGGGGTGTTTAGCCTGGAGAAGAGGAGGCTGAGGGGAGACCTCATCCCTGTCTGCAACTGCCTGAAAGGAGGCTGTGACGGGGTGGGGGCTGGGCTCTGCTCACAGGTGACAGCGATGGGACGAGAGGAAATGGCCACAAGTTGCTCCAGGGGAGGTTTAGACTGGACATTGGGAAGAATTTCTTCACTGAAAGGGTGGTCAGGGATTGGCACAGCTGCCCAGGGAGGGGGTGCAGTCGCCATCCCTGGAGGTGTTTAAAAGACAGGTGGATGAGTTCCTTAGGGACAGGGTTTAGTAGGGAGACAGGCACGGTTGGGCTCTATCTCAGAGGTCTCTTCCAACCTTACGATTCCATGATTCTGTGATTTGTGGAGGGCACTGGATTGTTAACTCATGCCATGCATTTGTCCTGCTACCACACAGCTCAACCAGAGGTGACTTATGGAGGAGGAAGCCAATAGGATCCTTTATTGAGAATGAAGGAAATCACATAGCAAATGGATGCATCCTTTTATACTTTAAAGAATCTAAATACACCCATGATTTGTGACTGCAGCTTTCCACACAGAGGTGATGAGGGAGTGCAGTGGGAAGTGTTGTTGAATGGGAGGAGGGCTCAGAAGTCCCTTTCCTTACCCCACAGGGAACATCCAGTAGGAAACAGCCTCTTGAAGCGTACTTTTCCTTTTCCTTTCACACAGTGGGCAGCTGACATTGCGCCAACGCCTGGGTGTGAAGTCTGCTCTTGTCCTTCGTGCGAGTCCTTGGCACACCTCTGGGTTCAGACTCAACCTTCTCCCCCTGACCCTGAAAGTTTCCGAGTGCCACCGAACTGCTGGGAGAGAAACAATCGTTGTGTTTCCCAGACTGACACCTCCCGCTGAGCAGGCTTCCCTGCAGGAACGGCAGTCCTCTCTTGTTACTCTGGGGACACGATGCCTCGGTGCTGATGGGACCAGACAGGATCCGTCATCGTGGTGATGTGTTTCCTCCACGAAAAATCCTAAATGACACCAGTGTCTGAGAGACAAAGAACAAAGAACAAACAAACAAAAATATGTGTTCCATTTGCTCCCCTCTGGTCATCTCTGTCATCCAGATCTGGAGTGGGGACTGTGGGCTTCGCTTGTGGGGGTCAGACTGGATTTGAGCTTTCTGCTGGCGATGTGAAATGGGTTAGGTTTTTCGCATGAGACCAGCAAGCCTTGCAGGCCAGAACATGGCTTCTGCTGGACTGCATTTATGGTCCCCATGTCTAACTGGTTTCTAGAGTACAGGATTTCCTACCGGTAGCCTAACAAGTCCTTTGCAGTGGGTCACAGTGGGCTTGGACAGTGCTCAGCATTGCTCATGCTACAGCACAAGGCCAGAGAAGAAGAGGCATCAGAAGGACATTGCCAAGGTTGTGTGAGTCTGTCTCCCTGCCCCAAGGTAAGGTCGGCTCTACCTATGTCATTTCTGGACTAATCTGTTTTTAAAGACCCTTGGGGACAGAGGTTGCTCAGCCTCTTATAGGATCTAACAAGAATAATGTAACAAGCATAAAAACTGTGTTGGGGTTTTTTCTTCCCCTCCTCCTATCTGACCTCGTCTTCCTTCCCTCAGTCGTTAGCCTTTTGTTTATATTCTGTTGTGGATGTGGCTGAAAAAAACCTTTCCCTTCCCATTTCTGGAAGGCTGTTTGCAAGCTGGTCTTGCATCAATGAGTACCAACTGGGATGGCTGTGCTCCTGTGCAGTCCATGAGACACACGTGTCACCTCTGGGCTCCTTCCGAAAGGTCCATTTCTGCCTCAAAACGAGTTGACTAAAACTGGAACACCAGATTTATGATGGAAGTCAGCCCTTCATGGTGAGAACCTGAGATACTCTTGCTTGAACAGGATGGATGGGGAACCTCACCCAGCTGAGGGTGGGGAAATTAAGCCTTTGAGGCATTGTGGCCTTAACTCTTGAGAAGAGTGTGTTTCGTTCAACTGGACAAGGAGACTTCTCCCAGATGTGTTTTCTGGTTTTAAAGCAGATGACAGAGGTTTTCTGTTGCTTTACAGAGACAGCTGCTATTTCCTAGCTGCAGCAGTGAAGATACTTTAAAGTTGGATGAGTTAGTGCTTGTGAAACAGTCTAGGCTGTTCAGATTTATAGAATTTAAGACTGACTTACTGTTTTTGTGTCCTGAATGTGGTAGGAAAATTCTTTTCTTTGTCTAGAGGCCATTTCACACTTAAAAGAATTCATGACAGGAAGGGAAACTGTTGGCTTGACTCTCCCTCCATATAAGTTGTTCAAACAGCATTTTATATTCTATAACAGCTTCTTCTTGTTTGTGACAGCAGTGTTTTGGGACCTGCCTTGATCACAGTTTTGAGTGGCACCACTTCAAAATAGAGGTACCTCTTTCAGAGAGGATGGAGGAGAAATGGCCAAGGCAGCTTGAAGAGCATTGCTGCAGAAAATGTCAGTGTGTCTGGTTGAGGTGATGAGATTATCAAGACCAGGACAGCCAGCCTAGAAACACACAAATTATGTAAGGATAACTAGAGTAAAACCTTGCAAAATAAAGTCATTCTGGCCCTGTAGGCCAGCCCCAGGCAAGCAGTGGACCTCACGGAGGGCTTGTGAAGAACCGGCAGAGGAAAACAAAGCCCGTCGTCTGTCGACCTGAGAAAACAAAACAACCAGTTCTTTAGAGATGCCCTGCTCTGTGTTCCTGAAGTCCTGGAAAACAGCCTTAAAAATAAATAAACTGTACCTTTGAAAAATTCCACCCCCTTCCCTTCCACAGGCAGCTGAAGAGGGCTGGAAATGAAAGGTGCTGGTGTGATGACAGCAGAGCTTGAGATGGAAGCACTGGATCTTGTCCCTGGGCAGCCCCACTTAAGAAAGAAATATATCTGCAGGCACCGAGTCTCCTGCCTGCTACTGGGACTGCTCACTGGTGATGACATCTCAAATATGTTTTAATAACCAGCGGCTGTTAATAAGCAGTAGCTCCTCCACCAGCTTAGATGCATCTCTTTAAATTTAAACAGGATTAGATAAGGTAGGGAGATTATTAAATACCCAAATGAACATTAAGCAGATATATTGGAGGCTTAACAACTCTGCAGCAGATTGTTAAATTGCTCTAAATATTTCCCTACTAGTCTGGGGGTATTTAATTAAAACAACCCCTCTAGTCCTCTGTAATGTGCCTAGCAGGCCTACAAGCCCCGTGCGGGGCGGGACCTTAATTGGCAGCATCACTGTAAAGCTGAGCTGTGCTTGAGGACAATTAAAAAAAAAACCAGCCCCCACCCCCCACCCCCCCATCCCACCCCACAAACCACCCCAAGCCCCTCTAATTAGTGTGAGAAATGACGACAAAACAACTCCGAGTGTCTCCAGTGACAGGTGCACAAATAACAAGGCTGATGAAAGATTTTGCAATTAAGATTGCGCTATGAAGATTAATGGGATATTTTCATAAACTGATGTAAGATTGCCTATAACCCAGTTGCCTCCAAGTGGCTCCATCTCCTTCTCACCAGCCCTTCGTAGTTGTTATTTCTCTGATTTTCTTCACCCCATATTTTCCAAGTTTGCGTGGGTTCTTTCCGCCAGCACTTTTTTCAAGTTTCTAATGTTTCCCAGTATTTTCCTGCTCTGGCTTAGGCTGGTGTTGTCTAAATCCTGTGTTTCTTCTCCATTTAAACTTCCTGGGTGGGAATGCAAGCGGGGGTGTCCACATGAGATGTCCGTGTGGTGTTATTGCACCTGAGGCTGCAGTTGCAAGGTACGGGGAGTCGATAACTTGCAGGTGTTTCCGAGGTAACTCAGCTCTGGTGCTGCTCATGGTGTTGCTGCATGGCACAAGAGGGACACGTGTGTACCAAGCTGCCTTTCTAGCCTGTTTTTCTACTGTTCTGCTCAGCAATTACTTCACCTTCCCACTTATTTGCGGTGCTTTTATGGAGCTCTTTGGTTTCCCCAACAGTGATGGATCATGAACTCTGAGGGATTAAGCTCCTGCTAGTCCCATGGAAATGCATGACTGGGTAGCAAAGAGAGGCTGTTAACACCCTCCTGGGGAAGGGCATACGGTGTATGATTGACCTTTATGAGCTCCCCGAGGATCCAGCTGCAAAGCACCCGTCTGGCTCTAGAGCCGCTTGTGCCTGTGGCTTTCCAAGACCCACGGATCACAGTGCCGCTGCCTCTTGCTGGCAATGTTTCCCTTGAGCGTGCCAGTGATCCTATTAGCTCAGATTAAATGCAATGCGATCACTGCTTCACAGGAAACGTTAAATCGTGGAGAAGTAAATCAAGAGCTGGACCAGACGCCCCTTCCCATGCACTTTTCATGGAGGGAGGGAGATTTGCACCAATCACCCAAACCCACTCCTTTCTCAGAGACGTTTGCCTGTTGCTACCGTCATTGCTGCTTCTTTATTCCTAATTGCCTGTTACTCTGGGTATCTCCAAGGCAGGCTCGTACTTAGGGAATTTACATTTTTAATCTCTTGAAAGCAGTGAGTGGACACACAGCCTCCGGTCCTGGTTTTCATCCTCTCTCAATTGCTGCCACACCAGGTTTGATGTCCGTCTTTCCAGTCTGTCTGTGCTTACTGCCCCCCTGCCCTTGATTTTCCTTCCTGACCTCGTTGCTCAGCCCCGCCAGGTTTGTTTTTTTGCTGTGACTTTCCTGTGAGACCTTTGAGGGCTTTGTTAGGAGAGTGGGTCACAGGCACTGAGTGGGGACTGTTAGGGACACTAGTCCTGCCTGGCTGTCGTGGGCTCTTTCTCGCTGCTTACCTTTTCCATTGCCCCGGGTCTGTTTAATGATGTGCTGGAAGAGATGCCTGCCCAAACCTGCAGCCCTGCTTCACCCAACACACTCTCAGCAGCCACGGCCCCCAGGGCTGCCCTGGACCTGCAGAGCTGGGGATGCATAATCCCCATCTGCAGGGATTTCAGAATAGTTATAGCTTGGGCCCCCAAACCAGTACAACCACTCCTACACTGAACTGGTTGTTAACTCTTGCTGGGGAAGTGTGGAAATGTGAGCTTAGTGAGTTACTCTTTGCTTGCTGGTTCAGAGCCTCTCCTCCGTGTTTCTCCATGCTTCTATCCCTAGCGAAGAGGCTGTGAATTCTCATTTCCCACAGTTTGTGAGCAGTCTTTAAATGAAGGTGAGCATGGGGCCAGCTGCTTGTTTCAGCCACTTCCCTGTGCAGAGAGATGCTGGGCATGCCAAGCTCTGACGTGCTTTCTATAAGGTCCATATGAGAAACAAGGTCCAGCAAAAAGGCAGGAGGATTCCAGTCTCTTAAGAAAGAGGCATTAATTGGTGTTGACATAGAAATGTAGTTTTTCCTGAGCATGGTATCTGTCTGACAGTATTGCACTCACCAAAGCAAACAAGCAGAAATTAGGTCTTTCTGTCTCTCGTCCGTGAGTCTCTTTGACTTGATATCTCGTTGTCTCTACTCTCCTTTTAATTGCTCAGCTGTTGTCCTATTAGTGTCAATGCTTGGCGCAACGCAGGGGTTATAGCTGAAGCGCTCTGGCTGGTGTTATGTGGGGTGTCAGCCTGGATAAATATAATAGTTCTTCCTGTTCTCACAAATCTCCTTTCCCATCACTTCCTCACTATTGAGATGCTGAAAAGAGTTATTGCAGCTGGAGCCTTCAAACGTAGGTAGCCTTCCCTCCGAGGTCCTTGGCTTGCTGGTCCTTGCAACCCTCCTCAGTGTGTTCCCGATGTGACAAGCTCTTCGAGGCTCGGTGTAGTCATTGCTGGGTGAACTCCACAGCTGAGGTTATGCTGGAAACCAGACATGCTGAGCGCTGGGGCTGGCTGCAGTGAAATGATGCTCCTCGGGCTGGGATAATCAGAGCCTTGTAGAGTTGGAAAATGCTTTGAAAGCTGTCCTGGCCCTGTCTTGTTGAGTGTGTGGAGCTTGAGGACTTCTGAAGGTACAAGCTGTCGCCTACTGCAGCCTGGTCCCTTGGTCCTGTGCATTAACCTCCTCTCTGTGTGCTGATCTCAGGTGCCCAGCAGCAAGCGGCCTGTCTGGGAGCTTCTTTGTCCTCTGGCTGTTCTGGTGGCTGCACTGGTGCTTGGTTCCTGCAAATTAATCTTTTTGGGATGCCTCTGCCTTGTTAGCTTCTTGCCTGGGCTACTAATAACTCACAAGAGGCTCGTGCTTCCCTGTGATCCAGAGCAACCGGGTAACTTGCCTTCTCCTCTCTGCTATCAGTTTCCTGGTGATGGTGGGCAAGGATGGGAAGACACCAGAGTGCAAATCTACTTCAGGGGTTGAGCTGTCCCAGCACCGCAGCAGAACCAGCTGCACAGGAAACTGTCCCTGGTGAGCTGCGCTTGACAAAGGCTGCACAAAAATGCTTCCATGTTCCTTGCAAGAAACACAGATGGTGCCAAACTGAGCCTGCCAAGGAGCAAGTCCCATTATCGTGGTGCCACCATGACCTCTGTCACTGTCTCCCTCTTTGCCTTGGAGAGCGCCAAGCAATGTGTGGTTGAGCCTCCATGCTCTGCAGAGAGGTGGGGGCTGTCCAGATGGGTGTGCCCTGACCCAAGTGGCCCCCACAAGTAGTGCCAAAAGGGAGAGACTGGGGCCCGATGTGGTGAGAGGTGCCAGGAGATGCAGCAGCAGAACCTTGGGGACCGCCTTGCTCAGTCTCCAGCGTGGATGAGTCAGAGCTCCTGAGGAGCAAGCACAATGTGGCCCTGCCATTAAAGATGCTTTGAAATAAGCAAATACGTGGGTGAGAAGGGAATTTGTGTGACAGGGCAGATTTAATTCCTGGTATTTTATAACTTGAGTGCCTGACTTCTACAGATGTGGTTTTACTATCCCCTCCCATCTTAATAGCTATTTTATAAATATTATTATGAAGCAGTATTGGTGGTAATGCTAAAGGGAAGCTGGGCTTTGTTTTATCTGAATAGCGCTTGCTTCCAGCTTGGGATAAGGGCTGTAACTCTGCAGAATGAAGCTGAGCTGGAACAAAAGGAAATCTATTCATTAACTTAAATCGTAGTAATTTTAGCATGACCCAAGAGGAGCCCGGTGAAACTAACCCTCTATTTTCCCACATCCTTCCTAGCAAGTGCCTTTCTTTCTCGCTGAGATTTGAGAGCTGACTCACTTCTAGACTAGAGTGGAATCTAGGGTGAATATTTGTTTTTCCTCTAGATTAGAGTCAATGCTGTTGTAACAATTGCAGTGGAAAAAGAAATTATTGTCATTGTCGATTTGATGTGTAAAAGCTCAATTTAAGTGGTCCACTTACCATTTTCCTAGTTATTGAGTTTATTTTGTCGTTGCGCTTAGTCACAGATTTCTGTAGGTGCTGCTGCCCATCCATGGTAGGAATCACAGCTGAAACCTCAGTCGCTCCATCCTTTCCATGCCGGTGACTTTTCTGGGGACACGCCTTCAGTTTTGTAGGTTTTTACGTTTCGTGGTGGAGATGAGAGGTCAAACTGAAACCCAGGGCCAGAGAGGTGTAAGGGACTGTTCGGGCCAGATTGAAAGGGACCTGCTATCGCCAAGGCAGGTGAGGAGTCCTGGCCCCCAGCCTCCTGCGGTGTGACCAAGCTTACCAAGACAGACCCTGGACCTCTCCAGCACTGTGGGACAAAGCCAGAGCTCAGCTTCCCTTGGCAAGTATTTATTGTTGAAGGTTTGTTGATGTTTTTGTTTTTTCTGTGATTTTTTTTCTTTTTTTTTCAGAATAGCTGCAATTGTAAAGATGAGTGGACAGAAAAACATCTCGGATGAAGAGGAAGGCATTCCTGAGAACAGCAGAGGGCTGGAGTGTTGGAGATGTAGGAGGTCGCAGGTGTCTCTGCTTTCTGTATCTCAGTTTCCCAGTTGGTAAAAAGCAGGGCAAGAAGGTTGGTAACTTGCGTAAGAGTTGCTGGCACGCAGCATTTTGTAAAGGCTCCGAAAATCCTTCTGGATGGCAAAGCACAATGGGAGCACAGACAGCCTCATCACTCAGGCAGCAAACTCCTACGTGTGAAAACGTGAGCCGGGAGTTTGACGTATCTGCTACCCAAATGCTAGCAGGTGACGAGCAGATGGGGCTGCCGGGCGCTTGTCTGAGGTCTGCCTGAGCAGAAGGTGGAGGGGGAGTGGGGATCTGAGTGCTGGGGCTTTTTTTTGTGTGTGTTGTTGGTAGCTGACATGTGGTTCTCACCAAAGATGTAAAAATAGAAGCTTGTGCAGGGCTGTGGCACAGCGCCGCTTTATCTGAGAGTTGGGATGTCACGCTCTCCCGGTTATTTATAGGCGGCAGGCAAACCCTCGGAGAAGGACGAGAGGAACAAAACGTGGAAAACGTTTCACATGGTGGGTTTGGGCCGCGGCTGTGCCTGCTGGGCTGTGGGGTCTTCTCCTAACTGTGTCTGTCAGTCCTGCAAGCACCCACATGGGGAGGGGTGTCTCTCTTCAGAGGGGCCCTTCTTTCCTATCCATGCACGCCACCTGCCTTGAGGTCGGTGTGTTTTCAAACACTCAGGGGAAGAGACAGGGGAGCGTTGAAGGAGTTTATGAAGAGCTCTGCGAAGGGCAGAGCCAGCAAACACCTAAATTGGTGTGTTGGTTTTGGGAATGGGGATCTGCTTTTCTGGTGTACCAGAGGGTTAGGTCTTGCTGCTGTCCTTTGCCTGACAGCCTCTGGCTGTGCCCTACGTGGTCCCCGTTGTCTTGCACTATGCAACCTGCTGCGCTTCTGCTATTCTTGAAATCCTAGCTAGATGCCCCGGTGCAGCCCTCGTGATAGAAGGGAATTGGGTATTAAAAGGAATGACCTTAAGAGGTGCAACCCTGAGATCTGTTTCCCACCGCAGATTCCTCTCCTGATGCGTTGGAGCTCTGCACGTGTCGGTGCTTTTGTCCCCTGTCCCGGCACAAGCTCAGGAGAGGCTGCGGCTGTGGGGCAGGGTGGCCGGGCTGTTGGGTGCTGGGGAGTGCAGGGCCAGACAGACAAGAGCTGGTGGTGTGGAGGAAGCCAGGGAGCGCGAGCTCTTCTCCTGGATCTCCTGTGAGTTTGCTGGGAGGTAAACTGAGAGATGCAGATGGGTGGTGGGAGTCGGTGACCTCTGTGAGCTCATCCCCTCCTCTGACGCAGGAGAAAATGAGGTGGGAGGGTGAGCCTGAAACTTCAGACGCCGTCCTGCCTGGAAACCCTCCGTAGGAAGGCATCTGGTTCTCCTCTGCTCATCTAGGGCTGGCAACAAACCCCAGGGTTCCCTCTAGACTTCCCAGGGGCCTTGTCCATTCCCTCGTTCCCCTTCCCCACGGCAGCAAGCCATGGCAGTTCACAAGCCATTGGGAACGGGATGCCCGTGGGTCCCCAGCGCTGCTGTTAACGCGATGGGGAGAGGGGCCACCACACCTGATGGTGGCTCAGAATAGGAGGCAAATGACTACAGCTGAAGAGGTCGTATACCATTGTAATCCTGAAAAGAAACATTATGATTCATCATTCCTGATGTAATGTCATCTGTTTAATAAAGCCGTAATTCACTCTGTGCTCATTTTTAATGGGGCTATTTAAGTAATGGCGTTGGGTTTTCTCTTTCCCAGCCTCCCCCCACTCCCATACTAAGTAGGGTTTAGACGGAGCACTTGAAAAGAGCTATTGGAGCTGAAGACTTTTTTTATATTTACAATATCTTTCAGGCCGTAGCTGAATGGGGTATTATTTATGTCAAATCACTACTTACCCTGAAATATGGGGAGACGGAAAGCCAACAGCTGGATATGGTAATGAGTAAATAAACCATGTGTCTCTTTAATGATAGGGACATGAATTTGTGCTGCATGGGGAAATGGCCAGCGATAAGATGTCTTTGACTGGGGCTGACCACAGAGCAAGGGCACCCCAAAATTTATGTTGCTAGAAGGCTCCCTTGGCAGCTTGCTGGGAAGAACGGTGGTCTGATGGTTTGGGGTTAGCTTTGCTGCCTGTCCTCTGAGGAGTGTTGGCCATGTGCAGACGCAGCAGCATTTGCTACCTCCAGCTTGGTGACACACTATGATTCTTCCCATGAAAACCTGGATCTGGAAGTTGTGGTTTCTGTGACTGTCTTTAGAAACTCAGGGTTCTTTAAGGAAAAATCCAGAAGGGTCATTTTGGGAAGAAGTGATAGGAATGGGAGTGTCTGTGTCCCCAGTGCAGGGGAAGAAGGTATAATTGTTCTTATGATGTGTTTGGGTTATTTTCTCTGTGTGGAGAGAAGCACGGCTGGGGATGTGAACTTTGAATGCAAGTGTTTTACCATCTATGAGCCACATCATATCTCCATGCCTTCGCTGGTGTGAAGTGGAAGGAGTGTTTCTGTCTCTGAGGATGAGGGCAAATCCAGTGACTGATGCGAACAGTTAAAGGAGAGGGGAGATACCAAAGGGAATTACCTAAAGACAGCAGGAGGGTGAAGACCATATTGAATTAAGAATGTCAAGGTCAAACTTCTTCGTGCATTCAGTCTCCTGTGCAAGGGAAAAGAAGTATTTCCTTTTGGTGGCAAATCAGAGCTCATGTGAAGTTGGTGTAAGGTAAAGCTTGGGACTACAACCCTTATACTACAGTTACATTTCATACACCTGGACATACATGGAGGCTGTGGGGCTTCTTATGGCTGAGCATCCTTCTGCCTTGCGTGGTGTACAGACCCAGGACAGAAGGTCCCTGTTTCAAAGAGCTGATGCAGCATTGGGTGAACATTGATACGCAGCCAAATGGGCCCATTTCTCTTGAAGTCAGTCGGATGCCTGGCTCTCTGTGCCTGTAAGAAAAATAAGACCTGCCAAACTGGGTGGATCATTTCTGATATAGTAAACTCCTCTTGACAGTGGTCAAGAGCACACGTTTTGGGAGTGTGTGAGAGCTGGGCATTTATGGACAGATCCTTCCCACTACAGCTACCTGACTTTTGGCAGCCCTGGTGTAGGGACTCCCTTAAATAAAGGAGTCTCTTAATGTCAAGAGAGTTGACTTTCTGCATGAGAATTATTTAACCTTTTGAAATTCATTCGTATGTATTCACTGTGCATATGGTTTATTGAAAAACCAAGTCTTCCCTGCTCTTTACCATAGTCCTTCTGAAAGACCAGAACTGTAACTTGTTACAACTTTGTCTAAGATGCTTTGATTTGGTTTGAAAGGGCTAGTAGAAATATTGTACCTTGCTACCCATAGGTTGCTTAGTTAGGAGCTGCCCATGAAAGCCAGAAGTGTTTTATTTGAGAATGTACTCTTTTGTCCAGATTGTTTTTCATCTAATAGTGAGGTCTATCATTGATTAAAATAAAAATAACCTCATGACCTGCACGGGTTTTGTTGCTAGCTGCAATTTGTATTTTTCACTAGACTTCTCAGATAAACAACAGGGAGTTTCCAACTCTTTCTCCTGTTACACCAGGAGCAAGAAAGGAAACAAATAAGGAAACTTGAAAAAAATCCCCATAAACACCTTAAAATACTCCATGGTCAAAGCAGTTTCTACTTTTGTTCTATCGAGTGGTAATTTATTGCGGTGGAATTAGGCGGATGCAGTAGCCAGCCCTCTGCTCTTTGGAGGAGCCAGGAAAGGTGAAGGGCTGGGAAGAATGGTCCTGTCTGGAACAGAACAGTGGCTGCTGGTGGGGTCATCAGGTTTCCGTCAGGGCCTGCCATCGCGTCTCACAGGCTGGGTCTCTCATGTGTCTTCTGTGGGAGCTGCATCCTGTTCAGACCATGGGATCTGCTCCTACGTGGACCTGAAAGAAAGGCCAGTAGTTGTGTGAGGACACTTGGACTCTCACCCACACTGTGGAGCTGAGATGATGTCTGGCAATGAAATGTGGAGCAAGGTATCATACGCTACGGCTTGGGACATGGCATTTGGGACAGGTCCTGGCTTTAATATCCTTTTCCTCCCCTTCCTTCTTCATACTGGCCCTCATCTACAGAATGGGAGTGATGGTTTTCATCTGCAATTTAAAGCCTTGTAGATCTGACATGCTCAATGGCTGAAATTTTGGTGGGGGGATTATTGCCTCTTTCCCTGTAGGTGTTCAAAATGCTCTTTGCTCTTGGTGTAATTCAACGTAGCTTGGTCTGAACACCTGCACTTATGTCAAATGTCACCTAATTCCACCCGTGGTCTTGGTTTGGGCTCAGTGGAGCAGAGGGCTGGTCTTCATTACTCCAACCCTGCACAAGCAGCTGCTAAGGCTGAATATCTTTTGCGCAGCAAGAGGAAATTTTTTCAGCCTGCCTTTTATGTCTGCACTATCACCTGAGGAGCCCTCACTGCAAGCTACCAGGGCTGTGCTCACATGGCTTTAGAGTGGGAACTGAAACCAGCATGTGTCTCCTGAAACAAATACCAAAAATCACATCTCATGAATGCTGTCGAGAATGTGAAATTTGTGGGTAAATCATAATGTTGTCTGCGGGGTCAGCAGAGAAGGATAAACCTGCCACTTACAGATGTTCAAGGCAATAAAAAGGGCCCATAAACAAAAGCCTCTTGTTGCCAAGCAAAGCCACAACCACAGAATTGATCCGTGCCTGGGGTCTCCTGCTTTCCTGGGAGGCAGGGAAGGGGTTAAATGCAGAGCCGAGCACTCAGCTTGCTCTGTATTATGTCCAGGTGGCATGACGTGTGAACAGACGAAAGATAAAAATCGCAGCGGATAAAATCACAGAGGAAATGGCTCTGTCTGAGCCCAGATCACGACGCCTTGCACTGACCCCGCAACCTGAGCTCCATCAGTCAAGTTGTCCTTCCCTTGACTTCTCACCCCATGCTCTGCTGCTGCTGCTACTCCATAAAAGAGGAGAGCGGTGGGAGGAGGGGAAAGGCAGCTCAGCCCGATGACTAAGAGGGTCTGAGGACACGGGTCAAGTTCTTTCTGCTGGAGTCTGGAAGGGAGAGCTGAGTACTCTACCAGACCCTGCTATAAAA
Organism: Neomorphus geoffroyi; assembly: GCA_033558235.1. Classification (NCBI taxonomy): domain Eukaryota; kingdom Metazoa; phylum Chordata; class Aves; order Cuculiformes; family Neomorphidae; genus Neomorphus; species Neomorphus geoffroyi. The sequence goes on from JAUMJM010000074.1 coordinate 8,747,564, forward strand.
CCATCTTCCCCATAAAAGGACTGAACGAGTAACTGGGAGGCGAGTTCAGTCCTCGTCTTTCCTTGGCTGGAGATGGGGTTGGTGGAACAGAGCCAGGCTGCCCCAGCCGCTGGAGACCCTTGCTGCAGTAGCAATGTTAGGGCCTGGGGCTTTGCTTTTGAAGCCGTAAGATCCGTGATGGTCTGTCAGTCGGTCCCTTTCCGCCCACCCCAGCCAGTCCAGCAGCTGTGCCAGCTCTGCTGCCTGGAGGCGACACCAGACTCTCTTGGGTGAGGAAGTTGCTGCTGCACCCTTGGTGTCTCGTCACATTCATGAGAGAACGTCTTATGGTTTAAGTCAACTCCTTGGGCATCTCTGGGAAGGATGAAACTACTCAGTCTCCTTGTTCATCTGAGACAGGTGGCATCGGTGACAAAACCAGTGTGCCTCTGTCCCAAAGCCAGGCAATCACAGCTGCTGGGAAGAGGCTCTCTCCAAGCTTGGTTATCCCTTGCTCTCAAAGGAGCCGTGCTCGTTGTGAGGGCTGGAGGATGCTGGAATTTACTCCCTTTGCCTCATCCAAAAGAGCCTGGTTTTGGGGAAGGCCTTCTGGGCACGCTGTATGAGGCATCTGTTTTACAGGGTGTTTAGGATGGGGCTCAGCTCAGGCTTCCCAGAACTGGGAAAGGCTGGGAAGTGGTTCCTGGTGGTATCTGGCTCCGTTTCCCTGCCATAATTATTTTTTGCAGCCCAGGGATTTGAGTGTGTTCCCAATGACACTGCGCTAGGGCAGTAAGAAGTGGAAGGGACTTCTTTAGGTGATTGGACTCCAAACTGCTCCTTGTCCTCTCCTGTGGTATGAAGGTGCAGGGGCTCTGGTGGCTTGTGGCTTCCTGGCTGTATAGAAACTTGTATTTATAGAATCATAGAATCACAGAATCCTAAGGTTGGAAGAGACCTCCGAGATCATCGAGTCCAACCGTGCCTGTCTCCCCACTAAACCCTGTCCCTAAGGATCTCACCCACCCGTCTTTTAAACCCCTCCAGGGATGGCGACTGCACCCCCTCCCTGGGCAGCTGTGCCAATCCCTGACCACCCTTTCAGGGAAGAAATTCTTCCCAATGTCCAGTCTAAACCTCCCCTGGTGCAACTTGTGGCCATTTCCTCCCGTCCCATCGCTGTCACCTGTGAGCAGAGCCCAGCCCCCACCCCGTCACAGCCTCCTTTCAGGCAGTTGCAGACAGGGATGAGGTCACCCCTCAATTTTTGGTTCAGCTTTAACTATTTCCCTGTGTATTTTAGTTCAGCCTAACTCAGCCTAGTTTAATCACAATTTATGCACCAGAATAACCAAGCTGGTTTAAAGCTGGTGCCCCCTGAGCTGTACGTGGGCTTTGTTTTTAGAGGTGCATGCAGAGGTACAGGAGACTCCTATTGCCTGTAAAGTATCGGGATCACAGCTATGGCAGTAACCTGCTTGGACATGCGCAGATGCAGATGCTGAGGGGTCTTCAGTCAAATGGGGAGCGTGACTTAGCCTGGGTTAAGCATCTTCTGAGTCACCCACTCTGTGGGCACTGTGGGCACTGAAGGAGCTAATGCTCTGAGGTGAACATACACCATGCCAACCCATCCCAGAGCTGGGTGCACCTACAGTGGTGCCTTGGGCTCCTGGTGGAAGGTGAAGGCTTACAAAGCCCTCTCTTTCCTGGAGCACTGCTGCCCTGAGGCTTGTGAGGGCTGTTGGCCATTGCCTGCGTTATCACTGCCTGCTCAGATGGATGCACAGCGACAGGATGAGCCCCTCCAAACTGAGACATGTCCTGGGAAAAGGAGGATGTGTGTGACCGTTAAAAATTGATTTAGGACTTAACAAGCATCAAGCCTCTGCTTCTCCTTGCTGTAAGGAAGGTCAAGGTATAGCAATCAGACCCTTTCTGGGAGCAAAGGTGTTTCTTGGTTTGAAAGCAATCTGTAGTGCTCTTTGACAGCACATGTAGTAAGAGCAAGCGGGCTCAGAGACACGAGCAGTGGCTGAGAAGACTGAGGGCTTCTTCTCTGTCCTGGCAGACAAGGGAAGGGGTAACCCAGGAGGACACGCTCTCGCAAGGATGTGCAGAAGTGACTTTTTTGGGCGGGACCAAAATACCCATCTGTGAGCAAAGCTACCACTTGTGAAGGATCGGGCGGCTGCGTTTTGGGTTGCCAGCAGGCTCTGTAGGAAGTTCACTGCTCAATGAGCAGACTGGAAAGCCCATCCACATGTGTGCCCGCTCCCAGAGAGCATCACCACTTCTCCTCCCTGGGGAAGGCAGCTCTGTGGCACGACCTCCCACCTGGGGAAACGAGATCAGCAAATGACTCCTAAGTAGCGTGTCCATCACTGTCAAATTGCCCATGGATGTCAAGTGCGAATTGGCTGTCCCCGCAGCGCGGCCGGAGCCAGCCCCTTAGCTGGCTGAGTCAAGCTGTGCTGACTCCCCATGATAGCATTTTAATGTGAGGGATGACAGAGGCCTCCAAGTTAATGTCTGCGGAGAGGTGACAGTTTTGAATGTCAGCCAAAGAGGAAGGCCTGCCTGGAATTTTGCGGAGAGTGAAGAGGATGGGCATGAAATTAGCACCGGCAACCGCGTCTGCTGGCAGCCTTGTGACACTGATGCCTGGTGTTTTCAAGAGCCAGCCACCTGAGTGGACATTCCGTCCTGGACCTTAGAGGACAACCTACCTCTCTCCCTGTGCAGCTCTTCCCAGAGCGCGTTCAAGGGTTAGAGGAGGGACTTGAGTCCTCTTGGGAGGACCCTTGGGTTGTGGAAGTGGCGGTAGAAACTCTGCATTGGTGACAGGGGATGGAGATTAAGCTGGAGCTGAGCGAGGGTCTGCCTGCTCTTACTAAGAATAATCAGCACGTGTATTTACGACTCTCAAGAGCTTGGCTGACCACTGGAACGGCCCCATGGAGTCCCACAAGGAAGGCTCTGTTGGTGATTAAAATGTGACGGCAAAGAGCATCTGAGTGATTGCTGAACGGCAAGAGGGAGCAAAAGCCTCCCAGTGCTCATCCTGCAGATGAGGAAATGGTCAGTACAAATCAGCGCAGCTCAAATGAGTGGATATTCCTGTCCCCCTCCCTGACCTTGGGCCAGAAGGGTCACTTTGCTGTGCCTCAGTTTCCCTCCTCTCCAAGAGAGAAAAGGCTGGGTTTATTTGTGGAAAAATGTTGGGGAAAATAAATGGCTCCAGGGTTGCAAAGGGCCTGGAGCCTGCAGGTGGGAGGCATTCCTGAAAGGAGACGAAAGCAATGACAAGATACTGAACACAGCCAAGAGCCAGGCTGGATTTATTAAAGAAAAAATGAGGGAGACGTCTGTGGTCAGCTTGATAAATTGTCTCCCCCTCAAAGCGGTGTTTCTGTGTTATTGTTCGCTTGCGAAGGGATCTTGACAAACTCCCCTTGGGCTCAGGGGCTAATTGCTGAGTTCACAAAGTTGCAGATCATCTTCTGCGCTGTCATGTGAGCTGGGACTGGGCTGAACTGGTTCTACACTGGCCCTTGAGGAACCAGTAACGGGTCTGTAGTCATGCAATACAGGGTGCAACATTCCTCTTTAATCCAGTACAGCCCAAACTTCTTCAAAGGGTCATTCCGTTCACTGGTAACCTTCAAAACAGGGAGAAGACCGCATTCCTGTTTGAGTTCCTTATGCGGTATTGTCTTCAGTGTGCAAACGCACTTTCAGAGACCTGGAGTTTAACGACTAGGAAGATTAGGGAGCAAGATGCTCGGCCTCTCCTACCTGCAGACAGCATCGGTGTCCTTGCTGCAAAAGCACAGGGAGGAGGAAAAGGGTTGTTTGGTTTAACTTCAGTCTCTGTTCCGGCAAGGCCACAATTTGGGGGCCCCTGTATCGTTCTGTGGCCCTGTGTGCACACATTTTTACTTGAATATTTGGGAAGTCATAGCTTTGACACAAGAGAGCTTTGTGAGAGAGATTTCCTCACTCCCAAAGCAGGATTTTACTGGGAGCTCTTTGAATAAAAGTTTGTCTTGCTGTTTGCACGAAAGTAAAGCAGTGTAAGGAATGACCAGCAGCTGTTGTGTGAATGCAGTTGGCTTGTGAGGAAGAAGCTGTAGCTATGGGCAAATGTCTCCTGGGTGTTGGAAGGTCCTAGAGACTCCAGGAGCCACTAACTGGGAACGCTCTGCATTATGGGAACGCTCTGTGCTGGGTTAGGAATTGGTTGGATGGCCGAGCCCAAAGGGTGGTAGTGAAAGGTGTCTCATCCAGTTGGCGGCCGGTCACCAGTGGTGTTCCCCAGGGATCGGTGTTGTTTAATATCTTCATTGATGATCTGTTTAAGGGGATCGAGTCCTTCATCAGCAAGTTCGCAGATGACACCAAGCTGGGAGGAAGTGTCGATCTGCTAGAGGGTAGGAGGGCCCTACAGAGGGACCTTGACAGGCTGGAGAGATGGGCTGACTCCAAATAGCATGAGGTTTAACAAGTCCAAGTGCCGGGTCCTACACTTTGGACACAACAACCCCATGCAGACCTACAGGCTGGGGACGGAGTGGCTGGAGAGCAGTCAGGCGGAGAGGGACTTGGGAGTGCTGGTGGACAGGAAACTCAACATGAGCCAGCAGTGTGGCTAAGTGGCCAAGAAGGCCAATGGTATCTTGGCCTGCATCAGGAACAGTGTGGCCAGCAGGACTAGAGAGGTCATCATCCCCTTCTCCTCGGCACTGGTCAGGCTGCACCTCGAGTGCTGTGTCCAGTTCTGGGCCCTCAGTTTAAGAAAGATGTTGAGATGCTGGAGTGCGTCCAGAGGAGAGCGACGAGGATGGGGAAGGGGCTGGAGCACAAGCCCCATGAGGAGCGACTGAGGGAGCTGGGGTTGTTCAGCCTGGAGAAGAGGAGGCTCAGGGGAGACCTTATTGCTCTCTACAACTGCCTGAAAGGAGGTTGTAGTCAGGCAAGGGTTGGTCTCTTCTCTCAGGTGACCGGTGACAGAACAAGAGGATACGGTCTCAAGCTTCACCAGGGGAGGTTTAGGCTTGACATTAGGAAGAAGTTCTTTACTGAGAGGGTGATTGGCCATTGGAATGCGCTGACCATGGAGGTGGTGGAGTCATCATCCCTGGAGGTGTTTAAGAGGAGATCAGATGAGGCTCTTAGTGCCAGGGTTTAGATGATGAGTAGGTGTTGGTTTTGGGTCATAGGTTGGACTCGATGATCTCAAAGGTCTTTTCCAACCTTGTGAGACTGTGAGACTGTGAGACTGTGAGCCCACTGTCTGTGTTGCTGGGAAGACACCACAGTCTAGGCTGAGGTGTTGTTAGCAGCAGAATTGAATTGTGGTTGCTCTTCTTGCCAGGCATTCACCTCTAGCTGCCTATGAGTGTGTGGAAGTGGAGATGAAGAAGGCTTTGGCCACCTCTTGCTTGAACAGACAGTCCCACTTTGGCATCGCACTGAGAGCTTTGGGGCGGCAGTTGGCCAGTTATACAAAAAAACCCCACTAGGTCTCCTCACAGATGTGTTTACTGTCTATTGTTAAAGAAAAAATGACCCAAACAAAGAAAAATGAAACTACCAAAAGACCAACACACCCACAAACCTAAAAACACACCCAAAGGACAAGAAAAAACTGTGTGGACCACCCGGTTCTCAGCACTCCATGAGGTCAATTTAGTGTTGGCTGCTTTTAGCAGGATACTGAAATGAGATGGGATTTGCCCTGAGAAAAGCCTGCTTAAAATAAGGAAGAAAAATGTCTACGGTGAATTTCAAACGCCTCATTTTAAGTTTAACGCTGTCTTTATACGAGTGGGAAGGTGGCTGGAGAAATCCTGGGCTTTGTTCAGCTGTTTTTCTTGGCAGCACTTTGACCTCTAGGTATCTCCTGGGCTTGACCTTAGCTCTTTTCCAGTGAGAAAGGCTTGGAGGAATGCTGCAATTTGCAGGCTGTTAATCCCAATCCATCAAACGGCAATCTTGCATACACAGGGTAGTGACCCATGTTGTCCCAGCCAGGGCTTGTCTGCACTGCTCCGTGACGTCAAGTCTCTCTCTTTGGTAGTGTTGAAGAACATCAGTAAGTCTGTGTCCCCACGGGAGGAAGTGGTGGTTGACCTTCTCCTCTGGACCCACCACCCAGACGGCTCTACCTGGCCTGGTGTTTCTCGGTGGTGGCACAGGAGGGATCTTGCAGGGATACTGTGACCCCCGTGCCGCCCACTGAGGTCCATCAGGAAGGGGGCTCTCATCAGCTCGTGGTTTTTGGTGGAGGATAACCTTCTCACCACCCCTCTTGTCATGCAGAGTACTCATTTTCCTTCCCACCAGTTAATTTTGCACCCAATCCAAAATCTGTTACCTCCCAGATTATGGATGGAGGGACTCTGGGAGGAGACCTACGTGGATTGAACCCCCACTCTGCCTCCTCTACTGAAAGCCGTGACCTGAGAGCGTTCCTTCTCAAACCCGGGCTAAGAGCTAGCACCGAGGAGAGATGTGTGCGGTCGTTTATTCTCCTCGTCGACAGATGGAATCCGACAGCTTCTTCCCTTATGCAGTCACAGACTCCACAGCTTGCGTCTTTTCCCCTTTTCTGCCAGGAATAACTTTAGGGGGGGCTTTAAAAACCGTTCCATTAATGCTTCTGAAAATATTTTGTGTGTGAATTGCAGAAACTCTTTACAATAATTTCTTAAATGAACCTTGCAAAATGGGAATAATTTCGCTGTGTGCAAATTTCACGGACTTGTACTGTTCTGATTTTTTATTTTTTTTTGACAGGTTCTACATTTTAAAGTTATGGCCCCAGGCTTAAGAAACCCACTGTCTTTTTGGGCCAGGTGAATTATGAATCAGCCTTGAACTCCCTTCATAGCGCTGAGTATTAATGTGTCCATATTGCAGAGGGTTAGTGACTTAACCAGTAGGTTGAGCAAAGAGGGGACTTGAGGTCTCCGAGTGTTTAAGGCAGGGCACTATATTCTTTCCCTGTTAGACAGATGGGAGACAGTGAGGCCCGTGGACCTTGAGGAAATTAATGGGGCCCTCTGAAAAAAGCATCCTGCTTGGAAATGAAATGTTAGCTGCACAGCCGTGCGCTTTGTCTGGCTGCTTTTATTTTTATTGGCCCCTCATCCATTAAAGTTGTCACGTCCTGCCGTCATCCCAACTTTCTCCTTTGGGAGAAGGTTTGCTGGTAAAGCCCTTCCATGAAGTGTGGGGATGCTCTCCAGTTGGGCTGTCTGCATCTCATTTTAATGAGGTTCATTAACAAATTATCAGCTTAACTGAAGACAATGAAAATTTAATTAAAACTGATTATGTGGTCAGTAAGTCGAGGGAGGGGTTGTCTCCTTCTACTCCACTCTCGTGAGACCCCACCTGGAGTCCTGTGTCCAGTTCTGGAACCCCCAACATAAGAAGGATACGGAACTGTTGGAGCGGGTCCAGAGGAGGAAGGAAGATGATGCGAGGGCTGGAGCCCCTCTGCTGTGAGCACAGGCTGGGAGTTGGGGTTGTTCAGCCTGGGGAGGAGAAGGCTCTGGGGAGACCTTAGAGCAGCCTCCAGTACTGAAAGGTCTCCAGGAAAGCTGGGGAGGGGCTTTTTCCAAGGGCCTGGAGTGACAGGATGAGGGGGAACGGCTTTAAACTGGAAGGGGGAAGATTTAGATTGGACATTGGGGAGAAATTCTTCACGATGAGGTTGGGGAGGCCCTGGCCCAGGTTGCCCAGGGAAGCTGTGGCCGCCCCATCCCTGGGGGTGCTCAAGGCCAGGTTGGATGGGACTTTGAGCAGCCCAGACTGGTGGGAGATGTCCCTGCCCATGGCAGGGGGTGGCACTGGATGGGCTTTGAGGTCCCTTCCAACCCAAACCATTCTGTGATGTTATGATTCTGTAAGGCCAGACCTCCTCCTCTTGGCTTCTTGGCAGGTCTGAATCTTACAAATTTGTCCAGTTTCAGATGAAAAACAACTGTTTGAAGGTTTACAATTGAACTGAAAGCAAAAAGGAAACAAAGCATTTAATTTTGTATAATTAATAGAATTCTTGATCGTACAATAGCACTGATGTTTGTGTTGATATTTAGTAATAAGTGCTGTCACTGCAATTCTTCTTCTGAAATATAATTTTAATTGAACTTGAAGCAAAAGGCATTTCAAGACGAGGCAAACTGAACTGCTAGGCTCAGAAATACTGCATCTAGACATTTTGATTTTGCAGAACTAAAACATTTCTGTGTGAACAGCCTTCGACGTGGAGAAGTCAGGAGTGATTTGAGAAGTATTTTGACCTTCCTGAATCTGCATTTCGCCCTGGTTGCACACACGGCGGGTGTCTATGGTAGTGGAACCTTTTGTACCTCCTTCCCCAGTAAATAAGTAGGTAGCGCAGTCGTTTGGTGAAAAGCCTTAGAATTTAAATAGACAAATGGGGAAGCTATTTCATCTCTGGATACTTTTGCCTGCCAGCAGAAGAGTAATTTTTCACTTGTCCAGCTCAGTCTTTGGCCAAGCCAAGAAATTAAGCTGGTTCTTCTGAGTCCTTGTCCCGTGTCCCACAACAAGATCCCCGTCGTTTCTCTTTGTTTGCGGTTTGTGATTAATCACCCAAGCCTCCTGATATTATTTCTGTTCTGCTCCCTGGTTCTATGATTTGAAACTTTATAAACAGGCCACAGCCAATGCGTGTGACATACACAAATATGGGTATTCATCAAAGTAGCACAGCTGCTCCTGAAACAATGGTGCTAAGGTAGCCCATTCATACTAATTACAGCAGCACAAAGAATTGTGTCGCTAAATTTGTTAGCAGATCCAAAAAAATGTTTGGGCTTAACCTGAAACAGTTTCTTTTGAGGAAGAAGGTTTTGGCAAGTTGAAAAATTTTAGTTTCTTGAAATAGCATTTTGTTTCAAAGCTGAGGATTTGCTTTAAGTAGAAATTAAGAATGATAAGGTGGATATATTTCTTTTTAACTGGACGAGTTTAGTTTTATTTTTAAGGAAAAAGGGCCTTCTCTTACCATTAACAGTTTGATAAAGGAGAGTAAGTGGGTGACCTGTTTTAGTAGGGCTGGAATAATATTTTTGGTAACCTCTTCTCCCAGATCTGAACTCTTCAGCTGCTGAAGGATTACCTGAGCCTTCTGCAAGCGGCTGAGAAGACTATTCCACCTGGTCTGAAGCTTGAGGTCAGGGTGACATCAAAGTCATGGCCTGAGCAGGTAACCCAGGTGAAGCCTGTAACTCTGAGCGTGGTGGGTGCTGCTTGCTGGGACCAGACAACGGGACATTTCTCTCCTAAATGTTGCTGAGCCCCAGAAGAACACGGTGCAATCACACTCCACACACAGATATTTTCATGCACTCCTCTGACGGCACTCCAACCACACAACACTATTTTCATTTCTGAAAATAGCGTGCTGATTTAGTAAAATCCTTTAATGTTTATAAAGTCAGGAAATGCGTAATTAAGGTATTCAACCAATTCCCCCTTTTGCCTTGTAATTACTGTTTCTTCATTATCACCCTGAATGACTTCCACCACCCACTCAAGCTTAACTTTGCCCCACCAATCTGTCAAAATAGAGACACACATCAACATAGCAAATAGCTATTACGACAGAGAGAACAAACTTCCTTTTTCTCTTAGATGAATCAATTTTCAACATAATTTCACAATCGCGCAGTAGGTAGAATGATTTCCCACTGCACAATCTCTCATTGCCTTTCTCTTCAAGATCTTCCCTGCTGAAACCTCCAAGTTCACCATCGCGTCTTGAGTACCTGAAACAGCCCCAAAGAACTGCTGCATTTCCAGCATCGTATCAGTAAAAGCCCTTCCCAAAGCTGCTTCGGAGCTGGGGCAGTAAAAGGATAGCAGCCTCGCTGAATTTAGGTGGAAAAGCAAAATGTTTCCAGCCTGCAGCAACTTTGCTGACTTCACCAGGAGCTGCTTTGTTTGTGCAACACGGGACTCACTGTAGTCCACATGAGTCAATGGGAAAACTGCATTTCATGTTGCTTCACTCCCTGCTTTTGTTAAGCAGCCATTTGGATGACATATGGAAATGAATGTTATATTTAGGCATGTTCCTGTATGTCCATGAAGACAGTTACGCAACTATTTTTAACTCTAATACTTGTGCTAATCCTCCTAAAACTCACCAAGGGGCACTAACTCTTCTCCAGCAGCAGTTGGGTCTTTAGGGGGATGTTTCTTGATAGGAAGTTCTTTGCCAGAATAACCCGTTCAGTTTGCTCTGCTTCTCCTCTTATCTCAAGTCGCTCTGCCCTTCTTGCCAGCATCCTGCTGATTCCTTTGGCTCACGGTACCCACAACCGTGCCGTAGCAAGTTGGACCTGGCAAGTGCTGTGGGCTGCTCGTGGCTCCGGCAAGCACCAGCAGCGGTGTTGCAGACCTGTTCCAACACACATCTGTGAGGGGCTGTCCCTGTAGCGGCCGTGTTAGAATCTGTGTTGCTGCTGCTTGTGCTTGCCCTGTGTGTTGCTCCAGGTGTTTGTTTCCAGTTCCTGGGCTGCACGTACCCACCCATTGCACAAAGGTCTCCCAAGCACATCAGCGAACCAGCAGCAGCTCTTCTCCTTTAGAAAGGCTTTCCTCCAACCCTTTACGGTATGAATCATGGAATCATGAAATCGTAAGGTTGGAAGAGACCTCTGAGATCACCAAGTCCAACCGTGTCTGTCTCCCCACTAAACCCTGTCCCTAAGGAACTCACCCACCCATTTTTTTAACATCCCCAGGGATGGAGACTGCACCCCCTCCCTGGGCAGCTGTGCCAATCCCTGACCACCCTTTCAGGGAAGAAATTCTTCCCAATGTCCACTCTGAACCTCCCCTGGTGCAACTTGTGGCCATTTCCTCTCGTCCCATCGCTGTCACTTGTGAGCAGAGCCCAGCCCCCACCCCGTCACAGCCTCCTTTCAGGCAGCTGCAGACAGGGATGAGGGCTCCCCTCAGCCTCCTCTTCTCCAGGCTGAACAGCCCCAGGTCCCTCAGTCTCTCCTCACAGGACTTGTTCTCCAGCCCCTCCCCAGCCTCATTGCCCTTCTCTGCACAAAGAAGCCATAAACACCGGGTTAACAGCTGACATCGTGGATGAACCATCCAAGTTGCCAACAGAGATGCAAAAGCACCACTGAAAACCCTGAGATTGATTTCTTCAGGAGCTTTTGCAGAGAGGCCAGAGGCAGCGTGCCAGGATCTCCTGGGACAGCTCCAGTCTGGGATATTACTGCAGATTACTGTTCATGAAACCCTTGTTCTAACCCACTGGAGTATTTTGCATGCTGTGGGATGTCTGTGGGAGGATCTGTACCACGCTTCAGGCACGGCCTGCCCAGAGGGTGGATATGACACAAAAATGTAATGCCTCGGTATGATCCAGCTGGTGGGGGAACAGGGAAGGAGCTCTCTGCTCCCCGTGCAGCTCTGTTTGGCAATAGCCTTTCTCTGGGTTCCAGCTCTGCTCTGGCTCAGGTAATCCAGGTGTAGGGCCTCTATTTTTCGTTGTTCTTTTGTTTCGTTTGGGTTTGGTTTACACAGAATCACAGTATCACAAGGCTGGAAAAGACCTTTGAGATCATCGAGTCCAACCTATGACCCAACACCTACACCTACTCATCATCTAAACCCTGGCACTAAGAGCCTCATCCAATCTCTCCTTAAACACCTCCAGGGATGGTGACTCCACCACCTCCCCGGGCAGCGCATTCCAATGGCCAATCACCCTCTCAGTAAAGAACTTCTTCCTAATGTCAAGTCTAAACCTCCCCTGGTGAAGCTTGAGACCGTGTCCTCTTGTTCTGTCACCGGTCACCTGAGAGAAGAGACCAACCCCTGCCTGACTACAACCTCCTTTCAGGCAGTTGTAGAGAGCAATAAGGTCTCCCCTGAGCCTCCTCTTCTCCAGGCTGAACAACCCCAGCTCCCTCAGTCGCTCCTCACAGGGCTTGTGCTCCAGCCCTTTCACCATCTGGCATCTTCTGCCACCTGTGTCCTCTCTAGGCCTCCCTTGGGGACTTGCTGTGCCTGTGATGGGATGCAATGAGTTGGGCAAACGCTCCAGGCAACCTCTGGCACCACAGCCCAGCCCTGGAGCACACAGACCTACAGCCACCATCCACCGAGTCCTGGGGAGAAGCACATCCTGTGGGTCAGGAACATTTCTCTAGGACAAAGGAACGGGGTTGCCACCTCTCCTGGGTGAGGGTCTTCCCCTGGCAGTGTGCGCTCAGAGACGCGGTGCCTCTTTCTGCAGCTGTGCCACGGGCACCTCTGCCTGCCAGCGTGCGATGCCTTGCACCTCTGCACTGTAGAGTAGTGATGACTGCAATTTATCAGTCTGTTTCCCGGTGGACTGGGTTTGACCTGAACATTAGAGTGTCTTGGGGTTTCCAACCAGCTCCACTCACGTGGTGTCCATACTGGTTTTCCTGTTAGACAGGGTGATCTGGCGGGAACTGCCTGACACGTCGCCATCAACACATAATAACCTTTATTTTTTTAAAAAAAAGAAAAAAAAATAAGAAAAAGAAAAAAAAATAAGAAAAAGAAAAAAAATAGAAGAAAAAGAAAAAAAAAAGAAGAAAAATTAAAAAAAAGAAGAAAAATAAAAAAGCCCTTCTGCCCACGATCCCATGGGAACCCCAGCAATACGGGCATTAATGTCCAGCGAGCTTTCTCCTCTGGACAGGGGCGGGGAGTTAATGGCTTTGGATTATTTGTGGTTATCTGGATTTCAGATTGACACCATAAATATTCAAACTCTGAACCTGGCTGGATGCAGCCGCTGTTGACTTTTGTATGACCTAGCTGGAAACTTTAAATCAGCTGTCGACTTGACTTTCAAGGGAGTGAAATACTCCAAATCCACTAGATAGCATCTTCTTGGTGTTTTATTACCTCCCAAGAACCTCGCTTTGGTAGGGACCCAACTCCAGGCTCCTTTCAGAAAGCAGAGCTTTTTTAGCCTTGCAAAGTCATTAAACCTGCCGTGTGGGGATAGGGGTGTCTTACCTTGTGGCAACACACAGGGCTTATTATATAAAATGTACATGATTAATCTACAAGTGAAATGAGTCCAGATGCGAGCCTAGCACGGTGTTATTAATAGGCCAGCATAGACCTCTATCAATGGTGCTCTCTGTTCTCTAGATCACACTCGGTGCTCTTTTGGGCGGTTGATTTTTGTTGTTTGGTTTTTTAAGTTGTTCCTTTTTCTTTTGAGATCGATAGACAGAGTTTCTCTGCAGCTACTGAATATATTTTGCTTCTGATGTGCAGCGCGCTGTCATTGTGGTTAACAACCCAGGGCTGGTTTGTAAAGTGCTGAGTAAGTCAAAAGTGGAACACGGTGAGCAGCCGTGGGGGTGGTGGGGCCAGCAGTGCCACGCCAGCGACCGCCGATTGCAGTGCTGGCACAAGGCGATCCCTTGCTCAGTGACTGAGTGTAGCGCAGCCCTACAACGCCTGATTCATCACGGCGAGCGGTGCGTCGAGGCGCACTGTCAGCTTAATGGACGTCTCAGCGGTCGCAGTGTCAATAAAGGTTACGGCCTTTGCTGAAGAAAGAGACCCCAAACCCATTTAAGTAATTGTGTGGTGGCGCTGGGGGGAGCAGCAAGGAGACATCTGGCTGCTTGTGGCCCGTATTCTCCTCTGAAGAGCATCACAGCGCATCCACGGACGATGCTCTGAGATGTTTTTCTGGAGTAGACCTGTTGGGAAGATAACCTGCAGTGCGGCTGGAGTCATCTCCAACCCTCTGTAGCTCCATGGAAGATACTGGAGAGCTCTTTGCCTCTTCTTCCCTCAGTCACCTTGACCCAGTGCTCCAAAGACTGCTGAATTCACTTGAGGCTGCTCTGGGGCACTTGGTACCGACAGTCGCGTGACATGAAGGGGTCTCAGCTCCATGTGAAGTGGCCCAAAGTAGGGGCTGTTTTTGAAAATGCAGCATCTGGCAAGACCAGGCTGACAGCTTTTAGACTAATTGGTTTGATGGTCTAGTCCTCTAATGCAATGTTTTATTAGGTCCAACAGATTTCTGTGCCAAATTCCCTGGGGAGCTCTCCAAAAAACCTGTTCAATGAATAGCTTTTTCCCTGCAGCTAAGCGAGAGAGGCGCTGGCAATAGAGAGATTTTTGGCAAGCCAGCCTGACAAAGACTTGGAAAGGCTCTTAGTCCAACCTTACAGATTATCTTACACCTCCTCCACTCATGTGGCTGGTGCTGAAAGCAAATCACAGGGGAATGGTTGGGACTTCTAGGGGTCCAAGATGCCTACTCTAGGTCTTCATTTCAGCTTCACCTCTGTTATGAAGGTGCTTCTTCCTGCAGTTCCTGCTCTCGATGCACTGAGATGCCCTCTCTGAAGAGGTCAGAGATGTGTGCTCTCCTGGAAACCACGCACAGTGATCTGGAGGTCCTGGCATGGCACTGACATTGCTCTCGTGTCCAGCCCACATGCTGCATTCTTGCCCAGCCTGTAGGCTCTTGTACTGACGTCCACCTCCAGGTCCACTCTTGGCTATGGAGATGTCTGGACTCTCTAATACAAATTCTCCTGCCTTGTGCTTTTACATCGTGTGTGAGTTGCTATCTGCCGACTAAGATTAATTGAATATGTAGAACAATAGGTGCTAAGAATTAGTACAAGGCTTTGTAATACAAGATGACTTTTATTCTAGTTTGAATACTTCACACAGGGGCTATAAGTACATTAGTTTTATTGATCTCTATTCATAGAATTATTTAAATGTACCCTCTGGTGCTGAGTGTCCGGGGTTTTCCAATGCTTGCCATGATGCATTTTTCATTAGAAGCTAGCGAAGGCAGATCCAAACTTTGACTGCCCAGGCAAGATTAATTTCATCTTGACAGCCTCAGCCTAACACAAGCAGAGTGTGTTTGAGAGCTGACCACTAACCATGGTCTCGCACTACGTACCCCGGAGCGGTTTCCTGGGTTCCTTCTTTCAGGCTCTCCTGGATCACCAGCGTTTTAGCAGTGCCAGGGCATGCCGGCTGCCGAATGTGCTGCCTTCACCAGGGCTTTTCTTCTGCATTTTATTGTAAAGAATGAAAATGGACCTGTTCCTATATATAGCTGAAGCTCCTATATTAAAAATCTGTCTGTACTGTGCATAATAAGCCTGGCCTGTTCTTTCAAGGTCAGATGTTTGGCAGGTGCCAACTGGCTGTAGCTAGTACAACGTTTCTTCCATCCAAATGGGACTGAATTGTCTTTTATTTAATCAGATTTTTTTCCTACTTTTGACTAAAAATGCTCAATTCTTTTTCTTTCTTTTCTCTACTGGGGAATTAAAAAAAAAAAAAAGAGGAAAAAATGTCAGCAGCTTCATTTCTAGTGAAAAGCATTCTCAAGTTTTCATTTTAGTGGTGTTTGGTTGTAGTCAATGGCCAAAGGAAACTGAACTTTTTTTAGTTTAAAGGGAACTTGGGGCAAAAAGTATTAAAATTCTCAGAGAAAAATGGAATGTGATGGGTTTTAGCATGGAGAAGTGAGGCAAGAAAGGCGGCTTTCAGGTTCACCTTGAGGTTGGTGGGAGTTCTCACAAACCCCTTTTCCTGCACCAGGTTTCTTGTTAAATTCGTGGGGAGTCTCTGGCGCCTGCTAAGAGGTGGAGCTCACGCTGCAGCCTTGGCTCGAGGGAGGACACTAAGGAGGTGTCTGTCCTTTAGCTGTCAGCCCAGTGAAACGAAAACTATCTGAGTTTTCCGTCTCTTTGCTAAATTGGGTTAAAATTAGCTGACAGGTTCCAAAGCGATGGGAACGCACAAGCCTACAGTGTAGTTGCATAAGCCACTTTCCTTGGGAGCCAAGCTAAAACGCAGCGGTATGTTTTACAGCGCTTGTTATAACAATTGTTCTGTGTCTGGTTCAATGTTCATGGCACCGTCTGAACATGAACTTCAGGAATGCTGGAGGGATGCACAGCTGACGGGGCCTCTCTGGGAAGATGTTTGTGGGTGTGCGTGTGCTGCAGCAGAAAAGCCTTTGGGATTTGGGAGCCCAGCCCTGCAGAGATGCTCTCATCGATCCTGCAGATGTGGTTGTGCCTGCCCCCACCTAAAGCCTCCTCTGAATCTGGTCGTGGTCCCTCTGTTGCATCCTGAAAGGTGGAGCAAGAAGCTGTCAGGAAGAAGCAGCTGCTTTGCCCTGTGGTCCCAGGGCTGCCAGTGCCCCCCAGGAAGATTCTCTCTCCTTTCGGAAGCAGGGAATTAGGACTTCTCCGGGTCCTACAGCAGGGAAGCCCCGCCTGGTTCCTTTGCCCTGACTCAGTTGAAGGTGGCTGCGGTGCTGTCCCTGGAGAATGCTGTGTGTCTGGGATGGAGAGACTGTTATTGCTCCCAGTCTTGCTGTGCAAGTAGCCCTCGGGTAGGGCTGCTCTCCCCAAGCATATCCTGAGGTCCAGAGTGGGCTCAGAGCCACAAAGGGCTCTGTGGTGGGTAGAGCCCCCAGTGGCTCCTCACACTGCTGTGGGGGAACTTGGAGGAGTATCTGTATTTTTCATTTATTTATTTATTAATAAATGGAGGAGGTAGGCTGGAAAGTGGCCCTGGATTCACATCCTCTCCGTGGCTCAGTATCCTGCCCGCAGCGGGGCTGGAGCTGGTGCTGGAGCTGGAGCTGAGCTGAGCTGAGCTGAGCTGAGCATCCCTGCCCTGGTCCCTACCTTTGCCTCGTGTGGGGGCAGCTGAGCTGGGACCCTTTGTCCCCGCATTCAGACCCTGCCCTACGCTCGGAGGAGGCGGCTTTGGGAGTGGGTTCGTGAACTTTGCTATGTTTTGTAGCCACTAGAGGGGGGTCAGAGACTGCTGGCTTGGGCTGCCTGCGGCCAGGCTGCCCGGGCTGGGGGCAGCGCAGGGCAGCCCGGGTGGGGGTCTCCGGCTGAACCCCATGGCCCTTCCTTGACCTGAGCGTGTTCCTGCACCTCTCCCAGTCTCTGCGGGAATTCCTGTGGGAAGGTCAGTGCTGCAAGCCAGGGCGTGTTGGCTGCATCCACTCTGCTTTCTCCCCATGGGAACGGGGCGCACAGGCAGAGAAGACTGGGTTAGCAGGAGGTCAAGGTGAGGAGTCTTTTAGCCCATGGTAGATTTATCAGCTCACTTCAGTAAAACTTTGTAACTTTAGAGTGAGCTGGTGTCACCCAAAGACAGCCACCTTGCTCGCACACAAGGCTGAAACCACGCGGGGCGGCTCTGTGCGACACCCATCGGGTCTTCTGGCTCTTGGATGGACATGGGTGGATGTCCCCACCACGCCCCTGCGCGTCCTTTGGTTCATGCGCGGTGATTGCAAAGTGGCAGTGGAGGAAGGAATCTGTGTGGCCAGCCCAGGGCATGTGACATCAGCCTCTGGCACAGAGGAGGCACTGAGGAACATCAGGCTGTTGGGATCACTGGCACTGGAGCAATTTCAGTTGGCCAAGCGTAGGTCTGCTTACCGTTTCAGAAACCAGGCATTCGAGGTGCTGGATTTCCTTTGCTAGCAAAGTGCAGAGCAGTATTTTGTGCCAAGATGAGCTCAGGTTTTCAGAACATTTTATAGCTCAGTGTTTTCACTCCCAAACCCCTATATATGGTTTTTGTAAAGGAGGAGAAAGTGCTGGGATTCCCATTAGGTGCTACTCTAAACTCTGAGTGATGTGAGCCATAACACTTTCCAGCTTCTCACGGACACCTTGGCAAGACTCAGTAAACCCCTGAAGAGGGAGGAAAGATGAGGAGAGTCTACAGTCACCCTTAGCAGAGCCTGGCACAGCATTGGGAGGGATATTTCCTCCTGGGAGCTACGCATCTGTGCTGCCGTTGCATGGTTGATGTTCCCGGAGATTCTTCAGCCGGAGTCAAAGCAGATCTCTTGATGGCATCAAACCAGTCCTCCAAGGTCCTGAACTTGTTGCTGAGAGCACCCAACCCCTAACACATCATGGGAATAGTTTGTTCGCTTCTCGCTGGGAAGTGTTGGGGACTGGTTGCACTAATGGATGGGAGGGATTTGGCATCCTCATCTCTCATCCTCCCCACAACTCTGGGATCGTTTTAAGTGAAAAGCTGTGGATTATAAATTATACAGCATTTATAATCAGGAAAACATCTGCTGGGTGCTCTTTCCAGTGGACAGGGCCAGCTGAAGGCTCCATGACACAATGCGTAGGGGTTGCACCAATCGCCACCTGTCTGCTCCTATAATCGAGTTGATTTTTTATGATCTTGACATCAGCTTTCAAGATGCATGATCTATGTGTTTATTTAGCTGTCTTTCCTGGCGTCCCTTAGTTTTGAACTCCTGTAAATCCTCCCACAGTTGGATTTCTGCACTTTTCAGAGATTACATTTCCTGACAGTACATTTCTCCTTCCCCCTCACTTTGGTGACAGCTCAGGCGAGGCTCCAGAGACCAGAGTGTTCAAACCCAGTTCTATAAAGCTGAGCTCTGAGATGGAGTGGGCCTAACTTTCAAGGGGCTGTGCGACTGGTACTGTTGGAAGTGGAAGAGGTGGGCCCAAACCTGCTGCTTTGAGGTTGAAGCCCCCCTCTAGGCTCCAAATCTGCTCCAGGAGCTGTGTCATCTGCCAGGACTTGGTGGCTGGAGCATGAGACGGTGTCCATGACCTGCTCTGGTCTTTTATCCATGCCCTGAAGTTGAGTGGAGTCAATGTGGCCAGAACAGCAACTTTTTGTTAAATAGTCCAAATTCTGTCTGCTGGGGAGCGAGATCTTCACAGTTCTGGTTGTTCAGTTCCTTGTGGCCCCTGCCAACTAATGCACTCGGCTCAATGGGATTTAACCTATGCTGGGCGTCCCAGCTTAAATGATTCCCAGTAGGTCCTGGTTGTAAATGTCCCCATTTTTCACAAAACTATGTCTTCTTTTGGCTTCTTTTGGGGAAGCGTGGCTGGTGCTGAACTCCACAGCAGATGGACAAACACTTGCATAGTACTAGGAAAGAATATGCAGGAGCTTTTGCTTTTTGTGCTTTTTCCTACCAGCAAAGCAGGGACTGCTGAGAAGAGCTACAGCTGAGAAACCTCTCAACTCTACAGGCCACTTCCTACAACCTGTAGCCTCCACCTCCAGCAGCTGCAGGTACATCCACACGGAACAGCTATGCAAAAGACTTAACGTAGGCTCATCTGGCTTTCCAGGTGGGGTTTGCATCCGCCCTCCCTTTCCCAGCTGGTCCCAGCACCCTTCACCTACTCCTTGTCCACTTTTGCCCTCTCTGGTCATCTTCTCATCCCCCTCGCATGGCTCTTCTGGCTGGACCTTTTCCCTCCTTTCCCTGCTTCAATACGGAGAAGGAGAAGGGGAGACTGCCAAGATCCTGAGCCGTTCTGGCTCTGCCCCATCTGGTGCTTAAGCCTCTTGAGCTCTGTCTTTCTCCCCAAACATCCCACTCACCAGTGACCTGGGAATTAATTTGTTTACAGCATTACGTTAAAAACATCTCTAGAAGCAGATTCCTGCTTGACTCCGCGCTGAGGCCTTGCTCATCTCTTGGAGATGATTGCTGATTCGAGCAGGTACCATGTCTGACAGTTTTCCAGAGCCAACATGAACTTGTCCCTGGAACAAGTTCACACTGGAATCCCTCACACTTATGCTTAGCTCAAGTGGGATGCCCACCTACTGCTAAACCTGCTTCTGAGCTCCTCTGCTGCCTGCAGCAGCTCTCAGTGTGTCCACAGAAAATGGATTTAAAACTTCCGTGTTTGTCAGGACACAATTTCCCAACTCTGTTACCAGGGCGCTGTAGTTTCCACTGTTTCACTCACCCTGTAGCAGGAATGGTGCTGCCTCCCTCTCACTGGTGCAATTTTAAGAGTCCAGGAGGGACAAAGCTCCTGGTAAGGGTCCAGTGTTCCATAGGGTTGACTAGAACTAGTTTCCACCTGGTAAGGATCTGCATGGATAGCTGAATGTGTAGATGGGTGACAACTCACCCGTATCTGTAAGTCAACCACATACATTATACAGTAGCATCATAAAATGATTTAAGTCGGAAAGGACATTAAAGATCAACCAGTTCCACCCCCCTGCCATGGGCTGGGACATCTTCTTCTAGATCAAGTTGTTCATGCCCCATGCAACCTGGTCTTAAACACCTCCAGGGATGGGGCATCCGTGACTTGAGCAACCTGTTCCAGGGCCTCCCCATCCTCAAAGTAAGAAATTCTGTCCTAAGATCTAAACTCTGTATCCCCTCTTTCAGCTTAAAACCAACCCACCTCATCCCATCCCTGCACTCCCTGAAAAAGAGCCCCTCCCCAGCTTTCCTGGAGCCCCTTTCAGTACTGGAAGGCTGCTCTAAGGCTGTCCTGGAGCCTTCTCTTCTCCAGGCCGAACAGTCGTAACTCTTTCAGCCTGTCCTCATAGGGGAGGGGCTCCAGCTCTTGAATAGTCTTCGTGGCCTCCTCTGGACTCGCTCTAACAGAGCCATGTCCTTCCTGTGCTGGTGGATTAGCTGTCCGTCACTGCAGTGCTCAGGTGGAGGAGGCTTTTGCTGCACCCTCGTGCTACTACCTGGCAGCAGCGAGCTTTGTGGGGCCATGGCTGAGAAACACCCGAACGCTGTGAGAGATGCAGAAGGGATGCTGACTTCTTGGTGCTGGCTTCTCCTCCCCATGCGATTCTCTCTACCAGCTCCTCTCAGCCATCCTTGTCCAGTTGAGCAGAGCAAGAAGAATCGATGACTTAACATAGCATGATTTACCCCTCTACGTAACGAGATGTAAAAAGATCTCTTTCACACTAGGCTGGACGGTTGCCTTTATGGGTATCTCAAAGCCTTGGCCTTGAATGGAAACCTGTCTCCTGCTAGCAGAAGACTGGATACACCTCATCGTCACTTGTGCATATTTTTGCCTGCCAAACAATCGCAAGAAAACAGATGAAGAAAGATTGATCTGTAGCTCTTAATTTTATGGGCTTGTGTGGAATCCACCTCCCATCAATTTATCAATGGCGGTTAGAAGAGCCAATGTCCTTATCATTCCCTTCATCGTGGCTGGGAACAGTCTGCCAAATGAGCTATCCCTTTTTAAGGGTGTTAGCACGTAGAAGAGTCAAGCAGATTTGTACCTCTGCTGGCTCTGTGGTTATTTGTACATCAGAGCCCAGCTGAAGCCTGGGTCTGGTGGGGTTGCTCCTTGGGAAAGAGATCTCTGCAAAATTGCTGCAGGTAGGGCAGGGAATGGAAATGCCCTGAGAGCAAACAGGTTTCATGGTGGGGCAACTACAGGCTCAGAACACGGAGGTCTTAGCCTCTGCGTAGCTGCGGACCCCTCAAGCTGTGTAAAGACTGTTCTTGTGATACTGCCTGCTTTGCATGCTTGCACTCCTTTTAAAAACGAGTTAGGTGGAGCTCGATCCCACAGCGAATTCACCATTGTCACCCCTCCATTTGCAGAGGGGTTCAGTGACCCCCATGCTTGGTGGAGGGCTGGCGAACCTTGCCCAGCCCAGCTCTCACTGTCAGCCTGAGCCTTTCCATCCCATAGCTTGGGAACAGTGCTGGGTCCAGTCCTGTCTGACATCTTTATCAATGATCTCGATGAAGGCATCGAGTGCACCCTCAGCAAATTTGCGGGTGGCACCAAGCTGGGTGGAAGTGTGGATCTGCCTGAAGGAAGGGAGGCTCTGCAGAGGGATCTGGACAGGCTGGATCGATGGGCTGAGACCAATGGGATGAGGTTCAACAAGGCCAAGGGCAGAGTCCTCCATTTAGGTCACAACAACCCCATGCAGCGTTACAGGCTTGGGGCAGAGTGGCTGGAGAGCTGCCTGGCAGAGAAGGACCTGGGGGTGCTGGTTGGCAGTGGCTGAACATGAGCCAGCAGTGGCCCAGGTGGCCAAGAGGGCCAATGGCACCTTGGCCTGTGTCAGACCCAGCGTGGCCAGCAGGAGCAGGGAGGGGATTGTGCCCCTGTGCTCAGCACTGGGGAGGCCGCACCTCGAGTGCTGGGGTCAGTGCTGGCCCCTCACTCCAAGAAGGACATTGAGGGGCTGGAGCGCGTCCAGAGAAGGGAACGAGGCTGGGGAGGGGCTGGAGAACAAGGGTTGTGAGGAGAGACTGAGGAACTGGGGGTGTTTACCCTGGAGAAGAGGAGGCTGAGGGGAGACCTCATCCCTGTCTGCAACTGCCTGAAAGGAGGCTGTGACGGGGTGGGGGCTGGGCTCTGCTCACAGGTGACAGCGATGGGACGAGAGGAAATGGCCACAAGTTGCACCAGGGGAGGTTTAGACTGGACATTGGGAAGAATTTCTTCCCTGAAAGGGTGGTCAGGGATTGGCACAGCTGCCCAGGGAGGGGGTGCAGTCCCCATCCCTGGAGGGGTTTAAAAGACGGGTGGGTGAGTTCCTTAGGGACAGGGTTTAGTGGGGAGACAGGCACGGTTGGACTGGATGATCTCAGAGGTCTCTTCCAACCTTAGGATTCTGTGATTCTATGAACAGCCTGTGCCACCATGAGCTGGTGACGTGGTTTCCTGGGCATATTACAGCCAGATTTTGCTCTCAAGGTCTCATCTGTGGAGCCAGCACTTGTATTAAAAATATAGTCTCTCTCTCATTTCCCTCACTTTTTTTGTGTGTTTTTTTGTTTGTTTGTTTGTTTGTTTTTTTGTTTGGTTTTTTTTTTAAGTATCACAGCAAACCCAGGCAGGGAGAAACAGAGCCCTTTGCCCAAGGTCACTTAGCAGCTCTGGAGTCTACAGTAAGAGAGCCCTGATTTCCTGGCTTTGTGTCACGAGTGTGAATGGCTCCTTGCTCTGATGACAGCAAGGGCTTTACAGTAAGGGGGGCAGGGGGGAAAGCCATATTTCAACACTCTGCTTGCTCTGTCCCCGAGTGCATCCCCTGGGGTGAGAGTGAAGTCAAGAGGCTGCTGTGAAAGGGTTATAGCCGACCTCTGATCGCAACCGATTAATGACAGCCGCAGGGAGCGAGAGCCCTTGAGCTGGCAGGAAGGAGGTGAGTATGGAAAAGCAGCAAAGTTTTAAATGCGGCAGTGAGATCCGACATGGAGCAGCAGCATGGTAAGAGCCGTGCTCGGACCCGTGGCAGCAGGGCAGAAACGGAAGGGACTTCGCCATTGATCCCCAGCAGTTTGCATCCAACCCTTCAGTCATCAAAATCCACTCTGATCAGACTTGTTGCTTGAATTGCCTGCTGACGGTTTGGGGCTTTTTAAAATTTGTTTGTTCAAATTAAGAGAAAGCCCAAATGCTGTGAGGGTTGGTCAGTATTTAGCTCCGAGCAGATGACAGCAACAGAGTGCGGCTGCTCCCCGGGAGCACAAAGAGCACTGTTGTCAAATCAGGGAAACTGAGGCAGAGAATCAGGATGGGGCAAGCAGGGCCAGGACCAGAAGGAGCCCTTGCTTCTCCCTGCTCCACCACGCACCCGGCTTTGTGCTGGACTCAGCAGAAATCTTCCCTTAACGCAATTAAAGGATGAGCAGAGACGGCTGCGAGAGGAGGCGGCTGTTTACGAGCGCAGAGGAGGGCATGCCGGGAAGACGCTCCATTCCCCTGCTCCAACTGCTGCACGGGAGCACGACCCCCGGCGAGGATGTGCAGAGCTCGGATGCTCTCCAGCTCTGCCGAGAAGGGCTGAAAGCAAATTGGCTGTTAATGCAGACAGCGGCCGGCTGGACTCAACACTCCCGCGCTACAAACGGGCTGCGGATGGATGAGGGAACCTATGCTCCTTCTCCAACAGGTTTGAGCCCGCTTGTTAGGCCCGGTCGATAGTTTGCTGTCAAAAGCAATTCTCTGTCAAACAGGCGTTGGTTTTTTTCCTTTTCTGCCAGAGCAGAATTTTTCTCAGAACATGTCAATTTTCAGCCAAATTTTTCACTTTTGGTACTTTTTATTTTTTCCTTGCTTGTTTTAAAAAAAATAGCAGCACTGGAAACAACTTTGTTGTCAGCTACTGAAGTCTGAATCTGAGGGTTCAAGCCAGCAAGGTCTCCAAGAGTATTTTTGATTTTATGTCAAAGGAAAAAAGTAGACTGGAAGAAGGTTTTCAAGAACTGATTGTCACGGGGGAATAATGTGTGTTAAAGGATGCCAGGAAAATTTCTGGAGGCTTGGTGTCTGTAAATGTCCTTGCTGCTCTGAATCTGGGAGTCTGGGGGTTGTTCAGATGAAGCAGTGCTTGGGGAAAGGGACAGTGGCAGCCCAGCTCTGGTCACATCCAGAGGTCCCTGCTGGTGTTCCCTCTGCAGGTTTGTGCTTGGGTCATGAGGGCTGCTGAGTCTTCTTTGCTGGTTCAGCTCAATCGCAATGTTTGCATTCAGCGCTAAAGACAACAGCTCCTCAATACAGCAGAAACCAGGCTGTCTGGAGAAATGCTGCCTGCTCGGGAAAGTTTTGGGTAGGATCTGTGCTCTGTCCCACAGGGCTTGGAGCAGCCAGAGTGGCTGGCGCAGATGATGGAGATGTAGCTGCTGTGCCACCTCAGAGGAAGCGCAGGGACAATGTCTTCATCCTGCCTTGGCCCATCAGGTGTCCACCTGGTTCTGCATGAACACCCACGCTGCCTCTGGCAGCACTATAGGTTCAAGTGGTGACACTTTGGCTCGTTGGCCTGGGAGCCACGTGTGGATGTAGCTAAAACCCATGCAAGGGATGTGACACCACACCAGGACCCAGAGGGTGCCTTGAGCTGTGAGGACGCACAGAGGCAGGGGAGAGCTGGGGGAGACCAGCTGAAGTGGCCCCGTGGCCCCAGGTCCCGCTCGTGTTGGCTTGGCAGGGCTTTTGGGTGTTGCCAGAGCTAATGCAGGGAGCGTGTGCACGTCTCTTGAGTGTGTTTATGCATGCAAAGAAGTGCCTGCTGGGGAAGGAGTGGAAGGCGCATGATTTATCATTGCTCTGTAATGGGTGCCTTGCTTCTAGCGAAAGAGGTCAACCTCCCTGAGAGATACCAAACCCCCTCCCTATTAACGTCCTGTTACAGCTAATGGCTTGGGGTAGGGCAAGCAGGTCTTACAAGGAAGGCATTAAAGAGCAGTGCTATTTGGAAGGGAAGCCAAAGAATTTACAGCAATATTTACACAGAGGCTCTCCCCAGAGATAAGGAGGTACACAGTCGGCTCAGCAGATAAGCAGAGCTCTGGGACGAGGCAGAGCTTGCACTGTCGGTTGTACAACCTGAAGTTCAATAGGATTGAAAGCCAGAGCTGCGGGGTGCAGGGGAGGGAGCTGGGACCCAGTGGCTGGGAGGGACAGAGTTAGTTCAGTGTTTTGCAGCAAGGAACGAGGCCAGCAACACTCCCTCACGCTCCTAGAACCTAAGCCCCAAACCTGGGTTTGAAGGTATGGATTGACACAAGTTAATGAGTGCAATTGCTTGATCTAGCAAAGATACGGAGATACGGCCCAGGTCGATGGCCCTGGCCAACGGTATCTGCCCTGTCTTCCATATGCTTTTTGATCCGCAAGCCGACGGTTGTTTCTCCATTGGATCTTGCTAGCACATCCCAGCTCTGTATTCAGGAGCTCTGCCATGACCCCACCTGGCTGTGTCCTGGGACCCCCAGGGACCCACTGTACACACCAAAACAAAAAGGCAAACCTCCCCATGCCATTTGAGGTGAAATGCAATTCCTTAACAAGCGCGTGTCCCACAATACAGGTGTGCAAGATCACTGAGGCTGGGGAGCAAGTGCGAACCTTCAGCTCCTTCCTGTCCAGCTGACATTGCCATCAGGTCTCCACTCCCTCGTGCTTTAGCTCCAGGTTCACTTCTTCACACGCCTTCCCTGTCTGCTCCGACAAACCTATGGAGCATCTGCACTCGCTTGTTCCTCTCCTGTGCAGGGCTGAAGATCCCCTAGACCATTCTTTGCCTTCTCCATCGGCTTCCTGCCAGACAGGCCAAAATCTCACATCCACCCACCTCATCCAGCAAAATCTCCTGATCTAAAACTTGTTGAAGACAAACAGAGTTTAATTTGATTTTTCTCACCGACAGCACTGGACTTTGGATCAGGCCATGTCTGTGGCAGAAAAACCAAATAAGCCTCCATGCAGCAATCCATAATGAGAAAGCCCAGTCTGCTCCACGCCTTCTTCCTGCATCAACCAGAAACCTCCATGCATCTCCCGTCTCACTCCCGGCTTCTTTATACGCTCAAATCACCCGTGGCCACCACCTCATCCTGCGCTAGACCACATCTCCGCTTCACCAACCTCCCCAGCCCCTAATAGCACTCGGCCACTGATCTCCGAGCACTCCATCCATCATTTGACTAGCACATTATTTATTTACCATGGGGGAGAGAAGGGAGTTGGGTTGTCTGGAGAATGTATTAAATTTTCATTTGTTCTCATTGATTTCTGAAAGGAAATTGCTGAGTTATGCCATCAGGGTGGACTAGTTACGATACGGAGAGTGTCTACTAGAGGGGGATGCTGGATGGGAAATAGAGACAGATTTAAGGTTATTTTGAATATTAAATTAAAATTACAGCGACCATTTAGCTAAACAACCTCATGAAACGGATCTGAGCATGTTTTCCCTGCTTCCCTTAGTCTGCTTTAGCTGCTTGCCCAGACTCTTGCTGGTTTCTCTTGCCATATGGGACACATGGTATTGCTTCCTCCTGGCTGTTGGGTGAGTAGCTCTCGCTTGCAAGTTTCTCCGCCGACTCCGAAGCGCCGTGCGTATGCGTAGGAGCGGCGGCTGGTGAGGGCTTGTCCCCCATCTGGAGGAGCTGCTTGGCCTCTTCCAGCTCATGGCATTTGGTTTGGAGACAGTTGCCTTAAGTATTTCTTCTCCAAGCATATCTGGGTTCTCTTTCTCTGAATTTCCACTGTGGTAATTCACACATTATTTATAGTGGTTTTTCCCTATATTTTTAGCTTGTGCTAATATTATAAACCGCACAAAAATCTTTACTTTCGCACAGAACTCTTTGTCGTCCAAAAGCTGCTCACTTTCCTTCCCCAGCCAGAGCTGGCATCCCAGCCAACAGTGATGGTTCTGGTTCTGGTTTTCCATGCTTTGAGACCCATCAAGGGCTGTCTTGGAGTCCCAGCTGAAGACTGGCACATTACTTCTTAGATGGTTTCCTAACCAAGTTAAGCTCTGGAAGTGGTATTTAATTCTGATCAGCGTGAGGGCTGACCTAACCTGCTTTCAGTGCGTGCCTTTGGTGGAAGTTGTGCAATCTTCTCATGTGAACAAGTTGATGAAGCAGTTGTCCTTGAGGAAAGGTCTTGTGGCTGGGATCTTTGAGGACAGATACTGTTTTCTGGGTCCTGTGTCTCAGGAGCCTGAGGACTGTGGGCTGGGGAAGGTCCCCACATCTCTGAAGAGGTCACCTCCATCTCCAACCCTGCTCACTGCCTCCGGGCACAGTGAGCTCCGAATTCAGGGAAACACAGCGTAGAAGTGGAATGTTTTTCCTGGGGTTTTATTTTATTTCTGCAGCCTGGAGGATAATCGGGGGTCCTCGAGTTTCTGTGGGAGTTGAAAGAAAGGACAGAGCAAACTGGCACTGCTCCCAGCCCAAAATGTTTGCGCTAATTGCGTGCAACCTTCCTTACAAGAGAGAGAGTCTGCAAATACCACCGGCAGTTTAATTACCACTGCTGGTTCACATTGATCTTATTTATGCTGCTCCCGGTGCTGCGGGTGTGCAGTGCGAGTGTTGTGCGAGCAGGAACAGGTTGTGTAGGGAATCATGAATTTCTGGAGTGGGAGGGCAACTAAGGAGCGCGTGTGTGTTAATTTGAGTGTGTGGCGACTTCCCAGAGAACCTTGGCACACCTTGGGCAGCTCTTCCCCAGGATCTGTTGGTGGTGTGGATGGAAAAGGGACCACGAGACGGTGAATATGGGTGCAGGGGACACGTGTCAGGGAGAGACCAGCTGGATTCCCAGGCCCGTTTCCCAGAACCTGCTTGGCTTAGCCACCACCTTGGCTTAACTCTGAGCCCCGGCGCTGGATTGCTTCCCCCTTGCTAACCTTCCCCTCCTCGAACGCAACGCGTTTCCTCCCCATCCCAAAGGGAGGGAGAAAGCGGCACGGGAGGAATCCGACACGAGCAGGCTGATGGCTGCCGTCCCAGTGCAGGCTCAGCAAATGGGGCTCGTGATGGATGAATGTGCAGGGCAAGAAGTAATAAAATGGGCCCCAGTCATGTAATCTTCCATTAAAATGAAATGCATACCAGAAATGAGGCATTTCTGCAGCTTGTACCATCTCCCACGGAA
Organism: Neomorphus geoffroyi; assembly: GCA_033558235.1. Taxonomy (NCBI): domain Eukaryota; kingdom Metazoa; phylum Chordata; class Aves; order Cuculiformes; family Neomorphidae; genus Neomorphus; species Neomorphus geoffroyi. The sequence goes on from JAUMJM010000074.1 coordinate 8,775,844, forward strand.
GATCATGAATAAAAGAGGCAAGTGTACTGTTGACAGATGCCGGCATGCATAAAGGACAGTTCCTATAAAGGCAAAGCCCCGGCTAACAGATGGACTAAAGATGTGAGATGCAGGAAGATTTACCAGTCTAAATAATTCAAGGGAATGTCGTATGGGGAGGCAGTGCTGGAAAGGGGAGCCGGCAGAAGGTACAGATGGAAAGGCAGGCCAGGCCTTTCCCACAAAACCATTAAGAACGTCGCTTGTCTGAGTGACAGTATGTCGCACAAGGCACCAGCAGAGATGGGTGGATTTGCCTCCAGCACTCCTTCTGCAAGGTCAGGAGGAGAGATAATCTCAAAGGTTGCAACTTTTTGAGGGCACGCTTTGCCTCCTGCAAGGCAGCTTTCCGCAGCGTTCCTCCTCTCCCTCTCTTCCTCCGTGTCCCTGCTGCTGGGGAAAACGGGAGCATGGGGGTGATGCTGAAACCATGAGCAGAGAGTGGAGGTGGTGAAGGTGCTCAGTGCTCCCATTGCTCTTCTCTGCCTTGGTTAGGTTCCTGGCGGTCCTTTAGACTTTGAAGGTGGGTTGGGGCTAGTGGTGGTTGCCCTGTGCCTGTTGCAGAGTGCCTTTAACCCTGACTGTCTGCGGGCGGGTGAGCAAGGCCAAGTGCAAGAGGATCCTGGGTGTGACTCCGAAAGGTGGGTGCATTGAGTGGACAAAGGGACACCCGCGTGCCTGGGTGCTGTGTGGGAAGGAAGGGGCTGCAGTAGGAGGAGAGGCTGGGATGGTGAGCAGAAGGGATGCTGGAGTTGTGTTTGGGAGGGTAACAGGACCCCAAAGAGCTGACTGGGAGCCACAGCATGGAACACAACTGCTTCAGACCTCGACGCCTGCACATGGTCTCTGCCAGACTGGGTGGCCTCGCTGGTGCCTTCTTTGTGTTTGCAGAGACAGACTGCTGGCGCGCATGGAGCACCTTGGTGCCGCGGGAATGCTGCACATCCAGCTCTTACAGATCAGAAGTGGGAATGTTGGGCTCCTTTGCAGAGTGTGGGTCCCCCGGCACAACCCTACACACTTGCAAGTGTAGAAAGTTGAGGATTTTGCACTGTGAAGGGGCTGCCTTGCCCGTCCCCTCCTGGGGACTCTGTTCCCCCCCCCCCCATCAGTCTACAGGCTCAGACGCTGGTGGGGCACTTGGTGGCCTTGTAGAGCTTGGTGAGGGGACATGGCTGCTGTGTGCCAATACAGATGTTACCGTGCCCCGACATCAGGGAGTGTGAAAAATTGTGTCAGCCTCCCCGGCCATCAGGATGAAGGCTGAGAAGGGCTGGCTGAGGTGTTGCAGGATGTTGGGAGGGTCTTGGCAGCAGGACATGAGCCCATGTAGGGAAGCGGCACAGGGCATCACGGCAGCTGAGCACAGGGATCTGTGCTTGCAACCCCTCTCTCTCTGCCCCCATGGAAGTCTGGGGTTGGCCTGGTGAACGTGAGACTTTGTGGGAGAAGAGAGAAGATAAAGGGCAAGATGCAGAGGGTTAGATAGAAGTCAGCAGCAGCTGCTTGGCAGAGATTGTGCGCGCTCTCTGCTCGGAAAGGATGCCTTCCCTGGGCTCGTCAGCCGTCTGCAGCACGGCGATTAATCATTGGTGTCAGAATCCCTAATCCTATTCAATGGAAAACAAACAGCGCGGCATCCAGCCCTGTGCTGAGCCCAAGCAATTAGCATGTTTACATGGACTGGGGAAGCTCAACAAAGAGTGGCCAACGGAGGCCACGGGAAATGAACCCTTGTCAGCTCCTGATGCTCGAAGAGCCCTGGGATCCTCGGGCTCTGACCCAGACCCAGGCTTGAAATGTGGCCTGAAGCAGCTGAAAACGGCTACTTGCTACCGAAAAAAGATTGTTCTTGCGTAGGACTCAGGGGCGCACAAGTGTGGGGCAGCCGCTGAAGTGGGGGGCCATGTCTGATGGACATGGTCAGCTGGTGAAACAGGGGGCTGGAAGGGAGGAAGGGTTTGTTCCTGGTTTGGCTTTGAATCCGTAGCAAAAGTAGCAGCTAAAGCCTTTGCAATTCTAGCAAACTCAACCCTACCACCAGTTCCTCGTCCCCTTTCCTCCTGCACCGCTGAAGCTACTGTTCTCTGGCTGAAACTGGTTTGATGTCTTGAGCTTTGAGTGAACGTTGAGCTCTGCAGGGCTGGGGCCACACAGAACCGGCATCCCTGTGCACAGGGGTTGTTCCTGTAGGGTTGGGCACCTCGTGTAGACTTCAAAGAGGTTTGAGAGGTGGGTTGCCTGGAGAAGAGGAGGCTCAGGGGAGACCTTATTGCTCTCTACAACTGCCTGAAAGGAGGCTGTAGTCAGGCAGGGGTTGGTCTCTTCTCTCAGGTGACCGGTGACAGAACAAGAAGACACGGTCTCAAGCTTCGCCAGGGGAGGTTTAGGCTTGGTATTAGGAAGAAATTCTTCCCTGAGAGGGTGATTGGCCATTGGAATGCGCTGCCCGGGGAGGTGGTGGAGTCACCGTCCCTGGAGGTGTTTAAGAGGAGATTGGATGAGGCTCTTAGTGCCAGGGTTTAGATGACGAGTAGGTGTTGGTGTTGGTGTTGGGTCATAGGCTGGACTCGATGATCTCAAAGGTCTTTTCCAGCCTTGTGATACTGTGGTACTTTGAGACTGTTACAAGGAGAGACACAGGACTAAACAGATGCATGTCCGTCGCCAGTGCGTGTCCCCCATGACTCGGGTGAAAGTGCCTCCCAAACCCAGGAGCAGCCCAATGCCCAAAGGCCATAATGACGAACTGCTGAGGAAAAGGCCCTCCAGGTGTAGCTGGGATTTCTTCTCACAACACACACCTGAACCAGGTCTACCCAAGCCAGCCCACAGCCTGCAGCTGGAACTACCCAGGTGAGCAGAGCAAGCTGCTGCGCTGGCGCTTGCGTTGCCGTAGAGCAGTATGGACCCCATAAGCTACAACCAGTGTGGGCTTGTCCTGCCTCAGCCATCTCTGCCCAGTGCAGGGAACTGTGGCCTGGCAGCCCTCCCTCTCTGGGCTTCAAACTGCCCTTGTGCTCTGGCCAATCTGTATTTTGCTTTGCACAGTGCAACGTTTCTCTGGACAACCTGCACCCACACTGTCCCCCGTCCCAGGGTCACTCCCAGGGCTGGGCGAGCTGTATTTGTGGTGAAGTCTGGGACACTCCGGGATACACCATAAAGCATCTGCTGTGCGGTTTATCCATGCCTTGCTCCTTGGGGGAAGACATTCAGGTCTTATGAAGAGGCAGTGGGGAGACCCAGGAGTCCTGCGGCACCACTGACCGCACGGGTGTGCTCAGGGATTTGAGGGACAGGTTAGTCCCACACTGTGGAAGCCATAATGTAGAGAGAACTGCAAGAGAGCATTATTTGTCCAGGCTTTGCAAACACCATTTCAAGCAGAAAGGGGAGCGAGACACGCTACATTTCTGTAGGACCTACCAGAACCTGCGTGATGGTTTAGGGTTGCTGGCAATGGAAAAAAACAAGAGTTTATATTGAAGCATCGAGTGACCTGTGGAGCTTCTGGACTTGGCAGGGAGGGAGTGAAACAGCCCTCGTAAGTACTCGATCCCTCTTGAAATGAAGGGGCTTTCCTGGGTACGCAGCTTTCCTGCTTCCTTCACAGAAATCTGATTTTGGGGGGTGGAAAAAGAGGATTGATTCAAATAAAAATGTATTTGTATGAGAAAAATTATTTCCTTCCATGAGAAAACACATAGTTTGAGGCAAATTTATGGCTTTGCCCTGGTCATTAATATCTGGTTGTCAAAAAGTATTGGTTTGAACAAAAATATGTTGTAATAAAAATGCATTGTTTTGAAGAAATTTATTGTCCCCATGAAAACCTATTCAATTCAGAAAGATATGTTGATTTCAATGAAAATCTATTTGTTTTAAGAGACAGAGAGAGAGAGACAAGTTGTACTCAGTTGAGAACCAGGGACTTCTCTCTATACAGTTCACCCTGCAATCCCATGGTAATTAGAATGGGGAAACCTTAAAAAATCAACAAGCAGACAGTGAAGGAAGCCTGTAGGTCCTGCTTGCCTGGAGGTCTTGCGAAATGATCGTCTTCCCAGCTGGGGGAATGTGCTCCTGCTCCCCCAGGGTAACAAGGGGCATGCGGTTGTCTCTGTTCCTTATGAATTGGGTGGCTTCTCCCACGAACAGCCCTCCTCACCCTGCAAACCTTATGCTCTTTCACCAAGTGCACGTCCCAGGAGTTGGATGCTTGTATCCTCCCACCTCCAGCTGCTACGGGGAGGTGCAAATCATAGAATCATGGAATCCTAAGGTTGGAAGAGAACTCTGAGATCTGGCCCTGGGCAGCTGTGCCAATCCCTGACCACTCTTTCAGTGAGGAAATTCTTCCCAATGTCCAGTCTAAACCTCCCCTGGTGCAACTTGTGGCCATTTCCTCTCGTCCCATCGCTGTCACTTGTGAGAAGAGCCCAGCCCCCACCCCGTCACAGCCTCCTTTCAGGCAGGTGTAGACAGTGATGAGGTCTCCCCTCAGCCTCCTCTTCTCCAGGGTAAACACCCCCAGGTCCCTCAGTGTCTCCTCACAGGACTTGTTCTCCAGCCCCTCCCCAGCCTCGTTCCCTTCTCTGGACGCGCTCCAGCCCCTCAATGTCCTCCTTGGAGTGAGGGGCCAGAACTGACCCCAGCACTCGAGGTGCGGCCTCACCAGCGCTGAGCACGGGGGCACAATCCCCTCCCTGCTCCTGCTGCCCACGCTGGGTCTGACACAGGCCAAGGTGCCACTGGCCCTCTTGGCCACCTGGGCCACTGCAGGTGACCTTCAGAGCATGCAAGATACTCATCTCCATCTTTGTCTCTCAAGCCAGGCCAAATGTGAGCAGCGGATACGTGCATTGATGGGTACCTGAAGGCGAGATAGACATTTCCATGCTGCTGCTCCAGCATTCCTGCTTTGGAGTGGTGGTATGAGGAAAGGGGCCCTTTTAACTAAGGGGAGCTGCATGGCTTTGTGACTCTCCCAGCCCCACTCCGGCGTTGGCCTGAGCTGGAGCTGAGGTTTGCTATCTTCCCTAAGCCGCTTTCCCAACCAGCGGGGACCGGATGAAATTCGCTCTGAGCTTGAAAGCCTCAATGCCGCCTGAGCCGGGATTATGAGAGGAGCCACCACGGTATCACCTGAAATCCATCTCCCGGTGCCTCCAGTTTAAAACAATCAGCACATGTTTGCAATGGGCTTTTTCTTTCATTATGCTCCGACTCTGCTATTTAATCAGCTTCTTCCTCTCTCTGTTTATACAAGGTATCGCCGGCCCATATTAAAGGGGAGGAAGGGAAGGTACAACATAAAAAAAATAAATCGCCTACACAAGAAATGTCACTGCTGCAGAGTTATCCCCTCCCTGCCAACACACGCTCGGGTTCTGGTGTCAATGGAAAGGTTGCCTCTGATTAATATTAATAAAGAATTAGAGCTGTGTTTGTCATGATCACCTCATTTGGTATTGCTCCGTGTGGCAGGGGAAAGCAGAGGAAGGAAGGGAAGATTTCTGCTTGGCATTCATTAATCATTTCATCAGGAAGGAGTTCAAAGCAAAGCCCTGTCTTAACAAGGGCTGCAGCCAGGGATGAGGCCGTGTTTATTCAGATGTTCCTCCTTACGTCTCTGACCTCCTGCCTGGTCAGTTGGGGTGGGCCTCCAAAGCTGAGATGATTTTCTGGGATCCAGAGCACTCTATCCCCAAAGGAGGGCTGTCTTGGTCTTGGGTAGGTCAAGATGATGTTGTATGAAAGGTCCCCCATTGGTACCTGTGTATTAGTTAAAAAAATTACTCCGGATAATTGAGTAGCATCTTTGTTTGCCCTTTGAGCCAAGAAGCTTAAGAAACAATGATGAGACCATCCCTTGGTCCAGGTACTCTTGTGTGCTGGAGAGAGGAAGTCCTCAGGCCTGGAACATGCTCTGGAGATGGAAAGTGGCCAGGAGCTGCGAGATACTTGTGAGGCGTGATGATCACTGGGCGCTCTTGGAATAAGCCCTTGGAAATCATGTTCCATTTCCAGGACAAGGCAGTAGGCACGCAACTGAACTTAAAAGAAATATCCAGTTTCAGAGGGCTCCTTGTCCTTCCGTGGGACACTTGCAAAAGATGGTTTGTTGTACCATAAAACAGGAGCCTACGTTGGAGGACCACAGATACTCCATGGACTAGAAAACCCTAGAGAAAACAACCTCTCAAATTCAGTGACCTAAATCCCATCTGCAGCATCTTTACAGAACTTGTGCGGTATAACAGACCGGTGTTTGGCACGTGGTGTGGCCAGGAACACAAGGCTGAGCGTTGCAGGAGTTCAAGTTATGTGTTTATGCAGATTGACATGTAAGAGCGAGTGGCTCTGGCAGGGGATGGCCCCTTGCTTTGCAGTCACAGTACTCAAGTCAGTCTTTGCTGATGTTTACGTAAGGGCCCTAATGTGGGCAATTTATCCAGATTTTAGTGGTATTTTGCTTCTTAACTGTGTGGAGATTCCTGTAAATCTTGGCTTAGTTTAAGACATCTGTGTGTGGCCAGAACTGGTCGCTGCTTTGTTCCATTCTGTATTTTCTGGATCCAAGACCAGAAAGTGATAAGTGATGCACACATACGTATGGCAAAAGCTCTTTGTATTAAGAATTTACAGCTCAGCCTTCTCCTTGCTCCCTTTTCCTCTCCTCTTATTTTTTTTTTTTGGTTCATGCTATTTATTATTCAAATGTCGGTAGATTCGAGCCAAGTGGTGCATTGCTCTCATTAATTATTCTCTGGGATTAAGGAATCAGTTAAAACCATATCTCCCTTAATCCTGTTTTATTAATTTTATATTCTTGGCAAAAAAAAAAAAGAAGAAAAACAACAACCCCCCCTAGCCCTCTTTACAAAGGGATCATGCAGCTTTCTGTTGGGACCTTGAGAAGAGGAGGTCTCTGTTGTTCCATGGATGCTTGTCTTTTTAATTTGATAAAATAAATTAGCACAGGATTAGAGTCTTCCTGCATAGCACAGCTCAACTGCTGTTGCCACCTTCAGGGAGGCATTAAGCGTCACTCTGGTTGCATGGAGGTGAAAGGCAAATGCACCAGTGCCTTTGCTCCTGGAAGAGGGAACTTTCGTCTTGGTAACAGCACGGCTTGTGTCTTCTCCTCCCCACTGGCCACTGCCAAAGGGGTTGCCTTTTGCTAGATACAAGTTCTGTGTTACAGGAGGTGGATGCTGCCTGCTCGGATGCGAGCATGGACCCATTGGCTTGTTTCATGTAGCCCTCAGGGGGGCTAATGGTAATTAGCCTCTTCCTTTTGGGATGTTATGAGGATGTGAATCACAGAATCGTAGAATCCTAAGGTTGGAAGAGACCTCTGAGATCATCGAGTCCAACCGTGCCTGTCTCCCCACTAAACCCTGTCCCTAAGGAACTCATCCACCTGTCTTTTAAACCCCTCCAGGGATGGCGACTGCACCCCCTCCCTGGGCAGCTGTGCCAACCCCTGACCACCCTTTCAGGGAAGAAATTCTTCCCAATGTCCAGTCTAAACCTCCCCTGGTGCAACTTGTGACCATTTCCTCTCGTCCCATCGCTGTCACTGTGAGCAGAGCCCAGCCCCCACCCCGTCACAGCCTCCTTTCAGGAGTTGTAGACAGCGGCTTTCTCTGAGACAGCAGAGACTTGATTCCTGAGAATGAAGGTTGGGTCTGGGAAACAGCAGCGAGGGAACGGAAGTGGAGCTTCTGGAGGTCTCCTCTCTGTTGGGTGTTGCTCTAGCTGGTGCCATCGTCCAGGATGAGGGATGTGGGGAGGCCAGGCTGTGATGGAGCAACCTGTGGCTGTGATGCCGGTTCAGTAGCCTCCAGATTGTTTGTTTTATGTGACTACCAGACAGGAGAGAAAGAACAGCGGTGCTAAGTGACTGTATGACCTGCTCCTTGGCCAGAGGGAAACCTGCACTGGACTTCAGGAGAGAGAGGGAACCAGTGCAGAAGGGGCTGAGGTTCGCAAGGCGTCAGGGTCTGGACCATGAATACTGGGCGTGGCCTCTCCAGGCTCACACTGAGCAGCGCGATGCAGAGGCACCTGGTCCCTCATCTGCGTGGTGTTTCTTGGGTGGCTTTGAGGAAATCCATGTTGTGGAGGCATTTAAACTGGGATTGGTGGGATAGTGCTCAGAGCTCCACAGTGCAGAATATGGGACTGGTGAAACAGATCACATCAAAACAGAGATCGTGATGGTTGCGTGGCTGTACATTTGCGTCCTGCTCCTGCCTTGGAAACGACTGTCCTCATCCACCAATGAGCTGGGCCCCGGGAATGCGTTACTGTTTACCTTTAACCTTTCATGAAGTGAGACTTTTAAAGCAGAATTGTTCCTGAAATATTGTTCAGTATTTTCTCCCTGGAGAATGTGTCTTGTTTGCCAATAATGGCAGTGGCATAAAAATGAGACTGCAGTGATGCCAGCTGGGCAGGGTTGCAATGGAGGAAGGTTTGTCTTATGGCAAGGGAGTCATCAGCGCACCTTCAGCTTTGCGGCCAAGGGCTGCATGGATTAGCAGGTGTTGGCAGATAAATGTCTTCATGTCCTGTCAGCCTTGGGGTCGCTTCTGAAAGCTGCTCCTTCTTTTGAAGGTGCCTTTGACTCACTGAATCTCTTCTGGTCTCACCTGGCTTCACCTGAACCTATTTGTTGCAGAATTCAGGGTCACACTAAAAGTCTCTGGGTTGTTTTCAAGGCTCTTGCTATGGAAATTCCCACAGCCTCCGTCAGCTGAGCAGTGCAGATACTTTTGCAAAAGATCTTCCATTCAGTGCTTATTCGTACGGGAGAGCAGATCCTACATTAATGCAAATGCCAGCAAAACATCTTTAGGGATGGATTTGTCAAAGATCCCAAATCGAGGCACTTCTATTTCCTCTGTCTTTTTTCTACCAACCAGGGATTTCTTTTCTCCCACAGCGTATCAGTTGTGGTTATTTTTTCGGTTTGTGAGTAGTCACTAGATAGCAGAGAGGTTTACTCATAAAAAATACATGGTTCCTTTGGAGGAAACATGCAAAGCAAATGGCTTCATTTGTTTTATTCAGTCTAGGAACAACTTCCTAACTTGCTGTGCTAGGGAGAGCCGGCTCTTTCTTATTCTTCTGTTGGCAGAGTTGGCAGGGAGCAAGAGGGCACCCCCGTTCTCAGGCCCTGGGCACTTTCTGTGGACACAGCAATGCCCTGCATGTGTTGGGGCACACGTAAGATTCAGGAAGGATTTAATTGCTTGGTAACTCTGTGCCCACTTAGATCCAGCAAGGTGCCAGGCTGGCTCCGAGCAAATTATATCCTATCTCAACCTGAAAGTCCCAAAACTAGACAGATGGTGGGGTGGGAATCACAAAGTTGATTGGAGGCAAGTGGTGCTCGGGTCCCAGAGAAATGTGGAGGAACCCTCCTAGTGATGCCAATGAAAAGCTGAATTAGGCTCTATCCCACTCCTGAAGTACCATGTTGGCTGGGCTGTAGCTCACAAAAACAAGCTTTTTCAGTGGTGTTTGGGCATAAAATCTCATCTGTGCTGATGCCCGGGTAGGCTTGTCCTGATTGGATTGGAGGGACCTTTTCTGTTGTTATGGACACACCTTGCCTCTCTGTGGGCAGAGGAGCCCAAGAAGACAGTGAGCTGCGAGCACTACTGGCGTTGCTGAGCTTAGTGGTCACTGGCTATAAAAATGCTGAAAAAAAGCCAAAAAGGCATTGATAAAGATTTCAAAAAGCCTTCTTCTGGTGCCCTGGTGGTATCTTGATCTTGTTCCCAATCTTCAGGGTGAAAGAAGAGCTATTTTAAGTTAATATACATTGCAAAGCATTGCTGATGCGCTGATGAAGGAGACCTCGCTCAGCCGTGCACAAGGCAAGCCAAAAAAACAAAGGCGTGTACCCTCCGATTTGAGGTAGGAATTATATACACTTAGAGTCATGAACTCTGGGTAATAATTGAAAGGTCAGATTGATGAGAGCAGCCTCCGAGATACGATTTCTATGACAGCTTGATGGATGCCCCACTATCAAGGTGTGCTTTTAATCATAATCTCATTACTCCACTTCTTATGGTTCAACTCACCTAAACTCATGGGAGGAATCGGGGGCCACCTCTAAAATGTGAATCGGCTTTTATTTGGAGGAAGAAGAGTTGAGTGGTTGGGAGAAGAAAAAGGAAAGAGATGAGCCAAAAAAGAAAAAAAAAAGACCTTCCTGGCTGAAGATGAGTCAAGAGCAGGAGTGAGCGCATCACCCTCGTTGCTCCAAAGCAATGCTCTGGCTGGGACCAGCACAGATGATCTGAAGCAAAGAAGAGAGATTTGAACCTCTCCTAGGATCATCACGTGTCGTGCCCATGAATCTTTCTACAATGCTGCCCTTGAGAGTCTGAGCGTGGGGCATGTGAAGGGATGGCCATTATAGCTCTCCCAGGCACGAGAGGAGCTTGTTTTGGGGACAGATTCAGTGCTGGCTGTTCACATGCTCTGATCTGTTAATCCAAAACCCGTGCTGAAGCTTCCCAGTGATGGCCAACCTGGAAGTGCTCATGTGCTGACCAAGAGCAGCAGCTTCCACCAAAGGGTCCCTGAGTCTTGGAGAAGGCAAAAGCCTTTTCTTGAGGTCATGGTGCACAGGAGCTGAGCAGATAAAGCTGAGCTTTATTCCAACCAGGCCCCCATAGCAGGCACTGAGGGGACATCACCTCTTTGCAATGAATACCAAGAAGCCCTTGAGATCCACCACATCTGCTCATCCATTGGTGTGGCCATGGAGAGACTGAACCATGGGCCACGTCAATGATGGAGGCCATGGCCCTTTCCCCAAGTTGTCAGCAGCACCCTAGCCCAGAGGGACCAGGGTGGTGGATCCCAAAAGGCATCCTTAAGGGCTCCTCTGCAAGAGTTCGGTGCCAAGGCTGGAGCGTGCCCGGGTGGCATCATGCATCCCTTCAGCAGATCTTGCAATTCATCCTCCCCTCCCTGGATCTTCCTGGAAGAGTTAGTATGGAAATTTCAACCTATTTTTAAGGGTTATTTTCACTCAAGTGAAATCTATCAAAGAAGGAGGGTTATTTTTACAGCGCACAGCAACTGCCGGTTGCCATGACAGCAGGCTGGGCGAAATGCAATAAAGCATCCCTCTGTTATCGTAAACACAAAGGGAACCACGGGCACCGAAAAGAAAGGCAATTGTCATGGGGGGAGGAAAGCAACACCATGGTGCAATAACCAAGACCCGGCACCTATGTGGGCTCTGGGAGGTCCAAGAAGATTTTGTGAGGTCCTCTGTGCCCGTGTGGGGTCCAGTGGGCCAAGAGGAGTGAGCCTCTCTGGGGGCCCTGACGTGAGTGTTGAGGGCACTGGTGTGTTAGCCCGAGGTGAACTTTTTCCCCCTCCATTTGAAAAAACTTGAAGAAGTTCAGAAAACGCATCGCCTAAAAGGGACATTGAAGGTGGAGATGGGGGAACCTCTGAGTTTTTATGATCTGACCTCCAGGACATGCAGTAGTTGGCTGTGGAGGTCACTTTCAAATGTTCGTAGGCTGTGAAGAGATTTTACAGGTGATGAGAGGGTTCACCCTCTCCACCTCTTCCAAGTGTGTTCTTTCACTGTAAATCGAGGTGCCCTGTTTAACCACGGCAGCTGAACCTACGTGTGTAACTGAAGTACTCCCACCACTGCTGAGCCCAGGAGAGCCTTGGTGAGTGTGGATGTGAAGTTGGGACCCTTGTTGGGATGTCCTGCACGAGCTGTGGCTGTCCCTGTGCGTGAGCCCATGGGTGTCCCAGCAGCACCAGCAGACACAACCAGAAACTGCACCAACCCCTCGAGGTGTGTGGTTTGTGTCCCTGATGCCTGTGCCGCTGTCTTTAGTGCTGCTGGTATGACCACCTGGAAGCCACCCAGCTGCCCCTTGTTGCTCTTCCCTCCCAAGATGCAGACTGTCCTCAGGTGGCACATCTTGAGTGCACAAGGGCTGGCTGGGCAGGGGGAAGAATGACACAACTGTCACCATGTGCTGAAGCTCTCCCGAAGTACCACGTGGGTATTTCCACCTTGAACTCCTACCAAGATAAGCATCAGCAATGTGCAGGGAGAGCGAAGGGGCAGAGGGCTGGGCTTCCTCCGCACATAGGAACCTCTTAAAGAACCCAACGGTTTTCTGGAGGGGGATTCTAGGCACCCAGAGCGCTTTTGTTTAAAATCATCTTGAACTGGGTAGCAGAACCAAGACCTTGTAACTTGGCTCGCCCTAGACATGTCTCTGAGGTCTTGGTTTTCCCACTTAGCTGTGTCATTGGAAAAGCCAGTGGTTTTTAATTTCATGATATGGGGCAAAACCCCAGCAGGCATGACTTGGCAGGTCAGAGCGAATGCTGCTGGAGACCAGAGTCTTCCTCATCCTTTCAGCTTGGAGACTTATTCCTTGCTGACCCTTGCAAGAGTGAGCTCTTTGAATACATCATCTCCTTACCTAGGGTCAGTCCCACCCCAATAAATAGAAATCCTTAAGGACACACACAGGAGGTTGGTGTCCCCTCACCACTGAATGCCAGAGGACAGGTCGGTGTGAAAAAGGCGAAGCTCCTGCAGCAGCCAAAAGTCCCTCTCCTGCCTTCTGCTGATCCAAGATCTCACTGTAGAGCCTGCAGGGCAACACTTCTGCAGATGTGGGGCTTGCTTTTTCAGCAACTCATAAACAGGAACAAAGGCAAGACTTGCTGTGCAGCAGTGTGTGTATAAATAGATCCCTGGGAGGGTGAGACCAGCAGGAGGGAAGAGATGATTTCTTTTTCCAAAGGAACGGTCTTGATGCTTCTTGCCTTTGCGACTGAACCTTGTCATTGCTTCTTGTGCCCCAGGCTCACTTATCTAGGAAAAGATTGTTTAAAAAAACCCCTACCTCTCGCCAGGGGAAGGGGGGTTTGCTCGGGTTTTTTTAAAGGTTAATTTTTTTATTGAATTATAAGGAAAAAAGAAGAATTATAATGCTGAGGTTGAGATGTATATTGTCTAAAAGGATTTCTGATGACTGGCTTTTATATTGAATCATTAGAAAGGTCAATAATCAGGGCATGTGGCTACCTAGGAGTCCTTCTGAGGAAGAGGCCAAACTGCCTCTCCGGATCTCCAGCAGTCTGCTGGTGTTTAGCCAAACTCTTGCTTGGGGAGCATTTTCACCAAGGTCTTCTCCAAAACAAAGTCAAGGAACACTTTCCCAGGGGACTCTGGTCCTAACCCTCCCGCTGACAGCGTGCCGCAATATACTGCCAGAGTGCTAGATGATCTCTTTGAGATTAAACTTAATTCACAACTCTTTAACCTAAGGTTCCTGTTCGTAAGTGTTTCATTATTAAGGGGTGAGTACGTGGCAGCTTCATTCTTTAATAGCACATATAGCATGTTACAATTTACAATGCATTAGCAATAAATGCTTAATGGAAGAGGCTATATCAAGCTGTTAGATAGAAAGTCTATTATAAAACATAGTCTCCTGCTAAAACAATGCACGCGTCTGTTTAACACCTGATGTTAACTCAGAAAGTGTGTTAGAAAGCACTGCTCTTTGGCACAGAGAAAATAAGGAGCACTTTGTGTATTAAAGTGTCACCAAAATTTCCTCGCTTGTTTAAAACAATTTTGAGAAAATGTTGTCTAAAAGGCAGCTGGCTGAGATGGGAATTCTGGAGGAATCTCTGGGAAGTGAGGGTATCGGGGGGTGGGAGGTGATGTGCAGCAGGGCTGGATCAGCCCTGCCCGGTGCAGCAGGGAGCGAAGCTGCTTTTAAAGCCAGACTTAGACTCACTGAAACATTGTTTGGAAAGGATCCCTGAAGGTCTCCAGCACAAACTCTTTGGAAGCGGGGCTGTCCTCAGTGCTGCCTCAGGCTGGCCGTGGCTTGGTCAGGCTGAACGTGGAGGATGCCGAGTCAGCGGCTGCTCAGGGCAGGCTGTTCCAGTGCTGCCCCAGCCTCCTGACGTGAATCTCGCCCACTAAAACCTTCAGCCCTCTGGGGAGAGGTTGGCTTAATCAAGCTGCTCTGAAGGATGAAACCTCAAGCTTTTTTAGCATTATTTAGCACAAACCCAAGCTGCCATTGGTGGGGTCTGGGTGCATCTGATCCAGCCTGAGCCCAGCCCTCCAGTTCAGCTCTTCCTATTTGCAAGGTTCAACCTTGAATCCAACTGCACCGGGGCCGAGCGCCAGCAGTGCAGGCAGGGGAGTGCGCTCTGGGGCACGTAAACCCGCTCAGGACTCGAAGTCCAGGTGATGCCTAGTACACCCTGCAAAACCCATGATGACTTTGAGACTGGCATAACTGGACTGAACTTCCCAAACTGACCTGCTGTTCCCCACTGTGACTCTTCAGTCCTAACCCCTTTGTCTTATTCCAGTGCTTTAGCAGTTAAATGGAAAATGGTGTCTGAGAAGATTAGAATTAAGTTATTAAAGCATCTGGACACTTTTAAGAGGATTGCTGAGCGTCGTAGTACTCAAGATTGACTTGAGAATTCGGGGGTGGATTTGCAGCTGGAAGAAATTCCTCATGTACTGTATACCTGCCCCTCGTGTATATGTTAGCATACTTGGCACAGATGTCTCTTTGTTTCCGTACAGGAAACTAATTGCCTTTCTTGTTTCAGTCTGAAGTTTTCCTGTGTCATTCTGTAAATAATGAGAGGCATTTCTCAAAGTTTGCCAGGCGCCTTTGTCTCTCCTGACGGCACTTGAGCTGCTTGCCCTGCGCTAGAAGAGCACCTCCCTTGCTGGAGACCTGGTGTCATCTCAGCAGGGTCTGCGCTGGCCCAGAGGTTTGTCAGCTGGGAGCTGCCCTGCTGCGGAGTGAAAGTGGGGAGGAGGTTTTATGTGAGAGCTTTGCCTTTGAGCTCGCTCTGACTTCCAGTTTTTGTGTGAATTCCAGCCCTGGAGATTACAGTCGTTTGTTTATCCTCAGCACAGCGGGGGCTTAGGCAGCAGTGATAGCCAACACCGCCTGTGACCTGGGGTGCAGCTCCTGCCTGATAGGGGATTTTTCTCAGCCCCCCGATGCCTCCGACCCTCTGTTTCTTTTCATGTGCCTTTTAGAGGCTGAATTTTCAAAAGGCAGTCTTTCCTTGGCTGTAAGTTATATCTCCTCGGGTTTAAAGAAGAGCAGCAGAAGTTCAGGGCTTGTGATTGGAAACAACGCAATGCTGTGATGGAAATCCAGCTCTCTTCTCCTGCTGCCAGATGATGGTTTGCTACAGACCTGAGGGAGGACAGAAATCCTCAGAGCTTTCCCAAAAAGGAAGCTGGAACAGAGACAGAATGCAGGAGGGATGAGAGTGCCTAGAGCTGGTCTAAAATTGTGCTCACTGCTCCGGTTTGTTATGAAAGAGGGATTCAGGTCAGTAATGAGAGAGCAGTTGTGATTGCAAGGTGTGGAAGGATTTGCAGCTGCAAAACAACCAGGGTTTACAGGTGGTTGAGCAGTGGAAGGGGAGGCTTATCCTGTGGGAAAAGGGTGGGTTGATTCCAGTCATGGGGCAATGACTGCCCAGATCCACTCAAACCAGGATGCAAGAGTGCTGCCCAGATCTCGCGGCGCATGTGTACACCAAGCACGGCGAGCAGAGGTGGGACAGCTGGGGCATCGGGGCTGCCGGCGCCACGGCAGTGGCAGGAAGATGGTGATGGGCAGGGTCTGGTGGTGGGGAGCAGCCAGGACCCTTCTCCACCGCTGGCCTCGCTGCTGTCCTTCCCCCCTCCCTGTGCAGCGGCCAGTGGGGTGCAGGCAGGGCTCCTCGAGTGGCCCCATCCAAGTCACTGGCAACTTGATGCCATTCCTGCTTTCCTATTTTGTTGTTACCACCTCAGCTCTGCTTTCTATGGTGTAATTGAGGCTCTGTAATAAATAAGGGGTTTGCAGACAGCAAATGAGCACCAAGGAGGGCTTGTGGTGAGAGAAAGGTTTGGCTTTAGGTGGTTGAAAGCTCCCAGGGAGGAGGATCTCTGGGTGGCTGGGCGATGCTGCTGGATAGGTCTGAGCCAGGTTTTCAGAGCATTGAGCTGTGTCAGGACTCCCAGGTGGCTCTCTGTGCCTGGCTGAGAGCACCGCTGCAGAGACAGGGGGAGCCGGGGGGGATGCTGGGCTACGCCTCAGTTTCCTCTCTTGGTGCAGAGATACAGGAGCCCCCGGTCCAGCTGAAGGGAAGTGAAGAGGTGGTGCTGGCCCGTCTTGCCAGCATTTGGGGAGGTGCAGCGTGCTCCACCTCGCTGCCCTTCCTGCCGGGGTGGCTGTTTATCGGGAACAAAGCTGTCAGGGAGGGTTGAGCATCCTGAGCTGCTCAAGCCAGCAGATCTCTGTCAAGGTTTTGGCCCGGACTTTTATTACCTGTCCCTCTTGTCACTTTTGTGTGAGACGAAGTGGGGACATAGCAGGCACCTGGTTACTTTGGGGCTGTCACATCTGCTGCAGGGGGGACAGTGCAGTTTGTGACAAGCCTGTGTCATTAGCACTGACCTCCAAGGCTGCTGCCAGTGGGGATTTACTGTCCAACCTCCCCGGGACCAGCCGTGCTGTTTGCTCCCTGCGCGGCAGCCCCTCATCCAGAGCACGGCTGCGGCACGAATCCTGCCCAGGACTCAGCACCACCCAGGCTGCATCCCTGAGTGGGGAGCTGCTATCTCATCTCCTCCCTTGCGTGGCCTCAGCACCACTAATTGCAGAAAGCTTGTGCTTTCGGCACCGCTTGCCGCAGGCTGCCAATCACCACGCGCTCCCCTGCTCCCGCCACAGCGCCAGGCATCGTGTCGGCTGTGTCACGGTTTGTTCTGACATTGGCCTGACACCTGCACCACACCGGGATAGTGACGAGTGGTAATTGGGGCCCCCCTCCACCAGCATCGCCTGCCAAGGCTGTGGTGGAGACAGCGAGCGACTTTGCAGCCATCCGAAGAAGCACTCGGGCACTGAGAACTTTCAGATGGAGACACACCTGCCAGGTGTTGATTTCTGTGGGCAGTGGGCATGCTCTGCCATCACAGACACTGCTTCTCAGCTGGGTAAGGTGGTAGATTGGCAGCGCCCTGCCAGCTTGCACCAGCCACAGGCAGGTGGCAAGGGCTGCAGGGCTTTTTCAGAAGCACAGGGCTACAGGTATCGTCTCAAAGGGGGGGCATGCACTTTTAGAGGTGCTTACCTGCACTTGTAAACCCACCCACTGCAGGTCTGACTGACACCTGGCTGAGTGGGCTGCTTATGATGCTGCCAGCCTGTGCCCCGGCAGCAGGACCGGGCACGGTGCTGTGTGTGGTGAGGTCCCCGCGATCCCTGCAGGAACAGCAGTCTGTAATTCCCACAGGGTCTGCTCTGGTCTTGCTTTCATTTGGGAAGGGGCACCTGCATCCCAGCCAAGTGAGTGTGGAGTAAGAAAGGAGTCGCTGCAGAGAGAGAGACAACAGGAGGCAACACTGCGAATACTGGTGTGCCCCTCCTGTCACCACTGGAGCCCACTTGTCCTCATCATTCCCCCTGTAACTCTTGCTCCTCTGATTTTCTCCAACTTTGTAATTTCCAAGGGTCCTTTGTGTGCTTTCCTCAGCTCTTCTTGCCACCTTCTCTCAGTGGCTCTGTGTGTGAGTGTGTGTGTGAGTGTGTGAGTGTGTGTGTGTGAGTGTGTGTGTGTGCGCGCGTGCGCTGTATTTCAGCAACGATTGCAATAGTGATGAAGGAACTTTTCATGTCGGGGCTGGCCGGCAAGGTGGGGAATGTTGTCTTCTCCGTCGTCAGCATGCTGCTCAGCTGCTAACAGCACCCCCTTCTTATCTCCCCACCTCCTGGGAGGCGGCATATGATGCCTTCCTTGTGCTCCTGAGGGCTGCTGCTGCTTGCTCCAGATCAGCTGGTTGTGCGGCATCAGGAGCAACGCGGCCCCTTGACAGCGCAGCTGCAATATCTGGGAGACGTTTTTGCCTGTAGCTGCACATCCCAACTGCAGTTTCAGCAATAACAGCTTTGTCTTGAGTATTTTACCGAATCTCTTGCAGTCGGGGATGCTTGGCTTTGAATCTGGTCATCAAGAGAAATCATCAGCTGTGTTTCTTGCTTTATCTTCCCATGTTTTTCACTGCGCTGTCACCGTTCCGTGCGGCAAGCGCTGCCAGCTGACACATGGTTAGCCCTGGGGTGAGTGATGGATGTCAGCGTTTTAGGATCACGGTGAGGTCTTACACGGTTTCTCCTCAGTGCCCTAAGGTGCTGCTCCTGCCTGGCCGCGACTCCTTCCCCGACGGTTTCCCCATCAGTGGGACCTGTTCTCCCACAGTCTCTCCTGGAATGCAGTTCTTCCTGACAACCCTCTTGCACAAGGCAACCTCTGGGACTAAAATCCAACAAATGGCCTTTTTTAAAGTGCAAACATTGGAGCTCCTGGGGTCCCGAGAGGCTACCAAACCCCTGCTGATGCATCTGCTCTACTGAAAAATTGGCTCCTGCTGTCAGCGCTCGGCTCGCACGCCCAGAGCAGGTGAAAGTGCTGCTGGGCTGCCTCTCCTCAGGGCTACAGGTGCCAGGGCTCAGCTCCCTGCCTCTTGCACGTCTCTGCAAGCACGGCATTGCCCTGCTGATTTCTGCCAGGTAGATTTTCAGCTTTTAAAGCACAATCATAAGGTCTAACTGCATCATCTGCGCTGTCAGCCTTCCCCGGGAGCCTTTCTTGGGCGCTGGCATTGTGTGAGGGTGGGCACCCCAGGGAAGAGAAACAGAGACCAAGGGTGCAGGCAGCTGGAGGTAAAAGTGGCTGAGACCCCTGCTTTCGTCACAGCTGTGGTGGCAACAGCCAGGCCAACTTCAGCAGGAGGGTTTTACTAAAGAAACAGGCTTTGTGCATAGCTCAAGCTCCAGCTGGGTCTTCCCATTTACTAGAAATCACGGCCAGGACCTCTAAACCAAAACTGAGATATTGAAATAATTACATCACATGGGAAAGCTGGCAGCCTTGTGACTTTCAGGGGTCAGGAGGGATCCATCTGACGTTTGACTTCCATAGCTGTGGTGCCAAAAGCACTACGCAACAGCCTCAAGTCCAGCATTGCCCTTTTCATGCCCTGGCAGCTGCCCTGCACAGGGTAAGCAAGGTCTGCAGGCAGCTGCCTGCCCACAGCTCACTTGTTGACTGGAGCCACGCTGAGGAGCAGTTACAAAGACTGCCATGAGCTTTAATAAAGCACCAGGAAGCCTTTATCCAACTTCTCTTAAATTCACTCACCTACCCATAACCAGAAATTTTTTTTTAAAAAAGCTATTGAATTTAGGAAATTAATTAAAATAGTAACTAAACACAGCACCTGGGGCGATACACTGTGTATTTTAACTGACTTCCCAAAGCTCCTGCTAGTAGCAAGGGAGGTTATTTCTTCCTCACAGTCTGGTAGGGGCAGGGATATTATCTTGTAGGAGTCCCCCCAAACTGTTTCCCTGAAGACATCCTTTCTACCCCATTACAGCTTTGTCGTGTTTGTGTTTTCCAAGCATTTTTGGACCACATTAATGATTACAGCAGAACACGATTCTTACTGGCAGCACAAATCACTTTTTCAAGATGACACCAGCACTTACAGTCTCATTACTGTCATTAACAAGATTATTATTATGACTTTGCCATGCTCCCCCTTTCTAAAGAAGCAATTTGATTCCAAATATTCCGGCTTAAAAATATCCCATCCTCATTTTCCTCTCTAATCAAAAAAAAGAGGCCTCACCAGCCCTTCTGGGTAATAGAAGTTCATCTTTCTACGGATGTACTTGTGCTGTGGTTTAGGTTGTCGAGCACACTTTTCAGGCCCACGTTTTCCTAATTTTTCATCTGCTGAATTCGGCTGGCTCTGAGCTCAGCGGTGGCCCTCGGCTTCTGCAGCCTGTCCCTGCTTTGCTGCCTGGGTGCAGAGCCAGGGGAGCAGCAAACGTTGCCCTGTGGAAAGGTGACACTCCCAGATGTTAGCCAGGTGTGACTTGCCCAGGGGACCAGAAGGTGATCCACAGAATTGCTCCCAACATCCCACTGAAGATGCGATGCCTCTCTCCTTTTAACCGAGCTCGCGGGTGCCACCTGCCCCATCCATCCAGCGGACTGGCTCTTTGGCTACCCTGAAATGAGCTGCCAAGCAGTAAAATGGGCAGCTGACAGGGTGTTTGTCACAGCTGGGACTGTCCTTGCCAGGCTGAAGGTAGCTGGATGATAGGATACACAGGAGAGGACACATTGTTCCTCGTCTTGGCCGTTACAGCTTTACAAATGACTATTCCAAGCTTAGTTCCAAAATGGTGTCGTGGCTTTCGCTGCTGTCATCAATTGCCATCAACACTGCATTTAGCTGACATAATTACTTATTGTTACAATCAGTGCCCATTAGGTTAAAGCTAAATTACAGTCTCAGTCCTTGGGAACTGCCTATTACATCCATATGAATACGCAAAGTTCATCACTCATGATTAACGTTGCTACAGTGAATACAAAAGGAATTAGTGAGGACCTGTCACTTATTGTAAAGTGCTGCCAGATTATGGTATCAGAAATGATGTGTCAACTGTTAAAACTTAATAATCCATGCTGGAGTGCTGTATCTGATTATAACACTGATCAAAGGAGAGACCTGATTGGCACTTGGAAGCCGAGGCTGGTTGGGTGTGAGACCGATAACCTCCATGGGTCAGGAGTCGTTGACCAAACGCTGGAGCAATGGCTCAGTGTGCTCACCCCCGGCCCCGGGAGTTGCGAGGGGCTGGGGACCCTCCTCGGGACACGCGCCTGGGCGCTGCCGTGGCTGGGAAAGGAGTGATGGGTTTGTGGTCCATGGGCTAGGAGGGTGCGTGTAGCTCCTGGCCAGGAGGCTCCTTATTCTATTAGGAGTGAACCTGTGGGTCCCAGGCTGGGGTTTGGTCACTGTTTGCTCTGGCTGATGCTGCAGATCACTCTGCTTTGGCCAGGACCACCGTTTCCAGACTGTGCCTCTTGCAGAGGTGACACCTCAGTGGTCTGCGAGAGCTGATTTCTCCCCTCAGTGTAGGCTGGAAGGCACTGGGAGGTCTCCCCATTCAGCTGCATCTGTTCCCATGGGAGAAAAGCAGAGTGCAACCGTGTGTTTGGTGGTGAATGAAGATGTATCTCACGTGCGTGTGTACGTGCCTTTAAAAATGTCCTAAGAGTTTGTTTTGACGTTGCTCAAGGGAACTGTCTTGATTTTTCTAATTTGAAAAGACTTTTTGTTTTGAAATTGGCTTTTTTGCATTTTTCTTTCAAACTCTTTCAAAGACTGAAGAAAATGTTTTTCTTAACCTCAAATGCTGTCATGCTGAGGGGGTCTTTTCTTTCTTCTTTTTTTTTTTCCCCCCTAAAAAGCATCCTACAAGCAAACATAAAGATCTGTTGTTCAACTCTGCTAACAAAGTCCTTTTGGGAAGAAGAACTGAACCACACATGCTGGGGCACATGGGTGGGACAGAGGTTGGGTAGCTGTAAATCTGCATCTGGTCCCTGCTAACCCCCCAAGCAGCCTCTGGCCGAGCCAACAGACAGCAAGGTCCCTCCAGATCCATGGTGTTGTGCTCCTCATCCAACAGTGTGCCCGGAGCCAGGATGCAGGGAGGTCCTCCTCCATGACGGGGTTTGCGTTGGGTTGTGAGCCACACACTAAAACCCCCATGCAGGCATTTTCCTTGCAGCCCCATATTTGTGCTCCTGGCTGCTGGTTGCAGGTGTTTGCTTCTGGTCATTACTGATTTGCAGCTGAAAGCCGGGTACTTCATACCAGCACATTCACACCATCCCTTAACCAGCTTAAGTTTCCTGACAGCGTTTCCCATCTCCACCTAAGAGTATTTCAAACTCCTTGTAGGTCCTTGGTCGAAGGCTCCTGGACACGGCGTGACTCCTGGGCAGCGCTGTGCTTTCTGCCGTTGCTGTCCCCATGGCAGCGCTCCAGCAGATGATGGAGGCACGCTTGTCCTTTGGTACGGGGGTCATCCTTGCTGCCAGGCGGTCCTGGCTGCCTAAGCAGCCAGGTCTGCAGCCCCTCTGCCTGTTACCTGCTCAGTCAGGTGCGTGGGAGCTGAAGGGTGCCCTCATACCGCCAGGTGGTTTAACCATTTCTGTTCTCTGGGGAAGGTTCATTATTCCCCTCGGCAGGTGTTTCTCTAACTCTGTACTGAAACGGGGCACAACAGAACCATCCAGTCTCACCACTACTTCTGAGCAGAAAGAAACAGGAGGTCTGAGAATCTTCCAGGGGAGGCTACGTGATTTTGTAGAGATAACGAAGTAACGTATCGTGAAACACCACAAATGCACCCTGGTTCCAAGAGTTTCTCCTGGTTTTCAGACCTGTTGTTCACTCCTGTCCTTGCAGGCCCTGGAAATGATCTGCAGCAGCATCCATACCAAAGCAGGGGAAGAAAAGCTGTTCTCTGGAGATCACCAGCTCTAGAGGGAACACGGGAAGAGCTGTTTCCCAGTGATTTCAAAGTCCTTGCTTAAGGCCTCTCTGCCATGGCACTTGGTTGCAGGTAAGTCTGGCTGGTGAGCTGTGCCAGTGCTTTCCATGGCTGCCAACACCATGGGCTGTGAAACCATCCAGAGCTGGGCTGCTCTGCTTCCATTTCTCTAACCAGGACCTGTGTGCCCACTGTAAAGCCACATGGATTCCCAAACAGACAACGCTGGAAGGCCACAAGGGTGTTGCTGCCAGTATGCTTGCTGCACTTCTGGATGCTCCAGGCCGCGTGCCCAGGTTGCTCCGTGCTGCCCAGTGGTGCCCACCACGAGGAGCTTTTCCTCAGAGTTCATCTCGGCTTTCCCAGCGGCCACTGGAGCTATGGCTTCTTACGCATCCACCACCGACAACATGAAGAAAACCTTTGGTGTGTTCAAAGGCAGGTTTGTTGTATTGTGCTTCAGTTGTGTTCACTGTGTTTCCCTGATCTCCAGACATCCTCACCTCTCTCCTCTAGGCTTGCTTCCAGTTGTTCTTTGAGGAGCAGTGGCCTTTTTTGGACCAGTTTGAATCTTCTTTTCGCACAGTTCAGTGGCTCTTGGTTGCTTCTGTCCTTATCATTGTTACCTGTCGTGTGCCGGGGACATCCTGGACAGCCAAAGGAAAAAACTCCACCCACCTCTCTCGAACAGCACCCCATGTCTGCATTTCTCCAGTTCCCCATTCCGCCTTGCACTAGGTGCACGTGTGCTATGTGAGAGGTGTTCCTGCCCATGGCAGGGGATTGGAACTGGAAGACCTTTAAGGTCCCTTCCAACCCAACCCATTCTCTGATTCTTTATGTGTAGGTGGCATTGAATCCTAGAATCACAGAATCACAGAATCAGAAGGTTGGAAGAGACCTCTGAGATCGAGTTCAACCGTACCTGTCTCCCCACTAAACCCTGTCCCTAAGGAACTCATCCCTTCTGCCAATCCCTGACCACCCTTTCAGTGAAGAAATTCTTCCCAATGTCCAGTCTAAACCTCCCCTGGCACAACTTGTGGCCATTTCCTCTCGTCCCATCGCTGTCACTGTGAGCAGAGCCCAGCCCCCACCCCGTCACAGCCTCCTTTCAGGAGTTGTAGACAGCGGCTTTCTCTGAGACAGCAGAGACTTGATTCCTGAGAATGAAGGTTTGGTCTGGGAAACAGCAGCGAGGGAACGGAAGTGGAGCTTCTGGAGGTCTCCTCTCTGTTGGGTGGTGCTCTAGCTGGTGCCATCGTCCAGGATGAGGGATGTGGGGAGGCCAGGCTGTGATGGAGCAACCTGTGGCTGTGATGCCGGTTCAGTGGCCTCCAGATTGTTTGTTTTACGTGACTGTCCTCTCCAATACATTACAGGGACCAATAGCAGCACCAAGGGTCTAAAAAACAGTCTGCAGAACTGAAAGCTTCAGGCAAGCGTTAGGTAGTTCTTCCACACTGAGACCTTGCACTGACTCTTATTTTTCTTCCTTCTGTGTTTGCTGAGCCATGATGGCAAAGCTGGATTGCTTTCTTTCCTACTGCGGCTTCAACAGAGCAACATAACTAAAAACACTTGTTTGGGCTAAACTGAAAACTTTAAGCATTTTGTGTGAACCTGCAAACAAGAATTCCCAAGTCCCTTTCTATTTTGTTTCAACTGAAGTATTTGATCTCTGGAAAAAATAATGAAACATTTACTTACCCCAGGCAAACAAAACTCTCTTAAGAGGACCTGAAGTGCAATCTGTCATTTCTATTTCAAATAATTTTAAATGTCTCTATAATTTTAACCATAAAATAGAAAGGGTAACTGGCCAGTCACTGCAAATGGAAATGTTCCTTTTAAAAGCATTTGAATTAAATCTTCCATTTATTTGCTTGAAGGTTTCCTGTTTGTTGGCTGGTTGGGAAGTTGGCAATTCATCGAGGTGAAGTTGTGCAAAGTTGGCTGTTGCTGAATTTGCATTTTTTCCTACAGGAGAGAGATTTAGAATGAAAAATTTTGCTAAGCTGCATCATCAAGAGCTTCATCTCCTCCCACAGGTCCCCCCCTCACCGTGCAGGGAAGTGCTTGTCTCTTCTCCCCTCACCCTGAAGCCCCTCGGGTGGCGATTCCCCTCGTCCCCGTTCTGGACACAGGATTACAGCTCCAGCTCCTCTTCCCAGTGCATCATCAACATGTTGTTTCCAGGGTCATAAATTTGCACTGTGATGAGACACAACCAGATGTTAGGATACGTGAAGCGACTGGCGAAGCAGCCTGCCTGGCGCAGCCCCCACCCCCGGAGCCAGCCGCCCGCTAATGAGAAGCAGGACTCTTGCCTCGAGCTGGGCCAGGACAGACGGAAAGCATCCCCAGGAGCAACTGTGGAGCTGCCATCTCGACCCCCTTCCCGCTCTTGGTGCCCGGGGAACGTCTCCAGGGCTGGATTTGGGCACTTTGGTGGCTATTGGCTTCTGGCAGCCATCTGGAAAGATAGCTTGGCCCGGTACAGGGGAGTAATGCACGAGGCCATGGTCCTCCTTGCTAGCAAGGAAGCAGCTTACAATGCGATGTGGTGCTTTATCATGTAAAAATACTTCTGAGATGCATGTTTTGGATCATTTGTTTAGCTGAACAGGCTGGTTTTTTAATGGAGAGACGCGTGGGGTCTTAGCTCAGGATGCTGAACTGGCACCCTCTGCCAGGAGTCAATGTTGACTTGAGATGCTTGTTTTGAGGTGGCTCCAGCTCATACGTCCCCGTGGCTCGAAGGTGCCCAAGTCCCCTGGGCGAGTAGCGAGCTGGAACTGGGCAATGTGGCGGTGAAAAGCGGGTTAAGGGCTGCTTGCAGGAAATTTGTCTCTCGTGGGCTGTGAGGGTCCTCAGAGGAGCTGCGGCTTTCAGCCAGTATCCTCAGCACACACCACCCAATGTCCTGGTGTCCCTTGGTGCGTGCTCACTGGGTCACGTTTTGGGGCACGCATTAAGCAGCGGGGTTCCACACTGCGATTGCACTCCCTGGGCACAACCATTGTGTGAGTCCTCTCTTCATGTGGCATTCTTCTTCCACTGCTGGTGATCCCTGCTACCCCTGCTGTGAGGCTGAGCCTTACGTGGGGCTGGCATTGCTTCATCCTCTCCTCCACAGCATCAACCCCTGCCATTGCAAGGTGGGTCTAGGATTAAAGATGATCCAGTCTGGAGGTCTGGGCTTACAGTTATCCCTCTTTTCCTTGCTCTTCCCCAGCCCATGTGGTTGCTGGTGGTACCTCCTCACACGCATGCTCCCACAGCCCAGGGATGAGCAGCTCTCCGTTCTCCTTTTGGCATCCCTACCTGAGGGTTACACATTGGCCAGGAGATCCTGGGGGGATGCTCCTCACCTGAAGGTTCAGAAACAGCGTCCAAAGTGGAGAAGAAGGCGACAGAGTTTAGGAAGCCCTTGGAGGGGACAAAAGACTGCAGTGCCATGAGCATCTCCTGCAGACTCCAACAGAAGGGAAGCCTGGCTGACTTAGCCATCAGCCCAATGGATTTTCCCAAGGCCTTGCAGAAGGGATGGGATCAGGCAGTCCTTGGATATGGTCCCACCAGCCCTTCCCAGTGACCTGAGAGGGCAAGTGAGCACTTGTGGCTCAGCTCAGCCTCCCAGGAGGAACAGCCTGTGGCCCCACCTGACTGTGAAGGGTTTCGTCACCATCTGGGAAAGCCACTGCCCTTTCCACAGGAAGGCCAGGTGAAATGGAGCTGCCTGCCAGCAGCTCCTGGGGTTGCACCTCACCACCCCAAGCATGTTCAGGGAAGGAGGGGATGCACCGTTACACGGGGTGTGCAGACCCCTGCAGCCCTGCCGTGCCACCGAGTGTCCGCTCCGCTGTGCGGCGGCGGATTGGAGG
Source organism: Neomorphus geoffroyi (assembly GCA_033558235.1). Taxonomy (NCBI): domain Eukaryota; kingdom Metazoa; phylum Chordata; class Aves; order Cuculiformes; family Neomorphidae; genus Neomorphus; species Neomorphus geoffroyi. Next base: position 8,802,266 of record JAUMJM010000074.1, read on the forward strand.
GACTCTGGGTTAAAAGGGGTTAACAGCTCTCTGCTGTAACACATGATTGGTCTTTATGAGGTTGAAACTCTTGTCTGTTTGAGGCCTACAGATGATGCTAAAGAGCACAATAATGACAGCAATTCAAAGCAATCTAATTATGCAAACGGGAGGCTAAACAATTTCATCATCCTTAAATTAGATTGTCCTAATGAGATAAAGACACCAATTAATCCTGAATTAATTTCAATAGCCTATTTCAGGCAAACACTTTAATATGCAAATGTAAATGAGAAACAAAGCCTACTGTAGAATGCCAGAGTTCAAAACCTCTCTCTGCACAGCTGCAGCGGGTGTAAATAGTGTCTAATGAGTTTGCATGGAAAGACACAACCAGTTGAAAATTTTAGACTTCACGAAGCACAGCCGGTGCCTCAGGTACGTTGTGGTGCTGAGTCGCGTGGGAGGAGAGGGAGGACTCACTCGGCTGGTGCTGGGAAGGCCATCAGCCGCTCTCCGCAGGCGCGCGCGCGATGGGTCCAGCCGCCACCACTGCGGGATAAAGGGCTTTAACAAGATGCTGCTCCATAAAGCCAAACACTTCACGCTGAGTACCTGGCCAGTCGCCTTTCTAGGACACAGAGATGATTTTAATTAGCTGTTGCGTAATTGTTTTAAATTAGCCATTTTGCTGTGCGCTCCAAAAAAAAAAAAAAAAAGAAATCCACTCCTGTTTTTTTCTCTGAGGCACTTGGCAGGGGAAGGGACTGAGCCTGGGATTTAGGTTACAGACAAAAGCAAACATCATCTGCAGTTTCTCTTGCCTTGCTCCTCTGCCATAACGAAGTACCAGGAGCGTTCGCTTTGAGCCGTCGAAGAAGGGAGCCCCCGTTCCCATGGCCTGGCTGAGGTCTGACTTTGTATTTGCACTTTGCTTGGATTGCGGGCACCGGCCAGGGCACGGCGTAGGGGTCTGCGAGCATGGCGACGGGGAAGGGTGGCATCGATGGTGAGGCTCGGGTCTGAATTATTCCTGCTGCTCTGTCTCACCTCCAGCAGGTCCCAGGAATGTTTGCTGGAAGAAGCTGTTAAAGAACAACAAAACCACTCCCAAAACAAGCATCTCTTGGATAAGTTATCTGTCTACCCCTCCTTCTGTTAAATCCGTCCCGGGCTGCTGCGAGAGGATGATGTGAGGCCAGAGAGGGTTTGTGTCCTTCCAAAAGTATTTCTTCATACATGGCGACTCTAGAAGTTCTTCCCCTTTAAAATGCAAATTCTCTCTTTGAATTTCCCCAAGGTTTATCTTCAGTGTCACCCCATGGTGGCTTATGTTGCAGGTTAATGGGACAGCTTGGAGGAGGGACTGTCCTGAGAGGAGAGAAGGCTCCTCTCGCCCTCCTGCCTTCCCCTGCAGCCTTTCCACCAAGCCCTGAGAAGCCACCAGACAGTGGTTCTCGTTCTTCTCAGCTTCACCCACTGGCAGGGTCAGAGGAGGTGGCACTGGCGTTCCTAGGGCCACCAGCGTTGGGATGCACCCTGAGTTAACCCAGCAAGCTGAACTTGGCTGTCCGAGTGGTGTCCAAGGCTGAGGTAAGTCTTGACCTGCAGCGAAAGTCTGGGGACAAAGCTGAACATCTCTGGCAAGCAGACACCTCGTCTTCCCCATGTGTCCAAGGGAATTTGCTCTTTGTTTCAGCACCGTGTGTTTTTACCACACAGGTATTTCCTGAAGCAGAAAGATCCTATCCTGGTCACATCACCTCTTGCAAGGCCTTTCTCGTACCAAATGATGTCCCTGCTGTTTGCTGTCCCTCCTGCTTTGCTCGGGAGGCCAGAATGAGTCATGGTTCGGAATTTCGGCACTTCTACTGAGAAATCTTGGGTAACCATAATTCGTGCAACACGACATTTAATCCTTGCTGGGTGGACCACGGACATCCCTTTCCATTTCTCCAGCCTTAATGGGCATGGTGGTTTATTGACAGATTAATTGAGACAGTGAAAGGGCTGATGGCCCAGAGCTTGCAGCGTGCCAGCGGATCTGGAGATCTTCTATCACACATGTTTGTCCTTGGAAAAAAGACAATTGACTCAGTAAATTGCTTAATCTCTGGCATGCTGGGTACCAGTGCCGCCCTTTCTGCTGGAGCCTGGGAGATTTTTTTCTTCCCAAATATTCAGTGCTGCCTGGGCTGTTGGAGCCATCAGCAGGGTAGTGAGAACTCAGGCTTGGCTGGAGATGCCAAGCCATGGACGGGGACCAGGGCGAGAGCTTGGTGCCACTGAACCCGCTCCCAGCTAGAGGATGAAATCCCTCCTACCCAGCACTGCGGGGTGCAGGCACGGCCAGGAGCAAGGATGCCAATTTAGTGGCTCTTGGAGTCAAAGACACCGGGTTAGCTGGGTCTTTGATCCGACTCAGGAGATCTGGGGGGTGACCCAGACCGGGGATGGTACCTGCAACCAGAGAATGGGGCAGGCCAGGAGAGAGTCCAGGGTGGAGGAGCCGTTAGCAGGCACAAGCTGCATCCAAAAGAGGATGACAGATCGCTGCCTTGGGCTGTGGTTTCCTGTTAATTAATACCAGGTCTGCACATTACCCGGTCACCCCATGGGAGGAATTGGGTCTCAATCAGGGGTGAGCACATGATCACATTTTTGCCAAATTACCCAGCTCGTACAATATGGTGCACATCTGGCTCCCTGCCAGCCATGGGAGCACAAAACAATACCTGATTCAGCAGAAAGTCTTCCTGGCCCCTTTGGAGATCTTGTGAAGCAGCAGAAAGAGTTTATATCTGTTCAGTGCTTTGCATTGTTTTCGGGCTTGGACTGGGTGCTGTAAAATTGGATTTATGGTCTTGGGGAAGCATGGCCAAAGGAGCACAGCTTCTCATGCCAGTGCAGTTTAAAACTAGGTGTGGGGATGAGTCCAAAAGCAAGTCCTCCTGACTTTCTATCCAGACAGGATCTTCGTTGCCTGGATCCATCTGGTGCCGAAGCCTGGTGATCCTCGGAGGAGCAGGGCGTGCTGCTGAGATCCCGAAACAGGGACTCTCAGTCATGTTCTAGTTAAAGGGCTCTAACAGTCAGCCAAGGGACTTGTGAAAATGTTACCACAGGGTGTCCTGTTTATTCTTGCGCTCTCTGTACTCGGCTCACACATTAAAAGATGGCATTTTTTTAGCTGCCAGTGCTGCTGGCTGACAAATCCAGCTGTTTTCTTTCCCCCTCTGAAATCATGACATTTATAATCAGCTCTTAGTGCAAAGCCGCCTCAGCGATGTGCGCTGCCCTGGGAATCAGAGGGGCTGAGTGGGCTTGTGGGGATGCTGGTGGGTGCGTGCCCTCCACCTCCTCCAGCCTGGGCCCACCCGGCTGGGCTGGTGCTCAGGGTGCCGTGCTGAGAATGAGCTCCTGCCCTGGGCAATTCTCTACCCAAAAGCATTGCTGCCAGCTGAGACGGCAACCGGCTGCCGTTTGGCTTGTGAGGGACGTGGGCGTGAAAATCATCCTCGCATTTGCAGTAGCCTGAGCAATCTGGACTCTCCTCCCCTTCTCCGTGCACCTCTCTGGCAGGGGAAGGAGGCAGGGAGACTGACTTGGGCACCCAGTGCTGCTTGGAAAGCAGAGGGTGCCCGGGTTTTCTCTGTCCTAGCGTGGTTTTCAGGAGGAGGTGGCTGGGATTAAAACTTTGATGCGAGGTAACAAGGTTCTCCTGATCTTCCTGTTTTCCAGAGGAAAACCAAAACAACCTATCTCCCTTCCAGCTCTCCCCAGGCCCTCCTCAAAAAAACCCCTGAGAGCAGCACAGAGCAACATTTGCTCCCCCCTTGCATCAGCCCGAGGAAAAGCCTTACATTTTATGCATCCGGAAATCCACTTTTTTCTATCTGTAAAAGAGGTGAGGCTCGGGCAGAGGGAAGCGGGGAGGATGCAAAAGGTGGGCTCAGAGGAAATAAAGCCACATGGTACCAGCAGCAGGTTTGTTACTGATGAGCCATCTGAGGTGCAGGAGAGAATCTGCATAAAATATTCCTTGTGGAGCTTGGGTAGCCAGTTCCAGCCCAGATAAGAGTCTGACAGTCACCGAGAAAGGATGCCTTTAACCTTCACAAAACTGAAAGGACAGCAGAGAAATGAGCCAGCCAGTGGTGTCATGAAAATCAGAGCCTCAGCACTTTGGAAGCCTTTTGCTCTGTGGCAGAGATTTGTGCAGTGGAGGGAAAATAAGCAAAATGCTGTGAGGAAGCTCTCTGGGGGCTGGGGGATCTTTCTCTGAGAACTGTGGAAGCCTCTTGCAGAAGGAGATCTTTGCAGAAGTTTGCTCCTGGTGGTCCCACAGAGCTATTGAAGCCAGGTGCTCTGTGGCACGCAAGGCTTATAGGTTTGGTGAAAGACCACTCAGCAGAGGTACAGTGAGACATCAACACAGCAGTCCAGCCCCCACAGGGTCACACCCACCAGCTCTGCCAGGTCTCCTGCTCGCTAGCATGAGATTTAAACCCTTTGGGACCGCAATTTCTATCATAAAAAGGGCCTCTGGAGGCACATTCTGGGTCCATGCATTGGGCTACGTGCTTATGATTCAATTCTGCCTGGTGATACCTGCCCAGCCTGGTCTGCAAAGGGTCCACGTAGGTCTTGGCTGGCTCTCCATGGGCCTGTTCACGGCTCATGGTGGCTGTGGTGGCTCCTCTGTGGGACCACACAGGCAGAAGAGGTGCCGATTCAGGTGGGGATGCGGTGCGAAGACGTTGAAAGGGACCAGGAGCACGGTAACCCTTGCCTCAGCCTCCCATTGCATCCCATGAGCTCCTCTCTGTTGGCCCCTACTGCAGCTTTAGCATCCGTACTGTTTCCTGTGCACAACCCTGTAGTTTTCTCCACCCTGTGTCGTTGGGGTTTGGTGAAATGGAAAACCCACAACGACACTCGGGAAGCCCAGTTTGTTGTGAGCGGTAGAGCAAACAACGCTACTTTCCTTGCAGCAGAAGTTTCACTGGACTTATCACACCAAGATAATTTGACAACCAGCCTGGGGCACCCAAATGCGTGCTCAAAGGCTTTTGCCCTCTTCTGTCCTCACAGCTTTTTCTGTTTGCCAAACCACATATTGGGTCCGCGCCCCAGAGCAGAACTCGCCAGGGCTGGCGTGCTCTGCAGCTCCCACCCCACAGCCCTTGAGCTGAACCACCCAGTGTTTGCAGCCACAGGTTCCAGCCAGGCTTTCCCTGCAGGGCCCTGGTGAGGTGGCACCGGGATGGCCCCGGGCAAGCTGCTTCCCACCAGTGCCAGTGGAAGGCAGCACTTTGGAGACCATCTGGTGACACTGAGACACCAAACAAAAGAGAGGAGGATCGACTCTTCAGCTGGAATGGAACGAAAGCTGGTGAAAGGACGGATGTTTTCTCTTTTGCCTTGAGGTTAGAAAACAGCAGGAAGTCTTTGCTTGAAGAAAATCCGCATGGCCACCAGTATGACTCGTGTAGGCTTTGCTGCCTTGAAGTCAGCTTGGAAACAGAGTTTTGTGGTGGATACAATTTCACAGACTTTCCATGGTTTGTGGCTGCAGCTTTTTCTCGTGCCTGGGTTGCAGCTAAAGTGAAATTCTTGCCATATTTGCACAAGCTTGGAAGGCAGTGTTCGCGCAAATCGTGGCATGGAGCTGGATGAAGCAAATACTGGTTTATCGCTACAGCAAGGCAAAAATACGCACATGGGCAAGAGTTTGCAGAAGGAGCTGTAGCTGGAACCCTTGTGTTTGTCCAGGCACCTGACCCCACAAAGTCTTTCCGAAGTAAGTGATCATCTAACTGGTGGCCCCACACCTGCAGAACGAACTCTGCCTTTCCAACTTATTAATAAGCATCTTTTCTGAGTAACCACGACGTATTGAGTTGGGACTCCCCAAGTGCAAGCAGCCAGAGATAGCTTTGACTTTCCTTTTTTTAATTTACCTTGTGGGGCTGTGGGAAATGAGCAATCCTTCTGGCTGTCAGTATTGCCAGCAGTGCTACCACGGCCATGACAAGGAAAGGGGGGGGCTGGAGAAATGAGGCACCCTGGGATCAGCATCTCAGCCTCGCACCCAACCAGAGCTGACACGTCCAGTGTGATGAGACGTCAGTCGACGGCGTTCTTGCACCTCCCAGAAAACATCTTTTACTTCAACTTTTTCCCCTTCCCAACTTTTCCAGACAGATTCTGCCTTTTATTTATCCTCCCTCAGCCCTTCTCTCTCCTCCCCCTGCCTAAAGGCTCCTCCTAGGGGCTCAGCTACTTTGCATGGGGGCTTCTTTTTACGTCTTGCTTCATTGCAGAGGAAACCTCCACGGTCATAAAATGCTAATGGTAGGAGGAGGGAGGTGGCCGTGTTTGTCTGCACCTGTGCCTCATTCACCACCTCTTCCTTTCCCTTGCAATAGCAGCCTGGGCTTTCGCTGGAGGTGGTGCTTTTGGGGTGGCCTGGCCTTGGTGGTGTCTTATCCCGTGCTTTCAGGACAGGGAGAAAGCAACCTGGGCTGCCAGGTGGCCAGGGAGGGAAGGGCATCACCTGTATCTCAAGTGATAATGAAGTGATAAAAAACAGCTCGGCTGGGTGTGGCTGGAAGGAAGTAGACGAGGAGGTTTTATAAGGAGTTCTCAGTGGTTCCCTGATTCTTTGTGCTCCCCTTCCTCTTCTTTAGGGTGCTGAGGGGTGTCCTGAGGGTGTTCGTTGTCCTGGGACTCTCCTCCACACAGTTGGAGACATGGAGGCAGCAGAGCCATTGGGTCTTGTGGAAATGAGTCTCCTGTTGGGGATCACAAACTGTGAATGGGACATGGTGGGGACCTGGGGGCTCTACTTGGCATTTAGGGAGGGTGTTCTGGGCATTCTGACCAGGGCCTTGTTTCTCCAGTGTGTGGTAATTCTGCCCTACACCTTGTGTTTGCCAGGCATATGCTGTTCTCCTCGCCTGTCTTACACTGTTGGACTCCCAGCTTAAATATGGAAGAGAGTCTGGTATCACTTGGGGTTTTCTGGGTGTGAGCGAGGGGTGTGAGTCCTCCTTGCTGATACTGCTCTCCCTGGGCTGAACCAGGCTGGGCTGACAGGGGCTGCTTTGCACTCCTTTTGCTGGTGCTTTGAGATAAAATCACAGAATCACAGAATCCTAAGGTTGGAAGAGACCTCTGAGATCATCGAGTCCAACCGTGCCTGTCTCCCCACTAAACCCTGTCCCTAAGGAACTCATCCACCCGTCTTTTAAACCCCTCCAGGGATGGCGACTGCACCCCCTCCCTGGGCAGCTGTGCCAATCCCTGACCACCCTTTCAGGGAAGAAATTCTTCCCCACGTCCAGTCTGAACCTCCCCTGGTGCAACTTGTGCTCTCTGGTTCCCCAGGACAGGCAGGAGCTTGTTCCTCTGCTTGTGGTGAGCAGGCTGCACCTTGTGTGAGAGTTTTGGCTTTGTCTGATGTGTAACAGACCCAACAGCAACGAACGCACTGAGTTTTCTCCTACTGCATCTCTCTCTAGCGATGCCACAGGAGAAATCCTTTAATATGAGCTCACATCTCACTTTGCTTTGCGTAAATGTCTTTTCTGGGCCTCCTGTGCCGCAGATCCAGTTGAGTGCTGACGCAGACGGCATGTGCTTTGCTGTGCTCCTTCTGCCAAAGCAGAAACCACGCCTGTTTTGGGGTTGGGATCAAGAGAAAGGGTGGAAGGTGCCACAGGGTCTGGATGCTGACGCTGGGTGTGGTGTTGTGACTGGTCCAGCCTGAGACAGGGAGGAATCCAGTGGGGAGGATGAAAGGGGCTCCTTGGTGTCCCACCACAGCTGGGTCAGGAGTTGGGGAAGCAGAAAGGCAGGATGGACCTCCTGGTTTGCTGGGTGGGCTCCTGGATAGTGTTGATGTTTCCCTCAGGCAGGCTGCGAGGCAAAGAGCCCATTTCCATTTCCTTTCCCATCCTGGTTCTCTGCATCCAGCGGCCGCCTGGGCAAACCTTGATGCCCAGGTGACTCCAGGCACCTCATCTGTTGCCTCCTGTGGGAAAATATGGTGTGTGTTTTGTGTGCTTAATAGTTCTACACGGTCCCCGCTTCTGGGTCGCTCCGGTCCCGCGCGTGGTGGGAAGCTCTGTCCTGGTGCCGTTTGTCTTCGGTGCGTTCCATTTATCAGCGGCGAGAAGCTTCAGCCCCAAACCATCTGAAGTGATCTACAAAAGGCAGTGATAAGTACCTTCCCCCGTCATTACGGCTCCATTTTATCACGGTGGTGATAGCAATAATGGCGGTTGTAACCCCCATCAAGTCCACTTAACATGGTTCATTTTCAAAAGTCACTCAATGCCTCCTGACAGTCCGGCCGGGCGGTATGAAAAGATCATTTAACCCTGATGATCTGAGGGAGCCGGCGAGTGGGAAAAGGAGCCCCAGCAGCCAGAGAGGAGCCGGCGTGAGGTGGGCAGGGGAAGACCATTGATTTTATGACAAGGGGCAAAACCACTGTCAGCGCGGAGCGGTGCGGATCGGGGGGACATTTCAATTAGCGCTGGCGGGAGAAATCCCAGGGAAGACTGAAAAGCCTGGGCTGCCTCACCTATTATTTTTTAAACGCTGAGAAATGAACCCAAAATTAGAATCCCTATTAACAATTAGCGTAATTAAAGGCGACACGTTATAATTTCAGCGGAAAGGCGCTTTATGATGATATGGTGGCCTGAGATAATTACACCCAGCGCTTGGTTGAGGCGAGCGGTAAATGGATGGCACGGTGGCCCACCTGCCACTCACACAGCCCTGCTATTATCCTGCCTGATGCTGCTCCGGTCCTGCCTTGCTGTTAAAAGTAAAGCCATCCCTTGTGACCTCGGAGTCATTTAGAAATTGCTCCTAAATTGCACTTGGTTTTAAGGGATCGGGTGAGGTATGAGAGCTCTGGTTTGCAGCCGAGCCATGTGGTGCCCCACAGGTGGTCGTGGTCATCCAGGCTGTGTCAGTGGCTGGGTTTGCAACTGTGGAGGAGACCCCGTAGCAGAGATTATCCTCTCATCTGCCTCACCCACCTGGATGAGACCCATAGCTCTGACCTGCCACTGAGTTCAATGCAACCTTCTGCACAAAGGCATCTCAGCCACATCCCAGCCCTGCATCCCTCTGCAACCTTTGTGAAAGCATCTCAGCCACATCCCAGCCCTGCATCCCCCTGCAACCTTCATGAAAACATCTCAGCCACATCCCAGCCCTGCATCCCTCTGCAACCTTTGTGAAAGCATCTCAGCGACATCCCAGCCCTGCATCCCCCTGTAATCTTCATGAAAGCATCTCAGCCCTGCATCCCTCTGCAACCTTTGTGAAAGCATCTCAACCACATCCCAGCCCTGCATCCCTCTGCAACCTTCATGAAGGCACCTCAGCCACATCCCAGCCCTGCATCCCTCCTTCCGTGTGCCGTTCCTCCCCACATCAAAAGGGCTGAGGCTGGGGGGGCCGGCTCCGGGTTACGGGCTGCCCCCCTTCCTCACCTTCCCACCGGGGACAGCTCGGGGGCTGCAGCCTGGCAGCTGCCACCTGCGATGGGGGAAGTTACTGACGCTTTGAAAGCAAAGTTGCTCAAATTTGGCAAACGAACAGCGCACGCTCTCGCTTTCAGGTTAGCTTATCTGAATAATTACATGAGCGAAGCTATCCCAGAGTGTCTTGGAATATGCAGAAATACATTCCATCTGTGTATGCCACAGCATCAAAGTCAAAGAGGTCTTGCTAATGTTGGAATTTGGGGTGGGGGCTGGTGGAAGAAACACTGAAAATCAAAATCATGCGCTGCCAAAATGACCCCTTTGGGTTTAGGTTCAAAAGCTTGAATTTTTAGGGTTTTTTTCTGGATTTGAGATCATTTTGGATTACAGTTTACATAAGACAATGCGAACCTTGAAAGCGTTTAGCTGGAAGCAGAGCTGTCAATTCTGTGGCAAAGAAGTGCTTTGATCACCCGGAGAGGAATTTTTTTTAGTTTTCCCTCCGCTGGGGATCTAGAACTTGCTGGGGAGCCTTTCTCCACATTTGGAGCAAAGTCAGGAGAGTGGCTTTTCTGCAGTCCCTGCCCCTCTGGTCACCTTCTCTGGTTTGCAGGAGAACAAACGCAGGAGCTCCCAGGCTCCGGAGTGCGGGGGGCATTGTTACTCCATCCTGGGGTGGGGGGAGTGGGACCACGCTGGGGCTGGAGCTGTTTGCTCCCGGTGGAAGGCAGTTACCGGCAATTTACAGCGTGTTCAAGGAAGTCCCTCGGAAGAGGGTTTAAGAGTCGTTGAGTCAACATGAAACGATATATCAGTTAATGAAGTTTAATAGCATTGAATAAGAACTGCACTGCGGCTCTGGGATCCTCTTGCAAATGCAGTTACGGTCTGAAAAAGAGAGGCTGGAAAAGCAGTCCCTTGCTCCTGTCCATATGTTGTTCCCTCCGTGCTTTGCAACTGAGATGCCTTTAATCGCCAGCCAGTCCCACAGAGGTGATAACAGGAGCTGGCTGGCATCTCCTCTGCTCCTGCAGCATCAGCAGGAAGACGAGTCTTGGGCATTTCAGAAGAGTGAGTCAGGCCTTTCCCAAATTAGCTCTAAACCCAGCTTTTCAACAGTAAGGCCTAGGCTGGAGCTCTGCTCTCCTCTCCGGTTCCTCTGGTCTTTGAGCTTTGCAGGAAAGGAACTTTTCTAAAATTGAGTTTTCCCCCCCAAACACGTTTTGGCTTTCTGGACTGGGATTTGATGGTGGCAATTCCTTTCTTGTGGAAAAACTAAAGATGCCTTTGGACGTCTGCAAAACTACGGGGTGGGGGGTTGGGAGGGGACAAAACTGAATGAGAAGGCAAAGAAAGTGCAGAGGTGTTCCCCGGGTGGCAGATCATTTTTCTGCATTGCGTAGCTGTGCCCTGGGCCATCACACCCAGCTGCTGGCTACTCAAGGGGCTGGTGGCACCTCCCGGAGTGTGAGGGCAGAGGTGAGCCCTGAGCACGGGCTCTGATCTTCCCAGTGCCTTGTTTGGGTTTTTTTTGTCTAAACTAAAGAAATAAAATTGTGAAAGGGGTTATGGGGTTTGCTGGACTGCAGAGCTGTGCAGGAGGGAGCTCGTGCATCCCTCCCGCTCCTGCAGCCCACCTGGGGTGCAGGGGGGCAGATCCTGCAATGAGAGCAGGGAACAGCTTGTGGTCCGTGCTGAGGGGTGTACGGAGTTGCTGTCTGCTGACAGGTTGTGTCACACCCACGCCTCTCCCACTCACACAGCGAAGAGGGCACTTGGGGGACTGCAAAGGCAGGAGATGCCCACACTGCCCTGCAGCCATGGGGGGGGGGGCTTAGGGGTTCTCTGAGGTGCCTTTTTCAGGGGACACATCTCAACCAGACATCTGAGGATCTCTGCCTGTAGCTTGTCATGGGAAGCACCTCAGCACACCTTTGTGCCCAGGATGGTGCACAGTGATGCAGGACTTCACTGCATCTTATAAAGTGCTTGGGATGGAGCAAGGAGCAGGGCAAATCTTCCAGGTGGTGCTCTAATAGTGACTCAGCCTGGTTTTGCAGAGGTGTGCATGTTGGTGGGAACTGCTGGGGAGGCGGTGGCTCTCCTGGAAGCATCAGCCATTCCTGGAGCACCTCTGGCTGCAGAGAGGAGTAGGAGATCCCACCCGCTCTCTGCCTACTCCACTGCATCTGGCTTCTCCAAGGGCAGAGTCTCCCTGTCCCTGCTCACCTCGTGTTCTGCTGGGATGTTGTTTGCTGTGACAGGGAAGCAAGCATTGTGCTCCTCCTGTCTTTAGAAAATCTTGACCCAGTTTTCTCTGGAGCACTTGCAGGCAACGCGTTTAACGAGTGCTGTGTCCCTGCCAAGTTTTGTCGTGCTGCTCTGCCCATCGTGCTGCTCTGCCCATCTGAGCAGCGCCTGGCTCAAGAAAATGCTGCAAGAATTTGTCTGTCCTGAGGAGGGCATCGCCTCTCCCAGCCTGGCCTCTGCTCTGGAAGGCTGGATTGTTCTTGCAAGAATCTTGCAATCATGATATGTGATTGCATATCAAAAAATACCACCATTAGTCAGGTCTGGTGAGGGACTGGAAAAGCAATGGTGAGTATTTGGGGTTGAAAGCATTTGGGACTTGAGTGTGTGCAGGTGCAGGGGGCGCTTTCTGAAGTCCGTAGATCGTACGTGGTGTCTTTTCTCCACTACTTGGTGCTCCTGCGAGCTCCCTCAGAGGGAAAGCTGGGCCTGGCTCATCACATCCCACTGCTGCCGTTCACCCTGTGTGCTCTGTCCCTGCTTGGGAAATGCTGACTAAGCAGGTGCTTCCAGCACAAGGGGGCTCGCAGGAGCGGCCGAACCCTTGGGGTGGGCAGTGAAGGAGGTCTTCGACTGCCATCGCTCTTGTGTGGGTGGGAAGAGCACCTGCTCCAGTCCCTCCCTGTGCCAGGGTCTGCATTGTGCCCCGGCCATCCCCTCCTCACCAGGACAGGAGCCGCCTCCAAACTCACATGGCCATCACCTCTGACCCCCTCTGTCCCGTGCAACATCCTTACCCTCTCCAGGAATGCTGAGAGTGCCTGAGAGGTGCTGCAGAAATTGGGGGGCAGAGTTAGTGCCTTGCACCCCCTTCATTTCCCAGCCCATGGTGGGAGGTGGGCAGCGGCCTCCTCAGCACGGGCACCTCCAGGGACGGTGCCAGCACCTGCAGTGAGTATCCCTGCTGCAAACTGGTACCAGTCTGGGTGGGAGGGTGGAGAATCCAGCAGGGCTGAAAGCCCCTGGATGTGTTTTGCTGGTGCTGTGCAGGGTGGGAGGAGTGTGCTGGAGATGAGGGAGGCTGTGGCGCATCCAGCAGCCCAGCAGTTTCGGGCGAGTATGTATCAGAGGGGGGACGTACCCCTTGGCACTCTCAAAGTTCAAATATTTAGAATAAATTATGCCTGACCCTTTCCCCCTCTCTTCCCTTCCTTCTCTCGCCTTCCCCAGTGCCAGTTCCCAGTAACCCAGGTCCAATAATTCGGTTGTAATAAAATGTGACTGCTGGGGCTATTTTTACGGAGCTGGCACTCATTTGCATGCTGGCTCTGTGTGGGGCCCCAGGCAATCTTTTTTTTCCTTCTCTCTTCCCCCTCCTCTTCCCCCACCCCCCCCCCACTTCCCCCACCCCCCTGGCATCCCTCTGATCAGAAGTGACAACAGAAACGCAGCCGTATTTCCCGGAGATTTACCGAGTTAGACGATGAAAGCTCAGAGGAACAGTAACAATAGGAAGGGGGACGCGAAGGAAAGCGGTGGGGGGGGAAGTTCCTAAACTGATCGTTTTCAAATGTCAGCTCTGCTCTCAAGGGCTCTGGCAGTTCTGGGAGCCAGTCTGTGGCTTACGGAAATGCTGGGAGGTGGAGGCGTGCGGATGGAAGAGGCCAGCTCAGTCCTGCTCATCCTCTGGGGCTGGAGAGCCTTTGGCATCTCTTGGTGGCTCCGTGGGGCTTTGTCTTTGACCCAGTGCTGGGGCTGCCACTTTGGGGGGGCTGCTGGGCACCTCCAGGCGTGCTGCCCCTCTGCCTCCAGGGCTGCATCCTTCTGCATCCTTTGAACAGCTCCTTCTCCCGAGCTCTGGCCTCCTTCACCCGTCTCAGCTCCCGGGTATCCCATTGGAACTGGATGGAGGAGGGCGGTGGGGACAGGGTTGGGACGTGGGAACAGGAGTGAGAGTGGCTGAGTATTTTGAGAAATTTGTTTTTCTGTTGGGACTGCTTCCCTCCCAGCCTGAACAACCTCAAAGTAGGCTTGGGAAACAAGTGCTGCTCTTCCTGAGGCATCTTGGAGCAGGTTGGATGGGAGAAATGGTACAGCGGGGGAGGGGTGGGGGGTGTCCCGCATGGGCGTTTTGGCCAGAAGGCAGTTGGGGTGGCCTGAAACTGCCCCCTGCACCAGCACAGAGCAGTGGGAAGGAGGTGTGATTGCAATGTTCTCTCCTTCCACCCCCGTGACTGCAGGTGGGCACCCAGCACCCTCATGCCAGCTGTTTTATCAAGGAGCTCTGCTGGCGGTGGGGAGAAGCAGGACCTTCCCAGCTGGGGTCTGTAATGCAAGGTGCTTGGTTACCCCTGTCCTCCCGCCCCTCCTCGCCCCCTCCCTCCTCTCTCTCTCTCTCTTTCTCTGTTTCTCTCCTCAGCGCCACTGTCAAGCAACTTGATCACCTGCCAGCCCGTATTGATTTTTGCTTCCCAATCTCCAAGCTGGATGGAAGGAAAAGATTAAAAACAGTTTGTCAGTTTGAAGTTGAATAAGAATTCAGCACAAGGGACCTCTCAGCAGCGTGGGAGGGGCAGGGGGGTAGAAGGGGTCAAGGCTAAAGATGGTGTTGGGGGGAGCATAACCCTTTTGCCCCCCTCTGCTCTGGTGATGCCCCTATGGTGGCTCAACCCATCGTGCTTAACACATCTCAATGACCTCCGGGCTGCTGTGGGGGGTCTGCCTTCATCCCTTGCCCTTGGTCTGGGCATCTCGTGTTTGGTGCTCAGGGGGTGTCCAGGACACTAGAAGGGTCCTGGCATGCCCCGCTGTGGCATCTCGGCTGCCTCTCGCTCATCGTCTCCCCACTGCTCCGCCAGCAGTGCCCAGCCCCGGCGCTCCCGTCCCCACGTGTCCCTGCTGCTGGAGCCATTAGTATTCATGTGGTGGGTCTCCTGCTGTCCTTGTCAAGACTGAGTGGGCAGACTAAGGAAATTTGCCCTTCAAAAAATGAGAATCATTTGAGTCAGGGAAGCTCTTCCCTTGTGCGTGTGGTTTCCTTGCCAGCCCGAGGGATGACGAATGGTTCACAGCCATCCCTGTGCTGCAAAAAAGAGCTGCTTGGTTCAGATTTGGCAGGTTGTGCCGAGCACAAGCAAGGGTTGCGTGCGGGCTGGGAGCAGAGCTGCAGTGGAGCTGTTGGGCTCTGTTGGATTTGGTCTGTGTGAAGGGGGTGGTGGCTGCTTGCCCAATGTGTGATGCTCTGTAGAGCAACGGAGGATGCTCAGAGGCAAGAGGGAGCCTCGCAGGTTGGTTCCTGCACACCCTGAGATGTTGCCAAATCCCCCAACAGAGCCGCTGAGCTCATGGGGTGGCACAGGGGGATGGCACCTGGCACTGGAGGCACAGTCCTCAGCTGGAGCCCATGCAGTCGTGAACGCGCACTTCTGCCGGGGTTGAGAGTCTCTGGTCCCATCATTACTTTGCTCCCTCTGCCTCCCGGTTCCTGTAAGGGAGGACAAAAGAGCTGCAGGCTCAGGACTCTCCTTCCTTGCTGCTACCACCTCTGGCCAGCATCCAGTCAGGATCTGCCGAGATATATTTGCCTACATAAAAAAAGTAGGGTGGATTTACTTCCATTTATATCTGCAGGTGTATTTCCTTATCTAAATAATAGATGGTTATGTCCTCAGCCAGGGCAAGCTGGCAGAGTTCCTCCAAGGTCAGCAAAGCTGCGCTGCTGACATCCAGGAGAGGACCTGGTCCTTCCAAGAAATAGCAGTGTAGTGGCTGCGCAGGGTGAGGATGGAAAGGGAGGTGACCCTGTTCACAGAGGGCTTTGGAAGGTCCCAACTGCAGTTCCTGCCTCTGTCCTGGGACAAGTTAACTCAGCCACAGGTGGGGTCTAGAACTACTGTTGGAGAACCACCACTTCTCAGTCCATGGGGAGAGAATGGCACCTCCCGAGGGCTCGTCTGCCTGTCCGGGCCCTGTGGGAGATAGATCAGCTGCTGACGGCACCACCTGCTCTTTTGATCCTCTGGTTTGCTCTCTGGCTAAATCAAGGCGGTGTTTGGGAAGCATGGATTGTGATGCTAAGGACGAGATCTCCCCTCTTCCCGTCTCTTCCCTTCAACCCTTGGATCCACCTTCTCCCTGAAGTGACACACGCCTGAAAATCTTCTTTCCTCCCATACCCCCACCAAACTGACAGCTCCATTGAGGGCAATGCCCAGCGGAGGGCCAAGGTTGAGCACAGCCAGAGAAGCGCTGCTTGAGCTGCAGGACACTGTTTTCTCTTACATCTCCAGGCTTTTGGGGGGAGGTGATTGTTCTCATTCCTTGCTGAACAAACAAGCTGAGAGAGGTGCCAGCTGGAGCTGGCGGATGGACCGCTCTGGCTGCAGACTCCCAGGGCACAAGGGTTCCAAATCTCTCGTGTTCTCTCTGCACACCAACGCCCAGCCCTGGCGCAGGAGAGCTGCTCCAGCTGCACTGCTCTCCCTGCCGTGAGGCTCCGAGCGGATATTCCCCCAGTCTCAGCAACACGCAGAGCTTGGGGAAACCTGTGCTGCCTCTGCAGGTGCCGCAACACCAGAGGAGCTGACTTTTCTGAAACCCAAACCTCTGCCTTGCCCGCCTCCTCGTTTTCCGGCAAGGGGACTGGTGTGTGGGAGCTGCTGCGGGTTTGCTCTCCTGGGGTGCCCATCAAGGCTGTGCATGGGCTCCAGGTGAGCACACCAACTGATGTGCACAGACAGCCCGAGGAATTCCTCGGCCGAGGGAGCTGAGGGGCGTTCTTAGATAGCTAATGGTGCTGGTGGCTGGGAAGACAGCGTGGCCTCAGAGAGGCTGGCTTGTCCTCATGACCCGTGCTGCTGGCAAGCGAACCCCAAAAAGCCAGGGCTGGCCTTGGTGGATGGAGCCCACGCCTCCCCTTTTCCTCAGGGTGACAGCAAGGTGCTCTTGGGGCGCGGTGGGCAGGAGACGCCAGAACAAGTGAAGCACGAGAGGCTCACAGGGAAAGGTCATGGAGAGTTTTAAGTGGAAATGTCACTGTTGTTCTGTCAAAAGGACAACAGAGCCAATGTGCACGCGGTGAAGCGGCTGCTGCCGTGGCAGGGAGGGCAGGCTCACCGGCCCCGCTTTGCCTGGCCCTGGGGAAGGGGCTTGGTCCTGGCTGGTCCATCTCTAGCTGTCACCGCCCCAGCCTTGCACTCCCTTTTCCTCCCTCTCCTTCCTTCTTTTCACAGTGCCCCTCTGTGCTCTCTTTCCATCATGGTCCAAGCTGGCCCCATTGGATCTGAGTCCCAAGGAGATTGTGGCACCTTCTGGGGAGGAGGGAGAGCAAAGGGCACATCCCATACCTGCCAATATCGGTTGGACCACAGCTCACTAGGAGAGACTGGCTTTCCCCCCTCGTAACTCGCAGCCAAGTCAGCCACCCCCTCGCCAGCCCACCACATCCTGGGGCTGTGAACACTCCTCTCCAGCCCTGGGCCCCTGCTTTCTGGAGCAGACAGGGAGAGCTGTGCTGCAGGAGGAGGGGGCTGCTGGAGCTTCTGCCTCCCCTCACCTTTGCAGGGTGCGGGGATGGGTGGCAGAGGGCTGCCTGCTCCTTTGTTCTACACACTGGGGTCCTCTGGATGAGGAGATGCCATCATAGGGACCCAGCGGCGAGGAGGGGATGGGGCCGTGGAGCTGCTACATGGCCAGCACCAGCTCCAGAGCCTGCCTCTGATTTTTTTTTTCCCCAGCCTTAATTACTGAATTTCCATATCATCAATTCCCTGCAAGTCAGCACTTGACAGGGAAGGCTGTGGCTACTGTCCTTGCTGCTGCCATCAGAGAGCACCCGCTCTGTCCAGGGGACAGCTCTCAAAACGTTATTTTTATCTCTGTCTCATAAAGGCTGTTCTGTATAAATATATTTTAATTAATTAATAAATGGGACGTAATGAATTCTGGCAGGGTGACATTTGAGCATAAAGCCAGGCTTAAACAGATTCTGACATGTGTTAGCTGGGAAAACACAACACACCCTCACGTGCACCGCACACACATACACACACACGCATATATATTTCTTTACTCGCTGGGACCATTAAGCAATGTAGAGGGAGATGGATTGTGAAGGTTGCTTTTAGGATGCGGAGGTGAGAGCTGCAAGCAGTGGCTCTGGTGAAGAACCACGTAGGCAGTCCCCTGGGTTCCCTCTCTCCTGAGATGGAGAGCAGGAGGGAACAGATTGCTTCCCCTCTCAGAGAATGATGAAACCTCCAAAGAACAGGAATTGCTGGAAACACCTTGTCTCATCCAGCCTGTGCCATCAGCTCTGGAGGGCCCTGTCGCTCTGCTGCAGTTGGAGCAGGAGATGACTTGAATTTCTGGCAATAGCCAGAGATGAGTCTCAGGCTCCCTCTGGCTTGTGGTCAGTCTCCAGTGGAAGCCAGAAACACAGCCTTGTGGTGCCGCATTTGCTGCGTAGGTGATGATGCTGTGGTGCTCTGAATGTTTTCTTTGTTTCCCTAAAATAATGTTTTGCCAAAGAATACAAATGAAAAGGACGAGGCAGGGCTCCCTGCCAGCCCTGGCACTGATGGGATCTTCCTATGGATCCGAGGAGTGGAGGGGCATCCCTGTTGTAGGCCAGGGATTGGAGGTGTGAAGGAGAAAGGATGATCCTGTGAGCGGTCCGGGTGGTGTTTCTGACCTGGCTTGGTTCTGGTGGCACCTGATGGGGAAGGACATCACAAGAGGTCCTGTGCTTGCAGGAAGGGGTGCGAGAGCTGGCGCCTGCTGGGACACACTGGAGCAGTGAAAACTTCACCCGTTTAACTTCACCCATTTCCTTCTAGAACCCTTGTGCAGCTGAAAGTTGCTTTCCTGCTCAAAGCCAGATCTGCTCTTACGTAGCTGGGATCCAGGTTTTGATCCAGAAGTGGACTCTTGTTTCTCAAAGCCTGTCACAACTCACGTGTCAGAGTCTCATTACAGCCTGCTAGAGGAACAGTAGGGTCTGATGGTGAACGTTGTCCAAGTCTCTGATCTTAGGAAGGGGGAAGACTTCTATTTTTGAATTTGGGGCTGTGCATTTATGGCTCTGATCTGCTGCAGCTCAGGGAAGAACAAGTCAGAAAATTATGTTTGTACCGATCACGTGTGCTCTAGATGGAAAGGTTGCACCTACGTATATTACAGTGTGTGCGTGACGGTAAATTCAGCACAGATGAATCCTTCAGCAGCACAGAAGCGTTGCCCAAAGACCTGTGAGCCGGAGAAAGCGTTCCTCTGCTCTGCAAACGGCTGCTTTCGCAAGCCCTTGGCACACCTCCCTCTTTGTGCAGCCACCCTTGGTTATTGCCTGCCATGGTGCCCACTGGCTTTTTCTTCCTCTGCCAAGACCCCTGGCTCTCAGGGGAGCCGGTGGGCTTTGCTCCGCTCTCTGCCTGAGGCTTTGCTGTGACAGCACGGCTTTTCTCCATCATGTGTTATCCCAGCGCCGTGCCTGCATCCTGCTCTGCCTTTGGGTGATTTGGGGAGATGAAAGGGCACGGCCAGGGCACTCTGACCTATTCTGGTCGCATATGTGTATGTATTTGATAAATAGGGAGGGCGTGCTGTGTGCTGTTCAGCTTTAGTTACGAGCTTTGGCTGCTGGAATGATCACGTGGCAGGGGATTTGAGGCTGGTCTCCATGTAGGAGGGGGTGGGTGGGTGGATTGGAGGATTTCAGTGGGTTTTCTCTGTGGAACGGGTCAATATTCCTCCCCTCTCCCTCGAGTAGCTAATAATATAGTGGTTGGCTCTTCTTCACCCAGCAGGGTTATTGTCATCCTTGCTAAAGTTTGACATTTTACACTTTAACTAAGCATAGCCTTAGGCAAGGAGCTGCTAAGAGACACATTTCCTTATTAAAAGAAGATGTCACCAAAAGAGCAAGTCAACAAATATGCTACTGCCCAGAAACAGCCATGTGGCTGGGAGAGCTGAGGAGGGCGGTGAGCGGAGCCAGTGTGGGTGAGGGGCCATGGAGGAGACCGCCCGAGCCATCTGGGGACACATGGTGCCTTCACCCACCACTCCCAGAGCAGGCACCGTTTTGTGTGCCCCATGCGCGCAGCACCTATCGCGGTGATGCTCTGGGGACCTCGTGCAGCGTGAACCATCCCCACCATCGTCTTAGCTACAGGGCGTTCATCTGGGTGTCTGTGCATGGAGGGATTTTGTGTCTGAAAACATTTTCGAGGATTTTTCTCAATATTGCGATTGCAAAATGCCAGACACACATAGAAAGCTGCAGGCAATTGCTCTTTTCTTTTTTTTTCATATATATATAATCTGAGCGTGCCTGGTAATGTGCCTTTTCCCTGTGCTGCTGACAACGGGGTTTTTCTGCTCCCCTTTATGGAGTTTAAGTATAATACTGTTAATAGCAGTTAGTGATGTCAGTGCTCTTTGATATAGCAAATCTCTGGTGTGAGATAATCTTAGTTAATGATCAGCATAAAACAGATAGAGGTCAGTATTTTAACGTTGCTATAAATCCCACATTTACTGTGATAGGGTTGGAAAGAGGCGATCCCATTAACCTTTTCGCTGTATCGATAGGGCGTGCGTCCCGCCGTGGTCAGTTGGGGTGGAGGAGCAGCACGGTTCAGCCCCGCAGACCTGCTGCCACCCTCCTCAGGTCACTGCGAGGTTCAGCAGGGGCTCAGTTTCGCGTGCACAAGGTGGCTGCCCCATCTCCTGGTGCAGCCTAACCTGGGCTGACACCATGGGAGAGCAGCCTATCATAGAATCATAGAATCACCTGGCCGGATAAGACCTCTGAGATTGAGTCCAACCATACCTGTGCCTTTACTAAACCCTGTCCCCAGGCGTCTGCCAGAGCAGGATGGGGTGGAAAGGTGCTGGCAGCTTTTACCTGTTGCAAGTCCTGCATTGGAAAGAACAGTGCAATACGCACACAAACCCGGTGCCGTGGGAGAGCCTGGTTGCTGTCGAAACCTCGGGGATGGATAGCTCTGAACCATGGTCCAGGTCAGCAGTCCCTGTGGATTTTGGTGAGGAGGCGCTGGATCTCACCAGCTGTGAATCCACCCGGGTGCAGTGCTCATAACTCGGGGATGCAGGCAGCGTGAAGGGGAAAAAATAAGATAAAAAAGTCAATGAAGCATTTTGGTTAAGAAGCAAATTGCATAAAAGTCAGGAAATAAACCATTTAAAGCTCCTACAGGAACATTAAACCGGTGAAGGCTGTACTTAGGTAGCATTGCCTCTATTTTCCCTGGATGTTGGTGCCGCTCCTTTGGTCTGCGCGATGGGCAGTGCCTGGGGTAAACCCAGCTGCTCCCCATGCTGATGGGCGGCCAGAGAAGCTCTGGGTTATCTCAACAGAGCCAGGAGCTGGGGCTGCCCTCCAGCCTTGCTGGGGAGACACCGGCTTTGGGGTTACTTGAGTGCTGTGTCCAGTTCTGGGCCCTCAGTTTGAGAAAGATGTCGAGATGCTGGAGTGCGTCCAGAGGAGAGCGACGAGGATGGGGAAGGGGCTGGAGCACAAGCCCCATGAGGAGCGACTGAGGGAGCTGGGGTTGTTCAGCCTGGAGAAGAGGAGGCTCAGGGGAGACCTTATTGCTCTCTACAACTGCCTGAAAGGAGGTTGTGGTCAGGCAGGGGTTGGTCTCTTCTCTCAGGTGACCGGTGACAGAACAAGAGGATACGGTCTCAAGCTTCACCAGGGGAGGTTTAGGCTTGACATTAGGAAGAAGTTCTTCACTGAGAGGGTGATTGGCCATTGGAATGCGCTGCCCGGGGAGGTGGTGGAGTCACCATCCCTGGAGGTGTTTAAAGGGAGATTGGATGAGGCACTTAGTGCCAGGGTTTAGATGATGAGTAGGTGTTGGTGTTGGGTCATAGGCTGGACTCAACGATCTCAAAGGTCTTTTCCAGCCTTGTGATCCTGTGAGACTGTGAGACTTGCCAAGGCTCAGATGCACATTCCTGGTGCATTTCAGAGAGTTCCTGGCCACAAGGAAGAGCTTTTTCCTGAAAATTCCCTGAGGTTTGGTCCTAAGGGGTGCGTGTGTGCCCCCTTGGAAAGTTTTGGCAGCTGGTGTTATTGGCATGGTCTGTGTGCCTTCAGTGCACTCAACCTGCGCAGCGAAGGCAGGCAGTGGGTGTCAAATTTCCCGCTCTCGGGGCAGTTTTGCTTCCCCATCTCAATTTTTAGAGCCAGTCAGTGGGGTGGTGGCACACGGTGCAACTGGGCATCGCGTCTCTGGAGAGCCAGCGTTTCTCCAGAAGAGCTCCCAGTTCCCAGGACCGCTGGGCACTGCCACCTTGGGGCCCACGGGGATGGTTTGGGGGAGGATGGACTAGATCAGCACAGGGATGGAAGGAGATGCTGGCACCCTGCAGCCATGGCTATGAGGGTCCCCAACGGGTTCCCTGCAGCGCACACTTCTCGCAAAGCCTCCCTCCCTGCCTCCTCAGCCCTCTCTCCTCCCAGTCTCTATTAACAGTGAGGATTCGTCTTGCAACATCGCTCAGAGACCCAGGGTTTCGCTGCACTTCAAACCACACCTTCTCCCCGATGTCCTTGATTAGTTGCCTTGGTTGTAGGGTAGCGTTAATTTGATCAGTGTTAGAAATCAGTGCGGTGCTGGAACCTTTTTCCCCGTCTTTCAGCTGAATGGATAGAGAGGGCAGAAATAAAGGCTCCCTCGGGTTCTGGTTCATATGTCACCATGAAGTGCATTAATGAATCACTGGTCCCAGAGCACATTTGCGGCTTGTTACGAGCAGATAATCCTGCACTGTGACCCAATTGCTACTTGGCTGCCCAAGAGGAGATCTTTCTCCAAGGCCTCGAGGAGCAAAGATGGGCTGGGCTGGAAGTTGCCTTCAGCTTCTTCAGCTTTGGAGCAGAAGCTGATGCATTCATTCGGGAGGATTTTCCTGGCTCGTGCTCGGGTTTGCTTTTTGCTTTGGGTTTTGTTTGTTTATTTTTGGGGGGGAGGGGGCAAGAAGGAGGTTCTTGTAGGGTTTTTTTTTTTTCCTTTTAAATGGAGAAAACATGGAAAAATAGCTCCAGAAACCTTGCTGCCGTGCGCCCTGCCACCGGAGGGTGTCCCCTGCGCCACTGTGTGGCTTTGCTGGGTGTCTCGTGCCTTTAATCAGCTACAGAAAGGCTCCCTGATGTTCCCAGTTGCTTCAGGCCTCCATGGCACGGGGAGGTGGGGGTGGTACAGAAAGGAAGATCCCGGGCACAGGAGGGAGGTAAGGGCTTCTGTAGTGGGAGAGGTGGTGACGGTGCTGGGGTGAGGAGACGGCAGGACATGTGAACTCCACAGGTGCCGAGGGGCCATCAGCAACTGCAGCACAGCTGTACCCACCTCACTCAGGCTGTTTTACTCGGCAGGGATCTGCTGGGCATCATGCCATGAGCACTTGCCCAGCCCAAGCAGCAGCGCTCTGGTCCCAGCGGATAATTCAAGCATCTAAGTGATGCTCTTCCTCCCGGCCCTCCAAAAAACAGCCACACACATGCTCTACCTAGAAAAAGGAGGCAGCATTTTCAGCTAAGGCACATTTCTAATCCTGTAATTAGATGGTTTTATCTGGCTCCTTATGCTGCGAAGGATGATGTTATCTCTGGCCCTTGCAGGCAGATCTGGGTTCACTTCCCAGACCTCAGGCTTCTTCTCTGACCTTGAGCAAGGTCACTTCAGCTCCTCTCACCCTGGTGCCCTGCGTGAGGGAAAAAACAGGATGTGAATGCTTTATTTCATCCCCTCCTCATCCCGCCTGGCCAACCCCCAGGCTCCACAGGGGACTCCATGAACGGTCAAGGGCACCTGTGCTGTCGTGGCCTTGGCTCAGAGCAAGCTCCTACAGCCTCAAGACCTTCCTCCAGCCACACTCATCAGCAGGGGCAGGGCAAGCAAGTCCTTCTCCAGCCCTCAGAGAGGTGGCTTGAAGGATACTCTTACTCCACTAAAATTGGAGGAGCCCGAAGGAGATAAAGGTGTGCAAGTCGATTCACTAGCGAGCAGATAAGTTAATATTTTCTTTTAGAAGAAGCACCTTTATGAGCACTTGCTCTGCGCGTAACGGCTCAGTGGAAGTGACTGTGCAGGTCAGGAAAGTCATCAGAAGTCAGCAAATACGAGCACCTCTTATTTATTGGGAAGTTTATCTCTGCATTAAATTTTTGCTGAAGAGGGTTTAATGAAGCCCACTGGTATAAATGGGGAGCTGGAACAGTGTTTTTCACAACCCCAGAGCTGATTTCTTGCTCTAGTTTTTTGTTCCTGTTGTTTGCACACTGGGGCTGCCAAACACATTGAGAGAGAAGCCTGTATTCAAGTCAGATTTTTTTTTATTTCCTGCATTTGAGCAGGCCAGAATTTATATTGCTCAGGTCTCCTTAAATTAGTCCGAGAGGATTTCATTTTACAGGCCTGCTTGACTGGGATCCTTTTGGCACGATGGGCTCAGCTTTGTATACAACTGAGATTCATATTTTATGTGTGTATAAAAATCCCAGCCATGAATCTAGCAGCTTAAAACTTCCCCTTCATTCTTTACAGCTCAATTCAGAGCACTCCGCACATTTCCAGTCACTTGGTCTTGTAGGCGGCTGAGCTCAGGAAAGTGTCAGGAGATGGGGAGGTGGCTCCAAAGGGCTGTTTTGCTCTCCTTGTTCGCTCAGGGTTGCTTGAAAGAGCTCTGAGAGCCTGTGGCTACAGCAGGTCTCCAGTTCATGATGATGCCCTTCCTCTGTTGGGCGTCCAGTTCCAAATTTGAAGTGAGACCTGGGAGATATTCCTGGGAATTAGGGTTACGGCAGCAAAGGAAGACTTCACCTCTGTCTTTGCCCTGTTAAGGAATGCATGGGGAACATCTGGAGTTGCTGTTCTCCATTGGTGCTTGTAGCGAGTCTCTTCTCATTGACTGTGACTCACCAAACGATGTGGATGGTGCAGCAACATCAACATTGGGCTGCAAAGGCCAAGTACCAAATCCAGATCTGGGTCAACAGGCCAACTGCAACATCGTGGCCAGGAGCAAGAGAGGTTCTCTGCTGCCCAGGGTTGTGGAGGACTGGGAAAATGAAGGTGCAGAGGCTATGGATGGTGGGAAATAGCAGGACAAGCTATTTGGGTGGTCCTGCATGAACCCAGCCTAAATGCTGCCAGGCTGGTCCCAGCAGGGCTGGTTATTTTGGGCTCAAGGCCAATTGTGCAGTCAGACTGTGCCCAGCTAAGACCCCCTGCTGCGATGCAGAGCCCTGGGGAAGCTGTGCCAGAGCTAACACAGCAGCTGGACTGTTGCCAGCTGCATCTGGTACTCCATGGGTGGCCCTGGTCCCCATTTCCCTGCACTACAGATTCTTGGATCCACATGGAGGGCGTCTCTGCCTTTTCCCTGCGTAAGTACAGTGATGTGGCTTGACCAGGCTCGCAGTGGTGGCTCAACGCACAGCCAACTGGATGGGGAACACCAATGAGCATGGTGAAGGAATACCAAAATTACTTCTGTGTGCAGACAGCAGGGATCCTGCAGGGTCTTCTGTGATCTAGTGATGCTCCAAGTCTGCCTCTGTATTGGATAATAGGGTGCTATGGGATGTTGCTCCACAGCTCTTGCTACTGGGATAAGCGAAGATGTGTCTTCATCAGTCATTTTCTTAGAGGTTTTCCTCGTGGCTGTGAATTCCGGCAGGGTTCAGCAGAAATAAATTTTAAAGAAGATAGAATTTAAGAATATGGATGTCCAAATGTTGGGTTTTACTTTAGGCTTCTTGGCAACACCTGGTCTGCATTTGGTTGGCAAGCACATTTGTGATGCTGTGCTGCCTTCCAGAGTCAGTGTGGTTTGGCTTGGTAGGTGTGAATCCCCCCAGGCTCCTGTCAGCCTTGGCAGGCTCATCCTGGTCCTGAGAGAACTACAAAGGAAACTGGAACGGGAGAAGGGTTGGGGAGTGAGCCCCGGCAGCAGGTCCTTGGCTTTACCTTGCTGGTGTAGGATGGCGGCAGCAGAAGCGTCGCTGCCACGCGCTCCGGAGCAAGCGGCTGAGGAGGGCTGTGCCCTGCTCACTCCTGGCAGCCTGCCTGGTGACCCGGGAGCTTTTTCCCACTGCGAGTGAATCACGCTCCCGCTTCAGTTGTGAATCCGAAGCACATCCACATCCACTCTCTCCCAACCCATGTTTGGCTTTCCAGTGGTTGAGTTTTATCGAGCAGTTCTTTATTGGATTTATCATGCCAGTTGTTAAAGCTTCCAGCTGCTTAAATTTACTTTCTTGTTTTCTCATTTTCTCATCTGTCTTTTCTGTGTTCTTTACAACAAAATCCACACGGCCCTCTATATCATTAACTCCACGGGCAAGTTAATCAAATTTACTGTCAGGCACAGCTATAGCTGTTGGAATGTTTCTAATTTCTTCAGAGGGGGATATTGGGCTGTCGAAGAATCAGCCGGCACCTCTGTTTCTTTAGGCTTTCTCTGTTCATGTGCCTTGGAGTCGCTGCGATTCCCAAGCCAGCTCAGACGCTCCGTTTCCACCTGTGCTCTCTCTTATTTCTGCTCTCTCCATGCCACCATCACATTTTGAGTTGGGTTTGTGTGATCTTCTGCGGGTCCACAGCTGTTGGGGTGATCCAGAGGACTGTTCAAACTAAAGACAAACTCTTGTGCGGGAGGGCTGGAGGTTCACCCAATATGGGACATCCTTTGGGGGTGGAGAGAGGCTCTCCAGCCCTCATCCCAGGAGAGCACTGGCTGTGCGAAGGCTGCATGGGGAGCATCACTGAATCGTCTCTGCGATGTCCTTGGGATGTTGGCCACATCACTGCCTTGGAGGCTACACGGCAATAAAGACGTTTATGGGCTCTCTAGCTGTGTTTATGGGTCACAGTGGGATCTGGAGACGGAACGGAGACTGGAGTGTCGCGAGTGCTCAGCTGTGGTGTGACTGTTTGCCTTTTGCCTGCCCTCAGCGTCCCAAGGTGCGCTCTGGAGCAAGGACTGGTGTGGGGACCATGGCAGTCGCAGCAAGCAGGAGGCCCATTGTCGAGGCGCAGATCAGAGGGACCTCGTGGTGCCGCTGCAGACTGCGTGGCCCTGGGGTGGCTGCTGGTGTCAGAGGGGAAATGCGCTCCTGCGCCGAGGCAAAGCTCGATACCCGTTTGGGTAGCGCTGCTGTGTGCGTGCAGCAGGCACCCACCGCTGGCATGCTGCTGTCTCAAAGAACAACGCTCAGGAGACCTAACGGGCAGCAAGGTTATCATTAACCCAAATCTGCAAACACTTCCAGCCTGGGAGCAGGGTGGTGGGACTGTCCCCAACACTGGTCAGGAGAGATATCTTTCAGCTGGAGCTGACCGTGCTGCTGGATGCGCACAGCCCTTGGTGACCCAGGCTGGATGGGGTCTGGAGCAGCCTGGGCTGGTGGGAGGTGTCCCTGCCCCTGGCAGGAGGTGGCACTGGATGGGCTTTGAGGTCCCTTCCAACCCAAACCATTCTACGGTTCTATGACCCATCTGCCCGTGCCCTGGGATGGGGCTGCAGCGTGGCTCTGCCTCCAGCAGAGCCCCCATCCTGGTCCCCAAGCCAAGCCCCACCTGCACGTAAAGACAATCGAAGGTCTGGGAGGGTTCTTCTCAGGTGCCTGGGCTGTGGTTCTCGAGTGGGGTCGAGGCACCCGCGCACTTGTGGAAATAAAACAGTGTCCATGCAGCCAGAACAGGAGACCCTGGTGCGTATCACACACGCGTGCGTTCGAGGTGCGACAGCCGGTGCTGCGGGAGCGACATCCAAGGCTCAGCTTCCAAATCACTGGGGGACGGTGGTGAAGGGAGGAGCGGAGGAGGAACGAGAGAGGGGCTGAGAGCAGGTGAAGGAAAAGCAAGAAGGAAGGAGGGAGGGGGAGCATGGGAGAGAGTGCAAGGGGAGGAGGGAAGAGAAGTAAACAGGAATGAAATTGCAGGTAAAAATAAAGCTGAAGAAGCCCAGGTGGAATTCATGCAAAGTCTCCTCATCAACACTGCGACTCCCTCCTGTCACGGGAACTGTCATCCAGGCTCAGCTCGTAATGAAAGGGAAAATATTTTATTCAGATTTATTAATTTGAAAATGAAGCCCGCCTGTCGAGAGGGGGACAGTTCTTCTCAATCTGTCATCGTTGAACCACACGCTCCTGACACCGGGATTCATTTGTCTTGTCGGCTCTGACAGTCGGATTCTCCCAGAGCTGTTCCTGGTGGATCGCCCTGGGATTTTAAACCGGATGAAACACATTCCGACAAGGAACAGCCTCTTTATTAATGCAAATTACACGAGGAGGAAAGAGCGTGAGGGAGGGAGAGAGGGAGGGAGGGTGACGCCAACAGACGCTCTGGTTCCTCTCCCTGTATCAGTCATTTGTTATTTACATTTATACACATTTTTCAGGTTTAATAAAAGGAGACCGGGATTTTTGGTGACATTTATGGACGGATTGTTTAAAAAAAAAATGGTGCCGTCACCACAAATGGATGCAAAAATACCCACATATATATTTATATACATGCGTGCAAGCTCCATCTCTTGTGGGCAGAGCCAGTTTCAGCCAGGGCAAGTGCATGGGTTTTCCCGTTGTGCTGGAGAAGGTGGCTCTGAGCTGGGAAAGAGACCTGTGGCCAGTGGCATCAGTGCAGCGAAGTGGCCAAGGCAGGGCTGTGGCACCTCCTGGGGTGTCTGTAGGACCCCTCCCCGGTCCCTGGCAGGGTGACTGGTGAGAGAGGTATTGTCTGGGCTTTGCAGAGTAGGGAGTGCTGCCTGGGGTGTGTATGCAGGGCAGGGGGTGATGGCAAGACAATCCCCCTCCTTGCACCCTCACATCCATGTGGGATGTCTGGGGGGGATGCTGGTGGTGGGACTGTGGCTCCTGGGAGTCAGCGTGACTTCCCGGGCACGGCTGTCCCTGCAGCCTCCGCTGCTGCTCTTCGATGGGGAAGACTATGTGCCTTGAACGCCAGCATCTCCCAACCCCACCTCCTCCTGCTGCCCTCACATGGGTGGTGTCGGGGCTGCGAGGCCGTGTTATTCCATGCTTGTCCCTGTGGAGCCCAGCTCTGCTAACGGGCGCTGGCACCAGCCCCTCCCTCAGATCCCCTCGGCTCATCAGCGCAGCGTAAAACAAATGCCAGAGCTGGGAGTATGGAGAGCCGCAATGTACGCCTCTAATGATGTCTCCGCAGTCTATAGAATGAATATTTAATAGTGCTTGTCAGCAAGATCTTATAGAGGGATTTCTTTCCTAAAACACTCATTAACTCTTGTGATTTCCATGGCAGTGTCGGTGTTTCTGGTAGCCTCTTGCTGGTTTCTCACCACTCACCTGGGTTCATCTCCTTGGGGTCCCTTGCACCCTCCCTCCTCAGCCACAGCTCGGCAAGGATCACCGTCACTGCCACCACCCTCAGCAGCCCCATTCCCAGAGAGGACAGAAGTGTGAGGCTGAGGATGGGCAAGTTTGAGCTGATGGGTGCCCTCCTCCCCAGGAACACACCTAACTCCCTGTTTCAGGGTCCCAAAGTCCCCAAGGTGACCTCACGTGTCCTGCAGCCTCTTGTGGGTTCAAGACTCTCACCCCTAAATTTCCCCACCCTGCTAAAGCTCTAGTGAAGAGATGTTCAGGCTTGACTTGAAGGCTGCTAGTGATGGAGAATCTACCACGTCATTAGGCAAATTGTTCTGCTGTTTAATTAGCTTCACTTTTAATGTGCTTGGAGCAATGAGAACAGTAATTCATGGTAGGAACAGGGACGTGCAGTGGGGGCCTGGAGAGGGTGGAAAGCCAGAGAAAAAGGATGCAAAATTAGTGCAGAGACATTTTTCAGCGATTCTTTGATCTGTGAGAGGAACAATGAGAAAAGAAAGGGGGAAAAAGAAGAGAAAAACAGAGAGAAGAGAAGGAAACATTTCAGAGGGACCGATGTTATTTTTGAATTTGGGTTGAGTTTTGTGATTTTTTTTTTTTTATGACAGAAAACTAAAGAGCAGAAATGCCAAAATGCCATTTGGTAACATTCTTGAAATGCACCCTTCCATTTTTCACTTTGAAATGGCAAGTTTTAAAATTTAAATCTTGATCTAAAAAATCTTTTTATACAAAAAAAGGGGGTGGGGGGAGGTGGAGCTTGAAGCTTGAACTTTGATGCTTGAAATCTTCCCCAAAGGTTTTCCCAGAATCAGTTGGTTCTTTTCAGCTTGCCTACCTCTAGGTTGAAAGCAGGCAGGTGCCAGCTCAAAGAGAAGCCCAGAGCAAAAAGGTCTTATCTTCTGCAAGCATCCTTCTCCAGGTGGATCCATAAGTTGTTCTGAGAGCAAACTCGGTGTTAAATCCCGATGATGCAGTGCATTAACCCAGCACAGGCGGCCAAAGGAACGGAGACCTCGCTGAGTAGGGAGCACAGGGGCTTCTTGGAGCTGTGCCTCATCCATGCTTCCTGAGATTTAGGTCCAGAGATCTGGGGGATGCATTTGGTGAGATGTCTCCAGATGAGATGTCCCCAGAGCTGCTCGCTCGCAGGGCTGAGGAATCCTGCAGCTGGGGAGATGTTTCTGCGCTTTGGTGGATGCAGCTGCCACGAGCCCTGGGCACATCTGCACCCAGCTGGCAGAGGTAACAGGGACTTGGCCCCGAGGGCCATGTTGGGAGCACCTTGATGAGCCACCTGGAGCCCTCGTCCAAAGCCCAGCCCAGTCAGAGCACCTCTAGATACTGCCCTCAAGGACCTTCCCACCCGCTCTACGGGGACTGTCTGAAAAATCACTTCTGCCCTTGAATTCCCATTTCCTTGCAAACTCCGTGGCTGGGGCTCAGCCCTGGTGTAATAGGCATCTGCTTGCAGTAATCTCAACGCCCCTCCCCAAACCTACTT
Source organism: Neomorphus geoffroyi (assembly GCA_033558235.1). Taxonomy (NCBI): domain Eukaryota; kingdom Metazoa; phylum Chordata; class Aves; order Cuculiformes; family Neomorphidae; genus Neomorphus; species Neomorphus geoffroyi. The sequence goes on from JAUMJM010000074.1 coordinate 8,832,918, forward strand.
ATAAAATAATGTACCCTGCACCAATTTTATCTGTGACATTGCATTAAAAAAAAAAATCCATTAAAAGAAATAAAAGCAGGTGCAGCCTGGTGCTGCAAACACTCCACTCTCATTCTCTCCTCTCCGTTCTCCCTCTCCTGCACTCCCGGTGTTTGCTAGTTTGTATGATTAATTTTATCAATTTTCCTGACCTGCTTTGCCACTGAAATAAATATGACAGCTGCAGTGCTGCCTCAATTCGTTCTCTTGCCAAGTGAGCTGCTGAGATGTGTTTTCTTGTTGATCGCAGACTTTGGTAAATATCAAGTAAATAGACTGAAGAGGATTCATTTCAGCAGCTTGGGTTGTCAGGACTTCAGCCTGAGAGCACATCCTTCACTGGGGAGACAAAGGGAGAAGGAAGGCTCCCGTCCCTCCCCAAAAAAGCAATCAGGAGATTCTTGTGGTGCACCAAGCCACCGTCAGCCCAGCCCATAATTAGTGGTGTCAGCAGATGTCTTGGAGGAGACTCCTAAAGTCTGAGTCCCAAAAAAGGAGCCATGTGGCCAGGCAGCCGCTGTGGTGTGCGTGGGTCAGGGTGACAGCAGACATCGATGCATGGGCCACTGCCATCCCTGTCCTTTCCTACATCTCGGTAGCATCATGGAGATGGTCCATCATCAGCTCTCCCATCATCTTGGTGTTGTCTCCCATCCCTGTGTGGAAGACAGACACCTCAGGTAGTTCCATGGGAGCACCAACATCATGACCCGAGCAGGGAAAATGGACAACCTGCTGTCGCATCTGTGTTCAGATGGATGGGCTGTGTCTGGTACAGCAGGGGAGTAGCTTCCCCCTGCCTTCCTCACGTCCCCTCCTGCACGGCCGTGTTTTAGTGGTGATGTTCACAACCTGCCTGCTTTCTTTCGCTTCTGCTGACTTCTGGAAGTCAGCGACACAGCTGCGTGTGGACCTCACGCTGGGAAACCATTGCCCAAATAACGGGATTTTTCAGTTCCACCTTTCCCAGTGAAATGCAGCCAACAGCGAGCTGGCGGCCTCGTACCTTGCAAGGGGTGTCTTCAGGAGATCTCCTTCTTTGGCAAGGCCGCTCAAACTCAGCTACGGGCACAGCATCTTAATTAGCATGTTCTCCATGCTGGGGTGAGGCTGTGAGGATGGTCAAGGCAAGCCTTCCAGCCCACGCAGACAAGTCGATACACGTCCTGCGGAGCAAAGCACCCTGCATGGGGGCATTTAAGCCCCAAGCAGAGGATCTGGATCTGGACTGGTGCTGGTCTTGCACGTGGCTTCTGGCAAGCAGTGGAGGTTGCTGCTGGGCTGCAAGGCTGGTGTTTGAAGGCAGGGCCCTCTTAAAGTTTAGAGGACATTTCAGTTGGCTGTAGATGCGGTGTATTGTTATGCACGTGGGGAATTTAAAACACAGGGATACAAATATAATTGCTCAGCGTTGGTCTTTCAGCCAGCAGTACCTCTAATGATGGTGGGCTTTGTCCTGAGGACCTTGAGGTGCCTTTCAGACACAGTTTGGAATTTCCCTGCCTATTTCAAAGTAGGCAAGAGTTGAAATAACAGCAGCTGCCTCTCCCCTCCACGGTGGCTGTGATTTTTGGGGGGATAGGCCTCCCCCCAGAATTCTTAGGGAACCAAAAGGTGGGCCAGAGCACCCAACCATGTAGTGCTGAGGGTGGGACACAGGTGGTGATGGGGACAGGAGTGGTACTGCTGGGACAGCATTCAAGCACTTTGTGCTCTGCCCTCCTGCACGAGCAGCTTTGGTCTGGCTCTTTGGATGTATTTAGGGCTATGCCTATGGAATTAAATCAAGCAGTGCTGAGGAGTGCTGAGCACATTTTATTTACTAGCACAGAAATACCTGGTAGCACAGCCTAAGCATCCAGCTGTCCAAAAGTCCCTCCGTGAGGACTGGTCCTGAGGTCCTGAGTTGTTCTCAGTGTTTCCAGCCCCACCTGTGCAAAAGCCTGCAGTGTGCCTACCCTTCCCCGAGAAATCATGAGATTTTTAATTGCATTCAATTCAGGAACACTGGAGAAAAACCCAGGGCTGTTGTTGTACCTTTGCACACCTTAACCTTTGGGCGCAGGCATTTGGCCTTCCCGTGTTTTTCTCAGCAGCTCTGTGAGTTTATACCCAAGCTTTATTTCTATAAACGAAATGTTTTGGTGATTTCCAGCAGAATTCTGTATTTTTAAAGATTTTACAAGTCAGGAATAGCATCTTGAGGATGCTGCAGCCTAATCGAAGATAAACCTTTGCTGGTGTTCATGATCCAGTTAAGCGGCAAACAGTAATTACCGGTACCACCCCGCGGCCAAGCCCTCTGTACCTGCAGATCTTCGCAAAGCTGCCTTCAGCCGGCGTGTTCAAACAAGGAGGGAGAGGGAAAAAATAGAATCTTCCAGCCTCCAGAGCTGAAAAGGTAATTTGTAAATGTGACCCAGATAAACACGATGCAGGACGGCTTCCTTGAGTCAGCAGAGAGCCTCAGATTCCAGCTCAGGTGACCTGCTCCACCCAGGTGTGTCGGAGGGTTAGAGTGAGGGTTAGGGTTAGGGTTAGGGTGCTGCAGCACCCCAATTATCCCCCCAAAATGCCACAGCCTCGTGGTTGTGCATTGCTGAACCAAAGCCCAGCAGCTTGGAATGAGGGAGGAGGAAGAGAAAGGGAGCACCATAAAATACCTGTAAGTGAATATAAAACCAAAGACGCAGGGCTCCCCTGCTGCCTCTGCTCCAATTTCCTGCAGATTGACTGTGCACCTGTAGCTTTACCTTTTGGAATTACTGTGTTACCATTACTAAGGGGATAATTCTCATTAACGAGTTACTGCTGGAAGCTGCAGCACTCCAGGACTTTCCATCAGAAAGAGGGTCCAGCTGGCTGCAGGGTCCCCCAGGGCCATGTGGGTCTCCTCTCTCCTCGTGTTTGAGCTCTGATGGACTAAACTCACCCAGCTTAAGTGCCTTCTGCCCTCTGGGGGGGGACACTAGCAGACTCCTTCAGGTCTGTTTAGCCCAGGGGTCTGGGACTCTGATCCTAGGACAGGCTGACAGCCCTCTGGTTGGGTCAGACTCCTCCAACCACAGATGAATCTGAGATGACCAGTGTTGAACTGTCTTCAGACAGCCACCAGCTGGGACACTTGAGGAACAGGAACCAGTGAGAAGATAAGTGGTGGCGAGATACATTTAGGCTTGACATTAGGAAGAAGTTCTTTACTGAGAGGGTGATTGGCCATTGGAATGCGCTGCCCGGGGAGATGGTGGAGTCACCGTCCCTGGAGGTGTTTAAGGAAAGATTGGATGAGGCACTTAGTGCCATGGTGTTGTTGACAAGTAGGAGTAGGTGTAGGTGTTGGGTCATAGGTTGGACTCGATCTCAAAGGTCTTTTCCAACCTTATGATACTGTGATACTGTGAGTAAAGTGGTGTCACACTGCTGTCACGTGTTGCAGGGAAATGCTCTTGGACAGAAATCCTGGCCTGGGAAGCAGCTCCGTACTGGCCTTTGTGCAGGTGTCCTGTGCAGGGCGTCTGCGCCACTGTTTGCCCCAGGCTGTCCCTGCTGAAGCCACTCTGTTAAGATGCATTCTTCTTGGGAGTGGAGGCCACAGCCTGCTGCCAGGAGTGGCTGGACTTCAGCGGGCTGAGTTATTTTATGTGTTGCACCATCGTCATTCTTAACCAATATTTTGATCCAGTCAGCTTGGTGCTGCCCTGAGAAAAGCCGTGTAGGCCAGGAGGTGATGCTGGTGCCCTCAGACGAGCAAAGCATGGAGCTCGCACTTGCCATACCTGTACCAATGATCTCCAACTGGCTCCAGCTCCAAATTTCCCCAGGCACCATTTCCCCAGGCATCATGAGTTCCAAGGGTCACTTTTGGCCATTGGTAGAGCTACCCAAAGGATGGTAGTACCAAAACGTGGTGCTTCCCAACAAAACTTTGCTTTGATAGCACCCACCCCACCACTGATCCAACTGTTGGCTGACAGGAGCTGCGAGCACAAATGCCCGGGAGCATCACCAGCCCAGTGAGGAGCGGAGGGCAGCACTCCCATGCTTCCCATCAAGATGGTCAGAACCCCATCTGTGTTGACTGGGCATATTTTTTACTGATGTAGATCACCTTGGTCCAGCAAGGAGCTCACGCGGCCGTCACTCGTCATCAATTCAGATATCCCCCTCCCCTCTTCTCAAGGACTTCTGAGAGGAAAGGCTTGTGGCTACAAAGATTTACACCCCCTCGGCAAGGGTTAACCTCATCTGGCAGCCACTATTGTCTCAGGACAACTTGTCAGTCTGTGAGAACGTGCAGTAATGGATTTGAAGTGGATTGCTCAGCCCACGGAGAGGGTGATGCTGTATTTATTGAATAGACATTAAAAAGAACATTTCTCAATTTCTCAGCACTGAACTCGAGGTCAATGGATCTTTTTGGCACTGACATGCTGAGTCAACTCCTAGCTTAAAGCTTTTAGAAGGACCAGGGTTAGATGAAAGGATTAGACTCTGTCTTAGCGTTTCCCTGGCAAAATTGTTGGGTGCTAAATCATTTATGTTGCTTTGCGGTGCTTTGCTTGGCCTCTCCCCGTTACCTTGGAAAAGAAAAAAAAATTCTTCCCTTTTTTGGGTTGAAATGACATAAGTTGACTATTTCCTCTGTGCTACACCGAGATGAGATGGATACGAAGCGTGTTGGGCTCCTAACACCACTGGGCAGTTGCTGAAAGGGTTGCAAAGCCCTTTCCCCTGAAGAAGAAAGCAGCTCTGTAGAGAGATGTGGTGCCACCCCAGCCACCCGATGTGGGAGGGCACACGGCTCACTGAGTGCTAACGAATTCCTTGTGCTCTAGCGAGATGGCTTTTTAATAATGGACTTGCAATTGATTACGGTGGCCCTGAGAGCAGCCGCTGGCTTGGCAGCCAGTCCAGAGCCGATGTCTGTGGGAGCAGAGGTACGGGCTCCCCTCTGCCCCTGCCCGCTGGGCACGGCTCCAGGCAGTGCCCCCTCTTCATCAAGGGGATTTTTGCCCACGTGCTGGGCAGCAGGTAGGGGCCATCTGAGGGACTTGGAGTTTAGGGGACGAGGTTATGCTCTGCTGGTTGTTGTAGTAGAGTAAATCTGGAGCAGTGCACTGGCTGCGATAGATGTTTCCGTAGGCACTGACCTCCTTAGTGCCAGCCAGTGCTTCCATTCCCTGCAGCTTCTGACCATTTCGTGAAGGTATGTGGTGTCACGCGGAGGGCTCTGCTGTAGCGTTGCTGGACAGGTGGGTTAGGACAAGCCTGAGAGAAAAGCATTTTTGGGAAGAGCACCAACCACCGAAAGAGCGGTGAGCCATGAGAAACCACTGCCATGTTTCTGCTGTGAACCCTTTGCCAGTCACGCTGGCTGCTGGGGAGGGAGCACGGCTCCCACATTGGTCCCAGAGGCTCTTGGGAGGAGCCAGGAGGACCACAGGGTGGACAGAGCAGCATCTCCTCCAGCAGAGGAGGAGGAAGGCAGCCTTCCTCTAAAGCACTGCCTTCTCCTGCAGGTGTCCTGCTTGCAGCTAGCGTGTCCCCCAGAGCAGCTTTCTCGGGGTCTGCGGGTCCCCACCCTGCAGCCCCTTCCCAGACCAAATCCCAGTTGCAGCCAGCACTTACCTACACTTTCAGGCCTTCTCGTAGCGGTGCAACAAATAAAATGCAATCCGCCTGTATCATAAAGTCCAATAAAAATGAAACTGAACATCCACTTTGCAGACAGCAAGTACACTGTAAATTTATGAGATCATATCTCGCGGAGGACAGGGTAGTTAAGGGGGGAAGGAAGGGGCTGGCAAAAATGGGAGAGAGCGGCCGAGGGGTAGTAAATATGTTTTCAATAATGAAGAGGCCCGATTACCCTCTTTGCAATAAAAACGTGCACAAGGCAGAGCTGCCGTAAAAATTACTCCCGAGCAGCCTGGCGTATTTGCACCTTGTCATCTTGTCAGCTCCATGCAAATTTGCCTGGCACCCGCAGCCGGCATGGGTCGGCTCAGCGGCACGGGGTGGCTGATGACCAGGCAAGGGTCCTCCCTCCCATGAAAGCCATTTCATTTACAGCCCCCACCACCCCGGTCCTGTCCGCCACCCTGCAAAATGCACTGATTTGCCCGTAACCGTAGCAACCAGTGCGCTTGCAGGGCTGGAAAGGAGGATGGCTGGGGCGCCACGTGTCCTGGGATTCTCCTCAGCCAGGTGAGGGTGGTGGGAAGCACAACAGCATTTGGGATGTGGTTCCTGTGGGCTCTGTGGTGCGCGGCTTTCTCCAGGCAGGAGCCCTGGCCACAGCCTCATGCCCTGACCCCGTTGCCAGGTGGCATTTCTCTTTTCTCTCCTGTCTGAGACTCATGGTACCCCGTGCTGTCTAGGTCACACCAATAGCACTGGGTGCAATTTGGCTTCATTTATTTAAAGTAAAATTTAAGGATTTTATTTTCTCTCAGCATGAGCCACAGCGAAGGTTGAGGCCGCACCTCTTTGAAGGGATGGGCTTAAACTGATTTAAATGAGGTGATGTAAACAGCACAGAAGCAGCTTGAAGTTGTCTGAGAATCAGCCTGTGCTGTCCTCAAATAAACCGCTGCTGGGTCCAGGAGAAAGCAATTACACAAGGGCTTAACTGAGCTCATTTAACAAAGCTGCAGTAATTAAACCTCATAGACTTCAGGTTGGGGATTCAGCTCTGAGTGCTATCAGGATCCTTTTTCTGAAGGTGAATCTTTTTGGTATGAGCAGCTGAATTGATTTAAACCAGTGTCACATGGGGTAACTCTCCCTTAGTTCTTCCCTGCCTCTTGGCTTAGACGTCGCTCTTGCAGCTGCTGGTGGGCTTAGCGAGGATTTCTCTTGCGGAGGAAAATAAGAGCAGAGAAAAAACTTAAGGTCCGTTTCCTTCTGCACCAGGATGTGCAGCCTAGGTCCATCTTATTGGAGGACCTGGGAGGCACCTGGCTGCCAGGGACAATTTACTAACTTGATCTGGCAGCCCCGGTGTAAAGAATAGCAACCACTGCAGTTCATGACCTCCATCCAAGCCTGCTGAAGCTAATGGGAGCCTTTCTCTTGCCTTCAATAGGCTTTGAACTGGGCTGCTGAAAAGGGGGCAGAACGCCGAGTGTCAGGGCCCTATTAAGGATGGAAATGGCTGGAGATGCGCGCTCCCCTGCAGTCACAGCCTGCGGGGTGTGCGAGCCCTCACCCCCCGCCGGAAAGGCTGTCCACTGGTGCTCGGCATCCCAGCCATCGCCGTTGGAGCCACGGGCTCTAAGGATGGGAGAAAGAAATTGTGGTCATGTAGCTTGACCTCTCCTATTCAAAACAAGATCAAAGGAGGGCCAAGAAAGAGCATAGGGGGCTGTTGCCCCCGATAGCTGAGTGCAAGATGAATGGGAGAGGAGTGGGGGAGCTGGAGGCTTTGGCTTGCAACAAAGCAACAAGATTCAATTAGTGGGAGAAGTTGTATTCTGGAATTGCATTGTTAAAGGGATACGGCTGGAGCAGGGAAGGCAAGCAGGGGCATCACGGAGAAGGTACCTTTTATGTGTCAAGTGTGCACATGTTTGCATGGAGGCTGGAAAATGGGGGAGAGGGAGGGATTAGGGAGGTCTCCAGGTGGTGATTAAAAGTGAAAACACCAGGGCAATTACCACAGGGGTGGGCCTGCAGCGCAGCAGGTAAAGGGGGCTTTAGCGAGCAGCTCACAGCATCGTTTAGCTAATGTGGGATATTCATTCTTAGGAAAAGCAGATGCAGAGTGAGGACTAGGGATGTGTGGGTAACCATCTCTATCACCAAGGGTGGGAAAACAGCCAGGGAAGAACCTGTTTCTGATGGAAACTCCTGCAGAAGAAGCTGGCTAGGGGTGTAGAAGGAGACCTGTTAGTGTCACTGAGCAATGACTGAACCAGCACTGAGGAGCAGGATGGAGGGAGGAGAGCACTGGACCTACGGGCAGATCTGGGGGCTCCAGAACTGACCAACCACGCGCAGGTAAGGCCTCCTGGGAAGCTGCTCTTTGGGGGGGAAAGCTGTAAGCGAGAGCCAGTCACAACTTCTTGCAGGTACGGTTCAGACTATGGTGTTGCAGGAGAAAGGATGCAGAGGGAAAGAGCTCGGATCTGAGAAACAAACCTGGGGAAATGAAAAGTAGGTCAGGCCGTAAAGATCAAGTAAAGAAGTGCGGGATGCACATGCAGAGACAAGACCAGATAAGCCAAAGCACATGGTGAGATGCAATTAGCAGGGGACCTCAAGTGTAACGAGAGATCGCTCTAGCAGTACATCAGCAGTTGCAGGACTGTAAAGGTGTTGGTTTGGTACTCGGGGACACGGAAAGCACTGATGATGCCAAAGAAGAGGCATCACATTTGTTTTCCCCTCTGTGATCCTTGTTAAGTACTGGAAAAGGGAAAAATCTACCTGTCTTTGAAAAGGGAGAAAAGATGGAATGAGATAATTATACATCTTCAAGACCAACTGCAGTTCCCAGAAAAGGGTTGGGACCTGTCATCAAGCTTGTGAAAACCCAGGAGAAAACAAGGGAGTGAGAACAGATAACACAGGCGGCTTCAAAGAAAATTGTATCTGCCCAGTAGGATCTCCTTGCGTTACTGAGCAGCGGGTGTTGTGGAGGGAAGGCAACAAGCGGAAGCCAAGTGTCTTGAGTTTACCAGGCATGGTTGACAGAGTGGTCTCATAAATGGGGGAGAATTGCCTACATGAAATGCTAAAGGCTGCAGAAGTGGCCAGAAATTCAGAGATGAGCTACCAGAGATTCACCGTTGCACTGGAAGGAGCTGTTGAGTGCAGGAGTTGACTGGCAACTGGTGGTGCTCCGTGTTTTCATTAACCTCCCAGGTCGGTAGAACGTGGCTACTGTTGTTGCCATATGATACCAGCTTAGGTGAGAGGGCCGGCACGTTGGAGAACAGAGCTAGCACGCAAAATAACTTCAATAAATAGGAAATGGGGTCTGGGAAATAAGGCATGGCTGGAGCAAGGGTTGTTTAGGCTTTTAGAAATATGCTTAGCGAGTGGTTTATTGGCACAAGTGCAGATGAATAGTTGCTGCTTCCATCTAGGTGAGCAGAATGAGATAATAGTTTTAAAGAAATAAAGCTGTTATATAGACTGAAATAAATAGTTAAAAGCTGGCTGAGGGAGAAAAATTACGCTGTATGGAGTGGGAATGGACACTGCCAACAAACAGGACAAGGAAGGTGGTTTGGGCATCCCACCTGCTCTCTCCTCCTTTGGGAAGGACAGGAGGCTACAGCTCAGTCAAAAGGTGCGATGCTTGCAGCTCATACAAGGAAATGTTCTTAATGTTTTATACTCTTGATCTGTGAAAACCCTCTACAAGGTCATACAGAAGTACGGCAGGTAGCGCCTTGTCTTAAGGCTGCAAAAGCTCGAAGTGGGGGGAGATCTGATGTTTATGGAAACAAAAATGATGTTAACCATGGTTAAGGAATGGAGTTCTCCCCTTCCCCATTGTGACTTTGTGAAGAGGAGGCCCATCAAAACGGACGGGAGATACAGCAATATAAATGACAGGACCCCAGGGAATGGCAGGAAGGTGCCAGGGGAGGGTTAGATTGGTCATCAGGGTGGTGGAGCACTGGAACAGCTCCCAGGGAAGCAGTCACGGCCTGACAATATTCCAGAAGCGTTCGGCCAAGGCCCTCAGACACACGGGGTGAGTGTTGGGGTGTCCTGCGCAGGGACAGGAGCTGGACTGGGTGGTCCTTGTGGGTCCCTTCCAGCTCAGGGCATTCTATAATTCTATGATAGATCCAGAGCTGGCAAAAGGAGAGAATGTCCTACTGCAGAAACACTGACAGACAACAAGGAGAGCCCGGGAGACGTGTCCCAAGTTGCCAAGTTATTTAAAAACCTGCACTTCATGAATGCAACACCATCCTCTGAAACTTGTAGAGATTTCGTGGAGACAAACCGTCCCTGATCAGGTGCTGGTGTCTGTGTGCTGGTCCTGTCTCAGCTGAAAAAGACTGGAAAATAATATCAGGAAAATAGCTGTTGCAATATCAAGGCTGGCAAAGCCTTAGAGCTGTTACTTCGGGATGCTGAAATTAGGAAGGAAAACCCTCCTGGTCCTCCTGAAGCTGAAGCACACCCAGGTGAGTGAGGATACCTGTGCCAAATGTATTCATGCAAACAGAGTTGTTTTCAGGTTCAAGCAGTAAATAGCTTATTTACCTGCCCCTTCCCCTCCTGCTTCTCACAGTGAACACAACAGGGTCACAGGTTTCCTTTGCAGGGTGGGCTCTGTGGTTTCGTTTGCCTGCACCTCATTCACATGAATCGCAAAGGCATTTAGGACGGAGAGAACAGAGAGAGGAATCCCTGATCCAGTGGGAGGAAGGTTGGAGCTGGATGGGCTTTAAGGTCCCTTCCAACCCAACACATCCTGTCCTGAGGAAAAGGAGGTCACAAAAAGTTACTGAAGTGCAAGACCAGCCCCTCAATGTCCTTCTTGGACTTTCAGGAGTTGCAGACAGGGATGAGGTCTCCCCTCAGCCTCCTCTTCTCCAGGCTGAACAGCCCCAGGTCCCTCAGTCTCTCCTCACAGGACTTGTTCTCCAGCCCCTCCCCAGCCTCGTTGCCTTCTCTGGATGCGCTCCAGCCCCTCAATGTCCTTCTTGGAGTGAGGGGCCAGCACTGACCCCAGCACTCGAGGTGCGGCCTCCCCAGCGCTGAGCACAGGGGCACAATCCCCTCCCTGCTCCTGCTGCCCACGCTGGGTCTGACACAGGCCAAGGTGCCACTGGCCCTCTTGGCCACCTGGGCCACTGCTGGCTCATCGAGAGGAAATGGCCACAAGTTGCACCAGGGGAGGTTTAGACTGGACATTGGGAAGAATTTCTTCCCTGAAAGGGTGGTCAGGGATTGGCACAGCTGCCCAGGGAGGGGTTGGAGTCGCCATCCCTGGAGGTCTTTGAAAGATGGTGGATGATTTCCTTAGGGACAGGGTTTAGTGGGGAGACAGGTACGGTTGGACTCTTCCAACCTTAGGATTCTATGATTCTATGCCAGCGTTCGGGCTCTGTCCCTGCTGGGACACATCTCCTGCCCAGCCCCAGCCTGGTCCCCTCGTGTTTTATGATTCTCTTGGCCCAGCAGACGAGGGCTTCTGCCTCTGCTTGGGGGTAAGAAAGGACATGGTGTGAAGACCATCCCTTGCTCGTGGTGCACCCAAACCAGAGGGGTCTCAGCTGCTTCTGGTGTTTTTACCTCTTGATGTGCTGGAGGGGAGGGAGAGTGAGCCTGAGCTGGAGCTGCAAACCCCACATTATGGCAGAGCCTGGAGAAGAAGTTTTCACCAGGACACAATTACGCCTGTTGCCTGGGGAATATTTAATTTCAAAGCCCGATAGATCAAATGCAGCTGGGGGGAGGAGCTGCGTCTTATCTCTCGCCTTGTCCAGAAGTTTGAACAGCGGAACAAATGATTTGATCATGTTTTTATTGTGCTTCTCCCCCTCCCTTCTATCCGGGAACGATAAACCTCAGATAATCTACAATTCTGCCTGGCTAATTTGGTTCCTGGCCACCTGAATGCCATCGCCTCATGGAGAAAACACCCTCCATCTTCTCGGCTCTCCGCGTGCCGCTCGGAGAAGCGGGGCACACGCCGGCTGCCTTCGCAGCTGGCTGCCGAGTCCTGAGACTGGAGTTTTCCCCGAGGTAATAATTTACTGGGATGCTAATTGGGCCGTCCACAGAGTGAATTAAAAGGACGTTCTTCCATCGGCTTGGGAGCTGTGGGAATCCTGTGGCCGTGCCCAAAGGGTAGGGGCGATCTCACGGAGAAGTAACTGGAGCCTGGGAGCCTGTTTGCAAGGATATGAAAGTAAAAATGTGTAGAAAAACAGCCGTCAGGCTTCACATTTCAAACCCAGAGTGGTATCCAGTAGGTCTGAAAAGCTGTTTAACACTTGAGTGCTGGCAGACTGCAGAATCTTATTTTCTCTAAAATATTAGCTTTTGTTTCCCATTCATTATAACAAAATTACATGGAAAAGTGACCGTTTTGATTTTGCTCGATTCAATCCAACTAAAAACTGACTGCAAACACCCAGTGCTGGGCAAATCATTTCTGTCCCCATTCCTTTCCCCCCTCCTTTCTTGCAAAACATCTATTTCCAACAGGTTTAATCTTGGACTGCTTGTTTTGCTGTGAGGGGCAGGGAAAAAAATAAAACCAACTAAAACCTCAAAAACTTTAAAATCAATACTTTATATAGTCTGGAAAAAATAATATATATATATATATTTTTTTTTTCCAAAATGCTCAACACTTTTGATGAAAGGGTGTCAACCCTGTCTGGCTCCCCGAGGAAGCTCCCTCTACGGGCGATGCTGCAGTAGCGTTGCTCTGGCTTTGCACCACGGCCATGTCCTATGCCTGAAACTTTTAGATTAAATCCTCTCTTTTATTATATTTTTTTTTTCTCTCCTGGATAAATAGCGATTAAAAAAGAATGACTGAAGTAATTCGTTTTTATCCGAAGCGGAGGGATGCTCTGGTAGCACGAGAGGTGGTATCGGCGTGGGGTGCGAAGGGATGGATGAGTTCAGCACCGAATGAAAATTTCCATCTTGTGTTTTTACAGCCAAAAGCTGCAAACCGGCTCATTTGATTAGGAATCTACGTGAGGGACACGGGGGGTTCGGTGCCCGGAGGGGAAAGCTAAAGTCATTTGCACACTTTCCTCCTCTGCTCTTTGGGCTCTGTCCAGTGGGTTTGCAGCCCTGTGTGTGCTGAAGGGCTGAAGGCACGGATGGTTTGTCCTCTCTCCCCGGCCGTGGTAGAGAGCCGGTCTCTCTGCTTTCACCAGAGCTCTCGCTGGGCAGCAGGATGGAGCCCAGAGGGAAGGACACCAGTGGGTCTTCTCCCTCTCTGGTTGCAGGCAGCTCTGGCAAAATTGGTGATGGCTCCAAATGTTCTGTTTGGTGGAACCAGATCAGATGCTGCTGTCCTGGAGTGAGATGAGGGCTGAGTAGAGGCTGCCACACACTGCTGACATTACTCGGGATGGCAGGTAGGGCAGCGTGGGGCGATAGCAGCCCAGCTGTCTGCTGTGCTACAGGCACACCAGGTTTCACTGTTGAGTCAAAATTTAACAGATCCATACAAAATACACTGAATTTCCCACCCCAAGTGCTAGGGTGGACTCTGTTGGAACAGCTTTTTGCTAGGCAGTGATGGGAAACGATGAATTTTAATCCCATATAAAGGTCTGGAAAATGCTTCTACTTAGCACTTTGATGAAAAGCCCAAATTTCAGAGTCACCGTCAGAATGGGCATAAAATGCTATAGAGAGATTTTGATCTCGCTGTGTTGGCCTGTCCTTAGAGCAAGGTCAGGGTCAAAGGGAGAGGCAGCGTGGCTATGAAATCTTGCCTACTTTTGTGGAAGGTTTGGCATTTGCAGGAGGCAGGAGATCTGTTGGAGCACTTTGCAGTGCGGAGCCGAGGCCCGGCAAACTGAAGCAAGATCGTTGTTGTTGGCAGAAGGTTTGGTCCTTTAAAGCAAAGAAGGTATCAGTTTATAGTTTACAGTTCAGTAGGCACGGTGGTGTTGGGCTGAGGGTTGGACTTGATGATCTTAGAGGTCTTTTCCAACCTTAATGCTTCTATGATTTCTCTTTGGTACAAACCTATAGAGAATTGGTGCATTTTCCTGATCTGTTGTTCTTCTCCATTCCAAGAGATCTTTCTTTAAGTGATGATGTGACAGTGTGGGCTGAATCTGTGCTAAGCAGACCAGAGCTCCATCGCAGCGTAAAGGCTGATTGTGCGTCACAGCAGGCTGGACGTCAAATACACGCTTACGTCTGTGACTGCCACTCTGAATTTTCCCCACATTATTGTGGTGTTGGGGGAGGGACATCAAACCCCAGAACTCTTTAAAATGCGTGTCACCTGCTCTGGGGACAGTGTGTGGCCCTGGAGGGGACAACGATGGGACAGACCGGATGGTGCCTGAGCTCAAAGATGTCCATGACAACTCTGCAAAGCTGAGTTATGCGGAGTCATCATGTTAAAGTACAGTCAGCGAGAAAGATAGGAGAAATACCGCCACGCAGAGATCCATATTTTTCCCCACTGAGTAAAATACTGTGTAATTTTATCTAGTTACTATAAAAGAGTTTATACTCCTTGTTTATGAAAAAAGGGGGGAGGAAACATATTTCACTTCCTCTACTGACAGGCTATGGAGGAAAAATAGATGGTTTCTTCTGCATTTAATATTTCAAACCAAGTAGACCCAAAAGAAAAGGCAGCAATTAACCACAAGTACCAGCAATGTGTTCCTTGTGTTTCTTCTCTCTGGACTCAGCTATGAAGAATCAGTTTGGTACAAACTTATTTACAGTGACGTTAAATCTTTCAGTAATAATTTTCCCAGCTAGGCAAGAAAGCAGTGCAGCTGCCGTGTTCACCTTTCAGACCACAGACCTCTGAGATATGAGCTATGCATCTCACATTTAGTCAGGATTTAAATCCGTTACACTCAGCCAGTTAGAAATGGCTAGGAAATGATTAGCAGATATCTGACCGTATGTTGCAGAAAGCTTGTACACATGCACAGCGAGGTAAATTTTATAAGCTCAACAGAACTCAAAGAAAAGGGCCAAAAGGTAAAAAGGGCATTGACTGTGCACGTGTGCTTCTACACACAAAGGTGTGCAGGGCTAGGTATTTTTCCTCTTCCACTGTTAATTCCACACAAAACCACTTGGTTCCAAGTGACAAGAAGAGAGATACCCGAGCATCACCTTGCCCGTGTCTCCTGAATCACCTTGCCATCGCTGCTTAAGCTCTTGCCACCTAAACAGCGCGGACTGTAACACCAGGGGTAGCTGGATCCTCGGCGGAATCCAACAAGCAGGCAGGGCTCCTTGCCTGTCACCTCCTCCTCTGCACAGCCTGCACCCAGGCTGACAGCATCCTGTGACTAACTCTTCTAGACTGGATTTCTCCAAGGGAGGACCAGCGCTTAATTTGGCTGACTCTGCGCTCTGCGGGAGCTCTCATCCATGCCAGCTTGAGTCCTAGCAAAAACCCATCATCATTAGTCCTCGAAAGGAACAGCTCGGATATTCTCCACCCCCGTTCCTGCAGGCTGGGATGTACTGTGCGTTCCCACAGACCGAAATTCCCCTGGTGGGCTCAATTACAGCAATCAGCCTTCACGCTCTTTTCAGTGGTGCTTCTGCCTCCGACTCCAAGGCCACCATGGTGGGGCCAGAAGTAGCAGCTTTCTCCACAGGTGTTGGGGGAGACGACACCGCAAATTGGGCTCCATGAGACCTGCAGGCAGGATTCGGGGGGCATGAAAAGCGGCGTATGGGGCTGATGGGCTTTTCACTAAGGGGGTTGCCCTAATGGGAGCCATTTGGGATGAATCCTGGCTCTGTTCTCCAACGACGCGGTTAGAGGAGCGAGCTGAGCTCTCCTTCGGCAGTGTCTTCGCTCTAGCTTGCAGCAGATTCACTCTGGTGCAAAGCAGGGCTGGGGTGGGGAGGATCAGGCCAGTGTACATTTCTCTTTGCTAACACGTTGGCAGCCTCTCAATGAATAAACCACTAGAAAACAAATCTGGAGCAGCCCTCGGCTGCGGTGGCCAGACCTCGTCTGTTAACTGGGCTGAAGAGCACCAGCTGCTCTGCTCCTGCCCCGGGGAAGAGAGGCCCTTCTGCTGCAGTCTGGGGACTAGAAATGAGCCTGAACCAACCCCTGCAAACTGGGATGGCTATTAGACTCCTGCTCTGGATCAAAGTCCAAATTTCATGGCTTTACACGCTGCTTGAACCAATGTCTTGGCTCCAAATACCTCCCCACTCTAAAAGGGCAAATAATACGGTGGTGACAACCGTTTTTTCTGTCTGTGGCTGTGTATAATTTTGACTTGGACTTACCCAGCTGCACCACTGCAGCCGGGACAGTGCTCGTGTTATAAATCCCCTTTTCACCACTCTGGCAGCAGGTGCTGACCTGGCAAAGTGACCTGTGCATTTTCGTGTCACAAGTCGGGGATGGGTGGCTCGTGGTGCTTGACCCGTGGGTGCTTTCCCATGCCAGGCTGTTCTGAAGGAGGAGCTGTGCTCGAGGCGGGCGCAGTCACCTTTGCACTGGGATGGGAAATCAAGGCAAGAGCAGAGCGGTGTGTAGGGTAGGTAACGCTGAGGGTCCTGTCCCAGGAGGAACTTGGCCAGAGGGGGAATGAGGACAGAGGAGGGAACATGTTATTTTAGCTCTTGCAAGGCATTAACTGACACTTTCTCGGAAAAGGATGGAGCCTGGAAAAACTCTCACTCTTCCTGTGTTTTCCAGCAGCATCTGTGCAGCAGCAGTGAAATACCAGTACTTAGACACCAGCTGTGGTCAAGCAGGGCTCTTGTGTCTGCTGGGTTAAAAAAAAAGAAATATCCCAATGTAAATGGGAAAAATGTGGTAACAGGAATTTATTTTCCCATTTTTTTTCCCAGTTTGTCTATATTTCACCGGTGTTTTGTGGTTCAAAGAGGTGTTGTCCAGCCTTGCTGCAGGATGAAAGCCTTGTTTTCTCCAAACGGGACACGTTGGGTTAGTTGCTTGCAGTGGCTTTGTCCTGGGTTTGCCCTTTGTGCTGGTGACTGCAGTGGTCCCCAGCTCTCACTGTGCCCTGAGAAGGAGCCACTAATGTTCACGGTGTCACAACACCATTCCCTTCCTGGGTGGCTGAGGACACAGTTGTCCCCGGACCAAAGGATCCAGTGGTGCTGAGCTGTGGCAGAGGACCTATCGCAGATGTGTTGCAAAATCTTGGGAGAGAGGGAGGAGATGGGTCAGCCGAAATCCTGAGCAGTCCCCAGCAGCATCTCTTCCGTGGTATCATGACCCCGAAGCTGTCGCGGTAGGTGAACCCATCTCCATGAGTGAATTGGTGCTCAGCTCTCAACCTGCTGCTGTCTCCCACCTCTTCTCTCCTCCTAGGATTCCCCTCCTGAAGCCGCCTCAACCTGCTGTGGCACCTTCTGTCAAACGCTTCACACGTTTGTCACCAAAATGTTTTGGCAGCAGCAGCATCTCTAGGTTTTGACATAATCCCGACAGGAGACTTTCTCAATTATTACTAATGGAACATTATGCTCCTCTTTGGGAACTCCTGCATGAATAAAAAGGGTCATTAATGACATGTGCGCAGAGCCCGGAAATTATTAGTCAATGCTGATACAGTTTTATTTTATTTTTTTAATTTTTACATATATGTTTTCTTAAGCTCCTGGTAATTTCCCACCTTGCCTCCCACCCCCTTCTCCAAAGTCTCCTGTGCAAGCTGGAGCTGAGCTGGGTTACTGCCAATGTTCTTGCTTTTGTGCAGGTAAATGTTATTCCCCTCCCACCCTTCCCTCCCTTTTATTCCCTCTTGGCTTCTTTAAAGCTCATAGCTCTCGTTTCAGTCCCAAGAGATCCCATTGCACCTTTCTCTTAGCTTGTTTTTATTGCCAGTCAAGCTCCAATGCTTCTTGGACTTGGAGAAATCAGTATTGCCCTGGTCCTACCAAGGCAGTGCTGGAGGGGGAGCAGTAGGACCATGTCCTGCTGCCTGTGGCCACCAAGGTGGCCTGTCCTCCATCCTGTGCGGGTGCTGGTGGGACACGAGAAATGCTGGGAGAGGGGCTGGAGGTGTCCCCAGGTGCCACATAGCATCATGCAACAGGGAAACTCAGCTTGGATCGTTTTAGAGGACTTTCTGGACAGCAAGCTATTGTTTCTTCTGTACTGCTGCCAGGTATTCAGTTCTCTCTGCTCAGTACCCCTAAAAATGACCCAAAGTAAACTGCCTTTTATTTGCCCTTTTCTCCATCCAGAATAACGTAGCAATCTGAGGAACTGCTATTTTGCAAGACAGCAGACCCAGGCGGTGAGGTCCTTTCCTGCTGGAAATTCCCAGCTGGAAAGAGGAGAGCTTGGGAAGACGTGAGATCTTCCACCACTCCTGGCCAGCGGCTATCATAGCTTGAGGGTCCAATTGCCAGTGTACCCCCATGAGCACCCCAGACACCTCACTGGGTGCTTCCTTTCCCTCACCAAAGGAGTTGGGTGCCATGGAAATGCACTATCTAAAAAGTAGAAAGTTTTGGAGGAAGGGAAGGACCTACCTTCAGGCCAGCTATCCTCCCTGTTGGCTACTGTCTTCTCTCAAAGGAGTCATCTTCTGACCCATGTCCATCTACTAAAGAACCATCGCTGGGAATGCCAAGAGGCCTGGATATCACCTCACTGTGACAGCGCCCTGCAGAGATGTGGATAAAAAGAAGTCTCTGCCCTGAACCCTGTCAAATAGGTCTGCAAGTCATGACCACTGAGGAGGTGACTGCTGCAGGGATGTGCATGGCGGGTTGGAGGTTGTATCTGTCCCATGTCGATAAAAACACGTGGGTGCAAGCCCTGGGCCGATGACAGTGTCAATGGCACATCCAACAGGACAAAAACCTGAGGTCATTCCTTCTGCTGCATTACAAGTGGTTTGGAGACGTGGCTTTTTTCCCCAAAGAGAGAAGGGAGAGGTTTGGGTTGATGTCTAGGCTTTCAGAGGGATCTCTCATGGCCAGTGTAACAGCAGAAAGGCTGATGTCTTCAGTGGGTCAAAGCTTGCTCTATTTTCTGGGTTGGTATCGGTCAAATAAGCTGCAGAGAAGTTGAAGATGGTGTTGCTCCATACTCAGCAGGGAGGATCTCTGCTGCCAAGAGAATCTCTAATGCTCCAGTGAGCATCTCTAACGCTCTTGCGTCCAAGACTTTTCTCAAGCCATAGTCTGTAACTGGAGGAGATGTGGCTGCTGGGGGCCTTGGCTTGCTCAGCATGGCACACGCGAGGCAAGGGGCACCACCTGGGGTGAGGGATTTGGCCTAGGTGGGAGGTGTGACTATTCTTCCATGGGACACCGATACCCTGGAATCATCACAGAGCTGCCACACGTCCCTGAGGAAGGTCAAGCAGGGATCACTGGCCACCATTCAAACCTGGCACTTGGGGTAAAAGGTCGATGCAGTAACTCTAAAAAGAAAACTGCTAAACAAGAAATAGACTCCTTTAAAAAAAAGTCCTTTGGAGAAAACATATTTCAACCCCTTTTTGATTTATGACCTACTATAGGATATTGAGACATTATTTACAATCGATATATGCTCCAGCAAGACTCCCGCTGGAGCCATAGACCCTGCCTGTTAGAGTGGAGACTGGTCAGCCTGCTCCACTGGAAGTGCCAGCCATGTCCTGCTGGAACAGGCTATAAAGCTGGACGCAGCTGTATATCTTTCAGAAAATGGACCTGGTTACACATGTCTTTGGGCAGCTGACACAAGGATATAGTTTAGGGCTAAGACGGCAGTTCAGTAGCAGAAATCAGCATCCCTCAACCTTGCCAATAATGAAATCTCTTGCGCAACGTAGAGAGCTCCATGGCCTTAAAGGTGCAAAATGGAGTTGTTCTGTTGACTTATAATGGAATTCAGCCAATTTTGAAGCAAGCGCTGGATTTTATTCTGGGATTTTATCTTTAAAGAGGGATTTGCAAACACTTTAAGGGGGGGGGGGGTGAAATTCATTCAGTATAAAATTGCGTCCTGGCTGAATTCCAGTTTGGGTAATTACATTCTCTTTCTGTAGCGGCTGCAGGACAAAGGGCCATTCATCACGCTCCAAAGTGCTGCAAAGGGCTCCCGTGTTCCACCGGAGAAGTGCCTGCATTCGAATCCAAGCGAGAAAGTTTTCTCCCCGTGCTTGAGGCCACTCCAAAGAGCAATGGAGCTTGGTGCTGCTTTAGGATCCTTTTGGGTGAGATGTAGGGGCGAGCACCTTGTCACGTGCTGCTCAGTCTCCAGCAAATCTGGGTAAGTAGGGCGCTCAGCAAAACAGATTCCTTCCAGCCTCCGGTGGCTCACTTTTCACCCCGAGGACACGCTTGGCTTTGCAGAGTGCTCCAGAGCTCCAGGGGATCTCGCTGGAGCAGAGGAACTGCATTTCCTCTCTGCAAACCTGCCGTTTGGGAGATGCCTGTAGGCAAGAGATTGGGTCACATCCAGCTGAGCAGGACTCAAGGACGTGGGGTGCATTTGGAGGCGGTGCTGGGGAGTCTGGAAGGATGCAAGTACTCTGCCTTCCTCCTCCCAGGTCTCCGTAGAGCTAGAGAAGAAATATTTTCCACTCTTCTTCCGGCTTTCCACCTTAGAGAGGCTCACGTTTAAATACTAGACCCCTAGTTTTCAGTGGAAGCAATTTAGCAGGAAACCAGCAGAGCATTGCTTCCATACCTCCCTGGTAGCTCTCTTTGCAACTGCTCTGTGCGTTGAGGCAGAGTGAGGCCCCGTAGCAGCAGCCCTGGTGCTCAGGTAGAGGCCGCGTGAGGAGGACGCAGCAGCAGCAGCTACGCGGGGTGAGGAAGGACATCTGCGTGCCACCCACCAGCTGACCTGCCAGGGAGCATCCTTGGCCTCTGTGCCTTGAGAGTGTCCCTTTAAAGCAATTTGTAGACTGTTATCCTGTATCATTAACCTAATTAGTGTAATTGCCACCATTTATGTAATGAGTATAAATACTGGAGGAATCCCATAATTAGAAGATGTAATTAGGTAATTAATAGATGACATGGTAACAAAAATCCAGGGGAAACTTTGCAAGGTGGACAGTGTGTGTGCGTGTGTGCACGTGGCTGTTCAGACACACTGGTCCTACCAGGGTCTGTCGCAGATCCGCTGTGTGGTTGACTTCAGGCTGGAGTCCCTTTATATTATACTGACAATGTAACGGGGCCTTCAGGTGACATGAAATCACTCTCTTACATCCCTACAGGTCTTGCAGAGGGGCTCTGGAAAGCTGGCTTTTGCTTAGGAGGAAGAGCAGAGCTGTGGCCATGCCTTGCCATATGGACACCTTTTGCTTTCAGATCCTGGGAGAAGCAAGGTGAGGTGAACAGAGATCCATGACCTTCCCCAGCCCTAGGCTGGAAGGTGGCTTGAAGTCACATTTGCCCCGTGGTGCCTCTTT
Organism: Neomorphus geoffroyi; assembly: GCA_033558235.1. Lineage (NCBI taxonomy): Eukaryota > Metazoa > Chordata > Aves > Cuculiformes > Neomorphidae > Neomorphus > Neomorphus geoffroyi. Next base: position 8,854,031 of record JAUMJM010000074.1, read on the forward strand.
GCTACCATCAGTGATGGAATAGCATGAAAGCCAGGTCCCGCACACACAAACCGACTGACCAGAGGGATGAGAAGGACCTGTGTGGTGAAGTCCCATTTTAGTTCTCTTGTGAGCTTGGCTTAGAAAAAGTAATTGGAGCTGGATTGTGTTTGTGCTCTGGTGAGATGAAAATGTTCCTGCTGTTCCCAAATAGCACTTTTTCCAGAGGTCTGTGAATATTTTAGCTGGACCCTTTCTAGTCATTGCAATGTTGACTTTTTCCTGCTGCTCTTTGTCTCTTGCTGCTCAAAGCTGTTTGCATTTCCAGAGTATTTACATTTTGAGTTATATCACAAGAAAACAAGTTGCAGTTAAGGAAAGTGGGTTTTTTTGTTGTTGTTGAGGATCATGATTCTCAGTTGGCACCTGCTGGGAGAAGCGTTATGGCTGGCTTCGTAGCAGTAAGAGAAATCTCTCCTTCTCACCCACACACCTCTTCAGCCTTGCTGAGCAGTGGCTGGCTGAAGGGACCACCAGGCTAGGGCTTGCACAAGTTTCCCCTTTTTGATATGAATGTATGAGGAAGAAGCTGACTTGGAAAGCCACCACGTGGCTGAAGCTCTTGGTCTCCCTCCTGTCTGCTCCTGGAAGAAGCAATATCCTCCAGCTATTACCCCAGGAACTGCAGACTCTTGAGGAGTCTTGACTGTGTGGAGGAGCCAGTTCCCTTCTTCCTCTGGCTCTCCTTCCTACTCATTGCCTCCTAAGAAGTCCCAATGATCTTCAAGCAACCTTACCTCCAAGCACCCAGGGATGATGCTTGGAGGATCCCTCTGGGATTGCTCTTCCTGGGACATTTTGGTGATGATGGTGGCATTTTGATAACAAACTCTGATGCCAGCCTTGAAGATGCAGCAATGTCGTAATGGCAGGTTGGAGAGTTGGGGTCAGTAGTAGGAGGGAGCGTGTCTCTGGAAAGGCCTGTCAGACGCTGGATGCCAGAGGGAAAAACCTGACTTGGAGGTATTTGTTGTGGATTTTAGCTGGGTTAAGAGGGGGGGAATAAGCCACCAGTATCTTGGCTGTGGGATATCCCTTCTGCAGAGGGTCCTGGACTCTGCATGCCACACTGACTAACCCAGCCGGCTTATTTTGAAGAAGCCATCAACCTTGAGGCTTTTATTCTTGGCTTCTCTACCCCCTTTTTGGAATATACCCTCTCCAAAAGTTGATCTGCTTTGCACTCTTTGAAGGAGCACTGCAGCCAGCAAGAAGTGACACCAAGACCTGCAGCACTGGAAGTACCAGCACTTAGGAGAGGTTAGAGGGGAGCTTGAGCGGGCACTGGGTGGTCAACGGCTGCTGAGTCCCCAAGAGCAGCAGCTAGAGGGAGATATGACCCCACGCTGAGGGCCAGACCTCTCTATGCCATGGATTCCTGTCGTGATGCCAAAGAAAATCCTCTGGCTTTCTAGTGTTTAGGGTCCACGTAACGAACAGCCGTAACGCAGTCTTCATTACACAGCGTAAGTAATTCTCAAGATTAAAGACTTCTAAAATGGCTCCTGCTGGAATTTCTGCCAAAGTATTTCTTAGTTCCTGTCTACACGGGAAGTTTTATCAGGTGGATCACGATCAATATGTGCAGGTCCAGTTATGCCAGGAAGGCTGTCTAGACATTTTAATTCCAGTGTATAAAGGGCCTTTTTTTCCTTTAGCTTAAATTCACTTGCAAATATCCTTCTCAAATCCAGCTCCTGCTTCACCAGTGTGAGAGACTCCTTGTTTTAGCACGATGTTTAGATCTGTATGAATTCCCACCTTAGACTACATTAAAGCCCACCCTGCCCCGAAGCCAGGGGTTTCTGCTCCTGCTGTGGACCTGGCTCAAGGACGTAGAGGTGGGTTGGGTTTGGCAGCCACTGGACCGGAAGCAGCTCTTCATACCCAAAGGAAGCACATGATCTTGCAGGGCATTTCTGCAGGCTTAACCCTGCTCTCTCCCTTTTTGCTTCCCAGTCCCTTGTCCCATGATCCCCATCCTCCCAGCCAATGGGATGTGTCCCACAGGGCACTATTCAGCTGAACCTCTTGTTTCATTTAGAAAGCTGGTTTGAGGATTTGCCCACTAAGACCCAAATTTGCCAGAGCCATGTTGCGTTTTGGCTCATTTTCCATGTAATAAGCTCAAACCTTGTTCTGAGGCCTTGCAGACCCTTGAGATCAGCCCACTGGCTTTGTAGAGCTGAGCAGAGGTGCTACACCTCCTGCCCTCAGTCACGGAGGTTGGCTTCTAGATGCTGAGTTATAACCTGTGAGGAGCATCTGCCTCCCTCTGCTCTGGACCATCACATGGGTGAAGATCATTGCTGTTTCTACATCTCTACATGTGTTTTCTTTGCCTTTGCACTAACCAGGCACCGAGCATTGATCTGTTCTTGGAGCCATACCCAAACTACCTTAACACCGACCTCCACCACGAGAGCAGAGCAGCCGTGCTTTTTCACTTGCTCTCCTTGTACGATGAAAGCCCTTTTTGCTGTGTTTCCGTCTCCCCTTCAAGGTCTAACTCTGCTTAAGTCCTGCCAAGTTTCATTGTGTTCCTGTATTTCTTGATTTCCAGATATGCCTTCCTCTGTTGATCTCTCCCCTACCTAATCTTTTTCCTTCATAGCCTTGATGCTGTGTGAACATCCTTTTCCTTTTAAACATGGTTCCAGGCTCAAAGCCTTGCTTGAATGGTTGTCCTATCTGTGTTTCACACTCTAATTAAAAAAAAATTTGAAATTTCTTCCATGTTCATGTCCTTAAGCTCTTCGGTTGTGCCGTGCATGTTAATAGTTACAGTTCCAGCCTAGCTTTGTGAGTCTTCTCTAGAGGATTTGATTTATCCGTACAGAATCAACCTGAAGTTGTCTTCTAGAAATGGGGAGCTGTTTGCCAAAGCTGCAGCTGAACAGGCATGAGAGGAAAGCCCCAGGAGTGGGTAGAGGCTTGGGTGCCAGGAACCAGTTGGGAGCAGTTGTCTGGAGGAGGAAGAGGGAGCAAAGCTTTAACTCGGAGCAGTTAATTATGTTTCTTTATAAGATGTGTCCTGATTCAAGGGAAAATGGATCTGAGGAAGCGATGTGGCTTGTGTTAGAGACAAGGTTCCCAATTCTGCCTTTTTGTTTTCTCCTATCTCTTGTCTACAAATTTATCGAAAGTCAGGTTGCCAGGAGAGCATTACCAAATGATTACCCTGTGCTACCTTATGGTAACCTTTGCAAGAAAGTGTTTAGTTAGAGAAACTACGTGAACCAGTCATTAATATCTTACAGGTCAGAGATACAGATGTTGCATTGTGGTGAAATACCTATTTCTTAGGAAAATGGGCTTGTGAGAGTAAGATTTATGATGATCTTAATTAGTTATTTCCTAGCTTTCAAAATGTTTGGGTTTGAGAGATGAGATGATAGATAATTAACTTGTCGTCACACAGTGACTTTTAAAATGAAATGTTTGTTCTCCAAATATTATTTATCTCAATATGCATTGTATGCATGGCATAGTACACACACACCTGGATATGGAGATAAACGCAGGTAGGTGCATCACGGCGGTGTTCTCTCCACCAGCCACAGGAGCAGAGAGTGTGGGGCAATGCTCTCATGTCAGGTATCGTCCTGAGCCCCATGTCAGGCTGAGGAGAGGTTGCAGCCGTTGCAGCCCTGCAAAGGGGATTTTTGCTATGTGGCTGCTGTTCCTGCTGTGCTTTTCCTTACTCTCCTGCTGGAAAGGTGACCCTCAGAGAGTGACATTCTGCCCTGCCCTCTCCCGTGCAGGTTTGTGGATGAAGGTGAAGGCCAGAGAGCTTTTCACTTATTTGGACTTTTTTTGTTCTTAGCAGATACGAGATGCCCACATCATCTCTGGGTGCTGTGGGACCAGCCTTGCTCTCACCTCTGCAGTGGGACAGTCACCAGCAACGTATTTGTGACACTTTTTCCTTGCTTTGCCCTAAACCCAGATGGGGACAAGAGCCCTGCTCCTCCAGGGTCCTGTGCTAGCAGTTTTTGGGAAGTCCTCCAGACCAGTAAGCTCCAGGGACACCCGCCAGTAACACAGCACCACAAAGAGGCAGGGTTTGTGGCATTTTTTGCTGAACTAGTAAACTCTAAATGAAAGGAATCGTATCCCTCATTGCTACATCCCTCAGGGCCGGAGTGAGTTGGAAAGAAACTCCAGGGAAGGCAGAGGGCAGGTTTGCATTGACCTCCAAGGATGCTCGATGTGGTCCCTGGTGCTGTGGCTGCTGCAGTGCCTCGTTGCTGTAGGGAGCAGAGCTACTGCAGAAGGAGAGAGGTCACCTGGAAGCTGATTTATTTTTTTTCTTTCCCTTTCTTTTGGATTTTTCATCAAAGCTTCATAAACAACAGACAAAAGCCCTGGGGAAAAGCCTCCCAACCAGCTGCCTGTTGCAAATACTCCAGGAAATGAGAGGTTGGGAGGGAAGAGGGAAGGAAGGCTAAATTTGGTGGGTTTTATTTTTGACAAGGGCTATTTCAATCTGTTTTAAACCCATGTAAAAATAAAAATAAAAAAAATTACAGCCATGAGAAACTTCTGCCAGCGCTGTAGGAGTCCGTGGAGCTGAGCACTCGCTCCGACCGGCACAGTACAGACGTAGCATCTGCGCCAGCCCTGGCTCTGGGGGATGACGACTCGGACACTGCCAAGGCTGCTGTAGGGACAGAGAGCTCAGGGACAGACATGAAGCAATGTTTTTTCAAGGCCTCACAAGATTTCTCTAGCAAAACCAAGAGAAGCTTAGAATTTTCCAAAGCAACCAGAGGATGCGTCTGCAAGCCCTCACTTTTCTGCAGGGCTGTTCTATTTAGGTCCCTGATGCAGCATGGTGAGGTTTAAATTAAAAAATAATGACAAACCAAACCCAAACTCCCAAGTAAAAAGCAACCCTTCGCTTTTATTTTGCTGTTTAAAAAATTCCATGGTGACCCTTCTCCTTCTGACTGGCCCTTGCTGAAGTTACTGTGTGCAACACCTGAAGTCAAGGCATATAAAATGACTTGGCAGCATCCCTCTAATGTTCCCCTGGCACTCTTTGGAGAGTGAGGGTGTTAACCTTGGTGTCCTGGCCATGTGCCAGGGTAAGTAATTACATTTGGCCTCTATAAATTAGCCCTGTGATCGTAGCTGGGGAGCTGCAGCGTCATTTCCACCCAGCTTGCGTGGTGGTACACGATGCCTGACACGCTCCACCCCAGCACTGGTTGCATCTTGGTGTGGAGGATGGACACAGGGAGCAACATGGCCTTGCTTATACAAATGCTCCATTAAATTGCCCTGGGGCTAGAGGTGCCGTACAACAGGTCTGATTCTCAACGTTCTTGCTCCCGCATTTGGGAAAGGAAGATCAGAGAGGGCAGAGCCGAGTTGGATCAGGCTCCGTACCCCAACAGGGTGACCTGATAAATTGCCACCAGTCAGCTGAACCTCAGTAACAGCCTCTCAGCTCGCCGCTAAAATTAGCTGAAATGGCACGAAGAGAATTGCTGAAACCTCCACGAAAGTGATTTAAGCCGAAGCACGTGACCTTGCATTTGTCACGGGCCGACGCACGCCTGGGCCTGCGAGCACAGCGCAGGTGATGCACAATAGCGTGTTAAGCCATGGAGGTTTGAGACACAACGAACTTGGGAGTTGGATCACCTGTGACTGGTCCCACTGTTCCCCAGCACTGACTCAGGTTAACTCCTTCTGCTGGGATCCAGCTGAATGTGTGTCTGTTTTTATCTGGAATGGACCTCGATGTGCAGGAATGATTCATTTAAGATTAGGTACAAAGTGTTGACCAACTTTGCTGTATTTGCCAGTGCAGATGCCAAGCTAACCCTGTCTAATCAAGTCTGAGCTGGGACGGAGAGCGTCTGCGTGCAGGAAAGAGTGGATAAAGCAAACGGGGTTGGAAGGTGTAAGCAGGAGGAGGTGTGGTGGCATATTCCAGACTGTCTTGTCATTGTTCCGTTCAACGCCTGGCTGCTTGGTTTTAGTTTCTGAGATGGGACACTAACAGCTGCGGGACCACTGTGCCTCCTTTTGAAGAATCCAGCAGGCCTGGAATATGTTCCTTTCCCAAATTGGCAGTGCAGGTTCTGGCTCCTGGGCTTGTGGTGGAGTGATTCCACCTTTGCATGGCTGTTCTGTGTGTGGGAAAGGATTTCAAGAAACAATTGACCAAATGAAACCTCTGTAATGCTTCTAAATACTCAAACACATTAGACATGCCTGCCCAGCTCAGAGATAAATTAGAGCTATTATCACTAGAGCCCAGACAAACAAACGGAGGGCTCTCTCCAAACAAGCCATTCACTCAAGAGACTGGATTTACAAGGGTCAGGGAAGCAGCATGAGCTGCAGGCACCTTCTTTCTTCTGAAACCTCTTTAATTTGGCCATATTAACTGGAGAGTTGAGAGCACAGCTCTGCCCTTTGGGATCTGGGAAGCCACTTCCGTGCAGGGACCGCAGCACTGGAATGTATGAGCTGGTATTTCACTCTCTGTATCTGCAATCAAAGCTGGAAGTCAGACTGATCCATTTTGCTTTTCCCCCACATGATGACTGGGAGATGGGGAGGCTGAAGAACATTCAGGGATGCCAAGGCTGCTTTGTCCTTGGATTTCTGTTTCTGCTTCCAAGAAGAGATTGGGGGCTGAGTTGGTGATAAGGTGGCATTGAGCGAGAGGTCAGTTCAAATCAGCATCTTGGGCATCAGGGAAACTGCCTGAAAGGGTAAACAGAAGCCAGAGAGTGTATTTTGGGCTTGGTTTTGCATGGCAGCTAAAGGAAGGAGCAGATGCAGAGACTAAAATGAGTAAAGAAAAAAAATAAAAAAAGATCATTATTCTGCTTCCTTGGCTGCGTTGGGCAGCCAGCGCTGCGGTGCAGGGAGGGTGGCAGCACAGCTTGCCACGGTGGCCAGCAGCACCGCCCTGGGGTTGAGTGTGATGGAGGCTAGGGCTCAGAGCCGGGCTCAGGAGAAGGGCCATGGTCAACACAGGGTTTCAGCGCTTGGCTGAGCCCCACGAGCCAGCCTTGGTGGAACCAGGGGGAGCCAGGCTGGGGGGAGAGGCAGGGGCTCTGCAGCACTGAGACCTTCACCTGCTCGCCTGGCAACTCAAGCCAGCATCACCTATGGAGGCTGTGGTGGAGGGTGTTGTTCTCCTCTGAGAGATGCTCTCGAACCCAAAAATTTGATGCTGAACCAGAGTGTCGCTTTTGGAAGACATCCAGTCTCCATGGGCCACCTCTGACTGATGATGAGTTTGCCATTTCCCTTGGTAACCAGACCTGGTGATTAACTGCCCTCACTGTTCAAAATTGTCTTTTATTTCCTATTCAAGGTTCCCTCACTCAGTGTTGTCAACTCTCACTATTTATTTTGGGTTTCACTGCTTACTGCGCCTTTTACCTGTGAACCTAACGATCATGCCAGTCTCAGCTATTTTCTCTCTGTGGGTATCTGGGATCAAGTCACGACAAAGATTTTCTTTGACTGCTGAGCAAACAGAGCCCTTTCAGTCTTTTGCAGGGTTGAGCACAGGCAAAGCAGAAGCGGTGCTTGCCACTGCCTTGAGCATCTCCCAGTGCGTGGAATTCTATTTAAAGTCCCAGGCTCTGGACTCACACCACTACAAGGACCTTCCACTTTATTTTTACAGAGACCTGAAAACATGACCCAAAAGACAAAAAAATATAATGGTAATTTTAGGAGGTTTTTTTTTTAATGCATCACGAGTTTTGTGAGGTTTTGGTGTATTGGGAGCAGAAGGGGTGGTGGGTGCTGGCTTCGTAACTAATTAGCAAAGCTGCAGACTTGCTGGGGAGGTGTGTTGGGGCCCAGGGGTCTTCTCTGTCTGTGTGTGTGTATGTGGGTCCTGCAGGCAAGGCAGACCTTGACCCGAAATTCCCACAGCTCTTCCACTTGCACAGTACCAGAGCAGTTTAGTTGATTAAGGTGGTCCACCTGGCCTCAACAGCTCTGAATTTCATCACCTGCAGGTTCTTCTGCATTGCTGGCTGGGCTGAAGGGCACAAGTGGGCTCACCAGCAGTGTTGTCCATGTGGAGGGCAACGGAGTTTGTTTTGCAGCTTCCTTCGAGGGTCTGCGGTCCACTGCGTTGTGTCAACCTCCCTTCACTGAGCTAACCAGTAATGCCATGGCTTGGGCTTTGCCTTCCACCATGTTTGCCGCCGTGTCCATGTCTCCTGGCAGTGTTGCAGGATGGAGCACTGCGGCGGCCACTTCTGTGCCGCTGGAGGTGTTGGGGATGGTGGTGGCAGCCTACTCAGGGAAAGCTGGCAGGTCTTCCAAAAAGGGCAAGTATAAACCGGGAGTGATTCAAACCAAAACAGCAAGGTGCCTTGTTTAAAAATATTGAAATTAAGTGGTTTCCCTTTCTTTATTCCTCTCTTTATATTTCTTCCCAAGAAAAACCCAATTTGTGGAGTTGGATCCAGAGCAATGGGAGCTTTGATGGCTGAACCCCAGCTGGTTTTCTGTTGATTTAAAACTTCAGCGAGCCCTGCTAATTGCATCCTGCCCCTCTCAAGTTTCTCCAGCCCTTGCAGTGAAGCTCTGCCTCATTCACCATTTTCAGGCTTCGAGATTTGGGTACTGTTACCTGCCATTTCTGCTTCTAAAAGGACCCTGGAGGCTGGGAGTTTGACAGCTTGTTGCCAAGCACTGTGGATGTTGTGTTATCCCTCCTACAAAAGAAACAAGCTCATGGTCAGGTCCTGAAATGCTCATATATGTATTAAATATATAGAGAGATATATATATATAAAATGCTGCAGCAAATTGGGGTCGATGTCTTAAGGCCTGGAAGGAAAAAGAGGGAAGGATGTGTGTGTATATGCACAGGTTCATGTGGCATCCTACAAGGTGAAAGAAAGGCCTGCTGGTAGCACACGCCTATGGCCACTGTGTTTGCTTCTCAGTTATCGTATGGGTGAGGGTGTCAATAAAATATTCTACGACGGGCATGCAAGGCAATGATGACTTGTGTTTTATGAAATGATCAGCGGAGCAGAGGAGACAGGTTGTGTCCATCTGACACAACCTGGTGAACCGTGGACAGGCTGCTTTGTCCCAGTTTTCAGAGAGAGATACTTCAAGATACCCAGCTCTGCTCTTCACCCTGGTACCCAGGCACTAAGGGCCAGGAGAGAGACTGCTGCAGGATCAGCTCCTTGGAAAGTTATCTCATTTATTTATGTGATGGCGAGGGAGAAGTTTGTGATTAGAGGTCCAGGAATTAATGAATTGGAAGACAAAGAATCAAACTAATATTCTTTATTTTCGGAACATCAGATATAGTCATTTACTGTAGGAGCAATTGAGAGGTTTTCTTACCAGAGAGGAGAGCTCTGGCTAGTGAAATCCTGTAAGAAAGAGTCTGTGCCTCAGGCAGGAGGCAGACAGACACACAGAGGGAAACAGCGGCAGCGCCTGCTATTTCAGCACGTTTACAGGAGCCACAGAGCACCATGGGTCCAGCCCTGGGAATCCCAGGCCATAGAACTGGCCTCCTTCATCCCACAGCAATGCTCTTAACACTGACCAAGACATGTTTGTTCATGTGTTGCCCCTGGAGTCACTGGCTGAGAAGCACTTTATGAGGCAGCAGGAACACAATGTGCTATTATTTTTTAGGCTATAGCCATTCACACATTTTCTCTGCAAAATGGATACCCTCCCCCTTTTTTTTGTGTTAGCTGTTTGTGCTTGCCTGCTATTCCCTGCTCATCTAGCAAAATGAGATGCTGATCTTGTCCAGGGAGGTAAAATAGTGCAAATTACCCTCATCTGGAAACCCTTTGGATTTGAACCTGAGCACTGCGCTTCTGCTGTAGCTCCGTGTCCAAACCGATGGAGCTAATGACCTGAAACTGCAGGGAAGTTTGGACACAGGCTGCAACTGAATCTCCCCGTAATGCACTTCTCAGTGGATTAGGAGAAGCTTCCTTGGCAAACTGGGAAGGAGTCCAAGCTCGGGATCTGGTGTGATAGGAACTGACAGGGCTGGAAATTTGATTTCTGACTCTTTGTGTGTGTATTTTTTGTGAAAGAAGAAGAGGGAGAGAAAGCCAGGAATACTTTGAATCCTGCAATCATTAAAACCAATTCCACTTTTCCTGCCCCTGCCCACCTTCTGATATGTGTGTGAAACAATCTTTACAGCTACACAGCCATCAGATGGTATCGACCCGGCGGTGGAAATTGCTATTGACCGCTGCTGGTGCTGCTCTCTGCACTTCCGTGGCTTTTAAAGCGACACTCTTCAGGTGATTTCACTTTGCATATGATGCAGCTTGGGAAGCCACATCTCAAACAGGCCTGAAAGAGCACATGTGGGATTTTTGTGTGCAATAGACACCATGGCTGGCTTCTCTTTATCCGGGGGAAGGGTGTTCCAGCAAGTGAGAAGAGATGCTCACTCTAGGAACACTTGCCTAATGGGAAGATTACAAAATTTGATTTATTTTTTTTTGTCTTTAGTCCATCAAAAAGGGATTCTTGTGTCCTATCACAGATTTTTCCTGCTGCAATTCCAGCACCAATGCAAGACCATTCTCTTATGAAGGATCCATCTGGTCCTACATCACCTGAAGACTAGATACATTGATTTCTTGTTTTAAGGGGCATCTCTGATTCCACATTACGAATTCTCTCTCATATGCTCTGGGTTCCAAAGAAAAAAGCAAGAAATAATAATATTTGCCTTTTAATGCAAGTGTTTTGTGAAGAGCTCCCTTCACCATGAAGCATGAGAACAGGACTAGCTTAGGACTGTAAGACTGCGCATTTTATTTCCTCTGAGGCAACTTAATTGATGGTATTTCGTTATTCCAGTGCTTGGGGTCGGAGTTAAGTGGTGGTGAGAGGAGATGATAAAAAACCTGTGTAAAAGCTAGGGTTAGAGTCTGATCCCAGCTCCACAGAGTAAATCTAGTGCCGTGCCATTCTCATGTCATTGGTATTGCTTGGGCTTCTGGTGTAGAGAAAGACCTGTGGCTGAATGGCTTTAGACTAAACATGTGCGCACAGTGGAGGGTACTCTAGATTCCTCTGTTGTTGGAATAACATCAAAATGCAGGTACATCTTCACTGCTGTGAACCAAATTTTGCTCCTGGTGAAGGTCCCTCCTGTTGTTGCTTGGGCCCATCCGTGCACAGATGAACAGTGCACTGTGCAGTCAAGGTCCTGTCCTGCATGAGGTCAAGATGTGCAGGAGCTCTTTTCTTCCAGAGCAGGCTGTGATGATAGAGTCTCCCAGGAGCTATTTTCTTCTGGGGTGTTACTCCTGACTGAGAGCATCACCACCAGTCCACATGTAGCCTGCCAAGCACCACCTTGGAGAATGCTACGTTCTGCTATGAAAGCAAGGCTGAACATGCTTTGGTAAATAACACTTCTCTGGTCAAGGAGTAAAGCAAGGTACTACCTGGAGCGGTCTGCCCTGTGCTCCAGACCTGGCTAAGCTTCCATCTCTCTTTTGCCAGCGAAGTCAGAGGTGCTGTTATGAAAAGCATGGATATTACTATGGAGCTCTGCCTTTGCTCCTCCACCAGTCGTGCCTTCGACCTCAACCACATCGCAGTGCCCAGGAGCAGCAGCTGGCCAGATGCATCCAGAGTGCATATGTAAGGAGACCCCTTTCTTGTTATCTGGAATAGTGACTGCCTAAAGCTTCTGAGCCAGTCCCTTAGCGCAAATGCAAATAACCACTGCTGTTAGCTCTGAGCAGTCCCTGGCAGCCTTGATTTCAGGTCGCAAGACTGGCAAGCTGCTGAGGTTTCAGGAGATGTGCCTGTCGTTTCCTCACTCTCCAGCCCAAGCCCTGGGAACTGGTCTCCTTGGTTTATATTGAGCCTCTTGGTTCATATGGTGTGTTTGACGCTTCTCAGCCTGGCTCTGTCTCAGAGGAATGGGAGGAAGAAGTAGAAATAGAAAAGGCTGGATATTGAGAATGTGTCTTGGTTGGATGGTTTTCATTCTCAGCTCCCAACACTGAGCAGGCTGGGAGGGAAGGTGGAGCAGCACTGGGAGGCAGGGTTAACTGGGAGTCAGCAGGACCTGTTGGCTGCTGCGGGCCGATCTGGGGGCTTTGCAGTAAAGGCAGTATGAGACCTGACCTAGGGGTGGTTTAAGATGCCAAACACTGCCCTGCATGCTTGGGGTAGTTCTCTGAGGAGAAGACATGGGGCACCTTTGCGTGACCACAATAACCCTTTTCTGCCTTTGTATCTGCTGCCCATCCCGGGCTGGTCCCAGGCCATGCATTTCAGTCAGGGCTGAGGTTGATGACTACAGAACACCTGTGTTCCCTTCCCTGCACATCCAAAAGGCTGAGGCTTCCTTTGCCTCTCCTCCCGTTCCCCTCTGCTCATGGTGATCTGCTCCCATTTCTCTCCTCCCATCCCATTGGCATCCAGCTGCTGGGAGCCCAGCACCGCCTGTTTCATGGGGCAGTGGGAACTCAGGATGACTCTTCTTCCATTCTCCTTCTTGGGCTCTGCCAGTGTATTTCTCTCTGTCCTAATTCTTGTATTGCTTTGAACTAGACTATCCAGGTGGGGAAAGAACAGTTAGCTGGAGAAAGGGGCTGAACAGCCTGGAACACAGGAGGAGTTTCAGCTCTTTTATTTGGGGCCAGAACAATGTGAGCTGAGTGGAGTCTTTCCAGCCCAGGCCTTGAAATTCACACTCCCATGCAACACCTTTAGGGCCTCTAAAATTTGAAGCCAAGTCTTTACTCTGAGTAAATTAATACTGCTTCAAACAAAGTTTATTAATTTTCATCCTCTGAGGACCTTCCCCAGTATAAGACTGGGGGAAAAGCACCATGTTAGAGTTGTTGGTAACTTTTGAATTTAACATGTCTTTTAGTCTTCCCCATTGCTGCGACCACAGCATCCTCATCCTTTTTCCAGCCCTCTGGCAAATTTCTTCTGGCCCCTCCCTCCCAGAGATCTACACCCCTTGGACACCTTGACTTTTGCACTCATTGAATGGAGGATGGCAAGGTTAAAGCTGATGCTAAATAGAGCAGTTTGGGAGGCTCATTCCAGAGCAGCATCTAAGACATCCAACTCCTTTGGCTCAACAGGACCTTCTTCCAAAGCCACAATCCCAGTGAACTTGACTTTCCATTCTCAGGCCTGTGGCTTTCCCTCCTTAGAGGGTGCTGAGCTAATGGGGTTCATGGCCCACCCACTAAACGGGAACGCGAAGTTGCTTTGAGCTCACTGCAAAACGTGAACAGTTTTAGCTCTGCAGGCTTCACTCTCATTCAGAGTTAGTGATAATCTGTCCTTTTTGGCTTCCCCTCTGGACAACAGTGATAAGGGAGGGCAACCTGCTCCCCCAGCCCTGCTTCCAGCTCCACATGCCCCACAGTAACTGGGTGCTGCTGGAGTATAGATGTGCCCTTATCAAACAAGAAGCCTTTGATAGTTTCTCTTTCTTCCGGGCTTAACCTGCCTAAGTCTTTTTGGGGTGAGATACGATATGCAACTTGACAGCAATTCTAGGTGAGATTTTTTCCTCCTGGGAAAGCGCGGTAAGAAATTAAGCTTTGCAGGTTTCCTGCCCAGTCGACCAGGGAAAGAAAAGTCCTTGGTGAACTTGGGTTGGATCTGGGGCGGGAGAGCTGCTGCAGTGGTTTTTGCTTATACTTTCTGCAGCACTCCTCCTTACTCACAAGTGAGAGGCAAGTGGTTTTGACACCTCTTTATGACCTGGGAGCCACAGGGGAGTGGTGGTGACTTGTGTTCTCGAAAGACAAGGTCATCGACAAGGATAGCACAAGCATCTACGGTTCATCTGACTGCACGGGGATCCAAATATTTTCAATTCATAGGAATTAAAGTGAACATCATAGTTGTAGGTGGCTGGCTATTTGTAGTTGAGTACTTCCCAAGGTGGTGTGAATACAGGGATATTAATGGGAAAGCTGTTGATAAGAGCAATAGTGAAAATGTATGTCTGGTTGTGAAGCCTATCTGTCCTACAACCTTCAGGGCCTGCCAGGGGACGTGTTTCCTGGGCTGTGAAGAACCAATATGGGACACAATCATATATCAGTGATTATATCGATCACTGTCTACACCCATTCAGTCAAGGACACCAGCACCTTTTCGAGAGGAAGTGTCGCTCCTGCGCTGGGAGTCTGGGGAGCGTGTTGAATGCATGGCAGTGACTGTGTGCAAGAGGAAGTGACTCTTTTTTAGGGAATGCTGGGCCCACACTCGAACCAATTAGTAGAATGGAGCTAAGCGAAGTACAGGAGGGGCCAGACTGGTAATAAGCAAAGTGCTCAAATATGGGAAATTGGGGAAGAAGCCAAATGAAAATGAAATGAAAGGCTAAGGTCCAACTTCAGTAGTTGTGTAGAAAGCATGGTAACAGGAAAGCCTGCTGGAACACTGGGTCAAAACCCCTGTGAGGGAGACTGGAGGAATCTGTGAACAAGCCAAGGGGGAGATTTTATCGAAAAGCAAGTCAGCAAATTTGAGCTGTTGGCTTGCTTAATGCCATAGAGACCTGAGTCTCTCATTGTGACCTCTTTGCTCACTGCTTTGTGGTGATGGCCAGCCTGAGAGATGCATGGGATGGTAGGTCTCTGTCTCACTGAGCTGTTAGAGTCCTCTTGGCAGACCTTTGCATGGGGGAACACTTCCCACCAATTTTATGCTGTAGAGGGGCAGATGTTTGTTCTATCCCTTGATTCAAGGTCAGCTGAGAATAGCTTTAACCTCCTCTTTTATGAAGAATCAGAAATCAGAAACCTGTAGCTGAGACTCTGTTCAAATCCTTTCTCAACCTTGGAAATCTGAGGAAAGCTCAAGAGATGAAAACCAGCTCCTGCCTGCAGATGAACTCTATCATAAAGATCCCTTGAAGGCAGAGGATCTGGTGGAAAACATTCCCAAAACACATCTGTATCTGAGTCCCAAAGAAAGTCATTCTAGATACCTATAATTCACACGAGGCAGCAGGGATTTACTTAACAGACACTATGATGGAGGTAGATATTACATGACCACCCTTGTGTGAGAACCTCAGCTCCTGCTAGTGGTTCACAGAGGTAAGGCCCTTTTTCTTCTTGTCTTTCCATTTTTCCATCTGTAAAAGGAAGGGTAGGAATATACCTTCTTGGTAACTCGTCTGCAAATGGTCTTACTACAAAAGTGAGCCCCTACTGCTGGATGCTGAAGAGGATGTTTTGGTTTGGAGGTCTGACTTTTGAAATCTCACGGAGAAGCTGTGGAATACATTCATCTTGTCCCTTTAATGTGGCTTTCTCTTTTTAAAAGTGCTGTGCAGAATGTGAGACAACACTAGATAAAAGTGAATTTAACGGCTATTTTGTATCCTTTGAGGAACATCAGTATTGGCTGAAAGAGGGAAAAAGACCTTTTTTGTTGAGTCTGGAATGGACCTGTTTTTATTGGAGGATTCTATGACTGCTTTTGTTGATATTTCCTCTGATAGCTTTTATCTGACTTGTTTTCAAAATCCTTGTTGGATTTTTTTTTTCAGTTTTCAAAAACTGCATTTCCTTGGTGACATTTAAGTTTGGGGTCTGGAAAATTATCCAAAATGATTTTGCAGATGGCTTGCTGCAATGTAGAAGTTCCAGAAATAGGACATTCCGTAAGGGAAATCACCTGTCTATTTCCAGGAGGGCAGAGAATTTTTTTTAAACAATGCTATTTTCTTTTCAATTATAGATGTTTTTGTGGAAAAAAAATTTGCAGCAGTCTCTAAGAAAGAGCACGTGATCACAATTAAAGGATGTGTTGTGCTGTATCAGAAGGTAGCATTTAAACCAGGGAAAGACTGAATATTGACTATAACTCATTGTAATTATACCATCTATTTCAAACATGTAAATATGTTTGGTAGCACTTAGATGTTTATGTCAGCCATCGGGAAAAGCCGTTTTGCTTTTTGATAAACTTCCACTGGTAAGAACTTTGTTACTTGCATTTGAATAAGAAACAAACAAAAAGTTTAGATGCAACAGATTTTTTGCATGAACAGAAGTTGAGCCCCTCTCCTTGGGCTGTAATCACTTACCTAAGTTCGGGTTTGTGATAATTTTGTGAATAGGAAATATTAGGAAGCAATGCCTTAATTAAGATGTGCATTTTGTAACAGAATACACCATGACCATGGTAAAGTCAGCGTGCTGCAGGGGCTTGAGAGTCAAACTGGGAATGGGGGGAGTGGGAATCATTTCTGGCTCTCCCACTGCCTGGCCAGTTTTTCCCATCTCCTTTAAATGGGATCAGCAATATTGAGCTTGTTTTGAAAGGGCTTTGAGATCTACAAATCAAGATCACCCCGGAAGACCCAGGTACTTTGGTTGAAGTCTAAGACACAAACCTGCAAAAAACCCTGAATGCTGATTTAAGCTGGCACTGTGAGTGAAGCCGTGTCTCGGCTAAAATTGATGAGAAATCTCCCTTCGCTTCTGGGGACTGGGATCCTTCACCAGGGGAAATCATTCCGAGCCTATTTCCCTTCCCTTTGACATTTTCTGTCTTAGCAAAAGCCAAAGGAGTAAGGAAGAAGGTTAATGACTAAACTGCCAAATAAACAATCAGTTCAAAGCAGCAACACAGCATTTCTGTGTAAATGTAAGAGTCTCCTCTGAAAACTGGTTAGGAACATACACTCTGGTGCACTTCAGCCTGAGAGAGACCATCCATATGGGGCTCGATGTGCTGTGGGAAAGAGGAAGTGCTTGGTATTTTCCATGGAATACGTTAGAGCAGAACTAATTTCATGATGGTGAATGGAGAAGGCCATTGCCACAGAGGTACCCCGGGTTAAGCCCCTCCGACGGTTTTCTGTACACTGACTGACCCTCGGATGGCAGGTTTTGGGCAGCAAAGGAAAAGAGTCCATGGCTCTTCTCACCAAAAAGAAAATGCTTAAGGAGTCACAGGCCCAGAGGCTTCTTTGATCCTATTGTAGCCTGACGTTGAGCAACAATGAAAGGGAGAGGCTTCCCTCCTGGTGAGGGAAATAGAGTGTGTTTGGCCTTCATTTTCAAGGGTTCCACTTTGCCATAGTAAGGGTGCATTAAAAACAGCTTGATTTTCATTTAATAAATAATAGGAATTACGCTGTGATGGAGCCAAGATTTTAAACAAGAGGCTCCCATAAACATTTTCTTCAGGAATATGTGATAAAGCAAAGATAACATTAGATGTACTTGGAGAGAGCAGGGACGCCAGACTTGGAATCTGTCCATCTGCTTCACCATTGAAACAAAACCACTTTATAACAACCACAGAGGAGAGGAAGCGATGCAGCTTGGCACATACACTTACACGATGTGTGGTGGAAATGTTTATTCTTTATTTCAGAAAGATTTAGTGGGTGTAGCAGTAATAGAGCATAGCGCTTGCTTGTGTCTTGGGGAAGGAGGGGTGACGGCACTTGGTTTCAGGGAGTAGGGTGTCAGCTCCCACGGGGAATATTTTCGGTAATACCTATTGCAGTCTCATGCACTTGGAAGGCAGGAGGAGACAGGAATGAAATGCGCTTTTCAGGAGAGAAGGTGCCCTAGGATTAGTTATCTCTGACAGCAAGGATTTTACAGACTCCAGCAGACAGCAGTGGCAGAGTCCTGGCCGTTTCTGCATTGTCCTGATGGCTCCTCCAAGGCCCCAGGCTGGGATGTCTCCCTTGGAGCAGCTCGGATTGCTCTGCTTGGGGCTCACCAAGCCCAGGACAACTTGCCTGACCCCATTTGTGTCTTGTTCCCTACCCAGGCTGGCTCCCCAAAGGGTCTTTTGCCCCCTGCCAGCCTCACGTCTGCCTGAGGCATCTTTTTGCCACTTGGGAAACAGGAAGGATGTGCAATACAAGAGTCTGTGGGGTCAGCAGACCACCACGTCCTGTGGTCCCCAGTGTCCCTGCTTGTCCCCCCTCCAGCCACTGCTCCCTTTTCAGCTGCACACATTCTGCTCTGCCTGTCCTTGGAGCCGCTCCAAATCAAACCCGAAAGGCCCTGGACTGACCTCTGGGGATGGGGGAGACCCTGCCAGGGTTGTCTAGACTTGGTGTCTGATCAAGCAAGCAACAGGATGACTAAGTGTCTGAAAGTTTGGACCTTTGGAGAGGAGTCCCTTGGCTCCTTGTTTCTTGGATAAAGTTTCACTTCTTGGGTAGCTGTGCAGATAAACAATATTTTTTCTCCCTTGTTTCTTTGTCTTTTCAAAAAAGCAAAAATATATAGATAAGTCTTGGGTGAGAAGGCAGAAACCTTCGAAAAATTTTGGCAAACCAAGAAACACAAAGAACGTGTTGAGTGAAACATTTCATAGTGAAAAAATCAAAACATCTCACTTCGCCTTCAACCACTTTAAAACGTTTTAATGGTTCGAAAGGAAATTTCAAAATGAAAAGTCATGTTTTGCTTAAAACACTGGAAAGTGTTTCATTAAAAAGGAAGAGTGGAAGCAAAACAATAAAACAATTGCACTTTTTTTTTTTTTTTTTTTTTCCAATCGACAGGATGGCTCTTCCCAACCCATGCCGAGGTCAGCGACCAGGGCTGGGCCCATCTTCTTGCCTGGAACTGGCAACCCTCAGATCTGAGGAAGGCACCGTCTGATTAAATCATCTCCCACGCAGGAAATTCTGGTATCATTGTAACTGCCTTTTATTTATTCTTTTTTAAATACAAGTTTGCAGGCAAGCCTGGTCTCAGGGCCATCCCTGCTCACCAGCCCGTGTCTATGGAGATCTCTTTGGCCACAGGACGGTCTCAGACCCTGGGGAATGCTGAGAGGGGCTGGGGAAGCGCCTCCCCTCTGGAATGCCATGGGTAGGTCTGAATGGCAGTCTCGGTGACCGTATTACCTCTCCTCATTTCTCATGCTCTGTTTGGGCAGGTGTGGGAAGTGGCACCACCGGGCTGCCTGATATCCTTGGGAAGGTCCTGATTGTGGGTCAGGCAAGAGGAAGGAGAGAAACAGCACCATGAGGAGATGACGGAGGCTGAGGTGAGAGGAAGGAGCTCCCTGGGTGCTACAGTGATGGGGGGACTCTGCTCCCACTCGGAGTGTGAGGCTGATGTGACAGCGTGAGCTGGATGAGGAGAGGTGGGGGAGCCTGAGGGGCGTCGGGAAGGCTGAGAGAAGCCTGAGGGGACAATGGGGGTTGGGGGTGGCAGGAAAGCTGAGGGGCACAGCTCTGAGGGGGCAATGGGGGGCTTAAGGGTGCCTATGGGGCAGCAGGAAGGCTGAGGGAAGCCTGAGGGGGCAACAAGGGGCTGAAGGGTAGCAGGAAGGCTGAAGGGCACAGCTCTGAGGGGCAACGTGGGGCTGAGCAGAGCCTGTGTGGTGGCAGGAGGGCTGTGGTGGGGCTGAGGGGCAGCGGGAAGGCTGAGGGGGCAACAGGGGTCTGAAGGGATCCTGCTGGGTAGGGGAAAGGCTGAGCAGAGCTTGTGGGGTGGCAGGAAAGCTGAGGGGCACAGCTCTGAGCGGGCAACAGGGCGCTGAGGGAAGCCTGCAGGGGCAATGGAGAGAAGCCTGTGGGGGCGATGGGAGCCTGATGACAGTCCATGGGGTGGCTGAGGGGAACCTGAGCGGGTAACAGGGATCTGAAGGGCGGTGGGAAGGCTGAGGGGAGCCTCTGAAGGCAGTGGGGGGCTGAGAGGAGCCGGTGAGAGCAATGAGGGGCTGAGGGGAGTCTGCAGGGGCAGTGGAGGGCTGAGGAAAGCCCGAGGGGTGCAACAAGAAGGCTGAGAGGAGCTTGGGGGGGCAACGAAGGGCTGAAGTGCAGCAGGAAGGCTGTGGGGCAGAGCTCTGAGGAGGCAACAAGGGGCTGAGGGCTGCCTGAGGGGCAGCTGAGGGGATCCTGCGGGGGTGATGTGGGGCTGAGAGGAAATTGCGGGGGTGATAGGGGGCTGAGGACAGCCTGTGGGGTGGCTGAGGGGATCCTGCGCGAGCAACGTGGTGCTGAGGGGCACAGCTCCGAGGGGGCAACGTGGGGCTGAGGGGAGCCTGCGGGGCACAGCTCTGAGGGGAGGCGGAGGGCGGGCCGGAGCCCCAGCCAGCGCCGAGGGGAGACCCTCAGAGCAGCACACAGAGCACGGGCACTCAGACACCCACACTCCCCTACCCGCCCGGCAGCCTCGGCCACTTTAAGGCACGGGCGGGGCGCGGCCCCCCCACCTCTGAACCCGGAGATTGACGGGCGGCGCGGGGGGGCGGGGCCAGCGCTGCCGCCGCCAATGGGCCCGGGGGGGCGGGGCGGCGCTGCCGCTCTCCCTCCCCCCCCTTTTCCTCACCCCCCCTCGGGTCAGGCTCCTCCGCGCCAGTTTGAGGAGTCCGGGGCCGAACAAAAGCAGGGCCGGAGCGCTGCGCGCAGGCCTGGAGAACGCGGGGCGGTGCGGGGGGCCCCGCTGCCGGTGGCCAGCCCCGAGCCCGGCCTGAGGACGCGGCAGGGTGTGGGGGGGGAAAGTTTGGAGCCTTCCCCTGGAGCGTGGGGGGCCCCGGTGCTGCCATCTGGGGCGGAGGTCCCTTTCCCCGCCGCCTGCCCGGGCTCGTTCCCGGCCTCTTTCCCCTCCGCTTTCCCGGGCTCTTTCCCGGCCCCTTTCCCCGCCGCTTTCCCAGGCTCATTCCGGGCCCCTTTCCCCGCTGCCTCCCCGCGCTCAGCCCCGAGCTGCCCCGCTTTTGGAGTCGCCGCCGTTTCCCCTCCCTTCCCCGGAACCCCCTCCCCTCCCTCCTCCTTCTCTCCTCCTCCTCCTCCCCTCCCTCCTCCCTCCTTCCCTCCTCCTCCAGCAGCCAAAGGGAATTTTTCCCCCTTTCTTTCTCTCCCTCTCTCTCTCTTTTTTTTTTTTTTTTTTTTTTTTTTGGCATTTTTTCCCTCCTCCTCCTCCTCTTCCTCCCCGCCGCGGAGCCGGGCGCCAGCGTGAAGGATAAATAAAAAGCGAAGAGGAAGAGGCTGGGGTGGAGGAGGAGGAGGAGGAGGAGGAGTGGTGGTGGTGGTGGAGGGGGGGAGGAAAGAAGAAGAAGAAAGCGAGCAAGAAAAGAAAGCGAGGAGGCAGCAGGCGGGCAGGCGAGCCGCGCCGCTCCCGGCAGGCAGGGCAGGCGGCCGGCGATGGATGAGCAGCCGCGGCTGATGCACACGCACAGCGGGGTGGGGATGCCCGGCCACCCGGGCCTGTCCCAGCACATGCAGGATGGACCAGGCGGGGCGGAGGGGGAGGCAGGCAGGAAGCAGGACATCGGAGACATCTTACAGCAGATCATGACCATCACGGACCAGAGTTTGGACGAAGCGCAGGCCAGGTGAGAGCGGCGGGGGGGAGGGGGACGGGGAAGTTTCCCCCGCGCCCCGGCCCGGCCTTTGTTGTGCGGGGCATCGCGCGGGGACGGGGGCTCCTGCTCCCGAGAAATTAGGAGGGAAAGAAAGGAGTGGGTTGATTTTTCTTCTTCCCCCTCTTCGCCCCCTCTTCTGCCCCCTTTCTTCGGCCCTTCTTCTGCCGCCCCCCCCCCCGCGCCCCCCTTTCACCCTCCCCTTTAGCTCCATCTACACCCGGGGTTCCCGAACTCGGGCTCGGCCCGGCTTTTCCCAGCCCCTTTTTTCGGTGGGGGTTAATCCCGGAGGGAGATGGTTGTTGGAGCAGGGGGGCTCTGCTTTGGGCGCCGCCGAGAGAGGCAAAGTGCTGCTCCATTTTTCTTAGGGAGGTTAATAATGTTCTTTTTTTTAGGGCCCTGTAGTGGTGTTATTTTTAAGGCTGTGGTTTTGCGCTTGGAGGATGCACATAGAATCTTTCTTTTTTTTTTTTTTTTTTTTCATTTCTGTCCTTAATTGCAGAGGTATTTAAAAAGGAAAATAAAGAAAGACTGTAAAAGCCTGTAAGCGAATTGCCCCTGGCTTCAAGGAGTGCAAACCTAACAGCCACCTTCAAAGGCATCAGCAAAAGTTAAGGAAGGAAAGGAAAAATTACCCAAATTGAAGGCTCAGTTGAAGGAATAAAACCAAAAAAGTTGCCCTGAATTGCCTGGGGTACCCTTGAAATTTCTTCTGGGCTGCAGAGCTGTGAGGTGTGGTGTCTTTCCTCATGACAACCATGCCCCGAGCCGGAGCAGATAGCTGGAATACATTGTTCCTAGAAAAAACCACTCACAGCCCCAAAACTCGCTTAGTGAGAACTTCCAGAAGGAATAGAAGAACCCCCCCAAGCCTCAGCTCACATTTCCCCGCCTCCCCAGCTTGGGTAGAGCTCCCGCTTACTGAAAAGGCTTGTCGCTGGGCTGATCTTGTTCATTTTCTGATGTTCTTGCAGGGACAGAATAGCTGTGAGGAGGAGGAAATCATCACATTCTCCCTGGCCAGACCTGGGGCAGTGAGGGGGATCTTCCTTTGGAAAGTTGCAGGAATTGTGTGTGCTCCTGCATGGATAATTTAGTTAACCAAATAAAAAACCCAAAGCAGAATAGAGCTAGGAGAAGACTTTATGGGTTTTGCCTTGCTGGACTATTTCAGCTGCTTCCTTGCAGTACTTTTTTTATTATTATTTTTAATTCTGAGCTGCCAAACACACTGTATTTATCAGTGATCTTTGGCTCTGCATTTCCTCCATCCGTCCTCCTATTGCATGGTTGTTTTGCTGCCTCTTTTATTCTTTTAAATGAAGTTTTGGGGAGATGCAAAGTGCCAGTATTATGTGTGAGTGGGCCCCTACAGCGTATGTATGTGATTTGTGTATACCCAAATGTCTGTGCCCATCTGGGTGTGCTAAAGGGGATACTGTGGGTCTGTAAGGGTATATACCTTTGAGAGACTTCATCAGATAGATAAATCTTTTTAACATGTTGCGGGTAGTGGGGTAAGTAGTGTGAATGTTTGCCAGATGTTCACATTGTCTTTCGCTTGTAATTTCGGGTGGTAAACAGAAATCCCGTAACCGGTGCTGATAGCAACAGCTCTTTATACAACTAAACCCTTCGCTAAATGATCGTATGGTTTAAGAGGAAAAATAAAATCATATCGTTTCTCTACCTCAGTGGGCACATGGTTGCTTTTAAAACTACCGAGTTAAAGCCTTCCCCCCCCCCCCCCCCCCCCCCAACTCTCCTTTCCTCAAACCCCACAGGAGAGCGGTCAGCTCGGCAATAACAGCAGCCGAAAAGGAAGGCATTGAATAGGATGCCCTCCCTTCCCAGGAGCAGCTGGCTAGGTTTTTAAAATGTGTTTACTGTCCCAGTTGTAAAGAATTGTATTTTAAAACACCTGCCAATAATCTGGGTGTAAGGAGAATGGAGACAGAGGGATGGGTTTCTCACCCTGTAGGTGCATCTGTGTCTGGGTGCTCCAAGTTGGGTACTGAAATTCTCCAAATTGACAGCTCTAAGCAGGCGATGTTTTCAGTGCTGAAGCAAAGGGGGGTTGTTCCCCCTTTGCCTTGCAGGATGAGCCTAATAAAGAACGTCTGGGTTTCATATCGGAGGTGGGGGATGGAGAGAGCCCAGTGCTCTCTCTTTATTGAATAAGACAGTTGAACCCAGCTTGGCTTCCAAAAGCTGCTGGCTTGAGCTCGGCACATCGCCTGGCTCGCACCAGCGGTGGGAGCTGCTCGGTGGCAAAGGCAATTTCCAAGCCGTTCCTAAATTGGCGTAATTCATCTCCTCCGCTTTAGGTAGGTGGCTGTTTGCAGCGCAGACTCTCAAGTCCGAGCAGGGATGGCAGCGGGGCTGAGGGGGCCCGAATGTGTCTCCCCTGCCCTTGACACACACGCACCAGCTAGCGTGAATTTGGGAAGCTCTTCCTTGTGGTGACATCCTAACCTCATCCTCCCCTCTTTCTTTTCTCTTCAGGAAACACGCTTTAAACTGCCACAGGATGAAGCCAGCCCTTTTTAATGTCTTGTGTGAAATCAAAGAAAAAACAGGTAGGAAATAAGTGCTGTTGGTTCTGTATTATTTTTCTTTTTCCTCTTTGAGGGTTTTATTCCACCAAGTTTGTGGCCCCCTCTCCCTGTGTAGCAGTATTTAAGTGGGGAGATATAATTCGCCGGTATTTAATGCTTCTGGCAGTGGACTTTCGTGATGCGGTTTGTCTGGAAGGGGAAGATATTGTGGTTTAATTTCTATTGTATAGCTACTTTTTATTTATTGCTTTTTTCTGGGGAGAAGAAAAAAAATCAAAACCCTTGCAATTTCTCTCTTGTTCCAGTTTCTTTTTTAAGACATGGCACTGTTTGAAGGAAAAAAAAAAAAAAATCTGAGTACAGAGTTGGGGGGGAAACCAAGAAAATGAAATTGTGCAGTTTGTCTGCTATTGCTGTTCAGGCAAATACAAAGGTTTCTTGCTTTTTCTTTAAAGAAAGGGTTAAAATGCTCTTGTCTGCCAATCATCGAGGCTAGCTCACATAAGAGCGAGTTGTCAGTTGCCTTTAGTGAAGGCAATATATTAGATTGTTAGTTACTTTAGGGTACTGTTGTTTTATGGCATGGGGTGTTCTCAGGCTTCTAAAGAAGCTAATGGCATGAGAGCCTTGGTTCTGCTGTTTCCCACTTTCCAGACCTCCTACCATGTACTAACACACTTATAACACATCCCAGGGGGGCATTTAAATTTTAAAAGCAACAATTAAAAAATAGCAGTCATCAATCAAGGGTGATCTTAAACAACAGATGCTCAGGGAAGGACATTTAGCAACATGCACCGCTTATTTATTTGTCGGAATCTTTTTTTTTTAATTAAAAAAAAATGAGGGGAATGATGGAATTTTGGTGTGAGGAGGGGTTTTGTCTCTGCTGTTGGTTTTCCGAGCCGACCATAGTTGATCGCCGGGCTTTTCCATGCTGATCCAGCTGCCTTGTTTCAGCGCACTGCAAAGTACTTGACTTATCCCCCCCTCCCCTTTTACAACAAGGACTGTAACAGTCAATAATTCATATCTAAACCATATAAGCAAGGGCATGACATGAATGAAAGTGACAATAAATACGATTGCACACCCAGTTGATATACATTGATAGTTACACATAAAAGGGGAACAGCTTTCACAAAGCTGAATCTTTTTTTTTTTTTTTTCTTAAATATATATATAAAAAAAACCTCCTAGTGTGAGCAGCTGATTGAAAATACAATTACTTGACTCTTGCAATATATATAAAATGACTAAAGGGGCCCTTTGTTAAGTGTTGTTTGTGCCGTGTGTAGCCCAGACAAAGCACCTACCGATGGCATTCGGCTCTCTGAACTCCTCACGACTGCATGGCCGGGTCTGACCTTCCCGAGAAGTCCTTCTTTATGGAATTTCCATAATATCAGTCAGTGGGTTCAATGTGGAAACCTTTGTAGAGTTTATATGATGCAACGTGAGAGAGTCTGCCTACAGATGAATTTTATGGGTGGTTTTGTAGCCTTTCCCTGGGTGCCACCCCAAAAAAAGGAAACACCAAGTTCCTTTCCTACCTCTCTCAACTCTCACTTTATTTTTGTGTGAGCCAAAGAAAATGTTTGCCTTTGCTTTATCTATATTTTATGTTGCATGTGCTGTTCATGGAGGGGTACTTTTTGACAGGAAAACTGATTAATCCTGGCTTGGCTTTGCTATCGGTGCAGTCGCAAAGTTAGGGAATGGGGAATCCACTAGGACCAAACCTAGTGGGAAATTCAAGTGACCTCAAGCATGCTGGGGAGGGATGGGGAGCTGTACGTGCCGGTGGTGCCTGGGTGTGATAATTCTTCTCTGCTAGGTAAAATTGAGTGAGATGCTAAAGGGAGAAGTGTACTGCTGGAAGTAAAGGACATTCAGGGGTGGGCTGGGGCTGTCTTATATTTTAAAATTGTATTTGTTGCTGTTGTGCCTGGGCTTCTTAGCTACAGGGCTGCTGTACAGAGGTCTCTCATGAGGGTGAATCGAGATGGGTTTTGGAGCGTTGTTTATCTACCCTCGAATAGATTTACAGTGAATTATTTTACTTTGCAATTCAAAGCCCTCCTCCTCTCTCCCCTGTCCGCATCCCCAAAAGTCACACTTCGTAAGGAAGCAAACGACCAGATGGCTTTGGTTTATTCTCTTTTATTTTTTTTAATGCTTGCTTTCTGGCCCAGTGCTCGGAGGAAGCTATCCTTGTTTTTCTGGGGCCGAGGGTACCGCCTGCTTCTGTTTGCTTTCCCCTTCCTTGTGGGCAGCAGTGTGAAAGTTGAGCCAACTTCTGTCTTCCCATTTTCCATTTTGCTTCCCAGATTTTTGCGTGTGTTGCCTTTGAAATCCTAGTGATTGTTTGTGGTCGCTGGTGGGTGTTTGAAAGTGTGTGCGTACATCTTCCCCCCGGCGTTATGATGTGCAGAAATGTGCGTTCGGTTACCCCACTGCCTGATTTAAGTGACTCCAGAGCCTTACGGAGACTTTACCACCGTCTCTCACAACATTATGGCTAATATTTCATAGTGTTAGCGTTGTCTTGAGCAAACCCAAAGTGTCCATAAAGTTCTTAGAAAAAGAGGTTGTCTGTATTGGCCGAAGAGTTCCCTTTTGTGCTTGGGCTCTTCAGTAATTTTAAAGCATTTATAAACACATCTAATAATAATAATAACGATAATAAAAACTTGTTGGGTTGTCTTTTAATCTACAGCCTGGATATTGCTGCTTTTGGGGTGATGTCTGTTTAACAGTAGCAGAAGTTGAGAGGTTTGATCTGAGCAGGAACATGTAGAGGGAGGAAAAAATTGCCGCTTAAATATCTGTATAAGTTGTTGGCGTTCATTTGGTGTGTTTTCACTTGCTGTTGGTCGCTTTGTTGCAAGGGAAGGGGCAGGACTGCCTTCAAATGGCTGGCTGCCTTTTTGGAATAATAATTATGGAAATGGGAGGCACTGTTGTCCTAAATACAGTCAATTCCTCCGTCAATAGGGATCGAAGTCGGAAATTACGTTGCTGATTTATAAAAAGTTTGAAGGCAGGGGTAGGGGTTCTGGCTTTAATGCCTTCCCCCCTCTTGTTTTTTTTTTCTCTGTGTGGTTTTTTTTTTTTTTAAGCTGCTCTCTGCATGAGCGGAATAGCTAAGCAGAAGAATCAGGCAAGGCGTATGCAGACGTGGGGTCCTTGGATGGCAAACTGGAAAATATCTGCTGTCAAAATGCAGCAGCATCTATTTCAGCTGTGAGCCTTTCCCAACTCCCATCTCGTTCAGAGGGGACAGCGGGGAGAGGCTGAGCACAGGATATATGACCATTTAATCTGATTCCTCCTCCTTAAGAGCTTTTCCCATCCTTTTACTTTCTCTGCTCTTTTGGAGGAGGCGAGGGCATCGGGCAAATCCTGCTTCTTAAAAAGGCCCTGACTTTGTGTTTGAAATCTCCCGATTTTTATTTTCTTACCTCCTTTGCCATTCTGTGTTGAAAGAATTGAGGTCTAAAAGAAAACTGTACATACCACCAACGGGGGGATTTACGAAGTGGAATATTTATAGACAGCACTGATTAGCTGTGCAATTGTTGTTGAATAATGGGTTTGTGGTTTTTTTTTTTTTTTTAATTTTAGAACATAATAGCTATATAAGGTGCCTCTTAGCTACCTTTCCCTGTGCATTATCTTCACCAAACTTAACTCAAATCAGGTCTTTGGAGGAGGTAGGATTTTTTCCCCTTCTTTTCTTCTTTAACACCCCTTTGTTCTCTCCGGCTCTGTGTTCAATTAACACCCCCATCGCAGAACTGTAGTCTTTTTTTTTTTTTTTTAATGTCTGTTACTGTATTTCACTTCTGACACCTCTCTTATTATTCTTGCCTGCTTTTTCTCTTTAATATAGCAATTACGTTATGGGGTTTCTTTCTTTCTTCCTGCCTCTCTTCTCGTCCCCCCTCTCCCAACTAAAGCCCCACCAAGAGCAGTATGGGGAGAAGAGGGGCAGCTGCGGTGTGTGCAGTGCTGGTGTTTTTGGGGCGTGGGACAGAGCTGTAAGTGGGGTACACTGGTGAGCCCAAGGGCCCCCCAGATGAAGTGTTCTCTGGGGCAGGATGGGGTGGCCTGCTTTCCTTCACTGTAGCTCTTCTAGGGTTTCAAACCCTGCCTTCCTTCTTACCCTGCATTTCCACCTAGGTTTCCTAAGGCGCAGGGCAGAGTTAAAACACCTTGGTTTGAATTGCAGTGCAATTCTAGCACCTAAGGCTTCCCTCTGCTTCTGCAAAAGCTCGTAAGGAAAGAGCTCGGTCTGCAGCCCCGGAGGACTGGGGTCCTCACTCTGCTCTCGGGAGGTCTAGACCTTGCCCGGTTACTCTCCCTCCTGCCCTTCAAAGGGGAGGAAGCCTTTGCTTTGATTTTTCTCTGTTTTTCTCTCCAGTTGAAAGGCTTTGAAGGCAGAAGTGATGCTTTTCTCTCACAGGCGGGCAGGGCCTGCCACGTCCCTGGTGTGTCTGCGCTGGGGGGAGCAAAACCCTTTAGGAGAGTAGGGCCTCCAGCACTGCCCAAGGAAGCCTCTTTGCAGCTCACAGTTTAATTGCTTCCAGAAACCTGATGCCTTCAAGGGGAAAGAGGGAAGGGAACATGCAAGGGGCTGGAACGTAGGGATGGTTTGGGAGGGAAGACAGCATCTGTGAGACCTTGGCTTGGTTGGAAAGCTATCTTACTGCAAGAGGAGCTGGCACTTCTGGGGACTGGCCGGGAGGGGATGGAAACCAGTCACCCTGGTGGGAAGAAGGATGTGTCCCAGTGGCTGGAAGGAGCAGCAGCCTTCTTCAGAGTGCAGAGTCTTTAGGACTGGACCTGTGACACTGAAGTGAGTCCTTTCTCCGGGCTTCCCTCTTCAGCGCAGCATTGCCCATTGGGGATCTGCTGGGGATGGATAGCTTTGGAGGAGAGTACTCGCCATGAGATTTCTTTTTCCTTTTTAATTTTGTATTTCCTTCCCCTCCCCTGGTAGCATGTGGTTGGAGCTCTTTGAACAGAACAGGCTTAATTAGTTTAATCAAAATTGGCCTCCTGCAATCCTCCAGGGGAGGAGGTGGGAAGCATGGGGCTGCCAGCGGGCTCTTCCTCCCACCTCTTCCCCCTCAACCCTCCTAGCAAAACAGAGGGTCCAGGTCTGGCTCTGGCACAGTGTTACGGTTCCTGAGGGACTGCCCGTGGTTAGGGGAGTAAAGACGTAAAACTGTTTGATTTTTTTGTTTCAAGGTTTGTTTTTTTGTGGATGTTTGATGTCAAGTAAACTTTGCTGTGATTGCAGTGGACCAGGAGGATGCTTTTAGAGGGTCTGCTGAGTCCTATCACTCCCTTCCCCATCTGTTTGTGCCTGGGGGATGCATGAGCCTCAGGTCCCATGCTCCCAGGTGTTCTAGCCTTTGTTTGCAGCAGGGTCCCTAGGTTCTGGGTGGTGGTGGCTGCTGTTGGGTATGTGTGTCCAGGGGAAGGAGGGTGCTGGGCAGGTGCTGGGCGGAGAGTCCACTCTTCGGATGCTGATGACAGCACTGGGCAAGGTACAGAGGAGAAGGAGTTCAATTAACGCATGCTAGAAAAGTATCTGTATTGACTAGATGTGTGCATAAATAACACAGCTAACCAGAGCATCCTCTTTTGTGAAGGTTAGGTGTCCTCCCTGCTGCCACGGGTATCCTTCCAGTCCATCTCCCCTCACCTACGCGTGGGCTTGGCAGTAGTCAAAGTGTTGTGGGTGAGTCCAGGGAAAGAGATTGTGTTATCAGGCCTTGTAGCTCCAAATGAGTAACTCGGAAGATCTTTCAGGCCTAAATTTCTCCAGGGAAAAATGGTTCAAGTTCCCTTATTTGAGACCTGCAAAGGGATTTCCCCCTCGGAGTGCTGTCTGTGAGCAGAGCTTTTCTAAATGATCTCAAATGTTAGATTTATTCCTGCTAGCAGGCTCACGTGCTGTGTGCCAGCCCTGCGTTTGAGGGCAGCGGCTGTAAACAAAACACAGAGAAACTCAGACAATTTCATCATAGCTTTTTTTTTTTTTCTGTATCACAAGGAAATTACTGCATGCAGCAATTCTTTAGGGGAGCAGGGTGGTGGTTTAAACGTGAGTGGTTTCTTTTGCAGTGAGATACGCTAGCCTGTGCTGCTGTTGAGGCTTCTGCTGAATCAGAACTGGGGATTTCGGTGAAGAGAAAGGAGGAATGTGGGATTCTTCTGCCTTTGGTTCAGCACCTCATTTCCCAGTTCCTCTGTCTATCCAGGAGCTGCTGCCTTCTTTGCTGATGAAGCTCTGCAGAGAGTTTTGTGATCTCTTAGAAATGCGCTGTTATGCATTTTACTGTGTTTTTTCCTTCCTGCGCTTAGAGTTGGGGTGCTTTGGGAGGCAGGAGAGCCTGTGCTATTTGCTCTGCGATCTATGCACTAGAGGGGTGGTTTACCATGTTTGCAGCTGGTGCAAAATACCAGGTGGGAGTAGGGGATGAGTTTGTGTCCAGAGACATATTTTATTTTTACCACCTTTTATATCGTTGTCTCCCCCCAACGCCTTGCATTCCTGGGGCAGTTCTCCTACAGTTTCACCCTCCTGGTGACGTGTGCTTTGCTTCCTTTCAGGGATGGCTGTGGGGCAGTCAGGCTGCATAGCCCTAGCCTCTGCAGACCCGAGAGCAGGATGCCCCTGCTGGGCTCCATGCTTTTGGGCCAAACCTTTGGGCTTTGGGGTGCAGGGCAGGGAAAAGTGATGCTGCAAGGATGTGTGCTGTACAGTGCCTAACACAGGGGGACTCAGTGCTGGGCTGGGGTTTGGAAGGAGGTAATGTGATTTACAGCAATGGATCTGGTTAATAATCTCCAGCAGCTTCTGTATACTCAGGGGCTGCTTGTATTCCCAGCCAGGTGTTTGCAGACCGGATCAATATGGCCTTATTTGCATGGGGCTGTCCATAATCTAATAAACCAGCCTCAATCTGCATCCTTTGCTGTCCCCAAACATCCACCCAGGGGTGATCCTGATCCGGTTGGACTGGCAAGCATTCCCTCTGGTGGACAAAGCTTTCTGTGGACAGTGTCTGGCCCTAGGATGGCCAGCCTGGGGTCACGTGTGGCATGGTTACCGGCTGCCATGCCATACCCATGCCAGCAGCCCTGTTTTTTGGGCTCTCTGGACATTTGCCACATGGTGCTTTGCCAGACTGTCACCTTCCCAGTGCGCTCCAGAGGCA
The DNA here is from genome assembly GCA_033558235.1 of Neomorphus geoffroyi. Taxonomy (NCBI): domain Eukaryota; kingdom Metazoa; phylum Chordata; class Aves; order Cuculiformes; family Neomorphidae; genus Neomorphus; species Neomorphus geoffroyi. Next base: position 8,885,217 of record JAUMJM010000074.1, read on the forward strand.
TCAGGATTGTGTTTTTTCCGGTGAGATGCTTCCTCTCACCATGTTGCTTTTGGGGAGCATCTACTGGGAGCCCTGTTTGAAACCAAAAATGATAGTTTGGAGGGCTGAGTGGTCAATGGCGTCTCCTGAAAACTGTCTTGAAGGTGTTGCGTCTCACGGAGACTTAAATAATACAGGCTGGTGGGCAGTATAGGGATAAATTACAGAAAGCCATGGCCTGAGGAGGTTGCAGGCTGAATACATTAAAGCGTGGTGTTGTCAGGCCAGCGGCGGGGCTGGGGAGGGACTCAGGTGATGCTTTCTCTGGGTGCTGTGGGATTGATTGAGCTGGAATTGGTTTGCAACTGTGTCGATTTACAAAAAGGAAAAGGCATTCAAGAATCGAATCTTTTGGCGTTGTGTTTGTGAGCCCTGCCCTGTGTTTGTTTTTAAGCTGGAACTTTAAACCACCTCTACCAGCTCCTTTTCCTGGTGGAGAAGGTGAGCTGGCAGGAGAACCGGCAGCCTAGTGGAGGGGATGGCTGCTGAGTTGCCGAGGAGTGGTGTTGCTGCTGCTGCTTCTCAGGGTTTCGATTGCCAGTAACAGAAACCCCCTCAGACACCTTGAGCGAGCAGCACATTGTCTCCCTGCCCAGCCTTTTATTTATAGGAAGAAACCTTACCCAAAATAGCTTTTTTGCTTGGCCTAAGCTGATGGGCTGTTGCAAACCCCCTGCTTTTTTTTTTTTTTTTTTTTTTAAATATACTGATAAATTAAAAGCTCTCAGAACAGCCAGTGCTGTGAGGAACCACACTAATCTAAAATGATAACTTTACCGTTTTACTTCAGCCTCAGTGGAAAATGAGCAGAGCTGCCTTTGCAAGTGGGATCAGCGGGTCTTAATGCTGGTGGCTGGATGTTTGTGTCTGGCCTGAGTGCAAGCCCAGCAACTCAGTTCATTCCTTCCACATCCCATTTTCGGTTTCACAGGCAGTGTTTTGTAACGCCGCGTTTGGCCCGGCCTGGCTGATCTCCCTGCCCTCGTTATCAGAAGAGGAAAATCAAGTTTCTCTCCTGGTTTGATAACACTTTCAAATTCCAGCATTATGTTGACTGGCAAAATTAGTGGTGGCGGCTTAACGGGCAAACATACCCTTCCAGTTGTGAAGTTTTCATTGCTGATTGCTGCTCCTTTCTCAACTGCAGCAGTCCTGATCCTGGACATGTCTCTGCAGCATGGGAATTTCTTCTATCAATTCAGTGCGACCGCTTCCTTTGACATTTAATATTTACACGGCCGGAGCTGAAACGAAAGTGAATCTGCTTATAACTCTCTGAAATGTGCCTTTAATTTCAACATTAATGTTTCAAAACCCAAGCTGTTGGTAGGTGTATGTTTGCCTGTTTACACACGTCCTTTTTTTTTTCTCCCTATGCAGTGATTCTCTGGTGAAACATTAAGACAATACCTGGAGCCTCTGGGTAGATTGATCTCTGGCTTTAGGCTTTGAGTTTGTCTTTTAGCTCCGAGTATCTAATTTGAAAAGGTCACAAGTGTTTTAACTTAATCTTTTTTTTGTTTGAGAGGGGATGCTTGTATGCAAAATTATTATTGCTATAATATTACAGATATTGCAATAATGGGATTATTGCAAATCTCTAGACAAAAGGCACAGTTCAGAGGGTAAAATAAATGAGTTGGAAGGAGTCACAGTCATCAATCCTGACTTCGTAGCACAGGACATAGCCCCTCTGGTAAGTTTTGTGTCAAGTTTGTGCTTTCTGAGAGAGCCTTTGGACTTGAGTAGGGAAGTAGCAGGCAGCAGGATGTGCACCACCATGCTGGCAGAAGTGGTGTTCTGAAGGGGGCTTTGCAAGGGGTCACCTATTTATTTCTGATATGAATTTGTGAAGCTTTTGGCTACTGCATGTGCCTGCTGAGAGCAAGGAGCCTGCTGCGACCCTGCTCCCAGTGCTGTTGTACGTCTGGGGAGAGCAGGTGGCAGAAATGGTCTTTTTCGGTGAATATATTATTGCCCTGGAAAATCCTGGCTGTTAGATCTGGTCAGCAGATGTGAAGTGTCGATCGCTATTGGTAGTGGAAAGGGGAGCTGCAATATACTTCGCTAATGGAGAAAAACCCAAGGAGCGATTCCCTGATTTACACTTTCAGCAACGGGAAATGAGGCTGTCTGAGGTGCTTTGCTCAGCAAGCTCTTAGCAGACGGCTGCTTCTTCCCTACTTCATGCAGATTTTTTCTGAAGAGGCTGTTTCTCTGCTCTGTCACTGGATGGGCAGAGGGGGCTGGGAGGGCACAGACCCCTTAAATGTATCTGGAGGCGCAAAGCATCAAACATGGGAGCAGAGAGTGAGCAGCATCCGCAGTAGCTCACTCCAAAGCCCCGATGCAATTCTGTCCCCAAGCGGCTGAAAAGGTCATTTAGCACAATAGCTAACGTTTAATTTATTTTTTTTTTTTGTTCCCTCAAATAGTGAAATTAGCATCCTTCTGCTGCAGGAACTTCTGGAGGGGGTGTCCCGAGCAGGATTATCAGTAGGCACGCCTGGGCCCAGGCTGTTCCTCTCCCGAAGGTCCCTGGCTGCTATTTGCACATCCCGGGGCCTGACTGTGGCTGGCATTTCCCCCGTTCGGTGGAATTTACTTTCTGCCTGGCGAGGGCATTGGGTAACATTTGCGCACCTGGGCTGCTTAAGCTGCGGAGGGGCTGGGGGGATGCAGTAGAGAAGGTCAGGGGTGTCTGCTTTCCTAATGGGCAGGAGGGAGCAGGGAGAACATCTGATGGGTCCTGTATCCTCTGCCCAGGAAGCGAGCAGGAGGGGAAAATGACATTATGGTACCTGTGCAACCATCCGGACTCTGCTCTGATCTTGGGTGAATGCAGATTTGGCCCTGGCTCAGGAGAGCTCAGACTCTGCTCAGATACCTCTTGTGGTGGATAGATCGTTTGGGCAGTGGGTGCTAGGTTGGTTTTTATTGTGGCAAAGAGTGCTGTGTTCCCATTTGGATAGGTTTGCAGTGTGTGTCTGGGAGATGTGCAGCGTGGGATGGGATTTCTCCTTAAAAATGGCTCTTCTGCATACAGGACTAGAAAGCGGTGGGATCCTGACCTATGGGGTTTTGCAGGTAGGATAATGTGCAGCAGCATGGTGGCATGGCTGGAGCTTTACAGAGACTATCCCAAGGGCAAAAGGGAATTTTTTTTTACCATGAAAAACCCACAAGCAATTTGGAGGGAGCAAACACACAGCAAAACGTGATGGTAGGAGAAGTCCCCAGGCTTTCCATGCTCCTGAGGCATGAGGCAAAGTCCACACGGGTGGAAGGACAGATTATTTCCCTCTTACGTGTTTGGTTAGGCCTTGGTTAGGCTGGCTGGAGGCTCAGGGAGCTAATGGCCAGGGCAAGGAAGTGAGTGCTGGAAGGGCCATGATGGCACGGTGCTTCCAGCCCCAACACCCCAGTTGGGAGCTGTGGGCACAGCTGGTGCAGTGTGCTGGTCTGGCGTGCTGAGGCATGCAACTGCAGGCAAGGGAGGCGGGTGGACCCACTTCACCCTACATGATTGGGAAAAGGAGCTGCACAATTAGGAGAGGTCTCTGTGGTTTGTGTTTGAAAGGAGCTCTATTAGGATAATTTTTAAGCTCCTGTTTAATCAGAAGGCCATCGGCCCTCTGCTTAAGGAGAGGGAAACTGCTTTTGCAGTGGGGCCTGCTCATCCTGCATCCCCTCTTTCAGTGCGCTTTTGCTTTTTCATTGCTTTTGCTTCACCCTTTGACAATGCTGGGTTGTGACCAGGATCCCATCAGCACTCTTGGGCAGTGATGCTCTTGTCCCTTGGGCAGCTCTTTCCGAGGATCTCCTTGGCCTCTTGGCCATCACACATAGTTGGCAGCCTGCTGGCTTCTTGCTGCATCTCCTCCCACTGGTGCTGGGTCTGTTGCTGTTCAGGGATTGCCCTCACAGACTCCCAGGGGCAGCTCGACCCTGTGCCTCCCTAAAGGGCTCTCCTAGGCAAAGTGAGAAGCATGGAGGAGACCTAAATGAAGAACAAGTAAATCTGGCAATCAGATTTAAGAAGCAAATGAGGCAACTGTGTGGAAGGGCCAGGAGGGCTGTTTACTCTAATCAGTCTCCTTGTGTTTGGGGTAATAATAAAGCAGATTTGTTTTCTTTTACCTTCTCTTCCCCCAGCCCCGTCTCTTTCTCTCTGCTCCTCTTATTTGCCATTTTCAAAACAGCCCTGTGTCCAGCAGCAGCAGTATCTCCTCCCTGAGCTCCCACCTGCTGCAAATGGGATTGCTGGTAAATCCAACAGACATCTTGTCCAGATTTTCCCTTCTCCTTTTGTTGGGAGCTTGTTGCCTGGAGCCAGGCTGCCTTGACTGGGCTGCTGGGGACGGGTCCCTCCCACTGCCAGAGGAGCTTTTTGGCCTTTCTGGAGCAAGCATTGGAGCAAACTCCTCCAAATGGGTTGAGGGTTTCTCTGCTGAGTCAGTTTGTCCTGACATGCTCTGGTGTGTAACGTAGAGGCAGTCCCTGAGGGCTGGCTGTGCTTGGAGGAGATGAGAGTTTCTCTGTTGGAGGTCTTGGGCAGTGCCTCCAAGATGCTTGAGTTACCTCCTCGTATGTGCTCCTTTGGAACATGATGGTGGCTAGAAGGGAGAACCTTGCCTTCCCAGCCTCTGTGGATGGGTTGTTTCCCTGTGGAAATGTGCTTCCTTCCTCCCTCTCTCTCTTCTCCCTGATTCATTGTCTTGGAGCGCAGCAGGCAGATCATGGGAGTGCTGGGGCTGTCTGTAGCTATGGGTCAATGAAGCCTTTGATCCCTTCCACTTTCAAGAGTCCTGGCAATGGGTAGTTATCTTCCCAAACAGAGAGGCAGACTGGGGTTGGGATTAATGGTTCCGTGACCATCTCTAGCAGCTTTCAGTCTCCTCTGTTGGGCACCGTGAGAGGAGTGAAGTTTCCCCACCTTGAAGGGGAATGTGTCCCTCGTCAAGGAGGCTTCATGAGTGCCTTCCGTGGCTGGGCTGCTCCAGCATGCAGTGCTGTTTGGTTGTGTCCCTGGCAGAGCTTGCTCATGTGGAGTTGTTTTGATGTTTGCTGATGGCTAGTAGAGAGGCAAGGAACCTGGGATAACTTCTGGCATGTTTTAATGGATTGCTTTCAGGTGCTTTCCTGGGTTTTATAACCCACTTAATCTCTGTTTTACATGGGATTCCCCATTCTGGACAGTAAGTTCACCCAGTCTTCTGGGATGTGCTGGGAAGCATGGTGGTGAACAGCCTCCAGTATGACCCTTGGATTTCCAAGTGCTGATGCCTCAGGCAGAGACTTTCAAGGTGACAGAGCCAGAACTGTGTTCCCAGCTGGCCCTTGGGGCTGTGGATCCTCTCCCAGTGGGTAATGCCAGTGCAGTGTGGTGTGGTGGTTTGTCCAGAGCACCTCACACCTCCAGTGCTCAGCAGCTTCTTTTGTGACTGCTGCAGAATTACACGTACAATTGCAATTGCTTCCTCGTGTGGCTTGGCATATCTGGCCTGTAGGCTTTGCCGATAATCCTCAGCGGAGGCTGTGTCTGGTCTCAGTGTGGGCATCTTAGCTGGTTGGCAAGAGCCATTCAGGGTAAAGTTTGTGGTGGCTTTGCTGCCCAGGAGGAGCTGATTTAGTTAATGTTTGCCACAGGGCTTTCCGTTTGCAAACTGGTTTGGCTTTGCTTTGAAAAGCAGAGTGAAGCAAAGGAGCTGAGTGTGCCCTTTGGTGGCTTTTCCAGGTCCCCGAGGTCGGCATGAGGGAAATTGCCTCCATTGCAGTGCAGACCTAGCCTCCTCCCTTGTTCGGTGTGACAGATACTGTGGTTGAAAACCTTCACCCCAACAGTTGTCTCCCCCAGCTTGTGCAGGTCGGTGCCAGGGGAGCACAGGGGTGCTTTGGCACCCTGGCCCTGGATGCATCCCAAAGCTCCCCATCCTGCATTGCATTTCATCTTCCCTTGCTTCCAGAGACGTCTGTGCGTCAGATACTTCTCGTTGCTGCCAGCAAGCTTCCCTTTAACTGTGCCACGGTGGGGCTGCTTTTTATATTTTATTAGGAAATTCCCATTCGGTTGCTTTAGAAAGCAAGCCCTTGTGGCTGGCCCCTGGCCCGCCGCTAACAGATTTGTTTGAGAAAAGGCTGCGTTGGCATCCTGCTTTATTGAACATGCCTCCTGGGAAGGCGCTGTGAATATCCTTCTGTCTCCTCGGAGCAGGGAGCTCTCAGGACTGCCTGCCGCCATGGGGATGGGGAATGCTCTCTTCTCCCCTCCCTCCCACCACTTTCCCTTGTCCAAGCCTCCCTTGGTTTTTTTCCTTTGGTTTCTTTTATTTTTTTGGAGGAGAGAGAGCGCTGTGCACGGTGCGTCCCGCTCCATGCGGCTTTTCTCTTTCCCCACGGAGTTCATCCAAAGTTCGTATCCAGACATGAACAAAGTAGCTCAGACCTTTTCCTGACTCCTCACCCTTTGTCCTCATCACTTAGTGACAGACAGGAATCAAATGCCACAGACAGGCTGACGGGACAGGGCTGTGTGAAAGTCCTTGGAAGAGGAGGAGGAGTGGAACAGTGCTGGGTAGATGGGAGTCATGTTTGAACACTTCTCCTCCTCTCTGGGGGGAGAACAGAGCTGCTTTTGCTTTGAAGGGCAGAGGGGAGGTGAAGCTTTTTTTTTGGCAGAAACCGGATAAATTTTTAGTGACAATGGACAGGGAAGAAGGACCGGATGGAGTTCAGCTCAGTGTTCAGCCCTGGGTGTGCCTCCCATTGGGAACAGGGGAAGGAAGGGGCTATGGGCTGTTAGGGGTCAGAGGGATGGAGGCTGCTGGTCTGCCTGCATCACCTCTCTGCAGGGACAGGAGGCGTTGCCATAGGGAAGAGGGGGTGTGTGGTGGTGATTCCTGTCTATGAGGCTTGGTCTTCCATCTCTCCAAGAAAGGCAGCTTGGTCTGGTGCTGGCTTGGTCTTGCCTCTCACTTGGCTTCAGGGCTCCCCACTGGCAATGGTTAGTCACCAACTCAAGGTGCAGGGCAGTGGGCTTTGATCTCGGAGGGCTCCTGTGCCAGCAGGCAGCACATGCAGGCTGCTTTAGCTGGGCAGCTGCCCTGGTTGGGCTTCTTGCTGCTACCAAAAGCTGGGAAGGGACCATTTCCTGAGCTGACATTTGGGGTGCTTAGGAAAGTTGGTTCAAGCCTGTTAAGAAGGGAAAGGAGCAATTTAACCTATTTGTTCGTTAGCGCTTGTCTAACTCATTCAGCTGTCAGAACTCAGATGGCTCCTGATGGGTATTTATCCCTCTTCCAGATGTCCTCCCCACCACTCATCTTCTTTGCTTTTTTTAATGAAAAGTAATGACAATTGAAATGTCTGGAAGTCCTTGAAAGGATGGCAGCACCTCATGGCAGAGAGTTTGTGGGTGCTTTTGTAGAAGCTGAGTGGGCTGTAGCACCAAGTTTGGCTGATGTAGAAGGGTAAGGGTGTCAAGCCTCCAGGCAGAGGTCTCCATTGAAGTGTATGGTGACTCTTCGCTTGGGACTGCTCCTCAATAGATGCTCTGATCCTGCAGGGATGTGCTGGGCCAGGACTCCGCTTTTTTCAGTCTTCTCATGACCAAATGCTTCACGTCTGTCTCTAGAAAGGAAGGACCTTCCTTCTGGTCTCCTGAGGAGATCCTTGTGGTGCAGACAATGGCTGCAGTCTCCCGTAACAAGTTATCTGTTAAAGCCTCTGGAGGAAGCTCCAGGGATGTACACAGAAGAGCTGGGGGCTGTGCCTGCTCAGGGCCACCCTGTTGGCAGGGGGATATGGATAACCCTTCTGCAGACAAACTCTGTGCCCAGTTCTCGGGGCGTGGGAAAGGTTGGAAAAGGTCTTGCAAAGGAGCATTTACATTTAGTCCCTAAAACCTGGAAAGTGCTCTGGAAGCTGTGGGTGAGAGGGGGATCTCTTGGATTCAGTCTGCGTGTGGAGAGAGACTGCTTAAGACTTAAATGAGCGTGAATGTTGTCTCTTCTGTTGAGCCAAATGACTCTAGAAATCTGAGGACTGAGCAGGGAGCTGGAGTGAGCAGCTCACCCAAAGGCATGGCAAGTTGAGTCTCCATCCGTGGCCCTGGCTGCAGCATTTCACGTGGCTCTGGCCACTCTCATCAGTCCTGCTGCTGGCTGCCAGGGCCACTTGCAGGGGTCATCTTGGAGGCAGGAAGGGGCTGGGGAGGTCCAGGTTTTGTCCTCTTTTGTTGGCTGATATTGCAGAGCTTGCTGATCTGGGCCCTTGCCAGCTCGTCTGACTCACAGAAATCATCTTGCAAGTCTCCTACCCCCTCCATTACCTGATCTGAGCGCTTCCTGGCATGTTGACTCTCACCACCGTGCCATCGTGGAGCAGTGGCTGTGAAGGGAGCTGTGCATTTGTGTCCGCTGAGGGCTGCTGCAGCATGCAGTGCTGCAGAGGGACCAGAGCCTGGATCACCCTGTCACCCTTTGCTAGCGACCATCTTTTCTGACCCCATAGATGGCCTCAAAATTGATTGCATGACAAAATAAAGATCTCCTTGCTTGTGAAGAGAAGCAAACTTGATGGCTTTGATTTTTCCCTGTCCCTTGTGTTGCATTGCTGGAAGCAGCAATACTGTGTGCTGGGGGAGTTAGTCTGGGCAGGGGGTCCACATGCCTCTCCTCAGTTGCTGTAATGCTGTTGTGTTTCTGTTCATAAATAAAATGAGTCGGACTTGGAGGACGATTGTGGTGATACACAGGCTCCTTCCAGCATTCCCTGTCTCTGGTAAGTGGAGCAGGTCAGTAGGAGGTGTCCAGAGTCAAGTCAAATCTTGATGCGCTGATGCTACAAACCCTGAGGTCCCTGTGGAGCGAAGGCAGGTGTGACATGCTTGGAAATCCCCCAAGTTGCAAGCTGGGAAGTCTCCTGGAATTCTTGACTTGCCCATTGTGCTATGAATTTTTTGCAGGCGCCTTTTCCTCCTCACCCTTGCAGGAAAGCAGCTGGGGCGTGTTCCCATCCCAACCACGGCCGCCTGCGAGGTGCTTGGTTTGGCAAAGGGCTGCGGTTGCGTCAGGCTGGCTGCACCCAGTGTGCAGGAGGTGGGGGGAAGGTCCTTGTGCCTGCGGGCAGAAGCATCACTCAGAAGTAGTTCAATTGTGGCTCCTCCAAAGGTCTGTGGTTTGTGGCTTGTTTTTGTGTGCCACATAGGAATTTCTCTCCCGTGGGTCCTGGTGATGTAGAGTTGGGTGTTTGGTGGTCTTCTGGCCTTTGGCTCCCATGCGGTGTGTGATGTTGTGCAAGAGGTTTGCATCTTGTATTAAGTTGACAGGTAGCACATGAACTCCTTAAAAGAACAGGAAGGTCCTGGTTTGATGTGATCAGTGATTCATATCCCCAATGAACTTACAGAGTAAACCTTTCCTCCGGAAGGGGTGCCTGTGGACACCCTGGCTTTGTACAGTGGTAGGGAGGTGCTTTTGGGCTCTGAGTGGTGTTGGGGTGTTCCTGTGTTTTGAGCCAGGTATCTGTCAGGGTGCCTCGCTGGCTGATCTCCCACTTTTAAGGGAGTCCTGGGTGCCCCAGTCCTTGTGCAGGACTGGATGCTGGAGAAGCAGTGCTTCCCTCTTGCAGAAGCGTTAATCAAGTGGCAGGGTGCACCCCTCTGAGGAGGCAGCTGAGGATTTGGTCTCCCCTGACCTGAGCTCCCATTTGTGGGTCCTAAGTGCAGCCTGTTGCTAAAAGGGGAAGGTGGTGTCCTGAAAATGCTCCCCCGGGTGTCTTAGGCACTCATGTTTTATCAGCTTTTAAGCAGAGCCGGAATCCCAGGGCTGGTAAAAATGAGCCACCTGTTTGCGGTCATGGGTTATCCCCTTGGCAGGAGTCTGTGTGCATGGGTCCCCCCCATCAGAAGGGGTTTGGGGTGTTGGGGGAGCATTGCCTTTTGCCTCAGTATGTTCCCTATTGTGTGTCCCAGCCTTGTCGAGTGCAACAGTGTCCCACAAGATGTGTGATGGGTGCCGAGCTGGTTCCAGAGCCGAACTCTCCTGCTGTCTCCCTGCCTTTGTCAGCCTGCCAGAAACCCGCAGAGCTGCAGCCAGCCTCCCTGCAGTGCCAGCGATGCAGCGTTCGGTCCTGGCCCCCCTCCCTGCCTCTGCCCCAGCATTTATCAGCAATCTCCCTTCCCTCCCAGCCGCCAAATTCTTTCTCCGTGCCGTCATCCTCCGGCCAGAAGCCGCCCCGTCCCCACTCTCCCTCCCTCCGAAACCAGCCCAGAACTGCTGGGCAAACATTTCGCCTGTTGTTATTACAGTATTCCCATCTGCATACTTAGTCATAAACCCTTTTTAATTCCAACCTTTTTCTGGGGTGGGGTTAAGAGTTCAAACCCATCATTTTTCTTTTGGGGCTGGAGGCTCACAAAAGCAGCCCGCGGCGAGATTGTTCAGGAAGATGGGGCCCAAGAGTGAGTTTAGGGGGAGGGAAAGGGGAAGGAGGTGGTGGGGAGGGGGGTTGCACACAGGGATGCTGGCTGTGCAGCCCCTCTTGCCTAGGAAGGCTTTGGCTGAGGTTTGTGTGGGGCTTGCTGCCAGCCCCCCGTCCTTTCCCCTTTCTGTGGCTCGCTGGAAGCGGAAGGTGGATGAGGCTGGGCCCTTCATGGGCTTCCAATCAAGTCATGTTGCTGCTGGTCTTGCCTTGTTTGCTGGAGGTTTTGGATAATGGAGTGCCGAAAGCAGAGAGGATTCCCGAATGTGCAGAGAGGAGAGCAGCCCTGGCTGTGTGCAAAAGCCCCTCCCAGGGAGCGCCCCAGGATAATGCAATGGTGCCGATGCTTAAGTGATGGAAAAGAAGCTGCTGAGCAGCCTTTGCCCAGCTCACCATGTCTATGCTTTAAAAGGCTGTGCTCTCCTCACCTGGGGTGGTGAGGTCCTGCTTCAGGAGCACTGACAGACCCTGCCCTCACCTCCCACCCTGCGCCGGCATCCCTAGGACTGGATGAGCCCAAAGTATCTCTGCATTTCTCCCAAAATACACTGGGGTCAGTTGCTTGTGGATTTAGTAGATGGCTGCAGTAACTCCTCTCTCCTCCCCTTTGGAGCCTGGCTCTTTTCGATCCTCTGTGTGACGAAGGTTTCCAGATACTGGCACATTCTACTAGCCTGATGCCACCCCATCATGAGGTGTTCCTGCCCTCGATCTGTTTTTCCGTGACCTGAAATGTTGTGGGCAAGGGGGGCGAGATGGGGAGCAGAGGTCTCAGAAGGGCAATACTTGATTCCTGCAGCAGGTTTGGTGCCAGCATCCTGCCCATACTGCCATTGCAGAGCTCCTGGACTGGATGCTGACCTGGATTCAGTAGATGCTCCTCATCTGTTGCAGATGCCACACTGTATTGCTGTGGGATGGGATATGGACCAGTTGTTGTTCATGAGCTTTAGAGGCATTGGCATCTTCGCTTCTTTAGGCAAGATGAGGTCTTTTTTTCTCCCCCTCCAAATTAAAAGGGTCTTGAAGAGGAAAAGAAATAATAATAGTGTGTATTTGGGTTGACAGAAACATTGTATACATTTGTGCAGCTCAATTTCCCAACATGTTTCAGTAGACTCTTGCTTTGCTTTTGGGAAGCATAAAAAAGATGGGAATGTCTCATATTTACATTTTTAAAATTAAGCCTTTGCCTTTTTTATTAAAAGTTTCTCTGAAATTTGAGTTTGCTTTTATATTACAAATACCTTAATGACAAATCCAGCTCTCAAATGATGTTAAAAAAAAAAAAAACCCCAAACCCTAAAAGAGCAGGTATTTGGCCAGTTCTGTTTCAAAGTTACACAAAGCCTGGAATGCCAAAGTGGCAAGCTGTGGCTTGCAAGGCGTGGCAGCTCCTGTGTGCGGGCTGTGTTCCTGCATCCTCCCTTTCCTGCTTTGGAGAGGAGCTGGGTGGGTCGTGACCAGCCACCCACTTCATTTGCCTTTCTCAAGGGGTGCTGCTCAGCTTTGCAAAGCCGCGTGCCTCTCTTTGCCCCCAGCTGCAAGTTTTCTTCTCTTGTGATCAGAGGCAGTGGGTGCTTTGTTGAGCTGCGCTGGCTGCTCGGAGGTGCCCGAGCAGAGGCTTAGCAAAGGTGCACACAGTGTTCATTAGACCTGTTCAGCATGAAGCTTACATCTCAAAAAAGGACTGGCTGGCCTACCTGGTGTGGGGCAGGAGAGCAGGCTCAGCCCTGACACAGGAGCCAAGGGCCGTGTGGGTTTGGTTTTTGGGCATGACATGTTGTTGAGTGATGCTAGTCAGGTCACTCTGCTTCCTTGCTGGCCTGCCTGCGCAGCGGGAACATCTGCACCTGCAGATCTTACAGCTCTTTGATCGATTAAATCAGCTCGGGTTGTTGCCGAGAAGGGAGCCTGCCTGTTGTCCTCTGCTTGCAGCCTCGTGTTGTGCAGTGAGAGTTTTATGCGGTGATGCAAGACCCATGCCATTACTGTCAAGGACTGGGTGAGTTGTTGGGCGGAAGATGAGTACTGGTAGAATTGGATTTGGATTTGAATTTTCTTCTGGAGAGACTGCTTATCTCAGAGGTGTTTGAAACCTTTCCCCATGTTCACATCTCCATCCTTAAGGTAGGTGCACCCTCGGGATTTGGGTGTTTGCAGATGTTGCTCACCCAGGGTGCCAGGGCTGTGCATTGCAACTCCTTTCTGACCTCTTGTGCAGAGCTGCCTCCAGCAGGAGAGATGGTGCGTGGAAAGACACTGGGCTTGCGTGTCCAAGATTTCATTAAATCAGGATGAATTTTGCTTTGTTTGTGTGTGCAGTTTCCCAATCTTCTTGCTGGCCCCAGGAGTTGGAAACATGGAATACGCATACTCCATCTCTTCCTGTCTCTTTTTGTGTTGAAAGTGAGAGGGTTGGTGAGATTTCTCCCCTCCCTGCGCTCACCTGCACCTTTTACCTTCACTACAGACCTGATGCCTCCGTTACAGGTGACAAACAGCTTGCCAGTAAAACCTGGGAGAGGTTGCCCCTGTCACGTGCCTTGGGACAGTGACGCACTGTCCCCCTTCCCTCCCAACCATGAGAACATTTCCCTCGCTGCTCCCTTCTTGTTCTCTCCCTCTCTTCTTAACGTGCTACTTGTGTAATTGTTGGCTGTTTGTCCGCTAATGATTATAAATTAGCGGTGGAGTGTATAAAAAGTTAATGAAGTTCTGTCGGTGGAACCATTACGCCTTCCCAGGCTGGCACGTACAGGTCGGCCGAGCCGGTAAGAAAAGCCAGACACTGAGTCCGGCCTTTCGGGGGATCAGGTTTCAGCTTGCTTGCTCCTTCCTGCTGTGTTTTTTTTCTTGCTGGATAGAGCCGAAGTTGAGCGCTAGGAATGCCAAAAGGTGGCAGGTGATATTTTCTCTGCTGCAGAGTGCAAAATGGCCCAAATGCATCCATGCCCCCCTCTCCAATCACTTCTTTCCACCCTCTTGTTCCACCAAGGGCCTGTCCCCTACTTGTCCCTCTTCCTGGCTGTTTCAGGCCTGGTGTCTGAGGACTCCCTGGACCTCTCAGTTCTGGCCTGTAGTGGCTTTTCTTCTGTACATGGGTTTCTTGAGTGGAAACCAAAGATCTCGGACCCCTTCAGTCTCTGCTGCTTTGCCTCTTGAGCATCTGACCATGACATGGCAAGAAGAGCTTCTTCATCACAGTGCTCGTGGGCAAGGTGTAGGAAGCGTGTTGGAGGAGACAGCATGATCCTACAGGTATAAATCTTTCTGCTATAAACCTCCCCCCCCCCCCTTTTTTTTTTCTTCATTGCTCAGACCTTGGCAGGACTTCAACTGTGTGCCCTGGCGTTTCTTGAGGCGCAGGCAGGTTGGGCGTAGGACTTGCTAAAATGAGCTGAATGGCTCAGGGGAAAAAATGCGATGGAGAGAAAAAAGAAGGTGTCCTTGCTGCGTGTGTGAGACAGATTTTGGAGGTGCCTCTCAGGCTCTGGCACCCCTCCTCTCTGGAAGAGCTGTGGAAACTTGGCAGTGGGGCTGTCTTGTGTCATCCTCATGAAAGCTCAGTTGAATTGGGAGCAGATATCTCCGTCTGCTCAGCAGGTCTCTGAGGAGCCCATGCAGTAATTTTGTGGCCAAGACCCAGAAAGCAGATGCTGGCCCTGCGGCCACTGCAGGCTGGATGTCTCCTCTGGCCCTTCCTCAGGGGAGACTTTTCCTGGGCAGTTGCTGCCGTGGAGTGGGAACAAGTGGAAAATGTGGCTTGTATGGAGCTCCTGAGAGACAGGACAAGGTCTGCAAGATCATAGAGACTGTGGGATGCTGGAGCTGATGTCCAGTTTTGGATGACCCATGTCACATGTGACATGAAGTGCTTGAGTGCCTCAGAGAAGGTGCCATCATTTCCACCAGACTCAGGTTTTTCCCAGATGGGACGATCTGTACTCTCATGGTGCTTTTCCTGAGTTTAAGGGTGTGAACACTAGTCTCCTGGCCTTCTTCCAGGCTGAACGATCGCTTTCGGCATCCCATATTTTTCCCCCCTCTGCTGCTGGGTTGTGCTCAGCAGGGCTTCATCCCTGCAAGAGCAGCCGCCTCCGTCTCTGAGTAAGGTGTTTGGAGAATGACAGGAGGAGCAGAAGCCTTGCTGGACCTCTGGGATGTGTTTTGGGGTGGGCTGGAGCCACCAGCCACGCTGCCTGTCTGGATAGCCGGTGTGGGGAGGGAGGCAGAATGCTTGAAGTCAGCAGGAGCCTTTCCTTTGATTCATCTGAGGCTCGGATCAGCCTCAGATTTTGGGAAGGGCTCAGCAAACTTCCACATCCAGCTGCTGGTGTGGGATTAACGCCCGGAGGCGTGGGTGAAAACTGGAGCTGCAAGTGGTGTGGTGGGGCCTGGTGGCCTCGGGCACGTGGTGGGGATTATGGGCAGATGTCCTCCCTGCTGGCCTTGCCTGTGGGGCGGGCGAGGAGTGGGAAAGGAGCTTTCTGGATCTGTGCATCCTCCTAAAAAGAGGAGAAACCCTGCAGTGGGCGAAGGAGGAGGGGGACCCACAGATCTCCAATTTTGGGTGCAAACCAATTGCTGGCAACCCCACAGAGGAGATGACAGACAGGAACTGCCGTTTGCCACTGCAGATCTGACCTGCCATGATGAAGAGGAGGCTGGGGAGGGCCCCCAGTCCCTGCTCCAGAGACCACTGCCTGGGGCTGGTTTTGGGGGGTGCAGGCATTCCAGGAATTTGTAAGGAATTGGGGGGGGGAAGAGCAGGAAGACTCCTGCAACATGAACCATCTGGCCTTCCTAGTCTCTCCGCGCAGCAGTGTCTGGGATAAAGGAACTGATCGAAACCAGACATTGTTTGAGACAATAAAACCGTATTACACGTTAATGAGAAAATACATCGGAGGGCCGGGGGCAAGGCGGGTGTTCTCCTCCCGCTCCCCTCGACCCGTGCATGGCCTGGTGCTGTGCTGCCTGCTGGCAGTGGCAGCTCCTTTTTCCTCTGCTGTGGGTTTGCTCCGGGAGCAGGGTGTAAGCGAGGCATGCGTTGCCGGGGAGCAGGCCCCTCTCCCCCATCTGGTGGAAGACAAAAGTGTGATCCCAGCAGGGAGGCAGAGCAACCCACAGCCCTGCCCTGCGCTGAGCATGGTCCCGAGGAGCTCGCCCCATTTGCACCCCCTTCATTCCTACTTGCATGCTCAGTCTGGGATCCTGGGGGGCCTCAGGCTTGTGCAGCTTCTCTCCTAGTAAGGAAAGTAAGGCCAGTTCTGTGGCCATGGGATGAGTGGCACAGCCTCCTTCCCATCTGCCCAGCACAGCGCTCCCTGAGAGCCCTGCAGCCTATGCTCAGCCCTGCTGAACTCGTAACCTCAGGAACCCTAATGCTGTCAGACCCTGGAGACCCTGAGTTCCTTCCCTTTCCTCCTCGGCTCGTGCCTGTCCCCATGGGATGGGCAGACTCTGCCTCTGCTCCAGCGAGGTGCATGGACTCGCTTGGGTGGCCGTGGCTTCCCATGGCTTGGGTGACTGTTAGTTCCTGTCCTTGCTGTTTGGGTCCTGGCCTTGCCTCTGTTTCTCCTTCCTGGAGCTGGGTGTGGGTGTCCGTGTGTCCTCTGCTCTGCGTCCTCTTCTGCAAGGGAGTTGCCTGCCCTTGGGAAGAGAGCCAGGATGGATCCTTGCCTGGAGGACACTATTGACTCATCCAAGCTTAAGGTCAGGCTTTAGTGGGGCTTTCACAGGGCTGACCTTTGCAAAGGGATCAGGGAGAGAAGGCAGCTCTGGATCCTGGTAATGGCAGAAGTTTTTAAGTGTGGGAGAAGCAGGGATTTGGAAGGTGGGGATGGGGAAGCGAAGGGGCCATGGCGGGGGCGCGTCTGGAGTCTGTCCCTCCCAGCCTAACATTTTCAGAGATCTTTCTTCACCTCGGGCAGGGCAGGAGCTGCCGGTCTGTGACAAAGGCCCCTTTTCTTCTCTGGGCTGGTGTTTTCGTAGTGTTGGGTTACATCCCCCTGCTTTGGGGTGGGCGGGAAGGGGGTATTGATAGAACCTGACACAGCCTACATGATGTAATGTTATTTTTTCAGTACCGAAATGAGGCAATTTTTCACTTGAGGTCAGCAGAATTTATGTCCAGCCTTGCTGGAGGGGAGGGTGCCTGGGCTGGGGGTGCAGGATGGGGTCTCAGACCTGACCCTATGCACCCCGGCACCCCCCTCCAGCCCTGCTGCAGACCCCACTGCCTGCACAGAGGTAGCAAGCACATTGCCCCTGTACCCTTCCCTGCTCACCCTACCCCTTGCCTCGTGCCTGAACTGAAATATTTTAATTAAAATGGATTCTGCCAGGAGTTTGGAGCCAGGGAAGCCTGCTGCAGACCCCGCTTTCAGGGCTTAGGCCCTCCACATCTGTTTCCTATTGAAAACTCTTTGGAAAGGAGAGCTGGCCCCTCCTCCCATCCCCAGTTTGAGTTCGTTTGGAGACCAATGCACAGCCCAGCTTTCCAGGGGTTTGTCCCCCTCTCACCCTCCCCCAACCTCACCAAAGTTTTGTTCAAATAAAAATAAACAAATGAAGTTGATTGCAGGCAGCAGGGAGCCTCACATCTTGCTGCATACATGAGCTTTTATCTGTGATCCCCCCCTCCAGCATGGCCCAGGGGATGAGGATGGGTCTCCATGCTTGCCCATCAAAGACGGAAAAAAATCAGTAAGCTCGCTGCTGAGGTAGCTCCAAAAGCAGAGGTTTGGTGGTGGTGGTGATGTGCTTGGGGAAAACTTTGTGCCCTATAAAGAAAAGCTCTGCCTATTCTTCCAGTTGGGAACAAGTGTTGCCACTGATGTGAGCCCTTCTACTTGTTGGCATTGTGACTGCCCCAAGTCACAGTTTGCATCTTTGCCATTAGTATCTGCTCTGCTTTCTTTCTGTCCTGCTCTTCCCAGCCGAGGTGGTCCAAGGTGTGGGGACTCCGGGTCACCTTGGGCAGCTGCAGGTGGAGGAATGTTTGGAAAAATGGAGTAGGTGGTTGTGGGCCCTGTTGGGATAAAGAGCATTGCTGTGGTCTTCCAGTAATGCATTCATGTGTTAAAATTTTTGGTGTTTTGGGAAGGGCAGCTCCTGTAGAGAAATATGGCTGTGTGAGTTGCAGGAAAACTGGGGCATGAAGAGGAGGAAGCACTGGACCTGTATGAAGAGGGGATGTGATGTGGTATCAGCAACGTCTGATTTGGCCCACATGTGGCTTGGAAAAGCCAAAACACGGACCACCTCATGCTGTGGTTTGGAAAGCTAAAGCATGGACCACCTCATGCTGGGCTGGCTGGGGAAGGCTGAGACACGTTGGTGTGGCTGTGGAAGGCAGCGTTTTACTCAACAGCCTGGTGAGATCAAGGGAAACGCTTGCAGCACGAGAGGGAAGGCAACCAACTGAGGCTTTTGCACTGCACTGCCAGGGGTGTTGATGTGTCTGTAACCCCTTCTGGACACTTGTGTGATAGATGCGCTGGATAAAGGCAGTGTGGGGTGGCAGGCGCTCTCCTGGTGATCAAAAGCGAAATAACTCTAGGATTTGAATGGATTTGTTGCTGCTGAGGCTGTTTGCTTTCTTTAGTTAAATTTGTCTGGCTTGCTTTCTGGATTCTCTTCCTCTTCTCAGTCAAGGCTGTGTCCCCAGCATGGCCATGGTGGAGTTCAGCAGAGGGACAGGAGATGGGTGAGTCGGAGAAGGGAGGTCAGAGGACTACATTCCCGGGAATGTTTGCTGCAGAAAGCTGGAGGTTGCAGCCATGTCCAGATGTGGAGAGGTCAGCCCAGTGCCCTCTTGCATGGGAAGGGGAGAGGTTCCTCTCTGGCTGTTTTAATAGAAGTTGCTGCCACCATTTGGGAGCGCGGGAGGGAGTGGGAAGATGGAGCATGGAGTGGGGAGGTGACTGAAAAACTACAGGGGAAAAATACAAACCTGTAGCCTGTGAGAGCTGGTTCTTACCACATTAAAGGGTTTAAAAGACTGTTGTTTCTCTTCCCTTTCCTGGAACTTTTTCCTGAACCCTTTCAAATCAAAAAGCTTTATCAAGTGTTACTGGCTTTTCTTTTTGTGATTGTTGCTTTTGGCTTGAAAGGCAGGAAGCAAATAAAAGCAGTGTGTGCTACACTGACTGCCATATCCCCTCTCCCCGAAACAGAGGATGCTTTTCAGTCTCCATATTTCAATGTAAGGTTACAGTTGGGGCAGCAGGGAAGTGAGGGTGCTTGAGTGTGAACGAATACATCTGCTTCCATAGAGAGACCTGGTCCTGCTCTGGGGCGTTGCTGACCTCCTTGCAAAACACCTGGGTGAGGGTGGTACCGAGTTGTGTGCTTGACTCAAGAAGACAGATTGGGCAAAAATGGTGATATGATGAGTAGGCCTCAACTTCATAGAATGAGAGAATGACCTGAGTTGGATCATTGAGTTGGACCAGGATCATTGAGTCCAGCTCCTGTCCCTGCACAGGACAACCCCAACTCTCCTGGCACAGATTGGGCACCTGTAACACCATCCTGATGGCAAAATATGAGGCACAGACTTTGCCAGAGCCTTTTCCAGGTAGGGGTGATGGGGAATTAAGCCCCTTCCCCAGGATTCCTGTTTTGGTAGGCTACCAACCGTTCCTACACTCTCCTGCACTGTATTTTATCTTCCTGCTGATAGTTTCCTGGCTGCGACACTCCTCTGGTATCGGGACCAGCTGCTGCATGAGGATGTGCGCATGTGCAGGCCACGGAGGTTGTGTGTATGAATGAGTAAAAGCTCGGAAAGAGTCTTAACACCACCTTTATCTCATGGAAGAGGAATTTTTTGATCAAGTGTTGTAATATCATTTGTCTTTCTCTTATTGTTTTGGCAGTTGTGTCACCCACGAGGATGTGTCTTACTCATTTCTTAGGGGCATTGAGGGGTCGCTTTAGATAGGGGCATGGATGCCTCTGGGTTGCCTTTGCTGAGCTTGTTTTATGTCTTTGTTCTAATAAAAAGTTTTGTCCTCCTTCATATTTCCAGGCTGTTGCTGCAGTGGTGGTCGTGTTCACTCTCAACAACTGTAGGGAATCTCTTGTTTCTTTCCTCCCTTCCGCACCTTTGCATTAAAACCTGGACAAAGATAAATGCATACATGGGTTGGTTTCACTGCCTTGATGAAAAGATCTTTCCTAACGTGGGGGAGAGGTGGCCCAAACTGCAGTGGGGTTTGCTCCCCACCTGTCCCCAGACAGGGAGCATCATGTTGGGAACAAACTTGGCGCGGGCAGTGTAAGTGAAAGCTAATTGGAAGCAGCCCTGCCTTGTGCTCTGCTGGAGCTATTTACAATATCTTTCATGCGGTGACTTATTGAGTTATTTGCTCAAAGGGGGAAAAAAAAAAAAGTCTCTGCTTATTTATAGCAGCGGTGGTAACCACTGATACATGAGCTGGCTCAGCCGTGGACACATCTGTCCTGGTCAAACCTTTGGCCGTTAATTCACATCCTTCACCTCCAGCCCTGGGCGCATTGAAGCACACATGCAAATGTTGCTGCCTGCGGGTGGCATTTGGGTCCCAGAGACCTCAGGCCTTTCTCTTGTGTTCCTCACCAAGGTCTCGTGTCATTGCACCATCCTGGGCTGCCATCTTCAGCATCCTTGCTTTCCTGGTGGGTGGTGGTTTTTCATCATGGGTTTAACTGGGGTCGCTGTTCAATGTGGCTTAGTCAGAGCTGGCTGGGTGAGGGTGGTGCCTGGCATCGCCTCAGACCTGTTCTGTCTTGGGGCTGGGGAGAGAGGGAGCGCTCAGTGTTGGTTAGGGAGGAATGTGTGTCTGTCTCATGCTGGATTTTGGGTGGAGGGCATCTTTGTGTGGAACAGGGCTGGGCCAAGTAGGGGTGAGGAGTGTCTTGTAGTCAACCAGACAGTAGGGTTTCAACTGGGGATCCAGGGCTGTGCCATGGGGCATGGACCCTGGCCATTGCTGCCGTTTTGTCCAGGCGCTGTGTTCAGGTCTGTGACCCTGGCTCATCCCTGGCCTGCACCGTACACACATCACACCAGTGTTATGTTAATCCAGGAAAGATGGGTGGTGTATGTGAAGTGTCTGCCTGCCTCGAGTTGCATGTTCCATGGGTTCCCAGTGATTGGCTTCTGCCCCTGCCTCTCCCTGATCATCTTGTTATTTTTGTTAAGCCTGGCACGGATGCTTTTGATGTTCCCAGCCTCCTATCTCTGCGCGGCTCCTGCAGCACCAGCCCCGTGTCTTTCATTACCGCGTTAACAAACTCGAGTCGTGCCTGCCGAGGACGCCTCATACGTTATGCTAATGATCAAGAGACATGTTAATGATATTTTAGAAGCCTAATTAGTGGAATATATAACTATATGCAATTTGGTAATGGACTGTGACAAGAAGTTGTTAAAAAGGGGCTTGACAAATCCAGTTGCATGTGGCCTCAGACAAACAGTTGCCTGGAATGGATGAGGAGAAGTGGGGTCTGTGTGTGTGCGTGCTTGCGTCTTGCCTCCCCATGCTAAGGGGTGTGTTTTTTGGCTCCTGTGCTCATCAGCCCGACTGACACAAGCTGATTTCTTGGCTCTAAATTTTCTATTCTGCTTCTTGAACTGACGTGACCAAAGCTTCAATTTATGGGCACAGTAATTTTCTCTCTCCATCTGTCAATATCTGCGCACATATGTATAAAATACAGTCGGTCCGTCTGCGCAGGGAGGCTGTGCTGTGTACAACTGGAACTGGGGTGGACCTGCCATTCTCTACCACTTGGGAAGAGGCAAAGGAGTTATCGGAGCAGCACCAGGTCTCTTGCATGCTGTTTGTGTCCCCAGGATGTCTCACCTAATGGCAGCCTTTCCCAAGATAGGTACACAGCCGTGCTTGAGCATGCCTGACTTCTGGTCTGTGGGAGAGGACAAGAGGTCACACAGGACTTGTGTCAAGCAGATCCTGAAAGCACCACCTCAGATGTGAGTGTTAGCTTGGTACCCCTTACTCTTCCCTGAACAGTGGAGAGAGCAGTCTGGCTCCTGGAGTAGTGTCTCTTCACCAACAACTGCAGATACCTCTCACAGGTTTTTTTGATTGATGTGCTTGTACAAGATTTGAAAGCTGGTGGCCTGGTTCAAGGCCAGGGCTTGAGTGTTTGGAAATCTGCCCTTCTATCTTGGCTGGGCCAAGGGTAGTTTGAGCCTTAAAGTTCCGGGCTGGATATGGGTTTGAAGAAGTGCCAGCTGGAGGGTGTGGTTTGGTGGTCAGCATCTCTGATGATTGGACTCCATGGCCTGTCCAGTGGGGATGTGAAACACAAATCTGTGTCTCATGCTTCCTGTGCCATAGATGGGAGCAGAGACGACCTACTAACAACGACATGTTATCCATCCCATTTCAGATTCCCTGAGGTTATAAACGGCTTCTTTGTCTGTCATCTCTTCTGCTTAGTAGCAGAGGAGCCTTCTTCTGGCATCCCATGGGGGAGGAGAAACCTGGTTTCTCTTCCAGGTTCTGCTCCATCGCTGCTGTATAACCTGGGGCAACTTGTGTTGCTACTGTGCTAGAACTTCTCCTGTGGGGTTAAGGTGACTGCCCTTCTCTGACAGCAACCAAAAATAAGTTGAAGAGTGGGGGCAAAGGGTTAACAATATTAATTCCTGGTGCTTAGGAAGCAGTGCCAATTATTAGATCTTATTTCTTGATATCAAGCCTAATTTTTGTCTGTCCTTAATGACTTCCCAGTTTTCCCAGCTGTATCCTGAGAGCTGCACCATTTCATTAGTTTGCGCCTCTTCGTGTCTATGACTTATGTACCTGCCCTAAAATCGAGACTTTAATAAGATTAAATTCCCATTTACATTCTCACTTTCCTATTGTGTGAACAGAAGCACAATGCCTCTCTCTGGGAAGGAGGCGCTGAATTGAAGGAACAGGGGTAAATGTGCATGGCCTTGCCAAGGGTTTCTAAGTGGAGGGTTGGGTGAGAGGAGTGGAATCAGATCGTTCTGCTTGGTGTGGAGATCTGGATGTCCATTTCTGGTCCAGCGGACCCTGCCTGTTCCAGCCAGGAGTGGCGATGGATCTCTGATGGGGAGCTTGACCCCAAGGCAGCTTGCTGCCCGCGGGGCTGCCTGAGATGTTTGAATTGGGAACTGCAACTGCTTTGAAGCTTGGAGAACTTTCATCCTGTTGATTTTTTTTCCTCCCTTTAAATATTTTTTTTTTTTTTTTAAGATATTGAATTTCTTTTACTTATTTGGATTTTTTTCCCTTGCTAATAACTAAATTATAATGAAGCTCCCAGTGGGATTTGAAAATATAAAAAAACCCACATAAAAAACCCTGCAGAAATTATTCCCCCCTTTTTTTTCTTTGCAGTGCAATCCGTTCTGCATAATAGCTCTTTGTCTCGCTGGCAGGTAGGCACGGGGGAGGCCAGGAATCGGTGGTGGTGACATATAGAAGAGTTTCGTGCCATCCTTGGCCAAATGGCACCAGGTTCCCCTTGATGGGGGTGACTGTAAATTGGGCACTCTCAAGCCCTGGGCAGCCTGTGGGCTTTGTGCCCGGGTACCACCCTGGGGCTTGAATGAGCTCACCTCGCCCAGCATCCCTGCCATGAGACAGGTATAATAAAGCAGGAGAATCTTTACACTCCACGATTTCATTCCACGGATCAAAGATCAAAGCAGAGGAATACACAGCGACCATAAAATTAACTGCTTTTTCAATTTTACAATGCTTTCAGTGATAAAGAATCATATAAATTTAATATTAATTAAACACTTAGCTTTTAACCTCCTCCTGCATCTACTTTTGGCTCCTTGTTGGGGAAAAATTAATTGGGCATCTTAAATCTTGCGTTACTAAATGCTTTGACAGGGAGTTTCAAAAGCACTTAGAACTCAAGCAAAATGTATTTGCACCATTCGTCCTTCCACTCACCTAATTGAAAATCTTGGAGGGGAAAGGGAGGGGGCAGGGAAGAGGGAAGAAAAAATGTACCGTTTTATGGTTTGTTTCTTAAAAGGAAAAAAAAAGGGGGGAAGGAAAAAGGCATAACTTATAGCTGCTCTTACGGTCTTGTCCTTAATTCAATCCCCGTCACACTTAACACCTCGTGAAATGGAAGCGATTGATCTTCTATTACAGATGGCCCATTGATCGGGAGTGAGGTGCTGGTGGCACCCTGCCGCTTGCTCCCGTGGCGCCATCGTCTCCCATGCTTCCCTCTCTCTCTCTCCCAGTTCTGCTCCAAAAAAAACCCCTGCCCGTGTTGTGCATTGGTTTGGGGAAGATACAACCGTTGGTGCACGTCTCTCCTTGCCTGCCGGTATGGTAATGTATATTATTAGCTTCCCGACCATTGAAACGCAGCTGCCTTTAGGGTAGAGCCCAGCAAGCGGCTTTTTAGTGGCAAAGAGCAACACTTCATGAATGTGCAAGGAAGGAATTGCAAAATACTACTCTCGTGATCCAAACCAGAAAGATTCAGTGAGAGGAAAGCTCTTGGAAATCAGTAATGTTGCAAAAGACCTAAGGAGCACAGCGGAGAGCAAATTAGATGTGTTATTTGCAGTGTGGTTTGGCAAAAAGGGTAGCAGTGGGCTTTCAGGGCTGCAGAGGCCACACTTGATAGAGCAGGAGAGATCTTAGTTCCTTTTCCTAACTGGATATGGCATGTGTCTCCAGACATCTTATTAATGCAACGATACCGGTGAAATAAAGGGAGTTAAAGGAACTCCAGATGTATGAGATTGGATCTAGAGGGTTATGAAGAGAAATTCTCACTGCGTGGTGGAGCCTCATTAATTTCCACAGCAGACCAGAAGACCCACCAGCAGCCACTGTCTGAGGGCATGTTAGGTACTAGCGTGTGGTAGGAAACACCTGGATTGAGAGTTAGAGAAACTCAAGGAAATAAACGAATGAGCAACTCCAGGATGCTGAGGAGAAGCTCATTAGTAGAGTGGTGTCTTGCGTGTTTGTACCATTTCTTTGCACAGCACTGGGGTTTCATGCGGTGTTTTGCAAAAGCAGAAGAATAATAAGCACCAGCAGACCTTTTACAGGCTTCTCTCTTGTGGTCTTGGATGCAAATTATGGACAGCAAACCTCTGAGCACTCGTTAATGGAGCTGCGCAAGCACGATGCAGGTGGCTTGATGGAGAGCCCAGCAAATCGGAGGCATCCCCAAACCAGGTAGGTGGGTGGACATGGTCCAGGGCTAAACTTCTGGCTCAGGAGTTTTGAGCAGCATGGAATTACTGATTAATGGTCTTGTTGGTCCTCTATTTGGGAGTCTTGATTTCAGTTTGAATTCAGACTTTCCCCTTGGTTTTAGGGATGGCTAAAGAACTTTTCTAAAAAAAACCTCCTCCTTACCAAGTTGAAGAGCAGGTATTGCCACGCCTCTTCTCCCTAGTGGTGAGGGGTGTGGGTGTCAGATGAGGAGGAACTATTAGATGGATAACACCATTCCCTGGACTAGGAATTGAGCGGTGAAATTTAGGATGGACAAGGAATGAATTGAAAAAGAAGGCAAGAATCAGGGACTAAATAGCATTGTAGAGGATTCCACTGCAGAGACAAAAGCTGTAAGGGGCAGGAGCAATTTTGCAGCACGCTATGTGGTTGGCACTCTTTTACATCCCTCCTCTTCTGTTTCAAGCTCCTGATTGTTTGCAGGGTACATTTTAAACTGAGGGCATTGAGGGAATTCCAGGAGGCTGGTTGGTTGGTTTGTTTTCTCCTTTTTATTCATCTAAATTTCTCTGAGCGTCTCTCCATCCCATCCTTGGCTGGTTGACCACTTACATTTTTAAGAGGGGATCTCGTACTTGATGCTGCCCCTGATGAAGATGCTGAGAACCACTTGGTCCAGCAGCCTGATTTAGAACTAATGCTTTGAAGGACCAGTGTGACCTAATGCCTCAAGTGGGCAAGGCTCTGCTGGCGGGGCACAGCCTCTGCGCACAGCAGCATTCAGAGAGCAAGAGAGGGCCAACAGGATCTTTTCTGTACCATTTTAGGCTGCTCAAAAGACACCAGAGTTGTGGCACTGGTCCTTTATGGCCAAGCAGTGCCCCACTTTCTGGCTTCTGGGCTGTACACCTTGGAAAGCAGGGACTGCGCTGCACCTATTCCCACCCCAACTCTGTCTCCCTGAATTCAGCCCTGAGAAAATAAACTGTGATGTGTGTGTGCACTTTGCCTGCTGGGGTCTCACCCTCTCCTCGTGAGTGAAGGGGCTGACCCTCGGACGTGGTGTTTTGATGGTCTAATTTATTCTAAAGTCACTTGGGTTGGATGGAAGGCATTAGTGAAGGACTGGGTAGTGTTGATGCCCATGTGGGCTCTCACAGATGGTGTTTGGGAGGGATGAGGAAAGCTCCCACCTTCAGGTGTGTAGATAACTCCCAGGCACTATGTATTTTGGATTTGGGACTCAGTCCTTACTTGTAGACCCATTGTTGAGGTATTTAATAAATGTGTTGTGAGTCCTGGTCAAGCAGGAATAGGTGAACAACGTGCCAATATCCAGAGCCACCCCTGAAGTTTGATGATAAGCATCTTGTACCATCACAGGCACTTGCTCTCTTCCTTCTTCCCCCTGAAAATGACCTGTGCTGGGCTAGAGGCTGGCAGTTGCTTAAATAAAAGTCTCAGGTTATCCCGAGCTGTCTGTATGCAGTGGTGGAAACGCTTTGGTACAGCTTATCCTCCAGGATCCATAAGAAAAGTCACTGAGAAACAGCATTACACCAGCAAGGGTTTTTTGTTGAGTCCTTTGTGCTTCAGAGTGTAAGATAACCGTAAGGAGAGGACACAGCACCGCCCGCCATCCTCAGAGCAGCAATGAGGAGCAGAGGAAAGTGCTGCAGGTCCCTATTCTGCTTCCCTCACCCCTGTGGTTCCAATTTTAAAGGTTTCTGTTTTTTAGGATTGCCAGCAGCAGCAGAAGGTTTCATGGGTGAGAGGCATGGATGGAGACCCTGCTATACCCCACGGTGGTATGGGGAGGTAGACATACAGGTATAAATAGAGACATAGAGGGACCTGACGCAATTGCACCACTTGTGCTGGGGCTTTGCACGGTTGGAGGGGCAGTGAAGGAGTTTGGGGAGTTTGTCAGGACCTTAAAAGTACTGGAAGGGATTGGCAGGGTGCTTAAATCAGGGTATTCCTGCTGGTGATGGAGTGCTTTACCAGTTTATACCAGCTGGGACCAGTCTTGTTTTTCTGCCACGTGTGGGGCAGCAAGAGTAGAACTGCTGCGTTTGGCCTGTGTTTGAACACTTTCGGTAATGTCCCGCACTGCCCACATCTTGCTCTCGGGAGAAGCTGAGAAGCCTCATTCCTAACCAGGTTTGAAAAGCAGACTTAGGGTCTTGAACAGCTGAATTGCTTTTAAAAATATTGGTGGTTCTTCAGAATCTTAATTCTCCAGTGGAGGTGTACTGTGTGTGTGTAACACATGTGTGTGCACAGGGCTTGTGGCGGGTGTAACTCCAGCATCAAGGAAGTGTTTTCATGTCGTCATGAAACTCGGTGAAATTCAGATTCTGAGAAGAGAGGAAATGTTCTGATTTTAGTTTGTGCTTGGAGCAAAGCAACTTTGGGTGGTGGAGCTGGGGGAGGATCGTTATGGTACCAAAGAGGCCACGAGTGACATGGATGTTCAGGCCATGTTTGCAGATTGAAGAGGTGTTACAGCAAGGTTGTTTTTTTTATTTTTTAAATCAAACCCTCTTGAATTTAGTGGGAGCAACGTGTGCCAAGCCTGAACCTTCTCTAGACGGTGATGCCATGGCACACCGACTGGCTAGGATGAGTGCTTGAAAGTGGGGCACAACTCACTCTACCAGCCTTTGCCCAGGTGGGAACTGTCTGTCCTGGCAAAGCTCTCCCAGCTCAGCACATCCCTGGACACTTTTTATTTTCGGGAGAGGCTATAATGAATCCTAAATTGTTGGATTTCTCTCTCCTGAGCCTGAAAGCGGATATGGTTCAGTATTGGTCACTTTGCCAGCGCTGGCAGGAGGAAGAAAGTGTTTGAATTTGGGTCAGTCACTCACCGGCGCTCCTTGGGGAGGCTCTGGTTTCTTGTTCATGGCTCTCCAGGAGAAGCAGATCGCTTGGATATGTTCAGAAAGGCTTGCGAAATGAGCGGGAGCTCTTGTTACCTGCTCCAGCCATGGAAAATTAACTCTGTGCTTGCAGTTTGCTCTGGGGAACTTCGCAGTCTTTTGCTCTTAATTCACGGTATTTTCTCTGGCTTCTCCCTCCAGTCCCTTTTCCATAAAAGTAAGTAAAAGGAAAAAAGAAGGCAGTCAGCAGAGAGGAGAAAGCGGCTGCCAAAGGGGTGATCCAGCAGCAAGGAGCATAGACCTGCTCCTGAAGCCCTTGGTCCTGCTGTCTCTATGGTGAAGACCACAGGCTCCTTGGCCAACTGGGGCCTCTCAGCCCTGAAAGGAGAGTTGAAACTGGCCTCATCTGAGCACTGGCAGCACCTCCAGCCCTGCCTACATCCCACCCCTGCGTGCGCTGCTGTGGCTCTCCATCCCCATCCACCCAAGGCCCATTTTGTCTTGACCCCAACACATGGGGTGTCACATCCCTGTCGTATTCTCATGCCTCTGTAGGGTGCAAAAGCTTTGTGCCGCAGCTGTGCGCACAGAGAGAGGAGGAGACCCTGCCACCCTGCTTGGGCAAAGCCCCATCTCCAGCTCAGGGGACATCGGCACTGGCCTCCCTGTGTGCTGCTCACTCCCCCTCCTGCTCTCTTTCCTGCCATCGGAAGGAGGGAAAGAAAAGGAGGAACAACCATATGAAAAAAATGTTAATTTATTAATCATGGAATATATAGCAGTTCATCTGAAATGCTGTTGCTATGCCAACACCCTGGGAGTTTATTTTCTTAATCCAGGAGCCAAGCGTTTGGTCCCCTGCTCTCCTGCTGAGCTATTTGAATACGTTGTTGCTGCCGCCGTATCTGTTTAAAAGGGGGAAGGAGGGAAAAAGCGAGGAAAAAAAAAAAATAAAGTAGGCTAAACCACCAAAGCAGTCAGATGCAAAGCAGTAAGAAGCCTTTCTCAGTGCGACTTAGTAAAAATGACACAAATTAATATACTCTACTTAAACCAGACCAAGATTAATGCTTCTCTTTCAGAGCAGCTTAGTCCAACTGTCACTCGACAAGCGTTCGTCGGACAAAATCAACACTAATCAACATTTATTCCTCTCTTGCCCTTGGGTCTGAGGAGCGTAGAGCGGCCTGCGCCATTCTCCGGCTCGTCTCGCCACGCTTTTCACCCTCCATCCAGCTTCGCCATATATCACCCTTCCTCTCTGTGCTTCTGCTTGTACGGATCCACACGCTCAGCTATCAGGCTACATTAGAGGCATGATAGATTTTCTGTTTTAATTTACATCTATTATATTACAACATAACAGACCTTGATTCAGTGGAGACCAGTGTCTCCTATAGCCAGGCTCTTTGGGAAGAGCTCTGCTTTAACTTATTAAGACTGGTTGGGAAGCAGCTTCTGATAGACTCTCCTTCTCCCTCCTCACACCTCTAAGTGCTGAGCAAAGGTGTCGTGGAATGTCTTGCTCGGGGAAGCCTGTGGCCGTCTCGGCCTGCTTGCCGTGAACTGGGAGGCAATGGCTTTGCAGAGGATGGGCTGTTGAGCACTGCCTGCTGCTGTTATAACTAGTTGGACACAGTGCTGCTTTGTAACCAAAGCCTGGAGGACCTTGCCCAGCCTTGTGCCCTGCACCCCATGACAGGGCGGAAGGGAGAAGGGCTGAAATGAGGTGTTGATGTTGGGATGATGAGGTCCCAGCATACCTGTTGTGTGTCTTCCCGTTCTTTGTGCAGGGATTCTGAAGCTGTAATCTCAGGCACGTATAGCGTGGCAGGGTTTTGCTAAGATTCATGGTTCATTTCTCATGGCCAGGCTACCATTTCCTGCTGTACCTTTGCAGCAGGGGAGGCATAGGTGTGATATAAAGTCTGCCTTGAGATCTTGGTGAGGCTGTACTCCAGGTAGCTTTCCCTTTGAGCAGTAGGGCTGTCTTGTCTGGTCATCCAGAGGGTCTGCAGGGAACAAAAAAGGCAGAAGATTGGAAGAAACTGGAGCATGTTGTGTTTGTTTCCTCTCCGATGAGCGGAAAACTGGTGAAGCTGCACCCAGCTTGGTGTAGTTTGAAGAGCTCTTCCTGTCCTTGTAACCTTGGGTTATTGAAATGGGGAGTCCCTTCTCCACATTCCCATTTTTGCATTTGATGTTCTATGCTGGTTTTGCTGATTTACCTGACAGAGCACTTGTGCGGGGTTTGGCTGATCTATATTTGACTTTTTTCCATTGCCACAGATAGATGGCTAAGCTTAGGCAAGACTTTGTCTTACAGTCTCCTAGGTGGGAGCATATGCGAGTTAAGCTCTTGGGCAGACGGAAATCAGAGTGGTTCTTGCTCACTTTAGTCCAAAGAGGACAGCAAACATAGCCTTGCTTCACAGACTGATGGAGTAAATGTCAGATCAAAAGCAAAGTGAGAAGTAGTAGCAAACACAACGTTCAAGTAACCCCCTGTTCAGGTTGTTGTGCAGGTATAAATCCATCGGGGAGGTGGTAGATTCACCTTTGTGATGGGTGTCCAGGAACAGGTTAGAAGAACATACTTCATGGCTGCTCGTGTTGCACTGTTGCAGAAGGGGTCAGTTGGTATGTGGCTACCCACCCACTTCAGCTGGCCAAGAGGCTGAGGTTGCCCTGTGGTGTTAGGGGTAGCCTTAAGGCTAGCGATCGCTCTCGTGGGTTCCTTGTCCTTGGGGGTCTGGTACATGATGCCCTCATTGCTGTTGCTACGCTTGTCTCCATAGCACGCTGTGTGTGATAGCTCAGATGTCCCAGGGATGGGATCCAGTTGGAAAATTGCAGTCAGTGTCTCCGGTGAAAGCACAGCCTGGCAGTTTTGCTGGGAATCCCGTGGCCCTCTTCTGCCATAGGTCCTTCTTACCCGTGTTGCTAAACATGCTTTAGAAATTTGTCGTTTTTCCTTTCTTCCTGGAAACTGTCAGGTCTCTGAAACCTGCAACATGGAAGCTTTTGGTGCCCTTTCCTGCCGTCGTGGTCTCCGTTGCATTGCACAGGGGCTGCCATCCAGCAAAGTACTGGACTGCACTTCTTCCCAGCCCAGGTGGACTGAAGGCTGGGCTGGGGGAGCTGGTGGGATCTCTGCCTTTTCCTCTCTCTCTCGGCTGGTGTGAACGAAGATTTGATTAATGCGGGCACTTTAGCACAAGTGCCATTTTCCAGGCTGTAGCTCTTGGCAGGGGAGCACTGCCAGATCGGAGCAGAGGAGAACTGCAGGCAGCGTCTGGGTGCTTTACGGCGCGCCAGGAGGGGAGGGGAGCGCCCTGCTTCCCTCCCCGCTCCTCATTGCTCAGCAGTAAAGTAAATGACGCTTGGTATAACTTTGCACTTGGAGGACTGCAACTCAATTTAAAAACAACCCCAAACTCCAGGAGCAGGAGGGGCTTTGTAGCAAGCTCGTTTCTGCAAACCCACCTCGTTAATTTTAATAGTGGGAGAAATTCTCCAGCCGGGAAGAGAGGCAGGGAGAGCTGCAGAGGCTGGAGTGCCAGCAGCCCTCAGGGGTGGGAGGATGGCACTAAGTCCCAGCCCGTGGGAGACTGGCTGGGGACAGACCTCTCCGGGGAGTCCTGGCCATTCTGGTGAATCATAAATTAGCCCGGGCTCCGGCTCCAAACAATGGTCTTGAGCAAAGGCGCAGTAGGAGCCTGGATGCATGCAGGGGACCATGAGGCTGGGTGGGGACTGCTCGCTCCAAGGCTGCTTCGGGACTTTGCCAGCTCTTCAGGGAGGTTTTGGGAAAGGAGATAGCATGCACAAGAATTAATGCTGTTTGTAAAGCACTTGGAAGATGGGAAAAGCTATAGAAGTGCTGTAATTAATAGAGGCTGGCTAATTGAATGTTCTGCCTGGACATCATCTCAGCTGATATATATGTAAGGAAAAGCACCTCCATTACCATGAGGGAAAATTGTTCCCCCTCCAGTGCTGGGGCGAAAGCAGCCAGATTTATTTCTCTTAATTGTCTCGGGGAATTGAAGTCCAAATGCTCCTGAGTCTTGAAAGCGGAAGTACCCACGAGACAGCAAAACTTTGCAGGGCATCCTCGTGTTTGACAGAAGCCCAGCTGCCCTGTGGCAGAGGACAGCCCGCGTCGGGGCTGCCGGAGAAGCTTGGGCGAGTATGATCCTTGAGCTGTTATTGAAAGCGGTACCACTCTGGAACAAACTGGTGGCTGATGGGAAGAATGGGGCAAGTTTGCCATGGGGATGACTCTGTGATGGGCCAGGATGGCCCTGGTAGCGAGCACTTTGTCCAGGTCCTGGGGAAACTGAGGAATAAGGCATCTCCTTGGTGGTAGCGCGTGAAGTAGCAATTGAGAGATGTTTCTGCTCCCTCCAGTGGGATACCCACAGAGATTCAGAGATAACCGGTATGAAATGGGTGAAAAGGAACTGGTCTTGTCTTCTAAGCATGGATTAGGGATCCTTGCAAAACTGAAAGATTCAGGTGCTGAGCTTTTTTGTCTCACGTTAAGCCAGATCTGGGCTGTTGTGAACATCTGCTGCTGCAGTACTGTTACCGAGGGCTGTGCTTTTTAATGACATATTTATACTGCAGAAAGTCTTGCTGCTGTTTTGTTTGAGGACCTGCATCTCTGTAATCCGTGCTCTCATTTACCTTGCTGTGCTGTGGATAGGGTGCAGTGAAGGAGACCTCCACCTTTTGCTTTTCTTTTTCCTGCTGTACAGCCTTTCTCTAGTTTCTGGTAATGTTTTTCTGTAGCCATGGTCAGCACAGCCCTCCTGGCCTCTTCTCCCTGGCTGAACGGGGACTGGGCTCCAAAATCCATATATAGCTCTTGGAGAGGTTTTCTGAGATGCTGACTGGTTTCTGTCCAGCTTTGGATGTGTTTGGCTTGCTGGAAAGTTGGGTTATTCCCTGTGCCTGAATAACGCTGTTGGGGCCTGCCCAAGTCTGAAGGCATTGGCCTTATATGCATAGGAGCAGGCAGTTTCTATATAAATGTTTTTATAAGGGCTATAAACCACAGTGCTTTGGAGTGCGAGCCAACCGTGCGCACTGAGCTCGGGGGAAGCTTCCCTGCGAGCAACTCATCCTGAGTTCCTTCTCCACCGGGCTTGTTGTGATGATATCTTCCCCCGGGAGGGGGATGGCAGGAGCGGGCAGGGGATGGCAGGAGCAGGCAGGAGATGGGGACAGCCAGGGCAAGGCTTGTCCTGCTCCTGCCCATGGCTGGGAGCTGCTCTTGTGGGGTGCTGGGGAAAGAGCTGCAGTGCTAAACCAGCCGTCTTTCTGGAAAGCTTGTGGATGTCTGGGTGTGTGCACGTATCCCCTGCCCCCCGTGGGCATCAGCTCCCCCCGGCAGCTGGGGTGACTTCGGAGGCAGCAGAACTGAAGACGGGATGTTCTCCTGGGTCACTGCCTGCCAGGGTCAGTTGGCTGCTCGGCTGCATATCAGGGATGCTTTTCCCTGCTGGTGAAAGAGCAAAGGAGAGATCCTGCTGGAGGAGGAGGGGGGAAGGGCTGGCCACCCTCACTAACTTGACCCCCTGAGACGGCTGGGTCTAGAGCTGGTCCAGCGGAGGTGCAGGAGGAGCCAGGGTGGTGGGGAGAGGCAAGGAGGGTGGCTGTGCAGCAATCGGGCTGATCACTGCTGCATTTGGTGAGCCTGAGCTGGCCCCCAGGGTTTCCTCTGCCTCTGTTTCCCCAACCATAAAGCCAATGATCTTGCAAGCCATCTTATACTTTGTTGCCAGACACTCTTGAGCCTTGGTTGAAAGGTGCCAGGGAAGCCTGTGCAGCGTGTAGGCAACAAGGGATGGGCTAGAGAGAAAGCCTAGTCACCAGGGCTTTTTTGTGACGGTGCAAAGCCATGGCTGGACAGGTTCTCCCTGCAGGAAGCAGTCTGACCCATCTGTGCTAATGGGGACCACACACCTTGGCAGCTGGCCCAGGGCTGGGCATATTCTTGTAACTTAATAGCGCCCTGTGGAGAGAAACAGATTTATAAAGGGGGTACAGAGTTTTTAAAAGGTATTTAGGGGCTACAGAGAGGGGTCCTGTGGACTGTTTAAGAGCTTTTTGCTGCCTGCCTTGGTTGTCTGTCCTTACGTATTTCCAAGCCACTGGGATGATGTTCCTCCAGCGAGTGCCTGGCTGGAAGCCACAGGGACAACAGGTGCTCTCCTCTGCTGGGGCTTCGCTTCTTGGCAGGGGTGACTCAACTCAAAAGGTCCCCGAATTCTGGGTCAAAGTGACTTGGGAGCCTGTGATCTGAGGTTTGCAACAGGATGTGTACTCCCGGTCACAAGGGCTCCTTGTCTGATGATTTTACCTAAGACACGTTGGGAACTTGTTGACCTCACATGAGATCGTTTCCACAGCAAGTGTATAATGTTTGATCTTGAAAAAATGGGGTCATTCAAGATGATCTACCAGGGACAGTGCTCAAGGTCATGTATTTCTCCTTTTTTGTAAAGCAGGACAGGGGACAAGCCTTCCTTGGCAGAAGATCTCCACGGAAGGGGTTTGGTAGAGCTCCTAAGTGTGCTTGGGGTGTGCAGGGAGCGCTGGCTGTGCGCAGTGGCTCAGCACAGTGGCCGTGGGCCATATCTCCTGAGTCTGGAGGGGCAGCCTCAGGAGGAGCCGCATGTGCCGGGCCTGCCAGGTGGGGATATGGGGAGTGCTGAGGGCTGTGGAGACATCCATCAACCTGCCCAGCTGGCTGCTGGAGAGGTGTCAGAAGGCGACAGCTTTCTGTCGCTGTTGACCTGGGCTGGGGTTGAACTTCTGACCCGGAGATAAAAGCCTTTCCCCTCCCTCCCTGGCTCCGGTGCCCTTTTCCTCAAATTGCCCAGGCTTTCCTGCCTGCATCCGGCCAGGCTCACAATGGAGAAAGGTCATTTATTGTGCTGTTGCCCTTCTGCATCCCATTCCCCTTGGTACCTGCACCGTGAGGCCATCTGGCTCCACCAAAAGTCTGCCTGCCTCCTGCTTTCTTTCCTCATCCTCTGCTCGCTGTGGCTTTAGCTCTCAGCCCATGGAAATGTGCTATTGGATATGGTGTGCCAAGGTGAAGGGAGAAGGACTGGTGGTCCTTTGGCTTTAACCAGAGCTATTGAAGAGCCCTGATGGATGACTCGACTGTGCTTTCAATTGGCCTTTCAAGCTGCAGAGGCAACTTCATGAAATCATGTGAGTTTTGGGTTTCATTGGGTCCCCAGAGCCTACAGAATTGGAGGGACCTAGGCACAGAGATGGGAGAAGTGTCCCCCCTGCTTCCCTTCCTTCCCCACCCCGCAGAAGCAAGAGCCGAGCTAGGGAGGGAGGAACAGGGTCCGTGCAAACGCACGTTACGACTGCTGCTAATTTTGTGATTGGAAATGAAGCAACAAAGGGAGGTGGTGCAGCGTGAGGATGGTTTAACCTTGATAAAACAGTGATTTCACCAAGGATGATGTTCTCCCATCTATCTTCATCCATCAAAGCGCCGCTGAAATATGCTGATGAAGCCTGTGGATAGAGCATAGTGCAGTTAAATGGGGCGTTGCAAACGCTCTCTGTACCCCTGTGACAAGGTGGCGTTACTTACTGTCCAAATTTAATGCAGGGAACAGCACGAACCACTGCCTTTTGCTCTGTGGGCTGGGGCGGGATGCAGCCAGTGCTGTGTCCTCTCTGCAGAGTTGGAGATGGTGGTGGCATCTCAGCACATCGCTTGATTTTCCACTTTTCTTTAGAACCACTGAAAGTCGTGAGCGCAGAAGCAGTAAACGAATTAAACTTCACTATACAAATGCCTTCCCCTCCCTAGCAGAGGCAGAAATTCGGTCATGAAAGATGCCAGGTTTGCCGGTAGGGTGATGGTCCTCTTGACTTTGGTTGAACATCGGCTGAGGGTCTGGTCTGCAGAGGAGTCGGGGAAATCCCAGGGCTTTGCTGTTTGTCTGGCTACTGCGCTTTTTGCCTGTGTGCGCTGTTTCGGAGTAGCAGCAATTAAGATTTATTTATATGGGGTTTCCCAGCTTGCAGGGTGGGAAGTGACGCTATGTGGGTGTGAGCGCTGCGTGTGAACCTCTCCTCACGATTGGGGATTAGCAGCACGGGCTGAGTGCCGCAGTCTTTTTTGGTCAGGTATCTGAAGGCAGTTCGGTCGCTGCGTGCAAGTGTAAATGTCGATAGGTCAGTGGAAAACTGAGCCCTGAAACCCAAGCCACCGTTGTACTCGACCCTGCTGGGACTGACAGCATTCTGCTGCGGTTCTGGCATTGCACGTGGCCCCAGTGCTTCCAGCCTGAGTTTCAGTGATGGTATTCCTGTGTCTGAGTTGGGCTGTGCCGATGCTGGGGCGAGTCACGATCTCCTCCCCTGGGGAATGAGCAAGGTGAAGTCATAGAATGCCCTGAGTTGGAAGGGACCCACAAGGATCATCGAGTCCAACTCCTGTCCCTGCACAGGACAACCCCAACATTCACTCTGTGTGTCTGAGGACATTGTCCAAATGCTTCTGGAATATTTCAGGCTGTGGCTGCTTTCCTGGGAGCTGTTCCCACCACGCTCTGAGTGAAGAATCTCCTCCTAATAGCTAACCAAAACCTCCCCTGGCACATCTTCCTGCCATTCCCTCGAGCTGGCAGGGAGTTGCTCCATTCCTGCTGTGCCACAAGAGCTGCAGGGAAATAAAAGACTGGGCCCTCCTGACACTAGGAGGAACTAATGGTTCAGAGTCCTCTTCAAGCACAGGCGTGGCTCATCTCTGGGCAACTGTTCCTCATGCAACTGGATTTTCTTCCTGGATCGTCCTTCCAAGAGTTGACAAGGTATGGGTGTTACCTCCAGGCTTCTTTCCAGACTTGTGCTTGCGAGATGGTAAGCCTATCTGCAAAGCTTCTGCAGCCAGCTGGCTCCAAAGCTTTCTTCCCTAAATAACCCAGATGGGTGGATGCCTCCTTACAGTCAAGATGTGTGGAGAAGGCTGGATAGCTCACTCTGGGCCCAGAGTCCAGCTGTTGAAGGACATGGCCATCCAGCAAGAACACAATCTGCTATGAGGAGGACAAAAAAGGTGATCAGGGGCTGTCACCCTCTTAGACTCAGGAACCAGAGTGCTGTGATTTCACACCTTCAGAGCTGTGGTCTTCTGGGCACCCTGGTGCCTTTGCTCCATGCCAACCCTGGACACCTAGGGCTTTTAGTTTTCACTTGAGATACCGCTCAGCTATAGCACAGCTGCCTTCAGGAATAGACAAAACCATAGATATAGACAAACTTTCAACCCAGAGGCATCCTTTGTCCCTCCAGAAAATTCCCACTGGTTATTGGTAGCTCAGACTTTGTGATGGCCTCCCTTCTCCTCCGACATCTCGTGGGACACCTGGTGAACCGGTGGCTGGAGTCATGGGCGGTTCAGGACACAGGCTGCTCACCTTATAGCGAGGCAGTTTCTTCTCCCCTCAGCTTCTTGTGTTCCCATTTTCCCATTGCTGCTTCCACTCTTGATGCATTCGGGAGCATTTGGGGGGAAAAAAAAAAGTTGACAAAAGAAATGAATTATGCATAAGGAATTAATTTCCTTGATGAATAGGGACTTACAAACTCAATTGCCATGCGCTTTCAAGGGATGCTTGGGGGAGTGGGGGAAGGGAATAAAAGCAGAGGATGGAGCAGAGGGTGAACGGCTGAGCCTGGAAGTGTTCCTGGCCCTGAGTGGACTTCGGGAAACAGCCCTGGGCCCTTTAATCCGAATGGGTGGGTCCTGTATTCCCATCAACGCGGGGTTCTTTGCTGGAGGGAAAATCAGGGCGGTGGAGATGCAGTGAATGTGGCAGTGGATCCGTCAGTGAGTGCTGTCCTGTGCTGAGAACAGGGAAACAAAAGGGCCAGATGAGACTTTGGGTGTTTTAATAGGAGGGGAAACTGAGGCAGGTGTGTACGCATGGCTTGTTCAGATGGGGTTCAGGTGGGGGGCTGAGGCAACAGTAGCACTTGGGGCTCAAGAGTGCTTGAGAAGTTTGCCTTTTTCTCCTCGTTTGCCTTTCCCTCCTGCACGCGGCAGCCATGTCCTGGGAGCAGAGCCAACAACTGGGAGCACTGAAAGCACTGGAGTGAAGATGCTGTAAAAGAGCCTTCTGGAAACTTTGCCTGGCCAGAAAACCTTGCCCCCAAACCCAAGCAAAAAATTCAGATTCCTGATGGGAGAGAGTGTCTGTCACCTGAAGCGATGAGCAGAGGAGCTCTTGTGCTATGTGGTGGCATGTGTGGGAAGGCGTCTTTTCCCTTAGTGGAGGGATGGGGCAGGTCAGTGTTCTGGAGGAAAGGAAAAGCCTGCTGCTCTTGGTTGCTCTTGGACTGGGAAGTGTTTCACCTTGCAGAGCATCCAGAGTGTTGAAGGAAAGTCTGACCTGGCTGTTGCACTGGCTGATGAATTTCAGAAGAGGTGGGCAGAGTGAGGCATGAAAGGGAGCCACGCTGGGCCCTGAACTCAGCCTGACATGGGGCAAAATTCGTGTGGGCAGATCAGCTCAGTGGTCTTGTCTTCCCTGGGATCTGGTTTCTCAAAAGCCCACGCAGCTATTCCTCATCCACTGCAAGAAATGCCTGCTTCTCTGACCCTCTTGTCACCTGTGCAGCTTGGAGCAGCCCTACAATAACGAAGAGCCTCATCCCCCTGGAGAGTAGCTTCAGGAGAGGGAAGTAGGAGTCAGGGATGAGGGTGCTGGAAGTGGTGTTTGGAGATGGAGAGGCTGCGCCTGACCAGGGGCTGTGCTGGGGGCTCTGCTGGGCTCTGTGTTCTTGCTGGTGGGCAGCAGTCCTGCAACCATTCTCTCACATTTTAGATGTAGTAGAATACCTCAGCTTCACCTGATGGTCCTGCGGGCCCAGATCCTGCGAGGGAAACAGGCTGGGACTGTTGTAGCCTGGTGTCCCCGCAGTCCAGCTTCGAAACTGGTGAGCTGATAGAGATAGTTTTCTCCCGCAGCCTGCGGTTTTCCTGCCCTTTGCAACTTGCTTATTGCCCTTTAAGCACTGCTGTGCCAGTACGACTGATGGGTTTGGGAGGAAGGTTTGCAAGTGGGCAAAGGAAGGCATTGCTGGCTGTCTCCAGAGTCAAGTAGGATGGTGAGCGTTAGCAGAAGTTGTGCTGGAGCTGTGATGCAACAGGAGCACTGTCTGTGCCTGCACACCTGCCCCTGTGCCAACCCGGGGCACACTGGAGCTTGCTCCTCTCCGGGTTCTTCAGTGGTGGGTTGAGCCCAGGGGCTGGGGGGATTTGTGCTGTGCTTGTATCACCCAATCTTCCTTCCCTCTACGGTGGTGGGAGAGGTGTACCCTGGGGAAAACAGCACCCCAAACCCCTGCCTGGGGACTGCTGTGTGGAATTTGGCATCGTACTGGCTGGAAGGAGGTGGTGTGAATGGGGGTTCTCCCACCATGCAAGGGGACCAAAGGAGTGCAGTGCCAAAGGAAGGGTGGTTTAATCGTGGGAAAAGTGGTTTAATCACCACTTCCTTTTTCCATCCCCTTCTCAGCCACCCTCCCCTTTCCCAAGCAGAGGGAATCTACGGGCAGGGGGCTGTGGAAGCTGTCGCTTTGCATTGCATGGCTGGGGAAAGGTCTCTACCTGCCTTATTTTGTCCCTTTTGCTGTCAGGGCTGACAGTGCTCATGTTTATTTCATCTGGCGTGGCGGCTGTCTCGTTTCCCTATCCTCCGATGTCATTAGCGCGCCGAGAGCGGGCCCTGCAGTGCTCAGCCTAATGAATTCCACTGTGGCTCTTCTCTCCCCACCTCGTTACCAAAGCTCAAGGTGTCAAATTAAACGCGGCCGGGGAAAGGAGAGAGAGAACAAGGCTAAAGGAGGAGGGGAGGGGGAAGACGTGTTGTAGGGGTTCCTTTGGTTCTAGGGTTTCCCTTTTTCCAGCTATTTTTCCTTTTAAACTGCTTCCTTTGTAGCTGGGGTTTCTGTTTGAGGCTGGAGGTGGTGTCACACCAGAGGTGGGGATTTTGTCCATGGCCCTGCATCCTCTTCTGCTGGAGCTGGAGAAGGGACGTTGTCTGTTTTGTCCCTGTTGCAGAGCACGTCTTGATAACCTCTGCCCCTGCTTGGTCTTGTGCGCATTGTGTGGCCGCATGGGAGAACAGTGGTGGATGGGAAAGTGCTCTTTTATAAACCAGGTGGCTTTTTCTCAGCTCCTAGTCCACCTTCTGGGTTGTGCCCTCAAGCTGGGATGAATTTTGCAAGTGGCTTTAAATGAAAGCTGCCATGGCCCATCTCTGGGAGCTGGTGAATTTGGAGCGAGCTGCCACCCATCCTGAGAGCTGGGGCACCAAAAAGCCACATCAATGTTCCTCTGCTGGCTCTGTGGCCGTGTTCTTCTGGGCCATATTTCACTTTTCTTTAGTATTTCTGGTTCACCCACTCCCTGGCACAGGAGGCTTAGGGATCCCCTGCCCTCTGGAGCCGGGGTCTTCAGTCCTTGGAAGTGGCTGGACCACAGTGGAACACCCAGAGTGAGGGCAGCCTGGCCCTAGCACCCCCTGCCCCATCTGTCTTGGCTCCCATTGATATCAAATAGTTTAGTAATACAGTTGTCTCCTCATGGATGGGCTTTTTCATTACATCGGCTGCTTCAGCTGCAGTGGGTGTGTTAATGTGGGATTAGTGCCATGGTGGAGCATGTGTCAATGGTGGGGAGGGAGGGACAGCCCTCTCTACCAGTGACAGTCCCTGCTTTCCCCACACCGAAGTGACTGGAAGCTGGGGACAGGAGGAGCACAGGAGCCAAGGGCTGTCCTGGGGAGGAAACTGTCCTTTCTAGGGATGTGGGTCTCTTTCACATGCTGTGTTGGGCATCTTGGGGCTGTTGGTGGGTGCTGCTGGGAGGATTTGGCTTGGAGAGCATCAGCCTGAGTGACAAAGTAGCCCAGGGGTCCCTCCGGTGACCTCCTGTCCTGTGCCCCTTGCTGGGCATGAAGCCGTAATGGTCTGTGGTGTTCATTTTTGATTTGCCTTGTTTGCTGAGAGAGGATGCATGGTGAGAAGAGGAGATGGGCACCTGTCCCCTTGCGCAGGACCAAGCTGCATCCCTGCCTGCTTGGGGCACCTGGATCTTGGACCCCAGACTTGCTCCTGCCTCCAGCTCCACCACCCACACCAGCAAAGTTTGGGTGAAGGGAAGAAGGCGCAGAGGGATGGAGAAGCCAGATGTGGTTGTTCGCTCTTTCTCAGCTCTCAGGAGAGGGCATGGGACAGGGGACCCTTTGAGTAGATGGGGTCATGCTATGGGCCAGTGGCCTGGAGCAGTGACTTGTGGTGGTGGCTTTTAACCCTGAGCAGGTGGCTGGAGCACAGCTGGGTGCACCAGGGAGTGAGGAGCAATTTCACATGCAATTGGAACTGCAAAGGAAGGGCAGAGGGAGGCGCAATTTAATCACCTTGGCTGGCCCTAGGCCAAGACCACCAAGGTTCAAACACCTCTCTGGCGCAAGAGATGCCAGGGGAGTATTAATTGACATAATTCATAAACTGTTTGGTGCCTCATGGTGCCAGTGCAGTGTCCTGGTGTTCCATGCTATGGGGATTTGGGGAATCTTTGAGGCTTTTCTGGAAAATGAGTGAAACCTGTGGGCCTGGGTGGCTCCTGAGACGGTGGTGTGGTGCTGGGGGTTGGTGGAACAGTCTCCAGAACCACCTGTCTGCTGGTGAGGAAGGAAAACCTGGTGGGTTTTCTCTGTGCCTTCCGGCGCATCGGCTGCTTCCTCCACAGTTTGGCACAGGGGTTGAACAAGTATTTCAAGCCCAGCCCAAACGCCCCCCTCTCCTGCCCCAGCATAGTTCTTGAGAAGGACTGGGTGCCGATGGTGCTGCGGAGGCAGGACTGGCCTCGCAGGCAGCAGGGCAGGCTGGTGCATGGCTTGCTGGCTGCTGTGTTTGGCGTGGTGCCCTGGAGCGCTGTGGCACTGAAGAACTGAGGAGTGCAGTGATGTGGAAGCTTGCTGAAGGGGCAGTCTGCCACAAAGAAAAACTACTTTCCCTGCCCTGTCCTGAAGACAGATAGAAAGCACAGCAGGAGCATCCCCTCCATAGCCGCTCAGACCAAAGGCTCAGCCCGCTGGGAGAGCAAACGACTCCCTGTGCAGCAAAAAGAGGTAAGTGTGGCCTCAAATGGTATCAGCCTGGTACGTGGAGATATTGCTGCTTCTCCTGACCACGGGAGATGCTGCAATGGAGCCAAGTCATCTTGAGCTGAGTAGTTTGTATCATGTCCTCTCAGTTAGCTGGGAATAGTCGGACTGTCTCCTCCTTCCCTGAAGACCTGGGAGATCGAAGGCGTGTGTGACCTGAACAGCCTCGTTTACTGGTGTAAACATACTTTACAAAGGTGTTGTGTGGTGAGTGCCTGGTGAGGGCATCACTGGGGGTTTTTTGGGGCAGGTGTGCCAGGCCAGGCTGAAGGTGCATCCAGCCGGGCTGCCCTCATTGCCAAAGCCGGGTGGCAGCTGCCGGGGAAAGGAGCAAAAAGGGACAGGTCAGGTGTCCCTTCTCCAGTGTCTCTCCCAGACCACAGCTGCAGGCAGCGAGAGACCTGGTGATTCTCAGCACCCGGTTCCTCACCCAGCTGGGTGGATTTGTTTTGTTCTGTGTGTAAAGTTTCTCGTGTGGCAGGGGATGGGTCTCCCTGCACCATGCCTCAGTTTCCCTATCTGAGCAGAGAGGCTGATAACGCACTTGCTCTTGCTCTGGAGTGCGGTGGAGACAAGTTCATTCAAGCACTTTGAAGTCCTCTGTTGAAAACCGTTGGAGAAGGACAGAGGCTTATTAATTGTTGTTGAGAATATCTGTCAGTGCCACGTGAGGAGCTGCTGGCTGAATTTCTGCTGTCTGCTCTGTCTAGAAGATAGTGACAGTACTGAGACGGTGTGAGTGGGGCTGTCATTCTCATGGAAATCAATCCTGCAGGCTGAAAACCTCCAGGTTTATAGGAGCAGTATATCCAGGTTGTGATGGCAGATATGGCTGTCCTGGCGCGTCGCTATGGAGGTCTGGCCAGCCTTTGCTTTAAGGCACTGGTGGAGTCACGGACACACAGACACTGGATGGTGGTGGCCTTCCTCCTCTGGGAAAGAGCTGCTAGCTAGGACTTGGGTACTTGACATTCCTGTTGATGCCACCCCATGGGGGGCTTAGGTCGCAGGTCAGTTGGCACTAACAGGGAGCTGTCATTGCGTGTGCAAACCTGATGGCTCTTTGGGGTGATGGGTTTGTGCCTGGCTGGTACCTGGATCACAACGTGTTTCTCTGTGGCAGTTAGGTTTGTGCTGGAGCAGTGGTGAACCTGTCAGCTGTCTCACGCGGTGATTTGATTCACACACAGCTCGGGCTCGGCGGCTCTGCCGGGCCTGTGGTCGGGCTGGGTGCTGAGGACACAGAGCTTGCCGCTGGGCGCTAGTGTCAGTGTTTGTGATGCTGCCCAAAGAGCCTTTCCCTTACAACTTGATGAAGGAGGCACAGGCTTGTCTTGGAGAGCCATGGAGGAGGAAAATACTGTGGGACAGCAAACTTTTTTTCTGAAACCAGCTCATCACCTCCATAATTTCACCTTGCTGAAGGGCTGTAGCCCTGACTTGGCCTGTTGGGTCTGACCATTCTGGTGGGGTGGTTTGTCTTGCTCGATGTGAAGTGGGAGCAAATTCAGTGCTGGGAACACAACTGTTGCAGATGATGTATCTCAGTTTTGAAACAGGGACATCTCCATGCTCTGAGGTGGAGGCAAACAGGGAGAGTGGGTGTACTCTATGGTGACAAATCTTGGTGGGACAACACAGTGTCCCTGCGAGTGAAGGCCATGGAGAACTGAGTGACCTGAAACACCATAGAAGTTTGGATTGGAAGGGACCTTAAAGATCATCCAGTTCCAACTGCCCTGCCATGGGCAGGGAAAACTCCCACCAGCCCAGGCTGCTCAAGGCCCCATCCAACCTGGCCTTGAACACCTCCATGGATGGGGCAGCCACAGCTTCCCTGGGCAACCTGGGCCAGGGCCTCCCAACCCTCATTGTGAAGAATTTCTTCCTATTGTATAACCTAAATCTTCCCCTTTCCAGTTTGAAGCTGTTCCCCCTCGTCCTGTCACTCCAAGCCCTTGTAAAAAAGCTCCTCCCCAGCTTTCCTGGAGCCCCTTCAGGTACTGGAAAACCATTATGAGGTACCCCCAGAGCCTTCTCTTCTCCAGGCTGAACAAGCCCAACTCTCTCAGCCTGTCCTCGTAGCAGAGGTGCTCCAGCCCTCTGATCATCTTTGTAGCTTCCTCTGGACTTGTTCCAACAGTTCCATATCCTTCTTATGTTGGGGATGTGTGTGGGTGAACAATGATCCTGCCACCAGAGCCTGAACCGTGCCCCTGGCTCTGCTGAAAGACCTACTTACTCCTTGGATGCTGCCGCACCCCCATGCACCCCCATCCACCACTCCAGCCGAGCTCCAAGGTGCTCTTCTGCTGCGGATCAGGATCTCCCAAACTGATCTTCTCATTTGGTGATGGGTAAGAGCCTTGAGAAGCGTCTTTCTCCAGCCCCGTCCTGTGCTCTCCCA
Source organism: Neomorphus geoffroyi (assembly GCA_033558235.1). Lineage (NCBI taxonomy): Eukaryota > Metazoa > Chordata > Aves > Cuculiformes > Neomorphidae > Neomorphus > Neomorphus geoffroyi. Next base: position 8,929,465 of record JAUMJM010000074.1, read on the forward strand.
CACCTGCCATGACACTTAACATCTTTCTCATGGATGAATTTGGCAGTGCCAGGCTGGACTTTCTTGCGAGTGTGGCAACAGCCACAGCTCCCAGCTTGTTAGACTGAAAGAATGTGCCGTTTTAATTAATGATATGTAAATATCCTTGAATGGGCCACATTTGCATATTAAGAGAGATTTGCAGAATCTGCGGAGTAATATATTTTAATTAAGGATTAATTAAAAATAATGGGAATTTCATTTCGCCTGGCAGAATCCGTTTAGATCTTTGCACACGTCTGCTTGGAAGCCCGGTCGGAGCGCGCTGCTGGTGCCGCGATCCACAGCTGGGACCGGCCGCCGGCACCACTCCGCTCCTCTCCTGGCCAGGTCCTGGAGCTGCTGGTGGAGCCGAGCGGCCGGAACCCTTGGCCATACAGCCCAGCTGCGGGGTTTTGGGCTGTTTTTTGATATTCTTTATGGCAAAATAAGCAAATGGCTGTGAGACACGGAACACTAGTTGTGTTGGCAATTATGTTAATAGCATGCTATTAGGCTATGATTCTATATGAGCAATTGGGGAGAAGAAATGCCTTACTGAGAGAGAATGATACCACAGACGTCTGTCTTATTGATATAGCTCCAGAGGAGCTTTCTGCGTAATTGCACCCGGCCGCTTCTCAGGGCTGGGGGAGAGGCTGCGACCATGGGACAAGAGAGGAGAGCGGCCCCCAGCATGCGCCTGCCTCCGAGGCAGAGACGCTTCAGGATGCCCTCACGATGCTTCTGGTAGGAATTTGGTACCTGGTTGTGGTGGGCTGTGTCCAGTTGTCCTGCGAACTCTTTGGTGCGTTGCTCCAGACGGCCTTGTAGAAGGGATGCATCTTGCATTGGTGGCCACAGGGCCATGGTAGAGCTCTGGGGACTTCGACAGGAAGCCCAGCGCTTGCTGTTTGGAGCTCAGGGCTTGGTTGCTTGAACTACATTGATGGAGAGCATCAATGGGGAGCATCACGCCTTCTTTGGGAAAGTTTGTGTGACCTGGCAGCTAGACAAGTGACTCTGGTGAGCCTGGCAAGGAGTGAGGGAGTTGAGATGGGTGGGAGGCTGGAGGGGAGAGCAGGGGAAGGGCTCAGTGCTGGTCCCTCCATCCCTCCTGCCTTTTCCCAGCGCTGAGCCGGCTGCGGTGTATCAAATGCAAATGGAGAAAATGCAGTTTGTGGTAAGTGTCCGCTAATAAATAACCTCTGAGTCTTCTCCCTATCAGGCAATGACATCCTGCATTTCTCTTCCCGCTGCACCAGCCCAAGACATTTAATGATGTGGTGCTCCTTACGGGATGTGCCGCCCATGCTAAACATCCCCAGCCTTCACAAAATGGTGGGCAGAGCGCCCGGCCCCGCCGCCTCGCGCCTTGCCCCCACAGCCCTGGGCACAAAGGTTGGCGGTGGCGTGGCATCCCCAGCCCTGGTGCTGGGCGCGGACCCTCTGCCACACTCTCCCGCAGTTGCTGGAGGATTTCATTAACTGCACCAAGTAAAAAATAATCAATTTCAGATGTTCACAGTGTTTGTGGTAATGGGCTCTCTAACTGTCCTGATTAGCCGAGTGAAATGGAATTTTTCTTTTAAATTACAGCGCGTTGACATTAAATATAGGGAAACTTTGTGTGTGCGGGGGGAGGGGACAGGCAGTGCACATACTGAAGGCTCTGGCCTTCTCCCTGCCCGTCCATCACTCCCCTTATCTTTCCATCACCCCCTCCCAAATGGCGCCAAAATCTCCATTCTGCTGCCCACTGGGCTGGGATTTTTTTTCCACTGGGCTCTGTGAAATGTTTCCTGGGGTTTCTGAGCTGCTGGGGAGGCATTTTTTCCCTTTTTATATGTTTTGGTTTTTTTTTTTTACCATTCCCCACAGCAGTTTGGGCTGGGACTGGTGCTGCTGCCAGCCTGGCCACCTTGCCCCGTCCACCCGGCTCCTCCCCTCCATCCTTTTGGTCACACGTGTGGCTTTGCTCCAGTTTTGCGACTCTCCCTTTTTGCTTGGCGATTGCCTTTCGGCGTCCCACACGGCGCAATCCGCAGTGAAATCGATAGTGAGAGTCGTGGCCATGCTTGGGGAGCAGCCTGGGCTCCTTCCTCCTCCCACTGTCTCGTATCTACCCTCCCCACACCCCTTCTCTTTCCCCAGGCTGAATTTTTTAGACTCCAAACAAGCCCGCAGCAGCCCCTGCATTATTATTTTTTTTTTCCCCCCTTTTTATTTATTTTTCATGCCTTAGCCCCTTCCCTCCCTCTGTTCCCCCTCTCGCTGGCGCGTGGTGGTGGCTGCAGGCAGGCACAGCCCAGCCTGGGCTTTGGACTTCTCCTTTTGATAAGCTGTCATCCCCCGGCCCCGCGCGGGGATTTGATCAGAGTGCTCTCTCGACCCCGTGGAAGACATTAAACACCCTCCCAGACCCTTTTCTCTGTCTCCATCGCTGAACCTTTCACTCTCCTTTAATGAGAATTTCTCCTAATTATTTCAGTGGCTGCAGCCCAGGGACCGCAGTGTAGTCAGATCCTGGTACCGGGACGTGACTGTTATGCTGATAAAGGCAAAAGATCAATAATTTAGGCCCTAGCATTAATGGCAGAGCTGAGAGCTTAAGTGTCTGTATTCAGGTTTAGTCCTGAAGGTTCCTGGACTATTAATGATTTCCAGAGGAATTCCACCCCCTTCCCCTTTCCTTGTGCTGCCGTTGCTTTTTTTCCCTGAGTCCTGTCTCTTTCTAAAACCCCTCCTCCTTTTTCATTTTATTTTTGGGGCCTTTTTTTTCATTATTTCCCTACTCTGCAGCCATTCAGCTTTGCTTTTGGGTTCCCTCTGAATTGCCTGAACACAATTTACCTGGGGATGTGGTGGTATATTAGGAAGCAAAGGCAGGGAACCTGAAACTGGGAAGCATCAAAGTAGGGAGTGAAAAAATTATACATTCCTTTCTCTTTTGCGTTGGAGACTGCAGGATGGGCCCTGCTCAAGAGGGGAAAACACGTCTGCATCCGGGCGATGGCTGGGCCAGGTTGCCTTCTGCCTGAGCCAGAGGGCTCCACCTCCAGTGGAGATGCTGTGCTGTGCGGGGGTGCAGGTGGGGGTACCCTTCAGCTTTGCCATCCCCCTGGCCCCTGTGTGGAGGGGGAAGAACCCTGGAGAATGAAACACTGCTGTGCTCTGTTTTCTTGTCTCTATTGCCAGGCGAGCCTGCAGCGCAGCCCCTCTCCTCGACGCCCTGATACACCCATTTGTGCTGCAGAAACTCAGGTTCCTTCCTGTTCACGTTGGCTTGAAGGGGGCTGCTGACGGAGAGAGAGGGATGTGAGCTGCCTGTCCTACATGGAGGATGCTCCACCATAACGATCCGTAGCTGCTTTCCTGCTCTTGTCCTTTGGAAAGGTCCTGGCGCTGCTCAGTGCAGGGCTGGGTTTATTCCAGGGACGTTGAGCTGTTCTGGAGTGGGATGGGAGAATAGGAAATGCGTCTGCTGGAGATCCCAGTGCCTCGTGCTTCATTCTTCCCACCACTATGATCTCTCTGCCTTCTTGCTTGCCACCTTTCCTCCCCCAGGCCAGTGTGTCTGAGCTGATCCCTGGCTGTCCAGGAGGTGTTTGGAGGCCCGAGGGCAGAAAGGGGAAAGTTTGAGAGGAGAAGAGAGAGGGGTGGGAAACATTAACCAGTTCTCCTGTTAGTCACAAGCACCCTCCTCCTTGGGTTTTTTTTTTTCAAGCCCACTAGTACTTGAGGATTCAGGAAATACTGAGTTGATTTGAAAGAAGATGACAAATGATGAAGGGAAATTGGGGGATAAAGACTGTTCTTTAGCTACGAGGAGCCCTGGCTGGGAAACACTGCTATGTGCATTAGCTGGTTAATGGGAATTTTGCCGGGGTTTATCTCCGACCTGATTAGGGGAGAGAGGCTGGGGTACATGGATTTTTGGTCTGTTTGGCACTGTGGGCTGTCCTTTACTGCCACAGGAATGGGAAGGATTTCTTGAAAATTGGCAGAGCATCCCTTTCCCCCGGTGCTCTGAGTCCCTCTAGGACGACTTCCCCTCTGGCTCGACACCGAGCTAACCAGTCTTCCGCTGCTGTCCCCAGTCCTTGATCTCAGCAGGAATTGGCAGAGCATCCTCTGTCCCTCACAGTGTCAAGAAGCATCTTGTATGTCCTGAGTGCCGCAAACCAGACACTCCAGAGATACTGGAAATACCAATTTGTATTTTCTAAGGAAGTCTTAAGCAATGAAACTTCACCATTGAGGTTGGTCTTTCCTGAGGGAATTGAATGTGCTTTCTTTTCTGTTACTAAATACTGTGAGTCTCACCTGTCCCAAGACTCCTGGAGCTTTGAGGGCAAAAGGGACCAAAAATGTGGGTATCCTACTGAAGTGGAAGTTGGCAGTACAGTGAGCACTAGTGAGCTCTTCCTTGCAGCTGCAGAGCAGAGATACTGTCTGGTTTCTTCCCTTCCTCTTTGCCAGCAGCTGGAGGGTTGTGCTGGCATCCAGAGGACGATGTGCTCCTTTGCATACCTGCACCTTTGCTGGGCTTGGAACAGCACAGCAGGACGGGGCTTGGTGAACAGTCTTGTAGCTCCACGGTCCAGCTGGCTCCTCCTAGCCGGCTCGCCTTGGCACGGCTGGCCAGAGCATAAATTAGTTTCAACTTATTGTAGTCACTGAAGTATAGAAATATAGCTGAGGACATGCAGGGAAAGCATCTGGGCAGTGCAAAGGGCTTGTTGGCTTTGATGTGATGGCGTTACGTGGGGTTGGGAGTGAACAACCTCAAAAGCAGATTTTTTTCAAAGAACAAAAAGGTGTCTCAGTGCTGCCTGGTTCCATGCTGGATACGGAAATGCACGTGTATGTGTTTGGGCAGATCTGAACCCCCACACTAGTAATCACTTCTATAGAAATGCCAGTGTGAAATGCTGGAAATATGAGCTGTTGGCCTGGTGGGTAGAGGCTGCGTTGTAGGGGTTCTCCAGGGAGTAAAGGAACCCCATGGTTACATTTCTTCGAGCAAGATAGGGACCGTGAGTCCTGATCCCAAATCCTTTCTTTGATTATTGAAAAAACAGACTGACCTTGTGGGGAGACATGGCCATGTGGAATGCAGGGCCAATTCTTTGGTGTAGCAGGTGGTCATCACCTGTTATCCAGGCAAGAAACTGGAGCACCATCTTTGGGGTCAATTTGGCTTTCCTTCTTCGTGTATCAGACCCAGCATGGCCAGCAGGAGCAGGGAGGTGATTGTGCCCCTGTGCTCAGCACTGGGGAGGTTGCACCACGAGTGCTGGGGTCAGTTCTGGCCCCTCACTCCAAGAAGGACATTGAGGGGCTGGAGCGCGTCCAGAGAAGGGAACGAGGCTGGGGAGGGGCTGGAGAACAAGTCCTGCGAGGAGAGACTGAGGGACCTGGGGTTTTTTACCCTGGAGAAGAGGAGGCTGAGGGGAGACCTCATCCCTGTCTACACCTGCCTGAAAGGAGGCTGTGACGGGGTGGGGGCTGGGCTCTTCTCACAAGTGACAGCAATGGGACGAGAGGAAGTGGCTGCAAGGTGCACCAGGGGGGGTTTAGACTGGACATGGGGAAAATTTCTTCACTGAAAAGTACGGTCAGGGATTGGCACAGCTGCACAGGGAGTCACCAGGGATGGTGGAGTCCCCATCCCTGGGGGTGTTTAAAAGATGGGTAGATGAGTTCCTTAGGGACAGGGTTTAGTGGGGAGACAGGTACGGTTGGATTTGATGATCTCAGAGCTCTCTTCCAACACTTATGATTCTATGATTCTGTGATTCTTTTCTTACTGGGTCTCCATTTGTTCTCCTGGGCAGGAGGTACAACAGCCACCTGATGCTTCTATACAGGTATTTCCCAGTTGGGTTATGGTTTATACCCAGGTGTTTGGTTACTCAATTCAGTTGACTTCAGTAGGATCTTCCTTATCCAAGGCTGCCTGAGGCACGTGTCGGATTTGCCAGCCTTGGTTACGAGGTTGATTTCTGGATACTGCGGCCTTAGACTGTGCAGGTTGAGTATTTGCAGAGCTTGTCTCAGCAAGCTGTAGCGAGGAGAGAACTTCAAGGACAAATATGAGTAGCTGTGGGTTTTTCTGGCCACCAAACTGGTGCTGAAGTAGAAGGACTCCCCAAAGCTCTGCTGATATTTGTTGCGGGTAGCCCTGGGGAGCAGGTATTTGTATCTGAAATGGTAATAGAGCGGCTGAATTGAATTGCGCGTGCTGTCGGGGGAGCGGTAAAAGCCATTTACAAAAGAAGCCAAGAGAAGATCAGTAGAAACGCACACAAACTCTAAAAATCCCAATGTGATGCCTGAATAATCGGCCATTTGTCTGGGGAAAGAGATTAATTCAGCCAGGGTTCAGTTTAACAGGATTATTGAACGTGGGAGGGGGGCCAGAGGGAGGCAAAGCTCTGGGATTTTCCATACAACTTTAGACCATGGATCTGTCTTTTCCAATGGCCCCAGCAGGATGGGGAAGCTTCGGGGTTGAGGTGGCTTTGCTAGATGTCAACAAGTGAGCTGTTGTGAAATACTTGGTATCATGGAAGTCTGACCCTGGCCTTCCCTCCGTTGTCCTCCTCTGGCCAGCTTGGTTAGGTGAGGAGCTCTCTAGGGCAGACTTGGGGGGGGGTGTACTCCTTGCAGGGAGCTGGAATTGGAAATTCGGCAGTTTTTAACCCTGCCACAAAGAAATACCTGTTTCATCCAACCAACAGCACAAAGTCTGGCTGTGTCTCCAAGGGGCCTTCCTTCAGGGCAGGCACACACATTGCAACGCTACTGGAAACGTCAGTCTTTGGGGAGATCAAGACAGAGACATGGGGGATGTTTCCGGAAGGGACATAGACCCTTGTAGCCTCTGTTGAAGGGCAATGAAGAGACTCCTGGTGGAGCTGGATTAGCCATTGAGCACCAAGGGATGGCCCTGCCTCCTGAAGCAGCTGATGTTGTTGAAAACCCTTTCACTGGGATCACAGCCCAGTGTGTCTGGGGACAAGGTTGCTTGGCTGCCTTGTGGCCGCCATCGCAGCAGCGCTCCCCTTGCAAGCTCCTTCCTAGGCTTTAATGTGCTTTCTTCTTAGAACAACTTTTTGCCCTTAAAACCAAGGAGATGCGAAGAGAGACAGTGCTGCTGCCTCTACAACGTCCCCACAAAGCAGATCACACAGAGTGAAAGGAGAAATGTTTTATATGGCATTGCCTGTGTTGATGAGGAGCTGGATGGGCACTTGTGAGTGTGTCTGCGTCTCTTTGTGTGCGCTTTGTAATATAAAGCAACCACGATGTCTCTGCAGTGTTCCCAGAGAGCTGCTGATGTGTTGTCAGATACTGTAACTTCTTTTAAGGCCACTGTATGTGTAGGAGATGGTGTGTAATTGGTGATCACAACAAGAGGCAGGAGAATAAAGGTGGGAGGGCAAACGAGGGGGTGGCTCTGGCTGTCCGGGTGTGTGGTGCAAGGGTTTTTCAGCTGAACATCTGTTAGTCTGTGGTGGGACCTCTCCCTTTTCTTGGAGGGAGAACTGTGCTGGAGCTTCCCTCTTCCTTTTGGGTGATGATGAGTGTGTTCTGTGAGGGGTGGGATAAGCAACCCCCTTGATTCTCACATAAATGACATGTCACTATTATTTCATAAAGGCACCATTTTCCTATTTTGCTATTTGCATGTGTCTTAACCACACATTATTTGTAAAAAGCCTTTCCACAAGCAGCGCTGCCTATTACAGACACATGAGAGTAATGAAAGAGGTGGTGTCTTTCCAGTCACTCTTTCTTCAGCCTGTCCTGCCCTCCTTCACCTGTGTCCTTTTCCAGGACATGTTTTCTCCCCATTTCCCAAGCCTTGTGCCCCAGCTGCCCTTGCTTCCTCTGCTGTGCCGTTACTGCCAGCTCCATTTGTTCAGCAGTGCATGTGAGGAGCCAAGGGCCGGGGATGGAGAGAAGATGCAGCCACCTGCTTCTGTACCTGCTTTTCCCTGGGGAATGCTGTGGGCATTTTCTCACGTATAGCCTGTACATCTCCAATAGCGCAATCTCCGATAGCGCAAGCTATCGACCAGCAAATCTGCCCCAACAGCTGAAGCAGGGAGCTGGCTGCAGGTGTTACCCCAGAACCATGTTTGGTTTGGAAGGAGGTACATGCGGTGAATCCTCACCAGCAGATTTGGTCTGTCCCTGCAAAATGAACGAACCACGTGGACCAGGCAGGTCTGGCTTTTGGCACTGGACTGAGAATCCCTCTGTCTTCGCTTGCTCTGCAGCACCCCCTGGGGAAAAACATTGCTATTATCTAATGAGGATACAGAGGTGGGAGACGCAAGAGTCCTGGGAGATCCAGGAGTCTTCCAGCACAAACGTTCTTCTTCCATCTCTGGCACGTCCTGTGGTTCGTTGTGGCTGCAGATGCTCCTTGGAGCCTGCTCTCCAGGAATGGTGTTTCCCAGTGTAGACTGGGAGCCTTTCTCTGATGACACATGGGATGGCCGAAGGCTGTGTGCCAAGGCAAGCAGCCAGGTAGAGCCACCTCTTTCCTAATGTCTGCTCTTTGTTAAGTCATTTAAATAGCAACTGTACCCCAGCAGGCTCTGCAGGGGGGTGAGGTTGGGGCTTTGCTTGTCCCTTGTTTCCCCATGCCCAAGCTGTGCTGAGCCAGGGATGAATGATTTGGGCTCAACAAAGTGTTTAAACACCAGAATTGAAATTAATGTCCCCTCATTGCTGGTGAGGCTGCCAATACATTACAGCAAGCACCTTCCCAAAGTGAAATGAATGTTTGTTTATCCTCATGAAATATACATCAAAACATGTTGGTGGGAGAGGGCCCTAACGAGGGAACAGGCGGACTCTCTGCTAATTCCCAGCTAGGAGTGGACGCTGCTTCTCACCTCTTTTCTTTCCTCTGTGGGCTTTATTTTTGAAACCTAACCTGTCCACAGCTGTGTATCCAAAAGCATTAATATGGCTTTAATGAAAACTCCGGTTGATCTGTCCAAAGATATTGATGAGTGGTCCTCAATCGTATTAATCTTCTCGTTGCGGGAGGAAATGAAGGTGGTGAGCGGGGCTGTCAGGTGCCACTGGAAGACGAGGGTGAGCTGGGAGCAGGGACGGCCGCTGCCACCTTGCCCTGCCTCCAGGGTTCAACCTTTTCCTGCCTGGGCTTGTTTTTTTCCAATTTTTTGGTCCTTTCAGAAACTGAAAATAAAGTGACTGCCCTTTGACTGCGCTGTGCATCACAATTCCAGGCCGGTATTTAACATTCAAATCATTAAGTTTCCGCCAATAAATCCATTACTGTTAATTATATTGAAGGGACTAACGATCCATCGACAATATTCCACCATCGATTTCCATTCGTGTCGAATGGCTGCCTTGCCTTCAGTCCATGCCAGGGTACATTTTGGGGGGTTCCCCCCCTCCTTTGCAGCTTTCACAGCAGCACGATGCCCCTGCCATCCCCTTCTCCCGGAGCGCAGGCTGCTCCTCGATAGGAACACGCTACACTTCTTTATGGCTTATGGCAAACTGCCTTGATTACTTCTACTGTTGTACCCATTATGTGAATTAAATATGTATTCAGTTGCATGCTGCTTGCGTTGTTATTGCAGGGTGACATATGGTAGTGACTCAATTAGAATGAAACTAGCATTAGATAACCCTTCTGATTACATGCATCCCAGCCCGCTCGGCAGCCTGGCTGCTGCTGCCACCGCCGCTGCTTTGCCTGATCTCCTGTTATCAGCGGGCCGTGGGCTTCATTAGCCGTTATCATCTCCAGAGGTGGGCTTTAGGCTGGAGCACGGCAAGTGGAGGGCGTGCAGGATGTGGCCAAGGCCTGTGGGTGCTGCAGTGCTGCCTGCGGCTGAGGTGGCCCGTGGCCTCTTGCAGGTGGGCTGGAGGAGGGATGCTTGCAGGGATGCAAGGATGCTCACAGCAGAGCGTTGCTTGCACGCAGCCTCCCCCATGGCTTTACATCACAGCTCTCTACCTTTCCTTGGCAGTAGCACCTGGGTTTTTCAGAGCCTAGAAATGCCCCAGCTGGGCATGCTTTGATGGGTCGCGTTGGGGCAGCACAGCCCCTTGTGAGCAGCCATCGGCACCTGGATGAACCTCGCAGTGTTTGGGGTTGTCCTCAAAGCAGCAACAAAAAGGGCTTAAGCAGCATTGAGCTTTTCTGTGAAGAAAAAAGATCAAACAGCTGGTGATTCTCTTTTCCTGCCACCTCTTTCTTAATGGAAATGTGAGAAATGTCCTGATGGGAGCTGGGTGTTTTCAGCTCTACGGGGTGGCTGAAGGTTGTGGGTTGCAGGGCAGGGGTAGGTGGCTTTGGCACCGCTGCCCTGTGCTGCGAGTGCTGCCTGATGCCCTGGGGCTCTGAGCCTGGGGTGCTGGGGGCGCTGCCTTTGCTATAACTGGAGGACTTTCTGCTTCCTCAGTTCCCTCCTGCCATGCAAAAACCTGCCCAAATAGCACATTTCTTGAAGCTAGAAAGGATAGATTCCCTTGTCCTCATGCACCACTGCTTCCATCCTTTCTGGCCATCGGAGGCCTCCAGTGTGGGCATGACTGGAAGATGCTGCCGGTCCTGCAAACGAGTCTCCCAGCCTTGAAGTTTGGCAGCAGCAAACCTGGAAGATTTGGCTGTTCACACAACAGCCAAACTTGCTGCCTGTCCACAGGGCATTATGTCTCCCCAGAGTTTGGGGAGTAAATAAAACAACTTGTGAGGCCTTCTGCAGCTCCCAAATCCTCTCTGTTTACTTTATAGCTTGGTGAAGTGTTTGTCAGCAAATCTTGATGCAACAGTAAGTAGCAAATAGATTAATTATATAAACAGGAATAGATTCCAGAAACAAATCTCAGCCTGTGAATGGTTTGCAAGTGTTTCTCTCCAAGGGCTGCTCTCCGATCACACTGAGATCAGTCCCAGCGCACGGATTCTCCTCTCACGTTGGGCAAAGGGAGGGGTTTTTTTATAAACCAAATAACAGCAGTAATCAAAGAGCAAATAACACGCTTCCCGGTGACAGGGCTTAGCTAAATACAAATTTTATCTGGGTACATACATAGCTATTGAGGGGGATATTTATGAATGGGAAATAATACAGCTTGACAAAAAAAAAAGCATTAATGCATTTTTTCATGTCAAAGCTTGGAGTTTGGTTTGTGCTTTTCATTGCTACTTAATTCTTTGCATTTCTCTCGCACGTTCCTCTTGTGAGTGTGGGGGCGTGGGGGGGCACACTCGCGGGCCTGCCTGCGTATTATGCTGTCAGACCTCTGTGGGAAGCTTTATTCCTGCTTTTGCAGGTGGGAAGTTTCTTTTTGCAGCGGAATAAAGGCTCTACCCGACAGAGGACCAGGAGTCTGTGGCAAAGATAGTTCCTTCTGGAGTCCTAATCCTTTAGCCCATTCCAGCCAGCAGCTCAAATCCCATTAGCAGCCTTCCTGGCTCAGGGTTTTCTGAGCGGCTCCAGGGGCTTTTCAGCAAAGCTCGTCTCCTGGAGCGGAGGGCAGGCAGGGTCTGGCCAACAAACCTGAACGGCGATGGTGCCGCATGAGCTGTCTCTCTCCAAGGGAGTCCTAGAGAGGATGCTCAGGTGCCAGTGTCATTCATCTCTAGCCTGGTTCTCCAAATTTTGGATGCTTGGTGGAGCTCGGTGTTTGCGTTCCTCGGGGGTGCCTCCTGCAGTGGTGATGCTCTCCTGTGCAAGGGGTCAGAGTACGCAGATCTTTTTCCAAGCCCAAAACCTTTCTGGGTGCTCGGTGTGTTTTCCTCTCAGTGCAGAGATCCCAGGGAGAGCTGGGGGGGTGGTGTGGGGTGCTCAGAGCAGCATCCGTCCCTTTATTGCTTGCCTTGCTATCACTCGGGTTGCTTGCGGCGAGAAGACCGTCAGCTCATACAAATGACTGACAGCAGCCAGCGTCAGCCCTTGGCAGGTATGTAAACAAAGGAGGGAACAGCTTTCTGCTTGCTCTTTGTTTTTCGTTTTCCTTTTTTTTTCTTTTTTTTTCTTCCTTTTTTTTTTTCACTTGAAGGAATCACTTCAAGCACGCGTGGGGAGATGAGGAGTGGTGTAGCCCCATGCACGTCCCCGCTCAGGGCTGGCCCTGGCCCTGCCTGGTATCAAGCTGGAGGGTCTCAGCTTGATTTCAGATCTGTTTGACACAGATAGACTGAGGAGGCGAATAACTGAGAGGCTGTGAGGATGGTTACCTGCTCCCTGTGTTTTCTGAGTCCTGCAAGTCCTCTGAACATCCCTCTGGCCCTCGCACGCCTTTCCTCCTCGTCTTTCTGCTGCAGGCGGGTGCATCCCTGCTGGTTTCCATAAGCTGCCTGGTGAGCACAGCCCCCACGTCTGCGGGGCTGTCAAGGGCTGTGTATCTCTTGGATTGATTGGGAAAGTTCTTGGGCATGTATTTATTGTTTTTTTTCCTCAATGAAAAACACCACCTGAGCAGGTCCCTGTGTGGCTCGTGCAGAAGGCAGGCAAGCTTGCAGACAGTGGCTTAAAATCAACACCATCACAGTCCTATCGGGGAGAAGCAAAAATATTGAAAAAGCAGTGTTTTTCTGCTTGATTTTCACTTTCTAAAGTGCCAGATAATTTCTTAAGGTGTGTTATTATTATCTTAAGATGTATTGTGATTGTTGTTGTTGTTAACTGGCAATAGTCATTTAGGCACAGTTCCCCTTCGCCGTCCCCACAGCTCGATGCTGGGGCCACCTGTGCAGCTGCAGAAAGGAGCAGGCAAACCCCAGAGCTGCGGCCGCAGCCTCGTTTCACCTCCAGGGAATTTCACAGGAGTGAAAGGAGATGGCAAACACCTCGAGGCCACTAAGCCAGGAGCTGGAGTGGATTATTTAAGTGGATTAGTGCTTTCTGACCAGGGGCTGGTGTGGTAGCAGATGGGGGTTTGCCGGCCGCTGCCGTGGGGCGATGGTGGGTGATAATGGGTTGACTCCTCCATCTCTGAGAGGAAGAGAAGCACCTCTGCATCGGAAGCACTGGGCTCATCTTTGAGGGTGTCCTAGCCCTTTATTTGGGTGGGAAGGAAACTCCTGCCTGTCTCTGCACGTTACACACTTGCACTTTCTTTCTCCTTTCTCTCTTGCTCGCCTTTTTTTTCCCTTCCTCAAAAAAACCCATAAAATAAACCCCCAGCAGAAAGCAAGCTGTGATACTGTCGGGCCTGGCGTTGATGTTATTTATTTTCCTCAGTTGCTGCTCTGGAAGCCCGGAGTTGACAGAGCGGTTTTGTAGAATAGAAACATTATAGACTGTTACTGTCAGAGTGTTAAATGTGATGGATAGAGAAATCCAGGGGAGGGAGGGGACTTTACACTAGCCATGTCTGCCAGCGAGGGTGCTCATGGGAGAATAAACCATCCGCATATAAGAAATGAATGAGGTAATGTGGCGGGAGGTAATGGACTCTTGCAACAGAGATGCGCCTTGCTGGCTGGACTTAACCCTTACCGCTCCGCTGGCAAGATGGGGTGGGATAGGGAGCGCGTACCCTGTTCACCTGCAGCCCCGAGATCCGGCGGGTTTGGGGCTGGGATGCTGAAGTGCGGTGGGAAGAGCCGAATTGTCCCCGTGGAGTGAGGGGAGCACTGCCTGGGTGGCTGCAGCCCCCCCTCCCACACAGCAGCGCTTGCTGGGCTTGCCACGAGCCTGGGATGGAGCATCTTCATGGTGAGCATCAAGAGATTCATTCATCATTCGTTGGCAAAGGGGCTTGTGCTACTTGGGAGGTGCAAAAAGATGCAGCCATCAGCAAGCAGAGCTTGATAGCTTGCTTGGGGTGGCTCTTGGTTTGGGGTCCTGCTGAGGGTGCATGCGGAGGTCTTGGGGGCTCAGCTGGCGAGGTGAGGAGTACAGGCCCACAGCAGGGCAGGAGAATCGGTGGCCCTTGACTTCGCCTTTCTCTTTCGTCAGTGGCAGAGTTGCTGGGAAGCTGAGGAGCTTTGTCTTCCTTCATGGCTGGTTGTGCAAAGTGTTAAGCTGGAGTGCAGAACCTTTCAGTGATGGTTCTCAGTTTGAGTTTCGTACATCACTTCTTGTGTCTGGAGGAACAAGTTAGGTGGGGAGAAGCCATGGTGGTTGGTGCCTGTCCAGCTTTCTGATTACACCTGGGGACGACAGACTTCATGCGTTGCTGACCTCCTCTTCTGGTTCCTATTGATGTTTTTTCCCTGTTTCCCACTTAAGTTTCAAATTGTATTTTGAAGGCTGATGAGCGTTTGGTGCTCATTTCCATCCCTCCTCCTTACAGAGTCTCTCGGTAGCTCCCCCGTGAGGAGACCCCATGGGCAGCATTATCTCCAGCCTGCAGGACTGCAGAATCACAGAGTGGTTTGGGGTGGAGAAAGGACCTTCAAAGCTCATCCAGTTCCAACCCCCCTGACAGAGGCAGGGACACCTTTCACAAGATTGGGCAGCTCAAAGCCCCACAGAACCTGGCCTTGGACACTTCCAGAGATGGGGCATCCACAGCTTCACCAGGCAACCTGTGCCAGGCACACCCCCCACCCCACCCCCCTCCCATTGTAAAACATTTCACCCTTATATCTAATGTAAATCTCTTCTCTTTTAGTTTAAAACCATTACCCCTTTGTCCTGGCACTACTGGCCCTGGTAAAAAGCCTCTCTATCTTTCTTACAAGGCTGATGGGCTCGCAGGGGGTGAGAAGCCTCAGGGTGAGGGGCAGCCTGGACACGGGGCATTGTGCAGCCCTGGCAGCTCTCACCGCTCCTTCCCTTCACGCTTCACTGAGCGTCCGGCCTGGCTGCGCAAAGTTTGTCGTAGTCAGTGTGTGTGAGTAATTAAATTACTTCCTTGTGCATTTTACCCTCACTGACTTTTACCTACCATCTTATCTCCAGCTCATGGAGCTTCGTTCACACATCCTTGGAGGAGTATCCCAGCCTTCGGGAGTCCTTGCTAACCCTCGTTGCTCATGTTCTCCTCAAACCTCCTGCTCTTCTGGCAATAAACGTGTTCAGCAGCGATGGGCAAACCTTCCACACCTTGTTGAAAAAGCTGTTTGTTTTTACTCTCTTCTACTTCTTAACTGACTTTAGTCCTTACTTTTGCAAGTTAAAGTTGTCAACGGGTGAAACTTTGGGGGCTCTGAACACCATCCGTGCTTTATGCCTTCTGTTACTGGGTGCGCAGCAATTGTAATAGATTAGTGAGGTAGGTTTTCTTCTTCCTTACGGGCACTGCCAGTTAATCTCGGTGGTATCGTGTCCATCTCGAGGCTTTATCCTATCTATTTATCATCTTAGCCGGTGCTGAAGTGAGACTCACAAGTCGGTGAATCTGTGGCTCATCTCACTCCATTTTTTAAAAATAGGGTATGACACTTTGTGTCCTCTGGTGTAATGAGAGATTGAGCTGCTAATGAAAATATGCAATCATTTTATTTCTGAGTCCCTGCAGAACTCTCAGGCAGGTATTATCTGGTCCTGGTGACTCCTCATTTTTCATTTTCCAAACGTGCTTTAACATCACTCCTTCTGACATCTCAATCTCTGATTGAGCCTCATTTTTGCCACCTGAAAGATGGCCCACAGTTGGCGATTGCAGAGTGTTGCGTTGCTAGGGGCTGAGGACCGGCTTCTTCTGTGTCCTCGCACCCTGTGGTCGCCACCGCAGAAGCTCCTCCAGAGATCAGCCCTGCACAGATGATGCCAAGGTCTAAGCTTGCTTTAGGGCTCATGACAAAATTCATCCTCATCTTGGTTTGTGAGCTCCCAGCCAGTTAAAAATTGCAGCTGATGAAAGCATTGTCTGTTCGTGAAATGGATGGGGTTGAGGAATTTCCTTGATTTGCCTGCTGCGTCTTTGGGCTCTGGGTCAGCTCTCGTTGGGATTCAGCGAGAATCCCCAAAATGTTTCTGTCCAGAGGGTGTCTGGGTGCTTTGGCTCCAACCACTGAACCTGCGGATGGTGGTGCATGACCTGCCCTGGCCCTCAGAGGGTGGCGGAGAGGCAGGAGGAGCCGATCTGGAGCCAAAACCTCCTTCTTAATTAAAAGCAACAGGGAGACATCATCGATGGAGGATGCTGCCTGCCCCAGGGGTGCAGCCTGGGGAGCCATGGGGACGGTGGCAGCCGTTCTCATCCCTGGCGCCATGCGAACTGGTCCACAAATCCCACGGGTTGCTTTTTATTTTGTGCTTCAAATGAGCCTGATTTGGTAAAAGGCTTCCATCGCAGCACGTCACAGGTAATTTATTCCCGGGTGCTGTAATCTGAAGGAAAGCAGAGCAAAGGACCTCCAGTCACAGCCGCGCGCGCACGCAAAAAGTTAAGTATTCCTGCTTTCGCTGACAGTACAAAGGTGTCATATACGAGAAGGATTGACACAGACCAAAGGGTCTTGTGGGAAATATGATAATAACTATAAAGAAGACAGATTATTCCCCAGTTGCCAACATTCAAACCTTTTTACAGTCAGTTCAAACATATAAAACTTTATTGCTGTAGCAGAAAGGGGAACAATTTCTGGTTGCACAGCTTTCCCAGGGCTGGGTTTATACTGTCTGTGTTATTGCTCTATAGTGGCATTTTAAAGTTTATTGAACAAGACTTTTACAATTGAAGGAAGTATATAAAACTGTAAATTTATTAGATTTTTCAGGATAAGTGCCCTTTCTAGTTGTGCTCAAGAATTCGGAGCTACGAGAAACCGCTAGTTACAAGACTTATTAATATTAAAGACTGAGAGAGCACACATTTTATACCTTAACTGATCTAAAAAATAATATTATGATATTACTGAAAATCTGAGCTGTCACCGAGCAGGGTGCGTGGAGCGTTTGTATAGTTTGTGTATGTATAAACAGTCTGTTTCTGTGCGCAGGTGTGTGTGCGTGTGCGCCTGGGTGTGCCTTGCGGGGGTGTGCGCAGTGCTGTGTGCGGGTGTAGGCACACACGGTGCGTAAACAAGCAGTTTGTATGTGTTTGGGCATACGTGTGTACCCACCTCGATGTGTTCCTAGGCAGGGTTTTATTTTTACATGGATTTTTTTTCCTATATTGTGCAGTGCCTTGTAGTACGGGGTCTTGGTGCACATAGAAGGCTTTGAGGTGATGTGGAAATATGGTCAGAGGGTGCCTGGGAGGATGTAGTTGTTACATTGTGCTTGGTTGTATGTGGTGATCACAGACATCTCTGTGTAACTCGTGTGTGGACACCCCCAGTGTGTAAACTATACAATTTATACCACATTTACCATTCATCTGATATTTTGTGCCTAAACCCAGTGAGTGCATGGGCTGGCGTGTTCCAGAGGGCTGGGTGCCTGCTCCCACCCCCTGCCTTCTCCTCGGGGCTGCAGCTGAGCAGCACTGATCGTAAATTTGCAGGGACTGGATTCTCTGGGCGGCACATTTGCTCAGGGTTGCTTATGCAGCAAAACCAGGCAACAGTGCTGCCAGAGACAGCCCTCGGAGAGCTCATTCCACGTGCGATCCAGGGGAAACCTGCTCTGCAGGGGTCCCTGCTGTAAGTTTTCTTTTTACAGCTTGGGGATAATTTCACTTAAATGTGTGGCTCGAATTAAAATAACTGGGCTCTTCTGCCCATGGGCATCGCCTGCCCACCACATGGCCGGTGCTTCTGGAGTGGCTGTGGAACAGCTAAGAGGGGTTGGTTCTGAGCAGGGATGTCCACAGGGACAAAAGGGTTTCCTGAAGTGCCTCACACCAGGGCTGGGAATACCTCCCCCAGCTCAAGAGGGAGGGAGGAGAGCCTTCTGCAGAAGTAGATGTCTTCAACTTTGGCATCTGCAGTGGCAACTTGCAAGGGGCAGTGGGTGCTGTGGAGGCTGAGCAGGAGCAGGCAGGAGCACCACAAACCAGCAGTGAAGGCAAGGAAGTCAATAAGCCCTGAATCTTTTATGAGACCTTGGATATTCTGATCACAGCTATGCTGGCACCGAGATAGGAATACAGATTATCAGAGAAAGCGTCCGTGACTTGAAGCTCAGCCCTGGGTCTTCCTAAGGTTTTTAGCTTGCCCCTCCCCATGTTAACATTTTGCTGTTGGTTTCTGGGGAGCTTTTCCCTTTTTCTCCTACTTTTTACCTGCAGAGGAGCGGAGCTCAGGCTCGATATCTGGGAGCTGGGAATGTCTGGAGAAGCAAGAGGGAAGAAGGTTAGTGCGGCTAATGGGGCTAAGAGCCTTATCCCTACGTATTGTTAATAAAACCAAGCAGCAATACCGCATGCCGTGAGTCGGAAGAAAAGGAAGGCCCTCGGATCCCTTGTAATCCTGCTTTGCGCAGCGCAACGGTGCTGGAATTGCAAGGGTTCTCACTGAATTCATTTCAGGTTTGGAGAGAAAATGAGAAAGGAGGAAAAGAAGGAGGATGGGGAGGAAAAAAAAAACCCAGAAAAAAAGACCCCTGCACTGAGATGAATTTATGCCTAAGCTTGTCTTGGGAATGCAAATGTGTTTAAGACTCTCTGAGCTAAACCACCCCTTTTGGGAAGAGGGAGGGGGAAAAGGGGGGAAAGAAATAGAAGTATGACACAGAAGGGACACCAGGAGAATGTGAAATGAGGGTTTGCAGCCCCTCCTCCTGCGCCCTGCCTGCTGTGAGCTGGCACGCGGGCAGGCAGCGAGGAGACGCTGGGATGCTGCATGGTGGGGGGACCCAAGCGCTTGGGTGCTGTGCTGTCCAGTGGGACCCATTGCTCTGCCTCCGCCCCCGCGAAGATGTGGGTGCAGGTGCCTCCTTGCTGTCCTAGTGGCATTGTGCACCCTCTTGCTCCATGCTCCATGGGCATATCAGGTGTGACACGGACGGCCACACCAGTGCTACCACTGAGTGCCCGTTTTCCAGCTGCAGAGATGATGAGGGTGCTGCCCGATCGCTCCCCTCTGGCCCCACGGGACCGGGCAGGGCTCTGCCAGCGTTGCAGGGATGCTCACTCAAGGGTCTGCAAAATGGAGAGGAGGAAGGCAGCAGGGAGAGGAGAAAACTGGCGGCAAGCGGGAGGGAGGAGGGATGCAGGAGGAGATGCGAACCCACTGCCAATTGGGCAGTTGTGCCTGTTGTCTGGAGGCTGCTGCTAACCACTCGTTACAATTAAAATGAAGTGTCCGTCAGCGGCTATCTTCGCTGTGTGGCCCATATGTTTCTGAGCTGATACTGTCCGGATTATTCTGTTTGGGAGAACGATAACGGCTGTTTATAACCTTGGCAAAGACTGAGCCCTAATCAGGCTGGAGCACATTTTCACCGACTGGCTGATAACGGGCTGTTAGCTGCCTTATCGCTGGGGAGAGATAGGCCAAAATAAGCAGATCTGCAAGTACAGGAGCCCAACCAAGAGGCACATCCTCTGGCCTGGCCTTTATTTTTAGATGCTCTTTTCTTTTTTTTCTTTTTTTTTTTTTTCTTTTTTTTTCTCCTTTTCCTGGCTGATTTCAGAGAGAAAGGGAGATTATTTCAGCTGAAAGGGAGGGAGGCAATGGGTTTTGTTCACATCAGTAAATGGGGTGGCAAGGAAGGCGTACAAAAATAACACAGGGGTGTAGTGTTGCTTTCCATGTGCCCACTGCCTGGACCCTCAGTTACCCCACGCTCCCCCCAGTCCCTCCGTGGTCCCCTTAGCCCCTTGGGGTACTAGCAGGCATCTCCATCTTTCGGAGGAAGAGTGAAGTATGTCTGTCCTCCCCCGCAGCATCCCTTCTTCCCTCACTTTCTTCTCACTTCATCCTCATTTCTCTGGGCTGGCTCTCTGACACAGGGCAGTGGGCTGGTTTTGAGGTGGAATCGGTTTTGTGTGGAGGAAAGGCATTTTGAAAGAGGGCAGTTCCTCAGACTGGCGTTGTGTGGAGAAGATGTTGTATGGCAGTGAGACCTGGGCGTTCCTGCTCCAGACACCACGTTGGGTCAGGCATGTGTACAGCTGGGTACCTAACAAGGCCAGTTTCCCTGAAAGAAGCCTCTCAGTGAGGGTGGCTGGAGCATCTTCCCAGTCTGCACTGGTACTCAACTATTCCCAGCAGCTGGGTTAACCTGGTGCTGTTTGTGGTGCAGGTGTGTGATCCTGGCTGTGCTGTCCTCTCCCCTTGGCATAGCCCAAGTCTGGCTCCATTGTGTCCAGGTCTTTGCTCTCGAATCTTCCAGTGGAAATGGTCCAGATCTCCTGGTGCTACTCCTCCCTCCCTGCCTTCACCGCTCAGGCTCCGTACTCTGCCTTCAAGTCTCAGGCAGGTGTTCAAATAAATAATGCAGCTAAAAATACCTTTTGGCGGCAGCTGGGAGTTGTTGCGAGCGGCACTGCCGGAGTGGTGGGAATAGAGCATCCCGGCTCCGCGGGCAGGTGCGCCTCCACACTCTGGAAAAGCAAGAGCAGGCGCTGCAGGGTGAGGGTCTGCCTGCCTCCTGGGGCTGCTGTGGCCCTGCCAATGAGCCAAGGCATTGAGCCTGGCCTCCCCGGCTTTGATGCAAGCGTTGCTCTTGCCAGGATTGGCTTTTGGTGGAAGGATGCTACCGAGGGGACCCGCCAGCTGTATCCTGGCTCGTGGAGGAGTGCCACGCTGTCCCCATGCTCTGACCGCATCAGCAGGCATCAGGAAATTATCTGCTCTGTGGTAGCATCTCCAAATCTTTCCCCTTCGGGCAGCGCTTTGCAGGCTGGATCGTGCAACCACCTCTGGGGAAGGATGCCGAACCCTTCCCGGCCACCCCAGTGCTGTAAGAGCACACGGCACCTCCAGCTCTTGGTCTGGTTGCTGGAACTGGGCATGGTAGTCTTCCCCCAAAAACCTTCTGCTGCCTGCCCTTTCCTGGGAAGTTGTCCCAGTTGAAGGCAGCTCTTAGTGTGTTCTGCCCCCTCCCTTCACCTTTCTGTGCCTGGACCTGACAGCCCAGATCCCGATGGGTACAGAGGGCTCCATCTCCACTAAGCACTCATCTCCTGGCTCTGCTTGGAGACCTTGTGAGAACTCCCCTGGCAGCAAATCGTCACACAACAGATTTAATTATTGCAGCAGGAACGTTGCTGGGGGCAGAGCATCCTTCTGGTGGCCACAAACAAAACTGACCTTGGTTGTCTCTCACCCAACTGATAGAAACCCTTTGCTATGGGTCAGAGCTGCTGCCGATCCGATGTGCAGAAGAGGAGGCCTTTTAGGCTGCTCTTCTCCTGTGCCCATGCATTTTGGAGAGATGTGGCCACCTTCTGCACAAGTTGTGGGTCTTTCAGTGTGTTGTCCTTGTGCACCTCAGCTTGGAGAGAAAAGTGGCTTGTTAATGAGCTCTAAAGCAGACATGTTGAAGAGCAAGGAGAGCAGCCAGGGAGCCAGGATGCTCCTGAGGTTCACGGTGCTCTGCATGGACTGAGACAAGGTCCTGCTCGTAGAGCTGGCCAAAACTGTGACAGCCCTTCAGTACTGGCAGCCCTCCTTCACCTTCCCTGTCTAGGAGCCAAGGTGTGCTGGCCAAGGCTCACCCCTGGTCTGAGTGATGCTTGAGTCCTGCAGTTTTGGCCACAACTCCCTTGGAGGTCTAAAGAGGTGAAGCCAAATGGTGTGCTAGAAGACCTTCCCAGCTTTGAGGGAGATGCTATCTAGGAATTGCTGGCTGCTTTTCCATGCTTTTTTGGGTGTATTTGATCTGTTTTGACAGCAGAAGTGCAAGCACAGTGCAACATCAGGTAAAGGCTGGACAGCTTTTGCAGTGGAAACGTGGTCTGGCCTGGGTGTGGTGACCCACCTATAGTGTGGTGGTCTGGCTGTGGTGCGGTGGTTGGGCTATGGTAGCGTGGTCTGGCTGTGATATAGTGGTCCGGCTGTGGTATAGTGGTCCGGCTGTGGTGTAGTGGTCTGACTATGGTGTAGTGGTCTGGCTGTGATATAGTGGTCTGGCTGTGGTATAGTGGTCCGGCTGTGGTATAGTGGTCCGGCTGTGGTGTGGTGCTCAAGCTGTGGTGTGGCGGTCCGGCTGTGGTGTGATGGTCCCCCTCTCATGTGATGGTCAATCTGTGGTGTGGTGGTCCGGCACTTGCCCCCACAAGCGCATCTGTGGTGACTTATCCGAGTCCCCGGGGCTGGGGGGTTGCTGCGGCTCAGCAGCCCCGCTGCTGGCCCGTGAAATGCAATCAGAGCTCCGCGGCTGCCACGAGCCAGGGCGAGCTGACTCTTCCCATCTCATCCCGCAGAGAACAAACAGAGCTCAAGGTAAAGCGCTGAAATTTCACCGTGACCTTTTCTTAAAGCATTATAATCAAGTTGAACGTTTCCAGTTGTCCCACTAATGTTTGCCCCATGGGAGAAGGCGTCCTGCTTTGAGGGAGGATGTTTGTGGCGCCGAGCGCGCCCGCCCCGGGAGCTCGCGGTGCTGGATGCCAAACGCCTGCCGGGGAGCAGGGAGGCGGGGGGCAGCGGGCCGGGGCTGCTCCTGCCTCCCGCTGTAGTGCAGCCAGGGGAATGAATCTGCTGAACGCTCGGCATCTGCTCGAGCCTTTGCTCAGGGCCCTTCGACACATGGGTTGTAAAACACACACCGCCTGGCGTGTCGCGGGCCACCCGTGAGGCCTCCCCAGTGCAATTGCAAGCACTGCTCTTGGCTTGGACTGGGGGATTTGCAGCTCCTGCCTAGGGGCGCGTTGAGGGTGGCTTGAGGGAACCTGGGACTGGAGCTGGGGGGACTTGATCCAAGGATGTTCGTGCAGGGACGTGGGGACAGAGAGTGCCTTCAAAAGTCCAGCCTGGACACGACAGAAACCTTTCAGGGGAGGAAGGCTGAGCTGTGTTTATGCTGCTGCGTCTGCTAGACTCGTCTCATGAGGTCGTGGCCTCTTTATGCTGGTGTCTTGTCATGGTGGATCTGGGGACAGTGCTCAGCATTCTGCAGGCAGGAGCATCTCACCCGATGAACAGGCAACTGTCCATCTTGTCCCCTGGTCCCTGTAGCTTTCCTGGCACAGACACCAGGGTTTCTCTGTCCCTCACAGCATTGGAGAAGTTGATGCTGTCTTCCTGGGTGATGAAGGGGACAAGTCCCACTTGATGTCCTGCTATGTCTTCCAGAGCCACATAAGATGAAGCACCCAGGTGCCCCGTGGAGGCTGCCCCACACGGCTCTGTGTTTCCTGCAGGACTGGGAAGGTGGCCCAGCTTGCACTGGGGATGAAGATGTTTTTGCAGACCCTTCCCCAGCCGGGATTCTCTCATTGGGCTTGGCTCAACATACCCATGGCCTTCAGACGTGCCTGTTTGGTCCCTACCAGATTTCTGAAAGATATCTGAGGGCTGAAGGATGGAGATACTGTTGTGAGTGGGAGTGGTGGTTGTGGGAGTGGCAATACCGAGGTGGGGGCACAGGGTCTGCCTTGCCCCTCCATGCACGTGCAGGGCACACAGCGCTTCGCTGGAAGCGTGCCTTGGCCTCACCAGCCTCACTGGCTTGCAGTGACCTCCCGAAGCAGCAGGGTGCCCACAGCTGCAACCACGCGTGGGGTGAGTCCTTCTCCACTGTGTGCCTGACCGGTCCGTGCCTCCCATACCCCAGCGCCTTCCATACCCCAGCGCATGCCTTTGTCCTGCGAAGCGAAGGTCCCCTCCGGCTGTGCACGCTGGCACCGCTGACATTTAGCTCCGGCTGACTGCCCATTAGTGATGCGTTTGCGAAGAGAAGGGTGGCGGGGTTGGCCCCGGCCCTGCAACCTCTGCAGATCCTGAGCTGCCACCACGTGTGGCTCCAGGGGCATGGGTTTATTTGTTGAGATTTCTCATTGAAATGTTCCAGCAATCCCAATTCACTTTTGTTGCTTTCTTCCCCTCCCTCCACGGCAGCCAGGAAGGCGGGATGGGGGATGGCTGAGCAGGATGCTGCTTCCCAGTGAGCACCTGTTTCAGGCATGGAAAATCAAGTTTAACCACGTTACTCATATCTTGTGTGAACTGGCTGCCATGCAGCGTTGTTGGGTACCATGGTCTGAGTGATGCTTGGGGACCTCTGGAGAACCCCATCTGCCTGTGGTTGGTCCCAAATGGTGGCACAAATGCAGTGCTAGTGCTCTGCGTGCGGGTGGCTGCATGCTGAGGGGGCTGCAGGTTGGCACCTCCCTGGTGATCTTGCTTTGAACCCCTCCCATGCATGCTCAGGGTGTCTGAAGAGACTGTCCTACAGTTTTGCATCCTGAGGGTGGGTAGTGCTCACGGGCACCCTGCCCCTGGGCAGCACTGCCTGCTGCCGCTCGCAGCTGCCCCTGCCAGGAAGGCCCAGCGTGGCTTTTGGGGGCAGGAACCTGTACGTCCTGGGACTGCGCTGTGGGCAAAGCAACCACGGGAAGCTGCTGCCATGTGGACATAGAATCATAGAATGGTTTGGGTTGTCAGGGACCTTAAAGATCACCCAGTTCCAACCCTCTGCCATGGGCAGGGAAGAAAGACGAGGGCCTTCCATTCTGATTCACTGGAACAAGAAACAGGGTGTTAATGGCCCGGGTGGTGACGCTGGCTTCCTGGGCTTGGATGAGGTTATCCCAGGGGAGGGGAGATGGTTAGGAAATGCAAGCACAGGCCCACTAAGGGGCACAGGATCAAAGGCAGGGGGATCCATGCTCCGGAGAGCCCTACGACAGGCAGGCAGGTCTAATCCGTGCCTATGTGTCTGCTCGGGCTGTGCCGTAGAGCCCCGTGTTCACGTTTTGCTGATGGAGCGGCCTCCAAGTGCCCTCTCCCCACCTTCTGGCCCACCCCCACGTCCCTCCATCGGGCACCGGCTCTGGGTGCCCCCCTTCAGCTTGGTCCCCTGGGCGGGCAGAGGACCTCGCTCCCTCCTCCTGGGCAGGTCTCCCTCGCACAAAATGGCTCCTTCCCCTTGCTCCCCCTCCCAAAAACTTTGTCGCTCTGGGGTTCGCCGCAGCGCTGTCCTCGTCTCAGTTGTTCCTGGCTGTCAGAGGTTATATATATCCACTCTGCTCATGCTCATCCTCTGTAACCATTTTCTGCTACAGAATCTTCTGGCTGCTCGTTGAAGCCTTAATCCGTAATGCAGCGATCAATGGGTGTGCGCCTTTACCACTCGGATGCTCATTTTTTAATCCCCACTGCCTCCTTCAATGTCATCCCTTCCCATTTTTCTTTATAGAATTTCAGGTCTACTGTACCTGCTGATTACTTAGCGGAGACCGCTGGACATCTCCCTTAATTAATTCCATCGATTTCTCAAATCCCACAAGGTTTGGGGTCCTTAGATTTCTGAAGCAGCTAAATGGAATGTCTAAATTCCGACATTTTCCCTCTATAAATTGTTTTGCCAGGGAGACGCTGGGAGGCAGCGCTCCGGCTTTATTTATTTGGAGGTGATGTTGGCCCCGGAGCCTTCCCGGTCCTTGCTGCGGGCGCCGAAGAGGGTACCAGGAGGGACATTATCGCGCTCATCACCCGGCTGTGCCCCTCATCCCAGAGATGCTTTTGCAGACCCTCTTTGCTCTGCAGCGGCGCATCCTGGGAGCAGCATCTTCCTGGTGAGGGTGCGGGGTGGGACCAGCCTCCGGAGGGGAATAAAGCTGACTGGAAGGGACCTATTTACCAGTCGGGCCCTCACCGCGTGCGGCTGGGGAAGACTCTGTTGCTATGCACAGGGAGCTTAATTTTATTATTACTCTCTGCTATTTAATGTCTGTCTCTCAGGCAGCTGGTGATGTTTTAATGAAGCTGGAATTGCATAGTCTGTAGCGCTGGATAATCGTAAGCTGCCGAGTCAGAATCAAATTAATAATTCATGAAATTAAAGTGTATAATTAATTCGAACCGTGCAGATGAGGAGGGACTCGAGTCTTTGGCCTGAAAGGAGCACACACATGTCCGTAAAACGTGCATGCGTTCGTCCATCTGCAATGCCAGGCGCGCTCATGCTGCATCCCTGGTGGGGCTGGGCAGATCTACTGCCTCTCCTTGGCCATGTTGGCTCCCTGGGCTGTGAGACACAGAGGCTTAGTTTGGGTTTGGTTTGATTTGGGTACTTACACAGACACACACATTCTGTTTTCAGGTTCAAACTTCTGCACTCGTGTTTGGTCCAAAAATGGTGATGTTTGATGGCTGGGAAAGCCCACCTGGCAGTGTTGCTGGGTATGGCCACATCTCCCTTCCTCTGGAGAGGACAAGCGAGATGGGGAAGGGCGAAGATTTAGATTGGACATTAGGAAGAAATTCTTCACAATGAGGGTGCGGAGGCCCTGGCCCAGGTTGCCCAGGGAAGCTGTGGCTGCCCCATCCCTGGAGGTGTTCAAGGCCAGGTTGGATGGGGCTTGGAGCCCCCTGATCCAGTGGGAGGTGTCCCTGCCCATGGCAGGGGGTGGCAGTGGATGGGCTTTAAGGTCCCTTCCAACCCAAACCATTCTAGGGTTCTATAACCTCCCCACTTCACGGCATGGTTGGGTTTTCTGTGGTTGTGTTTGTTTTGTCATTTAACCTGGTGCAGAACTACTGGAAACAGAGCAACCCACAGAGTTGCTCTTCGAAGTACTTTCACAGCGAAAAGTCCTGAAGGACTATTTGAGCTTCAAGCGGAGGAGAACGTGGGCTTGGGGGAATTAACGGTCACCCCAAGGATTTCCCTTGGTGGTTTCCTGGTAATTTGTAGTACAAAGAGCAGGGACACATTCCCAGCCGCATCAGTAAAAGCTAAGGGGGCTCATGTTGGTACTCAGGCAGGTTGGAGCCACCGTGAGGGATGTAGGCTTGAAAGTTTGATATGTACTGCTTGGAAGCAGGGAGAATTACTGGACTGAGCAACACTTTGAGTGTAGTTGGACCCAACAACTATATTGCTGATGTATCTGGTGGCACACCCTGACCCAGTCCTCCTGTTCCTGTAAATTTCGGCCAGCATTGAGAGGAGCAGCAGGCAGGTGAGCAGAGGAGGTTGCACCACTTCACCCACGCTGTCCTCCTGGGGAGAGCAGTCTCATTGCATCTCAATCCTGGATGGGACAGCTGGGGGTTGTCTTGGGAGCCATTTCTTTTGAGCCTCAGAGTGCATGGGGAAGGGGCTTCCTTTGTGCATGCAGAGATGAACTCTCATACCAAGTGAGACTGAAGGAAAGCTGGATACAAGGACATGCAGAAGATGAGGTTAAATGTCAGCTTGGGTCCAAAATGACTGTCTTCCGAAGTATTGTGTTGCCCATGTGCAGAGGAGAAACAGGCCCAACTGGCCTCTCCTGCCTCCACCATTAAATCATCTGAGATCATCACCACTTCTGCAGCAGAGCCACGTCCTGCGCTCCTCTTGCCTGGCTGGAGCAGCTTTGGTTACAGCTTCCCAGTTCATGTTCCTTTTGAGCAAGGCAGAATGTTGGCATTGAGGGCCTGGGGGGATGTATTTCTTGAAGACATTTGTGAGGGTTCTTTTATTCATATGAATTTAATTCTTTTCTTTAGCCAAAAATCTGGCTGCAGCAAGATAATGTGATTTGCTGAAAATGCCAGAGCTGGGAAGGATCTCAAGCACAAAGCTGATGGAAAAGCTATTTAGAAAACCACTCATTGAAAGCAAAATTGCACAGAAGGGCCACTGTGAGTTCATTTTCGATGTGTGAATCAGGAACCCTCCACACTCTTTTAAAGTGACCTCAAAATCCCTCCCTGTGCTCGAGGGGTACATCTTGTTCTTGCACCAGGCACAACTATCTGCAGGTAGCATCCACGTTCACCAACCTGCCTGCTTGAGGAAGGTGGGATTTGGTGCAGCATCACTTCAGACTGCTTAATTTTTCCTGCTCTGTTTGGTGGCCGGTGGCTCTGAGGGCTGATGGACAGCATGGTTCTCCTTGGGAGAAGAGGAAAGCTGTGAATTCCTGTTTCTCCAACTGAGACCCAGACGGTGAAGTGCATTTCTGGAGCGGATGGGTGTTGGATGTTGGCTGGCTGGTGACTGTCACAGCTCTTGACTGGGTTTCAACGGTGGGAGGGAATCCTCCCCGCTGCAGAGTCAAAACAGAGGTGTGGAAACCACGTTTTCCGCGAGGCTCCTGTGTGTGCAGAAAATTCTAAAGATTGCTTTTATTTTGCAGTTAAAGGCAAATGTAGCTCTTTGCGGTGTTTCATAAAACGAGGTTCTTCTGATCGTTTCCAGGGCTTGCCGCAGCTGTTGACTTTGGCAATCCTGAATGGTTTTAGTTCCAGAGGAAAGACAATATTGCTGTATCAAAGGGTTTTTTTAACACTCCTGCCTGGGCTTTGGGAACCTGGGTCCTCTGCTGTGCGAGGGAAAGGCAGGACACACAGGCCATTCATGCTCATGAGTTGTATGCAATTAAGCCCTGAAGCTTTTGCGATGCCTACTGAAATCAGATGCTTGCGTTTGGATCATCACGGTTGCAGTTCTGCTCTTGAAATCCTGTTGGCATCTTCCTGCCTTGATGGAAATCCTTGTCCCAGGGTTTGAGGCACTGGCAAGTGGTGCAGTTTGAAGACCAGAAGAGTGTAACATATTTTTATGAATTATCCCTAGTATTTTTCTGACAGGTCAGAGCCAACGATGTGTCCCGGCCACGTGGGATGAGGCTACAAAACTGAGTCAGGAAAGTACGTTTTGCTCCCTGAACTCTTCCTTTTGCCATTCAAACATGACGAGCTGTAGCTGAGCCTCTCATACCCTGTTTCACCTCTATGTCTTGTGGTTTCTCCGTGGTAGGAAGAAAGGGAAGGATTTCCCCCTCCCTGTTAGCGTGGCTAAACATCAGCAAAGATCTCTGAGGTTGCACAGCACTGGGTAAATGCTGAGTGGCTTTAATAATAACCTGCCCCTTTGTGCTGATGTGCTCCCCTTTGGAGCCCAGAGCTTTTATTATTATTATTGTAGCTGTTTCGACGCGGGATGCGGGGAAGCCAAGGAGCGAAGCTGGCTGCCTCCATCCTGCTCAGTCCTCCCCTGCCTGCGGGGTGGGTGGTTTATGTATCACCCTGAGCAGGTCCTGCTTTCAGGAGGGTGCGAGGGAGCCCAGTGGCCCATCCCAACATGGGGCAGCCTGGGCTGGCAGGGAGACTCTTGGTTCTCAAGGTTCGAGTGGCTCCCACCTCCTCGCAGCTCCATGCAGCTCTTTGAGGGCGCGCTGGGGAGCTGGAGGAGGGCAAGGGGAGCAGAGGTGAGGGGTGGAGCCCTGCTGAAAGGGTTTCTGCCCAATGCAAACAAAAACACAATGCAAATGAGCCGCTTGCAACAGGTAGCCTTAATCAGATGCTGTCAGATGAATTCAGCATCTCTCGGATTGTCGCCTGCGCTAGCCTCCCGTTCGGAAGCCCTCATCTGCTCCAGATGTGGTTTAATTTACTGCGACTTGGCTAATTACTGTAATTAAGGATTAATTACTGTTAATTACTTTCACATAAACTCAACGCCAGTCAAAGAGCGGAGCCTTATGAAGCCTGCCACGGCAGCGAACACAAGCACAGCAACCTGGGTGGGCCCGCTGGCTCCTTGGGGCAATCCCGACCTGGTGCCCACTGCCCGGCCGCCCCCCGGCCCCGGCCCTTGCCCCACGGGGTCACCCCCTTCCCGGCCCTGGCGGAGCCGGCGGGCACGCGTGGCAGAGCTCCAGATGGCATTGAGCGAGCCAGGCGCCGTTATTATCGTTAATAATTAGATAGAGCGGGGATTTGCTGTGCAAACCCTGGTTAGGAAGGGGAGCCCGGCAGCGGCTTGGGCAGGCGCTGGAAAGATGCTGTGGATTAACCACCTTTCCCATCCCCAGCCCTTTCCAATGCTCCCACCCGCTGCATCTTCTGCCACCCTGTCCCCAGGCGGGGACCTTGCTGAAGACTCAATATGCGAGAGACACAAGACTGTGCTGCTTCCCCCACGTCATGCCTGAAGAAAGGTGCTTTAGCAAACAAGGGGTAAATATCAACCCTGTAGCTAAGGGAATGGGAGCTGAGAAAACCTGCAGTGGGTGCAGGAGCGCCAAAATGATGCATGGACAGCGCAACGTGCAGTATTCCTGTGGGGAACAGGGTCTGCTGGTGGCAGAGGCCTGCCCTGCATCCTGGGCTCCCTTAGGCTTGTTAGGCTTGATATCTATCAAGCTTATTAGTTACAAAAGTCCTGGGGTGTTTTCCAACCCAGCAGAGGGGGGAAGACCCTGGTGTGGAGGGGACACTGTGCAGTGGTGGCGGTAGAGCCAGGAGCAGACCATGCCCCATCCTCAGCCGTTGCCCGCGGCCCCGGCTTGGTCTCGTGGCCGCATGTGTAATATGAAGGCAGAATCGGGAGAGAAAAATCGGCATGATTAGATGGGTATTGTTCTATTAGATCTCTGCCTGCTTGCTCTTGTGTCTCAGCATTTGAAGATGAAACATATTCATTTAGCTCCCAGGATGAATGGTTTTAATAAGGGGAGCAAGATGAGGTGGGGTAGTCCTGATGGCTTCAGAGACCCATCAACTCTCCCCCTAAGGCCATTTCAGTGATGACATGGGCCACACGGCCATTAAAGCCGCAATCAGGACAAGTTTTCCATGTCCGTGTGAATCCTTCAGCTGGGAAGAGCGTGTTTTGGAGCCCAGGAGGAGATGTGTAGCAGCAGTAAATCCGATTGAGCCTGCGGGGAGGGCAGGCAGGGGGTGCAGCGGGGGCTCCCGGGATGCGATTCCTCAGGGGAGGCAAGGGGAGGAGAGACACAGCCTGGCCTGGCCACACGGGGGGCTTTGGGGAGCCAGTTGCCAGCCAGTCGTTGCTGCATTGCCACCTCCTCTGTGTCCCAGCACCCGGCTGATGCCACTCTGTGCTGGCGCTGGGACCTCGCAGCACTCGTTAGTTCTTTCATTGCAGTCTGCCGCCTCTTCCTGCCATCCCACCGGCCGCTTCGACGCCATCTGCCTCCAGGCTGGCCAGGCCCTGCTGAAGCCCCAAATCATGAGAATTCCCATTATTAGAAGCATCTCCGGGGGCAGGGGAAGGGACACCGCGCCGCTGCTGGTGTCCGCGTGCCCCAGCCTTGCCGATTTGGAGCCGGGGATGCGCGGGGGCACACGCTCCGGCGAGCGAGACGGGAAGCCAGCCGGCGCGCGGCTGTCAGCTCCGCTCAGCCCGGCTGTCAGGCGCGGGGATGCGGAGGGCCTCATTGCTTTAATTGACACCTTCCCCTCACATCCCACGCTTGGCCTTCCCAGCCTCATCCTTCCTTTCTTCTTCTTCTCCTGGGATGCCGTCCAGCGCTCCTTCTTGTCCCTGCACCCATGGAGCTGAGGCTGGAGAAGTGGGAACACAGAGGGCTGGACCCGTCTGGGTGCGGGAGTGCGGTTGGCATCCCTCTGGTGACAGTTCTGTGTGTGCTGATCTTCCTGAACATCAGGGCATCCCGTGTGGGTTTCCTTGCCCCTGTCCTTTTCCAAGACTCTGCAGAAAGGTCTTGTGGCAGCACGCCTGGGTAATTGGCCATGGAAAGGCCACAGCCAGAAGACCCATAGGATTTCTGGTCATGCCTTGTCATTTTGGAGGCATCTCTCAGTGCTTGTCTGTGGTTGCTCTGCAGAACAGGTACTGGCCATGCTGCAAGGCCCTGTAAAGTCCAAAGGGGAGGGCAAAAGGTGGAGGCTGGAGCTGCTGCCAGGATGGCTTTATCTTCCCTGGTCACTTCTGATACAAATGGTGCCCAGCACATCCTGCTGAAAGCCAGGGGAGTCTGCTGCTTTTGGGCCAGGGGTGGGCAGATGTGGCCATGGGGTGCCGGTGGTTTGAGGCTGGTGCCTCTTTCCTGGAGGGGACACCAGAGGTGTCTTCTCTTTCACCCAAATGAATGGGAAGCAGCAGAGCTTGGGTTTCTTGTCCATCAGGAGCTGTAGATGCAGGCTGTGACTTAGGGCCAAGGTTGTTCTTTAGGGTGAAGGATCTGTTTGGAAAAGCCCATCTCAGGACCTCCAGGTACATTCAGCTCTGGGGAAACCAAGGCACATGGTGCCCTAGGCTGGTGCTCAGACCAGCTATGATGGTGACCACCACTGCCTGGTGGGTGGTGGTGACTCCTGTCCCATCTTCACACACAGCCTGACCTTGGTTGGTCCATCCAGCACCCCACAGCTTGCCCACCCAGCCAGCAGGCAGCCTCCATAGTTGGTCCTTCGCTTGGGTAGAGGCCTCAGAAAGCTTTGCTGAGACCATGGCTGGTCCTGCAAGGACCAAATCCCTCCTTCTTGCGTCTGCCTTCTGGGAGTGTGCCATGCAAATAAAATCTAGCTGCCCGTCTTCCCCTGCCTTTCCTTGCCCAGGCGCCCATGTACCAAGTTTGGTTGACAGTGGCTGAACATGAGCCAGCAGTGGCCCAAGTGGCCAGGAAGAACCAGGGAGGTGATTGTGCCCCTGTGCTCAGCACTGGTGAGGCCACACCTCGAGTGCTGGGGTCAGTTCTGGCCCCTCACTCCAAGAAGGACATTGAGGGGCTGGAGTGCGTCCAGAGAAGGGAACGGAGCTGGGGAGGGGCTGGAGAACAAGTCCTGTGAGGAGAGACTGAAGAAACTGGGGTTGTTTACCCTGGAGAAGAGGAGGCTGAGGGGAGACCTCATCCCTGTCTGCAACTGCCTGAAAGGAAGCTGTGACGGGGTGGGAGAGCAAAGACGGGGTGGCTGTTCTCCCAAGTCACAAGCAATAGGAGCAGAAATGGCCTCAAGTTGTATCTATGCAGGTCAGACTGGACATCAGGAAAAATTTCTTCACTGAAAGGGTTCTCTGGCAGAGGCTGCCCAGGGAGGTGGTGGAGTCCCCATCCCTGGGGGTGTTTAAAAGACAGAGGTGCTCAGGGACAGGGTTCAGTAGTGGGCAGGTATGGTTGGAATCGATGATCTCAGAGGTCTTTTCCAACCAAGTGATTCTATGATTCTGAGTCACCCCAACGTTTGACCCAGGCAGCCAGCACAAGTGATGGAGAGAGGTCTCCCACAGCCTGTGCTCTCTATTTATTTTCAAGTTGGGAGCCCTTTGATGTCTGCTGTTGCAGCTCGGGTTCTGCCAGGAGGCTCAGAGCAGCCCGTGTAATTAGCCCAGAAAAATGCTGCTTTCATGTGGGTCGGGGGAGCCAAGAGGAGATTTCTGAGGGCTTTGTTCTGCTGCGGAGAAATGTTGTTTGGGGTTTAGTGGGTTTCGACAGACCCTTCCCTTTTTCTCCTACTGTAGAATGGAGCCGCGGGGCTTTGGCCAAGGAGGTACTCCGGCTGCTCCGGGCTGGCGTTCCGGGTGTGTGCAGAGAGGAGTCTTGTGCTTGAGCAAGGAATCAGCCAGAGCCACGCTCCAGCTGGCCCAGGGGCAGAGTGAAACAACCCAGATCCTGCAGGGTTGCTTCCCACGGCTTCCTTTATTTCCTTATTTGCCCTAAAAAGCATCCAAGGCAGGTGCTGTGCCCTCCCAAGCCCCTTGATCCCTGCCTGCACAAGCACACACCAAGGGTTGTGGAGCAGACCGGTGCCATCTCTCGCCAGCAGTGAGTCCGTGTCCTCAGTTGGCTCTTGAGCCACTGATGGCTGTGGTCAAAGCTGGCCGGTCCGTATTTGCTGTCCTGACAGGGCAGTGAGAGCTGCCACGGTGATGCTGTGATGCTGGGCATCCTTTCTTGCACCACGGCTTTGCCAAAGCGCGGGGCTCTTTTGGTTGCTGTGGCACAACAGGATGCAGCTTCAGCCTTGCCTTTTACCTGCCCTTCCCTCTGCCCATAAACCAGCAGTGGCCGGTTGGCAGGCCTTGCGGGGGGGCTTTTGCAGAAGCAGCAGTACAAGGTGCTGAGGTCTGTGTCTGCACGGTGGTTACTCCACTCCATCCCTGCCTCTGTGGTGGTTTGCCCATCCCTGCCTCCATGGCCATTATCCTCTGCTCCACTTGTCTCGCTGGCACCCGCTTGCAGGTTGCTGCCTCTGCTCAGGGCACTTCCCGGAACTCCGAGGCTTTCCAGTGGAGCAGTTTTCATTCCCAGTTGTTATTAGCGCAGCCTGACTGTCTTTTCTCCCGTGTCTTTCCCCCCGTCTTCTGGGCACGTGGGACATTAAAAAACAGGACTTTTGCTTTTCTCCAGCGTTTTGGCGCGAGTGCAGCAATGCCACGTCACTGCACCACCCTGTCCACCAAGCCTGTTGGCTTCATGCACCATCCTGGATGGTCCTGGGTCAGCAAAAGAAACATCTTCTTGCAGCTCCTGCTGCCCTGGTGGTGCTTTCACTCCTTTCCTGGCTTTTTTGGAGAAGCAGATGCAAAGCTTTTCATATGTTTTGAGACCCATCAAGGCCCTCCCAGCTGCAGTGGGACCAGCACAGAGGGGCCAGAGATGCTCCAGCAGGAGAGGCAGAGATGCCCTCCTGCCCTAGGAGGTGGATGCACTGGCAGACTGGTTTTCAGGATCCTGGGGTCTTGCTTGGGAACGTATCTGTGTAGGGTGATGGTGAGGGGGTGTGGCAGGGTCTCCCCATCCTGACAGCAGCAAGAGGCACGGAGTGCTTTCAGTCCTGAGGAGCGAATGGGGTTTATTTTCCCCACCACCTTTTCTCTCCTAGCACTTGAAAACCCCCCCACAACAAACAACTCCAACCCACCCAGCAAATCCCAAGCTAACAGATATTCTAGTTCTCCCCAAACGACCCGATGTGCAGAGCTGGCTGCCATGGGGGTGGGCAGAGGTCTTACCTTCTCCCTCCTTTTATTTCTTCTGTATCTTTTGCTTGAAGGCTTTGTGCCTTCTTCCTGCCTAGAAGGGAGCCCTGGGGCTTCCCTGGGGAGCCCCCTTCTCTTCCCAGGTCTGATTGCTGCAGCTTTGGTTTGGGAGATGAATGGATGCGATGGAGCCCCCCGTGAATGGGGCGCCCGTGCATGTAGGGTGCAGGTTGTAGATGAGAGTGTGGTATTTAGACCACATCAATGAGCCTGCAGGCGAGCAGGGAGAATGGATCATTTATGGTTCCGAGCTGGCTACTGTCAAAATACGGTGTTATTTTGACGGTTGCTTTGTCTTTGCTCTCCAAGCAATATGAAGGTAGTTTCTTAGCAACAAAACTGTGTTCGCAAACAACACTAGTGAAAAACAACCCCCCAGAAGAAGAGGAGGCGGCCTCGTGAGCACCATTCCCCTGTGTCCCCTGGCCACGCTGCATTGGTAAATTAGGTGGAGAACATCTGACCGGGAAGCAGGTGCTTCCCGGTGGTGGTGCCATGGAAGCGCTGCCCACGTACCCCCTGGCACGGGAAGGTTGGGATGCATTCATTGTCCCTTTTGCAGATGGGTAAACTGAGGCAGCTGGAGGGGGCAGAGTGTCATGGGGTGACCTTTAGGTGACACGGGAGGGTTAGAGCTTCTGCTGGGTGATGCTTGCCACGTGGTGGCTGGCGCGCATCATTTCAGGCCTCTCTTAGCCAACGTCTTCTCCAGGGTCTCGTCCCTGCGCCTCACATGGATCCCAGAAGGAGCTGCCTGCAAACGATTTTGGCAGAGGTTTTCCCATGCAATTTGGAGCGTCTCCCCTTTGAAGGCGGCGCTGGGCCTGGTGTCTGTGCTGACGTTGGAGTCCATGAGAGAGAGCAGTTCCTCCAGCCAAGTATCTGCCACGCTGTGTCGGGAGAACTTTTATCATTTCTGTCACAGACATCACAACTCGCTTGTCT
The DNA here is from genome assembly GCA_033558235.1 of Neomorphus geoffroyi. Taxonomy (NCBI): domain Eukaryota; kingdom Metazoa; phylum Chordata; class Aves; order Cuculiformes; family Neomorphidae; genus Neomorphus; species Neomorphus geoffroyi. The sequence goes on from JAUMJM010000074.1 coordinate 8,965,131, forward strand.
TACCATACATCTTCCTAAATGTGACAGAATATTCAGCTGTTATTAATTGAATACTCTCTAATTTAACTGCTTAGCGGGAGAGAGAGTGACTGGTTTGTCTCAGCGCGGAGAGCTGCCATGGGGCGTGCTGGAGATTTTGGGGTGCAGAGGGGTGGTTTGGGGAGCAAAACGGGGGGGTTGGATTTGTTCGCATGCCCCTGTCCCCCACATGAGTCTGATCCTGATCCTGATCCTGCCAGGGAAGGGCTCCAGCATCTGCTGTTGCTCCCAGTCCTGAAGCAGGTGGCCAAGCCTGGGCTGGAGATGCTGAGGACGTCACTGCTTGCCCATCCCATCCCATCCCATCCCATCCCATCCCATCCCATCCCATCCCATCCCATCCCATCCCATCCCATCCCATCCCAGCACTGCCTCCTGGAGAAGGGAGGACATGGGAACATGGCCTGAAGCCAGTGATGCTCCCTGCGTGCCTGGGAGGGAAAGGTGGCTTGGACTGCTGCCTCACCACCTCCACCAGGTGCCCAGAGGTGACACCTGTGATGGGTACATCCCTTCTTCTGTGCTGAGGTGTTGGAACCAAATCTCAGCTTGTTTGGTGGGCTTCTGGCCTGAATCTTTACACTCATTGTGGCTTGACTGTCCCCTTGGTCCCCAGCTGATTCCAGTTATGGCTCCTTGACTTCCTCTTCCTCCTCCTCCTCTACATCCACCTACAGAAGCTCCAGAGATGTTCTGCACACGGACAGGTTGTTACTTACGGTTATTACATCCTTCGGAGGACACAGGAGGTCAGCCCTCCATCCCACCCACCTGTGGGACAGGATCGGGAGTACACAGGACAGTCATCTCCAGCCATCCCAGCCCTGTGCCCACTTGCACACCTATGTGCTCGTGTCTCTCTGCTGCTCTCCTAGAAAGTTCAACCCCAAAGTCAAGTTTATTGTTTCTATCTCGTTTATTTTAAGTATAGTTTTACACTTTATTATATGCTGTGACATCTTAAATGGAGCCTGTCACTCCATCTTGACTACTGCTAGGGGCTACAGCCACTTACTGTGTCAGGCTTTTCGGCAGCCCTGATTAACGATATCAAAACGAATGGATCCCAGCGCAGGCACAAGCAGGAAAATCAAGGGGTGATTTGCATATTCAGATTGCGCACAGCATCGAAAGGCTATGACTCGTGCAAGTACTGCACCGACACACCCCGTGGATGCATCCCTGCATGCGGGACATGGCCGTGTTGATGAGGTTCATGCACACTTACGAATGTTTATTCAGGTTCTTCAGCCAAAAGGACAAAGCCTTGCCCTTTTTCCCCCCTGAGTTTTGCCATCTCCCTGGACAATAGATCAATCAAGATGGCTAAATGGAATAATATTATTTTTTCTGGTGAGCCCGGTGGGATTTGTTGCAGAATTACCCATGCAAATGCTTTTTTTTTTCCCTGAAAGTAACGTTTTGTTCAGTTAATTCATGCACTGGAAAAACAAACTTTCTGTTCTTCCAGTCCAATCCCCACTTACAAGTCAGGTTTTTGTAACCCTGTCATTAAAATGCGAGGTAGCCTACAGTAATTTGAATATTTCATTCTGCCGGCTGCTAATGCACTCTGCATTACAGATGGTACTTGCTCCATCCTTCTGGACTGGGTTCAATTATAAATGAAAGTAGGGAGCTGAGATTTGTCTTTTTGTCTCTGCTTAGTTGGAATAACACAATAAAGCTTGATGGGTAGGAATTCCTCAAGCTGCCTCCTCTTTGCCTGCGACATCTCCTGTGTAGCGTTCTCCTCTCCATAGTGGATCCCGCTTGCCTTTCAAGTGGAGCCTGGAGTATTTGGGTTGGCAATGGCAGGGCGTGTCACAAGTCGTTTTTGGCTCAGCTGCGTTGTGTCCCCTTTTCCGGAGGGCTCACTTGATTCCTTCCTCGTTCTCTCTGTTTATTTCCCTGCCTCTGCATCCCTTTTCGCATCCCAGGCAGGGAGCAGTGGTGGGAGAAACCTGCTTGGGCTGGGGAAGGAGGGTGTTGCGTGGCTTTCGTGATGATGGGGACACCACTGGGATGGTGGAGACATCTTCCCCTCCTGGTTTGTCCCTTTCTAAACTGGGACAGGGAGGACAACGAGGTCGTCAGCCAGAGAGAAGCAATGGAGATGCATAGCAGCCCTTCTCCATGCCAGGGTTCTGCTGTGGGCTCTTCCCAAAGCCCCTGCAAATACCAAGGCCCCTGGAGATCCAAAGAAAACATTTACCTCTGCTTGGTGATTGCCAGAACGGGGGGGTCGCGAGCCCCGGCCCAGCTGCGTGGGGCTCTCTATTACATCCAGATGCCTTTTGCGAGCTCCTTCCCATCCCTGGCCGGGAAAAGCAATATTGCCGAGGGAGTCGGAGGAGGTGAGGGCAGGGCTTTCAATTTGGTTTTACATTTACAAGGACCAGATGGCCTCGCTGGAGATGATCTTTGATCTGGGACACAGCCGGAGTCAGGCAGAGGGGTTTTTTGTGCTCCCTTTTTAATCTCCTCTCTCTTCGTGGTGGGGCCTCTTGCAGGAGCAGGGGGGAGCTGGGTGTCTGTCTGTCTGTCTGTCTGTATGGCCAGCGTGCCGTGAGGCTTGGTGTCAGACCTCTCTGCCCAAGGGCGCTGCTGAACAGTTTGGGAACAGTGGGCTTGGTGGGAAAGCCCTGCGCGGGGTTGTCCAAGGTAGAAGTCGGAGCTGGATCCTGTTACGCCACTGCCCTGCAGCACAAATACCTGCACCAGGAACCTCTTGCATGGGATATAATTAAACACACTCAGGCACCTCCAAACAGAAATGCCACTAATTGATCCTTTTTCATTCTTTTTCCCCATTTTGTCTGGTGTCTCACACCCTCCCAGCAGTGCTGAGGTGTAGGGTCTCTCCGTCCCTCTTGCCTTGCCAGTTTGGGGTTTCTTTCTTCCCCGCACGTGTTTTGGATGGAGTGGGAGCGAAGGCAGCCGATCCTATTTCACAAGCGCTTGGACTCTTGCAGCCCTCTCCCTCCTGTCCAAACAGATCGTTTACAGTAGGGGCCTCTGTTTAAAGAAGGAATTGAACGTTCAGAGACGGTTTTGGGCCTTAAAATGCTGCTGACTGGCTGTTGCCTTTCAAAGAGTCAGGCTTTGTCTGGCACACTTGAGGACCAGGTTTGACACCAGGCTCGGCAGGTCAGCACGGTGCAGGGGACTGAGCATCGTTTATTTGCTGGAGATGACTGAATCCCGGCAAAGTTGAGTTCAAGATAGCATGTCTTACCTGGGAGAGTTGAAGGGATCATCCAGGCTTGGGAAACTTGATCTCTCTGTGGTGCTGTGAGTGGGACAAGCTGGGAAACCAAGCAAATGGAAAAGGAGTACTCAGATGGGCTTTGGTGTGATCTGTGTAGCATAGAGAAAAAGACCTTCTGTGTGAGGGAGACTTGTGAGGAGTTGGAGGAACATTTAGTCTGGAGTTAGAGGAACATTTGGTCCTGGTGAGCTTCAAAAGCACACAGGGGTGACACGCATATGAGCTTCAGGGAGGCTGGCTTTTGTCCTGTCATTAACGCTGTGAGGTGGCTCAGTGTTATCCCAGTACAGGCCACCACTGACAGCAGGTGCCTAAAGTTGTCCAGTGGCTGTTGTGTTGCATCTAAATGATGGCTACACTACAGGAGTCGGGGAGGGATTGCCGATCCCTTGGGTTCTGGTTGCTTCTTGTGCTTTGGACTTGATGTATCCTCATTGACACATAATTTACTTTCAAAGTTTTCATGGAAAGGGCTTTGAATTGCTTGGTGTCATGGCCAGGGCAGAGGTGAACTTGGGGTAGGATGGTTTCTACTGCACCTGGAATGGGAGACACTGTGTCTCAGGGAAAAGCAGTGTCCAGCTTCCACAGGGCAGAGACCCTGGGCCGTGGCTGACGTCAGGGAGGGTGATCACCAATGTAGGCACTTCTGACCCTCTCGTGCTCAGAAGTGGCCGCAGTCTCTCCTTTGCCAGGGCAGTTGGTTTCCTGCTGCAAAACCCAGCCATGAGATTTCACCCTGGATGGAGAGTCCGTACTTAATAGTTGCTTCCTACATCTCTCCTGCTTCCCTTTTGTCCACTTGCACCATAAAAAGGATATGCAGCTCCTGCAGCCACCTCCTATGAACGCTAAGAAATGAGGCTGCCTTCAGGTCAGCAGAAGAGCGACAAGGGCCGTGCTCAGCTCTTGGGTTGCATCAGAAGAAGGTCACAGCTGGAAATGGGAATGCAGTTCTGGGCAGAGACCGTGCCCATAGGCAAAAGGCAGGGAGGTCCCTTGGCAGTGGAGGGAGAGGACATGGCTCCAGGGCGCTCTGCAGTGGGAGGCTGTTATGTGTGTGTTTCCCCAGCTTTTGGTAGATGGGGGTCATGGTTCTACGCTGTCTTTGTGAGAGAAAGGGAGGGGAAATCCAGTGTATTTACTGTGATGGCTTGGCTGGGAGACCTGGAGCTTTGGAAAAGCTGAATCGCACAGGATCCCAAACCCAGCCCATGGCAAGGCCTTCGCTTGGCATCAGAGCGGCAGCGCCCTTTGGCCGTGTGAGAGGCACCAGATACCTTCAGCTTACTTAGCAAAGCCAAGGCTTGAGTGGGACATGGGCTCCAATGAGCTCCAAGCCAGCTTTCCTCGGATGGGGTCTCACGGGTCATGTTTTTGGAAGGATGGCAGAAGGGAACCTGAGATGGAGCTGCCCAGCTTTTCAACCTGTGCCTCTCCTGCCCCGGCTGCTCTGGGCAGCGAGCACCCCAGGCGCTGGGGGCCAGGGGAGATGACCTTTCCAGAGGGGAGCAGGCTGGAAAGGCAGCTTCCTTCGGGAGGGAAACCTCTCTTTGTTTCTTCTCAGGTTTCAGGGCTTGGCCTGGGGCGGTCGAAATGGGACCCTTGTCCTCAGAGGGGCTCTGGAGGCCCCGGCTCCTCATTAGCAGATTCAGCTCATTCAAAGGAGCCCTTTCTTTTCAGCCAGGAGGATTCATATGCAAAGCACCACGCGGGAGCAGGAGGCACTTCTCGGCCCAACTGGCGTGCAGGGGGGGTTGTGGCTGGACCTGTGCTGGGAGCAATCCCAGCTTTTGTTCCCTGGTTTGTTCCTGTAGGGCTCAGGGAGCCCCACATCCACCCCAGGCTCGGGGGCTGGGATGTGTCTCCAGGCGTGACTAGCGCCAGGTCCGAGCCATCCATGACTTGGGGTGGGGACCGTGCCTCGCTCTGTCCCTCAGCGAGAGTTTGCTCTCTTGGTGCTGCACAAGGGACCCTGCTCCATCACCCCAACGCCAGCAGGAGAAGGTGAGGTCCTGGCACAGCACGTGCTACCGTTGGAGGGACCGAGGCAGAGCCCTGTGTTTGACCACCAGTTCTTCTCACCACAATAACAAAATCTGATTCTTTTGCCCCGCAACGCACTCCGGGGTTGGAAAAGATCCCAAACGCTCTCTAGGATGTGTGGGAAGGGGGCATGTGTGCGGGTTTGGGTTATCCTCCTCCCCTCCGCTGCCATAATGCCAACTTACCATGCCAGGCACTGGCTTTTCTGGGTGGCAGATGCTGCTCCGCTGAGCCAGGCCAGCCCTGGGCAATTAGCTGGGTTACATCTGCTCAAATCCGGCCCAGCAGCGCTCAACCTCACCTTTATCTCCTGTGGCTGCTGCTCTGAGCGGCTGGAGCTTGGTCCCGGTCCCCATCCCTTTGGCCCATGGTAGGGGCTGGGGTGAAGTGGAGGAGGGTGAGATGGAGGCTGGGTGGCCGCAGACAATCTCTCCCTTCCAGTATGGTCGGTGCAGCAGGAGAGTTTGAGCCGTGCTGGCTTTGCCTATGCAGATAAGAGATTGATTACGCTTCACAGCTGTAAGGGAGCCGGCTGATCCTGCCCTGCTGCCGGAGATAAGCTCCAGCCTGCTTCTGCGGCACTGCCAGGTCTCAGCCTTCATGGCCAGAGCATCAGCCTGGCCTGGGGGTGTGGGGGGCGCGGGGCGCTCAGCAGGGTGGGATGGAGACCTCTGCGTGGCCAACATTTATCTTTGGAGGGAGGAGTGCCAGTAAGGCAGGGCTGACCCCTCCGCACCCAGAGTTTGACTCTGGGGTGATGATTTGTTTGTAGGGTGTTATTAAGGAGTAGTGAAGTTGATTTGCTTAATTAGGTGCAGTTGTGAGGCTTTGCTGCTCCACAGAATGTGGTAAAGATTGACTTGAAGCTGCTCTAAGTGGGAGAGGAGGAGGCAGTTTGTGCACCGGTGGGGTGGTTGCCTTGCCTTGCCTTGCCTTGCCTTGCCTTGCCTTGCCTTGCCTTGCCTTGCCTTGGCTTGTTTTTAACATTTGCAAGGATTTCCAGCCTGCTTTCTGCCTCTGAACTGCCACTGCTCAGCGATCTGCTCGTGGTGCAAGAGATTCAGTCTGCTCTGGCTTCTGAGTGCTACCTGCCCCCAGATTTCAAATGTGAAAATTCCACCTGGCAGTTTTGCTGCCGAAGCCGATGGGAGTTGAGCACCAGCCTGCAGTGAGGCATCCATGAGTAGGGCTTGTGGAGCCAGGACTGTGAAGAGAAATGTAGAAAACACTTGCATTTGATCCGCAATGCTTCGTTAGAGCACAACCGAGCAAACTGGGCATGGGGGCACGGGGTCAGAAGTCTCCATACCCGACTCACTTGCTAGCCAGGAGTCAAACTGGTCAGCAGGAGGAAGATGTGGGGAAGGACTGGAAAGATGAGCTCATCTGTGTTTATTCAGCTTCCCGGGGAGTCCCATTTCTTGGGGAATCTGCTTCCCACTAATCAACCCAACATTGTGCCTTATTTTGGTGGAAAGGACTATTTTAGATCATTTTCCATTTGGGAAGGGGATTTCTTTATCCCAAATGTCTTTGTGATAATTTTCTAGACCTTTAGAGCACTTTGCTGCCGTATCCTCAATCGCTATGGCAACGTGTTTGGCGTTTGGGATGGGGTTAAGAGAAAACTAGTGCAGACTTTTTGCCAGCGCTATGAAATAAGGGTGTCTCTTCCCCAGCTGCACATGCAAGCTGTGTCTCCTGAAGTGATGGAGAGCTGCTACTGGGAGCTGAGAAACTTTTTGGCATGTGATAAATCCCCCTCTCCCTTTTCCCACACCCCAAAATTACGCTTTGAGGGTAATTCAGACTTTTTTTTTTTTAATTTTGGGTTGGATTCAGAAAGAATTTGGACTCTTCCACTCCAGAAGGATGGGAAATCACTGTTTTTTAAAACAGTTTGGTTGTTTCAAAATTGACTCAAATTTTAATTTAAAAAAAGAGAGAGGGGGAAAATGATAACATCAAATGGGAGTATATTTCAGTTTCGATTCAGGAAACGGTTTTGGGTTTGCAAGCATCTGAGATGGGTTTGCATTGCTCATGGGTGCAAGCCTCTCTCTCTTAGATTTGTGGTTTGGTTTACAGCTTTAGACTGTGAAAATTTGTGACAGAAACAGCCCTTCTATTTCACAGTGTTCCTTCTTTTCCTGGGAAATAAATAAATAAATGCACAAAAAGCCATCTTGCCAGCTGAAATTTTCCATGCCTCATCTCACCGCAGCCTGTTTTGGAAAATCTGAGCAAAATCTGTTCATCCAGTTTTAAGTTTTGGAAAGGTTGGAGTGAGGAGGGGAACTTTCATGTCAATTGTAAGAGAAAAAAACCCAACCAACTTCTCTTAATTCTCACATCCTGGAAGAGGCTGTGTTGGAGTATTTGAAAATTCCGACTTCTGTTTATCCTGGAAATAGGTATTTGTGCTTTGATGTTGATTTTCTTAGTGTCTTTATGTAAACATGCTGAATATAACTAACCAAGGTTTAAAACTTTCCGTGATTACTTAACGTGTAAGTGCTCCACCTTGGTAGCTGAGATTTTTATAACCATTTAAGGTGGAAAACCATATGCTTTGCTGAGGAGACACCTACCTTGCTGTCTGTCATGTGGACCCTTGAACAGGCAGCGTGAAGACCCAGCCAGAGGTGCGTTAGTATCCTCCACAAAGCTCTGTGAGTTTATTTATTCCTTCTGAGCACAGGCTCTTGAAGAGGTGACTTGGTGTTTAAAGAGGTCCAAGACATTGGGTTTTCCGTTGGGGCTGGGATTTGCTGTTGCAGAAGAAAGTAGGCTGCGAATATACTTGCATGGAAAAGATACAGCAGTTCTAGGTAGGTGCATGGGGGCTGAGGGCTTTTCTGCCCAAAAGAAGTTTGGGAAGAGCAGCTCAAGCCCGTGCTGTTATGGATCAGCCAAGGAAACAAACCTCAGCTCTCCTGACGTGGTTGTGACTACACGTATGAGTACGGGGAAGATGCAGGCAGCCGCAAGCCTCTGAATGTGTAACTGTCCTCAAGTGTGAGGCAAGTGGGAATACTTTTGTACCAGGTTCAATGCTGTTGATCTTGAGCATTCAGAAATATGGACTTGGGCTCCAGTGAGTGATGAGATCGGCTTAAAATAAGGTGATTGCTTGTTGGTGTTGTTAGCCAGGGGCATTTACTGGCATCATGGCTGTCCCGCTATCTGCTGGCTGCTGTTTTACACCCAGAGGTGTAAAAGCGTGTGTTTAAAGCAAACCAGGGAGCTCCTGTGACTCCTAACTTGTGGAGCCCCCGCGAGTATTTCAGAGAGTGGTTGTATTGCAAATGGTTCGAAGAGGTCTGATACTCAGGGTGTTTCAAAGCCCAGCTGTGCACTGTGTGGGTCTGTGGAGGAGCTGCCTGGGGTTCCCAAGATGGAGCTGCCCACCCCCAGGGTCACCCACTGAACCAAGAAAGGATCTGGGCAAGACCTTGTTCATCCGATGCGTGGATGAGGCTTCCCTGCGTTAGTGGCAGATGAGTGCCTTGGTGGGGAAGGAGGCATCTCACCTGGCTTGTGGCTGTGCAAAGGCAGCGAGAGCAGCCAGCGACGCTTGGCGTTGTCATGCTGGGCATCTCAAGTTTCCCCATGGGAAAGTCACGCAGCCTGGTGGTCATGGCAGAGGAATCATCCACATCTCTTAAAACTCTGTTGATGGGTGGGTTGTTCTGCCCCCCACCCCCAGTACATCTCAGGCACAGTGGAGGCAGGAAAGAAAACCCTTCTGAAAATCACAACCTAATTACTCCCATCTGCTCCGGCACTGCTTCCCATTTCTGCCTGCCAGGATGCTTGTCTCTGATGCTAAGTAGCACATTATTTTCGATAAGTTGCAATCATTTACTTGAAAACTCCTTCTCCTTTAAAATGTCCCCCTGGAAAGGCGGTTCTGCAAGTTGGGAATGGGCAGGAACAACCATGAGAAAACCCATCCAGAAGCATTCCAGCGCGAACAGGAGCGCAAGTGCTCCTTCTGTGCCCATTAAAACCTCCTGGCAGGTTTCTTTTCCGGGTGGGTTTGTTTAGATGTCCAGCCACCAGGACCAGCCCTTGGCTGGCGGTATCAGCAAACGGAGATGTAGAGGAATTAACGGCTCATGTAGCTGGACCTTGCCAGCCTCTCACAGCAAATCTCTGCAGTGACAGTGAAGCTGGTGTAGAGTTGAGGAATGCAAAATACAGCAAAATGCCCATGCCAGCTCTGGAGGACCTCTTCTGTCATGACAGCTTGGGTTGGCTTTGTGTTCTTCACTGTGTCTTCTTCCAAGATATCCCAGTTGCAGCCCTGGAGAAGCTGTTCTCACTGCTCCACCTTGCCTTAGCTTCCTCCAGTGTCTTCTGCTTGATCTGAATTCAGCTTGGTCTTCAGCTTCCACCCCAGAAGACCTCGCCTGCAACCAAGCGGGGATGAGTGCACACGTGTGCAGCACTCCTGATGTGAGGATGAGGAACAGTGGAGAGTGGTGTTGCACTACAGCCTACATCCCCTCGTGAGTGGAATTATCCTGTGCCAGGAATCTGTCTGGGACAGGCCCTTGCGTCCCCCATCTCCTCAGCTTGAGGACACTGCAGAAGGATAAATTGCCCTTTCTAGAAGACAGGTAGAGCTTGGAGGTTTTGAGCATCCTTTTCTGCTATCTCTGCTGAGCCACAGTCTCCTGCTGAGCTGCTGCAGTCACCCCCATCGTGTTTGATTGACTTTGTGATGTTGTTCTGCCTGTGTTGCTGGCACATCTCTGATTTGGTGGGTTTGGAAGGGACAAAGAGCAGAGCTGCTTAAGCTGGAGACATTTTGGGTGGCCTTGGAGAAGTGGCTGTGATCTCAGCTCTTGCACTGAGCTGGCTTCTCAGGTCCCTTTAGGAAAATGCTCCCAGGAAAATGCAGTGAATAGGGGAGGGGATGGTGGAGTGGAGGAGCAGGAGGAGCCTGATACCCACCTTTGTGGATTTCTTAGGTGTCTTCACAGCCCCAGACCATCTCCAGTCCATTTTGGAGACACGTACCAGTGCCTTGTCTGGCACCAGCTGTTTCTCCTGCCCCGTGACCGCCAGCCTTGGCTCTGTGTGGGTGCAGGGACACCAGGCACAAGTACCGAGGTGTGGGGACACAGACACGCGTGGGGTGCTGGCTGCTGGTGTCGTGTGAGCGTGGGGCTGGCTGCTCTGCAGGAGCTCCTTGGAGCTGCCCAGGTTGGTGGGAAACGTCTTAGAGCATCTGAAACCTTTGACGACTCGATGCAGTTTCCATCCCTCATCTCTGAACTGCGGGGCAGGCGGGGAGCCGGGGAGCTATTTTCAGCTTTGTCCCCTCACTTGATTCTCCAAGGCCAGTCCTGGCACCATGCCAGCCTAGGGCTCAGAGTCCTCTGTGGACCATGGCTGTGGTGCCTTGCTCAGGAGGAGAAAGGAGCAAGTATGGGAACTGGGAGCCATTTCCCAGCTGCTGCAATGGGTCTCCATGACCCTCATGGTCTCGGTGACCGGACCGCAGGCTGGTGACACAGTGGTCCCCAGCTGCTGCCATCGATGACAGTGACCCTGCCACGGCCTCGAGCCATGGGGCAGCCACGCACCTCGGATCTCCTCCACAGTCACCCGGGGAGCTTTGGCAGTGGGGACGAGGCACGTGGCTGGGCTTTGCTGTTCCAACACTTCATCCATCCACGTTTGCATGGGCACATATTGATATTTATATATCAAAACGCATTTTGAGGAGCGAGGGACCTCTAGCGGCGTTGGTTGCGGCTCCGGGCACTGCCGAGCCAGCAGGAAAGCGGCCAAGGACAGAAAGTCTTGCATGAATTTTCCTCCCCCCCGGCTGCCAGGCTCAATCTTTCTTTTTGTTCTTATATTTTTTTCTTTTTTCCCCCTCTCTTTAATCAGGAGCAGCAAACGGCTGGTCCTGGGGATGCTGGGGCACTGGCGAGAGCACGTCCCCAGCCCCTTGGCTCCGGCTGCTGCCACACCACCAGGGACCATCCTGCTTCATTTAATTTATTGCGGGTTGGTGGGAAAGCGGCAGCTGGGGCAGAGAGGGGCCCTGTGGCCGTGGGCTCCGGGCTCTGCAGGTCGGGTGCTGCCTGTGCCACCTCACCCCAAGCCCGCAGCTGGCGGAGCGGGGATCGCATCCCTCCCAGGAGGCATTTCGAAATGTAGGAGCTGTCGGGGAGCCCAGCACCCCTGGCATCCTGGCAGGAGATGTGTGTGGCAAGATAAAAAAGGAACTTTTAAATAATCATTTTGTCTTCTCCTCGGCTGAGCGCAGCCTTCTAGGGATAAATAGGCAGCATCAGTTCTGCTTAGACACATTGCCCTTTTCCATTTCTTTACTCCCTCGCGTTATTCCGAGCAGTCAGCCAAGCCCAGGCCACCCCCGCGCGGTCCCGGCGGGTTCGGGTCCTGCTGGGGCGACAGACACCCCACGGCTGCTCGGGGTGCTGGGCCGTGCGTGGTGCAGGGGAATAAAGCTCAGGGTTACCCAGCACTTTTCCTTGGGAAGCAGCTCTCTAAACATAAACTAATTAATCACTCGTGCCTACCTGTCAGGTCAATGATTCCAGAGATTTTTAATCTAAAAATATTTCCCTTTGAAATCCAGATGCGCCTGATTTGGCAACTCCGCTTTTGATTTGTTTATTTGGGGTCTTTTAATTATTTTTTTTTTACCTGTGTCCCATCTGTGTTTGGGCTTTTGATGTGCTTTAATTTAGTGATTTTTTTTTTTTTCCCCTGTAAGAATAGGAATGTATTATCATTTTTTTCTTAGCCAGTTTCTTAGAATCAGAGAATGGTTTGGGCTGGAAGGGATCTCAGAACCCATCCAGTTCCACCCCCCTGCCACGGGCAGGGACACCTCCCGCTGGGCGCTCAAGGGCCCATCCAACCTGGCCTGGAACACCTCCAGGGATGGAGCAGCCACAGCTTCCCTGGGCCAGGGCCTCCCCTCCCTCGCTGAGCAGCATTTCTCCCTAATGTCCAATCTAAATCTCCCTCCTTCCACTTTAAAGCCGTTCCCCCTCATCCTGTCACTCCAGGCCCTTGGAGAAAGCCCCTCCCCAGCTTTCCTGGAGCCCCTTCAGGTACTGGAAGGCCATTATGAGGCCCCCCCAGTTTCTCCCCCATAGTCTTTCTCCCCCCCGTAGTTCTTTTCTCTTTTTCAGGATTTTGGCTGCTCTTGTTTCAGCCGCAGACCCCAAACCATTGTCTCACTGAAGCCTGTCCTCTCCTGTGGCTCCGTTCACGGGCACGGCTCGTGCCTGGGTGCTGCCGGTGCCCTGGGAATGCTCTCGCGGTGGAGGGAGATGCCAGGCCTGTCTCCTCAGGGCTTGGCAACAGGCACCCACCTCTGAATGTGGCACCATCCTTCCATATAGAAACGATCCTCTCTAGTGTGGAATTATTTATTATTAGCTCATCTTATCGGCAAGCTCACTGTTGTTGGACGTCTTTCTCTCTTTTCTTTCCCCCTGACCTTCGCGCCTGTGTTGGCAGTGAATGTTTTAATCACAAAAATGCTGAAAATACAGTTTCAGTGGACTTTAAGGCTTTAAAAAAAAGCTCTTTTTAGTGTTAGCCAGACCTCTCCACAGGGTCTTTTACTTCAGTTTCATATTGGTAATAGGTATATCCTTCTCTAGCTTATTTCAGAGCAAGGAGAAGCATCATGGGTTTTCAGCTGCTCTGGTTTTACTTCTTATCGCTAACTGATTTTAGACTTTCTTTGGTTTTTTTTAAGATCCTGGGAAAGTCATCTGCTTTTCCTTTTGTTGGGGATTCGGGGAGGTCAAATTCATCTTGGGGGTAAGCGGGCACGGCTGTATTAAAATCCATGCGACATTACCCGGCACTGGAGGTGCACTGTTGTGTGCTCGGAGAGGGGATGTGTGTTCACCAAGTGCTTTGAGCTCCTGTGCCAGACAAGGTAGGGAAATACAATTTGTTCCTCTTAGGAAATCCCATTTTTGTTCACTAATCAAGGATTTATTTTCTTTATACATCATGTGTGCATGGGGAACTGTAGAGTTACACTGCTGGGTTCAAGCCCAGACCACGGGGGAGCACACGGGGGGCTCGTCGGGCACCTCCATCCTTCCCACTTGGGATGTACCCCTTTGCCAAGCCAGCCCAGAGGGGTCAGGAGGCTTCCGTGTATTTTTTCCAGGAAAGCCCTTGCAGGAAAAGGACTTTTACTCGAAGCAGTAATTGAGGCAGAGTGTACAAAGAGGGGAGGAAAATTCTCTGCTTGGCAAGTGGCTCCAGGAGGATTGATTTATTTCGCCCTTAGACTTCACTGAAATGACTGGATTCTAAAAAAAAAGAGGCGTTCCCCAAAGAATAAAATTTATTTCATACATTTTTTTGCTTGTTTTTCCTCTGCCTGGCTAAAAGCACAGCCTTGTGAGCCCTCTGAGTCTGTATTTAAAGACAGGGAAACTGAGGCACAGTCAGCCCTGGGCTCTGCACTTCTTCCACTGCCGAGTGGGGCTGGTGCAGGTGGTGCAGGATCAGATGTAAATGATGTATTGGGTGCCAGGAGAAAGAACCCCTGGGAGAGCTGAGGTCTGGGCCAGAGCCTCCCGACTTCCCATCTTGCGCTTCAATCGGGATATGCTCCTTATTGCTTCTGGCAGCAAGAATGGGTAAATATATGTTGGGTTTTTGGTTGATGCTGGCAGTTGTGCTGCATTTGAACACAAAGCAGGGGTTTCTGGGTTAGCTCTGTGGTGAGCTCTGCCGGTTCTGCCCTGCTGCTTCCCTGCAGGAAAGGGCAGCAGGGAGCTGGAGTGCCCCATCGCGCTGGGGGACCCAGGAGCTGCGCTTGTGTTCTCAACACAGGGATGCAGCCTGCCTGTTGGGCTGCCCGTGGGGAGGGAAGGAGGGCACCATTGGTGGGGACTGAACCCTGCCAGTCAGCTTGGGGTGAGCATCCTCTCCATTGAGTTAAACCCCGGGCGCGACTCAGGCTTCCCTCTCCGCTTTGTGTCTCCTGCAGTGCTGAGCATCCGGGGAGCGCAGGAAGAGGAGCCCACGGACCCCCAGCTGATGCGGTTGGACAACATGCTCCTGGCCGAGGGGGTGGCAGGACCTGAAAAAGGAGGTGGCTCAGCCGCCGCCGCCGCTGCTGCTGCTGCATCCGGAGGAGCCGGCTCAGACAATTCGGTGGAGCACTCTGACTACAGAGCCAAACTGTCCCAGATCCGGCAGATCTACCACACGGAGCTGGAGAAGTATGAGCAGGTAACAGGCTCCTTCGCGGCGCCGGGCAGGGTTGCCAGGGAGTGGTGGTCCTGGCATGGTGGGAGCAGGACCCAGATCTGGATCAGCTGGGAAGAGCTGGTGGCTGGTGCCGGCTGCTCCAGTCTGGCTGTGCACAGCCTGGATCACTGCTGACATCTATTGTTAGGAGTGCACGGACAGATGCAAACTGCTCCTTGGTGCTGGAGTGAAAACGTGCTGGTTTAGGGTTGGGAGGCTTGTGCTAGGATGTGGCAGGAGACCAGACCCAGCCTGGGTCGCCCCTTTGATGTTCGCTTTTCACTCCTCCCCAAACATCTTGCCAAAAATTGGCCCTGTGGCGGGGGAGTCCTCTTTGAGGTGCTGACCTCAGCGCAGGCAGTTTGCCAAGCAAGGCTGGAATCAAAATCTTCCTGGAATATTTTTTTTTTTTTGCTTGAAAAGTTCTTTTTTCTAGTGTTTTTTTTCTTGTGGAAAATGATGCTTACCAAAAAAAAAAAACAAAACAAAACAAAAAACTATTTGGGTTTGGGTTATGAATGCAGCTATTGGTAACTCTGACAATCGCATGAAAAGCTTTGCAGGCCAGCTCTCGAAACTGGTTTCTTTCAAATGGTTCCAGATGTTTTGCAGCCCTCTCTTCGCCGCTGGGCAGCTTGCCCTGCTGATGAATGTGGTTTCCACCCTGAGGCTGCGGTTTGTGGAGTGCGAGCCAGAAAGAATCCCTCCTTTTTGGATGCAGGATGGGCTCCGCGGCCAGGGGCCAGGCAGGGTTTCAGGTCTCTGATTCAAAGCTGTCTCTGCTGATGCGATGGAGCTGTGAGCCAGCCCAGCCCCCCTTTTACCCAGCTGACTGGGTGTGTGGTGGGGCTGGGGGTTGTCTTGTCCCTTTGAGTGCCATGTTGGCCAAACTGAGGCTGCTGGTCAGCATCTTCAGCCCTACACCCAGGGCTGGTGTGGAGGAGCACCTGGATAGGAGCTGGAGTCATGGTGGCCAGACAGGGTAGTGGGAGAAGTTGAGTGTGGTCACACCATGAGAGGAATCTTGGCAGAGTGTTGGAGGAGGAGGGGGTGGCAGGGCCCAGGGAGCAGGTTAGAAGGATGACCTTTGGTGGCTGTCCTCAGCCCTTTCTGTCACTCCCTTGAGACGTGGAGATGGGGTGGTGCAACCTGAGGGAATCTCAGACCTCTAGTGTGGGTAGAAATGGAAAGCACGTCAGGGCTCATCCTTGAGCGCCCAGGCTGAAGAGGCAGAGAGAGACCCCAGGCCCAAGGAGACACCCACAAAGGGCAGAGCCAGCAAGGACCTTTCTCCAAGGGCAGAGCCAGAGACAGGCTTCAGGGAAGGACTTTCCGCTTCTTCCTCCTCTCGGGTGCCAATTTTGTTTGTTTGCTTTTCTGATTTTGTTTCTGCATCATTTTTGCCCCCCAGAGGGGCAGTCAGGTGTGAGAAGCCTTTCGTTGGGGTGAGATGGGCCACATCTTTCCTTCTTACGGGGCTGGTTTTGCCCCCAGATTGCTTTGCAAATACCTGTGCTGCTCCACATCTCCAGTGTCATCACCTGTAGACCTGCAAAGCCAGAGGTCAGGGCTTCTCATTCGCCATCCTTTTCCCTCCAGTCCCATTGTTGGTGGCTGGGGAGCTCAGTGCCCGGCTTCTCGCGGTGTCTGGCTGCTGCTGTGACAGCGCAGCACTCACCAGCAATTTTGCCTTTAATGCTCTTTATTTCACGCCACGAGGAGACGAGCTGAAATTGCTCAAGTGTCTGGGAGCACAGAGGCGCCCGGCTGAGAGCTCTCGTAGCCGCCGCTCACCCTGGGAGATGGGAGCTGTCAGCTGGAGCTGGTGATGGGCAATTGGAGGGGCTGTGCTGGCCTCGGCAACATCTCCCTGTTGGATCTGAGCCGTGAGTGTGAGTTCATCTTGTAAGGGCAGGGTGGGAGATAGTGAGTCAAGCTCATGTTGCCAGTCCACAAAATCAACATTTGTTTCTCCTGCCAGCGCCTTTCTTCCCACCGTGGGGCGCAGCTGGGGACGCTGTCCACAGAGCAGCTGCCCATGACCCAGGAGCACCAAAGGCTTCTTGAGCATCACAGTGCTGCTCTCAACCTGGTTTTCAGGGCTTGGTTCTGGAAGTCAGAGTATTGTGTCGTGCCCACAAGGTGCTCATGGGGATGAAGGAGAGGGCAATGAAGTGCCTTTGATCACGCCTCAAAATCCCCCCCCTACATCTCCCCGACTCCTCTCGCTGCCCTGTCCTCACAGCGTGGCACGAGGACAGCAGGAGCAGCCAGACGGTGCTGTGCCAGCAGCAAACTAATTGGGATTATTACCTGCTTGCCCTCACTTGTCAGGGCTCCTGCCTCACTCGGGCTTTAATTAGTATCGTTATTTACTTCTTATCTGATGTGCTAAGAGCGCAGAGCAGGGCCTGGGAAGCACAAGGGACTCTGCAGGACATGTGGTGCTGGCATCCAGCTGGGGCAGCAGGAGGGGAGGGGCAGTGGCTCAAAAGGTTTGTGGTCCATCGACAGCTCTTCCAGTCCCACCCAGAAAACCTGTGATTGAGGCTTCTTCCTGCTTTACATAAGTCCTAAAGCTTTACCTGCTCCAACTTCTGCCTTTCTCAACGTGTTTGTCTCTCGTGCCCTCTGCTTGGCAGATGAGAGAAATTTCTCTCTCCCCTGAGAGCCAGCACACTCTTGCTGTGGGTCTGCTCTAAAAAGTCCCGGCCATTGAGGCCTCCACTTGGGTCTCCTTCCTCAGCAGCATTGCCTCCGTCTGTCCTTGACGTCGTCGAATGACCTTCCGATCCTGGGGTTTCTTTTGCTTTTCTTGCCGTCCCAGGCATGCAACGAATTCACCACCCACGTGATGAACCTGCTGCGTGAGCAGAGCCGGACCCGACCTATCTCGCCGAAGGAGATAGAACGGATGGTGAGCATCATCCACCGCAAGTTCAGCTCCATCCAGATGCAGTTGAAGCAAAGCACGTGTGAAGCCGTCATGATCTTGCGCTCCCGATTTCTGGATGCACGGTGAGTCCACAGTCCCCTAACCTTTCTGTGCAGTATTGTTTGGGCCTGGGAGAGGTGTTCTGAGGTTCTGGAGTGAATCCAGGTCCATCTGAAGAGCAGTGGCTCTTCATGTGAGCTGCAGGGGCTGTGTACCTTCCTTCCCTTTAGTTGTCTGGGGCAGGGCAAGGTAGGGGACAGCAATTCAAGGCCTCCAGCCTCTTTTCTCTGGGCAGCTCCCAGCACTATCTTGAGAACTGGCACATGCTGGGTTTGCTCTGGCTTAAGGAAATTCTGTGGCATATTTCAGCAAAGCTCAGTGCTGAAAATGTGCTTTTCAACTGGGAAGGAAAGCTAATCCTCCAGCCTGTCTTTTCCCTACTAGGTTCCTATTCTTTTCCTTATGTTTCCATTGTCCCAGATTTTCACTTTGCTGTGGAATTATTTCACTCCCCAGCTTGATACAGATACTGCCCAGCTCTAAATGATCAAACTGCAAGGTGATTTCCGTTGTTGGTTTCTCAGCACAGAGCTTTGCAGAGCAGCAGTGATGGCCTTGGCCAGGGCAGCCAGGTGTTGGGACTCACCATCCCAGATTGAGGAGCTGGGTGCCAGTTTTAAGGTGTGATTTTAAGACTCATTTGTGAGCTAGGGGGGTGCAGTGGTAATTGGAGAAAGAGACTTGCCTTGCTGTGGAAGATGCTGAGAGAGAAGCCACCAGCAGCGTGCAGATGAGAAGCTTCCTGGCTACGACTCTATTGCATTCCGTGTTCCCAAAAGCTGGGGAAGAAGGCAGGAAAGTGGGATAAGTCAGAGTATCTAAAATTACCTTCCAGTTTCTGGATCCCTGGTACTGATTCCCTTTCCTTTTCCTTCTGTTTTCCCCTCTTTCTTTGTGCTAAGGCGGAAGAGACGAAACTTCAACAAGCAGGCTACGGAAATCCTGAATGAGTATTTCTATTCCCATCTCAGCAACCCTTACCCCAGTGAGGAAGCCAAAGAAGAGCTAGCCAAGAAATGTGGCATCACAGTCTCACAGGTGAGAGAGCCCAGAAAGACAGCAAAGCTGCTAACGGGAAACCTTAGCATGGTGAAGGGCACCCCAGGACCTCAGTGAAATCAGTCCTGTCCCAATGTCGAGCATTTAATTACTAAAGTGTAGCGCAAGTTAGCGTAAGTGAATGAGAGCAAAGAACAGATTTGCACATTGAAGCCATGGATAGAAAAGGAGAGTTTGAGAGAGGATTTAAAAGAGATGAAGACTTCATGGAGCGATGGCTCTGTGTGCAGCCGTGGTGTTAACAGCACAGAACTGATGTGGCATGACCCACAGAGGCAAAGTCTTCTCCTCAAGGAGTTAGTGCTGAGCTGCCTTGCAAGAGCTTGTTTGAGCTGGAAGTCCATTCTTCAAGGCAATCAGAAGAGCTGGGCAGATTTCACTCGATAAGGTAGAATGGACAAGGTCCTGGTGGGAAGGGTTTGGTTCAGAGAGGCTTATGGTTATGGTTTATGTTCAAGGAGGGGGGGCTTTCTCAGGGTCGTTTCTTGTCATTACTCTTGTGCTGTGGAACATGACATCTCCCTGACTTGTGTATCCCTCAAACAAGGGTGGTCAATAAAGACAAACTGAATTATTTCCATACATTCAAGGCAGCCACATAGTTCCTGGACTCTCTAGTTTTGACCTGGGACCTGCTGGGATTTGTGAGGGGTGCGGTCAGTCCTTGA
The DNA here is from genome assembly GCA_033558235.1 of Neomorphus geoffroyi. Lineage (NCBI taxonomy): Eukaryota > Metazoa > Chordata > Aves > Cuculiformes > Neomorphidae > Neomorphus > Neomorphus geoffroyi. Next base: position 8,984,488 of record JAUMJM010000074.1, read on the forward strand.
GGTGTTCAACCATACATTGCACAGCCCTGCCCTTCTTTATTACCTCTCTCTTTGGAGCAAGCTGCGTGGTTTGAAAGCCATTCTTGACAGCCTCTGGTAGTCTTGTCCTCGTGTGAGCTTAGTGCTCCCTCTAGGCTCCCTTTGTGTTCCCCATCTTGGGCCGCTTCCCAGCCCCAGCCACATGCCTGTTCGTCGTTTGAGTAAAGTGAAGACAGCAGTAGCATCTGGTGTCCTTGTGGGAGCATGTCTGCCTTCAGCAGGAGCATCAGCATCCAAGGGTAGGTGTCGTCACTGTGTTGAATGCCTGCTGAGTGACTTCAATTGCATCCCCTGGGTCAGAAGACTCAAATGTTGATTCTACCAGAGTTACCTACAAAAGACAGCACATATTGGCCTAAGTAAAACTACAGCTGTCCTGGTGCTTCCCCTCTCACTTTTAATTCATCTGTTCACACTTACAACTTCTTTCCTCACAAAGAGAAAATGCCCAGGAGAAATGCTGCACTTGAGATGTTTTTTTGACCATGCTGTTTCGAGGCTGCATTGTGCCTGTCTCCAGGATCTCCCTCCCTTCTTCGTCCAAAGAAGGCAGAAACAAACGCGCATCCAAGTCGCAGGTTTTACTGAGGCTGAGTGGGAACACGGGACAGCATGAGAAGTAATGAGCAAAGTTCATCCGAGGCTGACTGGAGTAGACAGATTCTTTGCTTCACAAGTTTTAAGTTGAAGATGGATTCTGGTAGTCACTTATCCTGACTTCCTTCCCTGTGGTCCTCAGACTTCACCCACTGGTTCCAGCATATAAAGCCAGAAATCATTGTGTTGTAGAGAGATAGCCAAGTGGGAAGACCATGAAGGAGCATGTTGTCATTATTGGAAAAGCTGAACCAAGAAGTGGGATGGGGCCCCTTGCAAACAGTGCCTGCTCCTGGTGCTGCTAAAATACTTGCTCCCAGATCTGGATTGGGTGCTAATCTACTGACTTTTGCCTCCTGGGAGTCTCCACAGGTTATATTTTCTTTTTCTGCTCTGCAGCAGCGTAGGGTTGGATACGTGCGGTTCAGTAGCAGGTGAGTTGGTGGATGAAGCCACCTGCGCAGAAGCTGCTGGAAGGCTGCAGATAGTAAATACAGGAATAAAAGCATACGGGTTTCAGTTATCAACATGCAAGCCGAAACAATTTCCCTAAGATAAGGAAAAAATTGTGAGCTTCCCAGGATGAACATCCAGAATTGTCTTCTGTGTCTTGGTGCTCGGGCATTCCATTTGGAAGGGGGAACACTGATGTACTTGCTCACCAGCAAGCAAACAGAGAATGTCCATGGCGTCCTACCCAAGAGATTGATCTGCTAGCTCCAGATTGCAACTCCAAGCAATCTAGAAGCGTTGGAGCTCTTCCGAGAGAGTGGCAGCATCCTATGGCATTTGCCCATCCTCTTCATCCTGATGAGCTTTCTCAAACAAGGTCAGTAGTGGCTGGAAGTTGTCTTTAAGTAGAAGACCTTCAGGTAGGAAGAAATTCCCCTGTTTCTCTGTGTTCAGTGTTGTCAAAGAAGAGGCCGAGAGCTGCTTCCCAGACCCCAGGCTGAATATTTCCTACGTCTTCTCTGAAGTTGTTCACCGCAATGTAGTGCCCACGAGTGAAGTTTATCGGCATCAGGGTACTGAGCAGGATTTCGTGAACACTGAGTTCATGGTGGTACCCTGACATTTTTGCTGGCGAAGCAGCTCTGGCTGGATGTCACAGCCTGATTTCACAGACTCCAGAGTTCCCTGTGGCTGTGCTGAGACTTGCAGACTTTGGGGTATTTATCCAGACACTCCACAGGTTGTCCAAACAGTGTTTCTTTCAAGCATTCCTTTTACTGATCCCAGGATCACCCTGATAGTCTGCACGGATCCCCTGCTCAGCCCTCTCCCTGGGGCTCATCCATTGCGCTGCTGCAAGCACAGGGAAGCAGCTTTTGCCAGGCCTGGCGTGAGCAGAGCTGCACCACTTCATTCTTCCTTCAGGTCTGGCCCAGCATTTTCAGGCACCTCTACGACTTCTGAAGGAGTTCAGCCTGCTTCTTTAGTTTTTGTAAATAAATCCAGTAGCCTCAACGAGCACACTTCTAGGCACTTAGACCACCCATAGTGGTCTCTGGGCAAATACAATGGAAACTTCTCCCCCTTTCTGAGGGACACTGCCTGTTCCCTGGGACCAGTTAGGTCTTAGAATGAGCCCCGTGCTGCCTCTGTTGCTTTCTCTGAAGCTGCTGGTTTACGTAGTGGATCAAGCTAAACCATCCAAAGCAGAGCTTTCAGGATATCGAGGCAACTTTGTGTGTCGGCCAGTAAATCCATTGGGTGTTCTCCCTGAAAGCCACACTGGTTTCTCCAAAGGGAGGAGAAGGGGCATCTGGTGATCAGAGTATCTGTCCCTGTCAAAGGGGCTCTGAGGAGGAGGCAAACAGAAAGTTCTAAAATGACACATGCTCATCTGCAGATTGGGCAATGTCAGGGTCATTTCACTTTCTGAGGTTTATTAAACCCGTCTGATATTTTCCTGAGGTCAGTGTAGTGGTTCATGCAGAGCATTGGTTCATGCCAAGCATCCCCTGAGCGGACGTCCCATCATGGAGGAACCAGCTGCACCCACACAAACCTGACCCTCCCAGGAGTGTCCCACCACCTTTCCCGAGCTTGGTGGAGCACATGTGGTTAGAAGGGCTTCCTTCCACAGCTTGGAAACAGTGGGCGGGGGAAGAATATGCACTGCTTGACCTGAACTGATCCACCTTCCTCACCCAGCTGTGCTCTCCAGAACCGAAACGTTAACATCTTTGTCTTCTCTTAAACTCACTCTAGGTATCAAACTGGTTTGGAAATAAGAGAATCCGGTACAAGAAGAACATAGGTAAATTTCAAGAGGAAGCCAATATTTATGCTGCCAAAACGGCTGTCACGGCTACCAACGTGTCAGCCCACGGAAGCCAGGCTAACTCACCCTCAACTCCCAATTCAGCTGGTTAGTTTTGGGTTTTTTTTTTTATTTTGGGTTGTTAGTGTTTGGGTTTTTGTTCATTTCCCCCCCCTCTCCCCTTCCTCTAATCGCTCTTGTTTTCTTCTTTTGATTACTTCACTATTTATTTCCCAGTTTTGGTTGCCTCACTTTTGTGGTCTTTAAAAAAAAGAGAGATGGGTTTGGTTTGGGGGGTTGTTTAAGGGGGCACTTTGTTTTCTTTACCTTTTTTTCCTCTCTTCTCTCTTTTTTTCCTCCTCCCTTTCCCTGCTCTGTTTTTCTTTGGAAAAATGATGTGATCAGACCTTGTGAGTGACGGTGCCGCGTGCGGCGTTGTGTGCATGGATGGTAAACACAAAACCAGAAAAATGATCTGAAAAAAGCTGCTGGGATTGCTTGCACTTTTGGTGGGGAAGGAAAAAAAGTAGTTGAGAAGTCACTGCATAACGATTTTATTTCCCTGCAGTTGAAAGCATGAGTAGCCTTAATGGATAAACCCCAGCGTTTCTGGGATGTCCTAACTCATGCCCTTTTGGGGGGTGTTTGGGGTAGATTTTTATCCTGTGATTTTCCTGCTGTTGGGGTTACCTGTGATTGCTTACGTGACAGTATCTGGATCACCTGCAAGAGTGTGCTCTGTGTGAATTTTATTTTCCCTTTGTGTCGGTGTGATCCTGGGAGATCCATGGATCACTCCCTTCCCTTTCCCTCTTCCCTGCCCATTTGTTGTGGTTGCCATTTGTTGTTTTGAGGGTCAAAGGCACAGAGCACTTTGCCCAGATTGCAACTCCTCCGCTAGAGAACGATGCTTAGTTCATGCGTGGTACCTGCCACGAGGATAACTGACCCCAAACCGATCCCAGGCTGCGGTCGGCTGGTCGTGCTCCGCTCCCAAGAGCGATGGAAAATTAGGATTTGTTTAAAAGTGAGCTTTATGGGTGCAATGTACTTCGTTATCCATGCAAATATGTGTATGCCTGTTTTCTTTTCAGGGGTGGGAGGGGGTGTGGGGATGTGCCATTTTTGTGCCTTTGAGCTCGGTGCCTGCTCAAGGTGCCCTTTCCCTGGGGCGCGAGGCTTGCTGTTATCAGGTAGGCTGCTCAGGGGAGGGAAACGCTGGGGGAACAGAGAGGAGGGTGGGCAGCAGGAGAAGCTGGATGTTAAGCAGACCACCAGTAGTGCACTGGTTGCTGTCAGGATATGCTTCTACAGTGGGTGCAGCCCTGCCTGTGACAGGTATCGGAGGAATCACACCCCAGAAGCACCCCCAGATCTGAGTGGAAAGTAGAGAGCCCGAGACTGCCTGTGAGCCAGCTGTGCCACCTGCTCTGGCTCGGCTGAGCTGCTCAGAGGGCCCTGGTGGATGTGGCAGAGCTTTGCAGGGAAGATAGCTTGCAGGAATTTTGTTTGATTCATTTTCATTTGGGTTGTTCAGGGGGTTTTCCTCCTTTCCCTTCCATTGTTTGAACTCCCTCTAAAATATCATCATTTCCAAACAGCTCACACAAAAGTACCTGGTCAGGTGGTGTCTCGCTGTTCACACCCCTCTGTAGAAAAGGCTGGAGGGTGGAGAGCAGAGCTGCTTGTGCTGGGGGCGGTGCCTGCTGCCTGTGGTGCTGTCCTGCAGTCCACATCATCTTGGACCAAAGAGACACAGCTTTCCTTCTTTTCCTCTGTCTTCAACTGGAGGAGATGCAAAGGTCCGGAATAGCAAGAGAGAAGCTTCAAATGGCTTAAATGGGTTTGGATCTGGCTTGCGTGTCGTGGAACAGACATTTCCCCAGCGCCTACCCAGTTAAACAGTGCTCTGGTGCGAGGCTGCTTCTTTGCCTTCCCCACAGGCAGGAACATGGCTGTTTCAAAGACAAATTGGCCAGTACCCTGCAGTAAACAGCTAAGATAATCCCTGGGTAGCACTGCACTTTCAAAGAAGGACAAACAGTTGTGTTATTAACAGGTAAGACTTGAGCTCCTGGGTCCTCTTTCTGGCTCACTTGTCTGCACTCCAGAAACATCGACCTCTTTTCACGTGCCTAGTGTGGCAGCAGTGCTGAGGCAGCACATCAGAGCGAGGGGAGCTCACAAGCCATGGTTGATCCTTCTGCTAGAATCAAAGTGTTTCTAACCTGGCCCAGATCCCACCACCATCCCTGTATGCTGAAACAGTGGCCAAGCAGTGGAGAAGCCACGCTGTTGGCACTGCAAGTAGTCTCTGGGTCACCTTGCAGAGATAGTGGGTTTGGATGTCCTTGTAAGCCCTCTCCTAAGAAGATGACAGGAAGGCCGTCGGGATTTTATCTCCAGCAGTGGCATCGCATGTTGAGATCTCCCCAGCTGAACCGTGCGGATGTAACAGCTCAGTCAGGCATCCTTGCATTGCCACACTGTGTGGCAAAGGCCCACCCTGAGGACATCTGGAGTCGTGTGACCTCCCCTACTTCAGGTTGTCGTGTAAGTGCTGACAGCAAGAAGCGCATGTGTACATGCTAGGTCCGAAATACCTGTCTGTGAAAGATTGGGAGGATGATGTCAAGGGCTGTGAGCCGTCCAGATGTGCTGAATTGCACCAGTAAGAATGCGGAAGTGGATGAAGTGGTGAACTACTGAGATGGATGATGCCTCATCTTGTACACCATGCACTTGTGACTTTTTTCAGATCATTGGCTCAGACTTTGGTGAGGAAGGAGCCTGAACAAAGATAGGATTTGCTGGGAATTTGTAGGACTTTCTGGTTTAAATACATTGTAGGACACATAGAAAGAAAGAGCATAGGCAGAGGACAGGTCATGAAAAAGAAGCGACCAGCAGTGTAGTCCCTGGAGGGCCATGATGTTGGAAGAGGAGGTGGAACTGGATGCAGTGGGACCTGGGACAGGGAGCTAATTTCCTTTCTGCGGTGGCTACGCAGGCCCATCTGTTCTCTGCATTGGTGCCCATGTTACCGAAGATTGGTGAATGGCTACAGTCAGTCAAAGAGATTGGCCACACATTGACAAGGGCAAGGATTGCATCTGCCCAGCCATCTGGCACCTTCAAAGCAGGGTCCCCCATTCTCAGTCACCCAGGCCTGAATGTCAAACACCTTTTCATCCTGAATACACACAGTTGGGCTTTATCAGCCAGATGTTCAAATAAGCTGAGATGTCTGGCTCATTTGGGCTAACAACTCCCCATCCTCACTTTGATTGCCTGGACTATCTCAGCACAAAAAACACATGGCAAATGAAAGCTGTTTTATGTGGGCAGACCCCTTTGCCAACCAGAGTCCTCAAGGGCCACACACAGGTGATGACATCTAGTGAAATCTTGCATGCAGAGCAGCCAAAACTGTCCTGAACTGTTCTTCTGCTGCTCACCCTTTTGTTTGGTAAAAATCTTTTTGCAGAGCTGCCGATGGAGGGGATTGTGCTGTTTGGAACTGTACTACATGAGGCACAGGTCTGACTGCTGCATCATCTCTTCTCTGCCTTCCTCCACTTGTGGCAATCACTTGTCCAGAACACAGTGCTGGGGAAGACCCTGCTCCAGCAGAGAGGTTGTTCTGGTCATAATCTCACCGTCTTGAGTGTTGATTGGCAAGTGAAAAAGAACAGATTTCCTGCTGGGTCATCCCAGGCTTTTAGACCTGCTGTCAAAACTGGGTGGCTTTGCCCAGCTGAGGAGCTACATTGTACATCAAGTTCTTCCCTTGTCTTTGGCCATGGTAGAAACACAAGGAAAAGTTACGGTGTGGGTAAATTCTGTGCTCTCGAGGCATGTGTCATTGACATTGACTTCAGGAGTCTTGTATACGTTACCAAAGTCATCTTCTGTGATTGAGTGTGCTGGACCTCTGGCTCATCGGTACTAGGTGGTACGTGACAGCAGATGGGGATGGCTTGATTTCAGCTCCAGTGAACACCATTACCATGTCTGTTTGGTCTTGATGCCATATGAACTAACAGGTACTTTAGAGAAAAGGACTTGTTAGAGATTCTGGAAAATCTGAAGTGCAAGTTTAGACTGTCAAAACATTAAAGATGCTAGAGAAGCTTGAAAAGAAGCTGTCTGAAGAGCTGGAGAAGTGGCACAAGAAATACCAGCAGTCAAGCTTGTGGTGATTTTTGAATTGGAGGCAAACTGGAAGTGGTTTTTGCTCATCAGAAATGTTGGGGGTGGAAGAGATCTCTTTACAGGCCTTGCTTTGATGTAGGCTTTCATCCAGTGACAAAATCTGACTGCCGTAGCTAGTTTAAGCATTGCCAGCACTGTTTCTGAAGCTGGTGATGACCTGATAGAAGCTCAATGGCCAAGGAATAGATCTTGGTTTTGATGTCTGGATGCTGAAGATGGACCTGCTGTTCCCTTCTGTTACAAGTCATGAAAAGTGTTGGGTTTTCTGGTGTTATTTTTTGCCTGCACACAAGAGCTTCGAGGGCCTTCCATGCCAAGATCAGAGCCCTTTCCTCCTGCATTCAGAAGCTCTCAGTTCCTGAGGAGATCCAGATCAAATTGTGACCACTGAAAACCTTTGGTGTGTTTACAATGGTGCCTTTCAGAGGGACAGATTAGATTTATGACGGAGCCTCCTCTAGTGGAAGAATTTGACTTGTATTCCCAGATCTTGTCTCTGTGGAGGATACCAGAGTCTTAATTTTCAGGGTTGTTTGCATTCCTGTCCCCTCTTTCACCCCAGTGCATCGTCCCTCTTAGCTGTGTCTCTCAGCCTTTGGGCCGTCGTGATTGTCACACATGGCTGGGACGCAGGCAGCGGAGCGCTGGAGCAGCAGAGCGGCAGCGCAAAGGGCCCTCTGCAATTACGGCTCGGATACAAATGCATCCATACGTGCGGGGCCATTGCTATGCGCATATTTATCTTTGCTTCCACATCAGTGGCAAGACATATTTACCATTTAGATATGCACATATATTGTAAAAATACCCTGTGCCAATAGCAGTGTATATCTTGTAAGTGACATCTCCAGCGCTCCTCGTGATTTCCAAGACACTGACGCTCTTCAGAACTAGAGTTTGTGGCTGTTTGTTTATTTTTATTTCCTCCCTCCCAGTCTCAATTTTATGGGCAGGTTTGTTAAGTTTCAATGGAATGTCAGTTAAGTTTCTGGCATTTTTATTTGTGATTATTGTTATAGTTTTCGTTTGGTAGGAGAAGGTGGGATGAAATGTTGCTCTGCTAGGGGCAAAGCAATAGCAGTGCCCTGTCAGGTGCTGTGGGATTCCTGAGTCCTCTTTCCAGCTCTACCACTGATTATTTGTGTGATCTCAAAGGTGTCTGTTCACCTTAAAAGAACAGAATATTCTTTGCTTCTTGTGTGCGGTAGCTGCAAAGCCCTTTGGTTCTCAGCCACTCCAGGAGTACAAAGCCACATTACGGTGCTTTTTATGCCGGTGGTCAAAGTGACCGTTCAGCAAACCGGGTAAGAAGCATCTTTGTGCACGTGAAAAATACCCCCATCTTCACGCTTAAAGCCGAGCAGTGTCAGGGTGGGCTGTCCTCCGTCTGCCAGCTCCTTTCCTGAGGATTTTCACCTTTAAAATAGCAAATAACCTGAGAGGTTGGGAAGTGACAGGAGCCCTTTGCCAGCTGAGCAGAGGAGGTGATGGTTCCAGCTGCCTTCTGACTTGTCCCGGTTATTTTACGCAGCGCTGTGGGATTGCTCTCTGGAACAGGTTGGGCAGGGCTGACAGTGAGCACAGACAATGAGCTATTCCTGGCTCTGCTCTTTGCAGGCACCTGTGGGAAGGTCCTGATCCAAGGCTCACTGTGCTCAAGATGAGTCTTTCTCTTGACTGTCTTGGGCGTTGTGTCTAGCAATGATGTTTCTGCTTTCCTTCAATTCTGAGAATTGCCAGCACCTGACAAAAGAGCCGGTGGCAGAGAGTTCAGTGAACGTGAAGTCGCCAGTGCAGACCTCTCGCCTGCTCCTTGTTTTTTCTTGGAGGTGGCTTCCTTCAGATAATCCTTCTTGGTCTACCTCCAGGGCAGAGCTGGGGTCTGTCCAGAGTGTTTCTTCCCTGTCCAGTGAAGGAAGGAGGATTGCCAGGCATGAGCCATAATTGGGCAACTCCACCAGGACTGTGGTTGCCAGTCTTCCAAGTTGGAAGTGGCAAAGGAGATGATGAGAGTGTGTTTGGGGTTGGAACTGAAAGCGTACCTGACCTGGGCCCCTGAAGTCTCTCCTTTCCAAGGCTAACGTCATGTGTATAACCAAACCTTGCACGTTGAGCTGTCTCACACTTACCGCGCTGCTCTGCACGATAAGTTCTGAAATAATCCCATAAAACCTTTTTATTTATTTTTAACCCCTTTCCCCCTCCCCTACCTTCCAGTTACATGATGGGTTTGTTTTTGCCCGTTCAGTAGTTGAGGAGGTGCCTCAGATATCTTGATGCTGGAAGCAGAAAACCTTCTTTCTGCAAAGGCAGGATTTTTTTTCTTCTCATTTGTGGTTTATTTTTCCTCCTGATTCCACCCAGTTGTCTTCACCGTTATCATTTTTTAGCGTAACATTGGTGACCGGTGCATGCGGTGGGGACTTTGCTTACAGAGCTTGTTCTTCTAGGGCATCTGGCCCAGGAGAGCTGTGACACCCTTGCGTTTTCTCATGGCCCATCATGGTGAAAGACACCAACGTAATAGGTACCGGGAGTCTAGCCCAGGTGCCTTCATGTTTTTGTGAGCCTTCGCTCCTTGTGCCCTGCAGTTCCCACCAGTCATGGGTTCCTGATGTCCCGAAGGCAAACCCCACGCGCTGCTCCTTCGGAGCTCCCTGTGCTCAGCGGGAGCTCTGGCTGTGGAACTGGATGGTGTCTGGATGTGCTCACCCTGCAGAGACCAGCGTGGTGTACACGTACCCACCCTGATCAGAGCTGCTCAGGAACAGCAGCAGGGTGGGCCTGGTTCACCCTGCTGGAAAGGCTTCTGCTCTCCACAGTGAGGCTTTTTGGGGGTAATTCTGTTCTCCAGTACAGTCTGATGGGTGGACACCTCCAACAACCGAGACTTTCAAAGCTGCTTGAAGAATTTCAATGCCCTGAAATGAAGGCGGCAAAAGGCTGTCTTGAGTCCTCCAGGCTGGGTTTAGTTTGTCTCGGTCTAGAGCATGAAGAATCCTTCCTCCAGCTGAGGAGCTGTTGAAGAATGTTCTTGGCATTGAGCTGTAACAACATGTGGCTTTGAATAACCTCAAGAGTGCATCCTTTTATTTTTTGCTTGCTCTGTTCTCCATACTACTAACCTGACTGTGTGTTTTGTTTTTGTGGTTGCTTTGCATGTTGTTCCTTCCTCTTGGCTGAGAGTCATGGGGTGGATCTTTTTCCTTTCTGTGATTCAGGTGCCTCACTCTTTCCTTTCCAGGTTCTTCCAGTTCTTTTAACATGTCAAACTCTGGAGATTTGTTCATGAGCGTGCAGTCTCTCAATGGGGATTCTTACCAAGGGGCCCAGGTTGGAGCCAACGTGCAGTCACAGGTAGGGACCCATCCGATGTACTGCCAGTGAATGCATTAGCGTTGGAGGAGCCTTTGATTGTATTGGCACTTCTCCCTCCTGTCCGAAAAGAGCAAATCTCAACGAGCACAAACGAACCGACCAACACTTTAAAAAGGCAAAACCAAACCAAAAAACCAACCAACTGACCAAAAAAAGCAACAGCAACGACCACCAAAAAATGAATCCAAAAGAAACCAAAACCAAACACCCAACCAAACCAACAACCACGGTCTTGAGGAGACTTGCCCACACTTTGTGAATGCATTTGGCTCTGGCTTGACAGTCATAGTAGGAGGAGAGGAGGTTTAGGAGAACAGGCACAAACTCAAACAAAAGCAGCTGAGGTTTAGGTTCTGCTTGATTTATTCCAAGGGAAGGGGCCAGATGTTTGGACTGGTGTCTCGTTTTACAAGGCTTCCACTTATTCTTTTGATGCCAGATCAGGTGTCTGCTGAAAGTCGAGAAATGCTCAAATACACAGCTAGGTTATTTTATTTTTTTTCAATTAAAAGCCACCCCTTATCATCTTCCAACCTCCAGAGCGCACAGACACTCACACCACCCGTGTACATACCAGCAACACAAAGCAGGGGAGTTCTGAGCAGCGTTACTGAGACGTCAACCCTTGCTTTGGGCAAAAAGAAAGAATTTAAAATAGCCAGGAACTCACTCAGATCTCCCACCTCCCATACGATGTCCAGATGTGCCATTAGTCTGCTCTCTGGTGTCTAAGGCTCTGTACTGTGTTGAGAGACGACAGCCACTCTGACAATCTGCATCAGGCAAGGAGCGCTCTCGAAAGCCAAGGCTGCTCCCCTCATAGTGCTGGATGCAAGCAAGCGTGCCATCCATGGGCAATGAGATGTGCTCACCGTGCGCGCCCCTGCTGGGGCTGGGCTAGGGGAGTGGAGGGAGAGGAACAGGGTGCCTGGAGGAGAGCTGCTGGTGCCTTTGCTCTGGTAGGTATATTCTCTTTCTGAGCCCTCCAAACTGAAGGGGCTCAGCTGACTCGGAGGAGCTCCTTCCTCTGCCGTGAGCTTCCCACCGCTTGGGGCTGAAAGGTAGAACGGGTACGGGTAGGAATGTAGGTCCTCGAGTGCAATGGTAGAGCTCATGGCAGGGATGTGCTCCGGGAGGTCCCACCCTGCACTTGCCACGCTGTTCTCCCTCTCTGCTCTTCTTGTCACCAGTCTTTGGGACCAAGGAGAGTGTGATGAGGCTGTTGGGGCAGGTGGGGGATGGCGGGGGAGGCAGGAGCAGACCTCTGGCTCAGTGCTCACCACGAGACCAACTGGTTCTCTTTCCCCCTCTTTAAGTGTGTACCTTCATCATCATCATTATTGTTATTATCATTATTATTATTATTATTATTATTATTATTATTATTATTACTACTGTTTGTTTTAATCATGCCAAAGATGAGCTGAGACGGCTTTGCCCACTAATGTTTCATTCACTCTAATTTGTGTCTTTGTTGTCGTTGGTCTGTTTAGGTGGATACCCTTCGCCATGTTATCAGCCAGACAGGAGGATACAGTGACGGACTCGCAGCAAGTCAGATGTATAGTCCGCAGGGCATCAGTGTAAGAAAAAAAAACAGGCTTGGGTTCTTATTTTCTTTTTTTTTTCATTTTTGTTCTCTCACTACCAATTATTTCAAAGCCATAGGGCTCAGAATGCCACTTAGTAGGACTTGTCTTTGCTTTTACGGTCACCTAGTTTATTGCTTCTGTATCGGTCATGCCAACGGCAGAGCTTTGCCCACAAAAAAAGTGGCGACCGGGCAGGCTTTGTGCAGGCAGCTGGCGTCTAGGACTGTCAGAGCTGATCAGCGTTCGCCTGGCACCTGCGGCCACACGCGCTCGGCCGAGAGGAGCTGCTAAACAGGTGACACCTCGCGTAACCGCGGTGGGGAATGTCACCACAAACGCCCCTGTCCAGAGATGGCTCCATGTGGAAGCCAATGGCACCATCCCGGAGCGACCATCTAAAAATAACCCATCCCTGGCTGGCATCCGAAACGGCGGCAGTGGACTTGGCCACAATAATGATTGTGAATTAAAAGAGAAGAAAAAAAAAAACCAAAGCCAACCAACGTCAACCCAAGAAAACCTCGCCCAACCGGGCTGGGGGAGGATGCGAGGGGGAGGGCGGTCTCCGGAGCATCTTCTCCTTGTTCTTGGGTGCGCTGGCGGGTTCTGACTAGCATGAAAATTCATAGCGACAAGCTGTGTCGCACAGGGGGAAATCGATCAGACACACACAAGGAGAACCCAGTGTAGATTTGGGACAGCAATCCAACTTCATTTCTCAGATCAATCGTCCGCCATCTCAGTGGCGATGACAGCAAGCTGGGAGAAGAGGGCAGCCTGGAAAAGGAGGCTGTGAGTGGTGGCGGTAGCATCCGAGGTGGCACAGAGGAGGGGGCGGCTGGCCCTGGATGTGGCTGGCCGCTGTGGTCCCCATCGAGGAACCTGAAGGCCGAGGTGGGATGGTCTTGGGCTGGTGGTGGTCCTCCAGGTGGGACTGTGGTCCAGCGGCCAAGCCCTCGGCCTGGTAGCCTTCCCAGTCAAGGCTTGTGCTGTTTGTCACCTTGTGTGTGACTGTCTTTGGGCCATCGGTGTGTGCGCGGCCACCACTAGTGCCGGGAGAGGGGTGCGGTGGGATGGGGGCCGCACTCGCCTCTCCTGCAGGCGCCAGGGCTTAGCGGGCGGCTTGACGTCAGGAGGCAGAGGCAGGGAGGATTGGTGAAGTAATGTAATTGAACATGTGCAGATAATTATGTCTCATTACATAAGCCCATTGCAAAAACGGCACTTGGAAATGCCACATGAAAGAGCCTATCGTTCCGCATTAATTTCTCCGTGCGCTGAATTTATTCCCTTTCTGGCTTTTTAATACTTGGAGAGTAAATGAATCACAGGCTGATCATGATAAGAGATGATACTTTTGTATAAATTAAAATACCCCCAAGGAAAGAGGCTGAGCTGATTATGGTTGCATTTGGCTTGGAAAATATCAGTGGGCTGGGTTAAGCCAAAATTTTGGAGGGGGGAGGATTGCTGCTGGGGATTGTGAGGCAGGGAGGGGGCAACGAGGGAGGGGAGAAGAAAGAGGTAGTGGAAACTCAAAAGCTCAAATAGGACGAGGAGAGCTGGGCTGGTATTTCTGGCTGTGGTAACGGGAGAACCAGTGTTATCAAGAGCAGCACTGGGAACTGGTGAGCTGAGCGTGGCAGGGGCTCAGCAGTCCTCCCTGTGCTTCCCAAATGGGGACCTGGGACCCTGGCAGCTGATGGCTCCTCAGGTTGGTTTTCAGAGAGGGCAGGAGCCCAAACTGGCCGTTGTTCAGAGAGGGGCAGGATGGCAAGTGGGCAAAGGGACTACACAAGTTTGAGGTGACTCCTTGTTTCCCCATTAAGCTCCCAGTAGGCAAGAGGAGCAAAGCAGGGGTCCAGAGCTGAGAAAGTAGTTTAGGAAGCATCTTCTGGGTTGTCTTGCTTTCCTCAAATGGGCTTCCCCTGCGTCCCAAGCAGCACGCTCCTCCCTGTAGCTTTTATTGTCATTCAATGTCTTCCTGTCCAGCTGGGTCCCTTGATGAACCCCAGTTTGTCCACCCTGAAGTGTGGCTGCCCTCTGGGAACTGTTGGTGCTGGGCAAAGTCCTAGGGATCTGCTCAGTGCGGACAGAGCGTCGCTCTCACAGCAGGCAGGGCTTCCCTGCCTCTCCCCTCAACCCTTCGGTGCTGAGGAAGGGCAGCAGGATGCGGAGCAGAGCTGCTGGTAGCACAGAAAGCTGCCGTCCTCGCATCACCCGAGCATCCCCGTGAGCTGCTGGAAGGAGATGAGCCGAAACCTCGTCGAGAGGCCTGTCACAAAGATGTCTGCGCGGGGCTGAGGTTAAGTCATCCCCAGAGCCCGTCAGGCTGGGAAGTCAGCGGCAGGTTGCCCAGCTCCAACCGCTGCAAACCTCGGCAGGGGAGACGACGCTCAGGGTTTGCCTTCCTCGATAGAGGATGAATTTTTAAATGCATGTAAATCCTGACAGCTGAGAACAAGAATCTACCCAAAACCCAGTTCCCTGCGTGGCTCTGCTGCTCGACGGCTGACAGACCGCTCTGCGGGGCAAGAGGGGCTGCAGTCGGTTCTGCATCGTTAGCAGGATAATGGGTGATGTCCCAGCCCTCATGACCTCTGTGGCCCACGGTGATGACTGAGGCAGAGCCAGAGCACCCACCTTCTCCTCCGCAGGTGAGGGGGGGGCGTCAGGCGAGCACCAGTCCCAGCAAGGGATGGGGATGCTTTTGGTGATGGTGTGGTGGTAGAGGCAGGAGCCATCTTAAGGATATCAGGACTTGGATAGCACTGAGAGGAAGCAAGGGCCCCCCACCCAAAAGGAGGGGATGTTTGGGACCTGACTTTTGTAAGCTTTGTGGTTCAGCAGTCTCCTTGAGAGGTGTGAAGTGCCTGTCCCTCTGGCCAGGGCTTGGTTGTGGGGCTCTGGACATGCGTACCCAGCCAGAGGTCTCTGAGGCTTGAAGTTTCAAAGCATCCAGATGTCCAGGTTCTGGTGGGTTCCAGTAGAATGTAGATCTTTATTGCCATAATCCTCTGGAGGGTCCCAGCCCAAACCATCGCCCATCCTGCTGCTGGCTCATGGCTGTAAATCCACAAAGTGTTTTACTCCCCCACCTGCTGTTGTCATCGTAAAGATGACAACAGAAATTTCAGAAATTTCTTTTCAGACTTGTTTTAATTCAACGTATGGATCATTCAAAAGTCTAAAATGAGGGGCTGTTTCTGAAGTTCCTCAGAGTGCAAGGTTTTTGGTTTTAAGCCGCTGTTGTGCAGAGGTGTGCCTGTTCGCAGAGCACTGAGTGTGACCTTGGTGGTGGTACTCAGCACCAGGGTGTGCTGTTCAGTTTTACACCCACTCTTGACAACAAGGATCACCAGGCACTGGCAACTGTAGGGGTGAGAGCTCTTTGCCTGTGCTGAGACCCTTTTCTCTAAGAATTTAAACCTTGAGAAGAAAGTTGTGGCCCTGTTCCTCAGCAAGCTATGGTTCACCATCACAGTCACGAGCTGGGATATGGAAGCTGGTCTGGCAAGGCTTCAGTGCCTGAGCTCCATCCATCGTGGATGCCTTGATGTGTCCTGAAGATTGCCACCATGACCCTTGGAAAGTGATGACCAGACAAGACTGGATTCTCTGGTGTGTACTAAGAGCTTCTGTGCGTGTCATATGGGGACTGATACAAGCTCTTCAAGCTCAGAGGTCTGAAACCTCTTTGAGACTACTCCCCATCTCTCAGACTTGCCCGTATCTGGTGTGTTTGGAGGCTGACCCGACACTCCTCTCTGTCAATGGTGGGGTGAGGATTTGGTCACAGAAGGTGGGATGCTGAGACAGCCTCTGTGCAAAGCAGAAAGTGCCTTTAAAAAATGGCAAAGTCATCTCCTAGCCCCATACAGGAGGCTCGGGTGGAGAGCCAACCAGACTGGCGGGAGGTGACAAAAATGTTGTGAGACCTGTGGAAACAGGCACCAAAACCAGTTGTTTCCCTCAGTCAGTCAGCAGGACTCCAGGACCACCTGGACAGGCACCAAGGCATTGCCTGTGCTCTGTCACCAAAATGTGACATGAAAAGACATCCTGGAGTGCTCTGTCTTTGACTTGGACTCTTCATGAAGAAGTCCTGGCAGTGTGCAGTCTTCTCATTGGGACTGTGAGGAGCAACAGCCTCCTCAGAAGTCTGCTTCATCTTTGAAGAAATTCCTAAGGGATTTACTACAGTCAGATCCTGAGGAATCTCCTTGCTTTGGAAAGAGGCAGGGCCAGCTGGGTGGAACTGGATGCATCCTGCACGTGGCTTGGTCCTCACAGCGATGAGGTGAACTCCAGGAAAGGAGCCATGAGTGTGGATGGTGCCTGTGTGCCCTCTGCCTGGGGAAGGATCCGTCCTGCTCATGGAGGGCCTGTTGATACCAAAGGATGACATCAAGAAGACAAGGCCTCCTTTCCATCATTTGACCCATAACATGGAGCCTTCCAAGGCTGGGGAAGGGTGTGGGGTCTGTGGAGTGTGCCCCGATCTGGGTCAGCCTCTCCCCAGCATCCTCTTGGCTTCCCACTGGATCCGAGTAAGGTGATCATTGGCAGCACAAACTCCGGCTGCACATGAAGAATTTCTTCCCTGAAAGGGTGGTCAGGGACTGGCACAGCTGCCCAGGGAGGGGGTGCAGTTGCCATCCCTGGAGGCGTTTAAGACGGGTGGATGAGTTCCTTAGGGACAGGGTTTAGTGGGGAGACAGGAACGGTTGGACTCAATGATCTCAGAGATCTCTTCCAACCTTAGGATTCTATGATTCTCTGAAGGCTGGTTCCTGGTGTGGAGTTCCTTGGGGCTCTGCAGCATTTTGGGGGGCAGGTTGTGAAAGACCAAGGCCCCGCAGTCACTTTGTACAAGACGCTCTCCCTCTCGCTCCTTCCAGCCGCAGCTGGCACGCAAAAGCCTTGCTAAAAATAGTTGAGCACAATAGGGCTGGAGCCCTGCTCCGCGCAGCCCCCTCCACTCTCCCTTCCCCCCTCCCGCTCGCCGTAATGACCCTGCAAACACTAAATGGCATCTGAGTGCATTAAGCAGCAAACTCTCCGGTGACATAGCAATTACAGCTCTGAAATAGATTTGGTGCGTCACGGAAGATAAGGGTTTTGAAAGTTTCTGTTGTGATTATAGCTTGTAACTCCAACAAATAACAGGCTTGGTAATAAGAGGCTGCCAGCACAGCTATTGTGGTTCTCTCTCACTGATGGCACGTAAATTGCTATTAATGTCCTAAGTGTACTTGAATATGCCAGTCTCGGGGCGATGGAGTTGGCTCTGTGTCTCTCTTTACACGGCCTGTCATTGTCGGGCTGATAATCTACAGTAATTGCTGCCTCTCGCAGTGGTCCAAGATGTGTAAGGCTGGATATTGCATCTCGGGGAGTGCGGGGATGCTGGGTCGGGGCCTGGGTGCGGGTGGAAGCTGGTGGATGTGGTGGGCACAGCAAGCCTGGGGTCTCTGCAGGTGAGGGACACGCAGGTTTGATAATGTTCGTGCATAGTGTGTGCAGCCAAGGTGAAGTGGAGCAGGGTTTGCTGACCTGTGGCACCCTGTGGTCTCAATTCCTGTCTTCCTTGCTGTTACCTGAACCCCTCAGCAAGGGCGTGTATTTGCACGTGGCCATGCGTGCGTGGAAGGCCACACGGGCCTGGGGTGTGTGCACACCTGGCTTTTCAGCTTTGTGCACACCCCGCTGTGAGGAGGTTTCTTCCCTCAAAACTTGGGTTCTTGGGGCTCACCCCTGGTCTGCTCTGCTCTGATCTTGACTGCCTCTGCTTGGCAGAGAAGGACCTGAGGGTGTTGGTTGGCAGCAGCTGAACATGAGCCAGCAGTGGCCCAGGTGGCCAAGAGGGCCAGTGGCATCTTGGCTTGTGTGAGAAACAGTGGGGCCAGCGGGACCATGGAAGTATTTGTGCCCCTGTGCTCAGCGCTGGTGAGGCCACACCTTGAGTGCTGGGGTCAGTTCTGGCCCCTCACTCCAAGAAGGACATTGAGGGGCTGGAGCGCGTCCAGAGAAGGGAACGAGGCTGGGGAGGGGCTGGAGAACAAGTCCTGCAAGGAGACACTGAGGGACCTGGGGGTGTTTAGCCTGGAGAAGAGGAGGCTGAGGGGAGACCTCATCCCTGTCTGTACCTGCCTGAAAGGAGGCTGTGACGGGGTGGGTGCTGGGCTCTGCTCACAAGTGACAGCGATGGGACGAGAGGAAATGGCCACAAGTTGCACCAGGGGAGGTTTAGACTGGACATTGGGAAGAATTTCTTCCCTGAAAGGGTGGTCAGGGATTGGCACAGCTGCCCAGAGAGGTGGTGCAGTCGCCATCCCAAGTGTTTAAAAGACAGGTGGATGAGGTGCTCAGGGACAGGGTTTAGTGGGGAGGCAGGCACGGTTGGGCTCAGTGATCTCGGAGGTCTTTTCCAACCAGCTGATTCTATGATTCGGGCAGGCAGGAGCTGCTCAGCAGCACGGACAGCATGTTGGTGAGTTCTGGATGGCTGCTCCACACCTCATGGTGATGAGGTTTTTCCTGCCCTTACCCCGCTTTGGGGGTGTGGAAGGTCCTGGCTGGCAACACCCTGTGCCAGGAGGCAGCAAGACGGGCAGCCAGAGGGCAAAGCAGTCCAGGCGCATCTAAAGCAGGACGGCGGCTGCTACCGACTTGAGCTCCACCAGTGGTTGGAAAGGATTAATTAGCCAAGCACTGAATCAATGTCAGAGCAAGTAGAGGAGGTTGGGTGCGACATCTGCTCCTCTCCAAAGGGGATGGCAGCTGCAGAGGAGCAGTTTCTGTGTGCGCTGCTGGTTCCTGCCTGCGGCAGCCGGGGCCATCCTGTAACTGCTCTTGACAGCCTGGAGAATTTGGCTCTGTGTCTGGTTTTAGGAGAAGCAGCAAGTTGCCCGCCCTGCTTTGCTGTGCAAACCCTCGAGTGGGGTATGGTGGTGGCACCTCCCTTACACTGTGGCTTAGGGTTCCTTGAGGAGGGGAGGTGGGGAGGGCAGAGGACCAGCCCTGGTATGGCAGAAATTTGTTTGTGGTTTTACTGCAAAGTGAGGAGGGGACACGGCACAGCTCAGAGCCCCTTTGGGACCCGTTGCTTATTCCATAGCATCTGGGTCCGGATAATGTCCTGGGATGGGGTTTCTGGCGTGAGGTGTTTGCTATTTTCCTCCTTCCATATTTGGGGGTAAAAAAACACCCAAACTACGAGAGCTCAAGGTTTCTGAAGCAATAGATATTTTTTAAGGGACATAATTTCCATGAGTGCTTGCAATTTATCAAAACCTCTGGTTTTGACAGAATTGTTCCCACTGCTGGAGCCCCGTGGCCTGCAGAGGACTGGGGGAGCCAGAGGGACACCTTTGCCTCCTACATTGGCCTCTGCCAAGGGAGAAGCACCGGGTCCGAGGAGGTTGGGTGGCTTGGGTAGGGCCGAGCGTGCCGTTGGGTGGCTGACGTCTCTGTGTCTCCCTTCCCGCAGGCTAATGGAGGTTGGCAAGACGCTACTACCCCGTCGTCGGTGACCTCCCCCACAGAAGGCCCTGGCAGCGTTCACTCTGATACCTCCAACTGATCTCCCAGCAAATTGCATCCCTGGCTGAGCCGGCCCCGGCGGGGGCGGGAGGGGAGGGGGCCTCTCCTAACACCGCAGCAGTCAGACTGGAGGTGAACCCAATCAGCACACACAAGAAGACTCCTTCTCTTCTCTTCTCTTCGTCGGGATGCTTTTTTCAGCCAATCTGGACACTTCTTTATACTCTCTTCCCTTTCTTTTCTGGGTAGAAGCCGCTGTCCCCCTCCCTGCCACTGCCACAACACCCCTCCCTTCCCCTCACCCCTTCCCACTGAAGGATGTGTCAACAGGTAGAAGGATTTTAAGGAGGAAAAGCAAAAATCAACTGCTGCCACACAAAACAACCCCAAAGCAGCGTATGGCCTCGCACAGGGCAACTTTCTGAGGAGCCACAAACGTACCTCGGTCGTGTCTTGCTCGTTCGCCAGCAGGCAGCCCCCTCACCCCGTCTCTCACGCTACCTCTCCGTAGGGAAGTGCCACCGCAGCCCTGCTGCCTCCTTGCCTCGGCCAGCCCTGGCTGCAGCCAGCGCAGTGCATCGCCTCCCCGTGCCCGCCCCTGGCTTGATGAGCTGTCGCTCGGGCACTGCCAGTGACGGGGTAGGTGGACACAGTCCCCCCTGCACATAAGAGCCGCCGTGCTTCCCTTCACTTCCAAAAGGTACCGGCATATTCCCAGCCCCTGGGAAACCAATGCACATCCCAATGGTGGCTGAGTCTTGAAACCCCTCCCCGTCCTCCCTGCCTGCTCTTGAAGGGGAGGAGAGGAGGGAAGAGATGGAGACAGAGGTGGATGAAAAATGGTGCTGAGCACCTCCGCGGTGTGGTACAGGATCAGGCACGGATGGATGGATGGATGGGACCCCCGCAGTTTTCTCACAGCTTCCAAGGAGGTCGGCGGTGGAGTTGTTTCTGGCAAGGAGAGCGTCATGGAGTGCTGACTTGTGTTTTTGGGAGTGTGCCGGGCTGCGGAAGAGGAGGAGATGGGTTCCCTGGTGCAGGCAGGACCCACAGAGGTTGGTGGCACCAAAGCCCTGCCAGGCAGGCAGCGAGGGACAGGCAGTGGGATCCCTGGCTGCGGTGGGGTGAGCACATTGGGTGCTTTCGGTAACGGTTAATGCAACTGGTTTGCTTGAGGGTGAAGGCTCAGTGAGGTGCCCAGTTGGGGAGATCTTTCAACTCACCCTGCTGGTTTTATCCTGTGAGCACTCGTGGGGTTTCTGGTCCGTTTTCTGGACAAGCGGTGATGGGCAGTAAGCAAGGCTTTGTCCTGCTGCAACGCAACTTTGGGCGGCCAACGCAGGGAGGTTGTGGCTCTGGTTGAAGGAGCTGGGCACAGAGGGAACGGTTTGCCCTGGGCAACGGGCTGAGCTTTGTGCCAGGGCGGTCCTTCTGGCCACCTGCTCTTCCAGCAGGCTCGAGGAGGCTGAGCTGGCCTGTGTCAAGACCCTGGGTGTCATGGGAATCTCTGGATGCAGCGTGTCAGGCACTTCATGATGGACCCTGGTACCTCTTGGTCACATCTCATGCTCTTACACATCCCTGACCACCCTGCCTGTGCCGGTGCCAGCCACCTCGAGATGGGAGCTGCCAGCACAGAGCAGCATTAAAGAGGAACCTTTTAAAATCAAAGCTCTGCCAGAAAAATTTCCACCCTTTTGCTGGAAAAAGGATGTGCCCATGGCTCCGATGTGCTGTCACCTCACAGCGTGACTCGCCTGAAGTGCAGGTGAAGCTTGCCTTTCTTTGGGGAACAAGCCCAGAAGGCTCCAAAACACCCGCTCCGAAATTTGTGACCTTCCCCCAAGTACCAAAAGTCCCAATTCAGTGGATTTTCTGTTTCTGAGCTGGTGGGAGCAGAGTAGGACGTGAAAGGTGGACGAGAAACAGCACAAGCTGCAGCTTGCTTAGTTCTTTAAGTTTTCAGCAGTGAGACACTTTCTACTCCTTCTTTCGTATCCGTGCCCAGCGACGGGGACTGTGCTGCGGAGCAGGAGGTGACCCCTGAGCTCTAGGGCTGCCTCCACCTTGGGACTGTGTTAGGAACAACGAGAGGGTCCGTTCCCTGCCGGAGCTGGCACTGTCCTGCTCTCCTCCTCCCCCCACGGCCTCCCTCAATGCAGCCTTTTAACCATTTACAGTTTATTTTACATGAGACCGTTCCAGCAAAGCGCTTTGGGGACGCGGGACTGGGTCGGGTGTGTTCTCTGGAGCAGCAGCAGCACTGTGCCTGTGGGAGTGCCACGGTACCTCTTGGAAGCCAACCGGGAAGGAGCTGAAACCACCTGCTCAGCACCACCTGCCCCTGCCCTGCAGCCGCTGCCCGTCCTGCCCGGGACGCTCGCTCCTCCACGGTACTTTGCAAATCACCTCCTTGAGTTCCCTGGTTGGTCCCTGCGGTTCACGTTGGCGTAGCTGCTCGCTTGCCTTTTTTTCTTTGCCTTTTTATGTTTTGGGTTTTGTTTCTCCTCCCCTTTCCCCCTCATCCCCACATCCCCACCCCCGAGTGTTGTGGGTTTTTTTTCTTCTTTTTTTTTTTTTTTTTTAATTTTTATTCTGCCCAGAAAAACCTGACTTCGATACCAAAAAACAAAACAAAAAAAAACAAAAAAAAAAACAAACAAAAAAACCTGCAGAAACTCAAAAAAATAAAAACAAACAAAAAAAAAATCCACAAAAAAACTCGACGATTCTTTCAGCTTTATTAACATTTTCCATTGTTTCTTGCGATTTGTGTCTCGTTCTTTGTAGTATTGATGATAACGAACATTTGATAATGAATGTTCTTGTATATTCAGATAAAGGAGAAAAAAAAAAACCAAAAAGGCAGTCGGAATTTAATAGTGTTTATAATAAAAGAATAAAAAACGACCCTCTTAGCACGCAAAATTGAACAGGGGGAAGGTCCCATCCCTGTTCTTTCTGTGGCAACAAGCGCTTCATTCCTGTATAGTTTATAACATCAAACTACCTACATTCATCACCTTTTTTTTGTTTGGTTGGTTGGTTTTCCCATGTTTGGGGTTTTTTTGCCATTTTCTCGCATTTGTGAATTAGTTCAAGAATGCTAGAAAAGTGTAGAGTTGTGCACACTCATTTCTTCTTACACAATGTTTAAAAAAGTGACGGTAATTCATTTTGTAAAACTTTAAAAAGATAAAAAAAATGGTTGGAATAGTGAGCATTAATAGGTACAGTCTAACACTTTATGTTTCTTAACGTTGAGACCCAGAAATTACCTTCTATTTTAATTTTTTTGGCATTATTTGGGAGGGGAGAGGGGGCTTTGATGATGATGCTGAGTTTATTTGGATCTGTCCAAGATGACAGCCTTGCTGCTTCCCCTGCGCTTTTGAGCTGTGACCCAAGTGATGTGAAAAGTGACGGGGGTGTTCTGGGGGGGAGTTTCTCCTGAGGGTTCCCCACTCATTTTGACACCCAAGCCACCAGAAGATCCCTGGGATTACGTCCCTGGAGAGATGGTGATCCCGAGCGGGGTTGGGGAGGAGATGCCGAGGGATGATGGAGAATTGGGTCCTGAGCCCCCTGCGGGTCTCCATGCCTGGGGGTGATGCTGAGCTGCCTGGAAATGATGAAAAGGCAGGAATCCTCCCCAAAACGTGTAGATGTGGGCTTCAGCGCCCTCATGCTCTGCCCCAAGTGCCAGCAGCACCCTCGCCCCACCCAACAGTCCAACTGCAGCTCCCGGTCCACAAGCAGGTGGGGAGCAAGGAGGGTTCCAACCTCCTTTCCACCGTGGACCTTGAGGCTGGGGTCTCGCAGCCTGGCCTCGAGCCCTGGCTGCACAGAGGCGCTGGGAGGGATGAGGGACATGGGATTGGACGTGGCAGCCCCCCAGCCGTGGTGGAACACGGCCAAAATGCCCCCCGATACATCCTGAAACCTCGGTGGCTGCAGAGTGGGGTTCGAGGAGAAGCCACGGTTGCCATCGCTTTAGTTTGCTCTTAAAACAGTTTCCCTGTTCCCCCCCAGCCTCCCCAAAATCTGAGCTTTTCACATCACTGAACGTTTTTGGGTGTTACTTTTAATCCCAAGGTTTCCTGGAGTCCTTTTGTTTTTGTACACCTTTATTATTATTATTATTATTATTAAGATGATGTAAATCAGACATTGCTTGGGGGGGTGGTTTTGTCGGTTTGCTTTTTTTGTCCCTGCAAAGCCCTTTCTATCCCTTGTAAAGATGATCCCGTTGCTCTGAGTTGCTTTTTCTTTTCTATCCCCCCCTGCCCCCCATTTTTTTTCTCTTCCTCATGGATTCCAAATATTAAAAAAAAAAAAAAGAAAAACCCTAAAAAAAAAAAAAAGACTCTCTGTTCCGACCTGGTTTTGAAACTTTAAGCTTTTCTGCTTCTGTAAAGAGAAAAAAAAAAAAGGCCTCTGTCTTTCTGATCCCAATTGAGACTTTTATGTTCTATGACGATACTAACAAGGTGTAGGTTTTACAGTTTCCTGATTTGTACTGGTAATGCATATTCCAAATAAATAGTTTCTTTTGTTGCAAAAAAAAACCAAAAAAAAAAAAATCCTGAAACCAAACTTGGTGTATTTTTTGGGAGGAAAAAAGGTGAAAGCAAGATGCCCCCCGGGCTGCAGGTGGCACGAAGTGTTTGGGGTGCAGCGGCGTTGGGGGGAGCAAAGGCAGGTGCTGCTCTGGTGGAGGGAGCTCTGGAGCCGGAGGGATGCGGTTCAGGGGTGATGCCTGAACCCCAGCATCCGCCCAGCTCCCAGCGCCTTCCCCGGTGCCTCAGTGTCCCCAGATTTGTCCATCAAAAGAAACATTTTCAGTCTTTGATTTGCATTGCTTGTTCATTGCTTTTTTTGGTCTTCAGTGCATTTCTTTCCAAAACAGATGGGGATTCCAAAAAAAAAAAAAAAGAAGATGGGGATTCCAAAAAAATGGGATTTTCTTTATCACAGCAGGGCTGGGGAGCAGGGCAGGGGTTGGGGGTTCTTGTGGTTTTCCTGGGGATTTTAGGTTAAAAAAAAAGAAACATTTTGAAAACGTTTCTGAGCAAAGAAGTAATTTAAAACCTAAGAATAATCTGCAATTTAAAAGAGTCTGTACGGGGGATGAAAACCAGGAGGGCTCTGTCACGTCCCCAGAGATGGAGGCATTGATGAAACGGGGTGGCTGGAGAGAGCGGCTGTGATTCCCTGGCTCCTGAGCTGGAAGAAGGCTGGCAGGGTCCCTGCCACAAACCCCTCCAACACCCGCAGGGCCGAGGAGGGGGGGAAGAAGCGCCAGGGGAGCAGCACGAGGATGCTGGAGCTTGCCTGGAGCTGCTGCCTCGCTCCCCCATGGATTTCTTGTCAATGATTATTCAATCTCCAGCCTGACCTTTCTCTTCTAAATAACACGGCAATATCAGTGCGGGCCAGCCTCCAGCTCCGGCTGCAAATTAGCTGTATCGCTCTCCAGCAGGAGACCCACCGCGTCCCCCGGCTGCCGCACTGCCAGGCTGCCCCAGGAATTATCTCCCTCCGACGGTGCTCTCCTAATACCAGTTTAAATATCATCTTGCTCCCAGCTGTTTAATTTTAATAAACGCTCAGCCCGGCTCCGAACAGAGAAATGCTACGTCTCACCGGGCCCCGGCGAGAAAAATCACCCCAACAAAGTGGATGGCGGGGGGTGCTGCTGGGCGGGAGCGATGGTCAGACCCTGGCACAGCTGCCCAGGGAGCAGGTGGAGTCCCCATCCCTGGGGGGGGGTTAAAAGCCGGGGGGATGGGGTGCTCAGGATCAGTAGTGGGCAGGGACGGTTGGACTCGATGATCTCAGAGGTCTTTTCCAACCAGACGATTCTGTGAGGAGGGGATGTGTTGCTGCGGGTCTTGGCACATGGCCCTTGGTTGCCAGGGGGGGTCTGAGTGTGTGGCATCTCTCCCAGCTCAAGTCTTGACCCCACTCCCACAAAAAAGGAGATGATTTTAAGGTGGGAAGAGGGCCCGTGCAACCCCCCAGGGTACTGGGGGTGGTTGGGGGAGCCACCACCCCCGGCTGCTCATGGCTAAAGGAGAGCCCAAATCCACCTGAACCAAACCGGATTGGTTGCATCTCCCCTTGTTTTCATCTCTCCCCCTCTGCTCACCCACACCTTCTCCCCTCACCGATGGGAATTTCTTTCTCCCCGTTTCCTCCCAGTTGGGTATCAAAGTTGAGCCCTGAGCAGGTGCGAAGCCCGAGGGCAGCATCCTGCACTCTTTCCATGTCATGCGTAGAAAGCAAGGGGGAACAACCATGGCGCGCGTTGGGTGCTGCCAGGGCCCACAAAAGGCTTTTGGGGAGCAGAAACTGCAGCTCGGCGCCTGTGCCGCTGCCCGGGCTGTGCCAGGTCCCTCCCGAGCTCCCTGGGGTATCTCCTGACCTGTGCAGTCCCTCCTGCAGCTTCTCCTCCCCGCAGGCAGCCGCTCGCCACGCTGGGGTCCCCCCACCCCACACCGGGAGCTCCAGTCAGGAGCCCCCACCGGCACCGGGCGCCGGCGGGCGAAGCGCACCCCGGTTATGGCTAATCCTGCCAAACTGACCGAGTGGTGGGGAGGTGTTGAAGTTATGGTTTGCAGTAAAGACCCGTCCGTTCGCTGGAGAGTTTAATATACGGCAGGAAGTTTCGCCTATAAAAGGCAAGGGTTATGTTTTCCTCCAGTTCACCACGAGTCTGTAACTTACGACCACCATAAACGTGAGTGGGTCTCGCAAGTCAGCCCATCAGTCTTTGGAGTAATTCTGCTTTGTAGTAAAATATTTTACTGTGCCTCGGATGCCGGCAGCCCCGAGCCTCCTGGCTCCATCCCTCGATCCCTTCTCTGCCAGCACGGTAGGGATGGTGTGGAGAGATGGCGCTGCCCACCCTTTGGCCATGGGAGATTTAGGAGCCTAGAAAACAAAATCAAGTTTAAAAAAATTAACAATGATGAAAAATAAAATAACAGTCTGAACTAAAAATAAAATAATTAGTGAAATGAAATAATATTAAAATAAAATAAAAATACAAAATAAATAAATAATACAAATTAAATAAAATAATAAACATAAAATAAAAATAAAATAATGAAAAACAAATAAAAATAATAAAATAAAAATAATAAAATATAATAAAATAAAATAAAATAGAATAAAATAGAATAACATGAAATAAAATAAAATAAACAGAATAAAATTAAATAAAATAAAATATAAAATAAAATAAAATAATAAAATAATACAAAAATTACTCTGCCAGCAGACATGAGCTATCAGGAACCTGTGCCGCACCTTTTAATTATTGTTAATGAAGGAGAGTTTTCATAGCTTTATGTGGGAATTGCGGGACCCTTCTGTGCACCAGGTGCTGATGTGGCAGTGCTGCTCCAGGGCTCTGTGGGAAAGGGGAACCCAGGGGCGTTGGTGCAAGGGAGACGAGGAGAAGGGTGGCAAGGAAGGAGCCCAGAGGAAGGGGTGCATGGGTGGGCACTGGCTCGTGTGGCTGGGGGTGATGATGGCACAGAGCAGGGCTGGACCGAGACCGCGCACATCAGAGAGCAGAGGACACAAGGAAAGCCATCACCTCCTCGCCAGGCCTCCCGTCCTGAGGGGCTCCAAAACGCTTCGTTCACCCCCCAAATCCACCCCCAGGGCAGGGGAGCTGAGAGGTGCTGGGAGAGCTCAGCTAATTAAAAATGGAAATTAACGGTGGGGCTGCACGGCTGCTGTCGCCTTCCGAAGGTGCAAATTAATGGAGGGGTTTATGGGCAGCTTCTCCTTCGGAGGGGAGGGCCCGGGCCCCTGGGCCTCGGCCTTGCCGGCCGGAGCCCCTGCCTGCGCCCACAGGAGGTCTCTGCCTTTGCTGCACTCGCAGCAACCTCCAGGCCAGGGCAAGAGAAAATCAGGAGGATTGAAAAAAAACCAAAACAACCAAAAAAACCCCAAACCAAACCAAAAAAAACCAACCGACCAAAAACCCCACACACACTTCCCCTCATTTTTTTCCCTTTGTTTTCTTCCCAGCTCTTCATGGGGAAAGGATTCTTCAAAATGAAAAAAAAAAAAGAAACATAATGAGAGGCAAATTCACACTAAAACAAATCACATCGGGACTAAAGTGGCCCAGTTCCCCCCCACTGGCAGCACTGGGCATGCTCAGAGTGATCGAATGGGTTGGGTTGGAAGGGACCCCAGAGCCCAACCAGTGCCACCCCCTGCCACGGGCAGGGACACCTCCCACTGGATCAGGGGGCTCCAAGCCCCATCCAACCTGGCCTTGGGCACCTCCAGGGATGGGGCAGCCACCACTGCTCTGGGCAACCTGGGCCAGGGCCTCCCCACCCTCACAGGGAAACATTTCTTCCAAATATCTCATTCAAATCTTCCCCCTTTCAGCTGAAAACCAGAGCTCGAGCCAGACCACAAATGCTGCTTCCTCCGTTCCTCCGTGGCTTTGGTGCCATTGCCCCAGAATCCTCAATGTCAGCTTGAAAACACCCCCCTGGTGCGACCCATAAAATCCCAGCTGCAATGAACCCAGCATGGAGGAGAATGTGAGGCCAGTGGCTTTGGGGAGACCTGTGTCCACCTCAGGCCCCTGAGGGAAGCTGCTCTGCTCCTACCCTTCCAGAAATGCACGTTTTACCCAGTTATCCCAGTTTTGGGGTGATGGGAAGCAATGGCAGGGACGACTGCAGCGTTTGCCAAGGGCCGCTCCAGCGATTCTCCCACTCGCTGACTCAACTCCAGCGCGGCTCCCTCAGCCCGCTGCTAATTAGGCTCCAGCCTCTCATCTCGTTAATAAGCTTCCAGTTCATTTGCATACAAGAAAAAAAAGAAAAGAAAAAGTGAGAGAGAAAGCAAGCGGCTCATTTTACCTTCAACACGTGGCCAACGCTTATTAAAATATTCAACCTTCCATCACGGCGCAGAAGCAGCTGTTGGGGCCGGCTGGGCACAGGCAGGTGTGGGCATCATGGAGCTTTTCCTGCCACCGGCCGCACCTGGCAGCCAGACCCTGCTGCTCTATGGGGCACCCTATGGAGGGGCCCCACTGGTGCCCACTGGCACGCAGCTAAGGCGAGCCCCGGGGCAACAGGGGGGTCCTGCAAAACACAGGGAACTTCAGTTCCTCAGCCGCATCCCTGATGTGCAGCGTTTCCAGAGCCTGGTTGGGCTGTTAAGTGGGTGAATCCCATGGAGCTGCCTCAATATCACGTAACAACTCTCCCAGCCGTGCTAGTGAGACCCCTCTCCTGCTGAGACCCCTCTCCTGCTGAGACCCCTCTCCTATGGAGACCCCTCTCCTATCAGGACCCCTCTCCTATCGAGATCCGTCTCCTATCGAGATACCTTCCTCTATTGAGACCCCCCCTCTCCTATGAAGACACCCTTGTTCTCATATCAAGACCCCCCTTCTTCTACCGAGACCCCTCTCTCTTATCTAGACCACCCTCTGACTGAGACCCCCTCTCCTATCAAGACCTCTTCTCCTATCAAGACCCCCTCTCCAGGGGCTGCACTTTGGCAGCAGCACCCTCGCCCCCCCCCCCACCCCCGGTGGCTCTGTGCCTGGGCAGCCCCACCAAAGGCAGCAACACTCCCTGGTCAGAGCCCGGCATCGCAGGTGGGAGCAGCAGTGAAGGTGAAGCTGCCATCCCAGCTGCAGCCACGCGGGTTATTTGATGACGATTGATTAACCTGGGACTAAGAGGTTTGCAAGGGAAGCAGGGAGCAACTGCCTGGAGCCCAGCCAGTGCGAGGCTGGCGCAGGCACGGAGGGCTCCCTGCCACCACCACTGCCTGCTGCAGAGCAGGGGTTTCTGATGTCACCTCTGCTTCCAGCGTGGCTGGGCTTGTGGAAAAGTCTGCTGTGCACAAGGGCTGGCAGCGACACAGCTGTGACCTCTGCGTGAAATAGAAGACATCAACACCATCATCTATGTCACGTGTTTACACACCTACACGTGTATGTGTGCAGGTAGAAGTGACGTGGTGATGTGCCACCTCCCAGGACCTACAAACCTCCTGGCATCTGTGATCCCAGTGAGCCCAAACAATGTGTTTGGAAAAACAGGAGGGAGCTGCAGTGCGATTGGAGGTGCCGGCACTGCAGAGCCCCTCTAGGGTCCCGCAGTGGGTGCAGCAGCCACTGTGGCCAAGTGTGGCCAGTGCCATCGGTGCTGCGATGCCAATGACGTACCGGAGGTCACCTCACCGCCGTGCCTTTGCCACTGGCAGCGTCACCCCTTGGAGACCAGGACTACCCCTGCGCAGTCCATGTCACAATAACATCAGTGTTCTGCAGCGCTGCTGGCAGAGCCGTCCATGAACCTGGGGCAGAGGAGCAGCTACTGGACAAGGGGTTTGGTGGGAGGGCACTGGCCTTGGGAAGAGTCATCCATTAGAGGAAATATGGAGGGACAGGCAGGATCCACAGCCACTTCTACCTTGGACTGGTTCCTCCATCCCTTAATTAGAGGCCGTGGTGGTGACTGAGGAGTCTGCAGGATGCTGGGGCTTCATACTTGCTGCAGGGCATTGGGAGGGGCTGGCTCCGCATGTCCCCGGGGGAGGCAGCCACCCTCCTCCTCTGGGTAGACATGAAGCCTTCTTGATGTTTCATGTGGAGCTGGGACACACAATGTACTGTTGACGCTCATCCCATCAGGTGGGCACCGCTGGGCATCGTGGCCAGCTGGATCTCTCTGGGGTCACCCACCATTCGGTGGCACTTCCCTGTGAGGGGTGATCCAGCTGTGCTACCCCTACGCACCCGCCTACATTTGTACTTGTGCTTCAAGACTTGGTTTTCTCCTGATTGGAGGAAAAGACATTTCAAGGAACCTCCCTGCCTCACTGCAAAGCAAAGTCAATTAAGCTGGTTTTAGCATATTAGCAAAGACAGCCTTATTAGAGATATTTGGTGCTAATGGTATGCACGTACTCCACTCCCATGGAAAACTGCACTTAAATAAATGTACACACTGTTCAGCCGCTGCCATGTCTTTACCCAGAATTTCTCTCCCATTATACAGATTTAATTGGCTCTGAAGTCAAGCTTGGCTTTTTGCTTTTTGACATTTGCTGACAATCCGCTCCCCTGCTTCACTCAGCCCTGGCCACTTGCTCCTCTCCAGCTGTAAATGTGGAGCTGAACGTGGGGATGACGGTGCTTCCCCTACTCTTGCACACAGCCCTGATACCTCCCTAAAGTGAACTGGGGCCAGTTTAAAGGCAGAGGCCAGAAACCCAGGTAGGCACTGATTTCTGCTTGTCTACAGGGGTTTCTCACCGCAGCGTGGGGTGCCCTCCAGAACCTTGGCTCTTGGGGCCAAAGGCAGCACAAGGACATCCCTCTCCAGTCTGGGTGTCCCAGGGCTGTGCTCTGACCACACCAATGTTTCAGGCTCCCAGAATACAGTCAGCAGATCCTGAACCGTGGCCTCAGGGTGAAAGCTCTGGCTCGCTGCCCCAGGTCTTCGGTGCTGTCACCTTAGCCTGGATCCATAGTTGTTACAATCAGGTTCTTTGCTAAGCTCTGGCTGCCAGACAGGAGCTGGAAAATGATGCTTTGCAGGGATGTATCCAAACTCCAACACTAGCCTGGGTACTGGCACCTCACAGCAGCGAAGCGCCGACAACAACATCACCTCTGCCTCCCTTCAGAAACCTGAAAGCTTGACGTGCGCTGGAAGGGGAAAATGAACCACTTGGGCCAGGGGCTGGCGAGGAGGTTTTGAAGCTGATCTCAGCTGAAGGCTTGTGGGCAGCATCCTGGGAGGCTCCTGCTGCGCCAGGCCAGGTGGAGGGGTGCCCACAGGCGTACCTGTCTGGGGCGATCAGGGCTGTGTCCTGTCTGCTGTGTGTCCTCTGAAGGTCACCAGGGCTGTCCCCAGCCTGCGGCTCTCTCCCGGCTGTGCAGACGCTGCCTTTTGTTGGGAGGTAATAGCTGGTGTGTGACTGCAGCAATAACTCTCCTCCCTTGCCGCGCTGCTTGGCAGGGTGGCTGCGGCCAGGGTTGCTCTCCGGAAGAAGCTGGGAACCGGAGCACCAAACCAAACACAAAGTGGGATCAATGCTGGCACTGCTGTGGAGCGGAGGAGCAGCCTGTGCGCTGCTGTGGCCCCAGGGGACAAGGACGAACAGAAAAGGTACTTGCACGGTGTTGCTTTGGAATGGCACAGTCTGGACCCATCCAGTTGGCAGCATCCGAAAAAGCGACCTGTCCCCACTGTACTCCTTAAACCTCTTCCATGGGTGAGATCAGGACTCATCCAGGTCTTGTCTCCAACTCTTGGTAGATGCCAACCAGCCCAGGCACAGTAGCATCCCGGTCAGGGCACAGGTGAGTACAGATGCCCAAAGAGCCAGGTTGGTGCCCCTGTGGCTGCCACAGGAGCTGTGCACCCAAGACCCACCTTCACATCCTGTTTTATCACACCTGGACCAACTCCCTGCTGCACAGGGGACAGCAGAGACCATCTAACACTGGTCCGATGACACCGTCAGCATGAACCCTCCCAACTCATGCCAACATGGAGCTTCAAAACCAAAGGAAATCTTTTCCAGGGGTCCTGAGAGGGACCAGCACTCTCAGCTCAGGCACTACCTGCACGGTCCCCGTTGTGGCCACAGGCTTTTCAAGCCACAAACCCTCATGGGTGCTTCCACCACCTCTAC
This sequence comes from Neomorphus geoffroyi, assembly GCA_033558235.1. Lineage (NCBI taxonomy): Eukaryota > Metazoa > Chordata > Aves > Cuculiformes > Neomorphidae > Neomorphus > Neomorphus geoffroyi. Next base: position 9,016,825 of record JAUMJM010000074.1, read on the forward strand.
ACTGGGCACCAGTGCCTCCAGCAGCAGCCCCGACCTGCCCTTTGATCCCCTCCACCACTGACAGCTTCCCCAAGGATGTTTTGTTGGCGGTGTCACCCTTGACCATTAGCTCTTCACGCATGACTATAATGTGACATCTCTGACACGGTGCCACCAGCAGCCGGCGACTTTGCAGAGCAATTAAAGACAAACGAGTCACTGTGGGCGAGAGCATCTTTGACCACACATCTCCACCACCCTCCCACTACCTCCTATCCCCAAAATGCCCCAAAATGCCTTTTTCCCACTTCTTGGGTCAAGCCAGCCAGAGGGAAGGGCTGGAGGATGGGCAAGGCGGATGCAGTGGGTCAGCAGCCAGGTTCAGCACCAGCAGGTGAGCCATCACCAGGTACGAGGTTTCAGGGCATCCTGGCTCTGGTTTGGGAAGCATCCCATGCTGAGGAGGGGTTGATCAAGACCTTCCCCACTGCTGCTCACCTGCCATCATTATTTTAAGACCAGGGAGGCCGAGGCAGTGGGTTTTTCATGCGGTTAGCTGCTGAGATGAACATTAATTAGTTTTCAATTTTCATAAAGTATCCCACTGACAGAAAGATTAGTTAAACACGCTCATGATTGCAGAGGATCACTCAGAAATTGGGAAGAGGGTGAGGAGAGGGGGCAGATAGCAGAGGGTGAGGATGGAAAAGGGGGATCAAACGATGTCACTAAGCCTTGCAGATGCGGGGGGAGGCAGCAAGATTCCACTGGCCACCCACATATAAGGGTGGGGGACATAGATATGTGATGAGAGGGGAAAAATAAAATCCAGGTGCTTTTGTTGACAGACCCTGCAGAAAAGTTCTGTCTGACCCTCACCTTGTCACCTGAGCCAGGAGAGGAGGCTGAGCCACTTCACCCAGCAATAGCACCTATAGCAAACACCACCCCCAAGCTCTGGGGATGGGGTGGTTGTGTTCTGATGCTTTTCTGCATTTCCCCCATTTCCCCAAACCCCTCTCCCCCAGTAACACCCCCGACCCGTGTGAGCTGGGGCAACCCGGGGGTGCTGTGGATCCGCCACGTGACAGCCAAGGAAGTGAATTGCAAATGACATTTCATTAACGGCTTGAATAAAGCTGTTTTCCCTCTTTTCTGCTATGCCCAAAAGCAACTGTAATCACAGTGTTCTTCTTCAAACCTCAACCCAGCTGAGCTGGAGCAGCTCCTCTGGGAGGGTTTTGCCTCCTACGTCTCTCCTGGTCTCCGGCTTTTGGGATGGAGCGATGCCCCTTGCAAAGGGGAGGGAAATAGTGAGTAAAAAGGCTTTCGAAGGGGTGTCTGTGCACTGGAGCAGAGGGTGGGTGATGCTTAAATGAATCTGGGGCAGGTTTGGGCTCCCAAAAAGGAAGAAAACCAGCTCACCTTGATAAAAGTTGTTTAACCCCCAGGGCAGCCCAGCAAAGCCCAGCAAAGGAGCAGCCACGTGTTGTTGGGTCGCATGCCTGGGACATTCAGCACGTTTGGTGCCAGAGCCTGAGCGAAGTGAAGAGGGGATGCCGAGAAATGGGAAAACCAAGCCAGGACCACCACATCCCTCTTCCTCACTGCTGGAGAGCAGGGAGTTCAATGTGAAGCAGCAAGGACCCAGGGCTGCGGATCCCGGGATGTGTGGTCCTTTGCCAGGGCTGTGCCCAGCCAGACAGGGGGTATCGGATGGTGGGAGGGAGGCAGTGAGGGATGGGGCCTCTGTGCCCTTGGAGAGCGCAGCTGGGCACTGTGCGGCATCCCCGCCGCGGCCCCTTCCAAAGCCAGCTGAGACCTCGGGCACGCTGTGTGTGTGGATACTCTCCCAGCCAACATCCCCGGGCATCCACCCAAAGCACCCCCTGACACCAACAATGGGGGGGGGGGCCCTAAAACCCACGAGTGTGATTTTCTCCCCCCACGCGGCTGCAGAGGCCCCACTCTGTGACCCACGGCTCCCGACGGGAGCGAGAGGCTCCCGTCCCCGCTCCTACCGTTGACGTTATTCGGCTGGACAGAGGGATGTCTGGGCGAATCATTTTCAACGCTCTTCCATATTCATAATGGGCTAAATATAGGGGAGCAAAGTGGGACCTGGCGGGCAAAGCCCTCCCCGTGGTCAGAGCCAATGACTTCTCTGCCGAGATGAAATGCCAGCGTCAGCCTGTCCGCGGCCCCGGGGGGGCACGGGGAACCGTACCCCGCCAACCCCCCAACCAAGTCACAGTTGTTCGGGTGGGGTTTTTTTTTTAGCTCCCAGTGGCCAAATTCAAAATCACGTTTTCAGCCGGTTGAGAGATTCAGCAGAGCAGCCCGGGAGGGGTCTGCCAGCCCCAGCAACCCCCACCCTCCCCAGGTCCTCTTCTTCATTAAGTGAGAAGGTTAATGATTTCAATTAGGGAGAAGGCAAGCAGCTAAATGGGTATAAATAAAGCTTTTTCTGTGCCATGGTGGGGAGGGGGCAAGAAGGGTGTGGGAGGAGAAGGGGCTCATCGGGCTGGTGTGGGGCTCCCATGGAAAAACTCCCACCCAAGGGATGCAGGAGAATCATATTATCACAGAATCACCTGGTTGGAAGAGACCTCCGAAATCAAGTCCAACTGCACCCTGTCCCTAAGGAACTCATTCACCCATCTTTTTAACTCATCCAGGGATGGCAACTCCACCCCCTCCCTGGGCAGCTATGCCAGTCCCTGACCACCCTTTCAGGGAAGAAATTCTCCCTAATGTCCAGTCCTGGTGCAACTTGTGGCCATTTCCTCTCGTCCCATCGCTGTCACTTGTGAGCAGAGCCCAGCCCCCACCCCGTCACAGCCTCCTTTCAGGCAGTTGCAGACAGGGATGAGGTCTCCCCTCAGCCTCCTCTTCTCCAGGCTGAACAGCCCCAGGTCCCTCAGCCTCTCCTCGTAGGACTTGTTCTCCAGCCCCTCCCCAGCCTCGTTCCCTTCTCTGGACGCGCTCCAGCCCCTCAGTGTCCTTCTTATAGCAGAAATTGCTGCCCATCCCTCCAAGCTGGGCCCTTCACCAGCCCCAGGCTGATGTACTTACAAAAGATACTGGTATAGTGATGACTTTTGCCCCCACGCCTCCCCTCCCGCTGTTCCACGAGGTGCCCACCGACAGGACACCTTCAGCCCCGCAGCCCTGCTCGCTCACTGGCCCCAGAGACCCCAAGCCACGCGTGTGGCCAAAAGCTACGTTGCCCTGATTCTCATCGAGAACAAACACTGCAGAAAGTTCAAACCATGTTACAGTAAAAGGTACCGGCTCCGTGTCGGGCCCTCACAGCTCCAGCAAAACTGGCACTTGCTGGCCATGAGTAACATCAAGTCAGGCAAAGGGTGGTTGCAGTGTTAGGGACAACTTTTAATTCAAGTTTTTTCACCCGTAAGTCTGCTGGTTCCCCTCACTAAGGTGTCCCTGCCCGGTTGGGAGGAGGTGTGGAAAGGTGAGCCCTGGGTAGAGCATCCTGGGGGGGCTGGGGGCTGCCCCTCCTTGGCCCCATCACGTTCACCACCATCATCAGTTTGCTGGTCCAGCAGCAGCTCCCACACTGTATTTTTCCAGCCAGTATCCACAAACCTGCGACATCTGGTTCCTGGGAACAGAGGGAGACCCCGGGCTGCAGCAAAGGTGTGCTGGGTAGAGCCGCGCACGGGGAAATAACAGCCCAAAGCAGGTTTAATTTCTGCTTCTGCTGTGAGTTTGCAATACAGTGTGAGACAGAGTGAGAAAAAAAATTGCAGGAGGTTTCTTTTCTGGGGTTTGAGTTAACAGATTTCGGAGCATCTGATGTTCCAATAGCAAAGTGTGTCCCTTTCAGTGCAAACAAATCGGCTCCTGCACACAACTGGCTTAGCAGAAGCTCAGGGCTTGTGCTTCATATGAGCAGTTTCACTGAAAGTAAAGCAAGAAAGGCAATGGAGATTGTTTGTGGAGGGGGGCTCCTTCATCCACGGCACAGAAACACAGGCACAACCATCCAAACCTGCTGGAAACAGCCCCTCGGTCCCTTGAGATGTTCAGTACAGGTAGGTCTGCTCGTGTCTCCAGGATCTGGAAGCACCTCTGCTTTCTTTAACAGTCACTGGCAGCAGCTGGGTCCTGGTTCAAGAGTGTGGGAACACCTAGATTCAGCCCACCAGCAGGGATGGGAATGGGCATCGCCACTGAGACGTTTGCAGGTCTCCAGGATGGTGGTGGCAGGAGGAAGGCTGGGGTCTCTGGCTGCTGCAGTGACAAGTTGAGCCCTCATCATCCTCCAGCGCATTTTCCCCTGGTGAGAAATTCAGTAATATCTTTTCCCTGAAAAAAAAAATGCATCCTGTGCTTCATGGAAAAGGTAAGATAAAGTACAACCCCCCCACTTGAATAGAAATGTGGATATTTTAGTAGATGAAGCAATAAATAAATCCGGTACAGATTTTTCAAGTTTTCATTCATTTTTGATAGAGAGAAATTATTTCTTTTCCTCCATGAAAAAGGTTCCCACTAGAGAGTGGAGAGCTCCCAGCACAATTTCCAGGGCTCCCAGCTTCACCCCATGGCACTGAAAGTGCCTTTTAAGCCCACAGCTCCAGGAACCGAGGGCTTAGGTGAGAATAAGTTGCATTAGAAATCCCCTGGCTCCCGAAGGGCTGCCTGCTGGTTTCGGAAAGGCTGAGCTCGGCAGCGTGGGGTGGCCGTGCTTGTCTCCTTGTTTAACTGTCAGGCAGGGAGACATCTCAAGAGGCTCAGGCAAAGCAGCTCTCTTTGCTGCGTTGCCAGCAGGAACGTTCTCAGTGCCAGCTGTAGCACAACCGAGTCTAGAAACTCAGCCTTGGACCTCCAAAATGCCTTTCAGTTCACCTTTGAGACACATTTAGTAACTTGCCTTAATATTGATGCCCTCCATACGCATCGCCGCGGAAGGACTCTCGGCCTTGGCCAGCGTAATTATATGTTCAATATTAACAGTCTTCATCCGTCAAAGCTTGCCAGCGTGTGCCTGTCCTTGTCCTGCAGAGCTGGGCGAGCGCTCCACCATCCCCAGACGTTGCCTGGCAGCCATTGGCAAACCCTCTGGAGAAGAAGCCAAGGATGGGTTTGGGTCACAGGTTGGACTCAATGATCTCAAAGTTCTTTTCAACCTTTTGATATTGTGATGCTGTGATACAGAGACCACCTTCCTGCACTGGTTTAGGGATTAGACCAAAACACAAGAAGGTGCCAGCCCCTCTGTTCAGAAAGGCTTGATTCTCTCAGGTCTTTAGCCTCCTCCCACCTGATGGACCGAGGAAGCACCAAGGTGGCTGCTGGCACTGGCCATACCGAACGAGACTGATACTTGATGGCCAAAAGACTTGACCAAGAAAAAGCAGCTAAGAACCCGCATCCGTATCTCAAGAGGCATCAGGAAAAGATGAAGAGCCCCTCTTGACTTGGCACAATGCAAGGTTTGGGAGACCTTTGAGGTGGCCCTGTCCATGCAAACACAATTTATTCTTCCCCAACACCTCCAGCATCATCAGACCTTGCTTGCTGTGACACACACTTGCTAAGCCTGTACAAGGCCTGGGCAACACAGCAGACACAGAGAAGGGCTCAAGGGCTCTCCCTCCATCCCATGCACAAGCATCTCATGCTGTACAGAGCTGTGCCAGTGACCTTGTCACAGAAAGTCACGCTGTCACCCAGCCATGGCCAGGACCCCAACCCACTGCAGAGGGTCCAGCTCAGGTTTGGGGTGGGGACCACAGTCCCTGGCACTGCAGTCTCCACGGAGATGGTGAAACAAGATAAAAAGGGTTTTTGCTAGCTGATCTTTTATGCTATTAGGACTGTTTCCTCTGGGTAAGCATGAAGCCTGCCTCTTTCCTGGCTGTTATTAAAAGTCAGGGCTAAAATCCCTTTGGGAATGGGGAAGGCAGATAATCCCCACTCTTCCTGACCTTCTTTCACTCCTTGCTTTGCAAGGTTATTGCAGCTCCCCAGGAGTAGTGGCTCTACATGCTATAGTCCTTCTCCTCAAAAAAAAAAAGACATTTGCACCTCAGGAGCCCTTCAGCCAGAGGTGTCCCTGTGGCCCCAACTGTCCCCCATCACCCATCCACCCCAGGAGGTTATTCCTCACCCCTCCGTACACAGAAAACAGAGTCAGCTGGCAACATCTTAAACCTGCCAGAAGGGCAAAACCGGGGTTGGCAGGGAGGGAAATTGCCTTAAACCACCAAAATTCCTCCTCTTATTCCTCCTCCGCAGAACAAACAGCTAAAAGCAGTTTGCTCTGCTCTTCTCCAGTCTCACAGACATCTGCCCCCGAGGCTGAGAAGCTGCGTGATGAATTCCAGCAGCAGAGGGGATTTCTGCCTCTGCTTTTAAAAAGCCCCCAAACTACTGGGTTTACACCAAGAAAGGGCTGACACAGCCTTTGCCACCACAGCTCTCGTGGTGTGGGGGGTGCAAGGGGGAAGAGCTGCGCAGGGAAGGGAGAGCTGCGGACGAATAACCGCCTGCGTTGGGATATGTGCCATTAATGGCCGGCTAATCACTTATATCGATGCTGATTTAGGGCTGGGGATGTGGAAATCCCAAGGCTGTTGGGAGGGTTGTGCGTGGCTCCAGCTACCTCTAGTGGAAAGCAGACAGAAGCTTTCAGCTCTCAGCTGCACCACTGCCACATCAAGGGCTTGATTTACTCCGAGGGGCTTTACATCCACCTATTTGGAAGATGTATTGTGATATTTCACTCTCTACAACTGCCTGAAAGGAGGCTGTAGTCAGGCAGGGGTTGGTCTCTTCTCTCAGGTGACCGGTGACAGAACAAGAGGACACGGTCTCAAACTTCGCCAGGGGAGGTTTAGGCTCGACATTAGGAAAAAACTCTTCCCTGAAAGGGTGATTGGCCATTGGAATGCGCTGCCCGGGGAGGTGGTGGTGTCAATGTCCCTGGAGGTGTTTAAAGAGAGACTGGATGAGGCACTTAGTGCCAGAGTTTAGATGACGAGTTGGTGTTGGTGTTGGGTCATAGGTTGGACTCAATGATCTCAAAGGTACTTTCCAGCCTTGTGATACTGTGAAACACATCAACCCATCACTCACAGCCCAAACGTAGATCTATATGGCAAAGTCTAGAAATTTTGGGTGGCCTTTCTCTTCCAGAAAGGCCAGGACCTGCTTATTGCGCATGGTTGGGCTGGGTGCAGAAGCAAGGTGTTATTTAAGACCTGAAAGAGCCGCTCCTGATAGCCCCAACGTCTTGGGCATCCCCTCAGAGTGCACCCTTGTGTTTTTAAGACCACAAGCAGCATCAGAGGCCCATTTTTCCCAGTACCTGGTACAGGTGACTTGGTCCCTTGAGATCAGCCAGGGCTCTGGGACCTCCCCATAAAGCTATGAGCAAGGCTGGGTGCAGAGAGACAGGTGCCTTCAAGCACAATGTGCCAGGGCGGTGCCATTCAGGCTGGCATCGCAACGTGGATATAATGAGCAAAACCAGTGTTTGGTGGAGGAGCCTCCATTATCACCACTCAATAAGCACAGTGCACGGTCGCAAAGAGCTGACTAAGAACATAAAGGAGGAGCATAACAAGCTCTCCTCTGCTAGCAAAGCGCTTCGATGGCCCATCCGTGCCCGGGGTGTCTCCCATCAGGCTTCTTCACTGGATTTTCTCGGTGTAAGCCCATGAGAGACCAAACCAGGCTGTTTCTCCCTCCTCCCCTCAAAGCCTCAAGTTGTGTTTTCCACGTGCACTTCTGCTGCTGCAAGGGCTAAAGCGTTTTTATTTCAAAAAAAAAAAAGAAAGAAAAGTTACTTATTCACATGAATTCAGGAGCTGATGCTTTCTAAAAGGTCCCCTTAACAATAGCCAAGCAGCAAAGAGATTGTGGCAGCCATGGTGTGGGAAGGGTCCTGCTCCTCAGCTGCCCCACCATGGCCCAGAGAGAACTGCTGTAAGGTTCACGCAGCCTGTAGTCCCTGGAGAGACAGAAACGTTCACCACCACCTCCCGTGGGCTCCGGTCTCACAGCCTCGGGGCTGCCTGGGAGTCCTCTTGCGATAAACCTGGGGCAGGCAGGTGGGAAGAGCAGCCACCAGTTACACCCAAACCAGAAACCGCTTTCTCACACTCTTCTTTGCACCCTCACCCAAATGCAAGGGGAGGACACAATGCCATCACCCCCCACCTTCAGGACTCACCGAAAACAGCTGGAAAAAATGGTTAACAAGATGTAAGTGTCAGGGACAAGTGGGGCTGATGGGAAGGATTAGACATTAATGAGAGCCATCTTCCGAAGCATCCATCACTCTGCTTTCATGAGTTTCTTAATGTGGTGGGAACTCTGCCATGCCTGGATTCCTTTTATTTAAAGCAGAGATAAAAATCTGGAGAGATATTAATATTAATTAAGAGACAGACATTAACAGAAACTTACTTTACCCTGCGTCACACCCGGCTCTGTCCCACTTCAAGGAACAACCAGATTTTTTCCAGAAAGAACTAAATTGTTCTGCAGAATTTATGAGCCTTTGTCACTTCTGCTGTGACTTTTGTCACACAGAGTAGGAGGCGAAGGCTGCACAAGATAAAAGCTGCACACAACCCAATTCTATGTCCCAGGGTGAGTTGCAAATGTTTCCTTTTTTCTTGAAATTCCCTGTGGCATTTCTGAAATGGGGAAAAAAAGTCCCGCTCTGATGCTGATGTAAGGTCTTGATTTTTGAAAAGCAAGAAAATAAAGTTGGAGGGACGCTTGCCTAGGGAGGTGTGGAAAGGGGGGCTCCAAGCATGGGGCAGGTGCTGCTGGAGTGGTGGGGACACAGCTGGTGGGACTCCATCCCAGGGTAAGGTTTGGGCTGGGAGGACACATGCAAGAGGTTTCCCATCACAACACAGTGCTTAGCACACTGCGGGTCACCCCATGGTCCTTGCCGGCTGTGGGGGGGGGTTAATTCCCAAGCCCCCAGGACACCAGAGTTTAACTGATGGGTGGCAGAGTCACCCAGCCCTGGCCAGCGTGCTTCGCTTCTCGCTGCTGTTTGTCTCTTTGGTTTTCTGTCCGACTTTGTCCTTGATCTGTGCAGAACGGGCTTCCCAGCCAAACGCTGTCTCAGGCAAGCGTCTCCAGATGACAGCGGGCGACTGATGAGCTGCAGTTGGGAATTGTTTAAATGAAACAACATCCCGGAAAACACCCGTGCAGACGCACCGTACCTGCTCCAGCGATAACAGATGGGGGAAGCGAGAACCAGGAGATGCTGCTTCGCTGCGGGAGCACCACGAAACCTGAGTTATCCCTCCCAATTTTCTGTTTGGAGCTTAAAAGAAGAGGGAAAGCAGAAGGCAACTGCTGAGGTCAGCACAGGCTCCTGTCTGCAGGTGTCCCCAGGGCCAGGGGGGTTGTCCCCTACATAACCAGGAAGCAAGCCAAGTAAAATCCATCACAGGGTGGAATTAGGCTACAAAGTGGGTAACATCATGGTCTCCTTCCCCTGCAAGTGCTCGGACAGACAGTCCTGCTTGGTGTGACCCCTCCCGAGAGCCACCAGGGCTGCAGGACCCCAAGGTGAGTGCAAATCAGCCCTGAGAAAGCCACACAGCACAAGTGGCCAAGTGGGGAATGAGCTGCCCTGTAAAAGCTGCCCCATTCCTTTAAAAAAGAAAAAAAAAGCACTGGAGATCTCATTAATTACAGGAGCTGAGGATTTTAGGTTAAAAGCCTGCTGGATACTGTAAGGCAGGGGTAGCCCCTGTGTTAATTAAAGAGGTTGGGGGAAAAACAAAGGTAGAACAAGATCACGTGAAACGGGGAAACTGAGGCACGCAGGGCTGCCTCACGTCCCCCACTACCTCTGAACCCAACAGGGTTGGCATCCCACGCCCTGCTCACCTTCATGTTTAAAGGATTAGAAAGCAGGAATGCCAGCGTTGCAGGGGGACCTGGCTTTTAAACACAAATCCTGGGCAAATGGGCAAATCCTGCGCATGTCCCTATTCCTGATGCTCCCAGCAAAGACCAGCAGAGCCCGAAGGGACCCCCACACTGGGAGGGGTTGCTTTGGGCTGGTGAAACTCCCCTCTCTCCTCCCTGAACTGGGGACCATGCACCCCAGGAGTGGGCAGGGGAGTGAGGGATGTACCCCTGCCTAATTTCATCCCAGTGCCTCCTTGGTTTCCTTGACCTGAGCTGCAGAAATAAAAATTGGGGGGGTAAAAAAACCCCCAAACCAAACAACAAAAACACAAATATAAAAATAAAGACTTGTAACCTGTAACACTTTTGCTGACTGAAAATAACACATGCACTAAAGATCGAGAGTGAGAGATAAAAATATCCAGCTCAGTCAGTGAACCTGCATCTCGGGAAAGCAAATCGTGTGGTCAACAATGAAGAAAAGGTGTGCGGGTCAGGGGGCTCCTGAGGTGAGGACATGGCCCCACCGCTCCTGTCCCGCTGCCCGTCTGTCGTTCGGGGCTCGGCCACGAGAGGGAGGCTTCAGCCTGCAGAGAGGAGCCAGGGCAGCCCCCGAGAGCTCCCAGCCGCTCGTGGGGTCCCCAGCCAGGGTGCCCCATCTCCTGGGGACACGCTAGGGCTGCCCTGGACACTGTGGCACCTTGGGGAGGGGATGGCACCTGGTCTCGGAGCATCCCTGGAGGTGACAGCTGCATCCCCATCCCCACCCCCAAAGCAGGGTTTGCTGTGAAATCCTTCTCGCCCACCCCAGCACCGCTGTCCCACCCCGGGCAGGCAAAGGGGGCTGGTGTGACCCATCCCCTTCGAGACGGTCCTGGAGGGGGGAACAGTGTCAGAAGTTTCAGCCAGACATTCCCAGCAAAAACCCCCCAGGTTTCAGGAAAATTGTGAGTGTCTCCAAGTGGGATTTCTTCGGCTGCCTGGCAGGGAAATCGGGAAAAGGCAGAGTAGGTGGATGCTTGCTCTTCCTGGGCCTTTGCTGAGCTGAAGTGGAGCAGCAATCCCAGCTTCTGCTGCACGTGCTGGGGCAAACGGGAAACCCCCTCCGAGCCCCCAGCTTTGTAACGTTTTCCTGCAAAGAAAGGCCCTGCTCTCTGTATTATTTAGGAGCTGCAAATCTTCCCAGGGGCAAGGGAATTCCATTTGTTGTCTTTTCAAACTCCTTCCACCTGCAAGCACAGGCACCGCATCTCCTTGTCCCCCAGGGTGCAGGTGAGGTGCCTGTGTCTTGGGCTGCCCGGTTTCCCGTGGGGCGCTCAAGCTGGGATGGTGCCAGGGAGGATCCCAGTAAATCGACGGGTGGCAGCGTCTGTGCAAGGGGTGACAACAAAGCCTTTCCAACTTCATTCTTACCCAGCAGCACCGAAGCTTGCTGGTGGAGTGACGACTCATCCTGCCCTCGCACGGACAGGGTGATGTAGTTTGGAAGGACAGCACAGGGAAAAACACCCGTGCAGGGCCACCGCACCCTTGGCACGGGGTAGGGTGCTTCATGGCCCCGTGGCAGAGGTGATTAATTAGTGGTGTGGCAGCAAACATGTGTCGGCCTCCACATCTACCCCTCAACAGCAGGGTGCTGTAAGCGAGGTGTCACCGCTTTCCCGCTCACCTCCTTCCCCGACGTAATCGGCTGCGACATCTATGCCAGCTGCTCCGAGAGGCACAAACACTGCCCGGTCCCTGCCCAGCACCCTGACAGCAGGCAGCTCCTGCCATGGCACTGGGTGGGTGCCTGGAAGCAGGTCCTCATCATCAGCTGTGGGCTCGTGGGCAGCACAACGACACCTACATTGTTGCCCCTAAAGGGTCCCTTACACCAAGGCAGGAGGGGAGCAGAGCCAGGTGAGCAGCAGTCATTCCACACTCTGGTTCACAAACCTTTAGATGTCAGAGGAGTCTGATAACACACAGGGTTCTCACGCTGCATTAGTGATTAATACAAACATTAATTGCACGCTGGGAGTGACTGGCTCAGCAAAGCCATTTGCAGCTGCTGTTAGATGGACCGGGACAACGAAAAGGCCTTGGAGCCTTTTAGCTAACGCTCTGCAGGCGGAGGAAGAGGCACAGCTCGCACACAGCGTGCTGCACTGGTATCTAGCACACATGCTGGCAGGGATTTTTAGCCTTAAAAAAATTTTAAGGACCTGATGGGACAAGGTCTTCATTATCCCCGTGCCATTTCCTTCATGGGATGCAGTGGGATCTCACCATTCCTGGACATATCCTGTGAAATCCCATCCCTCCCACGGCAGACCTAAAGTGGGGAAACCCCCAGTTAAGAATCACTTCCCAGTTTCCCAGGTTAGGTCTCAGAAAGGGATTGGCATAGCTGCCCAGGAAGGGGGTGCAGTTGCCATCTCTGGAGGTGTTTAAAAGACAGGTGGATGACAGGGACAGGGTTTAGTGGGGAGACAGGCACGGTTGGACTCAATGATCTCAGAGGTCTCTTCCAACCTTAGGATTCTACAATTCTAAGTGCTTCCCATAAGCTCCACATTTAAAGCAGCTGCTGTTCCCTGGCTTGGCCTTCTCGTCAGGAGCCCCCATCACATCGCTCTCCTTCGCCTGCCTATTTTCACAAGACTTGTAGGAACTTAATTATCTTTGAGACTTCCCCTGTCAAACGGGCCAGAAACCTTCAAGAGATAATAAAGGGGACAGACAGGCAGTAAGCACGGGAGTCCCATCTCCTCCACAGGCAAGGTCACAACTGTACCTCCCTCCCACTGAAGCCCTGGACTAAATCCAAGCATGAGGGCAGGGTGATCCCTTGCTCCCTGACTCCCTGCTCCTGTAGCCACAAGTGGGAATTGGGAGGATGAAGAGGCGAGAGGTGCTGCTGCCGGCCGTCAAGCAGCAGACCAGTAATAACCTCATTATGAGGCTGGAGATGCTGGGGCCGGGGGGGGCAGATGCCATCCTTCTGCCACCCGTGCGCCACTGGCAGCTTGTGGAACCAGTAAGTTGTCAGCCCGTCTCCTGCCTCTCACCTTGCTTCTCATTAGCTCCCTGCCGAGCTGTCGTGCGGGCAGATGGGGCAAGTCCCGTGTCCGCCTGCCGCTGCCATGCCAGGGAGCACCAGCTTCTGCACTGCTCCTGGCCATGTCCCCTTGGTCTCTGCTGCAGGGCAGACGTTCTCCTTGGAGCTTGGTGAGGGCATGGCTGGTCCACATCGTGTTTCCCAGGTTTGCAGATGGGCAGCTGCGCCCGCCGGCTGCCTGGTCGAGGGGAATCCAATGCAACAGCCCTGGTGGTTCTTGCATGGCCAAGATGCTTGAAGCATCTGGGCATCTTCACCCAGCATAAAGCAGCCAGGCCCGTGCCCTAGGACAAGGGGGACATCTCACTGCAAGACAGCCTGGTGCTGTACTTTGAGCCCCCAGGATGTTGAGCACAAGTCACCTTAGAGACCGAAGATGCTCTTGGACAGTCCCAACCCCTACCACACGCAGGATGCATTCCCTGCCAGAGCAAGGCAGAGACAGCATCCAGTAACAGCAGCTGGAGCTCTGGGATACAGCCCAGGCAGGAGAGGCACAAAGCGAAATATAAGCCCAAGGCAGGAGTGGCCAGCAAGGACCAAGCCAGCAAGGAGGAGCACAAGCAGAGAGAAAGGGATGTAGGGGCAGTTGTCATTTCCTCCTAGATCCCATCTCTGGGAAAGGGGGTCCTACACACCATCCCTACACACCACCTGTCTTCCAGGGCAGGAGAGATGTCTAAGGACACAAGCCTGTGCGTTCCATGGGAACAAAGCCAAATACAAGCTCCTGAGTTCACCCATAATGCACAACACTTCCAGGCTGGACAGATACTGCGAGCCAGAGGCACATTGTCACACGGTATTGCAACAGTACCGCCCTCTCTTGAGAGCAGGTGCTCCCCCAATTTGCTCCCCAAGCACCAAATTGCTGAGGCATCTCCAGCAGCCCAGATGTAACAGGAGCATTGCCAGTTGTAGTTCCTGGTCCCCCTTCCTACAGGGGCACCATTCAAGGCTCCCAACACCTCAACACAACCCATTGTAGCTGCTCTGCCAAGGTAACGCTGAGAGATGCCCAAACCCATGGGCCAAGGGAACAAGAACCTGCAGAAATTATGGATGTTCCGCCCAAGCCTGAACACCCCATAATGCTTCTTCACTGTTGTTTAGGACTTGCTCTTGTGATCTGAAGCAAGAATGTTGAGCAGCCCTTGGGCAGGAGGGAAGGGTGGTGGTGGAGCCACGGCACTGTGGGAAGAGATGATCCCGTGTATTCTCTTCTTTGTGCCCAGAGCCAGAATAGTTTTATCATGCTTAGGATGTTCAACCACTCTAATACCATCTTTGGTCTTGGCTACCCAGCACCACCTGCATCAGAAGCACCAAAATATTGAACCAAGGTGCTGGTGGAATGTTGGGGGCCATTATTCTGCCACCCCTGCACTCTTCTGGCCTTCTCACTTTCTCCTGCACCTTGGTATTTCTGACAGAGTCTTTACCAGAAGGGTCCAACTTTCTTCCTAACCATGACGATTTCTCCCTCTCCATGGGGCATTTGGGAGCTGTTCCTGTTGCAGCGACTCCCACAGTCCAGCACAGCTTCCACAGGCTCCTGCATGCCTCCCAGCCACACTGGGGACTGGCTGCGCTCTCACTACAACTGCGCTGGTGTCTCTGAGCCGTGGCTCAAAACAGGCATCATCACACTAATATTCATCTAAATTAGCATTCCAGGCTCAGTCTCTATGACCTCTCCCAGTTGTCCTAAAGCAAACTGGGACATCTCCACACCAAAAGCACAGCAACTCCAACAAGCAGCCATCTGCCAAGTCGTAGTCATTCATGTCAGGGGAGAATCTGGACATGAAAATGGGATTATTTTTCTGATGTTATCATGCACTTAGACAAAGCTACAGAGCCTTTTTTGGAAGAGCAGCACAAATGCCCCCTCGATGCCCTCCAGTTCCCTCAGATCCAGCCCACAAAGCACACACAGCCCTTCCAGCCCCTTGCCTCTCATGGGCCACCACAGGAATGCCCCAACCACCAGCAGAGCTGAGAAAACACCTCCACCTTGCAGTCACCGTGTTTATTGAGGTCCTCAACCCCACAGAGGAGGGAGGGAGAAAGGGGCAGTGAGCCCTGGCTCGGTCTGAGGGCCAGAGCCCCAAATAAGCAGCATTTCCCCACTAAGTGGGGCAGAAGAGGGCTTTTTATCCTCCTTTTGTCGAGGCAGGCTGCAATGCAAAGGAAAGAGCTTTAAAGGCATGCGGTACCTGTGTGAAGCAGAGGGGGTAGGAGTGTGTGTGCAAGCGTACAGAGCTATTAATTAAAATTGCTCAGTCAGATGCTATAGAGAGATTAGTTGTCACATTGTGTTAATGGCAAGCTTGGCAACACTGCGAGAAGGGGCAGGACTGCCTGCCGTCCCCTCAGCTGTTCAAGTGCCACGTTTATACCCAGCCAGAATGACTAATTGGCAGGTTTTGTCGAACAGAAGCCCCCTTGTTATTGGGAAGAGATCGGTGCCTTAATGAAGGAGAGGGAGGAAGGGGACACGTGGGTACCAAGCTGCCACAACCACCTCCAAGGCAGAGATCCCACAGGGAAGGACAAGTGAGGTCCCATCCTCATGGTGAAGGGGCACTGGGAGGCTGGGAAAGCCCAGAGCCACAGCTTAGCAATGGGTTCATCACCAGTGCTGCCAGCCCCTGGTTGTGCCCAGATCTTCCCAAGGAAGAGCTGGAAACATCTTCCTGAATGCCTCAAGTACAGGGCACAAGTAGGGGCCAGGAGTCCTCTTGGTCTGCACTGCATCTTCCTCAGCAGGGGAAGTTCCCTGTCTTCTTTTTTCCTGCTACCAGAAGGAAGGCAGCACAGCAAAAGGCCTGGGGAAGCTCCCACGTGGCAGCTCCAGGGAAGCATTGCAGTCTTGGTCACTCAAGGATTCTCAGTGCAGGGCAGGCTAGCACAGAGTCCACCCTGCCTTGCATCAGGGCACAGAGCAGGAGGATCCCAATGCCCAATTTAGCTGTCATTTTTCCCCTTCCCCCGAAGTTAACTCCTCTATGAGGGGCAAAGAGCTCCTAATCTGGGTCTTCTGTCCTCTCCCCACCGGCCACAGAGACTTGCTGAGCTCCGTGCCTGGGCACAGCCCCTGGCAAACCTTTTTGGTGAACACAAATGTTAGGGAGGCAGGACAGCCCCGAGTAATTTGGTATTAGGACCACAGATCTCAGAAGGCTCAGCTGCAGCGGACAACGTGCCCTGCCCCAAAGGAGTGAGGAGCAGAGGAAAACACTCTTCTCATTTTAAAGAAGAAAGCAAGCCAGGGAACCACAAAGCTGTACAGGTGCCCAGCACCCTTAGATCCAACGAGATTTATGCACCTTTAGATCTTGTCCTACTTCGTTTGACAAGGTGTTCTTTGGAAAAGTGATGGTGGCCCCATCCAGGTGATCATGTGAGGTTTCCAATCAGCATGTTTAGCCGAGCCAACACAGGCTCCACAGATCTGCTTCTGCCTTGAGCAGCTGATTCCCTCCAACCCCAAAGTTTGTGGACTCAGGGCAACAGGGAGCAAACGGGGATGCCGCCATAGGGAAGTAAGGCTTTTCTTCTCCGACCGGCACTATTTTGAGGAACAGTAGATAAGTGAGCCTGGTTTAGTAAGGAGACAGGTACGGTTGGACTCCATGATCTCAGAGGACTCTTCCGACCTGATGATTCTGTGATTCTGTGATTGTGTTAGGGGTACCAGCAGGTTTCCAAGCTGACTTGCTGCCTCAAGCTGTAACCCTCAGCTACCACGGGTGAAGACAGATGAATCCCCACTGCTGCTGAACAAGGCCAGCCACTCTCAGAGGGTCAGCAGTGGGAAGGTGGCTTCCTTCCCATGGAGGGGTGGTGCAGAGTGGAGGGGCTGTCATCCTTCTGCCACCTCCAAGCAGTTCTTGAGGCTAACAGCATCTCACCATGCCAGGCTCAAGAGACCTGGGAGTGCCTAGAGTTTAGCAGCAATCTTGGCTGAAAAGCAGCTTTTTACCTGGGCATAACAGCATGGCACTGTGGCAAGATGAAAGCTGTTCAGGCGTGCTGTGTGCACAGCAAAACTGCAATTTCTGCGTAGAAGCTATTCTAGTCTAAGTTTGATATGAGTCGAACTTAAAGTTACAGCCAAGTGAAGTCACTTCAGCCCAAATCTAAGCTCTGTGCTGCCATACCTGTCTATTGCATCCCAGTCAGGCTCTCAAAATGAGCTCAACTGGATCTACCTCCATCCATCAGGAACCTCAGCTGTCCTTCACAGCCATGAATAGACCCTGTCCACTTCAGCCAGCTGCCAAGCTGTCTGTGTGTGAGGATGAGGCTGAGAGGTTGCCATCAACAGCCCTTTCTCCCTGAGGCCGGATTTGTGTAGGGTAATACAGGATCTGGAGATGTAAAAATGCCCACAGCAATGGGGTCATTCACACCTTCACACAGCCCGTCCCTAAACAGTGTTTGGAAGGTCATTGTATGCAGTCCAGCAAGTCATCTCCTTGGCCCCAGAGTCTACTTGCAGATGACAAATCAACGTGGTCTGTTACTCCTTAGCACTATTCCAAGACAGTTCACAAAGAGAATAAATATCTTCTCCAGGTACTTCCTCCCACTGCTAGTTTCCTGCTGTTTCACTTTTTTCTAACTTTATCATTTCACAAGTCCTTACTAAGAGAATTTCTGCAAGTTACCTATAGCTCATAGGCAGAGACAGTGAAGGAACGTGTTCTGGAGGCTTTGTTCCCTTTGCAAGTGAGACTTCCGCAAATATGTGCTCAATATTTTGTTCCCAGGATGTCATATTGACCTAAGACCCCACTTGGAGTATTGTGTCCAGTTCTGGAATCTCCACCAGAAGAAGGACATGGAACTGTTGGAGCAGGTCCATAGAAGGGCCACAAAGATGATCCGAGGGCTGGAGCCCCTCTGCTGTGAGGACAGGCTGAGAGAGTTGGGGTTGTTCAGCCTGGAGAGGAGAAGGCTCTGGGGAGAACTTATAGCGGCCTCCCAGTACTGGGAGAACTTATAGCAGCCTGGAGTGACAGGATGAGAGGGAATGGCTTTAAACTGGAAGGGGGAAGATTTAGATTAGACATTAGGAAGAAATTCTTCACATGAGGGTTGGGAGGCCCTGGCCCAGGTTGCCCAGGGAAGCTGTGGCTGCCCCATCCCTGGAGGTGTTCAAGGCCAGGTTGGATGGGGCTTTGAGCCCGCTGATCCCGTGGGAGGTGTCCCTGCCCATGGCAGGGGTGGAACTGGATGATCTTTAAAACTCCCTTCCAACCCAACCCCTTCTATGATTCTATGGATAGATCCAAGCAAGGAAAGCGTTGTAGGGCGTTGACTGTGCTGGACACAAACTTTTGTTCTCTGCTTTTGACCACTTTAAGTCATGCACTGCCATCTCCTGTGCAGGAGTCACCCATCACAGAAGACACTTTGTTCACGTATTTGAAGCCAAGTTCTAATCACTGAGTGTAATAGGCCAAGATGAGTGATAGATTGACACAATTAATTTTCGTGTTCCCACCAGTAACATTGATTTTAGTGCATTCAGTCCTTAAGTCACCGAATGCAGGGGAAAACTTGGCTCTGATCTTTTCAGTAAAGGTCAAAAGGATGCTCAGATCTTCATAAGAGAGCTGGACTGTTTAAATGCCCTTGAGGCTTTTGAAATCTGCCCCATTTCTATGAATCCAAGAGCTCTGACTACATTTGGCCAGCAGAGACCCACCAAGAAGGTCATGTGAACACATTTGTGGTACCACTTGAACACTCAAGACCTCCCTGGACCTGTCTGTCTACAGAGCACATGTAGAGCTTTGGTTTCACTGGCTGTTGATCTGAAGACTGGCTCTAGCACTCAGTCCCCTTCCACCTTGATCTCACTGGGGACTGTGGGCGGTCGGCCTTCTGATTTGTTCTTGCTGTAATAGCCCTTACACCGCACCACCCGCTCTCACTAGCAGGACATCTACCTGCAATTACCACCCCAACCCAACTGGAAGGACACAGGTCCCATGAGATCAGCCATAAATAATCAGTCAGTGGGTGCATGGGAGACAGGTCCCACCTGGCCTTCACACTGCTGGAAGATACTCAGAAGTGAACCAGTCAAAATGAGTCTATTGTAGCTCTGCTTATGGGAACACTGATTGTGTCCCGGCTTATGGTTTGAGGATTTTGGGATCTAGCCCGGGCTTTCTCCAGGCAGAGAACCCCGCAGTCTCATGATGTTCAGAGAGAGGATGGAGAACGCAAAATGCCATTGACGCAGCTTATGAAAACTGATTCCATGGATTTCATCAGGTAAATATATCCCAGCCTCAAAGAAACAGAGGACAGAGAAATAACTGAGGTCCACACAGGTTACAGCCTCAGTCCCTCTGAGGGGAGCTCTGACATCTGATGCACCCTCTCCACACACAATGTCTTCATGACCTGTATTTTTCCAATCCTCCTTTCCATGACCCATGTATAGATTCATGTTAGGACAGCCCCAGTCCCAAGCATGTGATCCACCACCTCCTGATTTCCCAAACCCCTGTCCAGTTTCTCAGAGTCTCATTGCCCTTTTAGCCTGTTGAGTGTGGGCCTGATTTGCAGCCATTTCCTTACTTTTCATTTTCTACACAAATCCATCATGTAACTCTTTTGGGACAACAGCTTCTAAGATGCATTTCCTTCTTTGTATAGACAAACACACAGAAGTCTTCCCTCCACCGCACCTTTCTGAAAGCAAGGACCTTGGGTGGGGAGACCAGAGTGCTTTCCACAAGCCCGTTCAATCCAGTAACGAAGAGAGAAGCAGACTGTTTTCAAACCCAGCCTGGATCCCTTCTTGGAGCATTCAACACAAGCTGCTGATCTCACCAATCTGCCGACAAGGGTGTTCCGTGCCTCCGCATCCCTTCTTGTATCCATCCCTAAGCACGTTCCCTGACTCCACAGCCCCCCAGAACTTTCCTTGTTCCCAGGCTGCTCAGTTCTGCCCCCGATCCTTTCCTCTCCACCCTTCTATCCATACCCTGCTGCTAAACAATGCCCGTCCTAAGCAAACCACCCCAGAAGCAGGTGAGCGACCGCAACAAAGCAGCCCTGCTATGCACGGCATCCCTGCTCGTGAGCCAAGCTGGGAGATTCACCTGTGCGGCCCAGACAGTGAAGAATTGTTTGGAGCAAAACACTGTGCAATCAAGTGGAGATAGCAGAGGCAATGGGGTCAGGCAGGCTGCCTGGGGCATCTTTCATCTCCGACTTCAGGAGGTGGGGTGTAAAGTGCACGTTGGCCGGGCCCAAGGCGGGCTCAAAGGCAGCCTTGTTCTGCCAGCTATCTGCCATCTCTCTGATGTCACACGTTTCATTTGGGCAGCTCACTTCAAAGGCCCCCTTCTTGTGCTCCCTCTCTCCCCTCACCCCTTTCTTTTCTGGGTTTGGATTTTGCTGCAGGAGGGATAACAGCCCAACTTTCCAAAAAGCATTTTGCTGTCCAATAAAAAAACATTATCATCAAAGAAGCTTAAAGAGCAGCTGCCCAAGTTAACCCAGTTGCAGCAGGGCAGGGCTGGGAGAGGCAATGGGAAACCAAGGTCTCTCACTCTCCTTTCCTTTCATGCTAAAGCTCTCTACGAGCAGCAGCAAATCTGTGCCTACCTCTGGCCTCCCCAGCACCCCAAATATTCTTCCTTCAACAAGAGGCTCCCTCTTGTGTCTGCATCCACCATACATTTCCTACAAGGACCTCTGTGTCCTGGCTCCTGCCAGCCACGCAAACAGAGGTCCAGTTGTGGCTAGAGAGTTTCCAGGGCAACTGCAACCACCCCCTCCTTGAACCATATCAAACGCCACCTTGGCATACCCATGGCAGCAGGGCACACAGCATCTGCCTCCGCAGCACTTGCTGGGTGCCTTGAGGCACGTCCTGTAGGCAGGAGGCCAAAATACCAGCCATGATGTGTTGGCCATGCCAAAACAAGACATCTTGCTCAGCTGCAGCCTCTTGTTGAACAACTGTATCTCTGCCAAGCTACACAAACTTATCCAATGCTGCATAAGAGGAAGATGGCATTTCAAAAGGCTAATAAGACTCTAGATGCAAGTTGCCTACTGGGAGAACGTGCATCCCAGTAAGCGAAACCTAAAAAGCAGAATGTATTCAGATACAGCCTGGGAGAAAGACCTTGGCCAAAAGTCACTTCCAGTTTTTGTCCTAAGCATGCCAAAACTCATGTGCCTTCAATGAGGTACTGCGTAACTTGTGGTAAAAACTAGTTTAGGTTTGGCAAAAGTAATTTCAGAATTTTCCACAGCTGGAAGTTATCCAGTGTGGCAAACAAATATCTTCCTGCACATACCATGCCTCCAGAAGCTGGGGATTTAGAAAGTGAAAAGGCTGTGGGAGGAAAGAGGAGTAGGAGGCATCCTGGAACCAAGCAGGGGCCACTGGATCCTGAAGAGAAGCTGTTTGTATTGCACCACCATACAGTTACCCACACCAGCACACCCGCTGTCACACACCACCCTCTTCGTGTGGCAGCCACTTCACCACATGGACATTCAATGCCTGTTCCTTGGCTCACCTCTACACTGATGCTGCTTCAATTTTGGCAACAGTAGTAGGAAAAGGGACACCAAAATTAAAATGTAAAAGGTGTAGAATTTAGAATAAGGAAGAAAACCCACACCCATTCCAGACCCACCAGCCTGGTGACCTTCCCTCAAGGTACCTGGACTGCAGGCTATGACTTCCCTAGATCAAACCAAGGCTGCCTGAAGGGCAGCTCACAGCTGCTCCCGTGGATGATGCGCTGATCCTAGCCAGACTGCACAGGCAGCAGCCCCCAGGGGTCCCCCCAAATCACCCTCTCTTCTACTCACACCCCCACCCTCCAACGGACAGGCAGCAGCAGAGACGTGCTCCTGCCTCTCTGCTGCCTGAAGCCTGCTGGGGGCCCTCCAGTCCCAAGCTCCCTCTCTGCAGCACCTCACACAAAGGAAGAGGGGACGCAATTTGCATCGAGGAAGGGTTTTTGAAAGCCTTGGGGAACATAACGTCAGAAATCCCTAGAGGTCATTTCTTAATGCTGATGGTTCAGAGGAAGGCAGAGGTACCCTGAGCACCAGCCGTGTGAGCAGCAGCCTTCGCTCCCCAACCCAAGCATCCCCAGGAGGATTTAAAGGACTCATGGAACTTACTGGCAGGTATTAAAAGTTCACTGGGGCTGTAATAGCAATCTGTCAGCTTACTGCTAATCCGTCTTGACAGAAACTTTATAAGAAGCTGAAACGTGTTAAATAGTCCTGGAGTTTAAGCAGAGCAAATGCAAGGAGGGTGGTTTAAAGCAAAGGCTGTTTTAACTTGGACCTCTGACCAAAAGCCCAAGGGCCAGCTCAGGATTTGACTCTGTACATGGATTCTCTTCTGGAGGAGAAAAAAGGAGAGACATCTTTAGAAAGCACAATCGCCCAGACAGCACCAAGCAACACCCTGAGCACCCGATGGGCTGTCCCACGGGCAGCTGGCGCACAGGCAGCGACGCACAATAGTGGCTCTGTGAGCTCAACCAGTCACCCACACCCTGGGAGGTGGGGGACAGCGCGCCACAGGGGTGCTCACAGGGACCATCTGATGCACCTGCGCTTACCTTGGAGTCAAGAATGCAAATAATTCACATCTGCAAATCCTGGGAAACCCATTAGTACTGAAACTGGATCCGTTCACCCCGCGAGGGAAATCTGCCCAAGCCTGCGCATTGCTGCGGTTTCGAGGGTGGTTTTATCGACCGGTTATCACAGAGCTCTTGGTCTGGGCTGCATCATGCAGGTGGTGTGTGGAGAGCGGTGTTTTGTGTCCTCCAATCCATGGATGTTAACAGACAGGACAACCAGGTGCACCCTCCAGGGAAAAGCAGCTCTGAGGGCTCTCCCGAGCCAGCCAGCAGTGTGAGCACAACGCACCAGTTACCCACCAGTATGCAGCACACCAAGAGCGCAGCTCAGAATAGGGCTGCATCCTGCCTGACACTGAAGGACTCTTCTTGTCCCTCTCCAACATAAAGGCGAGGCTTCCACATGCGCTGGAGGTTGCGTTTGGGATGAGCCGCTAAGATGTCACATCCAGTGGGTTCCTGCACCAGCAGGACTGCCAACACATTGCGGGAGCAAGTTTGCCTGTGTTGGCACTGCTCTACTCGCTGCAGCCGGTTTGCTCTGGAGCAGATGGCAAAGCTTCACTGCCGTCTCTGCATTTCACTTCTCTGCTTCTCACGGACTCCCTGAGCCTTTTGCCTCTAAGCAAAAGTCCTGTCCCTTACAGAAATACCCCATGTAGCCCACCAGGAACATATTTATCGTTAGGGCAATGAAAAGACATCTATACAGAATGAAATTTGCACATTTAAATTCTCGGTGAGAGTTTCCAGAGGACTCACTGTCAAATTTGCTAGAACTTGCTTCCAAAAGAGGGGTGGGGCTCAAGACCTTTAGCTAGGGGTAGGAAAGGGCTTTCTCTTATGATGCTGCCAAGACACCAGCCACCTGGATCAGAGACCAGCAACGGCATAGTCCTAACCCATTCTGGCCAGATCTCCCAACAGAGGGAAAGAACGAGCCAGCAGCAGTAAATGCTTCTCCTTTACCACTCCAGCACAAAGTGTCCTTACAGGTCTCGGCTCAGCAGAGCAAAACTCATGGAGTTTCTCAGCCAGGATGACTCGGTAGCAGCCCAGCTACTTGGAAGCCTCATCTCCCATGGCTTTGTGCATCCCTTTGGTGTACAGGTGTGACGTGGGTAGCAGAGGTCACCAATGCAATTCCTGAAGCCCAGCAAGGGCTGTGGTCATGCTGAAGTCCTCCCATGAAGGGGAAACCAAGTAGGGACAGGTTTGTAGATCTTTTCATTGTCCTTTTATGCAAGGCCCATAGAAATCTGTTTTTTAACTTATCAAAATTGTCAAAATTAGACAAAACCTGCAAAAATTGTTTTGGCAAGAAGGTGACAGGCCAGACAACCACATAGGCTTTCTCTGAGGAGAAAAGCAAGGTGGAAACATTTATGGGGAAAAAAAAAAGCCACCACCAGTCTTGCTGGAAGTGAAGAATGGGACCTGTAATAGCAACTAAAAAGGAGTATGTGTCTTGGAGGGGTTGCAGTATAGCCCAGCAAACATCCCAGCAGCAAGGATGTGAGGCAAGAGAAGCAGGTGCAGCCCAAGTAACCCACTACAAAGTCCTTGCATGTAGGGAGCCCACTGGCTTTTTGCTTTGGAAACACCTTGAAACAATCTCCACAAGAATTCACAAACCGGCATTGTCACTTTTTTCCAAGCCCTGCTTCCCCTCCAGCACATTGTCACCGTCATCCCCAGGAGCAGAGTTGCTCCCAAGTAACCAGATCTCCCCCAGCCACAAAGGCCCTACTGTGTTCGCCCCGATGCTATCGGGAGGTGCTGGCTGGGTGCACGCGGTCAGGCAGCACCTAAGCTCGGGTGGCCCAGGGCTGTGGGATGAAACAGGAGTCTTCCTCCTCCCCCAGCACACCACAGCTTTGAGGCCATCATGGGGAGGACTGGAAATGTAGCATCTCCTCCGTTTATTCATATTTCACGGGGAAGCTCTTCCCTGCCAGCCCCAACCCTGGCTGAAACTCTCTTCACGCGGTGCTTTGCAAAAGCCAGCACTGCCACAAACATTTGTCAGCTCCTCACGAGCTCCTGGCTGGAGGTGAGCTGGTCATATCAATAGCAGAGTTTTATTTCTAGGAAAGGAAGAAAGCATCAAGTCAGGGAAACAGCTGTTAAACTGCAGGAATAATCAATTAGGAGGCAATTTCATCATCTTGAATCAGCTTGCTTGCACTTAAAAAGCTTTCTGAAGGAAGTGATTAGCTTCTAATTGATGGGAACCGTAAAGCCCAGGAAAGAGGCAAAGCTGTTCAGTTTGCACAACTGTTTCTGGGGCACAGCATGGGCTGTGGGTCCCATACGCATTGCAATGCCTGTGAGGATGGCACCTGCCTTTGGGCGTCTTCATGGGTCGAACTCCTTGCCAAACACTGATACTTTTCTCTGGATTCAGCATCTCCTCCTCATCGCTCACTCCCAGGTAGCCCAGATTGACATGGGAGAGCCACTGGTCAAACACCAACCACGCTGTTCCCCTCCCAGGCTGCAGAAGCCTGGCCGTGCTCAGCTGCCTGGTGCTGAGAATCAGCCCCATTTCTCATAACTTAACTTTGAAGATCAAAACAGGCCTTCAGGTGGTACAGAATGTCTTTTTAGGCCTCCTGGTCAACTATGACAGGGCTGCTCTTTTTGTCCTAACAGTGAATTGACAGCCCCATCCTCCCCAACCGTGCTGGTCCCACCTGCAGGCAGCATCACCTCTTTCAGACAAGCTCCTCTGTCACATTTGCTACTGTCCTTTAAGCACTGTGTCCTGCCTGAGCTCCTCCAGCTCCCCCATCCCAGCCTTTGTTGCAGAGCTCCTGGCAAAGGCAGTCTTTGCCCCATGGGATAAGGCTTCATGTGCCCCAGCCCCCGGGTCTTCTCCTGACAGTGCTGAGGTGTCACTACTTCTTCCTCACCCCTCCGCCTACTCCAAGAGGAGACAGAGCAGCCAACAGTCAGTTATAGCTTCTGACAGGCTTCAGCTAATCCTTTTGGAAGAGTTTCACCAGCCTCCTCTTCCCAAAGTCCTCGGGGGCTCTCCAGTTACTTCCCAAATACCTACATGTATTTGGCTGCAGAGCCAAATCCTCCAGCCCTGGGACACCCGCGCAAGGTTGTCAGGACAACATAATCAGCCACCCAAGGCACAGGCATTACACTACATCTCTAGTTCCATGATCTCATGCTATATTTTCCACACGGCCTCTGCCTCATTCAGCAAACGAGGGGTTGCTCACTGTTTCCCATCTCCTCCTCAACTCTCTGCACAGCCTCAGGGTCCTCTGTGCTCACATATTATTTTGAGCTCGTGTTGAGCGCAAACTTGCTTCTTCAGAGATGCTCTTAGGAAAGCACGGAGAAGCCTGAGGCTACATGGATACCTCCCTTCACAGCCCCTCCTCTCCAAAGCAAATATTGTTGAGTCGGTACCACCAAGGAGCAGAGGCAAGAGGAGAGCCAGAGCTGCTAGGGGTCAGCCAGTTTCAGAGCACTGATCTGGGATCAGCTCTCCAGAGCACTAATTCTGCCTGGACTCTTCAAAAGATCTAAATAAGATTAGTCAGAAAAGGGTCATTGGCTCTTCACCCCACTCGAATCCACCAAGTTGATAAAGACCCCAGGAGTTCCTTGCCAGCCTCCCGTCTCTGTACCACAGGGTCTGCCTCCTGTCATGGGTTTACTCTGCCCTGAGACCATGATTCAACCCACCAAGCATCCCTCTGAATGAGCCCCCTGTTCACGGGGTCATCAGAGGAGAAATCTGATCTTTTCTCTGAAGGAGCAGCTCAGATGGCCCGAGGCGGTGGGAATCTGCTGTTCTTCACTGAAAGTGCTGTCAGTATTTGATCATTTGGAGTGTTTTGACATGATTTGCAGTTGGATACACTCGTCCTCAGCCTGTAAACTTACACGTCAACCAGGCAAGTGCATGTCAGCCGCCACATCAGTGTCTAGGAGGTCTACAGCTGACAGGATAACCTTTTCATGACCAACACATTGCCATTCACAGGAATGAAGGCAAGAATTTGGTCTTATCTCCAAGAAGATAAGAAGTTATTATTCACCTTTTTTACACCTGAAGAGTTCCTAACCCCTTTCATGCCTTTCCATTGCAAGTCTTTACCATTTCTTCACCATTTCTAAAAGAAACTTTCGATGCAGATGATGAGCAGTGGAAGAAAAGGCTTAGCAAATGCAGGTCACAGATTTGGACAGCTGGTGTTACCTGGAATCTTGCTCACAGATCTACCATAAGGCCAAGGCATTCATCCTCAGTGGTTTGAGCCCTATCACGCGCCACAAGACAAGCGTTTTCTAATGACAGGTGACATTTTGTGCCCAGAACAGCATCGGCTTAGATAACAGACATCTGGCAAATGACTTCACTCTGGAAAGGGCACAGGAGCAACCTATGCCTTGGCATTTTCCCACCAAAAAACGCAGCACTTGCCACCTCATATTTCCAAATCCAGGGGAAGACCTTGCCTGTGGCTTCCCTTGGAGTTGTGCCCTCTCCACCTTGGATGTGCAGAGAGGTGACCCACTGACACGGGTATAGAAGAAACTCTCCCACAGGCCCTTTTTGCATATCTGTGCCTGCCCACATCACCCAAGAAAGCAGTGCCCACCCTGCCAGCCCATAAGCCCCCCGTGCAGCGAGGGGCTGGGGAGGTGGCTGAGCACTGGGGTTCACACCTCCGTCTCCTCACTGCCCCAACCCACAGCACAGCTGGCACAGTCCCACTGACTTCCGTTACATGCTGACCCAGTCCATTTTGAAGTCAAGAATCCAACCCTTCCTCTGGAGGTGATTCTCCTAAACAGCATCTGCTTTCAAGGTGATGCACTTCCAGGAAGGTGGCTCACTCCAGCTCCCGTGTCTGCGCACTTCAAGCCTCCCACAAACATCATCAAGATTTACATCTCCAGATGCAAGTCCAGAGAGTATTGGCCAATACCATTCTGGGTTTCACTCCAGTCTGCATCTGCTACAACTCCTGTACCATCCATTCACAAAGAGTAAATTAATTAACATAATATCACTCAGAGCTACCTCGTTCCTGCCTATCAGCATCATCTAATCAGTGTCCTCAACTGAAAAGTAATCTCTGATTCGATCTTTCCTTGGCCACCAAGTGGTGCCTGAACAGAGGGGGCTTTGTTTTGAGTCACTGAAGACATAAAGGTCAGCTCCCAAGCTTTTCTTGGCATCGCCCTGCCTCAGAGAGCAAGGTAGATCTTGTTTTCATGTCAGACCCTGCTCTTTTCTTCCTGGCTTTGACAAGAAGATATCATTTGTCCTAGGGAGTCACTCCCCACACCAGGAGCAGGCTCAGACATGGAACACAATATAGCAAAGCAGCATCATGAAAGCTCATCCCGGCACACGGGGAGGGACACAATCGTGAACATAGCAAACCCACCATCCAGCCAGGGACACCCAGCAGTGCACCCACCCTTACAAGAAGTCCTCTGCCATGCAGTGACTCCATCACCTGGAGGAGATAAGGCCCAGCCAGTTTTGCTTTGGCAGGATCCGTCCACACTGTGAAATAAGGCACAACGGAATATGAAATCCAGATGACAGGAGGACACGCGTCTGCTGCCACAATGCACAACTGAAAGCTGGACCTGTGCGCGGGTTGTGTCAAGCACACAGACCAACTTGCAGAAGGAAGGCAGGACTAAGACCACGAATACGGCTGCTTTTACTAAACAAAGACCTGCCCTCTTCCACAGTACCGATACTTCCCCAAGATTATATACTATATGTAATAATTTTATACATCTACACACACCTACCTCGAGATACTGTTATTATAGCATGTCATTACATTTTTTTTTGCAAGATTTTCCAAGTAGGCAACCAGTCTGTATGACATGGGTTTTATGGGGGTTTTATTTTGGGGGAAGTAATTTGGTAAGCGTAAATCGATAGTTAGGCTGATGGAGAGGCAGACTGATGTAGGTGAACATTTTTCAAATAGGAGATGGGCTGTGGGTGGGGAAGACAAACCTTTTATCTTTAAATAAACCCCTTTAAACATGATGTTTTAAGAAGCATCCAAGTGGGGAAAATTTTAAAGAAAATTTTAATAACCATAATGAAAACATCGATTTTTCTATTAAAAAATGGCTGTTAACCCAGCCATCACCTACACCTGGATCCTAGAAATCATTCTCATGCTGGTTTTATGGGTCACAGCAGCTCCTCCACACCACATGTACTGCACCTGCCCTAGATCTGCCCCCTTTCTGCAAGCAAAGCGCTCCTCCAGCCCACAGTGACTGTCAGCCTCCCCGCAGCCCAGATCCATTCTGCTCCACTAGCACCAACCAGCATTTCTCGAAGACCATCAAGTCCAACAACAGAGAAACCCCAAGCCACAATTTCAGCAACTGGTTCGTACCAATACAGGTCCAATCTTTTTCCCTGCTGCGCTTAACCTCCAAATTAAATGATAACATTTTTGCCTTTCCATGTCGTCCATCAAGAAGTCAGGTTTGGATACAACCAGATAAAAAAATTATGCTTAGCCAACATTAAAAAACCCTAGCACTTATATCAGGTCAACACATCCCGTAGGTCAATACACCTTACTTAATTGTCCATAAAAAGCCTTCTCCTACACATTAGATGCATCTCCAGCCTTCTTTCTTTTCTTTTCCAGCTCATGTTTGGACAATCTGTAGCCAGATAAGGGTTTAGAGATGTTTCATAATCAAAATGTTATTGTTGAGAGAAAATAGAGACTGTGCAGTGATTAAAAATCAATCTTCATTTTAGGCAGCAGAGGGAAACTGCAGGAAGACAAAGAACACAGTCCTGATCAGTTCGGGTCAGGCAGGCTGCCCAGCACCCCCTCCCAAGGCACGGTTGGGTGACTGGAACGGGCTGGACACTGCTGGGCTGGGGCTGCTGGGGGTTTTGCAGCTGTTGCCATTCCTGGGGTCGGGTGCGACTCCTCGCCTGAAATAGAGCAAAAACCCAACCCAAGAAATCCAAGATGTTCCTAGGAAAGTACAACTCACAAAATGAAAATCACACTTTCTTTCCATGCAGTCACACCATTTTGGAATATATTTTTCTTCAGGTTGGACTTTGAAAATATTTTATAGCACAGGAACAGCGGAGCAGTCACTGGTGAAGGGCAGGAAGGGGAACACATTGTTTTGAACATCTCAGACAATAAGCTGTGGATCCCCATCCAATTTGGTGGCATCAGCACATATTCATGGAACTTCTACATTTCAGGGAGCTGTGATGAGAGAAGCTTCTACTGGGAAATACGCACCAATACCTTTTAGGCAGTTCTAGCATGGGGTTGTCCATGGCCCTGCCAGGGTGGGTAGGAGTTCATGGGGAAGTGATAGTTCAAGTGAGAGCACTTATTGGGTAACCTGGCCTGCAGAAATGGTTTCCAACTCCTGCAGTACCCATGCCCTGGAGGAGGATAAATGCCCCCCAGCCATGCTCTGCTCAATGAGGTCATATGGCAACCAGGGATGTGAAGGTACCCATGAGGTCTGCAGGACTCTTTAATCCAAGAGCTCCTGCATTCAGGAAAATGCTTTGCTAATAATCTTGCTGTCCTGGCTTCTCAAACTTCCCTTTAATTCTGAGATCATAGAATCACTCTGGCAGGTGAAAATACAAAGTAGTGATTTCTGGTGGTACAAGTACACATGAGCCCATGCAGAGTGATGGTAAAACGTAAACCACTTTTCTTTCTCTCTTTTTGCCTATCATTGCTACAAGATCCACCCCTGTTGTAAAGAAGATTGCCTGATGTCTGGTCTCCCTTTTTCTTTTGTTATTTTGGCTAGGAGTTATCTCCTCTGCCTCCAGATGTCTGAAAGTTGGTTGTTCACAGCCGAGCTTGTCCTCCACAGCTCTGCTCTTCTCAGTAGTGAGCCCTACTTAGCAAGCCCTTAAGTGCTACCTCAGGTAGGAACCAGAGATAAATGTGTCAGATCCACCAACCTCTGTCCGTTGGCCAGAGAGGACCCTCAAGGGCTGGTTTAGACCCAGACCAGAGAACAGCTGGTATTGAAAACCCAAGGAGCAGAGGCTTCCCCCTTGGTTGCACTACGCCATACGCAACGCCTTGCCAACTTTGGCAATGACTCAAACCCTTCCCTCTCCAATCCAATGTCCCACCCCATGCAAGAAGAGACCAGGCTTTTAATTTTTTTTCCAGGCATTTTGTTTTTTGTCTTTTTAATCTTGGTACATCATTTCTGACAGTGCATCAGCATCTCCTGCCGGGTCAGCCATCTCCGGACCCCGCTACATTCAGTGTCAGATCGTACAGTGGCGATGAGCCAGTGTTTTGAGCCTCACAGTCTTTGTATGTCTTTACAGGTTGTCGCTTACATCATTTGTGAACAGCAGCACAAAAGGACACAACGCATGAAAACGAGAGTGGGGATGAGGTGAGGGTCACCTGAAGGCTTGACCCTAAGGAGAACTTTCCCCAGGTTCCCATGGCTCCTGCAGGGATGAACCCAAGCGTGGGGTGAGAAATGCAGGGCTCTCTTCCCTTCTCCTTCGCCCAAGGGGTGGCAACAGGGGCTGTGGTGTCTTCCAGAGCCAGGATAGCAGCTCACATCGGTCTAGCACCCGTATTTGAGGGTACAGGACAGGGTTGCTGGTGGAGGCAGGCTGAGTCCTGCCGTGGGAAGGAGAGAGGTGATGCAGAGAAGCGTAGCTGAGCCCTGATGAGCCAGATGTCCACCAGCTACAGCAGCATTGTCCACCCGGCACCGACCTCCCAGACATGTCCAGCAGTGGGGACAGGCCCTGGCCTCTGCGCTGTTCCCGTCAATCTGCTGGCGGAGGAGCAGGTCCCTGGAGCCAACCCTGCTCTGGGTTTCAACTGCACCTCAAAAACAGTGGGGCAATCTGAGAGCACCAAAAATAACCAACCCTAAAACCCAAACCTATCACCTGAAATGAACTGATGTTCCTTCCCTACCACTGGGCTTTTGCAACCTAAACATAACGTTTATAAAAAGTAAATTATTTCATCTTATAACTTAAGTGCATTGAGTATTTCCTTAAATATGGTTCACGCTGAAAATAAAGTTACTTTTGCTGTACAGTAAATTTCTGATAGACTTAGAAATAAACTTTGTTGATACAATCTGGCAGGCTGTGCAGAACATCACCCACAGTCCCACGGCTCTGCACGCACACACGTGCGTACACACACACACGCACACACACACACACAGAGCCCCATCCTCAGGGACAGGGACAATGCTAGGGCTTTCTAGCTTTCTATATTCACAAGGGAACACCTATCTTCAAAGTCCCTGTGTTTAAACAGCGAGTGGTCAAGCTGGTCGAGGGAACAGAGGGAAAACCCCACTGCAAAATCTTCCCTGTGTTTCCCCAAGGTGTTGTCAACTTTTCAAATCTCAAAACCCAGCTGACATCGTGGGCTCCCACCGTGAGCAGCTCTTTCTACCACTTGGACCAAAGGTGGTGCAAAGGGGATGTGGAACCAGGATGCTCCCATGGGAAGGTTTTCCCCCTCCCCCTGCCTTTCCCCTTGCGAAGACAAGAAATTTGGGTCCTCATTTGAAATTTGAAAACCCACCAGCCAGCTGCAAAAACCACTCCTCTCCCTAATCCTAGGCTCCTAAGAGAAACATGAAACTATGCAACCCATAACTTAACTCGCTCCTTGGGAATCCCAAGCTACAACACATTGTTTGACAGCATCCCAGCAGTGTCGCTCTCCCCTCCCTCCCAACCCCGAGGGCTCTGCAGCCCCTTGGGGGGCAGTGCGGCAGCAGTGGCAGCCCCATGCCGGGGACCACGCTGCGCTCAGGAGGTGAAGTAGGAGTTCTGCATGGAGTAGAGGTGGTCGATGGGGTTCCCCACCCGTGCCTGGAGCGACCCTGTGTCTGCCGTGGCCAGGAAGCAGTCGCCCAGGTTGCTCAGTGAGGTATCATCGCTATCCAAGTCGTGGAAGAGGGGCTCGGCACCTTTGGAAGCAAGAAAGGAGTAGAAAGGTTTCAGAGCCTGCTTGCTCCTGCAGCACTTTGGCAGTGCCTGGTAACCCCCGATTTTGTAGTGAAAGGATTTAAGGAAGAGGGGACTGCTGCCTTCTCCAAAATCACTGCATCCCCCACGCACGCCCCCTCCACGCAGCCCTGCGTGTCTTCAAAGGAGAGAAGACAAGACCCGTATCTTGGAGCCTTACCGTAGGGGTGCATATGGTCTCCGGGCATCTGCGGTGGGGTGAGCCCTTGCCGGAAGGGGTCAGAGCCGTAGACGCTCTGCTCCATGCTCAGTAGCTGCTGGGGTGGGGGCAGAGCAGTGTAGGGGTTCAGCATTCCCTCCAGCCCTGTGCTGCCACTGCTGTTTGTCTGGGCTGGAAGATAAGAGCAAGCCAGCAGTGCCGTTGGGCTGCTGGTTTTTGGGGGGTTCCAGTTTCCTTGGGAAGCCCGGAGGGTGCTGGGAGAGCTGGGAGGGGGGTACCTGTGCTCAGGCGCTGCGTGTTCTGCTGATCCTGCTGCTGTTGCTGCTGCCTCCTGGCAAGCTTCTTCATCTGGCCCAGAAGGGGAAAAACCAGGGTGAAATCATCCCCTGGCCTGAGCAAGGAGGGAGGGGAGCCCCAGCACCAGCCGCTGCTGGGGGGTGCCCCTCATACTCACCTTTGCTCTCTGGTTCTGGAACCAGACCTGCACCACGCGGACACTCAACCCCGTCTCAGCCGCCAGCGTCTCCCGCACCTTGGAGAAATGAATGAGAGCAGCATCTCAGCCCCCTCAGCTGCTTGTGGGGACATTAGGAGGGGACAGAGCAGCTGGGACACCTTGCTCAGCATCCAGAACATCCCTGGGAGGTGGTCCTTGTCCCCATACCTTCCTGCAGGGCTTGGAGGAGACCTCAAATGATGCTTTGAACGCCCTCCGCTGCTGTGTGGTCAGGATTGTCCGGGGTCTCTTGGGCCGCTTGTGGTCCTTCCCATCCTCAGCGCCCTTTCCTGAGGCTTGGCCCAGTTTGCAGATGCTGTCCTCATCATCGCTTTTGCCTAAGGAAGTGGGAAAAAGCAGGTCCTTTACAGACAATGGGCAGCACACATCATTTTCTACTATGTCCGAAACAATCTAGGGGATTTAAAACGAGCTGGTTTTGGCAGGGATCTTCTTGTGACTGTGTGTGAGGAGCTGAGGATTGGGGCTGCGTGCCCCCTGGCAGCTCAGAGCGGGAAAAGGCCGCTGTGCCTCATATTTGGGGGCATCCAGCAGATGTGCTTTTTCGTTCTTGTTTTCCCCAGCAGTCCGAGCAGCTGCAATGTGAAACCCTGGGACACTTGATTTTCCTTCCATCAGACCCAAATCCCTGCAGGGATTTTGTGCCAGGCCACAGCTGGGGACACATCTCGGCAGAGACAGGCAGGTCACATCCATGTGAGGGGACAGAAGATATTGAGGACCACTGCGCCCCAGGCATCTGGTCCCTGTGCCCAGACAGCCCAGGCTGGGGGAGCTCAGGGTGAAGGGGGAGCAGAGATGCTCAGAGAGGGCAACGTTAGCCAAAACCTGCACAAATCCCTCCTGTTTTGCCTTACCATGGAGCTCAACTCCATTTAGAGCACAGAGTTTTAATCACAAATAGCAGAGGCACCTTTTTACCTTTGCCTCCCCCTTTCCATGGAATTTTACATCTCCCAGGTTGCTTCAAGCCTCACCGCTCGGGTACGCTTTGCGCTGCGCTGCCGCGCTGCATTCCCAGATAGCGGGGTGTATCTCCCCGCCGCTCTCTGCCGCTCGGCGCCACGAGGCCTTCGGTCAGGAGCTGCTCCAGGAAGGCAGCAGCACTGCCCGGCCTCTCACCAGCCCTTCTCATTTACCGCATCCCCTCCGTGTGGGTGACCTCGCTTGCGTGGAAGGGCTGTAATGCAGGTTTGACAGCACAGGTCCTTCCCTCCCACAAGCCGTAAATCACTTACAGCCTTTTCCAGAAAGCTCCTCCACCACCCATTTGGGAATCAATGACAGAGCTGAGGTGCTGGTTTGATACGGATGCCGGCTGCGAGGCTGTGCATGGCGCGAGTCCTGTCCCAGGGCTGCTGCTTCTCGGGGAGACAGGGATGCACCAAGGGGTTGTGAGCCTGGCCCAGAGTAACTTGCTGCTAAAGCAGGTCAGGTCCTACCCCGTGGCAAGAACTAAACATGGATCACACAAGGTAGAAAAGTGTAAATCCAATTGGCAGCCCAGCTGGGAGATGGGGAAAGATGGGAGATCTCTGGGATGAGGGGAGGCAATGTTTCCTGCATAGGAGCAAGGATGCTCTCCAGTACCAGTTATCTCTTCCCTCCATGCTGCTTGGCTCTCCTCTGGGCTCACCAGCGACCTTCCCTGTGGTGAGGACTGGGAGGGCTTGGACACAGAGACGTGTCCACACTGGTGGTCCCCAAAACAGTCTGGAGCTCGCTGCTGGCCAGCAGGAGCCCACGCCTTGCTGCTCCAACTCACCCATGGCACATCAACAGTAGCAACGGCAGTGGGACAGACCAACAGCTGTTTTCTTGCATGTCCCAGTGTGAAAGACAAAGAAAAGCAGCAGGGACTGCAGGCTGTGGAGTCTCTGATGGCTAATGGGGCTGCTGCTGCCTCCGTCTCAGTGCCAGTACAAGCAGGGTGTCTGTTCTGCTGAGCTGCCTGCTTTCCTGAAACCTGAAGGAGTTTAGTTCTGATGGGAGGGTAGAGATTTTTTACAAATGATGGGGGGAGGAATGCAGCATGGAGACATTTCGGTGCCTGAACCCTTTTGCACCTTAACACCAGGTGAGGGCCTGAATGGCCCCCAGTCTGTGAGGGGCAGAGCCAGCAGGGGGGAGTCAGAGACTTATGGACTCTTATCAAGCAAATGATGCTCAAAACCCATACCAAGGGGGAAAATCCACTCCTAGTAGCCCCCCCGAGCCCTCCCCCCTAACACCTGCTCCCCAAATCCCTCCTAGTGTCAAAGGGAAAGAAGGAAAAACGAAGCCGGATTTGGCAGGGTATTACTTTTAATTAACTCTCCCTTTCAAACCTTTCCCCAGCGAGGAGGGGGGAGAAATTAATGAGTGTCTGGGGCTGCCCCTGACGTCACCTGGGAAGAGGCTGGGGCGATGGATATTGTGCAGCGTGCCCTCAGTCCGACCCGCCGAGCCCGCATCCCGTCGCCGGGGCCAGGACATTCCTCGCTCGGGAGGATTTAGGGAGAGGAGAAACGTTAGGACGGTTTTAATTGGAAAGTGGGGTCCTCTTTCAGAGGGGTTTGTTTACTTAGGCTGGGCGGTGGAGGCTCGGGGGAGGCAGTAATTGAAGCGAGAGTTTGGGAGATTACAGACAACATATGGCTCGCTTTTTATCTGCACTTTCTCATAAAGTGGCCTTTGGTGTGCGGCGAGGGGAGGGAGGGTGGGGGGCTTCAAAGCAGCCAGGGGAAAGGCTGGACATGCACATCGCACGCTGCTGCTGAAGGGCATCCAGGACCAGTGCCAGAGCGGAGCCACCTCTGCATCCCCTGGCATGGTAGGGGGGCCCTCGGGGAGGATGCAGCAGGAGGGGGCAGAGCTCTGCCACACTGGGCATCTGCAAGGGACACACACCCAGGCTGGTCCCTGCCACAGCACTGTCCCCAGAGCCATGCACCATCCCGAGCCAAACTGGTGGTGGCCACCAAAACCAGGCAGGGATGGCAGCGGGGCTGAGCTACAGAGCCTGTGGGGAGGGGGGGAGGGTTGGGACCCCCCAGCCGGGGGCTGCCAGGGGATGCTGGGGGCTTTGGGTTGGGTTTCCAACCAGCCAAGGGGTCGTCGTGCCCTTTTGATCCCACACCAGCCCTTTACATCCCTCAGGTCTCAGCTGGAGTTTCCACCAAAATAAGTGTTTTCCCTGGAGGTTTTTGCTAGTTGAAGCTCTGGGTTTGGCCTGAGCCCCTGGCAGCAGGGCTGAACCACGGCCCAGGAGTCGCTGGGGAGCAAAAGCTCCCCAGCCTTTCCCAAACTGCTCTTTTCCCCCACTAGGAACAAACCCAAAACATTGTGGGACCGGAGGCCAATTCGCTGATTTTCCTGCATGACGTCTCCTCACTGCTTCCTATTTTAACCGAAAGCGTTTGCGCATCCCAAAAGGAAAAAATCATAACTCTTCAATCAATTAAGGACTTTCCCAGGGTAAAGGCAAGAGCCAGCGCCAGCGTGTCGGATCCAGGCTTTCCTGCCTCTTCAGTTCGTCCAGCGCTGGACCATCACTCACCAACTCCCTTCAGCCTCCTCCTCCCATGGCCTCACTCTGTATTTTCCAAATACCATCACCGTTATTTGAGGGAGGATTTTTTTCTCTCGAGCAAGCGAGGTTACAGAGCTCGGACAGAGCAGAGGCAAAGCAGCCAGGCTCTCGCTGCCGAGGAGCACAATATTCAAGAGAAACATGGACTCTGGGCATTTTTTCTCCATCCCCACTGATACCATCCCTGCCCCCCCTGCACCTTCCCCCAGGTGCAGCATCACCTGCGCTTGGTGGTGAGCACCGGGCTTCGCCGTGCCCGTGACCTGCCCTGCCTCACACCTTAACAACCCTTTCCGAAACGGGCTCATAATGCTGGTTTCTATTTTTTTTAAGCCAGTGCTTTGTTCTAGCAGGGAAAAGACGGGCTCCCCCCCAGCCTGCTGGCAGCCCTTTCCAGAGTGCAGCGTTTTGAAGGTAAATCCTTCCTTCCTACAAGGCAGATTTTCCCCCCGTGGTGGTTTTTAAGAGGAGTCAACAGACCAGGCGCGTGGTGTGTGGGTTGTGCAGCCTCACGAGGAGCAGGGCTCTGTGGGGTCAGCGTTAATGTGAGGATTTCTGCAAGCAGATCATTTCCACCCCCCCCGGCCCCCATTGCTGGGTTTCCTTACTAGATTTGTATTCCTGGGAAACATTTGGATTTGATTTGCATTGACTGTAGATACATGGTTTAATGCTGATCTGATGCTCTGGGCAACCTAACCTTGTAGTGACATCCTGACTGGAGCAGGATGGCAGCCTCTCACCCCCATCCAGCCACGATGCCACCTCTCCTGCAACCCCCTTGGCTCTGCAGTGTCCCTGCAGCGTCACCATGCCGGCTCTGCAGTCTGGCTTTGGTCATAGACTGCCTGGGAAGCCACTGGGGACACAAGATTTGCAGGTTCCTTGACACCAGCTCGTGTTTGAGCCCCCTGCCTCAGTTTCCCCTCGGTATTAAAAAGGGTGGCCACAGCAGAAGCAGCTCACTTCTTGCTCTCAGCCTTTCCAGAGTCTCCAGTGGGGACAGTGAGGCACAGGGGAGGGACAAAGAAGGTTTAGCACAAGGTGGTCAGTGGGATGCTTGGGATTGTGACTTTTTTTTGTTTTTGAGGAAGAAAACTCATTTACAGCGTATTTAGACCAGGGGCAGCTCCTGCTTCCCCAGGTGAGGAGGTGGGAGATGTCACCTAGGGGGTCTGCGTGCCCTTGGGATGGGACAGGCTGGGAGCACAAACCCTTGCAGAAGGATGCCTAATGAGGTGGGGTGGTTCCCAGGGCACCCTCCAGCCCTGCAGCCTCTCTGCTGCTGAGGTCCCCACTCACATCCGCGCCACCGAGGTGGGAGAGGCTCTGGCTGGAGGGCGCATTGGTGCTTACAGAGCTTTTCCCCTTGGACCACGGGGCAGAGGTTCAAGGCAACAAGCCCGAACTTCACCTCCAGATCCCACCATGCTCGCAGGGACCTTGGAGCGGGACCAGCCAGGGAGACGCCGGGCACGGGCGGCCCCTTACCAGAATCCGACAGAGCCGGGCTCACCAAGCTCAGCAGCTCCCGTTCCTTCTCGTAGTCGCCCTTACAGAGGAGCTGGCCCTCCTTCAGCACAAACTCGTCACCCTTCTGCAGGCGCCGCTCACAGACGCAGCAGCAGAAGCAGTGCAGGTGGTAGACACTCTTCTGGGCGCGCATCACCAGCTCACTGGGAGCGATGGCCTCCAGGCACCCGGCGCACTTCACCGCGAAGAGCCTGAGGGAGCAAGAGGAGACCCCACTGGGATGCCCCGCAGCCCCCTGGATGCACCCAGTGGGTGGCCCAGTACTGGAGACAAGGGACTGGGCAACCGCAGTGGAGAGACAGACATTGGCACAGGATCACTGTGTCACCCCGTCAGTGCTTTGATTGTATTGAGGAGCTTGGCACAAGAGTGCTGGCACCTGAGTGCTGGCACCCCACAGTGCCACGGCATGTGCTGCAAGCTCGCCGTGTGCCAATGAGGAATGCTGTCTTTGGGTCAATTTGAGCATTTTTGGCTGACCTGTTACCAGGTGTTTCCCACGAATGTAGTCAAAGAACAAAAACCCAACATCTGGGCACTCCAGGTGAAAAACAAATGTATTAAACCCAAGCATCCAGCTGCCACCACCGCAAGACATGGGACACACCACGTCTACAGGAGTTCTACCAAGCCAGTCCTGCAAGTCCACCTGCCTCTGGCTCACACTTAGATTTAAGGAGATGCTGGAGATGCCAACGGGGTCGGCGAGCTCATCCGTGCCATCCATGCCTCTCAACAAGCACCTGCAGGAAGCACCTGTGTTGTCGGTCACCCACAAACCACTCCATCCCTCCGGCCTGGGTCAGCAGCAGGACACTGCAACAGCCCCACTTTTCATTGCCAAACACATCTGAAATGTCTCATACATCATACAAACCTCCACAGCAGAAAGCGTTTGTTAAGGCTGGTGACAGACTGAAGACTTGATGTGTCAAAAGGGAAGGGAAAAAGCCCAGCTGGTCCCTTGACACTGATGTGACAGTATTTGAGGCTTTCCTAACGGTGCAGTTCCCAGGTTTCAACACACGAGCTTTATACTTAAAAGCCAATAATAATAATGGCAGCAATAACGCTGAGGTTGAAACAGTTTTTCTTTTTCCAACTTTAAATGCTCTAACAGAGAAGCTCAGTAGCTCCACCAGTGATTTACAGGTGGGGAAACCAAGGCAAGCAGAGCAGGGGTAGCAGCATCCGTGTTGGCTTGAGAGTACTTGGAAGTACCTGGACCTAAACCCTGGGCTGGGAGTTTCCCCAGGTCAGGTGTTTGAAGATACCAAACCAGAACCTCTTCACCACCCCAGATATCTGTGGTTTTAGCTTCAGCCCCACAAAGGAAAAAAATGTCTGTTTACGCAGCCTTTTCCTAAGTATCTGTGGGAACTGGACATTATTATTCTCCTTTCTTGATGATTTTGGCCCAGAAAGAGAAGTCAGAAGTCAGCACACATCCTGCAGAGGTTATCTCCGAGCATCGCCCGTGTCCCAGCCCAAGGATGCCCTGGGGACCGGCATGAGGAGAGCTGCATCCAGCCCTCTGCAGGACCCACATGGTTCCCATCTCTGTGCTCCCCATCCCATGTGTCAACCCCAGTGCAAACCAGTAGGACTGGGGGGGACAGGACAGCCCTTCAGCCACCAACAGGCTTTCAATCCTTCTTTCTTTTTTTTTTATGAGCTATCACGGGGGAAATGAAGAGTGCTGAGTCAGCCCCGTGGCAACCAGGAGAGGAGCAGAGGTACACAAAACCCTCGCAGAAAAACCCTTGGAAAATGGGGATAATTTAAAAAAGTTTTTGGGGTGACCTCGACACAAAGCAAGGGGGGGCAAAGCAAGGCACGCGCGTGTCTTCACTGCTCAGAGGTGGCTCCCAAGGTGGAGCACCCGTAACACCAGAGATGCTGCTGAACCAAAGCTCCCCAGCAGCAAAGACGCGTGCATCTTACTGCAGCCCACGCGCAGCTTCTGCTCCTGTGAAATCTCAGCCAGGGTTCATCCCGCTTTTTCATCCCACTGCTTTCGGCACCCGATGGGCAATAAGGAAGACGGTCAGCTGGGCAAACCACCGGGGGCCACAGGCAGGCTCCGCCACGCAGGCGGCAAGCACAGCAGTCGGCAGCAGCTGGGCACATCTGTGCCAATCTCATCAGACCAGTGCTTGTCCGCATGAAGCTGGCAAGCCCGGACGAGGCACCAAGTCCCACCAGTGCCAGGAGGGCAGAAACACTGCAGGAGTAGGGGATAACGCCTGCCTCCCCGCACCGATGGGCAGGGGCGGCTGCGGAGCATCACCTCGCAGTGCCCCGTGTGACATCTGGTGAACACCCAGCTCCAGCTGCCCACCAGCCTTTGGGGCTGGGTGTTGAGGGCTCGAAGGGTTGGAATGAGACCCCCAAATGTATCTCGCTTCATCGGGGTCAGCTCCCCCCCTACTTGGGGTCCTCTCGTGGATGCTTCACGCCAGTTCACTCTGAGTTCTCCCAAAGTGCAGGGGCAAGCAGGTGGCTGGGGGGCATCTCTGCATCACAGTCAGACCCTGGGCATGCTTGGCACATTGTAGCATCCCCCAGGAAGTAGGAATTTGCAGAAATTTTATAAAACACTGTTGTCACTACAGAAATGGAAAATCGTCAAATAAAAGGTGGATTTTAGGGAGTTTATAATTCCAGATAATGCCATTACTGGCTTTTCAGACGTCCAGCCTTAACTTTCCCAGGTTTACGTACAACTGCCTTTCTCTAACGAAACTTGTCTTTTCAACGTCCCTATGACTGCCCTGGGAGGAGAGGAATGTACATTCAAAGCATCCCTTCCCTTCGGAAGGGTCGTTGTTTCTTGTTCCAGCTCTGAGAAACACAGGCTTGTGTTAATATTTCTGCAGCCATTTCATCTTTAATTATGCCTCTTTTATATCAAAGTGGAGGCAATTTGAATTCATCTGGTAACACATTCTCATCCTGTTTAAATGAAGTTTAAGCCCTACCTGTTGGGATTACTAACTGCTCTCAGTAATGAAATACTGATAAGCTATTGCGTTACGGTTATCTAATCTTCACGAATGAATGTGCCTCAAATCTCTATTTCCAGGGCACTGATTAGAAAGCCATAAACCTTTGCCAATTAGGGGCAGCAGCGCCAACCGACCGATGGATGTTTCTAAGCCCAAGCGTGTTGCAAGCAGGAAGGTGAGAGATTTGGGGAAATGGTTGCCTAATAGTAGATATGAAAGCCATACTGAGGTCTTTGAATGAGTAATTCCCAAAATGCCGAGTCCCCATCAACTCCCACTGAGGGATACGGGAGGGATGGGGTGTCTTTCACTGCCCCGTGCAGGACATCCCCATCCCTGGGCAACGTGAGACGCAGAGAAATCCCCATAAAATCATAGCATGAAATCGTAAAGAGCTCCTTGTAACCCCATAATTAACCCAGATTTTAGGCACTAAAAGGTCAAGGGCATCAAAATTGCAACCTACCACAGGTGGTTGTGGGGAGAGAGCAAAGGGCATTGCCCGTGTCCCAGGTCCCCACAGCCCTGGACAAGAGCAGGTCCTCTATGGACCCTCCAGGGACCTGGGAGGAAGAGCGTACAAA
Organism: Neomorphus geoffroyi; assembly: GCA_033558235.1. Classification (NCBI taxonomy): domain Eukaryota; kingdom Metazoa; phylum Chordata; class Aves; order Cuculiformes; family Neomorphidae; genus Neomorphus; species Neomorphus geoffroyi. The sequence goes on from JAUMJM010000074.1 coordinate 9,058,908, forward strand.
GATAATCCCACGCATGGATAACCCCGCACATGGATAACCCCACGCATGGATAACTCCACGCATGGATAATCCCACACATGGATAATCCCACGCATGGATAATCCCACGCATGGATAATCCCACGCATGGATAACCCCATGCATGGATAATCCCACGCATGGATAACCCCACACATGGATAACTCCACGCATGGATAACTCCACGCATGGATAACCCCACGCATGGATAATCCCACGCATGGATAATCCCATGCATGGATAATCCCACACATGGATAATCCCACGCATGGATAACCCCACCTAGGGATAGTCCCACACAGCACTCCAGCATGGATAACCCCTGCACGGACAGTCCCACTGGATCAGTCCTGGTCATCCTGAGATGGAGCAGAAGGACAGTTTTCTTCCAGCCTCAGAACTAGCAATTCTATAGTGAACTCTATTTGTTCCTGAGCAAGCCACACTAGCCTGGATCCAGAGATGTTTCCATCCACCTCAGGGATCTGCAGTTCTGTCCCCAGCTCCCTCTTGCTGCCAGCAGCAGGCTGCAGAGTGAACACCATCATTTCACCCCTCTCTGCCTTTTTGTGCCTCCTTGCAGCTGCAAAGGGAACTTGGAGACTACATTTCCCTACAGGAGGCTGCACAGAAGAGGAGGAGGACTGGATCTGCCCAACCACTTCCACAGGTTTTCAACCAAGAACAAATTGTGAACCCCTACATTGCCATGGGAGCACCTTCATTTCTGCCATTCGAGGGATGCTGCAGGCTTTAGTTCTCAGTAATTTTTTTCCCTTCATAGCATGGGGTTCAAAGTTTAAATCAGGCCTGGCTGGCAGCCTTTGGTTTGTTTAGCCATGTCCGAAGGCAGCAGGCGCAGGGGCAGGACGTGGCATAGGATGACCCGCTCACCACTGCGATGCTCGGCAGAAACCCAGCCTGCCATGGGCAGCTCAGTAAAAGTCTCAACGAAGCGCCGACAGTGAATGTTTGTAAATAAAAACAACCCCATTCGAGTTAGGATGAAATGGAACAAAAATATGGTGATGCAAGCAATTTTTATCACAACACACAACCTTTCCTTTCTGGTCTTAAAAACCTTCCTGTTCCTATATCGATTAATCTGCATGAATGTGTATTCTTTTTACATTTGTACCTCTTTGGAATGAGAATCTGCAGGTTTGAAGCAGAAAGGTGGAGGCAAACCTTGAAACAAAATATTTTGCCATTTCCAAAAGTGCAGCTTTTCTGCTGGAAGACCCCTGAGTGGGCTCGCTGGCATCACAGACATCCGCCCTTCCTCTGGGACATCATCCCACTTCTCCACATAATTCCCCTTCCTCAAGAAAGCCACCTTAGACCACTGCTTTGGGGTTTCCCATCTGCACAGAATCACTGAAACCTAGAAATTTCAACACATGGCTGAAGGCACCTCTGGGATGTTGCATCCCATCACTGGAGCACTGATCGTAGACTCAGAGAATCATAGAACTATAAGGTTGGAAGAGACCTCTGAGATCACCGAGTCCAACCGTGCCTGTCTCCCCACTAAACCCTGTCCCTAAGGAACTCATCCACCCGTCTTTTAAACACCCCGAGGGATGGCGACTGCACCCCCTCCCTGGGCAGCTGTGCCAATCCCTGACCACCCTTTCAGGGAAGAAATTCTTCCCCATGTCCAGTCTAAACCTCCCCTGGTGCAACTTGTGGCCATTTCCTCTCGTCCCATCGCTGTCACCTGTGAGCAGAGCCCAGCCCCCACCCCGTCACAGCCTCCTTTCAGGCAGTTGCAGACAGGGATGAGGTCTCCCCTCAGCCTCCTCTTCTCCAGGGTGAACACCCCCAGGTCCCTCAGTCTCTCCTCACAGGACTTGTTCTCCAGCCCAACCCCAGCCTCGTTGCCCTTCTCTGATGAAGGGGGAGCAGCGCAGGCGGCCCTGGTTTCCCATCGGAGCCGCCATTCCCTCTTTCTCCCTTTATTTTGAGGTGACAGGCTGAAAGGGGACATGATTGACGGGCGCTTCCCGGCTGCTGTCTGTCTGCGTGCGCCGCATACAAACGCAGCCCCCCCAGAGCCTCCCCGGGGAGGGGGCAGCGGGTCAGGGATGCTGATATTAAATACTGACGGACAAATCTCAAACGCCGCGTGGAGGCTCGGTTTGGGCGCTGGGCAAGGTAAAGCCAGGAGGAGAGATGGTTTCCTACCTTCCCACGCCAGCCTGGACCTGGGATGTGGTGAGAGGGGCAGGGGCAGCCACCAAGCATCCTGGTGGGCTCCTGGCTGAGGGATGGGGTAGGCACTGTTGGCACCGGTCCCCACGAAGCCGGCAGGGATGCTGGGGTTTCAGCACCTCAGTGCAGAGATGTGAGCAGCTCATCTCCCACTCTCACCACGGCCCAGGAGGAGCCTGGAGGCTGAGCAGACCCCAACCATCGCATGGGAAGCCCAGGGAGCTCCAGCCCAGTCGTGCTCTCAGCCACCCCCAGCCGATGGCTCTCTGAAGAGCACAGCTTTGACCTCTCTTAGAGCCATGACCTTGGCATGGGGACAAGCCGGCAGCCACGTACGGTGCAAGAGGCACAGCAGGAGGCTGGCAGTGGGTGCCGGCAGCAAGCCCAAGGGATGCTGGATTGATTTGTCTTGGCATCGAGTCATCCTCTCACTCACTGTCACCTGTCGGAAGCGGGGAGAGCAGTGCTGGGTCCTCAACAGGCTGGCGGTGAAAAAATGCCAGTCACTTCCAACCTGGCACCCATGGCTTGGGAAAAAGTTGCCGTCCTGCTGCTGCAGGGCTCACGTCACCCTGCCCTTCCCTCCCACCCTCATGGGGTGAAAGGATGAGGCGGAGGGCATGGACCGTGGCAGAGCAGGAAGAGCATCTCCTGTGCGTGGTGGCTGTGAGGGCACCCCCTGACCGCAGCGATGAGGGGACCACGTGGACCCTTGGCCCTGGCAGGAGGAATGCAGAGGCCATAAGAGCAGCAAGGAAAGGGCTGAGCCCATCTCAGCGCTGCGGAGAGCAAGCTGGCACATCCTAGGGATGGGGAGGGCAATTCGGGTGGCAACCCAGCACCAGCCATCCTGGGGAGCTCCAACCCACCCAGGTCTCCGGGCTCCCAGACTGACAGAGGAAAGCACCCACAGCTGCCCTCGCCTTCCCTCCCCACGCAGCCCAAGCGCTCTGAGAGCTCTCCAGTGGGACGGAGGAGCGATATTTTCCCCGGGGCTGTTCTCCTGACCCTTCTCAGTCTCCCGGCTCCCTCCCCCTGAGGCAGACAAGTGTTCGCTTTACTGCCTGGCAACGGGGCCGGGGCTAAGCTTGCTAAAATATGAGTGTTTTTTGGCTGCAGTACCAGAAGGCTGCAGTCCTACAGAGAGAAAAAAATTGAGCACTCCATGCCATGGCTCCAGAAAGGGGGAGAATTAGGTTTCACACCGAGCAGGCTGGACCATGGCATTCTTTAGTTAATGCTTAACAAACGCCCAAACAAAAGCGGCCAACTTCACTGCATGTTTGTAAAATGTATTCTCAGCAGATTCGGGTTTATTGGAGAATTCGCTCGCTTTGCAGCAAGTGGTGTTTTCCTTTTTTTTTTTTTTTATTTAATTTCCCTTCTCCTCCCTCCCCCCAAGCTCAAGCCCTTCTCATTCCTGCTGCCTGAATGCATCTTCCAATGCTTTGAGGGGACATGGCAACCGGGCTCAAACAGGCTTATTTCATCGCAGGGGCTGATGCGAGCTCGCCTCCACAGTCCCAGGGTGTGAGCTCTTCTCAGGGTCCATCCAAGCCACTGCTGGCAACCAGGGATGGGGAGTCAGCCCTCTGCGTCTTGCAAATCCACCCCTGAGCAGTTGGCTGGTGGCTGTGTTCTCTGAGAGCCCAGGGAAAGTGAGGGAGGGAGGTGAACCCCGAGAGTCCTGCTTTTTCCTACATATCCAGCTCTCTCAGGGCCCAAACCCAGTGGTTCTTGCCCACCCAGCATCCCATTCTGCCCTGAATCCCAGACCTGCACATCTCCCGGCCTCGGAGAGATCAGCAAAGCAGCGGCTGCCGCCAAGCACGACTTGGTTTCAAAGGCAGAGCCACTGTCGTTGATGACCAGGGCACGGAGCAGGAGAACAGTCCTGTCCAGGGATGCCAGAGGCTTTGGAGGGGCTAAACTCGGGGTCCATGCATGGGCATCCCACAGGAGCCTCCCTAAACGAGCTCTTGTCCTGATGGGAGCACCTAAGCAGGTCTCGCATTGCCTCCTGGTGCTGTGGCAGAGGGCACCAGCGAGAGGGACTGGCTGAGGAGGTGGCAGCAAGGGGCAAAGATGGGCAACAGAGGGGAGGGGGTGGGCACTGGGCAGTTTAACCTTCTTCTACGCATGAGCCATCCAAGCCTTCCCAGGAAAGGGCACCTTCATCCCTGCTTCCTTGGATGAGGTCCACACGTAGTCAGTCAAGATCCCCCCCGACCCTCCAGAGACCACGCTGGGACACACAGGGGCAACTGCTAAAATGATAGGGATGAATAAACAGAGAAACGAAGCCTTCCCAGCAAACAGCTGCTGTCAAAATGCACCAGCAACCCTCAAGCCATCTCTACGCCAGAAGAAAAGGTCAAGCAAGTGCACAGCTTCTAAAGCTGCTCCATTTCTGACCAAGGACACACTTAATAAGACCTTCATCAACAAGGGGCTGTAGAAGATGATGGTTCCAGACCCCTCCAGGCCCTGGAGAAGTCTGATAAAAGTCCTCTACTGACTTCAGGAACAGCCAGAAAGGGACCTCCTGTGTAAGGTGAGAGGAACAGCACCAAAATGCTGATTTTCCTTCCCATTTCTCCAAAGGCTGTTTCTTTTTGTGCCCCCCCATCCACCTCCGTAGCATCAGGCAGGGAGCTGGCACCAATCAAGTACCTGGGTTTGGAGGCGGGAAGGACAGACTAAGAGGGAAGGAGGCACACGCAACACTGCGTCCAAGCCCAATGGACATGATCCAAGGAGCGATCCCATCCAGCCACGGCACGGCAGTTCTGCATCCCAGCTGATGCATCTCCCACCAAGCCGAATTTCGAGCAGCAACCTCCTCCCTGCCCTGTGCCCCCAAGAAAACAAGGATAATTGAAAAACCACAATATCACTAGTCAAATTTAATATTGAGAGTGAGTGAGCGGGAGCCAGAGGTCAGAATTAATTACACCCCACCATATTTCAGCACGCTGCCGCGGCTCCGTGTCCTTTCCTTGGGGAGCAGTGCTTCCACAGAGAGGTCGACAGACATTATTAGAAAGGACTGATTTAAACGTACCCCCAGGAGCTTTTCAGCTTGTCTCTTCAGAGCCTTTGTTTGTACTGAGATTAATGGGAAGGCAAATGATGGAAAAGCGAAGTCACCAGGAGCAAGAGGATGTGCCATCGCAGCCACCGTGCCCATTTGGCCAGCTTTGTAAGCGGGGCAGGAATGGCTAGCAGAGAAGGAAATGTCATTCATTTTTCAGATAAAAATGTGATGATCTTGAAACCTATTTTTTTTGCTTTCCAAGAAACAGATATCCCGGCTAATAAACATCCTGCAGGCTGGTTTTCCTACACCTTTATGCATTTTTTTTTAATGTGCTGCACCACCATGGGGGATGGAGCTATTCTCATTCTGTTCCAGTTTAAGAGACCTTCTCTTGCAAATCATTATATTTGCTTCTGAATTTGTTGTAAACATCCTGTGATGGAAAATGAATATAGAAACAAAACAAAACCCCAAACCCTTTCTATTTTCCATTCAGAATTTCAAAAGGAGGGTTACAAAAAAGACAAAAGAAAGGAAAGAGCTTTCAAACCAAGTGAAGAAGTTGTGAAATCTCCTTCCTCAGGGACAGCCAGCACACAACTGGCCCTAGCCCTGAGCAACATAATCCACATCCAAACCAACCCTTCTCCAAGCAGAGGAAGGGCTGGGGACCTCCAGTCCCTTCCAGCCCCAACTGCCCCATGATGCCATAAATTCTCCTCCACTTTGTACCAATGGGTTCCAAAAGGGGTCGGGTAAATCCAGGTGATGGAGTCCATCCCAGCCTCATCCCACAGGTCCAGCCTCACAGCTAGGACCACCCAAATCCCCGACTGCCTAGGGAAGGACAGACTGCCTTGGTTTTGGGGGGACTTTCTCTGAGCACCACCATCGAGAGCAGCAGGGCTCACAGCAGCTCTGGAGCCTCCTAGGCTACAATCACTGCTTGCATTTTCCTTTAGTAAGCAGAAAACCTATGATGCCCCCAAGGGCTCTCCGAGTATCCAGAAACGGGGTCCCAAGGAGCTGCCATTTCCCAGGCATTTAAAATTCATGGGGCGCTCGTGCCGATGTGCCAACATGGCAAACTCTCATTAGGAGGTGGCCAATATCCTGCTGAGCTTCCCGGCGCTCCGGCAGCTATAAAAATCGCTCAGCTGTATGAAAGCTAAACAGAGTAAACCGAGTCGGACACAGAGAGCAGCTGCCTCGGACCGGCTCGGCAAACACAGATCCACGGGCGCTGCCGGCAGGGAGATATCAGTCTCCCGGCTGGGTTATTTCTTGCCTTATCTTTTATTTCCATGTGCCCCAGCTCACCCTCACATGGGGTTTTGCATAAATATCATCTACGCGTGTTGTCAAGTTGTTGGGATGGGTTTTAGGGGTGGTTTTTTTTTTTTTCAATAGCATTTCCACAATGGGAAGCAGCTGTTGTGGTTAACGCGCTGCTCTGGAGCAAAAGCTGCGCTACCCATCGAGATATCTCAGAAGAGGCATCCTTCATTCATAGCTCTGTGCACTAGAGAGCACTATAACATGTGTTTCGATGAAGTTTGTTAACTACTCAGCTAAACAAGCGTGCTGGAAATGCCAGAGGAATATGCTCTGGAATGAATGGAAACACTCATCTAAAAAGACATTAAATTGAAGCCATCTTCCCTCCCGCACCCCAGCCCTGCTGAGCTCATGTTGCAGCTCTCTTCTAGTGTGTTCTCTTGGGTTGGGATTCTGGGAGAAACAAATGCTTGGGGTGCAATTTGCAACCCCGAGACGGGGCTGTGATAGCAGCCAACAGCACACAGGGGGGTTCTCATGCCATCGGTGGCCCCAGGGCTGCACCAGCAGAGGCAGCCTGGCAGTGGGCAGCCAGGATGGGCAGTTCACCCACTGGGGTGCCAGCAGGTGACATATTCCCAGACGACACCTCATGCGTGGAGCAGAGCTGCTCTGCCTTTCAGGATGGACAGCCCTGCCGCGGGTCTGAGCATCGGCCCCCCAGAGGTGTCGAGCGTCCTGGAGAAGCTCAGCCTCATAATAAATGGAAAAAAACTTTGTGAAAATGTGATCATCAAGGGTTTAAAACTCACTTGCTTCTCTAGAGCTCTTTCCTTTGCAGTCTCAGGAACTCTAGGAGGGAAGTCTACATTTCTAGTGTCTCTCGAAAATTCGGTATCACACCAACGTGAATCCAAACCTCTCTGATTTCTGTGTAGCGACTGCATTTCAAGGTGGCTTTGGTAGCCACGAACACCCCAAAAAAGGTTCTAATTGATGCCAGTAAACCAGAAGCAGTCTCAGACCGTGATATCAATGAGTGGGGTCAGTATTCGTCACAGGGGGAAGATGATCAGACAGCTCCAAACTGGCCTCAAAGTGCTCACAAAAGCTGGTTGAGAGTCTTCCCGTAAACTCATTTCCCTTCTTTCTACCAGCTCTATTCTATAAATATTATACACAAACACAGGCACACATACATGTAGATGCAGTACATGATTTTTTTTGAGAAGTCTGGTTTCCACAGTGTTTTTTCAATTCAGACACGAGCCCGAGGGGCTCATTCTCGTTCAGGTCACTTGGGTTCTGAAGGGCTGTGCTCAGGGATGCTGAGCACCCTGTAAAAGACCCTGGCGCTCAGCCTCTGCTTGGCAAAAGCCCTGGCTGGACCCCATCTCAACATCCCCTACCTATAAACATTTTCCTGGAGCTTTTTAATCTGAAAAAAACTCTTTATTTTTTTTTTTAACCATTTACATTTCCTCACCAAGGCACACTGGAATTTTCTTCCAGAGACGAACAATTGATGCTCTGCCCCATGCACCGCTCACACCCCACAGCATCCACACCCCTCACAGACCTCCCCCGTGTGCTCCCATCACCAGAGAAGGCTGTGTGGAGCTGAGGAGCAAAAAGCAGAGTCCCCTACAAGGGGGAACAAGGGTGCAGGGACAGCTCTGTCCCCCATGCCACCACTGGGCTCATGCCATAGTCGCTGTTGCAGGGATGTGGGGCCGGTGCCCAGCTTGCTGGGCTACCTCAGTCCCAGCACTGCCGAGGTGCCAGGATGAGCTTTTTACAGATTAGATGGTAAAAGCAAACAAGCTTTCTCTAGGAAACAGGTTCCTGCTTCTCGTCTGCTCGGGGTTTATCTCAACATCAGGGGCAGCAGCCCTTCCCAGCAGCCTCCGGTGGCCGTCGAGGCAGGATATTACTTTGTTGCTTATTCATTTTATTGCTTCTCCTTTCTAAATATTTGCTTGGCAGGGAAAGGATTCCCTTTACACAGTATCTGTTTTTACAGGTCAATTGAATTTCTGGCGCTCTCAATCCCTCTTTCCCTCCAATTGCATTTGCAAAACAAATATTGATTGTACCAATTAGCTGCGAACCCCTCACGGAAGATGGCTCAATGCCTTCAGCTGGGAGAAGGCTCTCCTGGCCCGAAAACATGGGCTGGTAGTCAGAGCAAGTGGGATGGGAGCCCACAGAATGGCAATGTCAGGGCAGGGCTCTGCAAACCTCTAGCAGGACCCTGTGGAAGACAACAGCAAAAATGATGTTGCTAATCCTTGCATCTACAAGGAAACATCTCTGAAGGTCAATGAATTGGTGCTGGGGTGTTCCCTTGCACCTGAGACAAGGGTAAACTACCCTGTGCCTGTCATTCACTGAGGAACATAATGACTGCAACCAAAGGAGACTGCAGGGGCCAGCAACAGCAATAACAAATGTGTTTAGGTGCCAGGTAGATCCAGGAACACCTAAACCTACCCATCACCAAACTAAGCCTCATTTATTTCATGGAAACACTCAAATCCTCCAGCAATTTGGGGTGGAGATGGGGTAAGGCAGCCTCCCCCACTGCTCAGGTGTTGGGGAGTCCCTTCGAGCTCTGCTCTTTTGGCTGGTGTGTGATAAACAAGGTGCTTTGAGCAGCATTAATGGACACGCTTCTCCTGCCAGCCTGGCAGTATTTGTTCTCCTGAATTGCTGGGAGATGCATTTTTGTAAGGGATGGACTAGACCCTGATGATAAAGGAGTACACACTGGGGTGCTTGGTCACAGAACACGATGACTCTGTCTTTCAAAATCACATCTTTTAAATTTAAAAAAAAAAAAAAAAGCCCATTTTCCCCCCGAACTGTCATTAGGATTTGCCTTTGAGGTGCAGGCTTTTTCTGAGCTGCCTCACCGAAAGCAACGGGCACGTCCAACCCAAGCACCACACCACACTTTTTCACACTGATTTCATCGCTCTGAGTTTTATTTGTGGTTTCCTTGGGAGGTTTTGCTGAAATCCTCACTGAAACAGAGAGAAAGGAAAGATGCCTCAGTGGAAAAATCAGTCAGCGTTAGAAACTTGCTGGGTTCTGCTGCGACGCGGACTAAATAACTTTTAAAAGAGCAAATGAGATCACTGAATCGCACAGCAGTGCGAGTCGCCGTGGGGAAGGGGAAGAGGATGGCTGTCACCCTGCACACAGAGAGCCTTTGGTGGCTCTTATCTGCCCCCAGCTGCTGCTGGGATGGGGGTCTCCAGCACCAGCTGGCACAGCGATGCCAGCTTTGGTGTCGGTCCAGCAGGAGATGTGACACAGCCCTGCAGCTCACGACTGGCCAGGTCACCACTGCCGAAGCATTCAGAGCACACTGTTAAATGTGTCCTGGCTGTGTCAAAAGTCACAGTCCAGAGCAAAGGCGCGGGGGGTGCCAAGGGGGGGGGCTGCTGGATTTGCCACCGAGGCTGGAGTCCCTGTCTGCAGCTCGCTGGAACCGGGACGTGGAGCTCCCTGCTGCAACAGCACAGGAGAGATGCTGGGCAGTCCCCAGGGAGGACTCCCAGGCTGCCAGGGATGCCCAGCCTGGGAAAAGCCTCTTTACTCAGCTACCAACCTCAAAATGCTGCTGCAAATCCCAGAAAGTAGAGACAGGTTGCCCAGTGTAGCCCACAACTGGCCCAGCATCCGGGAGAAATGCTTGTTGCCCCAAAACACGGGATTATTATTTTTTTTCTCTGAATCACAGTGGGGAGGAATTCAGGCTCCCCCTGCAGCACCGGGGTAAAACGAGACAGGAAAACAGAGCGGTTGCCCTTCCGCAGGCAGAACAGGGTGCAGGGTCTGGTACCCTCCAAGCTGAGCCAAAGCCAGGACACAGATGCTGATTTAGAAGATGTTGACATAGAAGATGTCGATATATAAGCTGGTCCCATCCAATGACACCGTGTGCACATCCAGCATCCCAGGGCAGAGGGCAGGAAGCAGATGCCTGGTTAGAGAAAGGAGGGACCAGCCAGCCACGCACGCTCCTCTGCAGCTTGGAAAAGTACGAGGCCGTTTGGCTCCGTGTTTTGAGCTCGGGCCCCTCTCTCCAGTTTAAAGCAGCTGAACTAAGCCCAAAGGCTCACTAAGTCCGTCTGCCTGGAGCTTGTTCTGCTGCCAGGACATCTCATCCCAATGTGAAGTCGCTGTTCCTCTGTGGCTACGAGGGATATGGGGCAAGCGAGAGGAGGCAGCCCCTGTGGCTGGGGCACTGCTGCCAGCTCCCAGCATTTCACCTGAAACGGGTGACAGTGGGTGCTGGAGGCCCTGTGCCAACAGCCTAGGATTGGGTGACAATCCCACCTTTTCACTATTTCTCTGTTACCTCCTCCCATTTTAAAATGATCTCCCTGGGCAGCATCAGAAATGGGAGCTCTTGGGCCTTGGAAAACAACAAGCAAAGGCAAAGAGCCCAACATTTATTCTCACTTCATGTCGAATTCACGATGGGAAAACCAAGGTCAGCAGCATTAACTTATTCTGCCAGCCTGTCTCCCGGACGCACAGGGCAGAGGCAGCCCGAATGCCCCTCCCTCGCGTCAAGCAACACGTGTACCCCTCCCCTGCCAGTGACATCCCTAAGAAGATGTCACCGTGCCACCTCCCAGCCTTGCTGAACCCTCTAAAGGTCATCACCGAAGGCATGTCCACCACATATGGTTATTAGTTCTCTGTGGGTCCGTCCATCCCTCCACTACAGCTGGGTGAACAATTCACAGCGCATAAATTTATCTAGCAGATCTCAGCCCACGTGCTGTTTGCTAACAGTCTGTAGAGAGGCTATATTTTATCCCTTTGGGTTTCTTGGCCCGCATTCAAGCTCCTGACCCTGATTTATTCGCAATCGGTCAAGAGCCACATTTCATCTCCGTAGGCCACGTCTGCACAGAGCTATTCGAAGCACGTGGCTCGACGTCCCGCGGCAGCGCCGGGGCACCTCACCATAAGGCAGTTCTAGGTCTTTGCGGCACCTCCAAGAGGTAACCAGAGGGGTTTGTGTTCAAAAATAGGCTCTGCGGGGGCAAACTTCGCCTGACAAGAGCAGCGTGGCCGGAACAAACTGCACCTCTTCTGCGCACGAAGGCGACGAGAGCTCCAGATGCCGGCCAAGGCTGGCTCACTGCCTGTCCTCATCCCATCTCACCATCTCTTTGCCTACCTCGCTGCCTATTTATAGTCATGGAAGACCTTTGCACAACGCCCGAGCAGCTCGAGGGTTGAGTGTAGAGGCGGGATGGCAAATGCCACTCTAACTTTCCACAGTCCTTTTCCTTCTCCCTCCCAAGGGTGCTGCCACGGAGAGCCAGGCACGCACCCTGCCTTTGTGACAGGACCTTGGGACCAGCCAGAACACCCCTCTCAGAGCTACACCTGGTTCCCAAAGCGCCCCGTGCTGCGTCTCAGCGAGACTCTGCTGCAGAAGCAAGCGCACCCACGCAGACACGAGCATTGCTCTGCAAGGCCAAACCAGACAAAACAACCAGGGCGATGGAGGAGGCACAGAGTAATCTGCAGAATTTAGAGGAAAAGAGTGATGTGAAGGATCAGGGTTGGTATCAGCCCTATCTGACATCTTCATTGGCAATTGCAATTAGGGACTAATTAGCATGTTAATAACATTAGCAGGAAATAATAAACTGGAGAGGATGGAATGGAGCAAAACAATTTGAAGGGGACCCTGGAGAGATCCAAAAAAAAAAAAACCAAAGGAAATTCAGCTTGGAAAAATGCAGCTTCTGCAGTCCAGGGGAAAATCATACCGAGCAGATGCTGTGGCAGGAGGAGGAAGGCAGGGGCAGGGAAGCGGAAAGCCACTCAACGCGGGAGCGACGCGTCGGGCAGGCGAAGGAAGCCAGCCCACTGGCTCCCCTGGAAATTAGGTGGCAGGTTTTGCCCATAGGCAGTGCAGCAAGCTGGGACAGCCCACAGGTTTTACCAGGAGGGCTGAAGAAGGACCGGAAGCGCATGCTGGCAACCCACAGGGCATCCTGCTGGCATGGAGTAGTGCCTTGCAGGAAAAAATAATATCCTAAGTAGGACTGTTAAATGCAGCTCAGCTTCACTGGAGCCTTTTCCCCCCCACCTGGGTTCAGGAAGCCCTGTTGCACAAACATCTTCCCCCCAAGCAGCAGTTGTGCACCTGGTTTCCAGGTGGATCTGCCACATCCAGGAAGGGGAGACGTGGCAGGGGGCAGCCACCTTCAATTCAGCAGGGCAAGCTGAGGGGACAGCAGTCAGCACGCAGATCTAATGACCATGTTCTTGCTGCTAGAAGAGACCCCCGCTGCCCAGCTGTGCACAGACACAATTCCTCCTCCTCCCCGGAGGCTCACAGTGCCTCCTTCACTCGCTCCATGCCATGTGTCTATCGACCAGCATGAAGTGCTGGATGCCCTTGCCCTCTGGCCACGCTGAAGCCTCCTCCCACGTCTCCTCCATCACACGGGCCCCTGGACCACTGGGTGAAAGCAGCACCATCACTGTTTTACAGGACATGGGATGAGGGGTGGACACTGAGGGCTGGACAACTTGGTGGTCCTAGTCCTGGTACCACTGCTGGTCTGCACTTAATAATAAAATGGATAGAACTGTTTTCTTGTAAGAAAATGCTGTAGTAACTCAAATAACCAAAATGGGACAATCTGAGCGCTATGGGGATCCTAACGGACCTCCTGGTGCAAACCTGGTGGCTGCAAAACCAGGCAGGATCCAAGCACTCGTAGAGGGGACGATGGTGGGGCTGCAGCCACTCTTACTCTGCGAGCACCAAGTGAGACAGATGAAACAGCGTGAAACACCCGTTCAAGCATCAATCCTAACCTCACAGTTACAATGGCAGGAGGGACTTGGCCCATCCCCATGATGGACAAGGTGAGCAGGAGAGCTCAGAAAGGCTGGCCTGATCTCTGCAGTTCTGCTTCACCAATGGCTCTTTCTGCCAAATAAAAAATAACAGCCGGCAGGATTGCAAGCAAAGGGTTGGGCTCATTAAAAGCACCCTTCATCCTGAGACACAGCTGCTCCTTAGCCTCTCAGCTGGAACCCTCCACCCCAAACCCTGGTGCTCCCTGGCTGGGCATTCTTGGGAAGCACTGTCTCCTCTCCCAGTGCCTGATAGTTCAAGGTGGACCAAGCAGGACCTGAGCCACTGTCACTTGTCCCCACCACCCGTGGACAAGGAAAGTCACAGCATGGTGTCTCCTCCAAACAGCTGCTGTCACCAGTGATGTCTGAGCACTCCAGCCTTTCCCTGGACTATCTGGAGGGTGTGAAAGTGCAACCAGTTCAAGGGAGCCCCAGATTTCTAAGTTGCCAGGAACAGTGCCAGGAGCTCCAGAGGCTCTCGGCTGCGCAGCCGACCGGCATCGGGAAGGGGTACAGTTTTATCCTCCAAAAGGGAATTAAAGCAGCCCCAGATGCACAAGTATCTGGAAGCAGGCAGGGAGGAGGGGAGATGCTTTCCTGTGATTTGTGGGCTGTTCTTGGGCTGTCCTTGCTGCCAGGTCTTGGGCAATTTGATGACTTTTGTTGCAAACTGGAAGAACGGGAGACATATGCGAAGGAGGAAACTTGCATTCCTCTCGCCTAAGAAATCTCTTCTCACTTTCCCCCAAATCGCACATACACCCAACCTCAGCCTCTCCGGGCTGACTTGGACACCGGCTCCCCTCCCACACCCAGATGACCTACTCATCCAGAAATGGCCAGGGCCCACAGCCGGGGCGTTATCCTCTCTTCCTTTCCTTCCCTGCCTGCCTCCTGCCTGTACAGCCCTGCTGGCAGCCAGGGCAGGCGGGGGGACCCTTCACCCTTCACTGCCGAGAGGAGAGCTGGAAAATTCCAGATAAAACCAGCTTCTTCCAGCAGCATCGGTGCAAAGGGGATCCCAAGCCTCCAAAACTCACCTCAGCCCTTCTGCAAGCTGCACTCAAACCACCTCCGCACCTGCTATTCCTGAAAATTCCTTGCTGGGTTGCAAACACGGATGTTGCATTTCCCTGCTTCCCAGAAAAACCCCTCACTGGGAGCTCCCTGCTTCTAAGCCCCACGGCCCCCAAAGCCAGACAGGGATGTGACCCACCATGCAAGGGTGGTGGACACGGCGATTGACATGGAACACCAGGCCACCATGCCTTCATTTCTAGAGCATCTCCCCTCCCTCAGGTGTCTCCTCTGTCCCTGGAAGTCCTCTGAGGGAATGCTGAAGGGGAAAGGACTCACACAAAGCTAAAACAGTGCTAACATCGCTCAGGCCATGTGTTGGTAGGCAGAAAGCCAAAGCCTGCTGAAGAGCTTGAGGCTGCTCGAGTCCACTGTGAAAGCCATGGGGAAGGTGTGCATCAGGAAGAAAACCATCTGAGCACAAGCAGAGTCCAAATCAAAGCAACGCAGAGCCCCTGGTTGGGGAACCAACTGAGATTCTCCCTGCTTACTTCCACACCGTGGTACTACTGAAGCCTAATGATGCCACCTGCCAACATGCCGAACATCTAAGCTGAGACCTCCCGGGGTGGTTGAGGCAAAGAGTGACCTGCATGTCACCAGTACAAAAAGGTTCCTCCAAGCCACCTCCTAAGAGGGAGAAAGCACGGGACTTATTTCATTGCAGTGCAAAATAGCCTCTCCATCCTTGTGGCCATCAAAAGGTCCTCCCCACCTCCACCTCCACATTGCCAGAAAGCATCTGTAAGTCTAAAACTCACCTCCAAAAGATAATCTTATCCCCCAGGACCAGCCACGCTGCGCTGGGAGTTTCCCACTGGTGAAAAGGTGAACCCAAGACCTCGCATGAAAACCGTGGGGAGAAACCCGGCAACGCTGGGTTAAGCAAGACCCTTGCAATCTGGCTGTGGGGCGTTCGCCTGTGCAATCTTGGCTTTGCAACGGGTTTGCAGGTCCATTAAACAAAGTGAGACAGAAAATTGGACGCCAGCATCTGCTTCGTGGATTGAGAGCCGCCTTGCTCCAAGCCCATCTCACCGGGGCCTCCTGAATTTCTTTCCCCCTCCTTTCTAAAGGAGAATAAAGACAAACCCCAAGCTCAGACTCGGATCAAACACAACCTCATACGTGCTCAAGGGAAATGACCAGCGCTGGAGTGGTAGGAATGAAGCACGGTGCTTGCACGGATCTTTCCGCCCCCATTTCCACACCCAGCTGGATTTAGGGCTTCTCGGCTGGGGTGGGACCCTTCTGGGTAAGAGGATAAAAAGCTCTCGGGTGGATCCTGCTGTTTCTTATTCTGGGAAGGCCAAAGCCCCTTTGAACTCTGTCCTTGTGTTGGAGAGAGTGAAATCTGGAGATGTGAAAACACACAACCCAATGCTTATCTAGACTTACGCCTTCCCGGGTGTCAAGCACTGTCATCATCGAAATATCATCAACCCATGCACGTGCCACGACAGACAAGCTGGATGTGATCTGCTACGCCAACATTAGCAGGCAGCCCAATATCAGTCACTAGATTTGATCTTTTAAGCACCAGCGCATTGCCCCAGGCGGCCAGCAAGACTATTATTAGGGCTCAAGGCAGCTTGGCCGCTGACTGCTTTCCCTGCAAGCATTGTCCCGTGGAAGGATGCGTAATTCCCACCGCGGTACCCCTCATTGCATAGATATTGGATTTGGGAAATACTTTCTTGCTGCAGGCAAAACACTTCTTTTTTTCCCCTGTCTGCCCTTATAAATGAGAGTGGTTTAACACTGTTTGCAGAGCATCCCAGCATCTTTGCAGCAGGCACTGCCTCCAAATGTCTGGGGAAAACCCAGCACATGCTCCAGATGGTGAAAGCAGGTCTGTCACCAAAAGCCACCAGCATCCCAAAAGCTCACACACCCCATCCCTTCAGTGCAGGGGAGCCTGAGGAAGAACAAAGTGATGGAGGTAGCAAGCAAATGAAAGGCGTTGCTGAAGGGGGGAGGCAGCAAATAGCCCCACGTGCCAACGTCTCCCTGTGAAATAGCTCAGCAGCCCCGTTCATGGGCTGGGGTGCTGGTGAGGAAGAGCTGGGGGCCCCTAGAAACCTGCAAACAGCTTCAGAACAGCTCGTGGCAGGAGCAGAGACAGATATACACATCAGAGCAGACTGTGAAAGCAAGATATGACACCACCTCCCTTGCTACAGCAGCTAAAAATCTTCCTGAAGTGGCTCCCTGAGTTGGGGCGAGCTCAGCAGAGGCACAGGACCACCTGAGACATCCACTCCAAAGCTGCAAGGTGCCCTAGTGGTGCTGCCATGGGTGCTGGATGCAGTGGGCATCCTTGACCCAGCACTAACAGCCCTGTCCTGGGCTGCTCCTTCAGGAACTGCTGTGGTTTTACAATGCACCTTTGGATGTCACAACACCCTGATCTGCTCCCTAACATTTCTTGTGATTGTGGTGGGTAAAAAAAAAAAAAACAAAACCCTTTGAAAATCTCGTTTTCCAGGTTGTATAAACGCACTCCTCAGTCGCTAGGGTAAGACTGCGCGGGGGCCTCGCCTCCTCACGCTGTTTCTAACGATCTCAAGATCCTCGATGGGGCTTCATGCCCCGTTTCTGCAAACTATTATCTAATCTAATTCCCTCCATCCCATTACTTCAGGATTTACAACACACAGCCTCCCCTGAAATGGTTTCTGGTAAGTTCTTTGAAAGCTCTTATGATTCTCACATCATCATCAGGGTCAGCCACACAGTAATGGCAAAGCATTTATGCGCTGGGTAACTCGTTCCCTGGCAAGCGAGTTTGTTTATGCTTTTTAAATTCAGGAAGCAATTAATAGTTGCCACAAAAGCAATGTGCTTCTCTTGGGTGAGGGCCATAAAGCCTTGACTCACCTTGGGGAATGTGCATGCCTCCACCTCAACAGACACCTTCTGTGAGTGTGGTGGCTGCAAGGTAAAATCCTAATGCTGAATAACTAATGGTAAGAAACCTTCACGCGCTGGCTAACCCAGAGAGCTGCGCCCCCGGCTTCCCAAGCCAGCTCCAGGTGACCATTCCAGTGCCAACATCATGAAGTCAAACAAACCTGAGCATCTGCCACCTTCCACTGTAGTCAGAGAGCTAGAAGTTCTCCCTATTGAAAAGTAAGGGAAGACTTCATTAAATCCCCTGACTCTGGGACCTGGAGCTTTAAAACCCCAAAAGCCAGAGATAATACTGTGGATGAAGCCAGGGTGCCAGCAAAATCTTTAGATCTGACAAGGTGCCCTGTAGAAAGCTGGAACTCAGCACCCCCTGCTCACACCAAAACCCCTGGTCCCTGGAGCCCAACATCCCCTGCTCACGCGGAACAACCGCACACCTGGAAAGCAGAGGCAGAAGCATCCACCCCACGGTGCTTCCTGACCAGCAGAGTCATCTCTCAGGGAGAGAGGAGCGGCTCACTGCCCCCTCTAAAAACAACGGCCGGCTGCAGAGCTCCCCAGTTTTTAGGAGACAAGCTCCCTTTCTACACTGGCCCCCTCACAGCCATCGGAAAGCAATGATTTCCAGGCTTACCCCTCTGCACTAGACTTCAACCAGCTGCAGACAGGCCCATGCATATCCTCTTCCTAATCCTTCACACACAATCCCTAGACAGTCCCTGGCTTTTATTATTTTCTGGCAGGAGAGAGCACCACGTTAACCCCTGTGCGCAGGCTGCAGCCTGAGCACCTCTCAGCACATCCCAGCTTGGGTCCAAATCGTAAACGAAACGTTTGTGTAACAAGAGAACTGGTAAGGGCCAATTGTCTATTAATATTTTAAACCCCTGCTAATTCTGATTTAACGAGCCATCCAAAAAGTCCCTTGTAACTGCTTGATACAGCGGTGGGCCTAAAATATTTATTTATTGATAAAGCCTGTGGGAGGCACGGCCGTGCTCTCCTGCAAGGGGCTGGAAGCCAAGCGACAGTGCATGCAGCGGCATCACAGCAGGGACTCTGTGATGAGGACTCTCTGCTCCTCAACTCTGCCAGCAAACCCAACCCTGCACAGCAGTTCTCTTCGGGTTACAAGACAAAGTCCTTCCTGGGAGGTGTTTTAAGGCATTGAGAGCAAGAGAATATCGTCTATGTGCACGCTGGAAGCTTCTGTGCTTAGCATGATGCTGTAAAACTCTCAGGGGATGGAACTGCACCTGATGCATGAGCTCTGACAAAGGGACAGCAGTTTCCAGATGTGGAAACAGTGTGCTGGCAGCACATGAGAAACCCTCCTACGGCTGCAGTACAGACACCGGCAGGGTCTGCATCCCAGAGCCACACTGATCCCAGGAGCACACCCTGCAAGGAGACAGCCCAAGATGTGGGCTGCAGCCTCACCAGCCAGGAGCAAAACAGCCTCCAGCCCAAGCCTGAGCTCACAAGGCTTCACCTCAGGAGTGAGCAGAGCCCTGCAAGACGGCTCAGCGGCCAAGAGAGGCTGCAGCTGGGAGCTGCCCCTGCGGCCCCGAGCTCAGCGCTGACCTTGAAACGCAGGGCGGGTGGCTGCCATCACCGGCATCATATGATCCGTTACAAAACACGACGGGCTCTACTTAGAGGTTACACGCCATGGGACAAATTTAACACCCGAGAGCGTTCCCGATTCCACTGGAAGAATTCCTGGCAGGGGCTCAGTAATCGCCCACTACTGTAAGTGGCCAAGTGCCATCACGTTGGTCCAGCTCCAAACACACGAGGACCTCGTTCCTTACAGGATAAACACTTCAGCTGATGGATGACACCATGCAAGATGATGAACACCTGGTGGCAGGTAGGTCTTAAAGCAGAGAAAGGGATTCTGTCAAAGATGCTTTTCCAAAAAGCCTTTGTTTACTTGAGAAATGGATTTAAGGGTTGAAATTAAAAAATTGCATTGCAGGCGGCCCGACTATGAAGCCTGGATGTCCATGAAGAGATCTTTGGGGAAAATGATGCTCAGAACAAGCAGATGGAATGGAGGCATCCTTAAAGATGCCCTGTCCACAGAGGCCAGTGACTGGGGAATTCCCAGTCCAGCCATGAGAAAGAAAGGCTCAACCCCCAGAGAAATTGTCCCTGCTGCCATCCCACCAGCTGTACACAAACTCTTCCAGAGCCGTGCTGGCTGTTTTCAGAGGTGGAGAAGGGAGATGCTACTCTGAAGCAGAGCCCGGGAAAGGCGCAGGGCAGGCAGGGTGGAAGAGCCTCTCCCAGCAGCAGATCTGGTCCCAGTTCAGCAGCGAGCCAGGCCCTGCCGCTCCCTCCTCCTCCTCTCCTTCCCTTTCCTTTTGACCAGCCCCAGCTCCGTGTTCCTGGAGTGGTAAAAGTCAGCTCTGCCAATGCTGCCGAGGGGCCCCGAGCCAGCCCTGGCTGTAACCTCAGGATGAAAACATCGGCTCTGAAACACAGCAATGGGAAAAACAGACAGGCGGACGGACGTGCACGCACGAGGACTCCCGTCATGAGGAGAACTCCGACGCTGGCAGCAAGGTTTGCCCTAATGGGCAATCTGGGGCACCCACTTGGAGTCCTGAGGGAAGGAGGATGCTGTGTTTGCTTGGAGTGGGCTCACGGTGAGTGGGAACGGGTGATGTTTGCTTCCAGTCCCTGTGAGCACAAAGCCCTGCTGCTCCCAGCCTGGTTTGCCCTGCAGCTTACGCCGGCTCCTGCTGCGATCCTTACCGGAGGAAAGAGCATCGCTGCGCCAGGCAGGTGAGGATGCTCAGAGCAGGCCCACGCCACCCTGGGCTGAGGGTGCCCCAGCATCTGATGCCGAGAAAAGTCCAGGTCTGGAGCATCAGCGCAGAGGCGACGGAGCCGGTGTCAGACAAGAAGACACAAAACGTTGTCAGGCCAGTGGCTATTTTTATCTGCAAGGACCAACACTTAATACTCTCCTATCTCCCACAAAATGTCACTTGAGCTCTGGCAGAAAGTTTACACCGCTCGCAGACAAGGGCTGAAACCTGAGCATGTAATCCCTGCTCCAGTCAGAAGTTTTAGTGGGATTCACAGCGTCTGGACAGGGGCAGATGAGGAAAAAAAGCCCCTTTCCCCTGAGAAATGATGGCTGGAGCCAAGGAGAGCCAGAGGACTGTGTCCCTCTCCAGGGTCACCTGCAGCATCTGCAGGGCACAAGAGACCTTGCAAGCCCTGAGGCTATCGCACGGTCTCTTTATAACCTCAATCCCACTTTGGTTGTCCTGAGACAGCCTTTAGAAGAGGGGAGAGTGGGGAAAGCGAGGCATTCACCACCCGGCTCTCTGAACACCGTACCCCCAGGGAGATGAAGGGCTGAGGAGCAGGTTGGGCAGAGCCTGCAGCGGAGTTTTGCAGCAGGTTGCCGCAGGCTGGCATCGAGATATCACTGCCATCCCTCTTGGTAATTATCCCCTCTTCACAGAGCAGCTCTAATTGCTTCAAACACCACCTCCAAAACACCTTCCCTCTCTGCTTCCAAAGCCCTTCCCTCTCCTTACGAAACCTGGACCCAGACAATGCCTGGGGCACCAGGAAGGAGGCTTCCCTCACTTAATGAAGGGAAGGTAGAGCAACACCGTTATTAACAGCAGCCTGGCCCTCTCCCCGCCAACAGCGGGAATATTGCACAGGTAATCCCAGGAGAGCACCCCAGCACTGCCCCGACAGCAGACGCAATAACACAGCCTCTCTGGGCCCCAGCACTGCCCTTTTATTTTGCAGTGAGTGTAAACACCAGCGGGGTCCTCTCCCAGGTCCCCCCTTAGATTGCAAATGGCATTTAGTATCAGGAATGGATGGATGGATGGATGGATGGATGGATGGATGGATGGATGGATGGATGGATGGAAACCCCTCCCTTGTCAGGCATGGGATAGCTCAGATTTAGGACAGCATCCTCTGGTGGGCTCTTCCCAGGGAGGGACGAGAAGTAGGGAGCAAAGAGCTCCTGGGTGGGACTTGAGCTGCTGCAAAACACGCTGCAACACGGAGATGTCCAGCGGGCTCATAAAATTAAACACCCTGCTCAGGGCTTCCATAGAAACTCACAGGAGGTGAATTTTTGCTTGGGATAAAAGGCATGATGCGTGCCTTGGAGCTGTCCCCAACTGACATGGCTTTTTCACATCACACTGCCCTTTTTGAAATTAAAAAGACTGGCCAGAGCTGTTCAGATGGAGGCGCAGGGGAGGAGAGGACCCTGTGGAGGACATGGTTGGGCCAGCCCTGCTGGGCTCCACAGCCTCTGGGAATTGCAGCAGGATGCTAACGAAAGGGAAATGGTTAGAGTTTCCCAGAGGGATGCACAGCAACGCAGTGCAAGCAAATAGTGGATGTTCATGGGGAAAACTGGCTCTGCTAACCCCAGAAATCCTCTCTTGTGGCAAGGAGCAGGGTAAGAACCACAGGGAATACAATGCAAAGGCAAAAGCCACATTCCTGAGATGGTCAAGAAGTGATCACGTCTATGTCTCTCCGTCTCCCATTTCTAAGATCCATTTCTGAAGCATCACCAGCCAAGAAATTTCAGTTGATTGGATGTGGTTAATGCAAACACACACACACAAAATCTTATAGCTGAAACTTGAATGGTCTCCACAAATCTTGCATATTTTCAAGGACACTGAGGAAATGCACATTTTTCCCCACTTTTTGTGGACTTAAAAAAATGCCCCAAGGGGAAAAGTCATTTAGAACTACTTAGGAAACAAAGCATAAAAAGCCTGTAATTATTTCTCTGCCAAGGGCTTGTCAGTTTGAAAATCCTCAGTCTTGAACCACTAATCCTTATGGAAAAAAAAATGCAGCTTCGGCAAGTTGCATTGTCGGTTGACTTCTGCTGCCTTTTCCAGCATGAAGGCACTAAAGGGGAAAACGTAGATTTGGGGTTTGTTTCTTTAGCACCTTATGCCCACAGTGTGCCTGATGTGCGTCCCTGGCTGATCAAGAAGACCTGAAAAGCATCACCCCCAGGTGAGGCCAGCAGTTGCTCTGCATGAGAACGGTGCTCTGCGGGTATGGGGTTGGGGAGAGAAGGACCAAAGCTGATGTTTGGAGACCGAAGTGCCTGGAACAGGCAAAAATAAATCAGTTTTGGGTGGAGGTATATTTACTTTAAAAGTCAAGGATTCAGGGAGTTCCTGGGATTTTTAATTTTTTATGCGGTTGGAAATAGCATAAAGACATTATTGGCAGGAAACCTGCACTTTCTCAGGAGGATGGGGATGGGCCATCCCAGCAGAACAGGGTGGATTTGGGCTCTCTGGTTTAGCAGCCAGATTCATTACTTCATGTCACCCTGCCTGGATAAGGATGAGTGGCTTCAGTGCCTCTGAACTTGGTTGGCCATGATGAAATGGTCCCATGAAGGTAGCTGTGTCTCTACGTGCCGCAGCATCAAAGCATTGTCCATGTTTCTTCGCTCTAGCCATAAAAAGCTACAGTTTCACCATGAGGCAAGAGGAGGAGAAAGGTCAAGTGCTGGAAGCAGGCAAGGGCCCAGCGTGCTTGGCCAGAGGTTGTTCCCGCTGCAAAGCCTTACCACGAAAATAAAAACAAGATCCAGCAGAGATTTATAACGCAGCACATCTGGAGAGAGAGCACTTCCCCCCGAGCCCTGCACCGGCCAACTGCCCGGGGCCTCGGCTCCGCGTCTCAGTCAGCCAAAATAAAAGGTGCAAAGGTGAGTTTGGTGCTGCAGAGGGAATTCCCATAAAGACCCTGACAAGGGCATAGACATTTGGAGCCTTGGTAGGACCCAGTTTGAGACTGCCAGTGCAGGCACACCAGTAACCCTGCCCAGGCTGGAGCATCTCTGGGCACTGCGAGAGGTGCGTTACACCAAACAGAGCAGGGCAGCCACCTGGATCCTGCTGCACCCTAGCACCCACCCGTCAGTGCTGCCCAGGCTTGGAGCAGAGGGCACCCGTCACGCATCTTGCACAGCAAGGGCCAGAAAAAATCTCGTTCCTGTCATGGACAGCTTTCCCCCTGTCAAGGATAAACGCCTCTCTTGGACCAGCTTTCCCTGTGCAGGACTCTTCGCTGATCTCTGATGTCTTCTCTCATTACTTTCTCCTAATCCATCTCCTTAACAGCACCCGTCATCAACGTGGGTTTTAACGTCCTCAAGGTAATGCATGCAGGAAGCTTCTCCTTTCTGGTTAACCCTCCTTCCTCGGGCCAGAGCTGAAATAATGTCAGAGCCAAGAGCCTAAGCTACAAGACTTTAAGCTTCATTAAACTTTTAAGCCAGTTCGTTGAGGTTGCTCTTTCAGCCTTTCGTAATTACGGATGCTGAAGGAAGGAGCAACATTCACCTGAGCAGGCATCAAGAAGATTCAAACACTTAATGGCTTTCCTAACCAAGCTCACGCATCCACATCGCTGTTTAAAAGGACCTGCTCGATACCACTCCAGCGCTCTGCCCGGCAGCAGAGATGCTGAGATATACATAATTCAGTATTTCAGTTCTCCATCGCCAACCCAGCTGGACACCCATTTGGCACAAGCAGGACTCAAAACACATGAGCCTGAGCCATCTCAGCGCACGAGAGACTGCAGGCTCCCAAGCCAAGATGATAGCTGGGTTTACAGACAGTTCAGGTGGACAAGGCGCTCTCAGCTCTTCCTGCAGGCAAGACCTGAAGAACAGCATCTCCAACAGGCAGTTCAGACTTTGGCTTGGCTGAACCATGGGCTCTAGAGGAGCTTCTTCCTCCCCTTCAGCCCTTGCAGAAGCCCACTGAAAGCGATGTGCAAGCAGAGAGCAGACTGTCGCCCCATCCTCAACACCCAGCACAGGGCTGGGATCCTGCACACCCAATGCACAACCTTCACAGCTACCGTTCTCTCCTCTCCTCATTGCCTGGACAGTCTTCTCCAAGACCAGAAATGGAAAAGATGCCCCAGAACTGTGTTGTAGGATGATTCCAATCCAGGCTTGACACAGAATTCACTGGGCAAGAGTCTTGGGGTTGTGCCTTGACACCCACCTTCACTGTCACCACCAGTGATTTTATTCACCCAACAGCATCAAAATCACCCCTGCGAAGGCAACAGTGAGCACGTGCCATTTCCTATGTTGCGTTTCCCTCCTCCTGTTTAGATACATTACTGCAGGGGTTAGCAACATTTTGCATAGCTAAGATGCTTTTTTCCTGGAACACAGATTTAACAAAGCTGGCAAACGTTGAGCAGAAATTTTGAAATGAAAGCATCCCTGTTTTTATGACAGCAGGGGTTGGAGGGAAGAAATGACAACACTGACCCCTTCAAACGAAAAAAACCTGCTGCAGCTGAGAACTGTCTTCAGGTCCCTTAACCTATTTCTCTCCCCTTTCCACATTTTTCCTGCCAAACGCTTCTCTGAACTTTCAACAGAGAAAATTCCTGCCTCTCTCTTCCTGCTTTGCCACCCTGGGTGATGTTACGCGGTGAACACCCAACTCGTAATGTGGCCCTGATGGCCCCAAGCGGGGCAGGAGGAGGCCTTGGTGCACGCAGGCTCCAGGTTCATCCAAGGAGAGCTCTGCAGCACAAATCCAGCGGAGAGGATGCATGTCCCAAACGGACGAATCGCATCCAAACCGTGGATTCTCTGCGAATCAACCTCTTGTTCTGCTTTTAAGTCCCTGCTTTGCTCCCTGCCAGGGCAGAAGACCTTGCCTGGAGGGATTCCAGGGGCTCGCTGCCCCACCGCGACGGTGGTTATCATTCCAGAGGAGCAGACATACCGGGGAGAGAGATTTTGCACGGTGGCGGCGGGGGCGGAGGACAATGGGCTGAGGAGTGATGGTCGCGTGAAAAAGGATTTGTTCCGCTGTCAAGGATAGAAGGCTCTCCCTAAGAGCAGCGCTAGGAAATGAAGGCCACAAGGAAAGGAGAGGGATGGGGAGCGGCAAGAGACAATGTACAGGCGACAGTGACAGGAGGACAGCTGGGAAGGATCAACACGGAGCCCTGATGGACTCACAAAGCACGAGTACCAGTCAAGGAAGCCTCCTCCAACATGCTCTGCCCTCCGAGGCATTTGCCTCAAGGAAGAGCGGGATGTCTCAGCACAGGGTGAGCCTTCTGTCTGTGGCCACAGAGCCCCAGCAATCCTCAGACAAGGGGAAGCATCGTTGCCTGCCAGGATATGGAGGAGATCAGTTCTCCTACCTAAACAATGCCTCAGAGAAGCTGACATCTCTGAAACACCACCCCTCGGTTGCCTTTGCCCAAAGGTTGCCCAAGGTGGGACACACAAGGTAATGACATAAAAATCTGGAGAGAGACTGAGGTTTATACCCAGCCTTCAAACTCACCCAGGAAGATGCTCAAAGCACTTCTGATGATGTAATGAAGCCTTTTTCAGATATATTCCTGTTTCCAGCTCCATGGGTGAAGGCGGCAAGTTCCCAGCTCTTTCTCCTGCATGCGACCACGGCCCATCATAGCCAGACCAAGCACCAATGCAGGAAACCTGAACCCAAACCAGGATCACATCCACGGGCATGGGAAATACTGTGCCGAAAAGAGGTGCATGCAAGCACACAATGCAGTAGCAGGAAATAAATTGTTTGCGTTGAGCAGGGCATGATTTCACTCCTATGTTGAGAAACACACACTGCATCCTCCTGAAAACTCACACCATTGTGAGAGAAAACACCGTTTTCAGATAGCCAGCCTACAAAATGTGGAGCACCTGAAGGATCCCTGACAAGCTGAAAAAAATTTATTCATTAATAAAGTCCCAGCAAAAGAGAGAAATCAGAAGACAGAAAGCTCTGATAGACACCTCCCCCCCAAATAAACAGAGACCGGTGCCACCAACCCAGCACCGTGCCTCTGCCGCCCTGCCTTTCGCAAAGGCTTTGGGATCTGGCTGTCCGTAAATATTTGGGGTGGGAAGCCAGGGGTTACAGGGCCCCTCTCCTGGGCAACCAAGGTTTGATGAACTTAAAAAAAAAAAAACCCAAACCAACAAACCTCAAACAGAGTTGCAATGAAATGCCTGCTGGTTTCATGGAGACGCACCCATCGCCCCTGAGAAGATACCCAGGGACCAGCTGCCCTCCTTCTGCCCAGGCAGGGTTCCTTCCAGGTTAAAAGTATTGAGGAACAAAACTGAAGTCACAGGCTGGGGCACCGGTAGCTATAGACTTCCACACACGTCTGCGCAGTGTTTGCCGTGTCAGGGAGCACCCTTGGGCCCCCCCCACCTCTCTCTTCTGAAATCTCCTACAAATACACAGAAATTCAAATTTCCCATGAAAACACATTTATGGAAAAAAAAACCCATTTTGTGAAAATCCTAGTATTTCACTCAAATAAAATACAAATATTTTCTCCCTGTTTTAAAGATATTCTTTACTGCGATTACAAAGGAGATCCTTCTAAAGCACAGGCAGAGGCACAGTCCTCCAGGCCAGGCCCCTTATCCCCACTTCCCATTTGTATCTGCAGCTGGCACGAACCGGAGATGAAACGGAGCACAAAGGGACAAAGAGCATCTTGAGAAGAAAAATACCCAGGATGCCTCTCTTATTTCTACCTGCCACTACCCTGGCCGCAGCCTCCTCTTCCTCAGACATCCTCCAGCACTGGCACGTGTTGAGTATCCCCTTGGCTGCACATTATGGGGTTCGCCAGAAGTTGGAAACAATGAATCTAACCCCAAACTTGATTCAAATTGCTGGGTTTCCCCCCCTCCTCGTCAGAAGCAGGACTTGCACCCTTGCGAGCAGAAGAAGAGACCAACTCTAACTCCCTAAATTCCCCTTTATCCCCCTCCAAGGAGGAAGGTGCTTCGGGGTGCCCCCAGCCACACCCCGCAGTGAGTACGAAGGACGAGAGTCAGAAAGCGCTGTGGGTTCGGGTACGTTGAGGCCACCCCACTGCTGCCAGATGGGGGTGGCCAGCGGAGCTCAGCCTCCCCGGCTGCAGACAAGTCCACCCTGCGCACCAGCAAGCCTTCGGCACACCTAAAACATAAGGCCACCACCCTCTCCAAAACCAGCTGGGGGTGACCACAGCATTGGCTTTAGACCCTGTCGGAAAGCTCCCCGAGGAAGGAACAAGCAAGAAACCAAATTATGGGCTTTCTTAAATCCACAGCTCAGCAAATCCCTCCCTGCTCCTGGTGGCTGCAAGCAGGTGAAGAACCGACGAGGCGAGGGCTGGCGAGCTGGGGCAGAAGAGGACCCCAGCTGTCTCTCCAGCTGGTGGAGACAAAATTCTCATCAAACCGAAACAAAACCCCCTTTCTTCCCCCAGCCAATTTCTTTTCGGTGCCTTCATTGGGATTGCAAAGATCTGAGGTGGTTCCTCCAGCTCCGAGTGCCTTGTCAGGGGCTGATCAGGGAGTGCTGTGGCACGGGGGGAGAGAGAAAGAAAGAAAGAAAAGAAAGAAAGAAAGAAAGAAAGAAAGAAAGAAAGAAAGAAAGAAAGAAAGAAAGAAAGAAAGAAAGAAAGAAAGAAAGAAAGAAAGAAAGAAAGAAAGAAAGAAAGAAAGAAAGAAAGAAAGAAAGAAAGAAAGAAAGAAAGAAAGAAAGAAAGAAAGAAAGAAAGAAAGAAAGAAGAAAGATAGATGAGAAATAAGGTGGCAGAAGAAATAAGATGACGAGTCCCATGGTTGCTCAGGTCCCAGTTCTCCCTGCACTGACCCACAGCCTCCAGGGTCCCACCGTCAATGAGCGAAGGGTGACCCCAAAGCCACCCCTGTCCCCGCCACAGAGGGACAGATGATGAGTACATTCGGCTGCCTCGCTCCCAAGCTGCCAAATGTCACTCCCTTTCAGGCCTTTCTATGAAACATTAATTGTAAGACACAAATCTAATTAAGGATGGGGGAAGCGGCAAGACGCCAAATTTCTTTTCCGCTCCCTTTGGAAAGGGGAGCCCCGCGAGCAGCGCACAGGAGGATGGGGGGCAGCAGAGATGAGGGCAAGGCATATTCTGCTTGCCTCGCTTTTCCAGCCTGGATCCCACAGCAACCTCCCTAACGTCCCTCTCATCACCACATCCCACTGCTTCCCCGTGCACCAGCAAAACAAGGTGATTTAAACCAAAAAACACAACCGACGACTGGTCCCAGCCTGACAGCACCCACCACCTCATCCCCAGAGGGACGGAGGTCAAATTCAGCTGCCTATGAGCCATCCCAGCCCGCAGGGAGTCAGCATGTTTCCTCTGGGAGCTGTGCAAAACAGGGTGAGGACAGAGAGGAGTTTGTTAGGAGAGACGAGGTGCTGGGTGGGGATGGAGAGCAGGAAAGAAGGATGGGAAGCAGTGGAAGAAAAAGCTGAGGGAAAAGAGACCAGTAAGAAGGATATCATGCTGCAGAGCTGTCACGTGCTCTGCTACCCCATCCGGGCCAAGCTGACCATCCCCAGTCCCTGGCCAGGTGGAGAAATGCAAGTTAGAACCATCTCCACAGGATCCCCCATGAGAAGTGAAAAGAACCTCCAGAGGACACGTTGCTGGACGTAGCTCTCCAGAGGGAGCACTCTCTCCATCAGCTGCAAGAAGAGCAAAAAGTCCCATTTCTCCAGGCAAGAGAAGGCAAACCCCTTGGACCACAGGAAGTCTCTGGACAGTAGGACCAGGCTACCCTAAAGCGTTCAGCATCAGCATCACCTCATTCACTCAATCCGTTTGGGATTATCCCCCTCGCAGCCCTTCCGGGCCGGGGAAGCAGCGCAATGGTTTGCAGCTAATTGTGTAATTACATTCATTACCCACATTAAGCAAGATAAACAGCCACCACGCTTCAAACCTCTTCCCTCTCTCTCCTCTACGGCAGCAGCTGCCAGACAAGCCTCCAGCGGGCAAGAGGAGCCCACACTGCCCCAAGCCGGGCAGATCCCACCTTCCCTCTGGGCAGAGCCGCAGTCTGCCAAGACCGCGTTGCTGGGGATTCAGCCTCGCTCCTCTTATAAAGATAAATGGGTGTGATTTCAAAACCTAACACTTCGGGGTTTCTTGACATGCATTTGCTTTTGCACGCATTCAGAGCTGGGAAGGATTTTTATTTTTTTTCCTTTGCAGCCAGATGTGCAGCTTTTTAATTCATGGAGGAGGAGGTGGAGGCACCAATGCAACCCTATGACTCCAGGAGCAGGGAATTTCGGAGCCAAGCAGGGGGAGCTTTGCAATGACGACGTGGAAGCTGGCAACAACACAGAGCCATCAAGCCGTGCAAAGACAAGGCAAGCATCACACAACTGCCTCCCTCGGCCGGGGAGCCCGGCACGGCGGCGGTGGCTTGGGGGCTGCGACCACCCCTCCGCTGTCGGCGCCCACATGCCAGGCCTGCTCCGAGATGTGCTGGCCATCTGCTCCTGCCAGCCGGGGCTGGGGCCGGGGCTCTGCGCCGTGGCTGGGGACGTGCCAAGCCGTCCCGCCATCGCCACGCTCCCCAGCTGTGCCCCCCGTCACGACTGCACCGCTGTCGGGGCTCCTGGCCCCCAGAATTGGCCCGTGGGGTCCCAGCACGCTGCTGGCCTTGCCCATGGTGGGGCTTCGGGATGGGGACATCCCCATGGCTCCAGGTCCTTCCTCTGGCTCTGTTTGGCCCATGCAAACCCACTGCGAAACACCTCTGGGCAAGTGAGGCACAGCCATTCCTACCATCACGTGGATTTTAAGTCTCCAGGTTAGTCCCACTCTTCCTGTCGCTTCCACCACCCCTTCCTTCATTTGTGGCCAGGTTTGATGCTGGTCCCCCCCAAAAAATGTGTCACCAGAGAAGCCCATCCCTGGTCACCAACACAGGGGCCCGGCAGGCGGGACATGTCCCCGCGGCCACTCTGCAGTCGGGGAGTCGGCCAGGGCAAAGCCTGAACCTTGTCATAGTTGAGACTTACCAGGTTTGGACAAGCGCCGGGGGCTGCCGCGGGATTCAGGATGTTCTGTAACGAACGTCCTCTGCCCCAAATAGACTCTGTCCCAGGGGCATGGGCTCAAGCGGTTCCTCCCGGGAAGCCTTTTCCATCAGCACTGGGGAAACTGGTCCAAGAGTGGCCCCCAGCCCCCCAAGTTTCCAGCTGGCATTGCTGTCCAAACTGCCCACAGGTCCAAAGCACTGGCCCAGGCACCCGAAAGAGATGCCGAGACCCAGTCTGGCATCCCTGGTCTTTAATCCTTCCCACTGTAGGTCCTCTCTCCCAAGGTCTTCCTCTTTATGAAAGACAGAGAAATGTAAAACATCTGTTTTAACAAATGATTCCTCAATTTCTAGAGTCCGGCGAGTCAGATGCTCGCTTAAAACTGCCTGTAACACTTTCCACGGGTGTATTTATAACTAAAGACATAACTCTGCCTCTCGCACTCTGTCATTAACCCTCTGCAGCCTTGTTATAAACAGAGATCAGAGAGCAAAGATAGGTGTCAGAAAATACTGCATTTACTCATCTGTGGCGAAACATCCCAACAGGAACCATTTGGAAGAGAAATTCGCTTTTTTCAATTAAAAAAAAAAGAAAACCAAAACCACCAACAGAACAACACTGGCAGGCAGGACCCCAGCTGCTTCCCCGACAGCCCCAGCACCGGGTGTTCCACACACAGACACCCCATCCCTCTCACCCGGCGAGCATCACTGCGTCGACAGAGAGGCCCCTGGAGCACCCAGCTCCACTAGCGACACCGCCGGCACCGCAGGGAGGACCGGCTGCCCAACACCATCGCACTGCACGAGGAGCATCAGTCACGCACAGTAATTAGCCAGCTCTCTGCTCAAAATAATTACTTGGTCCATGAGCAGCAGCTCTTCCCCTACGCGTTTCGCACCGAAAGCCTCAGCACCAGCACTGTAGTGGAGGAAAGCTCAGTGCTCCTGTGCCTGGGAAAACACTCGGCCCAAAGGCAGGACGGGCAGTTTAGGCAAAGAAAGAGGGGTTTTTTTGTTAAATACAGTTGTATGTAAAGCTCCACAGACCCTGAAGGAAACAGCTCTTTGGACCACTGCCCCTCATCCTTGCTGTCCCCTGATAAGGAATCGTACCAGCGGCACAGCGGAGAACGCTGCTGGGGGGATGGAGGGAGCAGGGACATGGACCTTCAGCCCCGTGCCAAAAAAATAAAGTAAAATAAAATCCAAGGGGACAACAACATGAGAGAAGGGGCAGGCAGGTGCAGGAGGGAAAGAGACCAGCAGTGGTTCAGGGCTAAAACCACCCCACCTCAGGGAAACTGCCCACCCCAGAGCCGCTCCCGGCCTCAAGCAGAAGTTCCCAATCCAAACACGGCTGGGAAATAACCAGGAGAAACGGTGCCACCACCGGAGCCTAGAAAATATATGTGGGTTTATTTCTTTTCCACAATAGTCCTTGTCCATCCTGACAGCGAGATGCACACAGCAAGAAGCCAACCATGGCACTGATTTCTTTCTCAGCCAAAAGACAGAGGAGGGTTTCAGGTTGGAGCCGGCTTCCAGCGATCAGGAGCTGCGGCTGAACACGCGGAGAGTGAAACCCATACGTGCTCCAAGCTGGAAAGGCATTTCTGCACTAATAACCACTCCAGTTCCCCTATAAAGCTCCAAATGAAGACACTGATGAAGAAGAAAATGCTAATTAAATTGTGTTGGAAACGTATGGGAAATGGTAGCCAGATATCTACAGACAAACAGAATCTCGACAAATTTTTACCCCCCATAACTCGTCTCTCTCCGCTCTCGCAGCAGCTAATTCTTCTGCTCTTTCGTAAACATTTGAAAACAAGGTCACGCGCACAATTCTGCTTTCAATTTGCCTTGTATCCATAGTGATTAAACTCAGACCCACAATACAGGACTTAAAGGAAAAAACTTTAAAAAGGCGTGGAGCAGGGCTAGCCCGCGGCACGCTCGCCGACCCCTCAAAGGCCAGGCACGAGAGCTTCGCCGATGACCGTTTTCTCCCAAAACAGCGACCTGGGAATTAAGCCGCAGGGCTCCAGCAGCCGTGCTATCACCATAGCGAGGGCTCCGGCCCCCCATCTACACCCTCCTCAAGAAACAACCAGCCCGAAGGCTACACAAATTTAACGGCTCCAAAACCTGGCCAGGGAGTTGGGGCCGGCAGGGCCGGCAAGAGTGGGATGAGCAGGAAAAAAACAAACGAAAGCAGCTGCAGGAAAGGAAAGACTCGACAACCTTCTCCCCATTCCCAATAGAAAGGTTTTTCTCTAAAATAAGGAAAAATAATTTTCTCATCATCTTTCCTCCCATAGCCCCACGCTCTCCAAAGAGGAAGCACTGGGGCTGGAAACTTTAACCATCTACATCCAGTTTCCTGCTCCATCGCAGCCCTGATAACAGGGAAAGTCCCCAGTGTGTGATAGCAAACATTTCAAATTCAGCAGAGCCTTCCCGACTCCCTGCCGAGTGCCTCAGTTTCCCCATCCAAGCAGGGGGAGCATTGAATCACAGAGTCATGGAATCACAGAGCGACCCGAGTTGGAAGGGACTCACAAGGATCGTCAAGCCCAACTCCTGTCCCTGCACAGGACAATCCCAAACATTCACACCGTGTGTCTCAGGGTGTTGGCCAAACGCTTCTTGAAGCATTGTCCTGGCTGTGGGGATATTAGGAAAACAGCCCCATCCAGGACTACAGCAGCGAGGATATAAATGTAGTTTACTCAGCCAGAGGAGAGGAGAAAATACTTTGCCCTGTCCCTCCGCAGCCCCGCACTGACCAGGGGGCTCACGGACTCCCCTCAAAAGGCCCCTAAATTCCCAAGGCACAAACTGAGCACAACAAAACACCCCTAAAAATGGGAGAATCGGGGGTGGCAGGAGCCTGTGGGAGAGAAGCACAACTTGCCACGCAGCGCTGTGAGCCCGGTGGCTCTTGGACCACAGCGGGCAGGGGCAGCGGGAGGACGCTGAGGCCCTCGAGATTTCAGCAGGGCGCTGGGAGCAGGGCAAGGGGGGGGTCACCGAGGGGCACGGGGGCACTTACTTCTCGTAGTCCAGCTTGCAGTAGAGCTTCTTGTCGCGATAGAAGCAGGTGGTGTGCAGGGGCTCCTTGCAGGACGCGCACTGGACGCACTGCTCGTGCCACAGGCTGTCGTTGAGGCGCAGCAGGAACCGGTCCGAGATAACTCGCTGGCACCCCTCGCACACGGACTTGGGGGTCGCGGCTCTGCCTGCGGGGAAGGACCCGTGGAGGGGGACGCGGATGGGGTGAGGGATGCGTGGAGCATCCTGCTGCTCTCATCTCACCCACGTTGGGCCGGGGGGGGCAGGGGGTGTGCGGGGCGCTGCTCCGGGATGAGGGGGGGAGGCTGTGCTTTGGGGGAGCTCCGAGGGGGGGTCAGCGCCCCTAATTTCGTTCCTCTTGAAAGGCGGCGGCAGAGCCGCAGCTCAGGGAGCGGGCGATTGTTTGAAACGGACATGAAAACGAAGGGAAATAAAACGAAAGAAGTGTTTTATTGTTGGATACGGAGCAAAGGTTTCCGTTGCGCCGGGGCGGAGGGGGGGACACACGATTCGATGCAGCCGCGGAACGAACCGGGAGCGGGGAAGGCGGGCGGGCATTGCCCGGGCGAGGGGAGCGGAACGATGCCGGCAGGAACGAACCGGGGAGAAAAGCTGCCCCCGGACCCCTCGGATTCCACGTGCCCACCGCTCGGGACACCCCTCCGGCCGTGCCCCACCCCGGGGGTGTCCTCGGGGTGCCCCGACTTACCCAGCAGGGAGGAGAAGGGGGCTGCGGGCTCCAGGGCGCTCTGCAAACTCTCCTCCATCTTCAGCCCGTCCAGCATGGTGCGAGCGGGGCGAGGGGCCGGGCCGGGCGAGGGGCCACGCCGCCCGCCTGCCAACACAGCCCGGGCTCAGCCCCGCCGCCCCCGGCTTCCCCGCCCCGGGGCGCCCCGCTCCACCCCAACCCCCCCCCTCTCCACCGCCCGGCGGGAGAAACCTCCCCCCTGCACCCCCCGCTACCGGCAGGGTCACAGCGTCCCCGCAGCCCCGGTGTGGAGAGCAGCCGGGTCGGCGACCCCTCGGCAGCGGGACGGGGGGATGCGGGACCGGAGGGTGCGGGATCGGAGGGTGCCAGGCGGGGGCATGCGGGATAGGAGGATGTGAGACGGGAGGGAGGATGCGGGGTGAGGGGATGAGGGATAGGAGGATGCAGGACGGGAGGATGCGGGGAGAGGGGATGCGGGGTGAGGGGATGCGAGGCGAGGGGATGCAGCATAGGAGGATGCGGGGCAAGGGGGATGCGGGATAGGAGGGTGCGGGACAGGAGGATGCGGGGCGAGGAGATACAGAACTGGACAGTGTGGGACAGCGGGATGCGGGGTGGGAAGAAGGATGCAAGACAGGAGGATGCGGGACGGGAGGAAGGATGCGGGGCGAGGGGATGCGGGGCTGCCGTCGGCGGGGCTCAGCCGCTTACCTGGGGCTCAGCCCCGGCGATGCCTTCCCGCGAGGAGCCGGCGGGAGAGGTGTCCGCTGTCAGCGCTCCGGGAGGGTCCCACGGCGGCTCCCCAGGCCGAGCTCCCCCCGCCGCCGGAGCTGCCCGGGCTGGGCAAGGAGCGCAGCGCCCTGGACGGCTCCGCAGCGCAGCGCAGCGCAGCGACCTGCGAGGAAGCGCCCGTCCCACTGCTGCCCAGGCACATTTCCTGGAGCTGACACCTCCCTGCCCGACCCCCACCCCCTGCCCTCCCCTCTCCACCCCACTCGAAAGAAGTTGCCTCCCCGCTCTCCTGCGTGGCTGCAGCCACCGGCTCCGCCACGCACGGCCGGGGCAGCCCCGGCTCCCTCCGCTCGCTGCCTTTTCCGCTTCTTTTCTTAGGAAGCAACCCAAAAAAGAAGCAAATGGAAAGACAAAAAAGAGAGTGAAGGGTAGTGTAACGCCACCGCAGCTCTGGCGGTAGTGAAACCGGCTGCAAATCAGCTCCCTCTTTCCTAAGAAGCCCCGGACGGGAGCGTTTTGGGAGAGCCGGTCCCCGGCCCCGGGAGGGATGCGGGTCCCGGCCCCGGGAGGGATGCGGCTCCCGGCCCCGGGAGGGATGCGGTCCCCGGCCCCGGGAGGGTTGCGGGTCCCGGCCCCGGGAGGGATGCGGGTCCCGGCGCCAGGAGTGATGCGGTCCCCGGCCTCGGGAGGGATGCGGGTCCCCGGCCCCGGGAGGGATGCGGTCCCGGGCTCCAGGATGCTCTCCCGCACTGCCCATGGCCTCGGGTGCCTCGCTCCCGACAGTTTAAGGAAAATGAGTGCTGGGATGGGAGAAAAAGAAAAAAAAAACCAAGCCGCAGAGGTGCCCGGAGGGCTCGCCGCCGGTGCTCACGGCCGGCCCGCTACGGAGGGCCGGCGGCTCCGGGAAGGCACCTCTCTGGCTCAGCAAACCGCATCGGTTTCGGGAGAGAAAGCCCGGGGAGAAAAAGTCCCGCCCGGCAGGGGAAGCCGGAACGTGGAGCTTTCTCGTAACCCCGGCGATTTCCCGCCCTGCCCGCCTCTCCCCTTCGCTCCTGCCCCGGGGAGATGGGGGGGTCGCTGGTTTTCGGGGAGTTTCTCGGTCCCCCAGGTCCAGAGCCACCCGCGGCGGGGCCGGGGCTGCGTACCTGGAGCTGTTGGAGCAGCCCGGGGGCCTCTCTCCAGCTGGGAGGGGAGAAACCGGCGGCAGAGCTGCAAAAGACCCTCTACAACAGTGTCCTGGAGGTTTTTAGGAGCCTCACCTCCTGTGTTCACCGGCGACCTTGGCACCGGGGGCAGGAGCGCTGCCAGCCTCTCTGTGGGACATCCTCGTCACCAAGTGTGCCCCACGCCCAGATGACGTGGGTGATGCAGGCACCAAGGTCGTGTCCTTTGGGAGCTCATAAGAAGGAGAGAGGCCACAGGGTAGTGTGGGTGGATCACCACCCTGCCAAAATCCTATGGGAGAGGGAAACAGGCTCCTGGGACAGCCCCACTATATCCCAGTATAACTACACTGGGAGCTCGGGCATGAAAGCACTGGTACCATGGCATAGGTCAGCATGAAACAGCTCTTGATCCGTCACGTCCAGGAAGACTGAGCTGCAGCTGCAGCAAGGAGGCACTGAACTCTGGTGCCTCCATCTTTGTCTCTCCTGAAGGTCTCGGAGCATCTCCAGCCCAGTTTCTGGGTAGCCAGAACTATGGGAGCCACCTTGGCAAGACGCCAGCCTGGCAAGGACTGCAATGTGACATGGGGCTCCGGGCACCACACCCTGCTCTTCCTCTCAGCTATCCCACCCCACCCCAGCTGCAGAGCGGTGCGGGGCAGCAGGTTTTCCTCACACAGCGGGGGGGTCAGCCCCACGGGGTGGGAATGCCATCCTTGAGCTCGGCTGAAAACTGAGGCCCTGTACAGGACACTTCACTTGCAAACTCAGACTGCCCACCTTATTCTGATCTGATCAGAGATGCAGGAACAGCTGGGAGGGAGGTCATTCCCCACTAGATCTGTCACCCCATGGTGTTCCCCCTCCTTCTCTCCAGGCGAGGAGGGGTCTGGAGGCTGCCTGACCTCGCAGCTCTTGCGTACAACTCCCAGCTCAGTCTATGAGGGATCAGGCGTGAGGGGTGGACACGGTGCGTAACACCGAGGGTTACTGCCCATGATTTATTTATACACATCCACCAGCTCCCAGAGACATCACAAGTACTGGAGCCCCGCCGTCCCGTGCAAAGGATGGTCACCAGGTGAACCAGTAAAATACGCAAGAAACACACTTCAAGCTCCCTCACCCCTAACGCACATCTTCACCTCGGGCAATGGCCCCACATAAGAGGGGGAGAGTGTTTCGGTTACGTCACCCAGGGCTGAATTATGCGCAGCAGCCCACAGCCTCAGCAGCTGAAGAGAAGAAGCAAGACTAGACTTTCTCCTTCTAGCTTTGGGGTTACAAAAACTGAGTGGTCTGCAAAACAGCGTTAAACGGAAGCTGCCTACCAAATGAACAAGACCGTATGGGAAAGGGCCTGCAACATCTCCCCCAGCCACCTCCCCTCTGGCCTTGCCCAGGTCTCATGTTTTGTGCCCAGCAGCTTGGGTAGACAAGCAGGTCCCCCTCGCTCGCTGCTGGGAGGAGAACGGCACTCAGCTCCAAGGGCGAGTAGCCACAGTCACAGCAACAGCCGTGGCTCCAGACAGCAGGGAGCCAGATCTGTCCTCTAATATCACCTTAACTCAACCCAGCACAGCAGCTGCAGACCTCTGCAGGAGCAGGAAGGGCTGGACTCAGAAGTAGCCATATAGAACACCAAGAAAGAAGGTGATTATGAGTTCTGCCACCCTACACACGCTCCAGATGATTCCCTTGGGACAGGAGTCACTGGGCCAGCTAGCCAGCATCATCATGGTGTCTTTAATGCCTGAAGCCAACTTGACCACCCTCTCCTTTCTGCCACCCTCGCAGTCCTCCCTAGGCATGGCCAGCCCTGGGAGAGAGGCAAGTCAGAAACCAGCCCACTGCCACAACACTGTCAGATATTCCTGAGGTGGTAAAATCCTCTCCCGTTACCATCAAAATCCCCCAAGTCAAGCCTTGGGTAGAACTAAACACACAGAAAGCATAGGGAGAGAGACGAGAGAGGTACGGCGTGGCAGCCACTGGCCTTGCAGATGTGTAGGCTGGTCCTTGTTCACTGATGCTGACAAACACTCAGGGATCTATGAGGGCTCCTCTGTCTTTGTACCTTGCTTTCAAACAGTGTATTGTACCTCACCATGAAATAAAAGCAGCATCCCCTGAAAGAGGATACTCCACTGCTTCCCACTGCTACCCTCAGCTCTGGGGAGGCCCACGTGCTTCCTCATCACTGTTAATCCCTCCTCTTTCTCCTCCACCCGTGCCCTCTGGTGCTCTAGGTATGGGTGTCAAACACACGGCTCCTGCTGTTCTCCTGCTCCTGCAGCGTAACGCGCATCACACGCTGCGCACGTGGCCAGTGCTGGCAGGAGCACAGGGGCGGGGGGCTCCACGCTACTGCCAGGTAGAAACAAGGTGCCAGGCCGGATAAAACAAGGTGGAGGGCAGGATTCAACCCACGGGTGGTGGGTTTGACACCCTTGGTCTATCAGGTGCCAAGTCAGCACAGCCTCCCCAGCCTCCCACCTGGCCTTTGATGGGATGGAGGAGAGTTGAGAGGGACGGAGGGGGGATGAGCAGAGAAAGTAGGCAACAAAGAGTCTCTCAGGGAAGCTCAGGAGCGATGGTAAAGGCAATACAGGACCCAGCCCAGACAAGAGGTCCTCGAGGAGAGGCCAGTGATGGTGGCACTCAGTTCAGACTCACACCACTGGTGTCTGAAGGTCACCTCAGGTGGGTAGGACATGCCTTTCGGTCACTAAACGCAGCACGGAGCCCAGAGCTGAACTGGATGCAAACCAGCTCAAACCCTTGCAGATTGGAATTTACTTTTTTTTAATTCTCAATCCAGAACTGCTGGTTTTGAACTTAAGTAGAAGCAAGTAGACTCTGGCAAGAGGAAAATTCAGAGGGGGGAGGAGGAGCCAGGCTTCAGTAGGAAGGGTAAGTATCTGAACCCTGTTGTGCTCTCCTTCTTATGTCTGAAAAGCAGCCGTCGATATCTGGATTTTGAAGGCACCTTCAAGGAAAAATGCCCACATCAGAAAGGACCTAAACATCAATATTTCTTGATTTTTTTTCATTTGTTCAGGGTTATTTCTTAATTCTTTGTGCTGTTATAACTCCACACAAACTGAGTCTGAATGTATGTGCAAGGATAGGTTTCTTTGGCTTATCCATGACTGCGATTTCTAACATTATATGAAAATTAGGGCTGTAAATGGGGTAAGCTCCAGTCATGCCAAGCTGATGTTCTTCCATAGCAATCCATCCTGAGGCAAAACTACACCACTGAGCTCTTACCTGCTGTGTGGAGTCTGCTCCGTGGGGCGTCTGTGGACACTCACCTCTTGGGCAGCATTTTGACACTATTTTACTACAGACCTACAACATGAAGGAGGAATCTGACCATTAGGACCAAATCCAGGAGGTTACATCAAACCTCAGGTCTTTGATGACTGCAGATAGAGCTCAGTTGCTCAGTGACTTCTTTCCTGTGCATAGGGCAGCTGCCCAGTGACACTTCCAGATGAGCAAGCGGTCTCGTATTTACAGAAGCCACGCTCTGACTCATGTTCTCACTGCCCTACCAGGCACAGGGTGGGGGAGTGTGTGGTGGGGTGTGCACACAAAATTTAAAATAAAAATCCCAAATCATTAGGTATCTGAGAAAGAGGATAAGCCCTGCTCAAAATGCACCCTGGAGTCCCCGTGGGGACCCAGAGAGCACCTTTCCAGGGTCTCAGGGAAGGCTGGAAGTGGGGGTGTCCAGGAACCGCAAGGGGCCGCTTTGAGACATTCTGCCCCAACCTTGACTATCGCATCCCACCACTTCCAACTTCAAAAAGTGACTGTTCATAGTGCAGGCACTGGTCTGGATTTGCTTGCACCAGGGCAGTCGAGCTGAATGGCTCATGGGACTTCTCAAGCTCTGCTCGCACTGGCTGCAAGCAGGCACACGCAGGGCCATGTGGGCTGGGTGCTGGATCCCGCTCTGCTCTCCAGTTCATTGTTCTCTGCCGTCTACGTGTTGAGCTCTTCTGCCAATGTGGAATATGAGGGACCCTGAATCCCGCTTTAAAATTAAGCCACCAAGAGACATCACTGTGTCAACATTAAACCTGCACGAGAAAGGGTTGAGCATGACCCAAAGCACTTTGGGGTGTCTTGGCTAAACTAAACTCCAACCTTGCAGCTCGGTGTAAACCCTTACGGTCTCAGCTGCAACAACTGTACGCCAAGGACAGCCTCTGACTGCTGGCTCATCTGAAAGTGTCACTAGCAGCCAGCTGTCCTATGCACAGGAAAGAAGTCCCTGGAAGGGACGACACTCTTGGTGTGGAAGCGTGCTGTCCTCTCCAGCTGGCTCAGCCCACTGCCTGCAGCAGCTCACCCCGCAGCCAAAGCGCGCTCCGAGTGCTGCAGGGCTCCAAAGCAGCACCCAGACACCACCTCCACAAAAGGTCTGCTGCATGCTTGAGGACCCTCAGCTTTTCCTCTGTATATTTCAGCAAAAACCATTAATACCACATGGTGGCATCAGCTTCTGCGGCCCTTCTCTTGCTAAGCCTGCTAACACCAACCAATCTCCTTGATTTAAACCATCAAACCTGTGAGCAGGGAGGTCAGGAAAAACTCAGGGCGTTAAAATCTGAAAAGAAACCCAACCCACCTAGTTGGGAACCAGCTCTTAGAAGCACACAGCTCTCAGAGGGGGAAGCCTGTAGCAGCCCAGGCAGGAGGAGACCTCTTGCTTTGCCTAACCAGCAGTGTGGTGTGGGTACCACCCCAGTGCGGTCTGCATGCAGGCTCTCAGACTGTGACAAAGCTTTCACAAGGAGCAGGTTGAATATTTTCTGTCTTTAAACACTTCCCTTTTTATGGAAATCTACTTTTTCAATTAAAAATGGCCCCTTAGTCAATGCTCTTCGCCTCTTTTGAAATTTTCCCTGTCTTCTTCCAGAATCATTAAAAACCCAAAGTTTTCATAATTGTGGATTTTTGCTTTTTTCTCCTGCTTTTTTTGATTCTCCATTTCTCATTTTCACAGTGAAATACTGGAGAATGAATCATGTCCCCGTGGGGGAGTTTTAAGAAAATGGTTCATTTTTATCCTTCTTTCTTTCCTGTTGTCACTCCTCCTTTCCCGAGTTGCAGAGCGGCAGCGCTTCAATCTGTCTCACGGACAGACGAAGCGCGGCTGCATCTCACCGCACTGTCTGCTGAGAGGGTCAGAAGGGGCAGATCACTTAACACTACACCTGTTTTATGAATAAGAATAGAGGAGGATTTGCTGGGTTCCTGGGAAGACCTTTTCCCACCAGGATAAACTCAGTGGATTGAACAAATTCATGCCTTTAACTCGTTTGACTCTGGTGAGCTTGGTTGCCATGGGAAGCTCCAGTGGAGCCATTTCAGCAGGGGAAGGACCAGGCAGAACTTTGAGGTAGGTTTTGCTGGAGTGTCTTGTGCTTTCCCTCTGCAGTTTTCACTTATAGAGGGCTGAGATTATAAATCTGGGGCTGAAGAGCCCGTTTCCAGCAGAGGGAAAAAACCACAACCGAAAACGGGATCCATAAAGCCTGAAAAAAAGAAAATTATCCAGGAGCACACCAAGTTTGGTCAGCCTAAAATACTCCACTCGGACCAAAATGAAGCAGTGGCTGGACTAGCTCAGAAGAGGAAAATATATTAAAAAGTCCCTTTTTAAATTACTTAAAAAATCAGAGTGTTCAAAAGTTTCTAAGGTGGTGGAATGAAATGTTCTGGGTCAAAGCAGCAAGTTTCTCCAGGTCTTCCATTAGCAGGAACAAGAAGCAACAATGCCAGTCCTGCCTTGGCCAGAGGACTGTGCCCCTCAGCACACACAAGTGATCTCTTGCTCTGATTTGGGCTGCTCAGGAGTCTTGGAAAGGTCCCCCAGCCCCAGCCGGCCCTGTGAGCGCAGCAAAAGAGGACACTGCTCTGCCAGCTCCAATCAGTGCCTGCCTCGTATGATTTTATTTGTTTTGTTGGCTTTTATTGAGAGTGAAAAAATAATTTAAAGCAATTATCTGTACAGGGGGACATGGGACTCGTCAGCTGGCCGGAGGATCTGTGACTCATGGCCAGGCC
The DNA here is from genome assembly GCA_033558235.1 of Neomorphus geoffroyi. NCBI lineage: Eukaryota > Metazoa > Chordata > Aves > Cuculiformes > Neomorphidae > Neomorphus > Neomorphus geoffroyi. Next base: position 9,101,059 of record JAUMJM010000074.1, read on the forward strand.
AGGGAGGGTTAGAGGGGGTGATTTACAGCTGTACAAAACCACAACAATCCCACCGAGGAGGAGCAGAGGGTGCAGGGCATCTCTTGAGCTCTCGTAGGCCCAGAGCAGAGGGGTGGGAGGCTGTGCAGGAGCATGGGGGGGGCAGGGTCTGGCCAGGGTGGGGTCAGACCTTCAAGTGACCTGCAGGGGTGTCTCCAGCATCTCCATGAGGAAGGTGTCGATGGGGGTGTCCCCAATCAGCTTGAAGAAGAAGAGATGCTCCAGACACTTCAGCCCAATAGACCGCAGCGCTGGCAGGCGCAGGAGGAGCTTGGCAAACCTGGAAAAGAGCAGAGTCAGGGGCACGCGGGAGGCGCTGGCCACCCTCTCCCATGTGTTTCCGTCAGGGGCTCAGGAAAGCAGAGCCCAAACCCTCCCCAAAAACGTCTTGGAGAGTTACACGTCCCAGATTCTCCTGTGCTTTCAAAATAAGCATTTCTCTCCGCATGTATTGAGGAAATACGTGTCTTTTCAAAATGGAATGTAGCACCTTTTAAAACTTATTTTTTTTTTAAAAAAAGAAAGACAAAAAGAAGACACATCCAAATTGTTTCTCCAAGACTTGAACTGGTGACCAGCGCTGCCAAAATCCTGCTTGAAACCACCTTCAAAAATCCCCAGCCTGCCAAGAGGGTGCACAACTCCTCAGCAGAGCCCCTGCCAGCGCTGCCTCCTGTTCGGAAGCGCAGGTGCGAGGGGGTGCAGCAGGCAGGCTGCCCCCCCCCGCTCCACGTCCCGCTTGCAGCGCTCTGCGGGCACAGCCAGAGCCAAAAATAGCAGAAGATGCTGCGGGAGCATCACTTGGCCGGCAGCGCTGAGGACGGATGCGCTGCCGGCGGTTCGAGACTCCGGCCAGCAGAGGGTGGGATTGGATTGAAAAGCGAGACAATTGCATCTCGCCAGCACCCTAAAGGCTCCGGCACAGGGTTAGGGCACGGAGGACAAGCCAGCCTGCGGGAGCTGGGCTGCTCAGGCACTTCTGGCTGCTGTCCTCGCCCTGGCTTTGGGGGTGGCTCAGGCAGAGCCGGGGCGCACACACCGCGCCGCAGCCTCCTCTGTGCAGGGTGGGAGTGGCGCTGCCCTGGCTGGGCACACTCACTGCCCCAGCTGGGCACACTCACCGCCCCGGCCGGGCACACTCACTGCCCGGGCTGGGCACACTCACCGCCCCGGCCGGGCACACTCACTGCCCTGGCTGGGCACACTCACCGCCCCGGCTGGGCACACTCATACTCACCACCCCAGCTGGGCACACTCACTGCCTGGGCTGGGCACACTCACACTCACTGCCCCGGCTGGGCACACTCACTGCCCGGGCTGGGCACACTCACACTCACTGCCCCGGCTGGGCACACTCACTGCCCGGGCTGGGCACACTCACACTCACCACCCCAGCTGGGCACACTCACTGCCCTGACTGGGCACACTCACACTCACCGCCCTGGCTGCTCGGGGTACTTCTGCTTTGTGTAAGCTTCCAGTGTGGCATAGACCTTCTCACGCAGCGACTCCACTTCTGAGGGACTGGACAAACCCTTGGCGTCTGGATGAGGGAGAGAATACAGGCAGGGAAGAAATCACTGCAGAAGGGACCTTTCCACTGCCAGCAGAGTGAGCGCTTTAATGATGCACCCAGGGACTGGGACAAATAGAACCATAGAATCACCTGAGCTGGAAGGGACCCAAAAGGATCATTGAGTCCAACTCCTGTCCCTACACAGGACACTCCCAACATTCACACCATGGGGCTGAGGGCATTGTCCAAGTGCTCCTTGAATGGTGGCAGACTCAGTGCCAGGACTACTTCCCTGGGGAGCTGTTTCAGTGTTTGCCACCCGCTGGGTGAAGAATCTCTTCCTAATGTCCAGTCTAAACCTCCCTGGCACATCTTCCTGCCATTCCCTCTAGTCCTATCGTAGATCACAAGAGAGAAGAGCTCAGCACCTGTTTCACCTCCTTCCCTTGTGGGAAGGCACTAAACAGCTATGGGATCCTCTCTCAGCCTCCTCCAGGTTGAACAGACCAAGTCACTTCAGCCTCTCCTCATACAACGTCCCCTCCAGACCTTTCACCAGCCTTGTGGCCTCCTCTGGATGCTCTCCAGTAGTTTTATGTCCTTTTTATCCCATGGCTCCCAAAACTGCCCCCAGTGCTCAAGGTGGGGCTGCACCAGTGCAGAGCAGAGCAGGACAATCCCCTCCCTCACCCAGCTGGTTCTGATCTGCTCACTGCACTGACTCTGCCTGCAGTTGTGACACTCACTGCCCCAACCCTCCTGCCCATGACCTGCCATGGCCCAGAGGGTGTGCATGGCACCTGGGGCTGCCCCAGGTCTCAGACTTACCTGGGTTGAACAGTACGATGGCTCGCAGGCACCCCAGCTCTGACTTATCCATCTGCATGTCTTTCATTTTGGACACCAGCTCTGTCAAAACCCTGCACGTGAGGGACATAAGCGGGCAGACAATCAGAGACAGGTACGGACAGCAAGTCTAGAGGCTGAGAAGCATCTGGGACGGGCACTTGGAATATGTGTGGTTCCTCTCTGCAGGAAGAGGCAGCTTTTAGGGACAGCCACACCGCACATCACTCCTCTCACACGCATCAACAGCATTCATGGACCTGAGCATCAGGTTTGTTCCTGTTCTCACTTTGCTCAGCATGTGCCCCCTGGGCTCTGTTCAGACCGTGGAGAACAATTCACATTCACTTGGAGAAAACTACATGTTCTTTTCTTCACATTTCACTGTGCAAAACACGGGCATTGCCCTTACACGTGCCAGTTGTGTAAGAGTGGTAATGCCACGTCCTGCCAGGCAGGGAGCAGGCGTGGCAGGGACACTACGTGTACAGTCATTACATGAGCAAGTTGGGCTTTAGGGCTTTGTCAGCTAAAGCTCTTGCTGACCAGAATTAGCTCTAGATCCAGTTATGGCAGACTCCTAGAGAGAAGGCAGAGAAGCATTCCCCCTCCCACACCCCCAACCAAGGATCTGTTTCTGCAGCTGCAAATCCCTTTCCAAGGTGCCTTCACCTCATTCTTAAGGTATTTTATTGTCCCCTCCCGAAACTGAACCAGTTCTGCCCTAAATCACCATGGGTCTGCTTTAGGTTTTACTAAGGACATATTTTCCATTCAGAGGGGAAAGACAGAGCCAGCCTGTTTGCTTCTGCTAGAGGATAGCGAAAGCAGCCACGTACCTGTCGAAGATGGAGCCCACACCAGCACTGTGGGCGCTACTGCGGTGCACGTGCAAGCCCGTGGCCAGAAGGATGCCATCTTGCACCGACACGGAGCGGTGGGAAAAAGAGGCAATGAGCAGCTCATTCCAGCCTGCAAGAGAACGCGGGCAGGACACAAGAGGCAGGTCAGAAAAAAAATCCATATGGAGCAAGAGAGCTGGTTTCTCCCTGCTGGCTTTAGACTCAGCTCACAGAAGAGATGGGACCCAAGGTACCAGATGCACCCTTGCCAACACTGCAAGGGGTGGCAAAACTTGACCAGCAGCAAGGGAAAAAAAAAAGAATAAAAAAAAGAAAAAGAAACAAAGTGCCAAAAAAGGGAAGACAAGATGCTGGGTTTTCCTCCCATATTCCTTGCATCAGCAAAACCCTTACATTAATTTGCACGTTACACACGAATAAGCTCCACACATAGTAAGTTCTGCAATTATAGGACCTGTATTAACAAGACACCTTTATTCACTGTCCCCTAGCCCTCCAAAAGGTCTACATGAAGAGGGGAACAAACAGGAGATTGTCCTGCTCCATCCACAGCCCCTGCCAACTGCTCATCACGGCTCAGGACGGGTTGGTCACCCCGCGACAGCAGGGATGGATCAGCCCAGGGTCTCACATTCGCCGTTGAGCCTGGCTGGCCCGGCACACAGCCCAGCAAAGGGATGGAGGTACCAGGAATAGCCCCAGAGGCCAGGTGGGGGGTGTTACCTGCCCGGAGAAGAATGACTTGGTCTTCCAAGGTCAGGTCGGAGAAGTGGGGGATTCGCTTGGCCCATTCGACGAGTGTGAAGAGCTGCTTATCAGCAGCGTGGCATATGTTGGTGACAGGGTCATTTGTCTAATTAAGAGCGATATCAAAAGGGAAAGAGCAGAGGAAAAGAAGAGACTTTGTCAATGTAACATCTTTGATAATCACTGTCTGCACCGCGCACAATATTGGATCAAGTTAACAACACACAAGTAAAATGATCAACTTGTCAATAAGCTCCGCTGTGCGCTGTTGGGAAGAGAAGGTATTTATTACTGCTCTCCCCTCCACAGCCAGGCAAAGCAGCTGGTCACTGGACTTTTCTGCTTGCTTCCTGCTCTCTGCAAAGCAAGCCCTGCACGGCGTGCTGCCGTCCTGCTCCCAGGGCACAGCTAAAAGCCACCAAGTAACCTCCAAAAAGACACAAACATCAGTTTTATCCAAACCAGTAAATCCACAGCAGTAAACCTGCTCTGTCCAGCTCCATTCCAGTCTTGGTTACTGGGGCAGACAAGCAGTGCCCAGGGCTGTGTAACAGTGGAAGCCAGCACAGGGCTCAGACTCTGGCATCCAGCTACTGCCCTACTCATCAAAACCAAAGGCAACTAGAAAAAAAATACTAGGAAAATACTGTATAGGCTGTTCTCTAGTTGTGGTTCAGAGTAGCTTGAAAAGAAAAATCGTTGATGATTTTTAGGTGGTACAAAGCATAAACCCCTTGCAAAATGCTTGCTGTTCACATAGGGTTTGCCTTCTCAAATCACACCTCGCGGGCTCTCATCTCAAAGTAGATGTTGTTTCAGTGCCCCTTACTGAGCTCTCTGTGTTCATGTCGCTGTACGCCTCCGTCTTGGGTTCAACTGCCAGCTCAGCTTCCAGGATCCTCTCCACGGGCATGTCCTCGCTGCCGCTGCTTGTGGATTCAGCCTCATTCTCGCTCCGCTCCCTGCTCCTCTGTCTCTCCTCCTGTACAGCTGCAGGACAGAAGAGTGGATCTTTGAATCCACAGCAACGCTTACCTTCTCCCAGTGGGTCCCCTTTCCTCTGGGATGGAGGAGAAGAATCCCCCTCAGGAGATGAAGAACAGAAATTAAAAGGATATTTCAGATGTAATTCTACTAAAATTGATGCCCCACCACCCCCAGTAACTTTGAGGTTGCTGTAGACCAGTGGCCTACAAATTTGACAAAAGGTTGTTATTTTCAGTGTGTGAAGTTCCGGAACAGAAGAAAGAGGAGCTGGTGCCTCCAGGTGGCAGCCTGGAGTCAGCTGTCACTGGATCCTGAGGGATGCAAGAGGGACCCCAGCACCCAGAGAGGTTTACTGTTCTTCAAACAGTCCCACGGCAGCCAGAGCACCCAGCAGCAGCTCTGGATGGTCCCTCACCACCAGGTGCATCCACACACTGCCTGCCTGCTGCTTGAGCAAACACCTGGCCCAGCCCTGGCATCACCTCTCCCTCCACCACCTCTGTTCCCAACCCTCCCCACTAGAAAGCAGCCCGACTTTTTCCAAAATATCTACTGACTGGAGGAACAGAATCACTGAAATTCTCTCCAGATCTCAGCAATTATTTCTCAGGGCTGCCGGGTGTGTGGAGGACAGGTCAGCACAGGACATGCAGACACGCTATGCCAAGCTTAGTGCTCAGCAGAACTCCTGGATGCACATTTATGTTGGAGAAATCCCAAAGGGAAACAAAGATATTCTGCTAAAGGGAAAAGGGAAAGTGACCAGCAGGTGTGGTGTCAGTTTAGCTCATTGCTGGGGAGAAACAGCCCAAGACATCATCGCTTCCCTGTAGGGAAGAGGCCCCAGGTACCCAAACCCCCTAAGGGACAGGAAGGCAGCTGACCTGTTCTCAAAGAACAGCCTGTGCTGAGCTGTGGGCATTTCAACACCTGAAGTGAAAGGTTCAGTGGGGGAGAAGGTGGCTGCAGAGCTGTCTCCTGCCCTGCAGGCAATTGTGCTTCACTCTTCCAACAGCTTCGCGACTTCCCCAGCCATCAGCTAAGCACCAGGCAGTCCGTAAAGAGAGCAGGGGGAAACCACCAAGGCCAAGGGATAAAAAGTTCTTTAAAAGAGGAGAGGGGTCCTGCAAGAGCACCAAGGGACAGCGAGAAAGACAGCAGCTCAGCAAGCCCACAGCAAGCCTTGAGGGAGAATTTGATCCCCATGTTCCCAGTTAGGTAAGTGCTGTTGAAAGAAGGGTGTTACGAGCTTTTAGGTTGGATACTTGGACCAGGAGATTTCTTTCCTGTTGGTGGTGTTGCTGCTATTGGCAGGAGCGTTGGAAAATATGCCCTTGCATCAGCCTTGCCTTACCCTGGCTCACGTGCTTTCAGGGGAAGGGCCAGACCTCTGCAGTGACCGTCTGGGTGGGAGGTTCCTCAGCACTGGGTCTCGAGACCACTTTGCAATGCTCAGCTCCTTCCTACATTTCTCCCAGCTGCTGGGGAACCGGCAGCACCCAAGAAGATGGCTCGGTTGGGCACTCGGACTGGCGCTGGCGAGGGAGGGCACTGCAGGGCACACAATTGTGCCAGCCCGCTGGGGAAAGCAGTTGCCCTCTTTGGGGTGATGGACAGGAGGAGGCCAGGGAAGTGTTTGTGAAGTCATCAAAATCTTAGTGGAAGAAGAGCATGCCAAGGAAATACCAGTCTCCTCCCTCAGTCTCCAAACTCATCTGGGATTCTTTGATGAGGGTGCAACCTGTCCCCAGTTCCTGCAGCTCCCGGAAAGTCCCTGTGATTATTGCAGCCAAACTCCTGCAGGATCCACCAGGATCCTGGGGTTTAGATTTTCACGCTCTGCAAAGGGAAGCTGTCACCCTGGTCCTCTGAACCACTTTGCACCCAGCTGGAAGGGAGAGCTGTGCCTGAGATTAGGTTTTCGATTCAAGCTTGGCATTTCACGGTCCCCCGCTGCCCTGAGTGGCTGAGGTAGCACAGCATCGAGGATGCTACAGGAACAGGTGAAGGCTCAGCCTGTGCTCAGCATTGCAGCTACGTCCCAAGGCTCTGCCCTGCAGACTGAGCTCCTGCACAGGGACCTGTTTGCCCGCTCTGCAGGGGCACAAGTGTGGCCTCAGAAGGGACAGCTACGCTGCCTGCTGGCATTCAGCACTGGAGGCAGCACAGTTGCTTTATCTCGGAAAAAACAGCTAAAAAGCTGTGCTAGTTGTCACTACCTGACATTGCATCTGTCAGGATTATTTGGGAGACAATCCATCTCAGCCGTCCTTGCTTCACCGAGGGAGCAGAGAGCTGCAGGGGGCAGAGGGAGACAGAGTAACACCTGTGCCACGGGGCTTACCTATCTATGCAGCAGAGATTCACTCGGTGGTGGCTTTTACAAAGGCTTTTGCACTTTTTGGAAGATGTCTGGGAGAAAGGCAGGGCTGTAGCACCCACCACAGACACGTGTCACCCTCAGCAGCTCTTGGAGGGTTCCTTCAAGTCAGTGCAAAATCCCTCCTTAAGTCCAATTGCCTCAAGTTGGATCCTTGCTCCAGATCAATACCTTGGGTGGTTTGGACCAAAACACAGCCCTCTGGGGATTGCAGTGAGTGCATGTGGAATATGGGAGAGGCTGCACGAACTGCTTCCCTCCAGCTTTCTCCTGCAGCACAAACCCCCAAGGGGTGTGAGCTGTAGCACAGCTCGTCTCCAAAGGTCAGGTTAAGAGTGGGAACGACAGAGAACTATAAAATAAAAGATAGAAATAAATAATCCACCCTCATCTTCCAGTGCAAGGATCAGATTGTGCCTGTGTCAAATGAAACCAATAAGCTGAAAACAAAAAAGGAGGTTGCTCTTCACACAGGAGACAAGCAGACGGGAGGACCCCTCGCTGCCATCCACAGCTGCGGTTTACAGGGGGCCAGGCCACTAAGGGCCACTAGCCAAAGGCAAGCTTGGGTCCAAATCAGCTAATGGGTTCAACAGTCACCACTCTGTGTGCTTAGGTGGGATGGGAAGGAAAATACGGTGTAATAGCTTCCCCATCAGCCTGATTTCCTTCACAAAACAAGGTCAAAAAGGCTCTGAAGCTTTGTGGGTTTTTTGAATGCTCCAGCCTCAAAGGGCCACCAAGACCCAGATTTACTCCAATGAATGTAAGGAAAAATTCGTAAGCCCATTTCTTCCACCAGCCCACACAGACCTTCCCTCTTCATCCCCATCGCGAGGCACTTCTGATAGCGGCAGTACTGGCAGCGGTTGCGTTGGCGCTTGTCTATGAGGCAGTCCTTGTTGTCACGGCAGGTGTAGATCAGGTCCTTCCGGATTGTCCTCTTGAAGAAGCCTTTGCAGCCCTCGCAGCTGTACACCCCGTAGTGCTTCCCTGCGGAGGCAAGCGGAGGCCGTCAGTGGGCAGGCAGGCATCTGCCCTTCCCTCCAGCACAGGAGAGCTCGAATCGACTCCGAGAGTGAAAAACAGCTGGCTGTTGGGTGTCACCTCAGCAGGCCTGGCTTGGCTTTAGCAGCTCTTAGCAGGAATAGCGACCAGCAGCAGCCAAACACAGGACTGCTGCTTCCCTGTGGTAAGGAGGGGCCGCAGCCCAGCGGAAGGATGTGGAGCCACATCTCAGCTGCAGTGCAAGTGTGGAAAAGCCAAAGGTGGGCACTGATATGGAAGGGGTCTGCAAAGCATGGCCAGGCTGAGGTCTCTGGGGTGGGAGAGAAACCCCAGGCACAACCAAAGCCCAGCCAACACAAAAGACAAGCAGGTGAGAACACAGTGATTTTGATATATTTGACAAAATGTAAAATGAGGTTGTACACACAAGGGAGAAGAGCGTGGCTTTAGGCTGGTTCACTTTTGGGCACAGCACAGCTGTTTTGCAGAGCAGCTGGCCTGCCCTTGGGTAAGCCAGACCCAGCTCCAAATCCTGCAACGCCACGATGGCCCCAGCGAGCCCCGGCACTGTTCACTCCTGCACGAGCTTCGCTGCAGAGCATCAGGGGGTTTCGTTGCACAAAGCCTGCCCCAAGAAACAAACCTCTTACCTGAGGACCTGTCCCCACAGATGGCACAGATGTGTTTGGCTAAGGATCCTGGGCTTGTAGATGGATAATTCATGTTCCCAATCCCTGGGAGCCCCGGCAAAGGCTTGACATCCTCCGAGCTGCTGACATTGTTCAGGAGGTTGAGCTGCAGAAGCACAAGCCATATAGACAGGTTAGAGGGTCGAGACTCAATAGAAGCACCTCCAAACTGAGCTGACCCCTCCCCTACTGCCTGTGCTGAGCTCATCCCCCAAGTTTATCCCCAGAAACTCCATGGGGCTGCCATGGGCAGTCAGACATCCTCCCGTGAATCCAGCTGGAGGGGTGTAAGCAGATGCCTGGTAGCAGATATCGCCTCTCACTCTGCCCTGATGCTGTAAGTAAAGCCAGGACTAAGCAGAGCTGGAAAAGGGCAGGCAGCAACCCTCAGCTGCTCAGTCACAGCCTCAAAGTGACAGGGCTGGTGGGATCCTGCCTGCTTCATTAGAGGATGCCGATCACTGGCTGCTTGCAGCCTCGAGCACTAACGGCTTAGTAAGGAAGAGCTTTGTAGCCAGGCAATTCGTTGCAATTAAACCTGCACTGCTGCAGAGCTGGCGAAGCTGTAATGATGTTTTAAAAACAGTGTGAAGTGGGTTAGCTTCCCTGCCTCATGATAGGCAATAAATGCACAACAGCAAGGTCATCTCGGTCACTCCCTGGGACTCCTGTTCCCAAACACTGCCACGGGCTGGAGAACTGAGCAGATTTGGGGTTGCCAGATGGAAAAAACCAGGAGCAGGCTGAGCATCTAAAATCCACGGCAGTGAGACACAGGCAAAAGGCTCAGAGCCCCCAGCTGAGATCCCTGGGAGCTGCTCAGGGCTGCTGCAAGTTAAAGGTTACAAACCGACATCGATCAGAGACAAAAGCCTGATGTTGCCCAGGGCTTCATTTTATTGCTATTTGCTTCCGAGCTGTGGTTGGCAGGGCAGTGAGGATTAAGGGCCATCCAGCATGACTTGTCAAAAACCGTCTGGGCAGAGCAACATCTCTCCAAACCCACCCTCAAATCATCTCTCCCATTGCCACACTTTGAGGGCTGGAGATGGTTTCTTCATCACTGAGCTTGTTTTAAACAGCTGCCTCAATTTATCAGCTAAATTTCATGTTCCCAGTAAAGGGCAGAACTGGACACAGAAAACAAAGCTTTGGTTGAAAAGACAGCTACAGCCTTTTTTACAGTCTCCGTAATAGCTAAACCACTAGATTTCATGTGTGTTGGTGCAAGTTCTCCTCTTGCTCCAAGAAACTGCCCATTTACTATGAAGAAGTGTAATTTCCACAGGGAATTTCAGCAAAGAAAAAGAAGGCTTCATCCCATTGGGATTTTTTTTTTCAAAGCTTTAGTGGCCTGATGACATTAAAAATACAAATTATCCAGCAAGAAATTACCCCATTGGGAGCCAGTTTGTTTTGCTGCACTGGAAAATACAAGCATATAGGAAAAAATCACCCAGAGATTTGCTCTACCCAGCAGAGACCCAGCCCAGGCAGCATTAAACCCTCATGCTTCAATGTTCAAGCTTGGCCCAAGGAAAGGTGAAATCAACCCTTTCCTTCCCACAAGTGTCCTGCCACCTTTTTTTTTTTTTTACCCTGGAAACTTCTTCTTGGCAAGATGCTGAGCCAGGAGGAACTTTTTATGGTTTGAAGTGCTACTCAGAGCTCAGGTACCACCTTTTCTTTCTCTCTGGCTGCACTTTGAGACAATAACAGGGAGAGAGGTTGTATGTGGGTGGAGAAAAAGGGGCAGTTTTAGCCATCAGTGTCCTCAGAGCTTGACTCCTGCAGGTTAAGTGCAATCATGTATGATATCTGGGACAACTGCTTGAACCCAAATCCATTAGCTGCCTCCCTGCTGAATCCCCAAGGCCCAGCTGTCTCCTTGCATTAGAGGCACCACAAATGAAACCCACTCCTCGAAACTAGGAACTTGGCGTGGTGCCCAGATTGGGGAAACTGCTTCCTAGAGCATCCCCAGCCCCAAAGGAAAGGTTTCCACGCAGCCAATGTTGCCACCAACTCCACCAACCACAAAGCACCTGCCCTGGATGCAGGGGCACAAATATTGTCTGATCAATGGTGAAGAATCAGGTGGTGCCAGGGGAGGAAGAGTGCCCAGCACGCCTGCTGCAGACAGCCCAGAGCCCTGCAGGAGCTGAGGTTGCTGGTGAAAGGTAAGCCAAATCTGTCAAACCACCCCTGTACTCCCTCAGAGCTCTTCAGAAGCCTCCCCACATCACCCTTGCCCAGCCTCGGCGGCAGGCACGGGCAGAACCAGACAGACCGTGGCCACTGGGCAGCAGAGCCCTCGAGCACTCCCTGCCTTCAGGTCCCGCTAACAAATGCCAAGTCTTGTTAATCAAAAGCAGAATTCCCACTTAAATCTGCACTCCCAGAGCATTTCAGCACACAATGAAAATCCAGGGAGAACGGGAGAGCTTCGTTTTCATCCAGGCAGAGTTTATACGCCACGCAGAGGACGTGGCAGGCAGGCAGCATTCACATTTGCCTCTCTAGAGAGTCCATCTCCTTTCCAAATCCCAACCCAAAGCAGATAGATACCCTTCTGCAGGAGGAACGGGATTGCTTCACATATTGCGGCCCTCGGTTATCCTGATTATTTCAACGTGCAGCAATTATAAACACTGCAATAGATGCCATGGAGGGGAACTGGCTTGTGTGGTGAGAGCAGACCTGGGCATTAGCGCTCTCTCCTCATCGTGCAGGGTATTTTGAAATAGATACAGGTGCTTTCTCTGCCTCTGTGCAGGATTTACGCTGAAAGATGCACGTGTTGGAAATTGCTCTTTACACATGATCTCCCTAAGTGGCCAAAACACACCAGATGCCACCAGCCAACCCACCCCCCCAAGTTTCTGCTCCGTATCCCGGTCTCTGAGCGCCACGAACCGTAGGGAAGGAGTGGTGCACGTTAACCTACCTGTGGGTTGGCGTGTGTCACAAAATTCATGCCCGGGGCTGAGGACAGAGCAACGGGGTGCGAGCCGATGGAGGACGCGATGACTCGGTACGGCGAGCCCAGCGCGTTCACCGGAGACCCGATGGCATTCATGGGGGATGGCAGTGCCCGGGAGGCGTTCGTAGAGGCCTCGAGGTAGTTGTGGTGCCCCTCCACCGAATTTCCCGTGGAAAGGCTTGATGATGGGCTCAGAGCTGTGGAGCTGGCATGAACAGGGGAATCTACAAGGGAGAAGCAGAAATATTAAATAAACTATGAGTGAGGCTGGCTGTACAGTGATCAGATGCCCAGCCTCGGTCATGCCAGCTTAGATGCTGGCCAAGGCTCAATGCCAGCCAGCAAACTTGCCTTATGCTGTAACAAGAAAGAGCAAAACACGGGTTATAGTACAGGAAATAGGAGTGACGTACAGCGACAAAACGTATGAAGATAATAATTAAATCTTCCTTCACTGCTTCAGTTCCTCAGCTGACTTGGAAGGCGTCGCTGCCCGCCTGCCTCAGGCTGCTTTTCTGCGCTGTTCCCTGAGGTCCCATTGCTTATGTCCAAGCTGGCTCTAGAGACAGCACACACCTGAAACCACGAAATCCCCACTGACCAGGCTGGAAAGCCCAAATACTCCTCGTGCCTTATGAAGCACTTTTGCTTCCTGCGATGTCTCAGGCTCCGTGCTCAGCAGGCTCCTCTTCCCAATGGCTCAGCTCTCCCCCTTCCCGCCCACTTACCTCTCCACCGTGCTATTTCACCTGTTCCTCCAGCTCTCAAAATTTGATACCAGCATCTTCAGAAGTAGTTGAAGAAATGCAGGACAGAAACTGCCCGTGCCACGCTAGCAAAGCAGGTGACAGGACAAGGCATCCGCAAAATGCTTCGTCCATCACTTTTCCTCACTTGCTACGAGCCAGAGCAGAGGCTGTGGCCGCACAGCCGTGACTGGACGGACAGTCTCACAGCCACAAGGAAAGCAGGTTTCCTCCTTTCGCATTAAAGAGCTCCAGGGCACGTTGCCAAACTGAGCCTCTCGGCAGTCTCATGAGATCAGTCTGTCCCTGAGCCCCACTGGGGAAGAAGTGGCATAGAAAAGCAACATATCCTTGATCATTGCCATTTCGGGGCGTCCTGTGAGACTGAACACCTCATCCAAGGCCTAAATGCCATCTTCTACAAGACCAATCTCAACTATTCAGAGTGTACCTGGGCAAAAAATGCCCATCAGTCCCAATGGGTTATGTATCCAGCTGTGTTTTAAGGATTTATATGACATTTTATCCCTGCCCTAAAATTTACCAACCTCAATTAGCATTACCTGTAGTTACCATTTCAATGAGCCGTTGTTTCCCTGTTAGGTTTTCAACACAGGAGATCATTCCCTGGAGCACCAAGGCAAAGACGTTTTCTGGGAAGGTCACACACCTGGTTTTCCATGGTTGGCACAGAGGATGCTTCTTCCCGTTGCGTTTGCAAGTAAGGCAGCGCTTTGGTGTTTTGTTTGTTTGGTTTTTTTCCTCCTTTTAACATCATTGCAAAGTTATTTACGTGACAGTGCTTGTTATTTTACCTGAAGTAACAATCAAATCTGATTCAAAGGGAAGATGCACAATAAAGACGGGAAAAGGTCAGCTTGCTGAATAACATTAAAGACATTTGTCAGAGTCAAGGAGGACTCGATCCACCATTATCAACCCACTTCAGACTTAATTCTGCAGAGGGAGGGGGAGAAAAGGTCTTTGTCAATTCTTGCTTTGGCTTTTTGGATCAATTCTCCCAGTGGGAAAGCGATGTGCAGCAAGGGGAAGCCAGCTCAATGACAGCAGTAGAAGCCTCGGAGGCAGCGAAGCGGTCTGGAGGCAGAGCCAGGGCTCCTGCCTGCTGCTGCAGAGAGTCACCCCACATCCCCCCGCCACCACCGTGGAGACACGCAGCCTGTTTTCTGTTAGTAGGCAGAAAAATCTCTACCTTGTAACGGCTTCCAAGCACAAAAGCCTTTCACCCCAGAGACAGCTGCCAGGAAAGCCTTTGGCAGAGGCAGAAGATGTGCTGTTTGCCTGGCCCCTGCCTTTCCTAAGCCTGCAGCTCACAGAGGCACCTTGGTTGTTTCCTGGGACTTGAAAGAAGCACCCTGACTTGTGCCATTATCGTCTTCAGAGAGAAGTGAATGCATTTTTCCTCACCTGCGAGCCGTCTGGTACAGCCCTGCCCGGCACCTCTGGCCCAGACTTATAAAGAAATTTGGTTTATGCCTCTTTAAACAACCAGATAAACAACATTGGCTTTGAGGATTCTTCAGCTTGGAAAATAAGCGACTGAAAGGGAGATTGGGCAGAAATCTATCACATGAGGACAGCTAAGGAAAAGAATGATTCTTCATCTTTTTCCATTAACACAGAAAAGGGCATATTTTGAAAGTATCATTGAGAAGATTTAAACTGATAAGAAAATCCTTCCAGGAGAGTTGTTTAACTGTTTAAATTTACACCAGACCTCACAGAAACAGTCACCACTAAGTTGCTCCATTAGAAAGGCTCTGAGTTTCATAAGCACCCAGAGCAAGGCTTCCACCCAAGGAGACTGCTTGCCAGGACAAGCCCCTTGGTGTCCTTGTGTCTCTGCCAAGAGGCGACTACTCAAGGGTTTTGGCCAGGGGAACGTTGTAGCCCCAGGATGGGATCAAAAGTTGAAGACGGGAAGCATGGAGGGCTTGTGCCTACCTTGCTTCCCCCAGCAATGAGACACCAAAGAGGAGGCAGGAATGCATGAAGGAGGGTTTGCTGCTAGAGAGGGATGGATAAATGAGAGGACAGCAGGGCATAAAGCCAGGCTCTGCCAGGGCCTGATTACAGCAACCACAGTTAACAAGCTTGTTCCCAAGGTGCCTGGCCACGCTGTCCTGCCAGGGCTGGGACAAACCTGCTGGTCAAAAGAAAGAAAACCTCCTCAGTTTTAACTTTTCTTTTACTAATGAACAATTTTATCCCATACAAACTGTAACACAAACCTCATTTGGAAAAGCAGAAACAAAAACACCTGCAAAATAACTAAAAGCAAAGCTCTCCTGCAAAGTGGTCCAAACTTTGACTTCCAGTCCCTCCCTGCCAAGTCAGACCTCGAGGGAGCAGAAATGCACGCTCCTGCACTTGGGGAAACAATCCTATCCACAGCTTCTGGACAGACTGGAGGCCTCCAAGTGGGATATACGACATGACTGCTACCAGGTCATCAGCTGGTGCAGAAGATGTACAGGAAGAGCCATGACAAGGCACGGGGCTATTCATTCCCTAAGCTGGTCACACTCAGAGTTGTTTCTGTCTAAAGGAGTCGGGCTGGCTTGGACCGTGCAAACAGCAGAGCTTGCAAATCTGATTGATTTTGGTTCAAAATGATTAAATGTAAAGATCTGCAGGAAAACACTGATGGTTCATGTCCCACATGTCCCAACAGAAGGCCACCAGAAAGGCTTTGGGTTTGCAGGGATGGCACGGCTTTCCGCATGGCATTTTCTCCCATCATCAGGAGGACAAAGAGAAACATCAGTGTGGCAGCAGAGTGGGGCCAGTGAGGAGCTGCTCTGCAGCAGGGAAGCAGCTCTGGGACAGAGGTGAGGGGACCAGGGAGACAGGACTCAGTCCTTCACGCGTGCCGCAGCCTCTGCCTCTCCGGTGGCATTCGGCACAGGTGACATTTACACAGGCCAAAGCGGGCCCAGGACCCATCCATCAGGTAATGCAAGGTGACAAGCGATGGTGGAGATGGAGCCAGATGCAGCGAGGTCCTGTGGAGCAGAGGGCAACCCTGCATGGGGATACGAAGGCTCTGCGGCTGGCACAGCCCCTGCCTCCAGTGCCAAATGTGGCTCCCAGACTGGCCAGATCCCCCACATCTGCTCGGGAAGAACCGCTGAGACCCTCAGCAAGCATTGGGGATTGCTGCTGCTTTTAGCTATCTACCCCAGATTCAAGACCAGCTTGTTTCTGATCCATACATGGGGCTGTTCGTGTCTTTCTTCCCTGTCTCCCACCTCCACATTAACACTTGCACAGGTAGATACCTGTAGAGAGGTTCAGGGAAACCGGATATTGTATTTATTTCTCTCCTGAAGGAGCAGAAGAAGAGAGGACAGGAAAGAAGTGCCTTGTGTGGATTGTCCGACGTCTCCACTGCAAACATCGTAGTACCACAGTATCATAAGGTTGGAAAAGACCTCTGAGATCATCGAGTCCAACCTATGACCCAACACCTACACCTACTCCTACTTGTCAGCTAAACCCTGGCACTAAGTGCCTCATCCAATCTCTCCTTAAACACCTCCAGGGACGGTGACTCCACCACCTCCCCGGGCAGCGCATTCCAATGGCCAATCACCCTCTCAGGGAAGAACTTCTTCCTAATGTCAAGCCTAAACCTCCCCTGGCGAAGCTTGAGACCGTGTCCTCTTGTTCTGTCACCGGTCACCTGAGAGAAGAGACCAACCCCTGCCTGACTACAACCTCCTTTCAGGCAGCTGTAGAGAGCAATAAGGTCTCCCCTGAGCCTCCTCTTCTCCAGGCTGAACAACCCCAGCTCCCTCAGTCGCTCCTCACAGGGCTTGTGCTCCAGCCCTTTCCCCATCCTCGTCGCTCTCCTCTGGACACACGCCAGCATCTTCACATCTTTCTTAAACCGAGGGGCCCAACATGCAGGGTCCAGAGAACCCAGTGCCTCAATCAACCCTCCTCACGCTCTTTTGTACAGAATCGCACACGCGCTTGCCTTCTCTTTGTAGGAAGCAAAGTTTAGAAACAAGAAGCTTGTTTCTGGGTGCTTTGCTGTTTCAGAGTGAAGCACTATCGCACCACCGGCTGCGGAGAGCAGCCATGGGTCGGAAGCGCGCACACAGACACAGCGCCCATCCTCTCGCTTTAGCGTTCAGAATAAGGATCATATAACACGGGAAAGGAGTACATAAGGAAAAAATAATGTGGGAAGACCCTAAGAACCACTCTCTACTTTTTAAAAACAGTTCCCCTGAGGACATAAAGAACAGCGTTACATTTACCCAGCAGCCACCGAAGCTGGACAAGGACACAAAGCTTTGATACTCCACTCCCACCCGTGTTTCACCTCTGCCTTGGCAAAATTCCAGCCGAGGTATTGGAACATGGCATGCAAAGCCTCCTAAAATCAGGAACACTGTATCACAGCAAATACACACGTGTCTGACAGATGCACCAGCAGAACACAAAACTCCACATCCGCCTCACCACTGCTAACCAGCCAGGTCTGGGCTAACACAGCTAAACTGGTCCGGGACCAATGCTGGCTCAATAAAGCCAGCTTGGATACCTCTGCGCTGCGAGCACTTCACAGGCAGAGCTGGGGCAGGTGTGGAAGCAAAGGTGTGCAAGAGTGTGCAAGTGACCCCAAAACAGGCAGCAGGAAGAGAAGCATCCAGGCTGCAACCAGTAAAAATGTCTTGATTTTCACCTAAACGATGGTAAAAAACATCAGTCTTGGGAATTATATTTGAGCACAAAGTGGAATAAGAATGCACAGAGACCAGAAACATCCAAGCCCTACATCCACTGTTTAACTAACTTGGATTGCAAGGGGGTTTGTGGTTAATGCCCCTTCAGCTGTAACACCTGGCAAAGCCTTGAGAGCAAAGGTATCTGTGTTCAACGCTGGCATCTTTCTTCAACTAAGGCCTAAAGCAATCCCTCCTCCTGAGACGTGCGGTCCCCGGCAAGCCTAGAGATGATGATATTTTCAGCTTTCACAGTTGTGTTTTTAATGTCAGAGAGAATCAAAAGCTGGAACTCTTCAAATAATGAAAATCATGCTTGTGCTTCTGAGGCCTCAGGTAGACACGGAAAGGGTTCATTTCATTGGTGCGAACAATTAAAGGTGAAAGTCGCCCTCCTGACACATAACTGGCAAAACTTTGCAGATACTTCATCCTCCGCAGATCAGAGAGCGCTGAGAGGTGGGAAGAGACAGGCAGAGAAGGGCTGATTTCAGGAGAGGAGCACGGCTGTGCGTGGGAGGAACAGCCTGGCAGGTAGCTCGTCCTTGGAGATGACCTTCAAGGGAAAATACCTGTGAGAAACACTCCAGAAATTGGATGCAGTTGTGTCTCAGGGAACCCACATTAACTGGAATCAAGCAGTTCTGTTGGTATGACCACAGAAGTCATTTTTATTTAATGTATGGAAGCTAAACTGGAAAACTCTTCCCTTTCTGGTGATATTTCTAACTGTCCAAGCAGATTTCCACAGGCAGTACAGCTTGCCGTGCCGATATCCTACAGAAAGGTTACTGGGTTTGCCTTGCTTTTAAAGTGCAGTAACATTTGTGCTTCCATCTTCCTGCTTAACTCCGAGTCCATAAATAATGCAGCCTTCCCCTGCCAGCAGACGTCACGGAGGAGCAAACGTGTTTGGAGGTGTGCTGGCACATACGTAGGCAGGGGCTTTTGCAATGGGGATTTGCACGGGGCAGGAGAACAAGAAGCAGGAGAAGGTTTCCCTCAGCTCTCTGGGTGGTGGGGAGAGCTGCTCTCCCCTCAGGCAATGCTCCTGTGCTGCCCTTGCAAACAGGGGCCACCCAAAACAGGCCCACGAGAAGCAGCGGGGACCTTCACCTGGCAGGCTCAGCACCAGGTGCTATTCTGAAGTTTGGGTCTGATTTGACTGAAACTGGAGCTTGCGTTAATAACATCGAGGGACACTCGGACAAGACACACCTGCAGTGTAACCACATATTCTCCTCTCCAGGAAGCCAAATTAAAGAGGAGGGAAGGAAGGGAGGTTGGAACTGGACGATCTTTAAGGTCCTTTCCAACCCAAACCGTTTTATGATTTTAAGGAGCAAAATCCACAGAAACTACATAGGTTTTGCCATGAATTTTTCAGGAACCACAGATTACAGGGTAGCTCTACAGCTGTGGTGATCTTGCCAACCAAAGACTCCTTTAGCCACTGTCCATCAGGTAATTCAAGCAAGGACTGCAAGCCCAATTTACTCCAGAGGAGTCCAGAGGAGAGCAACGAGGATGGGGAAGGGGCTGGAGCACAAGCCCCATGAGGAGCGACTGAGGGAGCTGGGGTTGTTTAGCCTGGAGAAAAGGAGACTCAGGGGAGACCTTATTGCTCTCTACAACTGCCTGAGAGGAGGCTGTGGTCAGGCAGGGGTTGGTCTCTTCTCTCAGGTGACCGGTGACAGAACAAGAGGACACGGTCTCAAGCTTCGCCAGGGGAGGTTTAGGCTTGACATTAGGAAGAAGTTCTTCACTGAGAGGGTGATTGGCCATTGGAATGCGCTGCCCGGGGAGGTGGTGGAGTCACTGGAGGTGTTTAAGGAGGGACTGGATGAGGCTCTTAGTGCCATGGTGTAGTTGACAAGTAGGAGTAGGTGTAGGTGTTGGGTCATAGGTTGGACTCGATGATCTCAGAGGTCTTTTCCAACCTTATGATACTGTGATACTGTGATACTCACCCTAACAAGGTATCATGTGCCCCTGGTGATCACAGTAACACGTGAGAGTTTGATAAAGTTTCTCATCTCCAAAGAAATAAAAGCTGTTGAATTTGAGTCCTGAAGGTTTATTTTCATGATTGTCTGATCAGGTTTCCCACCTGGGCAGCCAGATCTCCAGCACAGCATCAGCCAGGAAAAAAGAAGCACAAATTCCTACAGTGGTCTTTAAACTCCTGGAGAGGCTACAGGTCCCCATCAGAAAGGATCCCACTGGCTGCCCCATGCAATTGAAGGCAAGTGCCTCCTGCTTTAAAATAAAATAAAATTCAATTAAAATAATCTGCATCTCCCGAGCTGCAGGAGGTGTCCAGTCACTGGATTTTCCCACACTTTTGCTGGGTCATAGAGCCCTCTCTCATCCCCACATACAGGTACAGACAGGCAAGCTGTGACAGCTGGGGAAAAGCACCTTGCAGGTCACAAAACCTGGAACCAACACAGGTGTCAAAGGTTCCAGGCAGGCAGGCAGCAGCCCCGCTCCAGGGACAACCTGGGTTTTCCTCTCCCTATCCCCCAAACGACCTGGCCTAACCCCGCTTTGCTTGGAAGAGCTGACAAGATCGCAGCCGGAGGTGGCGTGGCCACAGGCCAAGTTACATGAGTGCTAATAAAAGAGACTTTGTGGAAGAGCCAAGTTAGTTCTTGTCCCCAACCAACTGTGCCAGAGAGTGCTCAGAGAGCGAGGACAGCCAGCACAGCATCTTTCCTGGCCCTGGGAGCTGGGCTCTGGATGAAATGTATCCTTCTGGAGAATGAAAGCACATTTTTAAGACCTTTCCTTGCTCCTACAGCACCGGCTGTGAAGGGAACCCCCCTCTGGTGCAGAGCACACCTCCTGCTTTAGATGTCTAAGGGTGACTCATCTGAACGCTCTCCCTACCGCTCTACAAACTCACTTCAGAGTCTGACTGTCCCTTTCTCGTCACAAATCGTGTGCTTATTACCACTTTGTGTATGTACCTTCTGCGACAAATTCGATGGTGTTATTCAGACATCTAAGACAAAAGTGACTGTTACACACACCACCAAAAAGGTGCATCTTATTTATGACTTGAATGCGGGTGAAATAAACTTAAAGCACATGTAACAGTTACTTGAATATAAAAAATACATGATGTTTTTTGGCTGCTGTGCTCAAAGTGAAGCCCGGAATTTCAGAGCTAAAGGAAATCTGAACACAGTAAGATCTAGACACGCTGAACGGCAGCAACCACGTCACCTTAACTCTGCCCTCCAGCAACACGGTGCAAGAACCATCAATGCAACAAGGTGATCGAGCCCCTTTCCACCATTCTAAAGTCCCCCTTCATGGTGCCAGCACAGGCAGGATCGGGAGCAGTTTGATAACTTGTTTAAAGGAGCGGGGAGCAACGACTATGAACATATTGCAGGTGTGATGGAGATGCACGCTGCCTGCATGGGCTTTGTGGTGAGGACCCCAAAGCAGTGGGAAGCTGTCATACACATCCTTCACCACTGGTCACCGTGATCTATCCTGCTCCATCCCTCTCGAAGCCCGACTGTCCTCTTGCACAGTCCAAAGCTGTCTGGCCAGAGCAGCAATTGCCTTTTCAACCAGCCAGAAATTCCTCTCTGCAGGACAAACAACCCAAGGAGAAGCAGAAGACGACCCCCAGCCCCACCAAGCTGCCTCAGGGGTGTAGAAGCCCTCCAGCTTTGGGATTGTAGATACAAGTGGTAATCTGCAGGTCTACAGCGTGTGCGAAGCATAGGACAGGCCAGAGCAACTGCTTTAAAGCAGCCCAAACAAAACCTGGCCAATGCTTTTGCATCTCTGACAGCAGTTCACCCACAGAAAACACCTCTGTTTTTCCTAAACCAAGCTAGAAGCAGGTTAAAACACCAGTTAAATATACTTTTAAATGAGAGAGAAAGTCCCAATATACAGACCTGTTAGGGGGCGAGAGAAGAGTCTCTTCACTTCTATTGGTGGAGCAGAAATACCTCTGCTCCTACTACCGATTTCCTCTTCCAAAACTCTCCCAGAAGCTCTGCTGAGTACTGTGACCCCTGTCTCTACAGGGATTTGTGCCTGGTTTCTCTGCAGATTGGTTTGAATATCGCTTTTCTTTTGCTTCTTTGTATATTTGTAATACTTTGTATATTTGTAATAATGTATATTTGTAACACTTCAATATTTTTACTCTTAGTGCAGCAGTAGGAGAGAGTTTGGCTTTGCCTGTGCTTGTTCCTTTAAAACATGAGCGAGCAACAGATTCTTCTTCTTTTAGGCAGAGACTGCCTAAAAAGATATTTCGGAAAAGTCAGGCTTTTGTGAAACGTGGGGATAACCTGATGCAATACCAGTGACTTTTCTGAAATTGGAAAATTACCGGAGGTGAGCATCGGGTGCAAGAAGGAAAGAAAAAAAATTATAGACATAGTGGGAACATGCCATGTGCAACTCAACGTCTGCACAAACCTCTTCTCTAGCAGAGAAATAACAAGTTGATGTACACAGCCTGGGGGCCTCCAGAGAGAGTCCTGGGGGCATTCACCCACCCGGAAGGGCTGGGAACAACTTGAGGAGGTTTTCAGCAATACTGGGACTTTGCACATCCATAAACAACAATGCTCTTTAATTTCCCTAGAGCAGCATCAATATTTGGGCAGCAGATGATACGTGGGTGCTCCCAGCTCCTCGCAGCCAAGCTCTCCAGCCTGCCCGCTCCCTGCCTTGCTTGGGGAGCACCCTCCAGCTCCTCAACTCGTTCCCCTCGCGCATCCCCCGCTATGACAAGAGGAATAACTCCAGGTAAAAGTAACGAGCAAGCACTGGTAATCGCAAAGCCCATTTCCCAAGGGCAGTTCTGCTTTTTGCAGCCGGGGCTCCCTCAGGGCCGGCGTGCGCGGGGACACAGCAGCCTGCAGCCCCCGCTGCAGAGTGCTGGCTCGCTGTGCAGCCTCGCTCAGCTGAACAGACACAGCTTCACACGATTATGGTGGTGTCTGTGTCACAAGGGCAGGAGACAGCCACCGGGCAAGGAAAGAGCCCTCTTTAGGATTTCTTAGGGTCTGTTTTATGTTTTAGAAGTATTTTTTCCTCCAAAAACTTAATAACGCGATTGGGATGGTACTTGTTTAGCCTGATCCTGTTCTTTCAATGAGTAGACTCGGTCCCTCACACAGACACACACGCGCATCTCAAATGCCGTGTACTAAACTTCAGAGCAGAGTCGTGGTTTGACTCAAGCCTGCATAATTTCAGGCAGCTTGGTTGGCTGCGCTGGAGTTCACAGCACATATAAATCACAGGACAGTTTCAATCACAAGCAGAAGGCGCTGCAGGTTACAGTCACATACCAGCTAGGTTAAACATGTTTTTAAATTCCCTTTACCCCCCATACTGTGAGATCAGCTCCTCCACCTCACCCAGAAGGCACAGATTGCAAACGCAAGTAAAATACTTACTGCCAAAGCCCGCAGGAAACTTAATGAAGTGAGGATAATTCCCATACATGTTTAATCTTCAGTTCATCTCTTGCCTTTCTAAACACAACTGCCTCCTCTAACTTCAAAGCTGCCCAGAGCGTGGTGCAGCCTGTCGGGGTCGGGCCATGGCTCTGCAGGAGCAGGGGCTCTTGGAGGGTACCAGGGCAGCTGTCTCCTCCAGTGGCCTCATCCTTGCTTCACGCCGGCAGCAGCTGCTGACCGGGATGAGACATGCTCTTGTTCTCCGCTGCTCAGGGCTGGCTCCCGTGCTCAGCTGTCTCAGCTCCCTGCAAATTCACGGCACACCGTCCTGGTAGCATAATCACACGGATAAGACGCCGATCAATGCATGATGGCTCTGGTATAGATCAGAAATTGGGAGGAGGGGGGAGGTTAAGTTGCTTAGGGGAGGAGCATCAAGGGGAAGGAGGGGGGGTGCTTTGCTTTTCCACCAGTGAAGACTTGATGCAATTTATTAGCTATACTGGCCCCAGCCATGTGGAGGTGTTTTCCGGACATGCAAAGGACCAGCCGTCACCTGGAGGGGCTGGCGTGCCGAGGACCGGCCAGATGACAGACAGGGCAGGAGCACTCGTGCAACCATCCCAGCAATCTGGAGCAAGGGCTGTGCCGGGCGTGGAGCTCAACACTCCCATCCCACACCAAGCCTTGTCTCGGTTGTGTTCCTGGCACCAGGTCACGGCCCCTGCGGTGCCAGACTGTGATCACCCCTAGGAAATGCACCCAGGGCTGAGGAGGACCAGGACCTTCCTAGGGGAGCAGAGCTAGAAGCTCAACCCCCCATCCCCAACCCTATCAAAGGAGTCCCAAACCCAAACCACCTCCAAAAAAGCATCACTATCCAGTTGCTTTGGCACAGCTGTATGGGATGAGAAAAGGTGGGAACACGAGACAGAAACCAGGGCTTCAATCCACACCACGTACAGTGAGTAAACGGCAGCAGAAAGCAGCAGGCTGCACAGACAGTCCCATACGTACATCCACAACCTCACTTTAATGCCCACTCACCCTCACAGTGAAGTCCTGCAGGAAATAGGTAGAAATAAGCAGAAACAAGCAGCCAGCTGCCCGGTCAGGGCAAAGCCACACGTGTTCTGCAGCACTGCCTCCTCCAGGGACCGGGACTCTGTAGGGACAGCAGTCCCAGTTCCCAGCCCGGCCAGCCCCCCGCCCCACCGCTGCGATTCCGGGGACAGGCATGGATGCAGGCAAGAGCACCGAGCCTCCTTTCTGGTTTGTGATCCAAGTGACCTCGGATGAAGTCACCTCAGAGGAATGGAGGAGGGAGGAATTTTGTCCGAGGTTGTAAAGCAAGCAGAGACCAAGGTCTGCACTGACTTAGTGAGTGCTGGAGGAGAAGGCGGGCTGCAGCCCTGCTGTTGGCACCAGCCACGTGGCAGAGAAAAGGGGCACAGGGCTAGAGAAGGGGCTCTGCCTTCCCAGGGAGCCCTTGACAAATAGAGGCAAGAACAGCAGATGAGGATGTTTGGCATCCTCCAAGGCTGGCTTCTGGCCACGCCAGGTCACGCAGGGCCCTGTGCTGCCCTTTGGCACCAAGCATGCTGCAAGGGGAAGGCGTGCAACGTGCCAGCAGAGAGCTGCTCACAGCACCCAGCAGCAGCTCAGGCGGATGCTGAGTGAGGTGCCAACAGCCCTGGGGTGCTGCGTGTGCAGGAGGAAAGGTTACCCTTTTTAGCTCCGTTTCTTCCTTCAGTCTCAGGCATTGCCATACCCCTTTCCCTACAGCCACAGAGTTTAGGCAACAGAATGGGGTTTTCCCCTCCCTCATATTAACAACTTATAAATTATTTTTAAAAGGTGATTTGGCTTCCTCCCATTTCTGCTCTTCATCTTTGTGCATGGACCTGGTAACGGGCAATATCAGGAGGACACCATGACGCGGACACAGAGCCCTTTATGGATAGCAGGTACCTGAGATTGAACTCTGGTTTACATGGGAGTGGGAACCTCACATTTGGCAAGACATCCCCAGGTAGCAGAACAAATGGATAACCAGACTGCTGTCAGGGCCACAGAGGTTTGTAGGCAATAGTATCAGCATCCTGACAATACTATATATATATATATACTGTATATGCTGGTACATGCTGATACTGATACAGCCCTTTAGTTCTAGTCCAGGTACACATGCATTTTTTTCTTACAGCTAAATAAAAGAGGATCAGTATTTGGAAAAGGCTCTACAGAGGCAAAAAAGCAAGTAACTGCAGTCTTGCAGCGGGCATATAAATAGATCAGTCTCATATTTTCTGTCTGGCCACCTTTCACATGTGATTTGTTTTATTGCACAAACATAAAAAGCACTGCATAACTGTTTCAGAGGAGGAGAGGCAGCCAAACAGCATTCTTACACACCCTGCTTGTGGGCCACGAGGTTTGAATTCTGGGGAAGGGAGACCAGAATGTTCGATAAGCAGCACAAGAGATAGCACAGTAGCGTCTGACTGTGGGCGCTGTCCTGTCCCTCTCCCTGTTCAGCTGAGCTTCTGTCTTCCCCTGCCACCACCCCAACAACGACCAAGGACGTCACCAGTGAATGTGCTCAGCAAGGGGCTGTCCTCTTCCACACAAGTCCTCTTCTGGAGTCAGTTCTGGCCCCTCACTCCAAGAAGGACATTGAGGGGCTGGAGCGCGTCCAGAGAAGGGAACGAGGCTGGGGAGGGGCTGGAGAACAAGGGTTGTGAGGAGAGACTGAGGGACCTGGGGGTGTTTAGCCTGGAGAAGAGGAGGCTGAGGGGAGACCTCATCCCTGTCTACAACTGCCTGAAAGGAGGCTGTGACGGGGTGGGGGCTGGGCTCTGCTCACAAGTGACAGCGATGGGACGAGAGGAAATGGCCACAAGTTGCACCAGGGGAGGTTTAGACTGGACATTGGGGAGAATTTCTTCCCTGAAAGGGTGGTCAGGGATTGGCACAGCTGCCCGGGGAGGTGGCGAAGTCGCCATCCCTGGAGGTGTTTAAAAGACGGGTGGATGAGTTCCTTAGGGACAGGGTTTAGTGGGGAGACAGGCACGGTTGGACTCGGTGATCTCAGAGGTCTCTTCCAACCTTCTGATTCCATGATGAAGTGTTCACAGCCACATCCAAGTGCAGAGCTGCATGCAGAGCTCCTGTCCCAGTGCATGCTGCCCCACGCTCACCTGGCCGCGCTCCCACATTCCCATGGGTCCCTCCAAGACCATCTCCATCCTGCACTAATCCAAGTGGTACCAGGTCACGGGTAACCACAGGAATTTCTAAACTGTGGGCAAAGTTTGCTATTTCAGGATAGTGCTGGCTTTGCCTCTGGTGCTGTCCTTTAGCAGCAACACTGGAGATCCTTGTTAGGGGCAGGAGGCAAGAGCCAGGCATGGGGCATGGATACCCCAAGACCCCACAGGCAGAGACCTGTCGTGCTGTGGAGGAACTGGCTGCAAGGTTGCTTGTTTCAATCTTCAGATAGAAAATTGGATTTCTCAGCAGGGCAAGTTTTTTCCTCTGTGACAAGACTGAAAGAAACATTTTTCAATCAAACCCCCCAACAAACAATCTGCTTCCAAAAGAAGTGATTTCCACATACCCCCTCAATAAGACCCCACCAAAGAGAGGGGCTTTGGGCAGCGCCATGCAGAGGGGGGATGTTTCTCTGATCCAGCATCAAGGGCAGGTTCTAGTGCAATGGGGAGCCTGCCTGTCCAGCATCCACCCAGAGACTTTTCCCATCATCTGTCCACCACCGCCGTCCCCAAGTACCCAGCAGCACTCAGAATTGAGCTGCTGTTTCCAGGCAAATCCATTCTTGCACAACAGATTTGCTTGCGTCGCACCTGGGTACCATCCCAGCCTGGCTTGTCCCTTGCCCTCAGGCTGGACAAGAGGACTGTGCCCTTGCCACAGCTGTGGGGCAGTGCTGGCTGCCTGGCAGCACTGGGACAGGGAGGTGTGAGCAGCGAAGCAGCTTTACATTTTAAGCACCAGCTGTGTTGAGATTTAGGAATACCATTAATTCACCAACTACATGGGATCTCAGCAGCTTTAATTCCATGCTAATGAAGTTTTATTGGGGAATTATTTTTATTGATCTGCCCCAAAAGCCTGAATTTAGTGCAGCTCTGCCAGCACCCCCCTCCCCTTCCCTCTTTTCTTTCTTCCAGCTGAGAAGAAAGGGGAGAGGAAAGAAGACAAAACAGCTCTGAGCTCCTTAAAAAGGTTGGCAGTCCCAAGCAGTAAGTGGATTACCTTATTGATTTTTAGCAGATCTGGGTTAGTGAGTGCTTAGTGCTGCAGAATACGTGCAAACATTGAGGAACTCCAAGGAAACCCCTCCTCAGGTAAAGGCGATTCCTTTAGGGGTCCAGCATGGGTTTTGGGGTACGGAGAAGCTCCAGCCCCTGTACCTAAATCCAGGTGTGACAGGCTCCAGGAGCCAGCCCAGTCTCTCGTAAGAAGCACTGCAGGACCAGACAGAGGCAGCCCCTCAGTTTCTGCTAGAAATAGCACAAGTCACTGCTTCAAATTATTGAATGTTTTTTATTCCCCCCACCTTGTTATGTAAAAGGAGAAGACATTACAACTGCCATTTCTATTTTAGGAAGGAAAACCATCGCCATGCTGCACCCAGATGGGACTCGGTGCTGCCAGTTGCCATCCGGCAGCCACACCTTGGAGGGCATCAGTCAAAGCAGGACCCTCATTCAAGCCAACTGAGATGCTGCATCGTGTTGGGGTCCCTTACTCGCTCACCTCTCAGTTAGCTTCCCCAGGCCATTGCACTGCAGCCAATATTTCAGCAGTGTGTTGGAACAGCATCTCGAAGATCCACCAAGCCTTCTGAGATGCTGATCTCCAGAGTCAGACCCTAAGTATGCAAAAAGGCCTAGAGAGGAATAATCCCACCCTGCCTCAGAACCAAGAAAACTAGAGATTAAATATGGTCCCTCTTCCTTGCACGCTGGATTGAATCAGGAAAACCCTAAATGTGACCGAGAATCCCATCAGTCCCCCATCCCATCTCCCTTTAAAGGCGGAGGTTGTGCATGTAGCAACAGCATATGCAAACAAAAAGCTTGCAGCTCCCATAACCCTGCAGCTGCGCATGCATCGTCCTCCTGACACACAGCTTCGGAGCTACAGAGTCCCAGAGCAAACCCACTGCCCGCGGGGTGCAGGCGTCAGAGCTGGGGCTCCCTTTGCACAGCTAGGGAGGTGCAACAGGGACTGCAGAGGCCAGAAGGCCCACTCCCTGCCCTGCTCGCCTTCGCAGAAGGACACGTGGGTACCGGGTGGCATGCTCAGGGCCAAACAGAAAGTCAGAGGCAGAACAGGGACTTGCAAGTGGGTTTCTTCAGGCCAACTGATGGACTAACCCCAGCCTCACATACCTGCGGTACTGGCTGGCATTGGCCTGAAAGAGCCCAAAGTCACCAAAAGCAAGGTGCCCCCTATGATCCTTAGAGGTGGAGAGGAAAGGAGCTACTGCATCAGCCCTTCCCAGCCCAGCCTTGCGCTTTCTCACTGCTGTCCCTTGTAAAGCAGCAACCACAGACACCAAGCTAATGAAATTAGCCCCAGAGCCCCCCCACGCTAATGCAATTACCAGCAGCGGCACATTCAAACCTCAGCATCACAAACACCTGCAGTAACACAGCCTGTCCTCTCCTTCTCCCCAGGCTTTCCTCATCTCCCCCTGAGCCCCACAGCTGCCACCCAGTCATAGAATCACAGAATCAGAAGGTTGGAAGAGACCTCTGAGATCATCGAGTCCAACCGTACCTGTCTCCCCACTAAACCCTGTCCCTAAGGAACTCATCCACCCGTCTTTTAAACCCCTCCAGGGATGGGGACTGCACCCCCTCCCTGGGCAGCTGTGCCAATCCCTGACCACCCTCTCAGTGAAGAAATTCTTCTCAATGTCCAGTCTAAACCTCCCCTGGCACAACTTGCAGCCAGCTCCTCGTCCCATCACTGTCACCTGGGAGAAAAGTCCAGCACCCACCCCGTCACAGCCTCCTTTCAAATGTGTGCCCCCTCCCCAGGGTCTGGAGGGCACTGGCCATCGTCCCCAGGGTCAGGCTGTTCCCAGGAGGGCACTGCCTACCTTGCAGAAAGCACAGTCCTGTGCAGCCAAGAGCAGCCTCTGAGAGAAGATAATTCCCAACCTGTTTAAACTTTGGGAGACCTTCAATTACCAGCACTGTAATGAGGCCTTCGACACTAATCAGCGGTGTCACTGAATCCTCTTAAGCCTGCCTAAGCGCCTCCGACAGCTTTGCTGGTTGCAGGGCCCAGCTGCCCACTCCTCCAGGGAATTACCTCCCCAGGCCAGCATTAGTGGTGGCACAAGCTCATTTTGACACAGATGCAGGTGAGATGCTCCCAGGCATCAGTGCCAGATGACAGGGTGGCAGAAATACCTGAGTAAGGTTTCTCTACAGCCTAGAAGGCACCTGGGACCAAGCCTGCACAAGGGATGCGCTGGAGTGGATAAACATTGCAAAATTCATAGAACCATAGGTTGGAAGAGACTTCTGAGATCATCGAGTCCAACCGTACCTGTCTCCCCACTAAACCCTGTCCCTAAGAAACTCATCCACCCGTCTTTTAAACACCTCCAGGGATGGCGACTGCACCCCCTCCCTGGGCAGCTGTGCCAATCCCTGACCACCCTTTCAGGGAAGAAATTCTTCCCAATGTCCAGTCTAAACCTCCCCTGGTGCAACTTGTGACCATTTCCTCTCGTCCCATCGCTGTCACTTGTGAGCAGAGCCCAGCCCCCACCCCGTCACAGCCTCCTTTCAGGCAGTTGTAGACAGGGATGAGGTCTCCCCTCAGCCTCCTCTTCTCCAGGGTGAACACCCCCAGGTCCCTCAGTGTCTCCTCGTACGGCTTGTTCTCCAGCCCCTCCCCAGCCTCGTTCCCTTCTCTGGAATGGAGGGATACTTTAATGCAAACATTCCCAACTTGAGATGCAAAAGGCAGGTTTACATCTGCCCATTTCTGAATACAAAGTGTCATCCCTAGTGCCAAGCCAAGCCGATTCTCTGGGATGCTTCAAAAAACTCCTCAGCCCCTAACTGCGGATGGCAGGTGACCCCGTCTCGCTCCGCTCCTCTGCACTGGCACTCATTCCCAAGGCGACAGGCAGCTCCCTCCACACATCCGCTCTGACTCACGCTTTCTGCTCCAACAATGCACTTTTTAATATCATGCGAGGAGCAAAAACAACAGGTCCACTATAATGCTGAGATATCCTGCGGCAGAAAATCCATTCGGAGCCCAGCTAGAGAGAGTCAAGTCAATTAGACACTTTCTGGGGCGTCAAGCTGCCAACAATCCCGGCCTTTGTAACTGCGAAGAATCGCTGCCTATGTGCTTCCCGGCGACTCCTCCTTGCCAGAGCAGAAAGGTCAGCAGCGGTAGCGTCATGGAAAAGCATGCAGCAAAGTATTCCTGGGAAGGTGGATCCAGAAAAAAATAGCCATTTGGGCCCTCTGGAAAATAGTTTTTTTGTCAAAAGCATCCATTGCGTTGGGTTGGGTTCAGAGAGGAGCAAGCAAGCCCATAACACGAGAGGATAAAGGGTTGGGTCAGAGTGCTAGCTCAGGGTTTGGGAGCTCAGCGCTCCCTGCCTGCTGTCAGACAGGTCACTCCACTTTTTTAGCTTTGCTGGCATAAAGATCCCAGAGAGAAAAAAGAATCACAATACTGCAGCTGGGAGAGTCTCGCACCCCTCTGCACTTCAAGGCGTCTCTCGTCAGCGGTGCGTGGCGGCAAACTGGGCTACAAAACCAGGATTGGGGGTTGGATGAGGACCAAACAAAGGCAGGATCTCCATGGGCAAGCGCTAAGGTCTCTCAGATCCAAAGGCAGATCTCTGACCAAAGGCCCCCATGTGCAGGGGAGATCTTGGTGGCAAATGAACACTCGGCTCTTAAAGTCCACTTTAACGCATCATTTGGTGTTTTCCAAGGACAGGTGAAAGAAAGGTTTACTTGATACCTCCTCGATACCACCCTGCAAGCAAGTTTTCCAATCAGAGCATCAGAGGACTTAGAGGTTGTCATCCAAATGCAAGCCCCTCTTTAACCCTGCCGTACGCGTGGTGTGAAGCTGGGATTTCTGCAAAATGCCTGGAAACATCCAGGTTACCTTCCTCCAAAGGAAACGGCACCCTGAAAACCAAGACTTCCTCATCTCCTGAAAAAGAGTTCTCAGAGAAACCTTAGAAGACCCCGTCCATGCAGCTGCCTGTGGTTCTGTTGGGTTCCCTCAATAACCATTTGTCAGAGGAAATACTTTGAGAGAAGATGGTTCCTTCACCAGGTTAACCCTACGTTGTTGCTTGTAGGGAAAGGAGCTCGAAAACAAAACCTCTCAGTAACATAAAACCTATGTATTTTAGGGCTTCTTTGACTACCCAAAATCAAACTACTGAAGTGAAAATTGCACCCCCACTGATCCCCACAGAACTCCTGGAAAATGCATAAAAAGCCTTTTTTTTTTTTCCTGGATCCTGCTCCGTTTTTCTTTCTATTTTGCTGGGAAAGCTGGATTTCCACAAGCAGACTGTGTTCTCCTCCTTGGCAAGGGCCAGGACTGGGTGGCACACAGCTGGCAGGGGACAGCCCAGCCACACAAGGTGTCTGCGGGACCTCACACACGTTGATGGCCACCGGAGCTCAGCACACAGTGGGGAAGTTCTTGTCACAGCCCTGCCCTGCCCAAGGCCACAAAGGGCTCCCACCTGCACCCCCCGTGGCAGATGCCACATCCCGCCGTGCAGCTGGGGGCTTTGCTTGCTGCTCTCACTCTGTGCATCCCCACGTTATGCTTTTACATTTCCTCCTGCCTCAGCAAGTGCAAAACTCCAGAGACAACCTGTCAATCTCCATCACATCTGGCTGCCTCAGATGGTCTATTTATACCATACAGGCAAATCTTGGAGTTCAAGGTAACAGGGGTCATTTCTGCTCTGAGTAGCTCCTGTCTCAGGGGAGGAAAGCTTGGAGGCATCCAAGAGGAACAACTTCATACCAGGGGCTAGAATCAATATCTTCATGGCTGAGGGCACAGTAGCCATCACCAGCCCGGTCCCCCAAGGTCCCAGCCAGGCTCCAAAAGCCCCAGGAGATTCATATCTATCATAAGATTCCTCATCCCAGGCCCCACTGTATCCTGCCGTGGGAGAGAGGAGATCAGTGTCTACCTTTGGATTTCTAACCCATGCTCTCTGCAAGCCACAGCTTTGGTCTTGCTCACGCTGGGTTTCTCCGCTGAGCGCTACCTGGACGAGGTGCAAGCGTCTGACTGCACACGGTTGCATCAATGCCGTAGCGAGGGCTCTGGCTTTCACTGAACCACTTGCATCTCTAGTGCTTTTGTATGACCTGCTCTCTGGCAGTGAGCATACCTGATCCAGAATAAAGCCTGCCTTATCAAGCTGGCCTGGTACTCTAATTTAAAAATACCTGAAGAATGAGAAGGCATTTACACCAGATTAGCACTTTGCACCACATGGCCACAGAACTTGTGGTGAAGACCAGAAAGCTACACCTACCATATCACCAAGGCAAAGCATGAGTTAGCACTTCCCAGCCAGCCCTCTTTGCAGATTGGTCCTTACTTCAGTCAACCAGGTATTCTCTAAAAGCCACAGCAGGGTGGCGGGGCTGCTGCCCCTTTCGTAGGGTGCTCGCAGCTCCTCAGGAGCCCGGCAGCTCACCTGGATTGCACCTCCATTTCATTTCTCCATATGCCACTGGCTCATTAACCCTTTTCCAGTAGATTTCAGACTGTCCATTGGGTCCTCTGAGAGCAGGGAAAGAAATGAAACACTGCTAAAATACAAGCGTGTCTGCGTGAAAGAGGGAGAGGTAGGTTTCTCAATGCCTTGTTATCTCCTCTAATACTCAAAGATCTCATCTGCTTCTGTAACAGCATGATCTTCCTGGGGATGGCTCTCCTGAGCTCCACTGAGTTTCAAACAAGTCTTGGAACAAGATTCCATCGTTCCAAATACTCTGATCCAGTGCTTCTGGCTCAGCACTATTAGCACAGCAACGCTGCAGGTTGGAGTCTCCAGCTCACACCTATGATGCCTCCAAGTCGCCAGAGGAAAACACACCACAAAAATCCCCAAACAATAAACCAGACCACACCTTTGCCCAGAGACACTGACTGTTTGATGCTGTGCAGCCTATCCACAAACACCAGATCCAGAGACACAGCCCAGGCACGGCTAGGAAAAATGAAAGCACTATCAAGTCTTGCTGCCCAAGCATGTGAGGCACAAAATGCCTCATTCAATTCAGACGAGCTGAAGCCCAAAGATACCCTTTGTTAACCTGCAGGAATAAAAGGACAGGAGAAGGGGGATGTAAACACCTCACCTTAGTCCTCTGCCTCTGCCTTCATTAGTGGCTTAGACAACTCCATTCTTGATAGTCTGGATGCCAGAAAAGGACAACTCTCCGTGGGGAGGGCTGGGGTTTGGGACTCCCCATGCAGAGTTGGTCAGAGAGTTGTCCCACGGAGAGCTGTCCTAGACCCATCTGGGTGTGTTCCCTAAGTCATGTGTGTTTCTGCTTCACAGAAAACCAAACGTGTTCATTTTGTGCTCATCTCTTCATACATCCAACCTACATCAGTTTGAGACTCTGCCAGCCTGGTCTGCTTGACATTCAGAGGAGGAAACCATCTCTTTGCCTTGTCCTGACAGATACACACATCTCTCATCTGTCCTAGTGGCTGTCCTTCCCCTGGGACTCACCTTCCAGTGGCAGCCAAAGGGAAACAAACATAACATGAAACTCGGCCAAAACGTTCTCCCACGAGATCAGTTCCTCGCAGTGTTTCGCTGCAGAAACTGTTTAAAACCCTTCGCCTCTCCGTGTGGCTGAGGGCGGGCAAGGAGCTCGAGCGAGCATCCCTTTCCTCACCAATGCCCTCCACTGCCTTTCAAACACATTCTGCTCTCAAAAGCCAGATGCTCCCCCGTACCAAACACGAAAATCCACTGTTATTTAAAGCCATGGAAGCACGGAAAAATTCCCTGTGTCCCAAAGAAAGGAACAGACCTGGATCAAGACAAGTACCAACCACACCACACAGAGCCAAGGCAGCACGGCAGCAAGGAGCAAGCACGTGAAGAGTTTGCAAGGATGTGGAATGACGTTTGCTGGCACCGTGAAATATCTGCTCTCTACCCAACAACTTCTTCACTGTAGAAAGAGAGAGAAAGAATGAGGAACTGCCCACAACCACACATTTTGGCCCTGTCCTTTTGAGCCACTGAGCGGAAGGAGCAGCCCCTGCAAAGCAGGAGGGACTTAAGGGGCTCACTAGGGGCTCTATATGTGCCTCCATTGGGGGACTTAATGTACACAGTAGGGGCTCTATAGGAGGCTCCATAGGAGAAAATAAAGGGCACAGTTGGGGCTCTAAAAGTGTCTCCATGGGGGGACTTAAGGGGCGTAGTAGGGGCTCTATAGGACGCTCCAAGGGGGGGAATGTAGGGCATAGTAGGGGTTCTATAAGAGTCTTGATGGGGAATTAAAGGGCGCAGTAGGGGCTCTATAGGAGGCTCCATAGGAGAAAATGAAGGGCGCTGTAGGGGCTCTAAAAATGTATCCATGGGGGGACTTAAGGGCACTGTAGAGGCTCTATAGGAGGCTCCATAAGAGGAAATGTAGGGTGCAGTAGGGGCTTTATAGGATTCTCCATGGGGGAATTAAGGGGTGCAGTAGGGGTTCTATAGGAGGGTCCATAGGGGGGAATGAAGGGCGCAGTAGGGCGCAGTAGGGATGATGGGGACACAGGAATGCGGGCTCGAGCACTGGCGCTGCACTCATATGCACTGACTTAAGTCAGCGTATTAAAGCGAGCCCTGAAGATCCCAGAGAATCTTCTCCAACACAGAGCTGTCTCCTCTGCTAGCCAGGCACGGCCCAATTGCAAAATCTCAAGCCTAGTCCCTTTTCAGGTCTTAAACTTTCCAGACCAGCAGCGCAGCCCCAAAGGCTGATCTCTACCAGTAAATTCATCAGCCCCAGGTCTGTCCTGCTGGTTGTAAACACAGTCCCTGGCACTTTCCATCAGACAGTGCCCAAGCACCGTTTGGAAGTCAGCACAGACCAAGGGTTGTTCCCACAGGGAACTTTGGATGTTTCAAAGCTGTCATGCACACACAAATCAGTCTCCCCTGGCTTATATCATTAATGAGGCTTTTAAATCATACGTATCAACTACACCCTGCAGCCCTAGAGCCTACAATCCAGGGTAGCAAAGACTCAATACTTCAAGCACCCCAGAAATTGTGCAAGCCACATCCCTCAGTGCCCCAGGTACTTCTCTGAATCCCCCTGGGCACTTGTGCCAGGTGGAAGGTTGCTGCCCCAAGACATAGGCTGCTTCAAGCTCCCACAGGCAAAGCAGACCCAGTAGATATTTACATGCCATCCTGTGGCACATACAACCTCTGACTTAGGATGGCACACCACAAGGGAGGAGGAGTATTGATGAACCCTTGGTCAGGTGAAACGGAAGAGCTAAAACAGTTGAGGGCCTCAGCTGACACCAACGGGCACGGCTCTCTGACAAACAAAACCATCCCATTTGCAATGCCCAAGAGCTGCCCCGGTGCCTCTTTCTGACTGGAAACCAAGCTGTCAGTGCAGACCGGCTCCCAGGACCCTGAGCAAGCACACCCGAAAGCAGCATCCTTGTCAGGGCTCGCCATCTCTCCCGGACCTCTAGGAAGATGCACCTTTTGGTGAATTCCCATCACTTTCAGGCAAGAATCTCCCCAAAATCTCCCCCATCATCTGTAACGCTCCCTGCAGAAAAGCCTCGTTCATGTCTCTGTTGAGCACCTTGCGCTGCCGTTCCCTTGGAGCAGCCTCTTTCCTGGCCTCTGTAACAACTCAGCGATAAGAAAAATATCATTTACAGCCATTACCGTGTACGTGGCGGTGAGTGGGGCTTGGGCTGCCCGAGAAGAGCCAGGCGAGGCTCAGCCAGCGCTCTGCAGGGATGTCTGTGTAGATGTCACTGTTAATTTGGGGGCAGCCGGTCCTGGACCCACACAGTTATCACTGAGGGAAGATGCCAAACAGTTCAAGGCAGAAGCTGCTGGGAGGTACCTGCTGGGGGAAGGACACTGGAGCACACTCTGCTCCTGTCTTCCCTGTAAGCATCCACTGCTTACAAGATGGATCTGTGGCCTGGCTGCTTTTTGTACCCATGGGATGCTCTCACACAGCTCTGGACTACCCCAAGTCTACACATAGGGGCTAAACATATATATATATATATATATATATATATATAAAACCACATATATAATTATAAATATTTATTTAGATATATTTATACAATTTATATATATAAATATATATGTATAAATATATAAATATATATAAATTATATATAAATTATGTATAAAATATAAATATATATAAATTTATATATAAAAATTCACAGAGCCACGTTCAAACCCCAGCATCACTTTTCTGGCCTGTTGAGGAAGGCAGTGAGGATGCAAGAATGCTTGATGGGAGATGTGATGTGATCCCTCCCTGCCATCCCAGGCTCTAAAGGGCACTTGGATCCCCAGTCACCTGCCCCATCCCCAGCTGTGCAAGCACAGGCGTCCCCCAGGGCACCTGCAGCCCTGTGCGTGCGGCGGGAGAGGGAAGGCTCGCTGGCTGCACATCACGCCCCACCGCCCGACCCTCTGCGTGAGCCATCTGTCAGCGCAAGGGACCATCGCCCAGCGGAGAGACGGGGCTGAGCTATTCCCAGCTCCCTCCACGCTGTGGGCCAGCAGGGCCCAGACCCAGGGGGTGGGATGCAAACGCAAGGCTGGCCAGGGCTGCCGAATGGAACGGGCAGTTTTGTATTTCGGGTGCCCAGGATGCTGGTGCATCGGATCCCAAATGCGACATTTTGGGTCTGGGATGGTAACCGGCTGTTGCCATCCCAGAGCTGCTGAGTGGAACGGGCAGTTCTGCATCTCAAGTGCCGAAGATGCTGGTGCATTGGATCCCAAAGGAGACGCTAGGACCCAGTGCCCACAGCGTTCAGGGGTGGAAGTATTCACCTGCTCCAGAGTCACTCTTTGCTTCTGTAGCCACGTATCCCTAAGAGAACTCATCCCAAAGGGTATGGCAAGCCCAGCCTGCCCGCGAGCCACCATCCCCCAAATGCAACCCCATGGCCTGGCTCGAAACCCTGTCCCAAGCACCCCGCTGTCCTCTCCTCGCCTCGTGTATGCCTTTAACAGTTTGCTGGGCTACCCATTGCAACTAAAATAACAAAGCTACAAAAGAAGAGGGCAAACAAACGCGATATTCTGCAGCAATTAGGGCTAAAGAGGGAAAAGGGGAGCAAGGAATGAATGGACAATGGGGAGGGCAGGGACGTGGCAGCCCAGGCCCGGGCAGGCTGGGCACGAACTGTCCTCAGGAGGCAGAGTCTGAGCCAGGGAGCAGCGAGCTGGATGTAAGGAAACGCAGGGAGATGAAAAGCGTTATTTAAACAAGCACCAGGCAGTCCCCACGAGGCCTCCCCGGCGGCCACTCGGCTTCCTCACAGAGCGTCCAGGGAAGAACAGCTCCTGCTTTTCCCCCTCACCAAGTCCTTTTGGGTGGCGGGGGGACGCTGGCAAGCTGTGGTGGGGTCCACTCAGAAAGGAAGGAATCCATTAATCTCCCTGGTAATTACTGCCACATATGGATTTGCACAATTACACTCCGTTAATTGGTTATTACAGGCAAGACAGATTGATTGGGCAGAACGGCTGGGCTTTAACCCCTTCGCTGCCACCGGGGCCAGCCAGACACCGAGGCAGCCTTTCTCCCAAAACACTGCTGTATCCTCCTGTAACCTTGCTGGCTCCCGTGCTAAGGACCAGCAAATGAGGCTTCCAGCACCCAGTCTGGGGTATCTTTGCTCTGACACCTTCCTTTCAGCCAGGGATCCCAAGGAGTCCGACCCAAGGGAAAGGAATGAAGCTGCATCTTCAAAACACCCAAACTCCCCAGCCAACTGCATCTGCTCTGGGCTTGCAGCAGGCACACTACGTACTCCCCAGGGTGCTGAGGGACTGCAAACTCAGATCTTGTTTATTTAAAGAAGGAGACCCAGATTCCTCATGCACTTCGACTCTGTGCCCTCGAGCCCAGCAGGGTTGGTGCCAAGGAGAGGAGAATCCACTCCCAAGCCTCTCTCAGTCTCTGAACGCGGCTTCTCTGATTGGGTTTGCAATGTAACACTTCTCTTCCTCAATCAGAACACTGAAAACAGAGGCTTTACGCTAGTAAAAAACATATATCTGTAACCACAGTAACATAAACTATGCCAAAAAGTACAGATAAAGCCCTTGCAGAACTCCAGACAGTGTAGGACTTGTGCCAGTTGGATGTGGAGGCAGCGTGGCCTCCTCACACTGCAGCCATCACTCCCAGTACCCTCACAGGTAACAGCCCATCCCAGACCCAAAAGGTCTCACTCAGGATCCAACCATGTTTCTGAAGAAAGCTCAGAACAGGAAGGCCAAGGGGAGAGTGATTTCTGCCAAAATCACGTCCAAGGCTTCCTGTTCAAAAAGCCATAACAAGAAAGCAAACAGGAGCATTGCAGAGAGCCCACGGCGCAGCAGGGCCCGTCTGAGGCAAGAGCTGTGCTCAGCAGCCTCTAAAGCTTGAGGACAGGGCAGGCAGGAGCACCCTGGCACGTCAGAGCCACCACACCGCTGCTTGGCTTTTCAGGCTTGCGCTTACGGGATGCTCCTCCACAAGAGAGGGCACAGAGAAACCAACTCAGACAGCCCCTATCACCCAGCTAGAGAAGCCTTACTGATCTTTGCTCGCAGGGCACAGTGTGCCTCCCCATCCTGGCACATTCCGGTTTGCTCTCATTGATTGCACTATTGCAGCTTCCTGGAGGTTTCCTCTCTGCTCTCATTGTCACACACAGAGGAGGCTTGAGATAACACCCTGCCACCCCATCCTCTCCCTGTCCCAAGGGCAGCCCAGCACCTCTTCCCACAGAGGCAGCAGTGACAGGATATTGCTTGGCACAACCAAGGCACTTAGGAGAAGACTGGAGCAGAACCAGGCATCACACAAGGCACGTGGCAAGAACTTTCAGCCTCACTTACGAATCACCCACAAACCACTGCAGCACAAGCAAGGAGAAAAACCAAGCAGAATCACAGCATGAGAAGTGAAACCTAACTCCTGATCACCCTCTAACCTCATCACCTGGGTTAAAAAAGCCCTTGGGTTTTCAGCTGAAGTAGATCAAGAGGAGACTCAAAACACCTGCAACAACCACCCAACCACCCTTTTCCCTACTGCCATCACCGCAGTAACACCTGCTGCAACACTCTGGCTCTACCCTAGGAGAAACCTCCTTCTCATCAGTTAATTCAAGCTGATTTACTGTCGTCCCTCTGCTGCGAGGGGTAGGTCCAGCAATAAGTTTTCTCCTTAGGTCCCTGGAGTTACATGAAAGTTGCAGTAGGATTTGCTCCTGTTGTTTCAGTCGCCTCAGAATTCCCAGCTCCCTGACTTCAACATTGGGATTTCTTTCTCATGCAAAAGCCAGCTCCAAGCTCGCTGTTCAAAAGGGACCATCGAGTCCATCTTAAAGGCAGTATCTCCCAGCTCCCTGCCAGTGCTTTCAGGTATGCGTGAGCTTGTCTTTGAGGAAGGAAAAGGCAGGCTAGCCCTGCACCCGTGAAAGGTTGCTGATCCCTGCCGTAAACCAATTGCTTCTGCAGAGTTCGGAATGAATCTTCAGAGCTGTCAAAGGGAAGATCGGGCAGAACCTGCAACCGTGCTTAAAAAGGTCAGCCGGGAAAAGTCAGGATGGGAAGGATGCTCGCTTTATTGACAGATGCAGAGTGGAAGGGTCTAACCTGTGAATACCTGCAAGCTGGTTTTGGTAGCACACGCTAGACTTCAACTCTGGGCTCTGTTGGCTGGCGCTGGTGACAAATCCTTTGTGGATCACTTCCAGACAACAGAGGCTGGGGACTAATCCTGAAATAAGAATGAGGCTGAGCACCAGGCAGAGCTCTTGTGCAGCCTTTGTCCATCCTGACGGATGAGAGTGGCCAATGGGATGCAGGCCTTTCTGGCTCTGGTTACCCAGATCAGCTTTTTAGATCCCTGAGACTAGAACATGATTTTTTTCCTGTCCTCTACTTACACATTCACCTATTTGTCCAGGTTTCTGTAGGAAACAGTGAGAGCATCCAGGCATTTCCTGGCAGTTCCTCATGTATAAAGTGAATCACCAGAGTAAAAAGCCAGGGAATCTTCCAAAGCTGATGGAATTTGATCCAAAGTAGTGAAACACATTGGGTCAGGTCAAAACACAAACGAGGTTCGAAGGGATCTGAAATTAATTAGACTATTATGGTGTTTTCCCAGTGGAATTCTCTCTCTGCTTCTGCACATACACACACATATTTGACAAAATCAATATTTATCCAGGGAGAGCTCTGGCTTTTGGAGAAACATCACTTTGTTAAAAGTATTATTCTTATGGAAAAATCTTGACTAGCTTTACATGTAACTTCCACCTGTCCTTTATTAACCTTCATGAGCTGTCATCTCCAGAATTCCTTTAGTATAAGCCATCGCAGCCCTCACCCATAAATACAGTATCCCCTTCCACAGCCTGAATATATTTATATCCCTCCATTGCAGGAGGAAAGCACAGATTCACAGAAACCAGGTCTGGATGTGACCTGGCAAACTCATCTCACCCATCTTCCTGTCCCAAATCAGATCAGAGACCTTCAGAGACAGAGCTGCTACCTCCTTCCCCAGCCCCTCAACCCCATCACATTGCCACCACTCCTGTTAAATAGCTTTTCCCAGCACCTAAACTGAGCCTTCCCTCCCGCAACAGAGAGTGCAGCGCAGTGCTGCCAGGCTTTCTTTCCAAAACCTGCACCGGAGTTGAACTCCCATAAGGGCTCCACTCAGTTGGTGCCTTTTGCTATAGGACTAGCTTGCCCAGGCTGGGCAAACCCCACAGCTCTTGGCAATGCCCACATGGTGTCCCACCACCCCTCCGCACAGCCGCCCGACCCACAGCCGAGCCCGTGGGGAATGGGCAAGGACTTACAGAAGTGAGGGAAGGAGCCCGTCTCCAGGGAATACGGAGCCTGTGAGCCTGGCTGCATTTCCAGCCTGCGTTCTGTCTCTTCAGCGGACTCAACCATGAAGGGAGGATTCCAATAGGCTCTCTCAGCTGTGTTGTGCTGTTGCAGAAAGAAAGGAGTGTTTACCTATCTCAGAGCAGCATCCTCACGATCCGTCCTAAGTTACAAATTTACCTCCCAGACCTTGACCAGGGCCGGGGTTTCCTGTGTTTGCTCTCTAGGCTCCTGTCTCTTTGGAAAGCGGGAGGTGTTGCAATAGCTGGGGGAGGGCTGGCAGCCCAGGCTGCCTGCGGAAGGCCCTGCCATGCCAAGGAGTTCATCCAAAATGGCTTTGCTAAGAAAGTGTCTCCTGGGAGTGATTGCTTTTCTAACTCTGGCTCCTAAAGAAATTACACCAAGCAAACAACAGCCATCCTGCCTGAGCACCTCACTTCTGCTTTCCTCCTCCTCTGCCAGATGGTCTTTTTTTTTTCCCATATCTGCAAGCCTACCCAGTCTATCTGACAGCAAACTTTGCCTTCAAGAAGGTGGTAGCATTCATCACATCACCCCTGGACTACAGAGGAGACCGGGCATAGCTGGCTTTCACCTCACCAAAGCTGTCTGGGGAAGGTGGGGGCAGGTGACGAGGGAGCGATGTCCTGTATGAATTCCTGGGCAGCGTCACTAGTTGCTTGCAGGTGACCTGGGCAGACCATTGTCTCCAGAAGGTTTTCAGAAGACAACCATCCTATGCTGCAACCAGTTTTTCTTGTGCTGAAGTTACTTACACCCCTGGCTTTGTCCCTCTGCCCCTTTATCTCCGTCACACTCTCAAACCTTGCACGATGGCCGCCTGCATCTACATTGGATTTTGCCAGTCCTAGTGGAGAGGAGCTACAAGCAAACAACATTCCTCTCCTCCGTTTGCTCTGATAATCTCAGATCTCATCTCCTCCATGCTCCCCTCCAGGCTGTGTCAACATCGCTGGGGTTGTGGAGGGCAGGATTGCACTGACTTCACTGCCCCATCCCGTGCACCGTGTGCTGCCCAGCCCAGCGCAACCGCACGAAGAATATTCCTCTGGCATGTGAGTCAGACCTGCTAGGGGGTTTTAACCACCTTCCTCTCCTAGATTTCTCCACATTTAAAGTGACAAAACATGAGATCTCACAGTACAGAGTGATCTCAAGGCTTCTCCTTCCAGAGGCTTTCAGGAACCGCAGCCTCTGTGTTGCTGTCGCCCCTCAGATCAGCAGACAGAGCGTTCCTAAAGCCAAGGTGGGCCACACAGCACCTGCCACACCAGTGCCAGCCACTGGGACATCTCCTGCAGGAGAAGCAGCCACAGAGAGTCCAGGCAGACAGAGCAAGCAAGGGCACTGAATTGCTGCTTTGACTTTTCTTGCACATTCAAGACATTCTTAATCTGAAATCACAACAAATTCCTGACACTCAAGCTCTCATGGAGCTGAAACCCTGCAGGGTAGTTTGGATTGGAGCCAGGAGGTGAGAAAAGAAACATGGAAAGATAGGATACCCTGTGGCATCAGATCTGTGCCTGTTCAGGAGCCATAGCGTTCCGGCTTGCTCTGTCTGCTGTCCCTCTCACATTCTACGCTGCCTTTGGATGGATCCAAACTCCTTTTTTTGTTGTTTTTACCCAGGATGGGCTGCTCAGCAGTCGAACACTGGTTGGGGACTCCAAACCTGCCACTGATCTTTCAGATCCATTCAGCTTTGCCTCCCCAGTTCCCACAGACAGCAAGACTTCCCTGCCCGAGCCGCGGTGCAGGGATCCCTCTTGCTGTCCCTTTCCCTTTCTCAGACCTAACGTATCACAGCAGATGCCAGAGCCTGGAGCCACTCCAGGAACAAATCTCCAGTGTTAGGTGGCACAGCTTTAATTACATGACAGGAGCCAGAAGAAAAGCCATGAAACACTGTTCTTTCAGGATCTTAAACTCAGCACTTTGTGTGGCTCCAAGCAGAAGCAGCAGGACATGAAGGCTGCAAGCACACACAGGAGCCGAATCGATGTCCTGTTGATACAGCCTGGCAAAATAAGCAAATGATGGACAGGACCGCAGGTTTCCATGTGTGAGGGAAGGATTTACAGTGATACCAAAGGAATTATTTCAGGCCCACAGTGACAATACCCACCCGCTTCCTTATTATATTTTATTGATCTTGCCCTAAATACATGTGGCTGGAGGAAATGATGCATAAATTACTAACGAGTTAATTTCTTGCTCCGACACAGGCTCACAACAGCCCTTTGAAGGGGAACCAGGAAAGACAATGTGTGAAAGGATAAAGGCAATGAGACAAGCTTGGATGTAATAATCCCATGTGAATGATTATTGCTGCAACTAATGTAATCTAATAAAGAAGAATTTACGCCAGATGTCCCCCAGAATATGCCAGGCAGACTCGGGATTCAGCAGTGGATCCATTTCTAAAGAAACCTTGTTAGGAGGGAAAAAAAAATGCTGTTGTCTGTTTGTCAAATGTGAGGCCGTAGACCTTTCTAGTCGGGGTCACAATAAAAGCATACCTTACAAAGCTTCTCGGGAGTGTGTGTGCTTGAGGCCTGATTGCCAATTTGTTTTCAGGTGAAGTCTGAGATATTTGGTTTGGCCTATAGAGCTCTGGGAGCAGCTCATTTCAGAAGCTGCCCCTTACCCCAGGCTTGAGCTGCCACTAGGGTTTCCTGTGTCTCCCTGCGGCAGAGAGGGAGCT
The DNA here is from genome assembly GCA_033558235.1 of Neomorphus geoffroyi. NCBI lineage: Eukaryota > Metazoa > Chordata > Aves > Cuculiformes > Neomorphidae > Neomorphus > Neomorphus geoffroyi. The sequence continues at coordinate 9,145,006 of JAUMJM010000074.1, forward strand.
GCTGGGAGGGCAGTTTTCAGGACAAGGGAATGAAGAGTGGAGAATCATCTCCTTTTACTTATGTTGAGCTTGCGTCCTTTCAGCTCCCACAAAGATATCCTAGACCAGAGCTCCATCCCCATCCTGGGGCATGATGCACCCTATACACGCCCCTCCTCCTCACAAGCTGCAGCACATGGGGACACCACGTAGCAGGGGAAAGGAAAACAGAGAGCTTTGCACCACTGGTGCACCCAGGCTGCCGCAAAACGAGATCAGCTTCACCTTGGTTGGTGCCCTTTAGAAACCCATTTTGCAGGAGGCAGGTTGAGCGCAGGCCTGGTAGAGCGCTGCTGCCCATCCAGGACTTCAGCAAGACCTGAACCAGAGCAAATTTGTTGTCAAAGAGAAGACCGGAGTCGGGATGATGTATTATTTTAGATCCAGCACCGAACGAATGCTCTTCTAGCCCAGGTTTGAGGACAGCACTCCCACTGGGCACCGATTTCCACGGCACATTAGGCAATCAGTCAGACCAAAGACCTGACATCAAGACTTCCCCTCCCCATTCAAAAACTTGTATGAGCTAATTTCACAAAACGGGCACAAATCACACTTTTCAATCTCCTTCCTCACCACTGCTTAATCATCACCTCTTTGAAGGTATTTATTACAGCCATTCCAAACACCTATTCTGGTCTTTCTTTGGGGTTTTAACTGTTGTTCATAATTCCTTCTTATTAACCACTGTTATTTAAGTAGCTCTAATGGGAAGAAGGGGGAAGGGAAGCTTTAGCAAGAGCCAGATCCACTAAGCACAAACTACTAAGCCCCATTAACTTAATTGGGAATGAACATCTTGTTCACTCATTGTTTTTGCAGAAGACCCAGAGATCTCTACAGTGAAGCTGTGCGACTCCAATACTGACTCACGGGTAGGATACGAACGCAGTGCTTCTCCCGTGATCTCCTTCGGTAGCGTGGGCTGCTTGTCTGTGTTGAAATCTGTTTTGTGGAGGTTCTTTGATCTGTGCTATGTGCCCACGGTCTGGTCCAACAGGCACACAGCTGCTCCGAAGGACTTTGCAAACAACGGTACAAACATAACTGCACTTAGGACTTGCAAACCCTGATTTTAGCCAGTTTGTACGTCAGACGTCACTGTGACTAGGAACGACTTACAAACAGGACCAAAGATCAGGTCTAATTTTAGTAAGCCTTTGGGCTCTGCATCCCCTGGGAGTGCTTGCTTTGATGAAACTCGATCATGGGATGACAGAAAGCACAAACCCAGCTGGCACCTGCTGGGAGGGCAGGGAAAGGGAATCTGGCAGACAGGAGGTTCCTACAGAGATTGCCAACACTACTACACGTCTGTTTTGCTTTATGGGCAGCACGGTGAATCCAAAGGTGATAAACATTCGGCTTGACCAGACAGACAAGAGGCGCCCACATCGGGTACTGCATTGTCCCTCCTCGCTCGCTAGCATCTCCGCACCTCTGACACAGCGCCTTCTGCTGTGCTTCGAGTCTCCAGCCCCTGAGCTTCAGAGAGGATCCGGGCTCTGCTGGGGTGAAACTGATGGTCAGCTGCTCCCTTACAAAGAGCAGGCTGGGCTGCTCTATACCACACATCTGGACAAGGGATTTTGAATTTCATTTTGCTGCACAATACAAGGATTGCTGTCAGAGGACATCTTTGAATCTCAGGAAACTTCGAGGTATCTGCAGTATTTTCAGGACAACAGCCTTATTTAAAATTCAGTGCCTTGAAAAGACAAACTTTTAACTAAACTGGGAGAGACTTTGTTCTCCAAATGCTTTCAATGAGGGAGAGTGATTCTGAAGTGGAAAAAAAAGCTTGCTGTTGTCTGAGCATCAAAAGAGGTTAGTAAAGATTCTTGACTACCCTTTCTCTTTGTCTGAAGTCCTGAAGAAAGGATTACAGCCCAGTCATGCTCTTTAACCAAAAAGCATTTAAAGTGTTCTCTTTCCTCCAGTCAGGATGCAATTTCTTTCTATAAATATCGAGTGGTTTTACTGTGCCATCGAACACAGGGATGAGCAGGCTGGATACATTTATCAGCTGACCACCTGCAACCCAAATGACTCATGGTCCCTGCAGCAGCAATCAGCAAGTAACATCCTCTGACAGAGGACAGACAGACAAGTCAAACCCCTGGGCTGCAATAACCCTTGTTAGCTTATAAAACCCATTCCTCCCCCCCCGCTGTCTCTCCAGAGATGCCTACAGCACCCCTTCGGAGGGCTGGGTTCTCCATCCAGGCATGAGGACCTGCACCCCGGGCCCACCAGCTGGGTTTTATGGAGGTGCTCTGGCCTGCTGGGCCCTTCTGGAGGGAAGGGGCTGCTGATGGCATCACCGTGTCTGCAGTCCATCACAGGGGCCGGTGCTTGTCTGCACCGGAAACAACGCGCAAGCCTTCGTGGAGGCTACGGCCATTAGGGTAGTTAAGGGCTAGGGCAGTCCCATGTGTTTTCTGATCTGCTGGTTTTTAGGTTCCCTGTTGTTCCTGCAGTATCCGAGCACCCCGAAGGCTTAGATTTCCCCACTCTAGACGAGGAACAGAAGGACGGCCGTCCCAGGTCAGAGGAAAGGCCTGCTTGGCCAGACTTAGCTGTCAGCAGCTAAGTCTAAGTTTCCCAGACTTAGCTGTCAGCAGTGCTGAGAAATAAAACTCAGTGCTTGTTTTTCCAGGCCACAGCTTCAATGTTAGAAGAGCCGATAGCCTCAGCGTGGGATTTATGAAGTAGTTGACTTGGTTCAGACACCAAATCAACCCCATTGTCCAGGGCTTGTACACCCAAATCCCTGAGGTCACCTGGAGCATCCCTGCATTGACTCAATGATCCTTGTGGGTCCCTTCCAGCTCAGGCCATTCTATTCCATGCAGACATGGGTGCCACCTGGAACCACACGGAGAGTCCCAGCGTTTTTGCATGGGATGCACAGCATCAGCTTCCACTTGCAGTGCTGTCACTCACTGTGTGGGACAGGACTTTGGAGGTGGCCATTTCTACAGGCCCCTCAAATCCTTTTTCCTAGGATGCTCCGACAAGTCCTTTCCTCAGGCGCAAGTTTTGGGAGAAACCTGATCTTCAGAGTTAGCTTTGCTTGTTGCAAAGTCTAGTGGAGTCCATGTTCCCAAAACTCCTCCATTACAGATGGTTCATCCTTGCACAGTGCATTTCTCTGAGGCAGAATTGCTTTCTAGAGCTACACTTCAATACCAACATGAAAAATAAAAGAGTAAAAAGAGTAACCGTTTACAACTCTCTTAGTTTCCCCTGCTCGAGCTGGAGCATGAACAAAGCGCTTTAGAAGTCCATGGAGTCTCCATCACCAATTTCTTTCACCCAAAGTCTGACCTGCAAGACTTGCTCCCACTTAGCAGATAGGGAAGGATATCGCAAAGGGTCATTCACCATTTAACAGGCTGAGAACCAAAACCTGCCCTCTGTGTGTGCGAGGAAACAGGAAGCACAAGTGACAAAACCAAAGCATTGACTGACCCACTGTGCGCGTGCGCGTGTGTATGTGTATGTGTGTTGTTAGCTTCATCTGGCAGCACTCGAAACACTGCTGTCAGCACCTAAAGGAACTGCTGCTGAATTTAACGCAGCCAAGCTGAATGAATTGCAGTCCGGAGGAAAGGGTGAGCTGCGTCTGAGCTCTTTTCAGCACTTCCACGATTTGACTGAGCCAGATGCTTGTTTGTAAGTAATTACAGTTATTTTACAAGAAAACTTGTGTCCAGTATGTTTTTAAAAATCTGGATTTTAAATTCAGTGTTAGGAAAGTCATGGATTTTTTAATGTCTTGAGTGCTCTCCTCCTGGCACAGCAGCCGGGATTTCGTAGCACTGAGCAGAAGCGAAACCTTCAGTCAGGCAGGGGGAATTAAACAGGGCACGGAACAGTCCCCAAGAAAGAGGTAATAGAAGGAAAAGAAAATGAACCAAATTGATCTGTACTGACCTCAGCAGTAATATCCAGCTGCCCCAGCTCAAAAAAGCAGTGTGACAAATGCGTTCAGGTGAATGGCTGGCCTGTCTTTAGTGCAAATAAACCACCAGCCTGAGCAAACTCTGCATGTCTGAGTAGTGCGTGCAAAATTCACTGTGGCTTTACCAACTGCCCACACAATGCAAACTGCCACTGTGCCTTCCAAGGCAATGTGGCAAGGGTCTCTTACCTCTACCCCAAGCCCTGTCCCCACCAAAAAAAGCCAAGGAAAAGAGCACAAGTGGCAGGCAAAAAAGATTTTGCAAAACAGAGATGGAGTTGTTCTTCCCTCCAGGAAGGGAGGAAGAGCAGTGGAGAACGTGGGCTGTCTCCCTTCTCCCTCCTGCGTGACTCCACGATGACTGCTTTGCTGTCAAGTGTTTCAGCCAAATCCTCTGTCTTCAGTTGCAAGAGGTGACTGACACAGGTGAGTTTTCCCTCCACAAGACAGAGTAGAAGAACCTTTGCTACATCCAGTTGTTTGCAGGGGCTGTGTTGGTCAAAAGTGATTTGCTGTAAAGTAGGGAAGACCTTCTCCGTTCAGTGACAATAACCCAGCAGTTCCTAACTCACCCACAGAGCTTTCCTCTGCTGCCTCCGAGGGCCATCCAGATCAGACTCCAGTCTGGGAACAGCCCCATAACACAGACAGCATCCCCTGCTTTCTACCCATGGACAAACTTGGGGTCCCTGGGACCAACTGAGGCAATGGAGGAGGAGGAAATAGAGCGAGGGCTGGAGAGAGTCCTTTCTCTCTGTCTTAGGAGAGGCTTTCTAGGACTGCTGCCACTGTCTTCCTGCTCGAACTGTATCATTTCCCCATGGGCTGTCTTGGTTGTTCATGTGATGCCACCATTTCACCATGTGTGATTTTCATGCTCTCTGGATTGTTTGTGCTGACAAGATAAGGTAAAACTGGGACATCGTTGTTTCTTGCGGCGTGGGCGGCGCTGTATTTTCCTCTTGGTTTAGGCCAGGCTGGGCTTGATGTCCCGAGATCCCAAAGTGAATACATCCTGCCTGATTGCAGCCCCTCCTTTCCCAGAAATCATCCTGTGGAATAAGCTTTGAACACAGCGTCTTCTGCCTCCCCTTTAACCCTTTTCCTTCCACCCAAGAGCTCCGTGACCCAAGGCCTGCTCCAGAAGGCATGGATTTGGAGCAATTCCCTCTTTCTGCCCACTCAGAGGCTGTCAAAAGCCCAAAATGACAGCAATGGAGTGCCAGAAGCAAGCAAGTCACCTGCAATTTCACACCTGCCATTGCTGCTTTCATGGCAGCTGGCGAGGCGAGAAGTTGATGAAGGTCCCACTTGGCCCAGGCTGAAAGTCAAAGCAACTGTTGGGCTTTTCAAGGAATGTCCTTCCCTGAAGTGGAAAGGCAGGTAGAAAACCTGCTGGCAGCTGCCTGGGGGCATCTGCTGCCTTGCTGAGGAGGCATTTGTGCTTTTTGCACGCTGTCCTGTTCTTGGCAGCAGCTCACCCAAGCTGGAAAAAGCATTGGCGATCATCAGCTGTGGAAACACTTTCTGGGCTGTGCATTTCTTTCTCATCACTGCAGCCACAGCTGAACTGCGTTCGCAAAGTCTACCTCCCTTCTAGGTGAGATTTAACAGCGCCAGGTGAGTAGCAATAACCATCCAGCAAGCTGAGGCTCCACTGCCCAAATCTAATTTGGAATTTTACCTGTTTCACCCTAAAGGTGTGCATGGCAGGGGCCGTAAACCAGGCTAGGGAGCTCCATAGCACAACTGTGCAAATGCTATGGCAGGCTGGGCTGCAGCACCTGCTTTTCTGCCCTTCACCAAGCTTCTGCTGCCCACTGCCAGCAGGAGGATTGCCTGCCTGCCTGCCACTGGGGAAGCCCATGCTGTACCATGCAGGAGCAGGGAGGGGATTGTGCCCCTGTGCTCAGCACTGGTGAGGCCACACCTCGAGTGCTGGGGTCAGTTCTGGCCCCTCACTCCAAGAAGGACATTGAGGGGCTGGAGCGCGTCCAGAGAAGGGAACGAGGCTGGGGAGGGGCTGGAGAACAAGTCCTGTGAGGAGAGACTGAGGGACCTGGGGGTGTTTACCCTGGAGAAGAGAAGGCTGAGGGGAGACCTCATCCCTGTCTGCAACTGCCTGAAAGGAGGCTGTGACGGGGTGGGGGCTGGGCTCTGCTCACAGGTGACAGCGATGGGACGAGAGGAAATGGCCACAAGTTGCTCCAGGGGAGGTTTAGACTGGACATTGGGAAGAATTTCTTCCCTGAAAGGATGGTCAGGGATTGGCACAGCTGCCCAGGGAGGGGGTGCAGTCCCCATCCCTGGAGGTGTTTAGAAGACGGGTAGATGAGTTCCTTAGGGACAGGGTTTAGTAGGGAGACAGGTACGGTTGGACTCAATCTCAGAGGTCTCTTCCAACCTTAGGATTCTATGATTTCTCATTTGATGAGAGTTATGAGTCCCAGGGAAGCCAGCTGTGTTGCTCCATGTTCCTGACCAAGTGCCTACCATGGCAACTTCCTCCTCCAGGACTACGGGCTGAAGACCCTCACCAAATACCCACCAGCAGCCACACACAAGCAGCATGCGCAAGCCAAGGAGGGAGCCAAACCCCTGCAAGAACCAGAGGAATTCAAACAGAAGCAAAACTCGACAGAAACCAGACTCACAGAGGCCTCAATATGTTGCAGTTTGGCTTCCTGGCCCTAATCCCCTCTGACAGCTCCCGGAGCAGGAGCCGAGCAGGTTAGTGATTTGATCATGACACCAGCTCCTGCGAGAGCTGCTGCTTCGAAGTCCCCGCTGCCAGTCCTCAGCAAAGCACGCAAGGAGCTGCAAAGATCTGCCGTCCCCAGAGCCGGCAGCAGTGACCTATCTTCATGAGTGAAGAACTGCTGGCCAAATGCTGGGTCCAATCCAGCCCCGGAAAACGGGAGCTCTGGAACGCGACTTCAGCCAGGCCCTGGTAAATGGCTGCTTGTTTGATGTCTAATTGCTTATGAAAACAGAAGGTACAAACCCAATCTGGCCAGAACCTATACTGTCCTTATTGCCAAGGGCCACAGAGACACCTACCCCAAAGCAAACACTACCTGCCTGTCCAAGACTTTGAGTGAAATTTTGTTTGTAAGTCCCCTTCTGTCAGACTGCAGATGTAAAAAAACAAAGCCACCTGGGTAGCTTGGTTCATCCAGAATGTGTTAAGTTACACCACAAAAACCATCCCCTTGCCAAGCAGCAAACACACAGAGCTGTGAAAGGACATGCGTGCCTCCCAGTTAATGTCACCTTCACACCTTCCACAGGTCACAGCCCAAGCACACATCCGCTCCAAAATGAGACGCCAGGCAAAACCCAGATCCCATTTAAAACAATGCCCCAGGCCCAGGGAGAGCTGAGGAACTTAAGGGAAATGGGACAACAGGAAAGAAGGAAATTCCCTCCAGCATAGACCCTGTGGCCCTTCAGAGGCTGCACAGCACTGCACCATTTAGAGGAACGACACAGCGGAGTCACCAAACGACTGCCTGGCAGCAAGCGCTCCCACGGGCATCCTTGCCAGTACAGGAACAATACAGACTGCAAACAGCCCAAGAGCTGCCCTCACCGTCACGGCAACAGGGACGCAGCCACTGCAAATAAAATGACTTCCTGAAGATCCTAAAGGCCTGGACACACCGTGTCATCATAACTGGTAAGTCATATCCTGACACAGGAAAAAACAGTGCCAGGAAAGGACCAAGAATCAATGAGGACAAGCAAAGGCTAAAGCTTTGCCTGTGCCGTGGACTAATGGTAACTACGAGAAGAGACGTAACCCGCAAGGTGCTGAAAGGAAGGAGATGCCCTTCAGGGAGTCTTTGTCAGGCCTAAGGGTTCTGTGGGAGACAGGACTAATCCCACTCAGACGTGGTCTCACTCCTGCTGCCCCTGGCAATCACAAAGGATGAAAGTTTGGAGAGAGGATAATTTCGTAGTCTCTTTTTTTGGCAATAAAGCCTTGATTAGGTTCCAGGGAAAGCCGCTAGAAGCACCAGCTCTGGTCAGGTCCCAGGAGAGGAGAAGCTGGGCTGCCCTGACTGCAGCAGGGCAGGAGCCGAGCCGGTCGGAGCAACTCTGTCCAGGGGATGCTATGGGGCCATGCATGTAGAGGACAACAACAAGGACAGGCTGGGGGACCCATGTGGTGGTTTAGCTCTCAAAACAGATCCTGCAGGGATTCAGAGCAGGGCGTTTCGGGCTAATCTCTGTGTCCCCTCAGGGAACCTGAAGGATTACTGCTCTACATCTGCTCACATGGTTGGGCCCCCACCTTGCCAAGGCGGGGGAAGCGATGACAGCCGCTCTCCGTCCGTTAATCGGTTTGGGATAAACAGCGCTGGGCCCTGTCCACTGTGGCACAGCACTTCTTAATCAACTGCCTTGCTCACAGGCCTGACGGCTTCTCTTGAGCTTTGCCTAGGGCAGGGATGCATCTTGGGGTTCATCACCAAGGGCTGGCTACTGGCAGGAGCTCTGGAGAGCCACAGCACAGCTTCCTCGGCAGTGGCAAGGGAAAGGTGGCCACGGAAAGGTGGCCACAGGAGTACCTGGCCAGCACCAGCCCATGGTGGCTTTGGGTGGGCGTGGAGGTCCCTGGACAGTAGCTACCACCCATCCCCAGAGCTGCGTTTCCCCCATTCGGCCATGGTCTCCTGGCCCTCAGCTACCTCCCCAGCAGAAAGGGCTGCAAAAGGCCCGCATAGGCTGAAGGATTTGTGTTGTTAACTGTGCACCAAGATTACCTTCATGCCCCTGTTCCTGCTCCCTTCGCAAAACTCACCGCTGGCCCAGGTACACGGCTGAGCCTTTTCAGCACTAGGGATGCTGCTTTGGGCTCCCGCCCTGGCTGTGCCAGCTCCCAGGCACCCAGTGCCATCTGGTGGCTGCTCTTCCCTTGACCGCTAGCAAAACAAAGCTAAATAAGGGACAGCCTTGCTGTTTAGCCAGTCTTCCCCCATTCTGCTGCTGAAGCCATATCCACAGCGCTGGCTTAAATCATTTAAATTATGTACGTTTCCAAAAAGGGAGGATTCCATTTAAAACATTTTATTAAATATTGTTACAAATAGGGCAATACATATCAGATTCCAAGTCAGAGATACTTAATTTGATTATAACTTAAACATAACTTATTAAGAAAGACTATCATTTGAAGTCCTCTAACAGTTTAATACATCATACTTGCAATACATATACAGAAATCTCACCCTTCCATTTTATTTGTAAATAATATACAAGTACTAAATCCTTAAAAACACCTCTGAGTTATTTTTAAATTACTTTGGCCAGATCAACGGCCACAGACCTACTCAGGAACAGGTATTTTACAATACATTTACAGTTAACAGCACAGAAATATCACAGTATCACAAGGTTGGAAAAGACCTTTGAGATCATTGAGTCCAGCCTATGACCCAACACCTACACCTACTCATCATCTAAACCCTGGCACTAAGTGCCTCATCCAATCTCCCTTTAAACACCTCCAGTGACAGTGACTTCACCTTCCCGGGCAGCGCATTCCAATGACCAATCACCCTTTCAGGGAACATTTTTTTCCTAATATTGAGCCTAAACTTCTCCTGGCGAAGCTTGAGGCCGTGTCCTCTTGTTCTGTCACCGGTCACCTGAGAGAAGAGACCAACCCCTGCCTGACCACAGCCTCCTTTTAGGCAGTTGTAGAGAGCAATAAGGTCTCCCCTGAGCCTCCTCTTCTCCAGGCTGAACAACCCCAGCTCCCTCAGTCGCTCCTCATGGGGCTTGTGCTCCAGCCCCTTCCCCATCCTCGTCGCTCTCCTCTGGACACACTCCAGCATCTCAACATCTTTCTCAAACTGAAGGGCCCAGAACTGGACACAGCACTCAAGGTGCGGCCTGACCAGTGCCGAGTATAAGGGAACGATGACCTCTCTAGTCCTGCTGGCCACACTATTCCTGATGCAGGCCAAGATACCATTGGCCTTCTTGGCCACTTGAGCACACTGCTGGCTCGTGCTGAGTTTCCTGTCCACCAGCACTCCCAAGTCCCTTTCCGCCTGACCTCTCTTCTGTAGCTCTGCATGGGGTTGTTGTGTCCAAAGTGTAGAACCCGGCATCTGGACTTGTCAAATCACATCCTACTGGAATCAGCCCATCTCTCCAGCCTGTCAAGGTCCCTCTGTAGGGCCTTCCTACCCTCTAGCAGGTCGACACTTCCTCCCAGCTTGGTATCACCTGCGAACTTGCTAGTGATGGACTCAATCCCCTCGTCCAGATCATCAATAATGATATTAAACAGGACTGGGCCCAACACTGATCCACAGTATCCACAGTGAAAACTGCACAATGAAATATTTCTGTGCACACCTGTATTACAGTGCATAATCCCACAGGGATGAGATAATTTCAGTTCCGTTTGCTGCATTCAGAAACCAGAGTACCAAGTACAAGCACTATGATCCCTTGTGCTGTTACAAAAAAAAGCCCCTCAGCTTTCTGGGACATGCAGCAGAAACCCAAACAATTGCCCATATCACTACAGGTACATTTATTGACCAGGACACCCTTTTCAAATAAACTGACTTCAACAGCAAACCAGATCAATGGTTTCAAAACTATACAGTGAATATTTTTTTCATCCCAATTATTTGGTTTCCACAACTATAACCCATATGTCTCCAAAGAAGACATTTCCAGCAGTGTAGTAAGTGATGTGAAATAATGCATGTCTTCACCTCACCCAGGTACCTTTGACTAGACCAGAGGAGAAACCAGCCTCCTCTTTAGGCAGCAGCTTACTATTTGCTCACCATCTGGACAGGAGATGGCAAGCTCCCAGTTATGATAACTACATGACTGAACACAGACAGTATTTTGCCAGAAGGCCAGAGTTTTGCTCTCTGCTTGTCTTCAGTGGAAATACCAGACAGCTTGAGTTCAAAAATTCTGAGCAATACCCAAGGTCAATCATCTTGTCAGCAAGAGGTAAAAACATCTGGACAGCTGCTGATTTGCATGCAGTTCCATTCTCTGGAAATCTGAGACGAAAGTAAAAATGACTTCAACTCCTGCAAAGAGAACACAACTCCGCTATAAATTGGAAAATTGGCAGAGATTTGTATTTGCTCTCATTTCAGAAGAATTTTGTATGCGGCAGGTAGCAAAACCACACTAATATCACATGCAGCTGGACAGAATGCTAAGCACAACGATCCTTAATGAGCTGAATAACCATTTCTAAAGCAATAAATCCATCAGGCTGGTTAGGAGCTTTCACGCAATGCCGAGATACACATTAGGTACTCCAAAGCCCAGACTGCTATTTCAGCAATTGTATAGCAATCAACAGCTCTGATTAACAGCTTGCGTGATTAAAAGAAAGAGAATTTGTGAGTGCAGCCATCTCATGTTCTCACCTGAAATGCTTGGAGTTAGACATTCTGGCCAGCGCTTTGGAAGCTCCCTTCAGTGGTGAGGCTCTGGCAGCTACTATAAACAAAAATGAGAAGTACTTTAATGACAAATGGCTTATAGCAAATGGATTTTAGCAAAGTGATTGCAGGGGTTTTCATGCTGCTTTTTGACACACAACTTACCTGGAAGGAGTAAATTTCTTTGCTGCAAGAAGAATAAGAAAAAGTATTAGCATTGCAAGATGAGAGCCCCCTCATGCAAGCTTTTCCTTCTACTAAAACAGCCTCTCTTTTCTAAGTATCTGACAAAAAGCCATTATCTACAACAAACCTCACAGGCAGTTATTACTGTATTGTTATTAGCCCATCTCAAATTCCCATTCACCTTCCCTGGCAGTAATTACTGATAAATAGAATGTTAGAGGGTTTTCCAATTCTTATTTCCTAAAAATTTAGTTATTACTATTTTTGAATGTTCATCCTAAAGTAAAACCTGGCATGCATGCAGGCTTCTTGAAAATAATTTTGACATTTGTTTAAGAATGGGGAGTTTTCACTTTTTCAAAAAAGCAAGGTATTGGGTTGTAGAGGTAGGGTTTTTTCCTCCACTGAAAGTTTTTCAGGTAAGTAAATAAACCCAGTGGGCCCAACCCAATTGCTCACCTTTTCTTTTGAAACGTCTTGCAAGCCAAAGGAGGAATGATGCTGTGGACAACAGAGAGGCGCTTGTGGCTGCTATGCCCACAGAGACATAGCCAACTTGGTCAGAGGCTGAAAGGATAAAGAAGTTTCAATGAGATCATGAGGTGCGTGAGGGTCTTCGAAGCCCTCCTTATTATTTCTTTTCCTTGTGCTCTTCAAGAGAAACCAGAACTGCAGCTTGTAAACCTTAAATTTTCTCTTGCTGAGACAGGACACATCCTGCACACAAGGTAAAAAGCTGCATGCTAAAAATTAGGCAACAAGCCAGCTACAGCAGGATCTGTCCAACCTCCAGCTTCACATGACAATTTATGTTCATCTTTTATTTTTCATGTTTCAGTTATTTTTTTAATTTGAGATCAATGAAATTATTCAGGAATCTAAATTCTGCTCAAGTAAATAAAGTTGAGTTGAGCTTTTAGGACCTCAAGCAAAAGCATTTCAGGCAGGCCAAGTTCCCACTGAAGACAAGGACAGGGCTCTTACTGCCTTGAACAGGAAGGCAAGGCTGAGACTTCTGTCCTGTAAAATTACAGCCTTTGACAGAAAAGCTCTCCAAGGGCTTTTGGCTGAGGAGTTCACGCAAGAAACTATCACAGGAAATTACGAATCTATAAGCTTTTCCACTGAGAAACAGAGTTATGAACACATATTTCCTCACAAGGTTCTGTTTCTCTAGAAAAGCCTTTTTCTTTATTCATACGGAATAAAGCTCAACATGAGAAATATTTTAATTAATAACCAAATAAAACAACCCAAAATCAAGTTGCAGTGTTTGTTTTTGGATAAGAAATCAACATTTTTCACCAAAACCTTCAAAGAATTTTTCCCCCTTTTATTTTCAAAAAACATACTGAGAGATTTTGTTGGGCTTTAATTCATGGAGTTCAACAGAATTTCTAACTCACTGGTTGGTGTTACCATGTCTACTCTTCCATTCCCCATTTGATTAGAAACCCAGTACCACCTCTCTGTGGCCAGTCACAGGTCAAATACCTTCACACGTGGGCAGACCAGCACTCCAGTTTCCAGCGTGGCTGCACTCAAGCACATGAGAACCATTGAGCCTCCATCCTTCCAGACAGCTAAAGTGACAGGCGGTGTTGTATGTGAAGTTCCCAGCACCATGTGAGCAATCCATAGAGCCTTTCTCAGGAGAGCTCAGTGGTTCACACTGTACAACTGAAATACAGAAAGAAATGTTTAAAGCTAAGGACTATCCTGTCTTGGCCCTATTTTTTCATGAGTAGATGTACACTATATTATCAAATTCATTTGAATTTGGAATAGGAGCTCACAGAGCCATGAGCAGACATTTGTAAGGCAGGGCAAGTCACCGCTGAAAACCTGAGAAGTAGCACAGAGTTTAGCTTGGAGCCAGGACCCTATAGGAATGCAGCTTTCAGTGTGCCGTTCAGGGATAAGAAGAGTGTGTTTTCCAACCCAGTAATTCTCACCTTTGCACTTTGGCACTGGCTCTGACCACTGTCCCTGCGCTGTGCACTCAATGCTGGACGGGCCATCCAGAACATAGCCCTCCCTGCAGCCAAAATCACAGCGTGAGCGGTAGGTGAGATCTGCAGGAGCGTGGTCACAGGTCACAAAGCCTTCTTCTGGCCAGGTTACAGACTCACACCTCACAGCTGCAACACATGGATCACAACAGCAATCAGCACAGATGCTTCAGGAATTCAACATGCCAATGCTGACAATCCCCAAGTGCTCAGGTGAGCGGGGATAAGGCAAGGTACCTGCACAGGAGGGCTGCTGCCTGTCCCACGCCCCAGAAGATCCACACTGGAGCGTGGCTGGTCCTGTCAGGGCAAATCCTTCCTCACAGGTGAACTCGCAGGTGGCACCCCGGGTGAGCTCTGCAGAGGGATGGGAGCAGCTCACAGCACCATGGGCAGGGATTTCTAAGGCAGGACAGGTCACAGCTGAAAAGCATGAGAGAAAACACAGGGCTTAGCTTGGAGTAGGTTGACGTAAACACTCTTGTTTGAGCTGACAAGAGCACATGCCCTGCCTGGAGCTGTTCCCTCCAGAGCCATAGTACTTCCTTTCAGACCCAGCAGTGTCTCAGGAAACAGGGATTTCACATGTTGCACAGGGCAGCCAGAACCCTTAAACATGCACCTAAAACATGCAGGCTATCCTGAGACTGGCTCCAGATTATACTCTTGTGCTCCACAAATGAACCATAAAAATAGACACTGGATCCCATTTGGAGTGCAGGGAATAAGTTGTTTCTGTCAGAAAGCTCCCCTGCACAAGCCTGTTATCATATGTGTCAGGAACACAGTTCCTGAGTGCCGCTTGTCACCCTGCACCACTGTTTCCTCTTTAATACAGAAGGCTAAATGATCCCCATCTTCAGAGCTGCTTGTGAAAAGTGCTATAAACACACTGGGGATGACTGTTACTCCTTGACTACACTTGAGTGAGGCAGTCTCTTCAGACTATTTGAGCTACTCTAAGCTTTGATGGATTTCCAACCCAGTAATTCTCACCTTTGCACTTTGGCACTGGCTCTGACCACTGTCCCTGCGCTGTGCACTCAATGCTGGACGGGCCATCCAGAACATAGCCCTCCCTGCAGCCAAAATCACAGCGTGAGCGGTAGGTGAGATCTGCAGGAGCGTGGTCACAGGTCACAAAGCCTTCTTCTGGCCAGGTTACAGCCTCACACCTCACAGCTGCAAAACATGGATCACAACAGCAATCAGCACAGATGCTTCAGGAATTCAACATGCCAATGCTGACAATCCCCAAGTGCTCAGGTGAGCGGGGATAAGGCAAGGTACCTGCACAGGAGGGCTGCTGCCTGTCCCACGCCCCAGAAGATCCACACTGGAGCGTGGCTGGTCCTGTCAGGGCAAATCCTTCCTCACAGGTGAACTCGCAGGTGGCACCCCAGGTGAGCTCTGCAGAGGGATGGGAGCAGCTCACAGCACCATGGGCAGGGATTTCTAAGGCAGGACAGGTCACAGCTGAAAAGCATGAGAGAAAACACAGGGCTTAGCTTGGAACAAACACACCCATTAAATGGAAGCAGCTTTAGATGGGAGAGCTAGCACACTGCCATTGCAGAAAGCAGATAGGAGTGGAAATTTCTCAAAATGTAAGAGTGACTCTTAAAGCACGGTTGTAAATTCTTCTGCAGCTTGTGACAGAACAAGTTACAATCCAAAATATTCCCATTTTGACTGCCGCTTGGTGATGTTTGATGCTTTTGTTTCTTTCAAATTGCAGCTTATTCTAAGCTGAACACCTAAAAAAAAAAACCATTTTACAGCAGGAGCAACTGGCCCTCACAGCTAGATAATCTCAATTCCCTGTTCCCCACTAAGAGGTTGGAAGGTCTTTCCCTGCAAGAAAAACTAGACCAGAGCCAAAACACTCATCCTGCCCATTTCATCTCTTCAGGAACAAAGAGAACTGCATGCTGTGGTAAAATAGCACCTTCAACACATAATGAATTACAAAGAAATGTGCCGGAACTTTAATTTGTACCTACTAACAGAGCACAATGTGGAAAGCTCATCTGCTTGAGAAGCTCACCTTTGCATGCTGCAAGAGGGGCAGACCAGACCCCAGAAGAAGTACAGAATATAGATTCCAATGCAGTCAGTTCATAGCCTTCGTCGCACTGAACTGTGCAGGATGAGTTGTAGCTGAAGTTCTCCAACGGATGGTTGCAATCAAGGCTCCCATGATCAGGTTTCTTCAGGGGATCACAACTCTTAACTTCAAAAGAAACACAAGGTACACAGTCTCATTGACTGAGCAGGTAAACGAGAAAGCCAAACTAAACATTAGCTAACATGAACATTGCCCTAGTTGGAAAGCAAGGTGAAGCCATCTTACCAAACTGGCATTCAGGACCATAGAATCCCGGGTCACAGTGGCAGGTGTAATTGTTAATGGTCTCTACGCATTCTCCATGGCCACTGCAGAGAGATGGGTTGCAAGATGCTGGGGAGAAAAAAGGAAAAAAAATACAGGAAATTATAAAAAGAAATCATAAAAATCTGCAATGGTCACTAATGGAACTTAGCTAGTGCTGTGATTATCTTTCTGCCACTAAAGTACTTTGGATACCAAAAGAAAATCAGGGTGTTGGGTACATAAGATTACCCTCTCTTTTCACAGAAGCATTTCAGGAAACACCACCATTGACAGACAAGCTCACAGTGGAAGGATTCTACTGGCAGGGAACTCCATAATCAGTTGTTCTCAGGTTCACAACATTTAAAATGCAAAAGGAGCAATATACTATGGGTTAGGTAGAAATTCTCAAGAAACTCACCATAGCTCTAAATTGGCTGTGATATTACACTTGGGTTATTTTTTCCTACCTATCCTTAACAGCCTCTACATGAAGAGTCCAGTCTAATCCAGTGTTCTATGGTCAGCAGACAGATGCCTCCAAAAGGGCCATTCTCATCTAACTGAGGCACCCACTTGGGAGTGGGATGAAAGTCACCCTCTGGAAGAGCCTCTTTCTCTCCACTGATTATAGACAGGGTCTGCTGCTTTGCTCATAAATTATGTATAATATTCTGGGAGCTAAAAGGTAGGTGAGATCAATCCAGCTCTTAAAACGAGAACAACCTCAGCCCTCTAATTAAGGATAAGTGTACAAGTGCTTGCAGGGTCAGGCAGTTAACATGTAAGACTAGGTTAAATGATTCATCCCACCCCTCATCTCATCTCCACAGAGCCACACTAAAATGGCCTTTGTATACCATACCTGTGTAGCACAAGGCGACCTTCTTTTTCTCACACTGCTCGTCATTCCACTTGCCATCATCTTTCCCTCTCTTGATGTAGATTTCAACGCAGTCCTCGTTGTTCCCTTTGCCATTTGGCTCACCTGAAGCCCAGTTTTTCGCCTCTTCTGTCAGCTCTTTGTTAGTTCCAATCCAGGTCCACACCTCATTAATTTTTCTGATTCCAATCCAGTAGTAACCCGGATTGAAGGGTAAAAATTTATTGAGATAGTCGATTTCCTCCTTATTCTGAATGGCGACCATGTTCGTATACCTCTCCTTGCACCACTGCTCTGCTTCCTTGTAGGTCATATTTGTGTCTGAGTAATGGTATGTCCAACAATTCACTCCTCGCAGCATTGTAAGTCCTGGAATGAAAAGATGTCAAGAAGTTGGTGTCTGACTTTTTCCCTCCTCTCTCTCTCTAGAAGAGAGAAGCTCTATAAACACTGCACACTTGTCAATAGCTGAAGCTGCATAAAAAGTAGTGGCAATTTTATAAACAATTAACTGGAAAGCTTTGAAACAGGCAAGTCAGCATCAAGCATAGAGGCTTCAGCCTGTGAAACAGCCTGGTCACACACAGCTTTGCAGACTTCACAGCAAACAGTAAGAGCCAATTCTGTATTTGATAGACAAGCAGGGAAACATGCACTGCCCCTAGAGGTTCTTCAATGGGAACCCAGCCTCAGGATAATGAGGTCAGGTTCAAAAGTTCTGTTTAATTCTGAGTTCAAACAGAACAGTCACACCACCTACTTTACTACAAAGACACACACTCACCATAAGCAAGAAGAGAGAGGAACCACAAGCAAATCATGTTTCTGAAGAGTTTTCTCTTTATCTTTTAAGTAGATGGCTACAAAAGATCAAAGGAACACATTTGTAAAGAACAAATACTGACTTTTTACAAATCAATATAAAATAATGTCTATGCAATCATTCCTTTACATTTTTTAGCAATTATTCTAAAGATTAAGATTTCAATTTTTAGGAATTAATTAGTTTTAAAACAGTTCTTAATATCAAAACAGCTTTTAAATGTAAACAGCTTTTAAAGAACACCAACACAGAATTCCATCTGTCCAGTCTTCCTTTAGCTGAGCAATGAATCAGAGTAACATACTACATTTATACTCACAGGTTGTAGCTGTGGTGGCCAGGTGGCAAAAGTCCTCAGTGGTCTTCCTCAGAGAATGCTTTCTGTTGCTAAGTTGCTGAATATGGCCTTGAAGATCAAGTTCAGCTCCAAGTGTCTGGACTGTGTAATCCCCTGCCTTCACTACAGCCTTTTATTGCCTTGACTGGACAGTCCTCTACGAGACGGGAAATTACGTGTGGAAAAAAATTTCTTGGAAAATCCCAGGATTTGGCCCTCCCACCCGTTAAGCCTGATACTTTCCCTTGCCAAATCAACCCTCCCACAAAGACACACTATGCTGACAAACTGCCAAGTGCTGCATTACACAGCTTTACTGACAGAAACTCACAATTCCAGGATATCAGGAAGGAGCAAGACTGTTAGTTTTAGTTGCATGAATAAGCAGATTCCAGCTTTCCACCTAGCGTAATGTTTTGTATCAAGCAGGTGCCAGTTCTTGTCAGGTCTCAGTAAGAAAGGCACCAACAGTCAAAGGTGGTTAACTAAGTTTGAGTAAAAGATAGAAACTGCAGCACTGGACAAGCTCTTCCTTGCGGATCACAGCATGCTGTGCAGAGCTCTCATTTATGGTACAGTTTGCCAGCCCCAGGATTGCTAGTACTCTTCTAGAGTCTCGCTCCCAGTACAGATTCATCAGTCACTCGTAGCAGTCAAGCTTGGAATGTGGACTTGGACAATATGCTCCAACATCCTTACCTCAACAGAGTTACAATTCCTGAACAGGTGCATTTAATATTTCAGGTGGACAAGACAATACACTACTCTCACACTGAATTCATACACGTTTATTGTGTATACACTGATTAATTATACTGCTGCAGAGAGCAGAGACACACACACCTGAGCAGCCATGGGTACTTTGCGACAGGGCTTGGTAAGCAGTGACGGGCTGTGCAGAGTGCAGCCGCGTATACGAGAGGGCAGCAAGCATGAGGATCAGTGACTCCTTCCACAAGTCTCCTGGCTGCACCACTCCACTCTGTGATCCTCATGCGCATCGTCACATGTCTGCCACTTCAGGGATGAGAGACTTGCCACACCACATGCAACAGTAGGCTTGGATATTCTCACTTGAGTACCCTTCTCATCCCTGTCCCAGGATACTTTGAGAAGTACCGTCACAAGTACTGTTGAGGGCTCTAAGTAGGGGGTGGGTGGTTCTAGTAGGAGACACATTAGTTAGCTTGGTTCTCAGCCCTGTGCAAAGACACAACACTAGAAGCTTGTTGTAGAGTCCACGTTCCCCAGGACTCCTAACCCTAGTCAATACAAAGTGCTATTGTCCCCTCACGCCCTGATCAGCCACGTCACCCCATCCCCTGTTCCATGCTCACTCAGACACTTGCTATGGACGCTTCACCAGACAGTCCAGTTGCCAAACTGGTATCCCAGGCATAAAGATTCATCATTATGGGTGAGGTTTAACGAGGCTTGACATTTGAAGGACTCAACAAGGGTTATAGGTGACAGGAGGACACAGGGTAGCACCCACTTCATATTTGTAAAGCACAGGTATAGTTTGCACGGTGCATGTTGGAGTTCTTATTTTGGAACCCAGGCCCGTTCTTACAGAATAAAAAACAGTGGGGCTCCTGCATCCCATGCTAAGGTCTCAGCTGGTATCAATTCCCAATTTTTTTCACCAAGAAATATTTGTCAAGTAGCCATACCTCAATAGATTTCTGCCTTTCAAAGTAATCAATTGCAGAACAGAGGACAGAATACAGAGTGTATTCTAAAACAGTCTCAGTTACTATCAAAATATGAGACTTCACTAGAAATTGCAACGAAGTCCTAGAAAGCACGGCAAAGCCAGAATAGTGAGCACTATTACTGAATAGTGAGCACCAAAATCAACACCCTGAATAGTTGTAGGGAAAGGAATGCTTCCCTGCAGGTGTGAACAATCACAGCTAGAAGCACAAATAAACCCTCAAGAAACACCAGAGGGTTGAGAGCAACCCTTGGCCAGGCTGCAGACACATTTTGCAAGCCAGGCACGGGTCAGCCCTGCTCACAACAACCAGTCTCCCAGGGACTTCCAGGTAGCACCAGATCAGGACTGCTATCTCTTTAGCCTCAGCTGCTCATCTGTAAATTGAGAATTAAGATATTTCCCATCTACCAACTCTTCTCTGTCCATGTTCTTCAGACTTCAAACTGTAAACCGTTCTAACAGAGGCTGGAACTTCTACCGTACCTGTACAGTACATCGTGTAGCAGGGCCACATGGGTGTTGTAAACCATCACCTTAATACGAATTACAATGAGTTTTGACAGGGCAGCTTTATTCTATTTCCTAAAACATTGATCAGCTGTTATAATTCAGAAAAAATAGGCAACTCCAGAACAATCTATATCTTGTCTGGACACAGCAGGCAGAAAGTCCTACACCTTTTCCTGGAGATTCACTTTTTCAAGTCGTTTTATGAACTTCCTACTGGTAAGCGCTCATTTTTCTCGCGGCAGAAGCTCTGAAGTTGGGAGAAGGAAACTTTATCAGAATTGCTTTGCCAGTGGAATCTCCGGAGGAAGGAAAAAGAACATTTCACAGTTTACAACAGTCTTCCTTCACAGGGGCTGTCTTAGACCTCTTGTCTGCAGCTGATAAAAAAACACACACACAAAAAACCCCCGAAACACCAAAGCCTAAAAGCAATCTGTCTGTAAAAAACCCAGACTAAAAAAAGACTGCCTCTCTTTGTTGGCAGCATTCCCTTATGCATCACTGACTTGGGGCTCTTTTTGGTTTTTCCCAGGGAATTCTGCCATTCACCAATTATATTTTTATCTCCTTTTAATATAATGGAAGATTAATACAAATGCAAAATTTTCAGAAAAACAAAGAAAGCCTGAGAAGCATCTTGAAAAACACACAACTGAGAGGTAAAAATCACATTATTAAAAGTCAAAGGCACTTAAAAACTTCAACACTGTTCCTCAGAAAGACAACTGGGATTTCTGTGATCTAAAGCTCATTCTGGATCCAAGTTACACAGGTATTTCAGGAAAAAGAAAGTTACTTAAGTCGAACAGAAGATATTCAAGCTAGAAATGCCATCCAGCCTGCCTCTTAACTGGTTTGCATGTTACTAATATATTCTTTTCTCATTGTTATTTCATATTTGTGCTTTTTTTCCTTTACCAATTGATTTGAGAATATAAGAACTCCATTTCTTGTGCACACTAAGCTTGTGCATTTGTCCAATCCTCTCTTGTGCAACATGAACACAGACATAGTTCCTTAAAATGAATCCAGTTCCTCTCTGCCAGAAAAACGGGAGATTCAACTTAAGTTAAATTTTTAGAAGTGCTTAACACTTCTTGTTCCTACACACTCTAAACCTTCATTTCAACAAGTGAAAGCCCAGCTTTTGCAAGTGAATGGGAATACTCCAGATTACATCTTCTCCCTTACAAACAGAGGTTTGTAACAAGGAATACCCAGCAGCAACTCATTTTCCAGTTGGAAGGTTTGCTTGATAGGACACAACGAAACATAAAAGGTAAGAAAAAACTATATAAGCACATTAGGAGTAAGAATAACACAGACCAGTCAGGTCTGGTATTTAAAGGATGTCAGCAATGGACACATCAAATGTAATTTCTTTCTATACAGAGAAAAGTTAACAGATACTCACAGCAATAGTGTTATGTGTTAGGAAAAGAGAACAGGCCAGAGAATGGAGAGACTGCAGTGAAGGTTATTTGTAGGTAGATTACAGCCAGTCAAGTTACTGCTTAAGGATCTAAACCCTCTATAATTAACTTTGAGAGTATGGGAAAGGTGTCAGAAGGCTGACAAAAAGCAAATATTGCCTCTCTGTATCTAGGATCCTTCCACTTGAGCACCTAGAAAATATACCAGAACTGGACTGAAAACTTGTTAAAGAAAACAACTGAAAAATCAGCAGAAGGCTGCTCAGCTGTCAAGAACAGCTGACATTGATATGATTGATTTATTCTTGGCAGATCAATCTGGCTTGTACTTCAAGGCTGAATGAGTAACAAAGAAACAATAGCGTTGCTATAGTTTGCTATAATTAAGACTTTTAATACTGTCCCATGAGACATTCTTATAAGCAAGCAAGTGAAATTGTCCTGATTTCATCAAAATGCAAGAGGTGTAGTCACTACTCAAAGGGCAGATTTTCAAAGATCACTGTCAGTCTGAAATTTAAGTTGGATAGCAATTTATCATCTAAAATGCTTAGAAAATTTCCAGATGACTCCAGGCTTTGAGGAGCTGCAATAGTTCCAAAGGACAAATGTAGGACTCAAAGATTTTCATAAGTTAGAGATGAGATCCAAAAGAAATGAGGACAAATCAAAATGGTCTTAATTAAAAAAATAATCATAATAACAGAAAGAAACTGGGGAAACTGCTGGCTAGGCAGGAGAAGGCTAGGTAGAGAAGGAACCAGGAATTACAGCAGATCACAAATTCAACATGGGTTAATGATTTGCTGTCGTTTTTAAACTAGGAAATGCTGTTTTGATACATATTGACAGGAATATTTTATTTAAGACAAAAGTTGCAACGATTCCATCCAATCTGCCATTGTCCAGTCTCATCTGTGCATCACACCTAATGTTAAGTACTGCAACTTCAGAAAGATACAGGCAGTCAAAATGTAATCAAATCCTGAGCAAGACAGGCCATAATTCTTCAGAACGAGATCAAAATTTTGTTCTCTTTTGGAAAAGAAACAAAGACCACCTCATGCAATCTTGACAGCCTGGATTTATTTTCTCCCCCAAAATTAGTATTTACTAATTTTATTTCTTATGAACACCCTCATCTTGTTTGCTTCCCTGAAAACATATGTATGCTTCTCTAGCTTGTAAAGAGATTGTAAGTGATCTCATCTTCCCAACTGCCAGCTCTCCACAGATCACAGTTCAAGCAACACACGTTCAGAAAATACAGCCTATGCACTAACACCGAAAGCATTTGACGGTTTTACTCCCACTCCACTGTAGAAAAGGATGATAATGGAAAGAAATCTATATAATATTTTAAAATCTAAAGGTATTTCAGAGCACTTAGGAAGCGTGTGATGAAGACTTCTCTACGTCCACTTGGTGTGTAACAAGTAGGGGTCGGATTGATTTGCAGTGACAAAGTTTTAAAGGATTCTTTTCTAAATAAGGAGGCCATGAAATACCAGAACAGGACTTTCGCAGAGTCTGCCTTCCTGTTGGAGATTTTTAAGAATTGGTTTAAGAAACATTTTTCAATATCTTTATCAGCAGCTATGAAAATGGAATGCAGTAGGAAATTATATTAAATTCTCTAAAATTCTCTGTTGAACTTGCTTAAATTACAAAAATAAGACAAATACAGGATATGGTGGGATCTCAGGTGAACAGAACACATACTTTTACATATGTGCATATAGAAAGAGACAAAGATTAATTTTCCACGTCTTTTTTTAAAGAAATGGTTATTTATTTACGCTATAAGATTACATCTGCATTGACATATTTCCAAGTCTTCCTTTTTAAACATTTTATCAATGACTTTATGTCGACAGACGAAAATACAGAATTAAGTACTTCTGGGTAACCCAGTTCCGTCTCTTTCCTAGGATCTAAATTTGTCATTCCTAAATTAAAGCACTTCGTAAATATTTGTCAAAATAGTTTGTATACCAGACATTTATCTCATGGAAAAGAGCTGTAAAACTACTTGAAATTTTGAAGTAATGGAAAAGAAAATCCATCTTCATCCAGAGTTAACACTCAGTAGAAAAGAGTAAGAGCTTTAGCCAGCCTTGAGGGGAAAAGGAGTTCTGGTGCCAGTAGTGAAGGTGTTTCCTGTTTGGAGAGGAGCTTGAAACACTAATTCTTCAAAAATTCAGAGACAAAAGGTCTAAGGCATGAGTTTTCCTGGAGGTCTAGATGGGAAAAAAAGATGATTTCCCCAAACATACTCATCCTTCAGCCTCTGTGTCTCATTAAGCTTGAATAAGGTATGCAATACAACTGCTACAAAGCTGCTGGAATTTCTCAGGCTGCCTAAGACAGTCTCCACTCTGTCTGGAGCGAAACCCCAGGAGCCAGAAAATCTTATCTCCACTTCTTATTTCAGGAACTCTCTGATGTGACTCATACTGCTCAATTTCCTCCAAACAGACAAAACCCCCCACTTTCAAGAACCTAACCTGAAGCCAGAGATCGTTTGCACTGCAAGGTGTGATTCAGTGCATTGAAACCCGAGGCAGAACAAAGGACCAGAAGAAACAAGTCACACTTTAAGACAAATGCAGTGTTGGTCTTCGCGTCAAGGTGGAATGGATCCCGTGCAGAACTTGATTATTTCTAATGCAACTGTTGAAAACTATGGCAGAGAATCACTTGGAGCCTTGCAACCCCTTATGTACGTGTAAAGAAGAATCACTATACCCCAGGCACAGATGCAGCAGTGTTCATTTTACTGGCCAGGTCTGTTCTATACTCCCATATTCTCAACAGGTGAGATGTTCCAGATCTGACACCAATCGGGATGCTTTAAATTTTTGTACTGTGCTGAAAATTCTTCCCCCCCAGGTTTATAAACCACAAATTTGTATATTTTATTTTACTACTTTTAAAAAAGAAAAAAACTGAAATCAATAAGTAATCCACGACTAGCACTTGCTTTCCTAGCCCCGGTGTTGCTCTGTACATAAGCTTCAAAGTTTCTTTCCATTTTTTTTTTATTCATACTTTGCAATGTTTTTCTTAATATTTAAGATTTCTTTAATATTTATTTCCTCTTCTCAGAAAGAGAACAGGCTTTAAGTAACTTGATGCAGTGGAAGGTGTTCCTGCCCATAGCATGGGTGTTGGAACTGGATGATCTTAATTTACCTTCCAATCCAAACCATTCTATGAAGTTTCAGTATTAGGAGAATAAGTATGGTTCTGTAAAAGTGGGCACAGTGAAAAATATTTTTGTTTTAAAAATTCTTTTGTAACTCCTGCCTACCCCTGTTCCCAGAAAACCCTATTTTGACTCATCAGATAGAATGTGAACTATCAGAAGCCCTGGAGTGCTGACATGACCCTCCATTCTCCATTTGCAGAGTTACGAGGGAAAAACTACAAAAAAAAAAAAAGGTGAGGAGAATAGTAGCTTCATTTCCTTAATAATACATCTCACTGTTAGTTTATGAACTCCAAGCTTCAGGTTTGTTCTTTTTAGTGCTTAAGTCAGTTTCAGGTAAATGATTTTTATACATCAATGGACACAGTATTTAATGTCCGTAACCAAAGCAACGTTCAGCATCATTTTTTTAATCATTAAATATGGCACCTTTTATCTTCATTATTATAATTTCTCAGGTTTCTCCTTCAGTTTTCAGTCCAGGAGATGTACTGCTCTTGGAAGAAGTGTCCACTAAGCAAGCTTCAGAGGAGGTCGGTACAGATGGTTTAGTCTTTTTTTTTTTTTTTTTAAATGAGAAACAAGCAGTAAAACGTTCAGCGTTATCTGCAGATCATAAACTAGAGCTACATTTCTGCAGGATCTAGAAGTTTGGATCAGGTGCCTAAAAGGTGCTTTGGATGATACTAACTTCTGAATTTAAAGCAAAGCCCCAGAGACTGACATCACTATCAGATGTCATTTATAAAACCAAGAAGCAGAAAGGTGCATCACCAAAGCTACCGGCACTCTGCGGAATCACTTATCGCTTGGTATCCGAAATCTTCAAGGCAGAAAACCAAAGCAGAAGCAACAACTGCCCAGCACCAAGAAGTAAAACTGAGCTGCAACAGCCAGCAAAGAAATACCATTCATACTACTCATGACTTGTCTCAGTCAGTAGACCGTGACAGAAGGGAAGATCTTGATTTAAGCACTCTTTCAGGAGCATTCCAGCACCTCTGTTGGTAAAGGACCATGATATTCTTGAGTATCTTCAAAATACCTTAGAACCAGCAGACAGGCAGAAGTCTTACACAAGATGGGTCCCAGTTAACTATTATCTTTCACAGTTTTTGTGGCACAGGATTAAAGTTTGTTCAGCTTTGGTTTTTCTATAGATAAGAGACTAAGCTTTTTGGAAACAATAGCGTAATTTATTAGCATGACTTTTCAATAGGGAACTGGGACCTTAAGTAAATTCAGAAGTTCCAAGCCAGCAGTTTGGACATACTGAGCCAATAATTGGGAGGAGAATGGGAGGAGTTGATTGATGGGTGAACTTGGCAGGTAATTTTTGGGGTGACCCCCTTGGAGCATGTCCAGAAGGTGAAAGGAATGACATTAGCATTTATTATAATTATATGGAAATACACAATCACTTGTATGATGAATAACATACAGCTTTGTGCAACTTGGTGTATAAATGAAGGTGACAAACTCCTTGAAGTGTGCTTGATTTGAGGGAAAACTCCAAGCACCTGGGATTTGTGCAGACCTGAGTAAAACAATGTCTCTCACTGATGTAGGTATTGGCTTATTGCACACTGGGTAACAGATCCGACTTTTTGGAGAACAACTCTCCCACCAGTTTGCCATGATGTTACCAACCACGAATTATTCCAAGAAAGAGTTTATTTCTATTAGTTAGGTATTTCTATTAGCTTTTTAGGACAGGTATGTTTAACATAAGATAATTAGTGGAGGGTACTTCAATAGATGAATATAGTAATTGTTTCAAGAACAAAGAAATTACTCATTAACATTGAAAGCAATGGTGCAAACTGCTCAATTTTATCATTTCCCTAGACAAAACCACAAAGCTTTTAAAAGTTCCAGTTAACTGGCATCAAGATCATTAGGACTTATTTGTTGGGCCCAAAAACAATACTTCAGCTTTCCAGTGAAGATTTAGCTTTTCCGCCACATCTAGATTTCTTGACTCACCAGGAAGGGCGAGTCCATTACCTACTCCGAAATCGCTGCACTTTTATATTTGAGCCTAAAAAGCAATCCACAAAGTCATTTTTTCTCAAATATAAAGCATGTACTCCATGTCCTGTTGATAATCTTTCACCAAAAGGGCAATCAACATTGGAACAGGCTGCCCACAGTTGAGTCACCATCCCTAGAAGTGTTTAAATGACATGTAGACATGGCATTTAGGGTGGTTTAGTGGGGGAGTTGGCAGTGTTAGGTTAATGGTTGGACTCAACGATCTTAAGTCTTTTCCAACCTAAATAATGAATTCTATGATTCTGTATTTATCGTTACTGGTGTATATCACTGAATTTTCTCCTCTCATTTATTAATAGGCATTTACTCCTCTTTTGCAGCCACACATGATTGCAATCAGCAGCAGAGTGGTTATTTAGACCACAGAAGTAATAACCAGCTAAGATTACTTTCATCACAGGTGCTGGATCAGCAGGAAGTGAAGGGATTGGCATTTATCATCTATAAAATACCAGGCCTGCATACAAGATTCTTATTTGAAGCAGTTAAGAGTTCATTTTATTCATACCTCTAAGCAACAAAAACCCCATAATGCTAGACTGGGTACATAAACCCTAAAGGGGAAGCTACCTTACCGTCAAATAGAAAGATGCAGATTTACACCTACCTGAAGATCAGTAAATTAGGAGTCCAGTTGCTCTACACCCTCTAGAGTTAAAGACACATGTTTATCTAAAGGTTAAGTCAAAGGAGATCCATTCTTCCTCTATTAACAAAAATGAGAGCAAATACATTTTCTTAGATGTTTACAGCAAGAGGAAAAGAATTCAGAATAAAACTGGCAGTATGGTAATTTTTCATCTCTTATTCAGGTTGTGCCATTAGCTACTGAAAATACAACATAAAAGTTAAACCACCAGTTCTATGGCTTTGCGTCTGTCTTCTAAAGCAGGATTCCGTTTTCTTCCCCTGAAACGAACAGAGCACGTGTTCTTTCAAAGGCACTTCCCTCAGCATATGGAATTTAGTAACACGGAGTAACAAGAACACACTCCTATGTACACCAAACACTGTTCCGTCACTGAATGCCAGTATTTGGGAAAGCAGCTCTTCATTCTTTTGCTGTACATGCGATGTCTCTTCTCTTGGAGCAGAATTATTGCCATAGCTAAACCAGCTCACAGACATGAATATTAGTAGCTCACAAGAAATAAAAATAATCTACCTTTATCCTATATCCAGAATTCTGCAAGTCAGACTTCATGTAGTTACATTCGTCATCCATTTTTAGTTCATTCCAATTTTTTCCCAGGGAACTGCAATCCCAACACCTGCTTTTAGGTACCTCCAGCTCTAAAAGCACCATTCAAAATACCCTTGTATTTCTGCTCCATTTGTGCAAGGGCAGGAGTTTTCCTTGAAGAAAAGCAACTGCAGCTGAAAGGTCTTCATATTCAGGATGTCATACGTAAATTAACTCTGATCAATTAAGCAACTCGTTCACACTCTTCATCTCTAGACTATGAAGTAACAGCTGGGACTCTGGAATCATCACCTGCACACCATGCTTTTTTATGCCCCCAACATATGCTGGAAGGCATAGACACAAAGGGCAGGAAAGGACATCTGAAGGACAACAGAGTCCTGAAAACAAACCCAGCAGACTGGTTTCACCAATCAAGGCAATTCTAGGGGGGAAACACATGTTCAGTGCTTCAAAGCGGGGCAGACCTGCAATCCTGTGATAGGTAGGTGATATTTATGTTCATTCAGTAGGAGAGCGAGGAGAACATCTCGTGGTAGGAAACTTCAGACTGTCCAAACCGTATAAACACCCCATTAAGTCCTATCTAAAGAAATAACTTCCTAGGTGCCTACTAGAAGTTTGCATTTAAGTCTAGGGAAGAAGCAGCAGCTAGGAAGGCTCAGAAAGGATGTGATGGGCTCTTTATAAGGATAAGGCAAGTAAAGAAGGTGATCAGAAGTCTTCTGTAAACAAGGGGATAAAGTTGGTCCAAAAAACCAAATGGGTACAAACTATCTGTGAGTAAAGGTAGACTGGAAGTGAGGGATTTTCTAGCCAGTGGAGGTTACAGAACAGCCTTCTAAGAGTAGCAGAACAAAAAACTTTGTCTTCATGCAGACCCTGTTCAGTTTATGCAAAGGATCATACAAGAAAGCAAGAGGTAAAGGACCCAGCAGGGGTCCTTTACACTCCTGCATAGAATCTTGGAATCTTAAGGTTGGAAGAGACCTCCGAGATAATCGAGTCCAATCGTACCTGTCTCCCCACTAAACCCTGTCCCTAAGGAACTCATTCACCTGTCTTTTAAACACTTCCAGGGATGGCAACTCCACCTCTTCCCTGGGCAGCTGTGCCAATCCCTGACCACCCTTTCAGGGAAGAAATTCTTCCCAATGTCCAGTCTAAACCTCCCCTGGTGCAACTTGTGGCCATTTCCTCTCGTCCCATCGCTGTCACTTGTGAGAAGAGCCCAGCACCCACCCCGTCACAGCCTCCTTTCAGGCAGGTGCAGACAGGGATGAGGTCTCCCCTCAGCCTCCTCTTCTCCAGGGTAAACACCCCCAGGTCCCTCAGTGTCTCCTCGTACGGCTTGTTCTCCAGCCCCTCACCACCCCCATTGCTCTTCTCCGGACGCGCTCCAGCCCCTCAATTTCCTTCTTGCTGCATGCTGGAAGCTGGCTTGAATTCTTATCCTTCAGCGCACAAACCAAGCCTCTGACTTCTGAGCTGATTGCACATACACAGATCCACAAGATGTTAACATCAAGAGATATAATGTTATTATCCTGTATTTGTTCTGGCTCCATTGCTAATCTGAGGATCTGCTAACCAACAGTTGTTGCAGAAAAATCTTCAGTCAAAGCCTATTAAAATGATTGGGTCAAGCAGCAAAGCAGACCTGTGATCTTTGATGTCCATGAAAGTCATAATTTACAGTGTATTTCATTTGCATCAGTGTATTATGTATTCTTCTTAACTCAAGGGTGCATTCTCACTCTGAGAGAAAAAATTTGCAAGTAAAGCTGAAAGTTAACCCTCATGTTATTTTCTCTCTTGTGCGAGTCACATGCGATGGAAATTACCTACTTAAAAATTCTTTTCTTAATATTTTCCTGTAATACAACAATGGGCTAAACATATCCTTACACCTTGTGCCCTGCTGTCAAGGAACTCAATAAAAGGAAAAATTTATAAAGTTGGAGTTCAAACTAATTGCTTCCCTTTTCCTGACTCTGGTAACCTGGACTGGCCTAAGGGCTTGAGAGAATCCCACGGCAAGCTTCGCTGCACCAAAATGTACATTTACATAATACTAATATCACTTTTCTAGTCATTTGCTGTTCAGACACTCCTGGCTAAGAGGCTTTTTGACTATTCTCAAATGAAATGTTACATTTGATCTTGAACTGCAGTCCGATTTCTTCCTTTTAAGGTGTCATGCAGGTTAACCAGCGTGGTCAGGGCACTGAAAGCAAGCTAGAAATAGCACGTCTGGGACCTGCACAGTAAATTGATCCTGGGTAAGCCAGTCGGGTCTGAACTCTCTTTCTGCAGCCAGACAACTTCTGCTACCTGACCTTTTTCAGTTACAATTGGCTTTGCTATCTCCACACACAGCTGCAGTACAGCCTCACCTTCTCCTTCCCACCCCTCATTGCTGTCTGCATTGATAAAACAAGTGGCAGTTGTCAATAGTCAGCAACAATTTCTGAAAAAAAATCCACTCAAGGCCAAATGAGCCTTTAATTACAGATTAGAAACTCTCATAAGCCATCGTGCACAAATGTTAACCCATTTGGGCTTTCAACCCAGGCTTTTTCAGGGATCCTTTCTGTTACAGGGTTCTCAAAGGGAAGTTTTTTTCTTAACCATCAGTCCCAGTCTACTTAGTGACTTTAACTGAAAGCTGTAAAACACAGAACAGGTTGAGTATATGAAATGAATCCTCATAAGTGTTGCAGTGTGAGTCAAAATGTAACTTAGTCTTAGAGCTGGACTCCTGATGTTCAGCCCAGGAGATGAGCTAAAATGTTGTATGTAGTGCTTTGGTTGAATTTTAAAAATAGGTTCATGACTACTTTTCAGAGCAGCTGAAGCTTGGTGTCTGTTTAGTCTGATTGATTGAAGAAAACCATTACTGACTATATAGAACTGACCTGCAGAAACGGAGGGAGAAGCTATGAACCTTCTATCCACATTTTGTAAAGATCTAATCTTAGCATGCATGAAAACATTTCAGCAGAATGTCTGTTTACACATTTATAAGAGCACACATGCAAAGGAAAAAAAGCACTTGAATTTCACAAAATAGCCCACACTGGAAGGGACCTCAAAATATCACCTGGTCCAGCCTTTTGTGGGAAAGCGAGCCTGGATGAGATGATGTAGCACTGTGCCCAGTGAGACCCCCCAGTGATCTGCCCTGCTTCATACATGCACAGCTCTTTTTCAGCAATATTTAAAGAAAAGACGAGTAAGAGACCCAACCTTTCAGCTTTTACGGCAAAAGTTTTAGGAATTCAATTTGCAGATGGGAGTCCTATAACAGCCATCTCGGGCATGCTCACAGCAAGAAGAGAAGGGAAAGAGACAGGTCAAACATAAGAAACAGACAACTGGGCAGAACTCCCCTGGATATCCTCAATGAGGCACAGCACTCACCTTGCTCTGCTAGCACATATTCCTCAGGAACTCACAGGGACCTATCAGCTGATGTAACTACAACTGTATTGCAGATATTCTACACGTGCTCTAGCTGGACTACCACAACACAGGAAGAAAATGCAGCTGCAGTTGTATTACCCACCTGTGCTTTGTTCATACCACATGGAAGCCAATTATTTTATTTTTTAATTTTTTTTAGTATTCCTGTAGCACATTCTTCTGCTGGTAGGTTTGATAATGGCACATAACTGGATTTCTTAAACTATATTCAGAACCCATATTTGCTGAAAAAATAGCATTTAACATACTTATGTAAAAATCCATGTACTTAAAACCACAATTTCCAATTTTTTTCAGAAGAAAATCTTAATCTGAATTGTAGTTTGAGCTGTGGATTGGTATAAGGCTAGGTGATATAAAGACCTAAGATAAAGTAGCTCTGTTTTGATGTGTGAAGCTACTGCTTATGTCTAGTAAACACTCCAGAGCTAATTTTTAAGGGCACTGCACTCCTGTCTCCTCCAAGATTATTTTAAGACTATTTGTCCACCTCAGTAGTCAAAAACCCAAGAAACTCTAGGAAAAAGATTAAAAAGTAATGCTCATTAACCATACACACTTCCTGAAAAGAGCAATTTTTCTTGGGGGATGGAGGCACATAACAGGGAAGAAAAACCATAGAATAACCAGAGCTGGAAGGGACCCACAAGGATCATCGAGTCCACCTCGTGTCCCTGCACAGGACACCCCAATGCTCACACCATGTGTCTGAGGGCACTGGCCAAATGCTTCTGGAATAGTGTCAGGCTGTGACTGCTTCCCTGGGAAGCAGTTCCAGTGCTCCAACACCCTTCAAGTGAAACACCTTTCCCTAATGTCCAGCCTAGACCTCCTCCGGCACACCTTCCTGCCATTCCCTCAGGTCCTATTATTGGTCACCAGAAAGAAGAGATCAGTGCCTGCTCTTCCTCCTCGCCTTGTGAGGAAGCTGTAGACCCTGATTAGGACTCCCTTCAGTATCCCATTCTCCAGGCTGAACAGACCAAGTGACTTCAGCTGCTCCTCATACGGCTTCCCCTCCTCCGTTGTGGTCTCCTCTGGAGACTTTCCAGTAGCTTTATACCCTTTTTATACTGTGGCACCCAAAACCGCACACAGTATTCAAGGTGGGGCAATATCACAGCGTTAAGGCTACCACAAAGGCCAGCAGAAATGCAGTTAAGTGTGATAAAAAGAATGTATTTTTCCGCTATCAGCAGTTTGCGTCATCCAACTACTTCACCCAAAACGTTCCCTCTACAAGAACACTCACAGCGTCTCTGTTCTCCACCTATTTTCATAAAACCTGTAGGAATACAGTAATACTGACTTCTCTGTCATGATCTCAAATTGAGCTGACATTTATTAACACTTACAAGAGTCATTAAACAGAAGACGCACAGTCACAGGACCCCCTCACAAGGGAGGCAACAAAGAACGCGGGGCTATTATGTATTTTATCCCCCTCAAGGCACTCGGGAAGTATTTTTAGAAGGTAGAAGTATGACAGATACCAGGACATCTCATAGCTTTATGAAAATGAACTGGCATAGCCAGTTACATCCAGCTACCCCACCATGTCACACAAACCACAAATTTATTGCTTCTTTTTAACCTCTCTGACTGCTGGAATACGTTGAGACGTTTGAACAAGTTCAGATGCAGTAGCTCAAACAGTAACTTGGTTGAGGTACTGAGATTCATCCTAACCACGTGTTCTGTTACACCAACAGTTCAATCCACTTCAACATACATTGCAATATTGGTGCAACCCAAGCTAACATAAGGATCAGTGAATTTTACAAGGCCTTGTGAATTAAAAGAATCTTATGATAGAAAGGGCATAAACAACAACAGTGCAACTTTATAGCGACTTCAGTGCAGACCAGAGCCTGCAAAACTTAGTGGAAAATAAGCCCCATATTTATCACTGAAGAGGAAAAAATGCTGGCAACACTTACCCTTATAATCTCGCTACAACTACTCAAGAAAAATAGCCACTATCCTATATCAATCAACATCGTATCAGCTCACTGTTACCCAATTTGAGATATCTACAATACTTTTCCTCAGAACAACAGTTTTTAGGACACCTGCTTTCAGCACTTTGAAGATACAAAATGTCACTTGGCCAAATAATTTTTAAAAACCCCTAAACTTTTCAGAAAATAGTGCCAAACTCATCATCAGAGTTAGATAAGAGTAAGCCCACTGTAAATG
This sequence comes from Neomorphus geoffroyi, assembly GCA_033558235.1. NCBI lineage: Eukaryota > Metazoa > Chordata > Aves > Cuculiformes > Neomorphidae > Neomorphus > Neomorphus geoffroyi. The sequence continues at coordinate 9,178,881 of JAUMJM010000074.1, forward strand.
GAAAGTCCCTCCAGACAGTTTTATTGAAGGCAGGCTGCCTGCCTCTGTTTTGAGATCCCTGTTGCCCCGTGCCATCCGCTTTGCACCCCTGAGGCCCACAAAGTGACTCACCAACAGTTCCCGATAACAGCAGAGGATTTTCATCTTCGGCCTCAAGACCAACAGGAAGCTCCTATACCTCTGCATGGCATAGGAAGCTACTTTTGGATAAGGCGGGTGCTTAGGAATAAAAAAGCATTAAGAAAAACAGGATAAAGTTCTACTTTGGCTATTACTAACTCACCAACTTATTTGCTCAAACTCATATCAGCTGAAGCCAAATACCTGCTCTCCTCATTGAGGAGAAATTCCTTGAAATTTAGCTTCTATCTATCTGAGGTATGTCATAAGTGTTTCCTTTGCCATCCTTGCCCTTGCTCATCAATGTTACCATTGTTTGTTGCTAGTTCCTTCCGTGCATCATAACTAAAACAGGGCAATAAAATTTTCCACTGCCATACAACATACTTGTATGTTTAAGGAAATGCACTATCCTATTCCAGTTAAAAAAAAGGCAAGATTCATTTAAACAAGCAAGCTCCATAAAACCTTAATGCTATAGCTCTAACAAGACATAAATAACATCAGATTTGTAGACAAAATAAACAAGGATTAAGCTATATACTCAAAAAACCCAACCAAACCAAAAACAGACCTTTGAGATTGCTTGAAATAAATTTCAAGAACCAATACTACAATAATCCTACAACCCTTTCTTACTGAACTGAACAAAGATAACTTAAACAACACCCTCAACTCCACACAACTCTCCGAGGCTTATGATCCCAAAGGGAACCTCACTCAGATGTTATCACTTTCCCTGCCTGCGTTGGCAAATCCAGAACAGCTGAGTTGGTAGGCTCCTGTCTAAAGCCCTTCTCACCTCTTCATCTCCTAAGATATAGCTAGCAAGAATTTGGCCTACTTTACTGGGACTCTGGTTCCTCATAGTGATGGTGCTACTCTGTGTCCAAAAAGGTAACTAAAAGTAGGTTTGGAAATAACAAAATATTAGTGATTTTTGTTAACACTTATGATAGCTAATAAAGTGCATTAGCAAACAACTTTAGTTGCGAAGTGATAAATCACAAAACAAGTTTTAATCAAAAATTACCTCTCTACTGTTAAGCACCTTTAAATGCTATATTTAAGATGCATATTTTTTCCTTACTGATGTGTTTATGAATTATATCTCAGTTCGCACATCGCACTGTTTTCAGATTGCAGAACTACTACCATTAGAGAAATTCATACCAACAATGGTTTACGATTTGTGTGTATTTATATAGTGCTTAAAAGCTGTGGCTGTTCTGAAACTCACTTGTGGGAATACTCTCAAACCTTGGGAAAAACTTCCAATACTTAAAATATTATTCCCTCTTTTTTTTTAGAGTAGGCACTTGATACAAGGCCATGCTCAATTCTTTTTTCCTCTAGTAAATTTTATCAGCTCAATTTGCAGTAAGATGGTGCAGCTTACTGATGCTGAGTGTGCATGACTTTATGACGGATTTGCATGGAGCTTGCCTTGAGTGGAACCCATAGAATAAGGTGAGCAGGAAGTAAACCACAGAATCATAGAATGGTTTGGGTTAGAAGGGACCTTAAATATCATCCAGTTCCAACACCTTTCCCTGGACCAGGCTGTTCAAGGTCCCATCCAACCTGGCCCTGAACACCTCCAGGGAGGGGGCAGCCACAGCTTCCCTGAGCACCCTGTGCCAGGGCCTCCCCACCCTCACTGTCAAGAATTTCTAATGTCCAAACTAAATCTCCCTCCTTCCACTTTAAAGCCGTTCCCCCTCATCCTGTCACTCCAGGCCCTTGGAAAAAGCCCCTCCCCAGCTTTCCTGGAGCCCCTTCAGGTACTGGGAGGCCGCTATGAGGTCCCCCCAAGCCTTCTCTTCTCCAGGCTGAACAACCCCACCTCTCTCAGCCTGTGCTCACAGCAGAGGGGCTCCAGCCCTCTGATCATCTTTGTGGCCCTTCTCTGGACCCATTCCAACAGTTCCATATCTTTCTTCTGGTGGGGATTCCAGAACTGGACTCCAGGTGGGGTCTCATGAGAGCGGAGCAGAGGGGAAGAATCCCCTCCCTCGCCCTGCTGGCCACGCTGCTTTTGATGCAGCCCAGGTCACCCTTGGCCTTCTGGGCTGCGAGCGCAAATTGAGGGCTCAGGATACAAGAAGTAGTTACTATTACAAAAAAACTTCATTTAAGTATAATTAGTTTTCTCTAGAATTGGTTTTCTGACTCGCTTCAGTTAAGCGCTAAGTGGCAGCATTTTTGAAAGTTAGACACAGCCTGTTCTTCTGACAGTCGTTTTGGTTTTTTTTTAAATAGTGCTGTTCCCAGACAATACTGTCTGTTCTTAGCGACGAATGAAAGGTTGGACAGAGAGCTGGCTCTGAAGTTCGAATGAGCAGAGACTTGGCTGTTGTGAAGTTCATAATGAAATTAAAATTGGTCCTTGGAAAGCAGAACATCCATGAGATCTCTGGGAGAATTTATACGTGTGCCTGTGAGGGGGATATGTATTCTGTAACCTACACAAGATTGACGGAATCATTCCCTTGTGCGCCCGGCGCTGCTTTCTACAACTCCAAAATGCGCCTTGGAGAGTTTATTTGCCCGCATTTTCGGCGTCACTCGTGCCCCGTTTCTCACCCACCGGCACCCCGAGCCCTTCATGAAGGGTGAGCTATGGGTTCCCACACGGGATATGGAGTTGGATATGGAGTACGGCTTTCCCCGTCCACAGCCATTTTCCCCTCGGGTGTAAGAAACGCTTTACCCGCAGCACACGGGGGTGCGTCGGTGCCTGGGGCAGGGTGCACGCTGAGCTCCCTCAGCGGCCGCAGCCGCCGCGCCGCCCCGCCCCGTTCCCGCGCGGCGCCGGCCATGGCGGCTCCGCCCCTGCTCGCGCCTGAGCGGGGGACGGCGGCCATGGCGGCGGTGCGGGATGTGGAGATCGACCCCGAGGGCACCTTCAAGTACATCCTGGTGCGCCTGCAGCGCCCGGGCGGCGGCGAGCAGCGCCACATCGTCCGCGGCAGCGGGGCGGCGGAGTTCCACAGTGCGTGCGCACCGGTACCGGCTCGCCCTGGCGCGCGGAGCCCCGGGAATCCGAGGCGGGGAGGGGGGTCCTTGGCTGTGGTGGCTGCAGCCGCGGGCGGAGCGCGGGAGCCCCTTTCCCCCTGTAGTGCTGCCTCATGCGATTGTATTGTTATTATTGTCTCTAAATTGAGAGGTTGGAGGGGGGCACTGGTACCGCCCGACGCTGGGGCGGCCCCACCTCGAATGTTGTGCTCAGATTTGGACGCCACAGGATAAAAAGGACATAAAACCACTGGAGAGCGTCCAGAGGAGGCCACAAGGCTGGGGAAGGGTCCAGAGGAGAAATCATATGAGGAGAGGCTGAAGTCTGTTCAGCCTGGAGGAGACTGAGGGGGGACCTCGTAGTTTGCTGTTTACTCACAAGGGGAGGAGGAGGAGGAGCAGGCGCTGAGCTCTCTGGTGACCCCGGGAAATGGCAGGAAGGTGCCAGTGCAGGGTTAGGTGGGACATGAGGAGAAGGTTCCTCACCCAGAGGGTGTTGGAGCACTGGAACAGCTCCCAGGGAAGCAGTCACAGCCTGACAATATTCCAGAAGCGTTTGGCCAATGCCCTCAGACACACGGGGTGAATGTTGGGGTTGTCCTCTGTAGAGATTCAGTCAACCTTGTGGGTCCCTTCTAACTCGGGTCATGCTCTGAAAATAAGTGGAAAATAGCTGAAAATGAGTTCTGGAGTCTTTGGTGACTGTGTGTATTCTGATGGCTTTAACTGTTCTTGCGCAGATCACATATTTGAGAAAGTAAATCCCGAGATGCAAAAGCTGGGATATGAGTGCAAGTGCCTTGGAGGAGGAAAAATTGATCACAATAGCAAAGACAAGAAAATTAGAGTGTTTGGGCTCTCCACAGTAAGTGCATCTCTTGTATTCCTTCAGAGCGTTTAGCCTCTGGTGTTCTGGGAGTTTCGTTTTATAGTATGGTGGCTTTCAGCAATTTGAGTCACACTAATTGGAAAACTTGCCTGGCTCACGTGAGAGAGAGCTTGGAAAACCCCTGTTTTTAAGGGCAGGAGACCAAAGGAAAAATACTACATAACAATGCTGAGTAATATCAGCATTAAGTTAAGTTATAATCAAGATTCAAAGCCTAAGTTAGCTTCTCTTGGCTCAGAATCTTTTTGTCTTACTGCCATAGCAGAAAGAGCCTATTTGTAGCTGCAGGGTCCTGGTCCAGCTCTATTGTGACTTTTATTTGCCAGTAAAAACGTGGTTGGTCATCCACCAGCTACATTGTGAATGTTATTCTGTGTTTGTGTTTGAGTGAAAAGAGAAGAACCGGTTTTAAGCGTGGTGAATTTCTTGTAGGTGAAGATGTAGTTTCACATGAATGCATTTTGTGGGAATAAAAGTAATTTCCGAGAGTGTGGAAATGAGAGCAATTTTGTTAACCTGTTACTGCTCCGTTTAAGTTTAATTTCTTTATGAAAGACTCAGTGAGTGGTGACAATTACTTGAATGAACATGCTGTAGGATGTTTCTAGTGTTGCTCTGTGATGAAGCATAGCTGCTTCTGTAGACAAGAAGAAAACTGTTCTATTAAGTTAAATGAATTTTTCATGAGAAGTGGTGGTTACTTCAAATCTGCTTGCCTTGGATGAGCACTGAAGGCTGGGCCTGAAATGTGTTAAGCTTTTTTAAATGTTAGTGCTGCTTTTATTTCAAGATAGATCTTGCTACCTGGAATTGCAAGAAAGAAGCTCTTCAGTATTTTTATGGAGGGAAAAGGCAATGTATAATGCTTATTCTACTAAATTCTTGTGATTTATAAGTCCTCATCTTAACTATATTTTTAGATGAGGCTTGACCATTTATCTTATTAATTCAGCTGCAAATTTACTGTTAGAGGCAGCAGACAACACTTGCTCTTGTGATGCAACGTCTATGGAAAATACCTTGTGTCAAGGTACCAAAAGCAGAGAAACTTGCAGATAGGCACCAGATAAAAGCAGAGTTTTATGATCATGAGTGCTCTAGTCAGGCACTTCCAGAGACCTGGAAGTTTGGAAGTCCTCAGTTAGCAGGTCAGAAGTTAGTGTATTAATTCAGTTGTTTTAATGCTTCTCTTTGAGATTTGTTGTCAGAATCTAAATCAGCTCTATCTTGGTGTTTTATGAAAACCAGAAAAATAGTCATCGACTTCTGATAATGTAGATGCTGTACTTTTATTTGTAAAGCCACATGGGGTCTTCAAGGTGATTACCAAGGCAAGAGTCATCTGTAGGTCTGTTGCTTTACCACTAACAGTATAAACCCATGGTATTTCTGATATAACTATATTATCTGGTATTTTTTAAAAGCTTGCATTTTATAATGCATCAATAATTTTAATGTTTCACACAGAATTTTACTGGAAAAAAGAAAGCCACCTGTAAATGACAGGTTTTCATCAGCAGACTGCACTGCTTTACAATAAGGGCTTTTTGACAGGGAAAAACTTAAGTTATCTTGATTTTTTTTTTTTTTTTTTAATTTCAGAATTATAAGTCATATAGGATTATAATGGAAAGGCATCTTCTACCACAACTCTCACGTTTCAGTGAGAGAGTAACGCTGTCGTCAGTGATTTAAGTGAGGGTCAGAAATCACATGGGTCATCTCACCCTGCCTTAGTTTGGAGTTGCAGTGGCTGAAGAGCTTAGGTACTTAAAATTATGCCATTACCAGCTAGGGCAAGATTGCAAATAAATAAAACATGAAGACTGATTTCATTAGTGGCTAGAACAGTGTTGAAGTATTCACGCCTGTGGCTTGTTAGTCCCTTTCCTTCAGCTGAGCCGAATCAGTTGGGTTTATGCTCATACATTCAAGTTGGTTAATGCAATCTCTGTGGTTTAAAAGGACATTCAATAACTATGGTAGCTGAGGGGTTGGGAACATTTCAAAACAAGCTTTCTGGTGGAGAAATCATGATGTGAAAAATGCATCCTCTGTTATTTGAAATTGCTTGACTTTCTACAAATCAGGGTGGGAGAAATTGGAGAGGACAATAGAAAAATAGTAACTGATACTGCAAGAATAACTTTTAGAACCTGCATTTGATTTGTATCTGAGCTACTTGAAGTATCAAATCATAACTGGATAATTTGTGTCAACAAGAACTCAGTGGTTCTGTGGAGTTGCTTTCTGTATGTGCCTAGTAAACACTGGTTCTCTTTTGCAGGGCTATGGAAAAGCGGATCATGCGGTGACTGTAGAGATACTGAAAAAAGTGTACACAGATTATGAAATTACATGGTCAGATGACAAGAAATAAATCAGATACCTATGAACACAAATTCAAAACGGGTAACTGTGTGAGCTGTACTTTGATAAATAAAAGTGAATGTGTCTTCTATGTATGTTACAATAAATCTAGAGTAACTGGACTCTGCTATAATTTATCATACAGTTAGTAACACCAGATATATCTTATACTTCAGACCATTTCTTTGTGCAGACTCTGCAGTTCTAAGCCTTTCCTCTCCTTTTGACGTACCAACTAATTAAGCACTCCCACATCATCCTACCTTCAGTTTGTTTTCATCCAATGCTATCTCGCTGATTTATTGTAGGATACATCAGGATTTTACCATTGGCTTAAACGCCACAGTACCAAACCTGTTCCCTGGTCATTTGACCAGAGTGTTTTCCGTTTCCTTTATTTTCTATTGCTCTTTAGGCTTTTCAGCTTTCTTACCCACATTGACAAAAATCAGGGGGAGGAGAGGGTTGACTGTTAAAATTCTTCACCAGTGATCAAAATCTTCCATTTACTGTGTGGTTTTGAAAATTCATTATTTGTGTTCCACACAAGTAATGACCAGGATCTTTTGTGTTCCTCCTAAGCTCCTTCCCTATAGCAGAGTGACAGTGATGTCAAATTCTGATGTTACTTGTTTCATTCTCCTGTATGGACTACTTTTACTTGCCATGAGTAAAATGATGCTTTTTCATTTTTTTTAATGGCAGTAATTATCTTATGCCTCCCAGTCAGACCTAGGCAGTGTCTGAAGTAACTTGTGGTACCTGCTTCTTCCTGTTGTGGCAAGGTGTTACCCTTCATTTGTTGTGAAGCTACTGCTACAGCTTTCACTTGTTTCCTGCCAATCCTCTCTTGAATCCCATTGTAGATTTCAAGGTAGTTATCTTTTGCTTTTGGGCTTATGTTGTTGACTTGCAGACTCCAGGAGGTATTTCTATATAAATCCTGTTTCTTTCCTATTGCACTTACCTACCAGTATCTGGTGGCTTTTTCTTTTTGGTGTGCATGTGGCTTTTAAAGTTCAAACAGTATGAAATCTGAGAGGCTTTAGCCTTTTAGTTCCCATCACAAGAAAATCCTGCTGTTACTGCCTTATTACAGTAATTACCCAGCTTGTGTCACCTTACTGTATCTTTGTTTTGATTGGCTGAGCGGAGAGGGATTTCCTGTTCTCATTCTCAGACCTTGCAGTCCATTCCTCGTACCTCCATCGCAGTAATCACCTGGGAGCAGGATCTCTTGAACCTGGTGCTGCGGGTCTCTTGATTCACACCTGCTTCCCCTCAGATGGAGCCTGGATTTTCCCCCCAGCGTCCCTGTGCGCTTCTGCTTCTGCCGTTTGTGCTTCTCTTTGCAGTCCTGTGCCACAGTTGCCTGGCTGCACCACTTTACATGCCATGGTAACATGGATTGCAGGTTTGATTTTTCTTAATGAGATTTTGATTTCAGGACATGATTAAATGCCTGTGTACCCAGTGACTAAGAATAGCTTATAAGTCAATAACTTTCAAATTGGGCACTTCCTAGTTTAGTTTTCCTCATGGATTTTTTTTCCCCTAAGCTTTAGTAAAATAACTGTAACGGATGCCATTTAATTGATGCCAGTATACAAACCTGATTGTTTCAATAGCCTCATTTCCCCAAACTAGAAACTTCAGAGGGAAGTAATCAGTTAAGGAGAGCGCCTGTTAAAACAAACGAGCTTTTTCATTTAGTTTCCTGAGACATTTTATGACCGATTTTAATGTTTCTCTCCACAATACTTACGGGAATGATATAATTTAGACCGGATTTCTTATTGTGATGTCTCTTGGGGCAAGCAGAGAAAAGGGGTGATGATTTGGAATAACTAATAGAGTTACCAGCTGATCTCTCTTTGTTTCTTCATACAAGAAATTTGGCCTGATATAAGTGTTTATTGTGTCATCAAAAATACTGTGAGGGTCCTCCCAATTCTGTTCTTTTCTAGTGTGGTATCATTTGGGGAAATTTTTATTTCCCTAGCTATGAAGTAATATGTACAAGTATTACAAGTGAGTGAAAGATTTTTTTTTATTATTATTATTTTTTTTTATTCCAGATCATGAAGAGAAGCAGGGAACTGGTTGCTAGGGTGGTGATGATTCAGGCAGCAGAGAAAGCCTTGATGTTGTAGATTAGGGAAACCAGTATCTGATGCTGAAACACCAGCAGAACCACCACCCTACAAAACTAAGTGTTGAATTCTGCTTCCTCATGCATGTATCTACTTAAGTTTAAGAAGAGAATAAAATTCATCTGGAATTATGGAGATCCCAATGCTAATTTTTGCTGATTTTGCCAGAAAAACACATCCTTTTTAATTCCCCTCTGTATTTCTGAAATGGGAACTTAATTATACTCCGTGAGGTTTCCTGTTTTGCAGGTGTGGAATCACTGTGAGATTGTGGCTCTAGCAGTCCTCAGTTGAAAGTCCTAAAAAATCTGATTGCTTATTTGCATGAAAATAGCAATCCAGGAATAAAAGGAGTATGCCGAGCAAAGGAGTAGAATATTAAACCCAAGACAGTGAGTTTGATCATAAAGTATTTTCAAGAGGAAGCATTATGATAGGAGATTAACTACCAACTTTATTAATCAAAAAATACATGAGATTCTTTTTCTTAACCATACTCATAGCAGTCAACGTTTCTTTTTATTTTGAGTATAGTTCTCTGGAACAGCATTAGACCTAGCATGTGTAGAACAAGCTCTTCAGTCATTATGTGCAAGCCACCATTTGTCTTGCAACTGAGGTTTGACAAAATAGCAAGTGGTAGTTGCTTTGCTTCTAATGTCCCAGTTCTGACAACCCCTCCCCCCTATTAACAGTACTTTATTGATCTGCTAAAGCTAAACCTTCCTTTTGTTCCCCAATCTGTAGTCAGGGGTTGTCTGTCATCAGTAAGTTTCAGAGTTGAAAATTCCAAAGGGCAATCACAGACTGCGAAGCATCTATTTAAAATACTCCACTTACAATTGTTTTTGGAACAACAGTAGTTGTTAAGGCTCTCTTGCAAAGTACAGGAAATCCTCTATCACTATCTTAGTAGCAACACGGTCACAATAGGAATCTTTCAGTTGACTTCATGGCCTTCAGTGACGGGAACTTTACGCAATAATTAGTGATTTAGGTCACTGCTGTAATAAGTTTCTTTCTGTCCCCTCAGACTATTGTCCTTTTTCCCCCTACACTGAGTATCTTTACATCCAGTTTACTACAGTATTTGACTGTCTGTTGGCTTATATTTCTGCAAGGGCAGCTGATAAAGCACTGCATGACGATAAGTGGTAGCTTTGATGTACATATTAAAGATGCGCAATACCTTTTTGTCCAGTTTTGGTTAAGCTAAAACATGCAGTGAGGTTTTTTGTGTTTTTTGCTGACACCGAGCACTCAGACCAGGTTTTTTAATTCTTTGGGCTTGTTTGCATTTCAGTAATGTAATTTGTTCAGCCACACCACTATCATAGGAGTGACTTGTGCACAGGCTGTTGTGAGCTCCTGCTGCCCTGCGAAACTTACAAGAAGATTGAAGAGGTGTGAGTGTTCAGCAGTAACCCCCAGCAAGTTTTGAAAATGGGTCTGGGCAGTTAACTTCTGGGAAAATCTTGCTAAGAAACACTACAGAAACCGAGTTAGCAATTTGCTGTAACAGTGCAGTTTATCTCCCTTCCCAGTTGTCACCGAAAGCTCAGTTCTGTCATCCCCCAGTTTCCTGGTCTGCATTTGTAGGTTTATTGGTTGGTTGTTATAAGGAGCTTATCTTGTGTAGAGTCTTCTTTTGACTCTGTTTTGAATACAACAGAAATGTTGTATTCATTTCTAAAAACAGCATGGCTTTTCCTAGTTACCTGTGAACGTTTTCCGAGAGGGATATGTCAAAATCTGAATCATAGCATGGTCTGGGTTGGAAGGGACCTTAAACATCATCCAGTTCCAACCCCCCTGCCATGGGCAGGGACACCTCCCACTGGACCAGGCTGCTCAAGACCCCATCCAACCTGGCCTTGAAATGTGAAAATGTACAGACCACGCCAGTAAATATTCTCTGGAATGATTTTTTGAAGACTTGAATGAAAGCTCTGTGTGCATTACACATGGGAACGTTACAGAGATTGGAGAGACTGCTAGCAGAACAGAACACAAGTGATAAATACAGTCATGTCCCCCTCTGGTGGCGAAGCAACGAAGCACAGGTAGGCAGCTGATGCTGAAACTCCCTGAGCTGGGAGCCTGCCCTTTGGGAACCTGTCTGTGTGTGACATTCCGATGCTGAATGCTCTCACTCAGGCTGCCCTCAGCAGCCACTTCCGTACGGTTCTGGCCCTGCCAGAGAATGCAAGAGGGGGCCCAGGGGCAATGACTTGCTTGATTTTTAAATACATATAGGTGACAATTGGTATAAGCAGTTAGTGATTTAAGCAGAACTCCATTTTTTATGCAAAATCAGCATTGGAGGATTCCTTGCTTCTGGCCAGACATCACCATTTGTCAAACATTTCAACAATGAGCATCCTAATTTGTCAAAGCAGAGTAACTCCACAGAGGAAAAAGCAAAGCGAAATAAGGATTAAACATCACGTCTTTAAGATATTTTTGAAGGACCAGTGGTTGAATTTTAACTGGAATCTTTAAAGGTCATTTCCATAATGCATCTCTGCAGTCCTTTATTGATCGTTTTAACTATTCTGCTCCTAAACACGTTCTTGTCTTCAATGAATTTCTCAAAGAGGTAGGTTCCACCGCCAACACCAAAATAATGTGCTTTGCTTGCCAAATACACACGGCCCTTTTTATCCAAGAGCTCTGCCAGTGTGTCATGCAGAGCGCTATAGTAGTCAGGATTATAGATGGTCTCAGATGTGAGAATCATATCATACTTCAAAAAGGATCTGTTGCTGTTTAGCAGGAGCTGGCAGACTTCAGGCCACCCTCCAGAAAAAAATCGGCACTTACTGAGCGCACTGGGTGAGCGCTCTGCTTTCTTGGGCCTCTTGCAAGGAGGCGCACCAGTTTTCTTATGGTCTCCACTGCCCTTCCTGCTGCCTTCACCGACACAGTTAGCCACCGCGTTGGGCAAGGTGATTTCATCAATCACGGTGCTGTTGTAGTCCTGAAAGTGGACTTGTTCAGCATTACCCCTTAAAGCAACTATTCCCAGCAGTCCCGCCCCGCAGCCAAGATCTAATACAGTCTTGTTGGCAAACTGTATTTCAGCCTCAGAAAAGTAGTCTATGAGGTCAAAGGTGCATTCCCAAATTTTCAGTCCTCCCTCATAAACTCCTGGGATGAGATCAGAGTGAGAAGAAACACTTTGAGACACAATCCCTTCTGTATCAGCACCATCCGCACACATCAGTTCCACTGCAGACATATTTATGTAATACAGGCCTGATACTGTTTCCAAGACTTTATTTTCCAAGACTTTGTTGATGTCTCCAGGTACCTGGTGCTCCTTGGCAGCTTTAGAACAGATCTTTTTCTCCGATGGTGTCTCATCTCCATGCTTATCGTGGCTCAGACTTGGGCTGGAGCCTACCATAGCCTCTGCAGTTTGCCTGCTCTTTTCTGTGGATCCCTGCTTAGGCTCAGCAGAGCAGAACTGCAAGTCTGTCTCATCAGGGGTATCTGCTTCATCAATTAAAAAATTAAATCGAAAAGCCATTTTCAGGAATGAAAAAAAAAAGTCTTAATTTATTAAAGCCAGAATCTAAGAGCAACACTGTACAGACTTCTGTTTTTTTAGAGAGGATGTTTTTATGTGGTTGTCAGAATGGAGAACAGTGCTTTGCAGGTAAAATATCAGAGCCTTTGCCAATGAATCAGGCAGATTCCTCCTGGAAGAGAGTAAATTGCATCATAGAATCACTTGGTTGAAAAAGACCTTTGAGATCATTGAGTCCAACTGTTCCCGTCCACTGTTGAACCAGATGCCTGAGCACCTCATCCACCCATCTTTTAAACACCTCCAGGGATGGGGGCTCAACTACCTCCCTGGGCAGCCTCTGCCAGTGCCTGAGAACCCTTTCATTTGATACTGAAAATGCTGGGAAATAAACTTTCTAAGACTTGTTTTGGAGTTCTAGAAAGCAGCATCTTTTATTTCAGCACTGGACATACATGGGAATGATTCCATGAATTATGCACAACGAGACAAGAGCTGGGACAGAATATATTTCCCACTTATATCCACATGTGTAAATTCTCCCAGCAATCTCATGCATATTCTCCTACTTTCCAAGAGCTGATTTTCATTTTATTATGAACCAAGCAACCAAGTCTGTGCTTATTAGAGCCAACTGTCTGACCTTGCATTATTACATAAGGAAAGAGTATTGTCTGGGAACAGCACTATTTAAAAAAACAAACTATCAGAAGAACAGTCTGTGTCTGACTTTCAAAAACACCGTTACTTAGATACTGTTACTTAGATGTTGATATAGGATAAAGTAGATTTCAGTTTCATCTAGGTAAGTATTTTTTGAAAGTTAGATAGAATATCCCTCTGACAGCATATTTTCTTTATAGCATGACTTTGGGTTTTTTTTCAAGCAGTATTTTTTCCAGACACTGTTCTTTGAGAAAAAGTAACTATTACTTAGAAAGCACTTAACAGAAGTTAAATATAAAACTAATTCTGCTTAAATCAGAATATTCCACGTTTTGCAATAGTAACTACTTCTTGTATCACAGTGAAGACATTTTTCCTGATACCCAGTCTGGCCCTTCCCTGGCACAACTTGAGGCCACTTCCTCTCATCCTATTGCCTGTCACCTGGGAGAAGCGAACACCACCCAGCTTGCTACAGCCTCCTTTCAGGGAGCTGTAGACAGTGATGAGGTCTCCCCTCAGCCCCCTCCAGGCGAAACAGCCCCTCCCTCAGCCGCTCCCACAACCCCCGGGCTCCAAACCCTTCTCCGGACGCCACCTCGCTACAACCTCCTTTAAATCAAGTGTAGAAATAGTTTAACCTGTCATTAATATGCCACACACCGGTCCACCATCCCCTCCCTGGGGGCAAGAACGTGCAATCCCGAGTCCCCTCCCACCCCCCGCGCTGCGCTCGTACCCGTTATCACATGCGGGCGCTCCACACGAAGGGGCTTCCCCTTCCGGGTTCCTCAACGCGCTTGCGCGAAAGGGGCGGGATGGTTGCACCCCCGCCGCTCCGCCCTCTTTTTCGCCGCGTGCGCAAAGGCTGCCGGGATAGCGGCGCGAACTGCTTTCCCGCGGTTTCCCCTTCCCTGGGGGGCGCAGCCGGCGCCATGTCCCAAACAGACCCCGAGCTGATCCTGCAGGAGCTGGAGGGCTGGGATTGGGATCTGTGCCGCAGGGAGCTGCCTGCTGTTCTTCCCCGGCTTCTTATATCCTTCCCGCAGCGGGGGGAGGAAGGCTGTGGGGAGTCACCTCCCGAAATAAGGGGAGGTGGCTGTGGCTGTGGCTGTGGCTGTGGAGCCCTACTCGAAATGGAGGGAGGCGGCTGTGGGGGAGCCTCCTTTCCCCCGAAAGGGGGAGTAAGGGGCAGGTGGCTGTAGGGACGTTCCCCGAAATTCGGGGTGGGTGGGGGTGTGGGCGTTCTGCCCACAGCCTGGCGTTGTGCAAGCGAGTAAATCTGTGGGAGAGAAAGCGGTTCAGCAATCCACAGAGGCTGGCACAGGGCTGAAAAGCAGGGCGTCAGGCGTTTTCCCTGGAAATAGTGCATCCCTTCACTGAAAGGAAAGATTCGGGGTAGGAAGTAGCGTGTGGCGCCGTAAAAACAATTCCCCTCAAGCCCCAGGCATGCTGCAATACTTGCGCTTGTATCGAGGTGCCTGTGCCTGAGGGGAGTCCCTGTGGGTGCTCCAAGGACAAGCTGTGTGGAGTTTCTTTAACGCTTTCACTCCGTGTACCAAGAGTCTGAAGACTGGACCGAGCACATCCGTAAGTACTGATCAGAAGCACCTCTCCCTCCTAAAGATCATGGTCTTGCGGTGGCTGGTAGAAGAAGTAAATGCTATTACAATAATTAGGTACTATTAAAATAATTGGAAGTGTTCAAGGCCAAGTTGGATGGGGTTTTGAGCAGCCTGGTCCAGTGGGAGGTGTCGGGGGGGCCGGAACTGGATGATCTAGAAGGTCCCTTCCAGCCCAAACCGTTCTGTGATTCTATGATTTGAGCTAAAGTAAAGTTATGTTTCAATTAGGTAACTGTATCTCTTGAATGTTAGACAGAATGTCCCTCTGACAGTATGCTTTCTTCTAGCATGTTTTTTTCCGTCTGATTTTACAGACACTGTTCTTTGAGAAGCGGTAGCATCTTGTGTTAAGTATGGTCTGTGCTGAACAGATGTGTCTCATTCTTTAATCACCTCTGTTTGCAGTCTTTATCTAAAATGCAAGGTCAGACGGAGAGCTGGCTCCAAAGCTCCAATTGGCTGTTGTGAAGTTCATAATAAAATTAGTCCTTGGAAAGTAATATGCATAATATTTCTGGGAAAACTTATACATACTTGTGTAAGTGGGAGATATAGTCTGTCCCCAGCACTTGTTTCATTTTGCATGATTGATGGAAATCATTCCCTTGTGCGTCCAGTGCTAAAATAAAGGATGCTTGCTTGCTAAAACTCCAAAATGAATGTTAGAGAGATTATTTGCCAGCATTTTCAGTATCATGACACTATAAATTCTGTAGTACTTAAACATTCTTCTGCTATAACTAGTGTCTTACGTGGTCTTCCAATCCTGCTGGACCTTGCATGTTATGCTAATTGCATGTTGAATATGCTTTATAAAAGTGTATAAATAAACTATTCATGTAAGTCTGCTTTTGGCTTCCTGCTGCTTCTGGTTATCTTGTGTTTTATTCTCTTTTTGGCTGTTATCTCACAGATGGCAAAACTATGGAAATACCTGGTAGAGATAAGAACGAGGCTGATAAGTAACTGTTCAGGAGTCTTGCTAACACACACTGTTAAGTCGTGTACTAGTGCCAACCAGCACATTAAATGTGCAACTATTTGCAGTTTGGAATACAAAAAAATCTAGTTCCATGGACAAAAAATCTGTGCTATGGCTTCAACTAAGCACAGTCAGGTGTATTATTAATGAGTTTATGCTTGTTGGAGCTGTTACTATTACTTGATTTTTTTCAGATAATGCGTATGTGGGAACTGTTATGTTTCCCCTCAAAATCAAATATCTGATCTGGTTTTGCTTGATGCAGTTTCATCCAGTAGGTTGCTACGTATTTCTGATAATTACATGTTGTTTTTCTGTGAGGTTTTATAAATGTTTTGCTTTGTAGGTGTTTTGAGGACCCTAACTGAAATGTTTTTGCCCCATATCAGCCTGGCAGATCTGGAACAAACTTTTTTCTCAAAAGTGTTACCTAAGGTATGACAACTTCAATTAAAGGTGGCATTTTCTGTCAGTCTAGTCTGAAAACCTGCTTAGAATGCAGTGATTCTTTTTTGAGATCTCACAATATAATTATTGCTTTGGCTACAAAGCTTGAAATTTAAATTTTACCCTTTAAAGTTTAACCATTTTGTGTCACTGGATTGTTTCTGTGACATTGCCATTCTTTACAGTAGGGAGAAGTACAATGTTCTACTTTCTATATTCAGTAACAAAAGTAGGGTGGTTTTTTTTTTTTTTTTTTGAGAAGATTGGGCTTTTTATAAAATGGAAATTTTTTATGTGAGGTGGCCTCTCAGGACAAATAAAATGAAGAACCCAACACTTACATATCATGAATAAATACTGTGATATTTATGAATAATATAGTAAATAAACTTTTAGACCATACTGTCCTAGCGTATGTTCTCTTATTGGATTGAATGATGGAGAATTTTGTGCTGTAGTTGTATTAAAATTCTTCAGCCACCTACATTTTAACTGAAGTAAATCAGTGCTTAATTACAGATATAAGTTTCAGGCCTCAGCTTGTGTATTTTAAGCAGCCTGAAAAACTGGCCACTTGATTTGCCTTTATCTTATTTTATCTAACATGGCAAATCTTGGAGAGTACAAAAATAAACGCCTCATAACAGGGATATCCTGAGCAAGGATCACTGTGCTGTACCAGTTTATGTAGGTTCTTTCAGTCTCAGCAGTAACACTCGTAAAGATCCAAAGACCTCAGCCAAAGTAGAAATTATTGTTGTTTGTAGGTCATAGATAGACTTTATTTCCTTATGTATTCAAACTGTATGTATTCAAATCATTCTCAACAAAAAAAACCCCAAACATTTTTTCTGAGACAAAATGAAGAACCTTTTAGAATGGTGTGGGTTTAACTAAGAAAAAATCTTTAAGTGAATTAACTGGGAATTTTGTTTTGCTGACAGATTTTATAAAATGTAACAGCTAATATAGCTTCTGCCTATAATTTAGGAAAAATGTAAGATTACTTTTGCTTTTTGTATATCATGCTGTATGATTCAAATGCTAAAAAGCATTATTTTCTCCTTTGAGTTATCTCTAAGGAGCCCATGGCTCTGAGCTGAGGAAGCAAGCAGATACAGAGTGGTGCTACTGTTTGTTTGTGTACATTTGCATGTTTAAGTTTTGTTTTGTTCTGACAGACTGTACAGTTATTTGATGACTTGATGTATGAATTATCCAGTCAGGCCAAAGGATTAACCAGCCAGAATTCGGAGTTATGCAGTACTCTAAGAAATATTTTACAGGCAAGTCCCATGAAATAAGTTGTTAAGGAATATTTACAGTACCATTTGGTTTTACCTAAACAATGAGGAGTTTTTATAATGTGTTTGTTAGCTACTAACCAGCTGTTAATAATGTAATTTGAACTGCCTTTGCAGTTGAAGTTCAATTAAAATTTTATGAATGATTTGATTACATTTAGTGTCTATTGCTAATCAGAATTAAGGAAATATCTAATGCAAATGGAATTAAATTCTCCATATTTAAAGAGTGAATCTGGCACCTGCTTATATAGTTTTTTAATTCGGAATTTTCAAATTTTTGTAAATTGAGAACAGTAGTCAAAAGAAATATGAAATGTTTAAAGAGTACACGGTATCGGAGAAGATGTCTGGAATTGCTTGGTAATATTTTATGGCACTTATTCATCTTTAACAAACTACTTATGCAAATAGCAGTGAAATTTAAATGCCATAAAAATCTTGGTGCAATTCAGCTAAGAAAAGGTGCTTTTGAAATTATTGCAGGAGTGAAAAACATTGATTGTTGTTGTTTATTCTTGCTTTAAGACTGTGGTGCAACTTTTGGAAACTCTGACCAGTTGTGTACGCTATGTCTGCACACTGCAAGAGTGTGTGTCTCTGGAGAATATCCGCACCCTTCCATCCATAGTTTTGTATGTGATAAAGAACACATTTACACACTGCAAGGTAGGTCTGTGTTCAAAGGGGAAAAATTCTTACCCTAGCTATCTTTTAGGATACGCTTGGTAAGAAGGTCCTATTTTGAAATAATATTATTGTCAAATTATTGTTTTTTAATTTAAATTTAGTTGTTAAATAGTTTACAGGATGTGCCTGGTGCACAAGTACAAAGGTATTTTTTCACCTGTTTGCCCAGCAAATCTGACCTCGCAGTGAGAGGCACAGACTGTGCTGTGTCCATGTTTTGCACCAATGTGAACTGAACATTTTGCTTGTGAAGGGTGGCTCTTGTTGGCACCTGTGCGCTTCTGAGAGTGGCAAATAGTTACTGAGCTGGTGCTACCTACCGTATTTCTATGCAAGTACAAGAGTGGATTGAAAGTTGTGATTAGGGTCTTTTTCTTGGGTACGATGAGTAACACCTACCAGTTTCAGATCTGCATTTTTTAGATGCAACAGTAATTCCCTCTGCAGCAGTGAAAATCAAACAAGGTTATCATAAGGACACAATAGCTTTTGGTCGGTCTTCATTTTCCCTTTGCATTTTGTTTTTTCTTCTGGGGATATTTACAGCAGTTTTCCGTGTCAGGACTTAGAACTCTGGTGCCATAATTTTATTTAACAATTCCAATTTGAAAGCATTGGGAAATATTTGGAATGCTACTTTCTTTGTTGCAGACTTTGTACTGTTTTATTCAGAAGTAATCTTAGGTTCATGCACTGAGGCCCAATCCAAAGCCTGGTGAACTCAGTAGAGCCAGACAGCCTCCATTAATTGTTGATGAGGCTGCAGGTAAACAGCGTTCTACAGTTAGTGAACAGTTTTACAGTTAGGTTGGTAGTGGGAGCTACAGATCTGGCTGCGTGTTGAGGTAAAGTAGGTACGACTATGCCTTGGCCTTTTTTCCTAGGGAAATGTCTGACGAAGCTCTTGGTGTTTTCAGCATGTGAAAAATCAGGCTGTCATTCCTGAACTTTTTAATACCTCCTCTTCTCCATTACCTACAGGACAGTGAGTCAGTGTACTGTGGGCATCTGCACTTGATTTCTGACCTCCTACAAATAATATTCAAGGAAACTTACTCTCTTCAGAAGCAGCTGACAGAGCTACTTGATATGATTTCCATGGACTCTGCTTCCACTGAAGATAACATCACAGATATGGTGTCAGGTACCTATGGATCTAACATTCTTTAGTCGTGCTCAGCCTCTTTTTCTACGAAGTATATCTGCATTTTTAGAACAGGATTCTGAGCCTGCTCTGTTCCTGCTGTCCTGACCAGCATTTCAGAAGACAGCAGTCTGCAGCTTGAAATATTTCCGTTTTAATCCTGAAATGTTCTCTGTGGGATGGGCCATAGATGTAGGTTTGCAGCAAAAAGGCAACACTGAGCCATTTTCCTGATTCAGTCCCAATGCAGTGGTGTTCTCCAATGCTTGTAATTGCTGCTGGCTTTCTAGGAGAGCGGCATAGTGGTGAACTGTGGGATCTGGTTTAACTCAGTTGTTGCTATTGTTATTTCCTCTGTAGTAATCCACACCATGCTGGAGATATGCTCTGTCATTTCCAATATGGACCATGCTCTTCATGCCAATACATGGAAATTCATAATCAAGTATGTCATTGAACTCTTTGTTTATATTAAAATCTGGACTGTAGTTTTAAATAACCAGAATTTCAAATAAATTTTAAGGTAGGTAATTCAATTTAACTGTTTAGCTAGTAAGAAAACTTAGAAATTTATTTACAAATTTAGCTATTTCGTATGAAAGACATTGTCAGTGATAGAGTCATATGTGAAAAAGCAATAGAAGCTTGTCTTTTGTATTACAATACAGAAGAATATCTGAATCACCATTATCTGAATAAATAACGTTAAGAGGTCTGACCTGCAAGCCTGTAGGTGTTTTTTGGCTTGAGTTCTGCTGTCTTGTGTTTTCATCCTGCCTCTTCTCTGTGTTGTGGCTATGAAGAGGGTTGTGTATATACAACCCTAAACAGAAAAATTAGTTATTTGGATTTATGCGAACTCATTGTGTGATCACTTCTGGCAGTTACATATATGATTGTGTTTCTTTCTGTTAGGCAGAGCCTGAAGCATCATTCTCTGCTGCGGTGCCACCTGAAACACCAAGACATCCTCAGCAGCCTGCGCAAGGACACTCTTCTTTCTTTTCACTCCTGTTTGCAACTGGCTGAACAAATGAAGATGTCAGAAATACAGGTGAATTAAAAAGCTCCCCAAACTGCCGTTGAACTTGAGGAGGATAAATGCTTCATGCTGTATTATTACTTGGAGTGGTTTGGATTTGTGGGGTTTGGGGTTTTTTGGATGGTTTTTGTTGTCGTTGTTTGGTTTTTTGGGTGGTTTTTTTGGTTGGTTGGTTTTTGTTTTTTTTTTTTTTTTTTTTTTAATTTCATGTGGTAGGCAGAATATTGTATTCTTTTGAAACCACACGAAAATGAGGCCTATAACTTTCTTTAGATTGGGGATGTGTTAGTGAGGCACTGAAAATAAATTTCCACTGTATCCATGGATTTTTTTAATTTCCTGAACTGACAATATCCCAAGGTAAATCAAAAAAGAATATTTCAATTCTGAATGTTGCTATAGAAACCTTGGGGCATACTGAAGATTTCTGAAGTTTTTTCCCCATGGCTGTAGAGCCTGGAGAGAATCAAGTTTGAAATAGATTTTGAACCTTGTCAGCAATCTAACCTTCTTTTTTATTGTATTACTCTCTATATAAAAGTTTTAGAATTGTTGTTTTGTTTTTGTTTTTTACAGGAGGACACTGACCTCAGGCTGTTCCAGAAGACTGTCAAGCTGTGCAGGTTCTTTGCTAATTCCCTTGTACACTACACCAAGGTAGGCTTTAATACTTGAAGTCTGTGTTAGTATTAAATTTAAGCCTCTGGTCTGCAAATGGAATAATTTTGGACTGCATAATACCCTAATAATTTATGACTGTACTATATGGATGGTATAATTAAAATCCATGCATAATCTGCTGGTAGTTCTTCCCTCTGTATTTTCTCACAAGCCCAAGCAGGATCACTGCTGTGATTTAGCAGCAATGCAAATAGGAACCTTAAGCTGTTACAAGCATCGTCCCTGGGGAGTGGTAGATGTCCAGCCTTTCACAGGCATTGTGTCAGTGCAGTAGTAGTTTTATCTGAAAGAATTAAGCAGGTGCGACCCGCCATACTTATTTGTATAAATAAGCCTATACATACCTACAATATATATAAGCAATGTAATTAATCTTAGGAATACTTTGTTTATCATTAACTTTGCAGTCGCTTTGTGCTGTGGATTGTTAGTACTTTAACCAATGTTTGCAGCTTAATACTTTACATGCCAAGGTAGCAGAACAGGAAGGCAAGATATTCATGCATGTTTATATTAAAAGTACCAGTAAATCAATGGTTTTTGCAGGAATTCCTTTCTTTCTTCTCTGACTCATGCTCTCAATTACATCAACTCTTTCTTCAGATATACAGGTAAGTGAAGTATGAATAATTGATTATTGATTGCATCTTAGTAACATCCCTATATTGCATTCTTAAAGTTACGTGTATTTTGAGGTGTAAAAGTACAGTTTTCATTCCAGAGCTGTTGCTTTCTTTTTTCATGTACAGAACTCGAAAATTTTATTTTAATAAATGAGAGTATTTTTGCGTGACACCAATTACCTTAACCCCATTCCTGATCAGTGTTGAGTGTCCGATGTTGACAAGCCACTGGCTTTGTTGCAATTGCTTATGTCAGTGTTTCTTAATGGGTTATGTTTAGAACTAACAGATTAATTGTCTTGGTCTGTTTATGCAAGTTCATTTGAAACTTCTTGTTCCTAAAGTCAAATGTCTTGAAGATAGGATTTGCCCTTGAGCCACCTTGCAAAGGAGCAGGACAGCGCTAAACAAGAGAAACCCAGTGGTATACCTTCCACTTTGAAACAAACAGCAGCGTGATGTTGGTCAAATCTTGCGAAGTCAAGTCCATTCAGAATTACCATTCCCTTGTAGTCCTCATTCCTTTCTGTTTTGTATATAGTACAACAGCCATACAGTCTTTTTCTGTCTTAAATTCTAGTGAAAGAAAAAAATCCCAGCTGAAACGCACATCAGCAGCAGCAACTTGACAGATTGCTTCAGCTCTGTGACAAAGTATGGAAACATTTGTTTCTAATCCTCTGTCCCTTCAGGAGACAGTATCCTGAAATTTTTCATGGCTTTACAGTTGTGTAAATCTTGCCAAATCTCACAAAAGGACCCTGTGGTTCTTCCAGAAGCAAAACCTTTGAGCGTTATGCTTGTAAAGCATAACATTCTGCAAGTTCTTCTTTCAAGCATTTTATGTTGTTTGCTGCAGCAGTGGGGAAGCTGGGCTCGGTGGGCTTTATGCTAGAGGGCTGATTTCAGTCATTGTTTTCAAATTGAAACCAGGTTCTGTGGCAAGATGCACGTGAGTTCGCTGCATGTTTCACTGCAAGATGAGGTGGTGATTTTTATTTACGATATTCCGCTTCCCACGTTATTTACCTTGTAGATCTTTCTCAAATGAAAGGTTGTAAACTTTTATTTGTTCAGCAAAACTGATCAGGATTTTTTGAGTAGGTAGGTAGCATTTTTACAGTCACTTTAAAAGCTGCAAGAGTAGATGGTTTTCATTTTGTGATCTTTTGCTTCATTCTGGTTTCGTTTTGGTTTTTTTTATTGCCCATGGTTTTTTTCTCTTCAAAGAAATTATTTTACCCTTCTATTAGGGCCATATGTTAAATTAGGGCTGTCACATTTATGACTAAAATTGTGTATGCAAGTGTTTTCTTGGCTTTTCATTGCTCGACTACTTTTGTAATTCAGTGTATTTCTTATACATATTATGTGTTTTACATGCATTTTCTGTAAGCTTGTAAGATTTTCTGTCAATATTTACTAAAATATTGAATTGTGATGCTTAGTTTAAAGACTGAATGCAGAGTTATAACTCTCAGCTATGATATATGTTCTATAATGGGGAGCCTTTTCTGTCTTTTATTCCACAATAATAAGGAATTAATGAATTTGCCTTTTTGTAATTCTTTTAAAAAGTAATGCTATTGAAAATGCTACTGAGAATATTTAACTTCCCCCCCCTCCCCTCTCTCCTCAGCAAATTTCCTCCCAGTCTCTATGCTCCAGAAATCTTGGAAGTTCATCGAGATGAAATATCGCGGGTTTTCCTTGTGGCTCTGGACCCTCTCATCAGCCAGCTTCTTCCATTTAGCCCTTTCATGGAGCAGGTGTTAAGTGACAAGTTAGGTGGGTTTAAAATACAGCAACCACTGCTGTGGTACTGTGTAACCATCTTTAAGAGATCACGATTGATACTTTGACTTTCTGGGCCACAAGCTGTGTTCTGTACTGGCTCGCTTGTCTGTTTTCTAAGTACTGTGACTTAGCAAATTGCCTCCTAACTCATCTGAATTTCAGAACAAATCATGTTGCTGTTGAAGATGTCTTTTGCAAAGTACTCACAATAACTTCAATATTAATGTGTTAACAGAAATCTTTTCAATTCTGCTGTTTTGCATAATTTCAATTCATGTTTGTCAAACTTTCAAAGTAGGCTGAAATTTTTCTGCTGCTTTGTTGGTGGGGGAAGACAGCTATTTTTTCCTAAATTAAGTACTTTCTGTGAAAAGTAGAATGCCTTTAAACTGGAAAATGATCAGCTTCTTGTTATAACACACTCCTCTCCCCAGTTTCTGCCCTGACCGACCTGTCATCATTTCGAGGTAGCTGGCTGGCACCCTTTGAAGCAAATTTTTGTTTCCAGTGCTTGAGGCATCTGGTGCTTTCAAGGAAACAGGAAGCAGGAGGCATCCAGATTGTAATTCCTTTGCAGCGTCTTGCATGAATAGTGCAGAACTGGAATATTTTTAGATTTTACCTCACCTTGCATTTATTTCTCACTTCAAATGCAGTGTTCATGATGAAACTTCCTTTCTTTCATATAGCTGTGTCTATAAGTGATTTTTTTTTTTTTCAATTACTTTACTGGGGACTTTTATGTCTCACGAGTTGTTTGTCATTTGTCACTTTCTTAAAAGCCAGTTTACACAGATGATGTATTTTCCAGGGAAAATACAATCTCATTCAAAAAATCCCTCATTTCTTCAGGTCTCCCTGCTGAGCAGCAGCTGCCCCAGTGCCTCATCCTGATCACCATAATGGGCAAGTTGTCCTCTCAGCCTGAAGATGTGCAAACTCTCTGGAACACAGGAAAAGGGTACTAAGGATTTTCACTTTAATTCTTCAGCACAGCAATTTGAGTGTACAGGCAATCAGAAGGGCTTGGTTCCCGCAGTTT
This sequence comes from Neomorphus geoffroyi, assembly GCA_033558235.1. Classification (NCBI taxonomy): domain Eukaryota; kingdom Metazoa; phylum Chordata; class Aves; order Cuculiformes; family Neomorphidae; genus Neomorphus; species Neomorphus geoffroyi. The sequence goes on from JAUMJM010000074.1 coordinate 9,203,006, forward strand.
TCCTTGCAACTGAATGGTAAAATTTGTCAGACTCTATGGATTTAAACTCTTATGCTGAGAAAACGGATTCTGATGTTCACTCACTTCAGGAGTGCAGGGTAAAGAGCCAGAGATATCTCTCTTTTTTTACAGGAAAGGAATGGTAATTAGAGTATTTCCAAGATAAGAAGAGAGATATGTATGTAATTCGTTCATACTACACAAAGTCAAGATCTTCCATTTTTTATGCCCGAATCCTCTAATAATCACCTGAATTTGTAAAAGATGAAGGTAGTCAGGAATGTGAATCTAGTGTAAAAGCACTGAGGTTATTGCCATTGTTTCCAGTTAAAGACAAAGATTCTGTAGAACAGATGTTGCTTGCAGAATTTGGGATTTGCATATCTTGTTATTTTTTTATTTTTTATTTTTTGATTACTCTTTTTCTTTTACCCTTGCAGCCTTTCTTTGTTTTCAGCTCTCTTCTTCAGTTTCCAGCAATGTTCTGGCGAGCTTTCTCTCCCTGTTCATTTGCCAGAGGTGATCAGTACAGGGCAGCCAGCAGTTCCCATCACGCTCTATCACTATATCTGTGTCCACCTCTGCTCCTTCATTGCTTCCACACTCCCATCGCAATTCCCTCAGCTGGTAAGGTTGGTTTTTGTTTATCTCTACAGCTGTTGTGATGCAGAGGTGCTATTTAAAACAATGAGTTCTTTGTCATAATCTAGCTCCAAAGAGATTCTTAAGTATGAAGTGGTTCTCTAGAACACGGCTGTGACACAGTGACATGCTTGGAGTTCAGTTATACAGCAAATGTCACTTGTGGGAAAGGAGAAAATAAAGCTGAATTCAAGTTCTCAGACCTCATTGGTGGTGAAAATTTTTGTTCTCTTTGAGAGAGGCAAAGTTGTTTAAAAAACTTGGTGTTTTCTTTTATGCAGCATTCAGTTTGTATCAGGTTTTGTTAGTGTGTACTATGAAGTAATAAAATGACATTTAGTATTTAGGGTAGATTATATTGTTGATTCCACTCTAGAGGAGTTTCCTAGTCTTTGATTAAGGCTTTAAAAGTTTTTCATTTTTTACCACACATACACCGGAGAACCTCTAGATAAATGTAAACCTTCATCAAGTTAAAAGCGGTCACAAAAATTATAGCCCTAATTTGTTTGGGGTTTTTTGGGGTTTTTTGTTTTTGTTTTTTTTTTTTTGGAATGCTGTGCTTCTCTCTCAGCTTAAATCTGTAATCCTAACAGAGGAGAAAGTTTTATTTGGTTTTCAGTAAGCTGCCAAGAAAACTGAAAATATATTGGTTTAAGAAAGAGTACTTTCTTATGAAAGTGCCTTGTGAGGAAGGGACACACAGAATGAAATGTTGACAGACCCTAAGACCACTGAAATGAATGTACGTGTACATTCTAAGTATGCAAAACTAAAGGAGCAGCTGAAGGTAGAGTCTGAAAATGTGTTCTTAAAACATTTTAAATTGGATAAGCTGAAAATCTTACTAGATTTTATGCTAATTACTGGAGTAAAAGCAGGCCAGCAATCAGTTTCTATGTGGATTTTACATCTATATTTTCTCCTCAGGAGTATGCTTTGCTGGATGCTGTGCTGGGTTCTAGTATGATCACATCTCTGCTAGCAATGGATGCGTGGTGCTTCCTTTCCCGGTAAGATGTTTATATTCCAGCCAAGCAGGATTCCCAGAGATCCATTTAGTTCTGTTGTTGTATATAGTTCCTTGAGAGAGATTGTTTTTAAGACAAAACTGTCACAGAATTAGATGCTTTTCAGATAGCATATTTTGAAAATTAGGAGCAGAAATGCCTAAGCTGTTTTTGCATTTGTGCAAACAAGGGGAATGTACCTTTTCTGTTATTTGAAAATTGTTTTTTGGAGTGGTTCTCTCCAGTAAGTTGGGTCTGTGCGTATCAAGGTTAAATACATTGGAGGAAATGGCCACCTCTCAGACAAGTTTTCTAATGCTTGGTCAGTAAAGGAGTAGAAAATAAGGACTCACAAGCTTTTGCCTCTCACATTCCAGGTATGGAACAGCTGAATTGTGCGCTCACCACACTGCTGTGATTGCCCACTTGGTAAGATCCACATTGATGTCTGCAGTTCAGCACCAGTTCTAATCTTAGTTCTACTGGCATGTTGTCTAAATTACCAAAGGCAGGAATTTCATTTTTCTACATGTCCAAATGGAGATTGTTTTATATTTTTAGAGTACTGCTTTGGCTAATCATTAACCAAATTTGATGAATTAAATCAATGTGCCTAGTATTTCCAGTGTGTCTTGCGTTGTTTTAGTTAGGGTGTTACTGCTGTGATCCTTGTAACAAATCTCTGAACATGCTGTATAGAATTCATTTGCCAAATAGTGATTCCTCCTCCCCCTTAATTTAATTAGATGCATTGCACTTTTATTCTAATGCAGATAAAGTCTTGTCCCAGCGACTGTTACCAGGTCTCTGCCTTGGGTATTCTGCTGAGGCGCATGCTGTTCTTCATGGCTCCAGATCATCAGGTAAATGCAGGCCCAGCCTCTTCTGTCTTTGGTAGAAGAGATTTGAATTGGTGGCCTGTGTTAAAATGACCTCTCCAGTTCCTCATACATGACAAGATGTTGAGTGCTTGCTTGCTGTACTTGATATTGCACTTGTCATAGTGGATCCTAGTTTGCGCAGACGCGCTCTTTTAAAACAAAAGTGCATGCACCTTTCTGAGTGGCCTTACTAGGTGGCAGTGAAGGCCCCGTTTTACTGAGTATGAGAATGGCATATCTCTCAGATTTGAAGAAACTATGTCCTGTCATTGCATCTATGCCTGGCATTCACAAGCTTTCTCCTGTCATCAGACAGAGAGCAGTGTCCTTTCCTGTTGGTGCCTCTCTGTGCACTTCAGAGAGGCCAGAGCTCTTTCCTGTACTCATTTCTTCAGGCTGCTGAAAGAGGAAATTACTTATTCTGATGTCCTGCAAGAGAGGTGGCAGCTTCAGAAGGCTTTTAGATTAAAAGTTGGATTTTATTTGAGAGAGAGGTTTTACACGATTTTTTTTATCTAATACTTCAAAGCAAACTAGTAGTGCATTTTGGGTTCTCAGCCTTCTGACTGATTGTCAAATTGCTTTCTGATCTGTTCAGTTCTTACTAACTTCTTTTTCAGATAGAATTTGCTCGTAAGTTTCTTCCGGAAGAGGTGGAAAACTTGTCTGTGTGGCAGCACATATCTCTCAGGGCCCTGAATCCTGATCTTAGAAAACAAGTGGTGTGTCAGCTCTGTGTGGCAGCACTTGCCCAGTGCAAGCGATGGCTGAACAGCAGGCGTGCTTTGGGAGAGCTCCAATCTGTGGTAAAGGAGATTTGGTTCTCTTTGTAAAGATGTTGAACTCTGGATTTCCAAACTGTAAGGATTCTATCTATTGTCACCTCAATTCTATTTTTCTGTGTTGCACAGCTTTTTTCCATGCCTAAGCGGCAAATGATTGAGAATGAATTCCCATTCTAGTATCCTCTTCAGCACGCAGGGCCTCTCTCTGAGAGCAACGGAAGTGGAGGTTGTGTCTTACTATAATTGTTACTGTAATTGTTCGCTTTCTGTGTGAGCGGATGTACTTTCTTTAGGATTTCTGATTTATGCTATGTCATACAAGTACCTGGAAGTGTTCAAGTCCTGGCTGTTTTTGTGGCATCAAATCTGAAAGTAGCACGCTGGTCTCCTTGGGGAACGAGTGTGAGAAACCCGAGACTTGCACACGAAGGGTCTGCCACCAGCTTGTGTCTGCTGGTGCAGCTAATGACTGCAGCACTGTGTGAAACTCAGAAGTAATGGATGGTTTCCTCACTTTGGAAGCTTTATTGGCCAGTCTCCCAGTGGATTAGTTCTACTATACTTCTGGCACAGCACAATGGGGCTTCTTGCCATCCTGTATCATTTTAGATGATCAATATAAGCTGTGGGGCTTCATTTACCATGTAGGATTTTTGGTCTTCTATGTTTTTTCTGTACTAGAATACTTCCCTTTCTGTCCTGCTGGCTGCCTGTGATTTTGCTGGTGACAGTCTGGAGGCAGAACTTCAGACATCTATCTTGGGAGTGCTTGGTCAGTTCTGGACTTCTCTCCAGGCTAAGCAGGTGAGAATTTCCTGCTCCAATGGTGAAAGCACGATGTCTTTCAGAGACTGATGCTGTTCTGCTTTAATCGGGCCATCTCTGTAAAGCACACTGTAACTGCTGCCAGCTGGGTTATATATTAGGTGGGCGTGTGCTCTGGGAAGCGGAGTTTGAATTTTCCTGAACGTTACGTATATGGCTTTGCTACTCATCTGTCCCTCGATGTCAGATTCAGACTTGCTTAAGGAGAAGTCAGAAATATCGTATTCTGGTTCATAACAATTACCAATTTGTCCTGGTTTAAAAGTTTATTAGAATGTGAACAAAACTCATGGTGATTTAATTAGTACATAGCACATGGAAACCCATTGAGCTGGCAACCTTCTTCCCATATTTGAGCACAAGGGGCTAAGGCAATTCTCTTGTGAATATTCATATCTGCACTTGTCGTAAAGGAAGAGATTGTCATGGTTTGTACCCTGGATTAAAAAAGGAAGTTTGAGAGTAGGGGTGAAGAAGAGCCAACAGTGTTGCCCCTTCTGAGGTTTCTTCCATCCTCAGCTGTTCTGTGAAGGCATCTGGCAACTGATATGTGAAAAGAAATAGTTCAGATAACCTTTAGCTGCTTATGGTTAGTGAGCAGTGGAAGGAGATGAGGGATAAATATTGTTAAAAATCAAAGAAAAGGATCTTGTCAAATATGACTACATAGAAATATTGATATGACTATTTTAATATTCTTTTCTGCTTACAATATATTTGTTTTATGTGTGTAAAGCTAGGCTGAGAATTTTGCAACGTTACTCTAACTTAAAATTCTTAAGTAGTTATTCCGTAAGCTCAAATGCTATGTTACTAATATCTGGTGATCTGTTGAAGGTCTCGGATGAGCCAAGTCTCCAGCAGATACTGTGTTTATTACTTCACCTTTTGGAATTTTTCATCCAAGCATTAGATGCTCAACTGCTTACTCAGGTAAAAAACAAAACCTTATGAATAATTTACTTCATGAAAAACAAGTTCTTTGAGATTTGATTAAAACCTCAAATGAGTTATTTCATGGTCTGGTGGTCTTTTAACACACAGAGGCTCCTAATTTTATATCTTCCTTGACTACTTTCCTGGTCTTTAAAGCAAGTTTATGGCACTTCAGTTAACTCTGCTTTTGAGAATCCCATTACTCTAAGATAATTGAGAGACATAGATATGCTATAGAGTATGCTTAGTTCTTTCTGAAAAGCACGTTGCTGCTTTATCCTAGCTAGTTTTATTCAGTCCATTTTTTTTAAAATCAGATTTAAAGATCAGACAGAACAGTTTTCACCTGCAATCTCTTTGATGGAGCTTTGCTGGGTGTTTCCTGCAGGTGTTGGCACTGCAGTCTTCCCTTTTCCAGCTGGATCCCCCAGATCACGTTCGTCTAGCAATGGTGGATTTTCTCTCTTCTATGGGAAAGGTGTTCATACCACAAGAAACACAGGTAAATAAAATTGCGGCCTTAGTGAAATAATCTTTAGTCTTTTGATGAAAAGATGTTTTATTTATTTAAATATAGACTTAAAGGATCGGGTTCATCAAATATATACAAGAGTGTCAGGCCATAATTGTCTTGGAAACTTATTAATCATCTGTGGCAGTCTTATTTTGCATTGAGACATGCAGAGTGCGTGTAAGATGCTTGGCTTATTCGTTTGCTTGTTGCTTCTCAGCATTTGAACCTCTGAGGAGAAAGAACAGAGCATGTCACCTCCCTCATCGTATTTTTCTTTGCCAGACAGGGCGGTAGCGCTCTTGCATCTCAAACCTCTCCCTTGACCTTAGAGCAATTCTTTAACTATGAATCATGATGGTAAGACAGGCACAACTAACTTTTGAACTGATAGATGTTTGTTCCTCTTTCAGAGGCAAGTTGTACCTCAGTTGTCATGTTTGTTTGCTTCTCTGCTAGCTGACCAGACTTGGCTGATTCATCAGCACGCGCTGGAAGCATTCACGCATTTTGCAGAGGTAAGCACAGCAGAACTCTGGGCACGTGTGTCTGGCTCTGGTAAATTCTATTGTACAGGAATTCTTCTGTCTTAAGTGTTTGCTGCTTTTTGCTAACTAGTTTGGATCTTAGTATGACATGCTATTGCCATCAAAAGGAATGAGGGCTGTTGTAGCTAGAAGTGGTTTCAGGAGCTGGAAGTGAGGGAAGATTAAGCATTGGTTGAACGGGGAGGAGCTGTCACAGAAACACTTCACTTTATTAATGTGAAGGTACCAGATGACTATTACTCAACATTTTTGACAGGAAACAAGCCATGAAGATGTTGTTCCTCAGTGCCTTAATTCAGAAGAAACCAAGAACAAAGTTGTTAGTTTTCTGGCTAAGGTATGTCTGTGGTTGAACCATTTTACTGCTTTCTCAGTTAATGTTGTACAGGCTTGTTACAAGCAGCCCATGGCCTGTGTCTGCACCTGCATTATCTGCATGGTGATTAAATAAGAAACTTTAAAATAAATTGTTCTGTTAACTTGAATCTGGTGAAAATTTTATACTTGCTTCAGCCAGCAGAATTAACAGCTGCCATTTCTTTTCATGCTGCTCTTCCAGTACTTCCTAACTTTTATTTGCTTTGCTTTTGCCTCCTTGAACAAAACAATTATTAAATCTCAGAGTTATCAATGAAAAAGTTTTCTATTAAAAAGACAGGGATTTCATCATTTAGTTTGTGTGATTTCATTACTTTCTCTTGGATCAGTTTCTGAAAGCTAAACAACTGTGTATGAAACGGCTTGATTCTTCTCGCATGTGGGAAACAATTCTTTTGGCAGCAGGTGGCTGTTCATGCAGAACGTGGGCTGTGGGAAAGAGGGGGTGGTCATCCTGCTGTAGGGCTGTCTTGAGCAGTTTCTGACAAGCAGATCGTTATAAAAATAACTGATAGGTGCCTGTGATGCTGCACAAAAGCTGCAGAGAACTTTAATCTACTGCTCAGAAGCGTGTGTGAGAAACTAGATTCACTGTGAACTGCACATCAAGATCTCCCCCTCCCTCCCCTTTGTTCTGGCATATAAGTTAAGCCTATGAAGGCTGGTAGTGCTGCCTTGGTTCAGTTACCTCTCCTGTGGCATTCTCCCTAGATGAGGCAAGTAGAAGAGACAACAGAAGCACGATCAGAACGCATGAAGCAAGAAAGTATTACCTGCAGTGCACAGTTTATGAAGCTGAATGGAGAACTGGAGTCAACAGGAGAGGTACGTGCACTTCTTCAAACTATTTTGGCTCTGTTTTCAATTTCTGTCAGTTCTCAGAAGTATCTAAAGTGATTCAAGATAGTCTTGCTGGCCTCTGTCTTAAGAGAGATCAGGTGCAGTCCTGGCCCTCAATGTTGTACCTGAATGCTCTGTGCTGCCTGCCTGCCAGCCAGCAAGGACTTGCATAAGGCAAAGTATTCTCTTCCAAGGTTTTCTTGCATTTGGGTGTGAAGACTCATCCCTTATGGATAAGAGTTATAAATGATGTCTCATGTTTACTTAAATCTGCAGCCTCTGGCAAAAAGAGCATGTCACCCACCCTCTGAGGAGCAGTACAAGTCAGCAGTCAGCACGATGGAGGGGGCAGTGGAGGCTGTGAAGCTGCTGCTTCAGAAGGGGTCACCCCCAGCCTGGTTTGCAGCGAAACTGGAGGCTCTACAGACAGCTATAGCCCACCTCAGAGACGGCGTACGGTAAGGTGCTCTGCAGACTTTGGAGACAGTGACACAGCACAGCTCCCACTTCTGAGGGGAGAGGTGCCTTTGTACCAGGATTGCTGGAGAAGAAAAAAAACTGACACAGAGCGGTGCTCTGCTGTGCTGCTGGCTCAGTTAGTGTGCCAAAATGAACGGAGGCGTGAAGTGTTGGCCCAGCTTTCATACTAACTGGCTGGACAGTGATATCTTTTAGTGGATACTGTTGTACATTGGAGTTGTCAATTTGTATATTGCCCATGTATAGCTTGTTCTCCTAAGCTACTATATGGCGATAAATGTTTTGTGAGATTTGAATTTTGAATACTAAGATGTTTAAACATGTTGTAAAAGTAACAGTTACCTTTGTTCTTGTCATGTAGAGGTGACCGGGCAGTGTTTTTATCTTAATTTTAAAATACACTCAAGAATAACAATTTAAGGCTTTCCGCTGTTCTCTAAACATATCTCTGCTGCAGGTTCCACTCCACGCTAGGGTCATCTTTAAAAATAATCTTTATTGGTCACAGTTAAGAGCAGAAAAATGTGGTGCTTAAGCAGTTGGTGTTCAGTGGTCCTTCACTGCACAGTTTCTAGCACCTCTTGCGCTATCCACAGACAACACTCTATAAACAGAAATAAGTGAGTAAACTGTGCATTCATCTTAAAATCATCTCAGAAATGGCTCCTTTTAACTTTTTAGCTAAGGGCTTTACTTTTCTGAAAAAAAGAGGAAAAAAAAAAAAGGCACATTAATGAAGAAACGCACTGTGACTTTCATTTATTGTCATCAGTTTTTGAGAGCAGGGATGAGTTCTGGAACAACTGCTTACACCACTCTTTGCTCCAGTAGCACATCAGCACCAGCACACCCATCACACTGTTGCTCTTTCTGGTAGCAGAGGCACATGCCACAGCTTGGTGTGTTGCTGGAGTGCAGGCCTCACCCCTGCACATTTTGGCACAGACTGGACAGGAGCATCCGTTGTGAGAGCTGGGGCCCCATGGGATCTTGCTGGCAGCTGCAGCAAGTGCCTGCCTTCTGGCGAAGCAGCGCTGAGGTACTTATCCACTGTACTGGGGAAGCAGCAACTTCTCTTACAGAATCCAACACACCATGAACTGCCTTTGTCTCAGTCCCATTACCAGCTAGTATCATCTTCCCAGTTCAACTCTTCTTCTTCACCCCAACCTGCAGCTTCAGCCTGGAATCACATAAAATGATGAGCATTAAGGCAGGTGCACTGTGCTGCTGTATCTGGCACAGCCACCAAGCCAGACAGGAGCCAGTGTGACTTGTGATTTATTCAGAAAGCTGAAAGCCTCTCCTAGGACCAAAACTTAAGTGCTGGTTTTAAAGCTTTCTTTCTAAAAGAACTTCAACCTACAACAGGAAGCGCCTTAAAGACAAAGAGTAAATTAACAGGGAGGTGCTTATATTTTTTCCTAAAATTAAAGCAAGAACTGTTTATACCAAACCCTCTTTTCACTGAGAACAGGATGCTATAAATTCATGCTTTCTTTTCCCCTAGAACACACCAGAATAGCTGTTTCCTAACACTGATCTCACCACTTCATTGACAGAGCTCTTCTCCTGCAGCACTGGCTACACCACAGTGAGCGACTCCCCCTCCAGCTCCCCCCACCCCTCAAAAACAGGGTTGGTATCTTGACAGAGCTGTTTAAAAATCAAGTGTGCTGTTTACAAATGTCATAAACAGCTTCAGTTTACATCTGTGGCTCCTTTCTCTCTGCCACCTGTGGTAGCTCTCTTGAGGCTGAATGAGCAAAAACAACTTGAAATCAACACCTATTTCCCAATGGAGTTCTGTGATCATGGGGCAGTGCTGGGAGTACTGCCTCCCCTCCTAGGAAACAGAAGCAGTCTCTGGAGTCTGTGATGGGGCTGAGCTAGAGGGATTTACTGCTTACCTAAAAAGGCAGTTTTATAACCCACCCCGGTCCTCTCAAATGGAGAAACGGCTCAGCTATTCCTTCATGAAAATGGGGCACTCAAAAAGCTTTTTTCTGTAATACAGAGGTTCAGGCTTCCGGGTCTTTTATTTACAATGCTGTTAGGTTTTCCTAGAAGAGCCAGGAGCAATACTGAGGCCTTAGCATCCTCTGTACTTAAAAGCCCCCTTCTGTTTGTGCTCAGGGCCATCCAGCCTTGTTTTACCTGTCTGACAAACCAAGACTCTCTCCCTAACACAACGCAGTCCTTGCATCCCAGTCACAGCAGCGTACGTGAAAAGCAGGAGTTATTAGAACTCCTTAGCAAGAGCCTTTTGTAGCATACAAGTTAAGTCTGTTCCATTAACACAGCTCTCTTGCTGCTACAGAAACAGCCCACTGAATGACCTGGAGCCTGATCAGATGCATCATTCAGCATTCAGCATCTCAGTCACAGGTAAAGACTCAACTATACAGTGTACACTGCTTACTCAGTTATCCACCACCTGATCAAGGAGCCAGCTAGTGCTCCAAGTGTCCTGTGCTACGGCTGTGCTTTAGGATCCTGTCAAGTGTGCAGTCCCTTTAAACCCTGCTGCTATAGCCTCTTACCTCAATAACATCTGCTGCTGCAAATTTGGATGAAAACAGCACATTCTGGGAGGCACCTTCTCTGCTCGATACTGCACCAGAGTGACTGGGAACAACTGCTTCTGCCCTCGCTTCAGGTAAAACTAAGACAGCTGAAGAAGGTTTAATGTCTGGTATCATGTCTGCAAACCAGTCCAGCTCAGGGTCTTGCATAGGTTTCCTCTTCACTTTGATAGTGAATTCTTCTCCTAGGACAGAGTCTGATGAGGACTTCAACCTTTCCTGAAAGGTTGTTTTTGGCAGCACAGTTTCTCCCACTTGTTCCTGGTGGTCCCACTTGTCATTGCTCCAGCTGTTCCCAGGGCAGGACTTTGTGGGGGGACTCAGTCTGAGGCTTTCGAACTCTTTGCTCAGTTGATGGGTGCCTGGCTGAGGCCTCGGCCTTTCAACAGCATCAGCTTGTGTCACAGTGAAGCAGTTTCCTGAGGACAGGTCAGGACTGGGGGTGCTGGGCTCAAAGTCATCCCAAGGCTTCTCATCCCCATCGTGTTCAGCAAAATAAGGTCCCATGCTGCCCCGTGGCTCCTGGGGCTGGATTTGAATGTTCACAGTTTTCTCAATGTCTGTCTCCTCTGGCTCACTCCAGTCTGGCCACTCTTCCACTGGCTTTTCAGAGGTAGTCAGAGAACTCCTGCTGCTCCTTAATATACTAATGCTTCCAGGAATTCCATTCAGGGGAGACTGAGTGTCTTGTTCACCTGTAGAAGACCCAGGTGTTACATACTGATTTGAAGAGAGGAAGTGTAGGTCCAGAATTGTGCCTATACCTCCTTGCCATTGCAGCTAGCACCTGGCACGGAACTAAGCCAGTAGTGTGGATAGGAATGATGCTTCAGTGCTAAGTGCCTCTCACATCAGAAGGCACAGCCATCTCCCTGCTTACACAGGAGGGGCATCCAGGGGCAGTGACAGCTGACTGCTGATAGGCAACAGGTGACTGGAAAAAAGCCATAAGCATAATCTGGGTCAGCTTCCAAGGCAGGAGAAGGAGCTGAGCTGACCTGCAAATACAGCATCTCTGCCAAGCCGCAGGAGGTGGGGAAAAAACACAGCAGAGGACCTGCTGTAAGGAAACAAATCCAAAGCCAGCCAGCAGTCTGTGCATATCACATTCCCAAATAACTGTTCCCTAGAAAGTCAAGGATCAACTCACCTTCCTTCACTGTTACCTTCCTTGGGTCACTGAAGCTCTTTTACATTACAAATTAACATGTTTTTCCGCACTGTTTCATCTGTAGGACACTTGATTTCTAAAAGGAAGAGTGAAGGCAGTCTTACCTGTCTTTAAAGCCAGTGGATTGTCTTGTTGCACAGAAAGCTTCTTGGCAGGTACACCTCCAGAGATGGGGAACACACTACAGTTCTTCACAGGCCGAGCATTTCGGTTCCTCTGATTGCTTACAACGCGACTGGGGGAGTCTGCAGGGACAAAAGGAAAGGAAGGTTATCACCTCCATAATGTGCACTGGCAGCCTTAGCTGAAACTGCTTGCAGCACTGCAATGTCCTTATTTACAGCATGGACAAGCAGCAGTATGGAATGGGGGCTGGTGCACTGGTCCAACAGCTGCGCCTCCGGAGCATGCAATATTCCTCTGTTCCTACCACCTGCAGCTCTTGCCAGTGCACAGTCTGGGCAACTGCAAATGCTCCGGTTTTGCTGATGTGTTCTTTCAAGAAATACACAATGAACAAACTGATTATGATCAGAAAATGTTAAAAAAAAAAGAAGTGTTCTCTGCCCCCTGTCTGGATGCAAAATCCCAGCTTCTGTACTGCATGGCATCACAAATGCCTCTCATACAAAAGCATGTGCAAGTACACTGACCCTCTTTTTATGCCTCCCTGAGTATCAGCAAAGCAGCTTGCGGGAACCAGAGGCTGTGGCCTGAGTGCCATGTGGCAGCCTCCCTTGTGTCACACCAGAGGTGAGGCAGGCTGGCAGGCAATGAAGGCCCTGCTTTGAAGCTGTGTGAGGCAGTTTGTTTCCCTGGGCCAGTAATGCCAGCAGGGCAAGCACCAAGTTCCACTTCACTTCTGGGAGCTGTGGTGGTGGTTCACCAGCACTCGCCCTGCTGTGTGAGGGAGGCCCTCTTGCCATCGCTCCAGAACAGCATGAATGGGGCTAGTGCTGCATCTGCTTCGCCATGGCTCACTCCTGTTCCCAGCACCGCCAGAAGCACATGGGCTGTGGCACTGGAAAGGACTGCAGTGACACTCAGATCCCACCCCCTCCCTGGAGTGCCCTTGATAAAAGGCCTGTCTGTTTGGGGGCTTAAGCAAACACCTTACTAAGCCTCCCGTGTTCAGCTTCTACTGCTGTTTTGCAGGTCATCACAGGTGGTTGGTTTGTTATTTGGCAATAGTTTAATCTAGTCTAGTTTTAAATATATTCTGAAAAATAAACCTTTTAGCATGCAATCCAGAGGGTTTTATTTACTGTAGGCTACTAAAATAACGTAAAGCAGGATAATGCACCATCCTTGGACTTTTAATAACAGGTGGAAGCTGTCAGTACACATGATCAGGAAGAAAACATTTGTACTTCTCTTGGTCTCTGTCATGCATTACATTTGCTATCTGCATGTCTAAAGCGGAACAAATGCTGACTCTTCCTCCCGTTACAAGCATTCTGAGTGACTATCCAGAAAAGCTTCCCCTTAGTACACTTGGTTCCAAGTTATCTAGCAGGTGCAGGGATACTTTCTTCACGTGGATTAGATGAAAAGCCTCCTGAGAGCTGAGAGAATAGGGAAGTTCGTATTTCTTTTCCAATCTATGAAAAAAATTACAGGGAGGGGATGAGATTTACTGTTTTAAAACCAGTGAATGACAGAGGGAATATTAAACAACTATCTGGATAAATACTTAAGTGCTGTAGGAGGACAGTGTAGTTTTTCCTCCAAAGACAAATGCACATGGATACTTAAAAGTGAAGAAGATGATACTTAAATTTTTTTTCCCCCCCATGTATTTCCTACCCTTAAAATACTTCTATATAACTCATGCTATCAACTCTGTATCTGCAAACAGTCAGCATCTGGTTCAGAATTAAAAATTTAACTACCAGTAAGCTTTTTTTCCATTAACCTGTCAACAGCAGAAGGTTAATCAGTCATCCAAGGAATTCTGCCTATGCTGACTGGACAGAATGGGCAAGAACCCTGAGAGCACTCTGACCACACCCTTTACCTTCTGGGGAGAGATCAGTAGTTTTCATGAAACTTGGTGCAGAGCTTTTGAAAATCTTCGTTCTTTCTCCACCTACAACTACTTCAGGTCCGAGCAGGGAGACGAGGACTGCCAAGCTGTGCAGCGTTATCGCAACGATGGAGTCGCTGGTATCTCTAAGGCCCAGCAAGACCTGTACCAAGAATGTGATAATGTTACCAAGAACAGAAAATTCTGCTTTAAAATGTCACATTTGCAGCACATCTCGTTTCTATGATCTCCCATAGCTCTCAGATACCAAACCTTATTCCATAGCATAAAAGCAGCCTTCCGCTTTGTGTTACAAGCTAAGGAGCATGACCAATCCCAGTGCCTGCTGCATTCTGGGCTATCCTGCCAAGGCGCCCTGAGCTCTGACTGACTGCACCTCCACTCTTGGCAGCTGCGGTGGGGAACAGGAACAGCCTCTTGCTGTGAGGCTGCCAGTCAAGGACGATGGCTATTGGACAGAGGGCTTTGGGTTTAACAAAACCAGCACTCCTGATCAGGTGGGGTGTAAAGGGGCAGGGGTTTCCAAGGAAGGAGGCTGCAAACCATTTGTGGCCAGCACTGTGAGATTCTATCTTTAAGCTAAGAACCAACCCGAGCCACAGAAATCCCATCTTCTAGGATATACCACGTATTGTTTCGCTGTCCTTAACCTGTGGCAATATGATGTTTTTCAACTCCTCCTGCGAGAACAGTTCTGCATAGGCATGAATGTGAGACAGCAACACCATTCGCACGTGCTCCTCATGAACCTCAAACAGCTTCAGCAGCACAGGAATGACATGTGTCTGGAACAGGGCTGGTGACAGGAGGCAGCTGGGCTGGCTTTCACCATTTTGCTCTAGGGGAAAGAGATGAAGATGGGAAAAGGCTGCTTCTGCAACAGACAGCTCACCCAAAAGCCACTCACTGATAAACTGCCACAGCTGAGGTCTCCAGCTCACCCCACTGCCAGGTCTCAATCCCTGTCAGCTGCCAACACAGCTGGGATGTCAGGGAAGGTGGGAGGGAGGAGAGGCAGCAATGCCAGCATCCACTGCTCAATGGCAATGGCTCTGAACACCAGTGGTCAAATAGGGACAAGACAGGCGTTGCTTGGCTGAAACACTGGCAGCTGTTTATGAAAAACTAGAAAAGAGGGGAGGCAAACAGCAGGGACAGAGAAAGCTGGAGATCCAGTAAGATGTCCTGAACACTCCTTACAGAGGAAAGGAGGAAAGATCAAGCACCCTTTATAAGAGAACGAGTGCAGTGGCAGAAGGGAAGAGGGCAGGCACGGTATGGTAAAAGCAAGAAAAGGGATATGCAGGGAGCACTGGGAAAGCCTGGGATGGGAGGGTGGGAGACATGTAAACCTGGAAAAGGGCCCAGGCAATTCCCAGTTCTCCCAGCATCAGCAGAGCAGTGGAAAGTAGTGCAAACTGGGAAGCACACGTAACGGTCCTTTCCAGTTCTATACGTTGCAGTATTTGTTCTGGTTAAATAAACACTGCTATTCCCTTGATCCAATGGAACAACCACTCTGAATTAATTCCAAACGTGTCAGTAATAATGGTGAAGAGAGAAAGGGTTTAAAAGGTCACCTTTCTTTGGACCCAGCAGATGTGGAAGAAAACTCTTGACAGCTACAGGTTCTGCAAACACGAGCTGATTGAGTAGGAGAGGCACCAGCCTTGATGCTATCAGCTCCTCTGACAAGCCAGCCACCCTGTCCACCAGGAATCTGTGTTCCAGGAGAGAGCAATTAGCATCAAGGCAGCTTTCCGTGCCTTTACAACGGCGTCCCTTAATATCGCTTTCCCCTCTTTTTGTGTCTGCCTCGTCTGGTACAAACAAGTCCTATTGCAGCCTCTTACTCAGCGTGCACCCTAACCTAGATGGAGAAGGCTCTGCTCCTGCTTGAAGCTTTCAGGCAACGAGAACACAAAGCAGGAGCCAGACACAGCCTGTAAAACCCCATGCCTGGATCACAGCCTGTCACGGGCATATCTGGAAGCACCACTGCACCTGCAGCTGGCTTGTGAAGGCTTCTCCCTTTGAGAAGCTGCCCACTGTTGTGGCATCAAACTATCAGTATCTCAGAGCTTGTGTCTCCCGCAAAGCACTACAGCATTAAAACTGCAGGAGAGACTTGGCCTCTCGCCCCACAACCTGGTGCATCACATGTGTTTTCCTATTGCTTGAGAAAAGGCAATTCAACCCAGCACCAATGCCATTTGGCAGAAGTATTTCTGAAATAAGCAACTTCCAGATAGTACTTCCTTCACTTACTTGAAAAATTCAGTTTTTTCCTCCTCAGACTTTAGAGTTAAGGTCTTCAAAAAGTTCACAACTTCCAGAAAATCATTCCTAAGCACAAAAACATAGGTTGTAAAGCATAATCCCTATTGATGCCTAAACCAGTCACCACTAAGAGAATGCAAATCACCATCCTCCACATAGTAGGCAGAACAAGACAGAGGGCTGCAAGTCAAATGGTGGTGGCCCAAGAAAGCCTGTGTGTGGGTCTGCCCGGTGACCCGGCAGCTGCGCCTGCACAGTGCTGCGCTTGGAAGGCAGCAATTCACAGGGACACCTGGGCAACGCGGCACCAGCCACTGCTGCTGCTTTCCTGGGGCAATGGGCAGAGGGAAGTGCCACCCAGAGAAGCACTTGGTTGACAGCAGACACTGCTCTCTCTTGAAGCCTCCTTTGCTTCAGGGGTATTGCTAAGGATTTTATTTTCCAGAGCATTTTGCCCCACCTGCCATGAGCCTGGGGAGATCCAGCTGACTGTGGGTGACCAAGGGACACACTTCTGTCACCACTGCTAGCTCAGCATCTCATTTGGAAGGCTGATAATGCTTTCTTAATTTAAGGAGACTCTGTGTCAAAGATCCCTGTAAGATGTAGAGATTCAGTCTGCACTTCTCATCTGATAATTAACACACCTTTCACTTGCAACCAGTATCACGAATACCAAGAGACGTAGGATGCTCCTTTCCTTACCTGAAGAACTCGTGAGACAATAAGCTGGACAGTGGTGGACGACACTTTGGATCTGGATTCAGCAGTGTAGAGTGCAAGGTTTGCTGAAAGCTGGAGAGAATATCTGCTGAAACTGAAAGCCAGAGCAACTGCAGTTAGATTCCTCTCTCACACCGAACAAGCCACAGTCAGGAGTCCTCCCTCTTCCCAAAAGCTTATTTTCAGAAGCTCTATTTGACAGCAAAATTGCTCAGATCTGTCCCTAAAGGAAGGGCCAACAGCATTTTCATTGCTTTCCCTAGGCTGTTTGGCTATTGGGGCACCAAGGAGTGCTACTGTCCTCCAAGAAGTGTCGGGCTCCCTCTCTGCCAGAAGGCAGCAGCTCTTGTTCCGCTATGGTACGCACCACCCCGGTGCCCACATCCATATCCCCTGATGAGGCGGTTGGTAGGGCCAGGACCAAGTGGGCCTCTAACTGCTGCAGAGCAGAGCAGGAATGCTTACACTTTGCAGGCTGGTGACCTCCAGCCACACCAGACCAGGTTCAAACGCAGGAAGAAGGGAATACAGGATAGGGCAAAACCTGTATTTTAACCTAGCAAACGAAGAACAACACTGAATCTGTAGCACATCCACCAGCTGCGACAAAAGGCTGTGGACACAGGCAAGGAATAAGCTAGAGGCTTGTCGATAGTGATAAAAGCACGTCATTCCTCACCCTGATCATTTAGGACTGTCAGAAGAGTTTCAACCATTGTTCCAAATGCGTAGGCATCCCTTGCATGCCCGTAGCTGTTGGGCAGGATTTTGAAATCTGCTGACTGAAAAAAGGCAAAAAAACTCCAAAAGATCAGCGAAGCAAGATTTTATGAAATATTTGTGTTATCATAATCTATTCCTCTCCCACCACAGAGTCTCAGATTCTTTTTATAGCACCAAAGCTCCACTAGGTGCTCTACAACTAGAATATTACACTAAAAAGACCTCCATTGGGGAGTTTATAACCCACAGGAGCAACGACATCATGATGAAACAATTCCCCCCTGAACGCACGCAGCAACTGCAAGTCAACAACCTTCAGCACTTCTATGGGCACAGGTGATAATTAGAGAAAGAGCTCTCCTTCAACATAAGCAACTCCTGGGATGCTTAATGAACAGGAGGTGAGTTAACAAGTGAAAAAAAAAGGCTGTTGTACAAGAGCTGCACAACCGTGTGACCACAGCAACCTGGGTAATCCCAGCAACTATTCTGAAATTTTTGCAAAGCTTTGGTGATTTGGAAGCATTAAAGCTGCAACACAAAGTGTTTGAAGAAATATTATGAGAACCCGCTGTCCCATCACTCATTCAGAAATTCACTTCCCTGTGCCCAACACCATTCCCAAACCAGGGATGGGAAGGAAAGGGGAAAAACAGGAAGACAGTAAATCTCAGGTATTATCCAACAGATGCTTCCTCCCATTCAAGCATAAGGAAATAAAATATGTGAATTAAAACTATTTCCCAAATATCGCACTTTTATTTGTTGCCAGCCAGAAGTTCCTCCAGCCAGCAATGTTACTCACCATCTCCTCACAAGGGATAGATGACTGGTCTCGTACCAACTTGACATGACAGAGGAACTGGAAGGAGAAGGAGGAAGACATGAGCTGTCTCAATCCCTTATTTGTGCCCAGTGGCCAAAGCGGGCTCTCCCCAAGGGCGAGGGTAGAGTGCGTGGCAGGAGGCCGGCTCCTGCCCCTTCAGCTGGCACCCAGGGTAGCCTGCATTTTGTGCTGCCCAGAGTGGAAGCACAAATAGACCTGGTGTGAAGAACCACGCTGAGAGAAAGCAACTTCAGGGCATCACAGTTAACTCATCCCTTTAGTCCTTGGTCCTATCAACCCACATGATCCATCTGGACAGGGAAAGGACTTCATGAGCTATGAGCTTTGGCAGTCACGCTTCACTGCCGTGCTCTTAGATCGCTGTGCCCCACCACACACACTAGTTTCGTGTCTGCCTGATCTCTCTGAAAGATGATACTTGCCAGGAACAGTCAGTGCAGTTTGCGAAGGATTTGTGGATCCACTGGAAGAAAAGGCAACGTGCAAATCTGGCACAGTGCCAGGCTGCAGCAATGACTCTGCGCAACATGCAGCACAAATCAAACCATGAATTTCTCTGCCAAGACCAATGAAGATGCCAGCATGTCATCTAAATTATTTTTGTTATTGATTCATTTCAGCCTGGATCTTCCTGCTTCACCCTGCATGTTTTTGATTTGTTTGTTTTTAAATCAGTCCAGAGGAGGAAAGATTTCTCACTCCCCTCAGTTTTAACCTACCCTCCTGCCAGCAGCCCCCTTTTAGAAAAGCAGCTGTTTTTTCGTTAATGGGGAATTAGTTTCTGCTTGTGTAAACATTGTATTCCATAGTTACAGCATCTTTAGAGCAAAGATTCAGGTCAGAGCTGGAAGTGAGACAACACACTTAACAGTAAATTCAAGTAACTGGGAGGCTCAGTGCCTTCACATCCACAGAGGACCAGCTTCTGCAGGCAAGAGCCCTCACCTGAGCATCCGAGCGTGCACTTTGCTCAGCTCTTACCTCTGGGGTGGCTTCACTGAAGTTACAGACTGTTTCCATTCCTCCGAGCTTCCAGTGCCCATCTTCACTTACAAACACGGATGATAAACAGACATTATTATGCGTTAGGTTTCCCTGAAACATAAAAAAAAAAAAGAATAACAGACTTGAGGACAGATGAAGATGTAAAACCTTTATCAGTGCTCATTATCTGCTGCAAGGAGCTTTGAAAAAGCAGCCAGAAAGCACACAGTTCTAAAAGTCCTTCAGGATTCTACAGGTGATTCGTAGGTGTTAGGCAGAAGGGCTGGGGTTTAGAGCAAACAGAGCTCTACGTGTGACAGCCCTTGCAATGCCACTGTGACTCCAGGGACGACCTCCAACTGTGAGCCCAAAGCTGCAGTCAGAACTGGGATCCCACTGCAGTCCTGGACAAACACACGGTGCCACAACAGGGCAGCGGAGACCCCAATCTCTGATGGGTGGCACTATCTGTAAGTGAATGCTCAGGCTGAGCAACCCCATTTCCCCAAAGGAAGAAACACTGCAAGCAGATGTCAACTGATGAATTGAGAACTGCTCCCTCACTTCCAAAACCCACAGTTACTGTTGTGTCTACGAAGCAACCAATGTTTAGCAGTTTCAGCCTAAAAGAAGTGTGGCATGTGAGTCTGTCTTTTTTGTGAAGAGCCAGGAATGGGACAGTCACCCAGGCAAGCCCAGGCACAATGCTCTCTGGCCATGTTTCATCTGGCTCCCACCAAAGCCTTGCGACTGCAGCCAGTGGTACCTACCCTGTCATGGAGGAAGATGAGTGCCAGCAGCACGTCGTAGATCCCTGCGCAGATTTCTGCAGAAGAGAGCATCTCCAGGACCATCTCCAAAGGCTTCACCCGTTCTGTAACCAGGTGGATCCCATTCGCTTCCACAGTACAAGAGAGGAAGCGCAGAAGGCAAGGGTGGCGCAAGGTTTTCAGGTGCTTCCAGAAACAGAGACATCTGTTAGATCTAACCTGTGGCAGTACCTCTGGCTTCAGAGTTCAGCCTGGTTCCTACAGCCACATTCGCTGCTCACATTCACACAGCCCAGCCCTGCTCCTCTCCATGCCCTCGCTCACTCTTTGCAGAACGCTTTATAATACTTCGCGATAGTCTTACACAGAATAAATACCCAAAGTACTGTAAGATGACTCTGACTTTGATCTGCAGGACAAGACTAGAACTCTGCAAGTGAATGCAGGTGCTGCTATCTGAACACCACTTCCCACCACTGTTCACATCGTGCAGCACATGATGAGCTTCCCAGCTGCCAGCCCCCTTTTTCCACCTGCACCGCAGTCATTTGCAGCCAGAGCCAACTTCAACCTTTTCTCCTGCCCTTACTCCTCAAGAGTTTGACCCTCATTAACAATTCCCATCCCTCCAAGAAAAGAGAGGGCCAGCTCCCACAAGTTTGCCCCAGGCACGCTCTACAGTACCTTGGCAGCTTTATTAACCTTATCTTCATTCTCTCGCTTGTACACAAAGACCGAAGCACGTTTGCCATCCTGCAGCACGGCCGGATAAATGGCATGCCCAGTTGGCAGTGTGAATGGCGGCTCTTCTAGTGTGTAGCTCTTTAAAGCGCTGTTCTCCGAGCCCATCACTTGCCGAGTTTGGCCGTTGTGGAAGTTGCCTCGTGATGACAAACAGACCTTTGAGTGAAGGAAGGCTTTTTCAGACAGAGTCAGTTCCGGCAGGCGCTCTCCACTTCACCTTCAAAGCATTTTCTGAAAAGCATGAGACAGCCGTGATGAACCTCCTCCTGCCAGCAACCTCACCTTCAGGGTAAGGACAAGAATAAAATCCCCACCCGCTGTAAAGGAAACAGAGTGTCCATGAAAGGGTTCAGATCAACAGGCGAGCATTTCTCTCGCATTTCTCTCACTGCGGAGCTAGGACTGCACTGGTGTCTGTGCCAGCATCACCAGCTCTGCCGCACAGCTGAATGGACAGTACGGCATCCGCATCAAAGGAATCCACCAAACCCAGGACCCACCAACAACCCCAGTCACGCAGACACCTAGTGCAGGGGTACAATTCAGATTAAGTCCAGTCAGTTATCACGGACTGTGACTGTTCCTGCCTTTAGGGCACCTGCAGCCCCCAGCCGCTGCTCCAAGCCACAGAGGCATCCGGTAAAAGCTGCAGCCAGGTAACCTCCTCCAGCAGCGTGCTTCCCTCCGATCACCTTCTCTCCATCTGATAAATATCCCATCTGCCTGCCAACCCTCCCTTCCTCCCACAGCCTCTGTGAGGAAGAGGCTGACACAGATTTTTCTGCTGCTTCCTGGCACACAGAACTGGTAAAACAAACACACTGATTGCAAGGGCTCTTTCAGAAAGCACTGACCGAGCGTATGCTCTGTAATCAGCCTCGTGATCACAGGCGACAGGCGAGACCCTGAACACCACTCTGCATACAGAACTTTGCCAAACAAGCTTTAGTAGTGAGAGGAGGAGAGCAACACCGCAGCTTTCAGGAAAAGGCAGGGAAGAAACTGCCGACCCCCAAGCATTTTTTGCAGCTGGAGAATCGCTTTAAGATGGTTGTTTCCAGCTGCGACCTGAGGCTTCAGGAGGGCAACAACACTGGAGTCTCTCAGCTCTCAGACTGAGCTGTTCCCGTAAAGCTGCTGCTCTGGCCCCTCTCCTATGTCTGCAGCTCAAGCCCTCCCCAGGAGCTCTGAGGTCAGCAGGGCTGGTGGCCTTCTGCAGAGAGAGCTGGTCTGTGGTGATTCCTGGCTTCTTTCCACTGCTTCCATTCAGAATTAGCTATCTCAGTGACTGTCCCCCTTTCCTCAAAGTGTCCCATATTGGAACATGTCACGGTCTGATGTTTTTATTAAATGTAAATATGCCAACTGCACAATTACACAGCAAGAGCACTGGGAAGGAGCAGAATGCAGCCTTTTTAATAGACTCCCTAAAAATTGTTGCTCACCCATCATTTCACTGCCTTTGTTAGCTACCTGTTCTGTAACAAACAGGCAGCTACAACTCAAGATGGCAGGAATGAACCCTGCAAGCACATTCAATATGGGAACAAGAACACATTACTGCTCTTAACTGTCTGATGTGCACAACCCTTAACTCACCAGGTGTACAAAGCAAGAGTGCAATCACTGCAGCCTGAAACTGTGGGGATTTTTCAAGCAAGCCTAAAATCTAACACTGAGTTAACTACAGAACATTCAACTTCCCATCAGTCTCTCCCTTCCAGCGTTGCAGACATATCTGCACCTTTGCAGCGCCAGTTCCTTTTACGTGAACTTTAAGAAATAAAAAGGAAGCTATAGAAGTCTAAACTACAGCTTCCCAGCACTGCACCAAGGTGCTAACCTGTGAGAAGGACACACGAAGCAGCACTTGCATGAGTTTCTAACAAGGACTCTCTGGTGACCTCCTTGGCACAGAAGCACCTGCTCGAGTGCCACTGTACCCAGCTGGGTACAGTGCATCCCTGTTCCAGGTAACTCAGTATCAAATGCCAAGCACCTTCAAGCAAGCAGGTCCCAACAACCAAGTGGCAACAGCGGCCTGTGGAACCACAAGCCACGCTTCTCAGGAACACGTCAGCCTTGCAGAACCATCGCTTGGTTTCTTTTCTGCTTCACAGCACTCCGAAACGTGCTGGGTTTTGAAACTCCAGCAGGCAGAAGCACTTGTAGGGTGTGCACCAGGGTGTGGGTAAAGCCTAGGGAAGAAATCTCATGCTGAAACAAGCGGTTGGTTAACTGCTTGTTTGAGCATCAGAAGATTCCTTCCCTGGGCTTTTTAGTCACACCTTGGCACCGTGTAAGGAGCACAGATACCTGTGGGTTAAGAGCACGACCCGCATTATAACCCTTTAATACCTTATTTTCAGTAAACTGTAAGCATGAGCGTCAGCTGTGACACGGAGCACACCAAGACAGAGAGGGGCCCGGCAGGGAAAGGCAGAGGCACAGGCAGAATCACAGAATGCCCTGAGTTGGAAGGGAGCTACAAGGACCATCCAGTCCAACTCCTGTCCCTGCACAGGACACCCCAGCATTCACCCCCTGTGTCTGAGGGCACTGGCCAAATGCTTCTGGAATACTGTTGGAATATAGAAGCCATGGCTGCATCCCTGGGGAGCTGTTCCAGTGCTCCACCACCCTCTGAGTGAGGAATCTTCCTAAAGTCCAGCCTAACCCTCCCCTGGCATCTTCCTGCCGTTCCCTCGGGTCCTGTCCTTGGTCACCAGAAAGAAGAGCTCAGCACCTGCTCCTCCTCCTCCCCTGCTGAGGAAACCGCTCCGAGATGCCCCTCAGCCTCCTCCAGGCCGAGCAGACCCAGTCGCTTCAGCCTCTCCTCGTACAGCGTCCCCTCTGGACCCTTCCCCAGCTCCGGGGCCTCCTCTGGACGCTCTCCAGTGGTTTGAGGCCCTTTTATCCCGTGGCGCCCAGAACCGCCCTCAGTGCTCGAGGCGGGGCCGCCCCAGCGCGGGACGATCCCCGCTCCGGCAGCCGCTGTCGCGCAGTGCGGCTCTGGCCCCACGAGCGCTGCTGTGGCTCGGGCCGCTCCCAGGAGGCGCCCCCGGCCCCCGCTCCGAGCCCGCCCCTCCAGGGTCGCCGGCGGCAGCTCCCGCCTCTTGGCTCGCCCGGACCACCCAGGCCGCTCCCGGGCCCCCCGGCCGCGCTCCCTCAGGGTCCCGCACGGTGACGGCGAGGTCGCCGCGACCGCAGCCCCCGAGAACGCTAGGTTTCCCCTCCCCGCCCCAGCGCGGCGCTCGGACACGGCGACTCCGGTCTCCTCCCCTCCCTCCGCCGCTCCGCACCTGCTCCGGGCTGTGCCGGTGCCGCCTGGGCCCGCCGGGCTCTCTCGGTGACACCGCCCCCGCTTCCGGCAGCGC
Organism: Neomorphus geoffroyi; assembly: GCA_033558235.1. Taxonomy (NCBI): domain Eukaryota; kingdom Metazoa; phylum Chordata; class Aves; order Cuculiformes; family Neomorphidae; genus Neomorphus; species Neomorphus geoffroyi. The sequence continues at coordinate 9,227,093 of JAUMJM010000074.1, forward strand.
CGCACAGCGAGAGGGGGGAGGAGCGCCCGCACCGCGCCTCGCGCGCCCCCTGCCGGCGGGCGGGCCAGCCGCCATCTTGCCCGAGGGCGCGGCCCGCGACGCCGCAGCCGCCATTTTGGTTGTGGGCGATGCTGCCCTGGCACCGCCCTGACCCTTTCGGTGCCGGCTGCAGCCCCTCCCTCCCTCCCCATTCTCGCACCCCAGCTCTCCTCTCCCTCCCATCTCTGCACCCCAGCCCTTCCTTCCCTCTGGAGCCCCGCACTCCCACCTCTTCCCTCCCTTCCCAACCCTGCACCCCTTGCTCTCCCCCCAATCCCTGTCTCCCCCCAACTCTCCTGTCCCTCCTGATCCCTCCAATCCTCAACCCTCCCCTCCCTTCCCAGCCCCGCACCCCCAACTCTCCCCTCCCTCCCCTTCTCCCCACTCCAGCCCTTCCTTCCCCCCGGAGCCCCGCACCCCCAGCTGTCCCCACCCCCAGCTCCTGCGGTGCCGGGGCGGGACAGGCCCTGCGCTCTGTGCTTGTGACCGAAGTCCCGTGGGCGCTGAGGAGCCCTCGTTGTCCTGGGCTCTGGGGCTCTGCCCGACCCAGCTCCCCGCGCCCCGGCCCGTGCATCGCAAGGAGAGCCTTGCAACGCCATTAAAACTAATTGCCCTCCGCGCTGTGGGGTAAAGGGACCCCGGGGAGAGCTTTCACGGGAACCGTTTGGACAGCAGAGCCAACGTGGAAAGGAATTACTCCAGTGCGGTGGGAGGTCCGGGCTTTTCACACACTATTTTCATGTCGCCAGCGCTATTCCAGGTTTGCGCAGCGCCAAGGCGTTAGGATGTGGTTTGCTCGGTCTCTTTGAACGGGGCGCTTGGAGCGAGCGGGGCCCAGCAGCACAGCCCGTATCCACGGCCTTGTCTAGACACACGTTTAACAGCGCCAGCAGCACGTTTGAACAAAGGTGGTCCGAGCTGCGCAAGCTCCTTGGCTGTCTTTAGTCACTGAATTCCTCCGGTGCCGCCCGCATTACACTTTGTGCCATTAAATCTGGCAGGAACCCAGCAGAGTGCAATGCACTCATTCCCCCTTTCCAGCGAAGCCCTCCAGTTCCTGCCCAAAGCGTGGACACCGCGGACACGCAGGTCTGCTGGCCAGGGCTCGCTCCTGCTGGAGGCCCCTCAGCACAACAAAGCCCCAGGGGACTGGACAGAAAAAGTGATCTCAGATCCACACCCCAACCCTGCTCAGCTGAGCTTCATGGGCTGTTCAGGCAAGCAAAGAGGAAAGTTTTCCTGTGCTGCTGCGCACGGGGCAGGCTCTAAGCTGGCCCATCAGCTTACGGGCAGTCATGTCAAAATACTTACCTTAAAATGCAAAATAAGGGGAACTATGGGCATTCCTCAGCACAGTTTGTTCAAGGGCAGAGCCATGGATTTATGTGTCCTCTGTGTGCACGCGTGTTTGTGATGGAGGAAAGGCAGAAGACTGGAAGACCTGGACAACTGCAAGTAAAGTCAAAAAAATTCGTAATAAGCAACCACTGATCCCTACTCGCAGCACTGGGCTCTGGCTGGGGTGCAATTCACATGGCTCTCAGAACAAACCAAACCGGGGCTGCTCTGCATCATTGATGGCGTATTTGCTGGGCTGCCTCTGTGGTGAAGCACTCCTTCCCTTTCCCTGCTTTTCCCAATGAGTCCATTGCTTCATTCAAACTGGAGAGATACTGAGGTGCCTGCTCAGGGCCTTGTGCTGGGTGCTGTACAGACACAGGAGCCAGGCTCCTGTCCTCCAAACACTGCTGTCTGCCTTCCCTCGGAACAGCCAGCGTAGGCTCCTCCAGAGAGTAATTCAGGCCTCGATGGGCTAGGTGTGACCATAGAATCGTAGAATGGTTTGGGTTGGAAGGGACCTCAAAGCCCATCCAGTGCCACCCCCTGCCATAGCCAAGGACACCTCCCACTGGATCAGGGGGCTCAAGGCCCCATCCAACCTGGCCTTGAACACCCCCAGGGATGGGGCCTCTGCACTCTTATTGTGAATAATTGCTTCCTAATGTCTAATCTAAATTTCCCCCTTGCAGTTTAAAGCAGTTCCCCCTTGTCCTGTCACTCCAGGCCCTTGTAAAAAGCCCCTCCCCAGCTTTCCTGGTCACAACAACCTGAAGGGCTGACCGTTGCAACATGCCCTGCACTAGAGACTCAGCTCCACAGCATGGTTTTCCTCCTCGGGGATGGGCGTGGAAGGAATGAAGGCTGTTGCTGTTCTCAGCCTTCTCCCTCGGAAAGTGGGCAGCCACTTCCCAGCAGCGTGTCCCAGGGATTCCGCTAAGGAACCTGCCAGAGGGGCTTGAAATCTCCTGCACCTAAGTAGCACTTGTCCTGCTTATTCCTGAAGACGATATATCTTGTTCCTGTTTCATTTAATCCAGAGTGGATTAAAATAAACAGCACTGTGGTAGTCTTACTTCAGAATGAAACGTGTGTGTTAAACTGTTACCAGACAGCTCCACGCACACCCACAGCTAAAAGACTTTGAATCGGGTCCTTCATAAGCTCTCTAGGCCAAGGATATTTATTTACTTTTCCTTTTCCCCACCCTCTTTGCCCTAATAAGCTCCTAAATACTAGCATGGTAAAAATAATAATTTAAAACAAGACCTTGGGCTGCTGCATTAAGTAGAAAGTTCACTGAAATTATATTGTACATCTGCTGAAAGCCTGACTAATAACTAACAGACATACGAACTCCTCAGCTCGTGCTCATTTCATTGTGCCGTTAGCTTTACAGCCCAATTATACCCAACACACCTGCATAACCAAAGTCATTAATTCATTAGCAACAGACTGAGAAAGAGGACACTCCTGGGACGGTCTGGGATTGCTGCTCTAGGGAAGGAAAAGAGGAGCAAGACAAAGTCAGGGAGAGAGACAAGGAAAAGAAGGAAAGGATGAAAGCTGTAGAAGTTGCTAAAAGAAAGCAGATCCTTCCTTGCCCCGTTTTATGCAGGATACAGTACTCGGGGACCAAATCCATAAATACTGATAATTAAAAAGTTACCCTACAGGTCAGACTCTGCAGTCTCCCTCTGACACCCACAGGAAATGCAATATAGATTGAAAAGTCTATGTGCTCATATCTTTTTTCTCCTTTCTGGCTCAGGAACTGTAATTAAAGGGAAAACCAGCCTCTCTCCTGCCTTAGAGAGTATAGTGGCACAGCTGGTTTTCATCTTGGCTAGCAGGCTCTGTCCTCAGGCTACTAAGTGCTGAGTAATTTCTACCAAGCTCTGCTTGCAGATAAATGATGTTCTCCTCTGAGCTGCTGCCAGGCAAAGCTACAAATATTTGATCTTTTATTCTTTTCTCATAAACTCCTAACATTGAATACTAAAAATGCAGCCAGCGATTTTTCCACTGCCATTTATTCTCAGCATGGCCACAACTGGATCACAATTACAGACACCCACCCGTTTGCTGAAGCTCAACTGTAGTTCCTTGTTAACCTGAAGCTTCTAATTAAAGGCTCCTTCAGTTTCATTGATAGTTTGCATATACACTAAGGACCCACTTCAGTATTTTTTTTCCCCCAAAACACATTCCACGAGGAAGGCAACTGCTTTAAATAACTTCACACTAATTTTCTGGAAAAGCCTGATGAGCAAGTGCCAGTCTCAAAAGAGAAGCCTGTGTCTGATTGTGCGGTTTGGGTAATTTCTCTCACAGCTGTAACTACAAAAATACCTGAAAGCTTTTGACTAAATGTGGCAAAACTGCTGGGCAGATAAAGTGTGGATTCAGAGTAATGGAAAAAACCTGGGAAGGTATGACCCCAGAAACCCATTTGTTTAATTCACGTTTTCTGCAGTGTTTCTAAGAAGATCTTACATTTTCTAAGGAGCTGCATAAGAATTAATTAAAAATTGCATAGAAAATGATTTTAAAATATTAGTTAATCTTGGGAAAGCTGTTCTTCTACCTCCCTCCAGCCAGTGAAGCCATGAATGTGAAGCCAGCACAGGGAGGAGGCTGAAAGCTGCTAAGAAATACCATGGCTAATTTTAGAATCATTTCCAGTCACGCAGTATCAAACGCAGTAACGGTGCACATGAAAGTGCCTGCACACTTTCAAAAGATAAAACAAGGTTTCAAAACAATCCTGATTTCAAAGATATTTTTAAAGTACAAGACTAATAGTCTGTAACTTCCTAAACAGCACCATGCCTTTGAAGATCTCCTTCCTAGCGCGTACACCAGTCTGGGGGGATTACTGGCTGCTGGTTCAGTAGTGCCAGCCCCCGACGCAAGGCTCTGCGCTGTTTAAGCCAGAAATGCGGGAGAAAAGAGGAGAGGAACGATTGTGCAAATCAACAGCCATTTAAAAAAAGTGATGAGGTGGAGGTAGCTTTTCTTTTACAAAGTGAAACTCTGAGCTGCTCTCTGGCTGTCTGCGGCAGAGAGGGTGTTTCTGTCTTAGGGACACGCAGCTTCAGAACAGCCTGAGCCTCAGCTCTGTCTGCAGGCAGCACGTTTCAGAACACGGCTTAATGCAACCCCTGCACTGCGAGTCCAACGCAAAGGTGTTTTGGCCGTGGCTCTGCTGCTCAGATCTGGGAACAGGCAGGACAGGATGCATTTGTATTTTAGGATGGGGAAGCTGAGGGAAAGGCTCTGCATCTGGATTCCAAACCAAGCTACAGCGTTTTTTCTCTTGCTGCTCCTCAGGATGTGGCTGTCTCTGTTTTACACTATAGTAAAGGTATTCTAATTTTAAGTGTTTTCAAGCAATTAAACTAGACTGTAAATGTTTGAAGCTCCAGGGCAGTGAATCTGTGCCATCTTTCCGTTATTAAAGTCTTCAGACTCAAAACTGGACTTTCATAACTACGTGTCAGGGCCGTGCCAGGAGATGCTGGGGCTTAACAGTGTTCCCGTTACTGAAGTGTGAGAGGGAAACAAGCCATGTAAAACACTCCACAGAACGCATTCTCCTGAAATGCCTTCTAAACCAAATGAAACATTGGTTAGAAACACATTCACCACTGCTGACCACACAGGTTTTTATATTTAATAGAAATTAAATTAGTAGCTTAATATACACAATGTGACACTTCCCAGTCCAGTAGCTTTCCAATTCTTGTCTTCAAGTCACAGAGCAAATACTGTACAAAAATGATAACAAAGAGCAACCAAAGAGCAAACACTGCCACTACAACACTGGACCCAGAAAGGCTAGGTTTGTTCGGAGCTACACATGCCAAAGGACATAACAATGGACCCACTGTGGTACAGTCATGCATTACCAAGGGACAGATCTACTGCCGACCACGCTCACGCTGGTTCCTCCAGGGCAGGTGGTAGCGTCCTGCAGAGCAGGCTTTATCGCGCTCCGTAGCTGTAGTAGTAAGGTTCATCCGGGTGGTATCCGTATGCAGTCACCGGGCGGCCAGGAACCCCTGATGCTTGACCAAACCCATCAACTCCGACGCTACAAAACAAGAGAAGAGAGAAAATGCAGGTTTGTACAATAGGGAAGGCAGGCTAGTGCTGGTGTTTCCAGCTTTTCCTGCCACAGAGGTAATTTTGTGAGGCAACTCTGCAAGCCATCTTCCCTTTCTAGCCACCGCTGCTCAGTCTCCTCTTCCCTTGGTGGAAAAAGAAATGCTGCATAGAAATCAACACAACTCCTGTTCAGGAAAGGCTTTCAGGTCAAACAGAAATCCCAGAAGAGACAGAAGTCTTCCTTTCTATCCTTTTATGGATTTACTGGCAAAGCACTTCACTTCTGTGGCTCAATTTCTCTATCTATATGTTGGCATGTCTTCAGGAAAGGCTTCAAGCACGCTTCTTGCAAAGCCCATTGGTAACCCTGCCCTACACAGCACATCTCAATAATCTAATTTCCTCCCTTTAGTACGTTTCTGAAGCCCCTGGGACAATACCAGCTAGAAATGAGAAAGTGAGAATATATGGCACAGCAACATAGTTCAGCAAAGACAGTGTTTCTGGTGGGATATGAGATTGACAGCCAAATGGCAGAAAGAATTAATCATATACTGAAAGGCTATGCAGTAATGAGACAGAATAATTCATCTTTCATATAGAACTGCATCTTTTACACCTAAAAAGTTTCACAGCAATGAATTAGATACTAAAGCATAAGAACTGTGTAGGGAAAAGTGGCACATATTTCCTGCTCAGCAATAACTCTCATGCAGGAGGTAGAGGAAAATGAACATTGCCTAAGATGCTGGGTTACTGCCTATTCATAGTTATGTCACTTCACTTCCACTTCAGTAGAAGAACAAATGGAAAAGGATTCTGATTTATTGTCTGACTAAAGATACATTGAAAGGAGTTGAACTCCCCCTCTGAAGACTGTCAAAACACAAAGAACCAAAGTGTTTTTGGAGTGGAGAAAAGCTGAACCTCATTACTGCCAATTATACATATGGAACATGGGTTATGCAACCGTCAAGGCTGGGAAAGAATAACCCATCCAGAAGATGTACAATGGGTGGGCTCCAGGCCCTGGCACAGCAGAAAGCTGGCACAGCTGACTCAGTTGGACTGAAAGGGCTCAGCTGAAGCTGCAGGGGACCATGGCCATCATTCTGTCCTTGTAAAGATACTTTCCCTGGATCTTGCCTCCGTGAGGTCCTAGAACAGGATCCCTGGTGCCTGCTTTCTCAGGGAACTGGTGCACTTAGGGCATATTCTGATAACCAGGTGAAGGTGGAAGGTCTGAGGCTGAGATTTGTTCTCTGAGAGTCAACAGGCCAAACTGCAGCCAACATAAATTCTGTTTCACCTCAATGTATCTTGAGAAATGCAACACCTTGAAAGTGCTTTGCTGTTCCCACGCCTGCGTGCTTGTACTTGAACCAGTGATGCTCCTGTCTCATAACTCGTACACAGTCACCAGTCTGACCAGTCCCATCAGCACAGCAAAAAGGAGCACAGTAGTGGTGTGCCTGGTGCAGTGCTATGTGAACTCACACCTTCGCTGGGCACCCAGTCCTCCCTGTATTCACTCCAAAGTCACACTACTCTTTCCCAAGCCCATTAGGAAATGAGCTGGTGACCTCTGAGGTACCTTCTCCAGGTGCCTGCTTTGTCTCTGGCAAACAACAGCTTTCTCATTAGCAGCCTTGAAGCTTTAAAGGACTCTTGACAGAAGGGATTAAGGGAAATCCCGTTACTTAGTCTGTACCTAACTCTCATCTCCAGGAAGACCAAATCCTTCACTCACCTTAGTCAGAGGGTGCTCCCTGCTTCTATCACTGTCACAGAAAAGCAGCCTTGAGGTATAGCTTGCCGAATACAGGCGACAAAGCTCTTCCGAACAAGCCAACGATGACCTAGCATGAAGCTGACCAATTTGTTTGGCAGTTCAGAAAACAAGCAAGTTTAAGGGCTACCGTAAAACAACGTCAATTAAAGGAGTTCTTTCAGTACTGACAGTACTAGGAGTTAACGTACTGACATAGCAGGATTTGATGTAGTGGGATTTTGGATTTGGTTGGGCTACTGCAAGTTCCCAGTTGCCAGTGGTACCACACACACGTAACACCGCAGAGAAGCATGACCCTTAAAGGAGACCTTTAAACTCAGGAATTCCATTGCTGTCTTCCAAAGATCCTTAAAGCATCTGTGGTCGACTTATAATTAAAACATATTTTAATAGGAAAATTCTTTTTTGGGTTTATCTTTCCATGTTTTTATTCTCTGACTATAACATTAGCTGTGGGTAAGTTCTTTTTATTGTTCGCACGGTGGATTGGAGCTCTGCATTTCTTCCAATTCCTGAAAAGCTCATTCTGGAAACATGTTTGTAGGTGAGAGAGAGGGCTTTGAGTGCTGCACGCAGGGAGGCTGCTGACTGCAAGGCTCATCGGGCCATGCCTCGGCCGACAGGACAGACAGACACAGCCATCCTCACTGCGGCACAGAGGGACACAGCAAACGCAGCAGCCTGAGAAATGTGTCTTCTTAAAAGTTAACGTGGCTTCTCTTGAGGCTTCAGAGTTTCAAGAACTCCTTTTGGTCACTCCGTACTAAGATAGTAGTAAAATAACGGGAGGCGTTTTGGGAGGGGGGTGTAATAACAACACTGGTCCAGGAGGTGGCAATGGGTCTCCATCACTGCAGGCAGAGCTGTCCCGGTGCTTCCAGTTCGGTAATCCTTATTCAAAGAACTTTTAAATGTATTTAAATTGATAACAAGAGCAGGGAAAATATGGTTTCAATCACATTCTCAGCAAATAATTTTTTGAATATATTTTTTTATAAATGTGTAAGTAATTAGGTGAAGATCCCTAGAGTTTAAACTTTAAGGAGTATCAGTTATTTCCAAATGGTTTAGACATATGTTAGTGTCCTGAAGAAAACTGGAAGAGATGGATCAGCTGATAACTGCTTTGGACAGTTAAAAAAAAAGTAAAATGAAAGGAACAGAAAAATCACATTAAAACACCTTGATCAAATCACCACTCTTTCCTATTTAAATATTTCTCTTAAGCAAATGAAGGCTTGTCAATGCTTCGAAAAAAAAGCTGGTTTCAGTTTTACATGTTAGCGCTCTTGAAACACAACAGCTTTGCCTATTGGATTGTTTGCACTGGCAACTTGAGCAAAAATCTTGTCTTCTTCCTTGAAGGAAAGACCATTGAGCCCAGGAGGTAACGGAAGGGTAGAGCAACAAAGCAGCAAACGTGTCTGGAGACTGAAGTCTTGGCTTACTCAGGAGGCTACCAGGCCAAGGGCAACGACTCTGCAAACATAACCTACGGAGGTGGAGACAGGGGTTTAAAATCCATGTTCTGATGAATCCTTGCCACTTCTGCCAAGAACAGCAGAAGGGCAGAGCCAGGAAAGATGGGAGCTTTTCAGCTGTAAACACTTGTTTGGTAATCGTGATTTGTGCCATGTGTTCTTAGATTTATACCAGCTATCAACTTCAAAACTTGCTCCTAGGAAAAACGCGTTGTTGGCCTTATCTACAAAGGGAACCTGAGTGCTCAGCAGAGCATCAGCCTATCTTCCCAAAGTTAGAGACCCATAATTACGCCATCAAGGCAACAATACTCATCCCTGAATTAGTACTCTTCCTCCCATTAGTCAGCCCTGTTTAACCCCACACCTAGCAGAAGCACGTGCAGCCCCTGGAGTTGCACAGCGGATACAGGTCACACAACACCACAACCAACTCTTCAGATAAATGACTGATGATCTTGCCTTAAACTGAAATTTATTTAAGGCAGTTTGGTCTGACAAAATCACATGCGTGCGCACAGAGAAGCCAGTGCTGGCTAACCATGCTGTCAAAGCACAACTCCTTCTTTCTGCAGTTTACCACCTTGCCTGGAGCTGATGGAGTTAAACAGTGAACAGCACAGCTAATTACTCTGTACTGCTAACCTCAGTTGCTGGTTCATTTTGAGACCCTTTAAAATATGAACTGTGTATTTTACCCCTATGCACTCTCTTAATGATTTGTTTTTTTTAGACTGAAATCACTTCCAGCCATCATTTATACTCGTGGTCTGTACACATGCACTTCTCCAAGCACAAATATTTCTTTTTCCTATTGGTCTGCCAGCCCCTGTCAGAGCAAATTTCACTTTAAACTAAATGCTATGATACTTAAAACCTCTTGGATTACTCAGGCTGCTAGTGTGATCTATGACCTTCCCCAAATGACAGCTGAACCTTTCAATTTGCTTGTACTGCTGGGGAACTGAAGAACATATGCCGAAGAGGAAAATGTTCCTGATGTGCATGAGTGAGGAGAGATTTCTTAACAGCTCTGCTTATTGATACTTACTCTGATTCATAACATCCGAATCAATATGCCCATCTAGGATCCGAGGTGCCATGACATCATTTAAAATGTAAAGACCATCCATGCTCTCCCTTGAGGCAGGAAATGCCGGCCAGCATCCCACTGTGTCCACAACATGTTTCTTTCCCTGAACTCCCCTCCTGCACCCAGAGCCTCTGAGACGAGACAGGCTTTGTGGTGTGTTCGGAAGACTTGGCAGCATCAGACAGGGAGCACACGCTGCCAGAACGCTCTGCTGGGGTTCCCGTTCAGGGGTCTCTTGCTGCTTGTGAGTGCACAGTACAGGGAGAGAGGCTCTTGAGCTTAGTCTGAACTGTGGTAATTGGCACCTGGGAGCAGCCTGACCACGTAGCAGGGCTGCTTTCCGTAAGCTTTCCTGATGCGATAGACACCTGAGCCTGTTCACGCTGGCGTTCACACCGTTACTAGTGCTGGTGCTGACACATTGCTCTGAAACGGGTACTAATTCCTTTGGCACAAGCAGGGCCTCACAAAGGCAAGTCCTGGGTCACTGGGGAGATTTGTCATTAAAACTATCCCCTTGAAGTTCAACTGGAAATCCCTTGGTAGGATGCACCATCTCAGAGTAAGCCCTGGGAAACAGGACTGAACACTCACAGAGGAGGCATGAAGTATGGCAAGAACTGTACCAGACTGTATTGCAAAAGACTGCGACTGCCCGTGCAGGCAAAGGTGGCCCAGGAAAGTCTTCACCAGTTTAGAAGCTCACACTTCAGGGCTCAGATTTCATGCTTTTCAGCCAATTAGTTTCATGGTTGGAAGTCCAGAATTAAAGCAACCTGAAATCACTGTCCACTGAAAGTGAAATTCAAACTAAACATGCTAAACTTGCTTCCACCTGAGCCATGCTTTTAGCTGCATTTCTTCTCATCCTAAACTTGTTCTAAACCTCTGTCAAGGCTCCCTCCTTATTCTGCATCAACAAGCATTTTACCAGCCTCATCTGTGAAAGGCTCTCAGCTACTCACTAGGGATACAAGTTTTATAATTTTATTAAAAACAAAATCTATTTTATCCGAAAAGATCTATAAATTTTTAATTCACTAGGTCCTCTGACCTTGGTAAGAGCAAGCAAATACCACTTATAGCTCTAAACTCATCAGCAACCCTACCAAATCCATCACACCCAAAGTGCTTCACGTGCTCACATCAGCCCCTGCTCACACACGGCAACTTTTCTTGCTGCCATTGATCACACCTGCAGCTCTGCCAAACTGCTCCTGACTATCAGAGAATGGGGTTTGAATGAAGTCCTTGAGCATCCTTTAGAAGCCTGACATCAGCATAGTTCATAGCAACCCCTCTGTTTGCTCTGTACCTTCTCCCTTTATAATCCTAATATTCTTCTTTCTAAAACCCACTGTCTTTCCTCTCAAAACATCCTCCACCTCACCCCAGCCAGGCATTCAGGATTTTGTGCAGTTCGTCCTTGAAGTCCTAATGTTTCCCTTCTGTGAATCTACTCATGTGTGACAGCACTGTTGATAACATATGGTATAGTTACCATCCTATATTGCCATATAAACTCCCACCCCATAAACTCCTGGAATCCATAATGCTGTATCAAGTTCCTGTGTACAACAGACAAAACAAATCACCTTCAGATGAACACTGAAGGCTGTACTTTTCCTTTGGGGAGTACCTAAGCCACAGAAGCGGCACACCAATCTCTAAGACAACCATAGCATTATAACTTGCATAACTGAGATGCAGTTTATTGTTTATAATACTTGCCAACAAGAGCCAGGGGCGCTTGCCAGCAGCAGTCTTTATTTTTTCTTTCCCCTCAGTGGGGTTTGTTTGTTTCGAAGTGTTGATGAAAGGGGCTAGACTATAGTTCCGAGACAATGACTGCAGTGCGGGGCAGTAGAATTGTGTATGCGATGCGGCAGAGGCTGCAGTCCTGCTTAGCCCAATTAGGAGATCAGTCAGCAAATGCTGCATCTCTCTCTGTGGTTTCCTCTGCACAGAGACCAGGGTACGGAAAAGGCAGGGAGAGTGGGGGGCACCCAGACCTCATCCCTTTGTAGAGTGAGGATTCAGGCACGGCACGCGTCCAGGCACAGGAGATGGGAAGTGGTTTTCAATTCCATAGTACAAACTTCTTAAATTATCTTCATGTAAGAAATATTTAGGTAGTTCTTAGCTATCCAAGATACTGGAACCAAGGCTCAAACCCATGGGCTTTTTGGCCTTCCCGCCAGTACTTACTGTCAGCTAAACACTGGATAGAGTACTATTTTCATTGCATCACTCATGAAATAGCAGAGGGCACCAGAAAGGGGCATACGACTGGTTGCTTTTCCCTTTCTTAGAGCCTAGCGACTGAGAAGATGATCATATTTACCTCTATTTGCCAACTACCTCCGGTTCTGCTTCACTGATCATAAATTTTCTGTCCTTCAGAGTAAGAGCACACATCATGGGTTATGGAGAAACAGCATAAACTGAGAAGCCTTAGAAAAAACAATGTTTCTTTATATAATGTCCTGTAACTGTAGATTCTCCCACTACCGGTAATGACGTTAAACTATAAACCACAAGTCTCTTAAATTCTGCCTCTCCTGGCCCAAATTTTCTTCCTCCCCTGTCTGTGAAGCTTTCACCCCCCCCCCCTCCATACTTTCTATCCCTCAAGTGGGACAGAAGTTTTGTGGCAGGGACTGTGACTTTGCATACCACATCAAATACCAAGCCCACCTCTACATCAGCATTGAATATTAATGTTCCTTAACTATTCATACGGTATTTGCTCAGAAGACAGAGAATGTCAGGATGAATTTGTGCAATAATATTTTAGCTCCCTTGCGCATCATGATACAGCTTTTATGGATATGATCATGTCTCTCCTTGCATGTGATCCAGCTTTCTTCAGCACAGTTAATGACTTAAAGTTTCCAGTTGCTTCTGGACTTGGTGCCCAGCTGTATCTCAGCACAATGCTGCTGCTTCTGCTGTTTAATTATAAACAAATGCAAATCTGACAATTGTGGAGAAATGAGCACTGTGTCTTCTGTGTCAGGCTCCAGCTATGCACCAAGCAATAAACATGCCAAAATTCACTGGTGGGGAGGCAGCATTTAAAAAAATATATACTTCCCAACTGAATAGTAAGAAAGCACTGAACTAAAAACAAATGACCTTGCTTGGCCAAATTCAGTAAGAGCCTCGCTGGAAAGCTGTAGAGTTTGCCATCCCAGCTCTGTGAAAGCAGCCTGGGACCTGGGCTCAGTTCCTTGCTCTGTCAGTTACCTGCTGTGTGATCTGGGCAAGTTGCTCCTTTTCTCCATGACCTCAGTTTCCCATTGGAGTATTGAAAGAAAAACCACCCCAGACGTTAAAGACAGCAAGTGACAAACTACAGTAAAAACTCAAATCGGACTGATATAGCTAGAAAAGACTTTCACTTGTTCTGTAACATCCCCCAAAGAGGGGAAAAACCAAATACTTCTGCTCTGCTAGAAAGGTAACAAATGCAGAATACAGCCAGGGGCAAAGGAGCAACTCAAGAACTCGCAGTGTTTCACACAGCCATCTTGTTTCAGTGACAGGCACTGGGATAACTTCACCAGCATCCCCTCACCCAGGCTCACAGCTCCATCACATGGATAGGGAGTTTCTCAGCTATTCTGTACAGGATTTGCTAAAAGGTCAAATGTACAGCCAGAGCTGGAGCAGAACCCAAGAGTTCCGACTTTCCATTATAAGCCTGACAAACCATCTCCTGTGCTGTTGGCTCAACAACTGGCCAAACCCACTGATTAGATATATCCATTTCTTAAAAACTAATTAAGAACTAAAACAAAGAGCCCCGAGGAGTAGGCAATAAAAAGGAAAGATGTCTGTCCCTCCCCCTCTCTCCTTGCAACGTCCAAAGTATTTGTGTCAGCTCCATGAATTGAAGAGTAGATTGCCTTAATCTTAAACCAGTAACGCGCCTGGCTTGGGAAGGCTCCAAGCATCTCTTTCACTGAGCTCCAGCAATGTCAGTGTTATGTTGGGTACAGAAGCTTCGGCCAAAAGCCTGAGCAGAATAAGATCCTGAAGTGGGAACTTCATAGCAGTGACTGGTGTCACTGGATCAGCTCAAGGTCTGGTACACATCTTCCACAGGCTTCTGGCCAGCCTTCTCATTTCCAGAAGGAACTCTTTCTTGCTTCCTGTGCTAGCACCACTGTGAAAAGGTACTCCGAGATAAACAACTGAAGTGGAAATCCAAGTTAGCAGTTTGCATTAAGGTGCTTGTAGGTGAAGAATTATTCATTTAAATATTTACACAAGCTCCAAGTCCAAGCACTACCACTCAGCTCTTTACTGCAATAAAACTGGGGGAAAGAGTTCCCTCTTGTGCACAAACAACCAGAAGAGCCATGCCAACAGGTCACTGGCCGACAGCCACGCTGTCTCCAGCGCAACACCAAGAACCAGGCAACTCAATGCAGATGATAATCCAGGTGCTGGAGGGAACGAGGGAGAGCAAGTAAAAAAAAAAAAAAAAAAAAAATCTGTCCTGCTTTGACTTACAGCTGCAGCCAATAAAAGCTTTCAAAGTCTTTTCTGAAAGTTAACATTACTAGGGGATTTGCAGCATTCACTAGAGCACACAGCAAACGCAGTTGGAGCACTACTACTGATGAATAAACTTCAAATGTTTTTTTACCACCATAGATAACTGTCCAGATTTCAACCACTTCTAAATATTAACACGGGTCCCTAGGAAGTCTTGTCAAAATCTATCCCAAATCAGTGATGACTTTAGCATAAACCAAGAAGAAAGTGAATCTCAACGTCTCTTAGTGCTGTCTTAGCGCTAACACTGGATATGTTAGAGAACAAGCCAGATACACATACAGATGTGGAACATTTTCTTGGACATCTATACCTTGGAGTAGCATTGTTATGCAAGAATTTCAACTTTAATTAAATGAACTAAAAATAAAATGTTTCCAGGCCAAAGGCTGCACAGGGAGTCTTGGAAAAAAATAAAACTTCAAAAAGCTAAAAACCTGGAAGGCAAATAAGCTCTCTAAACACGAAGATTGTTTTTTAACCATGAGATTTAGAAAAAAATAATAAAGTTTTCCAGATGGAAGAGAAGGTAGTTTGGTCACCATACTTGAATGGCTGAAGCTGATAAACCCTGAAAATCAAATTTTAGCATCACAACAATTTTAACTACTTGGCAAAGAAATTAATGTGATATGTTACATTAATTTTTATACTAGAGACTTGTTCACAGCACATGTTTAGTTCAGATAATAACCACAAGAAATATCCCATTGATACGTGGGACTTTTTAAAACTACTCATTGTAGGTTTAATTTTGAATTCTACGAGCACGCTTATACAGAGCGTACAAAACACCCCTCGCTTTATTACAGTTTTAAATCTTTCTCCCAGGTCTGGCTTTGCAACCAACTTGTCTTGATAAAATAGGTCACTTGAAAAAGGAAAGCTCAATAAAATGAATTACAAAAACAACAAGATTAAACTGATTGTGCTGTTTTTGTACAGTGCAGCTGAATTCTGCAAATATGCTGCTGGCTGTGGTTTGGCTTTTAACAGCATGTGATCAGTGAGAAGGAGGAAATTTTATTCTCATTAACTGTTGCAGATTTACTGCAGTGAAAAAGGGCTATGTAACCTGAGAAGTGACAGAATGGAAAGATCAAAGCAGCAGTCTGGAAACTAAATAAACCTTCTGGCTACTTCCTGCAAGGAAAATTCACTCTGGCAATGTAAAACAGAGTCCAGTTAAAAACTACTCTCAGTTTTATGAGCTGTCACAGCAGCTTGAGTGGTTTGGACCAGTCAAGTTTAGAACATTATATTTCCTTGTTTTTGTCTCAGATACTTCTGTAAGCAGTTTTATAGTTTCTTTTTTTTTTAAGGAGAAAAGTAAAATTCTTTTCTTTTGCTTGAAATCGAGAAGGTCACAGCTAAACTCATTAAAAACAAGCAGGTCTTCATTTGCACATTCCATTCCCGTTTACTACGTTTTAATATTTTACTTTGAGATTTATAAGCAATGTACATTTGCTTTAATAACTCTTCCGCATTCTGTTCACTTATTGTTTAATATAAGTGCAAATCAGTTTACAGAGCCCAGATGGCTTGTAACCAGGGAGCCAGTCTATTCCTAGTAGCACATCTGGAGGGACTAAGAGCAGCAGACAGAACGTGGGAATTAATTAATGTTACATTTCAGAAGAGACAGACCCAGGTTTGGGGGAATTTTTGGTAAGACATTCCAAAGGACTTGAGCTAACTGCCACAGCATTGTGGTATTCTTTTAAAATTCTTAATAGCCACCTAAAACATATTGATTAAATGAGGGCAGCTGCAGGTGGAATACAGTAAAATTAAAAGCAACTAAAAAAATGTAAAAGAAATGACTGCAAGTGAAAAAGACCCAAGTATCCTGTATACCAAAAGAGCTGAAGTGCATTAAAACACCTCAGCGCTAACTCTCTTCCCAAATGGCATCTGCAACTTGCTGAAAAAAAGGCATCTTTAAAATATTCCCAAGCAAGCTATTTCATCTCTTGGCATATAGTGTAATTGTTCAGAGCAATTAACCAGCACTAACAGTAAATTAAACAAGTGCAACACGATCCTGGATGATTATGGACCACACACCTTGGAGAGGTGGTGTGGTCCGGTCACCAGGGCACTGCGAGAGCTCCGCTCTGTGCCAGGCTCTGGCATCTGCCTTTGGATGAGTAACTTCTGTCCTGTCTCTGGTTCCCTGACCATCTTCACTAGCAGCTCCTGCGTGTCGTGCTGTGGACATCTGTTGTGTGCTGGGGGATACGAGGAAAGCTGCTTGGAAGCTTTTCCTGATGCAGTCTAAGAACTAATAATAAATAAGCACCCAAGTACATTAAAAAGTTGCTAAATAAAGAATACTGCATATGATGAATATTGTCCTCATGTGGATATTCCCAAACCACAGGCACTGCTGGGCCCTGACTCTTCAGTGGTGCAAACCCGTGGCAAATCTCACTGATTAATACGGGTCACAGAGAAAGACCTTCTTCCTCTTGAATAATCAGACTCCTGGTTAATAACCATCAATACAATACCCACCCACATCATCACAGCATGGTTTGGTCAAATACATATCAATATCTAAACTGGCTTATAACATCATCAGGTTGCAATATTTAATTTCTATAAACATGGCTTTGAGAAGACAGGATGAAAAAACTCATGAAGTGACAGCTAGCAGGGAATATGACTACTGCTTAAACAAACAGGGAAAGGAAATAGATAAATCTACTTTAGTAGTGGTGCAGAAACAAATTATTAGACAGGAAGAAATTCAAGATTGCATTCAAATGCTTTTAAATGATGAAGCACTTGTGGTTCTGGAAGCACCACTCCCACATGTCAGTACTGAAGCAAAACAACTATACAGTGAATTTTAATTTAGGCTATGACCCAGGATCTGAAGAAACAAAGCCCTTTCTAAAAGCTTGTGCCAGACAGTGATCAAAACCCTCCAGAAGACAGCAGTTCCTCCCTTCTTATTACCGTCTTTTATATGCAAGATCTTAATTCCAAGCACATGTACCACCTGAACAGGGTCTGAAGAACCAAGAGAAACTCACCTGCCTGTTTCACATGAAGAGTCAGTAAATGCTGGATTGGCCAAATAAGAGATGTGCTTATCTCCGTTACGTCAAACCAAACCGAGCCGTATCACAAATTCAGCTAAATCCTCTTTTCTTATTCAGTAAAACTTCTTTAAAACTAAACATGTCGGCAGTCAGGAAAACAGAGTATGATAAAAGAAAAAAAAAAAAAAAAAAAGATACGACTCTGCTACCACTAACAACATTTTTTCAAAATTAAAAAAACCCCAACAAACCACAAAACAAAACAAACACCCCTTATTTGTCTCCAGAAACTTCACTGGCTCTGGGCTTCTCTGCAAGGCCTTTTCAAATTTGTTTCAGTGAGATTTACAATTTGCTAATACTGATGTGTGATAAACTAATAAAACCTGCCTACAAGATTATAGGCCCAATTTACTCATAAAACCTAATTCAATTCTCTTGGGAAATGCAAATTAAATAGTGTCCAAATGTTAGAAGCTGAGTGCAACTCTGCTGTCCATAGTGCAGACACAAAACCAATAGTTTGTTGGTTTTGTTTTTAAAATAAATTTTAAGGACAAAGAAGAAAAAGTAATGCACAGACGTGTAAGAAATACAACTGTGGTAAAATGTTTGGAAGCAGGAACATATTGTAATAATAATTTACACTCTATTAGTTTTCCTTTGATTAGAAGACTTTATAGTCAAGACAGGAAAGCATTACTGCCTTTATTCAAATGGTGAAGAGAGAGGTAGTTACTTTCAATTCTACTGTAGCACAGACCCCACATCACAACACGTTTTTACCTAAGTTTGTCTTTCCAGGAACTATGAAAGCAAGTTTCTTCTGTCAGTGATGGCTGTAGAGGGTTGCCTGAGGCAGCTCACTTTTACTGACTACTAATTGTACTGGTTTTTCACCTTCAGACACAGCCTGCAACATGGCCCTTAGCTGTGCAAAGGCCAGGAAAGGAGGGTTCAAACTCCCAAATAAACCACACACATTACTGAAAATGCAACCTGGATGAGAAATACTCCATAGCGGGGTCCTCAACTCCTCCAGGCTTTTCTTTAGGAAGAAGGTTCTTTACATTGACAATATATCCTGTAGGACTTAGAGACTAAAGCAGGGAAGAGATTAAATCCTTACTTCAGTGCTTGAGAGGTACAACATGTGATAGCTTTGAGCAAATCAAATTGAAGAAGAGGATCTATATGGAAGACAGCTATAAATGTCAATATAGAATATGTTACAGGTACAACCACTTAAAAACGTTTTGATGAACAATTACAAAGTGTGTATTTGCCAGCACTGGATGCAGTTCCTGTACCTGACCCGAACAGGAGCTGTTCAGCTGCGACACATGACTGGGAGTTCACACCACACTGCAGGAGCCAACAGAAATGGAAGCCTGCAGACCTAGGTCTTTCCCCCATAAAAATACACATCTGATTTTCATCAGGTTGCCCAAACTAAAAAGCCTGTGGATATGACTATTGTTGCCATAGTTGTGGACTTTGAGCACATACAGAGGTTGTATGCGGGTAGCTTACCTGGAGATAAGCTAAGTCACGGTAACAACCTTCCCTGTGCTCCCACCAGGACCTACATGGACCTATGGCCACGTATTAAGTTACCGAAGCCCGTACCACCACAGTTTCCATCAACTCAAGACACAACAGCTTGGTTATGAATGCCTGGACTTGCCAACAACAGACACAGCTTCACTGCAGTCCAAGCGAAGCAGCCGGCAAGGTCCTGGCTCCAGACACTTTGCTCACAAAATATCACATGGACCTGCCACAGCAAAGAGAAGGAATGCGGCTACAGCTTTAGGCTGTAAATCCAGACAAGAGGAAAGATGTTCCACAAGTACAGGGACAGGCAAGCGCCCCAGTCACCGTTTGACATGCCAAACCTCACTGCTTCCTGGGAAGAAGCTTCGGTCAGATCTCTGTTGAGAGGAGATGTGAGCGCACACGCTGGGATCAGCACACAGACAAGTGTTGCCTTGCCGAAAATGAACACTACATTTTATAAACAAGGTTAAAGGATTCTGTGCTGGAAAAAAGCTTCTTCAGGAAGCAAAAAAAATACATTTCGGCTAGCTCCAGCATTCCTAATTATTAATCTTTCTAAAGCTACCAACAGAGAGGATTTAATAACTCTGATGAAGATATTAACAAAAAATTGGCTTTCACGCTTAAGTCTGTACCATTACCTCGTTATAGCTGGGAAAGGTTACAATGTGGTCTCTTCCCTGAAGGGTAATAACAATACTGTGGATTTCTTTCTCATAATATATTTAGTCATCACTATTATGTTTGTGCCTTAAGAAAGTAATTAGTCTCTAGAAGGTGATTAAAATTTGATAAATGACCATAGAATCTTGAAGATGTCTTCAGCTGGTCTTTCTCCCTTGCAGCTCAGACACTAATCTGTCATCACATCAGCCAAAGGTGAGAAATTTTTTGTTTACTACAATCATAAAACTTTCACTCTATATTAAGAGTTATCAGAACCAGGAGCCCTGAATATACATTTTAATAACAGATGAAAATTTCAAACCTATGCCTAATGCCCATCTGCTTCTGAAAGACAGTTAAGACTACTCAAAGCTGGTAAGTTAATCACAAAAGCCTTTTCCTAGCCAATGAAAAAACCTGGATACAAGCTGTCAAAATAACCTCCTCAGCCGTGTATTTTCTGCTGAATGGAAAACATACCTCATGATCTGTTTGCATTCTGCTCCAAACCACTGGGGAATATAAGAGATCTGTTTGTGTATTTTATCACTGTTTCTGTGTACATTACGTAGTCTTAAACATTTCTATTTATAGACATCACACACAGCAGTACAACTCCACTAAGAATGTAGTTGAGAAATAAGACCCGTTATCTAAAGTTGTGAAAGACGCAAACTGGATTGCCAGGAACAAAACATTTCACTTATTTTATTTCTAACAATGCCTTGGGTCCCTAAAGCGAAGGCAGAGGCATTAGGAAAATGCCAGCTTTCTAGGTCTTCACTTACATGCTGCTTCTCCTTTATGCTGACAAGTACCAGAAGCAAAAATTATCCCTGCTTTCTTTGGGATATGGCCAGAATAGCACACGTGCAAGCAAATCTACAAACGGAATTTAGGGCTAGGTACTTAACAACTGCCTTCAAAGTTATTCCGTAACTTATGACTCAGCAACTGATCATGCAAGGTAACATTCTGTCCTCTAGGTCTCAATGGAAAGTGCAAGAAACTCTGTGAAGGGAATGCAATGTCTTTGAAAACTGCAGCCCCTAAGATACTCCACCTGATTCGCCTCATCTATAGTGGTTGTTACTGCTAACACTATTACCTTCTGTTTCCCTCTTAAAATGATGGGGAAACAACTCCACTATGCGCTCACCCAATCAGTGCAGGTTCCTAAACACCTTAACTTTTTAACTGTTTTACTCTTGACTTCAAAAAAGGACTTGCCTACCTGCCCAAGACCCTGCAGTAGGTGTAGGTAAGTAGGTCCAGTGTCTCCTGGGACAGGGACTCCACAGGTTATGATATCCCTGCTGGGTTACAGGAAACTCAACCACTTCGACTGCACATCTGGATGCAACTGCTGCTCCGGTTCACCTGAATTTTTCTGAACATACCATGGTAGAACTGCAATGGCAGAGGCTGCTCTGGACCTCTGCTACAGCTAGCATCCTGCAGCCAGGCTAGCACAAGGTTGTAACTATCTGCTCAAACAAGTATAACTGGTGTAACAATCTGATACACGGCAGCTGGTGTGGGCTGAGCTCCCTTGAGTAGGCATTATTAAATATAGCTTACAGGGAAAACCTTCAAGGCGACCTGAGTTTGGCTGCAGGCCTTGAGAACCTCTCCTTATAGAGCAGTTTCTTTGGCTCCAAAAAAATAAGGTTGGTAATCAGAACACTCTTAAGCCCTCATAATGCACTGAGTGCACCAACATGAGCTCAAACACCAGCTCAGCTCCTCAGTGACATGTGGGCACTGAAAAGGTGAACCTTTCTGGTTGACTTTTTACACTTCCCTAGAGGCAAGGGGAGGTCCTGATCCAGTCTGAGCACACTGTGAGGATGGGAAATAACTTCATAGAAATTAAAGAACTAACGTGTCCTAATACTTCATTCGCAGGTGTGCAGAAAAGAAATACGAGAATTCAAAGTTGAGTAGCAAGAAGTCAGCTCATGGTTGTTACCTACCTCGAATTTCACAGGGTGGACTAAAATGGCAGAAAAGCCTGCTCCTCAACTCACCCCATTCTTTCAAAAATCAACTGTTTCTATTACAGAATTAAAAAACCGAATATATAAGGGCAAGACCAGAAGACACAAACAGAACAAATAAATGTATAACAAAAACGAATAACAAAGACCAAAAATATGCATCTCTCGTTATTAAGCCATCCCTATTTGAACTCACAGAAAATGTTACTATTAACTGACGCACTAGTTGTCTATGTAAATCATAACTCAATTTTCTTAAAAAAAAAATTTCTGAAAGCTTATTCGAATATTAATAATAGAAAAATGAACCATTTTTATAACAAAAATCTTCATTTATTAAAAGCTGGAACTGGTTAAAAATAAATCCTTGACATAAGGTTCTTGTTAGCTTTAAACTGTAATCATAAAAATACCCTAGAATTATGTTTTGGTATGGATGAAATGTACACTATAACACACATAAAAAGAGCCTTGACTTGCTGCTATTATTTTTAATTAGGCTCTCTAGCACGTATGGTTTTACCTTCCAACACCAATTCAAATTTGGGAAAAGGGAGGGTCTGACTCTCCAAACTCATGGGACCAGCAATTCCATGGCTCATGCCTTGGAGCACTAATGCATTTTACATTAGCTCTAAGCATCAGGAAATCCTGGCTTCTGGCGCCAAGAAGTTCAAAACGATAATGACACACATCTGAAAACTAGGATTCGCCATTCGACTGCCAGTATCTATTCTATCAAACAATTCAGTCCATACCGTTTCCAATTAGACTGTGTGTCTGGACTGCAGATAAATCCATGGAGCAATCTTACTGAGAAAAGTCTTCCTAGAAAACCTGAATATTTGCAGAGGCTCTCAACAACAGGCAATTACCAAGTTCATTGTTAGCCAAATTGCAGTTTTCCTCTGCCTTCTTTCTTGAAGTGAGACTCCAAAATGCCTTGAGACATTACAAGGAAATTCTACAAATACTTAATTTAACTAGGTGTACACCAGGTGTATTTCACTACTCAGTTGGAATACAATCAGATTAAAAAGCAGCCTACTAATGTAGATCCCTGATAAGGGACTGAAATTTGAGGTCAAGCGTTCAACTTCAACCTTTACCCAAGGACACTCAATATTTTTTTCCCAGCTGAAAGCTTTCTGGCCAAAGAAGAACATCCTGACTGGGGCTAAATCTAAGTTTACTGGAAGCCAGAGTCTGCAAGCTTCACTCTACACATCCTTCCCCCACCTCCAGGGGGGCATGAAGCCTGTTGGAGCCACATATGCGAACAGTGCTCTGGGTAGTACAGAGATCTGTCATCTTTGAGTTCTGTGTCTGTTTTAAAGTTGGAAATGTTAAGCCACGTAGTAAGACTCCAAAAGTAGCATTGACGTGGCGCTTCATGACCTGGTTTAATAGACATGGTGTATTGAGCTGACAGTTGGACTTGATGATCTTAGCAGTCTTTTCCAACCTTAATGATTCTATGGCTCTATACTTCCCTTAGTTTCTCCATCACCTGCATGCTCTGCAACCAAGGTTACACATTTGGAAACGATAAGCTTCCCTTTCCCAAACACAGGCTCCATGCAAAGAGTTACACACCAGTCTGAACTTGATCCTGAGTATAAACACATCCTTTCTTCAAGAGGCTCCATCTCTTAATTCCCTCTTTTTCCCTGATCTGAGCATTTGGGTTATTCTAATTTGTTCTCAAAAAACATTACCATAATTCTATCCTTGCTGAATGTTCAGCTTCCTGGTGTATCTAACTGAGAATAGGTTGGGAAAACTTAGGATAACGGGGGAAAAACAAAACAATAACCCCAAACCCACAGAAATAGTTTTGGCAGCTGAGAAACTTATTTTTAACTATTTAAGAATATCAGAAACAAAAGTCTTCTAGGTAATCAGCATCTCAAGCCTCTCTTTTCATGTTTCCCAACAACAATGTCTGAATGCATTAGAATAATTGTCATAACATGTAGTTAGCTGTGTGTTCTAGTTTTACTTTTCTATTCTGCAGCTTTTGGAAAACCAACGTACTACAACACGTGTGTTAGTACATTAAAAGAAGCTTGTAATTCAGAAGATAGACTAGAACTGCTTTTTCAGTGTAAACCATTCACACTGCTAGGAGGGCAAAAACTTTTGAACACCACAAACAAAACCCTATATAGAAATCAGAACAGCCACTGTCGGATTATACGTGTTCTTTACAATCCAAAATTTACCTGCTAGAGAATGGGTGCTGCCCAACGAGGTCTCCATTCTGCAGATGGTAATCACTGAAGAAATCAGGACTCATCGCTCCATCAGGGGCTATCAGGCCATCTATGAAAATAAGAAAGATATACTGATTGTATGAAGAAGCATGACTTCAGGGCAAGCAGGCAACATAACCTGTGCTGGTTTGTCTAAAGAATTCATTAGGAACTTGAAATATTTCTGGGAGGAATGTCAAGCAATAATAATAGGGAAACCCAGCAACTTCAGTTACAAAAACCTCTCACTGAAAATCCAAGTATCTCAGCCTACTGCCCTGAAAAAAGCTGTACCTAAGGAAAATTCTCTCATCCCTTCTTCCTCAGGCCTGTAAAGGTTACATCAAAACCCATCCTGTCTGGCCCATCATGAAAGTGAGCCCAGGAATAAGCAGTGAGAAGGGTTAAACATTAATCTGGGCCAGCAGCACAAGAGAAGAAAAGCCCCAAAGGTCTTAAATGCACCCTCCACTATTTTGTGTCTTAAAACTGGTTAAGAAAAACAGGAAAGCAACTTCAAACCTATTTATTTCATCTGTCCCATATTTTAATGTCTTCTAGGTATTTCCTGAAACGGTGGTCTTTTCACAGGATATCCTTCTGAAAACACAGGTTACAGTTTTCTTTTGCTTCCTGGCAAACACTGGCATAAGAAGATGCAAATATTTGTAAAGCCAGTAGTATTCCTTAAAGGTTTCACAGTCTCTGCTTGCTTTATAAGGAAGAGAAGAAAACCATGGACTAACATTTTCCCTCCGTTACATCAGTGTAAATCCACCTAGAGTGTCTTTGAAGTAAAGTCAGTGAACTGACCCCAGTTGAACGAGAGCCCAGCTTAACTCTTTCCTGTTCCCATTCACAAAGCGATTAACAATTCTTGTTAATATTGAGCATAGTTTTTACTTGGTAGTTAGTGCTTGCCTCTGATCAGATAAAATAAGCTATTTCATTAAACCAGACCCTACATAATCAGTTTGTCTACATTGCTGTATGAAAGTGATCCCAGGTTTGCAGCATGGAAAGCATCCCAATACAGGGCAGAAAAAGGTACATTTAGACTGATACTTTAACAGTTTAACAGAGGAGAGACAGAGATTCCTAATGACCAGGCTAGGAAGTTACAAATGCCATTCCACTTTAAAAGAAGAGAGATAAGATCCAGGGAGTCACAGGCCACTTAGCTTAACCTCTGTGGTTTCAAAACTACTAAAACTGCCTGAGCAGGAAGCAGTGGAAAGTTACTTACAGACAGAAGGGCTTAGAGATGACGACTCAGGCATTCAAACAAATCTCCCCGTGCTTTATGATTTACCTGATGTTTTTTGAAGATAATATAGTGACAAATGATAAAAGGAATAGAATTGACACATCTAGATTTCTAACAGACATCTGATGAGGTGCTACAGAGATTCATTTAGAAGGTAATACCTCAAGGGAAAGTGTCGGGATACAAAACAACAGACTGCAAATGAAAAATGCTAGCCATGATCAGACTAAATTTTAGCAGTGTAAGATAGCTGTGCATGGCTGTATTCTAACTGCATACATGTGTACACAGCATGTGGAAGAGTATGACTTGACAAGCAAGTAATCTGGCACAGATTGGTGTTACTGTCTTTCAGCAAGTTCAGGGAGACATGAGTGCTCTGTGATATCATATGGATGTAAAACGACCAAGGAGGAAGAGAAGTTGAACTGGCTACGATTAACACTCGTGCCAAGTTTTCCTATCTCGCCACCTAGTCTGTATTTTTAACAGAAAAGAAATAAGGGGGGGAATGTTAGCATTTTTATATCTGCAGCACTTCCAATCAAAACCAATCTATTTAATGAGTAAGTATTTTAAACAGTCAGGTTTGGACAAAACAGTTGAAAGCTGAGAGACTTCAAATGCAGTGCTTCCTTTGTTATTTTAACTCTGATGCTAGAGCTACCACTGCTTACAGCGTCTTCAATCAAGAGTGCTAACATTCAAACCATAACAGTCAGAGTTATGGCTCCCATGAATTTACAGGAAAACGAAAGCACATGGATAGCATCGGCTGCATATAATGTGATTATACAGTTAAAGGACATCTGCTGTTATGTACATTTCAACATAAATTAGGGTTATGTACTTCCAGAGCAAGAGAGACGCTGAGCTCATGAAGGTAACTTCAGAGATTCTATTCAGTTTTTCAGGCAGGTCTAATTTCCTCTGCAAGAGATGCTGGTGTATCAGTGCAATACAGAACCCCTCTCACCACCAGTGAACTTAACAACTTTTACAGCTGAGGGGGACTTGTTCTGAGCATCAGCCATCAGTGCAGGTCATTTCTAAAATCATCACACTGAAATACAAACAGTTCATTTCTGATTGCACAATGATTTGCATTTTTGCTACTTTTTGACTGAATAATGCTGGCCTTCAGAAACCCAAGTGCCTACTCCAACTGGTACAATAACCTATAGTCTTTTCAAAGGGATATTATGTCCCCTCTGGCCATGTCTCGAAAGTATAAATCTAGCAGACTTCAGCAGCACACCATTACTGGCACTTGTTGGAAGGAACCCGAGAAGTGAATCTGTATTTTGAATATAATCACCTACTCTTATACCTTTAAAAACAAAAACACTTTTCAAACATCTGCAGAACACATCATTGGAAATCTGCCTTTCCTTCCCGGTCAAATATCAATTCCAACACAAAAATCTTTGTTCAAATAACATTAAGCCTGCAACACAAATGATTAAAAGCCAGGAAATTCAGTGTTACTGGTGCCACTTCACCTCTAGCTCACACTACTGGGAAAAAAAAATGGCCTTATGAAATAAGCAAAGATTTATTTTTAAGAACTGTAAAAGGGAGCCTACAACAGACATGCTGGCACATCTTTAACTTAGGAAGCCCAAAGGAGATTTGGTCTGATAAAAGACCTTAGTACTGTACAACACTCACTGGCTCACACTGCTAACCTTGTAGGTCTAGCAGAGCAAGATAAAGCTACAGGATTTAAAATGGAAAGACATACCACTAAAAAGGCAAGCTGCTATGGCTGACATATGTCATCAAAAGCAGAAGAAAAAGAACCTTAAGTTCTGACATCCTTTGAGAATAATTTTGAAATGCTACTGAGATCTTGCACAATTATCTTCTCACAGCAGCTACAAGTAAAGCTTACGGGTTTTAGTGGGTTTGTTTTTCTTATTACTATTCCTGAAAATTCATCCAGAGTCATAGTTTTGTGACTCATGTTTTAGAGCAAAGAACCGGACACTTATGTGGAAAATAAAAACTCATGAACTCAAACCTAGCAATTAAAAAAAAAAATAAAAAAAAAATCCATACACACACAGTCATCCAGGAGTTTGAAAAGGATATGAAACCACAAGTTTGAGAGCATAAGCCAATTCCTAGTTATGAAAAGTTACTAAGACATTTATCCGGTCGGCAAATTATTTCATGATTGTCTCCTGCAGTGTTTTTGAACCTCCCTATGACGCAGCTGGCAATATTGGAATAGATACATCACTGTCTTAATCCAGTATGGTGACTTTTATTTTCCTAGTAACTACAAAATCTATACAAACGAGAGACAGAGAGCAGACTCTACTTGCGATCACCTGGAACGGTGCCATCATGCATTAGTAACAGTATTAAGCAAAATAATGAGAAATGCGTTTTTTCTTTAGAAAATGCATTAGTGCTAATCTCCAATAAGAATAGGATTCTTCTAAAGAATAATTTGCATTTTTTAACCTCCTATTTCAAACCGTCAAGTAATAAAACTTTTTCATACAAGGAACTAAAAAAAGTATTTACAGAAGAGATTCACACGCTTCCTTAGATATATCACAGCAAAAATGATACAAGAAAATTAGCTGCAAGTCACAGAATGATTGCCTCTGCTGAGAAACCTACAAGTCTGATGCAGCTCAACTGGTCTTTCTTCAAGATCTGCAATAAAAATTCCATTACAGAACAAACATGCAAGGGAAAGAAAATTCAGCATCAAATCCCATAACTATGAATTTAACAGGCATGAGAAAACACTTGCATTTGCACAGCAAACAAACTATGGACATAAGAGTCGTGAAGAACAAGGCTGGGCCACCTTTATTCAAATCAGTCGTCATGGTCCATTAGCTCTCCAAGATACGTCTACTCTTATTCCTGACGACCTGTAACACTTGGTCAGATCATGGATGTACAGTACTCAATCGTCATTGACATCCAAGGACAAGCCCATCCCTGGGTAGCACACACCAGTGCAGCTCCCAGTGACACAAAAGGGTAGCTATCCTGCTGCTCTGAGCCAGCAGATTCTCTTCACAGCCCCAGGCCAAGCTCCAGTTCCAAATGCAGAGGTAGCAATCCAAGTCCGGAATATTGTTATATGCTGCCTTACCTGCATTGTAATAGAGGTCAGGTCTTTCCAGAATATCTCCTTCATGGATGTAGGGCTCAATAGGATCATCCCCATATAGGTACTGCTCACTGTCATCCATCTGCCGACTCTCCACCATCTCCAGCCACTGAGAGTTGTGCCATCGAAATTTCTCGCTCTGGATTTTTTTAGCCCATTCCTCATCATATTCCTGTTAAAAATCACCACACAGTATTTTAGTATGAGATATAGGCAAAGCTGTTTGGGTTAACAGGAAAAGGCAGAGGAATTTTACATCAGCAAAGGTGCGAGTACCAGGGCTCAGTGACTTAAACCCTCCATTCAGTTTGCACAGTACGTTGAGCAAACAAGGCAATGATTTTGCAAGCAGTAGGCATTATTCTGGTTTAGTACATGCAGCAGTACAATCTTCCCTTCATGGTTTGTAATTTTACACCATCCAGAAAAACTTCCTGCTGAGAGCAGGAAAGTTCATCACACTGGTCATTTGGTTTATCCAGAACAGCCAATTACTGCCAATTTTCAGGGCGGGGCCAGTAATTAATTACTAACACTAGCTAAATACCCTGCACATTCTCAATAGATAAGCATTCACTAGGACAACTAGTTACTAGAAAAGACAACAAAAAAGGTGGTGATAAAACCACTAAATTTTTATTTTATTTCATGAGGCCAGATAAGACAATATTTAATATACAACTTCTTGTAGAATTTTATATTAGTTTTCTATGTTTAATACTGAGTGCATCCACGATACAAAACTAAAATCCAAGAGAAAATTCTCCAGAAGGCTATGGAAAACAGGATATCGGTTCTGGCCACTATGGAAACAATCCATAGACATGACATTTCAATCTGGATTACAGCGTGATTGCACTCAAGTGATGCAGCCTACAGACACTGCAATCAGCTGTTGAGAAGGCTTTTTGAAACAGGTCAGACACGTAGGCTGCTGATTGCCACCGCGGAAACGCAGACCTGTGGAAAAGACTCGGATTCCCATTATTACTGGAAAAACAGGGCAGAGCTAACTATAGGAAGCACATCAACACGTGAATTCTGCAGATGTTATCAGTTTGGGAAGACTCACAAATAATGCACCATGGTTGGTACATATTTACCAAAGGATTGTGTACAAGAATAACATTCATAACCAAAGTGCTTCTATTTGTGGGAAGCAATATCCTTGTGACACAGGCCCTGCTTCCCTGTTTTCCAACCCAACTACAAAAGAAAGAAAATTGAAAATAATTTCTTAGCTCTTAAGTTGGTTAACAGAGGATCTAGACAGGCTTTCCTCAAGACATCTAGCTAGAGTAGCTAAGGTTTTTTCAAAGCTGTCTTACATAGTTCTAAAGGGGATGAAGAGTGGCCACACAATTAGCTACAAAGCTTTAGCTGCAGAAGCAGTGATTTCTTTAACTGCTCCAGTTAGGCATTCAGGAGTGGATCCGTCTATAACCAGAGGTCAAAAAATAGCAGTGAAGCCAGAATAGGTTGGCTTAGAAGCTCAGGTTAAACTTCTGAAGCCCCTACAGTCCAAAACTTGAGCTTTGAAACTGATTTACCTACCTTGTCTTCACTGCTGCGAACCTGACACAGGTAACAAACTCTCTACCCTGTGTCTTTTCCTCCCTTCTGACAGGTCCACAAAACAAAAAAACACCTGGCCCAGTCATACTGGCAGAGGCTTCTCTGACATCGCTAACAAGTATCTCGAGCATCCAAGATTTCATGGAGAACCACGTTGCATTGTGCAGCCACAAACCCTTGGATAGCAGTGAGGACTTCAACTTCGTTTTACTTGGAGATACAGCAAGCTTGTTTCTCTTGGCTTAAAGCAGAATGTAAACTCCTTTTTGATGGGACATCAATGCACGTATCTGCAGATCTGGGGCTCTGATCAGTCTGTGGCATTACTGTGAATTTCTCTAATTCCATCTCTGATCAACACTAATTCCTAGACCTTTCCAATTCCTCTCTGCTCCACACTGGCACGTAAGTGATCCTGTTCAAAACCTGGTCTCCTGCATAACTTCAATACATGGAGCAGGTATCACCTGTGGGATCTACAGATATTGCCAGTGCCTAGTGGCCTCAAGCAAAATTCCATGTGTCTGTCAGCCATACAAAAACGCAGCAACCTTAGGGAGTGAGAACGAAAAAGGGAAAAAAAACTCCAACCCAACCCAACCCCTCCCCCCCATAATTCCACTATTTGGAAAAAGAACACCTCATGCTATTTCTGCCTTTTGATTGTTTCCCCCACTTCCACTCTCAATTAAAAGGATAGAGATAACACTGCACAACAAGAGTTTTCCTGGAAAAAGCAGGCTCATCGCTGAGATTTATAAGGTTACCCATAAAAAATGAAACAGCGTGACTTTCAGTGATGACATCTGACCAGCATCTTGGAAACATCACCCTTGCTGCCTCTGCCAGAGTTAAACTGGGGGCTATCTACGATGTCAGCCTCCAGCAGTTGCAAATTACTTACAAGCCTTAGAGAAACACCTTGGAACTGCCAGAAATCATACTGCAGTCTTAAGAAAACTATTCCCAGAAGTCATGATTGCAAAGGAATGAGGGAAAATAAACAAATTTTAAAACCAGTAAATTAGACTAATCTGTGGGAAAGATGAATCCCTCTTACATCACCCTGTTTACCTTTAAAAGTTCTCTAAAGTAGAAAGGCCAGCAGCTAAATTCCCTATTCATATTTGCCATAAACACACTTTGAAAACATTATAATCTTACAGTCCCAAATGAATCTCGCTTGCTTGACATCGCTGCTCCACTCCACACCACTGTCTGAACAGGCTGAATATCTGCCACAAGTAGACATCAACCTCTTAAATCCTTCTAAATAAATCAGCTGACGTTTCTCAGACCCTGTTTTTTTTTTTCTTTAGACAATGACTAAAGGGCTGAATATTCCTATGTATTCTACATTTCCCATCTTATATTAAGAGGCTGAAAACCTCCAGGTATTTTACTGCAATCATTCATGTAAACTTTGGAAAATGGGATTAGCAACTGATTGGCAAACTAGCAGTTGTAAGATTGAGCATATTTGCTCAATCTTATACATTACTTAAAAATTGCTTACACATTACTTAAAAATCCCAGGCTATCAGCTGAAGCTGTTTGGCTGCTTTGTAACATTTGTCACTTGCTTTTCACTATGGATAAGCAACAAGAACAAAGAAGCGACCGCACCAGGATCGGATCAATGATCAGTTTTCTCAAGAGTTTCATTCTGGCAGCAATCCTTGAAAATGACAATTTGCTATAATCTAGAACAATTTACATAACCTCAGCACAAAAAAGTTCATCTAAGTACTGAGAGACCAGGAATATGTAGAATTTCCACAGAAACATGCAGAAACACCACAGGGTAAATGATTAATGGAATAACATCAGAATGGGAGAAAAGCTGTAAATGCAGAAGTACAGCCAAAAGGCACAAAGAAACCAAATTAAAGAACTTTAGAGTAAAACAATTCCCTAAAACATACCAAATCTTCCAGTAATTATACTTTTTTTAAAAAAAAAAACTAATTTTTTTTTATTTTGTGCATGGAGTTTTTTGTTGGGTTTTAGTTTGTTTTTTTTTTTTTTAAGCACATGAAGAATACCTCATTTATTAAGGAATTCCTGCAAAAATGAAATCAGAAAACTAAATATCATGGAGATACAAACATAGTTTTGTGTCCTACGGGCCTTTTAAATGTTAGGCTACTAGAAAAGCAGCAGGTAGGGGAACGAGAAGAAAGTAGACAGAATGTGCCCATGCTCCAACGCTCCCACCCTCCCCAAGTATTGCATGTTCAGAAACATAAAAGGAGGAATCCTGAAAGTTGATTTTATTCTCTTTGGAGCTCCCTGACATCACTGTTTTTAACATTCGGTTTCCATAAATCCTAAAGTGTCATAGAAGATGTATGGTTTGACTCTGCGAGGAATGTGCCATCCTTTTTGAAGTTCTACTTCCAACTTTGTTTACTACTGAACCATTGAAATATTATGAAGCGTTAACTGGCCTATTATCAGAGCGTGTCTGTTCCCTATCAGGGGTCCCCTTTGTCACTGGCTTCCGTCACACTTTGTATCTGATTAACACACTATAGGATAACACAGAGCTACAAAGATCTGCTTTGTGTTCTCTCTCAGCTGATGCAAAACAGATTTTCCTTTTCACTTTAATGTGGCTGCCCTTTAATTGGGTCTGTAATAGGGTTCATTTGATGTGATTCCTCATACTAAAGTAAAACTGCTATAGTGAGTAGAATGCTCATTATGTTCACTGCTGTACTCCATGATATGTTACATTCTTCATTGTTCAACCATCCCTAAAATATACAGTTTACATGAAAGACTAAATGAACCATTTATTAAAAAAATCAAAGATTTATCTTGTCTAGCTATCCAGAAGTTAAGCACGTCATAAGAACTAGGTGCTTCTATAAAGCAAGGAGAGAAACAGATGTTAAGGATCACCCTCTGCAGGTGTCTCCAACACCTAAGCACCACCGGAGGGCAACTCAGTCACAGGCCGAAAAAAGAAATCCTACTACCACATACACCTGCACAACTCAGAGTCACTTCTTCCGTATCAGGCTCATCACTAAATATATTCTGATGGGAAGCTCACAGAAACCCACGTTATTAAACTAATAGCAAGGCAGAGAGTAAACATTCTTGCCCCCCACATCTAGGCGCCTACATAAAATACACACCCTCCACGGGGATCCTACATTGTCAACAGCTGGAGAGAGAAATGGTTTTTTTCATTCAGAGAAATGTGATATTTCTCATTGGCAAGTTATAAAATACCCAAAATCGAGGTCTGGCTCACTCTCCTAGTCTTACAACTCCGAAGAGCCAGCACCAATGCTAGAAGGGAATCTGTCCAAGACAGGTTTATGTGAAGACATAAACAACAACCAAAACCCGCCTGCCCTGTCCAGTGCTGCCTGCAGTGTAGTTGTCATTCTTGTAGTCCAGGTAGAGCCTTCCCTGCTGGGTGAGTGCTCTTTGCCACTAATTGCAAATTTAACAACACAGAAACTGATCACTGAAAAGGCTCGTCAAGAGTTCAGCCTGCAACACCCCAGCTTCTGCCCACCTCTGTATTCATGATTGCTAGAGGAAAATAGGGAACAGCCACAACAGAGAGGGACAGTCGTGACAAGTGAAGGGATAAACTCTTTTCCTGGAGTACAGTAATCTTCATGGAAAGCGAACACCAACCTGGAGTCAAAGGTTATCTATTTTCAGAGTACACTGCCTATTCAAATAAAGCCCACACCAAATCCCTGTGGTCTGCTCTTCCTTGATTCTGAGAGAGCTGGCCAGCATCTTCCACAGCTGGCCCCAAATCCCAGAGCACTGAGGGTTCACAGCACATTCCTGCTTCTTATGCGAAATTCCGGCATTCCCTACATGGGGGATTTGTGTCAGGGCACTTAGCTAAGATGGAAAGATGCAAGCCATTCATTAAAACTGCTTTCCATACGAGGCAAACATTGTTTGGCACTCATCACAGATACTTGGGGCAAAGAACAAGAGCTGGTGTGAGGCCCTTCCTAAATCCCATGAACAATACTGCCACTATCAAGAAGATGTTTTACTTCTGCAGGAAGCACCACAATTCACTCTTGATCATAACAGAGACAATATGGTACAGCAGGCCTGGATTCAAAGACATAAAAACACTTAATAGGAAAATGGGGAGAAAATGGGGAGAAAATGGGGAGAAAATGGGGAGAAAATGGGGAGAAAATGGGGAGAAAATGGGGAGAAAATGGGGAGAAAATGGGGAGAAAATGGGGAGAAAATGGGGAGAAAATGGGGAGAAAATGGGGAGAAAATGGGGAGAAAATGGGGAGAAAATGGGGAGAAAATGGGGAGAAAATGGGGAGAAAATGGGGAGAAAATGGGGAGAAAATGGGGAGAAAATGGGGAGAAAATGGGGAGAAAATGGGGAGAAAATGGGGAGAAAATGGGGAGAAAATGGGGAGAAAATGGGGAGAAAATGGGGAGAAAATGGGGAGAAAATGGGGAGAGGGAAAGCTCCAACTACGCAGTCTGAGGATCTGGTTATGGTTAAATGAATACCCTTTGAATAAATGAGGAAAATCATTTAACTTCAATATGAGTGAGCTAGGAACAGAAAAAAAATGAGAAACATGAGAGATAAAGAATCCTCTCAGCTCTTGAGGTGAACAGAGTAAAACCCTCTGGAGTAAGCCACCTTCCAACAAGCTTTGAGCTGCAGGTGCCCAGGTTTCTGAGTCAGAGGAAAAATAACTTCATTTGCTGGAGACTCCTCCACCAGCTGTTGATTCCAGACTTTCAGCTGAGCCACGTGACCCGTCCCACTTTAGGTGTACAAGTACACAAACCTAGCTGCTTGCTGCCAAGACTTGGCATAGCACAAGGCTGAAGCATTCCTAAAGCAGCAGAACAGGCTTTCTTTTGACAAAAGAGATATCTTGCATCTACCAGCGCAAAGCTGAGACTCTCCAGTACATTCTATGCTGCAGTAGCACATCTTTTTCAGTTCACCAATGGCAGAGTCCAGCCAAGCTGTATTAAACAAATCATCACTAGCATAAGATTTCTGTAATTTCTGTGACAATTACTTTTCTACAGAAAGCATATTTCCCCTAAGGCTTATAAAGCATCTGATTCCCTTCAGTGTTATTTCAATCACACTATACAGGGCTTATTAGGAATGAAACACGCATTTGTTTCCCCTAGAAGAAATTACTTTCAAATCTCTTTTCTCCAACATTTTCTTTCCGATTTCCACCGTCAGATAAACTAGTCCTGTCAGCAGGTATGGAACAACAAGAAAACTTGGGCTTTTCTTGTTGTGCATCTAGCACAGATGTTTCACTAGTCTTAGTGACTACATCTGTTCAGACACCTCCAAAGACACTGGTTGTGTAGAACTACCATGCAGCCGAACATCTTGTTGCTTACAGGCTGCTTCACTGCATTCTGAGCTGAACGGCAAAACACCCATCAAGATGTGAGGTTCTGACAACTCACTTCCTCATATTTTCTCCCAGCACCATCCAGGATGCGTTGCCTTTGTTGCCTGTGATTTTTGATTTTGGGAGAATGTGCAATCAGCTTACAACATTACCAAGAAAGAAATCAAATAATTAGCAGTGCTCTCCATCTTCCAGAAAGGGAAGCATATCGTGCTTCCAATTCCCCACGTGGGCACAGTTAGTTATGGTTTATGCAACTTACCACCCAACAGCTGGACAGCAAAGCTAAAAAGACCTTCTTCAGAAAGGGAACTCTCCTACTGTACCAGCAAACACCATTCTAAGTGTAGCACTGCTCCAGAACCAAAATAAAAAATAATTTGCCACCCTAAAAATTTACCCAGTAAGTATTTGTTACCTTCACCCCTACCCTCAATAACAGCAGTACCACATAATTTCCTTTATTCTTCATCAAGGCCCTAGAAATCCTGCCTGGTGCTCCCTCCAATTTGAGAGACCTTTCCATCTGTCATCACAACACTCATTTATTCATGCCTACCATAAAGATTACCTCTCTTGGTAAGAAGAAGAAAAAAAGCAGAGTGCATTTTACTCAGATGTTAATACTGAATGTGAAGGTGTTTCTCAATCCACTTATTCTTCTAGATTTTACAAAATAAATGTTGATTAATAATACTACTAATATACTAGGATCTAGGTACTGAAAAACTATGCATCACATTGTAAATCTCCCCTTATGAAGAAATCAGCCTGAGACAGTTGAAAACTTCACTGGTCCCAAGATAAAACAAGCATCGGAAGCACTCAGCGTCCAGCCCAGAGGATAAAAGTCTGTTTCCACTAGGGATGTCCCTGGAAATAATAATTGGTCTTGGTAAGCAGAACATGACGCCCATCATAAATAAGTAGGAAATGCAAATTTGGCATAGTTAAAATCTTGCCCTTAATGAACATGAACAGAAACTGCCATAAACTAGTGGAGCATAATTTTCACTCCATATTTCCATGAAGCAAAATCAGTCAGACAAAATGAATTCCAACACAGAAAATGTTAAGCCATTTTACTTTTTTTAGCTGAATATTAAATTCAGAAGGCTTAACTAATAACACAAAAAGACAGACTACAGTATTGTGCAGAGTAAGTTCGGTCTTATGCTATATTAAACCCCTCTGAGAACAAGCTGCAATATGCATAATTCAACTAAAGAAGAAACTAACGAGACGATAGGAAAAGCATTAAAGTACTCAAAGATGCTACTCTTGACTTATAGTTAAGTTCTCTTTGGTTGTAAGATTTAAATTCATGATAGCTACGCAACATCCAAAAGGATGTACAATCCTAAGACACTATGAAATGCTGACATTTCTTTTTGTCAATAGAAGTCAATCCAATTAAACAGCCCAGGAGAGATTTTAGCGATAAAAGGCAACTTTAAATTGGAATCCATTTCACAGTGTTTTCATTTCAATGAAGAACATTTTAGAAAATAATGCTTTAGAGCTGAGGAAGCCAGAAGCAGACTATACATGCTATAAGAATCGATAAAGCAATAGCACTTCATAGTTTAGTGTTCTTTTTTATTGTGATCAACGGATAGTTGGACAAACTAAGTCATGTAGCTAAAGGAGTTGAAGACACTATTAAGGAGTTCAATATTATACTGACTGTTCCCCCAGCAGAAAACAACCAGCTTCAGGACTGCTGCCCACATTTTCTTTTTGAAACAAATACTGGCGTCAGGCAATGTAGAAAACTGGAATAAAAGCTGCTGGATAACAAGAGCTATTTGTTTGGAGAACCAAGAAATAATGAAAGCTTGACATACTTATGTAACATGATTAATCTATCATTCTTTACGAGTGTCTGTAGTGTAATGCAAACTGGTATGAATTTTCAAAGTCTATGTTGTTGGAAGTCTGGTTCACAGCCTAGATTAATGATTGTCACTGTCCCATGAAAACTGATCTTTCACTTATGTAATTAGAAGCTTGCATGTGAAAAATATTCTCAATTTCAAGTTATTGCTACTTGGTTCTTCTAGAATTTTTTCATGTAAAAAGGCTCTTGAACAATAGATGATAAAAAAAAAAAAACAAAACAGACTTACCGCTATAATATCCAGAGTGTTGTCACACACTTTGCGAATCTCAGCATTTTTATCATGCATCAGGTCTATAAGATATGCTGGAGCTTCTGGAAAGAAACTGTTAAGGATAAAAGCTATTTTTTTCACAGCCCTGGGTTCTTCCAACTGAAAATTTCATTAAGAACCCTAGTCAGGAGTTCTCACATGTGAAGGTCAATGGCCTTCCCACAACCACTTCTTTTTAAAAAATAAACACCCATTTTAAGACACCCAAATATTCTTCAAAATTGCTGAATAAAAATTACCTGCAAATTATGAAGAAAATACATCCTGATTTGTTACAGGAAATCCATGCACCTAATGTGTTAGTTCAAAAGGCACAGATTCTGTGGAACAGTTCAATCTTTTGAGACTGCTGCTTTTGTAAACTTTAGGGATTTCGCTTGTTTTAAAAAAAGGTTTCAAATGTACTTGTCTCAAAAATACTGAAAATAATCTGTTGTGCAAATAATAGCATTTATGCTTGTCTTGTGCAATTCAAAGAAACCTCGGAGATGAGGAGATTTATGCAAAAGAAACATAGGCCAAACATCAGTGATGGCTGTAATTCTATTAATAGATGTTTAATCTTCAAAAAGATATGAGTTTCCTTGATAATGACATCTCTGGTGGCTTGGTGGAAGACCATCTGATAAAATACATAGATAATCTGGCAGACAAACTCATCATCTTCCTGCTGAGCTGCAAGAAAACAAACAATTTCAGATGTGATAACTAGAAGCTCTTGATGTTTAGAGAAAGCCCAGCTCTTACATGTCAGCTAGACAGTTCAGTGCTATGCCTTGAGATTCTATCTCCTGACAACGAGTGGTTTCTTCCCTGCTCCAGTCAAGCAAAAAGATCACAGATTACAACAAGAGTTGAGGAGGTGTGGGAAAAATCAAATCTATTAGAGCACTGGTCAGTTTCTCTCATTCAATAATGGAGTAATTGCTCCTCTTTTAATATACAAAACACCTACCCCTGCCTTCCAAGAGAAAATGAATGGTGCGTTCTGTCACAGCACAGCTACATCAACTAAACTTCACTGAAAAGCAAGACCTAAAGTCTGACATAGCAATTTACCATTTAGAAGTTCAATAAGCGCAGGAATGATTCCAGATTTAGCCAGCAGAGCAGCACAAGAGTCATCCATAGAAACCGTTCCAATCATTATCACCACTTCTAAAACAAGGTCATCTTCTGCAGAACCTGGTAAGTCAGAAGGCAAAAAGTATTATCTCTTAGAAATTCTTAATCTTATGACAGTGTATATTTATTCGTAGACGTGATTGTGTTCTTCAGTGCTGTGTTTCCTCAAACAACCACAAAGGTAAACAGACCCCGCTCTGAAAGAGCACTCTAAGTGTTCTTCGAGAGACTCTACTGCAAAAGACTAATCAAACTCTCTACAGACCTGGCTTTAGTTTATCCTTGAGGTATGGGACCAGTTTGTACTCTTTCAGCACAAGTTCCCAGTCCAGATCTGGTAAAGTCAGATTTGCAAGTGTTCCCAGGCATTCAATCACAAATTCCTCTTCTTCATCGTTTGATATTTGAGCTGCTAAGTCACCAACATAATCCTAAAGAAAATACAGCAACAAACATTACATATGAACAACCTGGGGTTCTGAAGAACTCTTTAGGTCAAATCTAAACTAGTTCTTAAAAGAACCCTAAAGAGACTTTTCTCCTGAAATGAGGGCTTATCAGGCAGTTTCAATTTCAGTTGAAGCACAA
Organism: Neomorphus geoffroyi; assembly: GCA_033558235.1. NCBI lineage: Eukaryota > Metazoa > Chordata > Aves > Cuculiformes > Neomorphidae > Neomorphus > Neomorphus geoffroyi. The sequence goes on from JAUMJM010000074.1 coordinate 9,266,325, forward strand.
CCCAAGAAAACTTCAGCATTCCTCCTTTCCCTTCTTTCACTTTCAAGAGATGCAGATCATCTGTTGGGATGTTTCGAAAGAAGCTATTACACATAGTTTGAGAAAGCTGTTAGAAAATAAGGGAAAGAAGATAGTGAACGCCATATGCCATTAGCAAAGGTAAGAGTCCTCTTCCTAAAGATTTTGAGAATAACTCCAAGATTTTTAGGGGACATTAACAAGGGAGTCATGGATTCTACTTACTAATTCCATAGTGCTTCAAGATAATTTGATATTCAATCTTCATTTTAACAGCATGATTACGATTTCCACAATTAGGACGTTGCGTTTCCCTTGCTTCTTTTGGAAGAGCTGCTTTACATGGTTAACTGAATATTAAGTACTCAAAATTTTGGAATATAAACAGTGAAAAAAACCTAACCCACTTTATTTTGTCCTCTAACATTAAAAGCAGAGATTTAGGATAACTGTTAGTTGTTAAGATGTTGACCCCAGCAGCTGAGTTTTTCTGTTTGTTTGGTTTTGGCTTAGAACAGGGATTTATTTGATACAGCCTAATACCTGTTTTTCCTGTAGTGAAGGATCCAAACCCCCTTCAACCAATGGAGAAACCTTTTAGAACAAAACATAAACCAACCCACGACAGCTAAGAAAACTTACACTGGACACCCGGCAAAACCAGAACCCAGCAGCCTTTCAAAGCCAGTCTTTTCCAGTAGGAAGAATTAGAGACTACATTAGGTGACAGACAGTACTTACAATAAACAGGCTTTTGGTTGGTCCATCATGTTGTGAAATATTCCTGATCATCTTCATTAACAATGGGTCCTTAAATTTCAAGGCTCGCTTCATTAGCATTTTCAAACCATTTCCTGAAAAGAAACATACACTTGGGAAAACCTCCAAATAAAAAAGTGAGGAAAGTACTGGCTGATCAAAACCCACCACCACCCACACAAAACCCACACCTTTAACTCTTGAAAGTTTTAAAGGAAAAAGGGAAGAGTCTACATAGGAACTATTTCTTCTTCCAAGTTTAAGGTGAAAAGAAAAGACCTGATTTGTATAAATTCTATAGCTTCTTTAAAATAACGACTATGACTGTATGTACTGGTTGCACACTTAAGTCAGATAAATAACTAAATGTTTCAGGTGTGTTTAAATAGTTATTCAGACCAAGAAAGGTTCTAGATCCAAACCATTCTCCTCTCATCAGCGCAGTTAGTGGAGATGCACACAGCTGTTGATACCAGCACAGGGAATTCTCTCCCCTCTCCATGGGACAAAGACATGCTATGGTTATAAAAGCCATGTAGACCACCACATGGAAATAAACCTAACAGACACACAAATCTTCAGCACCTGACTGCACAGAGCAAGTCCCACTGTTAACATTATGTTTCCAAAGATCACCTTGCCTATGCAATAGCACTACTAGCTTGAATTTCATTTCTACCTTCAATACGAAATTGGATCTCTTTCCTCCTCCCCCTTCTACAGAACTATGCAGACAATTTTGAAACTGAATTGCTGGCCACAGAATCAATTACAATTGTCCCTTTTAATTGTCTAGTAATTTATTATAGCGAAAATAATATTCCATCTAAAACTGCTAGTATGAAAATAATGAAACTTGAATAGCAATCTAGAGAGCTGCTGAATGACATGTAGAACCCATCTATACCACATAACAAAACACCAGAACCCAAAAGATGCTCAATTAAAAAATAAACACAATTGAAAGTTGTAACAAAATGACATCACTGTGCTATTTATTTGGTACTGGCAGGTGAAACACCAATTAGCTGAAGATCAGGCATCAGACAGAACAAAACCGTGATCTCTCTACACAGCCGTAGTTTCCCAGAGTAATGTCACCAGTGTGTTTCAGAGAACTACATGCACACATGACAGATACAGGCAGGTGCAGCTAACTCGGTGTAGCACCAAGATGTATTTTTGAGAGAAGATGACCATTTGCTTGCATTATTACCCAAAAAGGTGCGTTTTATTTAAAAAAAAAATACATATACCTATATATGTAAAATATTTGAATTATTTATAAGTTTATATAAAATATATACGTAAGTGTTGTCATCTCAAAAAAACCCTGTAAAATCTCAGTATTCTTACCTTCACAGATAAGTTGTACATTTCTTTTGTTAGCAGCAAGGTTAATACAGAAAGAAATAAGCTCCAGATCAACTCGCTCATCAGGACATTCAAAAAGCATTTTCATTAACTGCCAAGAAACACAAACACACTTAAGTCAGTAATATTTCTAAAGCATTAGAGGAGCAATGTTATGTCAACTACAGTAGATTTATTTTTTTTTTAAAAAAGAAGTTAATATTCAGCATTTCTATAGGAACAGTAAAGTTATAAAAGTCAAGGGCACAAGATGTATAGTTCCATTATTTGGGGATATCCATGCTTATAAAGTGTTAAAAATGGCAGTCACTCATCACCTTAAATTAACTTGGGTTAGTTACATTTTATTGCTATCACTGAATTTTTAATTTTTACTGTATTTTTAAAGTTGTGAATGAATAAAGTTGCTTTGAAAGTTTAGGTAGACTTAATAGCGGAAAAACAACCTCATAATTTAGTTCCAGAGAAAGTCAGGGTAATGCTGGGTAGTTTAACAAATTTATGATTCTTACAGACACTTAATTGCAGAATAATGCTACTATTTTGCTGTGAGATTACTGTGTTGGTAGGTGGATCAGCTCTATCTGCAGCAGTGTGCTTTAACTTTGCAGCTTCCTTTGCTGAAGCTGAGCAGTGCCGTGTACCAAAGACTTCTCAGTAGCAGCCTCATTCTGTTCGTAACAGGACAGAACAACCTGGGGTAACAGAAGTGGGCAATCACCTATAATCCAGTTTAGGAAGTATCAGTGAATTCCCAGAATTTCTTAGGCAAGCAATCTATGGATTGCCATCATTTTATACACCTGGCACCTGTATCATCCACGATATCGCAGGCTATCTTGTCTTGTTTCATTCAATACAAACATTTTTTGAAATGGCACTTGGAGAAAAACTTTAATGAAAGCTTTGAAAATATCAGGAATACCTTCTTTTTTCCCCTGAATAGATTTATAATGAATCAGAGTCTTGAGACAGAATTAACACCATGGAAGTATATTAAAAAATGAAGAAATGTATGTGTCAAACTGCTCCTTGTGCCTACTTATTTGAAATGCTGGACAGAAAGAAACTCTCGTGTTTCATGCATGCCCATGTGTCCACGGACAGGAGGCGGCCATGGGTGTGAGTTCTTGCCTTACAGCCAGTGCCCAGCCAAAGGCACGGCTCCATCCTCTGCCTTTTATTAGGCTACCACGAGCCACATCGGCTTGACTTCCTCGATGGCTCATCCTTACACCTAAGGCTGCATCTGTGTCATGGCACCTCTTTCCCCCATGCTATAGCCATATTCAAATATGGCTCAAACATATCTGTTTCTTTTGCTGATTCCAACCCTGGCAGATAAGTTGCATGGCTTCCTCACTGAGGGCCTGCAGGACACCACCCTATGTGCTCCTAAAACCTGCTCACTTCATGAGACACATCAAAATCGTAATGCAAAGCAGCATGATGACAGACTCCTGGAAACAGAAACGACTGAACATAATGATAAGGCAGGACATAAGGTACAAAAACTGTAGCTCAGTTTGTGTCAAAAAGGGGTGGGGAGAGAAGAAAACAACAACTGATCATTAAAAATCGCTGTGCTTGCCCCCTGGTGGAAAGACAGCTTGTAATGCATTAAAAAACAGAGAAAGTGGGTGAACACCCCATTTAGAGGGCGGGGGGAGGGGAGGAACAATAGGACTGTGGGAATTTTACTGCAGCAATGCTGTATGTTTGTCGCTACCAGACCACGAGCTGTCCTTCCAAATAGACCCAAAGAAATTAGAAAAAAAAAATTATGTTACAACATAGATATTCATCTCTATTTCTGAGGCTTTCAAGTACCAATTTGAAAGCTATCATTGACTTCTTCCTCCCTTTCCTAAAAAGATAGAATCAGATTTCCCTATGTTGTTTTAAGAACTTATAAAATCCCTAGTTTATTAAATCCGTAAGCCTGAGAGCCAAATAAGCGTGAATTAACTCAAGAAGAAAGGTGCCATGCGTGTTCAAAAACCACCCCCTGCAACTCCTGTTACAAAACCTTTAAAAACAGATTTTTTAAAACCCTTCAAATAATTTGAAGGGAAACATTCTCATTACTGACACAATACGAAATCCCTGGAAATTAGATGTTTAACAAGATGGGATTACACTGTTAATTACTGAACTACTTCTCTATAAAAAGGAAAAATATATTCAGTTTCAATTAAAGCTGTTCAAATTTTAAAATAATAGTTTCGTACAAGCTCCATGTTTCCCATTATATCTTCATTTAATTTGATTGCTTCTTGTGCCACTTCAAAAGGAAGAGTAATTGCTGCCAAATAGGAAATATTAAAATTGAATTTGTTCTGCTTTTACTATGTCCATTGTCATCTTTTACTGATTTAACAGGAAGGCAGTAAAAAGGCTGCAGCATGTGCAATGAAGAGGCAGTAGTGTTCAATCAGACAAGTCCCATATTGAGTATCAGATACCACAGACCAGGGCTGAAATCACCGTGTCTAGACTCTCTGGCACCTGCCTTCACTTATTTACCAGTGACCAGAGGCCAACCCCCACAGCTCTCTGCTCACATACACCTCCGTGCAACCCCCTCCCCAAGCCCAGCTCCAACATCTTTGAATGATTATGCCAGAACTGCATGCCTCAGGAATCTCTCCTGACCGGCTACTCCCTAGCTCTGCTGTTTGAAGTGATGCTCTGGTTTCTGAACTTCAGCAGATAATGGCGGACAGGAGCAAAGGGTGCTGTCAAGAGAGGACGTTTACCAGCATTAAGCTGAAAAGAAGCTTACAGATCAAAGAGGGGCCAAACAGGACAACCGTGGGGGAAAACATGTGGGTAGCTGTGGAGAACCCTGCACACTGCTCTGTGGTAAAATATTAAATATCCCCATGACATCACTGCCCAACCATGCCCTTTGATTGGCCAGGTTATTACCAATAAAGGCTTTTATAAGCATCTGGATGGCATTTGCACCTATTTAAACAAAACGCACATTGCTGAGGTCTAAACAAGAATGAACTGTTAATACTCACTTTTAACTGTTACTAGAATAGCACCCACTAACTCCTGCAATCCACAAGGATGTTTACCTGGGACAGCACGCGCAAGCCCTTGTCAAGCACTTTGCCAGTTCAAAACAACAACAGGGGACAGATTTTCCAATCGCTTTCTACAACAGCTGAACATTCATTATTGAGTACCTGCCAGTTTAGATGTACACCTTTCCTCAACAGAAAACAAACCTACAGAAGGGCATATACTACCATGAGAAAGAGAATTTGGTTTCCCAGGGTAGACTCAGATGGCAGGGAGTCTTCTTAAAAAGCTTGTTTTCTTCTCCTCATGCCTTAGCCACTTCCCCATGTTTTTTACTATCTCTATCTTCCTTAATAACTGTCCTAATTTTGAACATTCATCAATAAAACTCAAGTTCCGGCTATCCAGCTTGTCCTGTTTGAACAGTCAGCAGTTGCCACCTGTGAATAATTACCCCAACCACTGAAGATTCAATAGTCATAGGTATCCTTTGAATTTGTAGTTACAGTCAAACCCAACGAAGGTAGAAGACTTCTTTCCTGCTCCACTAGTCTTTGGATATGGCTCTGTAAGCACTGCCAACCTATATGATGATGTTCACACCAAAGCTCAGAGTATGAGATCACTGAAGTTTCCACAGCTCTTTACATTTGGCACCAGGGATCTAAAAGCCATGCCAAGATTCCCTGAAAGCACGTCATAAGCAAGCCCTGAAACAGTGCATGAATTCTGGTTTGGCCACTAACTGCTCTGAACAAAGCAGGTCTCTCATATCACACATATGCTTTAACAAATAGCTGCTTCTTGTGGCAGAAAAGACAGTCAGTAGGAGGTTTACAAGACCATTTTGTAACACATACAAGTTATTCCCACCAGTTGTCCCCACTCTATTCCTCAAAACCTTCCTGTATTTGGAAAAACATCACCATTTTTGTCATGAGATAACTACCAGAAATATTCTGAAAACTTTCCATAGCAACTTCCCATTCTGGGTGTATTTGATGTTAAAAACATGTTTGGCAGGAAAGAAGACACCGCGGTGCAATTCTGAAAAAGCTACCAGGGTGCTTTTACAAAGCAGGCTTTCTGACCTCCAGCCACATCAGAACTGAGAAAAAGATCAGTAACAGAGGGTTTGATTATTGGAAAAAAAAAATTTTAAAAAAATCACAAAAAAACCAACAAAAAACCCCAAACAATACAAAGAAACTCCCGAACAAATCCTAAAACCCCATGACATTGTGTCTGGGCTTGGATCAAAGACTATGACTGCAGACAAAAAGTTATGCAACAAACTGTAGACTGAAAGCTCGGTGAAGCACCTTCTACAGTGTTCAAGTCTTCCCTGTTGTACACGGCTGCAGTTGGAAACGGAATTGTCATGTCACAACGTAACACTGCTTGGCTAGTTTCCAGTTCATATCCTGTAACACTGGAAACATTGACATTTTGATACCCAATGGGATCAGAAAAGAATGCCTTCCAAAACAGTAAAGGAAATACTTTCCACAAGGTTCCCCAAGGACCTGCTGTGCACAAGCTTTAATCTCTTTCAAGCATTGCCAATCACCCGTAGAAATTCATCAGGTCACCTGTATTTATACCAATTCCTTGATGCAGCTCAAGTGCTGGTAGCACTGATGGAGAATGTGTCACCCATCCTTTTCCATTAAAGGACAGAAAGAGCAGTCAGGCTGCCCGAGGAGCCGGCTGTGGTGGTTCCCATTTCCACCTCCGGGTGTCAGTGCGAGCTCTGCTATCAGCGAGGAAAAGCCCTACCTCCTAGTGAATAAAACCACATACCTGGGGGATACAGTCTGTGTAGGCAAACATCGATTTAAAGCGGTCATCCATGCTTATGTGATACAGAATACACATTGCTACTTGCTTGTAGTTTTCATTTGCTAGAAGGAGAATATAAAATCCATATTAACAGAAGCCTGGTATTTTAGGTGTTATAAACAAACAGCACAAAAATCCTAGCTAACAGAGGGAAAATTTAAATCAGAAATGAGACATTGATAACAAATAAGAGAAAAATAAGAACTACCACTAAAAAGTGTTGCAGCAGGAATCCACTGCCTTTTAAGCAAGTCATATAACGATTGTTTTATTATCCTAAATGATAAAATTAACCTGTGGGTGCCTTTTGCGTTTCATACATTTCAAAGACAACATTAGTATATTTTCACAGTAATACTTAACAAAGAGAAAAAGATTCTCAAGAAAAACTTAAGCAGTTAATGCGAGTAGGCTGTGAAGTATTTAACTGAAAGGATCTATAAAACCAACTTAGACAAACATACAGATGTGTAAGAACAACACACACCAATGTGATCTTGAGTCACTGCTGAAATCTGGACTGAGCATTCCCTTGAGCTCTCTAGCCCTACATTAGCAGGATACTGGCTATACATGGGATAAAACATTCATCTGAACGCTTAGATCCGTTAGACCAGGATGTAACAAGGTCACCAACTCAGAATTTATGCAGTTCTTATACAACTGATCAGAAATATCCTACCCACTTCTATCCTATCCCATTTCTATTTAAGTTAAATTAGAACATATCTAACATGTCTAACACTTTGGCAAAGCACCAAGACCTCAAACAGCAACCAACACAGTTAAATTTTTCTTCCGCATACATCACTGTGAACTGGAATTTCCTTTAAGCAGTCTTTATCCTAAGAATGTAGATTTGTGCCTTTTTTCAAAATTGAATTACCACAGAAGACCCATGAAACCCTTCTGGCAGTTGCCATAAAATAGTGAAGTATTCTCTTCTGTGCCAAATCTAAAAACATAGCTGACCTTTCAGATCCTTTTCGATTCTTACCTGTTTGAGAAAACGTGACTTGTATCACAACCTTCCACACACTTAAGAGAGAAAAGGTAATGCCAAATTTGAAACTGCTCTGGCTATTACTAAAATAAAAGCCCAGATGGTACTATAGTTACTAAAGCACACATACTCTGTTTTAAGCAAACAAAATGAAGTATATCTTCTTTTTTTGTGCTTCTCTTCTGACTGCTCATCTTATGTACCTATTCACTTGTAGTGACACTGTAAATCCAACAAAAACAAAAAACCCCTTCCTATACATACAGCTAAAGGCTTCTAATATAAAAATTTAAAGAGTAAATTATGCCTTCACATTTCATGGGGCTAGGAAAAAAGAGCTGTTTACGCTGCTCTTAACACGTCTTTCCATGCCTCTATTTAAGACTCAAAAAAAGACTCAAATTACAATTACACTTTGCTGGATAATGCAGGAACACTAAGTGATGTAAAAAGTAAGCCAGTTTAAAAGGGAGAAAAGTTGGCTCCCAGAGCAGCAAGAGGAAAAACAAACCAGAGGGAGGCTGGACCAGACCTTCAGCAGGTATGAACTGGCAGGCATCCAGTAAGAATGACGCTGCTTTGTATCTGCTCAACCTCTGTCCTTTAATGTCCTCTCCTCCTTTTTTTTTTTTTTTTTTGCAACCTTCACTTGTGCTAAGATAAAGCATCAGCTAAGATACGGTCTCACATTTGCTATCAATAGCGTTTTCCTGGTATTTGGCAATACAGACAGCTTATTTTAAAATAAATTGGCCTGCTATAGCATCAACAGCCTTCTGGCTTTTTGAGAAGAAACTCTGCATAATTTTCTCCCCCCTCTTTTCAATGGTCCAGCCTGTCACAATAACCTTTCTGATGCGTGAACACCACCTTGGGTATGAGTGCTGAATGACACCACTGCCTTGGCTTCTAAACTGCCAAAAATAATGAAAAAGAAGTAGATGATCTGAATTCTAGATATTCTTCATCCTTTAGGTTGAATTAAGTTCCTTTATCTGAATGAACTCTTTAAGAATTGGTTTTTAATGACTAGCACATCATTCTCTCAAAGTACGTTCCGTAAGATTTCAATACACACAAGAGGCAAAGACAATTACAGCTTCAAAAAGAACAGCTGAATTTCAGTTCCTTCTTGCTGTTCAAGTTAACTGACCCCTTCTCCCTGAATTCCCCTGTCCTACTGTCACCACAGGGAATAGGAAAGGGTGTAGAGCATTTAAAGTCACAGACACTTATTAGATAGGCTCAGCGAGGAAGTATTTTTCAATTCCGTAAAAACAGAAGAAAACCTGAATTCTACTAACTTGAAGATTGAAATAAACTACAGAACTAAAGCTAAAAGAAAGCAGCTTGCCATTAAGCCAGCTTTTAAGTATTTAATGGTGTATGCAATTTAAGTTTAATTTCATTTTAATTTCCCAGAGAGGAACAAATTTCAAGCCGATGTCTGGAAGTTTCACTGTCCCACTTTCCCTATGGAAGCACTTTGGTGGAGAAAGCACAGAACCTCCTGACCTTTTTCAGTCCTCATACAAAACAGTGGCAATTCACATCCAAAGAACCAAACGCTTCAGGAAAACCAAGAGGAGGTGGTGGTTTCTAAGCACAGCCAGCATGATTTAATGCAACTGTTAATCTTGCGCTCAATTAGGAAGCATACAGCTTATTGTCAGAGATTAGGAAGAGAACAGACTCAACAGCTACAGCATTTTAAACACTAAGCATCACCTTGCAGGCTGAAGATTTATATAAGAGGGTAGGAAGCCACAGACTGTTTGAAAAATCCAAGCCAACCACCCTCCTTTTACACAGGGACTTCATTCCCAAAAATGTAAACTGGCAATTATTGACTGTTACTTGACTATGCCAGTACCAAGCTTACTCTTTTTTAATTACTCTACACTCATGTGAATGCTAACGAATAAAGCCCCAAGTCAATCATTGTTTAGAGACTTGGCTGTAAATATTTCAAACGCTGCCCAGGTCCTGGCTGGAGAACAGCTTTCCAAAGCATGGAAGTGATACCTTTTCTGCTATTTTTGACCACTACTGACGGCCACACATGAAATAGCAGACACAGCAAGAAAGACTTCTTTATGACTCAGTACAGTAGGCACCAATTATTCCTGTAACTAGAAAAAGCAAAAGAAAGAAAAGAAAAAAACAGATCTCTGCCAAACGTGTTCATAAAAATCACCAAAGTTTTGGTGGAGTGCCAGAAAGTTGTGGCCTACAAATGCTGGTAGTTTTGAGCATCAAGCTTTTTATGACTGAAGGTGGAATAGCCAAATGGCCTAAAGCAGTAAGGGCAGCCCTGGAAAATAATGGCCTAGTCATTACGGATTCTTCTGGTATTTATGGTGATAAAACATGAATCATAATGAACTCATTGGATATTAAATGTGGGGGTCATGAGCACTTTGATAGGATTTCCACAAGAATTTACCATTAATTAACCAAATAATTATTTGAAAGTGTTACTGAATTATCCTTAGTTCTTATACAGCCATTCCAGAGAAATTGGTCATTCCCAGCTGAGTGCAGTTAATGCCCTAACAAACCGGTCATTAACTGCAGTTACTGATTTTGTGGGAATTATTGTGTTATAAAATACACTCAACAGTTTATAGAAACAATACTTAGATTTTTTTTGCAGCTGTAGTTCAGCTGGAGCAGCTGGGATGGAAAAATATCAAGTCCCTCGGGCTGTTTTCACAACTAGTTTTTTGCAAATTAGAGAGGGAAATAAATACATGATGGGTTCTAAGTTCAAAATGGCTTCAGATTTTTAGCCTTTGAACATTATTAAGAAGCCATGTGCCAGTTCTGTGGAGCAACGCCTCAATTCCATGTCTAGCTTTTACTAAGGTTAAAGATCTAAATGGTAAATAATTTCTTGATCATGAGATCAGGTCCCATATTTTGCTTGAGTTGGTGAGCTTAAAATGAAAAAAATCCTTCATTAGCTCCGCGATAACAAAGAGAAACCCTGAAGCTGTAAAACTGAAATGCCAATCTGAGTTGCATCATTCAGCTTTCAAGTGTTGAAGTATAATAAAAATGAGAATATTCATTATGGATTAAATTATTCAAATGTAACACTACCAGTAATTCAATCATTTCTAATGGAAACGGTGACTCCACATCAGATGTGAAATACAGCCCATCCAACGCACATGCAAGACATTAACTACACTAAATCAAATCCAGAACACAAATGAAGGTAAATGCCTATTAAAATGGCAGAGTGAATCCTCATTTCAGTTTCAAACTCCAACACTCTTAGGTCAAACCTGTTGCAGAATTAGGCAAATAATAAATCAAGATAGATTAGAATGCCACAAAGTGAGTATCAGAGCTATACACTGTCTTGCACTGCTGCCAGAAAACATAGAAATCGAGAGTTTATTCACATGTATCATAATTAGCAGTGGTCTTAGGAAAGGAGTAATACAAAAGTATCTCTGCTTACCTCTATCAGATTATGCCTTGCAACCAGCTCTGCAACAGTTGGACTAAGTTAATCCACATGTGGTTTAGACACATATTGGTTTGATTTACATACATAAATATAAATGGTGTTGGATATATCAGTTTATTTTATCAAGAGAACCTGAATGAATTTTCAAATCTGCTCATACTCAAGGAGACTAGGCACTGTAAATAATACATTATGATATTAATTTCATACTAATAACCCCTGTTGTGCCACCTTTATGTTATTTGAAACTAGCTTCATACCATAAGACTGACTTAAAACCCTGATTTTGCCATGGCTGGCAGTTTTTTTGGTTTGGGTTTTTTTTTGTCTTTTCCCCCAAAGAACTAAGTACATGCCACACTGAAACATGGATACATTTTTTTTTCTAGGAAACAAAGATGAAATTATAATGATGAATACTAAGTCAAAGGACTAATCAATGACTAATTTAGATTAAATTATTTACAGTTATACACAAAAAAAGCTGCACATCTGGAGCCCCACGTTCAATTTCTTTGCCTGGAACTCTATGCAAGACAGACTAAAAAAGACAGTAAACACTTCAGTGCAGTGCTCAAAAAAGATAAAAAAGCAAAGCTGCCAGGTAGACAACATTCTGCTAAATTTAGATATGTCCTTTTTTAAGTCTTGATCTTCCTTCAGAAAAAAAAAAAAAAAAAGTGTTACTTAGAATATCCTACAACCAATCATACTTGGATCTCCTATGAATTTACAAAGAAGCTGACTGGTCGAAATACCCTCTATAGAATCATAGAATTGCCTGGTTGGAAATGACCTTTGGAATGGAGTCCAGCTGTACCTGTTCACTACTAACCTAGATCCCTGAGAAACTCATCTACCCATCTTTTAAACACCTCCAAGGATGGAGACTGAAGCCCCTCCCTGGAAGGTGCACAAACCAAAGACAACACTGCATAAAACAAAGATAAATCAATTAGAAGTTGAGATAAGAGAGAAAACAAGAGTCAACAGCATTATCCCTGAAGGAGGAAGATAAAGCTATTTCTCTTTTCTCCACAGAAGAAATACGTTTCAAGTCATGCTATGACCTAGGAAGAAGGGAAGAGATTAAAAAAAAAATAAAATTAAATATCTATAAGAAACATGAAATTAGAAGAAGTGGTTCTTAGTTTGAACCAAACTAAGAAAACACCCACTTTCAAAGTAGATGGAAAAAATTTCACACAAAGTTGTTCCTTTAGAAGTCTCCACCAAACTACATAGATCAAACGCTATACAATTAAGTGGAAATTTACAGGACAAGTAAGTTTTGCCATATCTGCACTATATTTCGTTCTACTATATCAACAGCTACAATCACAATTACTGGAAAATATTCAACTTCCCTACAAACATCCTTCCAAACCTCTTGTTTGGTATTCAGTGGGAATGGAAATTGGTGGTCTTCCATTCTCCTGGCTCTGCAAGCGCACAGCTCCACAGCAAAGCAGCCTCAGTTCTGACGGGACGCTGCAGATCTATTTCAAAACACTGCAGTGGGATGCTGCCTTCCACTTTGAGAAAGGGACACTTCACCACATTGAAATGGAAACTGGTTTTACCCATGTCTTGAAGTCGCCGCGTTGCTCAGTACAAAGCTGAGGTTCAAACCTACTAAGCTCAAAAAGTGGAGTCAAACATTGCTTGAGCTTTTGACTCTTCCAGTCAACAAGAATAAAGTTCTACCTTGTTCAAGAGATACTATTCCTGTGCAAGCAGCAGCATATTCTTACTGGCAAAGTCTTGGAAACAAGGTAAACATTTAAACTGTATTTTTCTTATTGTGAAAACACTAGTGTTGTTATTTAAAAGCTCGTTTGCTGATGATCTACAAGTTTGTCACAGATCTGGTAGCTCTTCCAAAAAGAATACGAAGATATTTGAGGCTCCAGCCTCACAAAGGGAGTTTTGCTTTACACAATGAGACTACCTCAATATCTGTAATTAACCCCTCCTGCAAAGCATCCATATGTCAGAGACCAAAGGCACAGAAATTGATTGTATAGAGATAGCAAGGCTCTACACTCCCTACAGCGTAATACATTTTTATGTTAGCGTATCTCTCCTGCTTTCAGCTCAAAGCGTCTGAAGATAATACCATCACCTGACAACGGATTTCTCACCTTAGCAACTGCAGATATGGAGAATCTGCAGTTGGTCTCCAGCACTGGAGATCTCACCTGAGAAACGCTTACATAAACATCAGAAACTTATGAGTTAGAGTGTTTCCACATTTCCAAAAGGGAAAGAAGATGGTAACCTTCCCTCTGAAGGGCTGAACTTGTAAAAGTCTCAAAATCTATGGGATTGCTATTATCTGCAAAATTGTTCCAGGTGATCCTTTGAGACCATCCCTCTGTCGGCAACCTACACCAGGCTCTAGAAAAGGCGCTCCTCTCTCTTCTACCTTGGCCCTCACACAGGCTTTAAGCAGATTTTATTGTGGATCAGGAAGACTGGTATAAACGCCCCATCCCTTCTTTATGGAGATTTTTCAAGAAACTAGAGCTGGTTGTTTGTGTTCTGTTACTCTTTTTCAGATGTCAACAGCTCACACAGCAGACTACATTTACTTTTTAGTGTTAATTTGCTCTTGCAATAGGCAAAGAAACAATTAAAAACATTCAATTAATTACACAGCCAGATACTGCAAGCTCCATAGCAGAAATACTGGTTCAGGGAACCCTTCCCATTCATCAGTTTAGTGAATTTCTAGCAACTCAGCTCCCTTGTCTTTAGCTTGCTGTCACCTCTCCACACTCCTGGCCTTGCTGCTGCCATAAGCATTTCTATTTTCAGTCAACACTCATGAAGGTAGCTTCTTGTGTTACACTGAAGTTATCCTCTTCATTAAAAAATAACACAGCTAAATACACATATCACTTGCAAGCAGCACACTACAGCAATGGACTTTCACTCACCTGAACAGTCAAAGACTGAGTGTTCAGATTAGCAAGGATTCACCTGTAACAGCTACAAAAAGGGAAAACACTGTTTCCAACTTCAGACAGCGTTAAAGGAGTCAGAAAAATTAAGATAGACTTCAAAAATGTGTACGCTCATATAAAAAATATGATGTTAGGAATTTCAGTTATTCTATCCTGATAATTCACTACCATTTACCAGTAGCACAAAGCAGGAATATGGAGAAGGCTTTTACCTTAAAGTTAGCTAGAATTCTATTTCCGTCTCAAACACATTACCGACACTGACACCTCTCTACTTTGAGTTCCATATTTCTCAAAATCAGAGGTCACTTTTTCTTTAATAACACCAAAGTTTGCTGTCTAGTCCATACTTAAGGCATCTAAACGCTGAGTTCCACGCCACACTGCGTGCCCAACACTCTCCTGGAGTCAGTTAGACATGCCAGGCTTATCCACGTGTCTAATAAGGACTTACAAGTTGAATGTTGAGATGTTTTAGGTTTGTGTTTCTTTTGGTGGGGTTTTTTGTTTGTTTGTTGTTTTGGTTGGGGTTTTTTTAAGCCTTGGCCATACTCACCACAAATGATAAAAAACAATCATTAAAATAAATCCCTTAATAATTACTGCTTTCCAACAGACTGGTCCCTGTAGTTGAACTGTTACTTAATGTGCTTCAGTCAGCCTCTACTATAAAGGAATGGATACACCCCAGGCAATATTCACACAAGTAGTATTGGAACCAGCTGCTGCAGAGCCACCTTAGGAAAAAAAGGTTTCTCAATTTAATTGGGAAAACAGGAGGAAGCATAAATTTTACTGCCACTAATAACTTCAAGCAATCCCGATATGACTTTACCTCACCCTGATGGCTGGACATGTGCTTTTTGTTAGGATCTTTGCCACATCTGACCCCTATTGTTTGCTCACTTGATCAGGTAAGAAAATGTATGTTTCTTTATAGGATAAACGAGGCCTGTTAAAGTCAGAAAAAACACTGCAGTAGCCTATAAGAAGCTGCATTTTTCAACAGATGTGTGAAGCTCCATAATAAGTTCATTACAAAAAGGCCAAGTGAACTCATAAAGAGAACACATCTACTTTAAGCCTTCTTAAAAGAAACTTTCATAAAAGGAACAGAGCATTAAAAACCCACAGCACTCCGTTAATTAGAGAGCAAAGTACTTCTTGGGTTTTTAAACATCAGTTAACATACAATCCAGCTTGGCTGCAGACCATATCAAGACTCGATTGTTAAAAAATGCAACATACAACTGTTTGCCAATTCTTTGATTGCTCATTAAACCTAACTTGTAAAGAATGGTAAAATATCAGAGGAATTTCACCAGTTTCCAGAAGAAAGATTTTAGATAATAATTCCCAAAAATTCCATCAATGAACCTAGTGATGACAGACTCTTCAGTGAGGAATAAATCAGACTGTCAAAGTCACCTTTTGCTCTGGCTATCTCCAGCTTAAATAAAGAACCCAGAATTCTGACCTACTTTGGAGTCTTCAAACTGTTGCACAGCCCTTACACTTTTATGTAAGATCAGATGGCTACTACGCCTTAGCGTGCTGACACTAAGTTTTGGAACACCAAGAAATTAAGAACAACAGGCCAGGATGCTCGCATCAGTAAGGCATAGAGGCACAATATATCCTCCGGCTGCCAAAACCATACTACTGCTACTTTGGACTGATCATATAGGTTTTTAGAGTGTTCTACAACAAACGCTTATCTACTTGGCCCAATACAAATTCACAAAGCCAATCTTCTTTCAGTCTCTGTAATCTGTATTGGAAAACATAACCTAAGGTGTTCATCATCACCTAAAATCTTTTGGAGATTTGAACACTTCAGTACTGTGTAACACTTTCACAGCCAAATGCACGACCCCTCTGCGCTTCACCTCCCATTTGGGCTGGATTTGCAACTGGTACTGTTTTGTAACCTGCCCATTTTTCAGCTCACCAATATGAGAGTTGAATCAGACCTCAAATTTTAAAAGCAGCTAGTAATTTTCAGCAACCAAAGAGAGACACTTTAATTTGTTTTCCAAGCACACTGGGTTTTCATTCTTTAGAGACAAGTTGCACTAGGAAGCGAGTGAAAAGGGAATGGCATTTCAAGACCATACACATTCAGTACAACTACAAACTGTCCAGCAGCTCCATGGGATGAACACACACATCATAGAAAAATTTTTGCTCCCTGCATGCAGCCAGACCTACTCCTTTTATCCTCTGAGCTGCAACACAGTTCCCATTATATCAGCTTCCATACCATTCCCTATCATTTATAGACTTCTGAGAGGAATAACTCACTCATGGGTGGACACAGAAACCCCAGTACCGCCTGCCACACCGCACACTGCCAGGAGCTCCTTCTGAAGAGGGGGCCACCAAGAATGGTCTGCAGCCTGCCATAACACACAGCAGCACTGAGCTGGTTCTACTGTACAAACTGCCTGCTGTTCTCAGGGAGAATGGAGAACTATTTGTCTCGCTTCACAAAGGCTAAGAAACCACTCAGACGCAGTACAAAATAGCACCCTTATTAAAAGAATGTGAATCACAAGCTGTGCGTATATTTAAGAGAGCTGTACTAAAAATTCTGTATTTGGTTTGGCTGATTAACTGAAAAACAAAGTGGATTTGGTCCAAAGAAGAAGTGAGGGACTTTTTAATTCTGCCTTGTAGGCAATGTTTTGTTCTGTTTGCTGCCAGGGCATTTACTTTAGAAACCAATCGCACATCAAGGGGAAGATTTTTTCCTTTTGTTCAACAGTGGAAGAGCATTGCCAGGGATAAAGGAAGGATGTGAATCTGTTTTCCTAAGAGTTCAGTGCTATGTTTCCCCCTTTCAGTGAGAATATTTTCCACAACAGCAAATACACTAACCAAACTCGACTGCATGTGGAGCAAATCACTTCTCTATTCCACATCACTTGAATTATGCCATGCAAAACAAAATGAGAGCACTACAGCAGGGAAGCAGACCTCCACAGAATAGTCTATAGTGTGCTGCTTTGGTAACTCCTTCCAAGGTGATTATTAAAGGGCACTGAGTGTGCATTTTCAACGTTTCAGGCAAACATTTATTTGCATCACTTGGTGAATTCACATGGAATTCTCACCTTAATCCACTCAAGCCATTCTTCACATATACCAGCACATAAAGCATTCACATATAAAATGTATAAAAAAAGAAATTATATTTACAGAGTGATTTTTCTAAGTATTAAAGCAAAGCCTGAGTACAAAAATATTCTCCACAAGGCCCTGGTGATTCATCAATCACAAGGTTTTCTTAAAGAACCAAAGTGACACAGATCAACCAAATCTCTTTTGATACCTCTTCAAGCAGCTTGTGTATGGAAAAACTCGAACACAGCAGGCTATGTCACTGGCCTCCACAGCTCTGCTTCAGCTTTTGATGTCAAGTCTGAAGCCGAATTTCCCTCAACTGCACACAGTTCTTTGAGATTCAAGCTTAACAAAGATCGGCTGTAGTTCATTAACCTGGGTGCCTGGAGGGAGCAAGAGGACTCTTGTCATATACAATACGTCAGACTTGTGAAGAGAAGTCGTGAAAATGAGCAAGTGGCGTTGCCTGGCAAAGCTATATGGGGAGGGAGACACTGGCGCTATTAAAAGAAAAGGCTAATTAAAATGGAAACCAAGACTAAGCAGAATTTCTCACGTCCACGCCTTCAACAGCAGCCTCACCACTCTAGAGTGAGAGGAAAGAAAGAGGATGGTCCTTCTCCAATATATCCATGCCATACCTAGTCTACTCCTGATAGCTCAGTTCAAGCCAGTTCATCCCCTTCACTTCCAGCCTCCACCTACATTTAAACCTTCCTGCCCCCGAGCCACTAAGTGTCCCCAGGAAAGCTGCACATCTTCCAGAACTGCAGCCACCTCAGCACTCAGTCCTAAACCACTGTCTGACAGATCCCGTCCTTTAATTCTTCACAGTCTCAACTCTCCCCTTAAACACCTACTACACTTAATTTATACTCATCTCAAACTCAGTGCTAAAGACTAAAAGGCACAGCATGCACAAATGCAAATGTTAAATTTCACTAGGCTGAGTCAACAAACTTGACCTCTTGGCATTAGGAGCTGTATGGTAACTTGTCAACAGCTGTTGAGGTGTGTTAGTACTTTAAGGGGACCTGCAAATGTAAGCCGAAGGGTACTGACTTGAATAATGTGTGTTTAATACCCAAGTAACCTGTATAAAATGGGCATCTGGCACATGATTATTTTATTATTAAGGTTGCAGGCTTCCCCAAGACAGAATATGCAAAGAGATGTATTTGAGAATTATCTGAATCACCTTATCAACAAGAGTATCATGGATCACACAGCTAGCTTAAGAAACAAGTAACAGAACGTATTCTGGAAATACTAGCACGACTTGCTGTAGGTTACTGTAACAGTCACTTCAGGAGCAGATAGCAATTTTAGCAGACAGTTCTTTGAGCTAAAGAGCCTTCCACACAGGCCTACTTACACATCCAAGAGAATGGCATTTGAAATGAAACTTTCCTAGTCTTAGACCACAACCCTAACTACTGTACAAACAAAAGGAAGAGGCAAGCTCCTGCTTCTAAAATCTTAAAATCCAAGCCAAACCAGACTACCTAGCCAGATCCTCTCAAGCGACAGAAAATGTATTTCCTCACTAGCTTCCACTTCTCAGTTTACTGTCACATAGCATTGTCTCGGAAAAAAAAGTATAAAGAAGAGGGATTCTCAATGCCATTTTTCTCCTTTCTTCTAGCCCAGAGGAGCATATCAAGTGCAAACATGGTTGTGGAACAGAAAACAAAGAGCTCTGAGTCATTTCAGGATTTATCAAGTAGTTGTTACATTAATCATAAACAGGATTAAAGCTTCCAAAGCAGTGTAAGTTTTCATGGTATTAACTTGAATACTAACCAGTAATATGGCCATGTTGAGGTTGGAAGTAAAATTGAGATAACTAAACAATCCTAAGAGACTATACAAAGCTAGGGCAGAGGCTCATAGATTCACCGTTGCATTCCACTTGTTCCAAGCACATCTGGATACACCAGCTGCACCAGATTTTGTACATCCCAGACACAACCTACCTCAGAAAGCTTTAACAATGTTTCGTGCATTTATAGCTCCTCAACTCCCATCTAAAAACACCCAGCAATTCTTAAGGCCAAATCCTGCTACACATTTAGAATATCTACAGGAGAATCCTCTAGGCAGTATGAGCGAAAGAGCACACAAGGAGCAATAAAAACTCCCTCCCGAGAACTCCAGCGTATAACAAGTCAACTCTGCTTTTCCAAACTCTTTATTGTCTCCATGGCTTTCCCCTACAGACAACAAAATAGTTCCACTCTTATCTGAAGTGCTCACATGAACTTAACACAAGTTAAAGATTGTCAAGTTGAAAGTCTAAAAATCAGTACTTGCTAGAGTTGAAGCTGATAAAGCTGGGAAATTTCTGATCTCTCAGTCTGGACCATTAAGGTAACAAGACACAGCAGGCATAACAAGCTTCATAAAAAAAGGTAGTTGGTATCTGTACCAGCTAACCTCCATGAAGTTGCTGGCTATTTTTCCTAGATGCTCCCCCAAAATTGCAAGCATCACCCACGTGTCAGCTCAGATGGTTTTCAGGTAGCTATCAAAGCTATTTTTAAAGGCCACAAGAATCAGTCAACACTTTAAGACGACCCAGGAATAAATCTGCTGTGAACCATAATATTTTAACTTCCATTTAAATCTGCATTTGAAAAGATGATTGGAATGTCAAAAAGCTGGGAGTAGTAAGGAAGTCCTTCAACAAAGAGTGATGTCGTTACACACTACATCATGACTGAAACAGCTTCACTGTCCCTGCTGAAATGCCTGTGAGAACAAAAGAAAACATACCTAGAAGTGCAGTCAGTTTGGGAAGCAGACCAACTTGTACCATTTTATTTCTCAAGCCTGTGTCAAAGGAGAGATTTAGTAAGAGTCGAAGAGTGATGTTCAGCAGGTCCTCATGTTCACAGGGTACCATTTTCACAAGTTTTTCAACAATATCCATTTCAACCTGTATATCAAGGAAAAGAAAAATTCATAATCCATCCAAATTTAGCTTTGTCTTTAATGTGTGTTATACATTCACATGCACATGTATGCAAATACATATCCAATTTGTACCCATAGCGACTGTCAATGCATTTTCATCTACAGCAGCTTTGCTTATGTTTTTGCAGTTCGAGCCTTCCAAATTGAGGTACTGGGTAATGCTGATTAAAAGTTTTTAAACAGAACAGTTCAGATGTCTTGGAAATATTCCTCACAGTTGGAATACTGCAAGAATGTGGTCAAGACATCACTTGCAAGACTAGACTGTGGGGAGGGAACTTATTTAAACTTAAACACAAGCAACCCTGGAGCAACTGACATTAGAGTCAAAGAGATACCCAACCAAGAAAGACAGAAAATTGGCATCCAAAAGAATCTAAGATCTTTCATTATGAATTTCAAATGAACCCCTAGACAGAACTTTGCATGTGCTCTCAGAAGAGGCATGCCATCCTGTACGTTAATTTAATAAAAGCATGAAAGTCATCTTGAAATATGTATAACTTTCAAATTAAAATTGGAATCCAGGAACTGAGAAGTGGTATCAGTTCCTGAGATCATGTCCATTTTACCAGCCAGAAAAGACATCTGAGCATCGACTGGCAAGACTTCAGAAAGGTTTTATCCTCTTTTAAGCAACATTTCTCTGCTTTTATTTGGCATAATCTTTCAAAAGCACTCATTTTTTGTTTCCCAGAACCCCCTTTGGCCAGAAGGAGGCACAAAAAATTACTTTGCATTTTTCTAACTTTTGCATGTATGTAGCTAGCCTTCCAGTTACAAACACACGCAGAATGAAAACTAAGAAAAGAAACTACAGCTTTACTCACGCGGCATAGTGCAATAATCAAACAACTGACTGCATACCTTTGATCAAAAACAATCAGATAGCAAGAACTCCTACTTCACTGCTTTGAATTTAATATGGCACTTGAATACCAAAGGAAAGAATGTGCTATAAATATATGTAGATTATTCACTTTTACTTAGAATCAGGCATTACACAACTAATCCTGCTCCATTTTGCCTTCAACATCTTTGTGTTGTTGCCCGTAAATAAATATTAGAGCACTTCTTCATTGGTAGCTTTCCTTAACAACACTGTGGAGAAAAAAGTATCCTCTATTATTGGTAAGAAATGCTTCAACAGACAGCTAGCCTGAAGCATACAAACCAGTCTTTTCAAAACTGTTAAAATACTCTGCAATAAATAACTTAAACAATTTTGTTTAATTTGTCTTTCCACTAAATCAAATGGAATGCGGGAAGTGTGCCAGCAAATCAGTGGGCTGGAGAGCTAATCCTTATTTTCTTAATAAAGTCCTTCAGGGCACTACCCAAGTATAAACTAAATCAATGACCAGTCACCAGGAAAGCAGTCTACATTCCCCTAAAAACGCATGCTTGGTGTCTGACTTTTGTTAAGAAACACGATACCCATATATAAATAAGGGAGATAGCTTTCGTCTGCAATGTTTAGTGCACATGCATATGAGTGAATACACCAGTAACAAGGACGCAATCAGTTTTCTATTGCATTTACACAGATTTTTTTCATCTTACAATCAAAGTGTAACATTAATCTCAGATTACTTCTTGGATAGGGAAAAGTCATTTCATTTAACAAACTGCCAGGAAGGCACAAAAGTGAAGGTGTATATCTACAAAAAGTCATTGGGAAATCGGTAAACGAGATACTTGGCTAGAGCTTAAAACTCATAAAAATATATGCTCCAGTTTCAGAAGTTTGAGACTTCACCTAAAAAAAGATTAGGAAGACTAACACTGCCTTCAGTGGTAGTGGCACGCTGTTACTGGCAGCAAGAATGAACAGTTGTGAGTTGGCTTGGAAGGCCAGGCTGACCTAGGAAAGAAGCAAACTGGTCAAGCAAACTGCCAAAGGATAACTGCCTCTCTTTCCAAGACAATACATGGCAGAGAGAACAATATGTTTTCAAAAGAATCTAGTTTGGGGGAAGTGTCATGGGCATCTCTAGAAGCAGGAGTATGACAAGACTTCGCAGTGCTGACTTAAAAATTTGGAACTTCATGTATCTTATTTTGAGGCAGCTTCACCTTTTGAAGTGTGTTACAGCTGAAAGTTGTACTTCTTTCCTTTCCCTCATTTTACCAGTAACAAAAGAGGATAATCAGTATTACTAATACTTAGGGTGAGCACAGCAATGTTTCCCTCTTTCCTCCAATAACACAAAGATTTCAGAGCCTGTATCTTTCCAATATTGCAGCAAAGCGCTATGAGCCTTACCATATCATTTTTATTCTCCATAAAAATGCTGAGTTTCTTCAAGAAAGATACAACCAGGATAAGCAGCTCAAAATTCTCACGGTCCAGTGCTTTCACTAACATATGGACAATGTTCTTGTTTCTCATCTTCAGCTCAGTGCGAGTATCCTCAGCAAGATTTAGGAGCAGGTAAAGCGCAACTAGCAAAATCCAACACAAATCACACAACAGATCAAAGACGACAGAACTAAACAAGTCTATATACACGTTAACTACTTAAGACAAGACTTTCAGAAGCATTCTGCTCCCTTCCTAATGCATTTTGAAGCAAACTTACCATGAATGCTTTTTATTCTTGTTGAGAAAGTGTTTAGAAGATTGATTCTAATAGTGGTTTTGGAAAAAAAAAAAGTAATCACAAACCCACATACCTATGGTCACTAGAAGTGTTTTAGATTTTTTTTCTCTTTCAACTCTAACAGGAAGCTTTCCCAGGAAAGCTTTGCCACTCAGATAATTCCAATCTATCATTAACTGTATTTTAGAACAGAAGCTGAATTGGAGTGAAAGGTATTCAACTTGAGTCAGATACAGGCTAATTTAAAAAAAAAAAAGCAAATCAAACACACAGAACTAAAATACTCTTCCCAAATCAACACTATGAGCCAAGAAAATTTAAGTGGATTGCTTTTGCTATTTTTCCTCCAAGATTGACAGATCACTTTACAAATTCTTAGCATACTTTCAAACAATCTGATTAAGTAATCGTCTTCTCCCTATTCTTTGGCAATGTTCTTCCATATCCATCCATCCATTTAGTATGTTTAAGACATCCTGGTTATAACAAGCATCCAACAGAACCCTCTACTCACCTCACCCAACAAGGAAATTTATTTGCTATTTAGATTTGGTACCTCTGAGTAGCTGTTCCTGCTTGACAACCAGCCCTTGATATTTCTTATAAGTTTTATCATAGTCCTTTTTTAGCGTTTGATTTTCCGGATCTTCATCAGGTAAATTGCACAAGTTAAGGAGTTTAGATACCAGTTATACAGCCCAGATGACTACTGTCTTCAAAGTTGTTATTCAATCCCTAGTGAAAAGCAAGAGATCTATGGAACAGCCAGTGGGAAGACACTACCTCAGCAACAGCTTGCTGCACCCGTAATCTCCAGCATGGGTTTTTTCCTCCTTCTAGTCCTGGTTGTATTACATCCTAATAGCCAGCAAAACTGTTCCCAAGACATACTGGTGGTACAATAAAACACTTTTCCTGTGTTGTTTTAGTAACTTCAACTTAAGCTGTTCAGCAGCCCAAACTTCTCACTCTTAGCCTTTTGATATCTGCAATTATATATTTTGCACTTTCTAGTGAATTCTAGTGCTTTCACATAAGTTGATGCCTGCTCTTCTTGTATAACGCAACAGCAGCTATGGAGACAAATCAGAAGACATCAAGCTGCTCCAGCATATCAAAAGGATATCAGCTTTCTTCTTTTTAGCAAGTTCTTCCTGCCAAAGCTCATGTCTCTTCAGCTCATGGTCTATGATATTCATACACAGAGCTCCAATTTTGTAGTGTGTGATTATTCCGTGAAACTGAGAAAAACTGCATTGAAGAAAAAACATCCGTGAGGAAAAAATAAAAGCAAACAACCCCAAATCTGTTTTGATTTCTATGGGAGCAATGTCCCACTACTGCATCACACCAAGTATTAAAATAGTGTATTTGTTCTGTGCCCCATTATAACACTTCTCTGTTGTGAAACTATTTCAAAACAAACATAATTCCTGAAAACATGAGTATTTTTTTCCAAACCTGTGGAAGGACACACGACAGTTCCAAGTCAAAAATAAAAACACATGCCAATTTTCATGTGTAAAGGAAAATGTTTTGCAGTCAGCCCCACCTTTCATATTAAGTGCTTTAGAGGACCCTCTATTCACCAGAAATATAAGAGGTCTAAAATCAAGCTGCAATGCAAATTACATTTGAATTATTTCTAGGCAGGGTATGGTGAAACACTGGCACATCTAAATAATAGCAAGCACTCCAGTTTTGAATACCATTTTCTTCCCTGTAAGAAACTGAGAGAAATAAAAGCTGGCAGCTCAGCCTACAAGCTATGGGTCAGAATCTTTACTAGTTTCTTCCCAGCTCTACTATACACTGTCTCACTATGTGGTTCTCTTTGAGCCTGTCTTTTGTCATTTAAAACAAATGCTTTGTCTCAGGAATTTTTTTTTCCTCTTTCAGTGAAGTCTTGTAGTGTGGTGCAAAAAACAAATGAAAAGCCACTAAGCAGAGAGAAGCTCCTTATGCCCTTATATACAGGGACTCCGCACTCACCTTGAAAAGCAGAAGAAAATATAAATTATATTGGTAGCAAGTTCCACACTTTGTTTCCAGTCCTCTCTCAGCACTCTAGCCAATGCACCCAGGGCAGTTTCTGAAGTGAAACAAGATTTAGATGAGCATCAGCATTTCAACTCCTTCCTTTTGTCTAATGAAACTCACAAT
Organism: Neomorphus geoffroyi; assembly: GCA_033558235.1. NCBI lineage: Eukaryota > Metazoa > Chordata > Aves > Cuculiformes > Neomorphidae > Neomorphus > Neomorphus geoffroyi. Next base: position 9,291,672 of record JAUMJM010000074.1, read on the forward strand.
CTGCATACACCTTATTCTACCTCTATGCTTTCTCATGGAAGATTTTCAGGCGTCTCACTCTGACATGTAACACTGCTCACAAGTTCTGTTTGGAGATGGTACTCATTAGAGTACCCTGGGTGGGTCATCCAGTCACAAATGCTAAGAAGATGTGACATGGAAGGAAACTGCAACTAAACACTTAAAAAGTACCACTAACATTGAGATCTGGTGGCTTCTGCCAACTATATGTTCCATACTACACAGTGGCTCCTACCTAAAACATCGACACGTTCACCTTCAAACTCTCTTTAAATTCTACCTTGACAACTATCGTTCTCCATCCACTTGTATTTATTTTGTTCCCCCTGTAGCAACTTCATATTATTTAATAATTGGTTTATATTTGCTCTTGTCATACTTCAGCTTACCTTTCCTCCCAGTATCATTTACTCTTTCATTCACCTTCCCCTATCTAGCCCCTCTTCATGTTCACCTTGGTTAGAGTAAGAAAAGCAGCAACTTGCTATTTCAAGTACTAGAATATTCACAACAACTCATGGGGACGAGCCATATCGATGGCTTAACAGTCCCCTCCCTTCACAATTCTTACAACAATCTTGTTTGTTGGCATTGCAGGATGGGTAAACTACATATTGAAGTCATAATTTACATGAGGAATGTAGGGGTGTAAGGACTCAGTAAAATGGGGCAAGTAAAGGAATTACTACATTAAGAAGACATGAACCTACCACCGCTTTGGAGGTCTGGTTTTGATTGCTCTCATCTTTTATTTCTCTGACACTTCTACAGACTATAAGGTCCATTTTTTCCCAGAAGGGAGGGGACAATGGGAAATAAGAATGCATATATGTGCACATGTAAGCATCGACGAACTCTATTCCACACTGATGCAGCTCTCAAAATGCACAAGGCACAGCATATGCACATGCAGAAACAAAATGACAGCAATGTCAACATCGTATCATGCATTCTGGTAAGATTTTAAAATGAATCCATAAGCAAATAAGAGTATGGTGTACTTGTGAAATACTTCGGTGATGCATTGACATTTGATTTATTAATTCCCTTGGAAACTGGACACCTATTTTCAAAGTAAGTTTCGTGATCTTCAGGATAGAACTCTAGATTCTCATCTCTAGTAGCAATGCTAACTGAAGTTAATTTAGCATCAAAATAACTAAGATGAGAAAAAACAGCTGAAACCTATTGAGGCCAGGAAGATTTTTGTGTTAGGCACACCACAGGGTAGCATAAGAAGCGTCCACTTGTAGAGACCCAACTAGCCTTTGATAGCCAGCTTATCATGCACCGAGAAAAAACAGCCTGTCAAACTACAGAAAATACCAAATCAAAGGGGATTTTCTTCCCCCTTGGGAAGAAAGCACCACATATAAACAGCACAACATTAAAAGAAGTTACCATTGACAAGCAGTTCTTCCAAATTATCGGGGTTCCTAGCCAGCTGCAGGATGAGGGCAGAGCCGCGCACCTTGTCAGGAATGTCCTCATACAGTAACTCTATGTACTCATCCATGTCATTGATATTGGCAACTTCATCAATCTGAAAGCAGGCATAAGCAGGGGTTTCACAGAGAGGGATGTCAATGCTAGACAATCAATCATGACGTTATTCAATTGCAAGACAAAAGAGTGCAAGATGTTAGGAAAAAATAAAATACAAGGAAAGAAAAACATCAACACATCCAGAATGACTGCCAATGAACACCAGGAAATCTGAGAAGATTTAATTACAAAAAACAAAGGATGCTCAGACATCACTCCCTGTGTCATGTCCGATGTTCCAGACCTCACTTGCTGTCCTGCTGCGTGCTGTAATTGGAGGGGGAAGTATGCAAGTCAAATATTTTACCCTTTATGGAGATGATTTTTTTATTCCATTGTACAATGTTTCCAAAGCCAGTTCTTTGTTCAAAAAACAAGACGCAACACCCCTCCCCCAGAATTCAGCATTTCCTCTCCCTCTCTTCCTTATATAACTGCTTAATTGAGAAGTAAATGGGTTTTGCATTTCTCCAACACCAATATTTACCTCCATTCCTTCAAATGGGGGTGGATCTTTCGGCTTACTGGATTTCTCTTTCTTTTCTATAAAGAAAGAGACATGGTTGCAGTTAAGTTATGCGTATTCACAAACAAAAAACATATCCTGTATTCTCATAGTAAATATTCTGGTTAAATCAAGGCCGAAGTCCTTTTGTCTCCAGCTGACGTGTTAGACTAACACACCTAAGGTCTGTAAGGTCTCTGAAGTTGAACAGTGAGATACCTTAGCAACTTCAATTCTGCTTGCACACTGTGGCAAAGCTGCCCTGTGATACACAAGACATACATACAGAATAAAAGACAGTGAAACGCCCGAAGTGATTAAAATCAAAGCACACAAATAACAATCCTTGGTTTAAACTCAACCCATTAAGATAAGAACCCAACTCGAGAACAAAGGTTACCATTTCATGATTGTAAAAAACCTTGCCAAGGTAATGCAGGATCAGATGGTAAAAATGAAATTGTCCCCAGAGCAGAAAGTTTAAGATATAAATAGGACTACAAAAATGCCCTGGCATCAGAGCAGAGAATTACTGTTGTCAGTAACTTGTTCACCATGAACTTAAAATGACAAGCTGTCTGCTATGCTGTAACAAAGTTTGTCAGGCTCTGAAACGTCTCACTCCAGTTTTATAGAGGACAAATTCAGCCTAGGAACACTATCTACTCTTGCAACAGATGATGACAGAGATCTTTCTAGGAAGATCCTCATACAGTCTTTTGATGCCACTGCAAGTACAGATGCAATATGAAGAGGTTGCACCGAATAGTGCAATCTGTACCTCTGAAGTCCTGCTAAAGGACAAGGCAGCCAGTAAGAAGCATCAGTGCTAAGTTTATCTAACAAAAAAAATGAACTTTTGTTGTTAAAATGATAGCTCCTGCCATCTCACTTCAAGACTACAATTTTTTCCAAGCGTGATTTAACTATACATCTTCCCTGTTCTCATTACCTCCAGAGAACTTATACACCAAACAAGTCAGGACCTCAGCTACAAAAACCTCACGCACTTGTTGTTCAATGCGGAAACACCCCATTTCCAAGGTACTCTGTTTCTGTATTCTTTACCTTTTCCCACTGTGGCATCTCTGCGATTCTGCAGATAGTACAACAGCTGTTCAACTTCTCCAATCCTGGAGGGGTGAATGAGTTTGCATTCTTCAACCACCTTCCGAGACAGGGAAGCAATGTCTGTATTTGCATTAAGACTCTTTAGCCGAATGCTGCAACACAGATAGGTCACTTTTCAGTTTTTAAATTTTTATGTCTACAGTCCTTTGATTTATGTTTATATGGGTGTGAATTTCTTGAAGCAGAAATCATCCCAATATCCCCAAAGCCTGTGCCATGCTTACAAAGGTAATGTCAAAGCAGTGGCTCCCTACAACTCCAAATGGAAACTACTGTCAAACAGATTTGACACAGTAACTGTCCATCAGGTGACAAACAGCAACACTAAATGCAGCTGTAGGAACAGAGCCCTTATAACCATCTTAGGCACAGCAGCCAGTAATTTATTTGCAATACATCCACAAAAAGTGCACCGGACTGCAAAGGAGTCAAATCCAAAAGAAAAAGAAACAAACCAAAACAAAATGAGAAATAGCTATGGGCGTTGACTACACAGGGAGGCTCTTTTGCAGTGCCTGCAGACCTGCAGCCAGATCCACAAGGAACAAGCAGTAAGAAACCTTTGTGGGCATTAATAACAGGATGGATCAAAAAATAATTCCACCACACTGTAGGTACAAGTTATGCTGATTCATCTGAAGACAGATGAACATTTCTGATATCTTTAAAAATGTAAGACAACTTAAGGATTGTCTTTTTCTTACTCTATCATTCCTCTTATATGCACTCACACATGCAGCCACTTCAGCTCACATTTTCAAGAAGACTTCAGTATTGAGATAAAACAAACCTAGGAAAGGTCCAAGCTTGCAGTTTGGAAACTGAAGTCATGATAGTTCTCTGGACTTTTCCAATGGGGAATGTTTTAATGCTCTTAAAAGAAAAATATCAGGCAAAACTAAGTTGCAAATACAAATATGAAATCAATAGCAGGGGTGACAGATAACCAACAGGAGAGCCAACAGCTAGAACATGAGGCTGTCAGAAGGTTCAATAGTATTTCTCCAGCATTAACCATCACTTCGGTAAGAGCCAATCGCTTCGCTTTTCTCTGCCTCAAGTTCCTATCACATAAAATGGGAAAAAGCACTTTTCTTTACAAAACACCTTAAGCCGGTGGATGAAGAACAGTTTGCAACATGTGTTTTAGATGTTAACTCTCCTAGACATGTTATTTCCTGGCTTCTAAACCCCTCCGCTAATCTAGCACTAAGTTTTATAAAGATTAGAACATATTATTTCTTACAGGCTGTTGATGCTGTGAGTTATTGAATTTATGACTGTGGAAAAACAGAAAAAGCTATCAGAACTTGGTATGACCTTACATTTTCTGACATTCTTTGCGCTCCCCCAGCATGGGGTCTCCCAGCTCTCCCAGAATTGTTGCTTCCACTTCATAGTGGACAATAAGGGCTTTCTCAGATGGATGCACATCTATGTTTCCTCCTTTTACCTTCCTGCAGTGAAGAAAAATAAAATTAATTATTGATTAAATGCAAAGCTCAGAAAACATACCAGATCATAGATCGGTAACAATGACCTGTCTCCTGTGCTATTCCGATCCTAAACCCAAGCACTGCCCTCCTTCCACACCATATTTCATTTCAAGCAGCTGTACCAAAGCTTAGTGCTAGTGGCATATTCTCAACTGTTACCTCCAGTATATATAGACACGCAAGCCATTGGTCAAACTTTAGTCACGGAAGTAAAGCAAGGAAGAAACAGGATAAATCTTTGATTTCTAAGTCTGCCAGCTCTCTTCAGGAACTACAGTCAGGAAAAAGATGCATTTCACAGACAAGGTGAATTTCCCGTTGATCCCTTGTTACATTGTCAGTATTGAGAAATCTTCTGCTAACGGCATCAATCTAGTGCACTCATTTACAAATGAAAATTCTTCCTCAAAGACTCTCTTGGCTAAATCTTAACAGTTAAAAATCTACCAAGAATGAGCTACAAATAATTTCCATTTCAAATGAACTGTTCTTTCCCAAAGCAAACCTCTTCCTACTGTTCTTCCCCTCCTTGTGTCTACTGCCAGGCTCAGAGGACTACCAGATCAACAGCTGCCATCAACAGGTAAAATAAATGAAGCACATCTACTCACCTTACTACAGCTACAGATATTTTGGAAGAGCATTCTCCAGGAAAGCACCCTGGGTATGTCACTACCAAAAGGGCCTGTCCTGCTGTCTCCTCCTTTGTGCTATCAACTCCATGTCCACGCAGAGACACAAGGGGCATGAGGACAGGCCATGAAGATACACCTCATTTCTATTTTCAAGTGATGGCAGAACCACATCCAGAAAACACTTTGGTAGTAGAGCTGACACTTGCCCCTCTTCCCCTTAGCACTGCCAATATAGGATGTATAGTCAGTCCAAAAACCACGCTGATGAAATACTGCTGATTAAAACCAACTCCCTAATGCAGATTTGGGGTTTGGTATGTGGGTGGGTTGTTTATTTGTTTTGGAGTTCTGTTTGGGTGTTGGGTTTTTTGGACAAGCCATGTCAATAAAAGATTTACAGGTGGCTTCACCAGTGGTTGTATCAGCATACATGAGACAGCAGCAAGCTACAGCATTGCGTCAATTAGATCGAGGAAAATTACTTCAGCCTCACAGAGCTGGAAATGCTAGCAAATCCAGATGCAGACTTCAAAGTAATCACTCTCTTCAGAAAAGGTTTGGAATGTGTGCCCCCATCTATCCAGCTACTAAGGTGGCTGCTTTTCCTTCTGCAGAATACAACTGCAAAATTACCTTTTTCTTGCAACACTTGCTTGTGAAAAAACCCACAAACCACAGAAAGGTCTTCCACAGGAAATGAAGAGCCAAGTTCCCCTACCAGCGTTACAAAGATACAGAGCTACAGGGCAAACAAATATAACCCACTGCTAAACAGCAGCATCCTCCTTGATGAGTTTGTAGCAGAGCTCCATCTATCACTTAAGATTTATTTTTTTTTTTTTTAAAAGACTTGTGGTTTTTCCTTTACAGGGTTTTGAAGCAAACGCTTCATTATAGCACTGTTCTCACAAGGTCCAGCCTTGCAGGGCAGAAATCTTATGGTAAACCCATTTCAGAAGAAGCCACCTCTCACTCCTCACCCTCAAATGTATCTCCTCCTATACTCAGACCTACCAGGAGATGCCAACTGCAAACACCCCTCCTCACAGTCAAAGTGACTGCTTGGCAATATTTACAGATACAAAGAAAAGGACAGGTGGGGGACAAATGGGCTTGAAGGAGCTGGGTATAGTTTTACAAGAACTAAGCTGAACTAACAACTCATCACTGCCAAAAGGATTATATCTTCCCATGCTTTTCCCTGCTCCTGGCAGTCACCTCGGTTCAGCGTAAGGGCTTGTCAAATGCTTTCACAGCCAATTCCAGCAACGCAACAAAAATCTCTTCCTGTTTTGGACAGAGGGAGTTTTACAATGTATTAAGGAATTAAAGTGCTCTATAGAAAGGACGCAACACTTCCTATCTATGAGCAGGGATAAAGAGGAAGGAGGGAGACCTCCTCCTTTTGGCAGCGGCAAACTACCAATGGGCTTAGAGATCAGCAAATCCTCAGCCTAAGACTGCTTAAACAGTTTTAGCATTTCCCATATTTAATTTTTTCCGTAAGAGGGACAGACGGATAAGCTGAAGAACTTACAGCTGCAGAGATTTTCTGCGCCCTCACACTGATAACCATCCTTACTACTTGAGCTGTTTCCTGGTTATCAGAGTGACAAATCGATTCATATTCAAGTTCCCTCTCTGAAAAAAATCTTACTTCATAAACTGCTTGAAGACCTACAGTAAAATACACTACCCAGCCACGACAGTTGTTTTCCATTTGCAGACCACTGCACCCAGATCACTAGCATCACACACACACAAATATCTAGAGGAAAAAAAAAAATCTTCCTAACCCCTCAAATCAACAGACCTCACTTTACTGATTTTCTATGCATCCTGAGTTCGCAAGCATCTAGCGACTTCATAAAACATTTAAAAATACAGACATTCTTAGAACTGGTATAAGCAGCAATACACTGGGGAGCTCTCACACACATCAGTCTGTCCTTTCACTTCGCTGTCTGCCTTGTCAACACGAATCCTGTTCCATTAAAGGTTTAAAAGAGGAAGGCCTTTTCTACAGACAAAAGCTGTGCCAGTTGAGCTCACATAACCAAAGCCGGTGTGTGAATGCCCTTTATTAACCAATTCCTTGGGGAAAAATAGCAAAAGCAAACTATCCTAATTACTAGTGGCACAAAGTGTGCAGTGTATAAGGCTGAAAATCCACTAAAAAAATCCCAGCAAGTCAGACTTGGTGGAAGGGGGACTGCTCGAGGATGATGACAAAGGGAAATAGGGATCACAGGAGTACTGGACATGCACACAAGCCTCGTCACGTTAAACAACAGAGGATGTTTTTTGGTTTGTGCTTCCTTAAAGAGAAAACTATGGCTGTTGCAAGGACGACTATAAAATAAAGGCTCCTCCAAGATCATATAAGATAGCAAAATCAGCACATGCAAGGACAAAAGTGGGTACTTCTCTAACGTTACAGCTGTTTATTTCATTACATGCTGCCACTTGATTTTTACTGGTTACCATATTTATATCACAGAACTAAAGTTCAAAGATTATCAGAAGGCTTTTCCCCCCACTTTTTTCTGATTATGTGTCTTAATACACGGCACACAGGGTGGGAGGAGGAAGCATAACCCAGACAGCCTTAACAGCAAGTTCTGCAAACGCTAATAACATGCACAGGAATTAAAAAAAAAAAAAAAAAAAAAAAAAAAAAAAAAAAAAGAAGCCAGGAACTCCAGGATTCAAGATGTGACGGATAAAATGATAAGATCACCTACATGGTAGGAGAAAGTGAAACTGTTCACATACCAAATCTTAAAGAGGCCTAGATGGGATTGCTAGCAGTTTTGCTCTGAAACAACTCATGGAGATCCAACAGTTGCCCACTCAGACCCTGTTCTTTAGGCTGATTGGTCTCACTACCAAACAGACAGATGAAGGCACCGTTCATTCATCACATCCTTAACATCAAATCCAGATCATCTACTTTATACTCCACAGTTACACCTCAGGATCACCTCTCTACCTGCTATCCCTTCTTAACACAACCTACCCTCCCACTGCTCAACATCACCTGCTCACATCCCTCCAGCACTCCTCATCTCACTTTTTTATCCCTCACTTTCTCGTTCCATCCTTCCTCCCTTTTTACATAGACTTAGACGACAACTCACTTCTCGCAACACTCATCCTCAGTTTACCATCCCAACTCCCAAAATGCTCCATTATTTCCACCACCATCCCTAAACCAGCACGGGCCTCCAAGCCACCACCTTCCCCCAACACGTTACCACCAGCAAGCCACCCATCCCATCTCCCAGCCTATCCTAAACCCACCTCATAACCTTCACTGACCCCTAACCCAGGCCTCCAGTTCCCATACAAGTTCCCTGCCCACCAGACTAGGCAGCCACTCTAAACAAACCATTCTCCCATTCCCAAACCACTCACCCCAAAGCCTCCCAGCCATCTCCCCCCACAATCTCCAGTGATTTCCCAAACCAGCCCCTCCCCAACTCCAATCCCTTCACCCACCCCGTGATCTTCCCTCTCAAAACGCTCCATCGGCCCCCCGATTCCTCCTTACTCCTTCACTCCCCCTCAGCCACCACAACATCCAACACCTGATCCCAACACCCCCGTCAACCCCACGCCCTCTTCGCCCCCCTCACCGCCCCTCAGCCCGTCACAGCACCCACCAGCTCAGCCCCACATCCCACGATGCCCCAACATCCCCTCCGTGCCCCTTCGCTCTCCTTCAGCCCCCACAACATCCAACACCTCAGCCCCACACTCCACCACCCTCCACGCCCCTTTCTTGCCCCTTCAGCCCCCACCACACCATCCAACCCCTCACCCCGCACCTCCTCAGCACCCACCCCTCCCCCCCCCCCCCCTCAGCCCCGCCTCCCTTACACTTCCCCACCCCATAACCTCCCCCCCAGCCCGCGGCACCTGTCTCCCTGCCCCCACCCGACGCCATGTCCCCCCCCCTCTTAGGACGCCACGCCACGCCTCAGCCCCACACGCAGCCCCTCCGGTCACCTCTTCAGGTACCGCGCATCCTCGCCCTGCATGGCTGGGGGTGGCGACTCGGCCCGGGCGCGGCCCCGCAGCGCTACGTTACCAGGGAGAGCGCGCCCCGCCCCGCGGGCCCCGCCCGCGCATGCGCCCGGAGCCGACCAGGCCAGCACTGCGCCCCCTGCAGGCGTGGGGGAGACGCTGCCTCCGCGCCCGGAGCCCTCTGGGCAGGGCGCCCCTGCAGGCGTGGGGGAGGCGCTGCCTCCGCGCCCGGAGCCCTCTGGGCAGGGCGCCCCTGCAGGCGTGGGGGAGGCGCTGCCTCCGCGCCCGGAGCCCTCTGGGCAGGGCGCCCCTGCACGCGTGGGGGAGGCGCTGCCTCCGCGCCCGGAGCCCTCTGGGCAGGGCGCCCCTGCAGGCGTGGGGGAGGCGCTGCCCCTGCACTCGGTGCAGGTGGCTTCCTCGCCCCATCTTCTCCTGATCCAGAGGCCGGGGCACAGGCCAGGCCTGGCCACAGGTCCTCGAGCCCTGAGTGAGTCAAGGAACAGACCTGCCAGCACAGAGAGATCCGCCTGTTTCACACCTGGTACTTCAGGAAGTGGCAGGAACAAAGGGACTTGGTGTTGCTGGGTACAGTACTTAGGGGAGGATGGAAGAGGGGCTGTGCTCACATCCCACCCCGCTACGGCCACCCAAGTTGTGACTTCTCAGCACCATCTCCTCCCTGAATGCAGCTGTAAGGCAGCCTTGGCCAGCAAGGTGTTCTGAAACACAACCTTCTTGGGTCAGCAGCACTGTCGCTCACCCGCCGGCACGGGGGGCACAGGGGTGACAGTGCTGCAGCTCCAGCCTCAGCCAGGTGGCTGGAAATTCAAAACTGTGTCGGGATACGCTGTACTGTGCAGCCAGCACCCGAATCCTCTGTCACTTTACCTCATTTCCCAGCTACTCTGAAAAACAAGCAGACACCATATCCAAGGGGTATCAGAATCCATCATAACAGGCTGCAGTTTAATTACAGTTTGTATCAAAGCAGCATCCAGTCTCAAAGAGTCCTCTGAGCTATTTGTTCTAACAGCCGCGATGGAGGCAGAACAGGCCCATCCTCAGCTGCCGAAGGGTCCTGCTGTTCATCAGGTCAGGGAAAGGCTCACACGCAGAACTGGAGGTGGCCGTGTCTTCTTGGCTTTTGAACTCGCTGCACTTTCTCAAAACAGGCTTTTCATTTCTGCTTGTTTTTTTGTAACATTCAATAAAACTGGTTTGTGAGATTTGCAGAGATTGTTTGTTTTAAGAGTTTTCCCTACTGTGCCCTGCTTTTGTTTTAACAGAAAATGGAGAAAGAAACTACCCTGTGAAATAGAAGGTGCTACCTTAGAGCAATCAAATTTAAAAACACTGCTAGAACATATTACTTCTGTTACTATTCTTAGTCTACTTTTTATCACAGTAACGCTGTCAAAAAGAAAAATGTATATACGACTACCTGAACAGAGCAACAGTTCTTCAGCGATTTCAGCAGCTCTTCAGATAAGCATGAGCCAAATGTTAAACTCCAAAGTCATGTAAATAAACAGTCTGACGTTTCCTCAGTATTAAGTACTAAGTTTATTTTTTTTAACCTGGTCACATACGCCTACAAATAAAGAATAGTTGTTGCCACATATGAAAAATAGGTCAAAGATGACAAGATGAGCACAATACAAAAGAACGTGAGACCTGAAAAATGTGAGAAAAAGGAACATTTATTGCAGTTAAGCTTGCCACAATGTTTGGGCTAAAGCTGGCTGTTTGTCAGGACCTGAACAGACAGCAAAGCCTGTCTCAGCCTGACAGAGTCCAAATGAAAATAGCTCAGGTTTGTAGCAATTGAGCAACAAGCAGCGCCAAGATCAGATAATTTTGTCTGTCAGTGACAACCAGTTGATGCTGGGTTTAGCAAACCACAGGGTGCAAACACCAGAAATCTTCAACTAGATCAGGTTGCTCAGAGCCCCATCCAACATGACCTTGAATGTTTCCAGGGATGGGACATCTACCACCTCTCCAGGCAACAAGTGCCAGTGTTTCACTACTCTCAGAATAAAAAATTCTCCCTAATATCTAGTCTAAACATCATTTTAACAGAGCCTATAGCAGTAGGACAAGGGGTAAATTACCCCTTGTCCTACTGCTATAGGCTCTGCTAAAAACTTTCTCCCATCTTTCTTAAAAATCCCCTTTAAGTATTGAAAGCCCCTAAGAAGGTCTTCTCAGAGTCTTCTCCAAGCCAAACAACCCCAACTCTGTCAGCCTCTCTTCATAGGGGAGGTATTCCAGGCCTTTGATCATTTTGGAGGCCTCCTCTGGACCCACTCTGACAGATCCATGTCCTTCCCTCCAGAGCTGGGTGCGGTGTTCCAGGTGTCGTCCCACAAGAGCAGAGTAGAGGGACAGAATCATCTCCCTCAACCTAAGGCCGAGCTTCTTTTTGACACAGCCGAGGACACAGTTGGCCTTTTGGGCTGCAAGCGCGCATTGCCAACTCATGTCGAGCTTCTTAGCCACCAGGATCCCCAAGTCCTTCTTCACAGGGTTGCCCTCAATCTCTTCATCCCCCAGCCTGTATCGATACTGAGGGCTGCCCCGATCCAGGTGTAGGACCTTGCACTTTGCCTTGTTGAACCTCATGAGGTTTTCACAAGCCCACTTCTCCAGCTTGTCCAGGTCCCTTTGGATGACATCCCATCCCTCACGGGTGTCTAACTCATCACTCAGCTTGGTGTCATCTGCAAACTTGCTGAGAGCGCACTTGATATCATCGTCTATGTCAGGAGTGTCAAACCCACCGCCCATGGGCTGAATCCTGCCCTCCACCTTGTTTTATCTGGCCTGACACCTTGTTTCTACCCAAAGGCAGCGCGGAGCTCCTTGCCCCTGCACCCCTGCACCCCTGCCAGCGCTGGCCACGTGTGCAGCACGTGGCGCACATTACGCTGCAGGAGCAGGAGAACGGTGGGAGCTGTGAGTTTCGCACCCGTGGTCTGTGTCATTGGTGAAGATATGAAACAGTCCCAGAACAGCCCCCTGTGGGACATCTCTCTTCTGTTACCTTGTGATGAGATTTATGGCATTACCACCGAACCCTGGAGAGTCCCCTTCCCGGCGTGTTAGAAGGATACAGGATGCACAAGGAGAAAGGAAGAGTGCGATTTGAGGCAGAAGGGCGAGTTGCGGAGAGAAGGTGGAATGTTCAGTGTTTCTGAGTTTCTCCTTTTTTGTTTTGTTTGGATGTTGTTTTTATTTCTTAGAGCGGTTGTGAGAAATACTGTTCTAGAGTCAGGTAGAAGAAACAATTCTTTTAGTGACAGAAGATAGAGAAGGGTGGGAAAGAGCATGAGAGCCACTGAGAAAAGCAGAATAGGAAGAGAACAGGGGAAGAAGTTGCATGAAGAGAAGTTAGGGGAGAGAGGAGCGAAGCAGGTGGGTAAATGGAACAAGAAGAAACACAGAACCATGGAGTGTTCTCAAGTTGAATATATGGTAGAATAAATATAGAAGAAATGGACAACTTTTTTGTAGAATAAGTGTAGGTGAAGAAATTAACAACATTTTTCTTTGTTTGCATTAAAAAAAGCGAAACCCCTTTTTAATGTCATTGAGGAAGCACAGTTTTATGGGAAACACACAGTCTTTTTCTTTGTTTTTTCTCAAGATGCAGCCAGATGGTCTTAACCAGACAGACGGAATACACTCTGCAACATCGGCACAACACCTATCTCATGGTAGCTTAGTTTTATTTCTTCCTATTTGTTCTCTTAGTATAAACTGAATTTGCGGTGACTGAAAAGTACTGATGCTAAGCCTGATTTTGAAGTAAAAAAAAGATGTTTCCGTAGTCTTCAATGAGTTTTATACAGGGCTTTTGTATATAACCACAAGACTATATGTTGAAAATGCTTTGGGGTCTGATTTCTTCAAAGTTTCATTGAATCCTACACAGATTTTTTTTTATATCATCGTGAAAAAAAATAAAACAAAATAATAATAAAACTATGCTTTTCTATAGCAAATTGTTAAAATTTAATAGATTAATTTCTCTCTTGCAGAATTAAGAAACCAAAGCAACCCTGAGATTTGTAATCTCTCCATCAAAGATTTCATCTTGCTCTCGGGAAAAAAGAATATTTTCGGATTTCAAGGGAAAAATAGTGAATGCAAGATATTTTCCTAAACCTCATAAAAATGAACTATGATTAAAACTCCTTAAGGACTTTTATTAGCTAAGATAAAGTATAGCAATCTGAAGGAATGTCTTTCAGAGAAACATTTTAAGTGATTAGACTGTGCTGCTGAGTGGGGGATGAAGGTGATGTTGTTTAGATGTACAGTCACATAGAGAATGATTGAGGTATGGAGATAATAAACCCTGGGCTTAAAAGTTTATATTGGAAAGAAGAAGTGAGATGAGGCAAAGCAAAATCTGATACGCAAAGGGAAAGTCTGGCTTGACTCTTCTGGATGAAATTAATCTTGGGACACAGATCAAGGTGATTCTTGAATCCCTCTTTGATCAGCAATGACAGGGACATCTGCGCAAGAGAAGGACCTTTTCAATCTGACACATGATGGTGCTGGTAAATGCTGGGTGCTCTTGTTATCCTTGAACACAAGACTTCACAGAAATTAAAACAGGAGTCTCTATGGAGAGCCTAATTTGGATTTTATAATATGTCTAATTCGATACTGACCTGAGTAAACGCGTTGATTTGCAGCTCATTTAAACCAGTGAAGAAAATTAACCGTACCTTTTCATTGCTTCAGATGTAGAAAGAAAAATTTGAAGATGTGAAAAGAAGCAGACTCCTCACAGAGAAGCAGAGCTTTCTTTTAACTTGACGCTACAGAGCAAAGGCTGTACTGTTTTCCCTTGGCTTATTCTGCTCAGAATTGCTCACTTCCACCCAGCAACCTTGTTTGATGGCCTTGTACACTCATTCACTTGACTGAGTGAGTATATCCAGCTGGTGGTAAACTGACCTCTGCAATCTTGTGCCTCCGTGCGCCTCAGCAGCTGGAGTGTTTTAAACTCTGCGTGTGCAGACCTGCACAGGACTGCAAGGCAGCAATACAATAGCCAAGCTCAGATGGAGCTGGTGATGTGGCAAAGCTACCATCTGCCTAAACTTTCAGTGCCTGACTTGAGACTTGAGAGTCGCTACTTATGGAAAAAATGCCAGTACTGTCACGTGCTAAACAAGGCTGGTCTGAGAAGTGTTGGAAGGGGCTGGAGAACAACCCTACGAGGAGAGACTGAGGGACCTGGGGCTGTTCAGCCTGGAGAAGAGGAGGCTGAGGGGAGACCTCATCCCTGTCTACAACTGCCTGAAAGGAGGCTGTGACGGGGTGGGGGCTGGGCTCTGCTCACAAGTGACAGCAGAGGAAATGGCCACAAGTTGCACCAGGGGAGGTTCAGACTGGACATTGGGAAGAATTTCTTCCCTGAAAGGGTGGTCAGGGATTGGCACAGCTGCCCAGGGAGGGGGTGGGAGTCGCCATCCCTGGAGTTGTTTAAAAGACAGGTGGATGAGTTCCCTAGGGACAGGGTTTAGTGGGGAGACAGGTACGGTTGTACTTGGTGATCTCAGAGATCTCTTCCAACCAAACGATTCTATGATTCTATATGAAACGTACCGCAGTGGTACTACATTACCTTTTTTTTTTTTCTTAACAGATCAGCCCTCTAAGAGGGAATTTTGCTGTGAAAAACACAGAGCAGCACAATGTGTATTTTCAGTGCGTTCCATATATGTGTGCTGAGGATGTATGGAGCTCTAGAATTTCTGTGTTTCATTTCTGCATGTTCCCTTACAAACAACCTCAAATGCAATATCCCTATCCAAAGAGTCAATGATGTGCTTTCAGTTTGGGTTCATTTTAATTGGACTAAAGAAAATATAGAAACATTAAATATATAAGTGCAGATGCCGTCTCTCTGCTAATACGATCACGTTGGCCTCAGTGACAATGATGGAGCTT
This sequence comes from Neomorphus geoffroyi, assembly GCA_033558235.1. Lineage (NCBI taxonomy): Eukaryota > Metazoa > Chordata > Aves > Cuculiformes > Neomorphidae > Neomorphus > Neomorphus geoffroyi. Next base: position 9,307,007 of record JAUMJM010000074.1, read on the forward strand.
TCTTGTGCGCAGTCCTGGTTCTGCTGCAGTCAATGAGATCTTTACCAGTGACCCCAATGGGGACAGAATTTCACCTCTTAATGTTTATTAGATGCAGCAGGCAGAAAACAGACTCATAGCTATAAAGGCTATGACATTTTATGGTTCTGACTCTGCAACCACTCAAGCACATGCTTAATTTTGTCATAGTAATAAAGTTAAGTGCCAGCGTAAAGAAGGGGTCTCCTTTACACTTGAACAAGTCTATATTTGATCGTAAATCAGGAATTCCTCATCCCTCCCCTCCAAAAGAAAAGGATTCTGCATGGGATCATCAAATGCTTTCTACTTTACTCAAAAATAATTGCTATTTTTTCTCAATTTTTGTTAAGAAAAGCAAAGGGAGAGTAAAGAATGAGTCACTCAGTTGAAGAGGTGTTGCTCAGGTGACATTTGACTTAAAGCAAATCGCTCATTTCAAACAGATTCAAAAGGGGAAATTCTGTATCCAACAATTCATAACGAATATCTCAGACAATGGCTATTTCCTTAGAAAAAGTGAAGATTTTGCACAACGCTTTATAGCCAGAATCTTTTTCATAAAGTTTTTTGAACTATCCTGGACAACACTAGCCTTGTTCTTCACATCAGGGCAAATCCTACTCCTTTTGCAGATAGCAGCATGTGTGTATTTGTTTCCACTTAATTTTAACCAAAGCACGGGAGAAGCACAGCAGAGTGGATTCGCAAGTAGAGGCATTTAGGCTAGATGGATCCAGACCTGAAATAAAGCATAAAATTTTAGTGGGATAGCACTTAACCAGTGGAATAAACCTCAGGATTTACGACTGAATGCTCCACTGTTATTACAGGGTTTTTTGTTGGGAGTAGATGCCTTTGTGAAACAAACGTTCCAGCTCAAACAGACTCATAGTTTCACAGCAAACTGTGCTGAAACAATCTCTTTCAGTCCAACCCCCTGCCCCAGGAGAAATAATTTGTACCCATATCGTTCCTATCACTAATACTATCTTCAGCGATGTGCGTTATCGTCTTCCTGGGGAATTTATTCCAGGACTGAATTGCTGTTATAAGAAAAACATTCCTTTTTAGTATCAAAGCTGCTCAGTCAGCCCATGTTTTGCTTGAAGAGCCATGCCCAAACCTGGGTACAGTACTTCAGTTGAAGTGCTGAATAGGCAAGAGGGATAACTTTGTATTATTATGGGGACGAAGTAGTCCTTTCGCTTGGTAGTGATAAAGCTGGTCTCGATGCGGGGATGGATGGATGGGGGTCTTTGGTGTGTATTGTACTGAAGGGCCAACTAGATGGTCATGGAAGTCTTTCCTAGTTTTAAGTCTAAGAAAGAGAATGTGGATGATAAGTGTACAATAAATTCTTCACAGATTCTGTTCTTATGCTAATTTATTTTATTTTATTTACATCGTGGTTGATATTAATAGAGGAAGTAGTCCACTGGGTAGGGGGAGTGAAAAGCCAGTTTTAGACTCATCAGGAGCCCAAGCAGGTGCTGTACTTCTGTTTGATTTAGTGCACTTGCCCCTTCACCCTGCTTGCTCTTACCGGAACTATCTGTGGCAACATGGCTGGGATGGGAACTGCAAGAGTGTGTAACAGCAGAGAGAGCACATAAGAAACAGCACAGTAAGAAAAAATGGTTGCATTTCCCTTCCTCCTTAAGGCTGCGCTTGCTTGCTGCCTGGATGACTCCTCGTACTCCACCTAAGCCATCCGTTCTGAGTGGAATCACATCAGGCAAGACATCTTTTCCTGAGGAGATTCCCATCCACAATGCGTCTGACAAGAGTGAATGTGCTTAGGCAGCCTGAGCTCTGGAGCTGTGTGCCGTCCAGGTGGCATCCGAGCCAGCTCAGCAGAGGGGTTGTTGGCTGTGAAACACAGCGAAGGAACAGTAGGAGAGCGTAGGAAGCTCCTGGAAGAGAAGAAGAGGAAGGTGACAATGTTCAAAACAAAATGTATGGGAGACAACAGGAGACCTGAGAGGTGGAGGGGAACATGGAGTGAAGAATATTTCTTCACTCTTGCCACTGTACTTTCCAGGAGTCTGGAAAGCACCGTGGGAAGGAAGGATCAGGCACTGGCCTGGCTGGCCCGTGAGTAAGAAAATACGAGAGCCTAGGAGTTCAGCTCTGGTAATTACTATTTCTCATGAGCTTCTGGGTTACAATAATAGAACTTTTACTGTGCTGTTGAGCTGTGTGTTGAAAAAACAATCCTTCAGCTTTCAACTAATTTAGTTACCATCTGTAAGCTGTTTAGGTAATTCTCCTCATTTCACTTTCCCCATCTAATTTCGCTACATATGCCTTTTCTTCGCTACACCTCCTACATGCGCATCTGTATGGGCACAGAGCATCTCGCAGGTGTTTAACTCGGGATTTTCCATAGAACCGAGGAGCACAGTTGTCACGGACGTGCTTTGTGGGCAGAACAGGGCAATGCTCAATTAACTGTAGCCCATCCACAGACTGTAGGCATTTTGCTGTGGGGACCCGTGGTCTGTTGCTCACATCTTGTGTTTTAGACAGACACAAAAAGTGTGAAATATGTAAATAAAAAGTGTTTTATCCTACAAAACTCTAACATTGACATTTTATACGTGTCGGAGTTTTATTTTGCACCTTCTGTGCAAAACTCAGTTCACTTGGATTTCAGATTTGAAAGTTCACAAGTTAAAGTTGTCCTTAATTCACCCAGCTCCAGCTAAATATTGCATCTCATATGATTCGTAAGATTTCCCTGGAACCCAGGGGCATATCGGTTGTCATGGCAAGACATAGTGAAATGAGCTAATTAATAGCATTCCAACATATCCTGGGCTTTATTGGCTAATAGCGAAGAATCTCAGAAGAAGGAAAGCACTGCAACTGTCCCAGGTCCACCCTGTGTTTTCTGTAGTTTTGTTCTTGAATTTTTTTTATATATATATTATGTTGTGTTGATGCCACTGCTCGTGGTCTCCGAAATGAAAAGCATTCCTCATAAAGGGGATTATGAGATTAAAAATATTGCTCATAAAGAACATGCTGATCCTCACTGGGAGGGTGCTAGACATAAATACATCAGATTACTGATGTCACCAAATAAAACTAATTTAGGAGATAACAGTGCATTTTTAAAGGAAAAGTGAGGATGTGTGAGATTTACAAACTGTAAGAACTTTCCTTCCCAGTATGCTCATTCTTCATTTATCATCTTATAATAAGAAAACCTCTTAAACTTATAGTTAGTCTCATACAAATGTCACTTGCTAGCTTTCTTGCTAATCCAGAGGAAATATTATCCTAGTGGTCCCTGAGGTCCAATGTCTAGGTGTTGGATACATGATAAACTTACTTGAAGTTTTCTTAGTGAGCTATAGTCCTCGGGAGACAGCTGTGGATTTAATTTTTCAAGCTTTAATACAACCTAACCCCTTAAAAATAAGATTTAGGTTTCCCTTGTCAGGTCACTTAAGAGTTTCTTCTTTTATTTTACTCTCTTTTTCTCTCCTCTGCTACTTGCCCAGACTTCTAATCCCCAGCCTCTGGAGGAAGCATTTAACCATCTCAAACTTTTCATATCTTGATCATTTTTTGGTTCCAAAGGACAACACACATACATTTGGCTTTTGAATGGTTCTACTCTGAGAGCTCAGACAGAAAGTGTTTATGGAAAGCAAATATTTTCCAGTCTTGATAGTTCAGTTTTCTACTTTCATTCTGAACAAAGGTGTTTTTCTGCAAATTATGAGCCTTCCTTTGTCTAAGAGCAGTATTTCACAAGAAGAGGTGTGTTTATAATCACTGCAATCCATGTTCCCGTGTGTTTATGCTGTCCAGGAGTTGGGTTTAATCTAGTTTTCTTGTCCCTTGGTACTTATCACTTAGTTTTCCAGAAACTGAGTTTAATGCTCCACAGTATGCACAGGATTTAACTGCATAGTTCCCGGGATTGTGAAACTCCACGCAACTTGGAGACAATGAAGGATGAAGGATATCCAGGCCGACAATGTCACAGAGAGACTGTGACACTTTTGCCTATGCACTGAAAATGCTGTTTACAGACCCCCCTAATTCCGCTGGTGCGCACACACACGGAGACACTCGCAGCTTCTGCCAGACTGCTCCCTCTCAAGACGTAAAGGAGGAAGAAGCCTTTCAAGGTCACTTGTCAGATTTGTTCCCTACAGTCAACTTTGTTTCTTTCCTTTCAGCTTGTTTTCCTTTGGTTTCCTGAGGAAATTAGTTTTATCTTGCTTTACCTATCCACGCATTCATCAGGTCTCTTCTTCCTCCCTCTAATAACTTCATGGCATGTCAGCCAAGCGCAATCACCACTGAAAGATATGCGCAGAGTTTGAAAGTTAATTAAGTTTCTAGAGGTCTGTGTGCTCTGGCTGCCAGGTAGATGAGAGAGACCCATGACAGGGGCTGCCCCAAGGGAGAGTTAAGCAGAGTTCAGCTCTTTGGCAGCAGCGAGGGGTCAGTCAGACAGACAGCACAGATGAATGAGCTGGCCAAGCTGTCCTGGAGCAGCTCCAGACTGGCTGCAGCACAGGCAGTTTCTTGTCCAGAGTGGATCTTTCACGACAGATGGCAGCTGAGAGGAGGTATAGAGCTTATTTCAGGTAGAAGCAGTAGGACACAAATCTAGGAGAAACCAAGCATTACAGAACAACACTTTTGCCAATCTAGTTTTAACTGCTGTAACAAAAGGCATGTTCTCCACTACTGCTGTAAAATGTGCTGCTGCTCTGGATCAGCGAAACGTCGATCTGATGTTTGCCATCCTAGCCAACAACAGGGAGGGATCCACAGAGCTTCAGACCCGAAAGCCTTGATATTTACATCCCAGCCTCTCTACTAAGAGAGGCACATTGCAGAAGGCTAAATCATCTCTTTAACTCATGGTCTGCCCATATCACTTCTTTCTACAGATCCGTTGTTACCCATTGCATTCTCTACATCCTCAGGTTGGATTTCCTGCTCTGTTATGCAGTTCACACTCCAGAAAAAGGCTGTCCCCTCCTGACATCACCACTCTTATGCCACATCATTAGCCTGTGCCCTGAGATGCCCAGGACGGGAGCCTTCATGCATAGGACTTTTTAAGAGTTAAGGAAAATACCTGATCTGGCTCTGTGTGGGAGCAGCAGGTAAGTGCCGAGAACCAGCCAAAGCACATCTCCTAGGCAGTGGGTTTAGACTGTTTCCCTAGGCTTTGCTGCTCTTTGCTGTCAGAGACAACGTAACGGGGCAGGATGCTATTGGTCTGAGCAGAGGGGTCAGTCATATGCCTTAGGTAGGAAGGATCCTGCTGAAAGAAGTGAAAAAACATGTTTTTCTGGCAATGTTGCGTGCAGAAGGAGCTTTGATGGTGTGGGTTGCCTTCTTTCTTTTGCTTTGGAATTGAAAATAAAGCCTTGAGAGACTTTTTACCAAAGCATTTCTGGCAGTTGCATGCCAAAGCTGAAAGACGTTAAGACTAACTTCTCTCCCACTTGCCCAGTTCTCCCACAGGCTTTTCTGTATTGCTTTTCATGCTGTTTCCTGAGTGTGCAACATCCTCTTTATCCTGGCTCATCAAACCACTATCCCCTCTGGGCGCTCCTTAAAACTCTCTTCTGATGTACAGTCCACAATGGCTGAGACAGCCACTCTCCAGACCCCCTTCCTCCTTGGTTAAAGAGCTCTGCCTGCATTCTTAAATACAGAGATGCAGGGGAATATGAACTATGCACGCACAAGGCTACCATTAACTTGATCCTGCATTTTCCAAATCCCACAAAACCTGCCATTCAGCCAGAATGAGATTTTTGTTAGCTTTCACCCACAAAAGGAGCTTTACCGTGTACTTGAGCCAACAGAGGGCAATATACACAAAATACAATGTTGAGAAGAAATACTTTTAAAAGATGACTCTAAGCAGCCCAGCCCTTACTGTATCTGGAGTCACATATCACAGTGAAAGGCGGCATTCCATGCTGGACCTAAAACGTTCTCAGGCTCCATCAATTAAACCACCACATATGGGGTGGAAGAGACTCAGCAAGGAACTCTCACTGGGATTCAATGAAAACCAGATGTTGTGGGCACAGCTGTCATGCTTCTTATCAAGAACAACAGAGCAGCCCCTGCTGCAGTTCCATCAGGGACCCTGCCCTTCCTTCCCTTCAACCCCAGCACTACTGAGAGTCCCTAACCAGAACCAAAGAAAATCCTCACAGCCAAAGTGTGCAGGAGTCCTCCCCAAATATTGCCATTTACGTTAGCATGCTGTTCACGGCTCTGGGAATCGGGGTCCCACTGTGACTGTCACCGTGCTTGAGACATGATGAGACAGGCTCCCACTCCTACCTAAGCGTGGCTTCACTCATTCCCTTCAAAATGTAATTTAGTGTTGGCTCCAGCGCTAGAAGGATTAGAGGGAAAGAACTGTGTATTCCCTCTATAGGGATAAAGGTCTGGCCAATTCCATTTACATGAATTATAATGTATTTACCCATAGGGCTCACAAGCTGTGTTTTGTTGCTTTAGATGGAATTCCAGATAGCTAGATTCCAGTTGTATAAATGATAACAGATTGCTGCTGTGACTGCACCCGTGAAAGCACATGGGATTTGGGCAGGATATGCCTTGAAGGGCGTGCATCATCCCGACCCACAGGCAGTGAACTCTGCTTGGGAAATGTGGATCAAAGCAAGGGTTTTCATGAGAGATCAGAAGTCCTATCCCAAAGTTGGGTCTTTGCCCAAGGACCTGTTTTGATCTGCATTCCCTTGGGTCCTTTTGCCACAGGGTGATTTTGCAAGACTGACTACTCTACTGTTGACAACATTATTGTGGTTTGCACTTGTAAATGATACGCTGAAATCAAATTTACCTAAATTTAATTACAAATAAACAAATAAAGAAGTGGAAGAAGGGAAATAATCCTGCAGACAAACCAAAACATTTTGTTTGGCCTGACACGTCATTTTTTTTTTCGGGTGAGAAAAAAGAAATATTTCAGTTTCTCATCAACCCAAAACACAACTTTTTCTCAATTCCACACTCAACTCAAACCCAAATAATTTTCACAGTAATACTTCTGAAAGCTGTTGAGTCTAATTGCACCAACGAGGGGCGTTTAGGTGGGTGAGGTTTGTGGCTAAGAGTTCTGGACTTCAACAAGTCAGACAATTAATGCATCCATTGTCATATTACTATTTCCCAGCTTGACTCCCGGACACTGGCGTACACTGTTGTTCTGACTAATCCACCAAAGCTGCAGCCAGAACAATACAGGCAGTTGCTTTTCTGGCTGCAGGGAAGTTGGTTGTGAAGGTTACTGCCTGTCATCCAACCTGCAGCCGTTCTTCACTGCTCTCCTAACTGCACGTGTGCTCTCTGCCTGGGCCTCTCCTATCGACGTGAGCCTGTGGTTTTCAGGAACTTTGAAAAACTCGTTGTCAAAGATAAAACAAAAAAATTACTTGCTTTAACCGCATATATTCCTGACAGCGTATGCCAGGCGTGAGCGTGAGAGAGAAGAATTAATAAAGAGACTTTTTTAAGATAAAGAGACATCTTACAGCAGTCCTGATGGCTTGGCCGTGTGGAAATCATATTATATACCAGGTGTTTTGTAGGCAGAACACAGTAATTTAAAGGCAAAATTGACCCTTTATGACCTGTATGATATGTAGAGCTAGTGCATGTGTTTTTCTTCTCTTCTGTGCAGCTGATGTGTTTCAGAAGTAGTGTGTGCAGCTCAGATCTGCACACACAGGTAGTTACCTACTAATACAAAAGTAAGTCCCACTTCTCTTTGAATACCCTGATGATCCAAGAAAACTGATCTCACAGTGACTTCTCATAAGCCATCTGATACCTGATTTTAAACCTACTACCCTCAAGCAGAGATCAGCTGCAAATATTTTAACAAGAAGCCGCTCTAGCTGATCCTTCATTTTAATCCGTGATAAACGTGATGTTCTAGAAGTGCCTGATCTCATGGGGAGAAAGAAATAGACAGATGGAAGAACTGTTTGTTTACCCACTGAAATCCAAACACATTCTTATTTTAGACCAGGAGCTGTTTGAAGCAATGATGGTCATACTGTATGGCTGTGTCTACTGTTATTTTAGTGCGGAGCTTCATTTTATCCAGAGGTCCAGATTCTCTAGTATCCCACTAGCAACAAAAAGGCTTTCTTCATCTTCAGAAAGAGTCAAATGGCTGTTTGGGAAAGGAAACTAAAGTTGAGAGGTGGGTTTACTCACATTTCAGGAGTGACCCTACAAGCACTATGGATGTCACTGTGCCCACTCGAGTCCTACTCTTCTTGTTGATGGAGATGTAGCGTTTCTATTTGTGTATTGTTTGCAACTTCTGGATAGGTCGATACCGCTCCTGCTCAGAAGATGGGCTCTCTGTGGCCTCGTCCAGGCACTTGTGGGCAGCAGTCCCTGTTTGTGCCCAATCTTTGACAGCAATAGGAAGTGCTTTGGAAGGGCCGTAAAAGGCTTGATGCTGTTGTGGTTCACCTGCCCAGCTGCAGTGGCACCTGAGAACTGAGTATGCATTCACAGTGACTCTTAAAGAGCTGTTTTAAATAAAGGCTTAGTCTTGATCACATGCAAATAAAATAAATAGAATTAGTGTTTATGCAGCCTTACGTAGATCTTCACTCTTTTTCTGTGAGGCGGGCCTACTGCGAGACAAAATCATCACCAATGTACCAAAACCAGCTATGACCAGCATTCAGCCTGGAAAACGTATCCTGTTGTCTGTTGTTTCTGGCAGATTTGTCCTGCGTGGTTGAGAATGGCAGGTTGGAAAGACAGATTCAGATCTCTGTGTGACCGTCCCTGCTTATAGGTTTTACAGCATCTCAGAAGAGCAAAACTCGCTGTGCCGAGCAACATCAGGACAAGACCTGTCTCTCTACCCCACCTACTGTTTTGATGCGAGCTTTGAAGTAGTTTTGGGATTTGTTTGAGTTAGGTTTAAATGTTTTTGGTGAGGGGGTGACAAAAGTCATAGAGAGAGACATGCAAAACATGATCACACGTATCACTTTTCCTAAAAAAAGGGGGCTAGGAGTATATTACGAGAAGATCATTAAAAAGGTAGGGAATGACCCTGAAATATGCCCTGTTTCCCGTGTGTATGCATTCACTGCCGTAGTTAGCCAGATTCTCAGAGAGTGTGCATTGAGAGAGCTTCTCTGGAGTCACAGTCTCTGGGGTACTTTGTAGGCACCAGGAACCAAAAGAGAAATTTAAGCGCCACTTGTGCACAGAAGGCAGGAGAAACTGTGCCCTTTTCTGCTTTTACACTTCATGTCCTCCCAGCAAAAGTAAAATTTCAGGTCCCCATGGACCTCATCAGTGTCAAAGCTACAAGCAGCCCTGGGGCTGCAGTCCCAGCATCCTCCACAGTGCTGTCCCAGCGTTTGACTCCACTGGGACTTCGATTTCATGCTTGGAGTCCTTGCTGTCTCTGAGCAGAGGGCTCGCTTTGCTGCACGATGGGCATTGCCAAAACTACAGCCATGACAAATGTGAAACGTGGTGTCAAATGTGGAACAGGTGGGCTCTGAGTTCCCAAGGGTGTCTTTTGTCAGTGACAACGTCTTTCCAAAGCATGAACACACTGTCTTGATGCATCGTTCCTAGCACACTAACTGGCAAGTGGCTGAAAATAGATAAGCAAAGAGAAGGGGTGAGATTTGTGAGAAAACCAAGAGAGACACCAGGATTGTGTCTGGGCCCAAAATTTTCAGGATTAGTTGGAGAGAGCCTGATCCCTCTTTGATAGATGGATAACCAGGAAGAAATTTGAGACCGACTTATTTCAAGGGATGGCTGAAATTTCTAAGGCTGCATGAAGAACATCACCCTCTGTTCAAGAAGAACATCACCCTCTGTACTGCCTTTGGTGCAGTGGCAGTAGAGCTGATCCATGATTCCACTCTCCCCACCCCATTGTCAAGTGCACGCTTTTGCCCCACTTCTTGCACTTTTTTTTCTGTCATAAACTTCGTGCTGAGCTGGTTCACAGTGCTGACCAGAGAACAAAAAACAACTGATGTAGCAAGCCAAAATGACTCAGAAGAGACCCCAACAGCAGCAACGCATGAGCAGGGAGGGTTGGGAGCATAGGAATGTACCTTCCAGTGCTTAGATTACATCTGACTGCCATGGAACCACTTCCATCACACCTCTCCGACAAGACACAGGGAGGAGATCTGCATTATTGGTAAGGCTGCTGTGTGTTGTGGCTGCAGGGCTGCCTCCTCCACACCACCATCCCAAGTGGCTGTTCCACCCCCGTACTACAGCACGTGACACATTCCCTTGTGTCAGCTGTGGGCTGCATTGGGGAACTGATCCCACTTGAAAGAAGAAAAAGTATATTTTTCTGTATAAGATTTATCGACTGATCTGTTCACCGAGATGTTTGCACGTTAATGTGGACTGGAACAACTGTGCCAGAACAGTTAGGTGAGAACAAAGTACAGGGTGGTAGTTGGGGAACAAGAATGGCAGCAATACCCAGGGATGGTTCTGCCCCTGAACACTTTAAATAAGTAATATCAAAGCAGACATAAAGGGATTGACTGCTGCAAGGATGTGGGTCATGTTGGAAAATATGCTCTAATTGATTTATTCTTAAAGGATGCTTAGCATCTTCTGTAGCTGAAATTTTAGCGATTTTCCTTGGTGGAGGCTGGGTCTTCTTTGTCCTGCTCTGGGAATCTTGATCAGATGTTCGTTGGGGGTTGCAGTACTGCTCCGGACATATGGCAGCCCTTTTGTATTGAAAACATCCACATTTCTGATCATGTGTTGCTGCATTATAATGTGTATGTGCACTGCAGACAGCTGGAATAAACAGCTGGAAAAGGGGGAAAACCTCGCAGGCATGATGGGTGGAGGTCAGTGCAGTCAGTACAAAGCCTGCATACCCTTGCCAGGAGCCTTTGCAACTCAGGAGGCTTGAAGCTGTACCATGGCAAGTGCATAAAATACCAAGGGACAAATGATGTTTTGAAGCAGTACCTGTCTCTCCTCATCCCTTGAGGGCCCGATCCTCCTGGCATGGGACGTACTTATAATATACAGCCCCTTTCAGCAGCTCAGCATTCTCCATCCCACAAGTGCTTCAGCTTCTCACCTTGCTCCCCCTCTTCTTGAATTTTGCCTGCTGTGAAGGCTTGGACCTCCTTCTCTTTTCCAGCAAATGTATTTGTCTAAGTATGTTAATGGGCGTTTATCTGCTTTGTGTGTATTTTGTTAGGTAAAGCAAAATCTCTTGCCTTTCCCTAGCTTTGCCATCCCTGTGCTCCCAGACAGCAGTTCCTTCCAGCTCTGATGAGATAGTTTGTGCCATTTAAACAGCTTAAATGAACCCAGGCTGATTGTGGTGCACAGAGAGTGGCTTCCCCTACCGGACTCACTGACAAAGCACGGAGTGGAATCTGTTGCTTTCTCTTTGCTTGTGTTCGTTTCGGACACACAGTTTGTGTAGAGGCATGTCCGTATTCTGTCTTCTGGCCTCCCTCTTGGGTGCCCTGGACTGAAAAACAAATAGCGAAGGAGAGATGGAATAATCAAATCACCTTGAGATAAATAAAAGAGGGAGACAGGAGATCCTGGATAATATCTGAGTTCCTTTGAAGTGAAGGCTGAATAGATTAGGAAAAGTGTAATTGAATTAAAGCCACTCTTTTTTGGAGCAGATATACTTTTACCCTGGCTAAGCAATTTCCTGGTTGATTTTTTTTTTTATCACTTCCCAACACCTGCTGGTTTTAGAGGGCGACACTCCAGAGATTGCTCTGAGCCGGTGCCAACAGCCAGCATTTCTCACTCCCCTCTCGCCCGCCTCCGCCCCCTGCACTGCTCTGGACACACACCCCAATATAGAATGACAGCACATTGCCACGGTTTCAGTGACGCTGCCCCTGCCTCTTCAGAAGGACAGGGCCTCCAGAGAGCACCAACCAGTCCACCCTTGCAAAAAGAGTCTTCATCATGGCATATAAAGCAGCACACTTGGCCTTTAAGTCGCGCTGGCACAAGACAGACGAGGAACTCTGTCGGCACAGCATGTCCTTCGTCTTGCACACAGCAATCCGTAACGACTTCTTCCAGAGTTACCTTTACCTGCTGGAAAACCTTCCCCTGGGTGAGTAGCTGGTGGACAGGAGCGCTGTGCACGTGTGACTGTGCTCTAGAAAGACGTGTGGTGTCAGGTGGGAGACTGCACACACAGTGATGACGATGAGTAGTCGTTCTGGGAAGCCTGGAGAGAGAGCCCACAGTGCTTAGCTAAACCCATCAGTACTCTCAGCTTCCCCTGATTCAATACCCCGTTGTTTTGCTTAATACTCTGCAGATTGTTAGAGTGGGGTAAGGGAAAGACAAGAGTGAGAGAAAGTTTGGTTTCTGGCTGATGGTTCCATTTTTTTGTTACCATTTAATTAAAATGTGCATTGACCTGCTTAGAACTCGGAAGGACAAATGCAAAACCAGCAGCGCTGACAGGCCTTGCTTTCTGTTGCCAGATACCTGTTTTGTTGTCACTCAGTGTGTCCTTAGCCTTGTCATTTATATTGTTTTGGATAAGTGCTTGAAAGGTAACGGGTTTTAAGCTTTTTTTCAAGAGTCTTTGTAATCCTGATCTCTCCTGTTTGTTATCTGGGAGGAAAACATTTCCAAAATGTTTGCAGCCAAATTTCAGTGAAAACCTCTGGTAGAGGATTTTTTGGGTTTAGATGCGGAAAGTCAACGTTAACTTCTAATGACAGTTTGACCCTGAATAAGAAACAACATTTCCCCAGGATATTATAGCTAAAAAGTAGATTTGACTTGAGTCTGTATTACTTTAGCACATCACTTTTAAAGCAGAATTGTTCAGCCTCAACTCAATGTTAGAACTGTAGAAATTCAAGATGGAAAGGGTGTGTCTGTGCAACCTGCTAAACCGTTCTTCACAGTGACTTCTTGAAGGTTCCTTCCTAATTGAATGATCTGTTTAGGCAAGGGGATTGTCTTACCTGATAGTGCGAAACTATACAGACCCCAGTAAGAACTCTGCTCACAGTGGTAGAATTCATAAGTCCTGTAAAGATAAATAGCATTTCAGGTTTATCTTAGTATTTTGATGTAGCTTTTTCAAATGCCGCAATGTCTGCAGCTATTTAAGATGAAATATGGAAGATAAATACTCCTATCCCTAGCAGCAGGTAGCTGTGAACGAGAGAAGGGAAGGAAAGGTGAAAAGGAAGGAAATTCAATTATAGGTTGATGGAATCTCAAGAAGTCTATGAAAATGTTATTCTTTCATTTATTTTGAAAATAAACATAATATATTAGAAACTGAGAAGGATTTCCTGCAGTGTTAACTCTTAGTATAAGTACTAATAGATCATTTTAAGGCTAGAAGGTACCGTTATGAGCACCTAGCTAGAAAGTCATGTAAAAGTTCCGGCATCATGCTTGTGACTTACAACTGGGTCACAGTGTATATTCCTAAAGGCAAATATACCTTGGTTTAGGGGCTGCAAATGTCTCAGGGTACATTAGCCTGGCATTAAGTTCTTGCCAGGCCTAATTACTTCACTCTTGTAAAACTGTATTTAATTTCTTGTCTGAATTTTACATAAATTCCCACTCTTGCCCAACAAGCCTTGTAAAATGCTCCTATCAGACTAAATATTCCCTCTGCCAGGCTTTTCATGACTCGCATCATAAAAACTTCACTTACAAGCTTATTGCTAGCCTATCCAAATTCATTTGACTCCATGGAAGAGGTACGGTGAGTCCAGCTCTCGCGTGAACACACCTTGTGTCTGTGACTGTTGTTGTTGCCAGGGAGTAGCTCTGTACGTAAGGACAGGCACGGTGGAGGAGCTCATGGTCTGTGAATACACATCCACAAAACTTCACGGCATCTTGCGGTGTCACCGTCTGAACAGGTGGACAATCAGATGAGTAAGAAGTGGTTGGGTGATTGGGTTTACAGTAGTTAGATCTCGAGGTCAGTGGAGTCTCACAAGGGTCTGCCCTGGCACCTGTGCTGTTTGGCACCTTTATCCATATCCTGGAGGAGGTGAGCGGCTGCTTGCTCATGACATTTGCAGGCTGCGGCCAAATGGTGGGACTTCTCCACAAGTTTTAGGTCAGGACTCCCATCCAGAGGCACCTAAATAGGCTGGAGGAAAGAAACAGCGGAAACCAAGTGAAATTCAAATTTACTGAAATTCAGAGGAAGATGCCGAGTCCTGCTCCTGGAAAGGAAGAAGCCTGGGCAGCAACACCACGGGCTGGGCAGTGGCTGGCTGGGGAGCAGTGCTGCTGATAGGGTTTTGAAGGACAGCAACTGAACATGAACCAGCAGTGCATCCTGGCAGCAGAGGAGGCCAATGGCGTCCAAGGCTGTATTAACAAAAGACTGAGGAATGTAATTATTGCCTTTTTGCAGCAGTCATTGGGCCATATGCGTGTACTCTTGCAGGAGTTCAGCGCAGGAAATTACACAGGGTGAGCTGGATCACCTCCAGGGTGGTGAGAGAGCTGGAGCACACGCCCTGTGAAGACAAACCAAGGGAACGGGGCATGTTGAGCCAGAAAAGACAGCTTCAGGGAGACCAAATATCAGTCTGTCATTACCTGCAAGAAGATCGTGAAGAAGACGGAGCTGAGCTTTGCACAGTGGGGTGAGGCAAGAGGACAAGAGACAGTGGCCATAGATGGGAACAAAAGAAGTTCAGACTGGCTGTGAGGAAAAACTCTTTCATGTGAGGACAGTCAGGGGTTAGAACAGGTTGTCCAGGAAGGCCGCACAATTCTCCATCACAGGAGGCTTTCAAACCCTTGCTGAATAAAGTCCCAATGAACTTCTCACCCCATGTCTGTTCCTGCTTTGAGCAGAAGTTTGGACTAGAGAATTCCTACGGTCCATTCCAAGCAGGCTTATCCTGTGACCCAGTGTCCTTTGTGATGGAGAGGACAGAGCGTAGCAAGCCTGAACGTCTCTGCAGAGTGACATTTTCCAGTTCAATTCAGAATGAAACTGAGCAGAAATGAACTGAACTTCTCAAGCTTGAGGACAGGATAGTCAAGCATGTGCTTAAACCTAAGCATGAGGAACAACACTGAAGTCAAGCTTCACATTGAATCTTGCAGTGCAGCCCAGGGTCGGCAAAGTAGAAAGTTTGCTTCAAGCTGCGCTAGGTCCACATTCTCCCTAGGATGAGCAGTGGAGCACTTCGGCACATTTACCGATGAACTGAGCATATCTGATATTACAGCCTGTTAAGAGAAACATGTCGCTTTTACAGACCAGGGTAACATTTATAAATAAAAGACATGAGTAACTTTAGGCCCTGATCCAACCACGTACTTAAATGTGTGTGAATGCCCTTAAGCCCAGAGGACTTCAATGCAGATGCTGGAAAATATGTGTGTGTTTACATGGTGTGGGACTCGGTGCCGGTGGGGTGAGCTCTGCAGTGGAAAACTCCAGTGATTGGTCCACAGAGATAAAGATTCCCGTGTGAGAAGCACGTGTCTGTAAGTCAAATCTGCTTTGGGTGTGGGCTGACATTCATCCTCTATAAAACTGAATTTCAGTGGTTCTTGGACTACAGTAGAGAGGTGAATTCTGCTCTGCGCTCAGATAACAATTTTTCAACTGATGCACAAAGCAGATGTTGCATTTAAAAGGGAATACTCAGCCAAACTGGAATTAGTTTAGTATCTTGCAGAAAGCAGTTGGAGCCACAAAATAATGTTCACAAATAAAACCTTCAGAAAAATTACTTGCAACATTTACTTTTGCTGGATTTATCTGAGTAAACCCTGCAACCAAGAACTGTAAGACAGTCTACTGCAGGCTGAGATTGTGCTTATATATTAAGTGGTCTTGTTTTTCTAGAGTTTTAGATCAGATGCCCTGGGAAATAGAATTTTTATTACTAGAAAATACTAAAGATAATGTTTTGGACTTTGCAGGGCAAGAGGGCTTAGGCAGGTACTCTGTCTAACCGGGTGCTGGCATTCAGCGGTGTATCACCACTCTGCATCCTGACTGTGCTTGCAGCAACTGAAAATTATTAACGTCTTGTGACTGTGGAGTGACCTTTAGGGCAGCGGTTCCTGCTCTCAGCCTGCTTTTGCAGTGGGTTTGCTTTAACCGTCTCCACTTGGGGGACTCGCCAGCAGACCAGCAGATACAGCTGAGGCATCAAGTGTGCCATGAAAAGTTTTTCTTACTTTACTAGAAACACATTTCTAACCTTAAACCTTACAAGTCACCTGCCTTAACACTGCAAACGTTGTCTGTGACAGACAGCTGCCCCTCCCCCAGTGTCTGAGACGTACAGGCTCCATCATCCTGTCCTGCTTATGCCCTGCTTCACAAAGTTCATTGAAATAAAGCTGCGTATCCGTAACAGATCTCACAAGTATTTCATTTCCTGATGTGCGAAATAGTCCCACACGGGTCATGGAAAGGGAGATGCCTCTGGCTAGCCGGGTCCAGTGATGAGGGGGAGGCACACTGGAGCAGAGCTGCAACACTAACTGCCACCAAGGACTGGTGCTTCCTCTCTCTTCTCTTTTGGGGTAGGTTTGTGCAAGCTGGCAAACCTCCCTCTCCTGTTGGTCCTGCTGCTGGCGCTTGCGTGCCAGGCACAACCGCGAGGCAGATTAGAGCTGAGGTTCGTTGGCCGTGTCTGGAAAATTGGGTTGTGGATCGGGAGAGCTGGCAGTGTTGCAAATTCATAAGAGGGAGGAATAACACTGAGGGAGCAAGAGGCAGAAATCATCTGTATAGGTCACACACTGCAGGAGTGAGAAACTGTGCATCCGCAGGGAAGACTTTGGGTCCAGTATCACCCTTTCCATTAGCCAGTGTCCTTACATTTGGTGGGTAGACAAAAACCCTGTGGATGTTGAGGGCTTGTTTCAGATGCCAGCAGGTAAGGCAGGGCTCTGGGGCCCCAGCTGGCCCAGGAGGAGCTGCAGTCAGCTGGCACATGCATGCAAGCCTGAGACTGCTTCTGAGCGAGAAATCTGAGAGCACACTCTACAGATCTGGTATCCCGAACAGCATATCGTCCCCATGTGTTGCCTTTGTTGCTCATGCTGCCAGTGGCCTGCAACACCCTGTCCTAGTGTGCAGACAGCCTGTAAATGCCTTTCCCTTCAATCTAGCAGAAGAGGATAAATCACTGTCTCTTGACTGGTCCGTTAAACAAGCCCTAGAAATCATCACTGGGCTCCTACAGAAGATACTGCAAGGCCAGCGAGCGGGGATTCAGCCCCACACAGACTGACATCGGAAATGGAGAAAAAAGAGATACAGGGAAAACAAGATGATGCCACTCCCAAGGGAAGATGGAGACCACTTACTGGAGGAATCACAGCCATCGATGGAGTAATTTTCCCGGGCTGTGGGGGCCACCCTGGCCAAGTTGTGCTGGGGATTGGCTGCAGCCCCCTTCGTGTTAATTTCTTCAGCTAAATGGTTTCTTCTGAGTATGTGAATATAATCAGTGGAGTGTGTAAAACTCCCAGGTTTGACCCTTGCTGGGCTCAGTGCTTCTTGTGGTATAAATTTCTCAGGCATAACACAAATGTGTAATGGATTAAAGCTTTAATAGTATCCGTTCAGCAGTTGACTTAAGCAGGTGATGACAAGAGGGGCTGGTAATGCTGCTTTTGTTGGATGAAGGATACGCCGGGCATGCTGCTTATGTGTAACCCAATAGCACTATTCTGTTCCGAGTGGTCCTTGGTGGTAATTATTCCCCATCCTACTTCCTTTGTCCCCCCCTCATTTGCTTCCAAAATGTCATTCTCCTGCTGAGGATGGGGCGGCCCACACTTATCATTCCCTGCTGAGCTTGCTTGCCCTCGATAAATACATTCCAGGCTTATATTCAGGGCTCTGGTCTAGCTCTGATCCTGTGTGTGGAGGGCAGAATTCCTGTTCCCCAGCCAGCATAAGCAAGGCATGGCCTGTTCAGACCCTTCCCAAGGTGCCTGGTGGTGCTCACGAGGATGTTTAAAGACACAGTGGCGAAGTACCGCTCCCTGGCCCTTCTTTGAGCGCAGCCAGCAGGGAGCTCCCTGTTTCCATTGTTATTAACCCAAAAGGTGTTCGCTGCCGGCTTGTTCCCAGTTCCTTGAGCCCTCTGGGACTCTGCAGCAGAGCTGGGCTCACGCTGCAAGGTGGTGCTTGCCAATACTTGTTTGCAGTGCGGCTCCATCCCTCCTTGTTGCTTAGCTTCCATAGACAGGCTTGCAGTTGTGTTTCTGTTGGAAGGTCCGGCTGGGAAATGCGTGTCAAGCACACGGGAAAATGCCCGGACACCCGTATGTGTGCATGAGGTAGCAAGAGGTGCTGTTTTCTGAGCAAACTGTTCATGGCCTGGCCCAACGCAAAATTTTAAGCTGCCAAATGTAACTATGTTGGTTATGCCAACGCACACGGAGTATAGAAAAACCTGGGACGCAGTCAGTTTTTTTAAAGAATAGGGAAAACCAGCCATTTACCCATAAAAGTCACAGTATCAGAGTTATGATTGCTGTATATGGCCAGCAAAATAGCCAAGCAATGAAAAGAAACATCCAAGTCTCTGGCACACAGGAACTTTCCGGTATATCACCCACTAGTTATCTCACTCCTTGATCTGTGACAGATGAAGATTTAGGACTGTCTCTTCTAAATTGTCTCCCCCTTGTATACTCATTTAGGCCTGAGACTACCATCTGCTCTTTGGTTCAGCTTACTTGCAGTGCTGTACAGTAGCGCTAAAAATAAACCAGAGCAAGCGCCTCATTCATCCACTCTCTTCTCGACGCACTGTCCGTGCAGCTGTCGATGGGTAGAAAGTGTATATGGAAATCTACACTACAGTTAGGTTTGTGATAAGCAGAAATGATGACCCTGCAGAGCAATAAATGCCACCTACCTTTTCTGGGAGCAAATCAAACCCCTTCGTCTCTTCGGCATGCATGTTCACTTGAAATTAGAAATGACTTTTCAATGACATGAAAATAAATTGTGATGACAAAACTGAGCCTGGGAGGCACTGAATTTCCCCAAGAGGGGCAGTATCCCTTCAGAGTCTTGCACGATTAAATCCAACACCTTTCCTTCCACCTTTGCTTTAGGAACAGAAGTTGGGTGAGTTGAAGGCTCAACTTAAATTTATGGATTTTTTTTATCGTGCCTCCAGAGCAATAAGGTAAACTGGAAATATCTGTGATTAACAATAAAAGAGTGATTTATCTGCTTGCAGTCAAACTTTACGCATTGACAAGTCAAGTTATCAATGGGGAGATGCAGTTCTACGCCAGGGCCAAACTCTTCTACCGAGAGGTTCCAGCCACAGAAGAGGGCATGATGGGAGACTACATTGAGCTCTCCAATACAGACATTGAATCCTCCAGGGAGTTTCTCAGGAAGTTTGTCGGGGTGAGTCATTTAATCTCATCTTCTGCAAGAAACAGTGGTGACGTGTCGTAAGTGACGTGTACATATTTTAAATGGTATCAAATGTCATATTTGATACGCAGTCACCGGTCGTAACTCACTGTCTTTGTGTCTTGGAATGTATTCTGCCAGGTCATGCATCATCATAAACACACGTTGTACCTGTCCGTGTCATTATTTACCTTTTTTGCATCCTTCTCTTACACTCCAAAGGTGCAAAGAGTTCTTATGGTTGTGTTTGGGTGGGGGATTAATCCTCATTGCAGGACTGGAACCTTTCATGCTAAAATCCTTACTGGCTTTAGTGGGAGGGTTGTCTGTGCACATTCCCGCAGTCCATTTGGGAAAATAGCTGAGACTAGAGGCCAAGTTTCTGCTTTGCTTATTTATAGATATTTCTGAGAATGTTGCAACAAAACCCAGCCCTTCCTCCAAACGTTAGCAGTGTATGGAATAAGCTACTCATTAGGAAAAATACGTTTTTTTGAACATTCAATGTCACTAGGGACCTTTGCAGGCAGATTTCTAAAGGTCTGTAAGCATCTTCAAAGGTCTGCTTTGACCTGAGACGCAAAGAGATGCTAAGTGGGATTTTAAAAGCACCACCACCACCAATATCATTTTGGCACTTGGGTTTCTGAAAACCCTGTTGATGTCTAAATGTGTCTTCGAGAATCTGCAAATCTTTAAAAGTGGGGCCTGATGGTTTTCTCCCTTTTCTTCCCTCTACCTTGGGGAAAATTCCGCTAAATTAGCTCAACAACTAAAGAATTCACAAAGCTATAGAAAATCAAATTTCCTAAGTTCTCTTGCTTGCTTCTTTATAATGGTACAATAGAGCTTTCATTTTCTGCTCAAATGTATAGATTTGGGGTAGCTGGATGACTTTTTTTATACTCTTAATGATCAATTGTGGGAAAAAAAATCTCAACAGGTTAATTAGACATTGTGTATAAAAAAGGGCACAGTCTAAATGGATTGGGGTGAAAAATGAGTGTGACTCAACCACAAATAGAAATCCTGTGTAGCAGCAACTGGCAACGGATGGCAAAGTTTGGTGTACCTGGTAGAGGGAGGCTTTTGGGGTTGTGAGCCAGCTAAAGACAAGAAAACCGCTGCATATTTTTAAATTAGCAGTCATTTGTATTAATGCTGATGCAAAAAGGCTTCACGACATTTCGAAGCCTCACTGTGTATCAGGCTTTCCACAAACACAAAATAAGAAAATACAAAGGGAGTTCAGCAAGGCAACTGAATCTGATGGTAAAATGGCATTTTCAGAAAAAATGAAAAGCAACTCACAAGCCTAGAGCCAGCTGAAGGCATATTCCTTAAAATTGGACATTGGTGCAATACAAGTGGTGCATGGATGTGTAATAAGTAAAAGATGTTCTGCTTCCTAGACACGTAGGTTCCGTTTCCTGAATGGCAGCTTTATATCACGCTGTTACGCTTTCTCATCTCCAAGACCTGAAAAGGAAAGAAGTACAGTCTGGAGGTTCACATGCCAGAGAGAAATCATATCCAGTGCATCAGGTGTGATGACAGATGCAAAATACTCCAGAGCAGAACTCCTACTCCTATTATTAGCCAGGGATAGAGAGGATACTCTGAATGGCCAAGATCAAACAAGAAAAAAAAAAGGACCGAAAGGAATCTGCATGCTTTGCTAATTCTGTTTTGGTTTGTAAAGCCTGTCCTCTGTTGTGATTCAGTCAATTGGTTACGTTACTTATGGTTTATTTTCCTTTCTCACTACTGGAATTTGAATCTGACTCAACCACATACAGATATTTACTGGCTTTCTGTAGTAGTGACCGGATTGTAAAGCTAATTTGAGTGGTGTCTTCCCAAGCGTATGGCTCTATGAATAATGGTTTTTCTGGTAACCTGATCAAGATAGGAAAAAAACCCAATTTGCTTCACCCTAATATAAATTGTATTTGCTTTTTAAAATAGAAGTTTAACAAAATCAGAAAATAGGAAAACTTATTTCACATAATATTTCACTTTTTTTATTGTTTTACCCTCTGAAAAACTTCTTCCTTTGTTTTTAAGATATAAATTGGTTCCAAAATGAAAAATGCTGTTTAGAAACGAAAAGTTGACAAGTTGCTTTTTTTTTTTTTCCCTTGAAAGTTGTGAGAAAGAAGTATCTTGACATTTTCCACATTCTTTCCCATATTTTTTGGCTATCACTATTCTCTAGCTTTGAAATATCAATTTCACAGAGAGTTTCATTCTTCCAAAATTTTATTTTCTGGCAAAACCTGCGCTCCTTGAAAAAACTGTTGCCCAGTTCCACTCAAATTACCTCTCTTGAGTTAATTTGGCTGGTATGGAAATGCCACACAGTGACATTTCCCTTGCATGACTGATGTTGCATACCTTCATGTATGGCATTTCTTAGCATGATTCTTAACACCACTGTAAACTGAGCTACAGATTTCTTTACCATTGGAGAATTTATCTTGCCTGGGCACATGGAAGGAATTACAGAAAGGACTAAGGACTTCACTTGTATTCCACGCTCTCTCCTTCCCAGGCAAGTCAAATTGAGTTAAAAGTGCCACTGTGCTCAAGTTAAGAGGTTTTATGTGTGTGTGTGAGCGGAACTCAAACCAAGAGCAACACTACCCGAGCCAAGAGTGCTGCTCAGACAAGCTCTAGGCTGTTTTAGGTGCAGTTCTGCTTGAAGGGTTATCAACAGGGCTATAGCGCTGCGCATTTACAGCAAGCTATTAATGCCAGTTAAAGCCTTCCTGTCCACGTAGACACTGTGCTTTCAAGTGCCTGTTCCGGAGGTAATGTGTAAAAAAGGAAATAAAGAAAACAAAGAAAACATTAATTCAGGAACAGTTGTGAACTATAGGTGTGTGAAATAATACAGGCGGAGACTAAATTAACTTTATTGCTCCCTTTCTGCCCTAAACAGTTTCTTACCCTCATTTCACCTGCCTGATTGGCTCCTTGGTGAATGAAAAGCTTCTTAAAATTGATTTTTCTTCTCCCATTTGATCAGAGAGATGGAAGAGAAGTCATTGAAAACCTGATTTTTATTTATTTTAATTTAGAAAGAAAACCACTTTGATTTTTATCTATTTCTTCAACTCTGATTTCTGTTATTTCCTACATATATACATTGTCTTTCTGCCTTTCCAAAACCTGAAGTAGTCGCATCAGGAAAATATTCCACAACTCTTTCATCCCTAAGGAAATCTTTGAGTGCCCTCTTTAGATTTACAAAAGAATTTTCAGGTGTATATATGTCCTAAATGATAGTCATTCTGACTAATGGGAAGCAGGCAAGCAGAGGAGCAGTCAATCTTAAATTTTGAAGCCTGTTCTGGCTTAAAATTTTCACTTATACTATTTTTTTAAAGAGAGGTCTGATTTTCAACTCTATTAGGCTTTTGGGAAAAAGATTGCCTTCCAAAGAAAATGTTAATACCCTGTCAAGGCTTTGAGCACTCCCAAACTGAAAATATATTAGTTGAACATGGAATTATGTCAACATTTTCATTACAAATGGAGCCGTAGTGCTTTGCAGCACTTCTCAGCTGACTGCCTGATGTTCTTGCTCCCTTTCAGCGAGGTGTGGGATCACAGAATCACAGAATCAGAAGGTTGGAAGAGACTTCTGAGATCATCGAGTCCAACCGTACCTGTCTCCCCACTAAACCCTGTCCCTAAGGAACTCATCCACCCATCTTCTAAACACCTCCAGGGATGGCGACTCCACCCCCTCCCTGGGCAGCTGTGCCAATCCCTGACCACCCTTTCAGTGAAGAAATTCTTCCCAATGTCCAGTCTGAACCTCCCTTGGTGCAACTTGCGGCCATTTCCTCTCGTCCCATCGCTGTCACCTGTGAGCAGAGCCCAGCCCCCACCCCGTCACAGCCTCCTTTCAGGCAGTTGTAGACAGGGATGAGGTCTCCCCTCAGCCTCCTCTTCTCCAGGCTAAACAACCCCAGTTCCTCAGTCTCTCCTCGTAGGACTTGTTCTCCAGCCCCTCCCCAGCCTCGTTCCCTTCTCTGGACGCACTCCAGCCCCTCAATGTCCTTCTTGGAGCGAGGGGCCAGAACTGACCCCAGCAGTCGAGGTGTGACCTCACCAGTGCTGAGCACAGGGGCACAATCACCTCCCTGCTCCTGCTGCCCACGTTGGGTCTGACACAGGCCCAGATGCCATTGGCCCTCTTGGCCACCTGGGCCACTGCTGGCTCATGTTCAGCCACTGCCAACCAGCACCCCCAGGTCCTTCTCTGCCAGGCAGCTCTCCAGCCACTCTTCCCCAAGCCTGTAACACTGCATGGGGCTGTTGTGACCTAAATGGAGGACTCTGCACTTGGCCTTGTTGAACCCCATCCCGTTGGTCTCAGCCCATCGATCCAGCCTGGCCAGATCCCTCTGCAGAGCCTCCCTTCCTTCAGGCAGATCCACACTTCCACCCAGCTTGGTGCCACCCGCAAACTTGCTGAGGGTGCACTCGATGCCTTCATCGAGATCATTGATAAAGATGTCAGACAGGACTGGACCCAGCACCGAACCCTGGGGACACTGCTCGTGACTGGCTTCATCAAGCTTCATCTCCTGTGATATTTCCCATTCTTTCTTCTTGATGGCAAATGGAGAAGTGTCATCAGAGGCAGTAGCCGTGACGCAGCATGGGAGATGAATCCCTTGTTTTGAGTGAGGTACTGTGACTGTAAGTTCTCCAAGACACGAACATCAAAGAAGTCTCATGGCTTTATGTCGAATGCCATTAGGTGTTTGGGTAAATCATCCTGGTTTTCTCACCAGCTTTCTCAAAGATTTTTGCTTAACCTGTCGTGTAGGCTGTGTGCATCTGTCAGTAACAGTGTGCACATCCACCTTGTAAAGGTCTGCGGTGCAGTTCCTTCTGCTTTTATGAATCCTTGTTACAGCTCAGCCTGGCCCTCAGTAAAAGCCACGTGCTCGTGAGTGCAGCCTGTGAGTGAGGAACGCCTCACGTTTTCTGGCTGACTACAAGCAGGTAGTCTCCAGAGTCCAATAGGGCTGAGGGCTTGGGGACTCCTGCACAGATCAGGAGATTAATCTTCCTAGGTTACACAAACTGGGACCAACAGCCTTTGGTGAGAGCCCTTGGGGTCCTTGTGCTCTTTCTACAGTTACTCTATGCAACCAGATCCTCCGCTGTGCTATTCATAGTCTTGTCATTGGCTGTACTGTCCTTTGACCTTAATAATCTACTGAATTACTCGCTGAAGCAAGGCCAAAGAAGCAGTGAGTTGTGTGATTTATGCTTAGTCATTACAGAAGGGTGTCCTAATTTAAAGCAGGAAGAGCAAGACTCTTCACGGTATTATTTCCTCTAAGAGCAGTTACGTGGCAGCAGGTACTTTGGCCCTTCAACGCTCAGTTCCAGGGGATGTGGACAAGGCGTTTAGATTTGCTTTTAATATATTTGTTTAATAGATAACTTTGGCCAGGAGAGCTCCAATCCCACAGTCAGTGCACATACACACTTAAAATTTCTGTTTTACAGAAGAGCAGGAAGGCTCTTAAGAGCCTTTTTATAGCTGGAATGGAAGCTTTAGGGGTAAAAACCAATTTCCATTATAAATTTCCTTTTACAGTGACTCATTATTTTCTAATAGACATATGAGTTGTTTCACATTTTTTCATGTCTGATCTCTATTCAGAGATGATATTTATGAAGAAAGGAAAACAGTTATGCAAAATCTGCTCAATCATCTTTCTTGTCTCTATGCCTAAACCAGAAATTCTGTATATGCTCCAGTCCAAAGTTTTTGAGTTGTCATAAGTTACCCACAACTCCAAGATCTTCCTTCCAGTACAGCTTGTCTTGAAAACCACACTCTGATCTCAAGGATGTTGTGTTCCTGCAGAGATGTCCATGGGCACCCTGGGAATTCTGTTCTGCAGAAATTACTTCTTTGGTCTATGCTTACTTTGTTTTGTTAGATCTCTGCAGCGCTCAGAATGAGGGTTATCTGGCCGTGTAGTTGGCGGTGAGCTATGAATATTTGACAGAGGAAGTTGCAAGGGGTTTATAAAGACCAGTGGACCTTCCGAAAAAGCTAGGAGCTTGAGAAAGATAATCTCTCTTCTTATACCAAGTGAAAACTTATTGTACAGCAATAAATGCAATAAATAAACAAACAAACAAATAAATAAACAACTGCAATGAAGAAGTCCCATCAGCTGCAGCCGGGGAACACTGCAGCCCAGCTCAGCTTACATGTAGGTACCCAAAACCGTATCGATACTGTCCCAGGTCCTTATCAATCTTGCAACCAGCCCTGGACAAGTAAGGAGACAAGACACAAGGCTTGGTGAACTAAAAGCCATAGCTGGGAGCTCAGTCACTATGATCTTTCAGGTGGTATTTTTCAGATTTCAAATTATTTTCTTGTATCCCACAGGGGGTGGGGAAAGCTGGCACCAACCGTGCCCTGGACTGTGGCTCTGGGATCGGTCGAATCAGCAAGCATGTGCTGCTGCCAGTGTTCAAGAGCGTCGAACTGGTGGATATGATGGAGAATTTCCTGGCTGAGGTCCCGAACTACCTGCAGGGCAATGAGGACAGAGTAGAGATGTATTATTGCAAAAGCCTCCAGGAATTCACGCCAGCTCCACAAAGATATGATGTCATCTGGATCCAGTGGGTTTCAGGTTGGTTCAGCACAATTCATCCAGCCCTCAGAGAACTTCACAACCTGGTCTAAAGTTCATGTTAAAAGAATGGTGAGGCTGTACAAGGACCTTCGGGACTGCTTCCTTAAAATCTCATAGGATATTTCTGAGAGTTCTCCCCAGCCACACGTACACTGGATACGAATCAGGTTGCTTTTTTTCAAGTAACATTCTGGAGGAAGGTACATGTTCTTGGAGAGCAGGCCTTGTACATGAGTTTTCTTAAGCAGGAATTACCTTCCCAGTTGCCAAGAGCTGCAGACAGATACACGAGGTTGGTCTCACCTGTGGGGATTTCTGAGTCCGGTGATTATCCAGACTTGAGGGTATTTTAGGGAACAATCCAAAAAGAAAAAAAAACCAAACAGTGAAGTCACGGATTCCTATGAACCAGAACATGTGTTATACCTGCTCTGATGCTTATCAAACAGATTCGCTTAGCTATGTCCCACAGTGCTCCCTCACATATAAAATATCTGCTGCTTCTCCTGCAGCCACCCCAGTGAACGCCCTGCACCACTAAAAGCAGCAGACTGACAGTCGCGTAATGTAGGCTACGTTCCTCCCCAAAAACCGTTCGTGTTTTTTCCTAGGAAACCTGCCGCAGTGCCTATCGTCCTTCCAGAACGAAGCTGTTCTCCTCATCTCTGATCCTAATTGTCCATGGTGCAGTTTCAGCAGGCAGAAGTCATTATTCTAAAGCATAAGAGGAGGCCCGAATAACTCGTTCTCTCCAAAATCCTGGAGAGGATGGTTTCTTGCTAGGCAAGAAGAGAGGTAAAGGAAGAGCAATTAGCACAGGAGCTGGTTTTATTCAGGAAGACTTACCTGTCCTCTTCAGGTAGTCTTAAAACTAACGAAACTGAGCATCTCAGAACAGATCTTTATAGCTGCACAGGCCAATTGTTTCCGAACAGTATCGTTTTCCTTTGTGTTTTCACTCTTCCTGAACAAGCAGTCATCGCAGTAAATGTGGCTCCTGTCTCATCTTTCGAGCAAATCCGAGTCAATATGAGATTAATGAGCTGAGGCTTGGCTGAAGCTTTGCTGTTTGGCTCTGCGGCTGCTAACGAAGGCAGCGTATGCCTTTTCTTTAGCACAGATGCAGACCTGAATCTCCCTCCTCCATCGGTTTCAATGAACTTGATCTTAAATATTAATCAAGATTCTACCCCTATCTTGAATTTGGCTGAAATACGTGAATAAGCTCGATGCTTTCTGGTGGAGCAAGGGGAGGACTGTCTGGTGGAGAGCAACACCACGAATATCTCATTTTCTTGGGAAATCAGGCTAAAAGCTAAATTATGTGGACATTAAGTTCCAAATTAGGTGGTCAAAAGCTTCAATGAACCTTGCTAATGCAATCTTTATTTGTCTCATACATGTATATGTATATGATCCCAAGCTGTTACTTCACGAGAAAATAAAAGTGCAAGTTTACATTTCATATAGAAATTTCCATTTTCCTTCAGCTTGAAAGGTACTCAACTTTAGGTTTGGGGGCTTTTTTCTTTTATTTTGGGCGGTGTTTAAAAAAAACCTGACATACCATGTCAAAACGTGGTTTTGAAATGACAACTTCCATTTATAAAAGTTTAAGTCTTCCATCAGTAAAACTAAATATTTTTACTAGAAAATGCAAATAATGATCTTTTTCAAGTTTTTCTTCCAGTTTCTGACCACCTGTCTTGGTTAATTCATTTTAGATGTTGAGTTCTCATTTTGCTCTTCTCTGAGCCCTGCACCACTGATCTCAACATAATAGGAGTATTGTTGTGAAAGAAGGATAAAACCCACAATCTTAATAACATATTGAAAAAAGTCCTATTTTAAAATGTTTATGATGGCAGAAATCACTACAGTATGGGGTAATCTAAAGAGTTTATTTTGAAGTTTGAAATGTCTTGTATTCCTCACTGGGTCTTTAATCCAGAATGTCTTCGATAGGTACATAATGTTATTTAAAGTCATAGAGATTCGTAGCATTAAAATACAGAAAAGACTGCTGGATGATCGAGTTTGCCCTACCCTGTATCTAAGCTGTTCTATCGATTCCTTTACCCTTGTACTGAGCCAGTAGTTTGTGTTCAATTAATGTATCTTGAGAAAGTCAACCACGCTTGATTTGAGGACTGAAGAGGTGGTAAACACCACTTCTGTTGGTAGTTTCCAATGAGTAATTACTCAGACTGCTAACAGGTGTCACTTACTTCCAATATGAATTTGTTTGGCTCCAGCTTTGTAGCACTGATTTTTATCATGACTTTAACCACCCAATTAAAGACCCCTTCAGCACCCAGTATTTTCTTCACTATTTTCGTTGATTTCTGTCCACATCTGTCGCTACTGCTGACAAGGACCCTAAATATTGTTTTGAGCTTGTAACTGTCGAGCTTATTGATTTGCCTAAAATTTTATGATTAGATCTGGCAGGACTAGTATTTCTCCTGCAATAAATAGAGTGTGGGGACTCAGATCAAGGCACTGTTCTGACAGGTACGGGAGGAGTCTGTTTGAATGGTTAATACTGATCTGTTTTCCATGGTTTTGCCTGTAGGATATCTGACAGATAAAGATCTCCTGGAGTTTCTCATCCGGTGCCAGAGTGGCCTGAAGGATAATGGTGTTATCATTCTCAAGGACAATGTAGCCAGGGAGGGCTGTATCTTGGATTGTCTGGATAGCAGCGTGATCCGAGACCTGAACATCCTCCACAGCCTCATTGAAATGAGTGGACTCACCATCCTACAAGAGGAGAGGCAGGAGGGTTTCCCTGAGCAGTGCGTCCCTGTCTGGATGTTGGCCATGCAGAAAGGCCATTCCTGACTGCTCGGTGAGACTGCAGAGACCTGGCTGCGGAGGAACCCCAGCACTGGAAAGCAGAAAAGCATCTACTGGAATCTTGCTAACCACGCGCTACAACTCTAGGGCAGCTACTCCTAAAGGATCGGGAGAGAATTACGTTTGAGACAGATTCTCCAGGGAATGCTTCTAAATCCTGACTGTTGCCATCATCGTCTCCATTTTTAAAAGCCTTTCTAACAGCTACTCGCCAGATCTCTTCTTTATTAAAGAGTCAACACTGGACAAAACTCAACAAATAGAAAATACTTAGGTCTGGAGTTACTGT
Organism: Neomorphus geoffroyi; assembly: GCA_033558235.1. Lineage (NCBI taxonomy): Eukaryota > Metazoa > Chordata > Aves > Cuculiformes > Neomorphidae > Neomorphus > Neomorphus geoffroyi. The sequence continues at coordinate 9,336,339 of JAUMJM010000074.1, forward strand.
AGTGGCTGATACATTTTGGAGTGTTCTGTATGAGGTGTTAACAAACAAACCTGGTTTTTACTACGGCACTTAAATCTTCCTGGAATTTAAGAAGGATCTGTCAGATCAGTGAAGCAGGAAATTCAAATAACTTCTGGAAAACCTAACTCAAATTTTAACTGTCATCGCTATCTGTACTTTAAAATATTTAAACGAAAAATGTAAGGAAAATTTTATGTTTGTTGGCATCAGCTATGCAGTTTATTTATGATTTTGCATTTCTGTCAGTTTGGACAATAAGACAACTGGTTAATTTCCCATTTTTAGGAACTACTTTATCTTCCTGATGTTTCTACCATAGAACAATAATGGTGCACAAGGGGGCTTCACCCTCCAGGGCAAAACTCAAAAAACAAATATATTCATGTTTGCATTGAAATTTTGTGAAATGATTGTCCCGCAAACTACATTCTGGAAAATGTTCACAGTGTAAATGACTTAAAAGCTTCTCTTTATTATTCTTACCACTGTAAATTTCTTCCTTTCCCACATTCAGAACAAGTCTGGCACAACACGCAGAGCTAATGGCGTTTCACGGGGTGTTAATAGTAAGACTGTAAGAAGAACTAATACAGTATTGTATTAATTAACAACTGCACTAAACTGCAGAGGGCCTTGGTATAACCCCCAAAGCATCTATGATTTATATTCAAACAGCAGATTTATAAGGCTGGATTTGAAAATACCAACACACATCTTCTGAAGGCTCACAGAAATTACATATAGGCACCGAAAGTGCTGTGGGAGGACAGAAGTTCATTTTGCAAAAAGCTCAGAATTCGAAATTCTGCTTCATTCTGAATGAGGACGAGAAGGGATAATGTTGAAATTCTCTATGAAGGGAAACCACACAACCACAGACAAAATCCAATGTTTCTTTTGAATTTGACTTTTAAAAAAAATTTGCACTTAAAGTATTTTTACATGCAGTGAAAAGCAAATTAAATATGGCTTGCTCAAAATTTTACAAATTGCTGATAATGTTAGAATGGAATTTTCCAACTCTTTCAGAATTTTTATCATGTTTTATTCTCCTCAAATGCAATTCTGGCAAAACTCCTCATACTTTTTTTAAAGAGTTGCATTATGACAAACCTCCTTCTTTTTGATGGAAAGGAGTTGTATAAAACACCCTCCACATGACTATGTCCAATATTATCATCTGTGATAGATTAACTCACAGAAAGTCTGAAGATAACAAGATCAGGCAACCCCTCAGCTGGATTTTGGTTCATTTTGCCATCCTTTGAGAACAAATCTCCAGTTTTGGTTTTAATTGCGTAGCTCATCTTCTCTAGCAATATGGTTGCTCACGTTGAGAATTTCCACTTCAAGGCAGAGGACTTCCTGCCATCAAATCTTATTGCGCTAAGCGTAGCTTTAAGGACAACAGCCCTGGTGATGTGGTGGATGTTCTGGTGTGTCGTACAACCCAGAAACCTGTGGTTCCCAGGACACAGAGGCTTCTGGGATGTTTTGTTTAATCCTTCCATTCTCATCAACTGGTGACGGAAGTATATTTAGTGTGTGACTTTGTTAAAAACCCTAGGTGATCCCTCACATTCTGAAATTGTGAAGGGGAATATTGTGAAGGGGACATTCTGGAATTGTCCTCTCCAAATTCCCTTTAAGTCGCTCCACTGCTTTCAATCTGCCGAGGCTGCGAGAAGCCAGTGTGGTCTTTGCGCGCTTGTGAGTGTGTGCAGGTATCTGAAGGACACTCAGTCATTTGTTTTACAGGGAAAAGACACCAATCCCATAATTAGTGCTTAACAACAACAGGAGAATATTGAAACGGGTTCTACGTGGATTACAAATTGTCCTTCACCGTTTCTCCCTCCAGCCAGGTATGGTGCAGGATGCCTGGGGACGGCTGGCTGTGCTGGTACAATCGCGTTCATGCCAGGCACATCTGAGTGGCGTTGGTCACTACAACAGTGAGAGAAAGGCCTTGTGGAAATAGGGAAGTACACAGCTTTATACGAATCTAAACAGCCGGTACGTCTCGCAGGGCAGAACGTCAGCTCTTCACTTACACACCAGGGTGCAGCTCAGCAATGAGAAATGGAGTTCCAAGATGGATATAGGATGTTAAGGGGTGTAGGGTGAAAGGTAGAATTATAGATGTTAATTATATATAGAAGTATAAATGTATTGTTATCAGTGAAATATGTTTTTCAAGGTAAAAATGTTCTTCCTGTATTTTGTACATCTTTCCCATTTGAATTTCCAGAATACATATATATAAACATAAAATGAAAATTGGTTCCCTTGACTATGTGAAAACAGAGACAAGTAAAACTTTAATTTAGTAGAAAAATCCATATTTCATGGTTCCTGCATTCCTGGAAATAAATGTTTCATGGCTGTGTTGCTTCCACAGTAAAATATTAAAGCTTTTCTGGTGACATAATGAACCTCGAGAGTGAAGAAACGCAAGTCCTCCAGAGGCTTAAATGCATCAGAGTGCTGCAGACTATAATATTTTGATTTCTTCCTTTTCTAAGGTATATTTTAATTCAAGAAATCCCAGTGAACCACTGTAGGCCACCCGTAAATGTTCATGAGTTTGGGTAAGGTCCATTCTTATCTTAAAAGTTCAGGACTCTGGACTTTATCATGGTGAATAATAATAATGAATCACAAATTTCAAACAGAAGATCTTGCTTAGAAATCATCTATGCATCAGTTGTTCTTGGGTGTTCAAAGACTGAGTAATCAACCCAGTTGCTCTGCCTCAGCTTCCAGGTTATTTGAACCATGCAGTTAAAGAAGTGTGGGAGGACAGGAGTTCATTTTGCAGAAAAACCTAGAATTTGAAATTCTGCTCATCAGATTGCAGTGGGAATTTGAGTGCCCATTTGTTTGGTGCTCATTTAGGATTTGCTCCTGGATCCCGGTATTATCAGAAATTTAAAGCAAGATCAAGATCCTGGCTGAGGCAAGGTTCCCAAGAACGCTCAGAGTTCTTCAGACTGAAGTCCTCATTCACCACTGACACAGAATTAGGGAAATGCCCGATTAGTCCTTTGATCAGATCTTTCTCCCAGGTCAACTACTCGAGTCACCACGTAACCAAAGTGTAGTAAAACCCACTTCTGCCTTGTCACCACCGAAGCTCTTGGCAATACCTGGTGTCCCCTTACCAGCTCTAGTGCTTCTGTTCTGTGTGACCAAAGGCCAGGGGTTGTCTTGATTGTGTGGGATGTGAAGTTCCTTGCAAAAGAGCTCTTCAGACCCTGACAGTAGCCCCCAAACGCTACTGCAACCCAAACAAAATGTAAAGAAGCAATTATTACAGCAGTCTGAACAGCGATCCCAACTGTGCAGCTCCAGCAGCCACCAAATCTCAAGCTGTTCATGTTCCGAAGGGAACTCAGGCGTTACAAATGTCCTTTCATTCTTAATTGGAAGAGAGAGTCATCATTTTGAATCATATTGCTGAATGGATGTTCTGAAATATTTTATTTCAGAAATATTGAAATTATCATATCAAATGTTTTTAGTGTGAATTGTTTGGATGTTTATATAATCTGGTCTAAGCTGACACATTATATGAAACGATAACATAGTATATTCTATAGTATTGTAACAGTTGAAGTGAAACATTAATTTCCTATAGAATACTCTTAATAAAATCTGTACATTCCCTGCCCCCAGACTTAGTGAAACGAGCGGGAATTTCCAGAGGAGAGAGTCATTTCAAGAGGAACCGTCCTGTTAAGAAGTATTTGCCTCAGCTCTTTTTCTCCAGGCGTATCCCATCCCTTTGGGCAGCGGGCATTGTGCCTGGTCTGGGGAGCAGCCAGCTTAGGCTCTTTGACGGGAAGGAGAAACTGGCACCTCTAGAGCCATTCAGACCACCTCGGAGCTGAACTGGCTTGAAACGGCGTCTCTCCTCTCCCTGGTGGTTGTACAGTGGGAGTGAAAGGGCTTCCTGGTTACTGCGTTTCAGCATCCCCATTGTTATCGTGGAGCAGAAGTGCCGTGTGATCTGAGCTGCAACTGTCAAACCGGACAAAGGCAGGGCTTGGAGAACTGAACACCCATCTGAAAATCAAAGTCATGGTACCGGGACACAGCATCGATGGGAGTGATAGGTCCCTGCATAGTGCCAGCTAACACAAGCTTTGCCGGTTATTCGTCTGAGCGCCCTGGGTACCTTTGTGCCATTCAATTGGTCTGAGTTTTTTTATTCTCTTAATCCAGCCTCCTCCCCTTTCCAATGGCCTATCAGGCAGTGGGCCTGTCCAGAGGAACCTGACTGTTTTGTGTGATTAAAACCAGTCACGTTGCATCGCATCTCTCTTCTCTTCCTTTGATGATTCTTCCAACTTGCCAAGAAAATCCCTCCTCCGCTTGCCGCAACGGATGTGTTCTCTGTGGACATCACCACATCTCACTGAAGTAAAACAGATTACCTTTGATTTCGAGAGGAAGTAATTCTGTTTATCTGAGAGCAATAACAACCTGCAGTGTTTCAAACATACAGGTTAATACCAGTCTCTTTCAATTGTTGTCAAGTAGGCATTCACAGACCTTTATACCAAACCAAGATTACATCCCCCTCATCATCATAAACAGCAAGATTTGTGTGACACGATACATCCCTAGACCTTGAGGCGTGCGTTGCCATTGTGTTTGGGACAAGGAAACTGAGGCACAGAGGGGTGATCTGACCACATTACAGCTCTACTGAAGTGGGAGCCAGGAGTGATTAACACCTGCACAAATTAGGCCACAACAGGAACTACAGCGTGTTTTGCAGGCAGATGCAAAATTACTCTGTTTATGCTTGGAGCAGATGGAAGCAGCCTGGCCGGGGTTAGCCTGTTTGTTAGGCCAGCCTGGCACATCCTGCAAAGAGAGGGCTCAGGCTAAACATTGTGCTCACGAGCACAAACAGCTTCTGTTCCCTCCAGAGCACTGGGAGAACCGCATGGTGAAGGCCTGCAGGAAAAAAAAAAGACAGAAAATTGGTGCAAAGTCTCTCTCCCCGTACCTCTCTTTCAAAAGTGTTGGATTTGCAGGCATTTCAACCTGTTGTGGTATTTTCAGTCTCCTGAGACTCAGGTTTTTAGAGGCATTTGAAGATGCTCTGTGGCTTAGCACACGCCTATTGGTGTCTTTGAATGCCCGCGAGTCTCTGAAGATTTGGCTTGTGGGAATCTCAGCTTCACACAAGACTACATTTTCAGAATTATCCAGAGGACCTGATCTGAATGCATTTAAGTGCCTGTCAGTGGAGGAAAGCTTCTAGAAGGATTTCTGAAGCGTCTGGGCAATTCAATCAAGTTTAGCATCAGCATGTCTTTGAATTCCCCTCAGGGAGACGTGGGCATCTTAGGTACAAAAAATCCCATTTGATTTGAGACACCTTTGGTTTGATACAGATATCACAGTTTCACAGTATCACAGTATCATAAGGTTGGAAAAGACCTTTGAGGTTATCGAGTACAACCTATGACCCAACACCTACACCTACTCCTACTTGTCAACTACACCATGGCACTAAGAGCCTCATCCAATCTCTCCTTAAACACCTCCAGGGACGGTGACTCCACCACCTCCCCGGGCAGCGCATTCCAATGGCCAATCACCCTCTCAGTAAAGAACTTCTTCCTAATGTCCAGCCTAAACCTCCCCTGGTGAAGCTTGAGACCGTGTCCTCTTGTTCTGTCACCGGTCACCTGAGAGAAGAGACCAACCCCTGCCTGACTACAGCCTCCTTTCAGGCAGTTGTAGAGAGCAATAAGGTCTCCCCTGAGCCTCCTCTTCTCCAGGCTGAACAACCCCAGCTCCCTCAGTCGCTCCTCACAGGGCTTGTGCTCCAGCCCCTTCCCCATCGTCGTCGCTCTCCTCTGGACACACTCCAGCATCTCCACATCTTTCTCAAACTGAGGGCCCAGAACTGGACACAGCACTCACGGTGCAGCCTGACCAGTGCTGAGTATAAGGGGATGATAATTTCTCTAGCCCTGCTGGCCACACTATATCTCATATAAGATAATTATTTAGGCTCTCTTTGCAGTCAATGGAGAAAAACTGGCCCATGTAGGAGACATTCAAGGCAGGCCCAGGCATTCAGCCCCTTCTGGATAGATGTATTAAAGATCCAAGTAACAGCAAAGCCCTCCTGGAAGCCCTGTTCAACCGTACCACTTCACAGTGACTTGAACTTATTTGTAGGTACATTATGCTTGATCGTTGCCCTCTCCCTAGCCTCGGACAATGCCCTGTGAACGTAAGATCCTGATTCAGAGACTGACTCTTCCAGATCTGTAGCAGAGATTCCCAAATAGTGGCACACGTGCCACAAGTGCTGTCCAAGGCTCTTTGAATTATGTTGCTTGTATCTTAAGCCTCTCAGTCGTGTGAAGATTTTGTAGTGTGGTACATAAGGCCAGGTAAGATGACCTAATGACCCTGTGGCTCCCTTCTCTATGGCTGTGTGTAATCGCAGGGTACCCCAGGCATAAGATGCTTCTCCCCTGATTTGGAAGTCTAAGGCACACTTTTCTGAGGTTAAGGTAATTGTCAAGACTTCCTATGATTGTCACTGGGGAAAGAGCAGCTTCACCAGGGAGACATCAGCTTCTCCCAGGAAGCTTCTTCCCTCCTGTGGTAGTTATCCCATACACTCAACGGCAGAAGGAGCCTGTGTTAGGTGCACACAAATCATTCTTAGGTGTTTAAGTGACACAAGATGAATTCCATTTGAAGTGAATGGGAGTTCATGGACCCTGCTGTGAGACCAGTCTTAGTTCATTCAAGTCTGTTCTTTCTCCCACAGGTGTGTAACTTGGATCTACAACCCCAGCTGCAAAAATCCTGTAACTTTGAAAACCTCTGCTGGGAACCAAAGCAAAGGTTGTCAGAAACTATTCTGTCTTGGGCCTTTGAGCATTTTCCTTTCAGAAGGTACAGGTACAGATGCTCCCAAAAACTCAGTGATGTTTGGCTTGTACCTCCCCCAGACAGACCTGATGATTTTCTTGAAGAGTGCTTTTTGCACTCTGGATCGATTGGTTTTCCAGTGAGCCAGGGCTGGCCCTCTGTTGGGTATTATTAAATAACGCACGAGGTTTATTTATGGATCAGTACATGTGTGCATTGCCAAATAAACAAGTGGCTTCTCTAAAATCAGGGTACCACTGGCAAACTCTTAAAAATCTGACCCATAAAATAAACAGATTCCAGGATTTGCTTGTGACTCCCACCACTGCAGTAACTTCAAGGCAACAAGAAGTCAATAAAGCCTCATCAAGAAAATCCCCACTGGGATCCAGCATCTGAGGCTCTGAGGCAGCAGTCATCAAGAGAAACTAAGCAATTCAGTAAAACATTAAAGTTCCCAGAGGAACCATATTTGGGCTGCCTTGGTCTGGTGAGAGAGGCAGCCCTGACCACTTACCAAAGGCAAAACGCAGGCCACTGAGGGGGCTCCAGTTTGGGCGGTGTCTGTAGAGCCACTCTGCTGCCTGGCTCGTGCCCTGCCTGTCGTGAGGCTGGGTATTATCCCTGGCTGTCCAGGTGCCAAGGCAGAGGGACCCTGAGTGAGGGACTCCTTTCTCAGCCTACACTGAGTCATTTCCCTGCTCAGGTAGGGTTTGGACTCTGTCTTTGTGTTTTCCTAGATCTTGCAGATCCCCAGACTGCTGTCTGATAGTGCCTTCAGTCTGCAGCGTGCAGTGATTCTGATTTCAATGGGCAGAGCAAACCCTGCCTTTGCCCTGATGTAGCTGAGATCAGTAATTAATTATCTCTTTCTGTACTCTTTCAGCACAGGCAGCTTTGTCCAGTCTTCCCCTATCAGTCTACATTATCTACAGCAAGGAGACAAATGCCACCTCTGAGTATGTCACCGTGGTGATCCAAACCAGCCGTGCAACAGCCAGGACAGGTGGACATACCGAAAGAAAGGACGTAGGAACCAGTGGACTACTCTCCATCACCGCCTTCTCAGGTAGACAGATCTGCTTACAGTCAGGGCTTCAGGACCTCCAGCATCTCAGCATCAGAGGATGTTGTAATAATTAGAACATTGACCCTTTCCACCCCACTGTCAGGACTAGTTAGCTTCATTGCATATGTGGGAACCCCAGAAAGCAAAGTTGTACTTGCCTCATTTTACTTCAGCGGTTTAGTCTAGCTGGTTATCACAACCACCTAATAACCAGGGGAGCAAGTGCAGTACCTACTCAAGACTCTTCGGTCCATCTGATGCTACTGAACACATCTGACGTTAGGAATATCCTGCCTCTCCCTGCTGATTAGTGTTTTATCTTCAGCTGGGGCCGCATATTTGACGTTAAAAGAGTTGAATCTCACCTTGAGCGAAGAAAGGCCTTAGAAGGTTCTGTGCATGAGGGCAGGGTACAGAACCCAGGTCTGCTCGGTCACAGACGTGTGCTCATACCACCAAGCTATTTTCTCTCTCATTTGGGTAAACTGACCTGGTTTTCCGGCACGATAAACAAGGATTTAACTACTTCCTCCTTCCTCCCGAATAACTTTCCCTAAAATTAACATGACAAGCAGAGCCTTCCCTCTCAAAAAAGCCTTTCTGCTTGGTGTTGGTTTTGTAACTGATCCTCTGCTACAAAACAAGCAATTGAAATTTCTGCTGAAAACAGCCTGAGGGAATCTCTTAACAATAATATTACAAGCAGTCTTACACCCTGCTCCACTGGGTCCTGTGACACAAGAGTGGGCATCCCCCAAGGATAGGCTTGTAATTGTGTGTGATCAAGAAGAACTAGGGCAGCTGGCAGCACACAGAGGGTGGCATAAAATGCCTCCCTCCCCTCCCAGCTTTGTGCCCTGCTGTCAGACAAGAGTGGGCAGAGCAGCATCCAGCACCTGAGATGAGGAGCCAGAAAAAAGCTGTGGCGTTACGCTCGGCTTGCATGAGTTGCAAAGGTGGAGGTGAGAAAAGAGCAGGATGTTTGACTTAGAAAGCAGGAGACTTGACAGGCTGGAATATTTCCAACCTCAAACACCCTATTGTGAAAATGGCTTCCAAATAACGACATCTTAGGAAATCATCGACTCATAAGGTTGGAAGAGACCTCTGAGATCATCGAGTCCAGCCGTGCCTGTCTCCTTACTAAACCCTGTCCCTAAGGAACTCATCCACCCGTCTTTTAAACCCCTCCAGGGATGGGGACTGCACCCCCTCCCTGGGCAGCTGTGCCCATCCCTGCCCACCCTTTCAGTGAAGAAATAATAATCTTGTGTTTGTAGTTAAGACCTTTTAAGGCTTAACTGCACTACGAAGGTTGGAAAGTTGTTCTTTCTAAATGAAAATTCTCACATAGCCAGAGAATGTAGAAGTGGGTCTAACCCACCTTTGCAGATTGTCCTTCCTGTCTGCCCCATAACAATGAGTGCACAAAAATAATTTGATGTGTCCATAGAAGCACAATGGCAGAAATCAAAGATCAAGGTAAAGGTGGTAAGGAGAAGGCAGTGTCACAGACAGAAGAAATTGTGCTACTCATTTGGACTGGGGAACAGCAAAAAAGTTGCTGCCCATGGCATAGTCTAGGGCTACGTGCTGGAACTGTGCCTTCTGCGTGTCTTTACTTAAGGTTGGGCCTAAAACCACAAAGCAGTTCACAACACTTCGATTCACAAGTCTCGAAGGGTGCAGTGCAGAAAGGAGCCCGTGGTAATGGCTGCTGCAGGAGGGAAAACAGTGGCCCGGAGCATCGTATCAATGAGTCCCATCTGAATCAATCCTGTCTCTGCACAAAGCTGCCACTTCACTGTGAGCGTAACAGGTAGGGTTTTCTGAGGCTGGCGCTAGGTTTGCGTTGGCACGTTGAGTACCTTTCCTTCGCAAGAGAGCTGAGAATGACAGCGAGCGAGCAGCCCTCAGCCAGGGCCTCACTGCTGCTCGAAGCAAAGCGGGGCCGGCAAGGAGAGTGTCTTGGTACGGTAGGGCCGGCGTTCCAGCCAGGACAGCTGAGGTGAAAATCCTGCACAAATCCACATGATACACCCTTGCAGCTCAAGACATCCATCAGCTAATCCTCCCTTTGGCAATCTCCCTGCTTACTCCTTCCATCAAAGGAGCTTGGGTTACGATGGCTGCTGTCTTAATGAGCGACACCCTGGAGGAGGCTGGTTTCTCCGGGACAAAAAGTACTTTGCACTGTCTGGATCACTTGGCCTCTTAAGAGAACCAGGCATTTAAAAACCGTTCCTGAGCCTCAGGAGGGAGGCAAGTACTAACCCAAGGAGCTGTGCACACAGAAGAGCTGGGACTGAGAGGAGCTAAGTGCCTTGTCTCGTGCTGCAGAGTAACCGTGACCTGAAGTGGGCACAGAGCATGCATGCCCCACCTCGCAGGGGTTTGGGCAGGTTGGGAGGGCAAGATCGTGGCCATTCACTGTCCCACTGCAGACCCAGTGGTGTTCTTTGGCAGAGAAAATGTGTTTCCTGGCCACACTCCAATTTGGCTGATTATATTCTTGCTTTCTTAAAGTCCTGTCCCACCCACCCACCCAGTGTTGACTGTTTACTGATTTTCCCAAGCACTTGTTACAGTTCCTTATGGAATGGCCCCTCTTTTCACCTTGGAGCTCACTGTACTGTGTTTCTTAAATGATCTTAAATATTAAGGTGACATTCACTGTTGTGGAGAAAAGTATTTGCAAGATGGTTTCACCCCTGATTCCATCTCTCTTAGACTCTCTTCTCTCCTTACACTGGACATTGGGAAGAATTTCTTCCCTGAAAGGGTGGTCAGGGATTGGCACAGCTGCCCAGGGAGGGGGTGCAGTCGCCATCCCTCGGGGTGTTTAAAAGACGGGTGGATGAGTTCCTTAGGGACAGGGTTTAGTGGGGAGACAGGTACGGTTGGACTCGATTATCTCGGAGGTCTCTTCCAACCTTAGGATTCTGTGATTCTCAACCTCAGAAGTGTGGCTGTCACAAGAAGGATGGTGGAATGGGGTCATCTCGGATGCTGTTGCAGAGCTGATGTGCTTAGAGAGGGATTTCCAGTTTCTCAGTTCCTCTCATCGTGGTTTTCCCTTTAACTATCAGAACAAACTGCCCGTGCCCCTCTAATCAAAGAAATGTGAAGTTAGCAAGAGGCCCCAAATACATTTCCTGGCAACAAGACAAAAGTAAGTCTGCTGAGAAATTTATGCAAAGAGAATATTTCTAGTATATACATTTCTGTCTTGTTCTCAGATGCCCATACCAAAGTCATTACTGTATGGGAGATGCTGACTGGCTGGAAGAACCTGCTCATTCTGGATCCGTAATGGAGTCTGTTAGGAGCTCAGATTCCTGGTATGGAAGAAGGTAAGTGTGTGTGAGGAAGGAAGGCTGGGACATGTTTATTTGTGAGGGCAACCTTTCTGGGCTGGGAGCCTAGTTTTAAATTTATTTGGTGGTCCGGGAAAATTTGTCACATTGCATTCTTCAGCTCCTATTACCACTGAGGCAATTACATCACCCCGGAGTCTTTGCCAGCCAACAGGGATGCAGCTGCATAAAGCACAGGCTGGCTGTTTTGTGATGGCACTGAGGTGGTTTGTCCCTAAGACAAAAAAAGTTGCACGGAAGAAGTAGAAGTCTGGGTCCAGCCAGGGAAATGCAGATCCGAAGCCAACTCTGAACTTCGAGCCAGCTTGCGGATGGCTTTTTCCATGTCTGCTTTTACCCCACCCTTGAGCTCCTCACATCTGATCCAGAGACACATGTGGCCTCTGTGTTCATGTAATCACAACGACTTCTGTTTCTGGGTTCCCAGGAGAAATGTTTAGGATGAACATCAGAGCTTTCCAAGTGGTAACTCCAATGGTCTGAGAAACCTTGTGAAGGTCTGGAGTTGCAGGGCATCTTGGCTCCTTGACAGCGCTGTGTTTTGCAAAACAAGGACGAGGGATCAAGGCAAAGACTGAGACGCAGGGCGGTGGCAAAGTGCTGAGAGCTGAGGAAGGTGGAAGGGAGAGCCCTAGAGGCTGGGTTTTCCAAAGCAGAGAATCAGTAGCTCTCCCACTCCCTTATTCGCTTTTTGGTGTCATCCCATGTGCTGATGTAAATATAGGAGAAAACTTAGTGTGCGCTGGGCGACAGCCTCTTGCTATGATGTTCCTGCTTTCAGACTCTCGGTATGCAAAGGCAACTTGGGGTGTTCGCTCATGGAGTCTCTGAGAGGTGTCCAAGTACCTCACCACTGTTTTGCCCACAGCAGTGGCAAAGAGGTGTGGGGAATTGCCTTTCACAGCCAGCGCGTGTGGCACTGTCAAAGCCAGAAGGAGAAAACTTGGGGCTGTCTGGTGCTCAGCTCACCGTGTTCTCCTTTGCTGCTTCCTCTGTGGAAGAGTGAATCTGCTCCTGAACCCGTGTCCCGTGTTTCTAGTCCATTTTTAACCAAAATCTTAGCAGCACTTTGCAGCTGACATAACTGATTTTGGTAAAATGCATCTCTAAGCTCTTGCAGGAGGGGATTCTCTTTTCAGAAGCTGAACTGTCCCTCCTGCAACACAATGCAACCAAACTCGCAGGGAATTAATAAATCCATGCGTGCCCTTTAAAAGAAGAAACCAGGAGGATTTTTTAGACATTTTTAGGCAAAGGTTCTTTTTTTTTTTCTTATTTTTTTTTCCATACAGCCTCCTTGGTAACCAGTTAAAACAAATTCCTCCAGACTGTAAACTAGAGATAATGGAGTTCGCCTTTAATCTCGGTCCGCTACAGATCAAGTTACCTCTTAGAAATTACTTATCCTGGCCAAGCAAATGAATTGGAATTGATGTTCTTAATTGTTTTCTAAATTGCTGTTCCCCAATCCCTTCCTCCCCTTCTCTTCACACAGCTGTTTTGCATCAGTCTGGTCTAATGGGTACTGTCACTCACACGAGGGGGTGAAGTCATGTGGCCATAAAAAAGAAAGATTGGGGGAAGAGAGGGGAATACCACCCAGTGCATTATCTGGCTGTGACACACACAAATTGAATAGAAACGCTTCCTCCTAGGGGGTTAGTCCCAACAATGGACAGAGCCCTGTCCTGCGTGAGAAAAATGTGGAGACCCACTCGGTTCTCTGACACTCGTTTCTCTCTCGCAGGGAAGGCTGATGATTAAAGCGCTACTTTGGGACACAGGAAACCTGAGTTGGAAGTGCTGACTCTGCAGCAACCTCCTTTGTCTGGTTTTGTGCGAGTTGCTTTGTTTATGCCTTAGTGGCTGCATTTGTAATGCCTAAATAATACAGTTCCCTTCCTTTCTCCTCAGGGCAGCAGTGGTCTTTCATTAGCTCTATCTTTCAAAACATCTTAACCTGCTCTCCAACTCCAAAAAGCGCGTCAGTAACCCCATGATTGCACGTATTGGTCTCCAGCTTACTTTGAACTTGCTTTACAAAGCCTTTGGGCTCTGGGAGCATCAGGCCAGGACTTGACACCAGAATTCCATCCCTCTACATCCTCTAAAATGGGGAGACACCTCTTAAGCAGGAACCATCTCCCGAGGATATTTTTTTCATGTAAAAATCATTCCTGCATGTGAAATGTATGAAACAAACTGTTCCACCAGCTTCCACGTCCTGCCACTACGTTCCCTCCCAGGTTCTAACTGACCAACACTCCCAGTGTTGCTGCCAGCAATTTTCATCTCAGCCATTCCCTGTCAGACTTTGTACTTCCATGGCCTGGCAACTGTTCTCTGCTCATCTGTCCATCCAGAGTAGAACCTGAAAGAGCAGAGGTTGTCCTCTGCTCAGCCTCTCCCAGAAGGTCTTCCTTGACAAACAACAGTCCCTTACTTACTCTCATTACACTGTCAAGCTTATTTTCTGAGGGAGATCAGGGAAATACAATTTGCTGCCCACATAAAATCCTAAAGTGCCTGGTGGAAAAGGAGCAGGTTCTTGGATACCTGTTTGTAATATCTGACCATACTGTGTAGACTGAGTCAAAGAAAAAAAACATCAAGAAAGAAGGAATTTTGTGCAAAACAAGTTAAAAATTCAGGGTAACTGCTGGAAGTGATGAGGAAACCCAATAAACGAAAGCATGGAGACGTTTCCCCTCCTTTTCAGTAAGGAGAACACGGATTGCTCAGGCTCCCTGCAGCAATGACACAACCCTCAGGTACCAGAGCACTGCTGACACTAGTGAAATCATATGCATTTATTCTGAAAACGCTAGCCTGCGGGAGCTGCACGTTTAGCATCCTTCCTAACTGGAGTCTCTGAGGCTGCGCTGTCCTTACAGACACAGCCAGTGTTTAAGCAGCCTCGTTTCTTCGGAAGTGAAATGCAGACAGTTACGAAGATTCATATTAACGCTGCAGTGCAAATGCCCTTACGTCCCCGGAGGAAGGAGAAGAAAAGGAAAATCTACCTGTGACAAATCGTAGTTATGTGACTGGGAGGTGACGTGATGAGGTTATGGAGAAGATGGTGTGAGAATCCAGAGGGGATGGATTATGCTTTGCTTTACTCTTCTGCAATTAGTCTTCTCTGAAACAGGTAGGGCCAAGAGCTTGTCCCTGTCCTGGAAGCAAGAAAATGAAATGTGCAGGTGTTGGGTGTTGTGAGCGAGGTTTTCAAAAGCGCGAATGTGAGTTAGTCATCTAAGTCATGCAGAGAAAGTCCACCTAATTGTCCAAATCTGGGGCTCATCCAGCTGTCTAAGAGTGTAGCTGTTGGAGCTCTCTCAGAGCAGGCGCTGGCGGGACAGGCAGCGCAGGGGGCTGATGCGTCCCCTTGCAGGCACTGCGCTAGAAGGCTGGCTGCCTCTACCAGCAATCACGGGAGCGCTCCCTTACCTGCTTCTGTCAAAGTGAACCAAAACAGCAGACTTATTTCACCTTTAAAGTGACTAAATATGACTCCTGGCTTACAGGAGAACGACCTCTAGGAACGGAAGACGACAAGACGACAAGAGTGCAGGTAGGCAGCAGCGTCCTTCACACATGGGCATTGGTTTTCAGTCTGGGAAGGAAAACAGACAAAAGCTGATTGCAGCAACGCTCAGGAACGAACTCTGCCCTTCTCATCACAGCTCCTCGTGACAGGAGGAGTTTTCTAGCTTGTTAGCGCTACCAGCTGAGCTCCTGCACTTTTTGCTTGTTACGGCATTACCAGGAAGGAAGAATCTGCGACCAGCATTTTGTTAAAGAGGTGCCAGGGAGAAGGGAACCCAATGTGCTTTTGCTACAGCAGCGTGTGCTAATAGCAGGAAGGAGAAAAGAACTCATTTATGTTAACGAAGCAAACAGATGTGACTCTTAGATGGTGCTACCCTTGCTGACATTGGGTACTTGCTGACTCCTTGAATAGCCCCATTCAAGCCAACGTAGCTGCTCCTGGAGGGAGGTTCTGCACAGTGTTAATGAAGATGTCAGAATCTGGCCCGCAGGGAACGCATTGAGCAAGAAGGGGCTCTTTTATAACCTCTTTCCTAGAACATGTTTGGAGGCCTACGTTTGCAGCTGGTTCCTATCGCACAGCCAGGCCAAAGCAAGCCCCCCTCACCAGAAGACGCAAGCATGCCCAGACTTTTGGGAGTTCGGCTCCAGATTCATACATTAGGTCTGATCCAAAGTTGATAGACTCTCGCTGACCTAAACAGACATTTGGCCTGAGCCGCTGCGACTTGGGCCCATCCTGACACAAAGCAATACACCAGAAACCAACACGGCTGGCGTGTGTGGGCCCAGGTCTGTAAGAATATGATCCCTCCCTTTTTTTTTTTTTAATTCTTTCTTTTAATTTTTTTTTAGGGAAAGGTTTGGTCTCAGGGAGGCATAAACTCCCTTCTTTTCCATCCCTGATTGAGTATCAAACTCCTCCGCTGAGATTTCTCCATGGAGACATTGGGTTTTCCTGGCAGGCAGGGTTGCAAACTACTCAGTGGAATGTCTACAGCTCTGCAGCTCCAGAGGAGCCAGGAGGCTGGGCATCCCAGCCAAGGGAAATAGTGCTGTCGTCCCAAGAACACTTTCATGGAGACTGAGGTGCATACAGGATTAGAGGCAGCTAAGCCGGGTTCTTGGGGGTTTTGGTTGGTTTCCTTTTTCCCCTCAAAGAACTAAAGCACAGGGAAGAGAAATCCACAGGGAAGAAATCTGGGGATCCTTGTGGATGTTGCAAAATGTGGTTTGTTAATGGATTTTTTCACTTCTGGTGCTTCTGGCTTGTTGGACGCATACGCGCAGATACACACATACAGAGAATAACTTGGCAAGCTCGTGTTTTCGTGGCACAGCACCAGGAAATGGGAGTTCCCCTCCCAACAGAGAAGATCAGGGCAATGAGGCAAAGGTGGGGAATCAAACGCAGCCTGAGTCTCAGTGGAGCACTGGCCCGGACAACTCTTACACAAATAATCTCCAGGAGCTCTGAACCCGTGCTTCATTGTGGACACAGACAGTGCTGTAGAAAAAACAGTCTGAAATTGCTTCTCTTTCATGGCATGTGTAGTGTAAAAATGGGTTTTGTCCAAGACATTTGTGGTCGGAAAATCCTGACACCTCATAAATTATCTTAGAGGCAACAAAGCTTCAAAAAGATGAAACTCAATGCTGAGGTCAGCAGGAATTTTTTTGCATCTTCTGCAGTGGAGAAGTGTTTTCAGTCTCAGGAAAACCACCACAAAAAGAGGCAGCAAGAAGTGAGAATATTTCTTGGCGTGAAAGCCTCCGTGCTCAAGGTAGTAAGGCATCTTCTATTATTTAGTTTTGGCCACTTTTGTGTTCACACATCAGAACATGATCCAAGCAACCAAGGGCAGCCTGATAGCGAGGTGGCTGCTGCAGTTAGGTGACACTTCCAGATCCACCCAAAGACTCGGACTAATTACCCTTGCACAGTGCTGGGGGCTACATGAGCTGAGCACCTTCCAGGCTTGGTCTGACAGCTCTTTACAGGTGAGGTGGGTGCAGGATAGTGGTGAAGTACTGCAAAACCACAGCAGGCTTCAGTGTGAGTTTGCAGAGAGCACGGAACAGGGTTGTGAGGAATGGTTTATGGTCTCTATCAGCTCGTATCTACAGGCAGTCAGCTGGCATTTTCTAAAACTGTTTTCCTATTCCTCTTGACTAGAAATGCAAACCCACTGCTGGAGCTCTGGCTGCCCTGCTGCGTGAGGCTAAGCAGGCTGCTTAATCCCTCGCTCCTCGTAACAATAGCCAGTCTCAACCAGGGCTGGAAGTTTCCCTTGCTCTCTTCTTGGAAATTTCTTCTTTGCTCTATAGAGGAGAGTTTCTTTCTTCCAGATAAGAACATGGTGGAGAAAGACGACCTTGAGGGTGGTGTCACACGCAGCCCTTTTTAACCCAAGAACCTCTGCGGGTTCTTTGTTACCACATGTGGGTACTGGGGTAGCAATCAACTGCCCTCTGCAGCACATCAGACCCTGTGTTGTTCCAAGTGAGGGAAACTGAGGTGATGCTTGAAAGGAGAACAGATACCTGGTGTTCGGGATGCCCTGTGGTTCCCCTGTTGTGATGTGTGGCAGGAAGGACCCAGCCAAAGCCAGTTAATTCAAGAAAGAAGGGGGTTTTTTTCAGGATGAAAAGTGGAAGAAATGTTTCTAAGAAGGCAGAGACTCTTCCCTCCGTTAGGAAGAGCCCCTCCGTGCTGCAGCAGGTCCTGCTGCTGCCCCTACCAGCCTGTTGCTGTGCAGAACTGCTGCCATCCCCTCCATCCCTGGCCTTGCCCTGCACTGCTCGCCACAGGAGATCTGGTGCTTGGCACGGTGCTGGAGCTGTGCCTGCCGCCTGCTGAGAGCTGCCTGGGAAAGGCCGTGCCCGGGATGTGCCAGCCAGCCCTCCCGCAGGGTCCCAGCGTGAGGCACTGCTGCCAATGGGAAGCCAGTTCTGCAGGCGGGGAGAGACGGTGGGATTTGGGTTCGTTATTTATCCCATTCACTGAGTCATCATCAAAATGGCTCCATTTTAATCGGTAGCATCGTCTGTTCCTTTTATGTGTCTGGTTTTGGAGAGTGGAGTTAGAGGGTAAGATAGGCTTTCCGTATCTGGGGGTGAACGAAACTTTCAGTTTTAAAACTTCTCTCCATGTTTAGCTCTCTGAGTCCCAAGCAGGATCTGACCTCCCTGCCCACTTAGTAAATCAACGGTTTCTAAGGCATGTAGCACTGATTTTATGGTAGCAAGATGTATTTCACTAGATTTATGTTATTAAACTGGAGGGGGGGGGGAAGCGTCCTTTTATTTGGGGCAGTCCTTGAGTTTTACAGGCTTGTTTGAGTAAGTAATTATTTTGGTAATGCTGGGGCCTCCTTTATTGAATCGTAAATGCATCCTGAACAGCTCTCGGAATAACAAGCAGACCTTTCCCTGAAAGTCTACGGATTGCCCTGATGAGCAAATCTGAAGATTAGCAGTTTACTCTCCAATTACCTCTGCTGCCGACGGCTGTCGTGGTTCACTTCGCTGGGGCTGCTCACAAGACGAAGTGTGTGTGTAAAT
Organism: Neomorphus geoffroyi; assembly: GCA_033558235.1. Lineage (NCBI taxonomy): Eukaryota > Metazoa > Chordata > Aves > Cuculiformes > Neomorphidae > Neomorphus > Neomorphus geoffroyi. Next base: position 9,354,837 of record JAUMJM010000074.1, read on the forward strand.
GTTTGCAGGATCAGTGCCACAAAGGGAAAAAAAAACAACTCAAAAGCCGTTTCTGTGGAAACATCCTCTCTGACCATGTTAGGAAAAAGGATCAGATAATTAGGATCTTTATGATGCTTATTATAAAAAATGTTCTGGAACTAGTTCAAGCACCAATCAGAAACCACATTGTTCCACTAAATCACTTTCAGATGCCATTTCAGATACAGAATACAATTACTCCTAGTTTAAAAATATAAATGTTCCCTTCATAAAACACACACACACACACACACACAACTATTTTAATTTCTTTTATTTCTATCTGTCTTGGCTGGATTTCAGCCCTTCCACAGATGATCTATCAACAGATTTTGTACCATTTATTTCTGTTAGGCTTTGTGCAGAGACCCCGTACGATACAGAAGAGTTCTGCAACGTGGACATGAGGGCTTTATATACAAAAGAGCTCTTGCACAAGCCGAGGGGGTTTTGGCCCAGGCTTGGACATGAATGTGCTTAAGAAATCAACTCAAAGCAAAACCTGGAACAAAGATTCTGCTCAAATGTTGCATTAAAAACCCACCCGAGATGCCTGGAGGTGTTCCTGGCCTGTCATTTTTTTTTTTATTGGATTACTATGGGTTTTATGAAGCAAACTCCCTTCCCTACGTGGTGGCTGCCGCCCACGTGCTCTCCTTGTTGTCAGCAGAGCGTGGAGGCCATCTGTGATGAGCTCAAACTGCAAGCCTAGCCCAGATCGTCATCGGGGGACCCACCCACCGGCCGTGCTGTTTGTGTGTGAGCGCACGCTGGGATGCAGGCAGACAGGGAGGTGTGAAAAAGCTGCAGGGGGAAAAAGCTGTGGGCTGGGTGGGCTGGACGGGCTGGACACCCCGTGCTCACCTGGGGACAGCACAGCGTGAGCCCCCTACCCCGACGCAGCCCGTGGGTAAAGACGCTTAGTGTTGGCAGACAAATGCAATCTCCTTCTTTCTGAGTCAACACGCAGACGGGAACCTCCGGGGGGTTTCTCAGCCTTCTTGTGAGGTGTGACTCATTTCCCAGGAGGGAGCATCTCTGCAGAGAGCTGTGGAGGGAGCCAGGAGAGCTCCATAGCCAAGCGCAGGGCTTTGGTGGGCAGAAAGCTGCTTGGGAAGGGTCTCATTCTGCCCAGCGGCAGCCCTGAGCCTTGTGCCTTCATGGTGTGGCTGCCGGGCTGTGCAGAGGACTTTACCACCACTCTGCCTCCGGGCTGGGACTGTCTGGGACATTTCTAATGGAAAGCTTTCCTCGTTGTCAGGAAATCATCCTTCGTCATTGCCGAAACCTTTCTCAAGAGTGGTTCGGTTTGGGTGAGCCCAAGCCAACCACGAGTCTGCGGGAGCACAGTCTGCTCCTCTGCCAACCAGCTGCGTTATTTTCCAGGGCTTGGGGCCCCTGTGTTGCCTTCGATCCCGCTGTGGAACGAGAAGCCCACAGACACCTGGAGTGTTGCCCCAGAATCCAGACAAACCCCCCAGAGATGCCAGACCCCCAACAACCTGGCAAGAAGCCCTGGGAACCTGAGATCAAAACAAGGATAACAAGGCTTAGCTTTCTACCCCAAGGCTAAGGATGCTTGAGGGTGCTGCCATTTTTATTCTTTTTCTGGGACAAGCAGAAGGATTTCTCAGCACTGGGGTAACACGAAAATCTCGAGGGCTGCGTTTTGAAAAAAAAATATATAGAAACATTTTCATATTTTCCAAAACAAAAGACGCGAAGGGACTCGCTGCTAAGGGAAAATTCCTGCTTTTTTTTTTTTTTTTTTTTTTGCAAAGGCTGAGATTTCTGAGTGCTGCTCGTGGCTTCTTTAGCAGGGCTTTAGTCCTGACACTGGGAGGAATGGCCTTTGAACTCAGTGGGACCTTAAATACAACGTGTGAAATCCTGGCCACTGGGCTCCCAGTGACTGGCACTGGCAAGTAAGATCGGGAAAGAAGTCAGCGAAGGTGAATTCGCTGACATTGCTTGAGCCTCGTGGTCCTCTCAACCAAACTCCCGGCTCGGCTGGCCAAAGGCCACTTTGTTCCCATGTCTCCAATGGCTGGGAAGCAAAGTTTAAGTGGAGAACAAAGCCGTTTCTTAAGAATGGATGTTTAGACTGATGTATGAGTTGAAGAAGCATTTTAGAGTAGCCTGAAATAAATCTGAGAGAGGGGTTTTTCAGAAGCAGAGGCTGCTTTTCCTACCACTAGTGACTATTTTGCAGTGGGAGCAGAGTCAGGCCAATGCAAGGTGACTGTGGAAATTCGACCCTCGGTGCTCAGGATTTTTAGCATTTCTAGCCCGGAGACCGGAGCTCTTGCTGAGATGTGATCACTTCTGGGAGGTTTTGTTATGATAGAGTCATAGAGCCTCGTTTAAATCCAGGACCTCCCTGTACCTCACTGCAGCCCTAAAGAACACCCCAAGGGTTTTCAATCCAACTGGACAATACCCTACTCAAGCCAAGAACAGCTCAAAATCCCTGTCAATGAGTATTTCTAATTTTTTTTCTATTAGTGCCATCAGTCACTTTCATTTTTCAGCAAGATGGTTGTGGCCTTCACACCACTGTGCTGATCTCTGTTTCACAGCCCTTGCATTGCAGTTTGCTTCTTACCACAGGGGTCCAAGTTTCCTCTGCAAACTGGAAACACTTTTCACTGATGTGATGGGGAAATGTTGCACATCCTGAGGTCGCCACTCGAGATGCGTTACCAGGTTTGGGGCTATTCACGAGGCATCAGTCATTGGTGGGGGATGATTTTTAAAACCGCTTGTGTTTTCTGTTTTGCAAGATTATATTCCAAGCCCTTCTGATTACAGAAAAATTTCTTGCACAATGAGACAACGGCACCTGAAATCCTAACAAAACCTAAAAACCCAGTAAAAATGCGTCACATTTCTTGTTCTTTTTTCTTTTTTTCTTTCTTCTCTTCGTTTTCGTGCCTGCCTCCTGATTCAATGCTGGGGTTTGGCAGCACAGAAAACTGCCATGGGAAGAGAGCCAAAATTGTTTGTGCATATGGGCTTAAGCTGCGGTATCAAAGGTGCGGCTCCAGCCTCGGACCAAAATATCACCAGAACCCGGTTTCCGGTCGCTCTGATGGTTGGGCTTGAGCTCTTCTGCACAACAAAGAAAGCTTAATTCACCTATGTGGTGAATTGAGGTGTGGAAAACCAAGTGTCAGTAGTCATTAGCAGCAGCAGGACAAGCACTGCGTTTCTAGGCATGCGTCTCCTCTGGGGCTCACTCCTCATTCCACGGTAACATTGAAAATGCCGGAGGAAGCAGAAGCAGCAGGGGCAGAGGTAATGGGCTCAGAATGGTGCCAGAATGCCACGGGTGGGTTTCCTCGCAAGCTGCCCATGGAGAGGGCCCATCAGCGTGCACCAACAGAGCAATATTTCATTTATACTTAAGAACCCATGATTGTCCTGAGAGACAAGGCTCCATGGTCGATGCGAAACCAATAACAAATACCGCGTTCCCTCCTACCAAGAGATCAGAGCACTGCGGGGAGCCTACACTGGAGGGAAGCTGGGACAGGCGCAGAACAGCCAAGATGTTTGTTAGTTCTTTGTGGTATCTCTTAGCAAGCATAACTGACCTTGCCACCATCAATAGGGATTGTGACCATGGAATGAACCCAGCTTGGGGACCTACTGGACATTTTTCATTACAGGAGTTTTAAACAAGACATGGTATTTTTTTTTTGCAAACATTAAAAAGTACTGGGCATGAGTATTTTTTCTGGAGAAAAGAAAAGCAAAGAAAATCCAGTCTTTCTCAAAATAAAACATTTTTGGAATGCGAAAGAAAATCTGTTTCTACATTTTTTAAGTGTTCTGAAATTTCATATTTTCCAATACGAAATATATTTAATTATAATTTTTGAATGTTTCAGAAAATCAATGTCAAAGATATATATGTGTGCTCATATATCTATCAGTACAATTTCAGAAGTTTATTTTCAAAATATTACCTTATCACTGATATAAAATATTCTTACCCTTTCTGGAAGAGCAAAAGAATTCAAAATCATGGAAAAAGCTCATAAGGTGGAAAAGCAGAAAGAAGAGGAAAGCAGGTGGCAATGAAAAGAAATAGAGGAGAAGGTTGTAGAAAGGAAATAGAGGGCATTCAATGAAGAACCACCAAGGTTAAAAATGGAGAACAGCAGGATAAATCTGCTTGCAGGATAGATTCCTTGGTTTGGAGAAGTCCTGCATTAGGAGGATGACTCTGGACATTTATTGGACATGGGGAAGAATTTCTTCCCTGAAAGGGTGGTCAGGGATTGGCACAGCTGCCCAGGGAGGGGGTGCAGTCGCCATCCCTGGAGGGGTTTAAAAGACAGGTGGATGAGTTCCTTAGGGACAGGGTTTAGTGGGGAGACAGGTACGGTTGGACTCGGTGATCTCAGAGGTCTCTTCCAACCTTAGGATTCTGTGATTCTGTGATTCTATGATTCCATGACAGGCCACAGGCCTCTTGGTCAAGAGGTTGTGCAAGAATGGTGATGGCAAGGAGGATGGGGACTTGCTGAACACTGATTTTGGTTTGATTTATCTATAAGTTTTATGTAACCTACTGTAAAAAGTAACAGTTGTAATAAATTTTGCAAAGCCTGCGTGTCATGGGCTGACCCGGCACCATGAGACACTAACTTAGAGCTCCCACAAGGCTGCAGGTGTGGGGATGCAGCGTGAGAGAGACACAGAGGCCTGGAGGTCTGGCTTCCTCGGGGTGGCATCAGAGCTCTTGGGTTCAGGATGGGCAGGGAGGGTCCCTTAAGTGGGCAATGCTTTAGGCTCAGGAAACCTAAGGAGCGCTGTTCCTACAGGGAGTGTGGAGACCATCCAGAATACGGGTAGAGACTCACTAGAGGCAAAAGGACTTCTTCATGGCCAAAACCCAGAGTGGGTCTGGTAAAAGAGGGGGATGAAGATGGCAGTGCTTTATTCCCAGCACTTCTCCATCACTGGCAGGCAAACCTGTCCCCAAGGGCAAATTCTGCTGAGCCAGCCGCAGCCATCCCTCTCTGCAAAGCATCCACACACAGTGCGGGGGTTCAGAGGCTGCAGGAGCCTTGAAAAGCCCTTCTTGGCTGTGCTCCAATCTTGAGTAAACAATTCAAGAACACCACTGCTGTCCCCCTGCCTCTTGGGCAGCACAAACCAAAGTGATAAAAGTTGAAATAAAAATCCCAAACCAAGGACAGAGGAAAGAGGGAGAAAATGCTGGGGAAGCCCAAAGGACTAAAGATGTGGCCACTGCAAGGCTTAATTGTCTTCTTCCTTGCTCTGTGAGGAGGAATGTTGCTGGAACACTGCTGCTGTCTTTTGGATTGTTACTGGTCGGGGTTTTTTTAATGCTTTTTCTTCCCCCAAAGCAAACAGAGAAGTGACACAAAGCAAATGGAATTGCGGTTCTGAAGTCAGGAAAGTCAGAGATGATCCCAGGCAGTAAAATCCAGACTGGGTTTTGAACTCCCTGCACAGTCCAAGGCCACAGATGCCTTCAGCTGGGCTAGTTCTGCTGGGTGGAAGAGGGGGCAAGGAGCCAACTTCAGAGTCAGGTTCAGGTTTGGATTCTTAAAAAAAGTTCCCTCACCAAAAGTTCAGGGTCGTTCCTGGAGGCTCAGGAGGGAAGAGCCAGTTCCAGCCCTTATCCTCTAACAACTCTTGGATTTACTGTAACATTTCGTCTGGGCCCCTATTGAGGAAAGCTGTCTTCTCCGTGATGGCAGTTAAATATGTGCTCAGGCTCATTCTTCAATCAAAGGTTTACATTGTGCTACGTTAAAATTATTTCTGTATTGTGGGTGCACCCTCATTTCACAAACCTTGCAGGATATTCTGTCTCGGAACTTGTGTGGAACTCCTAAAGACTCTTGAATTAAAGCAGGTAGATGTTTTCACACAACCTGTGACCTTGTTTCTGTTATCAGCCTTGAGTCCACATCATTGCCTTGTTCTACAGGGACATGAGGTGCTGGAAACGTCTGGGAATGACACATAAAACCGAAACCTTGAGCTCCAGTAATCACTGCAAACCTATGATTGCTCCTTGGTTTAAAAGCTGCAATTCTCCCCAAACTCATGGTCTCTCTGACTGTCCATCAGATTGTCGGAAAGGAAGCAACGGTGATTTGATCGATATTTCAAGCAAATCAGTGAGGCTGATTAAAAGTGAACTCTGAGAGCACGTTCGCACTGTGGATCAGCCGCAAACAAAATTGCTCGAGCTCTTAAGTCAGGAGAAAGCATTACCAGTCGATCGCGCCTCCTCATCCTCATGGCCTCTGCAGGCACCGAGCTGAAGGGCAGTTCAAGGAGATGGAGCTGGTACGCACAAAGCAACTCCAGAGTCTGTGACCGACTTAGGGCAGTAAAGGGAGTGCAGTTACCGGGTAGGAAATAGGGTCCATGAAGCAGGCAGGGATTTCAGACACTGGGATTTTTTACGACATTTATTGAAACAGACAAGCTAAGAGCACTGAGGGATAAAGGATCCCAAATCAAACAGCCTAATTGGTCTCAAATGGAGTGACTAAGGAACTCTCTCCATTCCAAAATGGGTCAAATTGCATTTTAGAAGGAGATCTCTGAAATTTGAGTGGGAGGCCTGGATAGAAAAACGAATGGATGAACTCATAATTGACATGGATTCCATTATGGCTAATACCGATGTCAGAGCTGCCACCGAATATGTCCTGCAAATCCAGTCTGGGGGAATTCCCTTCAGAGATGTGACCCAGGTGAAGCAGATTATTTGCCGTGAGCCTGTGAGGAACTGAGACTTTAATTGCAAACATGTGGCTGGGTAACTTTCCAGCAAGTGAAAACTGGGGTATAGATAAAGGCCTGCTCTGAAACAGATGATCCAGCGGGGCTTTCCCTGTCTCCAGTCCTCACAGTGGGTTTCTGCGCTTTTATATCGCTTTGTGCTGAACAGAAAATTGTAAAGAAAATTCCTTGGGTTTGCCTTCTAAAAGGCAAGACCTTCAGCTTGCTCCTCTCCTGGAGAAGAGGTGACGTGACTTGCACTGTGAACAGTTCTGCCTGGGTTCCATTCCAATCTGAGAAGACGGCCTGAAGGACAATAGCATGACCCACTTGTGATGGAGGGACGAGCGTGGCTACTTAAATTGCCCGTCCTGGTGTTCAGCAAGCAGGGTGAGGTCACTGCAGCAAGGAGGACCTGGGCACCTGGATCCTGCTTCCTCTCCACCCACATCCAGGATCTGGATAAACAGGGTGTGTCAGCACAGACGTACAAGGTTGCTGAGGCAAAGACAAAGGTGAGGCTCGAGTTCGAAGGCAGCTCTCACGTGAAGTGGAGAAGGGCCTTGTAGAGGCTCCTTGCAGTTCTTTCATGTTGTTCTTCACAGCAGTCTGATCCCAGCCGGCAGTTGCCGTGTGCCAGAGCTGCCCTGCAGGGCAGGCAAGCAAATCCCAGGGAAAGGAAGCGGCTGCAGCGCTTCTTGGTGCACTCCGGGCCCTGCGAACGCAGACTGTGGGCTTCATTTTGTCTCTTGTCGTCTCTTCTGACCAAGCTGAATGTTTTCCATGCTGTAGAAAACACCTTTAATCCTAGGAAGTCTGTGTGTGTTTATGCTTTTCTCTGGGCCAGCAAGCAAGTCCTTATGGATAATGAGGGTGTGGAACTGCTGTCCTGGGTGACTGGGAAAGAGCAAAGGGCACGTTGGCTGGTGTTGATCACAGGATCAGAAGGGATGAGCTCAAGGGAGTTTTCTTTTATGAAAGTGTTTTTGTTTGTCAGATGACCGTGATAAGACAAGAATTTAACAAGACAAGAGCTACCTTGTGGTCGCTAAGACAGGAAAGTCGTCAGTCAGTCAAAATTTTATGCTGCACTGCATCTCCTGAGTCATGGCTTGGGAGAGGCAGCTCCTCCGTGTCGCAAATGGCCATTCCATGGGGAACTTGGGCCCCCTCAGTGCTTCAACTGTTGGACTTCTGAGTGTTGGAGGTTCTGAAGTGAATTGAGCAAGGCCTCTATGTTCTATGGAGAAGGGATTTCTCCTTCCTTCCACAGGCATCCAGGTAAGGTGAGCAGCACATCGAATGTCAGCAGGGAGGTTGGCTTCTGGAAGAGAACCAAAGATGAGTTTGAACAAATCTGACAGCCCGTGAGTCCTGGTTTGTGTCCATAACTACACTCTTCCATGTGACCTAAATATTAAGGTTTGAAGAGACCAAGATTGTAAGTAACTTACAGCCTAATTGCTGCTTTGTGATGTTTAGCAGTTCACACGGGCCCAAGCATCAATTTTGGTCAGCATGATTTTTTTAAGAGCAGTGTCTGAGACGTCTGTGGCAGAGGCTCTGGTTAAGCTGAGTAGTCCTGAGAATGAAACCAAGAAAAGTTTGGTCTGCAAAAACTGAGGCATTTAACAGTAAATATTCCCTAAACCAGTAACCACACGTCTGAAAAAGATTTATGCAAAATGAGAGGGGAAGTTTCATAACAGCACTCTGTAATAAAATAAAAACAGTGACGTAGGCACACGTGCATACACACTCTAATATCCAACAATCCAAAGATGAAACAGTTTTCTATTTAATTCTTTCCTTCTGAGTATGAAATATAATTTTTCTTGGACTGACAGTTCCAGGTAGAAATGTTGTAGAGAATTCTTTCAGGTACTGCTGGGGTAAAACTCTCTTCTTTGCCTCTGCCAATGAAAGTACCCCAGGTTTTTCCTGCCTGTAGCTTTTCTTGCATATCCTGGTCCTCCTGGCACTCAAGTACTGTTCGCTTTGCTCTGTGCATCCCTCTCTGGGACACTGGAATGCATCTCCACTTAGAAGATCTGTTGTCGGGGAGTTTAGCGGATCATGTAGAGGTAGGGATTGGACTGGAGCCACCAGAGCAATAGTGGGATCAGTTGGAAGGGAGAAAATGCAGAAATGAGAGAGAAAAGAGGTAAAAAAGAATTGGAAGGGAGAAGAAGTCAAAAGAAGAATGTGGAGAAGGAAGAGAAAGAAACGATAGGAAAAAGCAAAAGATCCCAAAGAATGACAAATTACGCCTCTGAGCCATGTTATATACTGCATGAATTATAGTAAATTGAAATATTGTTCATCTATAAAGGCTGTATTGTTCCTTTTTCTCTTGGCCAACTACTGCTGACGTAAGCAGGAGTTCTGCTTTGGGCTGAAGAAGTCAAGAGCCCGGCAACCAAGCCTGGCACTCGGACTGGAGGTGGAAGTTAGATTTGGCCTCTGCTACAGAAAGACTTTGAGAACTCAGACTTAAAGGAACCCAGGGAATGTGAGGCTGTTGGGCAAGAGTCACACAGGAGTGTTTAGCCAGTGTTTCTTCTGCAAAAGTTAATAAAAATGCAACCTGTATCTCTTGCAGGAAGATGTCAGAGCTCTTCTGCAGATTAACGCACCCAACACAGAGACAGCTCAGTCATTATAGGATAAGGCATCGGGGCTTAAGTACTGCTCGGAGTTCATATATCCTGCAAGCTTGCTAAAGGAGGTGCTGCTTACTGCATGATGTGTGTGCGTGTGAGCAGAACTCTGTATAAGCTTATGCATCTATCTGTTTCCTCCAAATAATTCAGTAATTCTGCATTCGGCTTTCCAGGCTCCGGGATCCTGGCAGCTGGATCAGGAGAGGCTGCCAAGTCCGTCAGGTTGATGGAGACAGCAGGCTGCTCCACCTGACTGTCTAGAAGCATTCTTCTGCTCTCTTGGGAGGTTCCCAAGGCGTCTCCATTTCCTCTGAAAGAAGGTTCACCCATGACTGCCGGTATCCACGTCAGGTCTTCTTTCCACGGGTGCTGCAGCTGCAAACATCGAAACCCACAGCCCTTCTTAGCCATCTCCCAGCTGCACAGGCCCTCAGTATTTCCAAAACGTAGCTAATGAAGGAGATGAAAAGATACAGGCTCTTGGTTAGTGCTGTAGCTGCTTTATAGGGGTAGAGGAGATGATCTTCTCAAGAATTCTTTATATCTCACAGCCTGGTGAAGACAATAGCAAACTAGATTTTTGTGTGCTTTTAAATGAGGAGAACTTCTTTGTTAACAATGGAGAAGATCATGAAGAATCCTGAGGTGCGTGAGGAGGTAACAAGGGGACAGCTGTAATTTATATTTTTGTTCAGTTTCTGTGCTAATCTCAGGAATGATCGTGCTGAGACAGTAAATCCTTCGCAAATGCTGATGAATCACTGGTATTCAGGTGCCCTGCAGGAGAGTCACAGAGAGGTGGAAAAGATTTTCATCACTTGATCTCAGCATGTGGCTCTCATCTGGTGCTGTGTTCTGCCCACTCCTTGCCTGGGATGGTGCTTGGAACAAGTGGGATTTTCAGAAGTGATCTATATAGGGGAGAGCAAGAATATTCCTACTTTCCCCCTTGCCCAGGCTAAGCGGAGTGCTCCAACTGCACCTCCCCTTTTGCATCCTCCTCCCAAGCACAGGTGAAGGTTGGTTCTTCACAAGACGTGGAAGCAGAGGCTTGCACATCGCTTGCATTGACAGTTCTGTTACGCATCCGTAGCCATGCCCTGCTGTTGTACTGCCTAACGGACAGTGTTAGCTCTTCCTGTGCTTCAGCCTCGTTTCACACACCCAAGGGCCATCCTAAGTGCCTGCATAGGAGCCCCAAAACAGGAGAGGCAGACAGTGGGGACAAAAGAGGGATGGAAAAAAGCACCAGCAACAAGGCGAGAAAATGCAATAAATGCAGACGCGGTACCATGTAATTCGTAGCAGAGAGCAGCCTCCCTGGCTCTGGATGACTCGGAACAGCAAATCCCTTCTGCCTGTCATTAACACGTGAGATGTTCACCCTGGTGAGGAAATACATCAGTTTTTCTTCAGCTCACTGTCGCTTGTCATAGAAAAGACATGCAACGCCATGCTCTTTCTCTCCCTCTTAACACAGACGTTCCCAAACCACGGCAAAGATCCCTGACACCCTTCTTTATGTGTTTTGGAGCACTTACACTTTCATTGTTAAACCATGAATAGAGTCTTTAAGAGTAGCTGGTTCTCCAGACCAACTCCAGAATCTTTAACCTTGCCAACCATCCATAGATCAAGAGTGGAAAGTGCCCATTTGGCCAAAAAGATGCCAATTTTTATTGTTTTCTCTTTGATTTTTTTAAATATAACAAGAATTGTGGTGAAGAACGGCATGTAAAAAGGAGCTGATGATTAATGAAGAAGAAAATGGGAGGTCTTTTTTTGTTCATGTGGAAAGGGAGAAAAAAATAAAACGGCTGCTTGTGGAAACAAGGGAGGTCTCCAGTATAACGAATAATAAGAATAATTTCAGATATATTTTCTTAGATCTGAGCAGTATTTATATGCAAATACTATCTTAGAAGGTAGTGGAAAAATTCAGTTTTCCTAACATTGGCTGGGAAACAGAATTTGCAGTTCTGGAAGACTTACGATTTCCATAGGAACCAGATGAGATGAAGTAGAAAGACTTTGAACAGAGGTGATTAAAAAGTATTTTGTACTGAAAACAAACTTTCTAGCTGAATGACATAAATTACATGTAAGGGAGCAAATGGCTTTTTAGCAAGTTTAAAAAAACATGTCGGTATGTGCCCTCTGCTAACTCTGTTAGAAAGCCTGAGAGGGCAGAGTGCTAAACCGCAGAGCACAGCCTTAGAGGAATGATGGGACCATCTTTGGAGGGGCATTGAGAATTTTGAGGTCCTGTCAGTATTGAAATACATGCAAAAAAACCCCCTCTTGCTTCATAAATCAAGAAAGGACCTTCATTATTTTCCCTTCTTCTGAACAGCGGTTGAAGGCGAGCGATGTGAGCAGAACACTTCATCCACACTGTCTGAGGTTTGGGAATTTTTACAGGAGAAAGAATTATGGAAGATATCCTGCTTTAATTCTTTGCCTAATTTTGTGTATTGTTTTGATTATTTTAGCAGTAATAATTTTGTGGTTTCTGTACCCACCTTCCCAAAGAATTGAGCCATCAAAAACAAGCGAGCTGCTTCCTCTGCAGTGCTATTTCTGTCTTGTTTTATTAGTTGAGCTAAGAAAGAAGCTTTGATCTACACTCCAGCTTGGTATGCAATGAGATGTTTTCATCAGACGCTGCTCTTGGTTGAACTGATATTAATCTCTGCAAGATTAATGCAGTTATATGTTCTCGTGGGTTTCTGGACAGTCAAATGGGATCTTGCAGTTAGACCTCGATGGTGCGAGGTCAGTGGGCACTGCTGCAGGAACAGAGCTCTTTCCATAGAGAATTCATTGCAGGATTTGAGTGCCAGAGCAAGTGCATTTGGCCTGAAGCACAATCAATTAATGCATGGCTGAAGCTTGCTTATATGTGTTGGTCCTTCTCCCATTGAAGTTGATGGCAAAACTCCCACGAGTTAAGCAATGTGAGGTGGAATCTATACAGAAATTATTCTTCCCAGAGCAACTTTGCAATAACCAGTGGATTTGCGAACTTCTCACTCTGACACATTGAAATAATTTGGGACTTTCATTCCATTTTGCTTTAATTGAACTTACGCTACATATGAGTCTTCCTAAGTGGGTTGCTGTGCCTAAGGTATATGCAGGCATGTTTGCACTCTCTGAGGGAACATGGAGGTTAAACGGGAGGGTGAGGTTATGTTAGCAAGGATACTTTCTTTTTATACTGCTTCCAAAGGCAACCCTGTTCTGGGCTTACCACTCTGGCTTGACCGCTCTGTGCCTCTCCACACCAAATCATGCTGGGATTTGATGATAAAGCACATCCTCTTTCCAGGAACCAAGCCAATCCCTACATCCTAACTCACTGGTGTTCTGGTACCTTAGGCACTTTGTGGTCAGAAGGCAGACTGCAAATGCCGGTGTTAGCCATGGTGATGCTGGAATGTCCCAAACCTCAATAGGAAGAGAAGAAATTTCTTACAGAGCTGCCGTTGCCCGTTTGTTCCTTTGTTTTTCTGTTTCTTGGGCTGTGCCAGCTGAGATAGCTCTTAGCTGGATACCAGGATTTGCGGGGCCTGATTTGGTTCATGTCTTCTATAAAAGTTTTCCATCTCTGACCAAGGTATTTCAGATGAGGGTAAATATGTGAGTAAATCAGAGCTGGCATCTATCCCAGACATATCAACTCCCTTAATTCCCTTTTTCCTGTGGCTTTGGGACAATCAAAATAGGGAATGTTTCCATTGCTGTACCTTTATGAAAGTACAATATGTGAATGCTATATCCTGTGTGCATCTGTGTGTTCCCTCACCTTGGTCGTTCCCAATTGCACAGCTTTCTCTGGCAATTACGTGGAACAGAGCACTGCAGTGGAGTAAATCTTTTGACAGGGCATGGTTCCAGGGAAGATCAAAACCCACAACGTGACAGTTAATGAAACAAGGAGGAAGAAGATGGAAGCTATCAGTCTCAGCCAGCCAACACTAACAGAATCCGAAGGCAACTGGAGGTGCCAAGGTGTCTGCTTGCAGAGTTTGGAGAGAGCTGTTGAGGGTCATGGGGAGGGCTGCACCGAAGCAAGTTTTCCTGGCAGAAAAAAACACTTACGATAACAGAGGAGCAGTGGAGACAACTCATCCTCTCCAAGAGGACACATACTGTCTTTTTTAAGACACAGAAGAAGCTGGCATTATTCTGCATCCCTTGGGCAATGGTACTTCGTCATGGAGCTGATGTGGGTGGAGTACATGGAGCATGGCATGGATCCAGGGGTATAAACCGAATGCACGATAATTGCAAGGACGACGCGGCACGAACTGAGCAGTGTGGAGCTCCTGGTCCCCAGGGGAGAGAACCTGTGCCCTCGGGTGGGCAATGTAAAGGAGTTGCAGATAAAATATGGCAGCCTGCTGCAGCGTGAGGCAGGGAGCAGAGAGCAAGGGCCTCCTGTAACGAGCCTTTTATCTCTAAAGCAGTGTTTCTCTGACTGTGACCCGTGGGTCTATAAAACATCCAGTGGTGGCTCAGGAAACAATAGTAAACCCTCTCTCCTCCCCTCCAACAGCCACAGAAGCAAGCACGGAAACAATGGGAGAAAATAAAAGCTACTATAGATTAACTTTCAAATTTTAGTCTTTTGTTTATTTGGTTTGATATGTGCAAAGTGTACAAGTTGGTCTTTGGGTTATTTTTTTTCTGAAAAAAGGTTAATCCTTGGACTTGAGAAGTTTAAGAAATGTGGCTCTAAGGGTGCTATTTTTGGAGCCAATTACAACAGCACTGAAATGTTGAAAGATTCTTTTTGTTTGTTGAAAGATTAGGCTGAAGCCCTTCAGTCTATAAAAGAATAATAAACCCTAGTGGAATAAAATACTTCATTGCAATGAGGATACAAAAGCCACCTCAGAGTGGTATGTGGGCTGGACGGAGGCACAGGGCTGGCAGAGCTGGCTCTGGTAATTATTAGAGCTGTCAGTGCCCAGAAAATAAAGCTGTGAGCTCCTGCTTTATTCAGTTTATAAAACCTCATCGTCCACCTCCTGCCATTATCTAGAGTTGATTTGGTAGCGTTTGCGAAATGATGCGTGTTCACAGCGTCCCCAGTCCCTGCTGGCATCCTTCAGTCTTGTACGATCCTTCCTCAAATGAGTCGTTACAATGGAAGGATTGGCAAATTCGTGTCCCGTGAAACCTTGGAGAGAAAATGAGCTCTAACTGACCTTTTGTTTGTTGCCAGTATTGTCACTTGGGATGTTTCTGATGTGGGGACCAGGCAGTGTACATCGTGCAACTGGGAAGGGTTTGCTTTTCAGAGAATCCTTCTTGGAAGAGTTTCTGGGTTATTTGTAAACCACCTTGAGATTCCTCAGCTGTGAGGATTGTGTAGCTGTGCCTCCCTCTGAATTTGTGCCAATGATCTGCAAGTGCAGCTTCCTGGAGGTACGGCTGAGCTGAGGGCCTTCGTGGTGGCTTTGGAGAGAGGTGTCCAAGGTGCAGAGACCACATGAGCAAATGAAGGCCTTCGTCTTATCTGCCTGTAGTAACACAAATTCAGCAGTGGGAGTGGCAAAAGGTGTAGGGGTTTGTATGGCACCAAGGACAGGTGACAATGGTGTCACAGGTTATAGGCTGAGCGCCACATGTCCCCGCAGTCCCAAGGAGCAAGAACTTCACAGTCAGTGAATCAGTAGAGGTGGGTCATGGCCAACGACGCCAGTCATGCTGTGGCTTTTGGAAGTTTTGCTCAGCCCTTTCACTCCTGAGCTGAGAACTGATCGTGCCAGCCAGCCCATTCTTGGGGGATGCTACATTTCCTGTCACACCAGAGAGCAAACGGGGCACTAACCAACCCTGCTGAAAATCACATGCACCTTTCACCATCGTCTCAGCCAAATTTCAGTGTGATTAATCACTCTACTCCTGCCTAAGCTTCCCCTCATTCACCGTGATTTTAATTCCTTATTTTCTGGCTCGTGTTATGTTGAACAGCACTGTTCTCATGTCTTAAATGCCTGTGTTTCACTCTAGAAAATGTCCCCTCTCAATAGCAAATGAGGTGATTCCCCTGTGTCTCTTATTTCTTACAGCACCGTGGTGAGGATTAATAAGTAAACATTTGCAAAGCACTTTGTGATCCTCTAAGTAAAGGGTTTATATGAGACTGAAACATTGCCCTCACCAGCCCTTGTGCTGGTGACCAGGTCAGACTGCGGCTGTATGCGCCTCTGGACTGCAAGTCAGTGCGATGGGGTTGTTCAGCCTGGAGAAGAGGAGGCTCAGGGGAGACCTTACTGCTCTCTACAACTGCCTGAAAGGAGGCTGTAGTCAGGCAGGGGTTGGTCTCTTCTCTCAGGCGACCGGTGACAGAACAAGAGGACACGGTCTCAAGCTTCGCCAGGGGAGGTTTAGGCTTGACATTAGGAAGAAATTCTTCACTGAGAGGGTGATTGGCCATTGGAATGCGCTGCCTGGGGAGGTGGTGGAGTCACCGTCCCTGGAGGTGTTCAAAGAGAATTTGGATAAGGCACTTAGTGACATGGTGTAGTTGACAAGTAGAAGTAGGTGTAGCTGTAGTTTCTGGGTCATAGGTTGGACTTGATGATCTCAAAGGTCTTTTCCAACCTTACGATACTGTGATACTGTGTCATGAGCACAGAAAGGGGAAGCTGTCTTCATTCCCCAACCATGTCCCCAAACAGAATTCTCTCACACATCCTCGGCACCGAAGCTTGGCTTGACCTGTCAGCGGAGCTGAGTCTCAGAGTGGGTGACAGACAGCTGGGGTCCATGGCACGTGTGGGTCTAAGGAAATCAGTCTCACTGGAGCCTGAAAGGTGGAAGGAAATCTGCCTGCCTGCTCTTGGTGCCATGAGTTTGACAGCAGAGTGGAGGGGCCTTTGGGGAATGGGAGAGGAAAAAGATCTCTAAAGAAATTGATTTCTATCCCAGGTATCAATTCCAGCAGAATTAGAAAACAAGCCTAACCAGAAAGATCCCTCAAAGAGAAATACCTGATGTGCTGCAGGCATGACCAGCTCCTGTTCCTGTGGTGTCTCTGGGTTAGTTCATCAGGCTGGCACCGATTTGGTGGCACTGACTTGGAACGCAGTGTAGGTCCCTGGGCAGGACCACGCTCAGGGGCTGCAGGATCCCAGCACCAAGAGCTGCCCTGAGCAGGGAGTTGCTCCTTGGGCTTGCGTGGCTGCGCCTGGTCCACTTGGGTTTGCTGCCAGGGCAACCACAGCCCAGAAGGGCGTCCACCCCCCATGTCCGTGTGACCCGGGTAATAAGAATGAGACAACAAGCCTAACCCATGCCTACTAATTTGAGTAAGTTTTGAAACTCAGCTCCCCTTTGCACTGAGGCAGAGCTGTAAAGGCAACTGGGTCTATGAAATCGATGAAGCCAGCTCTCCGTCTGCCTCCTGGTGTCTGGGAAAACAGAGGTTATTCATCTTCCCTTCACTTGGGCCCCCAGTTTGGCTCTCTCTCCTCTGTAAGGGTGTTTTATTGTCATCATTTTACGGCTCCTGGAAAGTCTGCCCCTTTGGCCCAATGGGTTTCAAAACTTACCAAAGAGCTCAAAACTGATAAGGAAACCCAGGCTGAGGGTTAGCGCATCAGTGCTGCTTCCTTAGGAAACCGGCCTGAAAACCCACCCAGCCTCCTTCCACCTGCCCATTTCAGCTTTGTTTCAGCCCAGCTCTGAAGCCCTTTGCCGAGCAGCCTCTTCGAGGAGCAGCAGACCAGCTCCACTGTGTACAACTTTCCGAGATCCCTGCAGCCCAGGGCCTGTCCACAAGCTCTGGCCAGTCTGGTGTTTGCTCCAGCTGTCTGGAATTGGCAAGGCTGTTTCAGGTAACTGTTCCCACCTGATGTAGCCACGCTGCATCCTCTCCTTGCCACTGATCCAATGACAAACTTGGGCTAAGTAGGTGACATTTGTAGGGCTGAATTTTTGTGGATGGGTCCTACTTATATCAGGTTGTACAGGTGATGCTCCAGGAACAGCACCAGGTCTCGTGTGTCTAATTCTGACCTTTCAGATTTAGAGGAATTGGGATTTTAAAGTGGCCTGATGAACCTGAGCAGATTGTAACTTCAGGCCAGCTCTCCCCTTGGTGCCAGCTCAGTGCAAAAAGCACACGAAATGCACACACACAGAGGCAAGGATGGGGCTGTCGGATCAACCCTCTTGATGAGAGCAAAGGACAGTCCTCCTCCCTGGGTGAGCGAGTCAATCACCTCAGACAGGAGAAGAGCAGTAGCGAGAGAGACATGCATTGAGTCAGACACTTTGCCAGGGGCTGGGAAATCAGGGTGCAAGGCAGGAGTTTCTGAGACTCAAATTAATTGCAGGCAGGGGGCTTTCATGGAAGGAGGAGAGGTCAGTTACGCTGGATAATGCCTTGGCTTCAACTTTTCTAGGAAGTGATATCCCAGAAGACTTCCCTTCCCTGCCAAGAGAGAGACAGTACCACGAGACCTTCTCCCAAGCCTCCACCCTCTGTAATGCAATAACTGAAGAACATGTTTTTCAGTGCCATGCATTAACAGAGCGACATTCCCGTGCTGGCTCCACGCTGCCCGTGCAGGAACATGCCTGCAGCCTCGGCTCTGCTCCCTGCTCGGGGGGTGCAGGGTTGAGTGAACGGCGCAGCTCTGTGTTGGCCCCTGAAAATTACTGCAGTGCTGGAGGCAGAGGCGAGGGGCAGGAGCTGCTTTTCCACAGTGCACATCCTTGTGCCCTTAGCTCAGAAGCTGTTGAGCTGTTGCACAGAAAGGCCTCTGCCTTTTCCACCCTGCTCTTTGCTCTCCTGTTGCCTCCCATGTCCTTTTTATCACTGCAGTGGGTCCAGGCTGCGCAGATCAAACTGGGAATCTGCTCAGAATTAAAACCACCCCACGGAGGCTGCAGCTCAGCCCCCGGCGAGACAGGCTTGCGGAGTAATGAAGTTTGAGTTTCTATGCTATGGGATTTCCAAAGGTGCCCAGCTCTCAGTAACCAGCCAGGGCCTCCTGAGGGAAGATGAAATTCCATCCTCAAGGACCAAAGCCCTGCTGAGGGGCTTCCTGGAGAAGCCTAATTTTCTCCTGCCTGGGAGTGCTGTGGACACCCAGGGGAGAAAGTGCCTCATGGGCACCAGGGAAGCATCACTTGGTGATGTCACATGTCTTAAATTTCACCACTCTGTCCTGGCACTCGTTTAAGGGAGCCAGGGAGAGGTGTATGGGCTGGGAGGTTGCTACTCTCCTGTCCCCGAAGAGCAACTGTGCTTGCTGATGCCCATATTTCTTTTTAAGCAACCTCCTCTCTAGGGTGCTCTCTGGGCACGTGGAAATAAACCTAAAGCCTGTAGCTATGGCAAAGCACTACATGGCAACTGTGCAGGCCTCACACAAAGAAATTAGAGTCACTTCTGAGTGCTGCCCCCTCAGAGAACTCCTCAAAATGTTGCGGGGCTCACATGGATGCCTCCAAGATGAAGCAGATGCAATTGTTCACCCTGTGCCCACAGGTGCCAGGGTACTGGCTGTGCAGCCTGACTGATGCCCGTTTCATCACACGCCATCCGTGACGGTGGAGGGATGGGCATTACTGTCATAGTGGACATCCCTGGTGTGTCACTGCCACTGGGACTCCTTCCATGCGCCTTCTTGGGTCCTACTGCAGAACAGGTGAGGGTGGGAGCTGGCACTGCAGCTGCTCATGGTAAGTGATGCTACTTTCATCACCAGAGCAGGGCCTCTAGCAGCATGTGTGGGGATTAACGTCAGATCCTCTGCTTGGACCAAAAGCTTCGAGGTCCCAGCTCTGACCCATCATCTTCAGCAGACACGTTTGTCCGAGCTGTCCCATTGTGTCTCTGAAACGAAGGATGACCACAGGCTTCTCTGGCCTGGCTGCCAGCACACACCTGGGGACAGGGACCTCATCTCCCCGCTCAAGCAGGACAAGCCAGTGGTAGGAAAGGGTTAAGCCATGTTGTTGATTGTCACATGGTGCTGGGAATGCAAAGGGAGCAAGACCAGCGGCACATCTTGACTGCACATGTGGCCTCTACCACAAACACTTCAAAGTGCTTCCCTCAGACTGACGGAACAGCCTGACGCCGACTGTAAATGCCCTTGACACGCAGAGTGGAAAATATCAAACGCTTCAGCGTTCCCCCCGAAACACAGCCTGTTTTCGCTGGGGAAAGCCTTAATGAACCTGTGCGGGAGAGGAGGAGGGAGGATGGGGAGGCCGGGAGGTGTGATGGGTGGTTCTCATTTAGCTCGGGTGTGGGTACGTGCCAACCCGGGAAACCAGACTTAATCTGAGGCAAATTCAAGCGCTCGAGGACATTTTTAGAGAGGCCAGGACATCAGCTCCACTTGGCTCCATGTTAAGACCCCAGCACACCTTCCCCCCTGCCCTGCTGCCTGTCCTGAACCCCGCCAGCAGGAGCAAAAGGGTTTCCAGGCTGGAGATTTCTCCCTTTTCTCAAGGAACCCCTACCTTCTGCCATCCTTGTATTGCCACCGCTGCACCTCCCCCAGCCCTGAAATGTCTATCCTGACTGGGCACTTTCATGGTGCTGAAACCTCACCAACCCCAGCATGGAGAAAGTGCTGGAGTAAACCTTGTTGTGGTCCATTCCCTCTCCTGGAGCTGTGAAATGGGATGGGCCTTTGTGCACCACCTGCTTTGAGCAGCTCAGGCCTCTCCTGGGGCACGGTCCTGCTCCTATAAGGAGGAAAAGCCTTGACTGCAAGGACGGATCTTGAAGACTGGAAGCCCTGTGCCATAACCTTGCCTGGTGACAGCATCTGCCTTTGGTCATCTGTGACACTAGGGATGCTCATGATGGGGCTTCGTGTCATCTGCTTGTTGGGTGATGCCTGCCAGGCCACTGCTCTGAAGTGGGGCAGGCAGACAGCCCCCAGCCATGGGAGCAAAGGTCCACGCCCATTCCACGAGACACAACCCCATCTTTTGATGGAGGACATCATCCTCATGGTTGCAGAGGCTCAAAACGCAGGGAAAGGACAGCGGATACAGTGTTTGGTTCTCAAAGCAACCAATGCCACCCACAGGCCAAGGAAGGAGAAGGGCAGAGAATGTGCCACAAAGCGCGGATGGCCAGACTGACCAGCCCTTTTGGACCAGTCTCTCCAGACAACCTGCAGAGGGCCTGGAGGTACAGTCTCGCTGCAGCAGGATGGGAGATGACCCGTCTCAACAGGTGGCCCTGGCCACTGTGGCTGGGTAGATGTCACCAGCCAGCAGCACAAGAGTGCAGGGGAATGTGCCCCAAAGCTTTGAGGCCATTCACCCGAGACGCAGGTGTGCAGGGACCCTGATCCAAAGGGAAAGCACCACATTTGCCTTGTGACAAGGACACCTGGAGGCAGAGGGCAAGGTGTCTGTGCTGGTGCAGAAGACAGGAGGTGGCTCTTTACCAGCAGCTCTTGGCCCTGAGCCAGCATCAGAAAGACACAAACAGTCTCTGATGCCCCTGTTGAGCACGATCCCTGCAAATTCAAGAGGAGTTCGAGCACGAGTGATGGCTAAGAGAGCAAACGCGTGCAGGCACATAAAACCTGCTGCCTGGCCAGATGCAGAAGAGGGGACAGGGAGATGATGAGCCTGTGTGCGTTCTCCTTGGCTCCAGAGTAACACACATCACCAAGAGGTTTAACAGGGCTCTGATGACTGTAGGCAGGAATCCATTGGTTATGACACATTTGGCATGAACAAAATTGCCTCATAAAAAACTTCTCAGATCAGCAAGAACTTGAGGGATCTCAGGAGGGAGTTGAAAGGGAGAAAAGTTCAGACAATGGGAGGCAAGATCCCTCGTTACATCTTGGAAGCAAAAGCAGACAGTGAGGGAGACCAGAAGGTGTGAAGAGGAGGTGAAACAGAGGTGTTTTGATTCATGGAGCACTAGGTCTGCTGTCTGAGAGAGCATATGAGCTGGACCACCTCCATCTCCCTGGGGGAGAAATCAGTGTTCTGGGTGACAAACAAGATAGAGCACTTAAGAGGGCTTTAATTGAACATCTTGGGGGGACAATATTAAGAGGATAAACAGAAGACACAGGTGCCACCATAAAATACTGGCTCCTGGCAGCACAAATGTTAAAAAGCAAACCCAGAAGCCTGGGCAGCAAGTAACAGGAGGTAGAAATAGACACTGATGACAAAAAAAAACCCAGGGCATGCGATTTCCAAATCCTCACGAGCAGGCTGTCGTACCCTCGTTTTGGAAAAGATACTATTGCCTTCTTTAGTGTTGCTGGCTTTTCCGAAGGGCAGGAGGTGGGGTGCCTCTCTCTGGTCATGGGAGGGGGCTCCAAGGATGACTTGGCTCAGCCGCTCTGCACCAGCCTGCCAACCACAAAACTTACCAGGGAGCACGAGGGGATGGTGCCCGAGACTCCGGGAGTCTGCTCTGAGCGAGCGGGCAGCAAAGGAGATTGGGTCTGGCGCTGGTGAACCCCGGGGCGCTGCCGGAGACAGCGGGGGATGGCAGCCTGGCACAGCCAGGGTCCTCCTGCGCTGGTCCCCGCGCTGACAGATAAACATAGATTGATCGCAGATTGATGAGTGCTGTCAGCTGGTGGGCCGCCTCGCCAGCCGGGGAAGGGAAACAGACTCCATGCCCGGTCCTTTTAAAGCCTTTTTGCCTCAGGATATGATTTATTGTTAGAAAACAAAGGATGCTGAAGAAAAAAAGCCAACACAAAATAAAACATTTCAATCGATGAAAGCTGTCTTTGGTCTCCAGTGGCTTTTCCCCCTCTTTTTGAGCCTGGAAGTAGAGGAGGGATATATCCCCCCACAAATAACCCAAACCCAGCTTCCTCTGCCTTTTGGATATGCAACTCTCTGGTCTCATGATGGGTAGGGGCTCCTTAACCTATTCCCAAGCTGTCTGCTTGCCAGCGTGCACGACACCACGTGCAAACACGGAAAAGCTCTGACCGGTGCTATTTATATGTGACGAGGGACCAGATTTTTAAAAGCACAGAGATGCCCAGCTCTAGCCCCTGGTTCCAGAAAAAGAACAACTTCCCTAGGCTGAAAATAATTAGGAGTAAAATCAAGGAATTGTAAGGAGTGTAAGGAATTATTTAAATAAAGTTGACTGGATAACGACTGGGGAGTGTTTAAGGCCTTTTGGCGAGATGCTTGAGGTAACTGCTATTCTGGAAACCTGAACGCTGTTTTGCTTAAGCAAGTCCGGCTGAGAGAGAAGGTGGAAGCAGTGGGATTGTAGGTTTATCATATACACATACTAAGATAAGTGGCATTATGGGCACAAATATGTGGAACCGGTATGCGTGTATGGTAATGGATGTTAATGGTAAATAAAAAAAGAAGAACACCAATGGGAAGAGGAGGTAAAGGCAGGAGTAGAAAATCTCTGGCCATTAGCGTTAATGATTATAAGAAATTGTTTAAATATATCAAGAAAAGCCAAATCCTATAATGAAATCCCAGACAATAACAGGAAAATGTTCAGCCTGTTTATAGAAGAGACAAAGTTATTTGTTCAAGATTTATTTTTCTCTTTAGAAAGAAGTAGGATGACACATTCATGCTTTACGGAGATAATGAAACACTTTGTATTCTATCAGTGACGAAGCTGAATGTTAAACAGCAGTGATTAAAGTTAGATGTTCTGCAGGATCAGATAACTTGCATCAAAGGATAAACAAACTGGCACAAGAGCTTTCTGAACCATTAGTGACAATTTTTAAACAAATCTGGGCACTCTGGGGAAGTTCCAGAGGGCTGGGGGGAAAAATCTAACACCAGACTAATAAGGCAGTAAATAAGATGGCCCATGAAAAAAAAGTGGTGTTTGGCAGGACATGGATCCAGAAAGACTTATCACAAGAAAAACCTTCATGGAACACAGTCCATATGGACTCACAGTATGTCGTATAATTAACGTCAATCAGCTGTTGTTTGGAGGAAATAGAGCCTTCTTACTGTTTGTGGTGGGCTAATGATCTTAATTGTCATCATTGGCATCATCTGCTTAGGTTTTTGCATGGCACTTGACTTACATCTGCGTGGTATTCCAATAAGAAAAGGAAAAAATCATCCCTGTACAAACCCAATGCAGTTGGGGTTGGTTTATGGCTCTATAAGGAAGACAGTTGGAAATCTGGAGATGTTCTCTCATGGGGTTGTTCCTCATGCGACATTGTAGGGGTCTGCCTGATAAAAGGGATCGATCATTGCTGGAGAAACGGGCAGGCAAGCTCTATGTGGCCAGAGAGGTCACGCAAGCTGTATCTGCACTAACCAGTCCTTGCGTCTCAGTCTCTGGCCCCTGCAGGGTAGTGAGCTATTGCGATGCGCCAGCATTCCCATCTGGGTTTCCTCTGTCTGCAGGCTGAGGCTCTGGGGTGTCTGGTACCTACCCAGCCTGGAGTTGGGATGCAGCCAAAGCATGCCTCCAGATCTAAGATTTGGGAAGCATTGTGGGAGAACTTCATCCAGACACAGCTTGGTTTCCTTGGCCAGGAGGACTCCCCTCAACACTAAGTGTTTTAACCCAGCTGCACGCAAGGTCTTCTGTAGCTTGAGGGTTTCACCGCCTGTCACCCCAGCAAGTCAGTTCAGATCCTCAGAGCAACGCAGCTCCCTGCAGCCCTCTCAGGCTCATGAGCAATGGGACACATCAGCCAGAGCAAAGGCGCGCGCGATAGCAAGAGCTGTGCGTCCTTCCCAGAGCTGCCCTGCAAGCGCGTCCACTCCAGACCAGCTGTTCCCTGTCATGCCCCTTTATTCTTTCAAGTGGTGATAAGGATCATCCCATTTCAGTGTGTGTGACAGTCCATCTGCTCCCTTCAGCCAAGTTTCCACAACAGCAGCGTTTGCAGCCGCGTACTCGCCCCCAGAAGTACAAGCTGAAATGCTGAGACAAACCCTCATAGAAGCTGACGGCCACATTATTCCAGCTATGTTGTTTTCAACCGGTGATGGTTTTTTGTGTCCTGAATCTGTTTATTGAATGTGAAAGACCTCCTTTAGCAATGTTTAAGATGTATATAACTGCTGAGCACATACGAACTTTCATTCCTTATTCATCGTAGGAGCAGCTTGCTGTATCTTGACGGGGTGGTGGGGCACAGGCCACAGCCCCTGGTTTAAAAAAGGGAATTGCTGATCCTGCAGGGCATGGAAAAGGTCAGGCTGGGAAACAGCTCAGGTTTTATACGGTGCCTTGAGTCTGGGAGCTTTCAGCGGTTTCAGGTTGTAGAAACACCACTGCGTGCATGGCAGCAGCACATCTGCCCACGCTGAGGAGCAAACGCAAGTGGCAAGTTGGGTACGCAGAAGGTAACCAGCCCAGCACAACATCTCACTGGGAGTGACCAGCTTTCCCTAGGGAATGGCCTGGCCCAGGGCAGTGTCATTTGTGGGGACCAGTGGCCACGACCATCCGGCTCTGTGGCGTATTTGTGGGGTCAGCTGGACACGAAACCAAATTCCCTTTCCCTTGATGAGCTGTGTGCTCCATAACTGAGGAATGCGAATCACCACATGTTTGGGTGAAAAATGATCGTCCTCAGGAAGGGAACAGGTCTATCAGGCTAACGGAAGGGAACAACTCAGAGCATGACATGCAGAAATGACACCTCAGGGCTTCAAATTTGTTCGCTGTCAATGCAGAGGAAGAAAACTGACCTAGACGCTGTTGAGGTTGACAGGTCTTAAATTTAATCTGCTCTAAAGGCAAGACGTGACCCTGTTCCTGTGTGCTGTAAGGCTGCAGCTGTTTTACCCATTGGCTTTTCCTGTTCCCTGGCCATTTCACAACCTCTCCAGCAGAGTGGAGAAGTATTCCTTTCTATGCACTGACTGTCAAATGTGGACTTCTGCTAGGACCATCTAGACTGAAACCCAGCCCTGAGGAGGGGGCTTTTGCCAGAGGGTGCTATCCCTTCTTGGGACCTGGCACTCGCTGCTGAGCAGGAGCCTCCCTCCAGTGCTGAGGCTTTCCTGCCTGGCCATCTTGGAGCTATGCCAAAGCCCCTCTCTTCACCACTAAGCCCTTCGGAAGAGATCTGGTTGAGCTGGGCTTATTCAAAGCCCTGACTCCTACCCTTGTTCAGCCTTCGTCAAAGCAGGCACATTTATTTCCATCTGGTTTTGCTGGAGCCCCGGTCTGGGGTTTTGGGGGTTGGTTTGCCTGATGTTGCTGCTTTTACCTTTTCTCCCTTTTTGTTTCACACTGTCAGGCAATTCTAATTTCATACCTTGGCACCTGCAGCCACAGCTGGGCTCTCAGTCTGCTCAGAGACACACCAAGGGGTCTGACCCTCAGAGCCCTTGGGGGCCTTTGCTGGTGGTCCAAATGATGCTTATGCACCCACAGGCACGAGACCTGGCTGATGGTCCCACAGGTGCCCACGGTTACTACAGGCACAAAGGCTACCTGGACTGCACTTCAACGGCAGGCGCCGGAATAACCACAGGGGTTTTTTCTTGTTTTACTGGCAGACCCAAAACCCTGAAGAAGAAAAGGTCCTGCCAAGTCAGAACACATCCATCTTCCCAGTGAAGCAAACAAAAATGGGTTTCAGGTTAATTGATCTGCCCCAAACAAAGCATTTTGGTTTGGCCTTCCTTACTCCCCCATCTCCTCCTCTATTCTCCTGTCATGACTGTCTGGATTCAGGATCTGCTGGATTTAACCCAAAGCCACAGAGGGGTCCAGTCCACTTGAATTAGCACTTCCCAGCAGACAAAATCCATATTTGAAAACTTGCGCGTGCTTTTAGGTTCAATAATTTCCCCTATCACAAATGATCTCCTTTGACCTTGGTCCAAATACTTGAGCTCCAAGGGACTTCTGTTTATTTGCACAAGATGCTCTTCTCTTTTAGCACCGATTGTTCATCAAGGCAAGGTCTATATTTAAGCTGTACCCTGTGTTTACGCAGTTGGCAAATGTATTGTTGTGAAACTGTTGACTGAGGCCCGTTAGAAGATGGGGAGTGCTCAGTGCAGATGGACTTTGTGTTCCATCCATCTGCCAAATTCCAACAAGCCTCTGCTATTTTGGAGGCTCGTGATCTGACTGACTTCGGGTGCTGTCACGAGGATGGAGAAAGGCCTGTCTTCTCACTCAAGGGACAGTTCTTGCCAAGCCCAGAGGCAGTGCTGTTTCTCCGTAAAATGGTTGCAATAATGTTTTAACATGGGCAAAAGAAAAAATAAAGAAAGAGAAGACCTCTCTAAACCTTGTTCAAAGGGTTGGCGGAAATGGAGTCATGGAATTTTTTGAAAAATACAAAAAACCCACAGCCTGAGGCAGAAACCCAGCATGGAAAATTGGATTCTGGTTAAAGTCTGGCAAAATTGTAAGTGGAGAAACTTCTATTCTCTTCTCTTCTATTCTGATCCTAAAAAGCTGCCTGGTGCCGCTTCTTGACGGAGAGGACAGAGTAGGTGTACGGGACGCAGTTGGAAGGGGTTTGCATTCATCATGGGGATGATGATGCAAGATCCCTGAAAAACAGAAGAGTGTGAGATGTTCACCAGGGGTTGAAGGCCTTGTGGAAGAAGCGGGAAATGAAGAAACACAAAGTCTCGGCTCTGGTTGAGCCACTGATCCCAGGGCACCAAGGGAAATGTCAGCATTCACCTTTCTGTCTTCCCTCCTGACTGTCCTTCAGGCATGAACTGAGCAAAGGCCCATCCCACCTTCCCGGGGCCGGACGGCAGGGCCGGAGGGCAGGTGGGGCGAGAGCGGGCTTCAAGTGTGGCCACAACCCCATGTGCCTCTGTGTCCCTGTGCAAATCGTGCACCCTGTCCCACAGCACATCAAGAAGGGGGCGTGGGGGCAGAATAGTGTGCAAGAATGGTGGCAGAGGGGATGGACTTGGTAAAGGTGAGGGAAGTGTGTTTATACTCGGCACTGGTCAGGCTGCACCGTGAGTGCTGTGTCCAGTTCTGGGCCCCCCAGTTTAGGAAAGATGTCGAGATGCTGGAGTGCGTCCAGAGGAGAGCGACGAGGATGGGGAAGGGGCTGGAGCACAAGCCCTGTGAGGAGCGACTGAGGGAGCTGGCGTTGTTCAGCCTGGAGAAGAGGAGGCTCAGGGGAGACCTTACTGCTCTCTACAACTGCCTGAAAGGAGGCTGTAGTCAGGCAGGGGTTGGTCTCTTCTCTCAGGTGACCGGTGACAGAACAAGAGGAGATGGTCTCAAGCTTCGCCAGGGGAGGTTTAGGCTCAACATTAGGAAGAAGTTCTTCACTGAGAGGGTGATTGGCCATTGGAATGCGCTGCCCGGGGAGGTGGTGGAGTCACCGTCCCTGGAGGTGTTTAAAGGGAGATTGGATGAGGCTCTTAGTGCCAGGGTTTAGATGATGAGTAGGTGTAGGTGTTGGGTCATAGGCTGGACTCGATGATCTCAAAGGTCTTTTCCAACCTTTTAATACTGTGATACTGTGATATGTAGAGGGAGATGGAAGGACTAAATCATTTTCCCTGCTGGGGTCTCTGTCCAGACATCACCGTGTGCTCACAGTGAGGGGGAGGGCTGCAAGCTTTGGAGCACTGGCACTGGCAGGACTGCCCGCATGCCCCCCAGCCAGCCTGGCCACGTCCTGCTTTCTCCATCTGGGACATCCCGGGTCAGTGATTCAGAGGCCCTCAGGAATGCGTGTCTGAGCCGCTTCCCCTTGACCATCTGGGGAGCATCCTCTCCCCACGAGTCATCCTGGCCAGGCCAAACCCTGCCCCTTCCTCTGCCATCAGCTGGATCTCAGCAGCTCTGTTTCAGGCATGTCCACACACAGCATGCCCAGGCTGTGTTCAGAGCTCCCGGCTTGTCCTGGCGGACGCGGTCCTGGCCGGGCTGCTCCACCACCCTGCTGAAATGAGAATTCTCCTCTCACTGGGACCTGGGCCTGGAGGGGTTGTCAGTCACGGTGATGGGTCACTCACAGGAAGGGACTATGGAGAAACAGCGTGCTGCGTGTGACCACAGGACATGGTTTGGTGGGGAGACAAGTACAGTTGGACTCGATGATCTCAGAGGTCTCTTCCAGCCTTAGGATTCTGTGATTCAATAAATCTCAACACTTAAAGACAAGAAGCAATGGGACCCCCTAAACTATCTGGACCAGGGAGGGTGGGGCAACAGAGAGGGTAGCACTTCCGTTGAAGAATGTGCAAATGGGTTGGGGGAACAGGACTGTCACTGCAAGGAGCAAAAATGAACCCAGCTGGGGTTCATATAAAACTTGATGGATGCCATTTCGTATTCTGTTTGGGTTTGTGTCTCGTGTTCAGATAAATCTGGGTTGGAACCAGCACGTTGCTATTTGAGCCGCTCCAAATGCTGTAGCGTATAAAGAAGAAAATGAACTATCGGTCCCCTGGCTGTTCAGGCTCCGGAAAGAGCAAGCTTTGGGGAAAAAAGAAAAAAATCAGGAGCCTTAATTACATTCTTGCCTTTTGTTAGTTACCAAGATCCAGCTTCAAAAGGATATGTTAGAAATCCATCTCCTGTGGAAGCCTTTATAGACTCCCTTAATCCTAGGACAAGCTGCTACTTACATTTTTGTTTGTTTAGGACATTTATTCATGGTTATCCCAGCATGGAACACCGATCCAGGAGGATTGGACACTTTCTTGGTGCCTTCTTGACAAAGGCATATTTTATTCTCATCTCAGGTACTCCCTGGATGCTGCCCGCGGGTATGAAGGCAGCGGAGTTTGACTGCAGACATACCAGAATTGGTCTGTTGTACCTGGTCCGAACGGAAAGGGGACAGACTGCCAGCTAGAACGCCTGGACGGACACACTGTGGTTGGAGCGATTTTGAGATTGCAATGGTAATAAATGCGTATAAAGCAGACAGACTGGTGCTAAAGTACTTACTGGGAACATTAATAAACCATGGACCACCCTTCCTCATCATATGATGTGGTTCTGTCTGTAGGCAAGATATGCAAAAACAATTTTAAATTAATTTAGCTTTTAAACCTTTTAAAAACATATAAACCCCCCCAACCTTTTGATATACGATGGGCTGTTTTTCCAAGTGGGAAAATGTTCACATCGGGATTGATTTAATTTTTTTTCCTCTTTTAAATCATAAACAGTCCCGGTACAAGAAACAGTAGCTGTTATTGATTAAAAGTTCATTTGCCTTGTCTTTGCTGATGATTAATATTTGGGAAGGAGGGATAGAAGAAGGGAAGGGTGTTGTACTTTGGAGAGGAAAAGAAAATGTGTCATATGTTACCTGCATCTTAGAATAATGTTAGTGTTGGAAGGCGTACGGGTAGCAAAGAATAATAATTGTTTTAAGGTTCAGTAGATCCTGGTCCTTTTTGCGTGTGTGCATGTGTTTTAATGTGTCAGACACGCCCTCTTCAAATAGTAGTGCGATGCAGGAGGGGAGCAAGGCAATTGCATTTCCAAATGGGATTTTTATGGCCCGTTGAAGGAAAGCAGCTACCCACTGAAAAACACCGTGCAGTTTCCAGTGGCAGATTGTAAAAGCTTCCTTTTGTGAGCACATGTGCTGTGCTGAGCAGGCGGTGCGCACAGAAGGTGCCACCGCACCACGGGATGCTCAGGAGCTGGTGGGTTCATCCTAACACCTCTGAATTTTAACTGGGTCCTGAAACACCCAAATAATGTGAGGGAAACTGCAGTGAGAAGCTGGGGGTGCAGGAAACGGCCTCCGAGCTGCCCTCCGTAACTGGGGCTTGAGTCCAACCGTGCCTGTCTCCTTATTAAACCCTGTCCCTAAGGAACTCATCTACTCATCTTCTAAGCACCTCCAGGGATGGGGACTGCACCCCCTCCCTGGGCAGCTGTGCCAATCCCTGACCAGTGAAGAAATTCTTCCCAATGTCCAGTCTGAACCTCCCCTGGTGCAACTTGTGGCCATTTCCTCTCGTCCCATCGCTGTCACTGTGAGCAGAGCCCAGCCCCCACCCCGTCACAGCCTCCTTTCAGGCAGTCGCAGACAGGGATGAGGTCTCCCCTCAGCCTTCTCTTCTCCAGGGTAAACACCCCCAGGTCCCTCAGTGTCTCCTCGTAGGACTTGTTCTCCAGCCCCTCCCCAGCCTCGTTCCCTTCTCTGGACGCGCTCCAGCCCCTCAATGTCCTTCTTGGAGTGAGGGGCCAGAACTGACCCCAGCACTCGAGGTGAGGCCTCACCAGTGCTGGCACAGGGGCACCATCAGTCCTTGGTTTGTTGCCCCAGGGTGCACCCCTCGCCCCAGGGGCTGCTCTGCAGGGGATGCGCCGGATGCTGGAGGGGGACGACCCATTCGCTCTAGAGCCTTCAATGTTAGTTAGACTCAATGGGACATGGAAGGCATTTCTCCATCAAACATTTTCCAGGAGAAAGTGATGGATTCAGAGAAGGTGAAATTCTGTGAATTCATCTCCATTCCCCAAATTGTTGAACTGGGGGAGAGGAGAGAAAGGGAAAGATTGTGCTTAGATGTTTCAAAGCAGACTGTTTCTGAGGTTTTTTTCTTGGCCCAGTCCTTGGTTTCAGGACCTCCTTCAGTTTCAATAAAAAAAAATGAAATTCTTAAAAAAATATTTAAAACATCTGTCAAAACAGCAACTTCTCAGTAGAACCCAAATCTGCTTTTTCCAAGACTTTATAATTCGCTGAAAATATTTGTGGCACAATTTCTTCCCAGCCCATTCCCAGTGCAAAATTGCTGTGAACTGTCAAGGTACGAGCACACTGGGATTTGTGGAGCTCTCGGGGGCTGTTTCCCAGCACTTCTCTGAAGGTCCCTCGATGTGTGAAGAAACTGTGGCAAAAAAGCCCCAGTAAATTTCCCAATAAAGGAGCACCAGGGTTGCATCACATGTGCTTTCAGACTGGTTTAATGCAAGTTCATGAATTATAAATGGAGATGTGGTATAATGGGAAGGTGGGACTTGCCACCATCAGCTTGAGCTGCTTAATAGTCAAAGACTTCACGGAGATGTTGCTGTTTCAGCTGCTCCTGCCCATCCTGGGGTTCACATTTGGGTGTGATGGGGTGACTTGCTGCCCTCTCCTGAGGCAGCAGGGAGTGCATCCCTGTAGGGGCGCTGATTTGGGGGGATTTTCTAGGGTGGCTCTGTCATGCATTGCACCTTTCGTTAGCACTGATTCACACCTTGGCACAATGTGAGCTGACCGTAGGCCCGTACAAACACAGCCCAGAGGGAAGTTTTCACCTAAAAGGGCAGATTTAAGGTCTTCAGGTAAGATAACTTTGACTTTAGCTGATTCATTACACCTTCTCTAAAAACAATTATGTCCCTAAGACAGAGGCATCTGGCATTTTACTGCATTTCTCTGTGTTGTGGGTTGATTTGAAAGAAGAGAAGAAGGGGAAGTACCCCTCTGTCTGACACGTGTGGGTGTTTTCTGGCCACTGCCTGTGTCAGGGCAGGCTTCTTGGCGACCTCTTTTATTTACTGCTGCCTTTCCCATAAACAATGAGCCCTGCCTACTGTTCCCTTACCTCTTCTGAAGCAATTTATGGTGGTGAGAAGAAACCCATCTGAGCCACAGACACAGAGCCAGGGTTCCTCCAGGTACCAGATCTGTCCCTCACCCCGGTGGTATCGGGTGAGGGGGCAGATCCTCTGCCGTTAAAACTGGTTATCGACAGCAGCACAGCCAGGTTCATTTGCGGAAGTGGAGATTTGGCCACATCAGTTTGCAAGCCTGAACCTCTTCCAGTTTAGATGATCAAAATCCCAGCCGACGGGGGTCCAGGGTCTGGGATTTCTCAAAGTATGACAAGTAGGAAAAGTTAGTCCTGGGAAGACCCCTCCCCTCCAGCTCATTGATCACTTTTGTTGATTATCATCAACGTTTTCTTGGCCTGGCACTACTTCACGTGCCCTTCATCCACAACACCAGGATTGCATCCCTTGGCATCCAGGACTGCATCCATGTCTCAGTGTCCTTTTGCCTCCACAACTGCATCCTTTGCATCCACCCACCCAGGCACCCCTAGAGATGGAGCAAAGCAAAGATGAGAAATCCTACCCAGTAGAGAGGTCTCGGTCCTACAGTCAACCTGGGACCTGGACAGGAGTGACAAGAGACAAATGGCACAGGGGGCCACCCTCCGTGCGGGGCATCGCCCTATCAGTACTCTGTCCCAATGGGGCTGATGCTAACCCTGACCTGCTGGAACGTCACCCCCTGGCTCCCTCCCTTCTCCCTCTCTGGAGGAGATGGAGTTTCAGCACAGGCACCAGTGCCAAATCCTCTCTCCAATGCAGGCGTTCCTAATCATGCATAAATACGGCGATGGATATAGCCGTCTGTGTTACTTCAGAGAGAGTCTTTGATCCTGGATTGAGAGCTCATGTTTCAGGTGTTTGGGTAAATCAAAAGTACAAAATAGAAACTCCAAATTGCCTTGTAATTTTTAAGAGGCAGATCAGGAAGACACTGCTCACTGGATGGGGAACAGATGTCTCTCCACCAGCTTTGCCGCTGTCCGAGCCAGGAGGCAGCACGGCTCCCCTTCCCGTGGGTGCCTGCAGGCAGAGATTGTGGTGGTTTGGTGAACGTGTCTCAGAGCTCTAGGGATCCTATCTGGAGAGGGTAGAAGTCTGTCTGTCTGTCTGTTCAAGCACCAGCTCTGGTCCAGAGCTTGCCACGTCCTCCTTCTCCTTTTCACACACGGGCTTTTGGGAGTGCAGCCCATGAGCAGCAGCATGGCAGCCCTTGCCCCAGGGGCTTCACCACAGAACCAAGTCCACCTGGGGGTAAATCAGCTCCCTGAGAAGAAGGAGGGGTTGGCAGCAGGATGGTCCCTGGCCCAGGCACCAGCAAAAGGCTGGTGGAGCCACCTGAGGGATGCTATAAAAGGAGAGAGGAGGGTGGAGAAGAGGTGGGAGCTGGGGAGGACAGGATGAGGCAGGCTGCAGCCAGCCTCTCCAGGGAGGGAAGCACCCACTTTAGGGAGCATGTGGGTTATTTCCAGAGTCACCCTCCCTTCTGGAGGAGCCTATGGTGTTTAGAGATGCTCGCATTGGAAAGGCCCCTACCCCGGCCAGGGAGGAGTCTGAAGGGGCACCTTGCGGCAGGCGTGGTCCAATGGTGCCTTGAGGAAGCAGGCACGTGGAATGGGGAGCAGCGGGCTGCGTTAGAGGCAGAAAGTGAGATGGGGTGATGTGCTAGGACCCCATTACTGCTTGGTGGTTGCCCTGATGCCAGCAGTGGCACAACCTGGTGATCGGCCGCTGCCAGGAGGAGGTAAGCCCAAGGGCAGCAGCCAGCTGGGTGCTCCAGCAAGCACGGTGCCTGACTCCCTTTGCTTTGGAGCCTTGGCTAGATCTTGAAACCACTTGAAAGGGGCCAGGGCTGGTGCTCGTCACTGCCTGAGTCACTGGAGGAGTCAAGCAGGAGCCTTGAGGTTAGGGCAGAGCATGTGAGTCATGGCTGCTGGAGCCACCAAGACAGCAGCCGGGTGCCAAGCTGCTTTCTGGCAGAAAAGAGCAAAATCTGCACTTGGCTTTGAGAGAAAACCTGAGCAGGGCCAGGCCAAAAGGCTGCTGAGGGTTTGGGAGTGGACAGGACAGTTATGTTCCACTCTGAAGGCTGGTGATCGAGGAAGGTCTCAGTGCTTGGACAGTCCTGGGCTGTGTTGGTGTGGGAAAAGGCCTCCCCCTCCTCCTCTTCCTCCCTGTTGAGCTGCTGCCTTTGGCAGGTGGATGCATGGGGACCTGCTCCATCCATGGGGATGGCTCTTTCCTGGGCAGGGTAAGCCAGTGTTTTGGAAAGAAATGGGATGTGGGGGAAGACTTTCCAGCAATAGCGGTTCTTTCCTGCCCTTCGCCTGAAGCTTTTGGCTGTGCCATGGGCAGCCCAAGTAACCGCTCAGGACGTGGTGTGCGCTGAATAACCCAGCAGAAAGCACTGGTGCCTGAAAACAGGGATTGGCCTTCCTAGTGCCAGGGCTGGTGCTGGGAAAGGGTGGGCAAAGGTCTGCAAGGAGGTGGTTAGTACCAAACGATGGCCAAAGGTCTTCATTGCTGGTGTTGGGCTGTGGACTGGGTGAAGGTGCTTGCAGCTGCTGTTTGCTCCAGGAGAACTGATGACCCCCCTGGACCGGAGTCCCTGAATGGGCTCTAAGGATGTTTTGGGAAGCTCCTTGTGGAGTGTTGGTCCCAAATATCCCTGATTATATCAAAAGAATTTCACACAGAGATTCCCAAGCCAGGCTGGAGAGGAGCATGATCAGCTTTGTCCCCAGGCAGGCTTCGTGTGTTGAGGAGCCTGGGTCCTTCCTGCTGCACCACGGCACAATCCTCTTCATCACCTTGGGGAGAGTTTCTCTGCCTACTACCCTGCAACCCTCCACCCAAGAGATGTGTCATGTCATCTGCAGCCTCCAGAGCATGGGATGGATCTGCTCGTGCTTTGGCCTTCAGCGTCCGTGATTTATGCTCCGGGCAGGAGGCCCTGTCACTGAGAGCATAGCTTGGCCACGATCCCTCGGCTGGGAGCAGCCCGAGTGTCTCAGCCATGCAGAGTCTGACCTCAAGCAAGCGGATGCCAGCTCCAGCTCTGTGTTCCCCTAAATTGTCCTGAGTGTGGGGAGGGGCTGTGGGATGTGATGGGACAGCTGCTGTGAATTAGTCCCCTCTACTAAATTGCCTTTGTGCCCTCCCTTTTCTCAAAAAACCCCCTCTGAGTTTATGATCTGTGCGTTCACGCAGCCTCCATTAATTTTATGAGTAGATTTTCCTATATCTACTCTCATCTATCAGCCACGGGAGCAGGAGGAGGTGGTGGCGGGGGAGCGTGACGTAAGCTTGGTCTGACACACATCACTGCTGGGAGGGAGGGCATGAGTGCAACAGTCCTGCCTCTGCCAGGCTTCCCACCTTCTCCCACTGATGCAGGGAAGCTTTAGGTCTCCCCATCCAAGAGAGGACTCTTCAGAAGTCCCTGTGGAGGAAGAGCACCTTGTTGTCTGAGGAACTCTGGGAAGTGGCACTTGATGCTGTGGGGTGAGGGCTCCTCCCTCTGGTGTCCCATCCTGCAGGGGAGGGCACTATGGAAACCTCCATCCCTGGTCAAATCAGGATGAAAACTGGGAAAAGACCATAGCACACTCAAGTAAGCAATATTGTTGGGAACACAAAAAGGCTCCAAGTCCCAGAACACAGACCGCTGAGCCAAGTCCCTCTGAGCAGGACCAGCTTCTGGTCAGCGGAAATGTTGTGACTTGTCCACTCTGCGTTAATGCTGCTTTGAAAAGACTGACGTATTTCAGGAAGCTGGGGTGATGAGCTGGATTTGGGGTGCCTGCAGGAAGCACGAGCTGAAGCCAGATGGGTAGCACAGGCTGGATTGGCTTCCTTGAAAAAAACCCCAGATCCTTCTGCAGAAGCTTGAAGGTGGCTGAGGCTCTGCCTGCAGCCAGTGCGAGTCACCAGCCACGACCGTGGTGGCACGAGCAAGGGTCCCTAGGACTTCCCCAAGGAAGGGGGTGCAGTGGTACCAACACAAGGGCAGGAGAGGGCTGAACAGGCAAGCATGGCTCAAAGTGAGGGGCAGCCCTGAGCACACTGTCACTGCTATTGCAAGCAGGGCGGAGGCAACTGACCATCCAGTAACAGCATCTGATTAAAGCTCCAGTGGGCAGAGTAACGGGAACAGTAAAAGAGGGGTTCTTCCAGCCCCTTCTCCTGCCTTAGGTACTGGTGTGTGACAGGGAGTGGCAACCATCCCCAGAGCCCCTGGGGGAAATGGGCTGCATGGGCAGAATGAAAGAGGGACATGAACCCCCAGAGCTCCCTATAAACTTGTGGGGTAATTGGCAGCGTTGCACTTGCTCTGAAACCCAAGAAGGAACTAATTCCTCCCGCAGGGGAGAGCTTTGGGAGGAGGGTGCAAGAGAGCCTGTTGGAAACCCCGACTGTATTTCAGATTCAGGTTCTCCTTTGCTTTCCCCTGGGGACCAGCTGCTCGTGTGACTCCAGCCCAGGTGGGACTTGTTCCCCCATCCTGGGGAGGAGCAGCCGGTGTGGGGACACAGATGTGGGTCCTACGCCCAAAAGTCCTTGTCTGAAGCTGTGATTCCTCAAATCCCTCCGTGTCTGAGCAGACTAATCCACCAGCAAAGGCAGTTTTAAGGTTCTTGGCAGGACGCTGAGCTTGCTGAGTTACTGCCCAGGGACTGTCTCGCCGTGGGGCTGCCAGGAGCTCGGGGGAGCCTGGGCTGGGCTGTGCGACAGGGCAGGTTATGGGGCTGCATCTGCAGAGCAGGGAGAAGGCGCTTCCCTGCGCTCGGCTCTGCAGCCTTTGTCCATGCTGGCTCCGAGGCGGTGGAGAGCCTTCCCGTGCTGCTGGAGTGCGCGGAGTGCGGCCGAGATGAGGCTGGCTCTGTCCTGCGCCTGCCAGAGGCTTTTTTTCCAGCAGCACTTTTTCCCTGCTGATAACCAGGGTCATTTTCAGTGACACTTTTTGACTTGGTCATTCGTTTTGAACAAAATCTGACCATTTTTGTTCATCTTGCCAGCACTTTGTATCTGTTTCCCAATTGACAACACTTGGGAGATTTTTAGCAACTTTATGTTGAAAGACTTTGGGGATTTTTTTTTTTCCCCCAAGATCAATTTTGCAGTGGAAAAATCCCATTTTTCAGCTACCTCTGTGCATCAACCCCGACAGAGCACCGTCTCCCAAACCAACAGTAACCAAACCACAAAAATTGTTCTCAAAGAAGCAATCAAAAAGGAAAGAAAAAGGCACCGACCAGGATCTCTTTTTCTTTCTATATTCTGAGAAAGCATGTGAATTATCCTGCTTCCAATTCTTCCCAGAACATCGTAGTAATGTTACAAATTTAGTCATAAAGCTGCGGTTAAATTATAGTTATCATTGTAAAACAATAATAACTATGCAGATACTTATTATGGTGCATTAAGTTACAATGGTAGTAAATCTGTCATAATAACCATGGCAACTCTCTTAGCCGCACAGTGGGGATCCTGTGATGTTATTGATAAAATCTGCTGAACTCGGCTGTCTTACCCTCCGCAGAGCCGCTGCACCGTTTTATTGGAAATGGTGATTAAATGATGCAAACCATACCTCCCCCGGCAGTCATTTGTTCTCTTCGTTTGCGTGAAGCCCCAAAGATGAGGCATTAAGTGCTCTGTCATTTAACACACGGGACCAGTGATAATTGCGACCCCGGGTGAGACTCGTTGCTCTGGGAGAGCGGTTTGTAGGATGGGCTCCAACTGAAAGGAATGGGGCAGGGGCGTGGGTTTGGCTCACCGAGTGGGTTTTGGGGGTTGGCTGGCATTTGGGCTGCGTGGGATTTATTATCTGCTGCTTTGGGTGCCCTGAGCCTGGCCCAAAGGTGGCTCTCTGGGAGGGCTGCTGCCAGCACCTAAAAATGAGGAGGTGTCCTCTGAAACAGCACGAGTGCAGAGATTTGGTGTGGAAGATGCTGAACCCTTCTTCAGGCTGGAGAAGGTTAACGGTGCTGGGCTGCCCGGGCCAGAGCTGGGAGCGTGCTGGAGGCAGGTTGGTCAGACGGGCTGACTCAGGCTGTGGTTGGGCTTGAGCACCCAGTGCAGCGACTCGCATCGTGCGGCTGACGCTCTGACATGTTTTATGGCCCTGTGTCGTCTCACTCCCGGTCCTGTCCAGCCCTGCCACTGCCAGATTAACCCACAAGAAAGGCTGTTCTCATGAATTTCCCTGACTGGTTTTGGGGTGAGGGAAGATCACACTTCTTTGGATGCCTCCAAGAGCCAAACCACAGTGGCTCCTTCCTAGTTTCCATCGATCTCATGCATGTGCAATGTTATACAAACGTGTAGGCTGATGCCAGAGCGGGCACCAGTTTGCCCAGGCAGGGATATGCACGGAGGCACCAACAACTTCCAGCTTCCTGGTCACTACTGTCCAGGCTGTGACAGCTCAGACATGAACCCACAGTCTCTACCGCTCTCTCCTGTGACACAGTGGGGCCATTTTAATCCCAGAACAGCCTTCAGTGTTGCTGACCTGTTTCCCTAAGGGCTGTGTGACTGCTCTCTGCTTTTTGAGGCTTATTCCAGCGGAGCACAGCACAGGGTTGCTGTTTGCAGAGATGTGGGAGCCAGCAAGTTTCTGGGGTGGCAGGAGATTGTCTTCATGCAGGGCAAGGGGCTCCTGAGCTCAGCTCAGATATATTAGCCAGCAGAGAAGCCACGCAGCTGTGCTGGGCTCTGCTTGAGCTCTGGCTTGGGCACGTGCTAGCTGTTGTGCCCATGGGTGACATGGGCTGCCTGGGGCTGAGGACCCAGCGATGAGGGTGCAGTGGGGAAGAGTCAGGCTGTCTCCATCCTGTGCCCCTGCCGCGCTGAGCTGGCTCTTGCTCCCTCGTCCCCATCCTTCTCCTTAGCAGCGCTGCCAAAAATGGGCATGTTTCTTCTTTTGTCATTTTTCCATTGTAATGTTTCCTGCTGGTTTAGGAAAAAAACCTAATAATTTATTACTATAGTAAGGATATTCTGGCTGAAGAAAAGCCCATTAAGGCCTTGCTGAGCATAGGAACCCAAGTTCTGTTCTGAGTGTTTATATTTTCTAATGACTCACAGATGACTCCAGTTGTGTCAGGGTGCAAATGGGTACTGGATTCTAAATGCATGCTGGTTTCTGCTCCATTTGTTCACTGGTTACTCCATGCAAGTCTGCCATGATCAGGAAGAAACTCAAAGAGCTTGTTTGGAAAGGAGAGAAGATGCTGGGATGTTTCAGCCTCACCAAGCTACAGTGGATCTGCAGGATGCTTCCAGTGCTTGCTCTCCTTTAACCACCCTCTTTGCCCCAGGAAGGGACTGTCCTGGATCTGCTGCTGTCTGAGAGCAGCTAGTGTGGGTCAGTGAAGATGCAATGAAACGAAGCAACCTCAGCTCCTGACAGGGAGAGGGGTGGCCCTTCTGACGAAGGCTTGCCCTGTAAAAATAGCAGTTAAAAAAAAAAAATCCCTGAGAATGATTTGTTCATTTTGAGGTCCCAAGCTTTCAGCCAAACTCACCCTAGGCTTGCAAATAGTGTTGGTGGGGCATTTTCAGTACTTTAGTGATTGTATTCAAATACTAAGTTGGGGAAAATATGTCTTGATGTAAGACAGCTTTGTCCAGCCTCACACTGAGGAGTTTCCCAGTTCTATGGGAAATCTGCCTGGACCCCTCTATGTATAGAATTGTAGAATCATAGAATCATGGAATCCTAAGGTTGGAAGAGACCTACAAGATCACCAAGTCCAACCGTGCCTGTCTCCCTACTAAACCCTGTCCCTAAGGAACTAATTCACCTGTCTTCTAAACACCCCAGGGATGGGGACTGCACCCCCTCCCTGGGCAGCTGTGCCCATCCCTGACCAGTGAAGAAATTCTTCCCAATGTCCAGTCTAAACCTCCCCTGGTGCATCTTGTGGTCATTTCCTCTCGTCCCATTGCTGTCACTTGTGAGCAGAGCCCAGCCCCCACCCCGTCACAGCCTCCTTTCAGGAGTTGCAGACAGTGATGAGGTCTCCCCTCAGCCTCCTCTTCTCCAGGGTAAACACCCCCAGTTCCTCAGTCTCTCCTCACAGGACTTGTTCTCCAGCCCCTCCCCAGCCTCGCTGGCAGAGCAAGTGCTCTCAGAACAAAGGTGCATTGAGGTCACTGGCTGGGGGTGGGAACGTCTCCCACAGGGTGCTGGGACACTCTCCCCATCCAAGCATCGCACCTGCCTTTGCTCATGCAGGTGAGTATGGACTCAAGAGGTTGGCATCAGGCATGTTGAGTGGAGATAAGGGCTGGCAAAGGATGGTTCAGCAGGCCGAGTCCATATTGCTCCTCTTTTGCAGCCAGTGACCGTCTTCCCTTTGCAGCCACGCTGCTCTTGCTCCCAAAGACCCTCTGCAAAGTTTGCTTTCGATCACTGAAACCTTTTCAGTTTTGTGTAAGAATCTGTGGACCGATTTTATCTTTGTTCTTTGCTGATTGGAAAGTCATCAGTATAATTACACAAACACGTTTTATACATTGCATATTAACACTATTAAATGGCATCTGGTATTTACTGTAAGTTAGATTAACTGTTTCTGATTACTGTTAGAACAAATGCTGACATAATTATTGAATGGGGGCCACTTTAGACTGTGAGATCTCTGTAGACGCCACTGTGCGATACTTCTCTCTGTTACTGAACTGGGAAAACGGAATTCAAGTATCCATGGCTACAGGCACGATTTACATGGCTAAAGGCACGATGGATTCTTTACTGAGAGGGTGATTGGCCATTGGAATGCGCTGCCCAGGGAGGTGGTGGAGTCACCGTCCCTGGAGGTGTTTAAGGAGAGATTGGATGAGGCTCTTAGTGCCAGGGTTTAGTTGACAAGTAGGAGTAGGTGTAGGTGTTGGGTCATAGGTTGGACTCGATGATCTCAGAGGTCTTTTCCAACCTTATGATACTGTGATACTGTGATTTCGTATGTTGCAAAGTCTGCGTTCTCATGTAAAAATAATAACTGGGCTCTCCAGGTTGCCAGCTCTCTTAGTGTCTTCTTTTCTCCTTACCTTGAACATGAGGAGACCCGCAATAGCAAACACACTTTTCACAGGGCCTGAACTCAACCAGAGCCATGTGGTCTTGGGGGTTTCCCATTTTGCCCAAGTCTGCAGCCACTGTCTCAAGGGCTTTCAGCTCTCAAGGAAACTTTCCACCACATAGCAAGGGCACTGAGAGATGTGCCATGGTGATATTGCCACGGAGAACGATGGCCTCACCCTGCTGTCACCATGGGCTTGTTTTAAGGTTGGCATCAGCCTCAAGGTGGAATATGTGAAAGTGGGATGGTTGTGGTGTGGCAGTTCTCTGTAGTGGTACCCTCGAAGCAGCCCTGATGAGATACTGCTTTCCATCAGGTTTGATGGGGAGAGAGATCAAAGAAGCTGAAGAAAGGTTGGGCATGTCAGGAGAGCAGACATTTGGGAAGGGAGGAAGAATATTGGTTGTATAAAAAGGTAACTCTAAATGACTCAGAATGCAATAAAAGCTCGGTTCCAGCTGGGTAGATTGAGTTAACCTTCAGGTTGTGGAGCTGGGGGCGGAAATAATCCTCTGCCTCTTGTTTGGATGTGTGTGCTGGGATGTGTGTGCAGGGATGGGCCATGACCTTCTCCTGGGCTCATGAGGACCTAGGGGGGCATGAGTTTTGGGGGCTGGAGTGGATCTCAGGATCTCTCCTGCTCCATCTGCATGTGGGATGGCAGCAGCGCAGCCTCCAGCGGCCGCTTGTTAAGGAATGTGCCTTTGATGATATAGGGCACCTGGGAGCACTAAATAATGACTTATAATGGGCCATATAAAAATAAAGGCTCATTTTGCTCTGGCCATGGCTCACAAATGGAAGTTATCATCTCTCTGGCTCTCTGAAGGGCCTGGGAAGCCTTTGCTATCTTAGAGCTATGAAACCTTGGGTCACAGGAGGGGAAATGAGGGGGCTCGGGTCTTGTACGCTGGGGCTGCAAAGCCTTGAATCTCTGTTTTGAAAACCCTTCTCCCCTGCTGGCTCTCCTGAGGGAAGATGGGTCCTGAGGAAGTCTCCTGACTACTGTGCTGAAGCGTCTCATCAGGGACCTGTGGAGGGACAGCGGTTGTGGATAACTTGGTCACGGCTGTGGCAGCTGGACAGGGCTGCTCTGCTGGGGAGCTCAGGAGGCCACTTCTCCCCACGGTTTTTCTGGCCTTGGGATAGAGCAGATGACTGAGAACAAGGCAGGCACCATCCAGCCAAGCATCCCATCCGCTAGGACATCTTGATAAGGTTAGGAGCGAGCCTGTGTGCAGGTTAACCACCCAGCCCTGGAGCTCTAAGGCTTTGCTCGCCCCTGCAGGGCTGGCTTTTTTAGCTGACCGTGATAACTGGCTCTGGGTGCCCTTGGCCAGGTGCAGGGGGCTGTGAGAAGAGGCAGCTCAGGGTGGCGAGGGGGTAACGGAGGATCAGCCCTTGCTGTCGTGGGAGAGCATCTCTGCTTCACCTGCAGTTTTAGGAAATCCTCTTGGACCAAAGGAACCACAAAGGGGAAAAGGTCCAGCTCAGCAGCACCCTTAGGATGTCCCCAGGGAAGGAGCATCCAGCTTTAGCTGCTTCTGAGGTCTGAGCTACCCAAGATTAACTAAAACCCACTGTACGCATGCTAGAGCTGTAGACTTGCAGCTCACTGTGCTTATCCTGCATTTTCAGTCTGCTTTCCCAAGAGAATGAGTCTTTTGCAAACAGCTTTCTGCCTGATTTTCCCTTTTCTACCCCACCATTTGCTTCCAGATTTGACCCAGCTGCCCACGAGGCAGAGGCAGAAGGTTTCTGTGAGCTTTGTGAGAAACAGGAGGTGGTGAGCAAAGTGACGCTGGAGATGTCCCCACCAAGGACAAGCTGGCACAAGAGCGTTCATCGAACACTGAAACCTGGGAGCTCATGCCCTGTGGCTTCGACCCCTGGCTGCTGCTGGCTGATAGGGGCTGCGAAGGGATGCTGGGCTGCTCCACCTTGAGTGAAATGCAGCTCGGGGCACCTCTGTAAGCTGCGAGCAGGTGCTGTTTGCTCTCAGGGTGAAAATAAAGTTGCTAAATCAAGAGGACTTTACTGCCTTTAAGAAAACGCTGCTTACCTGCCTGCACCTTCCTCTCTGAAAAAGCACTAAGGTGCACGGAGCACACCTGCAGGAGAAGAGGAGCTGCAGGCTTGGCTGCAGGATGCTGCAGGGTCAGGGCATCGCCTGCCCAGCCCCGAGGGCTTGCTGATGGAGGACTTTTTACATCTAATGGGAGCAAAGAAAGGCGCGTAGTCCGTGAGGAGACTCCCACAGCATATACTATTGGAATACC
Organism: Neomorphus geoffroyi; assembly: GCA_033558235.1. Lineage (NCBI taxonomy): Eukaryota > Metazoa > Chordata > Aves > Cuculiformes > Neomorphidae > Neomorphus > Neomorphus geoffroyi. Next base: position 9,398,191 of record JAUMJM010000074.1, read on the forward strand.
AGATGGAAATATTACATTTTTTGAAACATTCTTGCTGCAGAGCCACCTCTTTGAAGTGTGTTTGAGCATAACACGCTGTGCCAAGAACAGGGAGAGAAATTATTTGTGTCAGCAGAGCTGGGAGCTCCCGCGTCCCAGATGCTGCAGAGCCTCAGCACACTGGGCCACTCACCCTTCCCAGGGAGGGGTGGAGGTGATGAGGGTCCAGCAGGACCTCTCCTCTGCAGGCAAATCCACTGGCTGTGCCCAGGTGAGATGGTGAATACGGAGCTTTCCAGAGATGGCACTCCCTGGGTACGGTGCTAATCCCTTGTGCTCGCTGACAGTGCTGACTGATTACATTTGCACTTATACTTCCCCCCCACCCAGTGAAAAATGGCTTTTGGGGGTGTGGAAGGGGAGAGGATTAAAGGTTTGTGGGATATTTCTCCAAAAATCCTAATGGCGTGGCTTTTCCTTCCACCTGATGCTCTTGTTCTTGGAATGAAAATTTTCATATTCAGTCAATCTGGGGAAAATCGAAGAGGGAATGGGGCACCTTCAGGACTGTCTGGGGATGTGGGATTAAATCAGAGGCTGTGAGGAAGAGGTGAAGGAATCGGTGATGGGGGCAGGTTGCCAGCATCCAGCACTACTAAGGAAATGGGCCCAGAGTTCTTTAACAGGGCAAGTGCCCTACCACCCACCGGGGTGGCCCCGCAGGGCTGGGGACGCCCAGCACCGAGCTCCTGAGCTCAGAGCCAGAGCAGCACCATCACGTGCCAGGGCAGGGCTCAGTCTGCCCAGCTAGCAGGGAGTGGTTTGGGTTGTAAGAAGCTTCCACCAAAACACACAAGGAAGGAATGAAACAAGGTCAGGCAGTGTGACAAGGCTCTTGCCTCTGTTTATGGGGTCCCTCTGGGTGAATAAATGCTGCTTTGATCTGCAGAAGCTTATTACAAGCCCTGGCTGCGGAAGAAGGTGGCTCTTGGTTTGGGGCTGGTGGGTTTGCTCCAGAGATGCTGGCGAAGAACTCCAGCACTGAGTGGCCCTGACCTCGGAGGGGTGTCCTGGGAGGGCTGTGCTGTGAACCCACTCTCCTCCTGCACTCGGGTGCTGCAGCGGGTGCTGGGCGCCTGCTCTCCTGGGCCTGGCTGGGCAGTGGGCACGACTGGTGGACAAGCTGCGGTGTTTCCTACACCCCACACTGGTCAGGAAGGAAATGGGGTCCCAGGGTAGGAGAGGAACAGAGCAGTGCCTTTTCCTGGGCATGTGGTGGAGACAACAAGCGCTTGTTGCAGGGCGGTGGGAAGCAAGGGAGGCTGAAGCCTGAGTGGGCTGTAACAGCCATGAGTGGTACACAGCGACCTCATTGCTGAAACCAGAGGCACCTCTGCTCCTGCTGGCTGGCACCTAGGCTTTCTGGAGCAAGGAGAGCTTTGGGAAGCCAAATTTAATCAGCAGACCAGTCCCCTGGGGTTGCATGGTAAACACAAAGAGTTTCAAGGCAGGAGCAGCCCTGATGCTTTGCAGCCTCTGTTATCCCGCACTCCAGCCCCTCGCTCCCTGCTGGAAAGGATGGTGGTGTGTGCTGGGCATGGAGAAGCTGCACCTCTCCAGCTTGTCCCCAGCTCAGCCCGGCCAGGCAGGACATTTGGACTCCTGAGAAGTATTTCTCTCCCTCTGAGCAGACAGACCTGACTGTAACCAGAGCTGACATGTGCTGCGGGGAAGTGGAAATGTGTAGGTCCCGAAGGATGCTGTGCCTCCTGGGGATTAGCAGGAGAGGCTGGCTTTGTGCTGGTGGGTTCCCTTAGTTGGTCTGGCTGTGCAACATCAGGACAAGTGTACATGGGCCCTCTGTCACGCATCTTCAACATGTTTTCCCCGTACAGCACGGAGCGGTGCTGGCTGCTGGGGGCCGTCCTGTGACAGCAGCAGCAATGCCATCCCGTACCTGTTTGATCTCATGGTGCAAAGACGCGTGTGTTATGAGTTGTGATAAAGATCCTGTGATAAAGCAGTGAAGATGTGACAGCTCCAGACAGGCCTCCGCCCCATTCCGCACTCTGGAATACAGATGTTGGCTGTGCCACTCCACATGCTGTCGCGGGATGTTCCGTGCTCAGAAGAGTATTTAGGACTTGCAGAGGTATACGGAAATTTGGTTCCTTTCTGATGAGGAGTGAAATTCATGGTGACTTAGTGCTCTTCCTCAAGGGAAGTGGGGCATGAGAGATGCTTGCTGAATTGCCCTGGCACAGCAGCCATGGGTCGTGGGTCCCCTCGTAGTTCCAGGGGGCAGGTGGAGGAGCCACCAGATAACATCAAGTTTCCATTTCTGGCCTGGGCTGTGGTGCTTCTTAGCAAGGCTCCACTATTTAGCAGGGGAATTTGATCTGGATGAGGCTGCAGAGTGTGTGTTTCTCAGGATTGCCCTTCCAGCTCTGAATCACATTTCCCCTGTGGGATGGGGAAACTGAGGCACTTCGGTTCACCAGCATCCCTGCATTGCCAGTGAGCATGGAGCAAGGTCACCTGTGCCCTGCCTTTGGTTCAGTGCAGAGGAGCAGCTGGACAGGACTCTGCTCCAAAGGAACCTCCAAAGGAAACTCTTCCAGTCTGCTCCAGCAAGATCATGGGCAGTCAGAGCTGTCTTTGCTTCCACTGGCCTGATGGCAGTTCCGCTCCTAATAAGCTAATCTGATGGGTTTTGTCATGAGCAAAACAAGAAATCACGTTTTTAATAATAAAAAAGGGTCCTGCATCTTGTTAACATCTGGAGTTCAATCATTTCTGTGCTCAAAACTGAGGAATGCTTCAGCACAATATAAATCTTGCCACTTGCTGTACATGGGCTCCAGATGGGGTGGGAGAGTTCATGTTCACTTGCAATGCATCTGGGTGCCGGTGGCTCTGAGTGGAGCCACCACGGCGTGTGGCTACCCTGCTCCCACGCTGAGGGATAGCGGTGAACCTCCCAAACGGGCTCTGGCACCACAGCGAGTGCCGGGTGTTCGTATTTGGCACGGCAGGGCTTTATCGCGGCACTCTCACATCCACCAGTGCTTATCAGGAGAGGGGGGAGGTCTCTCTACTGCCTTAAAGCTTGTGATGCTGAAGGTTTCCCAGCACCCTGGGATGATGGAGTCACAGCCCAAAGCTCCCATGGGAGCAAAGCAAAGACCAGGTCAGGCATCTCCAGCGGGTGATGCACAAACTGCTCCTGGGAGCCAGCAGCAGCACTGGAGCTCCGTGCCCCCTGAGAGCACCCACAGCCACCAGATGGGACAGCCTGCAATCGTGGGGCGATGGGTCCTGGAGCCCTCATGGGCTCGTGTCGTCTGCAAGCATCACTACATCATTTTTCATCCAGATCTCTAATAAATATATTAAAACCCAGAGCAGAGCTATGGGATGCCCGGCTGTTAACCTAACGTCAGGCTGGGAGTGAAGCATTTATCTTCACTTCACTCCTTCCCCAGGCCATAATCCGGACCAGTTCCTTCCCTTTCGTGCAGCAACTACTTAATTTCCTTAAACAGTCTCTTGAGGTGGCCTTTTTTTTAAAAAAATCTAAGTGTAGTCATCACACCGTGAACACTTTCAATGAAAGCAAGAGAATTTATTTTTTCTCTGGAAGTTTTCATTAATTTTCACTAAAAAATACTTGAAAATTTTATTTTTTGGTTAAAAGCAAGACTTTTGCAGCTCAAGTCCAAAACTCAATGTTTTTTCTGGGTTTTTTTGACATTTCAGACAAGTCAGGCAAATTTCCACAAAAGAGGGTTTCTCTGTGGTTTTATTTTTAAAAAAAGTTGCCTTTCACTGAAAAATGACCTGCTAAAAACTCTTTAGATGGAAATTTTTCAAGCAGCTGTAGTCAGGGCATTGATGTGAGAAAGGCAGTAGTGGAGCTGCAGGCAGGAATAGGAAATGTCTACTTGGAGGGTCAGGGAAGTCCCGTGCTGCTTGTGGTTTTGTCGATGTTATGGGTGGAGCGTGGCGGTTCGGCTTCTCCACAGCTTAGGTGGGTCTGGTCAAATAGCTCTGGGCAGAGTTAAGATGAGGGGAAGGAGAGGAGAGAGGCTGAAGGTGATGCGTGATGATGGGTCCATGGCTGTTCATAGAATCATAGAACCACCTGAACTGGAAGGGACCCAAAAGGATCATCGAGTCCAACTCCTGTCCCTACACAGGACACTCCCAGCATTCACACCATGGGGCTGAGGGCATTGTCCAAGTGCTTCTTCTTGAATGCTGGCAGACTCAGTGCTGTGACTGCTTCCCTGGGGAGCTGTTCCAGTGTTCCCCCACCCGCTGGGTGAAGAACCTCTTCCTAATGTCCAGTCTAAACCTCCCCGGCACATCTTCCTGCCATTCCCTCCAGTCCTATCGTAGGTCACAAGAGAGAAGAGCTCAGCACCTGTTTCACCTCCCTCCCTTGAGAGAGGGCAGCAAACAGCTATGGGATCCTCTCTCAGCCTCCTCCAGGCTGAACAGACCAAGTCACTTCAGCCTCTCCTCATACAACGTCCCCTCCAGACCCTTCACCAGCCTTGTGGCCTCCTCTGGATGCTCTCCAGTAGTTTTATGTCCTTTTTATCCCGTGGCGCCCAAAAGTGCCCCCAGTGCTCAAGGTGGGGCTGCACCAGTGCAGAGCAGAGCAGGACAATCCCCTCCCTCGCCCGGCTGGCAATGCCGTGCTTGATGCACCCCAGGACACGGTTGTCCCCTTGGCTGCCAGGGCACACTGTTGGCTCATGCCAACAACCAGAACCCCCAGGTCCCTGCCTGCAGGGCTGCTCTCCAGCCTCTCAGACCCCAGTCTGTCCGTGTATCCAGGGTTGCCGTGTCCCAGGTGTTCTGAAAGGGCAGAGCTTTGTGGCCAGGGCTCTCTGGCCTCCGTGCTTTTGGGGGATGCTCAGAGTGGAGCATCCTTTGCATTAATAAAACAATGTGGCAGGGCTGGCATCACAGCTGAGACTGAGGTTGAGTTTTCCCTCGTAGGTGGTTTTCTATGATAACATGAAGGTTTACGCGCCCTGACACGCAGTGCATGTGCCTACATCTCCTCTTTCCAGGAAAGCCACCACAAGCGGGGTTTTTTAAGGCATGTGAGCACCTCAAGCCCCTGTCCACAAAAACGTACAAGCTTTTAATTCCCATTCAAACCCCCCTAAATACCTTCTGAGGGTCTGAGTTTTACCAGCTGGTGTCCGGGTCTTATCTGTTCCTTTAGGCATTTGGATATCTGCAGACTGCCTGGCACTCAGTTCCCAGTGGCTTCCAAGCAGACTAGAGATATGTCTGCCTGCTTTCCTAAATAGAGTTGCTTTCCTGGATGAGGGCTAGATAGATCAATGTTCTCAGTGTGGCTCTGATGGATGACGTACCGCTCTCACAGTCCCCTTTCCCCAGTTTCCATCACTGCTGTATTTGTGGGGAAATATGGAGTTCAGGCAATGAAAATCATTTTTCATTTTTATCATTTTGACTGGGAAATTCAATCTGCTGCTAAGCAAGTGCCAAGGCAAGTTCAGTACTGCTTGAAGGCAGCTCTTGGTCAAAAGGACAGCGGTGAAGTGAGGGTCTCAGGGCTGGGTGGGTGCGTGAGCTCCATCCTGCTGCCTTGGATCTCTGCTTTGTTTTTTGGGTGGTATGAAGAGTGTTTGGGGACCTACGTGGGCTGAGATCACCCGTGCTTTTTAAGCAACGTGCTTTCCATTGCCACCACAAGTTTGCACAGAGAGCTTTTGAGATGTGCTTCAAGATGTGGAGCTGGTCTCACCTGCATGGTTTTAATTTGCCGGGTTGATGGCTGAATTAACCAATGCCAGGGTGACAGCAAGAGGGCAGGTGTATCCCTGCCACAAGCGGAGGGAGGATGCAGTGCCTTGGCATGAGGCTTGCAGAGGTGGCAGAAATGGCTCTAGAGATGGGCGAGGAGGCAGGTGTTGATCACCAACATGGCCAATTGATACACTGATCAAAACTTGGCCTTTGAAACTCCATTCTCCCCCCCCAAGAACACTTGACTTGTGGCAAAATTAATGTTTCCACATGAAATGTCAGTCATCGTTTTGAAGAGCTCTAGTGTTAACTGGGAAGCCAAAAAAAAAGGATCAAAATGGAAATGAAAAGGCTTAGCAAAAAAAAAAGAAGTCCGACTGAATTGTTTTAGTTTCAGTTTCCAGCTTTTCTTAATCTGTCCCTTGTTCGACAGAGGAAAGGAGGAACAGGCCAAATAAATCCAAAGTGATCTTTGCCAATCGATCTGGGGGCAATATTCCTTCCTGACCCTAAAACTGGAGCTCTGGTTTGCCCCAAGCTCTGGTTAGCCCTAGGATGCTCCCCCAACCACCCAGGGGGTTTCCCAGGACTCCCAGCACCTTAGGACCCCCGGGTGGGAATGGGGAAATGATGAGTTGGAAAGAGTCTCCCTTCGATCAAAGCACTCTGGTGTCCTCCAGGCTTAAAAAGCAGGAATTAGTTTTATCCATGGCTTCTCCAGTATGGATTTGGTGCTGCTGACCAGGCTGTGGCTCTTCTGTGCTCCCAGTGAGGAGGAAGGGTCCCAGCTGCTTCCTTGACTCTTCCAACTGAGATGCAGAAAGCAACTCTTAGTTTGCTTTTCTGCTTGTCTATGGTTGAATATCTGTCCATGCCGTTTGCTAAACAAGAGTGCCAGTGGCAGCGGAATTAGAAGAAATCCCTTCTTAATTGGAAACAGTGAGTTTGTGTATTTTTTCAGTTGTCTATTTTGGGCCTTGTAAAATTAAAGTTATTAACTGTAATGCAGCGGTTTCCAGATTCCCACAGCCCTTTACAATAGCGGGGAAATTCATCCCAGGTCACTGGGAGCCTTTAATGAATACATTAAGGCTTATTATTAAAATAAAGTACTTGCAGCTTTATGGGAGACATCTGGCAAGGACGCTTGTCTCTCTGAAGGCAGCAAGGCTCCCTGAGTGTCCTCTCCCGGCGTGCTCGGTGTCTGCCCTGACGGAGGCTTTCAGGAGGGGTTCCCCACACAAGGATTCCCGCAGACGGTCTGGGAGACAGAGGATCTTTGGATGTGATGGAGAGCGGTTGCGCCAGACCTGCCTGTGTGATCGCTTCATTGATGATTCCAGAGCCCGCCAGCCTCGCTGGTGCTGCGGGTACCGGGGTGAGCTCTGCCAGGGTGCTCGTGCTCAGCAGAGCAGTTGCACCAGGGCAAAGCTACTTCATCCAGCAGCTAAAGCGATGTGCAGGCAGAGCTGAGCTTGGGCTAACCCCAGGCAAAGAGGAGAGGAGCCGGAGTAGAGACAACTGACCTGGACGCAGGTCAGCTTGGAGCCGGTGGTTGGCCAGCTGTGCTTGCCCAAAGTACAGAGCGCGTCTGATAAGCGGCTTCGTATCACATCATGTGAGCTCACCGGCGTGGCTGTGCCCACACAACAACTCCACGTTGCATGGATACATCATAAAACAACTCCTCGGTGTTGCACGGAAAGCTGGCAGCCACATCCCTGGGCTTTAGTGCTGTAAAGCTCCCTGGCTCAGCACTGCTGGGAGCAGGTAACTTGCAGCCGGGGTGTTGGCGTGCCGATGAGAACAGACCGCAGCCAGCAAGGCTGCGAAGAGGTCTGGAACAGCGCGCAATCTTATCACTGCTTTCTCTCTATCCAGGCTTGATCCCAGCAGAAAGCAGGGCCACGTGGCAGTAATTGCGTTAGGAAAACAAACTAATCTCCAAAGGGACACAGAGCAGCTGTTGGGCTATCGGCGCTATCGGGGGACACGGACGTGGCCCGCCAGCTCGCAGCGCAGGGCTGCCTCACTGCCGGGGCCAGGCAGGGGGTGGAGGGGGCAAAAAGAGAATAAAAATAAGTTTAGCTGCCAGGGGGGACCGAAGGGGTGCTTGGCATGGCATGACCTGTCCGGCATTACCTGCCTCGTTTTGCCAAGGAGCCCGTTGCTCGCCAGAAGGTTTGCGAAACGCGGTCTGGTGGATCAGGCATAAAAGTGGGGAGAGCTGGACTGGCCGTACTGGTTCAGTGGGAGCCAGGTTCAGCCTTGGCACCTCACTTACCACCATCTGCCCTGACATCTCCTCTGCGCTCCGTGACAGGCAGTGGAGCTTCCTCTTAATGTGCTTCATACAAGTCTTGCTCTGTGCTCTGGGCACCCCAAAACCCACTGCTGAGCCTGTGGGGTGCCTGCCCATCCCAGGGCTGCGATTGCCCTCCCTTCTCTTTCCACTCCCACCTCTTCTGATGGGTTCCAGGCAGGGTCTTGGTGGCAGGGCATCACCGGGGGGTGCAGGGGTTGCACACTGAAGGTCTGCTCAGGAGATGGGAGAGGTTGTGGAGACCAGGCTGCAGCAGGACGAGCCTTCCTGTGCACCCCCCCTCCCCAGATTGCAGGGGACAGGAAACACGCAGTGGTCTGGCTGGTTTCAAGCGTGTTATCACCTGCAAAGCTGATGGCAAGAAATTAATATAATTAATACCTGTTGTGCTTGGCCCTCCCCACAGCTCTCTTCCGTCTCTGGGTCTCCAGCCTCGGAGCTCAGGCACTGCTGTGCAGTACAACACCACCACAAGATGGGTTTTCCCCCCCCAAGTCCTGATTGTGAGCATCTTTTGGGTGGTGGAAGAGGGGAGGAATGCAAATGGCAGCAGTAGGTCAACCCCACAGGTTACACAAAATTCCCCCCTCCTCAACAAGCCAAATCAGGCCCCTGGCTTAGAATAACCCCAAACTTGAAGAAGGTTAAAATCCAGCTCTGAAGTGTCTGGCTCTGACCCAACACAAACATTATTGTTGTTTCTGGATTATGTAGTTTAACAGAAAAGAAAATCCCATCATTAAGTAATGCCAACAAGATACACATTTGTGTCTTGTACTTAGTCTGTCCTACGAAGGCTCCAATTGAGATGGACTTTAAAAAAACCCCAGAATTACACAGCTCCCAAAAGTTTTCCTGAAAATAAATTTTTACCATGTTCTTCCCCAGCAGTTAATTAGGACTTCTATTAAATGCTGACAGGCACTTGATAATGTTATATATTGCAGCAGGCTCCGTTCATGGTTTTATAATTATGGCAGTAAAACAGTTTCCATTATAGCCCTTATTTTCATAGGCTAATAACTTTTGAAAACATTCACTTTTCAGGTTGAAGTTTTTGCATGCCTGAACCTTATCCAGTGGGGAACTTTTTGGAAACTCTGAGCAAAATCTATCCAGTCCTTTTTGAATTATGGAATAGGGGGAGGAGCACTTTTTTTCAATGGGAAGACAAGTGGGAAAAGGGTAAAATTTTTTCTAAAAAGAAGGATGGCTAAAGCACGTGATACCAGGAACTTGCTTTGGAAATCGATAGGGCAGGCTTTGCAGAGTGCCTGGGGCACGTCCCATCCAAACCAATTCCTATCTCTCGGTTAAAAGCCTTGATGCAGCCAATAGCAGAGCCTTGAGAGAATTTGGTTGTCACCCATGAGAAGTGACTCTTGGTTGCAGGTTAAAAATAGAGGTTGGTAATTAATAACGCTTTCCTTCTGGCAGCATTTTTGAGGTACTGACAGTACTTCTCATCTCTCGTGGGGATGAAGAGTCAGTCCTGAACAATTTTGTGAATTAAAAAAATTAAGAGTAAGATCTTTTTAGGTCAATGAAAATATTTTCCTTTGATAATTTCAAGCTTCCTGTTTTGATAGTTTTTTTCCTACAAGCAGCCTATTCTGAAGAGAAAAGACCTTTTCAACTAAAACCCTGGGATGTGTCACTGAAGGAAATACAAAAGCCAAACATTTGGGTAATTTGGAAATGCATGTCATTTTTTTCAAGTTGAAACAACTGTTCGAACCACTTGCCTGCAGAAAGTTAAACGGGCATTTTCCCACCAGCCCCCCTCCTCTTCCCAAGTCCATCGCACTGGGAGTTTCCCAGCCAGCCGTGCTAGATGGTAGATAAGGCACAGTGATGGCACAAAGGTGACAGAACCTCACTGGCAGCAGCAACCAAACCACTCTGAGACCTCACTGGGCTCTTGATGGGTTTTAATTGTTGTGACTCTGAGATTTGTCCTCATTCCCAGCCACTGCTATCAGAATCCCCCAGGAATGATTTCAAAGGCATGTGGGTCCCCTGAGGAGCTGCTGAAGATACAGATGAACCTCTACTGCAACCTTCAAAAGCTTCTGGGATGATTAATAGTCTACCTCCTGCTGGGACCTTCAACCACATTGGAAAGTGGGATTTAGGCTCTTCAGTTGTTTCTGCTTTTGAAAACCGCTTGTAGTCCTCGATGGGGCTGGTTCTTCTCAGCCTTTGGCAGCGGTCAGGCAAGGCCACGTGGGAACACGGTCAGACGGGGGGATGGCTGGGGAGCGATACCTTCGCAGCATCTCGGCACTCGGTGCTCTGGGCTGCTTTTCAGACAGAGATAAAAGGTGTCCTGGAGAAGGATGTAGGTGAGGAATGGAGGCCCAAGAGGAGGGGTTTATGCCTGAGAGATGGCAAATGCACTTTGGCAGTGCTAATGAGCGGTAAAGCAGAAGTAACCTGGTTACTTTTAACCCCCTTGTTTTTAGAAGTGGATCAAGGGGACATCCAGCACTAAACACAGCAGTTACATATTTTTTCCTCCTCTGTACAACAGGGCATTGACTGCTAAACTCAGTTGCACACTTAAGTACAGCTGCACGTTCCACAGTGACTGCTGCAGGGAGTTTCCGAAGATGGGCTGGTGCAGAAGAGGCTGCTTGGGATAGTCTGGCAGCTGGAGGTGGGTCTGCGGCATGAGCTGGTCTTTCCCTTCACTCCGTCCCCACACTGGGGTGCGGAGGGACCAGAGCCCTCCCTGAGCTGCTGTGCGCAGCCACAGCCAGCCTGGCTGCTTTCTTTGGCATGGTGGGAGCTCACTTGGCTCTGCCAAAGCCGTGTCTTGACACTGATGTAATCGAAATCCAAATATCGCTGAAGAAGCTTATCTCCAAACATGCCCAACTCTGGAGCCAGCACCCCTAGCGCAAGCCTTCTGCCCGAGACAGCGCCAGGAGCATTGTGTGATGGTGTTGAATAAGTCATCTCAGAACAATGGCTTGTAGACATTCTGCTGAGACTTGAAAAGGACATTAGGGCTGGAACAATCTGCCTTGGTTTTCAGACCCAAGGGTCTTCACTGACTTGGACCCTTTGTGTTTAGGTCTTGCTCCCTGGGGCAGGGATGCCCTGTCAAGGGCAAGAGGGACACATGCCTCAAGTGCTACCCAAATACCTTCTCTGGGGTGGCTCCAGCAACTACAAGGACCCCCAAAGGTGTCCTTGTGGACACCTCCAAAGGTGGAGGCAATGGAAATCTTGCTCTGAGGAGCAGTCACAATGTGTGTCCTTCCTAAAGGCTGGAGACAAGGGAGGACGGAGGCTGCTCAGCAGACCTCGGGTCGAATGCACATCCAAGAAAGAAGAAAAAAATGCTTCACTGATAAAAAAATCTTGGAAATGCTCAAAACTCTTGACTATGAGTTGATATTAAGTTGGGAAAAAAAAGAGATGAGCAAATTGGGATCGGCAGATAGGAAATAATATCAGGGCTCTTCCTGCTGGAGAAGAGATTTAGTCCACAGAGTGAAAGACTGAAGAGACTTGTAAACACTGAAAAAACATTGGGTAGAAAGTACTGCAAGCATGAGAAGGTGGAGAAGAGGAGTTGCCAAAGAAAGAATGTGAGAAGTGCCACGTTGGGTTTGACCAAAGGTGTCTGTGTGCATCCACAGGCAGAAGCAACTCACTAGGGATGGAGCACTGGGGAGGGAGCAGGCATGCTGTGATCTCTAGAGCCAAGGGTTGTACCTGGCTTGTAATTTTCAAATAGTCCTCAACAGATCAACCTTTTTAGAGTGTGAATTTATTCATTCTTCATCCCTCCACGGCACCCTCTGGTGTCAGATACAGTGGGACCCTGTGTTCATAGGAAAGAGTCTGTCAGGTTTGTGCTGCTGGCAGTGGCACAGTGCTAATTTTCAGCCTCTTGCTCCGAATTCCCTACAGAACTATAAAAACTTCAGCCAGTGCAGGTCTTGGTGGGTCCTTGTCACCAGTCTCGGTGTGCTCAAAGGGGGTTTGTCGCTGGGTGCTTCTCCCCACAGCAGCATCAGGGGCTGCTTGCAAAGAGCTCGCCGTGTGTCTCAAGTAGCTGCTGCTGCTGCACCGTGCAATTGGGTCCGGATTCCCCCCTCTCCAGCTAACCTGCTCCCTCCACTCCAATTGTTTTTGCAGACTCTGTCAATAATTGAATGCGCAGCAGTAGCGGGGCACGGGTCTGTGTCTGAGCCCCACTTGCAGTCACTGCTCTGCCGTGCATTTGGGGGAGGGAAGAAAAGAAGTCGGGGGGAAAGGCTTTTAGCCCCTTTTAAAAAGTAGGAACATGGGATGTGCATTAGGCTTTCTTCTCCAGAGAGTATTTCTGCATTTTGCCTCTTGGAGCCATCCCTGGATGCGTGCACACCCCACACCCCTCCCCACGCATTCCTGCACAAACCTCTTTTGTTCCCTGCCCTCAGCCAATATAGAGGCAGCAACAGCAGCCCAGATGTTCCCTATCAAACTCAGAGCCATGCCAACAAACTTTGGCACACATGAAAGTGTGCTGAGGAATGGGCCTCCGCAAATACCATTTATTTTTTCCCCCCACCCTCCCATTCCTGTAAGTATTTTTAAATGTTAATGGCTTCCACGCCGTGACAGCTGGCGGGGGGCTGCCAAGCCGGGCTCTGGGGGCGTCTGGCAAATTAGTGGTTCAGGTATCCCTGACGCCTTGTCAGGGCTGTGCTAACCTCGAGCTCCTGCCTCACGTTTTCCCCAATGACTTTCCAAGGACAAGGCTAAGCCGATGGTGTTTTCCTGTGGATGATGCTGTTTGGAGGCAGCAACCCATGGGGGAAACGCAGATGATGGCTTGGGGGGAATTGCAGTAGATCTGGTTTGTGATGACGTAGAAAAGCATAGTAAAGGATCCCATGGGGGCTGAGTGGCCCCTTTAGGCTTTAGCTTTGCTACAGACCCTGTGCGTGGTAGGTGTGTGGAAGAGAGAGCTGTGTGGGATGCAGTTTCTCTGTGTCCTCCCTGCAGTTGATTCCCAGTGCCATTGTTCAGCTCTGAGCCCTGGGTCCTGGCGTGGATGGGGCCACCACGCTGCCCAGGAGCGCTGCCAGCACCGAGAGCCGCCGGAGATCACCGGCACGCAGCAGAGTGTACCGGGAGCTGAAGAACAGCGTGGCTGGGAATCAGCACCACAAACCTCAACTGAGTTGGCTTTGGCCACGTGTGGGTGGGTGAGTGCACAAGTGAAAATCTCCTTCTGTTCATAAGAGCAACAAATCTATTTCTGCTGAGCAAGACGCTGCACACACGCGTTTCACTGGAAGAGTTCCCCGTTGCACCCTGGCACGTAAATGTAGTTAAAAGCTGCAGCAGGCAGGAGCTGCTACCTCTGCATGCTCCTGTGCAGGCTCAGCTCTGACCCTTGCTGCAGATGTTTCTCCTTCCATCTCAAACGGCAGACACGTCCCACCCCTCCAGCTCTACCACTGAACCCCTGCAGTCTGTCCCAGATTGGTGTCCACCAGCCTGACTGCAGAGAGACGGGCTCAGGCAGGAGGTGCTGCCCCTCACCCACGCCGACGCTCGCTGAAGCAACCAAAGATTTTCTGCTTAGAAGACCCATTCTTACCTAATTTAAACAAGAGAAGCCCATTTGTTTCAGTACCAGAGCTTTTCAAAGAGAGCCTGAAGGGTTTTCTTTCCCTTCGCTAATGGCAGCAATGTATTTTTTCAGTCCTCTCTCACATTGTAAAGACTGAAGAATTTTTGCTCATTTTTTTTTTCTAAAAAAATAAATCTCATCTGGATGAAGACCAGAACTTGCAAAGTTTTCACAGAGGGTGGTGAACCTCTTTTCCCAGCAGTGGACTTATCTGAGATCATCTCCTCGAGGAGTCTGCCAAGATTTCCATACTGGAAAAAGACACTTCTCAAAGGGTTCTGCACAAGAAGGGATCGCACGAGCCATTGCACGGTGAATTCAGCTAAGAGAGGAGGAGGCAGGCAAGGTCCCAGGGGAGAGAGAACAGCTATGTTTCCAGCCCAGAGCCAAACGGAGATGAAACACTGTGGACAGGTTCATAGAAACAAGCAGTCATGCGTGCGATAGCCAGGACTGTGGAAGAGAGAGAAAGTTTTGCACAGGGAGTCAGCTCTGGTTACAAAGACGTGTTCTGGTGGGCTCCACCACTGCGGAGGGGGCTGACTGGGTGAACTGGGCAGCATACTGGGCTGGATAAGGGCAGGAAATGTTTTTGGAGGCTTCCCTCCCAGGTTTGTGCCTCCTGCAGTGGTGACAGTGATCCTCAAAAGACAAAGTCAGCTGCACCCTCGGTATCCTTGTCCTCACCATGGATCTCAGGAAATGAAAGCAACCTTGGAGAAAAGATTAAGATAGAGAAGTAGCAAAAGAAAATGGTCTGAGCTGATAAAAGCCCCCTCTCTGTCTCTGTGGGGAAAGAGAAGGGGAAAGCAAGATCATGGCTATGTTTTTACAAAGGATTTGTAGGGACTATTTCTAGAATGCAGGAGAAATCGAGTGCCAGACCCTGGTGCCCTTTGTTAAGGAGGGAAGGCAGCGCTTCGAATCTGCCACTGAAATAGTACTACTAATGAAAATCCCATAGCCCCTGAATTATCCTCTTTAAAAATAAAATACAATAAAAAAATAGGTAGTTGCCACTTCACATGTGGTCTGGTTTAAATCCTGGGAGCAACGTGGCCTCTGAGATCCAACCTGTTGGAGCAGATCCCTGCTGTGTTCAAAGGCAATGGTGAACCCTAGAATTTGCTTTCAAACTTGGGCTGGGGTTGCTAAGGTTTTTAAAACCCCGAGCAAGAGGAAGATCTCTTTTCATGACCAAGCAGTCTGTGGGAAAAATATATTGGTAGATTTGCATGAAGGGAAGGGTTTGGGGTGTGAGGCAAGTCTCTCCAGACGCTTGCTGGATTGTTTTGTGGCTTATGCAGAAAGTCTGCAATCTTTGGGGCTTTATATAAAACCTGGAACACAAAGGTCCTCTCTGTAAGCGCAGACGCAATCAGACCCCCTCCAAACGAGCCCGATTTCAACAATTGATCTGCATTTAACACTCCCAAGCCAGATGAAAAATTGCAGGCTGAATCTGACCATGTGTTCTTGAGAGGGTTTTCTAGTTGCTGGTGCACAGGTGTTGCTACAGGGAGGATGCAGAAATACCCCGATACATGCTGGCTAATTCTGATTTTCCAAGCTGAACAGTCCATATTGAATTTAAAAACCCAAGATATGTGTTTGACCTCTCCAATTCATCTTCAGTTTTGCTGTGAGTGCATTGCTACACTGAGCACGTGGACAGGGATGGCAGAGCCTTTTCTCCTGCTAAGAAAGGAATCTGGAAACAATTACAAGCTGCTCATGCTTAATCACTCGGGTAAATCTTAAATGCCTGTCTTAATATTTTGCAGGAGTGAAGATGGCATCTGAATTTTTGTGGTGCATGGGTTACACGGTAGAGCACACAGACTTTGACAGTTTTGCTCTGTGCATGTTTCAGGGGTGGCTGGTCCTGAGGACCCCACAGCTTCCCTGGAATTCAGGTACAATTTCAAAGAAAACCTAAAATTCAAAGAAAAAACCCCAAGTTTTTGCCTGGTATTTGTGCAAATTCTCAGGTCAGCCATGTTCTCATGAACCTTTGCTGAAGGTGATCATTTGTACCTCAAACTGAACTGGAACAGAGTATTATATTACCTTTTAAAAAATGAAATCCTCTGTGAAAATGAAGGCAACCAAAATAACTCGCAAATCTGGGCTGAAGTCAGTCAATGACAACACAAAGCAACAAAAGTTCATCTCTCTCTCCTTAAATATTGAAATGTTTAACTTCAGCATTTTCAGGCTGAAGCAGTCTGCTTTATAGAAGATCATGTATTTGAAGCCTTTTTTTTTAATCCTCAATGGACCTAAATTTAAAAGAAAGAGAGTTGCGGGGTTTGGTTTGACTTTTTTTTAATGGTTAAACAGTCTCTAACCAGAACATTTTCTTACCGGTCAAGCAAAACATTTTTGGTGGCCCAAAATGAAACGTGTTTTTCCCATTATATTGAGCCTTTCCTCTTCGTCTCAGCTCCAAAACCAGATTTTTCCACCACTAGAAGAAACCAGTCATCCTCATTTTCACCTTAGTGCTGCAGCAGTAGAGGGTGTCATGTTGGTTGCCCCTATTTTCATCGGAGCTTGCTTTAACCCATCCACTCACTGCTAGCTGAGTGTGTGATGCCAGTGTTTGTAGGCAGGGTGTGGTACAGGTAGCGGTCCACTATCGCAGATACCTCACCAAGGAGCTGCTAAGTGTCTTTGACTATCACCCTGCTTCTTTGCGGTCTTTATAGCTGTGGCTCAGAATCTAGTGACACCGACACCTGGAAATCTCTACTAGCACATGGCCATGGCCCTGGTGAGCCTCGTGGAAGTCGGTCAGGTGTGCAGTCACGACAGCCCTGAAAAACTGAAGAGAACGCTCCCCTCCCAGAGAAACTGCAGAACAGCTTCTACAGGAATTGTGAAAGGCAGCTACAGGCTTACGGGGGTAACTTCGCAAAGCTGTGAGAGGAAGTTACCTACTACAGCCTCAGGGAGAGCCAAGCCCTCCACAACTCAGCCGTCCTTTGGAAACCTCCTCCCAGGTGCAGCCTCGGCGAGTGACAGCTCTTCGCTCCCATAAACACGTGGAGTTTTACATACTTTTTGTGCTTGCTGCAAAAAGAAAGTAACAACATTTTGAGAACCTTATTGCAGGAAAGACGCAATGTTTCACCGTAAAGTTTTCCCAATTGTACCATCTGTGGGGTGGCTCATGTCCAAGGCTGCTGGTGGAAGCAGAAGACCACTCCTCAGAACCCAGTAGGTGCTCAGGAACTGGCCAGGCACAGGCACTCCCAACCTGGTCCACCACAAGTAGGGTTTGTTCAAGGTGATGTTGCACACAGAATTGGCCACTCTATCTCAGAGCACCTCTTCACGGTGCTGAGGACAATCCAGCTGACTTGGGCTCCCCTGGGCTCTCGCTGTGGCTGTAGGGCAGCACCAGGCAGCTGAGGGGACAGTGAGGCCCTGACCTTGCGTGTGTTTGCTGTAGATTAAGCATTTGCAGGATGGAGAGGAGAAGCCAAGCCTGCAGCTTGCTGGTCCAAACGGGTTCCTCTACCATAGGAAATGCTTGATTGTTCTTCCTTAATATTTGTGCTACAAGCACCTCCAGAGACCCTGAACAAGGAGGTGATTGTTGTGCTCTGGACAAGACCGTGCAGAAATGTACAGTATCTTACTGCAAGGATACAGAAAAGGTGAGGGGATGGCCTGTTTTGCAAATAGGTAGGTGTTGTGACATGTCCTCTTTTCGCACTGAATACACAGCCTGAGCGGGTGCCCCTTCAGCCACCCAGGCTGAAAATGAGCCAAAACAGTGTAAATTGATTCTATGTCTTTGCCACATGAACAGCAGCATTTCTTGGGCACCTTGTGAGGGTGCAACGGGATGGGAGCAGGGTCGCACACAACTTCCTGAGGGTGACCAGCATTTCACTTGCAGAAGGGAGTTGTCTCATCCCAGCTTGTTGAGCTGTAGAGGCGTTGAGCTGAGAAAGGTGAGGAGACAGCATCCTCCAGCACGTGGCTTCCATGGCTGGAAGGAGATACACGAGCTGGCCTTAGCACACGTTGGACTTGGCTGTCACACTAGGGATATGTGGTACTTTATGGTAATAAAGTGATTATCACATCATATAATACTCTGCTGCAAATACATATTATAAGCACTGCTGGCTCTTGGGTTTGGCAACCATCCGTCCTTCTGTCTCACTGTTAAGAGATGATGATTTCCCCCAGTGACTTTTGCAGAAGTGGCAGGAGCTACACAGCTGGCTGGTGCCAAAAGTGATACCGCTGGTGATGCAGATGTGCCTGTGAGAAGGGTGATGGGGCTGTGACAGCAGCAGGAAGAGGTAGGAATGGGAACAAGATTGGGAGAGGTGTCGGGAGCTGGGAAGTTCTCAGACAGCAGCCAGTACACCCTGGTGGGACGTGGGTTATCTTGAAATGGCCAACAAAAAGGATTTACAAAACAAGGTCAAACATGTTGCTCAGCAGCCTGCAGCCGCAAGGCGTCCTGTGGGTCCCCATCTCCTCTAGAACCTGTGTGGGCATCTCCAAAACCTGCATCTTGTTGTCCCAGGGCAGCATCGACCTTTTCTCTGCCCTGCCTGACACATATTTATTGTTAAAATATCTGGTGATGGAGACTCTGTGGTTGCTTTAAGTCAACCCTCTCCACGTTTTGCTGCCCCAACTGCTGGGAAGCCACTGCTCATTTCTAGCCTGGGTCTTGCTTTCGTCTTCACCTCTCCTCCATGGATGCTGAAAACACACCGCTCCTGCCTCTTTACAGCTGCATTTTATATTTTTAAAGGCTATTATCATGCCTTCTCTCCCACCCAGACTAAACAGCCCCAGTTCATTCACTTGAGCATGTAACAACAATAAGTTTGTTTGATGAAAATTTGATTTGTTTAGCACAGTGGTTCTAATCACTCGTGCTATGCCAAAGATAACAAACATCCAGTAAATTTATCTCCAGATCTCTAGTTTTATCCACTGTTTTGACAGTTAGATCATAATTTTCACATAAATGGTTAGAATTAAAACAATTGCTTTCTAATTTTTCTATATACATGTTTGAATTATGACTTGCATTAAGCAATACAATTAAAATTATTATAGAATTGTCATGAAATATTTAACTCTGCTTTTAAAAAGTATTATTTTGAAGATACTTAAAACCTATTTAGAAAGCATCTTTTCAAAGTTGTTAGCTGCAAAAATATTTTTTAGACAATATATGTAATTAATTGCTCATTTCCACTTGTTTAACTCAGCTCTGGCTTTGCAATCCAAAGTGGTAAATTTATAATCTTCAAGATATTTCTAGTCAGGATGAATTTTATTTTATTTTACCAGCCTTTTTCTTAAGGTGTTTTTATTTAGCCAGCTTTTAACCCTATTTAGATAGGCAACTTATTTTCATGCAAACATTTTAAGATGAGGAATTAGTAAGGAATATTTTTGCTTGTATGGAAAACTTCTCTTAAATAGTCTCAGGGAGGAAGGAAAGACAGACTCCAAAAATGTCAGCAAAATTCTCTTTTTTTAAAGAAATTGCATCCTGAGCTTTCTTTCAGTTCACATTTCATTTTCTGAAAGCTGGAATTATCTTAAGAAAAAAACCCAAATGTTGAAACAAGAAAACATGGGGTGGGGGCCTTAAAACCCGAGATGTTTTGAGGCTCAGTTTCAAAGCAAACATATCACTGTAATGAGAAGTGTCCTGCAAAAACACAACGCTCTCCCCACCCAGCTCCACTTGCCACCAGCCCTGCTCAAGATGCGCAGAGGTGGGTTCAGCCTGGTGCTTGTGGGACCATCTCTCCTGGTTTGGCTGCTGACAGCCCCGGGCAACCTTTGGAAGGAAGAAGTAGTGTTTGCGGATCTGGCTGGGGAATCTGCAGCCTGCTGGTGTCCACGGCAAAAGTCACCCTGATTTCTGTATCCCTGCACTGCGTCTTCACATTCCGTGCCCTGGCTGTACGGGGACCTTTTTCTGTGGTCCAGCCCCCCTGGTGCCTGCAAGGAGAGGAGAGAGATCTGCCAAAAGCATTGCTAGGATGTGTCCTCTCCGCACTGGGGTTTGAGAAGTGAAATTTGGACCTTTTAAAGTAAACCAGCTGTGGTTTCTAAACCCCAGCCTTAGCCAGGGTCAGGACATTGCTCCTAAGGTCTCTGTGAAAGGTAATTCAGAGGAAGCAAGGTCACAGCCTTAAACTTGCTGTGAGACAGCCGGCCTCCTCGCAGCAAAATGTGTAAGATCCACAAATCAGAAGATGTCGAAAACCATTGGTTTATCTTGTTTTAAAATCACGATTCTAATGTATTTTTTTTCACTGGGTAGCTCTTTAGATAGGTGGATTTTTTTTCCCTTCTAAGACATTTTTACAATCCAAAAGACTGCCTTGGTCCCAGAAATGACAATTGTGACTCAATTCCCAGTTACTGGACAGGTAAGGAGAGCCAAAACTGTGTGACACATTAATGCTGCATTTTTTAATTCAGCTTTCTGGCCTTACTCCAGAATGAGAATAACTCATTTTACAGTGGAAGCACTATTTCCTTTAGATATACCTGCATTTTTGCATCAGTCCTCAAGCCAGCCTTTTGCAGAAGGGACAATAACTACAGGACAATCCTACGGCTGTGTTGGCACACCATGACAGGGGTCTGAATTGCTGGTGAGGGCTTTATATCCTGAATAAAGCAGCCAAGAGGCAGAGTAAAACCCATGGCACCCAGAGCTGAGGTGCTGTAACACGGTTATATTATCTCATGGCAATCAGTGCCCCAGCCTGCCGTGGGCTGAGCTCTGGGTTCCCCATGAGCTACGGCCTCGAGCACCTGGTTAGGAGCAGACTGGTGCCAAGCCAGGCATCCTGGCACTTCCCTGGACGCACCCAGCAAAGCCTCATTAAAGAACAGGACGTTAACAGATGGCCAAGGTTATAGACGTGCTCGCGTGCCGTCTTGGACCAGGGCCTGGGGGCCAGGCTCAGCCAGGCTCAGTTCCACCTAACGCTCAGCCGTCGGGGGATTTAACCAGTGAAAAACCCTACTGCAGAGAGAGACCAGTGCTGACAAAAGGCTCAAAGCAGAATCTAATCCACTGCTGGCTGGAAAATGGACAAAATTCAATTGCCTTCAGCAGGCTGCAGAGGAGTTACAGCTCCACATGTGGGTGCCGGCAGCCTCAACGCCTGGAGTGCCCGCTCGCTTTCAGTGTCGCGCTACAAAACTAAATTGCTCATCTTAGGCTTGGAAGCCACCTGGACAGCTCAGAAGAGACTCTACAAAAGAAATTTTCATAGCATGGATGTCAAAAGAATCCTTTAAAGGACAAATAAAATCATGAGTTATTCTCAAAAGGCAGGATTTGCTCCTTACACAGTGCCATAGCTCGGCTGCACACGGTGACTCTTCCTAAGCCAACTTGCATGATGCTCTGGTGAAAGATGGGAAAGTATCGACATGGATAGAGTTTGGCAAATGTTTTTTTGTTAGAAAGCAAAATAAATGGGTTTAGGAATTTTTGCCTCTGTTTCATTCAGGATTTTCTCCCCACAGGCATCCAGAACTATATGTCAAAGTCCTCAGGAGCTCATGACAGGGTCTGAAACACAAGCAGAAAAGAAACTGTCCTTCCCTATATTTGTCTTCCCCTGTCTCACACTAGGGCTCAGTCTTTCATTTGGAAAATGTTGCTTTGTGTGTTACTGTGACAGCATGCAGAGTGGTGAGCAGAATCGGGTTAAAAATATACATCTAAGTTAGGAAGCTTCTTGCTGGAAGAATTTATTTGGCTTTTAAAAACACCAAGTTTTCAGTATGAACTAAACCAATGCAAATTGAAGTTATATCCTGGTACAAATTGCACCTGCCCTGGGCTGAAATGTCATCGGAGGTCTGACCCCAAGGTCTGACCTGGAGAGTCCAATTTACCAGCCAACAATGACATTTCCACACTGATTTGGGAACTCCACAAGAAAGGATGTTTTGGGGATCTGCTGGTGCTCGCTGCTTCTAGAGCCAGGAGACTCCAGGCACATTAGACCAACAGAAAATGGATGCAGCAGACACAGAAGTCTCCAGGTCTGCTAGCGAGATGACAGCTCTTGAAGGTCAAATTATATGGGACTGAAATCCATCTCCAGATGTAAAAGGAAGGTTGGCATTATTGCTTTTTCATCATGGTTTGGGACATCCATCATCTCTCTTGCGAAGAGGG
The DNA here is from genome assembly GCA_033558235.1 of Neomorphus geoffroyi. Taxonomy (NCBI): domain Eukaryota; kingdom Metazoa; phylum Chordata; class Aves; order Cuculiformes; family Neomorphidae; genus Neomorphus; species Neomorphus geoffroyi. The sequence continues at coordinate 9,420,130 of JAUMJM010000074.1, forward strand.
GACGGAAAACAAAGTTTCTGTTTTCTCTTTGTCTGGCCTTGTCCTGCCTGTGCTGTAGCAACATTTGCTTGGGAAATACATTACTCCTACAAGGCAAATGTCCATGTTGCACTCACAAGACTTTAATCAGCTGGAGACCACGGCTGGCCTCCGTTTTCTAAATCTGCTGCCCATGAAATGGCTTCACTGTGTTAAAAGTGTTCCAGGAGAAAGCTGGCCCAACGGCTGGTAATTAAATATTTGGCTGATGGAAACTGTTAAAACAGTTTGCTGCTTTGCCGATAGCGTTATAGTTAACAACTCAAAAGTCTTTATACTTTTTCTATAAAACACATGGGGGTTTTATTCCTGGAATATCTGCAGCAATAAAGCAAATATGGTGCTTCATTTTTGTTTGTAGCATTAAAACTTGGAAGAGAAGAAAGAACTAAGGTTCAGGAATGAGATCTGGCATTTGTACTGTGTGAAGAACATTTGCATGATATCTGTGGGTTTGGAACAGCCCATTACAGTGATTTAGAAACCAGGACAGATTTAAATTCCTAATTCCTATATAGGCATCTAAAAGGGAATTAGGTGCCTACACCTTTTTGTGAGGCTGGCCAATGCTGATTCATTGTAAAAATCAAGCTGACACCTGGCTCTAGCACCTGAACTCCCTGGAGTTTGAAAGCATTTGAGTCAAGGCTGGATTGTGGTTCTTGTTCAGATCTCTTCTGTGCTTGGTCAGGTTTCCCTGAGGAAGCGGTAATCCCATCTGAAGGGCCGCCTGGCATCCCTCAGCCCCAGGCTCCTGCAGGAGGAACCTCCTGGTCACACCCAACAGAGATCACCAGGTTCTGCTTGCTCTCTGCCAGATGCCTGTGATGCCTTCCCTCGGTGTCAAGGCCAGCAGCTAAGCCACGTGAGGAAAACAGTGACACTTCTGCTCCCCAAAGGCGCTCAGCCAAACCCGATCAGAAACACCAAACACCTGCCAGCAAGCAGCACCTCAGGACCGCGTCTCCTCTGAACGGGGCTGGTGTTTATGGGACACATTAGTCACGCAGGAGCTGTTAGAAGTGCTGCTGCGATAAATAGCCAAGTCATACGTGGTGATCAAGTTATGAGTTTGCTCTGGGAGACAGCAATACTTTGGAGCTTGACTAATCCCTTACACGTTGGAAATAGTAGGGATGTGGTTAGGCACTGAAAACATCCCCATTTTATTGCTGATGATGTATTGTTTAAGCCTCCAGTCCCCTGGATGGCTTCAGCTAAGCCTGGGGCTTGTGCCCTTGTGTTCCAGCCAGCTGTCCCCCTGGTGAGAGGTAAGCTCACCTGCAAGATATCCAATAGGCTTAGAGCAGCCACAAGAATTTGGGCTGGGTGGGAAGAAAATGCTGTTTTCATGGCTACTGAGAGAATGTTGCTGTTGGCTGCAGGATCTTGTCAGTTTATACCTACGGAGGGAAGTATGTGTGTTCATCCTTGTGCATAATGGTCAAAGCAAGCCTTTAGAAACATCAGCATGGGCACAATAATTCTTTTCCTTGCTGATTTCCTCAGCTTCCTGCAGTGTTACCGTAGCTCAGTAAAGCCCATTAGGACCTGTCTGTGTGGATGTCCTTGCTTCAGAGCTCCTTTACTACACAGGTCCCATGGATGTTCTCTGGGTACCCTGCAGCACAGCTCCAGGTGTACTGAAGCAGCCATCTCACCTGCTCTTACAACTACCTGATTAAAAATTATAAATGGCCAGGGGGCCATGGTGACTCCTTGAAGCTTGCTTTATTTGGGAGCAGCTCCTCCTCTTCATTTATCCCTACTTATATCCTGCCCATGGCAGGGGGGGGTGGAAATCTTTAAGGTCCCTTCCAAGACAAACCATTCTAGGATTTTTGTAACGAGCTGGGACTTTCTGAGCTCCTTACGGTATCGCATCCTCAGGAGCCCCTGGCGAAACCTAAAACGCCAGTAAATAAACTCTCTTAAGACTTGTTTCGGAGGTTTAGAAAGCAGCATCCTTTATTTCAGCACTGGGCACACGAGGGAATAGATTCCATCAATCCTGCGCAATGAGACAAGAGCTGGGACAGAAGGCAGTTCCCACTTACACGCCTATGTATAAATTCTCCCAGAGATCTCATGCATACTCTATGATTTTCCAAGGACTAATTTGAATGTTGTTACAATGTTACAAACTTCACAACAGCCAAACCCCTGCTCGTTGGAGCTTTGGAGCCGGCTCTGTCTGACCTTGCATTTCAGACAGGGAAAGGCTGCACACAGCGGTGATGGCAGGGGCAGACACAGCTGTTCAGCACAGCCCACGCTGAACACCAGGCGTTACCGTTTCTCCAAGAACAGTGTCTGGAAAAACAGTCTGAAAGCACGCTGTGAGAAAACAGGCTGTCAGAGGGACACTGTGTCTGCCCGTCAAGAAACACAGCTACTCAGGTGAAACTGAACTTTACTTCAGCTTAAATCAAAATATTCCGCTTTTTGTAATAAGAACTGCTTCTTGTGTCCCTGGGAAGAGCCGACGCTCCGTGCAGCCACTCTGCCCCGGCAGGACCCACTAGAGGCGCCCGAGGCTGCCCCGCCACTGAGCGGCAGGCGGGGGCGGCCTGGGCGGCCTCGGCGCGCCCGGCCCCGCCAGACCCCGCTCCCGCTCCCGCCCCCGCGTGAGCCGCCATCTTGCCCGCGCCGCGCGCCGCCGCCGCGTCGCCGTGCAGACGCGAGGCCCCCGCGGGGCTGCCCGCGGCGCTCGCCTGCGACGGGGCGGGCGGCGGGGCCGGGGCAGCCGCGGGCCCTGCTGCCGCCGCCGCACCGGAAGGAGGAAGCGCCATGGCGGAGCCCTGGGCTGGCTTCTCGCAGGAGGAGCTGCGGCGCCTCCAGGGCCGGCGCGCAGGTACGGGCGCTGCCGGTGCTCGGGGTCGGTTCGCGGGGCGCTTTGGGGCCGGCAGCGGCGCGGAGGAGCCTGCGGGCCCTGGGCTCGCTGTCAGACCCCGCCCCGGCCTCCCTGTGTAGCCCCCTCGGCTCTCCGCGCCCGTCTCCTCCGCCTTGCCGCCCCCCATCGCTTCCCACCCCCTTCCCCTCACTCATTGCCCCATCGGCTCGCCCCTCATTCAGCCCCTCAGCCCCCCACGTCTCTGTCCCCCTCTCCGCTCATCTGATCCGTCACTCTTTCAAACACCTGCGCCTCTCCAGACATCCCCTCGTTCCCCCTGCCAGTCCCTCCGTGCCTCCACCCAGGCCCCATCTCTCACTGCTCCCCTCAGTCTCCTCTCCTGCTCCTCTGCCTTTCCACCCTCAACCACTCCGTTACATTTCAAAATTCTCCAGCCCCTTGTCCGGCACCACATCTGTGTGCTTACTGTCCACTCGTGTTTACAGCCTTCTCCTTCCCCTTCTGTCACCTTGTTCTTCCCCATTCTTCACTTCATAAATCCCCATTTCGCTCCCCAGACTGCCCCAGCACCCTTCTTTAGCCCTGCCTCTTTCTCCTTGATTCCCCCAAGGGTTGCCTCCAATCCTCCCTAAGGCTTGTCCTGTAGTCCCTCAGTCCAGCCTCCTTATTTCTCCATCTTCTCATTTCAGATGCTCAGATCGTCTACAACTTCTGACTAACAAAACATTTCCCCCTTCCTGGGTTTTCCCCCACATTGCCTTCCGTTGACACCCTGGCATGTCTTTTCCTTAAGCTGGTTTTGTACCAGTTTGTTTTCTTGCCCAGAAAAGCTAATTCACAGAGTCTCTTTGATCTTAAGATTTGGTTTTAATCTTGTTTCTTCCTCTCATCCATTGATAGATTTGTATGAACCCTCGGAGCAGCAGCATCGTCCGCACACTGTGAATAAGAGTCGGAAGCAAACACAAAGAGAAAAAGCCTTCCAGCAGCAATGTCAGAAGCTGGGACTGCAGGGTGGAGCATCCTCTGTTTCTCCTGAGCAGTTGCTTTCTGTACCAAAACAGAAGCCTAGTCATCCTCAGCAGCCTGTGCCACCACCTCATCCTCCTTCAGCAGATCAAAGACAAAGTGACAACCGAGACCAGCAGAAGGAAGTGACACCAGTAAATCCCTGTAATGACCTTGACAACACGCAGACCTGCCCTGTAAAGCCAAACTCCAAGGTGGAGAAAAAGAAAGTGGAATTGTTAGTAAGTTGGTAAAATCAGGGGAGGGGATTTATTCTGTATTGACTCATTCTTTTGCTGTAAAGTGAACCTTCCTGTATCTAGTAGGAACGTTTGAGAGATCACATCTGCTTTTTCTGCTTTGAACCTTTGGTTTTCATTTCTACTTGGGTTAAACCCAGTTCAAGACTGAATTCTGCAGTGCAGTTTATGCAGATACACATTGTGCCAGCTCCAAATGATTTCCTGTGGCAGTGGGACTGCATGTTATAAAGTGCCCAAGATACAGCACTGTCTTGATGGTTTACAGAAATGTAAGCTCACCTGTGTCATGCTGCGTAGACCTGTCAGCCACGACAAAATGTCCTTCTGGAAATAGAGATGCCATGATTTGTGTAACTTTGTGTTCCTCTTCACGATATTGGTGCAGATTTGTTAATGCTAAAACTGTTGGTAAGGAAGCAAAATTTCAGGTTTAAGCAGTTCTCCAGCTTTCATGATTCAAGATGAGGCCTATCCGAAGGCTTTCACCCTGTGCATCAGCCCACAGTGGGGTGCCTGCCTCCCTCAGAATGATCAAACCAGGAAATGTGAGAGAGAGAAGGGAAGAAGTAGTGACCGTTGCTCTCTGGGAGTGTGGTGGAATGTGGCATTTGCATAGTTTGATATCCAGAATTCAGATAGTGGCCTCTAAAAGGAAGCTGCTCTCTAAATGGTAGAGAGAGCAGACATTTCCAATATGAGAAATCACTTGGTTTTACCTCTTAACGTTTGGGTTTCTGTCTGTATCCAAGTGCTTGTTTTCTTTTTTTTTCCTCAGTGGGCAAAGCAAAGTGCAAGGCACAAAAGAATGAATTATTTTTCTAGGGCATTTTAAAATTCTTTAACAGTGCTGCTTCAGCCTTGAATTCCTAGGCAGGTCCAAACTTTTTTGCCCAATACAATCAGTAAACACTAGCTGGCCACCAAATTTTCGTGCTTCTTTTCTATTTCCCCAAAACAGGGATCAGCAGCTTCCCAGGTGTGATGTGTCTCTGGTTAGATCTGTCCATAGGATCTCAGAGGGGCCTGAAGATATCTGGAGGTGCTTCCCACTGGATTGGCTGTCAGCAGCACTTGTGTCAGGAAGCAGAGTGTTCTTCATTCAGATTCAAAACTCAGGAAGCGGGAGGTTCTGTTTTGCACTGCTGTGCCTTGAGAGGCTGGGGCGGCTGTCCATGCCACCTGCCGTTTACCTGCCCGGCTCCCAGCTGGGATCACCTACTTGTGGATAGCTGTCCCTTCGCCAGAACAGCAGCACTTCAAAGAGCAGTGCTGAATTCTTCATGTGGGTGCAGCTCACTGGTAGCGCTGGCTCTTCAGCTCCTTCCTGGTGGTGAAAAATAATAGACGTTACGTGACAGGGGAGCAGATAGCTAAAGCTTTGCACAGATGTTTTTCACTGTGGGAGAAGCAAAGGACGTTTAGCTGTAACAACCACCCCCTGAAAGTGCTGAACTCATCTCAGCTTGTGTACTTGAATTTAAAAATTTTTAAAAATATTTATGGGAGATTTAGGAATAGGGTGGTGAGGAGAAGTCTGGAGAGAGATTGTTGTGCAGAAATGGCTGTTAAGGTTGACTTGGGCATTTCTAAGCTACAATATTTTTAAGCTGAGATTCCATGAGGGTGTGAAGCACACAACCACGTGGCAAAAAATCAAGCATTTTTTGTTCTTCCTTCATCCTGCCCAGTTGTCTTCACGCAAGCTGTCCCCTGTCAGCTGAGTCCTTGCCTCACGTCCTCTGGGACTGGTTGTATCTCTTGGTAGATATAGCCTAGGAAATGACTTGGACGTGAGGATCTTAAAGGTCTTTGTCCAATCTAAATGATTCTACATGGAATCCATATAACTCTTTCCCTGGTGTTAAAAGTGAATTCTTCTTCCTCATTGCTTATTTTCATTGTAACTTTTACAAGCCCTTCATTTGTGTCAGTTTAATTATCTGGGAGCTGTATTGTAACGAAGACCTGTGAAAGGATCTGTTGTATAGAAAAGCCATTTCCAAAAAAAGCAGCTATATTGGCAGACTGAATAGATAGTGACTTCTAGCAGTGAGTAAGAAACCTGAAACTACTTCTACCTAGTGGGGAAGCTCACCCTTTAAATGAAAAATTCCATCCACTTCTGAAAAAGTGCTTTATGCTCTTTCTTCCAGGAAAACTGAATTAACCAGCAGCTTACTTGCTTATGAAGATATTTGTTCTGATCAGCAAATTCCATCTGGAAGTGTTTTATTGATCTAAATGACCTCTTGCAGATGAACCTTTCCTCAGAACTGAAACCTGTTTATTGTTCCTTTGGCATTTTAAGGGTTTGCTCCAGGAAATACTATGGTGAATATTTGTGTAATTTGGGGGAACTTTGTGTTGAATTTGATCATCTTGTCAATGAGCAGGCAGGAAAAATCGCGATGGGAGATCCTCCAGCAAGAGCAGCGACTGATAGAAGAGAAGAACAAACGCAAGAAGGCACTCCTGGCCAAAGCTATTGCTGAGAGGTAAGGGGCTACACTGCAACATGGGCTGAGGAAGGGGTTACTTTTCTTCTGCAATGAGCTGCATATCTTAGATATAGATCTCACGTCTTCCTCCTCTCTGTGCTCCGTATGTACTGCTCCACAAGTGAGCAGCTGTGATGGATGTTTCCCTTTGATAACAAGTGCTGGCCAAGAAGCTCTGACTAAGCTTTTCACACTTCCAAAGCTGCAGTTCTGCGTGCAGATGGAAAAGATATTACACAATTCAAGAAGTAGTTGAGGGCCTTGTGCCTGTCAGTAAAGGAATGCTTGGAAGTTTGGATGCTCATCCTTGTTCTGTTCCTGCTTTGTTTTCCCTGGATTTAAGGAAAATTTATTTTATTCCTAACCAACGAAGGGAAACTATAGCTATGTCTGTTCAGGCTTTTGACTCTTTCTTATTAGTATGTGAAAAGTGCTGAAAAGAGAAGGTGATCAACTTTAATTTTAAAAAGGTACCTTTTTACTACTGGCTGATTAGAAATTATAAAAATGCACGTGTTTTCGCAGTAGTTGGCTCTTGGTCTTCAGGTGACCAGACTTTAAGGTATTGTGCAGTGTTGTCCACCAGGACAGTTTAAGACTTCAGGGAAGGCAGGGTTTGTAGGGAAGGATGTTGGAGCCGCAGGTCACACTAGATCAAGGAAGGAGGTGGGAAGCTTTCAGAGGCTGACAGTGCTCTTGCAGACGTGTATTATGTTCTGCCCATCAACACTCTTGGGTAGCACAGATGAACGCAGTCAGTACCGTGCAGCAGATTCTCTTTGAGGTTCTTAAGATTTTGTTTTCCTTTGCCAGGCAGAGATATTATACAAGTACACTTGCTCTGAGTCACAGTAGGACTTACAAACATGGGTGTGACTACCAGGCTGGGTTCTTCCTCCTGGAAGCAGAGCATGAGGAGAGAGAGGGGGCTTGGGAGGTGATAGCTAGGGAGTTATGTCTGACATCCAAAGTCCGCCTTCAGGCTCTAAGCAATACTTCTGAATATCTGTTTCTCTTTACCTGTGTCAGCTGGTCTAATGAGAGAGGGTGTCACTGCCTACAGACCTAGTCTTGCTTTCAGGTACCTGCTTTGGGGTGTAAAGCAGTGGCTGAAGAGTGTGCTTTTGCAGGTGGTGAGGAATGACAGCAAAGTGACCTGGCGTGAAAGCTTTTTGAAAGTTACTTAGCTTGCTTAGGAGTGAAATCCATCAAAGCTTGCTGTCCTTTGCAACATCGAGTTCTCAGAACTTGGGAATGAATGGGCTGAGTTGAAAAAGGTTACATAAGTCTTGATTAAAGCCCTTTGTGTTTGGTGTAAAACTTTCCATTGACTTCATTAGGGTTTGACTGGGCCTTTTGGGAATAATTTTACAAAATGGAAATCAAGCTTAGGTTAGGTGACTTTTTGGCCCCCGCTAACTGGGCTTCTTTGAAAGAGGATATTTGCAGGGCTAAATACCCTTTCCCCTCTCACTCCCCCCCAGCCATTTCCTGTTTCCTTACACTGAGAAATACTTAGATACAGCAGCTTCTTGTGTGTTTCCACAGTGAAGAAACACAATCCATTTTAGGCACTTTGATTATAGTCATTACATAGTTTTGCTGTAGTCCTTTAATGGCAGGCATTTTAGATCCCTGTGGATATTAAAAAGATCAAAAGTCTTAAACCATAAAGGAGAAACCTTCTGAATAACTCTTAAAGAAGTTAGTTGCTCTGCAAATGGAATGGGGCTCATTATGTCAAGAAGAGAGACTTGAGAAGAGGAAAAAAAACAAACGCGTTTTCCTTTTGCAGATCCAAAAGAACTCAAGCAGAAACAGTGAAACTAAAAAGGATTCAGAAGGAGTTACAAGCTCTGGATGACATGGTATCTGCTGACATTGGCATCCTGCGGAACCGCATTGATCAGGCCAGCCTGGACTATTCCTATGCCCGGTAAGCGACAGCCAGGGAGGAGGGAGTAGCCCTGCCTGAGTGGAGGGAGAAAATTCTGCTTCCTGTCACCAAAGCAGGAATGGAGTTATGTCAGTGTACTAGTGGGTAGTTAAAGTGGTCACAGTCTGGGGGGCTTTCAAATCTCGAGGTAAAAGTGTGCTTTTTATTTCCTAATTTTTCCCTTGGAATCTGGAAACTGAAGTGGGTTTTCTCACTGCAGACTATGCTTTCCAGCTTCGTGCTGTCACAAGACATATTTACTGCTTTAACGGTGCAGTTGTCTATAAGCCCTGCTTTATTGTTTCAAGGTTGTTTATTTCTTCTCAGGGGAAAGGATTTTTTTTTTTTATAGTCCTAAAATGAAATTCCTTTTCAGGGAAACTTGCTTCTTGATGACAGCTCTGGTCCTGTTGGAATCAATGGGACCAATTAAGCTTAAAACATGTAATACTGCTGAAGTGCTTTTGGAACTGGGACCAAAAATTGAAGGAAAAAGCAAGCTTTCACTCTTCACAATGTGCCTTTAATCACTCTGGTTCTGATGAGTTCCTTAAATGCAAGAAATTAATCGGAACACCCTATTAGTTGTGGGTGAACCACAACATCAGTAGATAAACATCAGCATGTTTACGTAGCCATTCAATAAAACTGAAATGTTTCGTTGTGGTTTTCAGTTCACAATTCAATGTGTTAAATGTGTATTTCTCCTTATGATTTCTGCTATTCGTTGACCACAGGCCAATAAACATAGTAATTAGTCTTTAAAAAAATAGCAGCAGTAGCTAAAAAATAAGGGGTTTGTGTGCGTAATTGTAATTTGAAATATCTAAGATGAACTGTATTTTCAGTAGCTGGGTGCGTATGAATACTGGATTTCATATCCTAAAGAAGAAAAACTTTTCAATGTATTCTAGGTTTAAGTGTGGTTTCTAAACCCATTAAATGCTCCTGGAAATTTCTTACCAGGATTTTGTATTAATGTGTCAATTTGAAATGCTTAATGGCTAAAAAAGAATATAACACAAGCGGCTCTCACATCTGGAAAGAAGTTTTTAATGAAGATAAGAAAAGGGAATGCTGGTAGGACAAAAGGGATAAACTTTAAAGAATATTTAATGACTTTCATGAACTTAGGAAGTCTTTCTCTTTGGAAATGAGAGTTAGATACTTTCAGTGTTGTAGTTTTTTGTGTTATGAGCCAAAGCTGATTTACTTTTAAGTGGTGTCTTTTTAAGCACTTTTTTAGTTCTTGCCTTACATTTTAAAGATAAAATACAAATAATTTCAGTGGGTCATAAAGTGCAATACTAAATAGTCCTGAGCACATATAGAGCTGGGAGCATTTGAATAGTGCTATGGAATGGAATTTTCATAAATGTGATGTGAAGAATATGTGTGAATTCAGCCCAAAGGTTTAACTGTGCAGAAGTGTCCAACGTAGCATTAGTTTTTTCATTTCGGATACCCAGCCCAGGGAAATTTTGGCTTTCTTATGAGGGCAACGTAAGCAGGCATCTGCTGCCCACTGCAGACATATCCTTTACGGCTTCGTTTTGTGATTACTGTATTTAGGAAGGCTTTTCTATATCTTATTTCCTTCTGTTTCCCTAAGCAAAGGATCTCTCCTGACTTTCTCTTACTTTGATTAACCAGGTATTTGAATCTGGTTTTGTAAAACAGATGGATTCTGTATTCAGCCACCTAATATTAGTCTTATGAATGCTCTGTAAGGTACATTGGGTAGTAAGTCTGCAAAATCCTTTGCATGTTCCCTTTCCTGGCGAGCAAGATTGCATCTGTCTTTCTGTTAATTAAATCAGAATTAATATACATGTTCACTGACTGCAGTGGAAGATGCATCACTAACTTGGAGACCAACCATTGAAGTGCTAGATATCCTGGATGTGTTAACCTCAATAAATATTTGGAATATTTCCTTTTTGCTGTATTTGCTATGACAGGAAGTACACATTGGCAGGAGGCGTGTGTCAGGAGGATGCTTATGGTAAAATTCAACATCTGTGGCCATGCAGAAGTTGTGATCACTATTGATGTCACATGCCTTGTCATTCTGCGCTGCTCATGATTTTCTGAACACGTATGTGGGTGGCCGGAAGAATATGCTTCTAGAGCAGATCTGAATGTAAATGTATGGTGTGCAGCACCGTTGTAGCATCTGTATCCGTTGGGTGGATGGTTGGAGTAGAGAACACGGAACTGTTTTGCAGTATTTCAATTTACTGGATAGGTGTTTCTTTCTGCTGCTAGTGATGCATCTCTTAAGGCAAGCAGTGAAAGTGCTTGTTCATTATTCAGTCTGTAGATATCAGACAAGCAGGTTACCTCTTGGATACCGCAGCGATGGAGGCTAATGTGTCAAGAGGAGAAGATTTCATCCATTCACACTTACTTTCTTCTCTTTTGCTACTGTAGCAGCATGTCATGAATAGCATAATGTATTGCAGAGCAAGTCGCGTTTCATGGATGCTTAAAGTATCTGTCTGTGTGTCAGATTGTAAAGTGCTTTGAGAGCTAATCCACTAGAAATGGTGATTTTGCAGGAAGCGGTATGATAAGGCTGAGTCAGAGTATGTGGCAGCCAAGCTGGACCTCCAACACAAGACGGAGATTAAGGAGCACCTCACAGAGCACCTGTGCACGATCATACAGCAGAACGAACTCCGCAAGGCCAGGAAGCTGGAGGAGTTAATGCAACAGCTGGAAGTGGAGGCAGATGAGGAAAATCTGGAACTTGAGATAGAGGTGGAGCGGATGCTGCAGCAGCAGGAGGCAGAAGCAGGGAGACAAGCCAGCCAGTCACACAATCATGCTGGGACAGCTAAGGAAAACCGCGCTCCCAGCATTACGGCACGGGAGAGTGAGCATGCTAACTGTGCTGTCCCTTCTCCTGCTATTTCTGAACAGTCGGTTCAATCTGAAAACTCTAATACCAAATCCATCTCCAATATGGACAGCCAAACTCCAGCAGTAAATGTGACTCCAGGAAGCTCTCCAGCTTGCTCTGCTACATGACTACTATATCCATATAAGCCAGCTGATTGTGGATGATACGATGTCTGCAGGCTTGTGTACTGTATGTTATATCTGGGTTTCTGCCGTGCCAGTAAAATGGACCTCATTTCTCTTTTCCTTTAATATTGTTTTTGAATTTCAGAGGCTTTTTTTCACAAGAGTCTCATTTGGGGTTCACCATCTGCCTTCATCATTCTAGGTTAAGTTCATGTTCTAATACCCAGCTCTTCATGGGGCTTTGTTCCTTCCTGAAATGGGATACTTGGAAGCAAACAGTAGTTTTTTTCCAAAGGCTTTCAGCATATTGATGTCACAGATACCTGTTCCAAGCAGTGTGCAAGAGATACGTATCTACAGGAGGAAGTGTTGCAACTTACTCTGCTTCTGAACACATTCTGTCCCTTGACAAATGCAATAGGATGTTTGTCTTCCTTTGTATCCTTAAAGGATTAGTTTTCAACAGTTTTTAATCCTATGAAACCCAAGTGCTTACTTTATCTTTTATAGCTGATACTCTTTCCTGTACCTGATTTAAAGGAAATTTGCATATTGAGATTGCAAATTGCAGTCAGTTGTACTATTTCCTATTCATCACTTTGCCTGTTTCTTTCGGATCATGCTAGATCACACAAAGCTATATATTGATAACATTATTATCTATGAAATCACAGCAGCTGTGATTTAACATAAACAATCGGTTACAGTTTAAGACATTGCAGAATGTATGATGTAGAAGCAGAAACACATAAAAGAGACTGTGTTACAATGCAAGCTGTTCTGTTACAAACATCTTCCTCTGTTATAGGTTCAGCAAAGTTCCAATAATTAACCAGTGATCTCGTAATGAATAATCTCCATTGTATATTGGAAGTGAGCCTGTTTTCCTGTAATACTCAGTGCATTTTCTTGCCTGAAGAGAGGGTTTGTACCCCACAAGAAGTTTGGTTGTTTTGCTCAGTTGCTGTTGAAAGGTCTTAAAAAGCTTCCAGGTGGAAAAAACTCGGGAATAAAAATAGAGGATGTAGGAAAATCTCCCATAGACCAATGCAGCTGCAAACTGTGGGGACAGTGTTCATAGTTCCAGTTTGTAATAGAGGAAGGCTGCTTTCATTGTGGAAATGGTTTCTCCAATACCTGACTTGGAACATGTCAGTCAGTTTATGAATGAGTTACTGAATGACACCTTCCTGTATAAATGGGACAGTGATGGTCTCTATGGCTTTAATAGTGGAAAGATATGTCACTACATTTAATTTTTATTCTATTAATAAATCAGTGCATCTTCTACGCAGTGTGTTTATTTCAGTTGTGATGTCTGATACTAAGTGTATCCATGACTGTTTTTCCACAGGAGGTGATAAATGACAATATCAGATATGTTCTTTGGCAACGTTTGGCTGTGTGAAAGTAAAACCCAGAGAAAGGCTGTTCTCAAATATGAAAACTGAAGAAGCGAAGACATGGCAGGATACAGCTCGGCAGGAATTTTTTTGACTAACTGTGACCTAAGGCGGCAGTGAAAAATCCCTACTGGTGCATCCCATACACAGGAGAGAGTGGTAAATCTGTTTCCTAGAGAAGCCATAGGCAGGGCTGACTGAAGTTAGAAAACTTCAAAGTAACATTTGAGATACATAGGAAGCATTGCTTTGTTTTTGCTGATACATTGCATTCCCTGTTACTTTGCTGGAAGACCTGGCCTAAAAGCTGAAGAATTGATTGTGTTGTGAGAAAATTGTGACTGACTTCCTTTGCTCTGTCTGCAGTTGCAGAACAGCTTGTAGCAACCTGATGGTGGTTTTCCAAACTGGATACCAGTAAGTGCAATAATAATTTAATTGTAGTGTTCTTATTTCCATCCTCTACAGCTCTCCCCAGTTCAAGACAACCCGAGTCACAGTGGATGGGTCTGTTCCTCATTACAGTTGTATTCAGCTCATCAAGGGACATACAGAAGAGCATCTGACAGAAGAGCTGAATTTTAATGGTATTTACAGGAAGCACGTGCATGCCATTTTGCATATAGTTTGTGGTTCTCTAGTAGGCTAAAATGTGGTTGAAATAGTCCTACTTATTGCACCTTGTTGTTATGGATAAGATTGTTGTCTGAACTGAAACCAAAAAAGGCAAAAAAATTATAAGCCCAGTGGTCTTTTTTGGCACCTACTTAAGAGTATGAATTTCCTAGAAGGGAATAGGTTTATATACAACAAAATTACGTAAAAGCTGAAGAATATCTCATGTGCCATCCTGATAGTGTTGCTGCTTTTTCTGCCTGACAGGGAAGATGCTATTGTTAGGATCAGCAGTTTCTGTTCTCTTACAAGTCCCTCATCGAAGTTCTGACCAGTTCTGTGTGTCGAATTGGCTGGAAGCCACATGAAACAGCCATATGAAATAGAAACAGGCAGCCTAGCATTTGGTCACACTCTCTCTAGACAGGGAGCTCAAGAGTTAAGTTGTTTGATCTGAGTTATGAAGCCTTTCTCCGACGTGTGATACAAACCACTACCATGGTGTCAGTTCCACTTTGGAAGTTCGCAGATGTTTTGATGGGTGCCAGTGTGCCGGTTTAACATTCACCCTTGCCGGAGCCAAGCAGTCCAGTTGTAATTGTAACAACATGTGTGCTGGTCAGAAATGCCAGGAGATTATTTTGGTGCAACAGAAGGGTTGGGTATTTTCGTTGTTTTTCCTTTGGAGAGAGAGAAGAGTTGGAATTGAGAGTCTTCAAGCAAAATCCATTTCTACCTTTGGTGCATCTGATCCCGCTCGGCTCTGTGGTCCCTGGAGTGCATTGAAGGCAGGTGCACTGTCCACTCAACTAGCATGTTCTGTCTTCAGAAAACCAGAGAAAGTAAAAGTTCAGCAAAAGTCAGGAGTGGTTTGAGAGGGCAGATTAAGTGAAGGCCTCTTGCAGGTAGAGGTAAAAGTCTGAACATGAAGCGTGCTGGGGTTGAACACCCATGGCAGGAAAATTAGAGCGACGTGTGATATCTGACAGTGCTCATCGCAGGGGACTTGTGTTCTCCGGTGGCGATGTAGCCATCCCTATGTTGGGCCACCACATTACCGTTACAGGAGGCAGTGGACAACAGCAATATATATCACTGTGAGAATGCTACAAAGCACAAAGTAATTGCCTGTGTTGCAGTTTGGCCAGGATGTTGGGATTAACACTCCCTTCTCTGTCCAGAAATGTTTAAATGAGCACAGATGGTCATGGCTCTGCCTGGGGTTCCCATGGATGTCTAGCGCATGGTGTAAAACACTTGGACAATCCCCAATTCAATTGTATATCCAGCCAGCTAAAGTTGGGCTCTCAAGAGGTTTCAGTTTAGGGTAGCTGTCTGGGGAGAAACTCAAGTTCTCCATCAGGCATTCTTCTTAATGCCTTCTGCAATGTAGTGGTGTCTTCCCTTTGAGCCTGTATCCCATCTAAACAGGAGGAGGAATACCCAGGAAGAGTGAAAAGTAGTGACAGTTGGGGGTACTGTGTTTCCTGACCAGCTTTATTAAGAACATCCTGGAAAGGGAATGTGGGAATGTTTTCTGTTCCTAACACCCTCTTTTCTCAAGGTTCAAACTTGGATCAAACCTGCTGTGATGTGAATTGTCCCAAACTGAGGGCTGGTACTTCACCAGATGTCCCCTTATGCAGCATCTTGGCGCAGCTGTATGTCCTGTCTGAGTTGGTACTTCTGTGTGATTCCATGTAGATGTGGCATCTTGGCTGTCCGTGCCCTGTTCTTGTGTAGGCCATAGCTGTGTGTAATGGTTCATGCAGTTGCTGAGAGCTAGACAAAACCTTTCTGCAGGCCTGATCCGACCCAGAAATCCTATGTTAAATGCTTTGGTATTATATCATGGTTCCTTTTCTAGTACTGTGCATACAAGCAGGTGGGGTGCACAAGGGACAAAGGGGTTTGCCAGTGGCAGTGCAAACGGGGTATAGAGATGTGGGTTGGTATAACAGAAACCATATGCTTGTTAAGTGCCCTATTTAGACTTGTCTGCATGGCCCTATTAAAGCCAGTGTTGGCTCCTTTGATGGGGCACGAGACTGGTTTCTTTCATCATTTCCCCTGATTTATGTCCAAACAGCAAACTTGCACGTCAGTGGGGAAAGACCAGGTAACGAGAGAAGTCAGCCAAGCCTTACCCCCTCAGCATGATAGGACATCAGATCCTTCAAATCCTTGCCTTTGGCAGCCTGTTAGTTACAGGGTTTAAATCATGCCTTTTAAGACACAGGTAGAGACACTAAAAAGCTTGAGCCTTTCTGAATTAGGGCCTGGATTGTGTAGTTAGAGTCATTTTCTCAATTAACTAAACATAAATCAGTATAACGAGGCGCTTGGGAGCAGTGAGCAGGTTTAGTACCTTGTCTCTCCTCTCTCTGTCCATTCCAATCCCACCTGCTTGTTTGGCTGGTCAGCCAGCAATTTTATTTCTCCACACTGCTAGAGCTGAGCAGTGGATTTTAATGTCTGAACTGGTTTTCACACCTGGCACATGTGCAAGAGGCGAGGACTGGGAAAAATTATTCTTGCACAGTAAGTAAAGCAGCCCTCATGCACAGCAGAGGTCTGGCAGTCTCAGCACTCCATGTCTCACCGTCCTTCAGAAGACAGAGACAGTGTCCTATTGAATAGGCGGTGGTGGGGTGAGTGCAGAAAGTCTGGTGGCAGCAGAGAAGCCGTTCAATGTGGTATCAACCTGGAAAGCACATGTGAGGGCAAAGCGCAGCATTCGTACTCTAGAGCTGGGTAACCAATCCATGACTCTCTTTCCCAGGGCTACACTGTGTAAGGGCTGTGGTGTTTGCTGGAGTCTGCTGGGTCATTGAGATGGGACAGGTTGCCCTGCCAGCCCAGTTCAGCCCAGTCCTCTGATGGAGTGCGGCAATCCATTTGAGCGGGCAGTAAGAGAAAAGCTTGGAGGTTACTCACAGCAAAGAATGAAACCCCAAGAGCTGGAATAACCCATAGAATCATAGAATCATCCAGTTGGAAGAGACCTCTGAGATCATCGAGTCCAACCATACCTGTCTCCCTACTAAACCCTGTCCCCAAGAAACTCATCCACCCGTCCTTTAAACACCTCCAGGGATGGCAGTTCCACCACCTCCCTGGCCAGCCTCTGACTGGGCCTGAGAACCCTTTCAGTGAAGAAATTTTTCCCAATGTCCAGTCTGAACCTGCCCTGGTGCAACTTGCGGCCATTTCCTCTCGTCGTATCGCTGTCACTTGGGAGTAGAGCCCAGCACCCACCCTGTCACAACCTCCTTTCAGGCAGTTGTAGACAGGGATGAGGTCTCCGCTAGCTTCCTCCAGGCTAAACAACCCCAGTTCCCTCAACCGCTCCTCGTATGACTTGTTCTCCAGCCCCTTCCCCCAGCTCTGTTCCCTTCTTGCAGTCAAGGGCCCAGTACTCGAGGTGCAGCCTCACCAGTGCTGAGTGATCCATTTTGTGTCTTGTGATCCTATTGGAGTGGATATGTCATCCAATGTGAAAGCTGCAGTGGTAGGGACATCTCTTCAGTCTCTTGCCTCTTGAAGAAGGGGAGAGGATGTGAAAGGATGACTGAAGGAAGGAACAGAATCACTGTTCACCCAAACCATCCACAGGTTGAAGCTCTGGCCGTCTGGAGTCTGGTTTAAAGGGTTGGAGTTGAGTAAGACAAAAGCACACAAACAAACCTTAGTTGCTCTGTAGGTAATAAAAAACATGGGATGTAAATAAATCCCTGAAGGACTGGTCTCTAACTTTCTATATGCAGGTTTCTTGCTTTTCTCTGAAGCGGCTGGCAGTGCTGTTGATGTATCTGAACATATGATCCTCTCATGTTTTTATCAGTGCTGACTCTGACCCTTCAAATGTGTCTGACATTTCTCTGCAGTGAGCGTAATGGGTCTTTGTTCTGGTTTGCAGGCATTCTCTGAAGATGCAGGGCCAAACCGAGCCCAAGGTCTCAATCTGCTTGTTTGTTGGGAAGGCATTGCTTGGAGCTCACTGTGGCTTGGGAACTGTCAAAACAAATGCTGCGGTGGGTTTGTAATGGAACAGAAGCAGGCAGGGTCTCACTGATATGTATCAGGAGCAGCTCCAAATGCATGATTACGGACCTCATGTTGCTTCTGTGTAACCACCTAAAAATCCTGAAGGAGACTTGAGTTATTTCACATACACAGTTTCCTCCTTCAAAGAGCCAGTAAAGGAGATAGAACTAAGGACAGAGTCACCCCATGGAATTCAAGATAAGCAATGCTGTAAGGCATCTTGCTAGGTATTGGTATTAGGTGAGGCCCTGGCTGCACTGCAGTCAAAAGGTCCAGCAGCAACAGAAATAGAAGCCCTTCAGCTGCCTACTACGTAGCTAAAGGGCAGCTGACCTTGACCATTACGTGTGGATCACCGTGTCCCCAGGAGAGCTGAAGGATTGGAGAGCCCTGGGAGGCTGTCCCAGGCAGTAGAAGACAGCAACTCACTGTTGATGTGACTTCTTCACCAAAGGATGGAGCTAGGTATCCTGCAGGTGGTGTCTCAGCAAGCCATGCTATCTTGCTCCGTTCCTTTCTCTGTGTGGAAGGGTAACTCTTTGCACTTACCATGGCCTTAGGAGATCATGAGCCATCAGCTCACAAAATGTACCCCACTAGAAGTGTTTGTTGGCTGCGTATGATGTTGCCCAAGAGTCACAAATTGCCTATCTCTTGGGTTGTGAGTTTGGACAACAAACTCTATAAACTCATTGGAGACCCATGCTGTGAACCCATGCTGAAATCTGGGCTGAGTGTGCTCACTGTCTTTGCAGTGTGAGCTGGGTAGAGCGAAGCAGCTGTGTCTTTGCAGACATGAGTCACTATTCCCATTCCAGTGTAGACAGATCCTCTGTCCCAAGGAAGGGTTAATCCAATTCAGACATCATCATCTTCAAAGTTTCCCAGTCTGGATCTGGATTAGATTTCTGAGTATCACCCAAAACTCTGCGTCATGTTTTGAGTGGTTCTGTAGCTGTTTAGGTGATTACTCTTGTTGCTGATGGCGTATGTTTTATTGTGTGTAGTGCTGGTGATGTCTCTGGCTTTGCTATCGTGTGAGCTGCAGGTGGTCCCATGTTTTGGTGGTTAGCATCGTGGCAGAGAAGATGATACTGTCTGGTTTGAGAAGAAACCAGGTCCATTCCAGCATTTTTCTAACATGCTTCTCTGATCCTCCAAGAGGAACATCTTGCAGCTCTTGTAAAAAGTCATGCCTCGTTCTCTGCAGGATTTTCTTCTTGCTTCCAGATCTTTTTTTTCCCCTGTCTGCTAAAACACCAATTGTTTTCTTTTCTGCATCTCAAATCAAAATATTTAGCAATGGAGTTTTCTCCATGACATGCCACTGCATCCCCTAACTACTGTAGTGTTCATCAGTCTCTCTGACATTAACCAGTTCTGCAGGAAACCAGTACTGCCAAGCAGGCAGCCTCCCACTCCTGGACTTGCTCAGCATGTCTGGTGTGGTCAGTTACAATCCCGTCTGATGCTGTCACCGGCAGAACCCAAGAAGCTACTTTCCTTGGCCTGGTGGTTGCGCTGGATCATGCTTGGACACTCGTGATGTTCCCTTCTGGCCCTGACATCCACAAAGTTAAATCTCTGTTTCATAGGGGTCATCACGATTTGCTTTTCATCTCCTCTGTCCCGACTACCCACAGCACTGGAGTCTTTCATTACACAAACCCTCCCAAGTCATCGATGTGTTTTCTCCTTCTGTGCTTCCACAAGTTTCCCTTCCTCCTTCCTGGACCCACCTGTCCTGCAGGGTCGGCAAATAGCCAGGGCTCCTCAGAGCCATCAGGCTGAGCAGGAAGTGGGTTGCACAGGGTGCTTTGATTCATAGAATTAAAACTCGGTAGGGTTAAACTTGCAGCCAGTCTCAGAAGCCCAAGTCCCCGCAGTTCTCACAAGCTTTGGGGCTATCCACGTTTACCATTACACTCTAAATGCTTGCACTCACAAATCTTTGCTTTCACCTACCATGTCTGCGACCCCAGAGGTGGCTGTTTTGAGTTGGTCACCTCTCCAGAGGTGACAGATGATAACCCATCTGGGCATTCCTGGAGAGAGCCAGAGGGAGACTTCCTGATGGGGGCGAGGCCTGGGGAAGGCATTTGGGATGGCTGCCATCCACAAACACATCAAAGGTGTGAATGGCTTTTATCAAGAGGCAGTAAAACTTTAATCCAAAGCCTACTTTAATGTATTTGCCACATTATTTAAAGGCGGACTGATTTCAGAAATGCTTTTGAGAGTTTTAAAAATTCTCCTGGACGTGTGTCTTACCACAGCCTTCACTCTGGAAACCTGATGCTTTTGTTTCTGGGATCCCAGATGTTTGTAAGTCGCAACTGAGGGGAGAATGAGAGCTAAAACCATTTCTAAACCTCTTCTGAAACACAGGCACAAATAACACTTTTTCCTAGCTCTAAACCTCTGTTAAACTCCATTTTTTTTAATCACAGATGGTGCTTACAGCAAATGCCACCTCCTCAGGCAGAAAGTGAGACATCTTCCCATTCAGTTGTCAAAACCCCTCCTTTTCAGCCCAGAAAGGCTGCAAGACACTGGCTTTTTGACCTACTGGGGTGTTTGCCTCTACTCTGAATCTTTAGGCCAGTCCTGTTTTGCTGGGAGAAATCTACCTTCAGTGTGGAAAACAGGAGCAATTCCCTGGCAAGATTAGAGGAACTGTAGCCTTTCTCATTTTCTTTCTTGTTTTCTTTTTCTGCAGGCGAGTTTAAACATCGCTGCTTTCATTTGGAAAGGGCGAGTGACTTTCCCATGCCATAATACCCAGCAAGTGTTGAGAGAATGTGGTTACATAAAACCGTATTTTTAATACAACCGACAGACTGCCTTGAGAGCTAAGTGTTTTTTGACAGTTTTTATGCACCTGTTAATTCAAAGCTCTTAACATGTGCCAGTTAAAAAGAGCCAGGCACTAAAACATCCACCCTGTGAGCGGCGGGGACTCAGCTGCACACCAGAGCCCAGGGAATCCGTGCAAGGTAGAAACTTGGCTTCTCTTCCAGGACCAACTGGTACACAACAAATGAACTGGGAGCTTTTGTTTCCCAGTCCTGCTTGGCCTTGGAATATTCCTGCTTCTGCTTTGAACCTGAAGGACAGCTGACATTTCCTTGGGTTTCTTCATAGAATCATAGAATCATAGAATGCTTTGGGTTGGAAGAGACCTCAAAGCCCATCCAGTTCCACCCCCCTGCCGTGGGCAGGGACACTTTCCACCAGCCCAGGCTGCTCAAGACCCCATCCAACCTGGCCTTGAACACCTCCAGGGATGGGACAGCCACAGCTTCCCTGGGCAACCTGGGCCAGGGTCTCACCACCCTCATTGGGAAGAATTTCTTCCTAATGGCTAATCTAAATCTTCCCGCTTCCAGTTCAAAGCCATTCCCCCTCATCCATCACTCCAGCCCTTGGAAAAGATCCTTCCCCAGCTTTCCTGTAGCTTCTTCAGGTACTGCAAGGCTGCTATGAGGTCTCCCCAGAGCCTTCTCCAGGCTGAACAAGCCCACCTCTCTCAGCATGTCCTCACAGCTGAGGTGCTCCAGCCCCTGATCGCCTTTGTAGCCTCCTCTGGACCCACTCCAACCCTTCCATATCCTTCTTATGCTGGGGCTTCCAGAACTGGACACAGTACTCCAGGTGGGGTGTCGCAAGAGCGGAATAGAGGAGAAGTTTCTTCTGTTTGCTTTTCCCAACTATTGCAGTTATGAGAAAGAAAAGATGCTAAACATCCTGCCAGGGCTACGTCCTTAAAAGACATGCACTGACATTCATTCCCTAGGCTCCTCTTCTAAATTTGTACCTCCTCATTTTCGGGATAATGGAGTTGCTTCTTACTGATCGTGTGGAGGTGAGCATTGGCAAAGCCCAGATGGAAACCTGCCGCTGAATCCTCCAGTGTGACCTCGGTGGTCACTCCATGCTCAGAGGGAGTAGGTGATCTGTCTGGGCACAGCCTTGCTATCAGTAACATAAAGTAAGGCAGGGAAGTCCTCCTCCTCTTCTCTGACATTTTCCTTCCTCTCCACCCCTTCAGTATTACCAAACTCTTAATTTAGACATTTTCTCAGGGCCATTTTCAACCTCTTGCACGCAGGTCTTTCTTCTTCCTTCTAGGGCTTTCTCCCCATGCCCTGCCTGCTCACATCCCATCTCTACAGTTTTTGCTGGGTGTCCACACCGTGCCTCACCTGACAGCCTCATCCCTGTGCAGAAAGGCTTGAAAACTCAGCACAATCTAACATAAAGGCTCAAAAAACCCAGAAGGCAGGTACAGCAAATACAACAAAGCATGAGAATTTTAAATACTTGCAGATGCTGACACAGGAATTTTCATGGTAGAAATGACCAGCTAACCCTGAAATGAGAGGCTGCTGGGTTTTTGTGCAAGCCCCAGGCATTTACAGCTCCACGTTGGGGATGTGTTTCTGTGCAAGGTGGGGTTAGCGTGCCATTGCCACTTTCCTGCTGTACAGGTGTAGGCAAGCCCTCACCTGGTAACTGCACTGCCTTCAGGAGAAGAGGCTGTGGCATCTCCAGACCTTTCCTTGATCTCAGGGCCAAGAGGCAGGATGACTGACAGTCTCTAGTGTCAAGCCTAAAGCTTTGTGCTCTGAAGAATCAGGACACAGGGAGATGTGGGAAGGCCAGCAACAATTGCCCTGTAGGGCTGGAGACACGGGTTTGGAGAGGAGGGAAAAGTGGTCCTGGCTTTATTTGCATGCCAGGCCCATTGAGGTGTTTTAGATAAGGTGTTGCATCCAATCTGAAGCAGAGGTGAACCCAACACTGCTGTCCTAGCTGGGCTACAAGTGGGCAGCAGGTTTGCCTGTGGCAATGGGGGTACCAGGAGAAGGGTGCCTGGAAGGTGGTCAGTGGAGCTGATGGGACATGGAGGGCACGGCGTGTCTGTAACCAAAGACAAGAGAAAGCCGTGCTAGGGCTGAGTCTTGAGCACAGAAGGTGTGCTGGATTTGTGTGCTACATGATGTGGAGACTCAGGTTCGTGTGGACCTGTCTCAACTCACAGCCGCACTAGCCTGGACAGCTGGCCAAGAGCAGATCAAGGGCTGCTTGTCTCATACACTGCTCAGAGCTGAGGGCTGGGACACTTCTGCTGGGTGGTTTTCTGTAATGGTTCTTAACATCAACATTCGTACTTGCATCCCTTCTGAGAGGCATATATTTCCCTGCAGGCTCCGTCTGGAGGCCTGATTGCTTGAGACTGGGAAAACTCATCAGGAAGGTGTTAGTATCTCTGAATGCTGCACATGAGCTTGAACGGACATGAGGGGGGGTTTAAGCAGGAAACACCAAACAAGGGCTTGTCAGACAAGCATTGTAGAGAGCGATAGATGGGGTTAGGATTCTACATCATTAGCACTCAGTCTGTGTATTGCAAAATCACCTGGCAGGACAAATATGATCCAGATCAGGTGTGTACACACTGCTGCTTTGTGTTGAATCAGCTAGAACATGCTATATAGTGTTTATATTGGCTTCACGTTTTACGTTGGCTGCAGGAAGACATATGATAGCCCATCTGGTATGAATTCTGTTGAACTAAAGTTACCCCATAACAATTCAGAGGGTAAATTTGACTAGGCAGAGTGGGATACGCTGCATCAGTGTTTTGCTGCTTGGGGTCAGTCACAGCAGTTTTAATCCAGTCTGGGGTACCCTCAAACAAAACTTTCTGTCTTAGTGCTGCTTAGCTGTGCAGTTATGTGTGATGCCCATGGGGATGTTTCCCTGAAGAAATGTGAGTTCTGCTCCTGATGAAACCTTATATTAGTGTTGGTTTTTAGATTGCTACTTCAGTAGATTCCGTGTGTGGACTTGACCTGTAGACTATGTCTTTCAAGGTGCACATTCCAAGGAAGACTAAGGTGCTGGTAGGGTGATCTCCTCTTCTGGAACAATAGAACTAGAAAGGATCTCAAGATGTCTTCTAACTCGTAGCCACAACCAAGTCCTGACAGAAAATTTTTCAATAGTTTCTGCACCCTTCAGTGACAGAAAATCTGTGTGTCAGTGGTAGAAGACTACCCCAAAGTCTAACTGGAAACTCCACCGCTGCAACTTAAACCTGGGTCTTCTTGCCCCATTAAATGTGTTTGAGGAGGATGTTTTTTCCAGTTCCCAAGGCACAGCCCTTTCTCAGTGTTAACCTTTAAAGCATTTGCACAGCAGGCTGTGCAGTGAGACAGCGAGTGAAGTATGCATGGTGGGATGTATCCAAAACTTGCTCAGATCTGCATTGAGTTTCCAACGCTAATCGAGCCATCTGTGACTCATCTTCGTGCTTGTGCACCAGCTCATGTAGATATCCCTCAGAGCATGCAAAGCACTGGGTCACTACATGCTCTCCTGGACACCACCACCAGGTTTCGTGATTGTTGTCCTCAAGAGGGGATAGAGCTATGATGCACAATAAGTTCATAAGAGAAGTACGGGGATTGTTTACTGCTCTATTCAAACTCTGAAATGTGCTCCATTTGTAAATACAAGAAAATTATAAGAGTCATAATCTTTGCTGAGAGCCTAACTACGTTTGAAAACAAGTTGTCTTTCCATCTGATTTAAATTTGAGAGAACCGCTCCACGTCCCAAAGCTGAATGATTTTATCACCTCTTCACCAGCCAGAGTACGTGATGACAGATTTTTTGATCAAACTAAAGAAAAACTTTGCTGAGACATCTCCCATTTTCACCCATCTGAGAAGCCCTGATGTTTGCTTAGAATCTGCTTGCCCTTTTGCTGCAAAGGTGGCTTGCTCTGGGCACAAAACAGCTCTCTAGGGCTGGAGAGCAAAGAGAGGCTGAAAAACAGCCTCCAGGTCAAGCTTGGTGGTAGGAGCTTCCTTCATTACTCTTATAAAAAATATGTTTAATTTTTATTTTTTAAAGGGTGTGCTAACTGCATTCACTTAGAAGCCCTGTTGGTGGGGTATAATGTGTAAACCTCATTTATGATGATAAAACCATTATATTAATTCTATTGCTTAAAAATGTGCAGAGTAAAATAAAAGGGACCTTTATTTCTGGCTTGCTCCTCTCTGGAGAACTTCCTGAAAAGCTCTTCCCTGGATCAGTGATCGCACACCTTTTTACAGCCAAATAGCACTTGGCAGAAAGGCGATGCGAATGTGACCTTGAACATCAGAAGGCAGCAAAGTACTCGCATGCCGATGCACTTTCCCAGCTGCTGTTGACAAATTAATTTCCAGGACAGACGCAATAGGTGATCTATCTTGGAAAAAGGTTTTCCTTTCCACAGACACACGCAGTACCAAACCCAACAATCTGCAGCGATACTTTCTGCCCAAGAGTAGAATCTGTTGCAGACTTCACATTCCCTCACTTGTTGCATCTCAGAGTCCTAACTAGACAGCTTGATTCCCTCTAAAATCAAGTGGCACGTTCATGTCCTAAGGATCTTAGGCTGGAATTTCTCACCCTTAGCTAGGGAGGGAGCCTTGAAGAGTCACTCGAGCTGTAAGGGACTTTGTCACAATTGGAATTGCCCAGTTTAGAGGGAAATTGAGTAGCCAGAGCTGCAGAGAGAGCTGTTCTGATCTACTCCTTGGGGTTTCTGGCTAGCCATGTCCTGGGGTGAACGATTGCGACCTGAGTGAATAAAGGATGCTTTGTACTGTGGTCAAATTCAGATACCTGGGGGAAGGGACCAGGGAATGAAGCAAGTCTGTTTGCTTTGAACCAAGACAGTCTTATAAAAGGGGAAAAAAAGGATAAAATAAACCAGAAATATTGAGTCAACCTAGGACATGGTGTTTGATCTGAAACACAATGTTCCTTTTTGCCATTTAATTTCTTTTTTTTTTTCTAAAGACAAGTTTTTCAATAAAACCTCCAAAAGGCTCATTTCAGAAACACCTAAATGAAGTCAACCTCTTTGCTTTGAAAACACTTTGGAATGAAATGTTTTGAAGTTTAAAAAAGAGCCTCCTGTATTAGGCTTGTTGGTTTTGTTTGTTTTTTTGGCAAAAGGTGCTTGTCAAATTCAGCCCAACTTTGTGAATGGTTTATGTCCCTCCAAAATTAAACTCTGGTCAAAGTTACTGTTCACTGCACAAACTCACCCGCTGTATCTGTGAATCCGCCGAGGGCAAAACAGAGTCTGTGATCCAACCCGGAGCTGTTCCACCTCCTTGGGACCAGTGGGGAGAACCCAGGGCGTTTTCATAAAGGAAGCGATTCAGCTCTTGGTAAGCAAAACCTAGGTCTTGCTTCCTTTCCAAGGGCATCTGGAGTTCCCTTGTTGCAAGCAGCCAAAATTCCCATTGTCTCCATAAGGAGTTAAAGCACATCCCGCTACCAATTGAAGAAAATAGAAAAGCATGGGAAGAAATGGCCCAAACCCCTTTTATTTGTCTGCTTCCAAGAAAAACTGTGAGCACGAGACATGAGGTTTCTTTTCAGGCACTTTCTAATGACTCAGATGATCCAACGAAACAAATGAGAGCAGCCAGGAGAGCACTCTGCTCCGAAAGGGCGGCGAAATATTTGCCAATGCAGCAGCTCTGCAAACGTGTGAGGCTGTTAAGCTCCTAATCCCATGTCTTATTTTTATGAATTTTCACACTAGTGGGATATAATGAACGCTGAGCCCGAAGACATTAATTACTTGGGTCCTTTTTTTTGAGAGGAATTTCGATGGAGTGTAACGTTTTAAATTACAAGGTGTGAAATAAACTCTACAAAACTTACAGCTTTAGTGGAGGAACTCCAAAATCAAATAAAAATGCAAAACCGCTGATGAAGTCCAATTTACTGTAAAATGCCCTGGATCATGGTGTTCCAGTAATTTTTTTTTCCCTACATACTTTGGTTAAAATAATTTATATCCGCTGCAGTGTTTATGTACCTTAAGCTTTATTTATTAAAGGATATGTATATTTCAAGCCTAGTTTTAATGAGACATGCTGAAAACTGTAAGGTACAGTGCGACTTTTGTTCTAATCAGCACTAAATCTCTTCTCTTTACTTTTTCTGTGTTGAAAACATTCATGTTGGACGGAAAGAACCGTGTCTGTATGTGCGTGTATATAAATTTCAGATATGTATAAATATATATATAAAGTAATAAGCAAAATTTATTTCTCTTTTTCTGTCATCAGGGCAAATACTCCATCATTGTTCTGTCTGAGCACTTAAAATCAGGGATGGATTTCATTCTTATTCTTAGAATGGGACAATTACTTCTTTTTTTAGGCAAATTATTTGCCAAGGATTGTGCTTTAGGCTGGCTGAAATTATTTGTGAATTCACATCAGCTTGACGAACTGTTCTGGCAATGGAAGAAAAAGAAATCCAAGCGTTTTGGCTTTGTTCTCCGATGGAATGTTTTGAGATTTCATTTTGAAACAACACGCTTAAACTAAAGTTAACATCAACTAAAAAATACTTTGGAAGCTTAGAAACTTCTTAAAATTGTGAATTAAATGGAGCTTTAGGGATGTTCTTTGGGGCAGTTGCTTTGATGCTTTCTTCCTGTGTTTTCATTCTTGCAAAAGAAATAGAAAACATTTTCGCTTAAACAGATGAATTTGACAACTATAATGTTTATGGCCAATTCACCATAGCATTAGGAGTAAGTTCTAAAAATTCTATTAGATTTTAGGAACTTAATCAAACTTAAGCTGTATTTTCAAGACATTGTAAAAAGCCTGGCTTTCATTGACACCTCACGACAAGATAAAATGTATTTAACCGCTTAACCTTTACTGATAGTACTGCAACACGGATATGAAGCTGGTCATGCAGATGTCCCTCCAAGTGCCTAAACCACTATTGAAAATGGTACAGAGGTTCCTAAATCCCTTTAAATGTAGTACATAACACAGATGTCATCGGCAGGAAAGTGACTTTCTCTACAAAACAGATTTCGGTAAAAATAAAAAAGTCCGCTTCTGCCGATTTTTGTTTCAATTTAACAAAAGAAGGAAATAGAAAAATCTTTAGTATGTAGATGTCTGTCACAAAGAGGGAAAAATAAAATCCCTTCTGATTTTAGAGAAGTGGAAAACAGAAACTTTCTGGTAACAGTCAGCTTTGCTAGGCTTTGCTCAAATATCTACGTTTCAGAGGCTATCGGTAAAGTAGAGAAGGTTTCGGGGCTGGTGGACTTGATCTCCCCCACGTTTTCCTCTGCACACAGAGCCACTTGTTTTTCTGATGAAGTTCAAGACACAAGTTCTCAGCAGAGTAAAGTGAAGTCTAGGGGCAGAAGGAGGAGGCTTTTCTCTGTTTCATGGGAAATGTTTGCTTTAGAAGCGAATGTATTTCTCGAGAGCGAACCCTGAAGCCGAGAAATGGCCGAGCGAGGAATTTAAAAGGAGAAACACGCGGAGTCAGGGAGCAGAGTAATAAAGTACAGGTTTGTTCTGTAACAAATTCCAGCATTTGCAAGACTTTTTTAGACATATGGAAGTCCGTTTAGGAGGAAAATTGGTTGCAGCCGCTGATTCAGAACCTATTGGAATCAGTGGAAACATTTCCATTGTCTTCTGTCCTGAAGAAATGCTGTTTCTGTCCTTCCTTCCATCCCCAGCCTGCGCTCGCTCTCTGGGCCATATGGATTTCATCTCCCTCAAAGACATGTAAGAGAAGAGGGTTTGGCTGTTTAACGGCACCATGGAGCTATGTGGACAGGAATGGTTGATTTCTACTTGACTGGCTACAAGTCAGGTAACCAACGCCTGGGTTTCGAGCAGCTGCTTTCGGAGGAGTTATCTGGATGCATGTGGCTCTCCTATGACAGAGCCGACCGTGGCTTTAATCACATCAGCATGCTAA
This sequence comes from Neomorphus geoffroyi, assembly GCA_033558235.1. Taxonomy (NCBI): domain Eukaryota; kingdom Metazoa; phylum Chordata; class Aves; order Cuculiformes; family Neomorphidae; genus Neomorphus; species Neomorphus geoffroyi. The sequence goes on from JAUMJM010000074.1 coordinate 9,448,656, forward strand.
TTGCACCCTTCGAGAAGAGCTTGGAGGAATGAGGGTCTGTGTTTTGACAACCGTCAGATTTCTTTATTGCTGACCATAATTGCTGGGCTGTCCCTGGGAAAGCACACTGCATAATTGCTTATCTGGGTTGTAGCCCCTTCAGCTATTTCAGCTCAGAGACTTTTCTAGCACTAAATCCAGAGCCAGGCTGCCTGCAGAGAGTGGGCAAACCAAACCCATCAAGAATTTGAAAGGATCGACCCCTTTTTCTGCAAGACAGGCTCCCAAAAATGAGGACACGGAAGGGGATGGATGTTCTCAGAGTGTATCACTTCCAAACATACTTGTGATCCCCACCATGATCTGCCTCCTATCACCAAGGCCAGGACAAGTCCGCATAGAAGGGCTGTCAGCCTGCAGAGCAAGAAACTTTGAAGCATTTCAGCCTCTACAAGAAAATATTGCTATTTTCGGGCTGGAACTGGGTTTGAGAGAGAGCATGAGATCAGATGCGGGATGCAGGACAGAGGTGGTTTTCTGCCTTCAGACAACATCCATTTGACTGGAGCTGATCCGAACGAGGCCACTACCACACACACAGAACGTGTCAGCGAGCAGCTGAGCGGGGCTTCTGGAGTAGACAGACTCCTTGCTGGCAGAGGAGGAGAAAATCTGGGGTTTGCATTTCTGGAGAAAATCATGACAAATCCATGAGCGCACACAGCAGGCTGGGAACGGAGGGCTGGATCTCCACTCCCCCTGCCACCTCAGAGCTGCTGCATGGCCCAGACAAGTCCTTTCCTATCACTGTCCCTTGCTCCCTTTTGTTCTTGGCAGCCTTCTCCCTCAGATGCTCCACGTTCTTTGGGGCAAGAGCTGCCTTTCGCGGAGGTGCCCATCTCCGCCTCCCGTCTGTAATCCCAATCCCAGTGCTACTGTCACCATCATCTCCAGTGCAAGCAGATGTGTCAACAAGGAAATCTTCCCTGAAGCTGAGATTCTGGTTATCAGCTGGCTTTGTCCCCCTTCTCTCTCTACTGAACTGCAAGTGTTTCATGGCAATCTTCTCTGGGTATTCTGGACAATGAATGTGTTTCTTGCCATATAATTAAATTATTCACTTTAGAAAGAAAAAGATGTGGTTTTGTTCCCATTACAAAAACAAACAAACAAGGACTGATATTTGTTACAGGCTAAGGCTACTCAACAAGTGTTTCCTAGAACTCTAATAAATTGCTGAAGAAAGTTTACAGCTGAGCCCTAAAGATGGTTTGGTTTTCCAAGTGACTGGGATGTATTTATTTCGCATTTTCTTAACCCGCAGCATGGAGAACAGCTTAACGTGCTCTTTCCAGAGTTCAGATGGTGTCAACTCACACCCATGCTCTTCGCCTCGAAACAGTTAACCACTTTTTAATTAAAACCATGCCAATTATTAATTTTCAAGTTTTGTATTTATTTTTCCCCATTTGTGCAGTCTGATTTTGCTTCCACTTCATTAAAATTACTTCTAAAAAATAAAAATAAAAACAAACCTAAAGAAGACTTTCCACCAAACAGCATTTTGGGTGTCAAGGGCGTATCTGTAAAGCGAAGGGCCAGGCAGGTTAGTGACGATTGTGCTTGGTGGCATCTGGAGAAAGCCTTGTCCTTTGAACAGCGGGCAAAAAGAAGAAGTGGGTTTGACTGTTAAAAAGAAAGAAGCAATTCAGGGAGCTTTGAGAACTTCAGTCTCAAGACTGTAGAAGAAGAAGAACGACTGGTGATCATCAGCAAGCAGGTCAGGGCACTCGTGTGCGGCAGGTGTGGGGTCTCCGTCGTGTTGCGTTGTCCATGCAATGAGTGGTTCAGCAGCTCAGCAGCCAGGCCCAGGGACTCTCATCCTGCAACAGTTTGAACAAGCTCCTCGCTTTAAGCACATCATTTGTGCATGAAGATGAGTGTGCACAAACGTCCCCATGGGAGCGAGGCACTTAAATACAAGTTGGGTGTTAAGTACACGCTTAAGTGTTTGCCTGGATTAGCAGACTGATATTGAAATGTTTGCTTTTTGAGACATTAGAAAACTGACTTTTTTTGATTCATTACTGGGCCTGCGAATGACATCATTCGTTTGCAAGATGAGAAAAAGTGTTTAAACGAGATTAAAAAAAAAAATTAAACAAGACGCAATTTTAATGACCACTTACAAAGGAGATTTATGGACGTGCTTAAAGCTGCTTTCCATGGGAGAGGGACTGAGCTTTTAACAGTTACCTTCCTTTGGATTTTTTTTTCCCTCTTGCAATATAATACCCACAAATATTTGTGAGTTGTGACTGTGTTCCAAAGGGTTAGTCCTCTTCCAGAAAGGGGGGTAGAGGGTGAAAAGACGAAAACAGTGGTGCCAATTTGTCTGCCCAGACTCTGATTATGGGAGGGTTTGTTTTTTTCCTTTCCTGCAGGGGAGAGAAGCTGGTGGGATGCTTTCTCTCTCCGGGGTTAGGGATATCTGATACCCAGCCCAAGAGCAGTCCAGCAGACTGAACTTTCATCTCCAGCAGCGAGGGATTTAGGAAAATAGAAAAACAACCAAACCTTGTGGATAAACTTCTCAGCTAAATCCGCAGGCGATCCTGGAGTTTCTGCTGGAGAAATTAGGGCAATTTGAACATCTGATTGCAAAGAGCAGAATCTTTATAACGTGCACGGAGAAGGGGAAAGAGGGGACAGATCACTTGGAGGAGCGGAGGTGGTTCTATTTATTTATTTGCATGCCCTGGGCCCTGCCCTCCTCCCGCCTCCCCTGCTCTCCAGTGACCCTCGGTGCTGATTAAAGTTCCTGGGTGACCTCTGAGTGCTTTTGTTACCCCGCCTGGTAATAAAAACCCAGTTAAATGGTTTGGCTTATCCAAACCCACAACTCCTTATGCAGCCGGCTCTGGAGCCAGCTCAGGTCTGAGCCCTTGGGAACAGTCGGCTTAGGCCTGGTTTAGCTTGGCTGGCTCTGTTTAACTAGCCCGGGGATGTTCCTGGTGGCCATCTCAGTGCCCCCAGGTAGCCATGGTAGGTGAGTAGGCAACCTGAAAGGGTCACAGCCTGGTTTCTTACTAGGCAGAGTCTTGGCTCCTGAAGCAGGGAGCTCCACTGAAATCCTTGAAGGAGATGGAGGAGGCTTAGTGCAAGGAAGACAAGCGATATCCCCCTGCAGGACTATGCCCTGTCACCCCATGTTCACGCGGCTCCAGGCTGCTGGAGCAAAGCCATGGTGGGGAGATGTTTGTGCTCATACTGCTGTGGTTTCCTGATGGGATCTATGAACCTCCATCTTAGGCTGTCTTGAGAGGCCCTGATGTTTGTCATCTGCTCCCTCCACTTCAGACACAGTGATGATCTTTGGGATCATCTCAGTGCAGTGCTGACGCACATCTCCCGCAGGGGCAGCCTCCGGGGCCAGAGGCAGAGCAGATAGATGGTACAGCAAGAGCAAAGCCATGGAAGTGAAGAGCTAAACTTCAGTTCAGATCCACAGATCGTCCAGACTGGAGATAAGCACGTTCCCTTCTTCATCGCCTCTCTTCCACTTGGTGGAAATCTGATCGAAAAAGAAAATGGGAAACTAGCTGTTGCCATTGCCAGCTGGTGAATGCGCTTGTCATCCCTGTTGAAAGCTAGGTGGCAACTGTTGAAACTGTCTGTCTTGAAGTCTAAAAACCGGGACTTTTACAGACAAACTGATGAAAAAATTTCCACTCTCCCAGCCCCTTCCTCCACTTGTGTTTTATAAACGACAAGGCAAAGGAAGGGCTGCCCTAACTGGATGGCAGCAGGTCTAGGCAGGGCAGACTTGAAATAGTGGGAGCCCTGCTAGTAAAAACACCAACCCAGGTGCTGCAGACAGCCCAGAAGCCCCTACCCTGAAAATCAAACCTTTGAGACTTGAGGATACTCCCAAGGGCCAGACAGATAGGATTTTGCAGAAATACCATTCAGGAGGAGATTTCCCTGGCCGTATTTGGACCAGGAGACCTTCCCTACCTCTAGCTGAGCGTACCACTGAGCCTGCTACGTGGTGCCAGTTGCCATGATGGTTCTGTTTCTGTGAGGTGCCTTTTTCCCCCCTTGGGTACCTTCCCATCCTTCCTCACCCCCACATACATGGCCAGAGAAGATGGCAAACAGAGAACACCTTAGCTGGTGTCCTGAGGCCACCTCCCTTATTAGGACTGGTACCTAGCAAAAAAAAATGTAAGTGTATGGCCTTGCCCCACCATCCATGCATTGTGCATGTGTGCAAGTGCTTGCCTGCCTCAGGTTCTAAATCTTGTACAGTGTCAATGCTGCGATATTCCTAAATAAGTTCCCAAAGCCTAGTATTTATCACCCCCATGAACCTGTAATAAGGCACCTCACTCTAACTGGAGATGTGATAGCACTTCCAGGAATGATTGTGTGTGATGTGAACTCAGCCCCTGGTTCTAAATATTGTGCAGAGGAATAATAAATCTCAGTTTTAAATTGCTGCCCCATTTAAGCTTTGATTAGACTCTGATGGTCTGTTCACCCTGGAGCTGCTGGTATTAATCTGCATGCTAAAACCTAATTATAAACCGCTCATGGCATTTCCAGATGACATCAAGATGTTTGGGATTAAAAGAAACCCTGATGTTGAGTTTACAGCTTGAAATGACTGCAGACTACCTGATCCCCACAGATCTAATAACACACTTCTATGTGGGGAAGAAAGGAGGAAAAGAGGGAGATTTGGCCCAAGTGTGTAGCAGGAGTTTGTGGGGGAGAGGTCTGGCTCCAGCCCTGGGTGTGTGCACACATCCCCCAGCACTCACACACACGTGGAAGGTGATGCAGCCGTATGCACACGCGTGTTCCTGCAAGTGTCTCCAGCTCTGGGTAGTTCCCACCCACCCCTGGGCAGAGCAAGTGCCAACGGGCTTGAGACCAGACATTTCAGTGAACCAGCACGGCAGCGTGCTGGGAGGAGATCTTTCCGGGGCAAAAGAGCCCAGCACCTGGGCACCAGCAACAGAGTCCAGCAACGGGGATATTGCTGGGCAAGGGCTGGGGCAGTGTGGGTGCAGCCTAAGCCGTGGCCAGCAGCAAGGAGATGCTCTGATCTGATGGCCTCTTGTCAGGTTGCCCCTAGGGAGCTGTGGCTGATGTTTTGGGGTGCAAAGAGGTGGAGGTCTATCTCAGAGCACTCCCTCTTCAAAGTTGCTGCTGCTCTGGGCCTAGGAGAGGAGAGAGCATCATTTGTGCCCTCCTGTCCTCTGAATGAGCCATCTGAATTGCTCAGAGGCCATTGAGGTCCTCAGGAGAGCAGTGCTGGAGTGCTTCCAGCAGGTCTCAGAAGAGCTGAGCACCGCGCACGGTTATGGCCAAGGAGTACAGAGCAGTAACGCTGTGTGTGCGTTTTGGTTGGTTTTCCTAAAGGCACGTGCTTGTGCAGTGGTTCTGGCTCTCAGCTCCTCCTTCTCTCTGCTGCCCTCCTGCAATATTATTTTTAAACTACTGGGATGAAACAAATCTGGCAGATTGAAAACGAGATCTAAGACATTACACGCTGTCAAGTTTCAGGAAAATAAAAGTAAAGGGGAGAGACCCAAACCGCTTTCCTTCACTGAGCAAAATGTTTCACCTGAGTGTGGTAATGTTTTTAGCTTTTGGCTTGCTCAGTGCTTCGTGCCTTCCTGCATCCCACTAATGCCAACTACAAGGAGCGTGAGCTGTCCTGGAGATGTTACTGCTGCCCAGCTGCTCTGAGCATTTCTTGTTGGCTGCAAAAGCCTTGGGAAGGCTGTCAGCTCCTGTGTGTTGTACCTGTAAACTGTCACCAAGACCATGGCTGCATGTTCTAGGAAGCTCCCTGTTTGGAAGGATGAGGTGGTGAGGGGAATGTTTCTGAGGGTTTAGAGCACTCTTTGGTAGCCCACATATTGAAGCTGGGAACCACAGAAACTTCCAAGTGCAGATTTCCTGGGAAATGGCAGGAACTGGGAGAATACTCAATATTTTCTCACTGACACTTCAGGTGGAGCTTGTAATTACGAGAGAAGAAAGCAGAAGCAAACATGCTGGTCATCTACAGAGGTGCAGATCTTTGGTCTTCCCCATCTCGATGTGCAGCTTGGGGAGGGAAAATGGCAAAGTTTGTGGTTTCTGCCTCAGCTTCTCTGAGCATCAGATGTGGTCACAGCATAGGAGGCTGATAGGTTTTGAGGCAGGGCTCCAGCTGGTGAGTCTCGTTGCTGTCCTTCAAAATGATAACCACTTTTGGGAGCAGAAAGGGCTAACCTGGGGTCTAGCTGCTGTCTAGCAGAGGCTCAGAGGTCCCTGCCTTGCTTGAAGTGTGAGCAGGAGGCAGTCATTCCCTGGACAGCCTGGGAAGGCAGAGGAATGGGGCTGTGAGCAGCTGCCAGGCAGGCACATATCAGAGTTGAAAGATGGGATGGAAGGATGGTGGGGAACGGGAGCTAACTGTTCGGCTTGACACCAGGCTAGTGGTGAGGTGGGAAGTAGACGTGTAACTAAACTACATCACGGCCTGTGGGATGTTGAAATTGTACGTGCATTTGCTGTCACGAGCCGTCTGTGGCGTGGGAGTCCTTTCCAGTCTCAGGGTGATGAGAGCTGGGTATCCTGTCACCTCTGCTTTGGGGTTGATGGTGAGGACAAGCTGCCTTTGTATCAGTTTCCCTTTCTGCGACAGGGGAAAGTGTGCTGAGATCTTCACAGTGGACAATGGTGTGGTTCATACCACAGTCCTATGGCCTATTATCCCACAGAAACTCCTGCAGACCATAGAGCGAGTGCATGGGGTGGCAACTGGACACCGACACAAGAAGACACTGATGAATCTGAGATGGGTGGCAAATGCCCCATCCCATTCTGCCTTCACTGCTGGTGACCGGAGGGGGAGAAGATGAACAGTAGAAGGCAATAATACCCCTGGCATTCAGCTAATGGGATAACATCTGCCTGGACTCTAACCTGATGTTTTCTAGAACTTTGAATCGTGTTAAAGGAAACAGCTAAGGAAGGGGCATTTCATGCTTGTTCTGTAAAGGTGGTTCTACTTCTTTAGTGGCAAGCTGAGATGTGCAGCTATGTAGGGCCCTAGGACTCCTTGGATTTCTCACCCAGGAGCTCAGAGAGCATGTCCTTCACCCCCTCCCTCTTCTCAGATTTCTAATTGTTTTTCTACTGTCTTTCTTTTGCTCCTGATCTTTGTGGGTCACTTTGCTCCATCACTTACTTCTTATGTGACTTATTTCCTGCGTGTCATGAGGTCCTTTCACCCATCCCACCTATTCCCTCAAGCTTGGGCTGATCCCCAGAACAATAGGGCATCCTGCTACAAAGATCACATTCCACTACTTTCTCCTGGTGGGATTTTTTCCCTGGCACTACCACCACGGTAGCCGGGTCTTGGAGCTGGGCCCCTTAATTGCCTTGCAGGAGAGCCTCCCTCTTTGTAGCACACGTGCTATGTGGTCACTCACAGCACCAACGTGCCTTCACTCCCCCTCTTACTGGGGCATCCACTGGCTGCATTCCCAAGGCAGGGAAAAAGGGTTGTCTGAAGGTTGCCTTTAGACATGGGGAGATCTAAGGAGAAAAATTTACCAGGGATGTCAGTGAGGATATTGGTGAAGGTGGGGCAGAGCGCTCCTGTTCTGGTTGTTCTGCTGTCACCACCATGGCAGAGGTTGGCTGGGGCTAAGAGCAGACCCTGCTGCCAGTGGAATGGGACGTTTACGGCCAGGACGCTGCAGCACCCGCTCAGAAAAGCCAGGTCAGTTGTAACATCCATTTGAAGGCAAACAGGGAGAAAGAGGATAAAACCCAGCTCACCAAGAAAGTAGGCGGTCAAAGGCAAGAGCAGAGAAAAGGGGTTTTCGTGCGCTCGATAGCCCACAGAGGTGTGTACAGGTAAGTGTTCTTCAGAGCATGGAAGTGCAAATGCCCACCCACCATGCTGTGCCCAAACCTGGGGACCCTGAGGGCCAGGGTACAAGATGCCAGCACACACAAGCCAGCGAGATGCAGCCCCACACACCCATGTGAAGACACAGCTCCTTTTGCTTCTGACATGTCAGCATGTACCGCAGGCATCACACTCGGCTGCTCGCTCACATGCAGGAAAGGGGCCAGACTGCTGTGTACAGAGATGCACACACAGCATTTTGGGTGTATATACACCCACACACTTCTGCGCACATGTGCAACCTTGTCTCAGCACCTTTCCTGGCCCTTCCAGCCTGTGCCCACCAGCTCTGCTTGCTTGCAAGCTGAGGACAGCAGAGCCCCCCAGCCCTGCCATGCTCACTCGGGTCTTGGAGACTGCAAAGGGTAAACTGGAATCAGAGGGAGGGGGCCTGAAAGCAAACTAATGATGGAAATGTCTCCTCCATGCCTGTGCTTTAATTAAATGCACGGAGAGGCTCAGGGAAGCACATCTGTTTTCAATCTGGAGCCCTTTGATGGCATCAAATGTTCTTTCCTCAGATCAGGGGGGATGGAAATTCTGGGCTGGCTGTGGCAGCTTGGAGCCCAGGCTCCAGCCACTGGGACACAGCGGCCTTTCCTGGCCAGCAGGATTCTGCCCCTCGCTGCCAGCGCCACTGCCCTCGGGGCCCTTCTGCAAGAGCTGGGTCCGGGGGTCCCCCCCTGCCCTTCTGCCTGTCCTTGGCCACGGGGGCCAGGCCAAACTGCTGGCACCTCTTCGCTTGCTGGCCTGAGGAGCTCTGAGCACGTCCTCCTGTCTTTTTTTTCTTTGCTGTTTCTCTTTTTGGCCTTTTTTTCCCCCTTGTTCTTCTGCTCTTCAGCTTTTGCTCTCCTTTTTGGTCTGTCTGAGAATTTCATAGATCTCTGCTGCACTTTTTCTTCCTCTTCCACTATTTTCTCCTCTTCCTTTTTCCTCTCCCATTCACACTTTCTCTCCCATTTATCCTTATTGCACTTTTTCTTCCTCTTTCACTATTTTTCCTCCTCCTTTTCTCCCTGTTGCACATTTTCTTCGTCTCCCCCTCCCTTTTCCCTCCCCGCTCACTCTTTCTTTCCCTTCCCTTTGTCACCTCGCCGTCCGCACTCCCCATTTCCACCGTCTCTGCCCGCCCCCCCCCCCTCCAGGTGACACGCGGGGAGGGGACACACAGGGCTCCCCGTTCCCCCCCCCCCTCCCTGCCCCACCGCGGGCTCCCCCCGCCCCCTGGAGCCGGCGGGGGGGGGGGGGGGGGGGGGGGGGGGTAGTCCCCCGGTGCCGTGGGGCGGGGCGGGGGAGGCGCGGAGGGAGGGGAGCGCGGGCGCGGGGCGGAGGGACGGGGCGCACCCGCCCCGGCGGCCCCACAGCCGCCCCGCGCTCCCGGCCGGCGGCAGCTCCGGGCGCCCCGAGCCGGCCGCGCCGCTCCCCCCGCCCCGGCATGCTTTAAGCCCGCTCCTCTTCTCGCTTCCCCTCCCGCCGCCGCCGGGTCCCGTCCCGTTCGCCCGCTCCGGTCCTTGCGCATTCCGCCCCCCCCCCCCCCCCCCCTCGAAGCGGCCGGGGGGGCGCGCGGGGCGCCCGGGGGGGCGAGGGCAGAGCAGCCCCCGCTCGCCATGGCCTCCGGCTACGCGCACGCCATGGAGCGGCAGGCGCTGCTGCCCGCCCGCCTCGACGGCCCCGCCGGGCTGGACGGTTTACAAGGCAAGAAGAACTTCTCCGTGAGCCACCTGCTGGACCTGGAGGAGGCGGGGGACATGGTGGCCGCGCAGGCCGAGGAGGGCGGCGGCGAGCCGGGCCGCGGCTTGTTGGAGTCCCCCGGGCTGACCAGCGGCAGCGACACCCCGCAGCAGGACAGTAAGTGCGGGGCGCCCGCGCCAGCCCCGCGCTGCCCCTGCGCGCCGCCCCGGGGAAGGGGGGGGCTGCGGGGCGCCCCTCGCCGCCGGCCGGGCCCGTCGGGTGCCGCCGCTCTGGATCCCTTCGGGAGGGGCGGGGGGAGCAGCCCTGGCAGCCGGGGCGGGCTGAGCCCCCGCGCCCACCGCTGCCGGCAGGGCTGGGCTGCATGGGGCTGAGCCGCCGTCTGTCCGTCCGTCCGTGCATCCGTCTGTCCATCCGTCCGTCCATCTGTCTGTCCGTTAAACCATCCAAATGTCCCTCCGTCCGTCCGTCCGTCCGTCCCTCTATCCATCCATCTCTCCTGCCGCCCGCCCGCCCGTCCCGTCGGAGCTGGGAGCGGCGCCGCGGTTTGCGGGGCACCGGGAAGAAGTTTCGGGGGGGTCCGGGATGAGAAGCGGGCGATTGTCCCACCACCTTCCCTCCGCATCGCGGCCCCCGGAGAGCCCGAGGGTGCGTGCGCTCCCCGAGTCCCGCTTTTCCCGGTGCGGTCGCGGCTGGGGAACGGCAGCGGCTGTGGAACAGGGGTGGGGGGTGAGGGATGGGTGCCGGCTTCTTCCAAGCGCCCGTGGGCACTTCGGAAGGGCGAGCGGGGGCAGATGGGTGTGCAGGGCAGGCGGGGCCCCCGGACCGTCCCTCTGCTTTCTGTTAAAATTATATTTATATTATATATCTATATATATATTATAGAGAGATATATAACTTTACCTATGTTGTAATAATAATATAATATAATATAATATAATATAATATAATATAATATAATATAATATAATATAATATAATATAATATAATATAATATAATATAGCTGTTCGTGTAATACAAAATTAAGGGGAAAAGTTTGGCATGGAAATGACAGGAGGTTTCATTTGGACATTTGGGATTGAAGGAGCTGTTTCACCACCAGTTCATTAGAAAGGGGTTCATGCGAAAATGTTTCTCCTATTAAAAAGAAATAACGGCATCCCTGGAAGCAGCTGTGATTGTAATATTTACAGGGAGAACTTTCAGGATATTAAGGAGATGATTTTTCAGTGGTACTGAAAAATATATTTTTTTATACATATATCTATAAAAAGTATAAAATTATATCTGCCTGCACCCCCGGCCGCACGGACTGGCTGCGATTCTTGCGACGTGGTGGGCAGAGACATGGGGGACGCAGAGCTCGGGGGCTGCGTGGAGGAAGGCTGAAAGGAAAACCGAAAAGCGAACGAAAATTACAATTTTGCAATTTTTCAATTGCAATTTTCGTTCACTTTTCAGTTTTCCTTTCCGCTTGCCGCCGGTAGCCGCCTCCGACCCTCTTTTTGCCTTGCCGATTCGACGTGGCTTTCTCGATATCCCGAAGGAAACCGGGCTGGGGAAAGGGGGGAGCCTTCCAAAAAGCACCAGCGCCTCCCGGCACTGCCCGTGGCTTTCCCGAGCCTTATCCCGGCGGGACCTTTCTCCGGGAAAGCATCACCCGGGAAGGGACCGGAGCGGCTCCGCTCCCTCCAGGAGAGCCGGGCTGGGAGATTGCTTTAAAAAATATCCCTTCCCAGGACCCGCAAAAGTGCAATTTCCGACCCTAAGGGTCAACTCTTTTTTTTTTTTTCCTTCTGTTCCCCCCTCCCTGGTTTCATTTATCGTATTTTATTTGGACCTGATTTATTCCTGATGCTGCCCCTTGCCAGCTGCTGAGCTCTCGGAAAAGAGAGGCTGTGTCTCCCCCGTGCCCACCCTGCTCTTGGACCATGAAATGGACAAAAAATCCCACTCCAAGGGTGTATTTCCCAGCCAGCATTGCCAAATAGGGACCAAACTACAGCTTCCTGTAGATTGGAAGTTCTCTGATTGCTGTAAAATTTTTAATGCCGTAGCGGTGAATTAGAAAATTTTAAAAGTATTCAAAAATAAGAAAAAAAAAAAAAGGTAGAGATAAATTCCGCCTGGTTTATTGGGCAGAGCTGTCACCTGGGCTTTCTGGCTTTTCCACTGATGCGTTTAGCAGATTCCGAGGAGTTTCTGTGCCTCAGTTTCCCCAGCTGTTGCGTGTGTTTTGTGAAGCGTTTTGCCGTCGGGGCAGGGAAGGGACCTTGCTGGAGGTGGGCAGTGCTACACAGGTATGAGCTTTGCCTCCTTAAAAATGAGAGCTGGTTCAGGGGAAAAGCTCGGTTATTCTCCACGTTACTGCGGGAGAGAAGATAAAAGCTGTTTGGAGAAATTACGGAATGTCTCAGGAATACTAAAAATGTTCTTTCAACCTGGGGGAAAGTCAGCTCGGCTGCCTCTGAGTTCCGCCCTGAACTGAAGAGAAAAAACAAATTACTGAGGGTCTTTGTGTAATATGAAATTAAAGGAAAAAGTTTGACATAGAAATGACAAAAGGTTATATTTGGACACTTAAGATTGAAGGAGCTGTTTCACCACCAGTTCTTTTGAAAGGGGATCAGGCAAAAATGTTTCTCCTACTAAAAATTAAAAACGGCATCCCTGGGAGCAGCCGTGATTGTAATATTTACAGGGACAACTGTCAGTGTATTAAGGAGCTGATTTTTCAGTGGTGCTGCGAAGCTGTCACTCTCGTTGACTTTGGTTCAACTTGTACCTCTGAAAACCCTACCCTGAAAGCTGACAGAATTCACAGCAAACCTCGCTGCCGCTGCCGCAGCGCCAGGAAGAGTTTGCAATCCGAGTTCCTCTTCATGGCAGAGCCACCTGTTAAGATGCAACCAAGTCTTGCTTCGGTAGCAGGGCTTTCGCTAACTCCACCTAAAACTGGGATGAAAATATGGGTCCCAGCTCAGCAGAGGGGACCCCCTGAGCTTCCCCGCAAAGGCAAGCGGCTCCAGTTGTGCCCGTGCCCTTTGGGGGTGGCAGAAAACCTGTCAGTGGCCTATGGGTTCGCAGAGCTTGCAGCTCTGAGCAAGGTTAATTGTCCAAATCCAGAGCTGGTAAGCTGTTAGCTTTTCTTTTCTCTTTCTTTTTTTTTTTTTTTAAGATGGCATTCTTTGACCTCTGCTTTTTTTGTGCTTGGTTTGTTTGAGCCTCGCTGTTGATGGCTTGTGAAATAATGCAGAGAGAGAACGAGCAGCGAAAGGAAAATTGTTGTGCTCGTATTTCTTTTGTGAGGAATGAATAAACCCTGCTTTCATCCAGTACGTGCACGAGTTCTGCTTATTGGTGTTATTACTGTCCTTTAATTACTCTTCTGTATAAAAGCGATGGCAGTTTCGGGGCTGCGTGTCTCTCCAGGCTGGCAGATTACGTCGGGCTGTCAGGGCTGGTTCGCGATTCCAGCAGGAGCGCAGGCTGCCTGCGGCTCCCCGTGATTTCTGTCTCGGCTGGCATCGTGACCCCTTGGCACTGCTGCTCCTTCCCGAGGAAGCAGAAACCCCACCAGGGCAGGCAGGAGGAGGTGAGTTGCTTTGCTCAGGCTGGGTCAAGCAGGGCATTGGTGCTGGCTTCAGCCTCCTCTTGGGCAGGGGGGGTGAGAACACAAGCTTCTTCAGCTGGCACGTTGTTTGGTGATGGATCTTATTGCCGCAGGACTTTGCGGAGATGAGAGACAGGAATGATCTCCAGAAAGGACATGACAAATTCCAGGAGGACTGAGGATGGCTCCTCACTGCACCAGAGCATAGAGGCAGCATCCGGAGACGTGAGTCTCGGAGACTGGAAGGATGCGCTGGGGCAGAGATACCTCCGTTGCTGCCTGGGCTCGTACCCTCTGCCTCTGCCCTTACGGACAGTCTGAGACAGGATCCTGAGCTGAAGGACCTTTGGTCGGCTCCCACATGGCTGGTTTTTATGCTGTAATTGTCTCTTTTCAATCAGAACAAGTGAAGTTGCTCCAGGAGTCAAAGGGTTTGTGTAAATATTGAAGTGTTTCTCTTCTTCTTGTTCTTTTTTTTGGTGTCTGCGGTCCCCATCCCTCACAAAAAAACCAGATGCCTTCGTAAAAAGAAACGGGAAAGCTCTGCCGCTGCTTTGAAATGGGAAAAGTGATTGCGGGCGGCTGAGCCGCGTGGAGGGTGAACTGGGGAGGAAGCGCCAGGGACAACTGCAGGATTTACTTTGCAAACCTCTGCTGTATCTTGAGGTCCCGAGTGGCGCTTTTGTTAGTGAAACACAGCCCTTATATACCCAGAAGATGCTGAGACCAAGGATGTACAAAGACTAGAAAGGAGGTGGGGAATGCAGGGCAGATTGATTAAATCTCGCAGCTATTTTCTTCTCTTGTTCTGCACAGGTGCTGGCAAAGGGGGACGGGGGAGTGAGGGGACCCTCTGGTGCCTTCAGCCCGTGGGCTGCGGTGAGCATCCTTACAAGGTGCTGCCAAGAAAGACTTTCCAGAACCCATCCTCCTCTTCCTGCAGCTGACGTGGAAAAATAGAAGATCAGATCAATATTATTTTTAAGGCACTTGGTGTTTATGTTATCTGCGTGAAAAATACAACAACTTGCTTGTTCTTGTGGGAGTTAATCCTTACGCACGCCAGTTGTACTGTCCGTGTCCTAGGGGCTTCTTGAAGAAGAGTAAGCGGTTTTCACTAGAGTAAAGGTTGAATAACAAACCCAGAGGAGCTGTTGGAAGTTTAACTTCTTCCCGTTTATGTTCTTTAGGCGTATCTATTTAATTTCACTCTCAGAGTGGCTGGTGCGCGGTTATTCTGTCAAGTATCTCAAAGCCCTGGCTATTTTTCTTACATCCCTGAATTCCTCAGTTTGGAGTGGAAGAACGTTTTGTGTTTTTCACATAAATTTCTAAAACTTCTAGATGCAGGCAAAAATGGAAATGTGACTCCGTCATAAACCTGGAGGCTTGAAAGAAAAACAAAGGCAGCAAAAAGCAAACAAAAATGGACAGCGTACTGTTAGTAACAAAGGAAGAAGAGCCATATGAATTTGAAGGGGGGAGCTGATTCAGTTTGTGAGTGCTGGCCACGCCGTCTGCTTTTTGACAGGCAAAGCCAGGCTTTTATTTGTTTGTGAATTTCACTTTTTTTTGATCATAATCAGTTTTGCTTCCTGGTTCTCATGGTCTCATAATTTGCCGATGGTATTTGTGTTTTCAATCCGTCCGCACAAGCTTCCAACTTTTTAATTTTAAAAAGATTTTGCTGAAGGCTTTTACTTTTTTTTTTTTCCTCCTCTCTTAATGTAATGAAAACTTTTCCATGAAAATTAGATTTTGAAATCTCTCATAAAAATTGAAGGTTTGGTCTAAACTGCTAGAACGCTTTTAATGAACATCAGCTTTCTGTCATCTGCACCGAATTTCCACTACTAGCCAGTCTATTTTCCGTCTTTTTGATGATGTAGAAAGCAGTGATTGCATGGGAAAATATTATCTCAGGGTTAATTTGTGCAATCCTTCCTCGCACGAGTCATTGCGTGCAGTTCAATGGGCTGCTTATATGTATGCCAGTCGATGAGTATTAGTGTTTAAAGACTTCACCAGCAGCCTTGAGTCATGCAAAAAACTATTTTTTCGGGCCAGTGGAATATTTTTGTGTGGGCATGAAACAGTTTTGCTGTCCACATTCAGGGGCACAAACCTTTTGCCTTTTGGCAGAGGTTTGATGCACATTAAAATATGTGACATTAGGAAGCCTGGAAAGAAGAGCAGGAGCACGGGCAGAGTATGAGCAGGAGGGGCTGGGAGAGTCGAGCGGTTGACAAGGCAGGCACAGAATGACAGGATCATAATTCGTTTGAGGTTGTATTCTTTTTTCTTTCCCCTGGTAACTGAGTTTGCTTCCATGATTTTTGACATCACTGGGATGGCTTGATGGGATTGTAGGTGTTTATTCCTGGTTGCAAGTTGTTTATGATACATTTAATCGCTTTTGAAACCCCCATTAAGTAGCCCTGAGGGAGCTGCAGTCCTGCTGGGCGTCCGTTGCATAATGAAGTGCATCACAAGTATTTACCAAGTGTCACAATATTCCAGACTTGAGCCTCTGTTTCTGGGGAGAATGAATCATTGCGTTGCTGCTTCCCCACCCTACTCGCCTTTCCTAAAGGAGGCTTCAGTTTCGGGGTGGATTACAGAAATGTGAAGTGAGGCTCATCACAGCCTGGCTGGAGGAGCTGTTGTCTGAGCCTCTGGTTTCCGTTTGAATTGTCCTTGCGGCTTTACGCGCAGGGCACGGGGAGTTTTCAACTTGTGTGCGGGTGGTGGAGCACAGAGCATAGGTTTTTAGTGTAGTTCCCACAAGAAAAACCCGTTGTACGTGGGAAATATCTTCTGAACGCACCGGCTGCTCTGGTGGGAGAGCAGATGGCTCAAATGGGTGTGAAATCCCTGAGGGGGAGATGCAGCATGAATTCAACCTCTCAGTGGCCACTGGAGAGTCTCCATGGGGACTCTGCGTTACACACTGCGTCAGTGGAAGCTCACGTGTTCGTAGATGCAAATGCCACCAGTTCCACGGCACAGGGCTGTGGGGATTTGTCCTTTGTCACCCTGCTCACATTTGTTATTCTTGCATTGATTTGTAAACGCGTGGTACGTACCCAACTTGCACTTTATTTTTCCTTCCCTGCACTCTTTCCCTTGGCCCTGGCTGGTGTCTGTCGTGTAGCCCTGGAGGGTGCTGTGAGGGTGGGGGTGGCAGCTGGGCAGAGCTGCACTGCGTGTCTGCTCTGACTGTGGTGGCATAGTTTGAGAGAAGTTTCTTTCAAACGAGAACATCTGGAGGATTCTGGCTGGGAAGGGAGCAGTGGTGCCGAAGCTGAGGCCTCCTGCAATGGAAAGCCTGGCATCCGCGAGGATGAATCTGAGAAGGCCAAAGCTGGAAAGAGAGGCCTGATGAGCAAGCCAGTGAGCATCTATTTCAGCTTACATAGCTTCTGGGCTCCTCTGTCACCTCCAGAGGCCGAGAAAAGGTTACACCGGTGTTTAAAGCGCTGTCTCAGACAGTCTGGATTTGTCGTGCCCATATGAAGTGAACGTTTGCCTTGGAGTGGCAGTCCAGGACCTCCTAGTGCCTCGTGTTCCTGGAAGGGAAGGGTAGAAGAGAGGTGAAGGGAGCCAGCTGTGCTGTTAACGAGTCACTACATCCTATTGCAGCATCCAGTTCATATTCCACCCAAATTTTCCCCCCATTTCTGGCTAGAGAAATTTTCCAACAGGAGAAACTCCAGCCAGTCAGCGAGACTGCTGGGCAGGGCATATGTCCAAAGAGCCGTTCAGTATCTGGCCAGGACCATCTCCGTGTCTTGATGAGCTGCTCAGGCAGCAAAACTGCTTTTGCACCAAGAGCTGGAATTCATCAGGAGCCTGGGGACATTGCTTCCTGCCCACCAGCAGATGTGGCCCTCTTGACCAAAGTAGAACTAAAGTCGTCTGTGGCCCTGTGCATCTGGGGACAAGAAAAAATTGCCACAGCTGGCAAAATAGCTGCTGAGTGGGCAAACTTGGAGAAGGAGAACGGCATCCAGCTCTGAAGGGGACCAGCAGTGCCAGGGACACTGGGAACAAAGCGACTGAGGGAGCTGGGGTTGTTTAGCCCAGAGAAGAGGAGGTTCAGGGGAGACCTTATTGCTCTCTACAACTGCCTGAGAGGAGGCTGTGGTCAGGCAGGGGTTGGTCTCTTCTCTCAGGTGACCGGCGACAGAACAAGAGGACACGGTCTCAAGCTTCGCCAGGGGAGGTTTAGGCTTCACATTAGGAAAAAATTCTTCCCTGAGAGGGTGATTGTCCATTGGAATGCGCTGCCCGGGGAGGTGGTGGTGTCACCGTCCCTGGAGGTGTTTAAAGGGAAATTGGATGAGGCTCTTAGTGCCAGGGTTTAGATGATGAGTAGGTGTAGGTGTTGGGTCATAAGCTGGACTCGATGATCTCAAAGGTCTTTTCCAGCCTTGTGATACTGTGAGACTGTGTGATACTGTGAAAGAAGAGTGCTGGAGCAGGGTGGGTGGCTACCGAAGGCAGCATCCAAGTAGCTTCCAGCCCTCTCTTGTAGCCAATGTAGATGCTGGACCAGTCAAGGTTGGGTAGGTTTTGAACCCTTGGGGACGTTTAGTAGACTGCTGCTTGCCTGTGGTTTTGTTGTGTTTGTGGCTGCAGAGTGAGTGGCGGGTGACTTGGGCTGAGCTGCAGCCATTGAAGCCATGAAGACCTACCCAGTGCTCTAGAAATTGTCATCTTTTTGGAAGTGTCACTAATACGACCCGTATTTGGGAAAAAAATCATGCTAGCAGCTTTCAACAAGCCATCACTTCTCCGTGTCAGCTCGGTGAACTTGGGCCTCTGTGGGGATGGATTGGACTTTATTTAATAGCGAAAAGTGCCTGAGCCATAACAGTGAAAACAGAGTGTTAATGCTCTGGGCCTGCTGCTGCAGAAAGGGCTGCCCTTGCTGGTGGCTCTGCAGGCAGCTCCTGTCCCCGTGATGTCTCGGCTGCTTTCCTGTAAGGCTTTACTGCGTTTTCCCCACTCCATGGCTGGAAATGCTGGCAGCACTTCATACCTTTCTGCGTCCCGTGCAGCATCGCCTTTTCCCCTGTGTGGAAGGTATGGGGTGGAGGTTTGTGAACTGAGCACTGAGGTCTTCCTTGGGATGGAAGAGTCCTATGCTGGCAAAGCTGATGATGAGTCTCTGTCTCTTTCCTGAGCGTGTTTGCTCCCGTTTGGCACTGGGAAGGCTGTCTCTAGTCACAAGGTGGTAGCGCAGCTTTGTCCGGTCTTGAGTGTTCGGGGTTGTCAGAGCAAATGTGCTGGTGATTTTACAGCCTTCAAGATGAGTCCAGAGCCAGTTTCTGCAGCCTGCTGCCTTCACTCTGAATGTTGACAGAAGTCTGTACCTCTGCGTGGATCAGGGATGGGGAGCCAAGGTGGTTCTGGAAACACAGGTGTGGATTTTATGCACACACACGAGGCAGCCTGCTGGGGAGAGCATTTGTCTGCTTCCCGTGTTCCCCAGGCACCGTAGGGGACCAGTAGGATGAACCAACCTGGTTTTATTGCTCAAAAATGCTTTAGTGCCTTGGCCACAGAGTCTTGACGTCTTTTTTTCAGTATACCTGCTGCCATAACTTGGCCAAGCTCACCTTGCCATGTCTTAGTTTTACTACCCGTATAACCTGGTACAATCCTGGCCCCTGATTAGGGCCTTTGGAATCTGCTGAATGTGTCTTATGTAACAGCTTGGCTTTAATAGCAATTTGGGAAGATCTTCCTCCCTCTTCATAGCCCCCAGCAAATTGCTATTTCACATGTCCCTGTCTCTGGAATCGACCACCTTCTGTGTTAACTAACTAATTAGCATTGAGGAGATCCCCTTCCATGAACTAGAGCAACTTCCAGCAAGTTTGTTCCTGCAGGGAGCCCACCTTTTGCTCAGGTGCACCTGAGTGCGCCTTGTGCCCTTGGGGCGAGTTGTGTTTGCCTCATGAACCCATCCATGGGGTGAAACAATTTTCAGTGGCAGATCTTTGCATACGGACTTGGATCTCCTGAACTTCTTGAGATTCTTGGTCTCTTCACAAACCCAAAGGTTGCAGACAGCAGCACGTGCTGGTCAGCTGGAAGATCCCTGGAGCATTTGGCGGCAGGCACTGAAATTCCCAGCAGCTGGTTGGGACAGTCGTGCTCTTTTTCTTGGCTATTGCCTGGTCTTGAAGGCTTGGCCAAAAAGATCTTTACTTACAGTTTGTTCCATTTGGACAACTGCTGATACATCTCATGGAAAGTAGGGGAGCTGCTCAGGAATAAGTGCTTGCAACGGATTGCTTGTTGATGATTTGTTTTTCATTGTTTCTCCTTAAAAAAAAAACATCTAATCAGTGAAAAGAAACAATCACCTGCGATTTAGGAGAGGGATCTCTCATTGTAAATAATAAATTAGTGTCAAGAGACCAGGCAGACAGAATGGTTGATGAATATCCTGCAGGCTGAAAGTTGTTTATCAAGCCTGTTTGAAGACTTATGACTAACAAGCTCATTTACAGAGTTTGGAGTCTGTTCATGAACCACTGTCCAGCTGGGAGGATGTGGGAATCATCAGAAAATGCATTCACAAGTTGCTTGATCATTTAAAAACACGATCAAACAAACAAAGACGGTTTTTTGGAAGGGAACTGTAAATTCCTCCTCCTGCCCCACCGGGTGTTCTGAGGCATTCCCCTTAGGAAAATGAGGAGCCTAGAGAAGAATGAAGAACCCATGTTGCTTGCTAACAACCTATTTTGGTGCTAACCCTTCCTCTGAATGCCCCGCCATCAGCCAAGCCCTCCAGCTGCACCAGAGCTGGTCCTTCACAGGGTGTGCCCCGCGAGGTCCTGTCGCAGGCGCCCGATGGGACAGATCCATCTCATCTCCACCAGTGATTCCTAGTGGTGAAATTGGGCTGGCTTGGGGAAGTGGCTGCTCTTGCTCCTCTGATGAGCTTGCAGAGCAGATCTCTCCCACATCATAGCCCAGTGTGTTTCTGCATGGCATCCCTTAAAGGACAGTGGCACGGCAGCCACTGGTGTCAACCTGCAACCTAAAGAGGGGGATGAATTTGGTGTAAGGAGCCTGCGCTGGAGCACTGTGGCTCCATGCCCTTTGCAAATCTGCTCGCCTGGCCTTGAACCAACTCTCCTGCTTGATGCAAAATGTCACATCTTAATGATGAGAGACAGGTGTTTTCCACCCCCAGCATCTCCTGTAGTTTTGCCTGGTTTCTGGAGCATCCTCTCATTGTGCTCAGCCATGCAGAGGGCTCCAGGTGGGCTCCTCTTTGGCGTGCTGCATGTCAAAGAAGATGTGAACCAGGTCAAAAAAAGTCCAGAGAAGACAAGCAGTAAGGACACCTCCAACATGCGGTTTAGGAGGAAAGAAGAGGTGCTTAAGCTTAAGAGAAGAGAGTATAAACTGATCTCCTAGCCTATGGACTTCTGTTGCAGCAAGGGAGATGTGAAGCAGTAGGGACACCCTGGAAGAGGAGATGTGAGGATGCCGTGCAGACCCCAAGCACAGATACGATGGAGACAAACATGTAAAGGAATAAACAGCATTGAATTGGTCCTACCTTGGGAATGTCGCAAGAGGGGTCTCTTAGGCATCCTTTCCCCAAGTTTTAGTGACTGCGTGACTTTAGTGGGAATGTGCCTGTGTGCTTAACCCTGTGTTGCATCTGTCCTGGGCAGCACAGTGATGCTGTCTTCAATTCTCCCTGACTTTCCAAGCAGGCTGCCGTGCTTTGCTCAGCAGTGCCTGTGGGGCAAGAGAGACTCAGCCAGCTGAGGGAAAGTGTGTGGATGGGGAAGGGTTGCAGTCACTAGAGGTGACTCACTGCTGGGAAACCAGGCAACAGATTTCCTAGACATGCCTTTTGGCCTGGGCATTGTGGGCTGGAAGTAGCTGGTGTGATTGAAAAGACAAACTAGAGAACTGCCCGAGAAAGCTGCCCTTCATCAATCTGGGCAGCCTCGTGTCTGCCTTTGTGAATGCTGTGTGTCTCCAGCCAGAGATAGTCTGTGTCTACCGGAGGTTTCAGCATGCAGGTGAAGAGGATGCCTTGTTCTTGGAGGGTCGGAGCACTCTGTGAAGAGCTGAGTGCTGTATCCTGATCTTCTCTGCAGTGATGGTGCTCCCAGCCGCTCTCGCTACACTCACAGCGCTGCTCTCCAGGCTTCCTCGGAAGGGCTTTGCTCTCTGCTGTCCTTCCCAGGTCTCTGCTCTGAGTGGGAGCTGTTTCGCTCGTGTGACGTATTGCTGTCCCTCACGGGACATGCAACACCATGAGTCATTCCAGATACTTGTGATGATAGATTTGAGTCCCTGTTTCCTTGACTCTCTAGGAAGAGGTCTTATGGGTTTTTTCCTCCTCTTTAATCTGTCAGAGAAAGGTAGAGCAAGAGCCAGTGGCTGAGAGCAAAAGCCAGATGTGCATTCAGAGGAGGTAGAAAACACGTTTTTTAACTGTGAGATGCTATGTAATCACGAGAAACAACTGTGAAGGAGAGCGTTGGCAGAGTTCTCCATCCTTGGATGTCTGGAAGCCCTTTTGGAAGAGCAGCTTTTGTCACTCATGAGTTATTGGTCTCACTAGCTGAGATAACTGGGTGAAATGCAATGGCTGGGTCTCACACAGGAACCGGCTCTGGCTGTGGGACGGATGGACGCGCTGCAGCATTCCTGCGCAATTTGATGTCAGGGATATTCCTGCCAGGAAATTGGATCACACGACCAGATGGAGAATGCAGATCCACTCGGTGCGAGTCTGTTTACAGGTTTTAACCAAAACATAGTGAGGAACAAAAAAGAAAAGCAATGTCCTCATCTCTGATCATAACTCAGGCCCTTATGTGAACCAGCTGCCACACTCGTTTATAGGACAATCCCCTCTCTGAAATCCTGCTGTTAGGGATAGCAGAGATAGGAAAACCTCTGCAGAGCTACAAAGGGTGAACATCAGACACAGAAATATCCCAACTTGCTCTCATATTTCAGGATCTCTTCTGAGTTTACTGCGGCTCTGAAGAAAACAGGCTGTTGCACGGTATTTCTGGTATTTCTGGCCAGGTTGGAGAGTTGTGCGAATGGAGTTTCTTGTAATCGCAGCACTATTGGCTTTGGGTAAGATGAGGAAAACAGGGAGAGCTGCAAATCTAATCAGTGGTGGGGAGGGGGATAACTTGCTTAGGATCCTGGTGGGTCAGAGGGGCTCCAGATCATTAGGATGGGCCATGATGGTCAGAGCCATCTTTCGCCTCCCGCGTCTGCAATCCATTTTGTGCTCACTTGTTGCCAGCCGGGCAGGAGCCTGCTGAAACCAGGAATGGCCAAAGAGCCACAGAAAGGCGGCTCCCCCAGGAGCATTCGTAGCATAAACACCTGGTGGCTGGCTCTGTGCTCTGCCACCAAGCCTGTGGGGACAGGAGCCTTCCTCTGCCCCACCAGGCAAGATGTTCCCCGGCACCAGTGCTCAGTGCTCCTGGCTGCATGCTCGTGCACACGCTGTTGGCCAAGGAGGATGGAGGCACAGAGGTTTTCAAATGTGCCTCATTCAGAGATAGGCTGTTCAGTAAAAAATGTGCCAAGAAATAGTTTGGAAGAATGGTTTGATTTGGAGTAATAGTGGGGATGAGAGGGAAAGATCAAAATAGTCAAACTCCTCTTAAAACTTTGCTGGGCTGAGCGATGTTCAAAACTCAGTCCAGGTGTGAAAAGTCAGAAGGTCTCTGTATTTGTCCCAGATTCACTCCAGGCAGTGTTCAAGCTTCTGAAAAAATCCTGGTGCCTCAGTGAGTGCGTTAAACCTCCTCCAGGCAGAGAGTGGCCGTGGCTCCGGAGCGTTCGACATCACTACGCAGTGCTTGGATACACCCGGTCATACTTCGCAGCCGAGACTCGGGAGGTCCTGGCTGCACTGCAGAGAGTGTCCCTGGAAACCAGCATCATCTTCAACCACGTCCTTCTTCTGAAAACTGCTGTGAGCAGGAGGTACCACGAGGTACCACAAGGCACGGATGTGAGTAGGGTCATCTGAAACTGGCTGTGATGTGGCTGGATTTTGCTGCAGCTGTGTCCTGGCTGTTAATTCTGCTTCAGGGCAGCTTCTCTGTAGAGGGAAAAATTCTTGCATGCCTGGTGTGCAAGAGAGAGGCAGGTACCTCCTGGGGGAAATGCCCATCCTGACCCAAGCTCATCCTGTCACTTGTTTTGAGAGAGTTAAGAGGATGCTCAGCCACCAGGGTCAAGGATGTTGTCATTCGTGAATGGCAGAAGCTGCTTGGGGAAGAGTACTGGGCTTTCCTTTAACCATGTCGACAGTCACAGTGGCCAAAGAGAAGGGCACCTTCCTACCTAAAAATGTAGCTGGGAACAACTTGGCTGAATTGCTTCTACACTGAGAAATGCATGTTCTGATCAACTACAACAGGCAGGAAATTTCTGTTGGTTCCAGCTGGAGGGGGAAACCTCCTCCAAATTAAAGCAATTACGGAGAAAGCAGATGTTTTGGGTAAATACGTTGATTCTGTTTTTCATTTAAAAGCAGCATCTATGTTGGGGGGGAGGAAGGTTTAATAAGGCTTAAAATGGAAAGTACCCACCCTGACATTTTTTCTCCCTCTCTTCTGAATTTGTTTGCTAAAGCTTTTACAAGTCCTGTTACAGATGGTCTCCAAACAGGCATTTAAAACAGAGAGACGAAAGCCATCGGTGACCACCAGCACCCCGTGTTTGAGGGGCTGCCGGAGGCTTTGGGGAGATGGATTTGGGGAGATGCCGAAGGCAGAACCGGAGGGGCTTTTCTGTTATTCGGGTGCCACCTGCTGGTCCGAGCCCACGGAAAGGGCTGTGGCAGCGGGGAACGGGAGGGACTCACGGGTGGATGGTGTGGGGGCACAGGGCACAGGGATGCGGTCAGCGCTGCACTCCCCATCGCCTTGTCTCTGCTTACCATAGAACCATGGAATGGTTTGGGTTGGAAGGGACATCAAAGCCCATCCAGTTCCATCCTGTGCCATGGGCAGGGACACCTCCCACTGGATCAGGGAGCTCACAGCCTCATCCCACCTGACCTTGAACACCTCCAGGGCAGCCACATCTGGGCAACCTGGGCCAGGGCCTCTCCATCCTTATTGTGAAGAATCTCTTCCTAATGTCTGAGAATGTCTTCCTAATGTCTCTCTCCTGGTTTAATAGTTTAAAAGGCTGGTACAGCCTTTTAAATCTGGGGTTCATTCTGCCCAGTCTGAGCACTGCGCTTTTCCAGCACTGAGGGATGCGAGGGGTGATGTGGAGGAGGCAGCTGCTGTGCTCCTACGGGTTGGGATGTCCACGGAGCAATCAAGGCTGAGTGAGCTCCAAAGGACTTCACTTTGTCAGTAGAGCAGTGTGCTGTGGTCTGGGTTCTTCAGTGTCTTGTAAGAGCTTGGGCTCACCCAGCTGCTTGGTCTCTCACTGCTGACTTTAATAATGCCTCTTTCGTTTTACTGAGCCACTGGCTTTTCAAAAAAAAATCATGGCAGCTGAGTTATCTTCACATTTCTGTTCAAATTGTTACATTGTGTTCCAAGTTGGCCAATGACTTCAAAACTGCCAGGGAGATCAGAGGCAAAGAGCGTGTGGTGGTGTAAGCCATTTCTCCAGAAACCCAGTTGCAACCAGCTGGGGAAGCTGGGCTGCCCTTTTGGAAGGCACCTCTGAGGGGTTTGGTGCGCAGAGCAGCTTGTCGGTGGAAACAGCCTCCGCTTCGTGTGCCCGGCTTCCTCAGGAGACCCGGGCAAACTCTGGCCTGCAGCTTCGCCTCTTTGCTGCCATGCATTACACGGTGGCTGTGCTGTCCCGGTGGCTGGACCAGCCCTGCACAGAGGTCCCTGGGGAGAGGGTGTCCTCTCTGTTGTGGCTGTTTCAAAGGGCCAAGGCTCGTCTTCGGCTCACTGTGCTCCAACGTGGCAAGCCACACGCCGAGCAAGACACAACGTGGCTTGAACTCAGCTGGCACAGGGAGCAAGGAGGAGGGAAAGCAAGGAGAGGAGAAGAGATCTTCAACAGGGTTTTCCAAAAACCTTTCCCACTTTTTCTATTTTACAGTTTAAGGAAGGCAGGACCCACAGTAGGAGCCGTGACAGCTTGGGAGCGGTGTCTCTGCCCTGCAAACACGGGCGATGTTACCCCTTTGGTTACTATCGGTGGCAACATTTTGAAGTGCTTGGGCTTCAAGTCTTGCCCTAAACTCATTTCCTCTAATGATTTGAGAGAAGTCAAAAACCTTTCTGTGTGCGTTTGGAGGGAGGCTCTACCTGAAAGCTATGGTACCAGGGACTGCCAGGTGGGAGAGGATACACGAGAGCTGGCCAGGCAGTTACAGGGGTTCAGCACAGTTTTGGAGCAGCCTGGCCTGTTTCAGCCAGCGCTGGTGGTGCTGGTGCTGGAGCCATGGGCAGACTTGTGGTTGGGGTGGATGTGTGCTCCTGTATCTCTGGACATAGCTTTGAGTGAGTGTAGCAGGAGGTTTCCCAAGGCAGGCAGCAAGGATGGAACTCTTGACTTTGGCCTGGCAGGTGACCAGGAAAAGGTACAGCCTGTGCCCAGGGCTGAGGAGTATTTTATTGCCTCTGTGCTCTGGTGATAGATCCAATAAAACTAAGAGCACAACTGTAAAAACAGTGCCTGAGCAACAGAAGAGGTTTGTGGGAGAAACCTGTATGTTTTATCACAGCCTGGGCTTACTAAGCAAGAGGACTTGAAGTTGTCTGTGTGTAAATGATAATCGCCAGAAGCACTTTTGCCTCTCCTGTTCACATAAGGCAAGATCAGAGTGCTGTCAGCCAGAATGAAGTATTTGTTTTAGTAACCCATCTATCCTTCCATCAGGGATGAGGGGATGAATTCTCCAGCTTAAAAGGAGCTTTTTATCTCCAACTTCTGCAAACCTTCTAATGTTGGGAACAGATTTGTTGAAATATTATTTGATTTAATTTAATTGAAGACTTGGGGATTTCTTCCTCTTGCTCTTTATTCAGGAAAGCATCTCTTCACCAGGAGCACTTAAACTATCTGTGAAGTAAAAGCAGCATCTAAGCTGGCAGTGGTCCCTGCACCCACTGTGAATTCAGCAGGCACTTGCTCAGGAGTGAGCCCACGGCAGCAGATGACGTGTGGTTTGATACACTTCTTCCCGTCAGATGTTGGGAAATAAAACATAATTCCAATGTAATCGTTTGACAATGTTAGCTTGGTCTCCCCGTGAGTGTCTGTACAAGGCGAGTACATTTAAAAGGCCTCTTTTGCCCTGACAAAAAGCTAGGAGAGAACTCCAAGGTCTGCCCTGTCAGAAATGCCATCTGACTTCTGGAAATGGCTGAGATTTTCCTGTGCAGTTGCCTCAAGTTGGGCACTTCAGTTGACTGCAGGTGGCTTGAGCATCAAAGGGCTCTGCGGATGGGTTTAGCTGTCACTCTTCAGCTTTTAAAACTGGGCCAACTGGCTAACGATGGACCATCACTACCAGGATGCCAACGTTTGCCTGGCTCATTAGCAGAGTGCCTGAAGCCTTTGTGGGAAGACTGCCACGTACCACATGAATGTGGTGTGCCGGTACAGCGGGACCAAAATCCAGTCTCAGCATTGCTGTGAATTCTTGAAGGATCTTAATTCTTTAAATTTAGGTTTATAGGTTTTTAAGCAAATAATCTGGGGTCAGGTGAAAACCTGGGGTAGAAAAAGTACTTCTCTGGCAGTGTGTGTAAAGTCAGAAGGATAAGACTCTGCCAGTTTTGAGGTTAAAGAAAAGCAAAGGGTGCACTGAAAGAAGGCACACTCTTTCCAGAGTGTGTCACTATGCTGATCTCCCGCGGAGGCAATTGCTGTTTCTGGGAGGGCCAGAATATGGTCCATGAACACTTAGGTTGATCTTGTTTTGGCTGCTTCTGCCGTGCATGAACAATGTTGGGTGACACAGCCAAGACAAAGCAATCCGCCTGCCCCCAGCACAGGGAACACTCACAAACACATTTCATTTCAAGCCAAGTGACAATTCCTGGGCTTGCAGGAGCAGGGGTTAACTCAAAGGCTGCAGACGCCGTGGGGGCATCTGGGTTTTACAAGTGCTGGAGCAGAGCGTGCAGCCCGGGGCAGCTGCCCGCCACAGGTTGCAGCTATGTGCATTTGTCTTTCATTTTTGTTGCTGCTGCACAAGCCCCATGAATGGTTAAATATCTTGCAGGGCAAGGCAATCGAAGGGGTTTTGCCTGATAAACAGCTGCTGCCTTTGACTGGGGCTGGGGAAGGAAACGGTCAAGTCCTTGCGGAGCGCGGGGATGGGAGCATTTTACAGCTCACTGAGCGATCTCTGGGTTTGCGGCAGGAAAACCTTGACCAGGCTTGACGTCTCTAGAGCCCGCTGTGAGAGCTGAGGCAGAGATCGTTTCTGGACCAAGGATCTCTGTCACTTTTTGAAGGTTAATTTGAGACAGCGCTGGTCTGGCGCAGGCGGCTGGGTGAGGGTCTTTCCCTCCCCACGTGTGCGTGCTGTCTGCCGCACGCTCTTGCTCAGACACAGCGCTCATCCTGGGCAAACACCACTCTGGGGTTTCCTTTTGGGGAGCACTCAGCAAGCCAGAGACGGAAGAAGTTTGAGGGCCTGGGGAGTTTGCTGGCAGAGCGCTTTCCTCTTCTCGGGGAAGTGGGGAATGATCCTGTGGGCCAGGGGTAACACAGCTGTCCCCCATCTTGGGATGTAGCTGAGCTGTGCAGGATCAGGAGGGGATGGAGGTCTCAAGTCACCACTTTGGGCACAGAGCCACGTAACCCACCCGTTGGTCCATACCCTCCTGACCCATCCGTGCTGTTGACTTCAGTCTGTCCCAGCTGAATGTCCAGCCCAGAGGAATGAGGCAACCTTAGCACCGACGAACTGTGGGGCTAACACGCTTCAGGTATTTTGCTCCAAACGGAGCAAGGTGCTACTATGTGGCTCCGAGGTTCTTTGCCTCCTGTCCAAAGCCAACGCAAGCCCGGCTGCCCTTGACTCTGCAGGGCCCTTGCAGAAATCAGCTTGCCGTGTCTCGAGCCCTGTGGCTGAGCTTGGCAGGAACGTGAGCCAGACGGCTGGGGAGAAGGGTGTCACCAGTCCTAAAGCAGGCAGCAGTCTCCTGAGAAGGGGTAGGAAGAGCCGAGTCTCCAGTCCCCCCTGCTGAACTGGCAGCTCGTGCCGAGCATTGTAGCCGAGCATGTTTGCAGCATTTTATGGGCATAATCTGTTGTCATCGAAGCCGATGGCAAATTCCGTACTTTCTGCAGCTGATGTTAAATAGGTCTTTTGAAGGTTGTAATTTCTCGTTTAACCGATGCCAGTTGCAAATACTTTGTGCTGAGGAATAACCCCTTAGCGCCAAATAAAATACAGTGGAAGTCTGTGGCATGTTTTTCAGCGTATTGTTAGTTACAGCCCTCCTGACAGAGCACATTCTATGCCGAAGATAAATGCTTGGGAGCTTCTTGCCAATTTATGTCCAAAAGGGCTTTTCTTGGATGTCCTCTTCTCTGTGGAAAATGCTTTTCTGTTTTTCCAGCAAACATTTAATAAGCTGTGCTTAAAAGAAAAAGGACCTATTTCAGGACCAGACCGTTCTGCTTTAGTTCTCTCTGAGCTGGTCTGGGGCTCTTTGGGTGCTCTGATCTTATGTTGCACAGCAATGGTCTCTGCGTAACAATTTGCATGTTCCAAGACCTGCATCCGGGATGTTTTGGTCTATGCAGAACCAGTCTGGAGTGTCCCTCGTGCCTGGGCTTGAAGGGTATTCCCAGCTGATCCATTTCAGAAAATCCTGGCTCCATCCAGGCTGCAGGTATAGTTGTTGGCATATGAGGACACTGCATTCCTGTGCTGGAATCTCGGTCTTTCCATTTGAATTTTGTTTCTGCGACTGAGTGGGACCTGAAGAGCTGGTGTGAGCGGGCTGGGATGTGGGGCCGGTTGGAGGATGTGGCCCATGGCCAGGAGCTTTGTGTCTGGCTTCTCACAGCTGCTCGCTGATCCCAGCTCGGCAGTGCTGCCAACGCTTCCAGCATGTGACGGGGACCTGAAGCATTCAGCCTGAGCCATGGTGTCCACCCCTGGTACCCCTTTCTGGGAGATGTATGGACAGCTGCACGAGGAGGAGGAGAGAGGAAGCCAACTCTGATGAGGCGCCACCTCCACACTCGCTCTGTGACCAGAGAGGTTGGTGGAGATTTCCTGAGCGGAGTGGAAGAGTCTTGAGGTTTCTGTGAGGAGCAGTCAGGAGAAGCTGAGTTTTCTTGCTTAGGGATGAGGTGATTTCAGAAGTCCCCTCAAGCGATGCCATTGGTGGAGCAGAGTGGGAAGTCCATCCCATGGCCACTTCTGTCTAGAGGCTCTGACATCCAGGCCCCAGGATGGTGGTTCGGTAGGTTGACAAGGCTGAGGGAGCTGCTTCAGTGCAGCACTGGGGTGATTTGGAGCCCTGCGCCCGCAATGCTCAGTGCTCACCCACCATCACAATGACAACCACAGTGACTGTGGCTGACCCAGAGGGGACAGCCTCAGGGACATGGTGGTGCACATCAGCTGTTGAGATGCCGTCAAACCTTCCTATGAAGCTCCGCTAGCCTGAAATGTGTCTTCTGCCATCATTTATGAATCAAAACCAACAGTTTTCTTTGAAGGGTTAAAAGCCGAGCCAGCATCAATGTGGAGCCTCACTGTTAGCACTGATGATGTAACGTGGATGCAGCCCACTTCTAGTTCGTTTTGAAGTGGTTTGCTTTTTGTCTGCACCCCTGTAAATGCAGGAGTACTTGGTGTGTTGCGAACAAAGAGAGTGGCGTAACACGCCCTCCAAGGGGCAAGATGAAGGAAGGAGGGAGATGGAGCTGCAGAGGAGTGGACTGGCTTGTCTGCGGTCCTTTAGAGGAGCTGGGGAGTTCCCTGGCTGCCAAATCCCATCCTGCTCCTCTATCTGCTGTCCCCAGCTTTGCTTTTGTGCAGGTTTTGTTGCCGTCTCTGAAAGCTCTTCCTGCAAATAGAACTTCACCAGGAGCTGAGGGCGTGGTGGGAGTCCGGCACAGAACTGATGAAGTGCTGACATCAGTCCACCTTTCCCCCAGGGCAGGATCGAATTGGCACGTGCTGTTGAACCTGCACCAGTCCTGGCACGCGTTCCTTTAGGTCATTTTAAGAACCTCTGATGATGGAGAATAATAATAATGATGGAGAATTATGATAATGGTGGAGAATAGCATAATATTCACTAATGACCTCCGTGAACTTGAATCTGGTAGAACGTCATTTACTGATTTCTGGAGGGCTTTGATCTGGAGCAAAAGCCCTCGTTCAGTGGTTCACGTGGAGAGGAACTGAAAAGGAATGGTTTTAAACCTACATTTAGATACCATGTGGCCCTGAGGCTAGGTGTGCTTTTTCTAAATATCTTAAAACATCATTGTTTTTCTAGTGATAAACATCACCTGGCTCCCATAGGTTTTGTTCAGTAGTTTTTTATTATTTAGAGAACAGGGGGTTTTGCAAGTTTTCCATTGCAATTTCTTTTCAAATATCGGTGATTCTTGGCTTAAAAATACTTTGTACTTGAGTTATTTTGTTTTTACTTTACTTGTTAGTAAAAATGAACGTAATGAAATAACCAAATTATTTTGCCAGAGGCTTGAGTAAAAATATCGAAAGATGTTTTCTTAGGGAAAAAAGAAGTTGTTTAAAAATTTCTCATTTAACATAATTGGCATTTCTGGAGATGACTGACATTAGGAAGTTTGAAAAAATGCCCATGCTAACAGGCCAGGGGACAGGAATTTGCTGTATTTGACAGGCTGTGTACAAGAAGGATGCAGCACTGCGAACTCGGCAGCGCGGCTTTGCCAATGTGTCTAGACAGCCCATCTCCACGGGGGAGAGAGAGGCTTATTTCTTGGACCTGCTCCATCTGTGGCTGCTCCAGTGAGACCAGAACACTTAATGGTCTCCTTTATCGATGGAGACTTTGCAGCCAAGCTCTTGAGGTTGTGTTGAGCTTGCTCAGCCCTCGTTGCATGAAGTCATTGCGTGAACTGGTCTGTGGTCCCGCAGCTGGCGGGATGCCGCAGTTGCAGCAGGGGCACGGGATGCAGCACGGGTGCGTGGTTGTGTTTCTCCAACTGTGCCACCTTTGGTGAGCCATGAGATCTTCTGCTGGTTTGAGATATTCCTCTGTGAGGTGAGGATGTGCCTAGTCTGACAATGGATGTGATTCATTACTGAGGCCTTTAGAAAGGCTAAAATTCTGATGAATTGTGCTGGAACGGCGGCATCCATCTGCTAGCCCTGCAGCACACCAAAAGCAGTGCTTTGTGGCTGAGATATCCGGTGTCTTCCTAGAGGTCCCCTAAGTTTTCTGCTCCTCCAGGTTCGAGTATCTGACATTTCAGCCAGATTAAGGGCAGCAATAAGCAGATGTCATATAATATATTCATCACCTGGAGGCAAAGATTATTACTCCGTATTAGGGATTGTCATTTCCAACGTATCCCTTGTTTGCCCCAATTCACAGGAGCTCTGACAATAATTATTCTGCCTCCTCTGCTGGGAGTTGTGCTTTTCAAACTGCAGTGAACTTTGTGGAAATACAGCGGTTTCCATTTTTCAGCTTTTTGATTTAAAATCTCTAGGTGATTGTTCGACTTTGGCAGGGAACCATTCAAAATACATTCCAAAATATTCATCATTCCAGCACGCTAAGAAACATAAGATGTAGCAATTTATTAGCTAATGTGAAATGCATTCGCCGTCCAGAAGAGGCTAAGGACAGAGGTGGGTCTGAGCCTGATTTCCCTTCGCATCGCACGAAGCACACTGCAGCCTGTGGTCCATCCCATCCACTCTCCTGTTTTGCTGAATGGCCCTGTGTCCAGCAAAATGCCCCCAGGGCACAAAGCAGCCTTGTCTTCCCTCCCTGTCCTTTAGCATTACAAGATCAGGTTTTCACTGTGGACCTGGGAAGGAGAAAGTATTGTTTTGAAACGGCCCTATGTGCTCTAATCCCTTTGCCTCCCGTAGTGATGCAGGATGTGAAGATCCTTTATCCCCAACTTGAGGAGCGTGTCCCCAGCGGGGATGCTCAACCCTTGGAAGAGACAGGTGGGCTGGATGCTAGCAGAAGGGCTCAGATTCTGTTATTTCTGGATCTCGTATGCCATCGTTTTTCCAGTCATCATCAAGAGGGACCCACAGAATGCATTAGTGGTCAAAGCAAAGCTTGTAGCGGCTCCAGTCTAGTTTGATTGGTAGGTGCGATGGCAGTGGTGGTCGGACTTGGTTGAAACGCATTTGTTCTTGAAAGCTAAAGAAAGAGGTGCAGAGGCTTTGGAGAGGTGGTTTCGATGTTCTCGCTGTCGTTTGAGCTTCCCCTTCTCCCGACCCGTGGCACCCGATAGTCCCGGCACAGTTGTTCTATGCCACGCAGTTTGCATTTCATCAACGATAAACAGATGAAATATCCATTGAGAGCAGTGTTCCTGCCCACCGGTGGGGCCAGCTGGCGAGCGCATCCCACTGGTCATCATCTGCCTGCTCATGCGGGTCCTGCGTACCAAAACCCACACATCCAAGTGAATTTCCAGATCCAGTTGGGATGGGGCTGTTTAATAATGGCGCTTCCCTCCTCAGGGACGTGAACAAGCAGAGACGTTCATAAAGCTGGTCAGTTTGAGTCAGTCTTTCCTGGTGCGAGTGGGAGATTTCTGGGTAACATTTGCAGACTCTTGTGGCTGCCACAGCATTTGGAAATAAGCCAGTTGAAAGGCCAAAAAATGCCGAGTGGTTTGTCTGCAAAGTATATACGGTCTGAAAAAAATCCCTCCCCCCCTCAAAAAAAAGTAGCCCTTTTCTTGTCTTGAAAAAACATTTTTTTCTTTTTTGTTTTAAACATTTACCTGCTTCTCGCAAAAATATCTCTAATTTTCCCCATTTTTTTTTAAATACAAGTGAAAATCTAGCAAAACCAGTGTTGTGCAGCATTCAAGTGGGTGTGTAGTGGGAGGGAGACTGCAGGGTCCCCGTTTCATGACTTCTGGCTGATGCATCCTTCTACGTGAGTGCTGACAGAGAGGCTCAGCCTTCTGAACCTGTGGCCATCAGAAGAAGGTGGAAGTTGTTTGTTTCTGTCTATTTTGGTCTTGGAGACTACTCTGAGGGCTGAAGAGACCTTGAAAAGACGAGGGCATACCATCCCAAAGGGCAGGAACAACCACACTTTCAGCCTTGTGCTCCTGGCTCCAGTACACCCATCAACCCCTGGCCCAAGAACCAGCACCGCATCCCTTTTGCTTTCTTCCAAAGACTCCTTCCTGTGGATGGAATCAAAATCCTCCTCACACTTTGTCCCTACAATGAGGGAATCTCCCTAACACATTGTGTGTTTTGTTGTTGAAGTCCTGTTCCAGCAGCTTGGCTTCAAAGAGCAAGTTGGTTTCTGAAACATGGGGCATTGGTGACACCTGTTTGTGACATATCCAGCTATTCTGTGGGTCATCTCTGTTCATAAAGAGAAAGGGGACACCGGGTAAATCCAACAGGAAAGCAGGAGGAAACAATACTGTGTTCTTTTTGTATGGTGTGTAACCTATGGACCTCACCGCAGGGGGATATGAGTGTGGAAAATAGAGTAATAACCTGTCCTTGCCTAATTGTCATGAAGGTTCATTGCCGCTGCCTTTGAGGTATCCAGGTGGACGTGGATACCAGCCTTCCTGGTGCACCAGCCAGTTCCTGCATGGGAAGTCCTCATTCCACGGTCAAGCTAAGAGCAGTGGTGACTCTTAAGAAGAACGACGTTGTGCCGGTCTGGCTCTAAGCTACGTGCGTGCTGAGGTTAAAAGGGGCAGCATTACACAACTCAGCTTTTCAGGTCTTTGCAGAAAGGACAAGAAAGGGTGCCGGAGAGGAGGAGGATGTTATCTGGAATGAACTAGGGCAGGGAGAGGGCCAAGAGCATAGAGAGGCGTCTTTGGAAATGAGAAAATACCAATGGAGCAGGGCGGAGGTTGGGAAGTTTGATCTTGGCTGCATGAATGCTGTTGCTAAGATGAAACATCAGGACATATGGCATGGGAAGGGGAGCTGATGGGAAGAGGATGTGGGTGTTGGAAGTCATACCCCTGACCTTGCGAAGCCGTGACTTTACATGTGTTCAGTGCTGCCAAATGCACTGATCCCAGGTCTTACCCAAGAATAAGGAAGGGGCTGTGAAGGCTGAGGTGCTCCAGCTCTGCAGGGAAGCTCTAGTGGTCATCCTGGCACCAGTGGCTGGACGTCATCGCGGAGGAGTGCTGCACTGGGAAGCACAGACCTGGTTTTAGGTATGATGCCTTTGGATACAGTGGTAGGGTTTGGCTGGCGGAGCTGTGCAATTGTGTTTCTGCTCCTTTCTCGGGTCCAATGCTTTTGCGGCATCAGGCTACCCCAGCAAGGGACTCAGGGTCCCTGAGATCCTGTCCCCTCCCGAGCCTGCTAAACCCACCCCGCTGGATCATCGCCACGGTCTAGTGGTTTGGTCTCTTTGTCAGTTACAAAGTGCAGTCTCACAGTACATGATTTGCCGCTGGCAGGCTTTTAAAATATGTGTTTGCTTTTGATTATATTTTTTTTTAAATTAATTTTCCAAGGATCAATGTGGTAATGCATATAAAAATTACAATATGTAAAACAAAGTATAAAAGCATACAAGGAATTCCAAACACATAACATACTGTGCCTTGGAGCTTATGAGATCCATACAGCGCTTATTGTATTATGGGAACACTCTGACCCCAAGACCCGGCGGAAAGGCTTGTTAGAAGAGCAGGACTAAGCCATGTGCCTTATGAGCTGTAGGATGCCCAGAAGGAAAACCCTAGTGAATATAAAAACAGAGCTGTTATAGCAGAACTCAGACTGGTCTGTGGGATCTAGGGGGACTTTCAATGGCTGTGAACCAATTTCTGGAGAAGGATGTATACTTTTGCCCCTGAAAATATTGTTCTCCCTGTAATTAACACCTAACGTCGTGTCTTTCCAGGGAGACTCTCTGGATTTCCATTGGATCATGATTACTTTTATGTTTTTGAACATCATTTTTTCTGTCATCTCCAGCAAGCAGGAACACTGACATGCTTAGGGAGGATGCACGTCTTGGCCACTCTAACTAACCCTCTGCAGGTTCCTGTTTGCAGTAGGATGCGATTCTTAGCTGCTTGGGAAGAGCTTGTGCTGCCCTGTCCCTGGGTCGGGAGCAAAGCAAGTGGAGTTGCAGTAGGACCTGATCCCCAGCTCTGCAGACCCACAGAAATGCATAGCAGGGCACGGGGGATGCCTCTGCGCTCAGTTCTCTGCAGCGCCTTGTAAGTCTGGGTGAAGACTGTTTGCACGCTCGAGACTGGTCTTCAGGAGCTCAGAGGTGTCTACGTGCTCTCCACTAGGAAGATGACAACCCCAAGACGTTGTTCCTGGTGGGCAAGAGTCACTGATGGGCACTGTGCCTTGAAACTCACCTGGAAACGTCCCTTTTGGCCACAGGCAGGAGGTCCCGCTGCTCGAGCACCTGCCCTGGTGGAGGTCAGTGAGGGTTTCAGCATTGGTGCTGGTGAAGCCATCGTTTACAGAACCTCAGTGGGTTCCCCTGCTCTGGCAGGCAGAGCCGGGTGCAACGGGAGACCGTAGGCAAAAAGCTATTCACAGCTCTGTAATGATCTGTAATTGTTTGTATGCGGTCAGCTAAAAATTATCCTGATAGGTTCCACATTGCAGACACTTCGGAGAGAAACTGCTGTAGTCCCACGAGTGATGCCGAAAATACACTTAATATTAAAACTCAGATTTTGTATGAAAAACTCGACATTGTCTTTCTGAAGCCCCGCTCTCTGTGCACAAAACAACTTTTTTTTTGCATGAAAAAATCAAACCTGCTTAGTTTATGAGAAAGTGGAAAGTGGAGGCTTTTGAAAGAAACAGTACATCTGTTTCTTTGTTTTCTTCTTTTCTTTTTCTGTGTTCTTGGTGATCTTAAGACTGGAACTTGAAATACTTAAATCTTCTGTATAATTGAAATGATTTGAGGTCTTGTGCACAGATGGTGCAGAAAAAAACCAAACAAATAAACAGCAAAGGTTAGAAAAAAAGCTCAGCCGGTGTTGCGTAATGGGAGAAAAATGATCGTTCAAAAATCTCTGTAGTCTGACCGGTGATCACAAATACAAACGTGCTGTAATCGCGATTGTGCATCTGGGCGTCATATTGCTGCTCTTCGGTGTGTGAGTTAATAGGTATCTCCTACCTTAATGTATTTTGGTTTATTTCAGGTGTCATCCTCATTCCGCATTGCCCACAGCTGGGATGTCTGCTGTGGGGTAATTAGAACTTCTCGGTGTAACGGTTGCGAACCCTGAAGTTAAACATTTGAAAATACTTTGCAAGCATGGAAATGCGCACAAGCAGGAGCACCTTCTCTCCTGGGAGCTTTTAGAAAGATGCTTCAGGCAGCTCTCAGCACAGAATCTCACCTGCGTGGGTCCCCTTGCCCCTGTTCTGCCCCTGCTCGTGTCTGGGAAAGACCGTGGGTGCTGCTGGGGGATGGGTTCCTGCTGCCCGGAGGAGCAGGCTCCATCC
Organism: Neomorphus geoffroyi; assembly: GCA_033558235.1. Taxonomy (NCBI): domain Eukaryota; kingdom Metazoa; phylum Chordata; class Aves; order Cuculiformes; family Neomorphidae; genus Neomorphus; species Neomorphus geoffroyi. The sequence goes on from JAUMJM010000074.1 coordinate 9,485,588, forward strand.
AGGCGATGCTTAGGCAGGGGGGCTGCAAACCCAGTGATGGACCTACCCGTCCAGCCTGGTCAAAGACACAGAAAACAAGCTGAGGGAAGAGAGATGCAAGGCTTTTCTCTGTTTTTTGCCAAAGTGACTGGAAAAGGGATGCGGCTGGAAAGTGACTTTTGGGGTTGCGATCACCTTGTTCAGGGTGAGCCTTGCTCTGAGGAGGCTCAGCGCTGGGCACTGGTGGTGCCTGATGGCTGTTTCTTGATGGGGTGCAATCCTGTCTTTGCATGAGCAATGGAGATGAGGCCGCCAGCTCGCAGGCAGCCCCGCTCCGCAGTGCACCCGCTCGTCTCCAGCACCCCGCGTGGCTGGAAGAGTGTTTGGGAGATCCACCTCGAATCGGTTGGGAGGGGACTTTGTCATCAGGTGGATTTTGTTTGTCCCTATCCCTGCTTCCCTCTCCCTTTCCTCTTGCCTTGTTTTAGCTTTGATTAAACCGTCCTGGCCTTGGGGTTTGTTTTCTTTCTTGTTTTGGGGGGTGCGGGGGGGTGTTTATGAGATGAGATGACAAAGCTGCCCCGCACGCAAAGACTTGCAGTGTTTTGGAGGGATATAATGAATCGAAAGCAAAGCAGAGCATGAATAAAACTGGAGCACGCGCCGGTGAAGTGCTGTGGACGTTGGGCAGAGGATTCTGCCCAGAGCCAGGGAGACCCCAGAAATATTTCTACTCAGGCTTCTTAAGATTTAACTTTAGACCATATGAAAAAAATTTTCTTCATCGTTCTGTTCTCCCTTTTTCTTTCTTTCCTCACCACTACAAATAAAACTTTCTCTCTTTTTTTGGCTTGCAGGGCTTTTTTTTTTTAATTTGAAAGAACTTTTAGTTGCTAGGTTTTTAGTTCGTAGATTTTTTTTTTCCCTGTGAAATAATTTGTTTTGTTTCTTCTTTAATCCATGTTGAAACTTCAGCAGTAACTTCTTATTTTGAAGGCTGTGATTATAGTGTGATTCTTTATTTGCTTCCTGGAATCCTTTCTCAGTTTACAGTTTATATAACTGAAGTGACAAATCTTTCCTGCCCTACCGTGTATGATATTGTGGTTAAATGTCTCTGTCCCTCATGTAATTAAATTCAGTTATTTACTTTCAATTTGGATCCAATTAATGTACTGTAAGAGCAGGTTCTGGACTTAATAGAACTGGGCGAAACTTCCCAAAGCTGCCCACACAATATAAGTCCCATCTGGAAATTAGGGGTTTTTTTCTGGTGGCCTGGAATAAAAGCAAGTATGCACAAGCATTCCTGCAAACTGGAAATCCAAAATATGTTGTGGTTGCAAGAATTGATGGAAAAAATCCTGATCTTTAACTGATATGTAGACATTTAGTTCCTAACTGTGTTTTGCTCTATAATGCATTGTATTTTCAACGTGGCATCCCAACAGGAGCTGTCTGATGGTACCCCAGTGGCAGTCACAGACGTTAGGACAGCTAATAAGGATAAGGAGCATAGGTCAGAGTGTCTTCAGGCATGGATCTGCCTCATTGCAAGAGCAGATGTGATGAGTGAGGGAAAAAAGAATAGGACATTTCATATTGTATCATTTAGGAGCAGTTGAAGCGTCTGTATGGCACCAGGATTTGCAGGTCGTGGGTCAATGTAGAAATAACACAGGAAAACACAAACGGGAAACAAAATCCCCCAGCCCAACATGAAAGACTGGGATTTTGAAATTAAATTCCCAGATTTTCCAGCATCAGGTTCCTGAGAGGAGAATGTGCGTTTCTGTCTCTCGAGGGGGATGCATTTGCAAGCAGCTCAACATTTGAGAACATTGTTTGTAATAAAATATTTCTGATTAAAAGAATGTTCATGAAAGACTTCTGAGCCATCTAAAAAGCTTTTGAGCTGTTTTCCTCTTCTCTCCGTTTCTGCTGACTCTGGTCACCAGTGCTGTCAACACTATTTAGGAATTCCATTTTTCAGCGTTCAGCGTTGTTTCCTGATAAATAATGGCAGGAAAAAAAATACCCTGCTGACACGTTGAAGGCAGGGGCCACTGTGAGCAAGGTGACATTTGCAGATACCTGGGGTTTAGGTGTCTGCAGTCCCTCTTTAGCAGTTTTTAATCAACACATGGCATATTTGTGTGGCAAGACGCAAGGAGTGATCAACCCAGCAGCACTCAGGGCTAATTCATCTATTAGCGGTTTGGGTTTTTTTCCTGCTGCCCAGGTTACTCCTGCAGACATTCGGATTCAGCTGAGTTGTGCTGTTCCAGAAGGGCAGCGAGACGAGATCTCAAAATCCCAAACCCCTGTCACAGGTTGTGCCACCTCCATCCAGCTACATCCTGGAAAAAGGAGGTGACTCACATCCCTGCTCCCTGCCAGCCGGTGCTGGGGGGGCGTTAGCGACCAGTGACCTGGCTGTGAGTCACTGCAACGCGACCACTGCCTGCAGCTTTCCATTGCTTGGCCCTGCTATTTTTGGGTCCAGTAATTATGAGGTGAGCTGTGAATCACCAGTGTCTCGCTTTACGCCGGGAGGAAACCAGGCAAATTGCATTAACGTGCTTGGCAGGAGGGATTCTTGTTCTCCAGTGTTTTACAGGCTTTGGCCCTTCTTCTCACTCCCCGGAGCGATGTCCTCACCCTTCCTCATGTGTAACTGTCACGCAGGATCCGAGCAATGGCCAGACAGCCTTTGGCTCGTGCTGCTTCCAGCCGGCTGTGGTCTTCCGGGCAGGAACTGATGCTTCAAAGACCTGGAGGGTATTCCCAAAGGGTCCCAGTGGCTTTTGTTGATTTGTTCGTCCACTCCACGTAGGTTAGAAAATAGCATCACATGGATAACTGGGAAGCCAGACACCCGTGTTGACATTGGCCTCTGCCGCAGGTGGTCGTGCAGTGTTTCTGCCATTGAGAGGGACGATTGCGCCCTGAGGTTTGCTCTGCGCTGTTTGCTGTGTTGAGTGGGACACACAGCACAGCTCTGTCAAAGCTCACGGCAGAGCCAGGGGCAACCGCTGACCCTTTTTGTAAAGGGTTTGATGATGAGCCGAGAGAGGAACCTGCAGGACTTCTCTGCTTCTTTATACGGGACAGACCCTGTGGCAGCGCTAGACGCAGGTAGAAATGCGTGCGTGGTGTTCTGCACAGGCAGTGCTTAAATCCTATCCCACTGCTTCGTTTCCCACCACCTGAGCAGGATAGATTCACCTGTAGCCTGGTTTTAATGCCCCGGATTCCCAAATGCATTTGTTTTTCTTGTGCGTTGCTGCCTCTGCCAGTCCCTTCCCAGCCCGGCTTTACAGTTCAACGTGCCTGTTAAAAACTGCTCTCCAAATGCTTCCTCCCAGCTAAGAGAAAGCCAAGGGTGTAGTCTTGCACCCAGGAATTTCCAGGCTGCAAAGGATTCTGCTGGGGATCGTCAGGCTCTTGGAGAAGGGTTGGGGATGGAGGAGCGGTAAACCTGCAGGAATTTGAAAAACCTACTTTAATTTAAGAGGAATGTCCTTTTGTTCCCAAATGGATGGGCCTCGCTCCAAAGGCGTTCAGGTGCAGTAACTGTTACCACATGGGCTGTGAAAGCAACACAAACAAGTGATGAGGACAACAACTGTAGGCTTTAATTTCCTTGTCAGCTTCTCCCTGCGCCTTACAAACCCCCTCGAGAGCGGGAGGATGAGGAGAGCTGTCATATTTGGATATGGCAAAGGGAACGGCTGTCGAGGGGATATTGTGTGACTGTGCATGGCACACGGAGCCCTTGGGCACTCCGTGGGGAGACTGTCACCTGGGCCAAGGTGCACAGGGATTCACTTAAATAGAATTCACTAGCACTTGCATTTTTATAGCTACAGTGATCAATACGTGCAGATTGGCTCAGATCCTCCCAGGTGTAACTACTGTTCTTCCATATAAGACAGTGGGACCACGCTGACATTGCCCACCTGGGGCTTTGCCTGATCTTCTTGGAAGCATTGAAGGCTGGGGCTGCAGGAGCACGAGAAGCCTTGGTGGTTTTGGTAGGACCCTGCACACACTGGAGCCCTTGAAGAGGGCTGAGTGCAAGGTGAGGGCACGCAGTCCTGCAGCCTGCATGGGGCTCTTTAGTGGTGGCAGCAGTGGCCTCCTGCTCCTGCAGCCGAGTGTCCCTTCAATGAAGATTTCCGTGGTAACTGAAGTGTTTGCTGTGCTGTGACTGGTGTGATGAGCAACTAACGTTCGTACAGGCAGGGTGGAAGCAAAACCAGTGTCATAGCCTCCTGCTTGTCCCAGTAAAGAGCATTCAGACCCCTGGAGCCGTCACTCACTGCTTGCTGGTGCCTGCGAGTGCTGGCGCGTTGCTGGCTCCATCGCTGTTTCTACATTGGCATGTGCAACAGCACTGGGCGAAAGAGAGACCCTGCAGAGCAGGTATTTGCTAAGAGAAGCCATTTCTTAGGTACCTCAGCACTGGTATTGCTCCAGTGACCGTAGGCACAAGCAGAAGTGGTGTGACTCCAGGTGTATGGATGTGCTGATTTATTGCTGGACTAAGTGCAATCCAGGCACAAAGAACTGTGTGCTGGAATGGGACGCGTGGTTTGCTGCGCACCGTCTTGCTGGCCTGGGCAAGGCAAGCAGTGCGCTGGAGACAATCATAGAATCATCTGGTTGGACGAGATCTCTGAGGTCATCGAGTCCAACCGTGCCTGTCTCCTTACTAAACCCTGTCCCTAAGGAACTCATCTACCTGTCTTTTAAACATCTCCAGGGATGGCAACTCCACCACCTTCCGGGGCAGCTGTGCCCATCCCTGACCACCCTTTCAGTGAAGAAATTTTTACCCAGAGTGGTCTTCTGTTCTTCAGTCAAGAGGATCCGATGTGCTTATGCTCAGTCTCTCTCTTTCTGGGCTTTTGCTTCCCATCTGCAAGGTGTCTGTCTGACTGTATTTCCGTGTATTTGGCTTGCAAGCATATGAGCAAAATTGTTCAGGCCCCTATCAGTCACATTTCATTGCTACTGTCTGACAGCTCGTTGTTCACAGCTCCCCATCCCTGCCTGAATTGATGTCTCTTGGTCTGGATGTGGGGATGATAAGAGAATGCAGTCCTCCTTTTAAAACAAACAGAGCTGCGTACGGGGAATGGCATTACCTTGGCTATACTGGAGCCCAGAGCAATAGCCATTTCCTTGTGCTTTCCTTACTCAGAGATGGGGACACCTTCTCACCGTCAATAACTGCTGGTGCAGGACTCCTGCTCACCCCAGAGGTCTGTGTTATGTCCCAGTAGGGGCAGTCTTTGGAAACTGGAAGCTGAGAGAACATGGATTCATGATTCTTTATGGTCAGAAAAGGTTTCTAGAATTATCAGAAATGGGGGGATATATTTTGGACTTCTTTTGTTTCTTTTTAGAGATAAGGAGGCTGAGGCATGGGATGGCTCGAGAGAACTAGCACAAGTCTCACAGAGTCAAGTTGGAAAATAAGTGCTTGGGTTCAATGCGCTTTCCACCTACTTTTTTACATGGGGACTAGCAGTGCAGTTGAGGTGTGGTATTGAAATTGTGCAAACCCCTTCCTAAGCCTTTCCATCTTGAAACCATTTAGGTTATTCACCTTATTGCTGTTGCCTCTTAACTTTCTAGCTTTTCACATCTCCACTTTTCTCTCCTAGATGATCAACTGAACTCAGAAGAGAAGAAGAAAAGAAAGCAGAGAAGGAACAGGACTACCTTCAACAGCAGCCAGCTCCAGGCACTAGAGAGGGTCTTTGAGAGGACACACTACCCTGACGCCTTTGTACGGGAAGACCTTGCACGCAGAGTCAACCTCACTGAAGCCAGAGTTCAGGTAATCACCACAGCTTGTGTCCAGGCACACCTCACCTTGCGGGGGTCATCAGGCCGCTCCAGTACGGCAGTAAAAATCCTCTAGGATCACCAAGCTTCTGGTTCGTGCTATACTGTAGTCCCAAGCGTTCCATGCCTTGAGAAGGACTGCCAGGCCTGATCTGCCACCCTACTTACCACCTACCCAGCCAGATGTCTTCATACAGTTCTTTCAGGGCCAAGGTGTTTGATGTCTTGTGCTCGGAGTGCTCACGTTATCGTAGCTTGCAAGCCTTGCACCTTCTAAAGGTCAAGGCAGACCATGGAACATGATGTGTTGTAGGGCACTCCCAGGCCTTGCACAGGACAGATGTGATCCCACAGGGACCTCGCTGAGCCAGTTCCTTTATCGGGGCAGGCACACGGTTGCTTGTCATGAGTTTCCAGTGACAGGCACACCAAAGCACCCTGCTTTTACAGAGTCCTGCCTTGCTCAGCCTGGCAGAGGTGGTGTGGGGAAAAGGTGACTCTTGTGGCAGAGCTGGTTGTGATGGTTCGTGGGTCTGTGCTCTTCCCACCCCAGGTGTGGTTCCAGAACCGGAGAGCCAAGTTCCGCCGGAATGAGAGGGCCATGCTGGCCAGCAAGAACGCCTCTCTGCTCAAATCCTACTCAGGGGATGTGACCGCTGTGGAGCAGCCCATAGTACCTCGCCCAGCTCCAAGACCCACCGACTATCTGTCCTGGGGTACCGCCTCGCCTTACAGGTGAGTGACTGTCTCCTCTGGGGCTGACCAGTTTCTGGCGTAGTATAGAGCAGCCCAAGAGTGGCCCTCGGACAGCTCCGATGGGCTGTTTATATTTGTGTGAGACATCTGGAGGATACACCATTTTGACCACCCCACTAGTTTACCTTGCCGGTTCCCATCCCACCCCATCTCGCTGCCAGGCTTGCAAAGCAAGGTTGGTTCAGCATCATCAGGGCTCTCTAGAAGTTGGGACCAAAGGAGGTTACAGCTTTTTTGGTGGTTTCTCTGCAATTCAGGAAGTTTCAAAAGAGGATCAGGTAGAAGTACATGGAAACAGAAGGGGTTACACTTGCTACCTAATGCATCGGGTTTGAAGCAAGGAGGAAACCTTTCCATGGGACAGCTTGGATGGGCTCAGCTACCGCACAGTGTCCAGCAGAGGAAGTCCTGTGGCTGTACCACTGGCTGGGAGGTGAGGAAAGACTGGGAACTCACTCTGTCGTGTTGCTCCTGACCCTTCCCTCAGTTGTCGGCACTGAACTGGTGAGAAATTTCTTTCTAGTTGGTAGAGCACAAACCTGTGTGGGAACAAACTGCGCTGTTGGGCAGTGTTGTGGTTTGCCCACAGTAAGGACCAGGTGTCTCTGGGTGGCTGACTGGTGTTCAGGGTCCATCTCCTGTGGTCATTGCTGCTTAATGGGTGGCAGGGAAGCAGTACAGATGTGGTAGCACGAGTCTGCTCAATGGATCTGGGATGTCCATTTGTGTCACAGTCTTCCTCTGTGTCATCCACAGCCCGGCAGGAACTGGGTGTGCACAAGATCCACAGGATGTGTTGGTTTGTGGGGAACCAGTTGGCTTGTAGGCAGTTAAAAATGAGGTTGCTGGGTATTTTTTAGCACAGTGGCTTCATTGTCAGTCAGGATCTTGAAGACTTTGGATGGATTTCTTCCTGTTCATATGGCTTGGTCACAGCCAGCTTCCCACTGGCTTCAAGGAGTCCCACCAGGCCCAGGACCTCTCTTCCATGGTCACCTTGGCCCCCTTCTTGCACCCCAAACATTATTTGCAGAGTTAGGTATGCAAAAACGTAGCTTCTGTGATAGTTCACTTCTTCAGTGCCCCAGGGTCCTCCTCTTCCACGCTGTAGCTCCAGAAGAACAAGTTATATGTTCACCCACTCCAGATGCTGAATGGGATGTTTTTGATGACCACCAGTCTGGTATTAGGGATGACCCTTAACCTTTGGATTTTAACTGAGTTCAGGGATGAGAAGCGTAAGTCCTTGCCCACCCCACTGACATTGCCGTGGTCACAGTACCAGGTGCCTGCTTGAACTTCCAGGGCTTTCTACTTCTCACACTTTTTAAAAATAGATCATCCCTACAAAGATGTTGTTTACACGAGGGGCTTCTAGGAGAAGGCCCTGCAAAGGTAATTTCCAGGGGAACACTGGGAAGGGCTTTCTGGGGCCACTCTGGGCAATGAGAAGCCCAAGGCATGTGGGACGTGCATATAAGGAGAACAAGGGAGATTGGGAAGCTTTAGGGATGGTTTTCTGCCCTTGAGAGACAGACCTGGCTGTGCCTTTCCATGGCGTGAAGACACATCCTCACTGTCTTGGTGTTCCCCTTGTCTTAAGCCAAGACACTTCAACAAAGACGTGTGCAGCTTACAGCTGTCCTTTAGCTGACACGCTGTCACCCTCCTGCTGCCCCACAGAGGGGTAGGAGACATGGGCAGAGGAGCAGACCAGCTGGTTTCCACAATGTGGAGTGGTCAAGACCCTCGAACAATTTATGCTCCCAAGACCTTTTAATCCTACTGGTCATGTCATAACAATCACATTCACCTTGATGGGCACCTGCACCAAGTTGTCACAACCTTATTAGGGCTTTGAACTGAATCAGGTTATTAAAATGTTGGACATGTGGTGAAAAACAGCCGTGCAGAGTGTTTGCGTGGCTCTTCACCCCCTCCCCGTCTCCCTGGCGTTGCTGTACCAACCCTTGGTTAACAGCCAGGCCAGGAGAGGGCTGAGAGCTGCACGGCCGCTGCTGTTTTCACTCTTAGATCTGGGAAAAGTTTTCAATCAGTGTGTTTATTCTCCAAATACATTCAGCCACAGGTCAACCAAAGCTATTTGCAGGTCCGTGTCTCACAGATAGCCAAGTAGATACTATTATTTTTTTGAAGTTGAAATGTTTTCCTTAGACATTTTTTAGTGTAGGTTCCTAAGAAAATAAGCCTGGCAGTCGCGCTGTCAGCCCGCACTTCCCACTCCAACAACCTTTGACTCCACGGGCCATTGAAAAACATATTTGAAAGGATTTTAGATCTCAGAAACATGATGTTTCACTGTGTTTCGTGAAAGCAGGCGGCTGAGTAGAGGAAGGAGACTTTCTGTGCCTGAATGGGGCAGAGGGAGGGAGCAGCAGGGTGACTTCAATCCTTGTTAGATTCTACAGAGTCTGTGAACCAGCCCTTCAAGTCACACAGATGTTTGGAGAGAGACACCTTGGATGCTGGTCCTTGTGGAAAAACTTGCTCAAAGAGCACATTTCTGTAGATTTTTGGTTTAGCAGAGACTTCACTGGGCAACAGGAATTTTCGCACATCTCTGGAGAGCAGAGAGCAAGAGGATCCCTGGAGTTTTAGACCCGACTTTGGTAGCAGTTACGAATGGGGTTTGAGTGGGGACACAGTGTACGTTCCTATTTTATCTAAGGTAGAGTATTCTTGAGGCTTTTCTTATTTTTTCAAGCACAAAATCGTGGGGGAGATGCACCCTGTGGAAAAGGGTGGGAATGAGTGCTTTAGTGGCCATCAGCTATGGATCTTGCAAAACTTTGCAATGCGTCTGCAGGCAGCGCTCGGCTTCTCTCTTTGCTGCTGACTTACGGTGGTGAGGGTAAAGTGGGACCTGAGGGAGTGCACGGCTGGCTGGGGAGAGCTCCAGACACACTGATCCATGGTGTCCTTGGCCCCATTGAAATGCAGCCCATGCACCCTGAGCTGGGCAGAATCGAACTCCTGAGCACCGGGAGCGCACAGGAAGCTCCACAGCTCTCCCCACCGGCGCCTCAGCTCAGGGCTGCCGTGGCTTTGGGAGGACTTCTCTCTTCTAAAATGTGTTGTGTTCTTCTGAAGGAATAAATTAAGAAAGAATAAGCCTATATTTTTAAGGATATGTACTTTAGTGTCCACAATCCGTGTCCTTCCAGCAGCTGTTGGAGACTCTCAGAGTGTCCTGAATGGGTGCTGTCCTGGGGAGAGTTTTTGCTGCTTTTCCCTGGATGGGTGTGAGCAGCTGTATACCTACAGGTCTTACCTGGCTTTTCTCTGTGTGTGAGCTGGTTTATTTCATAGAATCACAGAACCATAGAATGATCTGGTTGGAACAGACTTCTGAGATCAAGTCCAACCGTACCTGTCCCCTTACTAAACCCTGTCCCCAAGAAACTCATCTACTCATCTTTTAAACCCCTCCAGGGATGGCGACTGCACCCCCTCCCTGGGCAGGCAGTGGTCCTGATGCGAAGGTGATAGTTCCTCCCTGAAGAAGTTGCTTTGTCTGATTTTAAAGTGAGAAATAGGAGTCATTTGGGCAGGTGTGGGTCCTCCTAGTATTACCTGATCTGAATCTCCTGGAATTTGCGGATTCAGACAGCACTGGATTGCATTTAAACTCCTGGCAGGTCAGCTCTGCCCTATGAAGTCAGAGATCCCACGAGCACTTTGGGGCAAACATGCGTGCCCACAGCCTGGATCTGTTTGCACAGCAAATGCCAGCTTCCCTCAAGGAAGGTTTGCTGTTGCGAAGTCACTTCCAGTCACGGAGGGCAGTGCTGGAAGACATTTTTTAAAAACTAAAAGGAGATAAAGAGGGAAAACAAGCTATCATCTTCCTTGGGCTGTGGATTCAAGAGCCATTTCCCAGAGCCTCAGACACGAGCTGCCCGGGCAGGCGGGTGGAAAGGGTCAGCACCAGAGCTGAGATTGCCTCCAGAGCATTTGTGTTTTCCTCTGAACGTGCTGCCTGTGTTAAATGGGTGTCTGGTTCACCCAGTGTTTTGCGATTGATTCTGAGCTGTCGACCCATGTGTGGGAAGTGCAACACGTCAGGAAGATGGGCCAGGGAAGGTTTAGATTGGATATTAGGAAAAGGTTCCTCACCCAGAGGGTGGTGAAACACTGGAACAGCTCCCCAGGGAAGCAGTCACAGCCTGACAATATTCCAGAAGTGTTCGGCCAAGGCCCTCAGACACACGGGGTGAATGCTGGGATGTCCTGTGCAGGGACACGAGTTGGACTCAATGATCCTTGTGGCTCCCTCCCAACTCCGTACGTTCTATGATTCTACATCAGATACTTCGCCGGGGCTTGGGGTGGAGGGTTGCTTTTTGCAGAAACACGGGACGCATGGGTTAACCAATTTGTCTAGTGATCTGGAAAGCAGATTTGAAACTTCTGGTGGGATAAGAAAGGACTCAGCGGTTGTTCAACCTCTGCTGCCAAAAGTAATGTTTTTCATGAATAAAGTCTTGATTTGAAAGAAGGAAAAATGCTTTGGGATTCTTTCTCCCTCAGCCTTTAAGGCATGCTCGTTATGATCAGCTAAAGTTTTGAGGGGGAAAATGTGGAAATTTTCATTCCAAAAAGCTGAAACCAGAATGCATCACAATTGTTGAAATAGGATTTTCCCAGGGTATTTCTTTAATGTAACGTGTTTCAGCAGTGACGTTATTTCACAAACAATAAAACTAGCAGTTGCCCTCATCAAAAAGACATTGATTCCAGTGGGATTACTTTTAAGGACAATGGTCTAACTGGCAGACTGGGCACCCTGACCTCATTGTAAACATTTTGGGTTAGCAAATAGGAAATGGAAATTTTCCTCTTGACTTCAACCAACTTTGGCACTGGCTTTCCCTGGGTAAGTGAACTGCACTGGAGAGATTTACCGGGGTGTTGAATAAAAACTAGTGATATTTCCTGCTCCCTGTATTTCTCTCACATGAGAAATACATCCCACAGGTATGGAAACCTCAGGGTTTATCTTGGCTGCAGAACATGTCTGCTCTCTGCGTGGTGTGAAGACCACGACTGACATGATATTTCTCTCTTTCCGCCCCACAGCGCCATGGCCACCTACTCCGCCACGTGCACCAACACCAGCCCAGCGCAGGGCATGAATATGGCCAACAGTATTGCCAACCTGAGACTGAAGGCAAAGGAATATAGTTTACAGAGGAATCAAGTGCCCACAGTCAATTAACGGCTGGAGGCAGCTGCCTTGCAGAAGGAGAAAATACAACAGCACCCGTCCTGCTTCGCAACTTGTTTGTGCTGAAAGAAAAGAAAAAAAAAAAACCCAAAAAATCCCAAAAAACCTTCAAATAAAAAAAAAAAACACAAAAAAAGAAAAAAATAATTAAAAAAGCCAACCCTAACCCAGAACTGAACGCAGGGACCAAACTGGGAGCAAACTGAACCGCTCGTGAATGACAAGGTTCCTCCTTCTTTTTGGGATAATGCCACCATTTTTTTTTCTTGTTATTGTCAGGTTTATTGCTTCTGCTCAATATACTACGAGCTTCTTCAGTAAAGGACAGTCTCAGCCTTGTTGGTTTCCATTTTTATATGGGACTGCAAAAAGAAACCTCTGCCAATCTCAGCCAATGGACGTGTCCCACCCCCCGTCATGCTGAGATGCAAAGCTTGCTCCTCTCCCCCCTGCCCCAGCTCACTGTAGAAGAAGTCATTTTGGCCACCGCTTTCCATTGTATCCACCTGACCCTTCATCCCTCCGGTCCCTTGTGCCACAGAGGCAGCGCCGTTACCGTTAGTCTGCAAGAAGCCTGTTCGTACAACGAGATGGGGGTCATCCTGCCCGGCTTGCCTGGACCAGTCTGAGGTGTGAGGAGGACCTCCCCGGGCTTCGCAGTGCTTCAGTGCTTTCTTGAATATTCCCGGCACTGCTGCCTCGAAAAGCCAAAGAAGAGAGGAAAGCCAGCGTGGGTTCTGTCGTGGGGGCAGCGCTCTGTAGTGCCAAGAATAGGACTGTCAGGACACTCCTTTCCACGCCTTACAGTTTGCGCCACAGGGAAAAGCATTGTCCAGATGCATTTGTTTTATATATACTGTATATATTTATATATATAAGATACACATGCAAGCTTGGTTGGTGTTTTTTATTCAACGAAATAAAATCCATTGAAAATGTTTAGCATGTTTGTGCTGCATCCAGGTTTCTGGAGCCGTGCATTGAAATTCCAGCCACAGCCTCTCTCACCCTTGTCAAAGCTCTTCCCAGTAGCCTCGGACAGCGCTTGAAATGGCCAGCTCACGTCTTTCCGTGAGAAGCTCCAAAGAAGGGGCGCTGGAGGGAGCCACGCTCCTTCCCAGCTTTTCCCTGTGGGTGTTTGCAGCTTCATAGAATAAGCTGAGGGTCTTCTCTGCAGTCAGACAGGTTCATGTGGCTCTAGGGAACACGCAAGGACGTGCTCATGGAAAGTCTCTGCCAGCCCCTCTGAGGACAGGTGATGTCTCATAGGGAGCATCCCACGTGAAGACCAAAGCTCCCCCCAGGGCCCCTAACACTGCCCAGCGAGACTTGTCCTGTAGCCTTAACAACCCTTCTTTGCTCTCCTTACCTGCTGTCCTCCCTCTGGGGTCTGCAGAGCTAATTAGGACCTCAGTTCCTTCTCTCTTTGAAGAACAGAGGAGATGCAACCCAAAAGAGGTTTCTGCCACGCAATCGTCCTGAGGAAATGAGGATCTTTACCTTGTTGCTGGCGACGCCTGCCTCTTTCAGATCTGGAGGGAGAAGGGGGCTTGTTTAGGGCAAACAGTGCTTGTGCAGACGACGTGCCCAAGCTGAGCAGTCCCACCGAAGGTCGCAGAGCTACGCCATGGTCCAGGCTGGACCGAAAGGGACGGAGAACGAAGCTCAGTCACGAGGGGTACTTTCTGGCAGAGTGGCTTAGGTCTCCATCTCGGTGTTTGCTGCAGACACACTGGGCACGTGTACGTCTGACAGTGGGCTTGGAGAGTCTAAAAAAGCACATTGCAGGAAATAAGAAATAAATCTCTATAAAGCAAAGGTGAAAATTAAACTGGCAGAGGGTGAATGGAAATCCAGCCAAAGTATTTGAGGTAACATTGGGAAATAAAGCCCCAAATCCAAACTGGTGTAAGTTGTGTTCATGATTGTACATGTTGCTGCTGGAATTTTTTTCTCCCTGTATGGATATTTTTAGCTGGGGGGGGATGGATGAAGAAATGTGATTGTGATCAGGACAAAAAGCTACAAGTTGCAGATTACACTTGTAGTCAACACCAGCCGAGGACGTGAAGCTGGACAAACGCTGTTTTAAGAAATCCATGATGTTCTGTTTGATCTCTTTCTTTGGCCTTTCCTTCTGCAGTCTGGAGAAGCCAGTGTCTCTAAATTGAATATTTCTACTGTGAATAGTGTGGTTCCAGTTCCCAGAGCCAAGTGATCATGTTGGAAATCTCAGCCTTCACTTAGAAACTCATCTTTGGTTCCTGTGCCTACACAAACACAGAAAATATTGAAGAACAGGTCCAGCAAATCAGAATGAAAAAGGACCCCGTGCCATGTAATGTTACTCAGAGGGTGAAGGGGACGTTGAGTGCCTTTGCCTCATGGTCTCCTCCTCTCCTTGCCGTGCTGCCCTCGGCGAGCCGGCAGTGACAGCCGCCTGAATGGACTCCTTGTGGTGGCCTGAGGCTGCCCAAGTGTCTGCTTTGGAGGTTTCGGCTGTTCCCTTCAGCATCTTGGTGGCCGGTGGCTTTCCCCTAGACTTTGCTCACCTTTTCTGCAGTGGAAAAAAAATCAGCTTGCACAGCTTTCTTTGGTGTCTGTGTATGGGCACCCGTTTCTGAAGTCAGCAAGGAGGGAGTTCAGAGAGCATGAAGCTCCCAGTACCCTGTTACCCATCTGTGCACCAAGATACCCATCCCTGGCCCCACACGGTGATGTTTACTTGAAGGGGCTCACATAAATGCCTGTGCAAACCCTTGTTCACCCTCCTCGCTTTCTTCATGCAAGGAATTCCGTGGGGCTGCTCCTGTGAGAAGCTTGCAAAAGCTTTTGCACTTCCAGTTTTGGTTGGGTCTTGCCCTGGGTTGGGCTGCTTGGTTAGGGACAACATCACAGCTGCCGGGGCTGTTGTCAGTGCAGATGAGACCTTGACATCACCTTTGAGCTTGGCAACATCAAGACGTAAACCAGAGCATCCGAGACAATATTGCTTAATTTACACGGATCTGCTGACAGATTCCAGTTGGATGAAAGGACGGGTTTTGTTGTTTGTTTCTTAATAGCTGATGAGCTCAGCCAAGAGGCAGTGTCTCGTGGTCTTACCAAGCCAAAGCGAAATTTTATGACCGTGTATGTTTAATCTGTATTTTATTGAACCATGTAAATATATGTGCAAATTAAGAGCCTTATCCTGAAAGCATGGATTTCTCCAGGGTTTTAGTAGACTTTTGGTCACAGCTCTAGGCAGTTGCCATGGTTACCCCAGTTATCACTAAGTTTCGGTACCATTCATGGGAGAAAATGGTCTTGAGGCACATTCCTCTCCCCTGCTCTGTATGAACGCTGTTCTCTCAGGCCCCCCCATTTCTCAATGCAGAAATAGGTGGCTGATTTCCTCTAAGTGGGGGGGTTGAGCATGACAGGGATGGGTGATTGATGAGGCTGGCAGAGCTCAATATGTGAAGCCACAGGAGGGATTCTCAGACGGAAATGTATCCTGTAAATTATCTCTTGCTTTGTGATGTAAAATGTACAGTGTTTGCACTAGAATAGAAATGATCATTTTCAATAAAAGGGGGAAAAGACTTCCCAGTCCTTTCTATAAGCTGTCACGTGTGTTGCGTGTTGCTGCCCTGAGGTGTCCTACAGCGTTGACTGGGGCTGGGAGCGTGGCCTGGGGATGCTGTGCCCAGCGGGGGGACACAGGGAGATCCTGGTGGAGATGGGGACCCCTCTGCAGCGTGTGCTGTGTGAGCCAGCTGGTGAGTCGGGCAGAGGGACACCATGTCCAGACCCCGGCCTGAACCACAGGATCCTTTTGGCAACGTAGGCAAAGGGGTGCAAATGAGTTCAGCAGGAGCATAAAGGAGAAAGCATCCATCTCCTAGAAGAGATGGTTTTTGGGAGGAGATGAAGTGTACCCATGGCTTTGCCTCCAGCTCCCTGCACCCCACCAGGCTGGCAGGACATCAGTGTCCTGGGGAGGGGAGGACACTGGGGGAGGGAGAGCTGGGGGTCAGTGCCCAGCAAGGAGAAATGGGAGGAGGGGAAACCACAAATTAGGAGAGGCTAAGGGTTGAGTGTAGGGAGCAAAAAGAGTTGAGCTCAGGGGGGAGAATGCCCCAGCGCACAGCAAGGGAGATGGTCAGAAGGAGCTTAGAGGCTAAAGAGGGCTAATTAGTGCTGTCTATTGAAGTAAAGATGGGAAAGATGCCATGGGAAGATAGAAAGCTGGGTTGGAGTTGGTGAGCTGTGCTTCAGAGAGCAGGAATTCGCTGGTGAGCTGTTGTTGCCACAGGGGAAGCTGCTGGGGGTCTGGGTGTGTTGGTTTTCTGCGACTTCTCATCGTGGTCTCCAAATAATCCAGTCAGATCTGAGTGCAGTGTTGGGAATCCTGAGTTGTCTGTGTTGATCTCCTGCTTTCCTGCTCATCTGGCTTTTGACCCCCCCGTGGGCGGCGCACACCAGGCTGAGTGCAAGGGGCAGATGATGTTCAGCATCCCAGCCCATGGAGAGACCCTGTTAAGGGGAGATGAGTATCTCTGCAAAGCCCTCAGCACTCAGCCCAAGCTTGCATGCCTTGCAAACCTCATTATTCAGCCCTCTGAAGCTGAAATAATATCAGCCTCTTGCTTACTATTTTCTGGTTGCCAAAAGAAGTAGAGTGCAAATAGCGCAGCTTCCAAGTTGATTTTGAGGCTGGAGTGGTTTTGACCAAGTGGAAAGAAGCCTCGGCTGTCTGTCCAGACCTGCAGCCGGCTCATCTGAGCTTGCTTTGGTCAAATGTCCGTCTCCCCACCTGGCACTGCTGTGCTGTGGCTCTTCACCTGCCAGTCACCAATGTACCAGGAATTCCATCACCCCGTGGAGCTCCAGATCCCGGTTTGGCCTGAATTTCCCAGCAGGACCAATATAAGCTATGGCAGAAGCAGTATGTGTGCAGCTGCTGCCGCCCCACGCTGCTTCTGCAGGTATCTCCTGAACATTACATCCCTGTAGTATTTCTATCCCTCCCTCCATACCAGTAGACACCTAATTCACTTGAGGTTCGTGTCTCTAAGGAAGTCTTGTCTCTGCTTACCACTCGCTGACAAGGAGTGACACTGCTTACTTTTATCACAGCCTCTCTCTGGGATGAGCACCCTCTTACTCTGACCCTAATGGGTGTCTGATTAGTTTTCAGCAGGAAAATCTTCATGTCAAACACAAGGATGCAGAAGCTTCTTCATTGAGGTTTCCTTCCAGAGAGAACCCAACAGCTGTGGGATTGCTGAAAAAGACACTTGCATTAGGGTAAGTCCTCATTCCTGTCCTGGGGATGACTTTCTTTCCACTCAAGGAGCCTGAACCCCAGCAGCTGAGGTGGTGCTGAAGGAGAGGTGCCAGTCCCAAGTGACATCATGCCCCTGGAAGCCTTCCTCTCGGCAGCACAGCTTGTCCCTTCTAGGCCCACCTTCCTGAGCGGTGGCAGCTGCTTGCACCCACCTGGATGGGCTGTGCTAGAAACCATGGAGCTCAAGTCCTGTCAGCACTGCTCCTCTGGCCGTGCCCAGCACAGAGGCTCCCCCAGGAGCCTCTCCCAGGTGCAGATGGATGCCTGGATTGCATCTTTCCCCAGCCTCTGCCATGCCTTCAAGCCTGCCCTTTGCAGCGTGCTGCAAGCGTCCGGGGCTGCCGGGTGAAGCCACGTGGGCCCTTCACCTTCTTGGCTTTCTCTGCAGCGCACCTTGCTGCTTCCAGGAACGTTTCAAAGCAGTGCAGGCAGTCCCTGTGGCTGTCAGCCAGGCTGCCCATCCTTCCTGCAGAGACGTCCTGGCTGTTCCTGTGGAGGGTTTTCTTCTTGATCCCGGTAGGGAAGGAGAGGCTGGTCATGGCTCACAGATAACTGAAACTCACAAAGCAGATGAAGCTCTACCCAAAAGTCTTTGCACTTACCAAAAATCCCTGCCCAGAGGTGACCGTAAACTCAGACAAAGGCTTCTTGACCCACCGGAGGACCCGCGTTGCCTAACACTCCCACCCCTCCTCCCCACAGCCAGGTTGGATGAGAGGGCGTGGTGGGACTGAAAGGATGGAAGTGCGGAGGGGTTGGAGAGCTCTGACAAGTGGGAGTGTAGCCTCTCCAACTTCACAGAGAGCTGGAGCTGGCCCAGAGGTTTTGGAGAGGTTTTTGCTCAGTCCAAAGCAGAGGCTGGCCCAGAGCCCTGCCTGCCCTCGCTGCTCCGCGCTGGGGGGAAGGTGCTTAAAACATCAGCAAAGCGTAGAAATCTGCGTAGCTGAAGAGCTCTGTGACTGCAGGAAAACACTCAATAGACCAAAGAGGATTTTGGCCGATGCTGTCTGTCCAGGAGGCTGCTCAGCCCTTCCTGCCTGTGCTCTGGGAAGGAAGAGAAGAAACTTGGAGCCTGTGGGCAGGGCTGGGCATCCTGGCACCAGGGCAGCATTTCAACAGTGCTCCCTGGGGGCTCTGCTTTCCTCTTCCTGGCAATTAATTAACAAAATGGGTGTGTTATCCCTAAATAATCCCCATCTCCACTTTAATTTTTAAACTCCAGACACCTGAGGCTTTGGAGCAAAGCTTCTCAAAGGAGCTCAAGGGCCTCTGAAGTTCAGAAGTCATCCATGGAAACATCCCTATTGCTCTTAAAACACAGCTCTGGCACCTAAACCACCACAGGGTGTTGGGCAAATGCTGCCTCTTGCCCACGTCACCCTGTTTGTGGAAAGCCCTTCAGAGTCGCCATGCTTGGAGTGGGGGTTGCTCATGGGGGCTTTCCTGCTCCCCCTTTTCTGCTCCTGTGCCCCTATAGCGAGACCCCAGGTGACTGGGAGCAGCTGCCCAGCAGCAGGTTGGGTCTCGCAGCCTGGATTTGGGGCTTAGCACCAAAAGCTCCCCTTTCAGCCAAGTGGGGCTCAACTGGGTTATTCTCTGTGATCCTACCTGTTCAGCAAATGGGATGAGCCAGCAGTGGCCCAGGTGGCCAAGAGGGCCAATGGCATCTTGGCCTGTGTCAGACCCAGCGTGGCCAGCAGGAGCAGGGAGGGGATTGTGCCCCTGTGCTCAGCGCTGGTGAGGGCACCTCAAATGCTGGGGTCAGTTTTGGGCCCCTCACTGCAAGAAGGACACTGAGGGGCTGGAGCGCGTCCAGAGAAGGGCAACGAGGCTGGGGAGGGGCTGGAGAACGAGTCCTACGAGGAGACACTGAGGGACCTAAGCGATGGGACAAGAGGAAATGGCCACAAGTTGCACCAAGGGAGGTTCAGACTGGACATTGGGAAGAATTTCTTCACTGAAAGGGTGGTCAGGGATTGGCACAGCTGCCCAGGGAGGGGGTGGAGCCGCCATCCCTGGAGGGGTTTAAAAGACGGGTGGATGAGCTCCGTAGGGACAGGGTTTAGTGGGGAGACAGGTACGGTTGGACTCGATGATCTCAGAGGTCTCTTCCAAACTTAGGATTCTGTGATTCTATGAAATGACACGAAACAGCAAAGCTGGGCAGAATAGAGGGAGTGAGGAAAACACCAGCTCCTTTCACAAGCCTGGAGCACCTGCATTTCATCCCAGCAGGGGGTGTGGGGTGCACCTGGGGTCACTCAGAAGTCAGGTCTACAAAAAAAAGTCTCTGGGAGGGAAGGAAGTCAGGCCAGCAATCTCCTTTAGGGGTCTGGCAGGGACCCTACACTGTTCCAAAACCTTCTTCCATACCCTTTGTACCTGCTATGGGGCAGGAGCACACCTACGCAGCTGCTGGGACCAGAGTGCCCCGACTGGGGGAAGCTTGGTGCGACTGTTGTGTCATCTAAGAGCCAGGTGTTGATTTTTTAAATGAAGTTGAAAAGTAAGGCATTGTCCCCTATCAGGGTGAGGCCAGGACATGGCTGGACCTTGCCCCATGCTCCTTGTCCTGTAGCCTCCCAGCCTGCATGCTGAGGTCCTGGAGGCAGTGCTGGGATGGGGCCAGGAGAACTCTGGCTGTGAAGATGAAGCTCAAATGACTTTGGTGGCACCGGGAGATTAACGTCTTCATGTCATGGCAAAGAGAGGTACGGTGGGAGTTAACAGCAGGCTGAAAGATTGCAAATGGTAACCAGCATCTTACATCTCATCCCTTTTTTTTAATATCTTTTTCAAGATTAGAGTTACTCTTTCCAGCATCTTGGCCAAATCCTGCTCTCTGTCTAGCTGGAGTCCCTCGGCAGCCTTGGACAGACGCTCTTTTCCTTCACTTCCTGCCTCTGCCTGTCCGAGCAATGCCAGATGTTGCCTCACAGCTGCTGTTTTCCAGCCCAGAGATGGTTTCAGCACAGGGCTGGGTGGAGCCCTCCCTGCAAATGGGAGGTGCTAAAATTAGCCACGCTATAAACACGCTGTGGGACATCCCAAAGCACCCCATTTCAGTGGCTGCGCTGTCCTGCGGCTGCGTGGAGAGACTGGTCCCATCTGCTCAAAAAGCAGCCATATGTGAAGGAGATGAACATTCCTCCATGGCCAACCCCAACGAGCAGAGGAACGGGACAGCTTTCGCAGAGGTCAGCATGGCGTGTGTGGGTTTCTCACCGTTCCATCCTCCACCCAGAGCACTGACACGGTGGGTGCTCCCAGCAAAGCCCGCCCATCAAGAGGAAAGGTCACATCGTGCTTCTGAGGTGGGTGATGATAACGTCGCTGAGCTAAGGCAGCGGCTCTCCCTCCAGCACGTGTCTGGATTTGGGACTGGTAACACATGTTGACTACGGTCAAACCGGAGACAAAGTGAGGACTGATCTAATGGGATGTAGCTCTGGGGAAGGCCCTCTGCGGGAAGCGGGAAAACAAATGCAGCTCCAGAGTGTACTTCAGCCCCTTCCACGAGGGGTGTGAAGACAGCTAAGAGTGTCCTCCTCCTCTGCAGGACAGTGAGCTCAAGCGAAGAGCCATCCTGTCTGCAAAGCACTGCCTGGTGTGGACCAGGTGTGTGTTTGACCAGGAGGACAAACGAGTTCCATGGCTGCTGAAGAGGGGACGCCCATGGGAAGAGCTTTGCCTGTGGGACTGCACCCCACAAAACCACAGTGGCTGTTGTAGTGGTGCAGGTAGAAACAGTTTGTGCAGGAGCGGTACTGGAGAGCCTTCAGTGGACGTGTGGATTGACGTGGCCAAGCTGAGGCTGGTCCTCCTGTAAATCTGGGAATGGAGCTCCTTCCAAGCCAGCCCCATCATTTCCTCCCCTGTCACAGCAACAAGATGTGAGACTTGTAGGTATCGGACCCTCGGGAAACAGGGCTGGGGTGGAGGAGAGCTGACGGAGCACGGGGAGACAGCTGAGCTGTCTGCTCCTCTGTCTCGGGAGGGCTGGGTGGGAGAAGGAGCCAGTGAGTTCTGCCACAAGCCCTCTGCTACAGTTGCCTCCCATCGGAGAAGGAGCCTCTTGTGGGAGGCTTCAGCCCATCCTCAGAGGGCAGGGGCAGCAGCACCTCCCTGAGCTGGCTGGGGGACAAGGACTTTCTAGACCCAGTTGGGTCCTTATCTGGGAGGCGAGTGCAGCCCTCCAGGCTGGCAGATTTATCACCGTGGCCGCAGGCTGTATCTAAAGCTGGTTGAAAAATTGAGTTTCTTTTCCTGTGGCAGCTTCCAAGATTTTGCATATTTGACTTCATCCCAAATCAGGCTGGGGAGTGGAAATCTCTAAAAATACCACTGGGGAAATGCAAATGTGCACAAGCATGGCAGGATCACTGACGCGATGGATTTTCCAGCCCTGCTGAAGTGGAACAAGTTGAGGCTTTGGAAAACAAACTCCAAGAAAACTGTTGCATTTTTGCCAATGCCTGTCTCCATGGCCCAAGTGAAATAGCTGAGTGGGACACTTCAGTCCTGAGCTTGGCAGAACACAGGCTGTTGTCTCTGTCATCTCTGCTGTGGGCTGGTTCCAGGTGTCTTGTCCAACTGTGTGAGGAGCCCTGAGTCAGCCTGAGTGGCTGCGCCTTGCCCATCATCTCTACAATAACTGCAGACAAAACCACCTTGCAGCTTCAGAGGACAACCTGGGTCCATCAGCCAGCTCTTTAAGGCCATGAGGACCCCATAGTGCCATCCAGGTTGAGACACGCAGGAGGAAGAGCAGAAACCCAGAAGAACAGACTGCCTAAGATCACGGGGACCGGGAGTCACGGTGATGCACTTACTGGTTATTTTGGCAATCCCCGATACTTGATTTTTTTCCCCTTTGCAAGCTCTTTGTCAAGGTGAAGTTTCACTGATGGAATTCAAATATCCAAGAAGGTTTTCCGAGATAAATAGGAGGAATTCTTCTAATACAATTATTTGCCCGTTGCGTGAGAAGAGAGATGAAGGTCCTAGAGACGTTGAGCGTGTGCAGCTGTAAAAAATCCCTTACACCGTGGGGTGACTTCTCCCTCCTTGGCTGACATCTGCTGTAGCCACCCTCGCTTTACCAAGGAGAGCTTGCTGGCCAAACGTGGCAGCTTTGAATAATAAATAATAATAATCTGTCTTTAATTTCCCCTCCCTCTTTTTGGTGATGAATGGCTCCACATCACAGTGTGGAGGAGAAGCAGCTGTTGACGGGGAGCAGAGTGGCTTCTCTGGGGTTTATTGTTTTAATCATGGCCTGAGTGAAAGTGACAGCCCAAAGATGAAATATCTGCTGAAAGGAAATCATAACTATGGGTGACTCCACTTAGCTCCACAACTATTAAGGATGTGTTTTTGTTGGACATGAAGGAACGTGATTTCAACTGACTGTGCGCTTAAATGCCACTTCTGTCTGCCTTAACGCTGTTGGGTTTGCAGTGTCTCCAGTGCCCTGGTTGGGAGCTGTTAGACCTACCTGGAGCACCACGTTGGAGCCTCTCTAAGCTTGTCAGGTCTGTTTTGTCAGTGGGTCTGTGCTGCACTAAAGAATGGAAGCCGTGGCACTGAACAAGGCTTTAAAGGTAGGAAAGACAGCGGCCATGGGGGTGCTCCCTGCTCAAGGGAAAGGACTCTCCCGCTGGGGGCAGAAGGATGCCAACAAAGGAGGAACAGATTGGGTGAGACCTGGGAAACCTGCAGTCACCTGGTGACATCCATGCTGGTCACATCTTGTTCTGCCCAGGCTCTCATGTCCCTCTTTGGATGGCTTGTGGTGCTCAGCGCAACCACACCCTGCTCTCACCCTACTGCTGGTCCAGAGCCAGCACCAAAAGGTGCATTTTGGGGCTGGGTGTCGGTGCAGAGTGTGCCACGTCGCATCCTATAGAATCGTAGAATCAGAAGGTTGGAAGAGACCTCTGAGATCATCAAGTCCAACCGTGCCTGTCTCCCCACTAAACCCTGTCCCTAAGGCACTCATCCAAAGACCTCCAGGGATGGTGACTCCACCCCCTCCCTGGGCAGCTGTGCCAATCCCTGACCACCCTTTCAGGGAAGAAATTCTTCCCAATGTCCAGTTGAAACCTCCCCTGGTGCAACTTGCGGCCATTTCCTCTCATCCCATCGCTGTCACCTGTGAGCAGAGCCCAGCCCCCACCCCGTCACAGCCTCCTTTCAGGCAGTTGTAGACAGTGATGAGGTCTCCCCTCAGCCTCCTCTTCTCCAGGCTAAACAACCCTATAGAATCATTTCCTGATGGCAAAAGTCTCGGTGTTGGCTGCTGTAAAGCTGTAGGTGGATGGACAGCGAAGAAATCAGCCTACAAGGGGCACAGTCATCCTGCTCCCCACCAGACTGGGACTTCTGCACACATCTCTGCACGTTCCAGTTGAAGTTAAATGGCACATATTGCTGCAATATGTTTAAACTGGCACATCTTTCCTCCTAGCATCATAAATACGGGGGAGAACAGTTAAAAATAGCATCTTCCATGTTCCTAAAAAATTTTCTCATGTGCTCTGCTGGCTGTAGCCACTGTTATGAAACAAAATATTTCCCATCAACAGTCATTAGCCTTCGAGTCTGGGTTATGATGCTGTTTATTACAATAAGAGCCGTTACCAAGAACGGATCAGGATTAGAAGAGAAAAGTCAGCAAAGTTATTATTTTCCTAATTAAAAAAACACGTCATAGACCACTGATGGTGCCAGGACATTTGCTCTCCTTCCACTGGATGGAAGCCCTGGCAGTGCCTTCATTGTGGTGGACAATCTTCAGCCCCAGCCATTCCAGTGCAGGTGGCACAGGGAGGGTACGAGCATGACGGCAGCCATGCAGCCACAGGCACGCGTGTGTGTACCCCCCTGTACACAACTCAAGGAAGATGTGTGTGCATGCAAAGCTGGGTCCCATTCAACACATTTTATTTGAGAAGATGGCACTGGTGCACGTGTGTAACCTCAAGCTAATTGCTACCTGCATCGGCTTTATCAAAACCATCAAGGAGATGCATGCGCTGAATAGCGGCAGGCAGGTGTTTGTGCCCAAAAGTATGTATTTGGAGAATGTGTTGCATAGGCTGTACTTGTGCAATGAATGTTTGCATGTGCTGCAATAAAGCCTGCAGATATTTTATTGAGTTACCGTTGTAGGTGCAAGAGTCAGGACAGCAGTGTTGAGATCTGATTATAGAATCATCTGGTTGGAAAAGACCTTTGAGATCATCGAGTCCAACCGTACCTGTCCACTACTGAACCAGATCCCTGAGAAACTCATCTGCCCGTCCTTTAAACATCTCCAGGTATGCCAACACCACTCCCTCCCTGGGCAGCCTCTGTCAGGGTCTGAGAACCCTTTCAGTGAAGAAATTCTCCCTAATGTCCAGTCTGAACCTCCCCTGGTGCACCTTGTGTCCATTTCCTCTCGTCCCATCGCTGTCACCTGTGAGCAGAGCCCAGCCCCCACCCCGTCACAGCCTCCTTTCAGGCAGTTGTAGACAGGGATGAGGTCTCCCCTCAGCCTCCTCTTCTCTAAGCTGAACAACCCCAGGTCCCTCAGCCGCTCCTCATAGGACTTGTTTGGTTTGCTTGGCATACCCCCTCTGCTGCACGCTCTTATCCCACCTGGAGGAGCCCCAGGAGAAGCTTGTCCAAGGACACCAGCTGGTGTGGGTATCCCCCAGCAACGCACTGACAGCAGAGCACAGGCTCCCCGCGCTGCTCCTGTTGCTGCACAGGGGACTGTTTGCACATGGACCTGCAACGGAGCCGGGACGTTGCCTCCAGCTCAGCCCTCACAGCACTGACAACGCCTGTGGTTGTCCTCCGAGGGCCTTGGCTCTGCTTTCCCATCTGGTCACCCTTTGGGACCTTTTCTTCATCCAACGTTGCGTTGGGGCAGCAAGAGGAGAAAAGGAAGAGAAAGGGAGGGAGAGGAAGTAGGTCCTGAGGAGGGATGGAGAAGCAAGGGTTTGCTGTGTATTGAAGCTGGGACCATGAAGGGGCTGGGGAACCCCTCTGGGGATACCTGGATGTCTCCAAACTGGGCTGGGGAACCCCTCTGGATGAGCTCTTCAAGCCCTGCACCTGGCTGGTGCAATGGGCTTTTGTTCCGAATGTTTACTGCATGGAAGGGAGGAAGGGTGAGTTTGCAATCGTGTGGCTGGAAAGCTGCTCTCTCTCTGTGCTTTTTGTTCACCTTTCTTTTTCAAAAAAAAGAAAAAGCAAAACCAAACCAACAACCCTAGGGCAGAAAGAGTTGGAGGGACTCGTTTAAAAAAGAAAATAAATAAATTGGTTTTCTTGGCCAAAAAATACACTGAACAAATAAATCCGAAATCTTTCAAAAGAACTCTGACGATGTGAACCCCCCTCCAAGACTCTTACATACTCAAACGTCACTGTTTTAATGAGATCTAACATCCATGGTTTATTTGGCACTGGGTGACGCTGCCTATGCTTCTTTTTCCTGGGATACCTTCAAGGTAGGGGTCATTAACCAAAGTGCTTGAAGGCGCTGGCTGGGATGGCAGCGCAGTCGTCCATGTCTCGTTACGACTGAGTAGCAGAGACACCCACGCTTGGTGATTAATAGCAATTCCCACATTAACGACAAAAGCGATGAGCTGGAAGGAGCTGTGTTTCAAACTGTGGTGCGCTGGCTTGCTGACTCAGGGAGTGCTGGCAGCTTCTGGTGCTCAGAGCAATGGATCAAACCTGGCCAGTGAGGAAAGATTTTTTAACTTTTTTATATCCTTCCAAATTTTTTGGCCATTCCGAGGGGGTGTAAGTTGCTTTATTCCATCTCTCAGCATCTCAGGATTGGCTGCATCCATCCTGATGTGTCCTCATGTCGTACGGATGGATCCAACGATGCAAAGGGTTTCTTTCCTCCCAGCTGAGCTCTGGCAGCTCTGAGGACGGTCTCGTTGAAGGAAATCTGGACATTTGGACAATTCTGCAATTAGTAAATTCTGCCCTCAAGCTAAAGGGCTGCTGAATGGAGTGGCCAAAGCACGTCTCAGTCTCCTCTCAATGAGGCTGAACAAGTCACGGTGCTGCCAGACACAGCGTCAAGACAGGAAATTCAGTGCCATTGTTTGCAGAAATAAAGAGCAAACTTGTCCTAATGACTGCCAGGACGGAAACAACATCCAAAGACAGTTTAATTCTCATCACACCTGACCTGTTTTATTCTGTCACCATGAGAGCTGGAAAGCAAGGATGATGCAGCTTCCGGCATTGTGGTCACTCATCTCAGCAGCTCCAACACTTTGTTCCAGAGCCTTGTTTCTCCCTCCAGTGTTTCCTTCTTGAAAAATTACTTTCTTAGAGTTCTTTTAATCATACGAGTCTTGCTGATGATCCATGTCTAGGCTGAGATCAAGAAGGGAACAGTTTGAACCCAAATAAATTTGTTTGGGGAAGTACATTGGCTCTTGGGACTCAAGGGAAAACGATGCTGCAGACCTCATGTCCTGGGGTGCAACTGAGCCCCTCACAGGTCTAACAGGCTTTGAGAAGTTTACACAGACTTTCCCAGCTCTCCTAAACAAAGGAAAAGTCTTTCTTTTTAACCCCCTTTCAAGGAATTCTTTGCCTTGACTGCTGACAAGGAAATTGCAAAGACACCAATCAAACCTCTAGTAGCCAAAAAGTGGTCAAGGAGGCTGTCCCAGCAGAGAGAAAGATCTCCTGATCTTGCTGGAGATGAGGATTTGTTTCCTAGACAACTTCTCCTGGGAAAGCACAGACACGGGAGCTCTGTCATGCTGGGACTGATGTGGAAAGCCACCTGCAGCACTGCATTTGTGAGGGGTTGTAACGCAGCTTGTCCCCAACTCACACCGTTTGCATTTAAATGGCAGTGTTGTGAAACCTTTGATTTGGAGAGTGATGGTCCTTTCTCCATCTCTTGGCAATGGATGTCCTGTAGCCCCACTCCTGGGCTTCATCCCTACTCCAGGCATCTTGCTGCTACCTCAAGGCTCTCGTCCGTGTCTGGTTGTGACCCTCCGAGGCGCAACTCCAAAGGGCAATGCGACAGCCGTGTGGTCAGCGCTGGCCTCTGCCCGGAGGAACACGAGCTGGGTGATGGGCATGGCCTTCCTGCTGGGGGCTGGGTTGTGGTGGGTTCCCTGCCGCCCTTCCTTGCCCGTCACAGAGCTGGAAGAAAGGAAATACACTACAAAATGCCTTCCATCCTCAGGCAGTTCCCTTAGCCCTTGTGTTTAGTTTTATTAATGGAAACCATTAGCGGGGCAATATGTCAGCAGGCTACAATGCTCCAGGACTTGGTCTCTCCAAGGAATCATCCTCTAGCAGTAAGACACGGGGCTCTCAGTGTCTCTCAGACAGCACCTCCTGTAACCCTACCTCTGACAGGCCCTATAAATCCCTCTCGGATTGCTGATGGGGCATAAATCACCCTAAAACCGCGATGCTTACCAAACATTATTGCATTATTGAGACATAAATTCCACGTCAGCTCAGTGAAATATCTGTGGCAATCGAGTTAAACAAGTCAAGACAGCTATTTAACTATTCCCAAATGATACCTTATTAAAATGCAGGCAAGGAGCATACGAGGAGCAGCACAGAGATGTTTTCTGAGCAGCCATTTATCACTTTTGAACAAGTCATAAACAGGTCTATGTGTTTTGTCTGTGACTTGAATTTTCAGGAACGGCTGGATGGCCGGGAAGAGCAGATATGGGAGGGTCTGTTCAGATGCAGGGTGAGGAGCTGGGGTAGCAGCCAATTGCTGCAGAAAAGACCATTTTTCTGCTGCAGCCAGACGGTGCTATGGCATCTGCAGCCTCCACTGCTCAGGAAAGTGAGGGGGGCTTCCCAGGAGAGGAACAGAGATAGAGATGCACGGGGAAGGCTTTTGAGAATCAAGTAGCTCCAAAAACCACAGTAAGGTACAAAACTAAATACCATGTACCATCATGGTTAACAAATAATGGAGCTTTTTGACATCTTGAGTAAGAAAAAAAAAGGGAAAAACCAAAGCGTTCCTTTATGTGTTATATTTTAGCATCTCGGGCTACCAATGAATCCCCATCCTGAGCTGGAGCATGGTCTGTAACAGCAGCACCCATGCTGGAAGTTGTGAACCTCCCCCCAGAACTGCAGCAGCCGTCTCCGTAGTGGGGAGGATTTACCGCATCTCCTTCCCATTAGCATCTCCTTCAGCAGCTGCAGCAAGGACGCCCTTCTCCCTCATCTTGGAATTCTCCCTCACTTCTCATACTTGGCTTTTTTTGGCAGTGAAGAGTAGTTTTTCCCCCTGAAGTGCAGGTGAAACTGTTATTCTGCATCAGCCTTGTGGCCCACCGTCACCCAAGGCAGTGTCCCAGGGGCCAGCAGTGCCCGGCGGGCACTGCCAGGCGGTGCTGGGGCTCCTGCAGGCACTGGAAACGGAGCCAGGACTGTGGGCAGAGAGATCTCCCTGCAGAAAAATGGATCAAACCCATCGCCAACCGGGACAACCCAACTACCTTGTATTTGCTCCAGGTCAGGGGCTGGGGAGGGGGAGACTTAATACCCCTTCTCCCCAGGTCTCTCCAGCGACTGTTAAGGTCCGTGACAGTGTGAAAAGTCAGCACAGTTGTCCTGTGAGGCCCATTTGAACCGGTGACGTGGGAGCATCACACGGGCGGGTGCCTGAGTCAGCACCTGGTGCTGGGACTGTGCCCAGCGTTTATGTAAACCCTGAACTGCACACGGCCGCCGAGCTGAGCTATAAATCTCACAAGAGTTGGCTCTCAGAAGGGTGTTGGTCTTCCCAGGGTAAGCTGGAGCTAGGAGTACAGGGAGAGTAGACTTGCCTGTCCACTGGCGCTGCATGGAGCTGGATGGAGCAGTCTCCCGGGGGATGCACAAGGAGATGTTGTCTTTGGAGAATCTCCAGATCTGTGATCAGGACCAGCCCAAACACTCCCCCAGGATGCCTCAGGGTAGAAAGCAGCATCCTATTACGAGTCAACCTATCCCATCCCTAAAAGGCCATGATTTCAAAGCGAACACTCACACATGCAAGCCATCAAAACCAACAAATACTTCTCTTTCATCTCCAGTGATGCTGTGCTCCTCTCAAAAAAACATTTTCGACATTATTGGAAGAGCTCAGGTCAACCCATCAGTTTATCTGCTCAGTAGCGTGTCCAAAATATGCAGGACTAAGTCACTGAAATTATTTGTGAGCTCCATTGGTGCACGCAGCACCAATACTTCCAGTACTTGAAAGTGAAAAAGGACATTTTTTCCATCAAAAAACCCACAAGGACTGCAGACAACTTCATTTGTTCATGGGGTCCCACCCATTGCCTCACATCCTCTTTAAAGGCTCTTTAAATTTTTTAACATGAAAGCAAAATATCTTGCAAGTGTCCTGAGAGCTTTAGGAGAGTGTTTCCAAAAGGAAGTTTCTCTAGGGAGACGAAGTCCCTTTGAGACAACGTGCTCAAAAATCGATTGCTTTTGAAAGTAGAAGTTTGAAATCTGTGAGAAGCTGTCAAACAGCAGCCAGAAAACCACTTCACAACCCAAAAAATACGTGTTAAAAGGGGACTCACACCATACTGCCTCTTGTTTAGACCAGACCCACAGTCCCAGTCTCCTGGACCGGACGCTATTATTAACGCCCAAGCTGTTGGCATCCTATGGGCAAGCAGCTCTTGCGCTTTAGCTGCGTGGGCTGTGCCCAAAATCTAAACGTCACACACACGGGCAGGATAGGCACCACCATCCCCACCAAGCGGGAGCAAGAAAGAGGGTCCAGACCTGTAATCCCAAGTGTAGGAAAAACCAAGCCTAGGGGATGTCATCAAATTAACAAACCAAGCAGTTCTTCCTCTGTAAAAACTCTCTGGCTTCTTCCCACCCAGCTGGGCTTTACCCCATGGGCTTGACCCCTTTCCTCAGGGCTGGAGTTCAAGCGACCTACGTTTAATTTCTCACCGCCTTCTGATGAGTGTTTTCATAACACTTCTCTGCTTCCCAGCCTTGGAGCCCTGCCAGAGCTGAAATCCTTCTCCTCTTTGACATCTAATTTTGTCCCCCATGGGACATTTCCTGGAGGGCTCACAGGAGTCTGCAGAGAGGCTGCCCAGCCCTGTGGCAGGAGGAGTCAGTGCCCATGGGGAGCACGGCGGTGCTTTGTGTTCTTACAAATGGTTGGCAAGCACCAGGACTGACTTGTACCCGTGCCAGAGATAGCACAGGGTGCGCTCACCAGCTTATCGATGCCTGGCAGTGGTGCAGTCTCCTGCCCAGCCAAGACCTCTCCGCCTCTGCCAGTGGGTGCCCCCTGGGATTTGATGCAGGATCATGGGCCGGCACCAGTGCCATGGACCTGGGGTGCTCCAGGCTGGTCCTGCAGCCATGGCTCTGCCTTGCCTCAGGAGGGGTGGCAAACAGCTGCAAGGGGCAGTGCCAGTGGCTGGAGATGCATCACAGTATCACAGTATCATAAGGTTGGAAAAGACCTTTGAGATCATTGAGTCCAGCCTGTGACCCAACACCTACACCTACTCCTACTTGTCGACTACACCCTGGCACTAAGAGCCTCATCCAATCTCTCCTTAAACACCTCCAGGGACGGTGACTCCACCACCTCCCCGGGCAGCGCATTCCAATGAACAATCACCCTCTCAGTAAAGAACTTCTTCCTAATGTTGAGCCTAAACCTCCCCTGGCGAAGCTTGAGACCGTGTCCTCTTGTCCTGTCACCGGTCACCTGAGAGAAGAGACAGACCCCTGCCTGACTACAGCCTCCTTTCAGGCAGTTGTAGAGAGAGAGTTGCATCGGAGAGCTGGGAGGAGATAAGTTAAACGAGAGCTCTTCGGAAAGGAGCTGAGGAATAGGTTGAGGATGGAGGTGGGGACAGAGATGAGGTCACGACCCTGCATGACTGGGAGGGAGCAGCAGAAGTGGAAACCGCAAGAGCCACCATCTGAAGCTTGTTGTTGTGCTGGAAATCGGTGGTCAGGATGGACCAAAGGCGTGGGGTGACACCCAGCAGCATAAAGGGTTCAGGGGGGAGGTCTGTATAGGAGGGTGCCGGCTGCCATCCTGCTGTGTGCCCTTCTCTGGGCTGGGCTGCCTGTCACCATGGGCAAAGGGCTGACCTGAAATCACTGGAAGTGGCACCGGGGTCTCCTTGAGAAGGCACTGGATTACCTACAGGAGAACTGATTGCACTAATGATGAAATCCACTTGGATTTTACAGGGACTGGAATACTACGCATAGAAAGGAGTTATTTCTTCACCCTTCCATCCATGCTGCTCTTGGCTTGAACAATCCATTTTCTTGCCCCCTCTTTGGGGGGCTCTCCTCTGCCTGCTGTCTGGCTTCTGGGCGATGGTGGGTTTGCAGCCTTTGTAGCTACGTTTTTGCCCTAAGCTCACAGCAGAAGGTGCATCTCCTGGTCCCTGCTTTCTGGGGTTTGGTGGCTTCAAGAGCCACTAAGAGTGTGAAACCTCCATGGGTCTGGGCTTATTTGACCCAGTCCGGTTTGGTGTGCTACTTTCTCTTTCCCACTACTTCTTGTGGTGTGTTTGGAGGCTTTGTGGCTGAGATGGAGCCCTCTGAGCCTCTCATGCTGCATGAAGCCTTCAACTCTGGACTTAGGAAGCAGTTTGGGTTATGTAGCTCCATCAGCATGGTAGGAAGCGCAGCTCTTACAGCCACTCCATTGGCATCAGTCGCTTTGTGGGACAGGGAAGCTGTCTTGCGCACCCTGGACCCAGCAGCCACGCATTTGGGAATGCCTCTGGCCTGTGGAGAGGCCTTGTCTTTTGGTGCCTCCGCTTGTCAGACATCTCGGCAGCCTGTGGATGCTCCTCTCATGTACAAGAGCCTGGGCTGCTCCCAGCAGCCCTGCACTTTGACATGGAAGTGGCCAAACTCTGGTTTTGGTGTCCTTGGCTGTCTTTGATGTGTTGCCTTGCTGCCCCAAGCTTACACACCCCAACCCATGCTATTCCCCAAGGTGGACCCCTCTTTCTTAACAGCCATGAGAAACATCCTCCTTGCGGTGTTTCCGCAAGGAAAATATGTCCTCGGTTGCTGTAAATAGCGCAGAGAAATGATTTCTCATGATCCTGCCAGGACCAGTGTTTCTGTTGCGTGAGCCTCACAAGCTCCCTGGGCAAATGTCAGTGGAAAGCCCTTCTCATCGCTCCCTGCCTCAGCCCTTCCCATGCTGACGACTTCACACGGGCCTTTAGGGCCCACAGGGGAGCCAGGAGCCTGACTGTGCCAGGTGCTGTGGGAAACAGCCCTTTCTTCTGGGACGTCGAGCCCGGCAGAGGGCTTGCAGAGGGCTTGCAGAGGGAAGCCGAGCGCGCCCACTCCGCACACGCCAAAGAAAGCTTGGAGACCCTCATTGAACTCAAGGTGCCTGACAATTAGGTAGGAGTGTGGGATCCTTTCGTATGCACGGTAACCGACTTCTCCTGACAGTCTGTCTTATGATCGGTATCTCAGAAGTCGTGCAACAAATGCTGGCACTGAGGCGTCTCTGGCTGGGTGAGGTGGTCCCCATCCTACCTGGGTACATTATGGTGCCTGCAGTGTGACCGCCGCTCGCTTCTGCCCCACATGACCGTGGGTTTTGCACACCTCAGTCTGTGTTCTGTCCATACAGTGGGAAAGGCGGGGAGGGAGGACAGAGCAAAGCTGTGTTACCCTGCTGGCTCCGTTCCCAGTCTTGTGCAGAAGCTCTGTACCTGCAGCCCAGAGAAGGGTGCCCAGGGAAGGGTCAAGGATGCTGCTCCAGTTTCATCCCCTTTCTGAAGGCAGAGCCTGAGCTGGGAGAGGCAGAGACACAGGGAGGCTGGAGGTAGCATCCTTTTACCCTTGTGGTGACTACGGCAAAACACCACCTTCCAGGCCACCTGAGTGGCCACTGGCAGAACAGAGTGGCCTTAGTTCACACCCTTGGGCTCGTGCAGTGCAGAGCAACAAACTGCAAGGGTCGGTGGTACAGTTGACCCGGCCAAGGAAAGCACATAGATCAAGGGAGTCATCGTGCCCTCTGTGGGAGGGTGTTCCCATTCGAAGGCAGCAGCAACGCATCCCCAGAGCACCCTGGGTGCAGTCTGGTAACCAAACAAGTCCCATGCAATGTGTTTCTTGCATCTGAGGCTGCCCCGTGCAGCGTTTCCAGGCTGGCACAGAGAGAGAACCAGCCAGAGGAAAACGAGGGTATTTCCCATATGGAAAAAGGCCTGTCCATAGGGATCTCTGCTCCCAGCTTCTGCACCACTATGAAACACCCTCCTCCCAGTCCCTGGGGAAAGTGCTGCAAGAGGCAGACCTGGCATATGGAAATTTCAGCCCTTAAGTCAAATATTATTTCAAAGCTAATGACAAACAAAATCTATTTTTGCAGTGGTCTTGTTTAAAGTATTTCCCCTTAATCCTCTTCAAATAGCGGTAATCAAGGACGGTTCTTCGAGATGCCCTTGCATACTTCTTTGATTATATCCTGCCCTGCCTGTTTCCAATGAAAGGGCCCTATCTGTTTGCAGTTACCAGCCTTATGAAAACCAGGCTTGGGCCCAAGACAGCGGGAACCAAAATAAGAAACATTTCCCTTCAGAGTCATCGTTTGAGCTAATTGGCTTTAATCAGCCCAGAAACATCTCTGAGATTTCTTCCCCTGCCATGGAGCTGGTGTGCATCCAAGCAGCTCCGAGGGTGAAGGCTTGATGCACCGCGGTGCCCTCCGGGATTGGCTGAGGCTGGCAACACCGACAGGACTGCAAAATCCTGGCCTGGTGCAGGGGAAAGAGAAACTCTCTTCTGCAACCAAAACTCAGGACGTTACAGGCAGCTAGAGCTGATGGGGAGTGGGGGTTTTCCCACTCCAGGAGCTACTGTACAAGGAGAGAGTGTTCGTACAAACCTGCACTGATCACACTGCAAAGAAGCCACTGGCCACTCACCTCACCTGTCAGAGGTGAGGATCTGACCTTTAGGAGAGGGAGCTTTCTGGGCTGGGACCTGGTGATGTGCAGCAGAGCAGCTGCCATGCCCCAGCCCAGATGCACAAGCTGGAGCATTGCCAGCGTGAGTGGGGTGGTGTTTGAAGGCCCAGGTGGTGAGAAGGGAGCAGGTAAGAGCAAGTGGCTGATGGGGCATCTTCCCAGCCCTGGGGGTGGCAGACAAGCTGGAGGGCTGCTCCAAGCCGGGGCTGTGAGGTCTTGCACAGCCTGCTTGTAACAGCAGAGGCAAAGCAGAGCCCTTCCTGCATCAAGCTCAGGTGCACAGCTGGTGTGAAAGCAAGGTGGTGCCTCATCCTGGTCCTCCTGCCTTGGTACAAGCCTGGGGATGGCACCTCTGTGCTGGACCATGGGTAGCTTCATTAAAAATCCCAGTCCAGCAGTGGCAGTGCCAGAGCAGCCTCTCCATGGCCTGCAAAGGGAGCTGAGCGCCTGCGGCTGCTGCTGCGCCTCCAGTCGCAGCCCGGTCCCTGCAGGGCTCAGCCCCAGGGCAGCCCCGGAGCAGGGCTGAAGAGCAAACCGGATCCAGCCAGGTACCATCAGATCTGGGCTGCTGATGCGCCAACGTGGGTCTGGTTGCAGGTGCTGCTAGAGGAGCTGGTACCCCAACTGTGGCACCAGTGGGCAGAGGGGTGCTCTGTGCCTGCAGGTGAAGGAAGGAGGGGAAAAGGTGAATGTACACCCCATGCACTTTCCACCCACCCACGCTTGGTGCCCAGAACACATGCTGGTGGGATCTGGGACAGAGCTGCCAGGTATCCCCACAGTCTGGACCCCAAAGCTCTGGGCTCAGCGCCGTGGCCCTGGGCACCTGGGAACCTGGAGGAGCCCGTGGGTCTGGAGCTGGGCACAGAGCTGCCTGCATCCACACTGGAACCAGGCTGGGGCTGTTAACCCTTCCTGCCATACTTGCTGCATCTGGGCCTTTTTGGACAGGATCTGGACTAATTTCACCAAACTGCTTCTCGCTTGCTGTTTGACCCAAACCAGGATTAAGCCCAAGAGAGAAATTGACCTCATCAGCCTGAGTGTAGGGGCCCTGAGGGCATTAATGAGCTTTAATTGCCCCAGACAACCTCACCAGGGACACTCACCCATGCACCCACCCACTGCCATGGGCCCAGGAACCCTATTTAAGCTCAGGCTTAGTCATTCACTGTTTTTCAAAGACCTTTACTGAATTTGGAATAGGGAAGGCCTGGTTTTGACACCCTTCTCATGGGTTTGAGATTTTTCTCCTCTCAGTACATAGGATGCCTCCCCAGTTCAAGGGAAGTGAGCTGAGATTTTGACTAAATTCAGGCTGGATAGAACCTCGAAGGCTGCTGCTAGGGTGGGCTGTGCACTCCAGTGCTATCCTGGCTGAGCCTGAATGCCTGCAGACCCAGCAAAGAGCCTAGAAAGCCGCCAGCAGACCTTCCTGTCCTGCTGTGTCCTGGGCTGCTCCAGGCAGAGGCAGCGCAGGAAGCGCAAGCCACGAAGGGCAATTTCTGCACCACGTGTAGAAGGGTCCAGGCTCTTTCAGAGACCAGAGGCAAAATTAAAAATCCAACAGGTAAGTTAATTATGCAAATGAGCATATGCAAATGAGCTCAACCCTAAAGGCAACATCAGTTCCTTAAAATCTCTGCAGAGGACAGCTCTGTCACCCTGCAGGAGGAGACGGTGAAGCTGCGCGTGGAACCCGCATGGCTGCGAGCAGCAGGCTCCGTGGGAGATGTGGGTGCTCAGAGCAAGCAGCATGAGTAGCCTTGTAATGTCATGAAAGGCTTTAGAATGGGGCTTTAGGATTTCATTTTGGGCTAGATGCTGAGGAGCCAGAGATTATAAAAGGTCTGCTCTCTGAGAAGAGAGCACGGGCAGGAGCAGAAGATGCTGCAGCACGAAGTGGGTCCTAGGCGTGCCAGCCATCACACACGTGAGGCAGGCAGGGTCTGGGCCAGGAGCAGCCTGCTGTGAGGCTCAGGGCTTTTCTGTCCCGTGTACCCACGCATCAGAGCTGCATCTCTCGGGGCTTCCTAAGTGCCTGGCTCTCAGCCTCCCAGGCTGGTGATCCAGGGAAATCCAAGGGTGGGAGAGAGTGGCTGTGAACAGAAACCAATGCAGGAGCTGGCAGAGAAAAATGGGGAAAATATTCTCCACGAGATTGTTTGCTGGGACATTTAAAAGTAGTTACAGGGGCAGAAATGAGTGATTGCTCACTTTGCTGTCCACTCCCTGTGCATTTGGAGAGATTTATTGACTGGTAGCAGAAGACGAGATGCCCCCATTCCGGATTGTCTGTGCAGCTGAGCACTAATTGTGGTTAATGGTTGTACTGAAGCGGATAATTTTTTCCTAGCATGACAGCAAGAATAATATGATTTAGCAATAGGCCTACAGCAAAAAGGCCAGAAACTCATCTGAGGTTTTTTTTCTGCAAGCTTTGCACAACAAGCAGAGCAATGGCAAGAAAGACAATGGGAAAGGACATTGGCATGAAAGGAAATCAGCCCCACCACTTGGAATGGGCTCAGCCAACAGAATTGCTCATCTGGGTAGAGCGGAGCTCTTGGGGCAGCGAGCCACAGTGGAACAGCACTGGTGATGGTTTGCCACGTGGAGATGTTTTTCTCCAGCTTCCTAGGCTGCAAGGGGCTTATGAGTGCATGGAGGCACACAGGGAGGAGTGACAGTCTTCTCCATCCAAAAGCTGCCAGCTCCTACTCATTAGATGTGCCAGGGAGAAGAACAGGGCAGAAGTCTGTAACTGTGCTGAAGTGCAGGTCCCAAAGAACAAGAGGGCTGTGTTGCACCCATTGCTGGTCAAATCCTTTTGCTTGGTACCATTAGAAATGCAGTGTTTTCACTTCAAAACCAATCTGATGGCTGGCACTGGGGCATGGGAAGTACAGACGGGTTGTGGGTGCAAAAGTGAGCAGAACAGACAATATGAGCATCAAAACGCCTCAGAATTAGGGATATTGCCTTTGAATATATGACCTAAGGAAGTTATACAATATATAAATACATGAAAGAGCTCATAGTCATGGGTAAGTGACCAAGTACAGTGTGAAGAAAGCAGTCTACAGGGCAAATAAAATGTAGGGTAGCCACTCGGGCTGGGGCAGATCCTTCAGGCTGCCTTCCTACAGCACCTGGGATTTAGCATCCCAAAAGGGCAGAGCCAATTGGAATGCAAGCATGGATATGAAAACCAGGATGCACGGTGGGCTTTTGGGTGTTAGATCCAGATTTTGAATGGAAAAGGCAGCACAATTTCACCTGTCGATTTAGAGTTTCTCTCAGGTTACCTGCTCCAGAAATCGGACACACTGGGCCATGTGTGATGCCAAGGCACCTGGATGCATTTTGCTTTATGTGTGTGTTAAGGGATTCCGGTACGTGACTAGGAGCTATAATTATCACCACAGTGACGCCAGGATATCGCGTAGTGAAGCTTTATCCAAGCCGGGTTTAGAGCAGCCTGTTCCGAACAGTCACAGGAGGGAGCTAGAGATTAACTTTAGACTTTTCCTTACGGTGCAACGGGGTCATTTTTTTCCATTTTTTTCCCCTTCACATTAGGCTTAAGGGCTAGGAATCTGCATGACAAAGAAAGCTGATATTCCTTTTTAACAGCTTGGCCCTCAAAGCAAATGGGCTGTCTCTCCCCAGGGTTGTTTCCCGTGGTTGGAAGCTCCCTTGGAGTTCAAAATCATCTGCAAACAAAGCTCTCATTACCGAGGTTAAGGCTTGTGGGCTGGTTTTTAAGGGAGTTTGCTTTCCCTGGCTCCTGCTCCAAGCAGCTCTCAAGGCTGCAGAGCATTTTCACCAGCTGGGTCAGGAACTCTTGGTGTGGGGAACCTTCCCAGGGTTGGGCTGGAACCTTGGCACTCGGTCTGTCCCCAGGCCAGGGGGAAACTGGGATGTGCGCCCCCCACATCCCTCTGCTCCCCTTCCCAGGCTGCGCACGGGCTGCCGCAGGCTGGAGGGTTTGCATGGCTTCTCCCTTGGTGCCGCAGGAATGGCCACGTCTGCAACAAATCTCTGCACAGGGAGGAGAAATCAGTAAAAATCCTCCATCCGCAGCGCGGGTGGGTGCTGTGGAGTCCATCCAGCTGCTGCATCCAGAGACCACCCCCTGAGCACATCCTTGGAGCTGGAGGAACCTTCCAGAGAGGAGCAGGGTCATCATCTTGCTTGCTCCTTTATGTGAGTTTGTTGTAACTGGCCATGACCAGCCCTAAAGCCGTAATGAGGCAACCTGACACCCCGGGGCTGGGGAGCAGCAGTGGCCTGCGAGAGACAAGGGAACTCGCTGTGCCCGGGTGAGCAGGCATTGAGGATCTGGCTGGAAAGTTTTCTCCTGCTCTGCCTTAGAGGAAGCAGCTGGGCTAACGCTGGAAGTGTCCATCTCCTCTGGCTGTGGAGCATCACCTTGCCCTGCCAGCCCTCAGTGACAGCAGTGTCGTGGGGAGGGCTTGCAAAGTCTGGGTTTGCACCAAACCTCACCCCAAGCCTTGTCATCCCCGCTGGAGGGGATGAGACAGGAGCTGCCCGTGTGGAAATGCAGCACTGGAGGTGCTGAGCTTGATCAGCCTCCCTTCTTTTGCAGCCTTCATCCCACTGAACTTCTCAAGCCTCTGGCAAATTCCTCCACTGAAGCAAGGAAGGGGGTGCTTGCCTTTCCCTGAGGCACCTGAGCAAATGCAGTGGCTCAGCCTGTGGATGGCACCTTGCAGCTCCGGGCTCCTCCGTGCCATTGCAGCCTGCAGGCACAAGGTGAGGATTTCTGTGTGCCCGTGGAGGTTTGCTCTTAGGGTAATCACTGCCTTCCTGCTCCAGGGTTGTTAAACCAGGTGCCTCCTGCCGGGTGCCTCTCCCAAGGACAAAAATGGTTAATTAGCAGGAATTATTTGATCTTTCACAAAACCTGTTCCACACAGGTGCAGTCACAAAGCACCCCGGAGCAGATCTGTGCTGAGACTTGAGCCGCCGGTGTCCTGTTTGCTGAACAAAGACTGCGTTTGTTCCTCCCCCAGTGTGGGTGTGCAGAAAAACAGCTCAAACCCTGCACTCCCAGCCTGGGACCTCACCATGACTTGGGGCTCCAAGCAAGGCTTGCACTTTTGTGATGGAGGACAGTCCTTGTTCCTGGGGAGGTCCCTGCCGAAATACTGACAGGGTAGGGGGAGGAGAAGCAGCCAGGAGGAAGGGGGGTTTTGAGGGAAGAGTAACCCGTGGGACGATTCCCACACCTGTGAGGAAATCCCATGGGTTGTCTGTGTCAGCAGAGGCTCAGGTGAGCTGCAGCAACTGCTCTGCCTGACAAGGGCTGTGTTATCACCAGCCAGAGCGGTGCTTCCCCAGGGCTGCGGTCAAGGCACTTGATACGCGTGTCCCCGTGGGGCTCTGCTCCTGCCCACCAGGTTGCATCAGGCTTGGAGCAGAGCACAAGCAGGGTAAACACTGGAGTGCCTTCGTGCCAGGTGATTGCCCAAGAAAAAGACCATCCTGTGTGATATCCTGAGAGCCAGGTACCTTCACACAGTTTATGCTGCACTGGGGGTGGCTGTGGCTTCCCGTGAGGTTTTGCCTGATGCTCTCAGCACTTTCTGATGCTCTAAGGATCCTGTCTGTATCCAGACAGCACCTCTAGGAAACAGCACATGGGCAGAGAAAAAAATGAGGGAAGACAGGGGCTCTGCCTAAGGATGAATCTCAGAGAGGGCGTGGAGATGGCTTGGGGATCTGCAGTACCCCAAACTCCAAGGCTGGGCAGTTGAGGAAAGGGGTTGGAGGAGAGATGTCTTTGAGATAGGTGGAGTGGGATGTGTTATCCTGTTGATACAAGTAGTTGTTATTGCAGAGACTGTAATATTTTGACTTAGGTAGAGTTGTTTTTCTGTAGAACTGGTTTTCTAACTCACTTCAGTTAAGTGATATCTAAGTGGCAGCATTTTTGAAATGCAGGCACACACACTGTATGTTTTTTCAAATAGTGCTGTTTCCAGACAATACTTCACTTATCTAAAGAACTTAAGGCCAGACAGAGAGCTGGCTTCAAAGCTCTACTGAGCAGAGACTTGGCTGTTGTGAAGTTCATAATAAAACTGAGATTAGTTCTTGGGAAGTAGTAGAATAGGCATGAGACTGCTGGGAGAATCTATACACACGCATGTAAGTTGGATATATCACAGTATCACAGTATCATAATGTTGGAAAAGACCTTTGAGATCGAGTCCAACCTATGACCATGTCACTAAGTGCCTCATCCAATCTCTCGTTAAACACCTCCAGGGACGGTGACTCCACCACCTCCCCGGGCTGCGCATTCCAATGGCCAATCACCCTCTCAGTGAAGAACTTCTTCCTAATGTCGAGCCTAAACCTCCCCTGGTGAAGCTTGAGACCGTGTCCTCTCGTTCTGTCCCAGCTCTTGTCTCATTACATGTGATTGATGGAATCATTCCCTCATGTGCCCAGCACTGAAATAAAGGATGCCGCTTCCTAAAACTCCAAAACGAGTCTTTGAGAGTTTATTTGCCAGCATTTTCTACGTCACCGTTGCAACTGCTGTACCTAAAAAGAGATTTCATTGAAGGCATGGTGAGTTTTTTGGTTGGTTTGTTCTTGTCTGGGAAGGTGACTGTGACGGCGCATGAAGCTGAGGGCAAGCGATGTCCTCTGAGCTCCCACCTCCACTGAAAGGCTATGGCTCAGAACAGCTCCCTAGGGAACACTAAAACCAATTTTCAGGGCTGACAGAGGGTTGAGGTGAGCAAAGAGATGCTGGTACATTTTCTCCCCTGGGGCCTCCCCTGGGACACTCCGCCCTGCAGCCCTTTCCTGGAAGGATTTTACTTGCAAGCAAAAATGGAGAAGAGAGCTGTGGAAAAGCAAATGAAAATTATCTTTTTTCATGTTTGAGAAAAACAAGAGCCAAGCAGAGAAGCAGTTCAACACAATCAGTGCAGAGCAAACGTGAGGTGAAGGTTCTTGTTTACTGCCTCGCTTTCTGTAGCTCCAGCTGCAGATTTATTGTCCCTGGCCAGCTGTGGCTGCTGCGGTGCTGCTGGCTGCTCGGGGGGCTCTGCCCAGCCTCCAGCATGGGGTGTTTCTCATTTCACACTTCAAAGATGCTTGAACAATGTAGCACATCAAAGGGCTGAGCCCGAGGGGTGCTGGAGGAGAGGATCCTTGGCCTCACTGGAGTCACGGGTGCCCAGCTGGGCCAGCGGTGCCTCCGGTAAGTTCGATTCATCCCTGGCTGCGAGCAGTCAGGAGTGCCGCTGCAGCTGTGCCAGAAGGCGTGCTCCAGCGCAGATCAGAGGGCACGCTGGGGATGTGCCCTCCCCAAGGCCCAAGGCTGCTCCTGGCCCGCTGGCCCCGGGCTGGTTGCTGCCGTGAAGGCTGATTCCCCTTCAGTGCGTTCGGGGATCTTCCCTTGCCCAGCTGTTTTGACTGAAATGCTCCTTGGGGAAGCATCTGGCTCTTGATGTGGGTGCCGTGCCACAGCCAGAGTGGCAGAGCCCTGTCACCTGAAGCACCGGTGATGTGGCACACGGGCAAGCCCTGCAGCCAGGATGTGTGCCGAGCGTCCCTCCGGCTGCTGCCTCAGGGAGCCTTTGCATGCAGCAAAGGGATCAAGGTTGGAAGGTTTTTGATGCTGCTTTGCCACTGGTACCAGCAGAGGAGCTGCGAGCAGCTGTGTGAGAACCATCTGTGGTGGCCACTGACCCCTACCCACCACCTGCACTAACCCTTGGCTAATGAATACACGTGTGTTGGTGCAGCAGCCAGGACAAACAGAGCTGCAGGGGCACAAGCTGTGCACGTGGCTGGGGTTACAGCGTGCACCAAGGCAAATTGCACCATCACACCCTCATGGCTCCTGTCTCTTCAAGCCATTCCCCGTAGCATCATAGAATCACAGAATCATAAGGTCGGAAGAGACCTCTGAGATCATCGAGTCCAACCGTACCTGTCTCCCCACTAAACCCTGTCCCTAAGGAACTCACCCACCCGTCTTTTAAACCCCTCCAGGGATGGCGACTGCACCCCCTCCCTGGGCAGCTGTGCCAATCCCTGACCACCCGGTCGTGCTGTGACCCCCTCTGAGCATCATAGGAAGCCACCTCTAACCTAAGCCGTGCTGCTGGTGCAAAGAGGCTTTGGGTGAGGAGAAGGCAGATTTTGCTGCTGATACTCCTTTTCCCCAACAATTCTTGCTCCTTTGATGACTATGAGCCCTCTTCTGCTCTTGTTTTCCTGTAGCATGTGATAAAATTCAGAATCATCTGGTTGGAAAAGACCTCTGAGATCGAGTCCATCCATACCTGTCCCCTTACTAAACCATTCAAACAGGACTTTGTAGATGTTGGGCAGACCTACCTCTAGTGTTGAAGCTTTTGATTTTCATTCCCTTCCCATCACAAGGGATTTTTGGACACCTTAGCTTTTCTCTCTTTCTCTGCTTTCCCACACCTGCAGTTCTCCTTCCCTTTGTTTTCCTTTTTTTTAGAGAGGGGAAAATATGCCCAGATTTGTGTGTGTGTAAAATGGCAGCTGGGAAATGATGAGCCAATAGATCCACAGCTTTTCCCTCTTTCAGATGCTTGGCAGCTCAGTCACTCCGGGTAAATGATTGACTCTTCCTTGCACCTTTGTTCCTCTCCCTCTGCCTGAGGCTGACCTTTCCTGTCCAGAAATGCTTTAATTCATAGAATTCCTCCTGTGGGAGGGGATCCACACATTTTCTAGGCTGGGAACTCATAAAGCGGTTTATTTGTATTAAGTCAACCTAACCACGACACCAAAGCTGATGCCTTGAAAGCCCAACCGATTTGGCAGATCGTGTCAAAATGAGCATTTTCATTTTTCTCAGTTTGGTTTTTCAGTCATTTTTCTAGCACTCTCTATTTTATTTCAAGTTAGTCATCAGCCCAGCTGAGCTTTGGAGGCTCCAGCAGCTTCGCACGGTTGTACTCCCAGCTGAAGTGTTGCTCCCAGGACGTGTCTGGAGGCAGGGATTTGCTGGACGAAGCTGCACAATAAAACTTAGGTGAAGAGTGCAGAGATGGATTGGGATCTGCAAACCGACTCCTGTGCACTTGCCTGCGCTCTGTCCTTCCCCACAGATGTCCTCGGAAACACGCTCGCCCCTTTTATTAGAAGGGGTGAGAGTGATCAGATGCTTTGAACAGGAACCTGCCCGGTGCTGGGTTGGCTTTTCCCTGGGGTGGCAGTGCCAGCGGCTTCCTTTCCTGGGGAATGACTGCAGTGCTGGGGTGGGGGCATGAGCTGAGGTTGAGCAGCCTGGTCCTGCCTGCTGTTCTTGATGACACAGGTGTCGCTGTGCTGTTTTGGAGAGGGGTGTGTGTGCAACCGTGTGAGAGATGCTGGTTGTCCCACGGGCTGGAGGTGGCTGCTGCTGCTCAGTGACCCTGGGCTCTGTCTTGCAACAATTTCAGTCCAACACAATTTATTTCCTAATTCAGGACCTCTGCACCCGCAGTCCTCATGGTGTTACAGCTCCGAGGTTGCTAAAGTCCGAACAGTGCAAGTCACTGATCCAGACAGCCCCTCCGTGCTGGTCCTGCCTCCTGTGCCACGCAGTATAAAAGAGCTTTGCTCTTTCAGGGATCTTCTTTCGAGCTGTTGCTCCTCTCTGGAAGAGAGCCCTTGGGTACTGGGGAAAGCTCTCCCACCCTGCCCAAAACTTACCCAGGTACCTGCGGGCTGCACAGGAACCAGGTGAGCAAGGATCAGCTGGAAACCCCTCAGGTTGTTCAAGGAGCTGGGGGAGCTGTGCTGGGGAGGAAGTGCCCTCTCCTGCCAGGCACTGCCGGGGGCTGCAGACCCACCTGGGCAAGCGTACCTGGCTGCCACCTTCCCTCCCAGGCAGGACAGCATGGTGCGGCGTGTGGCAGTGGTGGGCGCGGGTGTCAGCGGGCTGGCAGCCACCAAGTGCTGCCTGGAGGAGGGCTTGGAGCCCACCTGCTTCGAGCGGAGCGAGGACATCGGGGGGCTCTGGCGCTACAAGGTGAGTGGCTTTGGCTGCCTGGTTTCAGAGCTGGCTCTGGAAATCTGTGTCCTCAGGGCTGGGAGGTTGCAGCCTGCATGCCTGCACGCACTTGCTCTGCTCTGATGGCTGCACGTGGGAAGCCTTGGCTGGTTT
This sequence comes from Neomorphus geoffroyi, assembly GCA_033558235.1. Lineage (NCBI taxonomy): Eukaryota > Metazoa > Chordata > Aves > Cuculiformes > Neomorphidae > Neomorphus > Neomorphus geoffroyi. The sequence goes on from JAUMJM010000074.1 coordinate 9,529,963, forward strand.
CACACAAGTCCCCAGGTCCCCTCACTTACCCGGGGGACAGCAAGGTTATCCCCTGGCTTGCTGAGCCAAGTCACCTCTGAACAGCCAGCCCTTCAGGGCCGATCCAAGGATGGGCCCCCTTTCCTCTTAAAGCCCACCAAGGTATGAATTTCTCCAAAATGCAGGTCTTCAGGCCCTGCAAAAGTCTCCCTGCAGGGCTGCCAGCTGCCATCCCACCTCGGGGACCACTTGCTGCTGCTCAGAGTAGCTTTCAGCCTGCTTTTACACAGTGGCCATGCACCCAAACGAAGAGTTAGAAGGTCAGGCGCAGAGCCACCTCGTGCCATGTGACCCATGGATGTGTTTGGAGTGGGATTGTGGCTGCAGGAGCAGCTCAGGGTACTTTCAGGGAAAGGAACCGAGTTAAACCCCAGGACAGAGGAGAAGAGGTCAGAAAGCTTGTTCTGGGTGATATGAAATTCTTCCCTGAGAGGGTGATTGGCCATTGGAATGCACTGCCCGGGGAGGTGGTGGAGTCACCGTCCCTGGAGGTGTTTAAGGGGAGATTGGATGAGGCTCTTAGTGCCAGGGTTTAGATGATGAGTAGGTGTAGGTGTTGGGTCATAGGCTGGACTCGATAATCTCAAAGGTCTTTTCCAGCTTTGTGACACTGTGAGACTGTGAAACGTTCAATTCATCTTAAAATATGGACCATATGTTTTCTGTCCTTACTGGGGAGGGATCCAGCCAATTCCTCCAGAGAGTTTGGCAATACTTTTTGATATTTATAATGGAGAATTTCAGAGCAGAATGGCACCATCAAGGGGAAAAGTCGAGAAGACTTATGCTCCATATTTATTTGGGTTTGATTGGTTGTTTTTTCTTGGAAGTTGGAACTCATTTTGCCAACCCAGATATTAATTTTACAGTGGAGACACCTCACTGCAATTTTTCTGTCCTGGCACTAAAGCCATCAGGAAAGGGAATTGCTTTACCTGTGTTTTGTGCTGTTAAGTGCCAAGCGTAACCGGTGTCCCCCCGCCTCCCAATGGGGACAGGGCAGTGCATGGCGCTGGCCATTCTTGGGCAGGACTGGACCAGGTCAGCCCAGGCCCCACTGCGCACATGATGGTCTTGGAGATTCCATCAGATCCCCCATGCTCTGCCCTTGTAGACATCAGCAGGACACTGGTCAGCTGGCGTGGGCCTTGCTGTGGGAGGTATGAACCTCTGTCCATGTCCCTGGCCAGACCTGCCCACGGTTGCGTAAAGCACAGGTAGCTGAGCCGCTGTGCCAAAACAAACGTGCCCAGCTGGGCTTCTGCCTTAACATGTGCAGTTGCCAAGACCACGCGCACAAAGGAGCAATGTCCAGGAGGGCCCGTGGGTGTTTGGAAGCTTTTCAGGCAGACTAGGAGGAAGCTGGGTTAGGGTTAGGGCAACGGGAGGTCCTATGTTACTTCTCTGCTGTCACATTTCACCTGTGCACGTGTGTAGCTCGATCACACCTGACCTCCTGATGCTTTCTGAACCTGCAGTAGAGAAGCTCTAGCAAGGTCCTTCCCTAAGGTTTCCAATTTGCTGGGCAGATGCGCATGTAACCAGCTCCTAAATGCTTTGGGCAGGGCAAACCCTCCCGCTAGACTTTCAGGACACTTCTGTGCTCATAGAGGGGTATTTGGTTATTGCACTTGGTGGCTTTTGCCTGGGACGAGGGGGCGCGGGTGACATCTGGAGGAGTTGGTGCAGGGCTTGAGGAGAGAGGGGGTCACATCCCCCTAAATGGGACATGACCACGCTCCTTTCCCTCCAGGACCAGGCAGAGGAAGGCAGAGCCAGCATCTATCGCACCGTCTTCACCAACTCATGCAAAGAGATGATGTGTTACCCTGACTTTCCCTTCCCTGACGACCACCCCAACTACATGCACAACGCCAGGCTCCAGGAGTACATCTGCAAGTACGCCGAGCACTTCGACCTCCTCCAGCACATACGGTTCAAGGTGAAATCCTGGAGGGGAGAGGGGCAGCAGGTAGTGGGGAGACCTGGGTGGGAGGGACGTTGCCTCTGTGCCTGGGACTCCCTGCTGCAGGGAACATCTTGGGAGAAAACTCTGTGAGGAGAAAAGCTTCTCGGAGCTGGTGAGGCCACACCTCGAGTGCTGGGGTCAGTTCTGGCCCCTCACTCCAAGAAGGACATTGAGGGGCTGGAGCGCGTCCAGAGAAGGGAACGAGGCTGGGGAGGGGTTGGAGAACAAGTCCTGTGTGGAGAGACTGAGGGACCTGGGGGTGTTTACCCTGGAGAAGAGGAGGCTGAGGGGAGACCTCATCCCTGTCTACAACTGCCTGAAAGGAGGCTGTGACGGGGTGGGTGCTGGGCTCTGCTCACAAGGGACAGCGATGGGACGAGAGGAAATGGCCACAAGTTGCACCAGGAGAGGTTCAGACTGGACATTGGGAAGAATTTCTTCCCTGAAAGGGTGGTCAGGGATTGGCACAGCTGCCCAGGGAGGGGGTGCAGTCCCCATCCCCGGAGGTGTTTAAAAGACGGGTAGATGAGTTCCTTAGGGACAGGGTTTAGTGGGGAGACAGGTACGGTTGGACTCGATGATCTCAGAGGTCTTTTCCAACCCGATGATTCTGTGATTCCATGATCGTATCTGCTCCCCTCTCTGCGCAGTCCCCAGAGCTGCCAGCATGAAATCCCAGGGGCAAACATCCCCTGGGCTCCCTGGGACCTCTGAGTCCCACCTCGTAGTCTGCTCCACAGACACCCATGGATCTTTCTTTTGTTTCCTTTAAGACCGTGGTCACCAAGATTAAAAAACGCCCGGACTTCTCTGTGACGGGGCAGTGGGAGGTGGTGACCCAGAGGGACGGGAAGGAAGAGACAGCGGTTTTTGATGCAGTTATGATTTGCTCTGGGCATCACGTCTACCCAAACCTCCCCCTCACTGATTTCCCAGGTAAGCTGTGCATGTGGAATTCATCCCTTGGGACACAGCCAGGCAAATATTTTCCATCACAATATTCTTCCCTGCAAAAAATGCCTTTGTTGCATTAAAAGGAGAGCAATATTTTTGGAGATGGAGGTCCCTTCAGGGAAAAAAACACCCACTCTACTTTCTAAGGAAAAATACTCAATATCCAAACTATATCAAAGAAGGGACAATGTTAATCTTTCCCAGGAAAAAAAAAAAATTTCATGCTATTTCTTTTAACAGGAGATTTTTGATAAAAAGATTTTGTAAGAGACTTTTTAGGGCATTTTTCCCATGATTTCTGGTACAAATATCATGCGTTACCCAACAGTCTTTGCCTCTCTATCTACAGGCACATTATTGGGAAAAACTTTCTCTCTGGCGAGAAATATTTGGTTCTGGGGCTGTGTTTGGAGGACACAGGCTTGAGGCAGGGACTGGTCAGGAAAGCTCCCACCAGGTCCTTTGCCACTTTGGCTTTTAGAAATGAAAGCTGCTCCCCTGTCTCACTGCCACAAGGGTGTAAAGCCACATCAAGGGGATGGAGTGTGGCTGTCCAGGTACCTCAGGGAGTTGTTTGGGTTACAGTAGGGCCCTTCTGGGGTACAGAAATACCGTGCAAAGGTGTCCTGTGCTTGCACGCTCCTTCTCTTCAAACAGTGAGTGAAACCAGAGACCAATCCCATCCAAGTGCCAGTTTGCAGCATCTGTCTGTGTACAGGAGACATCTGCTACTGTGAGGAAACACTCAGACAGATGCTCCATAGCATCTGCAGGAAAGGGAGATACCAAGGCCAACACAGGTTCTCTCCTTTCCGTTCGTGGGGTGAATTAGGGCCTTCTCTGTTCTCCTCCCCAGGAATACAGAAGTTTAAAGGCTGTTATTTCCACAGCCGGGAGTACAAGGAGCCAGAGAAGTTCAGAGGGAAGAAGGTGCTGGTGGTAGGCTTGGGCAACTCTGGCTGTGACATTGCTGTGGAGCTCAGCGCTGTGGCGTCGCAGGTACAGGGACCTACTCCAAAGCCAGTGGAGAAGGACGGGGGGGGTGTGGAATCTGCTTGAGCACATGCCGTTACCTCTACCTGGATGTCCCCCTAGGTCTACTTGAGCTCCCGAAGTGGGTCCTGGGTGATGAGCCGTGTCTGGGACAATGGCTACCCCTGGGACATGCTGATCATCACTCGTTTCCGGACATGGCTGGGGAACATCCTCCCCAAGACACTCAGCGACTGGCTGTACGTGAGAGGCATGAACAGATTCTTCAAGCACGAGAACTTTGGCCTCATGCCACTGGACAGGTATGCGTGGGTCCGTCCATCCCCCAGCCCCTTGGGGACGCTAGTTCTGGACAAGGCTGGACCATGCCTGTCCTGGGCCACCTCTGGCAGCCCCACAACCTTTGCTCTTGCAGAACATCCCGCAAGGAGCCAGTGTTCAACGATGACCTCCCAAGCCGCATTGCCTGTGGCATGGTGGTAATAAAGCCAAATGTGAAGGAGTTCAGAGAGACATCCGTGTTGTTCCAAGATGGGACTGTGCAGCATGATGTTGATGTGGTCATCTTCGCTACTGGTTACAGCTACTCCTACCCTTTCATGGAGGATGATTCCATCATCAAAAGTAGTGGTAATCAGGTCACCCTCTACAAAGGCATCCTCCCTCCTTCACTGGAGAAGCCAACCATGGCAGTCATTGGGCTGATCCAGTCCCTCGGAGCCATCATCCCAACAGCCGACCTGCAGTGCCGCTGGGCACTCAAGGTGTTTCAGGGTAGGTGGATAGACACGTGCTGGGCAAAGGTCTATTTTCAGTTAATGGGAAGTAGCATTTCCCAGCAGCAGTGTGCATGTTCAGACTGACAGTTGGGCCAGTGGCCGAGCACTGAAAAATACTCTGGGGTTTTGGCCAGAAATACTGTAACAGGATCTCCATGTGGTGGGGTGCCTTCACCATGACAGCAAGACACTTCTCAGCCTGTTGCAGATGAGGTCTGTGTGGTGGGGCTGCTGGGGGGAGAACAGCCTCTTAGAATCACAGAATTCAAAGGTTGGAAGAGATCTCTGAGATCATTGAGTCCAACCGTTCCTGTCTCCCCACTAAACCCTGTCCCTAAGGAACTCATCCACTCGTCTTTTAAACCCCTCCAGGGATGGGGACTGCACCCCCTCCCTGGGCAGCTGTGCCAATCCCTGACCACCCTTTCAGGGAAGAAATTCTTCCCAATGTCCAGTCGAAACCTCCCCTGGTGCAACTTGTGGCCATTTCCTCTTGTCCCATCGCTGTCACTTGTGAGCAGAGCCCAGCCCCCACCCCGTCACAGCCTCCTTTCAGGCAGTTGTAGACAGGGATGAGGTCTCCCCTCAGCCTCCTCTTCTCCAGGCTAAACACCCCCAGGTCCCTCAGTGTCTCCTCACAGGACTTGTTCTCCAGCCCCTCCCCAGCCTCGTTCCCTTCTCTGGACGCGCTCCAGCTCCTCAATGTCCTTCTTGGAGTGAGGGGCCAGAACTGACCCCAGCACTCGAGGTGTGGCCTCACCAGTGCTGAGCACAGGGGGCACCACTGTACACCTTAAAGGACACGGCAGCCAGTGTTGTCACATCCTCAACACCCAAACTTGACCTAAGCCCAGATCTTGATGCCAAAGGGAAGAGCAGCACCCAAGGGCTCAGCTGATTGAAGGGTGTCATCTCCCCTTGCCAATGCTCTTCCTGCTCCTTCCAGGGCAGTGCAGGCTCCCCTCGGTGAGCCAAATGATGGATGACACTGATGAGAAGATGAGGAAGAAGCTCAAGTGGTAAGTGCAGCTCACGCAGAATCCAGTGCTGGCAGAAGAGCCCTGCCACTCTCACAGCTCCAAGCGAGCTGGATGCAGCCAGTGTGGAGCCTGAGTCACACAATTTTGGGTGGAAAATTCATGATGGAAAGATTTCCTGTCTAAAAATGCTTATTTGCTGTCAGTATTATCAAGCTGGAAAAGCATTTCTCATTCACACACAATCAGGGTGAGGCCCCAGCAGAAATAGAACATTTCCATCATTATTCTTAAAAGTGGCAATTTTTTGTTTCATGAAGTCCATGAAAGTGCCTTTCCCCTCTCTTGAGTTTATCTGATATTATGATGAAGCAATCCTTTAAAAACACGAATGCAACCAGTGAAAGCTGAGCCTGGCCCCAACAATGTGTTTTGGTTTCAGAAACCGTTGCATTGTAGGAAGTTCCAAAACGCAATGTTTTCTTGTGACCCAGATTCCTCCACTAACAGCACCAATCGTGTGTGTGTCCCCTGGAGCCATGGGAGCAGCCAGTTCTGCTCCCCAGCTTTGGAGGCGGGGGGGGGAGCGGGGGACGGATTCTGCATTCACTGTGCTTAAAGAAAAAGAAATTTAAAATGTGAGAAAAAGCCATCTCACAGATAAAATTTTAGAGAGGACAAAGTCTTGGAAGCAAAGAAATTTATTTACAGCGCTGGGTGCATAAGAGGGTGGACCCTCCTCTAGGCACACCTTTTGGTCCCGCTCGCATACATTTATTTAGGGCACTTGTACAGAGTCAACTGAGTTCCAGTAATTCATTTCCATTTGCTACTCCCCCTCACCCACACATGCGTATCATCACCCAGAGGGTCTTCTGGGGGGGTCCCAGAAGGAAAACAGGCAGTCTTCCTCATTTAACCCCCCCCATTGCTCCTGTGCCTGCATTCTTCCACCCCAACCAACCATGAGCTGACAGACAAACCTCCCGTTATCTACACAGTTCACCCCAATTCACAGCTTTGCTCGATTCCACCCTCCATCCGGCACCTTCCCTGTCTCCTTCTTGATTTACACCTTGCTTTATCCCATCTTTCACACGTGTAAATCCCTGTCTCCTCTTCTCTTAATCGGGTATTTTGATACTTACAACCTTCCCGACCGCTTACGGATTTCAACCAGCACGATCTGGCTGAAGCAAAACTTTTATTTACCTGTTACCAAAATAAAGGGGCCCCTCTGTTCCTCTCCTCTCTGTCCTGAAGGTACGGGAGCAGCAGCACGCTGCAGATAGATTATATCACCTACATGGATGAGCTGGCCTCTGCCATCGGGGTGAAGCCCAGCGTGCCGAAGCTCCTGCTGACGGACCCCCGGCTGGCCCTGAGCGTCCTCTTCGGCCCCTGCACCCCCTACCAGTTCCGGCTGAGGGGCCCGGGGAAGTGGAGCGGGGCCAGAAAGGCCATCCTCACCCAGTGGGACCGGACACTGCAGGCCACGCGGACACGTGTCACCCCTGATCCCCCCTCCAGCTTCCCCTGCCTGGTGGTACTGGGGGTGCTCTTCCTCTCGCTCCTCCTCCTCACTGCCCTTTGCCGCTAGGGGACCCCTGGGGGATGTGGGCAGGGATGTGGGGGTGCTGAGCAGCACCTGTGCTTTTTCTGCTGGGCAGCCTGTGCTGCTGCCCTTCCCGTTACCCCAGAAATCACCTGTCAAGAGATCCCTGAAACATTGCGTTGACAGATCAGGTGCAATTTCCCTGCCTCGTAAATTTGGGGGATTTCTCAGCTGGGGCTATAAAAGAGTGTAAATACCAGCTCTAGTAAATAATGTTGGTTCTTTTATCCCTCTAAATGCATTCAAGTGGCAGCGCATTGCGACGTGTCTTTAAATCTCCATGTCTGTCTCTTTTTTTTGGTAGAAACCTGGAGTAAACATGTTTGTTTTTTCAAGCACAGTTTTGGTGTGGAGCTTATGCTCTGGCTTGGAGAAGCTTGCCTGAATGGACCCTTTTGAAAAATAATTTTCATAACAAGCAAAGAAAATGTCACGTTTTTCTTTAGTGGGGAAAGATGTCGAAATGAAAAAAAAAAAATTAGATTAAAATATTAAGAGGAGTACTCTGATATCTAAACCAGCTCACCAGCTGGACCTCGCTGGACCATGTGAGCATCCAAAGCTAAGACAAGCCGTGTCTGCCAGCCAAAATGCCCAGCCCACCCAGGGCTGTGCAACCCAGTGTCACGGCGACTGCAGCCACGGCGAAAGCGTCCTCACAGAGATCCCTCTCCCAGCTGTCTCACTTCCCACCGAGCACCGCTGCCAGGGATTTGCCTGCGCTTATTTCTCCCAAGCTAAATGATGCGTACGAGTGGTGGGCAGCAATCCCTTGCTACGGCTGCGATCCGACTCGGAAGATCTCAGATGTACTGACTTTCTCAGAAAGAAGCATGAATAAAAATATAGTGTCATCACCTGCTCAGGTTTTTTAAATGCTCGTGTAATAACCAAGCTGCGCGCGGTGGATCGCTCTGATTTTTCTTTACAGCTGATGATGCAGTCTTTGATAACCAGCTAGGACACGGACAATGGTGGTCACAGTGTGCCTTGTGCTGAGCTGCAGGCAGGACCCACACCAAAAGCCAGGGGTGCCAGGAGCCCTTGGCTTTTGGAAGCTGAAGTATAACTGGGAGAAGAGGCAGCTGTCAGCGCTGGTGCTGGGAGCTGTGGGATGCACTGGAGAGGTGTTGGGGTGTCAACAGTGGGAGCAGAGATGATGTTAGGGAATAAATGAACAGAGTATGTGGGGAGCTGGCAGGGTAACCTCCATTCCCCAGATGTGGTCAGTAAAGGGACGCGTCACAAGGGCTCCCTGGGGTTGGCATCTGCAAAACGGGTTGAATGACCTCACCGTTATCAGACGTGAAATCACAGCCCGTGTCTGCGCTGCTGAGAGCGTGCTGGCTGCATTGCTCTTCCCTGGGCACATCGCAGGGTGTTACTGCTGGCCAGAGGGTCATGGGGGACTATACCTGCTGCTAGTTTTGAATTCCTCTGTTCTGCAGTTTTTCTCACACGTGCAGCCCCCCTGGGCCCAAACCACCACACCCAACAGCATCCCTCCAAATGAGGGCGTCGTGGGGTAGTCCTTTGCAAAGCAGAGAAGTCTCCCATGTTTCCTCTTACAGCAGCTCCTACCTTCCTCTGCTATTCAAACAATTAATTATTTCACACATGCAGAAGCAGCAACCACCTGCGATATTTTCACCCATCACCAGTTTGCCAGAATTTTAAGCAACTTACTGGAACCTCTGGATGCACTGGGGATGCTGACCCGGCGGTCAGCTGCTGGGTGACGATCAAACGAACCTGCACAGTGTCCTGCAGACCAAACACCACAGTCATTAGTTTTACTTTGCTGGAGCAAGTATTCCACTTATTAAGGACCAGTTTGCCAGCTCAGCCTGCTTCCTGCTGCCCAGAGCTCACCCTAACGGTGGGAGGGAACAGCATCAGTGCCAGGGTGTGCCTACTCCCCACACGCTGTGCAATTGGTGCCAGGCTCTGTCTCTGTGGGTCAGTAAATGCTTATTTTCTATAAATCCTTCACCAGTTCAAGCTCGGAGGGTCCGAGCTGACCCATTACTCACAGCTGGCTTGGCTATTTTGGGTCAAGTGAGGATGGGAAGCACAACTGAGCGCCCAGCTCTGCCTGTTCCACGTGGGCATCCTGCAGGGACCCACTTACTGATGGATTTGTTGTGGTTTCGTTTCAGATCACAGTCATCAGGATAAAAAAAATAAATTTTGGGACTTCTCAGCCATCCACCAGTGGGTTGTTGTCACCGTAACTAACGGGAACTGGCTATTTTTGATGGCTGGTGTTGGTTGCCTTATACACCCATAAATGCAGCTGGAGTCCACCCAAGATAAAAGCTATTTAAAGAGCGTTGCTACAGGCGCACATGTAAAGACTGAGTCTACCTGTATTGTCACTTTACCCATCGCCTGACTCTACTTGCATTGTTGTCTTTAACACCTTCTTGAGTGCTGTGGCTCCTGCTGGGCTGGCGCTGCTGCAGAGGAGGGGGAGGAGGTGCAGCAGCAGGCGCTGCCCCCTCACACCTGACTGCGCACACGGACCCAGAGGGTTCAGGCAGAGTTGATTCTGGCAGGGTCTGTTGAACCACCAGTGACCTTGGAGCCCCCAGCCCCCAATTCCAGAACGTTCCCAAAGGAGCTTCTGCTCATGCCCCAATTCGAGAACTTTTGTAGCAAGACCCCTCCCTATGCTAATGAGGGGGCATGGACTTGCCCTATAAACAGAAGCCCACCAAGAAGGCAGGTGCGCGGCCACCACCCCATGGAACCCGCCTGAAGACGCTGCAGAAGAACAGCAGGACCAAGCGCTCCTGAAGACCGGGTTTTCCAGAGGCCCATGGAGTGATGACTGTTTTCCTCTTCGCCCTCCTGCTACCCTTATTCATCTCTCTCTCTCTTCTTTTCCTCCTCTTTTCCACAGCACCACTGTGCATCGGATCAGATCTGAGTTGGGTTGTTCTGTGAAGCTGCCCTGAGGGTATCAGAGAGGGATCTGAACGGATTGGGATCTGGTTTGGTAACTTTTGGGAAGTTACAACTCGGAGTGCACCTGAGTATTTGATTTGATAGTTTTGGCTGTGCCCAAAATAAACGCTGTTTGAATTTACCCTGGGAGATCTGTTGGTCTCTGATTTGCTGTGCAGACACCAAAAGACCCTTCCCTCTCTGACTGTGCAGGCTGGGGGAGTCAGTGGCCAGAGCAGGACCTGACAATGTGTTTAGGGTGAACAAGCTGCATTTGTAACAATTGGGGAAGTTATTTCCAGGCTAACACTGGCCAAGCAGGTGTAAGGTGGGTAACTGGGGAGGTGCCCAGCTCACCCACAGCTACCAGGGCTGCTGGTGCCTGGGATCCAGCTTATGCGCCACTGGAAGAGCTGAAACCACACCTTCAGCCTGTCTTGGGATGGAAGCAAACGGAGATTTGCTGTGAGGGTGGAAAAGACACCATTCCGCATGGTCTGAGGAAAAGAAGAGGAACAGCCCAAGAGCTTGACCAGCACCATCCCCTTCCAACAGCTTGGGGCTGCGTCCAGCACCATGGGGCTACACCTGGCTACCGTGGCTGTCACGGTTATTGACACAGATGCCACATGGCACGGGATGGCTGAGTCACCACTGTTGGATTATTTCTCCCTTATGTCTCACAAAACAAGGCTTAGACCTTTGACAGCCTGGGGGAGGCTGAGAGGGGATCCCATAGCTGTTTAGTGCCTTCCCACAAGGGAGGGAGGTGAAACAGGCACTGAGCTCTTCTCTCTTGTGACCTACGATAGGTGATGGCAGGAAGATGGGCCAGGGGAGAGTTAGACTGGACACTAGGAAGATGTTCTTCCCCCAGCGGGTGCTGTAGCACTGGAACAGCTCCCCAGGGAAGCAGTCACAGCACTGAGTCTGCCACCATTCAAGGAGCACTTGGACAATGCCCTCATTCACATGGTGTGAATGCTGGGAGCACCCTGTGCAGGGACAGGAGTTGGACTCGATGATCCTTTTGGGTCCCTTCCAGCTCAGAAAAGTGCCAGAAAAGTCCACCTAAGCCTTGAAGGGGCAGCCACAAAAAGAGACCTCTGTACCTGCTTCCCTGCTTTCTCACCAGCTAAATCCCTGCCACAGCCCATTGATGGAGATGCCAACAAAACCCTACCTGGTTACCACCTGGATTTATTTCACATGAACCGTAATCCCAGCTTTTTCCCACACTCATCCCGGCCGTTTTACAGCAGCAGCACTGTGCGAGTCCTGTGCTCAGCACTGGGAAACAGGGCATTGGGAAATGGTTTCTGAACTTGGGTTCTTTGTGTGGAGGAGAGGAGAGCGGTGAGGAACTATGTGTTTCTGAGCTGGTCCCATGGCTGTGTGACACTGTGTTTGAGAGCTGTTGGAGATGAGCATGTGCCTGGCTCTGCTCCTCCAGACAGTCTGTAAACATCTGCCGAAAAATAACACGACTCTTTTGCAATACTTTTCGAACAGCAGCTCCCATTTCTACTGTCTCAGCAGCAAGAAAATGTGTTGATAGTTCTTACAGGCCATTTAGATGGGTTCCCAAAAACTTACATTCACTGCATTCATTCACTTCTCATAGCTTGTGCTTTTTTTTGAAGGATGGATGTGTTCCTCAAGATCCATCTGAGCCCAGGCAAAGGCAGCTCTGTAACGTTGTAGTCCTGAAGCAAACAATGAAATGGGCCCCTAAGCTCAGCCCTGGCTTTACCCCCATTTCCTCTATGTCCATGTAATTTGCTGTCATCACCACCAAAGTCTCTGTCTTGGTACCATGGGATTTTAGCTTATACAGAAAGTTGTGCTGAATATTGCCGTTCAATGCTCCTGGAGCCCTGGACACTCCTTCCATTTATTCTCCTTGAAACTGAGAAGTTCAAGGCCAAATATTTCCACAAGACTCCTGAGGGATACAAAGGGAAGTTCATTTTGACATTTGGTCTGGGGAATTTGGGGTTGGACATGGCAGTTGGGGTCTCTCCGGAGGCCCAGGAGAAGGTGGACCCCACCAGAGCAGAGGAAACGATCCCTGTTGGGCGGTCAGTCCTGGTGGTGCCTTTCCATGCATCCTACGGTCACGTCTCAGAGTTAACGCTCTGTTTTGTGACTCTGCGATCTTCAAAGTTTCTTCATGAAAAAGAGGTACCATGGTGATCATCAGAATTGTCATGAAAGAGCTGGAAATGCTGGGTTTTCTGTTCTGGAGAACACCACCACTTCAGGCCACACTTTCTCTTCAGATAAGAGGAAAAATATTTTTATTATGCATTTACTATCAGGAATTTCGTTGTGGTTTGAGCCTGACAAGCAGGTCGTTTCACTACGAGGACTATGGTCCAGTCTCACACTACAGGTATTTCTGGGCACAAGGTACCGAGGAGTTGATCCCTGGGAAGAGAGGAGTTTTGTCCCCAGTCCTGGCCAACCCACTCTTTATTTTCTGGGCACTGATCCTTCCAGACAAAGAAGGTTTTGTTGTTGTTGTTTTATTATGGAACTGATTACATCATTTGCAACCTGAACAAAAGCCAGGGAGCTCTTCAGCAAAGGCAAGGACTGGGCTGTCAGGAGAGAGCACTGGAGAGCCCGTAGTGCTTGAGAAAAGGCAGATATAGGGTGGCTGATCTTAGGATTTGCCTGTGCCAGGTCTGATTCAGAACAAGATATTCATTAGGAGCAGCTATTGCCGTGTTATCCCATGTTTCACTGCTCCTGTTCACAGACCCACATTTTATGAATTAAGCCAGAGGTTCCAGGTTTTTTCTTTCCATCCCCAATGTCAACGTGTTCCTTCTCCTTCCACTCAGAGCAGACAACAGGAGCAGAGCCTGGATCCCCAGCTCCCCTAGCAGCACCGTGTCTCCTTGCTGCACCTCTCTGCGCACACTGGGCTGTTGTGTCTCCTTCTGCCACCCACCCTCTCATGCCATCAGTCCATTTAATTATTTGCAGTCTGGCTGCCTTGGCCACAGCCAACCTCCCTCAAGCCCAATCTCGTCAGATGGGTGAAGCTCTCAGAGAAATAATCCAATATTCTGTGCCCTGCAGAATAATTTCCTCTGAAAAAAAATTAATTTTCAGAATATAAATAGGAAACACCAGCCAGTAGTGCTTATCTTCAGTGATACTGAGCAGAGCCAGGACCCCAGGATCACCTGCGAGTTCTCAGCAGCGTCTCAGTTACCCAACATGAGCCATACAGAGCTTCTTTACCAATTTAATCTGGAAAGATCCCATTTAAACTGATGGTCAGGGGATGCTGCAAATTCTCCTCAGTTATCTCCAAATGTTATCAACTTGTCCATGATGTGGAGATAAAAGAAAAGTTGATAACCACTCCAAAGACAAATAGGAGGTTGTGTTGGAGATGTCTCCACCATTAGGATTTCTAAAACAGGTGAAGAAAACAAAGGTAAAGGTCAGTTAGAGCTACTTTGGAAGAGGAGTAGGATGTTCTTGAGGTCCCTTCCTGTTCTGTCTCCTAGGGTTTTGTGAAGCTATCAGAGAGTAAAGATCTGCTAACTGATGTGAGCTCCTCATCGCCTGTGCTGGCTCCTCTGAGTGGTCTAAGAGCAGCACCTTGCTTAGTGCTGTGGGGTTTGTCCTCCTTAAAAAAACCCTAAATTCTGGGAATAAATGCACAGAAGCGCTCTGAGGTGGAAGCCTGGGCTGGTGGAGGAGCAGTATTTTGCCTGAATTAGGAGCGCTGCTGCAACCCTGTCCCAGGAGATGGGAATGTCAGCCGTGGGCACACCCCCACTCGAGATGCTTTTGGAGAGGCTGCAGGATTTGAAAGCATTTGAACAGCCTCGCGTGGGCATGTGGTCAATATTTACAGAAAGGGCTCCACTGGACTGACTGAATTTTTCAAAACACTTGAAGGTTGATGCATGCCTTCAGCTGGTGGCAGGAAGACGCCTTCTGGTTGGAGCATGTGTGTTTTAACAATGTCCTCTCCAGGCAGCTCTTCCTTATGATTGCTTGCTTACAGGTCACCTTAACTGTAGCTCCTGTTTCCTTTGCCAGTCTCTTCAGGACTTATGTTTAATTACCTGTGAAATGGCCAATGTCCTCAGACACACGGTGTGAAAGTTGGGATTATCCTAGACTGGGACAGGAGTTGGACTTGTGGGTCCCTTCTAGTCAGGTCATTCTGTGACTGTAAATGACAGAGACAGTCCCCAAGCCACTCAGATTTGGCTGAGAAGTGATGAAGAGGGCCTAAACTCTTCCTCGTGCTGTGTGTTAGCTGGATGCATCTCCCGTGGCACTTGGAGTGTGTTTATCCGTTTTGAGTCCTGGTACAAAGACATGGTGAGCAAGGTAGGGTGTTTGCCATCAGGGTTGTTCTTGTGAAGATTTTTGAGTAGTTGCCTGGGGAAACTCTTAACTGTATAAGACATTTTAAAACCTCCAGACCCAAGAATTTTGGAGCTCTCCTGGTTTCATTAATGAATAGGAAGCAACAGGTTTAACAAGCAGCTTTTCCTTGACAAAGTCTGCCGGTCACGTCCCTGGAAAACATGGTGATTTATTAATAAATGAGGTTAAACTTTGCCAAGTATGCTGGAGTGAAACACTTGTGCCCTCCTTGCAGGGACCTCCATGTCTAGCAAGCAAATCCCTCTCTTCTCGCAGTGCTTACAGCCCACGTCTGCTCCAGCACATCCTTTGGGTCTCAAGCGATGTCTCTTGAGACGTTTCAGGAAGGGTTCAAGATACTGAATGTACCCAGCTCTGATTAAAAAGGAATGCAAGCATTGTGCTAGTGTTTATCACTGGCAGGGTTCTCTATGTGCTGGGAATAGCAAAGTAAATAGGAAACCACACCCTGCTGCTTGGGGTAAAGGGTTTTTTTTAATGCCCAGACCTCACATCCTGTCGGGTCCTGAGAGTGTGGAGCTGCTCCACAGCGAGCTACTGTCTTTGCTTACAGACTGGCTTAACTAGAAACTCCACTATTCTTCCTTTTCCTTATCTCCCTTCACCAGGACACACTGAAAATCTGCTAACTTAAGCCCAGAGAACAGCAGAGAGGGTTGTGCTGAGGCTTGTTTGTACACAGATTTGCCCCTCTCTGGCTTAGCGTTGTTTTAGATAGAGATGATAAAACCCAGGGCCAGAGGTCTGCAGAGAGAGAAGGTGTCTTTCCCTTCTGGTTAAGACTAAATGGATATATTAAGTTTCTCCTTGTATCACTTCTCCCTACCTTAATGATAAAAGCCCGTTGCAGAGCCTAAGCTTTCACCACGGTGCCAGGGATCTTTGCTCCTCAAGGGGAGAAGGGACTCACCAGCAGGCAGATGCACGAGTATCCCGTTCCTTGTTCTCGCCCTGAGCCATCACTGGTTTTAAACTGGAAGGGGGAAGATGTAGATTAGACGTTAGGAAGAAAATCTTCACAATCAGAATTATGCACAGGTTGCCCAGGGAGGTTGTGGATCCCTGGAGGTGGTCAAGGCCAGGTTGGATGGGGCTTTGAGCCCACTGATGCAGTGGGAGATGTCCCTGCCCATGGCAGGGGGGGTGGACCTGGATGGGCTTTAAGGTCCCTTCCAACCCAAACCATCCTACGACTCTGTGATTCTGTGTACTGCTCCTGGCTCTCCCTGTGGTCCCTCATGACTGATACAGCCCCAGCATGTGAGTACGTTGGCAAAGTCGGCTGTTTGGTGTCCCAGGCTGGGTAGAGAGGAGGTGTTAAAATAGTTCCCCAAATTACATGCCCTCATTTGGTGCCCTCACTCCATCCTTTGATGAAAGTCCACTTCCCCCAGCAGTCTGTGTGTGGGATGGCTATGGCAGGGTCCCCCTTCCTCCCCTGATGGGGTGGCAGCAGAGCCTGCTTGCTCAGAAATAGGGACAAGGACCTCTGGCCGTGTCCACTCCTGTCTTTGCAATGACAGAAGTTGAGGGGGTCTGGTCCAAGGGTAGCCAGGGGATGCTGTGCTTAAATGCCAGGCCATGAAGGCTTTTGCCAGCTTCCAGAGCAAATAAAAACCCACTGACACGTTGTCTGAACTAGTTTCTTTGCTGCACACAGACTGTCCCTGGAGTTGGAGAGATGGGTTCCAGGTGCCCCAGGATGCCACCCCCTGCTGTGCCAGCAGCAGAAGTGAGTAGAGCAACTAGAATTTCCCTCTGTGTTTCCAAGGGTTTTTCAGGGTCCTAGGCAGGCATGTGCATGTGCATAATTACAGCAATTACCTCCCTGCTATCGAACTGCCCATCTCTTCCAACACTTTGTTTTGCATACCTGGTCCAGGCCACCGCAGGGGGGTGTTTGTCGGGGGGAACAGCACAGACCCGAGGCAGGTCACAGGAGGGTGAGTTTTAATCCCAGAACACTGAGGCTTTAGACTCATACAGTACCACTCACTGCATCTCATCCTGCACCTCCAGACCGAATTCCCCATCAGGAAGGGCCAGAGCCACCACCGCTGTAAGCAGCTGCAGCAGACGCAGTTGGCCCCATTTCCGTGCCAGTAGCTCATCTTTGCCAAAATACAACTTGTTCTTTTAGAAAGCCTCCCTGAACTGCCTTCCCAATAGCACTAACATCACTCCTGGGAAGCTGTCACAGCGTCCCTCCAACGTGAGTCACTTGGGTACCTGCTGGGAAACTCAGAAAAGCAGGAGTATGCGAATATTTGCCTTTTTGGAGTCCCTACTCTTTCTTTGCTGAGTGCTGGCAAGAGTCTTTACATGTGCAAGGTTTTTGTGCATCTGGAGAAGAGCCCAGTGGGAGGGAGAGCTGGGACATAGCCCATGCTGATCCCAAGAGCATCAAAGATGTGCAAGACTTGTTGCCCATTTGCCTTGGCAACCGTGTCCCGTTGGCCTGGGAGAGCAAACCCTGAACGTTTCTGCTGATGGTGGCCTGAAACCTGAACTCAAATGAATGAGTTTGATTCTGCAGCCCCTGCAAGTGCATCACTCCCAGCCACCACTCTCCAAATTGTGTCGGAGCGTGGCTGGCGCAGCCGACCCCAGCCTGTGCACGTGCTCCAGACCCGCTGTGCTCCTGGGAGCAAACCCAGCAGCCAGGCAGGGGCAGAAGCAGCAGGAGATCCTGGAGCAGGGAGGCCCAGGAAGGCTGGTGTCTCTTTGCAGGTGCTGCAGGTGGGTGGCAGCCCAGGCTGCCGCACTCCTGGCACTGCTTCAGCACAGGGTAGGTGATTCCTGTCCCTCCAGGAGCCAAACACGGTTTGTTTAGGTGCCCGAGTCTGCCTCAGAGCTCAGCAGATGTTTCCTAGGGCTAAGTACCTTCCTGGTTACTAATGCGCACATCTTATCTCTGCATCTAGTTTCAAGTCCCAGCTTTCCCCCATCTCAAGCCTCTGCAGATCTAAATGCAGGCTCTGAGCAAATGCCTTTGTTGGGTGGAGCTGCTTTATTTACCGCTCTCTGTTCTGCAGGTTTCCTCCCCCTCCCTTTCAGTCTCCTCCGTTATTCAAACCATTTAAAGAGCTGATACCAAACCTGGGCCGTGGCTCGAGTGCCTTTGTCAGTGGCAAAGTGATGCCCAGACGGGGCTGGCAGCTTTTACCACATCTCCTCTGCTCACACTCACTAGAGCTGTCTGCTCTAATTCCCATGGTGCAAATATCACTATGGCTTTTTCCATACACTCGTTTTCCCACTCAGTCCTCTGTCAACTGTGTCTCTGTGGCCGGCTGTATTTGCAAAGATTTCACGCTTTCTCACCAGTCACCCCTAAATTTACGGAGTGTATGGGGGCGAAACCCTGTCCAAAGACACGCTTGTCCCCTTCATTCCATGATGATTTACACCTGGGAGATACCTGAAAGTACCCTACGTCCTGCCCTGATACTTCAGCTGACATTTCCATGATCTTTGTGCTTTAGACCTTGCTACACTGGTGTTTGTGGCCAAATTGGCTTGCAGAATAAAGACCCCCACAACTCGCAGAGAGTTATGAAGTCAGGTATGTTTATGACACCGGTGGGCAGCAGGTCAGATAGCTCCAGAAAACCCTGCGTGCGGAACAAAGGACAGGTCAGCATTTCTTGCCCAAGGACATACATATTCATTACATTTGTTGATTAGTCCCAGGACATCATTAACATATGTTTCATCCCTCTTGTGCGTGCGCAGTGTCCCTTTGTGGTGGTCATGCAAGGGTCCTTCCTGCAGACTCAGTTGACATCCTGCTTGTGGTCTTGGACCTTCCCGTCAAGGGTGCTTGAAACTTCCTCCTTCTCAGCGCAAAAGTTCTAACCATCTCCTTAGCAGCAGATGCTCCTAGACCAGTTTTCCTTTATCAGCGGATGCTCCTACAGAATTCCATTGTGAAACCCCCCTCCTTGCAATTTGGCTCTGTGAGAATATACAAAGGCTTAAAGTCCCACATCAATATCGTGCTCTCCCAGTCTGCGTGGGGAGCTCCTGCCCACCACTGGCAGCCCTGTGTGTGGCTGATGGCACAACGCAGCCTCTGTGCCCTGTGAGCAGTGACCGCCAAGCCAGCTTTCTTTTTTCGAAGGCACCCTGGGTGCAAAGTCCTGCTCAAACCCTGCTGTCCGTCAGCTGCTTCGGGTCCTTTTTGGAAGGCAGCCACAAGGCAAGTGAAAGCATCCCACAGCTAGGGCCACCTCTGCACGTGCAATTCCTCCTCGCACAGCTGTGGGACAGATCTGGACCACGCTGATCTCTCCCACCCACTTAATCCCCCCTTTAGGGATCTTCAGCTGGAGAGGCTGGCTGACCCCACACAACAGGAGAGTCCAGCTACTCCTCCCACTGCAAACCCCAGTTGTGCAATCGCTGTGGGAGTGCCAAAGCACTGTGTCTCCTCTATAAATTGGGAGCAAGAGGGACTCTGCCCGCAGTGACAGCAAGACAGAGCACAGGCAGTCAAGACTGGGAGGTAAGTGTCCCTGGGGGGCTCCAGAGCCTTTCCACCCCTCGCTATCCCATGCAAGCACTCCACAGCTTGAGACTTCCAAGACAGGCTGCTATGGGCTCTTGCAGGGATGCTGGGGAAGTGGCAGCAACAGGCGTGGGGGAGCGGTGCTTCCTGCATGGTATTTCTAGCTTCTCTGCAAAAGGGTACGGAATTAAACAGCCTATGTAGCTGGGAGGTGTTTGTGATAGAAGTTAAGTCCCAGAGTGCAAAATTCTCCCCACAAAACAGTGAAACAATGAGCAGCTTATGCTTTCAGCTTTTAAAAGGAAAAAGCCCATTTTTTTATTCCAACCTTGTAAAGTGGAGGATTCGTCAGGTGCTGCCTTCCTGCTGAAATTGCCCGTGGTGAGTCTGGTGTCTTGTAGGAAAAACCGGCACCTAACTCTATTTTTGTACTG
Source organism: Neomorphus geoffroyi (assembly GCA_033558235.1). Lineage (NCBI taxonomy): Eukaryota > Metazoa > Chordata > Aves > Cuculiformes > Neomorphidae > Neomorphus > Neomorphus geoffroyi. The sequence continues at coordinate 9,549,607 of JAUMJM010000074.1, forward strand.
AACATGTGTTGATTTGGTGTTTTTCTGGTGAACACACCATACCCTGTGTCTGGTGGAAGCTGAAAGTGCTTCTAGGGCAGAGGAGCTGGTGCTGCCTGGCCACGATGCCACCCTGGTACCCAGGGTTAGTAAGTCAGCTGAGCAGGGTGATGCCTGCGGGTGCTGGGGTTAAACCAGGGGTTGGAACAGCCTCCCCCCAGGGTAGCTGTGGGAATGACCCTGCTTCAGCAATGGCCAACCCGAGCTTGCCATGAGGCCGTCACCCCTTGTTTCACTGACCACCTGCATCAAGAAGGGTCCAAGTCCTTACGGGCTGGACATCAGCCCAGGGCTGCTGCCTTTTGAGCCCTGGGGTCGAGCCGTTTGCAGCCCTGCAAGTCTGTCTGTCCAGCCCAGACCTCCCCAGCAGCAATCTGAGAGACAGACACAACAGCACCCCTAAAGCCAAGGTGTACTACACCCACAGCCCCTGTGACAGCCCCTGGGGCTGTGTCAGTCTGCAGCACCTTCCCTGGGGGCAGGGGACTGTGCAGACAGCGATGCAGGGACTGAACAGTCCCTGTGCATGTTTTGCCTTCTTTTCACAGAAAGACAATGGCAGGTTTCCAAAGATAAAACACAAATATTTTCAAGACTGATAAGGAGGCACAATTTAAACTCAACTTGTAAATAAAAACTGGCAGTGATATGTGGCTTAACTATATACTTTCAAAGCAAGTTGCCAGGGCAACTGCAGGGTCTGGAAACAAGCGTGGTGAGCACACTGTGAAAGTGGATTAATTTAATGACGAAAAAAAGAGAGAGAGAGAGAGAAAATTAACATTTAAAGGCATTTATTTCATCTAATTTGTAAATTAAGAGCCCGGAATGCTGGTAAAGGGAAAGAAGGTTTGGGGGGGGCATATAGAGAAATCCCCTGCAGAGGGTCTGCCAGCAGCTGCTCCCTGTGAGGGTGGTAACCATCTGTGGGGTTTCTCCCAGGTTAAGCCCTGTTGGCAGAGACAGCAAGGATGAGAGTGGCGGTGGTGGGCGCGGGCGTCAGCGGGCTGACAGCCACCAAGTGCTGCCTGGATGAGGGGCTGAAGCCCACCTGCTTTGAGCAGAGCCGGGACATCGGGGGGCTCTGGCGCTACACGGTGAGCTGGCAATGCCTGCCCTCCTTCTGCTGGGAGCTGCAGCCTTGCAGGCTGGGGAGGGGGACACGTTGGGGTGAGAGCTCGCTGGGTGCTGACAGCTACCAGCTGCACTCCCTGAGAGCAGGGGAAGGGGAGCAGGGAGACAGCCCCCACCCCAGGACGCAGGGCTGATGCCCGGAGTGCTATGCCAGGAGCACATCGAGGCCGGCCGGCCAAGCCTCTACCCATCGGTCATCAGCAACACCTCAAAGGAGATGTCGGCCTTCTCTGACTTCCCCTACCCTGAGGACTTCCCGGTGTTCCTGCCCAATGCCCAGCTCCTGGACTACCTCAGGCGCTATACCAAGCACTTTGGCCTCCGGGAAAACATCAGATTCGGGGTAGGTGACGGGTGCTCTGGCACTGCCCGGCTCTCCATGTGTGCTGGGTACCCGTGGTGAATCCACTTGGCTTCCATGTTTCAGACCACCGTTGTCAGCATCCGGAAACGCCCTGATTTTGCCACCACAGGCCAGTGGGATGTGGTCACGGAGGCAGATGGGAAGCAGACATCACATGTCTTCGATGCCATCATGGTTTGCAGTGGCAATTTCTCCGAGCCATCTCTTCCCCTGCACTGTTTTCCTGGTACACTACAAGGCTGCTCATGGTTACCTGCTTCCAGGGGCTGAGGGGGGAAGGATTAGCCATTCCTCCGAGAAAATACTTCCTCCCTATCCTTGCTTCTGCTTTTCAAACCTGGCAGGAGCAGCAATACATCCCTGTGCTTCAGCAGCTTTGTCTTTGCAGATACCGGAGCAAGCTTCCAAGGCAGGATGGTTTAGCCCCAGAGCAGCTGCCTCCACAGCATGCAAGATAGGACAAGATCCTCTCCAAGCTCCATCATCTCTGGCAGGGCTGTATTCATCACTGCTGCAATGGAGCCCCCCCAGTTGTCAGAGAGATTTGCCTTGTCATCAGTGGTATCAAGTGCTCATAGGACAGGAAAAGAGGTTTACTGGCTTTTCTGAACCTTTGTGCCCCCGTCTTGTAAAGGCTGAATCTTGAGACTGCACCTGCCCAACTCTTGCACCTAACTGTCTTCCAAGTCCCATCCAGCACGTGTGTCCCTGCTTGCTGCTGCACAGGGATGCGCGAGACCCAATTTTGGAGAGGAAGCACCCCTGAGTCCCCAGTGGCCAGCGATTGCACTTCCTTGCTCTTGCCATCTGGGCTGTTTCTACACCAGTTCTCCCAACGAAACCCACAAATGCTCAAGTACTGAAAAGCTTCGTTTCTTTTTCCCCAAGGCATTGAGTGCTTCCAAGGCCAGTACTTTCACAGCCGGCAATACAAGCATCCTGATGTGTTTCAGGGGAAGCGCGTGCTCGTGGTTGGCATGGGCAATTCAGGAGTGGACATCGCGGTGGAGGCCAGCCGTGTCGCTGCAAAGGTAGCGCCACCCAGCCACCCCAGGGGTGCAGGGAGGGCGGTGCTGGGGGCAATAGCTCAGTTTGCTGTCACTGCAGGGACAACAAGCTGGATTTACCCTGCGTAGTGTCCAAATAGTATTTCTGAACTTGTATTTCTTGATCAAAAACCTACCCCAAAAGGAAGATGTTTGATGTCTTCTTACCTGTTTCACCTCAGTCTCCAGGTGCTGAGAGAAATTATAGATGCTGTTGCTGCTTTTTCATCGTGCAGCTCTCTGTGCTGTGCCCCTCTGGGCTTTCTTTAGAAAGGAGTGATTTCATCACCGAAATCATTGGTTCTCTGCTCTCTCCCAGGTGACTATTAGCACTGGCCAAGGTGCCTGGATGTTGAGCCGCGTGTTTGACCATGGCTACCCATGGGACATGGTTTTCAACACTCGTCTTATGAACCTGATCAGAAACATCCTCCCTGGAGTCCTTTCACGAAGGTTAATTAACTACAAGGTGAACCAGCGGCTCAATCATGAAAACTATGGCCTTCAACCAGAGATGAGGTACTTCTTGATGGCTCCCATCCCACGTGATATCACAGAGCTTGTGCTCCGGGCAGAGAGGAGATCTCCAGCGATTCATATCAACCAGTGCAACAACCGGCTTTCAGAATAGGGTGATCTCAAATTCCCCACTGTAGTTTGTAGCCCAGCAGGAGAAGATGAGCTGTAGTCCCCTTAGGTGTTGTGAGATGGAAAAGCCCAGGAAGGACCAGAGGAGTTGTCCTTATGAGGGTCCCTGGGACAAGAGGAGAAGGGAAACTTAAAACATGGATCAGCCTCAAAAAGAGATGGTTTGAAGAGTAATTGAGTGAATGGAGGAAGATGGAAGGAGATGTCCATAGGTTACTCAGGCTGTGGGACAGGGTGAGATCAGTACAAGGGTGAAATACATCAGTGTTTGGAGAGGGGAAAGACAGGACTGTTTGCTCAGAGAAAGAGACACTGGGGGTCACAGGGCTGGAGGGCCCAGGGGGAGGAGCAGGGGCACTGGCAGGGCTTGTTTGTGGTCTCCAATGTTCAGAGCCCCTTGGCTCTCCACAGCTGCCGGATGCGTGAGCCCATTCTGAACGACGACCTTCCAAGCTACATCCTGACAGGGAGAATCACTGTCAAGCCGGGTGTGAAGGAGTTCAAGGACAACTCGGTTGTTTTCCACAATTGCCCTGACGAGGAGCCCATTGATATTGTTGTCTTCTGTACGGGCTACAACGTCTCCTTCCCATTCCTAGAAGAAGCAATTGTCAAGGTGGAAAACAAGCATGCATCTCTCTACAAATACGTGTTCCCAACCCACCTGCAGAGGCCCACCCTGGCCGTCCTTGGGCTGATCAAGCCGTTGGGAGCCATCATGCCTGTGGTAGAGATGCAAGCGCGCTGGGTGACCCGTGTCTTCAAAGGTAGGAGAGTTAACATGAGCTCTCCTGAATACCAAAATGCTGTTCAGACTGGACAGGTCGTCTCCCATCTATGAATCAAGAGGCATTTCTGCCCCTGGAAAACCCGGAGCTGAAAAGCTCACTTTGAAGTGGATAAGGGAGCATTTTTAGGTCTCAGACTTCCCAAGTTATTTCACGTCAGCTGAGCTACAGCATCATGAGTGCACGCTCGCTCCAAGCTACGTGCAAGTTCTTGGCATCTACTGTAAATCACTCTTTTTTTTGCCCATTAAGCTGATGTTTTGAAGCTAATGTTTTGTACCCCACCTGCTGTGAGCCAAGAATGCGCACTGTGTTCCTTACTGTGACCCAACTGATGTTCGATCCTGCACCTGAGCTTGCAAACCATGGTCTAAAATATTTTAGAAGTCAGAGCACACAGATGGATGTGTAAACCTGGAGGCACAGATGGAAGTTGTCTTTAAAATACTGTGGTGGATCTATCTTGGCAGAATTCATTGCTCTTTAAGGGACAGAATGGTTTGTCCACCATGAATACCAGAGAAGAATCCCATGGCACCACAAGAGGAATTATTTGTAATTTTGGGGGTGAGAAAAGAAACTTGATGGAGGTTTTGGGGTTTAAAAAAAAAAAAATAATAGTAAGAAAAACCACCTCCCACTGGCCTGGTGTGCAGGGCTGCCTCAGGGTTCTTCCACAGAGCTGGAGGAAGCTCTAGGATTCCTCTTTGGGATGATCCTCTCTGAGGCTTGCATGGCCCATCTCACTCCACATCATCTGCCAGTGCCCTGACAGCACAAATGTAGAAGAGCAGGGAAAAGATGATGGTGAGGCCCTGGCCCAGGTTGCGCAGGGAAGCTGGAGGTTTTCAGGGCCAGGTTGGATGGGGCCTTGAGCAGCCTAGGCTGGTGGGAGGTGTCCCAGCCCGTTGCAGGGGCTGGAACTGGATGGGCTTTATATTCCTTCCAACCCAAATCATTCTATGATTCTTTGATTCTATGAGTTTGTACAACCGCTGTTGGCTGGTCTGGCTGAATTGCCACTGCCAAGCTAAATCTGAGCAGTGAGGCTTTTCTGTGCTCCCAGGGAAGGGCTTCCCTTATTTTTCATCACTGAATCAGTTTCCAGGTCCCCCCTCCACAGTCAAACTCCGCAGTACGCTCTCCTCTCTCTTCTAGGCTTGTGTCAGTTGCCCCCTCAGTCTGTCATGGAGAAGGAAGTAAACGAGAAGAGCAAAAACCGAGTGAAATGGTAAGGCATTCCCCAGAGTCCCAAGGGTTTCTCAGTGGATTGAGAAAGCCCCTGGAGTTTAAGGGGCAATAACATCTAGGCTTATGCTTCGTGGCTCCTCCCTGCCCAGACAGCAGAGATGAGGTGGGGTTGGCCCAGATCCAGCCACGCTTTTATTCCCTTGCATTGAGCCAATGGAACCTGTGATTTGACACTGGCGTTTCACCTCTTGATGACAAGAAGAAATTAATTCAGGGTAGATGAGACTAAAGCCTGCTTGGGAGTTGGGTCCCGAGGGACTGAGAAACAGCACAGAAATCAATGGCAATAAAAACAAAATAATTCAACAGGGGAAAAAAAATAGCCAAGCTGAGGTGTACATAATTTTTTTCCATCTCTCAGCATGGTGATTTGCCTCACTGTGAGGAGGGGTCTAAGCTCACCTGCTTGTGGTTCATGGGCAGGCAAAAGGTCAAATCAAAGGCTAAGAAATATTAGTGAATGAATGAGGTAAAAGCAGGCAACTAGGTGATACACCAAGCCGTGGTTCACCTGCATCACTAGAGTAGGAAAGGTATAGAAGAATGAAATGCAGAAGTGGACAGAACAACTGCTGTACAGTACAAGGCTAAACACATGTGGCTTTTTTCAGGTGGGCTGTGAATTCTGCAGAGAAGGTGAACTGGGAGGCATTACCCAGTTCACCGTGCGTTGTTGCAATGCTCTGTGAAAAGGAATGTGAGGGCAAGTGAGGGGTGCTGCCTTTCTCGCGTGCACGTGACTCCTCTGCAGAGGGCAAAGGGAAAAGTAGTTTAAAAAACACCCAACTGGTCTGACAAAGACCTTTAGAAAAGGTCCACCAAGGTGAAGCGGGGTCAGATGCAAGTTGTGGGTGATGAAGCGAAAGACCAGCTGATGCATATGCAAAAGGTGTGTAACAGAGCCAGCACCACTCCAGACGTGCTGTGTCCCGGGCAGGATTTGGGCCCAGACAGAGCCAAGCTCCCACTGATGTACACCCGGTCCTTTCCTAAGAGGAACCCAGTTGCACTTGGACATAATAACAATGGGGATGCAGAACATCTGACCTCCTGTTCTTCTTGACCCTGTTGACATCAATCTTTTTCCCACCTCTTTTTTCTTCTCTGATTCATTAAGGTTTGGTCTGACCTATGACGAAGTCCTCAAAGCGGATTGCCTGGTCTACATGGACACTCTTGCCTCCTTGATCGGTGCCAAACCCAGTGTGCTGGGGCTGCTCTGCAGAGACCCTCGGCTGGCTCTCACCATTTTCTTCGGCCCCTGCAGCCCCTACCAGTACCGGCTGGGGGGCCCTGGGCGCTGGGAGGGGGCACGCCAGGCCATCCTCACCCAGTGGGACCGGACTTTGAAGCCCACAAGAACACGAGTCCCTGCCAGATCCTTCAGCCCCTGCCCTTCTCTCCTGACTGTGATAGGGTTCCTCCTGCTCCTGGCTGCTTTGGTTTTTGGGTTCCAGTAGATTTTAGAGCCTGTTTAAGTTTTTTCCTTTTTTTGTCCTTGGGTGCCACAGGGTGCCACAGGGAAAGAGATTTTGGCTGATCACAACAAATATAGATTTTAACAAGCAGTACAAACCTTTCTCTGTTCCAGCTCACCCCTGAGCACAGCTTTGCAGACCTGATTAGCCACAGCCTCCCCCCAGCATGTATCACCCCTTTCTGCTCTCCTGTCTGCTGCTGTGGGCAGAGCATGGCTGTGTGGCACGGCTGTGTGGCATAGCTGTGCCCAGACTGTGCTGGCTAGGAGGAAGAGGAACAAGACCGGGAAAAACAGCTTGGGTGTCACAGCCAGAAGGGAGCATGAGTGTCCAGTCCTGCCCCAACTCAGTTGAGATTTGGGGTCTTTAGTGCAGCACGGAGATGTCTGGGCTGGGTAATGCAGGTCAGGCTGTCCCTTCTTCTGAACTGTGACCTAAAAATCCCAGTTTGGGTTGAACTGGTGCATCTTTCCAGCAGCAGAGCCCTGGCGGGGGGGGTTGCCCCTGCCTGAGAGTGGTGCTGGTACCCTGAGGGGCTGAGCACTCCCAGCACCCCTTCCCCACCACTGGGCAATCCTGGGGCATCATTTTGTGTGGGCATCATTAACTCCTTTCAGTTAATAAAATGTTGGCTGTGGCAGGAGCACACTGCAGGCTGTTGCCTCATCTCCCTGTGTGCTGGTGGGTCCCATGCCTGAACTGGGGCCATGCCAGCAGCTGCTGTGGGCAACCTGCAAACCTGGCGCTGCAAGGGCTTTCACTGACCACCAAAAATAAGGCCAGACTGTGCACCTTTCCCCCATCCATGCTCTCTGCTGGCATGCAGGCAAAGGGAGCGCGCTTTACTCATTTCCCAGGGTTGCCAAGCAAGGGCTTGCCCAGTGCAGGCAGTACACGAGGGGATGGATCAGGACAACCCCAAGCTGCTGCCAGGGCAGGGGCAGCAGTGAGCTGCAGAGTGGGAGCCCTTGCAAGAGAAGACACTCTGGATTTGCACCAGAACCGCTGCAGGGAGGTTGAGAAATTTCTGCTGGTGCATTTAAGCAGAGCCGTGCTGGAATGTGCGGGTGTAAAGGTCGGTGGTGCAAGAGCCGTGGTGAACTGCCTGGACTTCAGCCTTTCCTTTAAATCTGCGTCTAGAGAAACTCAAAGTAAAGTTTGGCCGAAGCCCGAGCAGCGAAGGCACGGTGTCGCATCGCCAAGGTTTGCTCCTCTCTTCTCTCCAGCTGGGATTTGCAGGCTTTAAAAGTGGAGGTTTGGCTGGCTTCACCTTGCTGCTGGCGGGGAAAAGGGGGTGTCACAGGGACCCTCGGGAGCAAAGCGATCTGTAAGGAAAGAGGGATGACGTTAGCACCCTGGGCGTGTCGCTGCCCTTTCCTAAGCCAAGGGAGGCTTCAGAAACAGGAGTCTGGCAAGGGTTGGTACGTCCTGCCCTGTTCCTCTCCAGTCCTGAGCGGCAACTGGCTTTTGGATGGGGGCGTGTGGGTGTGGGTTGTATCCCCCTTGCTTCACCTTGCATTTCTGTAGTTTCCTTCAGCTCTTGTTCAAGTTGACTTATTCCTTTGACACAAAAACTGGTTAAAACCGAGTTATAAATGACTCTTCCTTCAGGCTTTGCAGTAGTACTGTTTGTTATCTAATCAAAGTTCACATGGGTTCATTTATTTCCCTGCTTTCTTTGCTTTCGAGCCAAGCTCAGTGCAGCTCAGTTTACACACTCCGAGCTTTGAGTTCCTCCCATTTATAACCTGGGTTTCCTGGGTTTCCTAGCTTTTGTATTTTCTCTAATCCCAGCTGCACTTTCGCAGTGTTGTCTGATTTATGAATCATGGTGCCGCATCTCTGCTCAGTCAGGCATCACTTTTTTTTAAAAAAAACAAACATTTTGCTTTCAAGAGAATGCTCTTTAACGGGAAATTTAAAAGGAAAGCGTAAAAACAAGCCAGCCTAGCTGAAATTGTTTCTTGAAAAGAGCTTCAGGAAGATCCCTTCATGCAGGCAGAAGCAGATAGCTGTGAGCTATCTTTGCACTCCCTTGTTTGGGCCAGGAAAGAGAATAAATAGAAGCAGCAGAACAAGGTTGAAAAGGGCCTCCTTTTCCCCCACCTGCGGGAGGGGAATCACTGGGCCCTCGGTGTGAGCTTAGCACGGTGGGAAGGGTAATGAGCATCTGCAGTGCTCAAGTCAGGACCTGGCCATGGCTTTCTCCAAGGAGCGTTCTCCTCCACAGGCACCTGCAAGCAGAGAAGATGTAGGATGTTTTCCCACGGATGGGAAGAAGGAACCAGTGTTTTGCTAATCCCTGGGCTGTTTTATTTCCAGTTGCTCACATAGCAGCCTATCGCCTGCTGCAGGGCAGCATGGTGCGGCGCGTGGCCGTTATTGGGGCTGGGGTCGGCGGGTTGGCCTCCATCAAGTGCTGCCTGGATGAGGGGCTGGAGCCCACCTGCTTCGAGAGGAGCGAGGACATCGGGGGGCTCTGGCGCTACACGGTTAGTGGGCTCTGCCTACATGGGGAGCATTGGCCCTGGGTTTGTCCCCTCCCTCCGATGCCCTGTGCCTGCAGTGAAGAGGAAAGGGTGGCAATGCTCTTGGGGAACATTCCACTCCCAGGCATGGGGCTTCCACCAGCTCCACAGTGGAGAAGAAGATGGAGGGAGAGGAAGCCATGGTCACCAGGACCTCGACCTGTTTTTTTGCTTCTATCCGAATATGAGGCAGAAAAATACTCAAATACTTTGAGGGGAGAAAGCCCCTCCCCACACACCAGCAAACAGCGTCACTGGTTCCACACAGGACTCCACAGATGGTGGAAGGATCAGTGTGTACCGCTCAGTCATCACCAACACCTCCAAGGAGATGTCCTGCTTCAGCGACTTCCCCTGCCCGGAGGATTTTCCCAACTACCTACCCCACAGCCTTCTCCTGGAGTACTTTCGCATGTACGCCAGGCATTTCGACCTCCTGCGGCACATACGCTTCAAGGTGAGCAGGGGCCCCAAATGCCATGGGGCAAAGGGTCACTGGTGGCTGCAGATACCAGGGCGTCACCCAGGCAGGATAAGGCAACACTGGGTGTGATCCAGCAAGGACCATGTAGCTTCTGCATCCTGAACGCAGCCTTTTTGGTTCCATGTTTTAAACTGTGCTGCTCAAATGTGGGCTGCCTGGTGCATCCCTTCATCAGCGCCATCACCAGAGAAGAGGTGCAGGGTGAGATTTAACATCTTTAGAGGTGACATGCGACTCCCTAGGGACCCGGTCTGACCCTGGCAGCCACAGCCTTTAGCAGGCAGGTGCTCTCTGAAATGCAGGGCAGTCCCTGATTGCTGTTTTGATGGGCTTTGGTGCAAGACAACAGCTATCAGTGTGAGGAAGCACCCAGATTTCACCACCTCAGGCCAGTGGGAGGTCATCACTGAGACTGACGGCATCCAGGAGCTGCACATCTTCGATGCTGTCATGGTTTGCACTGGCCATTACCAGGAGCCCTACTTACCATTGGCTTCTTTCCCAGGTAAGCCTGTTTGTGACGCTGGGTGGGCTGGGGTTGGCCACCAGGGTTTCACTTGGCACCCATGGGTCCTTTGGCTGCATTTTCTTCTGTGAGCCTGCCTGTTCCATGAAGCCCCCACGAGGGGGCAGATGGGACTCTCACCCCATGGGAATAGCAGGGGGCATTCCCGGGAGTCGGAAAAATACCTTGTAAAGATGCAGTCAGGCTCTTGCAAGACTGAGGTGCAGGAGGGTGGCATCACCCAAGGAGCCAAGACTGCCATGGGATTCTCAGCTGCAAGCAGAGGTGGGAGCTGGAGAGTTGGAGGTCGCAGAGGATCTGGGCATGAGGCTGGGACAAGTAAGGAGGAAACGCTGTAAGCAGGAGATGCTCCCTTCTCTCTGCCTAGGTATTGACACTCGCTTCAAAGGCCGGTACCTCCACAGCCAGGAATACAAAGACGTAGAGGCTTTCCGGGGAAAACGAGTCCTTGTGGTTGGCATTGGCAACACTGGCGGCGACCTCTCTGTGGAGCTGAGTCGCGTGGCTGCAAAGGTACGGCTCTGCAGCAGTGCCAAGCCCAGCCAGGGACCGCAAGAGCTCGTGCCTTGTACTACGACCAGGAAGCTTTGCCTACTGGGTTTCTCAATAAATGGATCTTCAAATTAGGGGCAGTTGAAGAAGCTCTGCAAACCCGGGAGGGTTTGGGTCACCTGAGGAGCAGAGTGCCAATTCAGCAGCTGCAAAAGCTGCCACAAGCTGTTTGGTGTATCTGGACATTAGCGCCTTTCCTTGGGCTAACCCTCTTGGCTCCCAAGCACAGGAGATGGGATTTGCCATTTGGGGTAAAAACTGGCAATGAGATGTCTGGGCAGAAGGCTGAGAATTGCCTTCTCCCCTAGGTGTTCCTCAGCAGCAGGAGCAGCACATGGGTGTTGAGTCGGGTCTCAGACCATGGCTTCCCCTACGACATGGTCAACACCACCCGCTTCAACCACCTTCTCGACCGGCTTCTCCCATCAGCCCTCACAAACAGGATCAGGTTTCGGAAGTTCAATTCATGGTTTAACCATGCGAACTATGGCTTGGCTTCCACCAAAAGGTGTTTTTTTTCTGACTGTTTTGTTGGTTGGTCAAGGGGTTTTAATGGTGTGAAATGCTGTTTTTAATTTCATGGGATATTTGTGGAATAGTAAACTATTGGAGGGAAACTCTGGCCACAAAAGATATTTTGGGTTCCTCCCAGATGCTAACATTGCTGTCCTTTTCCACCTGCAAGCTCCAAATTTAAGCTGATTGTCAATGAAGAGCTGCCGTTTTGCCTCCTCTCTGGGACCATCGTGTTGAAGGCAAAAGTGAAGGAGTTCACCGAAAGCTCAGTTCTTTTTGAAGATGGGACAACTGAAGAAAACATCGACGTGGTGCTTTTTGCCACAGGATACACCTTCTCATTTCCCTTCCTTGAACAGTCAGTTCGCAGTCTCATCGATGACAACCGGTCCCTCTACAAACGCATCTTCCCTCCCCAGCTGGAAAAGCCAACACTGGCCATTATCGGCTTAATCCAGCTGACCGGCTCTGTGATGGTGGGATCAGAAATGCAGGCTCGCTGGGTGACAGGGATTTTTGCAGGTGGGAGATGGAGTGCAAGGATGGGGGGATCTGTTGGGGTGGGAGGTTTGGAGCATCCTGAACAGAGCCTAGGGCATATTTCAGGTCCTACCACAGTGCCCGTGGTGGCCATTGGCATTAGCAGTCCTGTAGCAGTTTCCCCCACAACTACATCCCCATATCCCTGCTGCTCCATGCGTGCTGTCCTAAGCAGCAAGCACGAGTGCTCTTGGGAAATGAGCCACGAGTACGGGAAGGTGAACTTTTCAGCTTAAGGTGTTTTTTGAGGTCTCTGGTTTCTCTGTTCTCAGGCTGGAACAAGCTCCCTCCCATCAGCAAGATGATGGCTGATGTTTTGAAGATGAAGCCACCAGGCAACAGGTACGTGATGCTCCTGCACTTGGGGTGCAACGCATGCCGTGTGCCAGGATAACCCCAGGGAAAGGGAGCTCCTACAGCAGTTATGCAAGGGTCCCTCCTAGGACACCCAGCTCTTCTTGGATGCATTTATTCCCTCCCCACCTGTAGCGAGGTGGGGAGATCCTGCTGTAGCTCATTTATGGACAACGACTGGGACACCAAGGGCACGGTGATCCAGGTGCTCCAGACTCCAGGTGTCCTGGAGCATCTTACAGCAAGGCTCAGGACCTGCAGGCCCTCCCTGTCAGGCACCCAAAGCCATGCCTTCATTCCCAGTATGTAGGATGGAGGTTTGGTTTCCTCCAGACCAAGGGTGCCATCTCGTGGCTCCTCCCTTCCAAATCCAGAAAGGCCACCGGAGCTGAGAGATGCAGGTCGAGGGTTGCTTGGTGGCAGGTTTTGAGGAATAGACAAGCCTGGAACTCATCCATTGGGTACTTGGAAGCCAATGTCCTTTCCCTCTTGGCACTGCAGTTTTACAGGAGGTTTGAGATGTGTCCTCAAGGCTGTGGGAGAGGTGATGATGTGCTGCCTTGCAGCAACTTTCAGGAGCAAGGGGGGATGTTGGGGCACACGGGGGGCAGGCTGGGTTAGGTCTGCCGGCAAGGCAAAGCTTGGTCACAGGACATTGATGAAAACCTGGGGAAAAAAAAGAGAGCCACGAGGATTGTCAGCCAGGAGCTCTGGCTATTGCAGACACACGTGCCGTCCTCGCAGATGCTATTCCACAGAAAGACAGGAGTCTGAGGTGAAAAAAGACAAATTCAAGGCTGTCCCAAATGCACAGAAGCAGATTCAGCACATGTCCTCCCTCCTGTGAGGGAGATGAGGCCTCAAGCAGGAAAATTCTGAAAGTTCCTCCCAACATGGAAGCTTTCTGTATCTCCCAGTTTTTCCCAGTCCCTTTGGCAGTCTTATCTGTGAATGTCTACTCCTCTTCCTAGCAAAATCGGCCAGACCCACGCTGTGAACCTCAGGGAAGGACAAAGCCTAGGTATTTGTGGTATTACAATGGTGGCAGTATTATGGTAGAACAGTTTTTGAGGCCACAACCCGGTTGCTGAGACAAAAGAAGCTTCTGCCTACTCGCTGCCCCAGGAAACTGCTGGGGACCAGCCCCACAGAACTTCTTTAGGTGCCTTTAGGTTTATTTGGGTTTGAGGGAGCTCAGCCCTGGAGACCAGGGCTCAGCTGATGTCTTTTGCTTTTGGATTCTGTGGATCCAGGACCGACCGAGATGGGATAATGCTAATGGATTTTGTCTCTTTTATGCGCCATTGAAGGAATCCACTGGAGAGGGAGAACTTGAAAATTAGTTTTATGAGCTACACTGATGAAATTGCATCATGTGCTGGCGTAAAGCCCAGCGTGCTGAGGCTGCTCCTGACGGACCCCCGGTTGGCCCTGGCCATCCTCTTTGGCCCCTGCACGCCCTACCAGTACCGACTGGTGGGACGAGGGAAATGGAGTGGGGCCAGAGAGGCCATCCTGACTCAGCGGCAGAGGACATTGAAGCCCTTGAGAACTCGGGTGGTGGATGAGTCCTCCAACAGCTCCAGCAGCTGGCACTGGATGTGCCTCCTGGCCCTGCCGGCAGCTCTCATGGCGTGTTTCTTCCTTTCTAAATACCCCCGGCCAGGATGGAGCCCCTGGAAATGTCCCCAGCTGTAGAAGAAACCTGGTGAGGCCCGGTGCCAGGTGAGCGGGGGACGTTGTGAAGCCCGGCCGCTGCTGGGTGCTGGCAGTGGGTTGGAGCCAGCCCAGTGCCGGCAGGAGCCGGGCTCGGGCACTGACTGGTGCTGGGCCTCCTCCCGCTAGCGTTTCAGTGTCTGGAGCTTTGACCCCACACCTGCCCCAACGTGTGCCTGTGTTGCACCAGCGTCAGGCTGGATCTCCAGAGGGCTCTGGGGACGTGTGCATCCTCCCCACCTCGCCCAGAGCTTCCTCTGCAAAACTAACCCTACTGATCTTGTGTTTGTCTGGTAGCTTTGGGGACGTGAAGTAGGGAACCGGCAATAAACCTCATGGCTTTGGTTTTCTCTGATGTGTTTGTTAATGGTTTATTATCAGAGAGGGGTGAGGACCCAGGGCCCGATGTTGTGGAAGAGGGGAAGGGAAATAACACCCACAGTGACAAACCCGGAGGGCTGGCATTCTCACCCAGAGGGAGAAGGTAGAGCCCCCCACGCACCCACAAGTGCCTTCATCTGGAAATTTAGCTGCAAACCAGTTGACGGGTGCTGCGCACTTGCTGTTCCCCAAAACCCCCACCCTCCAAGGGAGCCTCCTGCTCAGCAGCGCTGCCGGGCCCACGTGTGGGGCTGGGACGGGGCTGGGGACGGAGATGGGGACCAAGATGGGGACAAGGACAGAGATGGAGACGAGGATGAGGTTGGGTGTGGGGATGGGCCCAGGCATGGGATGAGGACAGGGATGAGGATGGGGACAGAGATGGAAGCAGGGGTGGGGATGAGGACGGGGATGGCGACGAGGACGGGGACGATGTTGGGGAGGATGTTGGGGACGCGGACGGGACGAGGCCAAGGATGGGGACGAGTTTGGGGATGGGCCGGGTTCCCTGCCCTCCGCCGCCCGCCGGCAGGGGGCGCCCCGAGACGCCGAGCGCGCGCCCGCCCGCCCGACTGCGGCACAGCGTGGCCACGTGAGCGGCGCGCGGTGACGTCAGACGTTGCTTGGCGCCGGCTTGGCCGCCCGACATCTTGGCCCCTGTGTGGAAGCGGCGGAGGCGTCGCGGCGCCGGGAGCGGCAGCGGCTTCGGCGAGTCCGGGAGGCCCCGGGGAGGCCGGAGCACCGGTCCGCCGCGCTGCGCCTCAGGTGAGCGTGCGCCACCTCCCGCCGCGTCTCGGTGGCGCGGGGAGCGGCCTGCGCCGCATGGCCCCGGGCGGGGGCGGCTTCCGCTGGGCCTGCCGGCGCGGCGGGGCCCGCAGCCCTCGGGGAGGGGCGGCCCCGGGGCTCCGGCACCCGCTGCCCGCCTCGGGCGGGCCCGGCAAGGCGGCGTGGGACCCGGAGAGGGCGGGTGGGCAGGGCAGGCCGTGCCGCATCGGCGCTCGGGGCCGCACCCCGCGCCAGGCCTGGACCGGCCCGGCCCGGCCCGGGGCTGCCGCGGGACGGGGTTCGGGGGCCGCTCTCGCTGCTCCGCTCTCCCGCCTGCAGCGTGCGTCCCCCGGCTCCCATGCAATGGTTCCGGGTCTTTTTCCCTCTTCGGATGGCGATTACTCGAGAAACGCACCCTCCCCTTCGCGCCTTTGCTGTGATTCTTTATCTAGGAACGCGGGAGGATGGGAGCCTTTTCTTATGGGGTACTGGAGCCACATGTGGGGCACAGGGCTTTGGATTTCTAACTCTGAAGCGTTTGTCCACAGGGCTTGAGGTGCACGGTGAAAGGCTGTTCTTGGGCTATTTGATGTAGGACTGAGGGGAGCAACTTTGAGGAAGGTATCGTTTCTGTGCTTAGGGACAAGATTCGTAGGGGTGGGGTGAGCAGTGTTAGGGTGGTGCTTACTGGTAGCGCTTAATGGATGGTGAAAGCGTGGTTAGATGACACGGCTAAAATTCCGGCAGGCAGTCTGCAGCGGGCACAATGCGGTGGGCGTAATGGGAGCCATCACCGAGGGATGCGGGGATGGCAAATCTTAAGGCTAAAGATGGCTCAGATGGATTCCGGTTCAGGTCCCATTTATGGGGAAGGGGAGCTTGCATGAGGGAGTGATTCTGGTCATTGAATGGAACTGTTTGTTCTGTGTTTTTTCCTTTTTGTGCCTTACACGTGTGTTTTGTAAGCTTTTTCCTTTGTGAAAGATCTTGAACCCTGTATCATTGAGGAAGGGCCGTTTTTTCACATCACTCTTCGATTGCTGCGGTTCAGATGGGTAAATGAGTAGAAATTACCATTATTTCCAACACGAGGAACAGGACTCTAATTTTTAATAGCTTTGTTTCTTCTGCAGTGAGGCATCAGGCCTGCCCATTGTCTGGTCTTAAGAGCTCTGCTCAGACAAGAAACTGCTTTTGGAGGGGGGAGGAAACAGGACATGATCTCATTTGTCTATCAGTGAGAAACAAAAGGATTACCGCCTAATACTGACTGCCAGGAGCTTAATGGCTGTTAAATTTTTTGGAATTAGGGAGTCTGGAGAATTTTTCTTCAAAGCTAAATTTAGGGTGTTTTAGTGCAACTCTGCTACAGCCTCCTTGAGACTAAAGAATCTGAAGAGTTTTGGGAGTTCTTTGAACTTGGTGAATGTTCAGTGAAAAGGCAGTTTGCCTCAGAATATTGTGCTCAGTGAGTGGGAAGTATGACCACTTTGGTGGAGGTGTGTGCTTAAGAGGTAGCTGCTTAAACTGAAGTGAGAATTGGATGGGCCAGTTCTTGTGTGTGGAGGGCAGGATCGTGGCCTCTCTGTTTGTCCCTGTCATCTAAACTCTGCCCCAGTTTGTGTATGTTTCCTGCAGAAATTATTGGTTTGGTAAATAATAGCTTGTAAAATCTGTGTGAATCAATACGCAATCATTTCTGTGAGTTTTGCTAATGAAGATCTGGCTCTTTGCAGTTTAGTAGCAATTGATAATTTCTTTACTCTTACGTAGACTTCAGAACAGGAACCCTGGCTTTTTTAGACAGCCTCTGAAAATAGTTACATCATCCTGCAGCTTTATCTTGATAACTTATGTTCTTGTTTAGTGGTACAGATTTATGGTATGCGCCTTCTGTAGGTTCTGTTTCCCCACATCCTGAAGTCCGCTAGGGAAAGTGAAATGGGACAGATGGGGAGCAAGGAAAAGATAATGCAGTTTGGAAGGGAGCTCTGTGTAGGGTTTGCTCTGTCTGAATGACTGCTGTATGGCTATAAAGAGAAGGAATGTAGGTCAAAGCAGTGGGTATGTCATATGGAGTTGACTTCAGACAGATGTCCTAGGTTACTGAAAGTGCAAGCCCTTTGTTCCAGGATATTTTCCATGCTAACTAACGGGAGTGATGTGAAAGTGGAGACAGGGTGGAAAATACAGTCCAAATACCATATAAGGGTGGCATGGATAAGAAGCTTACATGTGGAGATAGAAAGAAAAAGGTAGCTCTTGCAGAGGGATTAAACCCTTTCATAGGGTGCTCCTGCAGAGGAATAAACCTTTGCTTATCATATTGGAGATATAAGCAAAGAAAAAATATTCCTGTTGTTTCTTTTGAAGAAGACTGGAGCGTCTTCAGAAGCTGTGTACAGTAATGGAGGGTTTGAGGGGGGAAAAAAAATCTCCGCCCTGAAAATGCACCACCTTTCCACTAGTTGGGGATGGATGTTGGGCTTGTAATGACGGGACTGCAAGTGGTGTTTTACTGGTAGAACCAGTTATTCATCTTCTGTAGGGATTTTTTTTCTGTGCTTAGCTTCATGCCCTCAATTTTTTGGGGTCTGGGTTTCTTAAAACCCTATAGAAACTTCTCACGGGTTAAAGCAGGTGTAAAAATAAAAGCTGAGATTTGTGTGAGGAGATGGGAGGAAACACTACTGTGTGCATGTTCATGAAATGAAAGCGAAGTGGACAGAAGCCTTAAACACATTAAGAGAGGGGAAGATGAAGTCCTAATAAAAATCAGATGGAAGACAGCTTTTATGTCTATGAAGAACAGGCTAACAGAAAGACTGTTTTTATTACAAATACCTCAACCATTACATAACTGTCTAAGTAAATGCTAACAAACTAGTCTATTAGAGCTTGCTAACACGTGTTAAAGGGAGCAGCTGTATATCCTTCATATTGTTCATGTTTTTATATATCAGGCACTGTCTTGTTTTACAGGAAAATTACAGTGCAGAGTCAACTTTATGTATCTACAATACGAAGTATAGTGGTGATAAATTTTAACTGATGTGTATTTGAAAGTAACATGGGCTGTGCTTTCAGGGGCTCACCACACCAGAGAGAGGAATGCTTTATATTCAGGTGCATTGAATACATAAGTTAGTGCCTGGAGGACTGCAGCATTGCCCAGTGACTGCCAGAAGAGTGGTCTATTAAATATATCTTTGAATTAATGTACACCTAATTTCTAAGTGAAATGGCAGCTTTATTCAGTTTTTAGTTACTTGAGATATAAGATTTGGCTTATTGTGTCAAAGTGTTCCAAGTGTTTTTTCATGGTAAAGACAGCAATGGCTAGGTTGCCCAGTTTTTACTGCACTGCTTGCTTAAGCTAGCAAGTCAAATTTCCTCTGCATAGAAAAGGAAACCTTTTCAGGTTGTCCTCATTAAATCACGTAAACATCTACAGCTTGTTTTAAAACTAAAATTTTGAAAGCATATGACTTTAATATTCCTAGATTTTAGTGTTTAAATTTTGGTTTCTGTTTTAAAATTATGACTGTAGACTTGTATTTGCAGGAGTAATAGTTTAAATTATTCTTGACAAAAAACCCATTATTTAACTGATTTGAATCTACACCTAAGGTGGAAGTGAAGTAATATCCTCATTTTATTTGAGAAATCAATGATTTTCTCCCAATTTTAGACTTTATATGCTTTAGGACTTCTATTTCTTCTGTTTCAGATTCACTTTATATTCCACCAAAAGGCCTCACTGGCTTCAGATCAGTGCTTTCATTTCACAAAAAAATAAATTATTGTATTTACAGTCTTGTTTTATAGTAGTTTTCAGGACAGCCAGTGCTTCCTGTCTAGGTGGATATACAGATACACAGCGGAGATGTTCCATTGAGGAGGAACAGTAACATTTCCTCTTGCCCATATGTGTAGTCTGTAGGGAAGATGCCTTCTAGTAAGAAAAACTTAGCTTTTGCTTGTGACATAGCTGCTTGATTAATTTGCTGGAGTCACCTTTGTTAGATGTTTTTCATGCCACAGACCAAGCTGTCAGCATGGACAGAGCCTTTGCGATATCCACTTAGCTTTGGATAAAGAAAAGTTTCTTGATAAGAATTTTGGTAATATATTGAGCATTAATTATTTACTTACTGCATCTGGAAAGCAGAATATCAAGGGACACGTGGGATTTGTTTGTTTTTAAACAGAATAAAGAACCAAGAGCAACTGAAGATGTTAAACTTCATCTGTAATGCTGAAAGGCAGATACATAAGCTGGCTATGCTGATAAGGCTTTTTTTAATTTAGCACCTCATCTCTTTGTTCCTTTTTTTTTTTTTAACAAAACATGACTGAATCCAGTCTGAAGCGAGGACTGAAGTTGACTGTTAGTGTAGTTAACCATTGTTGTCCAGAACTTTTGTCAGTGTGGGTTTCACAGCTGCATGTTACATGCTGAGCATTCTTTCAGTGAAGGAGATCATCTCTGACTCTCTAGTGAGTCACAGGGAAAAACATGTAACCAGAGATCCGGAGGACAGCAGACAGAGGAGATATGAGCAGCTCTGAGCGCTTTCTGAGCTGGACCGGACCAAAGACCAAATCCTGCCACCTTTGTTATGCACACAAGTAAAGCCTATTGATGCTGTCAATGGTGTATTATAAGCTGGTATGTTTGGCAATGCTGGCACTCACTGTTGCAGTGGAAGTATCTTAAAAACATTAAAACCAAATATGCTGTAAAGTCTCTTAATACAGAGGAGAAATTGTGGGGTTTTTTGATGCGGATGTATTAGATTAGGAATATGGTAGGAGTTAAGGCAACAGAGAATTTGAGTATTGTGCAAGGTAGAGGTTTTGAAGCTGGTGACAAGTAGCTTGACTCACTGTGTAACTAATGAGTTAACTTTCTGAAGAGGTGTTTTCATCCTGCTAAGGTTGTACAGAACTCTGTATAAAAATGTTTATTCTGTAGATTCCTACTGTTGATGAGAGTACTTCCATCTTCAGGTTGGGCCAAAAGTATCTCAAGAAGGTGAACAAAAGAAAGTTGAAAAAAATAGCTAGAGAGGAGGGATTTCATTTTGGCACATCTCTTCTGGAGAGGAATGGAAATCCTTAAGGATGTAGTTGTAGAATGGTTCTTGTGCACTTCCAGAATATTCTGAAAGAGAAAAAGGTCAGTGATATGTTAAAGGTGCAGAAAGGTATGATGTGAGGAGAAATCAAAGTAAGTTGTTGTTCATTGGGAAGAATGGTGAAACTAAGTGTCTCTTCCTTTGTCAAGAAACGTTCATTATTACAGTGAGGCTTGGAAATTGTGGTAAAGGAGCAAGAAACTGAAGCCTTGAAAAGATTCTTCGACTTGTTCTCAGCAAGAAATGGATTTACATCTTATCTATCCTGTCCTCTTCCACTGTCCTGTTCAACACGGGGTGAGTGGGGAGGATTGGAAATATGCAGTTTAAATGGCATTGTTTTAGAGTTTATTTATAATAAAGTGCAAGGGCTTTTGCAGTCAAAGTATTAAAAGGAAAGGGAAAATTGAAACAGTCGAGAGATGGGTAATTTTAAATAGCTGCAACTTCTGCTCATCTGTTCAGAATCTGATCTGTTTTATGTACCTATTGATATCTTTCAAGAGCTTCCTAAAAGGAAGTGTTTTGCACCAAATATTGTGACTGACATTGTTCAGCTGTTATTTCTGGTGTTTTAGCCTAGACAGCCGCCTGCAGAAGAACAGATCCTGAGGACTGTTCAGCCTGCAGCTGGAGTCGGATCTGCTGGGGCACAGCCGGAATGGAACCACAGCTCGCTGTTATTCTGTATGTTTAGAAATAAGAGGAAATCCTGTAATATGTGGAGACTTCTTGCTCATACTGTTTTTTTGCTGTAGAATGCGAGCAGTTCTGTTTCCTATATTTTTGTGAATGGATCCTCAAACCCACCATCATCTCCAGCTCTGATTATTCTTTCCTGCAGTGAATGTAGCAATAATAATAATAATAATAAATGTAGCAAGTGCAAAGAAGTGCTGACCATTTGAATATTTTCAGCGTGCTCATTTGCACAGACGTGAGGATCCCACTGTCATCAGTTTCGTAGCTCCTTTTGCAGCCCCACTGCAGACTTCCTAATTACTCCCCTGTTCTCAGCTTGACAGAGCAACTCCTACTCAGGATGCTACTAAGGAAACCCCACATCACTTTCTCTGTGCATGGGGACATTGGGTATCCTAGTATTTTTGCCTTTTCAGGCTTCTGGATGGATAGCTGGATAGCATGATGCAGTTAAGCAAGCAACAAAGTGGTACTCATGACAACATGTTAAGTGTGTTCCTAATTTTTAAAGGACTGTTTGTGATCTTAAACATTAACAGCTGTCTTTACATAGAGTGGCTGTGGGCAGGATAAACTGACCTAAGAAACCTAGTGAATAGTTGTAGCTTCTCCAGTTAAAAAGGATTCTAATGGGTAAGACAGGTTACATTATTTTTCTGTATTCAGAGTAAAACACTGTCCATCAGCCTGCTATTTGAATACTGCACTTTGATAGCAGGTACATGGCTTGTTTCTGCAAGCATTTGCCTTAATTTATTCTTTTATCTTTTTCTCAAAGTGTTTAAGTTTGGAGAGCTTTGAAGTTTTCTTATTGTTCTAAATAATGGAAATTTCTTTAAACGCTTTTGTGAATCTTGAAAATAAAAATCTCATTTGGCATCTGCACGTTGAAAAGCTAATTGGGTGAAAGCACTAACATTGTTCTGTTCCCAGAAGTAATGAGAACAGATCTCATTATGATGCTGTCTTTAATTGTATAGAAACTGTTCTTTTTAATTTTTTTTTCTGGTCCTGGCTTACTTCCAGTACTTCAGAGTGCCTGCCACAATTAAAAATTTACAGTTTAAAAAATAGTTCTTAACCAACTGCATGAAAAGTAGAAAATCAAAAATGTATTTTGCAAAAATTTTGCTCTAGTACGTAGTGACAGAGAAATAAAGTCTTATAAAGAAGTTGTCGGGAACGAAGTAGCCTGCCTTAAAAGTGAACTGCAAAGAAGTTTTGGATCTTAAAAGTTCAGAAAGGAACACATTTTTAGTTGAAATGTATTTGGTAATCTTGCAGAATGTCAGAATTATTCCATTGTTTGAGGATTATCAGAACGTGGCAAGAATAGCTGTGTTGTGTTACTGCATTAGCTTTATGGTGTGCTAGTTCTGACTTACGTGTGGCACGCGCTGTCAGTCCTTGCTGGAATACCTTGAAAAATCTTTTCTGGCAAAGGCAATGTTTGAATGTACTTTGATAGCTTGAAAATGGGCTGGTACTTGATGGAATGCTTTTAATATGGTACAGGTTGTAGTAGTTATTAATCTGATTTTTTTACTTGAGTGGTAGTAGTGGTATTAAGTTTCTTTCCACTATTCTGGTTTATGTAGAATGAAAGAGTAGATGAGCTAGATGCTTGTAATGCCAATGACGGCGGTAGTGTGTTTTATGTGATTACTGTATCCCGCTGGTGAAATTTTAGTCTAGTAACTGTTCTTCTCATATAATACAGATTTTAGTCTTTCCAGTCTCTGAAAGCTTTCTGTTAATGTATTGGTGAGAAACAAGATTTGTTTTGCATTGCTGCTTTGTTGTGCCTCAACCTAAACTGGGAGTTACTCTGATAAGAATTGTAAGCTCATTCCGCTAGGCTGTCAGTCATTGCTGTTGGAATTTGCCAGCAGACATACAGAGAACTATTTCTTTAAACCTGAGTCCACGTTTACTTCTGTCATCAGTGAGAAGCTATCTGGGACAAACACAATCTTCCAAAATTGTGACTGTAGGGATGAAAGCAAGATATGGTGGATAAGTGTTGAGGTTGGTGTGTTTATTCCAAGGTCATTCTGGTCCATTCCAGTAGAGGTGGGTGTTGAACCCAACATGCCTCTGAGCTAGTGGCACATGTAGGGTTTGTGACTGTCATAGTTTTATGGTGCCTGTGACAGATGCAACTGCGGTGTACAACTTCAGCCTTTTTGTCCGTGCTCTTATGTTGTTTGGTTGTATGCAAATTCCATCAGTATATTAACCTAAAGAACTGTCCCTCATGTTGCAAAGAAGTTTGAAAAAATGAGTGAAGTAAATTTTCTAAACTCAGAAGACAAATTAAAACCACTTCTGTCTAGATCTTTTAAGCTAGTCATAATTTTTGGTGGGTTTGCTGTTTGGAAGATTAGAGCCTTAAGGCTAGGTCTGGGCATTGTGTATTTCACTTCTTGCAGGTACTTGAATGCTAGAATAAGTGTGGGAGAGGATTGCTGTGGGGTTTTTGTGCCTGATGGTCCCACTGTTGGAGACAGCAGATGTTGGATTTTCGGTTTAGAATTGTGATGTAGGTATTCTAAGCAGAATTGTTTTCAGGGAGCATGTGTATTTAATTTAGTAAAAACTGTATATTTACTCTTGAATTTAGGCAGCTGTACTTCAGGTGTTCAGGGAGAGTGTCTGGCTTTGCATGAGTGGTGGAACGTGCAGTTACAGTGGTAAGCAATGATGTTCACAACTAGGAAATTGTAAGCAACAGCAGAGGCTTTTTTGTTAAAACTGTGGTGATACTTGGTACCTTTTTTCATTGCCTAACTTCTGGTAATTCAAAGACTTACATGATTATTAGCAAGTTTGCAGATGATACCAAGCTGGGAGGAAGTGTCGATCTGCTAGTGGGTAGGAAGGCCCTACAGAGGGACCTTGACAGGCTGGAGAGATGGACTGACTCCAGTAGGATGTGGTTTAACAAGTCCAAATGCCGGGTTCTGCACTTTGGACACAACAACCCCATGTCCATGGGGACAGAGTGGCTGGAGAGCAGTCAGGCGGAAAGGGACTTGGGAGTGCTGGTGGACAGGAAACTCAACATGAGCCAGCAGTGTGCCCAAGTGGAAAAGACCAATGGTATCTTGGCCTGCATCAGGAATAGTGTGGCCAGCGGGGCTAGAGAAAT
Source organism: Neomorphus geoffroyi (assembly GCA_033558235.1). Classification (NCBI taxonomy): domain Eukaryota; kingdom Metazoa; phylum Chordata; class Aves; order Cuculiformes; family Neomorphidae; genus Neomorphus; species Neomorphus geoffroyi. The sequence goes on from JAUMJM010000074.1 coordinate 9,573,711, forward strand.
TATCATCCCCTTATACTCGGCACTGGTTAGGCCGCACCTGGAATACTGTGTCCAGTTCTGGGCCCTCAGTTTAAGAAGGATGTTGAGATTCTGGAGTGTGTCCAGAGGAGGGCGATGAGGATGGTGAAGGGGCTGGAGCACAAGCCCCATGAGGAGCGACTGAGGGAGCTGGGGTTGTTTAGCCTGGAGAAAAGGAGGCTCAGGGGAGACATTGCTCTCTACAACTACCTGAAAGAAGGTTGTAGTCAGGCAGGGGTTGGGCTCTTCTTTCAGGCAACTGGTGACAGAACAAGAGGACACGGTCTCAGGCTTCATCAGGGGATGTTTAAGCTCGATTTTAGGAAAAAAATTCTTCCCTGAAAGGGTGATTTGCCATTGGAATGCGCTGCCCGGGAAGGTGGTGAAGTCACCATCCCTGGAGGTGTTTAAAGGGAGATTTGATGAGGCACTTAGTGCCAGGGTTTAGATGATGAGTAGGTGTTGGTGCTGGATCATAGGTTGGACTTGATGATCTCAAAGGTCCTTTCCAACCTTGTGATACTGTGATACTACTGTTTTCTTCTGAAATTCTGGAAATGGCATTTAATGTGACAAGCAAGAGGGGGAGTTTTGGAAACTCAATTCTGTCATCTCTATTTAGGTTGGAGGTAGAAAATACATTTAGGGGAGTTTTAATTTGACACTTTGATACTTTTTAAAATTTATTTCTATTTTAATAGTAAACTTCTCTTTAATACATAGCTATTGTCCTTTCTTTACAAAGGATGCAAATGTGCTAGAAAGCTGACTAGAAAGAGTGGAAACTGTAATGTAAAGACATGGGTGCAGTAGGCTAGGACATGTTTTCCCCTTTGTGAAAACGGGCAAGGCTTGGTTTTTAGTCAGTCCTGAGCTCTGTTTAGGTCACTTGTGCCCCTGCTGCTGGTTAGCAGGGCTCTGCTTTCCAGACCTCAGTCACCCTCTGTTGCATGGGAGCAGCTGCTGCTTTAAGTCTCCTTTTCTGTGGTAGTGTGCCTCCTCCTTACTAATTTTAGCTCCAATGCTATCTCTTGAGCTTGTTTGTATCTTAGTAGTTAGCAAGTAAAAGTTAAATATATGCTGGCTTGTGGTGAATCTCCCAATGGTAGCAGTGAAATTACTGTTAAAAAGTTAATAGCCCCTCTGCTAATTTGAGTCACAAGATGGGAACTTCAGCTCAAATCATACTGTGGAGGAGCTTAATTCCTGTTGACTGTAGCATGTGGTAGATGCTGAAATGGATTCAAAAAGCATGGCTTTAGTACGAAATTTAATTTCAGTTCATCAACCTCTTCCAGCGAAAGAGGTGGTGCTAATGCTTTGTCCTTCTGGCTTTTTTATCCTTAGAAAAGAAATAAGGGTTTGGGTTTTCTGAACCATTTCTTTACTATTTTATTCTGCCTGACATCATAATAATTTAAAGACCAGTGTTCTGTGTTACTACAGCCAAAAGAATTCTGTGCAGGGCTTTGAAAGAACCTTTCATTTTCAAGAGGACTCACTTTGCTTGAGTCTGTGGCCGTCTCTTTACAAAGATGACAAAAAATAGTTTTAAAAAAAAAGTTAAGTAGTCATTGTTTTGTCATCTTTTAGTGCTTTAAGAATATTTAAAACCTGCTATCTTTGTTCATCTCAAAACCACTGCTTTTTTTTTTCTTTAATTTATAACGTCTTCTGTAGCCAGTCTTACATACTGTATATTTTAAATGCTTCATTGATAGCTCTTGTACATTTTGGATTTCAATATCCTCTTTGGATGAATTTGTATCTCGAGTATGGAAGAATCTACAGCTGTAAGAGTACTTAAAAGTAATTATAAAGCTAAAGTAGACAGAGGTATTACATCTTCTGCATGTACAATAGTTGAGGACTGAATAAAATTTGTAGGGAGGTACTTTCTAATTCCAGGATTTTGCTCATAAGAGTAGCTGCATTTATGTTTCAGTCCCTCTTTATATTATCTCCTTCCTTCCTTGTAAAAGACAAAAGTGAGTGTGTTGATGAACAGCTTCTCTTGTACAGTATAATGTCAAATTGGGTCGCTGGTGTAAAGCACAGAAGAAATAGACCTAAGTCTTGAAAGCATTGACTCCCTGGGTAAGAGTATTGGCTTAAATAATGTTTGGTATTTATCAAAATATTGACCATCTTTGTATGATCCTCTCAGTAATAAACGTGCAAAAAATTATACTTAAACTAAGCAAAATGAAAACTGTTCTTTCTTTTCCCAGAGTACTTAACAAGCTGAACTGGCATCATTCTGCCTGTGAGGGGAGGGGACTGTAACCTCTCTGTTACATGAGGTCACTTCAGAAGGAGATTTAATAAACAGTACAGGTATCAGAAATTATCTGAGCTAAAGAAAGGAGCTATGTGACACATGAAAATACTGACGGTTTTGTTGCCAGTGTTTTTCCTGTCTGTGGCTTTTTGTTCAGGGAGATATTTGTGCACGTGTAGTTAAATATATATTCAAATCTGCAGATAGAGACAAATATGAGATTTACATGGTTGCTGTCCTTTTATCTGGGTGGGGTTTTTTACTTATTTTTCTTTTTGTTCTCAAAAATGCACTGGAAAAAAATAAATAGAACTGACAGATTCTTTTAGTCTGTGCTAGTATTTTTCTGCTACAGGATGTATCCTAGAAGTATGTTTAAAGATGTTAATCACTACTGTTAGTGCCGTATTGGAATTGCAGAACCACAGAATGGTCATGGTTGGAATGGACCTCCAACCGCCCTGGCTAGAGCAGAGTCACCTCAAGCAGTTTGCACAGGAGTGCATCCAGGTGGGGTTTGAATAGCTCCAGAGAAGGAGACTCCACAGCCTCACTAGTCAGCCTGTTAGGCTTGAGAAGCTTGAGAGTTTCTTGGGATGTCCACGGTTTGTTGCTGGTTGCCCTGTTGGAAGGCCATTATTCTAGGTGATGAGAGTTTCTCACAGAAGGCGATTCAGCAAGCTGCCCTCTAGTTTTTCTAAGGCAGCAAAAGATTTGCTTGCTCTATAGATTGCTCATTTAAACTAGTGTATGCTTTGTGGGAAAGTTAGTATCTGTGCAGGGTTTTTTTTCATTGCTTTGCTTAGTAGCTCTTTTAGACTGTTTGGTGTCTCTTGAAACTGATACAGACATATTTGTGGGTGCTTATTTCTGGCATCCACAGACTGCATTTTTATAAGATACATCTGAGGGATAATATCTTAAAATGGCTTTCTTTGTCATGATCTGTTTTCTACCTGACATAAATAGTTTTGGTAGTGTTTTGGAAAGACTTAACCTTTAATGGGGAGTAATTGGTAAAATTAGCAAAGCTTGCTTTGCTACAGCTTTCTCACGACAGTACTTTGGTTCTAAGGAGCAGAACTCATTTTGATTTTCCATTTGGTGGCCATTAACAATATTTCTCTATAGATTGTCTAGTGTTGTGAGAATTGCCCCTGCTGCAGTTTTTCCTCTGAGGTTATAGATGCGGGAGAGGTGATAGCAGGGTTTTCTTTTCCTTCTCAGCCACCTACCTTCACAGAATTGATAGACTGCAGTCTTTGCATTGTGAGCCCTCTTTTGAGCTTTGCTGAAACTGGTGAGCCCAAAATCTAGAGATGGGGAAGAAAAATGGAGATGATGTGTTTTAGCCTGACTTGCTGAGGAAATAAAACTTAGTGTAGCCCTTGTTCAAGAATGAATTGTACTGAGATCCACCCAGAACTCTTTGAAGACCTGAAGAGTTTCTATTCTTGTGGATTACAGAGCCGTGTCTGAGGTACATGAAACAGAAGCTCAAAATTCCCCAAAATCTTTACTGCAATTTTCAGCATGCTTAGTAACAGTGTACTTGACAATGAACCCTGCTGCAAATTGCTCTTGGGGCTTGGAGAGGGAAATCCTGACCTTAGCTTTTTTCTTAGATACCTTGATTTGACAGACTTTTGCTCTTCCTGTTCCTGGAGAGGTTTTAGGCTTATTTTCATGACATATGAAGATGGCTTGTGCTTAATAGCAGGATAGATGGCCAAACTTCTTTTTTTTTTTAATAAAAATTAGGCCTGAAAACCTCAGTCCCAGAATGACTCTTTGGGCACTGGAAGATTGTAAATATAAAGTCATCAATAAAAGATTGTTGGTGGGTACTGTTTATAAACATATATGTCAGAGAAATGAAGTCAGTGTGTTTAATTGTAATTCCATTTGTTATTTGTGTGCAGTGTTCTCTGTGTAAAACCATGCATTCAGTAATTACATAATATTTTTGAGTGTTCATTTAAAATAACAAGGTTCCTTGATAGTGGGTTACAAATAAAGCATGAAGAAGGCTTCTTAGAGTTCCAGGTGCATAGAATCCAGAATCCTATGTCTCTGCTCTGTTTTAAATTAGCTTTATTTTTCTGTAAATTATCTAAATTAATCTCTTTTCTGAAGATCACAAGGAGAGGGGGCGGGGTGTGTGTGTGCATGTGCGCTCAGACTTTAATTTCTAGCTGCAGATTATGCATAGGTTTTACAGTTAGGCAACTTCAGTGAAGTTCTAGGATCTAAACATGCCAGACTTAGAGTTGAAATGAAACCTTTCCTTTCTAGTTGAAATTTTTAATGCCACTGTTGTTATCAGGGGTTTTGAGAGCAATGCTCTTTTGAAATGAATAACACTGATTTTGGGAACATCTGCCTCGAACATCAATGGAGTATGTGGGGGAAAAAAAAAAAGCTTATTTTTTTCCATTTGCATAATTTAGTTCTAACACTTAGCAGAACCACATGCTTCAGTGTGCCAGAAACAAAGCTGCTCTTAGAAAACTGGAGTTACAGCTGGATGCAAATGACAAATTTATGATGGATTTTGCCCCTTAATCACTTTAGTGTGTTTAAAAACTATATGAAACATCTTTCTAGATTTGTTTCTTGTTTTCTGTTTTGAGAGGTGCTAATGTGTCCCAGTTATGAATAAACTTTCATACAGTGTTTTTTACGATGTTTCCCACTGTGCAAATGGGCATTTGAGACACCAAGGGTTGAAAGTCGTAGGAAATCTTCAGCAGGTTTGTCTTGAAATGGTGTGCTTTGCCTTAAGTCATTCCAGCTTATTACTCTCCAGATTTAGCCAAAATATAGCTCTTGGAGTGGAGGTGGCAGGGATTAGTAATCCTAGCTGTGTTGGATACGGAATGTGGGAATTATTCTACTATTTACTTTACAAGTTTAAGACTTCAGAATCCTGGGAAGCTGTAATTTTCAGGTTACCTGTCCTAACTGATTGTGTGCTTGTAGGCTGAATAGGCATGGGGTGTGGGATAGGACTGTATAAAAGAGCTGTAATATTGCTGAAGAAGTCTCTTGACAAATAAAGACTTCTTTTGCCTAGAGTTTAAAAATACAGCATATAAAGTACAGATCCAGAGTTTGTCATGTGACCATCTCTTCTTACATCAGATAGCATAGGATGTTTGAAAAATATAGGGAACAGTGATCTTTCTCCCACAGGTGAGGAATGATGTGTGCTGAGTCTCCAACATATACGGAAACATTAATTGGAAAACCATAACCATATAGAATACACTTATTCTTTCTATGCCTGCCTGTATTGTTCATCAAGACAACAAACTACTGTGGCTTACACAGAATGCTTTTCTGTTCTCATGTGTATTTAAAACTGTTTTTTCACATGTGTAACAAAACCACAAAATACTGAAATGGACATGGTGGGAGAGAAGGAAGGAAACCAGACAAGACTTGCTGAGGTTTTTTTAGATGCTTTAAACTTCTTACCACTCCAGTCCTCAAAAGTGACCTCAAAATATGTAATAGAATCATAGAATCCTAAGTTTGGAAGAGACCTCTGAGATAAAGTCCAGCCATACCTGTCTCCCTACTAAACTGTGTCCCTAAGGAACTCATCCACCTGTCTTTTAAACACCTCCAGGGATGGGGACTGCACCCCCTCCCTGGGCAGCTGTGCCAATCCCTGACCACCCTTTCAGTGAAGAAATTCTTCCCAATGTCCAGTCTAAACCTCCCCTGGTGCAACTTGTGACCATTTCCTCTCATCCCATCGCTGTCACTTCGGAGCAGAGCCCAGCACCCACCCCGTCACAGCCTCCTTTCAGGCAGTTGCAGACAGGGATGAGGTCTCCCCTCAGCCTCCTATTCTCTGAGCTAAACATCCCCAGTTCCCTCAGTCTCTCCTCGTAGGACTTGTTCTCCAGCCCCTCCCCAGCCTTGTTGCCCTTCTCTGGATGCGCTCCTGCCCCTCAGTGTCCTCTTGGAGCGAGGGGCCAGAACTGACCCCAGCACTTGAGTTGCGGCCTCACCAGTGCTGAGCACAGGGGCACAATTACCTCCCTGCTCCTGCTGGCCATGCTGTGTCTGACACAGGCCAAGATGCCACTGGCCCTCTTGGCCACCTGGGCCACTGCTGGCTCATGTTCAGCCGGCTGTTAGCCAACAGTTGTCAACCTTCTCTGCCAGGCAGCTCTCCAGCCACTCTTCCCCAAGTCTGTATTGTTGTATACTTTGTTCCTTGCTTAATCACACAAGAACTTTTTTCCAAAGTGGAGGCAAGATCTTTTCTAGTCTGATGGAACAGAATGCAAACTTTACAGACATGTGGATTAGTATCATTAAATTCTAAACAAGTCATTTTGGGGAATTCTGAAATGATCTGGAGAGCCCTGTGTGCTATGTTTGTGGGCGCTGAGGTTTTATTATTACTTTTAAAATGTGATTCTGCTTTCTAGAATGTACTGTGTTGTTTGCTTTTCTACCAGCTATAAGCATCTAAGAGTTTACAAGTAAATATTCCTTAAGAGAGACCAGGATGTCAAGAATTTGTGGCAGCTACTTACTGTACACGTGCTTCTGAGTTCATTGCAGCATCGAAATAAGCCAAACAGTTACCGTCTGAAAAAAGTCTGGTATAATAATTACAGTAATAATTTTAACATTAAGCTCACAGTGAAGGTCAGTTAACGTACCTGATAACATTAGAGTGACTGAAAGATAATCTTTGCTCCATAATTTTGGGAGCATTGTGCCTTGTGTAATTACGCATAATAGTAGCTGTAGTCATTCAGAATGAACTGCTGACTTGCTTAAACTTCCTAATAGTGCAGTGAACCCTACCAGCTGCCATCATTGCTTGTATTGTCGCTTGTCCTTATGTTTGCTGTCTTGGTAGTTATTTATTTCTGGTAAGTAGTTCTGACATCTTTGCTATGTTACTACTGTTCAGAGGTGTACAGCAGTCTCATGTTCCTGTTCGTATGGCAGTGAGTCCAAACCTAGCAGCCACTTGGCTTTTAAGGATTTGACTAATAGAGTTCAGACTAACAACTGGCTTACTGATAACAAAAGAGATAAATATTAGGGCAAATTAGGAATCACTTGGTGAGATTAGTACTTGCCAACCTATTGCATGCACAAATTAAACATCTCATAGAATCACCCAAGCTGGAAGGGACCCAAAAGGATCATCGAGTCCAACTCCTGTCCCTGCACAGGGTGCTCCCAGCATTCACACCATGTGAATGAGGGCATTGTCCAAGTGCTTCTTGAATGGTGGCAGACTCAGTGCTGTGACTGCTTCCCTGGGGAGCTGTTCCAGTGTTCCACCACCTGCTGGGTGAAGAACCTCTTCCTAATGTCCAGTCTAAACCTCCCTGGCACATCTTCCTGCCATTCCCTCTAGTCCTATTGTAGGTCACAAGAGAGAAGAGCTCAGCACCTGTTTCACCTCCCTCCCTTGAGAGAGGGCAGCAAACAGCTATGAGATCCTCTCTCAGCCTCCTCCAGGTTGAACAGACCAAGTCACTTCAGCCTCTCCTCATACAACATCCCCTCCAGACCCTTCACCAGCCTTGTGGCCTCCTCTGGATGCTCTCCAGTAGTTTTATGTCCTTTTTATCCCATGGCTCCCAAAAGTGCCCCCAGTGCTCAAGGTGGGGCTGCACCAGTGCAGAGCAGAGCAGGACAATCCCCTCCCTCGCCCGGCTGGCAATGCCGTGCTTGATGCACCCCAGGACACGGTTGCCCTCTTGGCTACCAGGGCACACTGTTGGCTCATGCCAACAACCAGAACCCCCAGGTCCCTGCCCACAGGGCTGCTCTCCAGCCTCTCAGACCCCAGTCTGTCCGTGTATCCAGGGTTGCCGTGTCCCAGGTGCAGAACCTGGCACTCGCTCTAGTTAAATTTCATGCTGTTGGTGACTGTTCAGCTCTCCAATCTGTCAAGTTCCCTCTGCAGGGGCTCTTTGCCCCCAAGAGTGTCAACAGCTCCCCCCAGTTTTGTGTCATTGGCAAACTTTGTCAGTACACTGTCATCCATGTCGTTCATGAAGATATTGAAGAGCACTGACCCCAGGATGGACCCCTGTGGGACCCTGCTAGTGACTGGGCGCCAGCCTGATGTGACTCTGTTCACTGTGACTCTTTGAGCCCGACCCATTAGGCAGTTCTGCACTCACTGTGTAATGTGTTTATCCAGCTATATTCTGCACATTTTGTTTATGAGAATACTGAGAGACAGTATCATAGGCTTTGCTGAAATCCAGAAAAATTACATTGACTGGTTTTCCCTGGTTGACCGGGTGGGTGACCTTGTCGTATAAGGATATTAAGCTTATAAGGCAGGACCTTCCCTTTGTAAACTCATGCTGGCTGGGATCAATGACTGTGTTGTCTTTTAGATGGTTTTTGGTAACTTCCAGAATAACCTTCTCCATAATCTTACCAGGCACTGAAATGAGACTGACGGGACTGTAGTTACTGGGGTCATCCATGCTTGCCCTTCTTGAAGATTGGGATAACTTTCACTAGATTCCAGTCAAGTGGTACCTCTCCAGATTCCCAAGAGTATTGAAAAATCATTGAGAGAGCTCTCACTAGGACATGGGCCAGCTCTTCTAAGTACCCTTGGATGACCCCATCAGGCACCATCGACTTGTAAGATCCAGTTGGAAACCCCACACAAGTTCAGGGTTGATTGGGTGATTATCTGCCCGGTCATGATCCTCCAGCTCAAGGCTCTGGGGAAGCCCAAGCCCAATGTCATTATTGAATACTGATGCAAAAAAAAAAACAAAAAAAAACCAAAAACAAACAAACAAACAAAAAAAACCCCAAGCCAACCAAACAACAACAACAAAAAAATGTTAAAAGTCTCTGCTTTGTCTAAGTTACTGTTAATGAGGTGCCCATGCTCATCAAGTAACAGTCTGGTGTTGTTTCTGGCCTGCCTTTTAGTATTAATATGTTGGAAAAAGCCCTTTTTATTATCCTTTGCAGTGCTGGCCAGCTTCAACTCTAATTAAGCTTTGGCCATGTGAATTTCCGCCCTACAGTGGTGAACAGCATCCCTGTAGTCCTCCCATGTCACCTGTCTTTGTTTTCTCTGGCCATACACCATCTTCTTATGCCTCAGTTTGAGTAGAAGATTCCTGTTCAGCCAGACTGGCCTTCTGCTTCGCCTGCTTGACTTCTGGCATTTCAGGATTGCCTGGTCCTGTGGCCTTTGGAGGTGGTGCTTAAAAAGCAACCAGCACTGATGTATCCCAACACCATCAAAATCTTTTTCCCAGTGGACCTTGCTAAGCAGTTCCCTGAGCAGCCTGAAGTCTGCTTTCCCCATGGTTGAGGTGTTGCTGACAGCTTTTTCCTCCTGTTACCACATCTGTTAAATTTTACTGCTTTGTGGTTGCTGTGACCAAGGCAGCCTGCAGTCATCGCATCACCCACCAGACCTTCTCTGTTGATCAGCAGTAGATCAAGGAAGGCAACTTTTTTGGTCGGTTCCCTCAGCACCTGTGCTAGGAATTTATTATCCGGGGAGCTCAGGAATCTTCTTGACTTGCTTGTTCCAGCATTACAGTACTTCCAGTTGATACGTGGCAGATTCAAGTCCCCCATGAGGACAAGGGCAGAGGACTTGGGAGGCTTCTCTTACTTCCTTGAAGAATAACTCATCGGTGGCATCATTCTGGTTGCATGGCCTATAGCAGACTGCCACGATGACATCCATTTTAAGTGCCTGCCCCTTAATCCTTATGTAGAGGCTCTCAACTGACATTTCCAACTGGCAACTCCATGCATTCCAGCCCTTCTGCTCCATACAACACCACTCCCCAACCTGCCTGCCCTGTCTGTCCCTCCTGAATAGCCTGTAATTAATCGTGGCACACCAGTCACAGGACTCATCCCACCAAGATTCACTAGTGCCAGTAATGTCATATAGCCCTCTGTAGGAATGCAACATATGCAACTAAAGTTTGAGTGAAAAGACAAAGGTCTTGGAGCAGGATACGTTTCATGTGGCACAAAACCATGCAATTATGTCTTTATAACTGTTGTTAGATGGCACTGGGTGCTTGTTTAATGTGTGACCTGGCAAGTATGTTTGTGGAGGGCCAGATGGGCTCTTCAGAAGGAGGATTTGTCATCCGTGGCTTCAGTACCTGGTCTAAAGTCTAATTTTGCAAGTATATCTTCTTTGGCAACTGATATTAGGTCTAAACTTAGTTAAATACGAATATATTAACTGGCCTAATTTAGGAGTACTGTTTGCAGGGCTTGATTTATTTTCTGCAGGTCAGAATATGGAGGAGTGTGCAATTTTAATCCATTTAAAATATTGTTTCTTTTGCGTTGTGGCATAACTTTGGGGAAAAAAACTTGTCAAGCTAAGAATTTAACACTATAAAAGGCATAGAGCTCAACTGTAATGAACAGACCAGTTTTTGTAAATTTGACATAAAAAAAGCATTATTGTGAACATATTCACTGCCTCTGGTTTTTTAAGCTATCAATGTTCTAGCAAGAACAATTGTTACAATTAAGGACTGTTCAAGTATAAATTCTGTCTTAGTTTGTAAAGAAGAATTGTGACTAAGATTTTTCCATGTTTGATGGCTACTAGCAGTACACGCTTTGGAAAGTATGGCAAAAATACAACATTAGCTTAAACCATCCTCAGACTGCTTTGTGCTCTCCCTGCATCTGTTAAGGCTTTGCTGCTTTTGTGAACTGGAGGAGCAAGAAATTACCTGAGTCATCTTTTTTTTTTTTTTTTTTTTCTCTTTGCTTCTATTTCTAGATTCTTCAACGTGTGAGGCTACTACTTGTTTTCAAAGATCTAGGTCTGGGTTGAGTTTTGGTCTGAAAATTAAAATTGTATGAGTTGTTCTCACTTGAAAAAGAGCATGTGAGCATAGCTAGGTATCAAGTAACTATAGTTTATTACTCGATACGGCTATATGCACGCCTGAAAGCTTGTTTGCCACCCCTGTGCTCTGGGTAATTATCTGCCCAATATCTTATCCTCTCTTTGATGTTTCAGGATAACTGTGGTGAACTCTATCATAAAAACAAGTCTGGGAACAGTGAGTAACACAAGAATTGAAGGGAAAGAATCTGCCAGGTTCTTTCACAGACGTTTTACTGAAGACTTTATGATAAACTGCCTTTTTGCGTAGAAAAGGCTAGTGCAGGGCCTAGTGTCTGATTTAGACTGTAGCTTGATAAACTAGTCTGCCTGGATTCAACTCTCCAGACTAGGTGAAAGCAGAGCTGTGACCATGAATAACAAGTGAGCAGTGAATGCCTGCTTGAAATGTGCTTGACTGATAGCTTGAAAGATAAGCTTGTCTAAATTCCTGTATCAGACTACTGACACTGATTTGGGTTGGGTTGGGTTGGGTTTTTTTCTTCCCTGTGCCTGTTAGTGGTGTTTTAGTGAGCTGTGGCTTACAGGGAAAGCTTGCAGCCTCAATATGTACTTTTTTGGATAGGTCAGGGATGGCTGATGAGCCATGTGTAAAGTCTGTGTGCTGATTACATGGTCGACTTAGTGGGCTGGGTTCACCCTGCTTCCATCCTGATTTTCATGGTTTTGGCTGATGTGAGGAATGGCTGTTGGTGCAACACCTGCTGTTGAAATAGCCAAATGCTGACCAATCTGGCAAAAAATCTGGGAGTTGCTTTCACCTTGTGAGAGAGAAGGATGTGAAGCTGAAGGCCATATAAATGAAGGCCTTTGCATCAGTCTGCATGGCTTGTAATAGAATAGCTTCTGACCCAAACCTTGCTGAAGCTAAACCGTCTCAAGGTTGCTTGCCATCATCATTTCTTAATCTTTTCAATGCTGGCTTGTAAATTGAGGTAGAAGGCCGAGGAGAGTGGGAATGTTGTGATTCCTAGATCAGTGAAACTTCCTTGACCTTTTGACACTGGTTAATGTCTATCATGACCAAAAAAGTGCTTTATTCCTTAGACTGTCTGCATGGACTCTTCTTAACACGAGTGCCTTGCATGCGGATTAGGTTCCTCTTGAAGACCTTCTGAGGCGTGCTGGCTTTGAACAGGAGTTTGTTCATCACCAAAGAGTTTGAGCAGGATGTCTTGCTACTTGCTGTCTTCTTTTAAAATGAAACATGGATACTTGAGCATACATAACTATTGTGGAGTTCATATGGAAATACATTAAAATTTGTTATTGTAAGGAGGGTAGCAGGGACTCTGAGTGCTTAAGATAAATCAGCTATATTATAATATTCTTTTTAAGTGAATGCTAAATTGTGTTCCTGCCTGATGATGAGCAGCAACTCTAAAGATCCTTCTAAGAACAGTGATAATTACTGGGTTCTTTTTCTAAAGGCCTGCTGTTTTGAGGGAAGGAGGGAAGAGAGTGATCTGCTCTAGTAGCCCTATAATTTACTACTGCAAGAATAATAGTGTAACTCTTGCTTTAAGGAGTTCTCCGCCCTCCCTGTCTGAACATACTGTGTTCCTAGTTTTGATAAAGACACACAGTCTCTGACCTGGTGTGTTCAGTTTCTCTAGCTGCCAAGTTCATGATTATTTTAATTGGGGGAAAAACCCCACAAATTCCAGGATTTCTGTACCACAGTTAATGGTATCTCCATGCTTGGCTGCAGGAGTGGGTGAAGTTGTTGAGCTTCCTTAGTCAGGAGCCAGCTGCTGGTGGAAACTTCTCATGCTGCTTTTGTTTTTTGTGTGTGTGAGATCACGGACAATATTTACCACTTTTAGGGGGGTTGATATTAATTAAATGCTGACTTGTCTGATTTCAACATGTTAACGTTGTAGAGATGGAAATACTTTCAAATTACATAGTGTTCTTTGGGCTTATGTATTCTGTGGCATCTCCAGTATGCTTAAATGAAACAGTGCCAAGAGTGTTAAGTATGCTGTATGCTTTTGTTTTGTGAACTATCTCAAGTATTGACTTATATCCAAATTATTTTACTTTCCTGATGTTTCTCTTTTCAGGCAAATTTTGAGGAGTGAACAGGAGGTACCAGACTCGATGAGTTTCCATCGAAATGTCGGAAAAGTCAGGCCAGAGTACAAAAGCAAAGGATGGGAAGACGAAGTATGCAACACTCAGTCTGTTTAATACTTACAAGGGAAAGTCACTGGAAACTCAGAAAACCACAGGTGAGTAAACTGACTTCAGTTTTGCATTCTGTTTCATCATTACTGTAGTACTAATTAAGAGCACAAAGTATCTGAGCACTTAACCACAGCAAGATTTTTTCAGCTGTTTGATAGAACAGTTAAGCGGAAGAATTCTGGAAAGCAATCTTGGTTACAGTTTCTGGTTAGCTGTAAACAAGGATATCAGTTCAGGGAGACAACAATTGCGCTCCAGTAGGAAGTAGAATATAGGTAAATAAGCACCGTTTTATAGCTGCAGTCTCTATTTGTTATCAGCATATGATAGGTAGTTCCCCAGCTGTGATTCTTACCATGTTTCAGGAAACATTTGTGGTACTGGAGGTGTTTGAGTAAAAAGAAGGCAATGCTCACTTTCAGGTCAGGTGCTTTGTCTGTTTTGCAGCCAGACACTGGGTGAAACTTATACTGCAATTTCAAATAAGGCCACTCTGGGCCTGTGTTTCCGTGATTGATTGGACTGAGAATGTGGGGGAAGACTTTGGGTTTGATTTTACGTACTTGCCTAAATTAGGAGATGAAAGAGGGGAAGTGTGTTCAAACTTCTTGAAGTTTGCCACAGTATTATTTTTAAAGGTTGAAACAGGTGTTTATAATGATACAACATGCCTAGGGTAGTATCTGGTACTCACCTGAGTTGATTAGTTGGTAGGTTGAATGTCCTGTGTAGTGCGTTAGCTTCGTGTTGCTTTTTCATGCGTGTAGTCTGGAGTAGATGCAATTTGTAGGAATATTTTTGCATGAGCAGCCTCTGCCAACTGAAACTAGCAGCAAAAAAGAAACAGTCTGGACCCATGTGGATATTCCTGGAATTGTCAAGGTACATTAAACCCCAAAAGGTATAAGAGAATGGTGTGAAAGAGTATTAAGACATAACATCACATTTTAAGTAGATCATCTTAGCTTTCTGTCACTTTGCATTGTGTATAAAGGTGGGGCCATGTATCCTTTCTGATCTCTAGAATAGGCTAACCATAGTGGCTGTTTATAAAGTACTATAGTTTCCCCAAACCAAGTATTTATAATTCCCTTTTTTATTAATTATGAAAAAATTTCATTTTCTACTTATAATTCTTTTAATTTTCTGAGTTTCTTGCAAATTTTTTTTTATTTATGCAGCTTTGTGTGAATGCTACCTGCTAAATAGTGTTGTTAATTTGCGCTTTCTGTTTTGGCATGCAGTTGCCGCACGCCATGGATTACAGAGTCTTGGAAAAGTTGCTATTTCCAGGAGGATGCCTCCCCCAGCAAACCTTCCCAGTCTCAAGGCGGAGAACAAAGGCAATGACCCTAATGTGAACATTGTGCCTAAAGATGGCACAGGATGGGCTTCAAAACAAGAACAGCACGAAGAAGAAAAGTAAGTGACCAGTGGGATCTGGGTTGTTTTGCTATTTCTCTCAAATTTTCCCTAAACTAGAGTTGAGCAGGGACTGGGAAGATAATGTGTTATTCTGATAAAGGCCTCAAAGATTGCATAAAGCAAACCTGGTTGGGGGAAGAGACTCGTTCCCAGGAATAGGTATTTCTGCCCAAGCCATGAGTAAATTCTCCTCGGTTCAGACCATCTAATGCATTTGCTCCACTCTTCAGACCATTTTTGTAACTAGTGCTGTATTTCTCCAGTATTTCAACATGCTTATAAATACTGCAGTTTACATGTGAAGTGTTTTGGTATTCCTGTCACAAGTGTTCTTCTGGGTAAGATAACATGTTGATATCACCTTGCTTTAGTTCTTTTTCTCTCACATCGTTGTGCTGGAGCTCACGAGTGACTTGTTCTCTGTGATTACAATTTTTTTTTGTGCTGCTTTCTCATGTAGTAGCTGTGGGTATTGTCTTAGTCCATTTTCCTGGATAGTGCAGCCTGTTGTGTATTGACTTGATTAACTCAGCTAGCTCCAAGATGAGTTCTTTTCCTTATCAAGTTGTACACCTGTAGGGCAGTGTTTGGATAGCTCAAATTCAAAATGGACTTGGCTGTGAAACAAGAAGCAAACTCTTAACAGTCTTGTTCCTTATTTTACTTCTGTGTGACAAAGTACAGGCATGTATGTTCCAGCTCTCCAAAAGTCTGTTTAGAAAATGTGTTGCTGTAAAACTAAGAGGGAACTGAAGAGGTGAGATTTTTAACTCCAGTGATCTTTGGAAATAAAGAAGAAATGCATTCAGTTATCCTTGGGAGAAGCCAGTGTGTTTCCCCTCAGCAGTGATTTGTTGTTTGTTTGTTTGGTTTTTTTTAATACTTGTACATAATATCTGAGACTACTCTGTAGTGCCTTCGGCTGATCGCTGAAGGACGCAGATGGAACTGGCTTCTCAGTGGCAGTCCTCAGAAATTTCAGTTTACTTTGGGATCTATATAAAGCATTTATAGTTGTTTATTGTAAGTTAATGGACATGATATTGCACTCTCTGTCTCTTTACTGGTACAGTGAAGTGATTCTGGACGTCTGAATTTGATCTATAATTCCTATTTTATCAAAAATGAGTTCTACTGAGCTGGAGGCCTTGACTCAGACACTAATGCTTTGGAGTGTGAAGTTATCTTAACAGGCAGATTTCAGAACTAGCTATTCTTGGAAGAAGTTAAACATCGCACTGAATGTGTAGACTAGGAAGATCTTGAGGGATATGCCTGGTTTTTGTACTGTACAAATGAGTGCTTATGTCTGCCTCTTCATTGTTGAGATGGTGAAATTGAGACTTTGTTCTTAACAAACAAACTTTTGGGCTCCAATTCTAGGCTTTCTTTATCAATTCCTTTTACTTCGTAATTTGACATTTATTTGCTTTCTTTCTCTGTTCATGGTGGTCTTTAAGTGCTTTCCTCTCAATTCCTGAGGCAAGAGAACATTATTCCAAATTATTCCCTTCCGTGGTTGTAGATTGATCATTTTTTGATTGTACATTATGCTACTTCAAAAGTTAAAATTCTGTTCATGCCTGACTGTGTTTTCTACAGCCATTTTTCATTCATTTCTCTCCACTTTGGGAAGTTTGGTCTTGAAAGAATTGTTGACTTATTCCAATTTTTAACTGTTATTATAGTAACTCCTTTTATATAGTTAGCATAGCTACCTCATTTCATTTCCTTTTTGTGGTAATAATCCCGGCTATCTCATTCTGTGCTCACCCTCTTGTATTCACAAGTGCTTTTCCTCTAATTCCAGACAGCCAGACGTGCCGCAGACACAGCCAAAACCCGCTGTTCCTGCTCCTCCAGAAGCAGCTCCTGTTGTCAAATCATGGGCCAACACCAAACCAGGTGGACAAGATGGTAGGTGATGTTCAAGGTGGAATGGTTCTCAACTGGCCTAGCAGGCTGTGAACACTGCTGTGAGAGACCAGACCCTCTGGCTCAGCAACTGTATGAGTTTTGACTGGGCCAGTTGGGGCTACAAATGCTATGGAAGCAACTTTCTTTGTTGGAAGGTGAGCTGGTTCCGAGTCACTCAGGTGCGCTGTACCCTGATTTGGCAGCAGGTTTGTCTGACTTTTAAAGGCTGGTA
Organism: Neomorphus geoffroyi; assembly: GCA_033558235.1. Classification (NCBI taxonomy): domain Eukaryota; kingdom Metazoa; phylum Chordata; class Aves; order Cuculiformes; family Neomorphidae; genus Neomorphus; species Neomorphus geoffroyi. The sequence goes on from JAUMJM010000074.1 coordinate 9,590,700, forward strand.
TAGTCACCTCTGGATTGGCCCAGAAATGGTGGCGAGTGTAAGATCTTGAACATAGGTATGGTGAGAAAGGAAGATCTTATTCAGTAGTTAGAGTGCATACAATTTTGACATGGGAAGGAGAACCATAAACAGTGGTCATTCTAATGATAATTTTGGATCATCTTGTGCAGAATGTGTGTAGTCTTGCTTCTGTGTAAATGTCTCCTTCCATGTATTTCTTTGGTTATTTTAGTTTCAAAGTGATAGTGTTCAAGTAGGGGTTTTTTGGGGAAAAGCATTAAAGGTGTGTTTTGGGGCTTCTTAATGTAATTGTATTAAAGGGTGGAGAACTATTTCCATCAGTGTGAATCTTGGCTTGAGTGTTTTTCTTACAAATGTAAGATCATCACTTAATCTTCAGCATTTTTTTCTGAATTACCTGTAGAATGAGAGGTTATTTAGAATTCCTGTGTCTCCATTGTGAAAAATAACTACAATATGTTTTAATCCTTAAATCTGAGACTTGCGGGCTTTCTGTAGAAGAGTTTTGGCTTCCAAGTTGAAGTAGTGAGCTCTGTTCTGGATAGAAATCTTAGAATAGTAAAGTCAAAGTTGTGTGGAGGTTATTCTAAGCCATTATATGGAGTTTGTTAGCATCACACGTGATATTTTGCCTTTTTGTTTTTTTTGCAGTAAGTGTTAAAGTGACAATTCTTGATTCTTCACTTCTTGCTCTCCTCTCTTTGTTATCAAATAGAGGAACTCTCCTTTAAGCTTTTGCAGGAATTTTGTAGAATTAAAGAAGAAAAAAGAAAAAAAAAAAAAAAAGAATTAACCCTGATGCAAAGTGATCTGCATACCAGCTGATAAGATCATCTCTGTGACACAGGAAATAGTGATTTGGCTCAGTGGCTTCAAAATGCATTTAGCTAATTATGTTGTAGTTACCATGGCAGCTTGTGCGCTGAGCCCAGATGGTGCCCTCATTTCATTCAATTTATGTAGGAGTGAGTTTGTTGTTTCAAGAAGAAATACAGAATGTGAATTGGCATCAGCTGCTGGATATCCTCCTCAGTCTGAAACTCAGGATACACCTGTTGTGCTCATGCTTTCCTGGTCTACAGTTGGCTGGGAGAACTTGAAGGTTTTCCGGATGGTCCGTAGACATTCCAGCAGTCATTCAGTCAGCCACCTCATATTCTTGTAAGACTTCAGATGACTGAGACAAGACTAAATCCTTCTCTGATGCTGTTGGTGGCCATGTTGAAAGGAAAGACTAGAAAATGTCATAGCAATTTGTATTTTTCAGCTTGTGCATTGGCTAATGGTTGGGGTTAGTTGCTATCTTAACATCTTTGAATTCTTTGACTTCTTTCAGAACTGCTGGCTGACAATCTGGCTGTTTCAGGTTGATAGCTTTAGTGCTGTCCAGCTGATCACCGAGAAAGCTGTTACTTTGCAATTAAAACATGGTTGCTGTCACTGTGTGGGCCTGAGCAGAAAACATCTTTCAAGATTTTCATAGAGCTTATGAATGCTGCATGCCACAGGACCTCTGAAGAGGCTCCCTTGTCTGGCAGGCCAGCTGGCTTGTGTGACTGCTGGTTTGCGTCCCCTTAAGCAAGTCGTTGGATGTAGCTGCTTGGGAACATAGAGTCCAGTGTTCATGAACAAAGAAATGTTAACGTAGTCTGCAGTAGGTAATATTGGAATGAAAATTGAAAAGTTTCAAGGCATTTTGTAGGCACAGGGATAGATAGTGGTGTTTTTTGTTATGTCTTTACAAAGAAATTACAGAGAGTGAGAAGTTTATCCTGTGCTTGACTCTTCAAAAAATCAGGATCCCTGTGTTACATTGCCAAGGATTCTTTCACAGATCAGAAAGAACAGAAGCTTTTCTAGCAAAAAAAAATCATGAGAGTTGGGGGGTGGTGGATAGCATATGGTCAGATCCTTTTCTTGTGAGTTTGCCCTGTAGTCCATGTAGCCTAATACAATACAGTTCATAGTAACCAGTAGTAAAGATGGTACATGAACAGGGCATTATTCAGCCTGTTATTCCTCAGATTATCAATGATGTGTTACTTGGGGCTAGGGAGGGGCGTGGGATTCGAGGGCAATTACTTAACAGTATGTGCTAACAAATCCTGGTAAAGAGGAAGACAGTCTCTATATTTGACTTCCCTGTCATGTACAACAGAAGTTTTAAATTCCAATCCAGTGTTATGATGTCAAAGATTTTAGAAATTAAAGAATGCTATGGTTCTGGTGCTTTTCTCGTGATGTAAAAGCTGTGGCGTTTGACAGTCCTGAAGAATTATTTGTTAGTTAGAACAGTAATTAATCCTAAAGGCTTTTGCAATAACATAACTGCCTATTCCTGCGTCGACTATAGTTGTAGAATAAAACAAGGGAAATCTTTGTTGGGAAGGAGAGGGGAAAGGTGTTAACAGAGCTGAGGAATTTCAGGTACTCTGTGTTAAGTCTTGTTCTGTTGTCCATTATTTGCTTTCTAGTGCTTCTGGATTTTCTCAGCACCAACAGGTGGGACAATTGGCCTGGTACATCCAACAGTTTTAATAGCAAATGTGAATGCTTTGCAATGTGAATTATGTTACCAGTAAATTGATGTACAGCCTTTTATCACTTTCTAAACTGTTTTAACTACAGAAAGTTGTGACTTTGTGAATATCTTACTATGCAGGTCCAGCTATTCAAGTAAATAGTTATTTCCAGCAAGAGTTTCCCAGTCTGCCGGCAGCTGGGGATCAGGAAAAGTCAGGCAAAGAGAAAGATGCACCTGAAGAACTCCATGGATCAGGACCCAACTTGCGACCACAAAGTAAGTATATTCTACAAATTTTTGAGATTGCATGGAAATCATTTATTATAAGATTACTTGAGACCAATGATTAATTGATTTGTCTTAACCAACATACCCCTACACTAAAGAAACAGATCTTGGGGCACCTTTCTGCTTTACTGTGTTCCTGGTGTGTGGAAAATAGGATTTTTAATCCTGTATTCCAGTTCACTTACCATTTTCCCAACCTAGTCTGTACTTCCTTTGTGCTTTGAGGAACCCTTGTTAGTTGCACAATACTGGAATTTTCCTACTGGCAGCTGCTAGATGTCGCAACAGCTAAAATATATCTTTAAAGAAATTTCCAATAATTAAATAAATCATCAGTGGTGTTGCCCCAAAAGGGTTGGTACTCAGAGTATCCTGAGAAATCCTGGATAGGAAATGTAATCTGCAGGGTACTGAAAGAGTGGACTGTGATTTGAAAGGCTGGGGCATCTTTAGCTCACGACTGAGATGCTCTGACTAGCTGAGTCTGTGCTGTGGGAGATTAGATCTAGTGAAAACAACCATAACAGTACTGGGTTTGCATGTCTCAGTGGAGAAATGTGTATTGCTTGCCCAGACCCTTTTAATGAGGTGTTTGGATTTGTGCCTTTTGCCAGTGAGAAAGAAGATTCTTTTCTTCCACAAAAACTTGGTTTGGACGAGGTCTGATGGACTAGGCTTCTTTTCCTGCACTGTAGGTGGCACTGTCTTGTGCCAGTGATAGAGAAAATGTGCACTGCTTTTAGGGGGCTTGGGCTCTCGAGGAATCCTTAACTCCTTTGTGATACAGGCATCAACTTTTCTTGATCTGTTTCAGTCAGGTCCTGCAGACTGAGGCCATATGCATGTCAGGTCCTCACTTGATTTTGATGTAAAGAATAAGTTGTCAAGAAGTTTGAAAGATGTCCAACATAAAATTAGGAGAACAGCTACACATGTGTGTTCTAGCCTCCTGCATGCACTTATAGTTTTGGTGAGCACTGTCCATGCTATAGTAAGCCCTTCTTTCAGGTCTGACATCAGAAAGCTAAATGAGCTTGGCAAGTACTGCCCCTTTAGCAGCTGTTTTCCCCAGCAAAGATAAGTGGAAGAACTGTGATGAATACTTAGGAGCATAGTCTAATATTGTTTAAAGAGTTTGTGCCTCTAAAAAAACATTACAGTGTGTGTCTGAATTTTTGTTGGTACCCTTGGATCTGCCTTGGATCACTGCTGCTAAGCTAATTTTTTTTGTACCAACCCATGCTCGGTAGGCAGAAACTGTTAAATGAATGGACTGCCTGGCACAGGTGATAGGTCTTTTTAAAATCCCTTAGTTTTCTGGACTTGTTCTAGACATTCACACACAGAAGTACAGCCCTCATCACTTCTGTTCCATCCTTATCAGATGTGCAAGCCAGACTCTGGATGTCTGTCTTCACTTAGTAAGAAGATGTATGCAGGTGTGTCTTTTGAGTTGCTTGAGAGTTTCATGGTAGGCCTTTGCTGCTTCAGAGGCTTGATGTTTCTCTCAGCAGCATCTTCACACTGAGTCAACAGTGGCCTGCTTGCCACAGCTGAATCTATTTTCTGTCCTATGCTGTTATCAGTATACTTCGTAAATTGCATTGTGTTTTGCAAGATAGAGCAGGACAACAAGAGCAGCCTATAAATTTAACTCTTACCCTTTAGGAACACAGCTGGATGTAGGGCTGAAGAGGATCAGAAAACACCCCCAGTTTTCTCTCGTGCCTGTTTCAGTACCAAATATGATCACTGTTTTAATGACAACTTGGTAGGAAGAATGTGGTTTTCATCTTGCGTGTAAATCTGTAGTATAAAGTTTTTTCTCGCTTTTTCTCGTACTGATTCTGCCCATGCAGATGCTACTAGTTGGAGAGAAGGTGGTAACAAGAGCAACTCAGCCAGTTCTCCAACCGATCAAGAAGCTAAGGCTCTTGGGCAAGAAGATGGTAATGCTACACCAGCAGAACAAAATGATGGCCAGAAGGCAGCAGAGAAGAGGGATCTGCGGTTACCACAGGTCCCTCAGCCCAAGCTGAATGGCCAGCAGCAACCACCTATCTCATCTCAGTACAGAGCAATGATGCCACCTTATGTAAGTGATGGTTAAATGAGAAGTTTTAAGTGGCAGGAATTGATATTGGCTAGTGTGATTTCCTTAGGCCCCTTTCTTCTTCAATAAAACACTTAGCAGCTGTGCTTGACAGGTGGGATTGCAACCAGCTCCCCAAAGGTTGTGGCTACGTGTTGCCACTCCTGCTACACTGTCTTGGAATTGATCAAGGAGTTGATTTAACACTTGTAATCACTCCACCTTGGTGACCTGATGTCACACACTTCTGATGTTAAGCAAACTGCCTTAAGTGAAGTCGTGCTTTATTTCATTGTGATTCCTTTGATGATACAGTATGTTTAATGCAGTGATATTTTTTAACAAACGACTTCTTTTTTTTTTAAACTCAGATGTTTAATCAGTATCCTAGAATGGCATATCCTCCTTCCATGCAAGGTCCAACAAGATTTCCCAATTCTGAGCCTAGCAGGTAAGAAACCTTGCACACCGGGGGGACACTTTTGAAACTTCAGACAGTATTTTGCCTGTAAAAGGACTCTTCCTTTGTTATAGTGACAGTAATTAATTTCTGGTTCTCAATTCTACTTCTCTCTGATTAAAGTAGAACTGTCATGCATTGTAAAATTAGTTTGCCTTCTTTCTGTGCATTACTCCATAGTCAAGGATGGCTGTGCACATGCAGGAGGACATAGGGGTGCTGTAGGCAGTAGGGTACAAACTTTGACAGGTAATCTTTGGTTTGGATCAGGAAGAGGACAAATGTGCAGAGAGGAATGACTGTGAGAACTTGATTATGGGAATAGAAAGAAGGTACAGAACCTTTAACAGTGGGAAAGCATGAAAAGTATAAAGAAATATTTGAGGTGGATAAATTGGTGTTAAGAATGTCAGATATATGTGGTGTGTTGTTTGAAAGATGTAAGATGTGGTTTTCAGATGTCACCTGGTGTTTGGCTCGTTTGTGGACTGTGCCCACAATAGCATCTGATTTTCCACAGAGAACCATCTGTGACCTTTTCTCTAGTCATTTTGAGGACAAATAGTGATAGTGGCCTTTGTTTATTTATTTTTTTTTTTTTTTTTTTTTTTAGAGGGCCAAGGGGAAGAGGACCACCTTCATGGTGTTCAGAACCTATAGAGCGCCCATCCATTCTTAGTGCCAGTGAACTTAAAGAACTTGATAAATTTGATAATCTAGATGCTGAGGCTGATGAAGGCTGGGCAGGTAAGAACATCAGATTAATGGTTTCTGCTATTTGTACATTGAACCTTTCTGAAAGATTAATTGAATATTTTGCTTATGCATCAGGTGCTCAGAGTGAAGTGGATTACACTGAGCAGTTGAACTTCAGTGATGACGATGAGCAAGGAAGTAGTCAAAAAGAGAAGGAAAGTGGGTGAGTTGATGTTGCAAGTTGGGTGCGAATGCCACTTAACTAGCTTAGCTTTTGGGAAAGTTCAATGAGATTAGTGTAAGTATTCATTCCAGTAACATTAATTCCAGTAATTTAATGCTGTATTAAATTGCATAACTGCAGAGTCCAGTCAGCTGAGCATGTAGAAGAAATTATTTTGAATGTTCTGGCCAAGGAACATAGAGGATAGAAGATAAATCACCATATACCTGTATGGAGTACACCTTCCATTCTTGTTTTTTGCACAGAGATGAACAAACACCGTCAAAAGATTCCCAGAGTCCTGATGGCCAGAAAGAAGCAGAAGAACAGACGAGTGCTAAGCCTGTCACCCAGGTTTCCACAGCAGCAACCAAAGGGCCTTACAGCAAAAGCTCTCAGCTTGATCAGGTTTGTGTGCTCTTCTCTTCAGCTCTTCTGGCAACAGAGTCATCATGAGAGGTCCAACTCAGGTGTCTTTTTAAACTGTCAAGTCAATTAAGGTTATGAACATGAGTGAAAGCGTTAGCAACTGCTTATCTGAGCTGTGGTAACTGATCAGGTGCTGCTTAGTCAACTTAGCTGCTCCTGATCACAAAATAAAAATAGCATATCTTTATGTAGTGTGTACTAATCCATAGTTGGGAGGGGGTGAGAACTCTTCTGTCAGTTACTGTGACTCAAGAGCTGACAAGCTTTGACTCGGTACTTTTGTCTGTCCACTTCTGTAATGGTGAATGAAGCCATTCGGATGTCTACCATGTTTTATAGTTGCACAGAGTAAATAGTGTCCAATTGGTCCACGCGTTTGTCCTGGTTGTGAGGGCTGCATTTTGGTATCATGGCCCACTTTCTTCAGTGCAGCTTAGCAGTAATGTGTTGGCTTACTTCTGAGATCTGAGGCAGACAGATTTATACAGACCATGTAGAATTCATCAGCTGAGCCTATTTGACTTTTGATTTATCCTCTACTAGAGGAAAGCTGGCAACCACCTCAGCTTATACCAGCTTCAACTCTAATTTCCATTGCAGTGACATGTGCAAATTTTTGAAGTTATTGTTTAGCTCTCAGTACATAAAGTGGAAATGTACTTTCCCTTTTTTCACATGCAAATTTGTATCGTATGCAGATAGTTCACTAGGTGTAATGTCTTCAATGCAGGAGAATACAGTAAATCTAAAATTTGTCAGTTGACTGTTACAAGCTTGCTTAACCTTGTTACTGTGTTTGATCTGATAGGATCGGGGTCCAGCACAGCCTTCTATACATGAAAGAGGTGGTCCTGCTCTTCATCCAAAATCTGTTCTACCACCGGTAAGAAAGATTAGAATTGTCCTTATTTCTTTCAGTTAAATTCTTTAATGCTGTGGTGGCGGGATTTAGACTGTGAAAACCTGCCTCACATATGCCTTTTCTTTAACAAGTAAAATGATCATAGTGCCTGGGGGTCCCAGCGCAGCTGTGCTGCCAGTTGTGTAAGGCAGCCTCATCTTGTAAGTGGCATATGAAACGCAAGAGCTTTCAGTTCTCACGCTGTTTGGGAAATAAGAGAGGACAGAGGCATGGGAACAGTGCTGGAGAGCTGGCTGTGGAGGCAGATGGGAGACGCAATCCCAAACGAAAAGCCTATGTAGTAGCTTCTTTCCAGTTTTCAGCAGTCCTTATTAAAGTGTCTGTTACCCTGAGCTACTTTTAATGCTTTTGTCTCCTTTTTCTAAGGTCTGCCCTGTGTCTCTGACTTAGAGCAGCCTGTAACCAAATCAAAAAGATGTTGGTCATCTTTACTGTCACTTTGCCTTGGTGATAGGGAGGAGGAGTGACATGAGCCCAACTGAATCTTTACCACTGCTTTCTGAGCTCAGGTTGCATGAGTCTGTACTGGAGCAGAAAGATAGGGGCTTGCTTTTTCTTCCAAGTCTTGCTTTTTAAACATGCCATGCAAATAGATGTGTCAAAAAAATAGTTAAAATGTAGTGTTGCGGCTGGCTGTTCATATAATACGTGTTTAACTTGATGTAACTGATTTTAATATTGCAGCACCCTCCTCCCCCTGATCGCCAGGTAGGACCTGGAAGGCAGGGACCTTTTCCCCCTAAACCAGTACCAGATGAAGATGAAATTTGGAAACAGAGGAGAAGACAGCAGTCAGAGATATCTGCTGCAGTTGAGAGAGCGCGCAAGCGGCGAGAAGAGGAAGAAAGAAGAATGGAAGAACAGAGAAAAGCAGCTTGTGCTGAAAAATTGAAACGATTAAATGAGAAATTTGGCTGTGTGACAAAACCCTCCCGGGAAGACCCTCTGAAAGAGAGAGAGAGGGAGAGGGAAAGGGAGAGAGAAAGAGAGAGGGAGCGGGAAAGGGAAAGAGAAAGGGAGCGGGAGAGGGAAAAGGAGAGGGAAAGAGAGAGAGAGCGAGAAAGAGAAAAAGAGAGGGAAAGGGAGAAGGAAAAGGAAAAAGAGAGGGAAAGGGAGAAGGAAAAGGAAAAAGAAGATAAAGAAAAATTGGAGAAAGCAAAAGAACAAGAAAAAGAGAAAGAGAAAGAAAATGAGATAGAGAAAGAAGAGAAAGAGAATGAGAAAGAGAAAGAAGAGGAGAAACCAGCACATGAGGTTCCTGAGCCTGTAGAATCTGTGGCAACACCTGTAGTAGAAAAACAAGAAAGTGAAACCAGGAATAACAAGGAAGAAAAAGGTATGCTTGCACACAGTAGGAGTTGTCTGTTTTAAGCTGAGCTGTAGAGCATAGTTGTAATCTAGGAGTCTAATTTGCCTACTTAATTTACCTAGTGCATCTAGACCATTCATTTTCCTGGCACATTACAAGTGCTAACTGTCCTTTGAGCTAGACCTGTTTGCCCACCTCACCAGAATGTTAAAGGAAACATCAGGCTCTGTAATTCAGGCTGGACTTTGAAGAATGCACCAAGAAAAGCAGGCTTTTTTTTCTTGCTAAAGGAGGGTCAACAACTCATGTTGCTGGAAAGCAATGTAAATTATTTCAGCTATTCTTCTCTTTCAGCAAACCTAGAGGAGTAGATGCAAAGACTGTCTGTTTACACATGGTGCATTTTTGGTAGTGAAACTTGAATGCCACAAGAGAACTGTTAAGACTATGCTTAAAAAGATTTTGTTATCCTTTAAATGGATAAAAGTGATTGTAAAATCACATCTTGGTTCATAAAAAAGCTGATTCAAATGTAATATGGTAACCTTGACAGAGCATTTAAATCGCACAGTAGTTACACACTAAATGCCAGTGGTTAATTACCCAGTGTATTTGAGTTTACTAGGAACACTGAGAGATGCGTTAACAACAATTGTTCTGTTTTGAGGAGCTGTTCCTTTTTGCTTTTGTTGGGTTTGGAAGCTAAGACTGTGATGTTAGAGAAGGCAGATCTTTTTTATTTTAGAACATCCTCTGTCTGACATTCTGGTGAAATTGTTATAGTTTTGAGATTCACTCCTCTCATATGTGGGTTTGGTTTTTTTCAGAAGATCAAGCAGTCTTCACCCGGCAAGATAGCAGTCGGAATGAGAAAGAGATTTCACAGGTGACTCATGAGAGTGAGCCAGATTCAGGATCTCAGCCTCGTCCTGCTGTTTCCTCTGGCTATTCTAAACAGTTCCAGAAATCGTTACCACCAAGATTTCAGCGTCAGCAGGTGAGTAACTAGTTCATTAAGAGAAGGAAGCTCATTAAAGGAACGATGTCTTCAGCCTCATTCTGAATAAGAATGTGACTATAGGAGTTCCAAAAATCCCATGTGTTTTCGTTTCCAGCTTGCATAACTTCTATAGTATTGGCAGGAATTACTCTGCGTGAAACACTTCTTGTCACTTGCAACGCAGATGGCAAGAGGAGCTTTTTAAATGGCCAGGTTTGCAGCACTTACTGACAGTAGAGCATTGCCCTGTGATTGCCTGTGGAACCTGGGATCTGATGATGGTTCTGTAGCTTTTCCTTTACCCACAAATGTAATTTGGACTTAGGTCCTATGATCTCAAGAGCTGTTTGCGTTAATGACATGCATGAAGTGTAGGTTGTTCTGTGTCTCAGCTGAACACCAGCTAAGCTGTAGCTATTGTAAGTTGTCCAATCTGGACTTCTCCTGTTTCTCCTAGTTGATCCTGATGTATGTTTGCTATTCATTTTCAGAATGCTTAGTGTCCTGGAGATAAGTATACTTGGAAATTAGGGTGGTTTGAATTCTGCTTAAACCTTCATCTTAACAACAGGTCTTGTAATACTGTTTTCTGCTATGCAGGAGCAAATGAAACAGCAGCAGTGGCAGCAACAGCAGCAAGGTGTCCTTCCACAATCTGCTCCCTCACAGCCTTCCAGTGGCCCTGTCCCACCTCCCCAGCACAGACCCCTTTACCAGCCCATGCAGCCACATCCTCAGCATCTGGCTTCCATGGGCTTTGATCCACGGTGGCTTATGATGCAGTCTTACATGGATCCACGAATGATGTCAGGAAGACCTGCAATGGATATGCCTCCTATTCATCCAGGTAAAATCTGGCAGCATTTTGACTGTCAAACTTTCTTGGTTTTGAAACAGAAGTCTTTTCATAATCCACTATGTATAGTAACAGTGAATAGGTGGGTTTTTTTAAAGAGAAAACTAAATTATTGCATCGTTTGAGACAAAATAGATTTTATTAATACTGGAAAAATGATAGTCATGTATCAATGTGTGTCTTTGACTATATAGTAAAATAAAATAAAATAAAACTTTCACATTGCAGGTGAGTTAGTGACAGTTAACATGTTTTCAGAACATCAGCATAAGCATTGCTTTCTTATAGATGTTAAAGCTGGCATGAGTTAGGCTGAACTGAGAAAAAAAAGTGTATTTATTGTTTATGTCTCATTGCACATCAGCACTTGATACTACACTGCTTACTGAAAAAAACATGGAATTTTGTTGATGAAGCTCCAGCGGTTTGGAAGGACTTGGTTAGAGACCTTCTTGGCCAATTAGACATATACAAATCCATGGGGCCAGGTGGAATACATACGAGGGCTTTAAGGGAACTGGCAGAGGTCCTCGCCAAGCCCATTTCCTTCATCTCCCAACAGTCCTGGCTGACTGGGGAAATGCCACTTGACTGGAGACTAGCAAGTGTTATGCCTGTTTGCAAGAAGGGTCGGAGGGAGGATCCGGGAAACTATGGGCCTGTCAGTCTGACCTCGGTACCGGGGAAGGTCATGGAGCAAATTGTCTTGAGTGCTGTCACACAGCACATGCGGGACAACCGGGTGATCAGGCCCAGCCAACATGGATTCACCAAAGGCAGGTCCTGCCAGACCAACCTGATCTCCTTCTATGACAAGGTTACCCATTTAATGGACAAGGGAAAAGCTGTGGATGTGGGGTACCTGGACTTCAGTAAAGCCTTGGATACCGTTTCTCACAGTATCCTGCTGGAGAAACTGGCTGCCATCGGCGTGGACAGGCACAGCCTCTGCTGGGTTAAAAACTGGCTGGAAGGCCGGGCCCAAAGGGTGGTCGTAAATGGAATTAAATCCAGTTGGAAACCGGGCACAAGCGGTGTTCCCCAGGGTTCAATGCTGGGTCCTGTCCTGTTCAACATCTTTATCAATGATCTCGATGAAGGCATCGAGTGCACCCTCAGCAAGTTTGCGGGTGGCACCAAGCTGGGTGCAAGTGTGGATCTGCCTGAAGGAAGGGAGGCTCTGCAGAGGGATCTGGACAGGCTGGATCGATGGGCCGAGACCAATGGGATGAGGTTCAACAAGGCCAAGTGCAGAGTCCTCCATTTAGGTCACAACAGCCCCACACAGCGATACAGACCTGGGGAAGAGTGGCTGGAGAGCTGCCTGGCAGAGAAGGACCTGGGGGTGTTGGTTGGCAGTGGCTGAACATGAGCCAGCAGTGGCCCAGGTGAGCATGAGGGCCAGTGGCATCTTGGCCTTTATCAGAAACAGCAGGAGCAGGGAGGTGATTGTATCCCTGTGCTCAGCGCTGGTGAGGCCGCGCCTCGAGTGCTGGGGTCAGTTCTGACCCCTCACTCCAAGGACATTGAGGGGCTGGAAGCGCATCCAAAGAAGGGCAGTAAGGCTGGTGAGGGGGATAGAGAATAAGTCCTACGAGGAGAGACTGAGGGAATTAGGATTGTTCAGCTTAAAGAAGAGGGAGGAGGCTGAGGGGAGACCTCATCACTGTCTACAGCTGCTTGAAAGGAGGTTGTGACGGGGTGGGTACTGGGCCCTTCTCACAAGTGACAGCAGTGGGATGAGAGGAAATGGCTGCAAGTTGTGCCAGGGGAGGTTCAGACTGGACATTGGGAAGAATTTCTTCACTGAGAGAGTGGTCAGGGATTGGCACAGCTACTCAGGGAGGTGGTGGTTTCGCCATCCCTGGAGGGGTTTAAAAGACAGGTAGATGAGTTCCTTAGGGACATGGGGAGACAGGCACGGTTGGACTCGATCTCGGAGGTCTCTTCCAACATTATGATTCTATGATTTTATATTATGTATTAGCACCCCTAGAGTCTTATTAAATTTGTATTTTCAGATTTTTGGCACTGAGGTCCTTTTTAATTTGTGGAATGGCCATCTGACTTGCAGTTAGGAAAGCTATTGTGCATAAATAATACAAGTCTGGCATCTGTTGTAACAGAGATACTTATCTAGCTAATGAGTAAGGTAATGGATATCCTGAATGAATGCAAAGAATGAACAGAGGGAGTAGCAGGCTAAGCAGAGATCAACTGTGGAATTCCTTTAAAATGTTACCAAAAAAAAAAGGACTTGAAATCCTTAATAGATAAAATAAAATTCCAGTGTGTACACTTATCTTGCCATTTGCCATTCAGAACTTACATCAGAAACTTCATCCATAAGTTTACAGGTCTGTAGACCTGGTTCTTCACATTACAGCAGAAGCAGACAGCTTTTCCTTTTGTTGGTACACAATGTGCTAATGGTGAACAGGATCTAGTCATTCTCAGGTCAACTGACAGTGAACAGTGGACATTAGAGGAGAGAGAATAGCAATTGGTACTTCCTGATATGCTTTGTTAGTCTTGAGGTAGGTTTTTTTGCTAATGCCAAACCTGTTTCAATTGTTGAACTTTAATCTGTCACAGGAATTATGACTCCCAAACCACTGATGAGAAGAGACCAAATAGAGGGGTCTGCAGCTAGTTCGGATTCATTTGAACATCTAGCTCGCTCAGCAAGAGAGCACACTGTTCCTTTGTCAGAGCCCCGCATGATGTGGGGGTCAGACCCCTACCCCCATGCAGAACCTCAGCAATCTGCTTCTCCCAAAGTGTTGGAAGAGCCTGATGATTTGAGGTAAGGTTGAATTATGTACTTCTGCATGTCACATCTCCAAGCCTTACCTACTTACACACTTGGCTGTGTAACTTACATTGCAGAACACAGTGTAAACTGCCTTGAGTTTTAGCTCCTTGTCACACAACTTTAAAGAGTTGTGACAGCAGGGATACAGTATACCTGGTGCTGTTGTATAAAACACAAGACGTGCCCGCTCTCTAGTAGGGTGTGGAAAGACTATTTACCCCTTGTTTAGGATCCTTAACCAAATTTGATGAATGGTGGTTGCTATAGTATTTTGAATTTTTAGTTTTGTAGAACGATGCTATGGTATTGTCTTGTTCTGCGTCTGCTTTCCATCTTCCCCATATCAGAGAACTTCTGTCTGATGTATACTAGTTTCCAAAGTTGTGTGTTAGGCAGAAGTGGTATAAAGCAAGACATGTCACTTTTGATCCTTGCTGCATAATGAATGGTCAGGAAGGCTTCCTTTGCATCATAAAAGTACCCAAAAATTATATTTGCTCTTCTGCTGTCTGGGTACTACTTGTGATATTAGCATGCTAACTTGGGGGCTCAATTTAAGTCTGCATGTGTAGCCATTAACAATAATAGGAGGTCCCTAAGGCTAATTGTGCATTTGACACTGAACTCTTAATCAGGATAGAATGAAATTGACCTCTACAACTAGCAGTCACCATGAAAATTAATACCTAGTATTTCTTAGAACTGATATTTAATCCTTCATAGAAATAGAAAATTATGAGATTTAAGTAAGTATTTGAGTACAACTTTTTCCCTCACACTAATGTTTGTAATTTCTGGCTGTTTAGGTCTGAGGCACACTTGGAGCAGGAACGAGTTGCTGTCCCTGCTGCTGCTTATCCTGTAGAACATAACCAGTTGGACTCTCATACAAAGACAGACTTTTTCAGAGAATCAGGAGAGGTGGAGGTGCAAAAGTTCCCAAGCAGGCCTTTGGAAGACATACAGCCTCTCCAAACTGACGTGCCTAATACGACAGTTAATTTTGAAGGAGTGAATGAGAAAGTTACACGTAGCTCTCCAGAAGAGTTGGTGCCTGCGGGAGAAAGTCACTCTTCACTAAAGAGAAGCATTTCTCATGGTTCTAGTCACTCTCTGAAATCAGATGACCAGAGAAATGAGGCAGCAACAGTTATCCCTAAAATAAATACCAGGCCTCTTGAGGCAAAGGAAACAATTGAGAGACTTGAGATTAAGCCAAAAAAAGAAATTTTGATCAATAGTAGAACGTCAGAAGGACCAAAACCTGAAAAATCTTTCAAACCTAAGTCTGAAACAAGGTGGGGTCCTAGGCCAGGTTACGGCAGGAGAGATGAAGGCAATGATAGACCGGTAAGAAGATCAGGTCCTATTAAAAAACCTGTGCTTAGAGATATGAAGGAAGAGCGTGAGCAGAGAGAAGAGCGTGAGCAGAGGAAGGAGAAAGAAGGAGAAAAGACAGCTGTTGAAAAACCTAGCAAGTCTGAAAAAAGCGATAAAAAGGAAACACTTCAAGCGCCACTGCCTCAGGCTGAGCCAGAGACTTCCACTTCCAGCAGCATTCCTCTGACTAAGAAGATCATCCAGGATGCTGCTCCGACACTTGCAGGCCAAGAGAGCAGTCAAACTGAGATCACAACTAAAGCTCCAGTTCAGCCACCCACACCTCCAGTCCAGCAGCAGCTACCGGCTGCCCAGCCCACTGCTCCACAGCTTCCTCCCGCAGTACAGCAGCAGCCACCTGCTCTGCCAGCAGCACAGCAGCCAACGCCACATGTTCAGCAGCCGGCTACTGCAGTGAAGGAAGAGAAGCAGACTGAGAAGGTAGTTAGCAAGGAGGTTGTAGAGAAACCACGCTTAGAAACCAGACCAGTAAAAAGAGAGCCTGGCTTACCACCTAGGACATACTGGAAAGAGGCTAGGGATAGAGACTGGTTCCCAGAGCAGGGATACAGGGGCAGAGGTCGTGGGGAGTATTATTCTAGAGGTCGTAGCTACAGGGGTTCTTATGGAGGACGTGGTCGGGGCAGTAGAGGCCATAATAGAGAGTATCCACACTACAGAGATCCTAAGCCTAGATCAGACCATGTGCCTTCGGGTCCTGTTAGGCAAAGAGAAGAGAGTGAAACTCGCAGTGAGAGTTCTGACTTTGAAGTAATCCCAAAACGTCGACGGCAGCATGGTTCAGAGACAGATTCTGACAGCGAAGTTCATGAAAGTGCAAGTGACACACTGCTTTCGGACAAAGACAGCTTAATCAAAGGCAAGCACCCAAAAAGAGAAGAGAGAGCTGATGGCAAGAAGCCTCCAAAGCCCCTGACCTTCAAACCTGAAAACAATATCAGAGTAGACAACAGATCCCTAGAAAAACCATACTTAAGGGATGACGAGAACAAACCCAAACCAGGATTTCTGCCTAAAGGAGAGCCTTCTAGACGAGGCAGAGGGGGAATGTATAGACGTGGTGGCAGGGATCCTGGTGGACGTCCTCCACGTTCCTCCACAATAAGGAGGCCAGCCTACAGAGACAATCAGTGGAACCCTAGGCAGACAGAGATCATTAAACCAGATGATGGGGAGCCCCCAAGAAGAAATGAACATTATGGTCCTATACCAGTTGATAAGAGACCTCCAAAATTTGAGAGGAAATTTGATCCAAATAGAGAGAGGCCACGAAGACAAAGGCCTGCACGACCTCCAAGGCAAGATAAACCACCACGCTTTAGGCGCCTAAAAGAAAGGGAGGCTGCGTCAAAGATAAATGAGGTGGTAGCCAGCTCATCAACAAGTGCCACAGTTAGTAATGCAGTTAATGAGCCCTCCAACACTGCTCCGGATGTGTCGGGAAGTAAGACACCAGATTTGTCCAATCAGAATTCTTCAGACCAGGCAAATGAAGAGTGGGAAACGGCCTCAGAAAGCAGCGACTTCAATGAGAGGCGGGAGAGGGATGAGAAGAAAACAGCAGACATAGCAGCACAGGTGGCTGCAAAGGCGGGAGAAAATGCTGGAGCTCCAAAAAGGGAAATAGCCAAGAGAAGTTTCTCTAGTCAGCGGCCTGGAATAGACCGTCAAAACCGACGTGGCAACAATGGGCCAGCCAAACCAGGGAGGAACTTCTCAGGGCCTAGGAGTGAAAGGCGGAGTGGTCCTCCACCCAGAATTGGAAAAAGAGGGTGAGTACCAGCTTTGGATAGAAATCACATGTGGGCACGGTGTTTTATTGTCCTCTGGTCATTCAAAATCATCAGTAATTTCAGATTACAAAAAGGAGTGACAAACACACCTGTGCCTGTGTACTTCGTTTTTTCTGTTTGTATACAGACACTCGAACACTTGGAGGTAAAAACAGAGTGTTCTTGTCTGCACAGTGTTAAAAATGCAATTGAAATATCACAGTGCTGTTTGAGTTGAGCTGTGTTTCTCAATATTTAGAAGCTGAAATGTTAACGTGAGCATAAATTGCTGCATTGCATTTTAGATCAGTCACCTAATATACACAAGCATGTTCATAAATTCTTACCGTTGAGACTAAACTTTGTTTCTTTATAGCTAAATTTGATTGAAACTTTGTAATTATTTAATATTACTGTTTGCCCACTGTTTCATACACACAGTGCACAGTAGTCTGGTAAGTGGGAGGCGGAACAAGACATTTCTTTATTGAATGCCTACCCGAGGACTCTTGTGCTTGCAGGTTTCTGTATTCTACGTTCAGGTTTTGTCTGGGCTTAAAAAGTTGTGATCAGTGCTTTAAGCTCTTGACGAGTCTCTTAAATGTGATGTTGAAGCAGAAATCTCATATTCCAGTTTCCACAGCAAAGTCAGAATGCTGCAAATCTGACTCTCAGGGCTTCCAGTAGCTTTTGGCAAGCAAGCTTGAGGAGCAAGTGTGTTGTACTTGTTTTATATTTGCTCGTATTGCATACTGTAAGCTTCTTTTTGAGTTTTGGGTTTGTTTAGTTTCTGTGGATGGCCCTACTGCAGATGAAGTAGCCTGAACCACATACTTGTTGAGCTTTGGTACCTCTAACTGCATACACCAAGCAGGAGGTGACCTTAAAATTATGCCCTTTTTTCTGTGATTCCTTTTGGCAGCTGGGCATTGGATATGTCCCCAGAACAGCTTTTACTGTTAAGTTGCTTCTCCTTGAGGACCTGAAAGTAGAAGCCTGGAGCCTACTAAGAAGTTGCACAGTACACACATACGGAACTATAATGGGATCTGCATTAGATTGTTAGCTCCTTCCAGAGTGTTCTCTGTGGCTGGTTATTAGTTATCTCATTCTTTTTCTAATTAAGGCCATTTGAAGAGCAGACAGCAACTGTGCCTAGTGTTGATCCCATCACCAACAACTCTTTACATCAGGAGGATGGAGGTGTTACTGCCGCAGGGCAAAAGAGCACCAAGGATGCAAGCGGCAAAAAGAGAGAAGAACCTAAGGCCGGCCCAAAGAAGCCTAAGGAAAAAGTGGATGCCTTGTCTCAATTTGATCTTAATAATTACGCAAGTATGTACTGATAGTATGCTAACAAGAATTTATAATCCTGCCGAGTTTTTGCATAGAGAGCTAGATGTTTGATAACTTGCAAAAGGGGAGAGGCAATTTTTTTATATGCCAGAAAAATAGTGTACTTGAGTATTGCTACCTTTGTCATATCTAACAACATGTGCCTCTAAAAGGTGGCATATCTTTCTGTGGTTATAGATAATAATTTTGTTCTGTCATCTAATCTTAACTGTCATTCATACCATTTTCCACCACAGTCTTAATAGCAAAGGCAGTGGATATCACTGATAAACTTAAAGCTAGGATCTGGGAAGGCTGTTGATTATTATGTTTTAGTTGTTGTTTCCTGGAGGGTCTGGTTCATAAACCTCCAGTTTCTTAGTTCTTAAAGATTACCTCCTTGTCTTCAAGCTCAACAACAACACATTAGGCAAGCAGAACCTTATCATTAATGACGGTCACCATCTGTGTCTGGGGGAAACAGCTTCCACCCTAAAGCAGATTTGGGCTTTGTGCGCTCCATCTGAAGCTGTTAAAACAGCAGGATCTACACCTTTCCTTTTTCTGTAGGTGTTGTGATCATTGATGATCACCCTGAAGTGACAGTAGTTGAAGATTCCCAATCTAATTTGAATGATGATGGTTTCACAGAAGTTGTGTCTAAGAAGCAACAGAAACGCTTGCAAGATGAAGAGCGCAGAAAGAAGGAAGAACAAACGGTGCAGGTACAAGACTAACATTTGTAGTGGGAAAGGGCTTCTTGCAGTACTAGGAATGTTGTGAAGTGTGCAGAATCTGCCTTCCAAAGAAGCTAGATTTTCACCTTATAAATAGAACTAGATATATTAAGTTGTTCAGAAATAGTAAATTAAATGAATTTTCACTTAGTCATCTTAGGATTCCGTACTTCCTGATTGAGCACTATCAGGCAGGTGGAACTGGCAAACCAAACGCCATTTTCCTTACTGTGATTAAGATTCCAAGAGGGCAATGGGTGACAAATCATTGTTCTGTGGTTAATACCCCTAAAAAAATAAACTTCTTTAAGATAGGGTTAGTCAGTTTGCTTTTTGCTGCTACACAATATACAGTTGGTGTCTATACAGACTATCAGCTGTAAGAATAAAATCGGCTGCTTCTTACAGGTTTGGACCAAAAAAGGATCAAGTGAAAAAGGCAGAGGTCAGAATTCCAAACTCCCACCCAGATTTGCCAAAAAGCAGCAGCAACAGGCAGCAGCTGCAGCTGCACAGCAGGCACAAGCTCAGGCACAGCCTCCATGTACAACGCAGACTTCTGCTCAGCCACAGACCTCTGTTCAGCCACAAAACCAGGCTGCAGGAGGGACAACCAGCACAGAATACACCGTATCTGGCAAAGTTCTGCAAAACACCCAGGCTCACAATGGTCTGGGAGCTGAATTGTGGGAAAACAAGGTGCCTCCTTCTGCAGTTCTAAATGACATCTCCAAAAAATGTAAGTGGTGTCTTTTGGATTTGGGGCAAGGGGCAAGCATTGTAGTTAGAGTATGCTGATTGCCAGGTCTCTCTGCTAATGTCTTGTTTCTGCCTGCAAATGTAGTGCACAGGGAATAGAGGACAGCGTTCCCAAGGGCACTGTTGTGACTTATGAATACCTCTGAAAAGAGTTTTTTGCAGTATGATATTGCTCCCTATGTTACACTGCTGTGATGTTCTTTGTTCGCTATGAATGAGCAGCTGTCACTCGCTTCAAGTGTTTAGTTGGGCTTGGTCGTGCTTCCAAACACAATTGCCTGCCTAGAAAGCAGCTAAATGGGTAGCCTATTAGTGACCCATAGGTTACAAATTTCTTAACCAAATTTTATTTAAGTTATCTATAGTTTAATTCTCAGTCAATTGATGACTTCAGTTGAATGCATTTAGCAATATTGGGGGATTTTTTTTAACTCTTATTTTCTTAATTGACAGTGGGACCCATTAGCCCACCTCAGCCACCTTCAGTCAGTGCTTGGAACAAACCTTTGACATCTTTTGGTTCAGCTACATCTCCAGAGGTAAGAATGAAGGGAAGAAGAGTATGTGAAGCTTACCCAGATTATATCTCAGTGAAATTGGGTACAGATTATCCATTCTTTTTTCAGGCGTGCACATAGTTAAACAAGTATGTGTAGAATTCCATGAAGTCAGGAGACAATACAAAAACACAGGGTACAGGCTAGTGCTTTTGGTTGCAGCATGGAAAAACTGCTTTCTCAATAAGAACTCAGCCATTCACAAATTCTTTTGATAGCTGTTATTCAGTGCATTTTGTAAGTAAAAATACTGCCTAGTTTGCATGTGAACACTTGTGTACAGTTAGTAATGTAGACAGAAATAGGATGTCTCCAAAGAATTAAATGGGGTTTGTGTCCCTTCTTAAATGAGGGATAGAAAAAGCAGTAGGTGCTTTCTAGCTTATTAGCTCCACTTTTCCCATGAAAATTTTGCAGCCCTAGATTTTACATTTGAAGTCCTGTGGTTTGGTTTTGTTGGCATTTCTTGGTTTTGACTTCATTGTTTTAAGCAGTAAGAATGTGACATAACTCTCTTGGGAGACCATTTCAACTGCATAAGCAGATCTGGAAATATTTTTTAATTTCTTATTCCTCTCAAATTGAACATTACTTTTTGAACTTGCAGGAGGATGTTCTGAATCCGGACGTTTTGATATTACATTTGTGCTTCTCCCTCCTTCTCTAGCAGTTCATCATATTAATCTTGTTTACATATTTTTTCACTGCCTTTTTTTTTTTTTTTTCTTACTCCTGAGCTTGTATGAACAGTAGGAACTTGAGGGGGAAGGGAGTGTACATCATAGATTGTTTACTCTTGCAAATCTGTTGCAGTCACAAATAATGCTTTTGCTGGCAGAAGGTAAATGTACCCTTTTAGTGGTTTTCAGCTGAGTATATTTTGTGCTCTTTTTGGAACGCCTGGCAAAGTACTGATGTAGAAATCTTTTGAAATGTGTTAAATATTTACCTTTTAACTAGGGAACAAAGCCTGGGCAAGAAGGAGTTGATCTTGGTATAGAAACTATTCAGTTTGGAGCCCCCGCCTCCAGTGGCAGTGACAATGAGGTTGGCCCTGTACTTTCGGAGAAGTCCACTGACAAACTACCAGAACCAAAAGAGCAAAGACAGAAACAGCCTCGGGCTGGACCCATCAAAGCACAAAAGGTAAAAGATCATATCTTTAGTACCAACTTTTAAACTTAAATAAGTTCAGCCAAAAATAGGTTAAAACTAATGGATTAGAATACTCCTTCAGTTAGGATTAGACCTATATGCATTGCATCCTCCCTTTTGTTTTTCCTAACACAATCAACAAGTTGGTTCTGGGAGAGAAGATGGGGAGTTCAGATCAAAAAGCAGGTATAAGTAAACAGCAGCCTAGCCCAGCAGAGTTTGTCCATTGGTTCTGGATTTGGAACAAAGGATGTGGCTAGAGCAGGGGTAGGATTACAGATTTTGCAATAGGTGTGCTTGAGAGACCATAGATATGGTAGTGTTTTGTTTCTGGTTTCTAGTTTAGGTTTTCAGTTTTCTCTTGAGCTTCCTTTGCTCAGGCTTTGAGACCTTTTCTCTTGAAACAGACATTCTGTTTCTGTACTGGCTGGGTCTCCAGTTTCAGTAGTTCTTCCTGCCACCATGCCTGCCTGGACCCCCTCTCAGTGATGGGTGGTGGCATGCTTAGCTTTGTAGCAAGATTAGCGAGGTGAGTAATACATCAAGTTGCAGGAAAAGTGGTGTTTTCAGGAAAGGGAGTAATGCTAGAGCTGCTGATTTGAAGTCTGAAATTCAAATGCACGTATGTCTAGGTAAGGATTTTCGTGGTTTTTGCAACTGATCTAGGAAGACTGGATGGGTAAACAAACTTAGCTCAATTTTTAAAAAATGTGGTTTGCTTGCCGTCCAGAGATTTGGGAGCTTCATTTGATAATCATCGTCTTGTATTTTCATTGTTACCACTCGTAAAGACTAGTATTTTCTCCTTCTGTCATGTAGATTACACTTGGTGTAATTATGCATTACTGAAATACACTCTCCTGTTATTTCTACCTCCAGTGCATACTTACCTGTGCATCGCTAGCACCTGGCACCAGCTTCATACTCACAGAAAGAGACGTTAATGGCAGATAAACTCAGCTGGTGATTTGTAAAACCATCTGTTTCAATCTCACTGGAGGGCTGAGATTTTGTAGTGGTCCTCATATTAGTTAAAGCCCTTCTATCTTTCTAGAAGACCAGGTGTTTCTTTGTGTTGGTTGTGTTTGGGGTTTTTCAAAAGAAGCTGAAATCTGAAAGTACAATCGTGTAGAATGAGTTTACTTCTGCTACGTGAGACACTCAGTGATATGTTGCACTTCATGGTTTTGATTGCAAAACATAAACCCCATATAGACCAGAAATATGCAGTAGTTAATATTACTGGTGCATCGTACTAACCCAGCACATTTGAAACTCCAATCTCAGATGTACTAGCCGTGTGCCTAAAACTACCCCCATCACTTAAAGACACTGAACTCCTCTGAAGTTGGGTAAATTTATAGAAAGTGTGCTTTACACTGCATAGAAAGTTCCTTTGTTTTTTTTTCTGCTTGGTTATAGCTATCAAGACTCCTGTAGCTTTTGTTGAAAGATAAATGTGTGACTAAATGGTAAATTCACTGGAGATAAACATCTTCTGAATGAGAGGGCTGTAATCCTTTAGCTATCTTGATGACAAAAAAAAAGGCAACAAACAGTTCCTACACTCCCAGCACCTCCATGGTGGTACTGTTTGTGATGAAGCCTAAATACAAACTTATGGTCAAGATTGGAGGTTGGTGTTTTTGAATTAATATGGGCAATGTAGGTTGAAACAAAGGAATTTACCTTTCCAAATGTGACCTTAAAGGTCTGGAGGAATTTCTGCTTCTGCAAACTGTTAGAGCAAAAATTATTTGGAGGGAGGTGGTTGTGATATTCCTGATTGCTGCATTGCAGAGCTCAGGCATCTGATTCTACTGTTACTTTCCTCCTTCCCTCTGAAAGCTGCTCTCTGCTGGCCTCACGAGGTGTCTTAGTATGGATGAAAAAAAACCAACCAAACCAACCAAAGTATGCTCAGTGATTTTAATCAGAGATTGTGCAGAACAGATAACAGTTCTTTGCTCTAAGTGTATGTGTGCACAGAACAGAACAAAGTCAACAACGAGTGCCATTCAGTTGTTCATACAGATCGAGTCCCGTACCCGAGCTCCGCTGGTGCCGTCACTTTAAGCTGCAGCTCCGCTCCGGGCAGCCCTGGCGCGGGGCGCACAGCTTCTCCCAGGCCGCAGCTCCGCTCTGGGCAGCCCTGGCGCGGGGCGCACAGCTTCTCCCAGGCCGCAGCTCCGCTCCGGGCAGCCCTGGCGTGGGGCGCACAGCTTCTCCCAGGCCGCAGCTCCGCTCTGGGCAGCCTCCTCCTCAGCGCCGATCCAGATGGTTATCGATCACACTCGCACTCACACACACACAGAGGGAAAGGAAATAAAGGTGGAGAGATAGAGAATACAGCAATGCAAGCAGAGGTAGCAAAGTGCGACTGTTCTCTAGGCAGCAAGATGGAGAAAGTGGCGGAGACCGGGAAATAGCCAGTGAAAGGAAATGTCCGGGCAAACGGGACACAACCTCTGCCCCGGCCTCCCCGGAAATGGCCCCTGCCCCCCCAACTGCCAGCAAAGGAAGAAAAAATTCTCTGAAAGAGGAGGGGAAAAAAAAAACCAAACCAAGCTGAAACTATAACACGAGGGTACTATATCCTTCTGGGAAACTCCATTCTCTCCAAAGCCCAAAGGCATTGTAGTTTGAAGAGTCTTAATCTACTTCTGAAACAGCTGGTTTCAATTTATAGAGACAATTCTGGCAGCTTTTTTCCTTTCCACTATCAAAGCTTAAGGAATAAGATTTTAAGGACTGTCTTCAAGGCATTTTTGTGCTGTTCTGTAGTGAAGTGGGCTGAGTAGTCTCAGCCAGAAAGAGTATGGCTATTTAAAAAGCAGAGCATCCAGGTTCCCTGTGGCCCTTCATTCTGCTTTAATTCAGCTACACAAAAAGGAACTACTGAATTGCAGCAGTTATTCTACCTATGGTGTCTGCAATATAAGGCACCACTTGTGTGTAGTTGGTTTATATTTTCTGGATATCCCCATAGAACTCAGTTCCTAGAGAAAAACGCTGCCAAAATCCATGGATTGAGATATCTTCAAATAAAGGCAAGGTGGTCTCTTCTAGTTTCCTGGGATCCTGTACAATCCTGACTCTCTGCAAGTTAAAATAACGTGTGTATTCATGAAGTCTTGTGGCTTATTGTGCTTTTATTGTAAGGTGAATCAAACTGGCGTTCTTCTGTAGGTTTTAACTAGATCTTGGTTTAGTTGAACTCTGCCATTTCACATATAACATGTATTGCTTGAAAATGATGGTTTAGCTTCTTAATGTTCAAAATGAATGCATTTCATGTATGCATCGCTAAATTAGACTCAAATGATTTTTTTGTTAGTGCTTTACCTTTCAGGAAAGCTTTGTTAGGTTTAAGCAAAATTGTTTTAAGCATGTTAGAATATTCTTGTGGGATGGGATGTGGTAAGGAAGGCATAACTGACAAGTTAACACTAACTTAGCTTCCAGACTTGAGTCCAGTAGAAAACAAAGAATATAAACCTGGTCCTATTGGGAAAGAGCGTTCTTTAAAGAACAGGAAAGTGAAGGATGCCCAACAGGGAGAGCCTGAGGGACAGGAGAAGCCATCTCCCACCTCTGTCAGAAGTCCAGAACCTGTCACTACAAAGGAAACCAAAGCAGCAAGTAAACTGAGCACGGAAATAGGAACGATGATATCTGTGTCCGCTCCAGAGTTTGGAACAAACACAAAGGTAAGAAAATTTATTGACAAATTACTGAGCACTCTATGTAAAATATGATTATGTAACTGACGCTTGATTGCCTGCTGGTGAAAGTTACCTGGACTGCAGAGCCCACTGAATAGCATATATGAAACATGTTGGCGCTTCTTGAATGAAACAGTTCTCCAGAAGTGGTACAGTGACGTGCTGCTTGCCATACCCCTGTACAGAGATCAGCTTGGAAGGTGCCTTAGGAATGTGGAAACTCTGTTCTGAGCCTTGCTGTGTGGAGAGTGGCACTGGAGCCTGGTGTAGGCAGATTCTGTAACCTCTGGAGTGAAGCAGCGAGTGCGATTGTTGGCTGAGTGCACAGATGACCTGAGTCTCTGAATAAGTGCTGTTCTGTAAACAAATAAATCTCTAAACTAGGAGTACACTAAAGTGCTGACGAGGCTCATTCTGTTTACCTAGAGGGTCTGTATGTCAGCTCCTGCTTGGATGTTGTCAAGGTGTCCCTTGCAGGACTCCTTCAGGATGCTTAGGACTCATCGTAGTTGCGTGAACTCCCCTGACTTCTCTAAGCGCTCGACAGTGAGATGGTAACTTGCTGCCAGGACTCATTGTTCTGCAGCGCATTTCTTAGCTATGGTGCGTTGATAGCGCTAGCTGAGAAACATCCACGGAGAGGCTCTTCTGTGTGGGGACTGTCTTCACTGTGGCAGTATTGTGTCTTGAGCAAGGATTATGGTGGTCATTGTCATCTCTCAAAAGTAAAGATACCATGCAGTTTGAGTAGCTACTAGATAGTAGTTACACCTGCTTTGGTAAAGGAAAAATGCTTTGTGTACATTTGTAAAGCAGTTTTTTGAATTTAGACTTGAGTTGCATGCTGTCTCAGTCTTCTTTTTCCTGGTCTTAAGCAGAAATGGTCTGATAACATTTACGAATACTGATCCTCTGCAAAAATTACATTGATAGTTGAATAATCTGAAACGCAGATCACTCACAATGTATCTTTGTCAGCCACGGTTGGGAAAAAGGAAAGATACTTTTGTCAGGTTTTTGCCAAGGTGCGGTACAAGCAGAAGTTCTCAATGAAGTCTTGTTACAGAGCAACAGTTAAGGGAGGATATTTAAGTCCAAAACAGTATCTGCAAATTTGATTTGAGTGGAATGGCATACACAAAAAAAATCAGTGCTGGGATTTCTTATCCTTCCTGACAGTTCCCATCTTGTAAGTAGATATGAATCCACCAGAAATGGGTATAGTGCCCTTTTTGTATGCAGAGTCTGAAGTGTAGAGCTGTAAGCATCAGCTTGCTCAAGTGTTTGGTAAGAAGGCTGTTTATGTGTGTCTTGGGCTTTCTCATTGTCTTTCAAGCTCCTGTGACCAGATCTCAAGAGGAGGAGATGCTTCTTCTAAACCACATACAGAATAGGAAGCATATGTTTGATTACTCTTGGTTAACTTGATATGGAGTGGTGCTACTAAGATCAGCATTATTTCCTTTCTAGAATAATATTTAAGTATGAGATCTTCAAAAGGGCAGTTTGGATTTTAGCTTTTCTGGCCTTGGATGTATGTGGGGTTGTGCCAAGGTTCTTAGAACCACTACAGCATTAAAGCGCCAAGCTTTGTCTGCTGGAGGGAAGACCAGAGCAAAAGGAGACTTTCCAGTTTGTGCTGGCTGTGAAAATTCCCAATAATTTCATCATCACTTGAAGTGATTGCTAATAGAAGCATTTATTAAAAGGCCTGAATATTCCAGTCTCAGCAGTTCCAAGTTTGCTTTTAGATTGCTTTATTGTGAGTTGTTCCAGGGGCATCAGTAAGCTTTCTGGGAAAGGGGTGGTTCTATTTTATACTTAATTCTCTGGAAGTGAAACCAACAACCTGCAGATTTACTAGAGAAGATACGCTTTATCTAGATTTTGCAGGAATAAACCAGTCTTGCTGCTTTGTAAAGCGGTTTTGAAAATAGCTTCAGATACTGCTCTGGCCCTGGAGTTCTGTACTGATTTGTATTGCAGCTGCTGTCTCTTGTATTTGTATTCTTTCCATTGCTTATTAGTGAGGGAAGAAGTGATGACATCTGTAATCTGTTGTTTGAATGTCATGTGTTGAAGTTTCAGCAAACCTAAATGATTTCTATTTTAACACTCTTTAATGTCCTTCTCTGAGAGGATTACTCAGGAAAATGTGCTTTCTGTATTGTTTGAGGGGATGTACATGTCTAAGTCAAGCCAGCTGTCCTCCATCCCAAAACAAACATCTTAGTAAGAACATGTGCACTTGATCATACAAGACTGTTTTACCTTAGGCACTGTATAAATATAAATCAGCTCATACTGGTGAGATGTTCAGAACATAAGCACAATGCTCAATCAGTTGCAGCTGTTTTTTTCGAGTTTTGCAGTATTTTGACAATCTGATGTGTAACTCTGAATCAGGTAAAGCACCTTACCCCTTACCTGTCTGCACCCTACCACCTCTAAGGTTTTGGAGCTTTTTTTGAATTGCAGGAAGGATCAGTACCTTGTTGTGGACACAGCAGTGAAACATTTGCACAGTTAGTTAACAGCTGTGTGTTACAGAGGTGATGTCTAAAAGGACACAAGCTGTATCTGAGAATAAGTTTTGAGTATCTGACAAGCTCTCTGGTTTTAACTGATTTACATAATTCAGGAACAAATCAAATAGCTTATTAAGCCCATTTAGTACCCTGATCCTTTATAGCAAGGTCGGCTCTGAAATCTGCCTTGTCCTCTTGTTCATGAACTTACTTCAGGTTTTGTGATCTCTTCTTTTTGAGCAAAGTAGGTTATAAAAATTTTGCCTGTTCTTTTTCTTCAGGTATAAATAAATCACTTGTAGATAACTCCAAAAAAGCCTGCACAGCATTTTGCTCTTGCTATTATTACTGTTACTAGTTTATAATAAAGTAATTGGTGGGTTTCTTCAGTAAAGTGGTTGTACAAGGGAATCATTTCAGTTTAATTACACAGCTTATCACCATAAGCTTTTATCTAAAAGAGTTTCCTAGGCTTAATGTACCAGTAAAGGAAAGGTGGTGGTTAACCTACAGTTTATGGAGTGGTGTTCTTACAGCAAAAGCATTGCCTTACCTGCGTGTTCAGTATGGAACTCATCCTTGTAGGATGGTTCATCATCGCACATAAATCTCTAATGGCACCAGGGTTGATACGGTAGTGTGATTTCATTCTGGTGTAAAACGATTTTTGTGCTGTAAGTTTCCAAAGTGAGAAAGCTAGCTTCTGATTTCTTTTGTAAGGGGTTTTAGTGCTGAGACCTTGTAAAATTTGCATCCAAATCTTGAAGGAATTTTAATAAGGCTATATTGAAAAAAACCCTTCTCCTTTCTTATGCAGTCAAACATCTTAGAAAACCAAGAAGGCAGTTAATTACTTCATTGGAAAGACCTTGTGATTAAAGCAGCCTTCCATGCTTGTCTTGTTCTACCCAAATTAAGGTTGCCTATTAGAATCAAATAAAAAAGTGCAACTTGCAGCTCGGTAGTTGGGGTTGTAGGAAACAAAATATGGTATATCTCACATTTCACCAGTTTAACAAGTAAAGGAAATAACTAAATGGAGAAAATACTTCTATCTGTTTCTCTTTGTAAATACAAAAATTAAATCAAAGTGCACATTGTGTCCTCTCTCACCCCATTACTATTTGTCTGCTTATCTTGGTCTTTTACCAAAATGAGATCATCCTATTTAGGAAGATTCTTTGTTATTTACCAGTTAGTATCTTGATGCTTTAAGTGCTCTCTTAGGAGGCGTTGCCATAGGCATGAGGAGTAAATTGAGTGTGCACTTTTTTAATAGCTTATGATTCTGATTGGGGGCAATTAAACAAGCGTTATATGGTTTGTATCTTCAAAATCCTATGTGTTGGCAAGTCCAGGCACTATCAACAATTCTGCTTATTTGTCCTTCAGTTGCTTCTTGGTGTTTGGTTGTGTAAAAAAAATTATGGGGCCTTTTCTGGGCTTCAGACATGTAAAACTTTGGAGTTGGCAGCACTTGCTGTAATGGCTCTTGGCTGGTTCAAGGTCCCACCCTGTATCTAACAAAGTCTGTGGGGCAGGTTCTGGTAACACGTGCTTGCCTGTCCAGGATATGCTCAGTAGATATCCAGAGTCAAGAACTAAAAAACAGTGCTCAGCATGGCTTTGCAGAAGTACCAGTTCCTGTTTTGTTTCTTGTAGGTTGTTCTCTAGAGAGCTGGCAGCATTATCAGTGCAACACTTCCATCAGGCGGTTGGTACCTGTGACTGCAGTAGTCACTGGCTACAGCCAGGTCCATTATTCATTGGGCACGTTAAGGTCCATTTAACTGTGACAAATACACTGTGAGGAAAGCTTCTGGGCACACTGGAAACTTCAGCCCTTTTCTTTAAATCACTGCCCAGTGCAGGAATTGGGAAATAGACTTCACCATCCAGAGAAACGGAGGGAGTCTTGTGGCCTTCAGAGACAGGACTTAAAGGAAAGAAAATTGTTTTGCAAATTGCAACTATCCCCAAGTGGTCTTTTTAGTCTGAAGCCTTATTTGTTGTTGGTTTACCCTGTATTTATTTTTTTAAAGCTGTATTTATTTAAATCTACAGAAAGCTTTCAGCCAATGTGTTTTTCTTTTTGAATAGGCTGAAAGTGCCCACAGGTGGCTGAAGCATCTTGTGTGACAAATGATAATTGGTTAAATAATGCCACTACAGTTCAATATACGTGGTGCCCAGGCAGGACATCACAGCTTTACAGACTGTATTTTGCCTTGTCTCCAGATGTAAGTTGTGAGGTCATGAGGCGAACTGTAATCTCCCAAGGATTCTCCTGACCTCAGTAGCAATTCAGCAGCAAGGATTGCTGGACGTGTCTTCTAAGAAAAACTGGTGTGAAATTCTAATCTTCTGTTGCTTGGTGAACACGTCCTGTAGAAGGACTGACATCTGTCCAAGAAACTTAAAATCTAATTTAGATAAGGGAGATATTTTAATGGCATTATTTTTCTTCACAGGAGTCTGTAACAGACTACACTACACCTTCTTCTCATCCTAACACAGTGGCTACTAGCAATACAAAAATGGAGGAGACTTTGGTGACGAACGTAAGTCTATTGCAGTGATCGTCTTGACTTTGAAGACGAGGAAATATTCTCACACTTCTTTAAAGCACAAAATAGTGTCTTCAGTAAACAAGTCACTAGGGTTTCTTTTGTGTTAACTAACTGTGCACTGACAGTAATCTTACTGTGAAGGACAGTTGGTTTGATTAAGTGTCTGTTCTGGAATTCTTCAGATCTTGTCTTTTGAACAACTGTGATGAGCTATGGAGCACAGAAAGTGGAGAAGGTGTTTCTAGGGACAACTCCAGAAAAGCAAGGTTAGGCATAAGTACAAGTGTGCTCTCAGCAGCAGGTGGGACTTGAACTGGTACCAGTAGCAAAGCTCTGTAGGTGAGTTTGAAAAAAGGCTTTTGCAAACAAAGCAATTCTGAACTGTAGCCTGAAATCACAGCAGCTGCATGTGAAGGGAGCAGCTTAATGGTGTCTGAATGCAGACAGCATGCTTTCAGTTGTTCAGTTGCTACAGAACTGTGATTTTTGCAGTCCTCAAAGCCAGTGATCCTGGCTGCGTGATTGTGGTGTAACAGTTGAGAGGACTGGCTGGGCTGTGACTTGTAGTGAAGTCAGGTTTGTCTTGAGTATGCCTGGATGTCAGGTTGGAAATTTGGATCTTGTGATTTTTGTTGCTTGAGTAGCAGAAATAGAAATAGCTCAGAGTTGAGTTACTTGTTGATTGCGGGAGGAAAGAATCGCACAGTAGGATCTCTGGTTTTTATGAAGATGTGTAGTGAATTCCATCGAAGATATTGTTTTCAGCTTACTGCAGCATCCGTTGATGCAGTTTTGAAGCAGTACTGGTTGGACTTGCTCTTCTGCTGGATTTTCTGGTGGTGGTGTAGTTTGTGCCTTTGGTTAGTGTGGAAGGCTGAATTCTTTTTTGTTAATGATGTAAGTGTATGCTCCCCTGTGGCATGTTGGAATTGGCTTTGCAACACAGAATGTGGGGGGCTTCTGGCCCCGGAGAATCTGTGCTGCCACCTGCATCAAAGCTTCACTATGTGTGTCTTTTGGATGGTCAGAAGTAATAGACCAGCCACTGCAGTGGTTTTGATACATTTAATTTAAAACTTCTAGGAAATCCATCTGTTTTCTTAAGGTAAAGACAGCAATAGCATTATGTCAAGTTTATTTCCTCAAGTTTCACATCTTTCAACTTTTTGGAAGAGAAGACAAATAAATTCAGTTATTGGATAGCACTCTGTTCTGGTTTGTTTCATGGTCCTGTGACTTTGGGTCAGGGTTTCCTTTTTAGAAACTGCATCTCAGAAGTCAAGGTCACCAAGCCCTGTGTACTGTATTGGTACAGAAGGGGCCAGACTTGGCTCGGGAAGAATTTTTGCATATCAGTAAACTAAAATGGTACTTTAAAGTGAATCCCAAAGCAGAATATCGGTATTTGTTTATGCAGAAGACATGGACACTTTAGAACCTTAGTCTTTGGCCTCTTAAAGAGAGATAAGAAGCATCTTGGCATCTGCTTGAATGGCCTCTTCCCACCTACCAGATTTTCACCTTTATCAAAATCTCCCTGCCAAATGCTCAAGCCTTGAAATTGTAGATCACTTAAAGCTTGAGCTTTTGATTTTCTGGGGCTTTTGTAGTAGACGTAGTTAGAATGTGATGTGTGTTGCCTGCCTTTCAGGTGCCCCTGCCCCACACCCTTCCCCTCCCTAGGAGGGAGACTCTACAACAGAGCTCCAGCCTAACTCCAGTTTCTCCCGCTACCGTCGACCTCACCCTCAAGGTATGTACCACATCCCTCTAAGGGTTGTTTTCTTGCATGCAGGGGAAAAAGTTAATGGAGAACTTGCTGGTGAAACGGTTTTTTTAGAGCCTTCCTTTGTTTCCTCTGCTGAACTGCTTTTGCATATAAATGGATGGCTGAAACACAAGCCTCTGCCAAAGGATGCATTTAAATTATAAATCTCTAACCCCATTTTGCATTAACACTTGGCATCTCAACCAATTCTGGCTCCCACTGCCCTGAAAAAAAAAAGATCCTAGCATTTAGCAGTGTACCATAGTTTTTATGACAAACAATCAGAATCTGACTAAGGTTTTTTGAGAGTTTAGCTTAGAAGTTGCCTGGTTTGTTATTCAAAGCTGTAGATTTTGGTGAAGCAATAATGTGCTTTGGAGGTGAATGGCTGAAGTTCTAAATAAGGAAATGTAGGTGGTATGTCTGTGTCTACGCAGGGCAGTTTGATCAGATAGTCAGAATGCATTTTGTTGTGTTATAATGTTCTGTTGGTTTCTGCTCCCCAGTGCAGAGCAAGTGTGTAGAGTATTTGGAATGGTGTTTTCCTGATTTGTTGGATCTTGGACTGTGTGCGTTGTATAACTCACTAACATTAGAGTTGGGCTCTAGCTTTGCTACTGTGTCTGTAGAAGTGTTTGGTCTTTTTTGGGGAGTATCCTAGATCTGCTTTGTGGTTGTGATTGCAGGTGACTGAACCAGTAGAAATATTATTGCTACTTCTAGTATTGAGGAAGACTGATGTTTGAACTTTGTTTCTCTAAATTTTTAAAAGAAGAAATAAAACTAGAACTAACACTGGAGAAACTTGCTTGTCAATCCCAGTGAGACTTTGGTCTCATTGGCATGGTTTGACAGCTGCTTGCTTGTGTTTTGTACAGATGTTAGTTATTAGTGATCTCTTGTTAAATCTTTGCTTTCCTTTTGTTAACACTTTATTTCCTGAAAAAAGTATAACATTGCTTTAAAACAATAGACCAGCAAAAATGGGGAGAGGGCTGGAGAGGGACAAGTAATTTAACAAAAATCTAGTTTTCTATTGCATTCCTTAATAAATTACTGTAACCTGACTTTCTGGCGCCTGAAAGTGTTTTCCAAAATAGCAGTCGCTAACTGTTTAGTGGCTGGGTGTCTCATTCGCATATAATACAGGTAGGAATGTCACTGCTGCATTAACATGTGACACTGCTCTCTTATAGAGCAGCCTGCAGCGTTTGCCTCATTAATCCTGCAGGTTTTTTCTGCTGTTCTGGTGTCAGGGGTTTGGTTGCTTTCTCAGGGGATGATAGATCTTGAATGTGTGCTGACAAAACATGTGGAAGATCCGTGTTTTTAGGCTACTTCAAAGCACTTACCAAAATCTGAATGAAAACGGATTTGAAAGCTGACTTCTCTATTCCAGCCACTGGACTCTCTCTGTTTTGCAAATACATCGCTTTCACAGAGGGACCTCTGGTCCATACAGAGCAGAGCTGCTCCTTGGGTCATTTTCAATATAATCCTTGCTTCTTTTAAAAGGCACTTCTGCAGCAGCAAAAAGGAAAGCATTTCCTTCCTTCCTTGTCTCAAAAGAACAAAATCCCCAGGCTCTGCCTCCCATCAAGGAATAATCCTTGCACCTCCTCTTTCCTCCATCCTCTTATCACAGAAAGCTGTCTGTGAGGAGATCTGGCAGGGAACTCAGCCACAGTTGCTCCTGTTACTTGGCATTGTTGTGCCAGGGTGTAGATACAAGGTACTCATATGGGAAGGCACGTTGAGATCTGTTTCCTTGGAGTAGCTTTGCTAAAGACTCCTTTTTGAAGGCAGACATCCTCTGAAGGATTTAGCTGATAGCTGATTGATAGGTAAGGAGCTGAGCAAAGAAAGTCCAACGCAATCTCAAACTGAACCGCGTGGCCGCCTTCCAGCTTCTGAGTTTTCATCTGAAATTCCTGTATTAGCATCTGATCCAGAACCTGACACATTTAAACTTTCTTTTTCTCATCGCTTTAACTTTGGCATACTTAAGGATATGCACACTGGTATTTATCGCCACTTAAGTTTTTGGATAATACATACTGGACCATTGTTGCAATGCGAAAGCCCCAGTGGGTCAATGGTGAAGAGGAGAAGCCTCAAGCAACTGTCATCTCCAACTTATGCTCTCCTTTTCCCGTAGCTAAGCAAGGAGTGCTTTTTCCAGCCTCACTTGAGGAGCCTCTTGCTCCTTCATATCTGGTCTGTAGATGGTGCTGTGTAGGCACTCCTAGAGTACTGATGTCCTTTTGCATCTTTTTTCTGGCTTAAGAAAGTTAGAGAGCGTGTAGGAGCTCTGAAAAAGCAAAGCTGTTAGAAAACTCAGGACTCTGTTTGTATGCCCTTTATTGCGAATTGGAAAATGGAAGACAGAGTAGTACATAAACTAGCTTTTCCTATCGATAGCTTTTCCAGGACTTATTGAAACACGCTGAACATAGTAGAAGCTTCTGCACCTTCTCTATCCAGCCACTCACAGATAATTCTTCACTTTCTGTTAATACCAATGCAGCACAAGACCCTTTGCCTGTTTTACCAGAGCCTGTGATCTTCAGAAAAAGGAGCCTGTAGTCTTACCTCTAGTCTTACCTGTATTCCACCTTAAGCAAAATAAGTTTTAAAACTTTCAGACAGGACAAAAATCAGAACCAGTTCAGAGGAAGATGTTATGGCAGGGAAACTGCAAATGATTGCAAGGGAAGATAGTCTTGGAAATGAAAATAGGTGACTTCCCTCCAAACAGTTTAATGTGTAACAAAGTTTGCCTTTCCCCCTTTACTCTCTTGAGGCATAGGGGTCTCCACTTTCCACATGAGTGTGTGTTGATCACCTGTTACCCAGTGCTTCTTTTGAAGCATCTAGACAAATAACCTGCATCATATTTGATCTGTCCAGACTGTGCCTAACTCACATAAAATGCGGTAGGTTGAAAGTATGTCGTTTAGAGACGGCAAGTCCTAGTTAGGAGGCTCTGTTGATCCAGGCAGTGAGGTTGGTTTTGTTGGTGAGTATGCATTTGCCCCTGTACGTGCACCATTAAAGACAGCACCTGGCCAGATGAGCAATTTCAGCCAGTGGCATCCAGCTCTGCTAGCAAAATCTTTGCTTCAACTGGGGACAGCTGAAGGTTGTAGAGAAGTCCCTGGACTGTGTTTGAGCCTTTAAATTAGTGTGTAGTCTAAACATTAATATTTCCTTTTCAGTAGCCCCTCAAAAGTATCTCAGTTCAGATATGGCATTGCGTGTCCAACATAGCAATAATTAGATTGTTATTGGCTGCAGTAAAACAATAGTTCTTTCCAGTTTTGGTGGTAGATAATTGTGCGTAAAATATTTAAATTTAAATATTCATCTTCCTTGCTGTGCAAGACTAATTATTATGGAAATAGAGGAGCATGAAGCATTTCTAGCAGTAATGTAAAGCAGTGCATACAAGCTCATGATTGCTTCTTAAACAGCAGTTGCTTGGAAACCTAAACTTGACTATTCTCATGTTTACCAAAGTATACATTAGATATTTTTGGTGGTCACTCAAAGTGAGTGATTTCCCAAGAAAACAAGAAGAGGCTGTTTCATTTAAGTGGCCCAAATAACCTGCAATATCTCTTCATGGAGATATTTAGAGGGGTTTTAACGTTTCTTTTGCTCACTGTGTCTTTTGCTCTTCATGTCAAATAAAACCGAGCCAAATTAGTGTGAGTGAATTCTCTTTTGAGCATTGAATGTTAAGACGATGACCTGTGCACGTGTGCAGTTGGAACCGATAAGAGGCTCCAACTTAAGGCTGTATGCTTTTTGCATGAAAAGAGTTGCACGATTATGGTGACCTTTAAAAGAGGCTCGCATGAAGCCTGAATTGCTTTTTGAACTAAAAAGAACTGTTAAAAGAGGAAGACACTTAGATTGGTTGAAACTTCCTAACGGATGAGGAAATCTGTTTTCTTTTAAATAGATGGAGTCTGCGCGCAAAGCCTGGGAGAATTCCCCAAACATGGGGGAAAAGAGTTCACCAGTGACCTCAGCAGCATCTCCCATTGCTGGTGGCGGTGGCAGCGGCGGCGGCAGCAGCGCTGGGCCAAGCAGTGGTACTTACAGCTCTTTCTCTAGTGCATCAATGCCTCCTATTCCTGTGGCCTCAGTTACACCAACAACTTCACTAACAGGTACCCAGATGTCAAGATTGTGGTATCCTGTTGTGTTGTTCCTTGGTTATGCTTTTCCAGAGATTAGATTCCCTTTGGAATTAAGTTTAATGCAAAGCTAACAGAAGTTTTATGCTAGTATGCAATGTTGGATATGAACAGCAGCTTTCCAAAATCTTAATTAATAAGGAGATTCACCTGTTTCACTTCAGTCAGTTGAAAAGTATATTAAGACGACATCTCTTTGCCTATGGTACTTATATGGGCTTGAAAGGGGAGGTAAATTTCTCCTGTTGTCTTCCTGATTGGTTTTGTTTTGATCAGGTGAATGAAGGCAAGCAAGTAGATTTTGGAGCAGATGACAATTCTGATATCCAGCTAGTTGCAGTCTTACTTTCTTTGGTGGTCTTGCTTTTGGAGTCAAAGCTTTGACAGCTCCCAGCAAGACCCTCTTACTCTAGACAGAGCAAATGTCTAGCTGCTCTTCAGAAACAGTGCACGTTTCCACCTTGGTTATTTGTAGTGAACAAAATCTGCTGTATCTGATTAAATCCTCACAGCTTGGAATATTAGTATGTAGGCCCAAATCTCAGCTGAAGTGCTTGAAAAAGACTTCTCTTTGGAGCCCGGCTTTCAATCATGAGAGGCACAATCACTGTACATTGCCATGTTTTGTTGCATAACTAACCAAGAAATCTACTTCAGTATTTTTATGTGCTTCTGTACCTGAGAGGGAAGACGTGTTATGGTTGCAGTGCTTCCTACAGTGAACCTAACAGAATTGTCCTCCCTGTCCATCTTACATGGATGCAAACAGCTACACTAGGTTTCAGTGTTCTTAACCAGTAGTGGCTGTGCTTGTGTAGCTGACCCAAAACTTTGATCGCTGAAATATAGAACCATAGAATAGTTTGGGTTAGAAAGGAACTCAAAGATCATCCAGTTCCACCTCCTGCCACGGGCAGGGACACCTCCCACCAGCCCAGGCTGCTCAAGGTCCCATCCAGCCTGGCCTTGACCCCCTCCAGGGATGGAGCAGCCACAACCTCTCTGGGAAACCTGGGCCAGGGCCTCCCCACCCTCATTGTGAAGAATTTCTTCCTAATGTCTGATCTAAATCTTCCCTCTTCCAGTTCAAAGCCATTGCACCTCGTCCTATCACTCCAGGCCCTTGTAAAAAGCCCCTCCCCAGCTTTCCTGTAGCTCCTTTCAGTACTGGAAGGCTGCTATGAGGTGCCCCTGGAGCCTTCTCTTCTCCAGGCTGAACAAGCCCAACTCTCTCAGCCTGTGCTCATAGCAGAGGTGCTCCAGCCCTTTTATCATTTTTGTAGCCCAAATATGAGGCTTTGAAATATCTTTAGCTGTTTCATGATATATAATTTGCTTCTTTCTAGGAGCTGGAACATACACAACCTCTTCACTGAGTACAAAGACTGCAAGCACCTCAGACCCTCCCAATATATGTAAAGTTAAACCACAACAGCTGCAGACGAGCAGCTTAGCTTCTGCCAGTCACTTTTCCCAGCTGAGCTGCATGCCGTCCCTCATTGCTCAGCAGCAGCAAAGTCCGCAGGTCTATGTGTCTCAGTCTGCAGCAGGTAATAGTGTTTGTGGCTGAGAAGCCACCTATCTGCTTTTTTGGAGTTCTGAAGTTGGAGAATTGAATTTAGTTCTGGTTTTATCTGCAGTAAAGATAGAATGATGGAGAGCGTTCTGTAAGCAAATATTTACCTATCGTGTCTCAGTCTAAATATGCAAGTTTCTGTCATTAAGTATAAAGATGACGCCGTGTTGTTAGCTTGCTGAGAAAAGTAGGTTTGAATCTCTTGATGTGCCATTTCTCTGTTGCAGAATTTTAAATCACTGTTTAAGACCAACAATGATTTAAGTCTTGACTTCTTTCATAAAGTGCTACGCTAGTGGAGAATCATCGCTTTTTTTAAGAAAGCTCTACATGTATAGCCTAAATTGCATGACAGTGTAGCATGTTCTTTCCCCTTCCTTCACCCAAACACCTGTTTTGGCCAGAATCTGTTGCTCATCCCCCCCCAAGAATTGCATGGGACTAAAGACGTGTAGGCAAGATTAGTAGGTTGTGGAGGTGAACTGGAATAGATACCAAAGCTGGTTAGGCACCCAGCTCTTCAGTTCTGTTCCTTCTCCCAGTCTGACTGGTAGCTGTCACACTGAGAAGCACTGACAGTGACTGCACCTCTTAACTCTTGATGAAAACCTTTCTAGCAGGGAGATGTTTGGAATTGGGTACTAATTGTATTTCTCTTCTTGAGATACTGCAGCTCAAATCCCAGCATTTTATATGGATACAAGTCATCTATTCAATACCCAGCATGCACGTTTGGCACCACCTTCTCTGGCCCAACAGCAAGGCTTTCAACCAGGACTTTCTCAGGTATTCAGGGAGTTCTTTTTGTTCTTTTCCCCCCCCTTCCTGTCCATAATGGTTTTAAAGCTTTACTAATGAGCTGGTGGGGGCAGGGGAGAGTGGGACTATAAACTGCAAAAATGAGGTCGTGCCTGCCCTTGTCATTTCATTCCGGTGCACGTGGGTGATAATTGATCTCTGCTGTCCTGAGAATGAGCTTTTATTCTCAAATGTACTTTATGTAAAAGTACATATTCACAGGAGGGGTTAGTGCATGGTTATTCAACTTCTGTAGTACAAAATTTTATGCAATTTTATGCGGTTGTTTTGTGTGTAAATCTTAATGATTCATTCAGTTCCTGCTGGTTA
The DNA here is from genome assembly GCA_033558235.1 of Neomorphus geoffroyi. Lineage (NCBI taxonomy): Eukaryota > Metazoa > Chordata > Aves > Cuculiformes > Neomorphidae > Neomorphus > Neomorphus geoffroyi. The sequence goes on from JAUMJM010000074.1 coordinate 9,629,551, forward strand.
TTTCCTTGGAAAAGTGTAAAATCCAACTGGAAAGTAATATTCTGAGTGGAAGCAATGAGCTTTGCATGCAGCCTTGGGATTTGACATTCTTTGTTTACTTTTTATGATTTTGTTCAAATCCTGACACACATCTAACTAGCTTTTCTACATGACTTTTGTCCTTGGATATTTAATTTTTCCTTTTTTATGCAGCCTGCTTCAGTTCAGCAGATCCCCATCCCCATCTATGCACCTCTGCAAGGACAGCATCAAGCTCAACTGAGTTTAGGAGCAGCACCAGCTGTTTCACAAGCCCAAGAGTTGTTCAACTCCTCCTTACAACCTTATAGGTAGGTAGCATATGCAAATTTCTTTGGATTTTGAGTGGCAGAATTTATAGAACTTGTTTCCCTGCAGACTTGTGTTCTGTGTTTCAGAAGCTGCCTCATCTTCCTGCCTTTGTAAAAATCTCTTTTCATCTGTTTTTCTGGCTGAGAACTCTGTATGTAGCTAGTCTGCATGTGCAGATGTAGTTGTGAAATTGTAAGTTCAAAAATTATGCGTGGTATTTGTATCTTTAGGAAACCAGGCTATAAAGCTGAAAAATTAGTCTCTCACGCTAAGAGAACAGAAAAAGAGGGTTCTGTCCCTGTAGTTCAGTAATTTATTTTCTGTTCAAATGCACCCCAGAAACACAACTGGCCCTCTTGGCTGCCAGGGCTCACTGTTGTTGTGTGCTGTTTGCAGAGTAAATAGAAAAGTCTACCATTCTCAGGTGAAATTCTATTCAATAGAGATAAGCATTCTTATTTTGTCTGAAGAATATAATCTGTTAATTTTTCGTGGCTTATTGTTGAGCTCTCTGCATTTTTAAGTATAATGCTTTAATCTCTTGCAGATCCCAGCAAGCTTTTATGCAAAGTGGTTTGTCTCAGCCATCACCTGTAGTTCTGTCTGGTACGGCCTTACACAACTTCCCAGCAGTGCAGCACCAGGAGCTTGCTAAGGCACAGTCAAGCCTAGCATTTCAACAGACTTCTAATACACAACCTATTCCCATCTTATACGAACATCAACTCGGTCAAGCTTCAGGACTGGGAGGCTCTCAGCTTATTGATACGCACATCCTTCAGGTAGGAAAGGCTCCAAAATGCAGAACTTCTGCAGTGATTTGATACAAATAATGCAATAATAAATCAAGTGTTGTTTAACATGGGGACAAGCTCACCTCTGTGGTAACTGTGTGGTAGTCAAGGTGGGCAGGAAACCTAAGACTCCTGGAAGTGAATGTTCCTTTAGTTTCATAAAAGTACAATAGCATAATCTCTGAATTGAGGATTGTTCCCCAAACTACAAAGCTCCTTGTACTTCTGTCATTAATGGGAGCTTCAGGTTTAATTTGATTGTTGTAGGTAATGCAGGGCTGTTCTGCCACTTAAAAATGAGAGCTTTATCACAAGCTTGAAACCTTCAGGTTGTCGGCTTCATATGCTGTGGTTTTCCTATACTGGTTGAAATACAGAATAACGTGCCATACTGTCTCTGAGCGGCTCTCCTAAGAGTTCGGAATGTAATGGTGTCTTTCACTCGTCCTAGGCCAGAGCTACGCTCACCCAAGCTTCAAATCTGTACTCTGGGCAAGTTCAACAGCCTGGCCAGAGCAATTTCTACAACACTGCACAGTCTCCCAGTGCTCTCCAGCAGGTAAACTATGGCATGGTAAATTTCCTAAATTGTATTCTTCTTAAAACCATGTTGTCGATGTTTTTTTGTCGGGTGGAGGGGTACGGATGGGGACTGAGACAATCTGTAATTCTTCTAAAACAGAAGAACTGGAAATTGATAGCAAAGGAGACCTACTGCAGCAGCACTGAAAAATCAAATTGCTGAGAAGTTGGATGGCCTACAAGTTCATGCTGGCATCTCTGGCATCCTTCTTTTAAACAGTTCGTTTTCCAGTGGCAGGCAAAGATTGTTGCTGTTGCAGCATAGGTTGCCTTTATGAGGACAGGTACCAGTTAGTGATGGTGGAGAGACACAAACTCCAGGTGCTTGGTGCAGCCTCTTAACACTGGGTCTCACTCAGATGAAACCTCAAAGCTGCTACATATGTCAGTGAGCTCAAATATGTAGAAAACAAATGAGAAGTCAGCAGATCATAGACACAAACAAGACAACCAAGTCAGTAACCTGTGTCAGCCTATGTCAGGAGGTTTGTAAAATAACTCCCAACTATTTTAATGTGTGTTAATTTTTTTGTGAAGGATCTGTTAATCTGCTGTGTGCAGTCGTTCTGTCATGTTTACAGGATGCTGTGTAGTTGTTTTCATCCTATGGTTAAAGTTTTTTTTTAATAACTGGCTGTAAAAAAAACAACTTTTGATGGACTGGTCTATTATAATAGACTAGTTCTGTTTTAGTAGACTAGTTCATACATATGAAAGATTAGAATCTAGATATCTAGAAGAGTATGAAAAAGTTGGATCTCATCTGTTGTAAATCTAGAGTAGTGTTTTAAGGATCTTGAAAAGGGTTCCTGTTTTTAGTATGTTCAAGCTTGGCTGTCACTATGCTTTTAAGCTGTTATCCTTCAGAGCAGTAAGTCTTTCACATCTGGAGAATATGTAATTCTTCTAGTCACACTCAGAATATGATTTTGCAGGTTGTGGATCAATGGTCAGACTAGGAAATGCAGCAGCTCCTGCCAGTCAGGTCACTGCTATGGTATTTTCACATTTATCACTACTGTTCTATGGTGATTTCAGCCCATAGCACTCCGTGTTATTGCAAGTAAGGGACAGGTTGTGTCTTTCAGGTTTTTTGAAGCTTAGACTGTGCTGGCTGTTGGGACCTGGAAAGTAAAATCTAGTTTTCATTCCAAACAGTGTCTTTATGATAGCTTAAATTATTTGAAGTAAACAGCCCTGACCCACACCCGCGCACACACTCCCCCACCTTCACTGGCTAGTTCATTCTGCTTTTATTTTCTGAGTTGAGTTAAATTCACTTCATACAATGAAATGTTAGGACCTAGCATGCAACTTTGTTTCTGAAAAGCAAAGACCCAAATGCCATTAGAACTGATGATAAAGACAGGCTAAACAATAAATGTGGTATTTACTTGCAGCTCTCCTGGTAAATAAATGTATAAATTAAGCAGTTTACTTTGAATGTGGCTGAAATCATAGAGTTAGTAAAGGGAGTTAAATAATGGCCCTTGTGTATATGTTACTGGTGATTTTGTAATTTTTTCCAGGTGACAGTGCCTTTGCCAGGATCACAGATTTCTTTGCCCAATTTCGGATCCACAGCACAGCCACTTATTGCCCTACCCCAGTCTTTACAGCCACCACTACAGCACACACCACCACAAGCCCAGGCTCAAAATCTAAGCAGACCTGCACAAGTGACCCAGCCTTTCAGAGGATTAATCCCAGCAGGAACTCAGCACAGCATGATTGCTGCAACTGGAAAGGTAACACGATCAGTAAATCACAGTACAAAAATTAGTACAAAGCATAGTTGTACGCTGTTTTGTAGAACCAGCATGGCAACCTATGTTTACTCTTGCATCTAAAAAGCTGCCTTGACCTTATTCAGTTAGGGAGGGGAAGATAAACCAGTGAAGATTACTCATGGACTGGTAGGGTATTTCGGGTAGAAGCAATACAGAAATTAGCATAGGGATGCTGTTTGAGCAGCGCCTGGTTTCTGATTCTGGTCATGCACGTGTTTGTCGCTTTGCTACAGTATGAGACCAGGAACAAGTTGTAAGACTTGACTCATGCTGCCAAGCCACCAAGTTCAATAACCATGTCTGTAATACCTCCTCCTGCAGTATGAATCTGTTCTGCCATGTACCTGCTGTACTGTCAGACAGGGAATGTGCGCAGCGCAGGGTAGATCGGATCTGTACTGATACTGCCCTGTCCTCTGGATTGATCAGTGTCCTGGAGAAGTCCAGTCAGGCAGCTGCATTGAAAAATTGTGCAAAAGACAAGTTCATGCATCTTTGTGTAGGTAGCTCTAGAGGAAGGAAGTTATCCCTTGTACCTTTGTGAGGACATTAAAACTTGTTCCCTTTTGTCCTGGAACTTGAATCCAAGAGTGAATGTCAAAGGCTCACATCTTTCTGGTGCAAACAACTGGAGGTTTAGGGGCTTCAGTGCTCTGCTACCAGCTGTGACATTAAACAAGAATTAAACTCTACTGATGTTGCTGGGGCTTTGCTCTTCTGAATAGCACAGCAAGGTGCATGTTGAAAACATAGCATTGTATGCAAAGCAGAACCTTTCATGTGTAGAAAAGGATGGCCTTGCAGCTGAAGAAAATCTCCTTGAGTGATGGCTCCAGTAAAGAGCCACTGAAATAGTGTGGGAAACTTGAATACCTAGGAGCGAGTTCACTCCTGCTCTGTCTGGAGCTGCTGTGGTATTTGCTAATGAGGGGATGTGTGGAGCTGGCTTCCAGTCACAGGGTCTCTTGTCTTAGGTCACAGATTTACAGCTCTTTGGGATTTTTGGATAGGCTGCAACACAATGCAGTTGCAGCATACTTCTGAGTGAGCAGTGGGTGATAACACTGGACATAAACAAAGCTAAGATTTCTGGCAGATGCAGCAAGATCATCCCTCAGAGAAGAGAGCACTCTGGCTCTGGAGCAGCACCTGAAATCCTTACAGCTTGTGGCCTAGACTTTCCAGTGCTTTGGAGTGTAATGTGACCCTGCTGTCCCAATGACTTACAGCTGTGCTAAGCAAAACCTCTGTTGGGCATTAATTCCATGTTTTGGACAGTAATGGCAATCAGAATTCCAGATCACCTAGATGAAGTTTTTCATCCTGTCACCCACCAAGAGCACAGGTTGATTTTTGCGTCGTGCAGCTTTCTGGCTTTATAGGATTTGGCCAGTCTTCCAGGCAGCAGTGTGCTTCTTGCTACAGCTGTCATTGGAAAATAAATGATCACTCATTTCAACAAGAACTACAGTGGGATGGTGACGTAGGTCACTTTCCTGCTGCATTTTAACTGTTCCATCATGTTCCTGCTAAATAAAGTCAACTTAAAGCAGCTGTATAGTTTTAACTGATTTATTGTTGCCATGGAACTTCATGGCTCTGTGTAGAAAGATACTATTGCAGAGACCAATTTGTTCTGTTGAGTGTATCTGCAGAATAACGTACACGTTTCATTACTCCATTTAGAGTCTACAGATATTTTGCTCTGTGTTTGCTGTGCTTTTGGGGTTTTTTTTTATATAACTGGATTATTTTATGGCAATTCTCACTTCAGCATTTTTCAGGATTGTATCTAAATATTTTCTTGTGGTACTAGAGGCGGGAAAGGAAATTTTCACTGTACAGCATTTTTTTTCTTAGGACCAAATATGTGGAATGAGTCATGAATCCCATTTCATTATGCAGAAAGATTGTTTGAAATCCAGTATCATTGCTGGAAGTGCCAAGTAGTGGAGGAAAATTGTACACAAGTTCTTATGCTGCTGGGGTTGTCCTAATTATAGGAAGCTGGTTTGCAGTCTGGCTTTCACCTCCCTTTAACTGACCTATTTTCTTTGAGAAAAATGTGAGGTATGCTGACAGCTACAAAGTAAATGTGATTTTTCTTTTGCATAAGAACTAACATGTCAATTGCTGTGGTTTTCAGATATCAGAAATGGACCTGAAAGCCTTTGGAGGTGGCATTGATGTTAAACCTGGAACACCACCAGTTACTGGTAGAAGTACTACTCCAACCTCCAGTCCTTTCCGGTAAATCTCTCAAGTTCAAAATTCCTTAAAATCAGATCTAGAAAACGTGTCTAGTCATGCATGAGCAGCCAATTCTGAAAGGTATGAGGTGAGGGGCTACTAAGGTAAAATAGAATGCTTAATCTTAGCCTGAAAGCAGCGTTCCAGTAGGTCATCAGAGCTGCTGTACTTGGCCAGAAGCTCTCAACTAAAATGTTTAAAATAACTTTTTTAATACAGCAAAGCTAAACAAGTCATATAAAATTGACCAAGGGTTGTGCTAGGAAAACTCAGAAGTGTCGGGGAAGATGTACTTTGGGATAAAACTCTTAAGACAGTTTTTTAGCTGTGGTGCTCAAACTAAAAACACTTAAAGGTTTACATCTCAGTTGTGGCAAAAAATCAGTTGACTTGATGGTTTATATCTTAGAGATTCTACAGGGATGGCTGTTCTAGCAATCAAAGCAGGGCTTATCATAAGCTTTTGCTCTTAAGTGTAGAGGTACTGGGAAGATGAACAAAAGATCTCAGGGGTTCAAAGTGAAGACTAAACAGAGATGACTAAGCTTAGAGAATGTTGGTGTGGTGGAAGTTTAGCTGGCGTCTTTGCCACTGGTGCCCAGTAGTTGATTTTACATCAAGTGTATCAAGTGTATCGCCCACACAGTCTGCATGGGAACTCTCTACAAATCAGTCCCCAACATAAGAACGATTTGGAACTGTTGGAGCAGGTCCAGAGGACGCCACAAAGATGATCAAATGCTTCAGCACCTCTGCTGTGAGAACAGGCTGAGAAAGTTGGGCTTGTTCAGCCTGGAGAAGAGAAGGTTCCAGGGGGACCTCATAGTGGCCTCCCAGTACCTGAAGGGGCTCCAGGAAAGCTGGGGAGGGGCTTTTTTTACAAGGACCTGGAGTGAGAGGATGAGGGGGAACGGCTTTCTATGATTCTATGAATCAAGCACCATTTCCTAAAAAAGGCTGCTCCCTTTTTTTTTTTGTTTGTTTTTCCAAGAGCTGATTGATTCCCCTTCCCCCAGATAAACTTTTAGGCTTTGTGTAATTCATGGTGGTTGAACACCTCTTAAAAGTTTTAATGGAGCATCGTGTTCTTAGCCAAATAAAACAGGGTGAGCATTTTCTGTGAATTCTTGAAATCTAGTCGAGTGCATTTTGAAACATTTGACAGCAGGTCAGAGAGGAAGCAGCTGCACATCGCAGCTTCTGTCCTGCATGCTTAATGCCTGTTGTGACAAGCTATGGACTTGACATGATACAGCAAACAGTGTAAGAGAGTAGACCTGAAAAGAAAGATAGCAGAGATGGGAAGAGGACCCCACTTCTGACATCAGTGTTTGTGTTACGCACTTCTGGGAAAGGTCACTTTCGTACAGACTTTACTCTGGAATCTTTCTTATGAAGGTTTTTCAAACTTAAAGTTCTGTGTTTGTTTGCATTTGAAAATCATAGAATCACAGAAAGGTTTGGGTTGGAAGGGCTTGAAAGCCCATCCATTTCCAACCCCCCTGCAATGAGCAGGGACACCTCCCACCAGCCCAGGCTGCTCCAAGCCCCATCCAACCTGGCCTTGAACACCTCCAGGGATGGGGAAGCCATAACTTCCCTGAGCACCCTGTGCCAGGGCCTCCCCACTCTCATTGTGAAGAATTTCTTCCTAGTGTCTGATCTAAATCTTCCCCCTTCCAGTTTAAAGTCATTCCCCTTGTTCTGTCACTCCAGGCCCTTGTAAAAAGCCCCTCCCCAGCTTTCCTGGAGCCCCTTCAGGTACTGGAAGGCCGCTGTGGGGTCCCACTGGAGCCTTCTCTTCTCCTGGCTAAGAGATACTAATCATGGTAGATCCAGAAGAATATCTGATAGCAGCTTCTTTAAGAGATTAATTCTGCCCCCCTCCAGTGCTCTCTTTCTGTTTAAGTTGTAACCAAAGCCAGAAACAGCTTTGGTTGAGAGCACTGTGATTCTAACTGGTGTTCTCTTCTTTAGGGCCAGTTCTACAAGTCCTAACAATCAGTCCAACAAAATGAACAGCATTGTCTACCAGAAGCAGTTTCAGTCAGCAGCTGCTGCCGTGAGGATGACGCAGCCATTTCCCACACAGTTTGCACCACAGGTAGGTGACTGGTGGCTTCCTACAAATGTGTTTCTCGGTGACCTTGTGACATTGTAACTTGGCTGTGTTTCCTCAGGCCTTATCATGGGGAGATACAAAATGGAATCCTTAAAGAAAACAAAATGGTGTGAGAAAACTGATTTCAAGATCAAGGCCAAACCCTGCCTCTGATCTTGCCAACCAGTAGTGTGGGTTTTGTGGTGTGTTTGAGAATCCTGTGCATGCTGAGGAGTTTACTACAAAGTGTGAACAACGTAGAACAAAGAGCTGTTCTGCTGGTTTCCCCAAGCAGCTGTAGCACACCTCATCCTGAAAAAGCAGATAATTTAGTTGGGGAAGGGGCGAAGCTTTGTCTCAGAAAGGTCCCAGTGCATATTTTAAGCTTTTAAAGACAAAGCAGATTTGTAGTTGTTTGTCTGAGATGCAGCTCTGAGGTACTGACGGGGCAGTTCAGGTTGGAAAGGATCTCTGGAGGTCTTTATAGTCCATGCAAAGTGAGGTTAATGTCACAGGGTTTGGTTTCCTTTGCTTCTGGCAGTCCAAGGAGAACAGTTTACGATAAAGAGTGATGTATCCCTTTTTACTGGTGCCTGTAGCCTGACTGCTAGGAAACATAACCTCTCTAATCCTCTGTGTGGGATATTTCTTTTTAGCATTTAAAATGTTTGACTGCAGGACTTGAAATTTGTTTTTTGGTTTGCTGCTAGTAGAGCCTGCCTGGCCATTCACGGGCTGCCTTTCCCTGGGGACTCCTCCACTGCCTTGCATGAGTCTTCTCTTCTGGTTTTAAGTTGTTGGTACTACTTCAGGCACAGCAGCACTACAGGGCTATGTTTTCCTGGAGTTCAAGCAAGGTCCTCTATTAGCATAAAACATTTCTTTATATCAGTATCACAGCAGAGCAGGAATTTTTTCCCCTTTAAGGTAATGCCAACATGCAATCTAGTTGGCAATTTTCTAATTGCAAAATGTCTCTTTTTGTTGTTTTTCCCCTACTTAGATGCTCTCTCAGCCTAACCCGCTCCCTCCATTGGTAAGAGCCCCATACACTAACACCTTCCCAGCGCCTGTTCAGAGGCTGCCGGTAGTACTGCATAGTCAGATGCCGTCTCAGATGACCACAGGCCTTATGAGCCACCCTGATTTACCACGTGTGGCCCGAGGTCTTTGTGGATCAGTATCTGGAGCCAGAGGCAGTCAGGTCCAGGCTGCGAGGAAGGCTAAACAAGATGCGAAGGTTAGTATTGCAGTGCTGCTAACACCAGTTCAGTCTTGACAGTTTGTAGGGCAAGAATGTGACTGCAAATCATGTCTTGATTAAAACGCCTCTGGATCCAAAGCCAGTAGCTCAGGGCCTTATACAGTTAAACACAGGCCTTTTCTAAAGCCTGGTTTTTCAATAACAACTTGAGACTTAAAAACCGGAAGGAGCTTCCTTTCTTAAGTGGTCTTGTAGTGAGTGGTTGTGAAGCTGCCACTGCTTTGAGGGCAATCTGACAACTAGGTTTCAAGAGCCTGGATTTCTTTGCGTGAGTGCTGAAGCCTACAGATGTGACTGTGGGCTGTCATTTCACATCTGCCTCCCCAGCTCTGAGCAGCAGTGTGGACCCTCATGTCCCAGCCTGCCTTGGTTCTCATTGATGCTGGTGTTTCAGTCCGCAGTGGTTTGAAATGCCTGTGAGGATCCTGTGGTAGGGTGCAGCGATGCGATACACTCCATGGAAGAGATGGCTGCATTTCAGTAGCAGGTGATGAGTCAGCTGACTTGTGAAAGCACTTTGGGACCTTTCAGGATGAGGCAAGCTCTTCTTACCAAGACAGGGACTGCAATATGGGGTGTCTGTGTGGAGACACCATTGTACATGTAGCCTGTTTTCTGCAGAGCAAGTTGCTTGCATGAATATATTGTATGAAGAACCACCTTTATTACTGTCATTCACCTTAACCCATGCATTGAGGTGTAAAAGCAAGCGAGTGTGCTTTCCCTGGTGTTGTCTGGTTGTAGAAGAATCGATTGCCTCTTAAATTCTAGGATTTGGTCCATTTAGTTTTCTCCCACGAGTTTACACTCTCTCTAGACTTACAGGCGGTGCTTAGTGTATTGTCTTGAGTCTACTTTATGAATTGAATCAAGCCAGTCCTAGCAAATACTGTGCAGTCCTGGTGTTCTGAATCTCCCTGCTAACACTGACAGAGGAACACAGATTATGAGCTATTTTGGCCTGGTGGGTTATTTGTGATCAAGTCATCCAGGCTTCTAGCCTTAACCCCAGGGGATGGCTGAAATCTGTGCTAAAGGTTTCAGGTGTCCATCTGGTTTGGTTAAAATCAGAGTGCTCTTGCAGTCCTGCACACCAGACACGATGGGTTTGTTTTCTGTTTTGTTGCTGGTTGAGTTACTTGGAGCAATTACAGAGTATTAAAGCCACAGCCTCTTGTTCCAGACTTTTGCTGTTCTGTGTGTGTCCCTGTTGTGTCCCACACCTGATTTCTATAAAAAGCGTAAAATCTTTAGAGAGGTGATGCTTAGTGGAAACCCCAGTTATTAGACACCTTTTTAATTTAAAAAAGGTGTTTGACTGCATTGTATTTAATTGTGCAGCTTCCAAAAGATAGAACTCTTCACACTGTTCCCACTTTGCCTGTTCGGGGCAGGAAAGCCAAGAGTTTGCTATGAAGTCCCTGGTCTGCATGGTGTTTTCACTGAGAAGTGGATGATCCAGTGTTAAACTGTAATTGAAGCCTGTAGTGACAAAGATGGAATTTCACAGTTACCAGTAGGATTCAGAGGAGGGATTTTAGGGAAGCCAGGCAGTAAGGTGTGCTTCCTGGAATGAACACCGGCTTTGAGTGGGAAGCAGATAAGGTCTCAGCTTATGTATAACGCAGCCTTGACCCAGGTTCGTTCGTGTCCCTGTTGCCGACGCTGAAGTCTGTGTCCAGAACACCAGACTGTGGGTGCTCAGAGTTCTGCTGCTCTCCTACAGCCCCTGCGCTCGAGAAGCCTAGAGCACGCGACAGGGAAAATAGAGCTGGCATGGCCCTTGGTGCCACTAGTGCTGGCAGAGCGGGGTGGTCAGGGTGCGGGCAGTGAGCAGACACGCACACCTGGTCGCTTCTGACTTACTGAGGCTTCAGCTTGGGCTTACGGACGACAGTGGTTACGCTTTTTAAGCTCTGCAATAATACTGGCATAAACAGGTATTCAGTAATGCTTCAGACTGTTGTCTTTGATCCTCTTTTCTGGGGTGAGGATTAGGAAGAGCGAGGGAAGCCTAGGCATGATGTTGTGGTCAAGCGCGCAGACCTGGGAAGGAACATCTGGGAAGGAACTGGATGGACACTGTCTTTCTAGGGAAGTCTGGCCACTGTGGTCCGTCCTTCCTCTCTCATTTAGGAATTCACTTTTGTGGAGTCGCTTTTATTCCTATGCCCCCTCTTCAGTAAACCTCTTTTCTCCCTTTCTTAAGGCAAAGCAGAGAGCTGAGGTGCTTCAGTCCACCCAAAGGTTCTTTTCTGAGCAACAGCAGCAGCAGAGCAAGCCCATAGGAGGCAAAGCGCAGAAAGTGGATGAGAGTGGGAGCAAACCCGCCGAGGCAATCGCTGACTCTTCAGGAGTCTGCCAGGACAAAACCGAGGAAAAACCTACCCCTGCGCCTGCTGCAGCACCAAAACCTGTTAGAACTGGACCAATCAAACCTCAGGCAATCAAAACTGAAGAAACAAAATCTTAGAGGCTGTGTTTCCATGGAGGTGGGGGAAAAGGGGAGCGGGGGTGAGATGACAGGAGCATGAATTTGTAGCCTAAAGGACAAGACAGCAGTCTTCTCCCTGCAGGGCTCAGTGGCAAGGGACATGGAAGCTATCAGCAGTTACAGATGCCAACTGCTGCGCATCCAGCTGAGCTGCGAGGCTCTTTGGGCTTGTATCTTCTCTAACAGCATGAAGAGTGCTTGTGGTGCGTGCCCGTCCTACACGTGTGTGCGCGTTTTGGCTTACACACCTGTATACTTCCCAAAGTGGAAAAACTTGAGAAATAGCAACAGTGGGGAAGAAGGTGGTCAGGAAAGCATATTGCTGTCTGATGAGATGAATAGTCTTATTTTCTTCAAGCTCTGATCTTCAGCTGCTATTTGTCTTTTATAAGCCCATGAGTATGAGAACATGCAGATCTGAAAATGGTGCTGGGCCAAGTAAGGTGTGTTATGATTTTAGTGACTTAAGAAGCTTCTAGCTTGTGATAAACAGAGGGATTCATGTAGCTGGCAAAGTTGCCTTTGCCAGGTGACCTCTAACCTCCCGTAACACAGAGTAGCGCTGATGACGATGAATTTCCCTCTGAAGGCAGTGCTTTGCTGGCTGCTGCTTCTTGGATGGCAATATACTGTATTTAGGTCACCGTATGAAAATGCTACTTGGCCACCCGTGTTCTCTACACCCACTCCCCCCTCAGGCGTTCACCTCTGGAGCCAGAAGGCTCATTGCATCTGTAGTCAAGTTTGTTCTGTTCACCTCTGTCCCGCGATCTTTGTGATGCGAGTGATCTTTAAACGGTTTCCAGCTTATGTCTGTATACAGCTACGAGCACTTAGAGCTGTGCCACGAGAATAAAAGATACCTTACCAGATTGGAGAGAGTTTTCTCTACAAGGTGCATTCTTTATATCAGAGCTGCATCGCACCACCTCCTTGCCCACAGTGTGCTGGAAAGTAGAATCGAATTGAATAAATGCCTTTTTAATTGTATCCTGTAGTATTATAGCTGTAGGACAGTACTGTATGATACTTCTGTGAATGTAAGATATCCTGTACCTGCTTATGATATGTAGTAGTGACTGTGCTATACTGGAGCTGTTTTTAATAATGTTATTCTAGAGATTTTTTTCCAGACAATGATTGAAAAAGCTAATAAAAAGCACCAGGTACCACATCAGTAGCAGAATTTGCTGGTTTTTTCTGGGATTTTTTTTTTTTTTTTTTTTTTTTTACGTTTTTTGGAAGGGAGAGTGAATTGAAAGTCTAATGTGTATAATTTTGTTCAAATGACTGCAGAAGCTGGAAAGGCTGTTGCTGCTATTGATGCCTAGTGAATTGCGATTGGTTATCTTTTTATATAAATATATATATAATTTGAATTTTTGGAAACTTTAGCTGTGATGTCAACTTTGGAAAAAAGTATCCCACTTGTAGTGTGAGTTGGCATTGTACAGAAATTAACAGCCATATTGGTCTAGAAATGTTAAACTGAATTTTTTTTCCATTTGTACAGGGGTAACGCACTGTATTAAATATGTACGGTCTTATTTACATGGGTTTGATTACAGAAACTAATAAAGTATTCTCTAAATAATGTATCCGGGTGATCTCGTGATTAGCAAAGTCCTGCAGGATGCGAGGAGAGCACCTGAGCATCGTGTGCCAAGCGTGGGGCACTGTGTTACGATGGGGCTTCTGAAGAAAAGCGGTTTGGAAGGACTTGTTTTTGTTTCCCCAGCTCTGATCTCATTCTGCAGTGCAGGTCTCGCAGGATACAGCTTCCGTCCAGCACCAGGAGGAGCCCACGTGTGCGAGGCGTCGCAGCTCCAGTGTTGGTGAGCTGCGTTCTGTTTCCTAGGGAAGAGCTGCTGCTCAGAGGAGGCCTGGGTGAACCCAGCCAGATTCTGTCGCGCAGCAGGCGGGTGCCTCCAGGCAAAGCCCTGGCAGTAAGGGGCTGTGAGAAACCAGAGCTTTCCCTGCAGGGGGAGCCTTGTGCTGCTGCTGAACTGTTCTCATCCCACCTCACTGCAAGCAGCACATTCAACTCGCACAATCGCTGACTCAAGCCCTTATGCACAGGGCAGGGTGAAGGGTTGAGCATCCCAGCAGTCCTTCACTCTCCTTCCTGGCCTCCCTGCCCTGTGCGGTTCTGAGGAGGCAGGATCAGTGCTCAGCTAGGTGGGAAGTGGGGATTTGGAGGTGCCCAAGGAGCTGGAGTTGGTCCTTTCAGGGGGTTTCCACTAGACCTGCAGCTCTGAGGTGCTGTAACCCATACCTGGAGCAATGGGCAGAAGTAACCTCCGAGCAGGTAACACCACGCCTTTTGTACAGGAGCTCTAGGAGCAGAGGTACAGCCAACATTTGGGGAAAGGAGGATGGCCCTGTTTTGAGGCCATCTTCTGGTTCATCCTCAAAGAAGCCCTTTGGAAGTGGAAGAACATTCACTGGACTGTTCTGTTTTTAAAGGAAATGCTGCTGAAAGGATTAATCTTGAGTTCTCCAGCAAAGCCACTAGAGAAATCGGGCAAATTTCCCATGGTCAGCAGTGGGAATGTACCAAGCTTTTGGCTGTTTCTTGAACTGAGCAGAACAAGGAAAATAATTCCTGTAGAAACTTAATTAGAATCAAATGCCTGAGCGCTTAGAGCAGCTGTATAACCTTATCTTGCTGTGTGCCTCCCCAGAACGGGCCTGAACCACCCCGGCTGCCTCGGGGGCCAAGCTGAGCTGTCCGTCACTGACCCTGGTTTACGGAATACTTTTATGACACTTAGCCAGATAACTTACTCCTGGACATTTACGCTGGAATAGATCTTGCTGCTTAAATGTGAGTAGGATTTGGTCTGTAATATCTTTTCTGGGACTCTGGTCATCAAATAATTGCACTGAACCTCGTGTAAATTAAAATCATAAAATTGGTTGGTTGGAAAAGACCTTTGAGATCGAGTCCAGCTGTACCTGGCCACTGCCAAACCAGATCTCTGAGCACCTCATCCATCTGCCTTTTAAATACCTCCAGGGATGGAGACTCCACCACCTTCCTGGGCAGCTGTGCCAGTGCCTGACAGCCCTTTTGGTCAAGAAATGTTTCCTGATGTCCAGTCTGAACATGTCATGGTGTGCAGCTTGAGGCCATTTCCTCTCATCCCATCACCTGTCACTTGGGAGAAGAGACCAGCGCCCACCCCGCTACAACCTCCTTTCAGGCAGTTGTGTCACAGAATGTCCCGAGTTGGAAGGGATCCACAAGGATCATTGAGTCCAACTCATCCCTGCATGGGGCAATCTCATAGCAGACGGTGAGAAGGTCTCCCGTCAGCCTCCTCCAGGCTAAACAGCCCCATGTCCTTCGGTCCCCTCTCGAAAGGCTTGTGCTCCAGAACTAACAGGAACTGTTTGTTTGGGATGCAGGAGGTGGGAGACTCTCTGGGCTTGTTTTGCCAAGCCTGTTAAGTAGGGCTGTGGATTCAGCGCTGTTCGGCTCTAGCCCAGCTTTCTGGAAGTCCTGCAGACATTGGCTTGTCTTCGTTTATTTTTGTTAGTCAATTAAGTGATGGACATCCCAGCCTGAAAAGATCCCAGGGGGGCTGGGGCTGTCTGCCCTCGGTGTCCCCATTCACTGAGAAGCCTTTGGTGCTGCTGCTCCCCAGGGACTGCTGAACAAGAGCTCCCTTCATGCTGTGGCTGCACCTGTGGTGCCTCTGAGGAGCTGCAGGGTGAAGGAGGGCTCCAGCCTTTGCCTCTCCTGTTTTGGGACAGAAATGCCATTTTCCCATCGTCGGTGGCAGGTTTTCCATGCAGGGGATGGGTTGGGCCAGTGCTGTGAAGGCAGGGGCTGCCTGCGCCTGACTTTCTGTTCCTGGCCCTGGTGCGTACGTGACAGCCCCTGCCTGTTCCTGGGTCTCCCCACTGCCCTGGCATTTGCCCTGTTTCTCTGTGCCAGGGCCCAGACGGCTGCCTGTCCAGGTGGGCTTTTGCAGCAGGACAGAGGAATACTGTAGGGAGGAGATTCCCCTCACCATGGAGGGGCACCCATGGGCAGCACCCCCTACCTTCCCCCAGCACCCTCTAATTTCCTGCCCTTCTGGAACAGGGTCAGTTCTGGGCAGCGTCCTAGCTCCGAGCGGTGCCATCCCCTCGGCGAGCCGCTGAACCCCCCAGCACTACAGCAGCAACGGGGGTGCTGCTTCCATCTGCCCCCATCCTTCCACCATCAGCCACGCCAGCCTGGAGCTCGTTCATCTTTCCCATCTGGCAAATCTCTGAGGTTTAGCACTGAAGCTTTAGTTTTTACTCTAATTCAATGTTGTGGGAATGCGCAGCCCCTCTTCATGCTACGTAAAGCTGCTCCTCAGGTCGGCCCTGCCAGCAGCTGCCTCCCAAATGCAGAATTTTCCCAGCCAAAGCTTTACCAGCCCGCCCCCCCCCCGAACCTTGAGCCCATCGGCACACGGAGTGGGACACCGGTGCTTCACCCTCCCTCTGCTCTCCAGGCCATCAACTGCCAAGGGAAGCCCGGGCTTGGAAAGAGAGGTGCAAGGCAGCAGCGATGGGGGGCAACATTTACTGGGCAGGGACACTGCACATCTCGTGGGGTGCGGCTGCTGCTGCCCCAAATGCCGAGGCTGGGAAGGCCTCCTACAGCCTTTCTACAATAAATAGTTAAACTGGTGTGTTTTGGCCCAGCGTGTGGAGCGGTGCCGGGTAGGGCCAGAGCTGCTGCCCCGCACCAGTGCCCGGGCATGGCAGTAAAGCCAAAGCATGTGGCCAAGGGGCTGGGAATGTCAAGGGGCCACTCAGCCTCGGGATGCCCTGCCAGCATCCCCATCACTTCTCTCCTGGCTTCCTTTTTCCCCTCAATAAAACAAGGCTTGTGCAATGAGTATCCATATTCTTAGCTACTTTTGATCCTGTGGGATGACTTTTGTAGGTGACTGAGCTCTGGGATGCCCACTGGCACTGTGGGATGCAGCAGGGCTTGCGGGCTCTCAGCAGAAATGCTCTGCTGTGTGGGGCTGCTCTTGGCAGGTGAATGCTGCTCTCCGCAGCAAGGCTGGCCTGAGCTGGGGAGATGTCCCCCAAAACTGCTGCTGTTGAGGGGTGGCTGTCGGGCAGCAGTGGTGCTCGTGCCCAGCCAGAGCCTGGAAACACAACCCCCCAGCATTGCAGAAGGGATGGCTGTTTGCAACGAGAGAAAGCATTTATTTTCAGGTGAGACCCTCCAGTGCATCCTCTCCCTGTTTCCACCATCTGCCCTGCTCTGCCTCTGCCACACTGAAGCCCTCCCTGCTTTAAATTTGGGGTGGCCGGGCTGGAGCGTGCTCCAGGTGCTCCCGGAGGAAGCTGGAGCAGCTCAGGGCTGGGTACTGCTCTGGCCCATCCAAACCCCACCACGGCCAGGGAGAGGCATTTCACCAGCTCGACCAGGCTCTAGAAAAGCACTTGATTTCCCTCCACTGCACTGGAGCACGGGGTGGTGCTGGAGGAGCCAACAGGGACACTGGGGGCCCCATTGCGATGTGGCTTGTCAGCATGTGGCCCCCATCACCGCCTGGGGCTGTCTGAGCCGGCACTCCTGGCCAAGCTGGAGGGAGCCGGGGAGCGAAGCAGGGTGCTAAGGTGCACACGGGGCATGTGAGGGGCTGAGCCAGTGCATCCCTGGCCCCAGCTCACGCCTGGGAGAGGCGGATGGGGTAGGTGACCATGTTGAAGCTGTCCCAGGCGAAAAGCTGCCGCTCAGCGGGGTTGTAATCCACCATGCTGAGGTAGCGGAAGCGGTTCTCAAAGGGAATGCTGAGGGCCCGGCTGGTGCCGGTGGCTGTGTCGTAGGCGAAGTTGATGGTGGCATTGGGTGCTGAGTAGCTGCTGACGGTGTAGAGGGTGCCACAGATGACAAAGGAGTTGGCCACTCCCCGCTTGCGGATGTTGGTCTCCCAGGTGCGCTGGATCTCCAGCGTCTCAGGGTCCAGCTTGGAGAGGACAATGGCCCCTCTGGCCTTCTCGGTGCTGTAGATCACCCAGAGCCCCGTCTCATCCACCGCCAGGTCGATGTCGGTGTAACCCCCCCAGGCGTAGGGGTACTGCCCGTGGAAGCCCGCGCCAGGGATCTCCCTCTGGGCCGTCACAGCCTCTCCCCGCAGGTCATAGCGGGCCACGGCCCGCGAGCGGCGGGGCTGGAAGAAGAGCCCACCGCGATAGACGACGGCCCCGGTGCTCTCCAGGGGCTGCGGCAGGATGTGCACCTTGGCGGGGTAGCCCTGTGCCAGCTGCTCGGCCGCCTCATACTGGAAGAGCTGGCGCACCTCGGTGCCCACCGTGTCCACGCGCCAGGTTGTCTCGCGCGTGAAGGGCGCCACGGGCTCGGGGTCCTTCATCCACACGCCGTACTTGCCCGCGATGGACTCTGCCCGGCCGAACACAACGGGCTCTCCCACCCACACCAGCTCACCACAGCCTGCGCGGGGACAAGAGCGGGGAGAAAGGGGTCATCGCTCGGCGGCCACAGCGAGGCCCAGGAGGGCCCAGAGGGCCTGGGAGCGCAGGGCCGGCCGTGCCGGTGGCCGTACCCGAGTCCTCGCTCCCTGGGCGGCCGAGCGCGGTCTCCTCCAGCAGCCGGGACGCAGGAACCTCCGTCCTCTCCGACTGCAGCTCCTGATAGGCGAGGGGCTGCGGGTCCCAGCGAGGCGCTGCGGCAGGGCCAGGCACAGGGTGAGCGGGCACCGAGGCTGCCAGCCTCGCCACCGCCGGCCCGGCCCTGAGGGTCTCCACTGCCCCCGGACACTGCCCGTGCCCGCGGCAGGGGGGTGGAACTGCACGATCTTCAAGGTCCCTCCCAACCCAAACCATTCTATGATTCTATAAACACCGAGCCCCGTCCCGCTGCGGCAGCGCCCACCCGTGCCCGCTCTGCGGCCACCGACACCGCTGCCCCCCGGGCGTCAGCGCTCCCTGGGGGAACCCCAGAGCCCCGGATCCGCTCAGCCCCCTGCACGCTCCCCGCTGCGGGGCGATGGGATGGGAGGGTCCGGCTGCCAGCGCTGACTCCGGGGTGGGGAGGGGGTTTAATGCTCCCCGGGGGAAGCCCCGACCCCCCCGGATCCGCTCAGCCCCCTGCACCCTCCTCTGCCGCGGGGTGGGTGCAGGGGGGCGAGACCCCCTGCTAGGGCTGAGCCGGGCGCTTTGCGCCCGCCGGGGACCCCGAGAGCGGGGGCAGCGGCGGGCGGCAAAGGGGCCGGAGCGGCAGCCGGGGGAGGCGCGGGGACACCCCCTCCCCACTCACCTTTGCCGGGGGCTCGGGGGGGGATCGCGGCCGGGCCGCCCCCCCCCGCTCCGGGCGGGCAGCGGGCGGCGCTGCTCTGCAGCCGCCGGACCAGCTCCGCGTTCTCCCGCTCCAGCCGCCCCTTCTCCTCCTCCAGCCGCTCCTTGGCCCGCAGCAGCTCCCCGCAGCCCCCCGCCTCGGCCCCGCGCGGCCCCCGGCCCTCCAGGCGGCTGAGGCGGGCGGTGAGCGCGGCCAGCTCGGCGCGCAGCTCGGGCACGGCGCCTGCCTCGGGGCAGCCCGCCTCCACCGGGCTGGCCACCGTGAACGAGTACGTGCAGCGGCCGGAGCCGTCAGCCGCCCGCCGGAGCGAGGCGGGCTCGCCGCGGCAGCGCAGCGCCAGCGCCGCCCCGAGCAGCACCCACGCGCCCAGCATCGCTGCCGCCCGCCACCCGCCGCCGCCGCCGCCTTTATATGGCGGGAGGGCGGCCGGGGGGGGCCCCGCCAGATGCCTGAGGCGGCGGCGGCTTTCACCCAGCGGCCGCGGCGCTGCCCCCCCGGCCTGGCCGCGCCAGGGCTCTGCGTGCCAGGGCCGGGAGCGCCGCCAGCGCCGCCACTCGGGCCCCCGTGGCTCCGGGCTCCGCCCCTGCCCGAGCCGCGCGGCCCCGCCCTCAACCTCTCCCGCCGGCTCCGGGCTCCGCTTCACCCGCCCCGTCCCTCCCGGCCCCGCCCGCGCCGCCTCCGGGCTCAGTCTCCACCCAAACCCCGCCCAGTCTCCTCCCGGCCCCGCCCCGCCCCTCCAGCCGCTCCCACGGCTCCCGGCCCCGCCCCCTTCCCTTCCCTTCCCGCCCGCCCCCCCGCCGCTCGCCGCTCCCCCAAGCCCCGCCCCTGTCCCCAATCGATGTCTCGGCGGTCGGAGCGCCGAGGCGGTCGATGGGCGCTGTCCGCTGCCGCCCCGCACGTTTCGCGGGCCCCGGTGCGGAGCCCGGTGAGCAGAGGGGGGCAGGGGGCTCTGCCGGGGGGCTTCTGCCGGGGGGCACCGGCTCCGCTCGCTGGCGGCACCCGGCGCACCGCAGGGCTCCACCGGGCGGAGGCGCGGGGCCTGCGGCCCTTGCATCGCCCCTTTCGCGGGGCCTCGGCCTCCCCCGGTCGGGGTCCCCGCTCCCCTCGCCGGGCGCTTCCCGCTTCTCCCGGGCCGGGGCGAGCGAAGCCGGGCAGCGGGGTGACCCGGCCGTTTCCTCCACCCTCCCCGCAGGCCTCTGGTCCCGGGCGCGGAGCCGCCCCCGCCGCCGGCACCGACCATGCCGCCCAAGTTCAAGCGGCACCTGAACGACGACGAGGTGACCGGGTCGGTGAAGAGCGAGCGGGTGAGTGACGGGTGAGGCCCCTGCCCAGGCCCTGACAACCCTCCCTGCCTCCTCCTCGGGCCTTGTCGACCACCTCCCCCCTCATCCTCCACGGGCCCTGTGTCGTGTGTGCCCCCCCTCATCCTCCCCAGGCCTTGTGTCTTGTGTATCCCCACCATCCTCCCCGGGCCCTGTCCCTCTCCCCCAGACCTGACAGTGCCACAGTGGGTGCTCCTCGCCTTGGGTCATCTGGAGTGAGGTGCCCACGGAAGGCAGGGGTCCCCAAGCCACCAGCATCACCCCCAGGCCCAAGGTGAGTTCCAGCTGGAACAACAGCTTACTGTCTGATCTTGTCATTCCTGCGTCCAAGGTGAGTTCCAGCCCCCTTTGCGAAAGGGATCGCCATGCCACCTGCCCAGAAGCAGTGGCACTGTCGGTAGCAGCAGGGTTTAGCTTGTGAGGGCACTGCCAGCACAGCAAACCTCATCTGTGTGTTTTAAAACAAGCCCTGTTAGCAGATAGGGCTGTTTTGAGAACCTCTTTCAGTTCTCTTAAGCAGCGTCTGTGGCCGTGAGATCCCGGTATGCTCCAGTCTCCTGCCTCCCCGCAGAGCCTGGGCTGGGCACGTTGCAACTTTCACCCGCACAGAGCCAGCTGAAGGGCACGTGTGAAGTTACCCTATGCTTTACAGCTGAGTTTTTCTCCTGGTCCCTGACATTTCAGGCCTTGAAATACAGGTTAAAGTGGTGCAGTTGTCCATTTTGGACAACGTGGATTTAACCTGATATGTTTGTCCTGGGGCTGTACTGTGCCAGGCTTTGGGGAGAAACCAGCTCACAATAGCTGTGGATTGTGAGGATCCCGTGTTGCCAAGACCGATTCCTTCATCCCTTGGGGGAGGTCATGGCTGAAACAATTGTGTGGTCCCATGGGTTGCTTAAGTTGATTTGAGCAAATGTGACAGGGACGAAAACGTAAGCAAGCCACAAATTAAGAGTGCTATGCTTGCAGGTGGGAGCTTGAATATGTGGCACAGGGGAAGCAGCAGCTCTTGGTACCGTAAGAATCATCGGTGTGCTCCCCAGTCCATGCATTTAGGGTGCCAGTTCCCCCTCTTGATTAATATATGCTAAAGTGGATGTTACTGGGAGCCCTCAGCTTACTGGAAAATTTGTGCTGCCCTGATGGGAAAAATGAACTTTAATAATGTCTTTGTCTGAAACTTTCGGGCTTGAGGGGGATTATGGGGTTGCTTTTAAAAATCAGCCTTTGGATCATCTGATGGGATGTAGTGGAACAGCAAATCTGAGCCCCAGAGGAGCCCTTTGGCGCAAAGCAGAGGAGCTACTGGACCACTCTGCTTTCCAACCCGGCTGTAGCCTTCGCCAGCGTAGGGGCTTTGCAGGGCCTGACCCCTCCTGATGTGCCATGCAGGAAGCCCAGCGTGTTCCCTTGCGGTTGTCGTTTTTACACCTGCAGCCATCAAGTGGCTGAAGAAAGCCAGTCCGAGAGACAGTTCTGCCTTCCCACATGGGTGGGACAGCCCAGGGTGGTTGTAGGCAATTCTGACATCCTTTGAGCAGCTGCCGTTGAGGAGTGCAGCCCTGGGGATTGTCCCTTGAGCAGAGGGGGCCTCCTTTCTGCACTACGCAGGGGCTCTGCCTGCTGCTTTCCAAGGCAGGGCTCCATGTGCCGGTGCACTGCTTGCTTCTGTGCCAGAGGGAGTTGTACTGATCCCTAGAACTGGGAGCTGAACCTGAGCACCACCTGGCCATTGGGGACAATCTGGTTTGGCTCAGCGGCAGAGGTGTGAGTTGTCCCAGGGCAGAGCTGCAGGGCCACATGTTGCTCTGTGCTTTACAGAGCTGGCAAACACTGCCAGGATGATAAGAGCCACACAGAGGCATCCAGCTCGACCCTCCGGGCACACACAAAGGGAAACAGCATGACTCCAGGCACCTAAAAAGTACTGTTGATGCTCTCCAAAAGAGGCCCCTTGTGTAACCTGCAGGTGGAGGGTGCTGATTGCATCCTAAGGGCTGGAAATGGAGTGGTGGTTGCTTATTGATGAGGTGGTGTGGGTTTTTTCTGTGTTCGCAGAGGAACTTGTTGGAAGAGGATTCAGATGAAGAGGAAGACTTTTTCTTGTGAGTCTCTAAAGGGCTGCTGTAGGGAATGTGATGTTGTAACTGCCTGCGTCTCCAAGACTGGAGGTGTCAAATACCAAAAGCTGCTCCCTGCCACATACAGGGAGGCCTGGGAGTCAAACCCTTTTATCCCTTTGAGATGATCTCCCAGAACCCTGGCATTGAGTATGAATTAAGACTAAATATGTGTGGCCTTTGTAAGAGTGGAGTGTCCCATGTGTCCTGGGACATGGGAGGGACTCATGGGGAGGCATGAGAACCATCCTCAGTCTGCAAGGTGTTGATTCTCTCTTGCATACCTCTTGGGTCTGGTTTAAAAATATGTTTTCATTGTGTCTTCCATCCTGATTGCTCTCTTTTCTGCCCACAGGAGAGGGCCTTCTGGACCAAGATTTGGACCCAGGAATGACAAGATCAGGCAGTAAGTTGTTGTTCCTTGGTGTCATACACGTAGTATCTTTTTCTGGCACTGAAAGCTCCTGCTGCTGCCTTAACGGAGTTTGTGAACAGGTTTCGTGCTTGCTTTCTTCTGACTGACATCTTCTGCCTTGCACGTCCACAGCTAAGGGAAATCTCAGACTCGCTTCAAGCTTTCAAGAAGTTGTGCATTGGCAGAGGTAAAGGGATAGGATTATATCACAGTAACTTAGTGCAGTTTCTAAAGTTCTCGCTGTTTTCAGGTGATGACCTTTTCCATGCTTTCATGAGGCTCTTTTTCTAGAGCATTAACGCTGAATTTTAACCTTTGCTAACACCTTTTTTTACTGTTTTATTGCTTTTTTCTTCATCCTCCAACTTGCTTCTCAATGTTTCAAGAAAGCGAGTGGTCAGGAGCATAGCAGGATGAATGTGTTTTGGGTGGTGGCTGGTCCTCTGGCCTCTTCTTCTCTAAATAAAAATCTGATACAGGTGACCTGAAGATGAGCAGTGACTCAGTGAGGACAAAGCAGCTGGAAAACAGGAAACCATTACAGCTGGAGGAGATTTATTGACTGTAATAGGGGCAAGGAGGAAGGAGTGAACACTTTGGATCCTTCTCCCATCAAGTAATTTCCTGCATGATCCTTGTTCTGGGCTCCAGTTTGCCCTGCCCTTTCCTATGAGGGATGCAATAGTGGTACTTAGTGGAAAGGGGGAGATATTCCCAGATCCCTGGTTTGTGTTGTGCTGTTTCATTTGCTGACCTCCGCAGAGCCAGAACAGAGACTGGTGACCTGATGTTACTCAAACTGGGTTGTCTTGCTCACCCCCTGAGACTTGCTGTTCCTTAGGGATTTTTTGCATGCCGAGAAGGAGCCAGGTGCAGCTGGGGTGACTCATTGCCAGTGTCAGCGTTAGGCAGGGTGTGTTTGTGTGCCCACTTGCCATGTTACCTCCAGAGGTTAAGTGCACTTGGGTTACACAAGAGGCAGCAGGTCAGTCTCCATGCCCTGAGTCTGAGTCCTCTGTTCCCTCCAGGGTGTGATGGTGCTGTTGGTAGAGGCACCTGATCTTTGCAGTAAGCCGGTGTGGATAAAGCCTCCCTTCTAGGGCTGATCGTGCTGGTCTGGAGTGAATGGGAAGAGCAAGAATTTGTTTTATGAGTGGCATCCTGCCCCTAGAAAAAGGTGGAGGGGGGGTGGTGCCTACCCCTTTGTCCTTCTCTGCTAGAAAGGAATTACAGAGTCTTATGCCTTCCTTGCATGGCGGGGGAAACGAGAGCTCTGATTTTCCCACTGTCTTAGCCAGGCAGAAGGGAGTGAGGGCTGAGGTAGAGGATTGCACCATAGCTGGGGAGGGGAAGAAAACCAAAAGAATTCACCCAGGAGGAGTCTGTGTGATGTGACTGGTGCCCAGCACACGTGAGGTTTACCCCGTTGTCAGAGATGGCCTGTCTAGCAGACCTGGAATGGAATATGTCCCTTGGGGTAGCAAGTGGCTACATCTATCTAGGTTCTAGGGCATCTGGTGTGAAATGGTGTCTGTTTTCTGCTCTCATCAATGTTGATTGCTTTGTTTAATAAGCGCTTACAGCGTGCAGTCATTGCTTCTTGTCATGGAGCTTATTATTAAGTTTCTGATGAGACCTGCCCTTGTTCTGGATGGATTGATGCCTCATCTTGTAATGATGCATTTTGCTCTGGTGTCAACAGAGGAGGAAAAGGCGGATTGGGATGCTGAAACACTGTAAGGAAAAGAGATTTTAAGGAGGAATTTGAGCATTTGGAGAGTTGAAGCATAGCTGGGCAAAGCTAGAGACTGCAGCTGTTCGGGGCTGGAGGAATGAACTGTGAAGACAGAGTAGAAGGAAACTGAATGGAGGATTGGTCAGAGGAAAAAGTGATGAGATGATGGGAGCAAAGGTGCAGAACATGTTGAATGCAAGGAGCAGGAGTGGAAAATTTTCCTAACTGTCCTTGGCAGCGAAGGGGCTTGGGTCAGGATGGAGAGTTTGGCAAGAGAGACCCTCGAGGCTGGCTCAGCTGAAAAAAGAGCTGGTAGGGAACCCACAAACCTCATAGGGGAAGGAGGCGAGTTTGAGCCAGTAATAGTGGCAGGGGAGGCATGATGTCCCATCTGTACTGTTTGTTGTCCTGATAGGTCTAGAAGTTCAGGATTTGTTATCCCAACAGCTGCTCTGTTGGAGTGGAAGTTCTTTGGCAACTGAGTGGCCACGTGAATTCTTCTGGGCTCCCTCTGAGACCTGTCCTTGGGGTGGGCTGGGCTGGAGCTGAAAGGTGGCTTCTAACAGGCTTTTATCCTTTTCCCCAAAGTTACAAAGAATGGGTAAGGGACAGCTGACCTCTCTCCTCTGCCTTTGCTTCTAGGCCTTGTGAGAAGTCCTGTGTGTAGTGAGAGCTCCCTAGAGCCTTTTGGGGGGGTGGTGGGACATTCATCTTCCATCTGGGTTTCTTTTCTTTAAAACAGGAGCCTCTCATCGCAGGTCATCTTTTGAAAAACATTACCAATATTCTGCCCCTTTTCTGCACTGCTTGACTTCCTTCAGCACTTACGTTTCCACTTTCAGGTGATTGTGCTGCTGGATTTGGGTTCCTGCTTGTGCTGGAGATGTGGCTCAGCACACTGCTGGGGTTCTTCAGGAGTCAAGTCTTGGTCTTTGTGATTTCCCCCATTGTGCTGCTGGGGGAGTGGGCAGCATCCCTGGCCCCAGTTACATCCCGAAGAGGGGGCAGGATGGGGAATGGTTTGAAGTTGATGGTAGCTTCCCAGGGTCCGGCTGCTCACCACAGGTGGCTGGATGTGCTGAGGACCCCAGCCATAGCTTTGATTTGGAGGTGATACTGAGACCACATTGTCGGGGTTGTTGTTGGATATAAGCCTTTTGAGGACTGAAAGGCTTCAGGGCAGCATAGACTGCTGTCTTCTACATTGTTGTGATGAAGCAGCAACTTAAAGACAGGGCCTTGTGGCACAGTTCGGCCCTGATGCAGTGTTCTTAAGAACAACAGAGGTGTCTGCCAGGCAGCCCCTCTGCAGAGCGTCGTGCCTCAAGGAGCGCTGTGCTGCGCTGGCCTCCTGCCTGTGCACTGTCTCTCTGATTTGGCTTTCCATCCTGTTCCCTTTTTCCTGGGCGGTTTTGTGTGATTTGCACCAAAATACGCTGCACTATTAATATCACCGGGGTGGAAAACAGAAGTGTGTCATGCTGGCCGTAAACAGCTGGCTTGGAGACAAGACGCAGCCTTGAGCAGCACATCCCATGGTGCGTGCACGGCCTGTTTACAGCCTCTGAAGAATGCAGCACTGTTGTTAGCCCAACACCGTGACCAACCCAGGGAGTTTTTCAGTAGCTAACCCAGCGTGGCCAAAATGGAAAGGCTTATTCCTCCCGCTCTGGACCAGGCAAAGCACAAGACAGAGGAGCCTAAGCCAAGTAAGCGCCATTGGGTCTGTTGTCGCTTAGATGATGTGCACTTGCTCTCCTTGTTAAAAGCATCATATTTGCAGTAATTATTAAGAAGAAGGGTTGTAGGACACATAGTTTATGTTTTTGTCTTTCTCCCTTTCCTGGCAGCTATTTAATCTACTTTATTTCTCTTGGAAATCTGGCAGGAGTGAAGCACGTGAGATCTGGCAATAAGCTTCCTATCGGAGGACTCCTTCTCTCTTGCCAAACAAAACAAGAAAATATTTTCTTCTTGATGCAACTTGAGTTTCCAACCTCGAGCATGCCAGGCTAGTGGGAATTGTTTGGTTTCCTCTGATACTGCAGGGCTAATGCATAGGCTGGGCATCTTTGAGCCCCCTCCTGGAGATGCATCTCTTGCAGCAGTGATGAGTGGGAGAGAGCAGAAAGCAAGGACTGGCTTAAGCTCTGGTTAAGGCACTGTGTGGAGACCAAACTTTCATTCCATGGTTCAGTCTCTTCCTGTTTTTTTCCAAGGGTTTTCTCTTAGAGCAGATGGCAAAAGGTATTGGGGTGTTCAAATGTGTCTGTGATCTGTGGGAGTTACAGTTCAATATTTGCAAGAGTTTAAACCTTGATTTCTCTGTGCGTCTGTTCTCGTTCTGTGAAATGTTTTGATCCCTTGGGGGTGGTTAACAGCACGCCCAGGCTATGGGCAGGTAGCAAGGGCACACAGCATCTCAAGTGAAAAGAGGTGAGATGTTGAGATGCAGCTTGGGCAGTGGGGGTCTTGTGCAGTAGGTGTCTCCCAAATGCTGGCTCACAGAGCAGCTGGTAGTTACATACCTGCCCTGGAACACTTTGGGGTGCCCTGGGACTGCAGCAGCGCCTCTCCATGCTCTGCCCTTTACTGGCAGGGATACAGGTGACATTGCATTGCACTGCACGCTCCTAGATGCATGGTAACTCTGCCTGCGCCTGCTTGTGCCAAGATTACTCTGTTGTAATCTGTTGTGGGAAGAAAATTCTTTATTTTGAAGCCAGTAAATGATATCTAGAAACATTTACATACTGCAAATGTAGTCTTCTGCCTGTGAAACTGATGTTAAAGGCCTTAGCGTTTTGCCAAGTTGGCTCAGCTGGGATAGCAGATGTTTCTGCTTTTCCTCTCTCACCCCAAGCTATAGCAGCATTGCTGGCAGCTCAGAGCTGGGACTTGTCTGTTGTGCTGAGGTAAGGAAACCCTCTTGCAGAGCCCCAGATCCTCATGTGCTGCCCCAGGGAAGGACCACAGGGCTTTGAGTGTCCTGCATCGAGGGGACACTTTGCTCCATAGGGTACCACCACATGTTCCCTGGGCAGCATCTGCCTGCGTCCTCAGTACCATCTTCCACGCTTTCCTATGGTGGCAGCTCTGACACTCGCCTTTACTTTTGTGGATCAAAATGGGCTTGTGGGCACGGGCAGGTTCCTGCTGAGGCAACTGGGGATTATCTCATGCCTTTCCTCTCCAGAGAGAAACCTTCTTCAGGGGCGCTGTCAGTGTGGGAGGCAGGAGCGGTATAGGTGGGTGCAGAGAGATGCTGCTGCCACGGACTCCACGATGCAGCACAGATTACTTTCTTGCAGCATCATAACTAAGACAAGTTTTCACACGCACTGCTGGAGTCCAGTGCGCGCCGTACGAGGGTTGATCAGTCAGAAATTGGCTTCAGAGGGATTGTCTGGCTCTGGAACTGCAGTGCAGTCGTGCTACAGAGCCCAACCTGAAATGGTAAGACAGGAAGCCCCTTCGTGTTAATCGACACGGAGCTCTTTCTAGAGCTTTTTGGGGAGCCTTTTCTTTCAGTGACTTTCCATGCCTGGTTTTGGAACAGTACCTGTGAGCGAGGCGGGTGCGTTCCCATTGCGACCACTATTGCTTGTTTCAGCTGCTCCCCACGTGTGCCTCTCAGCAAAAGTATCTGCTCGGCGAGAAGCACGTAGGTGGTGGAGAGACAGGAGAAACACATCAGTGTGAACCTGTGTCTCTAATTAATCAAAGACTTGGTGACTAAGACGGGGCCTTGTTTCAGGTTCTGCAATGCCCCATTGACTGGCCTTGGGCAAGCTGCTGAGCAGTGGCTTCTCATAGGGGTGGAGCAGGGTCTGATGCTGATGTAAAAACTGTGATTTAGCAAATAAATTCATCTTCTGCTTCTGTGAGATGCCAGTGGGGAGGACAGGGTTTTCCTGGGTCCACAGAGGAAGATGTTGTGACTGGACAATGTGGGGAGCCGGGGAGAGTGTGGGTGCTAAGCAGGCACAAATGATAAGGTGGTGGCAATCCTTCTCCCCTTTAGGGACACTGGTGCAATGGTGATAGCAGGCCCGTGTTTCTGGTAATGTAGAGAGCTGCTGAAGTGGCCTCTTCGTGCTTCGTATTTGGGAAATACTTGATGCATTTTGATATGTTTAAACTTCTTGAACATTTTAATGAATGCGACCTAAGTTGTCAAACCCAAGACTTAGGCAGAGCTGGAGCTGTTTCTGTTTTGTTGCCCTGTGTGTAGTTTTGCCTCCAAGATATTGCTGTTGCCATTTACTTTCTGGGAACGGTATGTCTCAAACAATGTCATGTCTCCCTAGGGCCCCAAGAAATTCCTTATTTCTATCTCCAGGAAAATAGAAGTGCATTAGCTCCAAAATACAGACCAGGACGTAGCAGTATTTTTCCACTAGGACAATTTTTCTCTCTTACCAATGTGTTTTTTTATGGAGTGAATAAATGCATTTATAATAACCCCGCGGGTGTGATTTAGGCTACTTTTTTTCTGAAGCGACAACCCACAGAGTTGCGTAACCTACAAGAAGATGAATTATGATAACTTTGTTTAGTTCATGTCATCCATTTCTTTACTGTGCTCTTGATGCCCTTGGCAGAGTGTGTTTCATTTAGCAGCTCAGTTCTCGGAGGAGGGAGCACACCTTGCTTTGATTTCACCCCAAATTATTTAGCAAAGGTGCAGTGTGAGGTTCTATGAAATCTGGAAAGATAAGGTACAGTTTTTATATTTCTTCCCTTTGATGTGAACTCTTCTGCACCAGAGGTGCTCACCAACAGCAATTGATGCCTTTGCTTACTGCATTTGTGTGTTAGAGGTGTTACAGAGGGTGTCCTGCTTCCACTGATTTTCCAGTGCTCCCTTTGAGCCTTTGTGTTCCCTTGCCCTTCCTGGGATTGCCAGAAACACAACCCAGGTGATGCCGTGCCTCTGGCCTTCTCTCCCATCAACCTCCCTCCACTGTTGTCCCCTTTTGATTTTTTTGTTGGTGAGCTCCTGAACCCTGTCAGCCTGGGCGACTCTGGGCAAGGGCTGGTACTGCAATGTAGGTTACGGTGTCTGCTTCTGTTCCTCACGCTGCCTTTGCTCTGCTGTAGTGTCCAGAACCAGGTGGACGAAGTCATCGACGTTATGCAGGAGAACATCACGAAGGTGATTGAGAGAGGCGAGCGGCTGGATGACCTGCAGGATAAATCAGGTGCAATGCTAAATAGAGCTCTGCTGGCCTTTTCCCTACATCTCCTCCCCATTGCTGGGCCACGTTACTTGGTTTCAGTTCAGAAAGTGTGTAATAACAGACCTGGGCTGATATTTGGAGCGGTGTTTCCCAGCCTTGGGCTGCAGATAAGACTTTCTGCTGACGTTCTCTTCTTTCCACCTTCGCCTTCTGCTGCTCTGCACAGAGGCATTAGTTTGGAGGTGTTTGGCTGCTGTGATCCAGTTGGTCCTTCAAGCTAAGGTAGTCTGGTCTGTCTCCCAGTGGCCCTGAGCACTTCAGCTCTGCTGGCTTGCAGAGTGTATCCGTGTCCTCAGAGGGCAGCCAGTACAAAGGGGGCTCAGTGGGGCTCGGCAGGTCTGTGTGTGCTCTAGCTAAGGGCGTCACATTGGCGTCTGCTGTGGCTTTGGTGAATCACGCTGTGGTTGGGTCTCTTCCCCTAATGCTGAGTTTATTGCTTACAACTTGGTGGAGTGAGCGGAACGAGTGGATGCCCTGACTCTGTGTGCTGCTGAATCGCCTCTCTTCTTTCCTTCCATAGAAAGTTTATCAGACAATGCAACAGCTTTTAGCAACAGAGCCAAGCAGCTTCGGAGACAGATGTGGTGGCGAGGCTGCAAGGTGAGCGAAAACGGGAAGAAGTGGGGAGGTTGTGGAGGGGCAGTTGCCTGTCCTCCCTAAGAGGGGATGGAGAAGCTCTGCTTCCTAGCTGAGGGGATGCTGGAAGGCAAAGGCCTCCTTTCAGGTAGAAGCAGCTACACGTGCTGCCCTGTGTAAAGTGTTTCTGTGCTCCTCATGCAGATGAAGGCAATCATAGCACTGGTGGCAGTCGTCATCCTGCTCGTGATCATCGGTGAGTAGCTCCAGGCCACCCCAGCCATGTCTGGCACTGAAATACTCATACTCCACACTGAGTTTCACCGTGCTGCTGCTGTCCCTGGAGACAGAGCACCTGAGCCGCTCCAGTCCGGCTCCACTCTGCCTTAAGCAGTCATAAATGGTGCCTGTAGCCCACTCCATGCTGCTTTTCTGCAAGGTCTAAAACATCACGCAGAGCAGCAGGCTCAAACCACACCCTGCTATTGCCAAAGAAAGGCAAGGTTGCCCTGCCGATGTTGTGCTGAACGAGGGTTGCCACCAACTGATCCCAAGGCTGGTGGGAATAGATGAAAAGAGTTTCAGACTGGAGGAATGTAACCCAAAGGCTTCTCTAAATACATCAACGGTCTTGCAGTGGGTCTGCTCCCTGCAAGTGCTCCTCCCCAAAGCTGCAGAGATGTCACTGCTTTTCCTACCAAACAGGTAGTAACCACCAGAGCATGTTTCTCTCGGGCAGAAATAATTCAGCCCTCTGCCTGCGGAATGTTGTGCTCCTAGGTTCCAAGCAGCTCAGCATGGCAGCGCAGCTCTTCATGCCACCGGGTCCAGAGTATTTTCCTCCCACCAGCCGTGGCTGGGGGCAGCCGTTACATCGGCAAAAGCCTCACGGCCTGTTGTCCTGCTGACACACAGCCTGCAGCAGGAGAGGCAGAGCTGGCAGCAGGACAGCAGCGCTGGAGAGACACCAGTGGAAAATCCCATCTGGTTTAATTTTGGGAAGCTGGAAGGAGATGAAGGTGGCAGGAAATGTTGTCTAGCATGTGTGTGGACAGCCGATTGCATTAGCTTGAGCTTGAAAACACTTCCCCTCACAGCTGCTTGGTGTTTGTCACTTCAGAAATGGGGGTGGGGATCTCGCAGGGATGGGTATTGCACACAAAGGTATGTGGCTCAGAGCTTGCTTCTGTCTGTTTTCCAGTACCCATAGTCCTGAAGTACCATACCTGACGGGGCAGCTGGAGGCTTCAGCAGAGCTGGCTCTGGGATAACCAAACTGCTGTGTAATTTAAGTGAGATATCTGTATATAGCTTTGAAGTTGTTTTTCTCCAAGGAATGAGGAGCTGGCGGCAAGCAGCCAGTTCTAACAGAGCATTTTAAGAACTGCCAAATGACCCTTTCTTTTTCGGTCGAGTACCTGCTCCTGCTGTCAGACTTTTTTTTTTTTTTTTGTAACAGTGGATTCAGTTCCCAAACTACCTGGTTTTGTGGCTGGGTCTCTGGTTTGGAGCTGGCTACTTGCCACAATAGTTTACCTGTATATATGGTTGAGTTGCAATATTAATACCGTTTTGGCTGTTCCCTGCTGCCCGCTGTGGAGGGCAGAGGGGACTCTGTCCTTTCATCGGAGCAAAGGAGGGAAGAAATGTCTGGAGAGGAACACACCACTATGTTACAAGGAGCTGACCCTTCCGTGGAGAACTGCAAAGGTGGTGTTGCTCTCTTGTTCAAAATAAAACAAATTGGGAGGGAGGGGGAAAGAAATAATTAGGTTTTACAATCCAGAAGACTTTCTGGTCCTGCCATGGGAATGCACAAGCTCAGTGTTTTCAGTATTGCTGCTTACAGCTGTGACTAAAGACATTCCAGTAAACCTATTTTTGACCGTACCTCTGGCGTTCCTGCATGTCTTCATAGCATTGTGGAGTTCATTCAGGGCACTCTGCTGCCAGCAGTCGTGAGGAGAGGGCTGTTTCAGTGTTTTCTTTACCAGAAGCAAGAATTGTGTGTAAAGGCCAGCTAGCCCAGTGATGTAGGAGAGACAGCGGGAGAACAGAACTCCTGAAATCTGTCCAGGGTGGACCAGGCCATTTCATATTCAGAGCCCTCCACCTTGATGTGGTGGTTGTGATCCTAAATGCCAGCCTGTTTTCACTTCCCTGGGGTACAGTGGGGTGAGGGATGTACCCAGACAGATGTGCTGGGGTGCCTGGGGAGGTGCAGGGGCCCCTGTGCTGCACTAAACAGGAGCTGATCTCCTCCATCCGTGTGTGGGCTGTCCCCATCCACATTTGTGTCTACCCTTGATTTTTGGGACCCTTGTTTATCCAGCCCTGAGCCTGGGACTTTAGCTGAGCCAAGAGCAGGCTTTCCTGGTTCTCTTTCTTCTGAGAGAAGTATTGTCCTGCTTGGAGTGTCTGAAGTGATGTTGCAGAGGGGGAAATGGTGCCCCAGAGAATTCTCAGCACCAAGTCCCAGCTTCCTCTTCTGAGCCTGCCCCCAGCACTTTGCACACAGTTTCCACTTGAGTGCTGGTGCTGCCCCATGCAGAGGGGGATTAAAAGTGAGCACAGCAGGCCAGAGGGTCAGATGCAATTACAAGCTCTGCTTGCCCAGCTGGAATATAAACAGGGCTTTTCCCCTCTGAGCACAAGTCTCCCCAGGTGGGAACCAAAAATCCAAGCTGGGTTTTTCCTCTTGAAGCGTAGCCTGCTTTTAAGATCATGCACCCAGCAGAAGGGACAAAAATCATCTTGTCTATACTTTTGGCTACTCTCCACCTGCAAAGGAACAAGAGGGTGGATGAAGAGGAGCTGTGTCTGTCTTCAGAGTGGATGCAGGTCTCACTGAGCTATTGGGTACCTTTTCCAGCCAGCTGGAAAGTGAGTTAACGGTGTTGCGAGGCTGTGTAGCAGCTGTGCTGTGCCTGCTAGGGCAGGCTGTACTCTTGCTGCTGAAGAGCTCTGCCACTCTCACCCAGCCCTGTCTTGCTGCTGCTGCTGCCACCCACAGAAGGACCCTGGTGCCACAGGAATGCATCAGGACTTCAGATCCCTGCTGGTGCCAGGTCTGAGCAAGAGAAGTTTTGCAGTTGCTTGCTAGAGGCAAAGCCTGGCTGAGAGTTTTGGAAAATAGATGCTGATAGGATGAAGGCTTCATGGCAACCCTACTGTGCTAAAGAACTGCTTATAGCTGCAGAACCTGGGAGCTGCTGCTACGCCCTCCTGAGCCCTATCCTTGTGGGTTGGGCAGATCTCTTGTCAGCAGCTCGTCCCTGGGGAGTTTCTGGGTAGTTGCACTCTCCTCAGTGGCAGCACTGCCGTACCACCCAAGAAGTGCTGCTGTTATCACCATGCCAGCGGTGCACTGCCTTGGACAGGCACAAATGCTTTTCCGTCTGACCCAGATCCATGGAAAATGAGATGGCAAAATTAGCGCCCCTGACCTGGCCCATTTGTGTCTTGTGCCAGCCTCGGACTCATCCTTTGGTATCCAAGGGACTGGACCAGACCCAGCACAGGCAGCCTGTTCTTGCCTGGAAAAGCTGGCTTTCCTTGGCAGTGCTGCCAGAGTGCTTTTGCAGCATCTCCCAGGAAAGTGGGGTGCAAATAGTTGTACTTAAGATGCAGGGCAGGGAAAGCTGCCACAGCAGAGCCTTCAGCGCACTTCCCTGGCATGCCAGGATTAGGTGTTAATCAGTTTTGGGTTCAAAACACTGAATGACAGGGTCGT
The DNA here is from genome assembly GCA_033558235.1 of Neomorphus geoffroyi. NCBI lineage: Eukaryota > Metazoa > Chordata > Aves > Cuculiformes > Neomorphidae > Neomorphus > Neomorphus geoffroyi. The sequence continues at coordinate 9,663,621 of JAUMJM010000074.1, forward strand.
AATAAGCACAGACCTCAAGGCACCAGCTCTGGCTGTGAGACGCACCAGCAGCACCAGCAAATCAAAAAAACTGGTTGGCAACGTCACAGCGATAGAATTTATTGAGCAAGTTTTATACATTTTTCAAAGCTGAAAACCCCACCACAGTGTCTGTTCTCGAGTACGCTACACAACAGTCCTCCTTATGGCCCTTCGACAGCCCATGGTCTTTTTATTGCAGCCCATGCCACCCCACCCCCAGCCGGTGGTGGGGAGAACCACAGTGGGTGGAAAGGGTTGTTGTTTCCAGCAACATCTGTGTGCTTTGGGGTTGGTTTTCACTTAGATTTTATGAAGGAGATTTTACAGCATAAACAATTCCTTCACCTAAGTGTAGGGTCTGTTTTATCCATTCCCGCTTTGCACAGAAGACAGACCTCTTCATTAGCTACTGTTTTCCGCATGATCGCGTTTTTACAGGGAACGGCATGTTTTGGCTGGAGTTGCGCCCCTTGGGCAGGGCTGGTTCTGCCTCCCAAGCTCCCTGCAGTGACTCATGCGCTGAGACCCGGGGGTCCCCACCCCGGGGGCTGCAGGGAGGGTTGGCCGTAGGTCTGCTGCAGCAGGGGCCAGGCTCCCCATGCCTGGCTCTGGGAGCTGGCCAGGCTGGAGGGGAAGGATTCCTCCTGGGAAACCCTCTTGCAACACAGGAGCTTCTAAGGCAGGTTGGGTGTGAGGAGGAGGTATGGGTGTCGCAGTGGGAGAGCTCCCAGGGCTCTGCAGATTCGCAGCCTGACAGGAGGCTGTGACGGGGTGGGGGCTGGGCTCTGCTCACAGGTGACAGCGATGGGACGAGAGGAAATGGCCACAAGTTGCACCAGGGGAGGTTTAGACTGGACATTGGGAAGAATTTCTTCCCTGAAAGGGTGGTCAGGGATTGGCACAGCTGCCCAGGGAGAGGGTGGATTCCCCATCCCTGGAGGTGTTTAAAAGACGGGTGAATTAGTTCCTTAGGGACAGGGTTTAGTGGGGAGACAGGCACGGCTGGACTCGATGATCTCAGAGGCCTTTTGCTGCAGATGATTGTATGATTCTTTGGCTGGGGAGCACTGGGCTCCACAGTGAGAGCAGGGACCACCTCCCGAGTCCGGCTTGGCCCAGCAGTTTTCCCTACAGCCCTGCAGCTGCCTTTGGGTGGAACTGGATCGCTCCTGCATCGGAAAACTGGCCTGGGGAGAGCGAAGGCCAGCCAGGGGTCGGCAAGTAAACAGCAGAAGCGCCTGGAGCACAACCTGCCGCCGTATTCTGCCAGCCACGAGTGCTCCTACTTCAGGGGGAAACAAAGAGAGGGGTGAGTTGTGCCAGGGCAGGTTCGGACTGGACATCCAGAAAAATTCCTTCACCAAAGAGTTCTCAGGCCCTGGCAGAGCCCCCAGGGAGGTGTGGGGTCGCCGCCCCTGGAGGGGTTAAAAGACGGGCAGACGAGACGGTTCGGGTACGGTTGGACTCGGTGATCTCAAACCTCTGCTCTAACCAAGCCCTTCCACGGTTCCCTCAAGCGCCGGGGCTGTAAACAAGGGGGCGGCGGGAAGGGGGCGGCTTGGGAGCGCGGCGGGAGCGCGAGGGGCGTGGCGCGTGCCATTGGCCGGGCACCGCCCCCCATTGGCCGGGCACCGCCCCCCATTGGCCGGGCACCGCCCCCCATTGGCCGGGCACCGCCCCCCATTGGCCGGGCACCGCCCCCCATTGGCCGGGCACCGCCCCCCATTGGCCGGGCACCGCCCCCCATTGGCCGGGCACCGCCCCCCATTGGCCGGGCACCCCTGGGCGGGCCCCGCCGCCACCGCCGCCGCTGATTGGCGGGTCAGCGCGCGGGGAGAACATGGCGGCGCCGGCCCGACGGAGCGTGGTGTTCGTGACGGGAAACGCCAAGAAGCTGGAGGAGGTGAGAGAGGAGGCGCCCTGGGCTGGCGGGACCGGGAGAGCAGGGGATCGGGGAATCTGAAGGCCTGAGGATCTGGGGGCCCCTGGGGATCGGGGAGCCAGGGCTCCCCGGGTTCGGGGTCTGGGGGGCCTGGGAATGGGGGCAGAGGATCTGGGTGGGGCCTGGAGACCTGGGGGCCCTTGGGAATCGGGGACTGTGGGGTCTGGGGATCCGGGAGACCTGGGCGACCGGCAGGGCTGGAGATCCGGGGACCTGCGACTGGGGTTCAGGGATCGCGGCCCCAGGGAGCCTGAGGACACAGGTGCTGGGCCTGTGTCCACCTTTTTTCCCACCCCTTCGCCCTGCAGGTCACTCAGATCCTCGGGGACGCCTCTCCCTACGCGCTGGTGGCCAAGAAAATCGACTGTAAGTTGGCGAGGGGGGGACTTGCGGCCCGGCCTGGGCGTCCCTTCAGCGGTGGCCTCTGTGTCCGCAGTGCCCGAGTACCAGGGGGAGCCCGACGAGATCTCCGTGCAGAAGTGCCGTGAAGCCGCCCGGCAGGTGCTCACCTTCTCCTTCCCCTGTGCTGCCAGCAGGAGCAGGGGGTTGGCACACCCCAGCCCTGGGGAAGCTTGGGGACATATCCATGTCCCCAGCCACTTCCCTCTGTTTCTCGGTAAAGGTGAATTCTCGCCGGTGACACGATGTTTAGGTAGTTCCACTGCTGCTCTTCTGGCCTCCTGCATTCCTCAGGCAGCAGGAGGGCATGACAGCTCCTTTAGTCCAGCCCCAGCGGCTGTGGGACAGAGAGTTTTCTGTCAGCTGGAAACTGTGATGGATCACCTTCCAGAGCTGTCTCTGCATGGGTGTCTTAAAAGAACCAAGTGAGGACTGAGACGTGAGAGAATGCAGGTGTGCCTCTGTAACACAGGCTTTGCCATTCCTTGCCCCACAATTCCTGCCCCCCAAGACGGCAGGGGGTGTTCAGTTCTGCTTGTTTTTCTCCATGTGAGATCTTCCCTACCACACTTAAGCCACTGTGGCATGGCTGGGGACAGCATGGATTTAGCTGTGTCTGCCTCCAAGGTGAAGAATTTCAGTGGCTAGTGGATTTTTGTGGCATTCCTGTCATCACGGAGATGTGAGAAAAGTGTAGACCTAGAAGATGGGGTTGGAGGCAGTGCCTTCTTCTGTGTCTAATGTTTCCATCTCTTGGGCTTTTGCTGTAGGTCCAGGGACCTGTTATAGTAGAGGATACCTGCCTGTGCTTCAATGCCCTGGGTGGGCTTCCAGGACCGTACATGTAAGTAGGAGGGCACTTGCTTCACCTTTTCTGTGAACTCTATGGAGTTAGGCTTGCAGGCTCTGCTTCACAGAGGATTCTCCACATGCTGAGAGCAATAGCTTCGGGGAGGTGGTTACTGATCTGTGCCCTGGGCTTTATCCTTCATCCCAGGGGCAGGACTTGAATTCCTTGGGCCCTGCTGCAAGGCGCAGTGCAGGATGAGAGAGACAAACCTGAATTGGTGGCTTTGGCTTCTGAACTACGGTGCCTGCTCTGGCAGCCAGCCTGGCCCCACAGCAGGCTCTGTGTTGTTGAGGCACCATGTGTTTCAGCTGAGCTCTGGGATGAGAATCCTGTGCATTGTCATAGGGATTGCTTTAACCCGTCAGGTAACGAGGTTATCACATTACGGTGAAACTCCTCTAATAAAATACTGCCATAGCTCCTGGAATTAACTGTTAGGGTGATTAATTCTTCTAAGCTCTGTCGACCTAAGCAGATACATAAAAGCTTTATGTGATGAAGTTGGCATTAGAACTGGATGTAAGATGTAAATGAGTTGAGAAATGTATTTTGGTGTGTCAGTGCTCCTGAATGGGACTATTCACACAGGCTCCAGCACTGCAGTAAATGAAATATCCCGCTACTGCTTTCACTGTGTCCCGTTCAGTTTAAGACCTAAGTCTGGTGGTGAATAGTCCAGAATGAGGTGAATTGACAGCACATTTAAGAGGGATTCAGAAGGCTATGAAAACGTAGACTGTCTCAAGACTTTCCTCTGTTCTTCCTCTTCAGAAAATGGTTCCTGGAAAAACTCAAACCAGAAGGTACTGTCTCTCGTGTTACTGCTCTGTACATAGCTTAGTCCTTTCCAAATGAAATGAGTCCCTACTTGTTCTGGGTTCTGCTGAGTGCACTTGCCCACCCACGTGCCCATTTCATAGCTGGTTCCTTTTGGTCTGTCCAGCTCTGTCCCTTTGCATTCTCTTCTTGAGCCTTTTCTGTGTCCTTCTTTGCAGGATGTTGTTTTCCCCAGTAGCTTCAGCCTCATCCCTGAATTCCCAGACTCCTGCCTCTGCAGGCTGGTGGCAGGGCTTGTGTGAACTCTGGTGTCTGTCATCAGGATGACCTGGAGACCTGCTACTCCTTTTGGCTTCTGTGCCAACCCCTCTCCACTGATGCTCCCCTCCCCTGACATGCAGTGACTGCCTTTGATCCTGCAGTTAAGAGTGTGACTGCAGATCCCTCACTGGCATCATGCGTGTTAATCACACTAATTCAGAGTGGACTTCAGTCCTCTCTGGTGCTGCACACTTGTTTGCTTCCACTCCCAAATTAATAGCAGGGCCCTGCAGCTCACGCTGTGTTAGATCTAAGGTGCTGGCTTCAGTCATGTGAGGGACCCAGAGCATGCCTGTGCCTGAGCTGTGTCACCTGCAGGTCTTCCTCTCCCAGTGCTCCCTCAGTCTGTCTGTAGGTGAGTGTGTTGCGCTCTGAGGGAAAGGCGGTGACGCAAGGATCCTCTCTGTGTTGCTCAGGGCTGTACAAACTGCTGGCTGGCTTTGAAGACAAGTCTGCTTACGCTCTCTGTACCTTCGCATTCAGCACTGGAAACCTGGAGGAGCCCGTGAAGCTGTTCAAAGGCCAGACTCACGTAGGTGGTGTCCTTGGGGAAGGGAAGATGCTGAGGGGGAGGGCTGGTGTGTGAATTTCCTAGTAGCACTGGCTCTCTTGAGGACAGCTTTAGTGGCCCCTGGGTCACTGAACAGCCTTGGAGCTGCTTCGTGCTGGGAACAGCTTGGGGAGAGTGGGTCCTGGGTGCTGCAGCCCTTTTGCCCTGCTGCACGCTACCAAGCGCTGTCCCTCAGGCTGCTCAGCGCCCTCGCCTCACTCAGGCAGGGTTGTTTTTGAGTGTGGTCATTAATTCTGTTAACAGTGGGTGTAAAGGGGCTGTCATAGGGTAGCGTGATGGAGCACAGCCCTTGGCATTGCTGTTTAAGCTATGGGAGCGAGGACAGCAGCAGATACTGCGCCTTGGTGACCGGCACAGGAGCTATGGCTGCGTGTGGCTCTCCTGCCAGTGTTTGAAATGTGACTGTGAGGGACATGTTGCCAAACCACGGCTTACAGCGTGTTGTGCTTTCTGGTGGCAGGGGCTGATCGTGGAGCCCAGAGGCCCTCGAGACTTTGGCTGGGATCCCTGCTTTCAGCCAGATGGCTACGACCAGACGTAAGTGGCGTTTTACCTGCAGCTCTTTCAAGAAAGCCAGGGTCGAGGTGTGCTTACAGGGAACGGGGGCAAGGACGAAGCGCCTGTGGATGTGAGTGTGGTGGGTTCTGGGGTCAGGATGGGGTTGTTGGCTCTGCCAGTGCCTCCCTGCAGATGCCCCGTGGGGGGGTTGAGCAGGGGAGGCGGTGAGCCGAGGGGGGACTCTTAACAAAGTTATCGATAAAGTTTGTGGATAACACCAGGTTTGCTTTAATTACACAACTTGGACTTGGGCACCACCCTAGTGGGTAGCCAAGATGCAAAGTTGCAAGCTGATTTATAGACTATTCTAATCCCGATTCCGTAAGGTACAAAGCCTTTCAAATTTTCCGTGAGGTCTTCATGTCCTCAGAATTTATCACTTACTAAGTCCTCTGAATTCTTCTTTCTTAAACTTCTTGTGCCACCGCAGTGCATCTCACTTTGCTTCCAACTGATTCCATTCTAAGAACGCCCTTCCGGTGTTGTGTTAATTACTGAAGGCCGGCTCGTAGGAGCACCCCTGCTTCAATTAATTGTCCGTCTTCTGTCTAACATGTTCTTCTATTTGGTCAGCGTGGTTGGGTTTTGGTCCAGCCCTGGACGGGTCTGTGCAGGGGACAGAGCCAAGCACCTTTATCTTCGCTCTCGGCTCAGCTTCCAGCGCTGAGTTCGTTAACGAGCTCGCTGTCCGGGGGCTCACGCGCTGCAGTGTCTGAGCCGTGTGGCTTCTCTGCCCGCAGCTACGCAGAGCTGCCCAAAGCGGTGAAGAACTCCATCTCGCACCGGTACAGAGCGCTGAGCGAGCTCTCCGCCTTCCTCCTGCAAAGCGACTCGCCCGAGCCCCGATAGCCCCGCCCGCCCTGCCCGGCTCCGGACAGCTGGGGCGGCCCCGCTGCGCTCCGGGCTGCGATTAAAGCTGCTCCCTAGGAAGCCGACGCTGCTTTTTGTCCTCCGGTTCTGCTGCCGCAGGGGCGCTGCGGGGCCGGCGGGGAGGAGGGGGCGGGGAACGAGCCTGGGGGCGGGGGGGTGGGGTGGTGTGTGTGGCGCGTCGCGGGGCGGCCAATGGAGGGGGCGGCCAATGGAGGGGGCGGCCAATGGAGGGAGCGGCCAATGGAGGGGGCGGCCAATGGGCGGCGGGCGGCGCACCCGGAAGCCGTCACGGTCGGCGCGGGGACACGTGTGGTGGGCGCGGGGCGGCTGGGCCCGGCCCGGCCATGGCGCTGCTGCCGCGCAGCCCCGCCGAGTTCGGCTCTGCCCGCTACTGGGACCGGTTCTTCCGGCAGCGCGGGCAGCGGCCCTTCGAGTGGTACGGGGCCTTCCCGGAGCTATGCCCGGTCCTGCGCAAGTACGTGCGGCCCCGCGACAAGGTGAGCCCCGCTGGTGCCCTGCGACCACGGGCGGGCAGCTCCGGGCCGGAGCCGCCGCGGGCAGGCGATGCGAAGTCCTCCGTGCGCTGTCGCGAGAGCAGGAGGCGCCCGGGAGCGGCCCTGGGCTGTTAGAAGAGCCACGCGGCCGCCAGAGAGATGCGGGCTGTGCCCCGCTTCTCTGCCCGGGGATGTTCTGATACCTAAAATGCTGGGAAATAAACTCTAAGGGTCGTTTGGGCGTTTTAGGAAGCAGCAGCCTTTATTCGGCGCTGGGCGCAAGAGGGAGTGGTTCCATCAATCACGAGTAACGAGACAAGAACTGGGGACAGAATATGTATCCCCGTTACATGTGTGTGTATAAATTCTCCCTGCGTGTTCTACTCCTTTCCGAGGTCTAATTTTAATTTTGTTATGAACTTCACAACAGCCAAGTCTCTGCTCGTTAGAGCTTCGGAGCCAGCTCTCTGTCCAGCCTTGCATTTTCATAGACAAGTGAATAAGTATTGGCTGGGAGCAGGGAACAGCACTATTTAAAAACAGGCTATGAGAAGAACAGGCTGTGTCTGTTTAACTTTCAAAAATGCTGCCACTTGGGTGTTGCTTAACTGAAGTGATTTAGAAAACCAATTTTACAGAAAAACAGCTCTACTTAATCAAAATATTCCACTCTCTACAATAACAACCACTTCTTGTATCAGTTCTGCGAGGTAATGCTAATTCAGGGCTCTGGACAGCAGGTTTGCAGGTGCTGTGGGGTTTTTTTTTCACATGCCTGTGGCTGACATTTGCCCATAAACGACGTTGGGTCGCGTTCCCAGGGTGTTCTCACCATTGTGCTGCACTTTTGCTGCTCTACAGGTGCTGGTGGTGGGCTGCGGCAACTCGGAGCTGAGCGAGCAGATGTACGACGTGGGGATGTGCGAGGACATCGTGAACATCGACATCAGCGATGCAGTCATCCGTCAGATGCAAGAGCGGAGCAGGGGCAAGAGGCCGAAGATGAGCTATCTGCTGATGGACATGCTTCAGATGGAATTCCCTGATGGCCACTTCCAAGTGGTCCTGGACAAAGGCACATTGGATGCCATCCTCACCAATGAAGAGGAGGCCACTCTAGCCAAGGTGGACAAGATGTTTGCCGAGGTCAGCCGGGTCCTGCAGGTAGGAGGGCGCTACCTCTGTGTCTCTTTGGCTCAAGCCCATGTGCTGAAGAAAGCAGTGGAATACTTCTCCCGGGAAGGCTGGGTTGTGCGTGTCCATCAGGTGGCCAGCAGCGGGGACGAACAGCAGTTTGTCCTGCCCACCTTTGTCTATGTCATGACAAAGTTCAGGAAGGTCTCTGCCTCAGCACCGCAAATCCTGGAGATCTGTGCCGAGGAGCAGGACAAGCCAATGCGAGTGGAGAGCGCGGAGCGGCTGGCGGCGGCGGTGAGGGACAGGCAGCATTACGCCCTGCTCTGCAGCCAACTGAGCAAAACCCCCTGCAGAGAGCAGGTTTCCCTGGACCTGTGCGACAGAGAGAGCGGGAAACCTCGCTACACGCTGCATGTTGTCGACAGCCCTTCAGTGAAACCATCCCGGGACAATCACTTTGCCATCTTCATCAGTGAGTACAGCCTGTCCTGCTCTGGCCAGGAGCTGCCACACGAATAGCATTCCTGGTCCTGCTGAAATCGGGGAGAGGAAAATAAGCCACCTGAGCAGGGTTTGGTTGGTGTTTTAGTCCTGGCTTTGTGAAGGGACATGTATTTGTCTGGTGGCACAAGCAGAGATCTGGCAGGGAGTTTGCTGGGCGTGTGCCTGCCTGGCAGCAGAGGGACACTGCCTGCCCTGTCTCCAAGGCAGTGGTTGCTGCCTCAATGCAGGTGACAGCAACCATAGGGAATCAGTGCATAAAGCCAGAGCACAGGGCACGCAGCTGGAAAGGTGTCACTGCTTTGTGTGGGCATCCTGACTTGCCAGGCCAGGCTGTTTGGGGCTTCACTTTTGCGCTGGACCTCACCAAGATGCATGGGGCTCTGCCAGCAGCGCTGTTCCCACCCTGTGGGCCTGCAAAGCTGGCACTGGAGAGCAGCCTGGAGACAGGCTGTGAGGCTGTTGGACACCCCTTTCTTATGACCTGTGTCTTTTCCAGCCTTGTGCATGAGCCTGCCCAAACCAGGGAAGGTCCTGGCTCTCTTCCTGTCTGCAGAGCTTGGCTCCAGGCAAGCAGTGGTACCTCCACGTCACGTCTTGCCATTCCCTGCAGCTCCTTTCTTGGAAGCTGGGGTGGTCACTTGTGGACCAGTACTGGCCCAGACTGATGGCAGCCCCTTCTGCAGTCCCACAGGGCAGAGAAACCGAGTGGCTCTTCGGGACGGAGGAAGGGCGGAAGCAGCTGGCCGCCAGCGCGGGCTTTGGGCGCCTGCTCACCGTGGCTCTGCACAGGGAGCAGCACTACGAGGGCATGGCGGGCATCCAGGCCGAGCTGTCGGGGAAGGTGATGGAGTTGGCTCCGCCAGGTCTCCCTGCGCAGCAGCAGGTGAGCCCTGCTGCCCAGTTCCCCTGAAACTGGGGCCAGGCTGGCTCTCTGCCAGCAGCAGGTCCTGCTTCTCTGAGAGAGACTGAGCTGCGATGTGTGACCTGGCTGCCTTGGCAGGGAGGAGCCTGGCCCTAGGTGGAGCTCCTTTGGTTTCTCCATCCAGCTGCCTGCCTTGGCTTGGAGGCGCCTGTGTGGTGCGATTCAGTGTCGTTGCCCTCCAAAACACATCATCCTAAGAAAACCCAGCATCCCAAAACCCTGAGATCGTCCAGCCCCTTCTTAATCTTGGCTTTTTAACATCTCCTGTCCCTTCTGTCTCCCCTTTTCTGCCCCAGCTCCCCAAACCTGAGCTCTTCTAAGGAATTTTGGGTTGTTTTATCCCTGTACCCAAATACGTGGATGGGGGGAACCCAGTGCCCCATTGCCAGCTTCCCCCTGGCTGCCTGCAGCACGTCCCACTGCTCCCATCATGTGTCTGCTTATTCCCAGCTCTTTAGCCATGGTCAGGACAGTGGGAATGCCAGGATCTGTTCCCGTAGCCTTCCCTTCCTCACAGCGGTCCCTGTGCTCCCTGCAGGTGCCCTTCCTGTCTGTGGGAGGGGACATCGGGGTGCGGACAGTGCGGCACCGCGACACCAGCGCCCTGAGCGGGCAGTACGTCGTGGAGGACGTGAAGGGTGACGGCACCTGCTACTTCCGACGCCTCATCTTCCTCTGCAACAGGAACGTGGTGCAGTCAGAGGCCCGGCTCCTGGCCCCCGCGCCTCTCCCAGGTACCTGGGGCAGGGGCCAAGAGTGGCAGAGAGCGAGATTGATACAGGAGGAAGATTAAAGTCCCGCTAGGTCCTGTCTGCCTTGTCCCAGGGTGCCTCTGGAAGTGGTTTTTTTTGCACTCTGCTGCCTGTCCCGTGGGTGGAGCAGGGGCTGGGGGTGGATGGTCCCTAGAAAACACCTTGCCTCCACCTTGCCTTACCAGCCAACACCTCCTGTCTTCAGGCCAGAAGAAGCGGAGGAAGGACAAGAAGAAATCCAGCACTGCTGAGGTGCCTGCGGTCATCGACAAGAGCTACCTGTGCTGTGAGCACCACAAGGCCATGGTGGCGGGGCTCTGCCTGCTGGGGAGCCCCGACTCCCTCCCAGGTGACAAGGGCTGTGGTGGGAGGCTGCGCCGAAATCAGGCGCGTGGATATCCCTGTGGCCCAGCTCCTTGGGGAAGGGCTTTCCTGGCTGGGGCCCCCACAAGGCAGTTTGGTCGGGAGGGTGGGGCAGGTGGAGCCATCCCAGCAGCTCACCCGCCTGCCCTCTGTTGGCAGGAGCCCCGCTGGCGGTGCTGGTGGTGGGGCTGGGTGGGGGCAGCCTGCCCCTCTTTGTCCACGACTACTTCTGGAAGGCCCACGTTGCCGTGGTGGAGATCGACCCGTCCATGCTGGAGGTGGCCACACGCTGGTTCGGCTTCTCCCAGGGTGATCGTATGCGCGTGCACGTATCCGACGGCCTGGACTACGTGGCCAAGCTGGCGGTTGAAGGTACTGTCTCGTGGAGAATCCTGGGCATCCCATCATGTCACAAGCTCCAGCCTCACCAGGCCTGTCTTTGCCAGCGTGTGCAGGGGACCTTGGATTTGCTGCCTCCTCCAGTGCCAAGGGCTGCAGCCATGGCTTTCATTTGGAAAAAGAACCCTGGGAGAGAGCGTAGCGTCCGTAACGTGGCAGAGGGGCTGTCCTGACCAGCCCATTCATTGCCTCCCCACCGTGTGCAGCTCATCCCTGCCCCACAGGATAACAGAATCCCAGAATGGTGGTGTTGGCAGGGCCCTCTGGAGCTCATCCAGTCCCAGCCCCTGCTCAAGCAAGGTCACACCTCGAGCAGGTTGCACAGGAGCACGTCCAGGTGGGTTTGGATTTCTCCAGAGAAGGAGACTCCACACCCTCCCTGGGCAGCCGGCTCCAGTGCTCCATCACCCTCACAGGAGAGAATTTTTTCCTCCTGTCCAGGTGGAACTTCCCATGCTCCAGTTTGTGCTTGTTGCCACTTGTCCTGTCGCTGGGCACCACTGAGCAAAGTCTGCCCCCCCTCCCCCTGGCACCCCCCCTTTAGATATTGGTCAGCATTGATGGGATCCCCTCTCAGTCTGCTTTTCTCCAGGCTGAGTAGATCAAGGGCTCCCAGCGTTTCCTTTTAAGAGAGATGCTCAAGTCCCCTTCTCATCTCCCTGCCCTCTGCTGGACTCTTCAGTCGTTCCTTGCTTTCTGGAGCTGGGGAGCCCCGAACTGGACACAAGCCATTCTGCCTCCCTCGGTCAGAGCAGAGGAGGAAGAGAATCTCCCTCACGCTGCAGACCACACTGTTCTCCGCGCACCCCAGAATACCCATGGCCTTTGAGCTACGAGGGCACAGTGCTGGCTCATTGTCACCTTGTTGTCCACCAGGACTCCTAGGTCCTTCTCTGCAGAGCTGCTCTCCAGCAGGTCAACCCCTACCCCATCCAGGTGCAGAGGGTTGTTCCTCCCGAGGCGCAGGGCTCTGCACTTGCCTTTGAGATCCATAACGAGTGTGCGCTCTCTCCTGCAGCCCCAGCCCAGTACGACGCTGTCATGTTTGACGTGGACAGCAAAGACCTCATGGTGGGGATGAGCTGCCCGCCCCCAGCCTTTGTGGAAAAGCCCTTCTTGCAGAAAGTGAAAACCATCCTTAAGCCGGAAGGTAGGAGGGGAGATCCAGCTGTGTCCCTGTGGCCAGGCTGGCTGGTCCTGTGCAGGGTTTGAGTGTTGGGGCTGTGCCACCGTTTCTTATCCTGGAGAACAACTGCCACGGCCAGGATTGCTGCGTGGTGTCCACCGCTCCTTGTTGGTCATGGATCTGGGTGTTTCGGTGGGTGTTGTGACAGCAGGGATTGGGGTGGAGCGGGTGGCCTGCGGTGCTGCTGGGTCACACAGGCTGAGACATCTCGGGGAGGGGGGTCAAATAAAGGTTGTATGGGAAGGCAGAGGGAGTAGGTGGCAACTGGGAACAGATTATGTGAGAGCCTACAAGCTGTGTGGCAGCAGGGATGTGGAGCTGGGACAAGGACAGCAGGGGGGGTGCTGGTATTCCTTGAGCTGCTGTGGGGGAGCCATTGGTGCCACGGTGGCACCGATTCAGTTGTGTTCCCTGCAGGGAGGGGGGTGGTGTGCGTGGGCTGGCCTCAACTTGCCCCCGACTCGCTCTGTTGCAGGAGTCTTCGTGCTCAACTTGGTGTGCCGTGATGCCCAGCTGAAGGAGGCTGTCCTGGCCACCCTCCAGGAGGTCTTCCCGCTGCTCTATGCGCGTCGCATTGAAGGGGAAGTCAACGAGATCTTGTTCTGCCAGCCCAGGCCTGACGGCTGGCAGGACCCTGCAGAACTGGGGGCACGTGCCCAGGCGCTGGAGAAGGCCCTGCGGCAACCTGGGCGCCCATGGGACAGCTCTTATGTGTTGGCAGACATGCTGCACGCCGTCAAGATCCTCTGAGAGGGGCCACGATGCTGCTTGGATGAGAGGTGGCCTCACAGCGGAGGGGTGCCCATGGCAAGGGCTGCTGCCCCTAGGGGGCTGGTGGTGGCCTGAGTCTGCTTGAAGGACAGGACCGGTGCGGAGAGGCGCTCCCCCCAGCGTGGCTCTCCAGGAAGGGGTCTGGGAGCGCAGGTGGCTGTGCGGCCTTGGGGCAGTTTTGGGCTGGTGAGGGGAGGGAGGTTCTGCAGGTCTGGCAGGACCTTGCGTTCTGGTCTGTCCCTGTTGCTTTCCATTTGTGGGAAGGACATCCCTCTGAACGTCTGCTACCCCCCCTCCAGTGCTGCTTCTCCCCACTCCTCCAGCATCCCTGGGTGCTGGGGGCTGTGCCCTGCCCCAAGCCTGTTGTGGATGTGTGTGGGTGGGCTTCGAAGTGTGAAAATAAAAGTGCGCAGGGCTGCTTTTCCAGGCTTTTTCCTGCAGTGCCCAGCACCCCTGGAAAAGGTGCAATCACCTGGGTACCCAACCCCACAGCCAGCACCTTGCCCAGCTGCTGCAGTTCAGCCTTCCTGCAGGATGCAAAGGCAGCAGGAAAACACCCACTGGGGTGTTCCTGCAAGAACCCCGTTCCTGCCCAGGTGGCTCATCTGTCTCTCCTGAGGATTTCAAATCCTGGTTCCTTCCTGCAATGTTCAGCTGAAGAGCTGATCCGTGTGTCCCAGCAGCTGGCCCACCGGAGCTCCCTCATTCATCAGAAGTCACTTGGGGGGCTTAGAAATGTAGAATCACAGAATGCCCTGATTTAGAAGGGACCCACAAGAATCATCCAGTCCAGCTCCTGTCCCTGCACAGGACAACCCCAACATGCACACTGTGTGGCTGAGGGTGTTTGCCACATGCTGCTGGAATATTGTCAGGCTGTGACTGCTTCCCTGGTGAGCTGTTCCAGTGCTCCACCACCCTCTGGGGGAAGAACCTTTTCCTGATGTCCAACCTAACCCTCCCCTGGCATCTCCCTGCCATTCCCTCGAGTCCCATCATTGGTCACCAGAGAGAAGAGATCCTCCTCCCCTAATGAGGAAACTAAACGGCTGTGAGGTCTCTCCTCAGCCTCCTCCAGGCTGAACAGACCAAGTCACTTCAGCCTCTCCTCATACCACGTCCCCTCCAGACCCTTCACCAGCCTTGTGGCCTCCTCTGGATGCTCTCCAGTAGTTTTATGTCCTTTTTATCCTGTGGCTCCCAAAACTGCCCCCAGTGCTCGAGGTGGGGCTGCACCAGTGCAGAGCAGAGCGGGACAATCCCCTCCCTCACCTGGCAGCGATGCCACGCTTGATGCACCCCAGGACACGGTTGCCCTCTTGGCTGCCAGGGCACACTGTTGGCTCATGTTCAACCTGCCGTCAACCAGAACCCCCAGGTCCCTCTCTGCAGGGCTGCTCTCCAGCCTCTCAGACCCCGGTGTGTCCGTGTATCCAGGGTTGCCGTGTCCCAGGTGCAGAACCTGGCACTCGCCCTTGTTAAACTTGTGGTTGGTGGTTGCCCAGCTCTCCAATCTGCCCAGACCCCTCTGCAGGGCCTCCTGTTTGCTCCCCCAGTTTCATGGCATCAACACATTTACTTGGTAAACCCTTGAGCCCTGCATCCCGGTCGTTTCTGAAGATACTAAATAGCACTGGTGCCAGGATGGATTCGTGCAGAGCTCTGTGGTGAGTGGACACCAGCCCGATGTAACCCCCCATTCACTGCGACCCTTGGAGCCCGACCCATCAGCCAGTTGCTCACCCACTGCATTATGGGACTCGTCTTTTTAACCACAACTGTTGGTACCAAAGTGACCAGCTTGCAGACACCAAGGTGACAACGTGCTCAAGCCCCGCGATGCTTTGCTCCTGAGCCCTCATCGTGTGCTGTGTTCCACCAGTGCCCTGAGCAAGGACACCTTCCCAGCAGCTGCTTCCTAAGGGAAAGGCTCCCCAGGCTCCTTTCCACAGCCCAGGGTGGTGACAACACACCTGGAGCAGCTGCTGGAGGGATCTGACCCAGCCATCGGTGTGGAGGCAACAGCAGACGGATCTCGACAACGCTGCCAAAGCCACCTCATCAGCCTTTCAGCTCATGCACCCTGTCCCATCCGCGTGGTGACAGGCTGATGCTCGTCATCCTGTCCTTCCTTAGCAGGACCCAGGTTTCTTCTATCTCGAGGAATTCCAGCTTTGTTTAGAAAGCTGAGTGAGAGGGAGCGTGAGCCGGAGGGTTTGCGGTTCCCCATAGATGGGGCACCCCAAGAGCTCTCACCCCAGAACCCGGGCAGGGGCTGCAGCCACTGAGCTGGTGCAGAACACGAAGCTGTTTGTGCCCCGGAGGCCCTGTGGGAGCTGTGCCGACAGCGAGCACGTCCCTCCCATCAGCGGCTGGGGCTATATTTGAATTTTAATTTGCCAGCAGGTCCTGCTTTGCAAACCGCTCTGTTAGGATTCCATCCCCAACGCTCCTTGCCTTACTCCCCTTCACCCAGAGGGACAAATCAGTGCCCTACTTTCTCCCTCAGCTGGCCCGCCAGCACACAGAGGGAGCGGGGGCTTTTTTTAACATAAGTGCTTTTGATGGTTCCCGGGCACTGGAGAGCAGGGTTGCCCTGCTCCCTGCCTCAGATAAAGGGGGCAGCACGGGCGCGTGCCCTCTGCGCTGCGGTGGGCTTGGGGCAGCGCATGGGTGCTGGGCAAGGGTACAGACAAGGCTGGGTGGGAGGATGCCTGCCCCATGCCGTTACTTTCTAAAGCTCCTCTGTGCTGAGAGCTTTTTTGAAAGACACCTATTATCTGTCCAGCTTAGCGATGGCACAGCAGAGCTGCCTTTAGTCTCTTTTAAACTCAGTTTTCAGTCCTCAACATAATTCCAACGACAGGTTTGTGTGCGTGCCCTTTATTTTCCTGAAACCATCTTCTTTCTTCCCCAGGAACTCATACAAAGGCTGCGTTCATCCCTCCCTTGTCCAGTTCTGCCTTTCTGCTGCGCTTCCTAATCGCTGCCTAACGCCACATCCTGGTGGGAAAACAAAAGCCATCTGTGAGAAACAATGCGAGGACAAAATCTCAGCTCATTGCAGCTGTCCTTGCAAGCTACTGACAGCCCTGCGAGTTTGGTTTGGAAATGCATTTCAGCTGGAAAACTGGTAAATTCATGAGTGCTGCAAATACCTGAATTTTCCTCTGCAGATAAAATGCTCCGAGGCTGGGATAATTGATGCGTAGTAAATATTTCCCTCTAGGCAGCCAAAACACGCAGCTAAATGTTATGCCTTTGGCAAGTGTGTTTCTGCTGAGCGTTTTGGCAATGTACTCCTGTTTACATCCCTAACTCCTCACTTCCTTCCTTTGCAGTGTAGGCATGCTGGAAGCGGTGGGATGGAAACAGGCATTGCTGTCACTTAGCAACCGCCGCTGGCTTTGAGATGTTGACTTCTCTCTCTCCTTCTGGATTTCCCAGCACAAAAAGAGATGGCAGTATAACTCATCGCCAGCTGGGGATGCTCCAGTCTGGTCCAGCCTGAATCCCTCTCCGAGCATTATTTCCATGTCCTGCCACTGCTCCAGTGAGCGAGGCAGTGGGAGTTGATGCCCTAGGTTTTGTGGTCCAGAGCAGTGGGGATGCTTGGCCCAGGGCAACTCTGTGGCCAGGCAGCTGGCAGGATGGTGACACTACGGGACAGGCAGCAGTGAGGTGCCACATTAGTGCCTCGTCCAGTGTTGCAGCCTAGATCGCTGCTCTGCAGAAGGACTGGAAGTGGCTGGGCTCTTGGGAAAAGGGTGGATGGGGGACATGCTGCCAGCAGCTGAAAGTGTGTCAAACAGCCCAGAGAGATTCTGCAGTAATAAAAGCTGCAGGGACTGAGAGCTGAGGCTGATTCGCTCCAGCTGGGAAGAGCTCTGCCAGGGTGAGCCTGGGGATGCTGCTGCTGCCTGGCAGGGTCACAGCACAGCAAAGGCTGCAACGGTCACATCCCAGAGGGTGAAAGGGCCAGAAAAGCATTTTGTCCCTGAGATCTTCCCTCGGGGAAGCGCTTGGCTTGTTTAGGTTTGTCATTAAGGAAGCAGGCGTGCTGCCAGGCTGCAGCCAGGGAGCCTGGCTCTTGGCTTTATCCTGGGGTGCCCAGGGCTGCAGGGAAATGTCTCTGCTGGCTGTGATGCAGCACGGGGACCTTTTTCTCCTCTACAGCTGGAAGCACCTGACTAAAGGATGCAGCTGGAGGTCACAGAGCGGGAGAGAGACCCCAGATGTGGCAGGGATCAGGGTAGCAGTGTCCTGCGGTCCGTGAGTCAGCAGTGCCACAGGGGCAGGCAGGCGGTGTTGCCTCCTTACTGGGAGAAACGCTGCAGCCGCTCCTTCAACCACAGCTCCGCAGCCTCTCTGGCTCTCTTTCACTGGCTTTAATTCTGTCTTTTGCAGCTCCAGGGTCTGAGCTCTCCTCCTGGCAGCTATGCAGGCACAATGCTGCCTGGCACGTCCGTGCCAGCACTGCAGAGTGAGAGCCATGGAGCTCCCCTGTGCGTGAGGCTCCGTGCCCACAGCTCCTTCACCAGCCTGAACAGCTCTGCAAGACTCTGAGTTTGTATCTGAACCGAGGAGGAGGTGAGGAAGGTCCCTAGAGAGAAGAATATGCATGAAGGAGCCTGCCTCTTCCAAATGATTCCTCGGGGGAGGACGCAGCCTCGCCTGTGCTCTGCTTCCCCGGGCCCTGCCTGCTCTCCTGGCAGGGGAGCGTGCCTGGCATCTGCAAATTTCCCCTCTGGTAGTTTATATATAACCCATTTTTCACGAAGGGACTTGTGCTGGTGTATGTTTATAAAGCAGCCTGGGGACCTGATTCAAATGACCTCAGTTTTAATGTCACGCTGCCTGGTTAGGACGGAGCATCTGTGGGTAAGTCTGTGGGCTCAAATGCTGCAGCTGCGCCCTGAAACCAGATTGGGTTTGCCCTGACAGTCGGGGCGGGACAAACTCACCGTTCGTAGGCTTGATCTGAAAGGCTTTGGAGGCTTCGACAGACGTGGGAGCCCCAGGCAAGCTGTGCTGGAGCTGGTGACATCTAGAAGTGAGACGTAGCTCTCGGTGCCACCCTGGGAGCGGAGACTGTGCCAGGGAGAAGGGATTGGGGAAGGTTGTCTCTACTTGCTGAGCTTGGCACCTGGCAAAAGGAAATGGTAAATATTTTGGGGCATAATGGAGCGCAGGGTAAAAACAGAGCGTGTTTAGCTGACTGACCAGCGAGCGATACAGCACTGAGCTCCTGCTGAGTTCTCAGGGGTTGCACATGGCGCTCTTCCACAAAAATATGGGGTTTTTTTTGCATGGGTCTCTGATGCTGGGTCTTTGTTTTTTTCAGGGTTATTCATTACAGGAAGCTCTGCAATGGTCTGTGCCAGCCCTGCCCCCCTTTCCTTTAATTTGACCACTCTGAATCTTGACAAGTTCAGAAAGCCCGGCTGGGCTCTGCATGAGGGGTTGGAATCCCCACCATAAAAAGGATATGGAACAACTGGAACGGGTCCAGAGGAGGCCATGGAGGTGATCTGAGGGCTGGAGCCCCTCTGCTGTGAGCACAGGCTGAGAGAGGTGGGGTTGTTCAGCCTGGAGAAGAGAAGGCTCAGGGGGACCTCATAGTGGCCTTGCAGTACCTGAAGGGGCTCCAGGAAAGCTGGGGAGGGGCTTTTTACAAGGGCTT
Source organism: Neomorphus geoffroyi (assembly GCA_033558235.1). Taxonomy (NCBI): domain Eukaryota; kingdom Metazoa; phylum Chordata; class Aves; order Cuculiformes; family Neomorphidae; genus Neomorphus; species Neomorphus geoffroyi. Next base: position 9,682,141 of record JAUMJM010000074.1, read on the forward strand.
GGAGTGACAGGACGAGGGGGAACGGCTTTGAACTGGAAGGGGGAAGATTGAGATTAGCCATTAGGAAGAAATTCTTCCCAATGAGGGTGGTGAGACCCTGGCCCAGGTTGCCCAGGGAAGCTGTGGCTGCCCCATCCCTGGAGGTGTTCAAGGCCAGGCTGGATGGGGCCTTGAGCCCCCTTGATCCAGTGGGAGGTGTCCCTGCCCATGGCAGGGGGGGTGGAACTGGATGGGCTTTGAGGTCTCTTCCAACCAAACCTTTCTGTGATTCTATGAACAAGTGCCTGAAGAAGTCAGCTAGGAAAAGCAGGGAGCTGAAGATACCCGTGGGTGCCCTTCCTCTCTTCTTCACTGCTCTCTTGGAGCTGTGGGAAAAGTGAGCAGCCTCGTGATAACGTGGGCATGCATAATGAAAATGTTCCTGCTTCCTTCAGGAGGTGGGAAATCTATACTCGGCTGCTTGTGGCTTTCTTTCAGGAGGGAGAGGGATGGATTTTTGTGAGTGATGGGGCCGCAGGGTGAGTGTGGTCACTTAGCGGCTGTGACTCAGTTTCAACAGACAGTTTGGTTTGGAAAGTTCTCCTAACCATAAATGTGCTCCTTCTTTTTTTTTATGGAAGAAAACAAAGATATAAATTTAAGACCTGATGGAAAGGGCAGTTCCCTACATTATCAATTTGAAGCTGTGCTCCCAAGGCATCCTGCCTTTTTTCATCTTGATTTCTCTCTTGTGGAGATACAACCCTATGGCCAGGCTGCTGAGGTGAACTATTTCACTGGGGCAGCACAAAGTGCCCTGATGCTCAGACAGCGGGGATTTGACCAGAACATGATATTGTTCTTCCCAGCTTCCAGCCTCTGTAGAAACCTATGAACTGGAGGAAGGCCAGGCAGCTTCTCCAGTGCCTCCTGGCGCAGCCTGCCCACTCAGGAGTGGGGAAAAAAATAACCATGCTTCTAATTGGCATAATTATGTCAATAACCCCAGGCCCTACCTAGGCTGAAGGATCGCGAGGCTTTTCCCAGAGGCTGTGATGCCGGGGAGGTGATTGATCTCACAGCAGCAGCAAAGCCACTGCTAGAGAAGCCGTCTCTGTGTTACAGCAGTTAAAAACTTCTTGGTCTGAGCTCAAGCAAAGCTGTGCATTTGTTTCCCGGGTTAGAAGTCAGCCTGTTGTAGAGAGGAATTTTTTTACACTTAGTGAGAGGTCCGGCCAAGAAGTTTTGATAACCCTCCAGCTCGTTAGTGTCTGCCAGCCTGCAGGATGTTCGCAGTCCTCGTTGTTTTGCTTTTCACGCTGAGCGAGGCTGGTGTCTGGTTTAATACAGAGGATAACTTATCGCTACAGGACTCCAGAGCCTCTGGTTTGGATATTTTTGTGGTGTGACCGCTGCCAGTAATCACAGCTAAATCTCATCTCTCTTGTTCTCCCGTGCTTTTAGCTCAGCCTAATTTTTAATTGAACATTTTTAATTGATCCCACGGCAGTGACGTGGCTCAGACCTTGTTATCATTTCCCAGCCAGTTCCTGAACCACCCACCGACTGCCAGCCCCACCGCGCACGGCTTCTCGGGCCGGCCCTCACCTGCTTGTGGTGAACGCGCGTCTGACCCTGGCGGCGCTCCCGCCTGTGGCTGAGGGTCAGTGCCATTTGCCAGGGCCCCCGGTGTGCCACAGGGATGGATGTGGTTCCTGCTGCTCCCATTGCGGGTGGGAGCCGGGAGGAATTCGCCTGGTGGGACTGCTCTAAAATACCCTGCTTGGCAGACTGGGGAGCCAGCTGTCCACTGACTGCCAAGCCAGCAAGTAGGACCCACCTCCTCCCTGTGCTCCTGGTTGGCCCTGTTCCCAGTTTGGTGCCGACATGGTAGTTGAAGAGCGCATGCAGTCCTCCACTGGGTGCCGGGGGGTGGCACAGCTCTGTGCTGGGGGGGTCACAGGGAATTCCATAGCCCCCTTGGCCAGTGGGATGGGATGGCCAGCTGGGCTCAGGGCTCGTTGGGTAGGGGAACAGCACAGTGGGCTGGTGGGTTGGTGTGTGGACCTGGGCAAACTGCTGTCCTCACAACCAAGTGTCCCAGCACTGAGGCTGGCTTGTCCGTGTGTGCGGATGAACCCATCCAGCTGCTCAAGTCAGCAGTGGCCCAAGTAGCCAAGAAGGCCAACAGTGTCCTGGCCTCTATCAGAAAGAGTGCTGCCAGCAGGAGCAGGGAGGTGGCTGTGCCCCTGGACTGGCATTGCTGAGGCCCCACCTCGAGTGCTGAGTTCAGTTCTGGCCCCTCACTACAAGAGGGACTTGCAGAGGCTGGAGCGCGTCCAGAGAAGGAGAACGGAGCTGGGGAAGGGGCTGGAGCCCATGGGTGCTGCGGGCGGCTGAGGGCCCTGGGGCTGTGGAGTCTGGAGAAGAGGAGGCTGAGGGGAGACCTCATCGCTCTCTGCAGCTCCTGGAAAGGAGGGTGTAGCGGGGTGGGTGTTCATCTCTTTTCCCAAGTGACAGGTGACGGGATGAGAGGAGACGGCCTCGAGCTGGGCCGGGGCAGGGCTAGCCTGGACATCAGGGAAAATTCCTTCACGGAAAGAGTGGTGAAGCACTGGGAGAGGCGCCCAGGGCAATGGTGGCGTCCCCATCCCTGGAAGGGTTAAAAGCCGGGTGGGTGAGGTGCCCGGGGGTGGTTCAGTAGCGGACAGGGGCGATTAGACTGGAAGATCTCAGAGGTCTTTTCCAACCGGGCAATTCCATTCCATGACCGGGCAGCGGGGCCTCCGGACTGGAAGGACCCCTCGGATGCTCCCCGCAAGCCGCTGCCCCATCCCGGTGGCCGGGCGGGCCGCTCCGCCGGTGCTGGATGGCGGAGGGGCCGCACGCACCGCGGGGAGGGCAGAGGGGCTCCCGCCAACACGAGCTGCCGGGCTCGGCCCTGCCCGTCCGCACCGCCACCCGCACCGCGCGGGGCGGGGCCTCACCACGGAGGGGCGTGGCTGCAGCCGTCGGTGGTCGTGACCGCATCGTGAGGGGGCGTGGCCGCAACAGAGGAGGCGGGGCTTCTCCACGGAGACCCCGCCCCCGAGCGGAGGGGGGTGGGGCGCATGCGCAGTGCGCGGCCGGTACCTGTCAGCGGCGGCGGGCGGAGGCGGCGGGATGGAGGGGCTCATCCCGCTCGTGAACCGGCTGCAGGACGCCTTCGCAGCGCTGGGCCAGAACTGCCTGCTCGACCTCCCGCAGATCGCCGTGGTGGGCGGGCAGAGCGCGGGCAAGAGCTCCGTGCTGGAGAACTGCGTGTCCAGGTGAGGCGGCGGGCGCGGCGCCCCCGTGTGTCCGTGCGTGTCCGTCCGTGTGTCTGTCCGTGTGTCTGTCTGTGTCCCCGCGTGTCCGTGCGTGTGTGTGTGTCTCTCTGTCCGTGTGTCTGTCCGTGTGTCTGTCTGTGTCCCCGTGTGTGTCCGCGTGTCCGTGTTTGTGTCTGTCTGTCCGAGTCCGTGTGTGTCCGTGTGTCTGTGAGTGTCTGTCCGTGTGTCCGTCTGTCTGTGTCCGTCTGCGTCCCCTCCCTCCCCGCAGCGCCGCGCTCCCGTAGCCCCGGGGCAGCCAGCGGGGATGAACGAGGCTGCGGGGGGGACACGGTTCCCGGGTCCTGCGGGGCTCAGTCCCCCCTTCCCCGGTGCCGGGGGGCTCAGTCCCTCTCCCCGGGTCCGGGGGGTCTCAGTCCCTCTCCCCGGGTCCTGGGGGTCTCGGTCCTTCTCCCCTGGTCCTGGGGGTCTCGGTCCGTCTCTGCCGGTGCCGGGGGGGCTTCATCCCTCGCCCCGGTGCCGGGGGATCTCGGTCCCTCTCCCCGGTGCCGGGGGATCTCGGTCCCTCTCCCCGGTGCCGGGGGGTCTCGGTCCTTCTCCCCTGGTCCTGCGGGTCTCGGTCTGTCTCTGCCGGTGCCGGGGGGGGCTCGGTCCCTCTCCCCGGTGCCGGGGGTCCAGCCCCGGTTTGCGAGCGCCTGCGTATGCCTGGGGCTCTGTGTTTGTGTGTGAACCATCTGCGGAAAAACCGGCGTCTGACGCCCCAAATCCCGCTCACAGGGGGGGCTCTGGGGCCGCTGGGTCGGTGCGTCTTGTGCCGTTGTGCGCGCTTGGTGCTGTTCTACAGCACATATGGGTGTTGACGTTGTTGAAAATCACCAAGAGAAGACGCCCAGCGACTTGGGTGGCCCTTCCGACAGGCAGACCGCATCTCTGAGCATCTCCCGAGGTAAATGTGAGCGTCACATGCTGTCCCTTAAAGTTCCTGTGGCGTTCCCTGCAGGTAGCGTGCGGGCTCCTGGAGGGAGGCGATGTTCTTGGAGCATTGCTCCACGCAGAGGGGCAAACCCACTCTTGTATGGCAACGCCTGGGGAGCTTTCCTGTGCAGAGGTCTTCATTAAAGGTCGTATTAGATGCTGCGTCTCTCCACAACCTGGCCATGTGTCAGGCTGTGATGGTTCTTGATATACGGTATAAAAATACCGTACAGTTGTTCGTTATCTCCACTGCAGAATTTACTTTTGCTATGCTAAATGTCAACTCTTCCTCTTCTTTCTGCTTGAAGACTGTAGCTGGCTACTGATGTTGACAGTCGTGCCGCTTCTCAAGTTCAGAAAGCACAAGTGAGGTCCTTGGATATCACTGTTTGTCATGAAATTATTAAAGTTGTTTTTAAACCAGTCCTTAAAAAGTATTTTTGTAACCTTTTGAGTTTTTGATCTGCAAAGCTGTGCAAAGCACGTGTGTCAACAAGGATGTCTTGGTCCCTGTGGCAAAGCCGTGCTGGGATGGTTGCCCACCTGGGATCGGGGCTAGTGAGGTGGGTCTGTGTTTTTCTCTGGATCCAGCTGTGCTGGTGGAAGAGGTGGCTGCTCCCAGATGCTTGTTGTTGCTCCCCTGCTGGAGGAGTCACTCCACCTGATCTGCAGGCGGAGGAGCTGTTCCTTCGAGCACAGCACGCTCCTGCTGCCTGGGTGCGCCTGGCTAGAGCAAAAGGTGGAAACGAGCACTTTGTGCTAATCTGGCCCGTTTGGACAAGAGGCTGGAACTGGCACAAGCGAGATGAGGACACTTCTAGGGAGAATTATGGGGAAAAGCTAAGGGCAATGACTTTTTCCCCCCTCATAATCATGCACTGCAGACGCTGTAAGAGGGTCCCTTCAGTTTACACTCTACTGTGAAGCCCCAGGGTGTTTCTGTCATGCGGGATCTGGAATTGGGACTTTTTTCAGTCCTATCTCAGTGTTCCACATTGTTTTATGCAGAAACTTCTTGAGCTATAGTACCAGCTGCTCTGCAGTGCCTCCCTGCTTGCGAGCCTGGAGCCTATTGTAAGTGTGACATTTAAATGCGCTATTTCAAACCGATTCCATGAGACCTAAATGTTCCACTTGTGCCTTTCCTCCAGACTGAGTGAGCGAATACGTGTGGTCAGCAGATGTGTACTTGCTAAGCTGCGAGAACTTGATTGTGAACCCTCAAAACCAGATTAATAAATATCCAGGAGATAGGAAGAACATTTTTCATGTCAGCCCAGCAGGCAAAATGGTCTGTGGCTCTCTTTACTAAGCCATAAGATGTTCCTGTTTTTACAGGATAATGAAGCTGCTCTCTGCAAACTAGAAGTTTATTACTTAATATGACCTAAAGAGGTATCGTATCTTGTTGTGGAGACATGCTGCACTCATTTCGTGTTGTTAGTGGTAGATTGCATGACGTATGATTAACCACAGGGCGAACATTAACTAATTGTAACGCAGCTTTGAAATGCACATCGAATAAAATAGTCCCAGCATTGCTCTGAAGTTTGAGCATTGATTCTCATGGGGTTTTGTTTGGGTTTTCTTGTTTTTTGTTTTTTTTTTTTTTTTGTGGGGTGTTTTGTTTAGATTTTTTTTTGTTGATGGTGGGGTTTTTTTACCACGTGAATCATTATCATTCATAGATTTTGAACTTTTAGCCTTTAGAGAGACGTCCAAAGATCTCCTCTCTTTGGGAACAGCTGTAATTGAAAGGCATTGCTGTTCTCCGTGTGGAGGGTAGGGTCTTGCTACAAACGCACTGTTGGGTGGTAACCCTCTAGTGATGTTAGTAAGGTTCTTCTTAACTCTAGGATGAGATCGTTAATCTCTGCTGCCTGTAGCCAGTAGACCGTTGTGCCTGTTTCAGGCCTTCATGGGGTCTTCTGTTGTGCAAGGATGACATTTTTTTCTACTTGGACAGAGGACACCTATTTTCTGGCTTACAGGCGGTATCAGAGTTGGAGCTTCTTCATGGAACCTCTGTGCCCAGGAAGCGTGTTGGGCTCTACTGCGTTACCCACCATCTAGGTCATGTGCTGCCACAGCTTCTGTGAGGCTGTGGCTTTGGCATAGTGCTATGGGCTGGCAGATGGCTCTGGAAATGGGATCCAAGTCCTGTTATTTGTGAAGCTGCTGAGTGACACTCATCCATTGCTGTCCCCAGGGCAGCACCAAGCCCTGTTTAGGTGCACAAAGCATCCTTAATTACTGACAGCAGCCAGTGAATATGTTGGGATTGGGTTGCCCGTGTGACCTGCGTTGGCACTGGTGTTGCATGAGGAGGAATCCTGGATGTTTGCCTGCTCCAGGAATTGTGCGACACCCAGAACTGCGTGTGTGACTGTACGTTGGCTTGGAGCAGTGTTGGAGAGGAGCAGTGTCAGATCTCCCAGTTTAGCCGTTATTGTTGCTGTTTGGATTAGCATCTGCTAAGGGATTTGGAGAGCTGGTTCTTCTCTTAGGGCTCCCCTGTGTGCAAGGAGACTTTGCTTCTTTTGGTAGTCAAGGACTGGGTTTGAAGGGTTTCCTCTCCGGATTCTGGTTATATTTAGATAGAAACAGAGGTTCCAGAGCACCTGAGGACAAGGGACCTTTCTGTTTATGGGTTACAACTTAATGTGTTTCTACCTGGACCTCATGGCACTCGTTTGAGGAAGTGGTATTACCCAAAGAGCAAATGCTCTTCTTACCTGCCTGTCTTTGTAAGAGAAGTGAAAGTGCCCTTAAAATCCTGAGTCAGGGTTTGAGGTGAAGGATGTAGTGCAGTCTTCTGGTGCAAGCTGGTGGGAAATGGATTTGTGCTTTATAAACGTCTTGATTTTGGCAATAATAGGGTTGCTTAAAAGAGCACTAATGGCAGGAAGCAATGCCTGGAAACTGTATTTGAGAGAAAGCATTTTCCATTATTCCGTATATCCAAATGGGCTTTTAAGATAACTAGAGGCATAAATGGCAAGGTACCCTGTCAGGGCCTCTTCTCCAGATTTGAATCAGAACCTTATTTTATTCTTACAAATAGCAAGAAATTAATAATTAGATTTCAAAGCAGAATGCTGTTGACTTCCTTCTCTGCTTAATATAATAGAAACTGCATGTGGCCAAATTGTTTTATAAGAAATGTGAGCTGTGGATTGTAAGGCTGTCAGTCATCGTCAAACAAGTGCTTTCATTTTCAGAGCCGGAGGTCTGGTTTTGTTATAGCTTTACAGCTTTTTGATTTGAGATGCTTTTGAGAATCTTACAGCCATGCATGTTGTACAGCTATTTATTATGACATACGTACTAATTTTTTTCCCCCCAAATTAGGATTCCTTGTGCGCTCAGCTCATTCTTTCTCCTTGAGATGGCGGTTCTGAAAAGGCTGCGTTGAGTCATTAGGGGAAGAGAAAGGGCTTTAAATCCGGCTGTCGAAGCAGAGGATTTCTCCGAAGAGCGCAGGCACAGACTTAGATTGCCTGCTTCCTGGGGGAGATGCAGTTAAAATTGGTGAGGGTATTTTATTCTGTTAGATACTATTCATCGATGGAAAAACTTTTTAACAGAAGATTCTTCTCTTGTGGAACAGGCATGAAAAAGCCAAGCAGCTGGGGACACCGACTGAAGTGTGATGCGGTGTATTCTTTTCCTAATCTCGAGGATCTTCTGGAAATGAGAGTCAGACACTCCTTTTCCTGGCTAATTAAGCTATTGTACAGCTGTATTGAGTGTGCTAGTCTAGCTATCAAAGTACTCTGGTGTGCTGAAAGCAACAATTGTTTCTGGGTATTCCCTTAAACAGAGACAGCAGCAAATGAGACAGTGGCTCCTTAAGATTGCTTCCTCAAATACAGATTTACATTTGGAGGCCACGGAACAAAGTTGGCCATTTCATTGGGATATAGATGGCCTAGTTTCATCCTTAAATGTAAACTCTGATGGGGATTTTAAGTTCATTTTTATATCAAGTCTGGAGAATTGATACATGCAAAATTAAGCAAATGTGTGGTTAAAAACAGACGTGCAGATACACAGGTTACTTTTTTTTTCCTCTGAAACTGTTTTGAGGATCCGTGTCTCTTATTTCTGGCGTTTACATTTTACCAATCTGTTTAAAGATTTCTTCGGTTTCAAGAGAAGGCACGGTATCAGAAGCCATGACCTATATTCTAGCATTTACGTTCAGCGTATCAAGCGGTTTACAGAGATGCTAAATCAATAAGTAATACTTAACACTTCAGTAAGCGTACCTGTGAGAATACCCATGTCTTTTGCATACTTAGATACGATGAGAGCATTGCAGTGGTTGTGTGAATGCAAGCCTGGTGTTTCAAGTCTGAGATACAGACTTCGGAAAAACCTCAAAACTCCGCAAAAAGCAACCCTCAGAACCCCCGAGTCTGGTCTTGAGTGTCCTCTGGGACATTGGTGCTGCAAACTCATGGGCAGTTGCTGCTGGAGGGTCGATCTAGCGCTGTACTCAAGGTGACCGCGTGCCTCTGAGCATTTGTGTGGTCAGCTCATGAGAGGGCTGGGCTGGGAGTTCTTTTCCGTTTTTTTCAGTCCATAAGTATCCCCTTAACTTTAGTTAACTTTCCTGATCCTTTATACAGAGACACTTCTGAAAATCCAACAGAGCATTTGTCTCTAGGCTCTTGTGTAACGCTATAAATCTTAACATTCACGTAGCCCTCACCTGGGATTTGGTGTTGAGATCAATGGATAACAAGCACCTGCATGGTTCTGCTGTTTCTTGATGGGCCTTTCTGCTCCTTGTGTTTCGGGCTTATGTTATTTGCCTTTGTAGATGAAACAGAAAGCAAGGCTTTCCAGTTTAGCTAAATAGATGTGAAAAATATAATTGTTGGGACATTCACCCGTTAATATATGCAGTGATGCCGCTATGGATTGCAGCAGAGAAGTACAAGTGTGGACACTGTTCTCTGCCACCGATTCACTGTGTGGTCCCAAACTGGCTTTTAAACACTACCTGCATCTGTGGCCACATGCATGTGCCTTGAGTCTTTATCTTAACAGTATGTAATTTTTATTCCTTTATTTTAGAATCATAGAATCATCTCATTGGAAAAGACCTCCAAGATCACCGAGTCCAACCGTACCTGTCCACTTACTAAAACCTGTCCCTAAGAAACTTATCCACCCATTTTTTAAACACCTCCAGGGATGGTGACTCCACCCCCTCCCTGGGCAGCTGTGCCAATCCCTGACCACCCTTTCAGTGAAGAAATTCTTCCCAATGTCCAGTCTGAACCTCCCCTGGTGCAACTTGTGGCCATTTCCTCTCGTCCCATCGCTGTCACCTGTGAGCAGAGCCCAGCCCCCACCCCATCACAGCCTCCTTTCAGGCAGTTGCAGACAGGGATGAGGTCTCCCCTCAGCCTCCTCTTCTCCAGGGTAAACAACCCCAGTTCCTCAGTCTCTCCTCGTAGGACTTGTTCTCCAGCCCCTCCCCAGCCTCGTTGCCCTTCTCTGGACGCGCTCCAGCCCCTCAATGTCCTTCTTGGAGTGAGGGGTCAGAACTGACCCCAGCACTCGAGGTGAGGCCTCACCAGCGCTGAGCACGGGGGCACAGATGTTACTTCTCTCTTTAAAGGAAGAGGGTAGCCAATACTGTTAAAACCAGTGGGTATAACTGTGATAGCAATCTAAAACTTGCCGTTACACATTTCTCTGCTTTGCGTGATGCTGCTTTAGATACCTGTGTGACCCCAAAACTGAGCCTTGGGTTCTGCCTTGCACACCTGAGATACAGCAGCGTTTCTTCTTCCCAGAAAGGGACCCTTGCTGGCGTTAGGTTGTGTCTCTAATAGCTTAGTGCTGAGAGAGGTCATGTTTGTGGTTTGGTATCCATTGGTCAGTGAACAAATTGATGATATTCTTTTAAGTATTCATGGGTTTCTTGAATATCGGCCTGGATGACGAGCAGGGAGGGACAGAGGCCATTTTTGCCTTTCCTGATTTTTTTTAAACAGTGCATTTCATGATGAAGCCTTCTCATAAGCAGAAGCCTGTGAACTCCCGGTGTTTGCTGTGCTGTTGTGTCATGGGTTGCTGGGAATCCTTTTAATGCTGCCTGTCTGCAGTGTAAAGCCTGTAGCGTAAATATGCTGAGAGCAGGAAATGAGCGTTATTTAACTGTGACCTTGCATCTTTTTCTTCAGCAAGTTGCATAGAGAGGAACAAGGCAGCATTATTGAACCAGAGAGGAGCACAATCCCATTGAGATGCGCGCTAGGCTTTGATGTACTGCCAAGTGCTGTTGTCTGTGATAGCCTCGGGGATGCAAAGGAGACTGGAGCTGGAGATAAGAGAGGTTTTCAACTCAAGTGTCATGATAGTGTCAGCTTGTATAATTTGTATTGTATGTGGAAGTTAGGCATTTAATTCAATACCTAGCGTAGTATCTTTGCATCCTAGTTCCCGTGCGAAATCACTAAGATGACATTCTTCAGATATGCAGGAGATCTGTTTGCTGTGATACAGCCACATTTCCACAGGTGATATAATGGAAGCTGGGTTAATCTTAATCACTCGATACTTTTGTTTACTATGCACAGCACAACTGCTTAAAAATGTATCGTAGAATCTTAGAATGCTTTGGGTCGGAAGGGACTTTAAAGATCATCCAGTTCCAACTGGCCACTAGTTCCACCTCCCACCAGCCCAGGCTGCTCAAGGCCCCATCCAGCCTGGCCTTGACCCCCTCCAGGGATGGAGCAGCCACAACCTCCCTGGGCAACCTGGGCCAGGGCCTCCCCACCCTCACTGTGAAGAATTTCTTCCTAATGTCCAATCTAAATCTTCCCCCTTCCAGTTTAAAGCTGTTCCCCCTCATCCTGTCACTCCAGGCCCTTGTAAAAAGCCCCTCCCCAGCTTTCCTGGAGCCCCTTTCAGCACTGGAGGCCGCTATGAGGTCCCCCCGGGCCTTCTCTTCTCCAGGCTGAACAAGCCCACCTCTCTCATCCTGTCCTCACAGCAGAGGGGCTCCAGCCCTCAGATCATCACTGTGGCCTCCTCTGGACCTGTTCCAGCTGTTCATATCCTCCTTATGGTGGGGATTCCAGAACCAGCAGGACTCCAGGTGGGGTCTCATGAGAGTGGAGTGGAGGGGGAGAATCCCCTCCCTTACCCTCCTGGCCATGCTTCTTTCGATGCAGCCGAGGACATGGTTGGCCTTCTGGGCTGAGAGAGCACATTGCTGGCTCATGTTGAGTTTCTCATCCGTCAGTACCCCAAGTCCTTCTCTGCAGGCTGCTCTCAATCACATTGTCAATAAACATACATTCGGTTGTGCTTAGCTGTAGGGGATGCTGTGACGTGGTCCGTGTGTAGCTCTTGTAATGGCAAGCACGGGAGCTGCTGTAAGACGCGTTGCTAGCCTCCGCTGCACGAGAGTGGATGGGATGGGCTGTGTTCCAGGTCTGTTCAGCAGCCAAGCTGCAGGCTGCTGAAGAAATGTTGGCATAATCTATCAGACGCAGTGTTGTGCCCTTGCCAGCTCACCTGTCAGTTTGGTCAGGTGCTGAATCAATGTTGACAGAAGATCCCCAATGTCTGTCACCTCTTGGAAACAGGCTGGAAAGCCGTGGGAGTTTGGGCTGAGACTTCCAACGTTACGACTTTGTTAGTGTTCTGGGAAGCTGCAGCATTGAACACTGTTTTGATCAGGCTTTTAGTGCAGAGTTTTCTTGTGCAACAATTCAGTTTGCGGTGAGAGGAGAGATTGGAAGTCATGGCTGATGTTAAATTTAAATATTTAGCTAAATAGACTTTACATTGTCATGGACAATATATTCATTTGCACAAACTACAGGTTCAAAACAGGTAAAAAAGGATAAAATGACTGGAGAAGAGAAGTTGAGAGACTTGGCTCACTTGTTTTGGGAACATCCCCTTCCCCCTTCCTTCAGTAGTTGTTCTGTCTATAAATTCAGGCTGTCTCTATACTGCAATTCCCATTGTGTATCCATTCTCGAGGGTGTGGAAGAATTGAATCCAGTCACATTCCAACTCCGCAAAGTAATCTGCAGTGGCTTGTGTTGTACCAAGAAAGGTAATCGTACAGTTGGACACCTTGTCCACCACCAAAGGGTTACATTCATTTTCACATTCACGTTTCTCTGTTGAAGAGACAAAGCTTTTTGGAGTTGACTAGAACATGGCTTAACATTGTCTGTGTTAATGGATCTGAGTTCAGGACTGTGTGGTTTTGGAGGAAAGGCAGGAGCTTATTTTGTGGCTTTTTGATGGCAGCACTGAAATTTTGAAATATTTAATATTTAATATTATTGACATGATGGAGACATAATCCAGACATTAATTATTTGCTAAACACAAGCAATTATATAGAAGTTAGCTTCATGTAGCTGGTGTGCCTGCAGTGTTGGGAACTTCTTTTCTTTCTGATCCTTGCAATCGGATTTTTTTTTCTGTTTATATCTAATTATATTATAGAGGAAAACTTTTTACTCAAATTGATTCTAAAGAAACATTGTGAATAGGATTTGGCAGCTGTAACTGATTAAAAAAACTTCTATTTAGGGCACTGACAACAATTTAGAGTGAATTAAGCATTTTTGTGGTTCATTTCTTGTGTTAAGATACAAAATCTTGCCGCATTGGTGTTCATCCTGAGAATGGATGGGCTTTTATGCACCAACATCCTATGCAAATTAGTTCTGTCCTAAGAGCAAACGTATCTGATCAGTGAGGATGCAGTTGCCCTGCAAAGTCTGCTTTATTCTTTTCAACACAAAAGTTCCTTTGTGGGCGTTTGTGTTTTGTGGTACCCCCCCTCCCCTGGAACTGATGGAGAGCACCGTTAGGCAGGAAATAGCTGAAGCTTTTGTAAAATCTTAAAAGAGAAAGAGGGAAAAAAGGCATTTTCACTAATGGAATTAGGATGATGCAGCAAAGGCTTGGGTGCCTGCCAGGGAGGACAGATGCACCGCGCATACAGTGCCTTCCCGACGAGGGTGCACGTTGGCAGCTTCCCGCTCTGTTCATACAGTCAGCCTACAGCGCCGGCACAGTCGCTGCAAACAGAGCACTGTTCATCTCACCACTCTGGTGGGGTTGCCTGACAAGTTTTCATAGCTGTGCATGGCAAGTTTTCAGTCCTGTAAACATTATTGAGACTTTAAAACTTTCTATCATGTAAAAGGACGTGTGTTTTCTTCTCTGCTTCACCGAACAGGCTTGCTGTTTTCTGTGCAGAAATGTGTGCTCTCACTGTCAAAATACAACATTAGATTTGGGGTGCTAATAGTGCTTGTGCCTTCTTAGGCTTCCGTTCAAACGTCCCCGACTTCCAAGAACCTGTTGACTCCAGCCATATTTAGTGGAAGACTTTGCCACTGGGACTTGAGTAGGTTCTGATTTTCTCATAGTCCTACGATATTTAGTTTAATGGGAGAGATGTAATAATTTCTGACTGTCTTGAGCAGAAATGCTGCTGCTCCTTGAAGAAAGCATCTTCCAGGAAGGACAGAAGTATAGTGACAGTGGTTTTTAAGCCTGCTGTGTCTTCAGTCTTCTGCGTGAAGAGGAAATCTCAAGCTTTGCTTTCTTGCCTTGGTGATGCCAAAGCATTGTCACTGAGCTTAGTTGACATGGAAGTGCCCAGCTAGTGTGACTGAAATCCCTTGCCATCTTATTTGAAGTTCTACAAGGGCTTTCAAAAATATCTTTTTTCTCACCTTTGTGGTCAGCATGAGCCCTTTTCCCGTGGTTGGGTCTCTTTGGGTGGATTTGTTTTACCATTCCCCTCTGGATTTTTGCATGGTTGGTCTCAAGTCCATAAAGGGGTGGAGGAAGGAAGCCCCAGAGAGACATTTTGGGCTACCAGGTTGTAGTGCTGTGTAAGAGTTTCAAGATTTCTTTTTATTCTTCTTGATTCAACTTGTGTTCCTACTCAAAAGCGACGGACAGGATAACTGGGGTGTCCCTGCTTTCGCTGTTCAGCTCCAACAGCAGCAGGACAGTGATAGTTTCTCAACGACACCAAGTTTATTCACTCTTCTTGAGAGGAAGAGGTAGTTAACGGCCCTAGGATGTCTGGATACTCAGTTTCTCATCCCTAGAGACATGCCCAGACCGCACGGCCTTAACATGTAGTTACTGCTCCTGTGTTGATCCATCTGACATCTCTCAGATGGAGGCAGGTTTACCTTGAAAGCACGATTACTGCAAACTGAGACCAAACTTCATGAGAGAAGTTGACCGGGCACTGAGGCGCCATGATACGGATGCTGACATGCTGTGTGGTTTACTAAAAACCCCATATTGCACGTTAGGAGCTAATATATATGAAATCACTAACAATCCACAGCCTTTTAATGCATAAAGCTTGCCTGGTAGGCCTAATTAATATAGATATCATTGGTGTTCAATAAAGAGGCTTAATTATTTTGTACGTCCTCACGTAAGCCCCGTTATGTTAGGCTGAGATTTTTCAGCCACTGACCAAAGCCGTGGGAGACTCTCTTGACTGGCAGACATTGTGCCAAACGAAATGCGTTTAGCCCTTTGTAGCTGGCGAAAGGAGGTGAGGGATCGGTGGTGACTGATAATAAGAACTGGTCTCTGTGCTTTGAGCCGAGGAGGAAGAGCACATATAGGCAAATATCAGCGTGCTGTAGAAAGCAGTGTGTACTACTGTATTACTGAAAAACGACAGGTCCGTGGTTGAGAACGTCAAGGCACAACAGAGGCAGTGCCGTAAATCTTGTGAATGTGTCCTGGGTTGATCTTTTAATTGTATTTTCAAGGACAGGGGGACCTGTGCTTCCAAAGCCTTTAGGAAAGAGTAAATACAGGGATGTCCAGTGCCAGTGGTGACACTGAGGAAGTACTTCACTCGACATTAGGAATTTAATGCCGAAGAAAGCCTCTGCTTAAATGCAAAGTACATTTCCCATTGCTTGGATGTACCTTGCTTTGTAGGGAGCAAATGTGTGCGAAGGTGCTGCTGCCGCGTCCTCTGGTGGTGGGGAGCACAGGGGCAAGAGCAGGCAAGATGGAATGAACACGTCTGCCGGAACAGGGCTTGGGTGTGTATTTTTGGCATTAACAGTTCTTTAGTTGTAAATTAATTGGTTTGAAAAAGTGACCCTGAGGAAAGAATTTAGCTTAGTTAATGTCTCTCTTCTGTAGGCTTGCGCTGGACCACACTGTTCCCTGCTTTGCTCTTTTGTAGAACTTCGCTTTGAGGCTAAATATGATCAGTGCAAGAAAAACAAAAGCCTTTCATAGTCCTGGTGCACAGTGGCCCTTTGCCACAGCAGGGGGAGATGCTTGCCTCTCTCTGGGTGTTGGTGTTCACTGGGCAACGGTTCTTCGTTCAGCAGCCAGTGCAAACGGCGGGGGCTACCAGGGCTCCCCGAGTGCTCAGCTGGCGTTGTGTAGAACAATAAACACTGGGATGGGAAGGAGCCCAGGGAAGCTGTTGGCTTTTGGCACAATTGCTTTCCTATTGCAATTGAAGCTGCGTTGCAGTCCGTGGCAAATCTTGGGAATAAAGGCCTGTGTGGAGTCCTGCTGCGGCAGGGTGGTTGGTGTGAGTGCCCCTGCCGTGTGGCCTTCCTGCGCCTGAGGGAAGTCGACTGGGAGAGCTTTTACAAGTTTGTTCAGCCTGGGGAAGAGGAGGCTGAGAGAAGACCTCATTGCTCTCTGCAGCTTCCTGAAAGGAGGTTGTGGTGAGGTGGGTGCTGGGCTCTTTTCCAAAATAGTAAGGGATAGGACAAGAGGAAATGGCCTCAAGTTGCGCCAGGGGAGGTTCAGACTGGGTATTAGGAAACATTTCTTTACTGCTAGAGTGGTGAGGCATTGGTTGAGGCAGTGGTGGAGTCACCATGCCTGGAGGGGTTCCAAAACTGTGTGGCTGTGGCAATTCGGACATGGTTTAGTAGGCACGGTGATGCTGGGCTGACAGTTGGACTGGATGAGCTGAGAGGGCTTTTCCAACCTCCGTGATTCTATGATTTTTAAGTAACATTACCAATGTTGTTTGTAAAAATGAAGTAGATTCAGGTGGGTCATTTATGCTCTTCTGTAAGAGAATTATGGTTTTTGTCCTGAGCTTATCTTATTTCTACCCTTTGTGAAAAATGTGGAGACTTTCTATTGAGAGACTTCGGATTTTTTGATAATTCATCACTATCAGTTGTACTTGTTCCTAGCTCTTTAATGAATGCAGTTAATGTCTAATCATTGATGTTTTCCTCTACTATTTGATTCCTGGATTCCTCCTATGTTTTGTATGAATTAATTGTATTGGCATTAGTGTAAATTAATTAATCTTGTATAATACTGAGCACAGAGCTGATCAAAGTGCAGAACATTTCTCAGTGCTGTACTGGCAGAGCAAAGCAGGTTGAAGTTTCTCTTTTGAAAACGGGATTAAGGTTTGTGTGGTGATGCATCATCGCCCTTCAGGCAAACTGGGGATTCTTCTGTTCTGTTTTTTTTTTTTATTAATAAATACTGCTAGAGAGCTCCTAAATGAAAGCGCCTCTCCTACGTGGAAATCCCCTCAGAGCACATGATGTTTAAGTTTTGTTTGTTCCATACGTGTTCTGTTCTTTGTAAGCTTTAGTCCTGCCTTGCTTTGAGGCAGCTGATGTGAAGGAACTCCTGGCTGGTTTGTCTTTAGCACTTCATTATGGCTTCTGCCTTCTCTGAAATCTGAAAGGGTGTTCCCTTCTTTTCCATGGGACTCTTCCCATTAGTGATTTGCCTAATTACTTTTTCAGCTTATTTTCTTACTGAGCATCAGCTGGAGAGGGTGGTGTGAGAATGGAAAAAGAGCACAGGCACAGGAACTTTCTTTTATTTCTTATAGTGAAGGTGTCTGCTGTAGCAGCGATCCCACCCCTGACTGTCTGGTTATTGTAAACTGCTAAGGTGTTGGGATGGCCATTGATAACTCTTTTCACCGTCCTGTGACATCAGTTTTTGAGACCTGGGTTTTAGCAAGTCAGATTCAAACTAGTATCTGTTACATATATACAATAAAAAGATGTTTCAGCAGATACGTTTGTCCAGCTCTCTGATACTGGAAATGAGCTGTCCAACACAAAAAACCTGAGACTAATCCTGTAGCTCAGGAACCAAGAGTGGCAAGGGAGAGAGACAGAGATGGGTACAGAACATGTTCTGAGCTGTCCCGGTGAGACCAGACTCAGCTTGATCGCTGAGTGGATGTGTGGTCAAATAGAGACATTTTCGTACCCTCCCTCAGGAAACGTTGCTCTGCAAGAGTGAACAGCAAGTTCACATCAAATTTCTTGTGAAATTGAAGAAATCCATGATGGAAACTTTTCAATGATTGACTGAGGCTGATGGTGAAGAGATCCCAAAGATCCAGTCGGTGCTCAGAGGAACCCGTTTGGTGTTGGTAGGAGACGTGAAAGCCAAACTGATGGAGACCCTCCACAGCCTTTCAGAAAATGCTCTGCAGAATTGCTCGGAACGTTGGCAGCATCGTGTGCAGCCCTGTGTCAGCTCTGAAGGGAACTGTTGTGAAGGCGATGGTAACTGATTTTATTAAGATGTTAAAAAGAGTTACAGAGTCTCAATGTGTGTCAGATCTTGTATTTGAAAGTGAAAACAGTGTTGTTTGTGTTGTGTGGGAAGACATGAGTGATTTCATAGTTTTTAAGGTAAAAATTATTTGACTCTGAAAATATTTTGCTCTTGAAAATATTGAATGGTATTCTAACAGACGAGTGCATTCTTGCGTTGATGAGTTGCTGAAGTGATGCTTGGGCAGAGCTGGCTGCTTGCATCTTGTTTGCATTTGATGTATTTGGTACTGGCTAAGACAGCACTGGATGGGCTTTGCTGCTGGGCTCCAGGCTGCCCTGTCACAGCAGCGTTGCTGCTGAGCCGCCGTAGCTGTTTATCAGCAGAGCACTTTTTCCTGAAAATATTCTGAGAATAAAGATGTAGAAGCGATTTACTTCCTAATGTAGGATGCATGTCTTTTAAAGGAGCAGATTTTCCATTCCCAGATTTATTCTTGCACTGTTTCATTCTTGTTCCAGCCCCTTGTTGTTCAGTGCCCTTGCAGCTCTCCACAAGCTCGCTCTCCCACCGCAGAACTCTTTACTTTCCCTCATTTCTGTCTTTACGCACAAATTCTCAGGCGTGTCCTTTTTGCTAGGTGGATTCAGCTCTGTTGCTTCAACTCCAGTGTAATTTTTCTCCCACCTCTTCCTGAACATATCTGTACACACTGACCAAAAGGTTTGGAAAAGCAGTTGTCTCAGAACTGCCCTTGCCAGAATGCTGGACATGCCACCAGTCATCGAGGAACATCATCCTTTTGGTCAGGAGGAACCTTTGTGACTCAGCTGCGTTCAGTCCTGTTGCTGATGGGTGAGAAGCTCAACGTGAGCCAGCAATGTGCGCTCTCAGCCCAGAATCCAACTGTGTCCTCAGCTGCATCGAAAGAAGCACGGCTGGGAGGGTAAGGGAGGGGATTCTGCCTCTCTACTCTCATGAGACCCCACCTGGAGTCCTGTGTCCAGTTCTGGAGAGCCCAACATAAGAAGGATGTGGAACTGTTGGAACAGGTCCAGAGGAGGCCATGGAGATGATCTGAGGGCTGGAGCCCCTCTGCTGTGAGGTCAGGCTGAGAGAGTTGGGCTTGTTCAGCCTGGAGAAGAGAAGGCTCGGGGGGACCTCATAGTGGCCTTGCAGTACCTGAAGGGACTCCAGGAAAGCTGGGGAGGGGCTTTTTACAAGGGCCTGGAGTGACAGGATGAGGGGGAACGGCTTTAAACTGGAAGAGGGAAGATTTAGATTGGCCATTAGGAAAAGATTATTCACAACAAGGGTGCTGAGGCACCAGCACAGGTTGCCCAGAGAAGCCATGGGTACCCCATCCCTGGAGGTGTTCCAGGCCAGGTTGGATGGGGCTTGGAGCCCCCTGATCCAGTGGGAGGTGTCCCTGCCCATGGCAGGGGTTGGCACTGGATGGGTTTTGATGTCCCTTCCAACCCAAACCATTCTGGGATTCTATATAGTTCTTACTGCTGAAGTTTTTTTTTCTTTCCTTCTCTAAGAAGCATTTTCTTTAGGTAGATGTTTCAGGGAAGAATGAAGGTGTGGGGCCATTCCTAATACACTGTTTTTTTTCAACACCACTTACAAACCCTATATAGAAAGCTGTCCATATGGAGGGAAGGGAGAGAGGACTTGCCTTGTGGATGTCGAAGCAGGCATTTCTGCAGAAGCAGTTGAACAGTATTGAATCTGATTCCCTTGGTGCTGGAGTTGTAATGTGGTATTATGATGCTTTTCCTAAAAAAAAATGCAAGTTATGTCTTAGATTTGGCTTCTGTGTGTGTTTAAAGAACTGCCTTTATATAGAAGTACAATTGCTGTCTTTATTTGTAACATCAGGTTTGGGATGTGCAGAGAAAGTGCGCTGGTGCCATTGCCTTGTGGCTGAAACTGAAATTTCTAATGGTTAAAAAGAAAATTCCCTGTCCCTGTGGGGGCGGATTTATCAATCTGAGGTCGATGGCTCTTCCATGGAGGTAAAACACCCATTCAGCAGTTAATGAGGGGGAAGAGTTCTCCTGAACTCTCCCCATGAACCCCTTTTTAGTCCCATTCTTTGTCATTGTTTTTCCTCTTCCAGCTGTACGTTTGACGCAGCAGCCTAATGCCCCGCTGCTCGCCGTTTAGCTGGTTATGTGGTCGGCACAGCTGGCCCTCTCGCCGCGCGGGACTCTCTGCTGATGCTTGAACAGCCAACGCTCTTTTCGACAATAGCTCAATTTGTTAGAGAGGGTTATCGGATGCTGTCTGGTTTGGACATGCTAAGAGACTGGTCTGAAGGAAAACTGTTGTCATACATTTCTCTCTAATTTTGCTGTTGAGGGAAGGTCAGTGTTGTGTAACGAAGAGTTGCATTAATGCAGCGTTCTTCATCTCTGAATGTGCTTACTCTGAAGCAGAAAATCAATAAGTCTTTTCAGCCTTTGACTCCCTAAGGAGGATTTTACTGCTGTGTGTGGTGCTGTGTAGGACCTTGGTTTGTTTCGTGTGACCAGTTTGTCCTGAATTGAAATTCCTTTTAGCTTCTTGATGGGGAAATTAATTATTTATTTATTTATTTTAAAAAATAAAATCTGAAATGCTTGAAAATCAAAGGATGAAATTGTCATCTCAATAGGAGTTTTCTCATGGCTGCTTTCATTTCAGTGCATATGGAGAAGTGGATAGGCTTGTGTTAATATTTTCGCCTCTATCCCATGAGAAAATATCTGTAGGGGCAGTTACTGGGACACAGGTTCCTCTCCATTGGCAGGTGCTGAAAATGTGGTAGACAATGCCTTTAGCATCTCTCTAAGGCAGTTCTTGTATCCTGTTGCCATCTCAAGTGCTGTAAAACATTGCAGCTCATATAAATCAGTATGTGTGACGTTCTTGCATTATCTTTGGTTTAGAGATGACTTGAATTCCTAATTATTTGTACTTTCACCTGCAGATCTGTATTTGACGACAGAAGTTAATAAGCTTGCCTGTGTTTGAGCAGCCTCTCATTTCATGGTGTGCTTTAGCTTCAGCTTGCAGAGTCATCACACTGTAAGCACACATGAACAGGTACTGAGAAAGCGTGGCTTTTATTTTATCTAGAAATTAACATTGTTCCATTCAGAATGCTGGGGACTTCCAAAGGGGTGCGGGCACAGATGGCAACCAGTCCCGATCCTCAGGGCTTTAGAACTGCTCGCTTATGTGTATTTTTCTTTTTATTTTTCTAGGTGTTAGGTTGGGAAGGAAATCTTCAGAGCTTGTATCACGGGTAGGGTTGCCGTGTTTCTCTTCTGCAGGCAGCCAGAGCTCTGGTACCTTCTTGGTGTTTGTGGAAAGAGGGTTCACTGTCGTTGCGTTCCTGAGCCTGTCTTGACCGTGGACTCCTCAGATCTAATATCCTCCAGTTTGCACAAATAATGCATTGAAGTCTGATGAAATATTTGTTGTGTTTTTCATAGCTGTACCCTCCAGGCTTGTTTTAAACCTTGTAGGTTTGTGTGATGCCTTAAAGGAACTGCTGATATCAGGGACCTGTTAAGTAGCACAAGGTCAGTATGGAGATATGCAACGGTTATAGGTAAGATGTGGTTCCTCAAGTGGCTTGAGCAGCCCCATCTAAGCAGTTCTGGCTAAAGAGGTGACAGGGCTGGATCTTCCTTCCTTTGACTCTTCGGTCCTTCTTCCCAGCCCTCCCAAACAGGCTGCACGTTCCTGCCTCACCCTTTGTACTGGCAGTAGCGCATGGAACAGCACAGCTGCCTCAGCTCTGCCCTTTGGTGGAAATTCATGCCCTAACCGTTTGCTGGATCGCTTGCCACCTCAGTTGAGAGAGGTGAGTTAGCAGCGCTGCGGTGGCAGGCGAGGAGGAGATGCAGCATCCCAGCTCAGGCAGGAAAAAGGAGGGGATTTCAGTGAGCTAAAGCTGATTGTGAAACTTTCTATCTCTGATTTGTATTCCTGTGAAGATTCTTATTTGCAGACAGTTCTCTTCTAAGCCCCTCACTGAACCTCGTCGTAAGTTTTGTGAAAGTTCAATAGGTGTGGCAACTGGGGAAGACCCAGGGAAAAAAAAGGTCTGTTTTTTTTTCCTTTGGGTTTCTGATCGTTGGTTTTGTAACTAACAATTGTTTGCAAGGTTTTGTAGGGTTTCCTTTGCATAGGCCATCTCCCTGTCTTTGGAGACATGGACAGTAGGAAAGCTTTCTTCACTGAAAGGGTTCTCAGGCGCTGTCAGAGGCTGCCCAGGGAGGTGGTGGAGTCCCCATCCCTGGGCGGGTTTAAAAGACGGGTAGATGGGTTTCTCAGGGATCTGGTTTAGTAAGGGGACAGGTACAGTTGGTCTCGATGATCTCAGAGGTCTTTTCCAGCCAGATGATTCTATCATTCTGTGAAAAGATCGTGGGGATGCATAGTCACAGTATCACAGTATCATAAGGTTGGAAAAGACCTTTGAGATCATCGAGTCCAACCTATGACCCAACACCTACACCTACTCCTACTTGTCCTACTTGTCGACTACACCATAATGACAAGACAGAGTTGCTCTTTGCTTCATTGCTTGCTTTTTGGTTGAAGGAGACTCCCTCCTGCTGTCCCAGAGTGCTTCTAGGGTTCATCTGGGTGGATGCGCTGCTGGAAAAGGGTTTTGGGAATTTGAACTGAAGGCGGTTAAGTAGGTGAAAGAGTAGGTGTGGAGTGCTGGCAATTTGTTTTGGCCAGGGCTTTGGTGAGGTGTGTGAGAGTGTGTGTGTTCGTATGCCCGTATCCTCTTCAAGTCAAGCATAGGGTGAGGACGTATTTATAAATGTGGGCGTGGCTTCAGATATTCTTACTCTGCAAAATGAGTTTTGAGGTGTTATATGTGATGGTCATGAAGAGAGAGAATTGGTAATGCCTTTGTCTAGTGACCTACTGCTGTCTTGTACCAACACTAACACCCCTAGAGCAGTAAATCCATTCCCTTCAGCTTTTCGTTTTCATTGCAGCTGAATCTGTCCAATATCTTGTATTGCTGGACAGTGTTTTCTGGGTAGTAATAATTTTTTAATTTTTTTCCAGGGATTTTCTTCCACGAGGTTCTGGAATTGTAACAAGGCGACCATTGGTCTTGCAACTCATCACTGCCAAAACAGGTAACCTCTCTCTTTTTTTGGTTCAATTCCTGGACGAAGCACTGATGTCCTTCAGCAGGAGGAAAAACAATTCTAGGAAAACTTACAGAGTGTGAAGAAAGGTGGAACTAGGCTGTCTGGAACAAAAGCTTCAAAGCTGTGTGCTCGAGCCCAGCTAATCTTGTTGTCCTGTGTGGGAAAACAGTAAAATCTCGGTTCTAGTGCTCGTAGTAAATTTAATCCAAGATCACACTTGAAGCAGTTCAGAAACATTGCTACATACAAAGTCTTTCCGAGATTCAGCTTTGTTGTATTAATTTCTTTTGCTTGCTTTTTGTGACTTGTCCTTTTTGGTTGGGCTCACCGCACTAAGTAGAGCAGAACGTAGACTGGGGGAGAACAAGGCTTCTGGGTATTTGGCTGGTCAAAAATAAAAATGCAGTATGTGTGTGCCACTGAGATCTGGGATGTATTGAGACCTTTCGTCAGGATACACCACTTAGTACTCTTCCACGGAGCGCTTAATCCGTTGTGCTGTAGCTCAGTTCCCTAGGGTATATAAAACCAGCTATGGTTGTCCAGCGTGCAAGTTTTTGTTGTTGTTGTTGCTTCCAAACCAATGTGGGCAACAAAATTACTGGTTTACTATGACTTCTCCTTAAAATAGTAAAAAAAAT
This sequence comes from Neomorphus geoffroyi, assembly GCA_033558235.1. NCBI lineage: Eukaryota > Metazoa > Chordata > Aves > Cuculiformes > Neomorphidae > Neomorphus > Neomorphus geoffroyi. The sequence continues at coordinate 9,705,781 of JAUMJM010000074.1, forward strand.
AATGAAACAACATCCAAAACAGCATTTAAAAATAAAAAGTGCTCTTTGAAACTAGGGAAAGAAACAAGGTTGAAGCCGCTCATAGAAGTTTAGTCTGTCCCTGTGTGTGAGATGTAATTAAGCTTTTGTGTGCATTTTTTTCCTAAAAGGTCTTTCTGTTGTTTGTCAGGAAGGTAGCCTTCAGTCTGCCTAGGCTCTGATTTCTTTCTGAATTAGTGCTTGTAAATCACATTCATATTTTCAACGTCTCTATGCAGTTTTCCATAGTGTTTGTACTGTGGAAGAGAAAGGAAAAACTATGGAATCCAGTATTTCTGTGTGCTCAGCTTAGAAACTTTAGGATTTTCAGGTGTGTAGGGTGCTTATAGTGCTTTATATCTATTAACAGAGCAGGACCATTTTAGTTGGAGATATGAACATTTGTCATTTCTGCCTGGCTGGCTTTTGATCTCTCACAGAACATGCAGAAATGCAGGAATAAGGCCTCGCTATGGAGAATCTTCATCTGATTTTTGCCGCACCGTGTAAGAGCAGAAGAAAGGAGAGGATCGAGCTCTGTGCTGGCGTTCCTAACAAAATGACTAAACTGCAGGGAGATGTGGCTTAGTAAGTGAACTCCTACACTCTGCCCTCAGGTGGTTGAAAACTTATTCTTAGACATCCATCCTAAACTTCCCCAGCTGGTCTGCATTGCCCTGTTTTCGAAAATCACCGGTGTCCCTTGGCTAAGTAAGGCAAGAGTTTGTCTCCCTTTCTGGTATTTTCCCATTAATTTGCTCACATAGTATTAGCTTTAGGTGGTCCTCTAGGTTTTCATACAGGTACCTTCTCTGCTGGAAAGTAGTTCTTCATTATAATTTAAATAACACAGCAGAACCTTTAAAAATTCTGCAAACTGAGCTTCAGCCTAATTTTTTGTTTCCTGGATGTCAAGGCATATTTCTCCCTTTGGGAAATGCTGTGTATTTCTTGTTTGGGATTAGATGCCAAGACCTTCAAAATGCAAGCTTTAATTATTTTGTTACTTTCTTTAAACTGTGTTCTGTTATTGTTTTTGGTGGTGAAATTCCAAATAACTTTATCTTTGAAGCCACCTTTATCTTTCTGAACTAATTTTAAAAAGAAAATAAAGAAAACCGCTTAGAGAAGCACAGTGTTCTTTTGCAGGAAGCAGGTGCTGGACTGATTTTTATCAAGTCCATAATTATCTAGGATGTTATAGAAAGTAATTAGAGAAATGTGTCAGGTGTTTGCTGCTGTAGCAGGATCTCTAATCCTATGATCTCTCTTGACCTTTTTAAAAGTAACTATTCTTAATCTTAGGGTATTCCTTGGGGAGGACACTTTCTATCGACTGTAACGTGTAGGCACGCAGAGGTGTTTGGAAGAGATTTTAGCAGCATTTTGGAAGTGGCTGAGAACCTTTTGGGAACATAAATTTGATTGATGGAAGAGGTTAAAGCCTCTTTTAGCTTTGAGTCATTGCAGTAAGGGTTAAAGATGGGCAGCTGTGGCATTTGTGCCCACCCATGTGGGAGGAAGCTTTGACCACTCGTTAGGGTTGGACACGTCGTGGAAGGGTGCCGCGGGATTTGGTTGTGATGAGTTACCAGGGGCCCTCTGGCATCTGAAGGACCTGACGCATCTGGGTAAAGAGCTGTTACTGCTGTGAAGACGCAAGGGGTGACATGAAACGATTCAACACTGAGAGATTTATTTCATGAGATGTGGAGTATTTTTTTTAGAATTTTGTTTACTTCCTCTTTAAAAAAAAAATTCCACACAATTAGTACAAAGCTATTTTGTAGTGACCTATTGACCTTCTTTAATCACTGACATACTTTGGTGGCAACGGTACAATTCCTAAATGGCGTTATGGCATTTGCACTTCTACATCCATGCAAATACTGTACTCTGCTGAAATCTTGGAGGCAAAGACAAAGGTGTTAATTAAATATAGCATCTAACAAGTCAGTCTTTAATAGTTGTGACTATTTTCCTCTGAGTTTGATAGTGGGTGAAATACCTAGTAGCATAGAATAAATCAAAATGTGAATGTTAAAAATAATTGACAGTCCTCTGGAGTACTCTCATTTGTTCTTGACTATCCTACTTTGAGTCTCTTTTGGGACTGCCCCGCTGCATTTCAAGTGAAATTGTAAATGTGGCCTGTATCCAATAAAATACTGTACTGGCTAGAAGAGTGTGTGGGGGGGTAAGCAGCAATCCCCACCGTGTAAAGCCAGGGTGGCTTTCTTCTTGCAGTGGGGCTGATACTCATTGCTTGTCCCAAAGTGGTTCATTTGCAGTCCCGTAGGTAGACACGATATTTCTAATTCTTTAGATTTAATTCTTTCTGATTCAGTATTTCTTTCTAATTCTAAATCTCATGTTTTGAACCATTTGTTCCTCTTCTACTGAAGGGAAATGGCATGTATGATGTCTCGCTGGAAGACAGAATTGAAACAAATAAGCATGTGCCCTTTATTCTGTAATAAACAGACCTGAATTCTGGTAATGCAGCTTCGTTTCCCCCCCAGAAGTCACAACTAACAAAAAGTTCCCATCTGGTATCAAGCACGCTACACAATCCACGTGCAGCCCGACGTTCTTCTCTCCAGGCACTGCGTTTGACCCCAGGCAAGAGGAATTCCACCGGCTCTTGACCTGCATGAGCTGGATGTGAGGGCAGTTTATTTGGTGAATCTGACATCGGAGTTCAGGCAAAAGATGTGCTGTTCTTTCGGTGTTTGACTGCTGTGTAGGATACAGGGAGCTTGATCTTTCTGAGCAGACGGCGTTTGTTCTAAATGCTATCCTGCTATTTCAGCAGGTACCAGCGAGTGCGGGTGACGGTCTCTCACTTTTCTTACTCGCAGGTCCTTTGCAGGAGGAGGAATGCACTGTGTATTCCTGCAGCTCTGCTTTTAGAAGAGTTTTCCCCCATGTGTCTGTAAGATCTAACTCTTGGCACACAGTTGAGCTGGGACGGGAATTTCAAGGCTGTGTTAACGTTCAGTAGTCTTGGAGCAACGTAATTGAATTCTTTGTAAGGCACATGAGTTGCATTTCAGCTCCCAAGTTTTGCCAGTAAGCTTGCTAACCTGGACTGGTTCATCCTGTGTTACTGCAATTTCTTAAAGGAGGGCTATGGGCTGGTAGGTTTTTCTTTCTTTTAGTTTGTGTGCCTCAATTTATATGTTAAAACCTATTTCTCACACGTTCTGAGCCTTTGTTTCACAGCTTTCGGTATACTTGCTTGCTTGGGGATTCTTGAGCCAACATCTCAGAAAGATTAAATAGCTCTTGTAGGAGTTAACAGAGAGTTTTAAAAGGTGCTGCTGAGTAAGCTTTGGGAAGGCAATGGCTTGAAACGCCCGAGAAGGTCTTGGGAGGTGGGGATCTGTTTTTTTTTTTATTTCTTTTCTGTTGCCACACATTGTATCTAACCATGGACAACCTGTTCTTCCTCTTGCTGTGCTTTCTTCTGTCTGTGGAAGTGGAATAATTATCTAGATTTCTTGAGACTATGTTTTAAACAGCAGTGACAACAAAAATTGTACTTAGGTTTTGGGTGAAGCCTTTGTTGTAGGTCTTCTCTTTGTTAAAAATACGTTACCTGCTATGTATAAGCCCTCAGAAGAGGAAAGACATGGATCTGTTGGAGCAAATCCAGAGGGTACAGAGGTGATCTGAGGGCTGGAGCACCTCCTGTATGAGAACAAGCTGAGAGAGTTGGGGTTGTTCAGCCTGGAGAAGAGAAGGCTGTGGGGAGGCCTTAGAGCAACCTCCCAGTGCTGAAAGGGGCTACAGGGAAGCCAGGGAGGGGCTCTGGATCAGGGAGAGCAGGGACAGGACGAGGGAGGGAAGGGTTTTCAGCTGAAAGAGGGGAGATGTAGGTGAGTTCTTAGGAAGAAATGTTTTCCTGTAAGGTTGGGGAGGCCCTGGCCCAGGGTGCCCAGAGCAGTGGTGGCTGCCCCATCCCTGGAGGTGTTCCAGGCCAGGTTGGATGGGGCTTGGAGCCCCCTGATCCAGTGGGAGGTGTCCCTGCCCATGACAGGGGGGGTGGAACTGGATGGACTTTAAGGTCCCTTCCAACCCAAACCATTCTATAATTGTATAGAAATCCTGTTACTTGTTATTTACAAGTTAAAATGTCTTGACTCTAGGAGGGCTGTTTTCCTCATTTTCATAACTATTTTTGGAGGAATTTCAGGTTTTCTTATTCTCTTGCTTTACTGTCTTTGCTAAAGAAGCAGCAGATAAGAGATTTTGTACAATACCTGCATTTGTTTCAGTTCTGTTAATTAGAGCACTAAGTGGAAAGCAGAGCATAGAATCATAGAATCACCTGAGCTGGAAGGGACCCAAAAGGATTATCAAGTCCAACTCCTGTCCCTACGCAGGACAGTCCCAACATCCACACCGTGTGACTGAGGGCATTGACCAAATGCTTCCTGAATGCTGGCAATCACCATAAGGTTCAAAAGACGCTGTGACTTTTTTGTGAAGTCATGTAGATGCTCTCTTCGATTGAAGCTGCGGAGCTGTAGTTCAGGTACCTTCTGTTGTGAGGCTGCTCCTCGAGCATACCCATCTTTTGTTGCCATCTGGTGGCAAAACCAATCCTCTGGCAGAAAATGAAAAAAATTATGCAAGTAATGCAGAAAGGTTATTTCAGCCAACTCAGGGATCTCCCAGCCTTCAGCAGCAGCAAGGCCAGGGGTCTTCAAGGACAAAAACTGTAAAAGAAAGGTGCCACAGTGCCAATGGGCACTTTTTGGGGAGGAAAGGAAGGCAGTGGCTGCCGTTGTCCGGATCCTTCTCTCTGGATGCTATAGAGACCAGTTAAGATTTGGGAGTCTACCCACCAGTGCTTGGTTTTACAAGTGGTTTTGCCCGGGTGGTTTTGTTTCCTTGATCCCAAGTGGATGATCAGTGACATCAGGAAAGGTGGAATTCCCTCACTGAAAGGCTGGAAAATGCCCATCTTCAAAAAGATAATAAATAGAAGTGACGGAAAAATGAGTCAAAGTTCACTTTTAGGAAAAAGAAATCTGTAATTACTTACTAAGTAACAATGTGAAAGGCACCTGAGATGACTGGCAGCCAACACAAATTCATTGAGGGAACCCCCCCCATTATATCAGTCTAATGTAGTTTTTATTACAGGGGAACAGGCTTGTAGATAAAGAAATTGTAGATGTCTAATCGTGGGTTCAGCAAGGATTTTTACATTATCTCAAGTGTTTCTAAAGGCTATTCCGTGTCTCAGCAGGTGGTGTACCTAGCTCAGCTTCTTTAGCGTATGGACAGATCTATCGAAGATCTCAAATGTGTACGTCAGTTAAATGGTTTGAAAGCAGCAATGACTATTGTTAATAAAAATATAACATTGTGCTAGATTAAATCATGAAAGCGCAGGGGAAATAACTCACAGGAAAAAACAGGAGCATTTTCAAAGATGTTATCCCATAACGGTTGTTTGTATCATTTATCGAATTTAAGCAATACTGAAGAGAGAAATAATCACTTGTCGTGACGCTTGTGGTTGGATGCTCTGAAGAGAACTGTGCTGTAGTAGCTTTTTCATTCTGTGTTTCCCAAGCTGCTCTGAATGAGTCTGGGGAAAAAAAAATATTCCACATGCAAGACAATGTTAATTTTTTATCCAATTGTTCTTAATTTAACTTCAATTTTATGCAGTTTTATTTATCTTCTGTGTATGCGAGCTGAAAACTGAAGATTGTGTTGAAGCCTGAGTGTATCCAGTCTGGCTGTCACAGCATCCTTGCCAAGGACAGGCTGAGAGCGAAACAAAGCACCGCTTGTTCCGTTGGATTTTCATTCCATGGGCTGTGCGTGGCGCCGCAGGTTCTGAACTGCTGTAAAGTCCCTTCCTTCAGAAGGAGCGGGACCAGGGATGTTACTGGGAGGAATGAGCTGTTAACACAGTTAACACAGCTAAAAGGTCGTCAGGGTTTTCCTTTGAGGTACCTTGAAGCCATCTCAGACAGGGATTGTTTCTGTACTGAGGGTTAAGTGGAACAAAGAGAAAAGCTTCCCTGACTATCAGCTGTGTCAGCTGACTGAATACAACGAGGGACTGTGTATTAATTATCGAATTTTGAAATATTTTTCTGAGAAAATCTGATGAGCCAGTGGAAAAAAAATGTAACTAAGAAGAATACATTTTATTTTGTGCCAGAAGCAGTGCATGAAGAGCTGGGACAAAATAAGAACCACTTGTCAGCTCTTTTTTTCAGTAGGTAGCTGTTTTCCAACTTTGAGATGACAAGTTTTACAAATGTGAATTCCCAAATGTGCTGGAGCAACAGAAATATTTTGTTTTGTGCATCTTTTGATTTGAAATTTATGAATATTCCTTTTTTTTTTTTTTAAAATAAACAGTTGACAGGAAACATACCAAGCCCCTTTGTTATTTTGCTGCTAGAGCTGAAAAGGAATAGAAGATATTCTGGAATTTTTAAGTTGTCCAAAGGAAGATGGAGGGGTTTTTTTAGGTGTTTAAAAATAAGAGGTGTATTATTTTTGTCTTAAGGACAGGTTTCTCTGTCCCTCGCACTTTGAATCTGAAGGGATTATGGTATTGTTGCACAGAAAGGTCGGTGTTTGTTGTCTTCCCCTCCTCTCTCCATTTTTGGCTTTCAGTTTGCTTTAACTACTGTTGTGATTTCCTGTGTGGATTTGACTGATTATTTATTAACAGCTTTGTCAACAATAGTAATAAAGTGATTTTTGAGACTTCAGTGCCGATACGCAAGGCCCTCTATTAATCCGTGTGCTTGGATCAGGCCCCTTGGGCTGCTCTTTGCCCTGATGTTTGAGGGCTTTTTACCCAGAACCGTTTTCTAGAGAAGAAACTCCTAAATGGAACTTGGAGATCAGGCCTTGATCGTGGTGTGAAATGAACGTACACAACTCTGTCCAACCTTTTTCTGGTCCTGCTGCATTGACCTCGTGGGCCAGGATGTGAGCTTCTGTCTGCAATCACCGCTCGTGCTGCTATTTCTGATTACAGCCTTGCTCTGCGAGATAAACTTTTGTGTTCTCTTTCATCCGATTTGAAGGAAGGAACTCAGTTTCCAGATCCCGAGATGTGCTGCTGGTTGTGCACAGGAAATGGCATAAAATCCAAATACTAATTATTGTATCCTTCTGAATTTCCTGCCATGCATGGAAATTCAGAAGGATACAATAATTAGTATTTGTATTCAGGAGTCAAAATGGGGACCTGGTATCAAGTTAGAGTCTAGCAAATTAGACTGTTATCTATCCCTGATTCCTGTTTGATGCTCTTTTAAGATAAGTGGGCAGGTTGTATGATATTGAAGACTTAAGAATTCATTGTGTTTTTTCACTTCAGCAAAATCACAGCTATAGCTATAAAAGCTTTTACAAACTTACGCATGGTTTGGATTTTGACTACAAGAAGTGTTTAGGAAATGAGGATTACAGGATTTTTAAGTGATCTTATTTTCATGAGGAACTTATAAAAATGTGCAGAACTCCTTTGTTTGAATCGTGTAACGTGGGCTGTTAAGAGTTTAAAAACAAATGCCGGTAGTTTTTCATGATACAGAACTTGAAATCCTTTTCTTCAGCTTGTTGATGTGTTATAGGCAAATGTAATCAGACAAAAACTCAGACTCTGATTTGCAGTCTGTTCTTTATTCCATTGATGTAAATGTTTGAATCTTTCAGGTTGTTCCAGAAGATGACACGCTGAAGATACAAACAGTAAATCGTATCCAGTCAGCTCGACTTTTTACCTAACCCTTCCTTGTTCCAGGCTGGGTTTCGTCTGTGCAATCCTATCCTGAGCATGTGTTTATATGTGGTGCTTTCCTGATATTCACGATGACATCCTTTAGTGCTTACACATCTGAAGAATATCGGGGGCTTGAAAGTGGCTGTCCACATCTATAAGCCTGTGAAATACAGAGTTGCTGTTGATATTTTTCACAGAGTATGCTGAATTTCTACACTGCAAAGGGAGGAAATTTACTGATTTTGATGAAGTTCGTCAGGAAATTGAAGTAGAAACAGACAGAATAACGGGAATGAACAAAGGCATTTCTTCAATTCCTATTAATTTAAGAATATATTCTCCCCACGGTAGGTACAATCGTTCTACTGTATATTTCTGTCATGTATTATTTAACTCTGTCTGTCTAGCTGTCTCCTTTGTATGTGTTCTCATTGTCCATCAGAAGTCTGGGCTGAAAAAACTTCTGAAATGGAGTTGCACCAAACAGTGGTTTGGTGTTGCAAAACCACTCAGTGGTGGAGAGCTGTTGCCACTAGAGCTGGGCAGAACGCACGCTCTCTCTCCCATTTGATGTTCTCATGATTTAAAAATATTCTCACTCTACATCAGAGTGAAACCAGTATCACTATTTAGTACCTCCCTAGTAAAGAGAAATAATCCAAGATGGGAGACTTAGTGGCAAAGCTTCCTTGTGCCACCCTCCGGGTGGATTTCCTGATCAGTAATCTGGAAAGTGCCGATGTCTCCCTACCCCACTGGATGTTTATTGTCGCTGTCACTAGAATATATATTTAGACAATAATGGTGTTTGAAACTGCTTTCTGTCATAGACCCCCAGTACAGATCAAAGTTCGATCCTCTGGTTGCCATCTGCCTGGTTTAATGAAGACAATCTATAGAAAATGTTTTGCATTGAATCCGTCTTGGGTACAGGAGAGGAGTGGTGTGTTTGGCTGAAGCACTTTATTTTTATAATCACCTCATCTGATGTCTTCACGGCAAATCAAAGGACAGAAAGATTAAAAATAAGAGGAGAGGTAATTAAAGACGTGCCGAACCCCCCTTTGATATAGCGTGAGCAGCCTTGACTCCAAACATTGCCCCGAGCCCTTCTCTGCAGCGCAGATGTGACGGAGCCGACGGCAGAGGAGCTGAGCTAAATAGCTTGTCTCAAGCCGTGTTTGTTGAACATACTGACTCCAGGAGAAAGTGAAAAATTCCTACCTAATGCTCTTTCTTTGTTTTATTAGGATCAGTCTTTTAGTTCAGCGATTGTTGTCTGTATTACCAGACCCCAAATATACTCCTGGTGTTTCCTTTCTGGGAATCACGTTTTTCTCCCTTGTCTAAAGGATCTCCTGTTACCCCAGCACTGGCTGAACAAGCTGGGATGCTTCTGGTTGACATTGTGGCCTGTCCTGGGGGAATCGTGACAGAATAAAATAGATTTTACTTATAGATAAACTTTTTCATGTTTCTTACTTTATTTTTTTTTACGAAGTTGCACAGTTAAAAAAAAACCCAACCCAAAACCAGAGAGCAAACCCCTAAACCCCATAACAATGATTTTGCTATATAAGGTAAGCTAACTATTGACTTTTTCTGGTATTTCTTAACTGGAGACACTGTTGAAAGTGTGGTCGGAAGAGGACTGTGTTTAAAAAAAACCCTAAAATAAATCTAAACAAAAAACGCCCAAACACAACCGGTTTTAGGTTAATTTGAAGGGCGCAATGGGAATGTTCTGTTGTCTGAGCTCCTGTTGGTGGAAAAAGCTCAGAAAGCCATGTTTGTTTTCCTAAGAGCCCTCAAGGATATTCAGTGTAAGCGTTCTTCTCCTATGCCAACTGTAATGTTTCAAATATTAAACAGTACTAATAAATCCAGAAGGAAATGACCAAGAAGGAAACAAATGTGCTTTTCAGATTGTCAGGCTTTTTGTTTGAACCATTGACAACACTTACGTATCTATAAAGGTAATTATGAGGGTTTTGTGAGACTAACATTTGTCTGCAGCCGGAGATGCGTAGACCTCTTTAGACCTGTCTGACATGCTAACCAGTTTTTTGATTCTGTGTTTTTCACGTAGTATTAAGCCTGACTCTTATTGATTTGCCGGGAATCACTAAAGTGCCAGTCGGGGATCAGCCTCCAGATATTGAGCAACAAATCAGAGACATGATAATGCAGTTCATCTCTCGAGAAAACTGCCTGATCCTGGCTGTGACGCCAGCTAACACGGATCTGGCCAACTCGGATGCGCTGAAGTTGGCTAAGGAAGTGGACCCTCAAGGTAAGCATCAATGAACGTAACCACTCTTTGTTCTGAAGTGTAGTAACATAATTGGAAGTATTAGACAAGCTCTTGGTGAAATAGCATTTATAATAAATAGGTGTGTGCATACGTTCCATCTACGCTTTGACATCACAGTAACTGTTAGCTCAGTATCATTCAGGTAATGATGCCGTAAACGTGTTTATCTCTTATAAGCAAGCAGGACAATGCCTATCTAGAAATTTTTATTGTACCTTTGGAAAATGGACCAGGGTGCTGGTGGTATTTCTGGATACTTGCGTTAAATCTGATAGTCGTATCATAGGAATGCTGAGCCTTGTCTAGGAACACATTTCAGCATTAGCTGAGATTTTCTAGACATACCGTACTTGTGTTTGTAGCTGGTATTGTGTGATACAAGCTTTGATAACGTCACATATCTGTTGTTATATAATTGTAAGATGTAATTGTTCTTCCTGAATATAAATGATTCTTTACTGTGTTTTCCTCCTGCCTCCACCCTGGCCAGGCCTTAGGACCATCGGTGTGATCACAAAATTGGATCTGATGGACGAGGGAACAGATGCAAGAGAAGTTCTGGAGAACAAACTACTCCCTCTTCGTAGAGGTGAGAATATTCAATTCCACACATTCTTTGCAATCCAGAGGTGGTTTGGATAAGGGTCATGTTTAGGGGTCCTGCTGGACTAGATGAGTTCTTAGCTTTTACTTGGTTTCTATTCAGCAGTGTAACGTAACGTAACGTAACGTAACGTAACGTAACGTAACGTAACGTAACGTAACGTAACGTAACGTAACGTAACGTAACGTAACGTAACGTAACACTGTAAACCAAATTTTGACCCCATCCAGCAATATTCCATGTGGTTGTTCTGGTAGCTATTGCCACAGTTGCTCATATTCTTAACAATATCAAGAATTTTTTTTCTAGTTATAGTTTATCGATGAGACCACTGTCTACTCCCTTGGAGTGTGTTGGTCCAGCATAAGAGAAGAAATTTTCCCTGTATTTTGCTACTATCGTATCATTTATTTATGTAGACCTGTGTGTGTGGTTTGATTTTGTTTTGGAGTTTTTTGGATGTTTTTTGAAGTGCTTTCTTTAGGGTACACCAAAGTTTCAGAGATTTCTATGTTTGAATTAGTGGTTTAAAAGGAAATACATAATACATAAACAGGAAAAACAGTTTAGACACTGTTAAGGTCATTACGGTACTTGTAAACAACATCTGAAATTCCTAAATTTGAAAGTTTTCTTTGAATTGAGGTGGTGTAGTTCATTTTAATGTGAATTCAGTAGTTTGCTCGGTAGCTGTGATGACCCACCCATTGTTTCTGTGCTGATTTAGGTTATATTGGTGTTGTAAACAGAAGCCAGAAAGACATTGATGGGAAGAAGGACATAAAGGCAGCTCTTCTCGCAGAAAGGAAGTTCTTCCTTTCTCACCCAGCGTACAGGCACATGGCAGATCGGATGGGAACACCGTATCTCCAGAAGGTTCTAAACCAGGTAAAACCAGAAGGCTGTATGGTGAAAGGCAGCTTTTGTAATGATAGGTGCAATATAAATCTTTATTAGAAAGAGCATTGGTCAGTGAAGCTCACTTATTCTTTCCTGTTTTTAACCTTCTAAATTTTCACAATGTAATAAACAGCTCTACATGACGTGTAGCATAAGGAAACTCCTGTGAGGTGTAGTTTCTGAGTTTTACTAACAGTTCTGCGCTCCTCTGTTCTCTTGGATACTGAATGAATGTAAAAAATAACATTTGTCTTCCTTCCTGGACGTGTACCATCCTATTCCATAATTAGCACAATTCTTCCAGTGTAAAGGGATTTTTAGAATTCAAATTTTCAAATTTACAGACTGGGCGGGGGGAGGGAAGACATTTTTAGCAGTCATATCCTGAGAGTTCACTGTATGTCTGTACCTAAACCTCGAAAGCTACGCTTTATTGCAGTTTTTATTAGGAACAGTGTACTTTATACTCCTGATATAAATGACAACTATGGTAATCAGAACACTTTGTTCACACTACCTTTGTTTTTGCTCAGACTTTTGGTTTGTTCCCATGAGTCCATGACAAACTGTGTCAGATCACAGCTTCCTTCAGCGGGAAGTAGAGGTCTGTTTCCCCGTTACTTGGAGGAGAAACCCATAGCTTTGTGTCCTAAGGAAGGCACTGCCTAGAGCAGGTTTGGAGGAGTAGAGAATCATCGTCACCACTTTGTGTCTTTGGGTATTACTGTCTTTGTAGCCGTACTTTAGCTTGAATAGCAAGTGACCCTCATGATGATGCGTCTCAGCGAGTTTGAAGAGGTCAAGATCAAATCATGCCTGCCCTGTAAAATTACTGGTGATGCTGGGATTGTTGTTTTAAACTTAGTTTATCCGCTGACCAGTGTGAAACTTGATAGTTCACTGTCAAATAGCAGCCTTTGGTCTGGAGAAGATGAAGACCAGGGCAGCTTGGCTTTGTCCACTTTGGACAGCAGCTGGGAACGGCAGAAAAGTTATTGATTAAGGTGGGAAACTAAGTGGCTGACCTGCTTAATTTCTTGCTGCAGTGACTTGGCAGCTATGACTTGACAGCCAGGTTATGGTGTGCTCTGGACTCGCTCGAAAAGAACGCTAACGCCATTTATTTGTGCCTCAGAACTGAAGTCTTCAGCAGGATTCAAGAACTCACTTGTATCCTGCAATTTTGTCTGTGTTTAGGATGTTTTGCCTCTTTTTATATCTTGAAAGTTTAATCCACGTGTCTTAGTTTTGAGATGGAAGCATGAGCTCCATATTCCTTTGGACTGATTTAGCTGTTCTGACTTGTCTTACTTTATGAACTATTAACTTTTTTATGAGCTGCTTCATAAATTTACCTATTTCAGAGGGAACTGTTAGTCTTTTGTTGCTATTGCTGTGTGTAGAATATTAGGTATGAGATCTATTTAAGTTTCATCCCCAAGATATTGAACACTTATTAGTGTTTGTGGTTTCAGGTAATACTTCAGTTTTTCTGCCTCCACAAGGTGGTGCTCCAGGGAAACTTCAGTTTTGATTTTGTGACTGCTGAGTCTGCCGAGCAACTTTTAGTTTGAGTTTACATATCTTGGTAGATAACATCATTAATTTATAGCTTGTCTGATTTGAGTTAGGAAGACAGTTTGCAGCATAGTGCAAAAGGTCCACTTTGGTTTTAATTGAGGAATGGGTACAATGCATGAGAAATTTATGGCACAGGTAAGACCTTGATAGTGCTGTCCAAACACGTTATGACGTATGTGTGCCCAAATAAGTGAGGTAAGTTAAGCACAGATCTGGTAAGCCTTTTTGTCCTCTCCTTCAGATTGTTTTCTAGTACTTCTAGGTATATTTTCAGAAACAAAAGCCAATAGTCTAGAGTGGTAGAACCTTTTTCAGCCCCAAATCAAGTGTTTAAAAAACGGTGAAGCTCTATAATCATTAATATGAGGGCAAAATCCTTTAGTGTATTTTGTACAAGGGAGCAGAAATCACATGGAGGTAGTTTTTCCCGATGGTGGGGAGTTCCCGATGGTTGAGTAGGTGCTCTCTCTGTTCTCAGTGGGCTGTGGGTGCTCAGAATCTTCCTTGGCCTGCGTTGCCCTGTGGCTGTGAGGCAAAGGAGTCGTCGTGCTGAACAAGTATGTAGAGATTTGGGAAGAAAACTCCCTTAGGGAAGCCAGCAAAATAGGACTGGTGGCTCGTGTGCTGAGTGACGAGGGGTCGTTCCAGATTGGATGTGGAATGTGGATAACTTTTTTTGTGTGTAACTACACAAGTATATCGTAACAGGGCTCAATGAGTGAGACGACGAAGGAGTTTTTCAAGCCTCCATCTAATGTGTGTGCAAAAGGATTCGGTATTGTTGTGTAAGTCTCCATTGCTTCAAAGATCGAGAGGAACTACCCTGGTAAACTAGCACAGGTCATGGCTGATATGCTTGGCAGTCAGAAGGAAATGGTTGTGCTCTTGCTTTCATCTTTATTAATAGTATAAAAGGACTTTTATTTGCTTTTTAGCAACTTACCAATCATATTCGGGATACCCTGCCGGCCTTCAGAAGCAAACTCCAGAGCCAGCTCCTTTCTATAGAACATGAGGTAGAGGTATACAAAAACTTCAGACCAGAAGATCCAACCAGAAAAACAAAAGCCCTGTTGCAGTGAGTGTCTGGTCTTCTCTCTGCTTTTCCACTTTGTATAGGTTTCCTTCTTTCCTTTCCTTTCCTTTCCTTTCCTTTCCTTTCCTTTCCTTTCCTTTCCTTTCCTTTCCTTTCCTTTTCCTTTTCCTTTTCCTTTTCCTTTTCCTTTTCCTTTTCCTTTTCCTTTTCCTTTTCCTTTTCCTTTTCCTTTTCCTTTTCCTTTTCCTTTTCCTTTTCCTTTTCCTTTTCCTTTTCCTTTTCCTTTTCCTTTTCCTTTTCCTTTTCCTTTTCCTTTTCCTTTTCCTTTTCCTTTTCCTTTTCCTTTCCTTCCAACTTTAAATGTAAAGATTAGGATACAGGTAAGGATTCTGTATGCAAACTCCAAAGGATTCTGTACTTGATGTTGCAGAACACTTTGTTTACTCTACCATTTACCAGGGTTTTCCCTAAATTAGTAATTTAGTAATTTTTAGTAATTGTAGAAAAGAGAGAATGCAGGCAGGAAAAGGTACAAAGATGGGCAACATAGATTATCAAAGGTGAGAAACTGCTTCCGGTTGTGTAGACACATTCCTCAGCCTGCCAAAAAGATGACCTCGAGCAAGGGGAGTAGATTGCATTAGAAGTCTGGAAGATGAGGAGTCTGAAAGGAGAGTGGGAATGCTTCTTTTTACAATATTTAAACTCAGCTATAGAAAAGACCTTGAAGACAGCGAGATCAAAATGAATCACCGGTGGTAGTCCCACACTTGGACCGTTTCTCTGATTCTGTTAACCTGGCCATCTAGGTGCTTGAAGTTTATGTACAGCTCATCTGCAGTGTTACTTTTTTTTGGCAGAATCTATAATTTCAAATTTTATGACCAAATGCCTGTGCTTACTTTAAAAAAAAAGAAAGTGAAATTGAGTTATCCCTGAATCTTCCATAACTGGAGGAACTCTCCTGTGTGTTCTGGATGCTTCTGCTGCAGAAGTCTAAGTACAACCAAGTCAACTGGAACTTGTGGTACTGACAGCTGCCACGTTGATGTGACAGTCCTGCTTCTGGGGCTGGCTTTTTGGAGCAGGAAAGTAAGTTCCTTAGCAATCCCTTCCAAATTTTCCAGCACCTGATCAGCTTAGTGGCTTGATTCACATCGTGTTGTGTATTTTTGGAAGGTATTAGAAAGGATCATTGTGGAGAAGCTCTCCACGAATGGAACCTTTTGCCATAAGATCGGAGATTTTTGCTTGTGGTGTTCTGCTCCATTGAACTCTGCAGTTTCTGTAACAGCATCTAAATATGAGTATGCTTTTTATTTAATTACAATAAGTATTATAAATTAAATGCCAGGACTTTTATTTGGTTATCCTACTAAAAAGACTGCTATTGCTTGTTATTCTCTTAAAAAAATCATTAAAAATGTATGTAATGAATAATAGCATTTACAGTTATGTGACTGTTGATAAAACATGAATGTAACCTAATACCCTGTGGTATTTGTAGCTGATTTTAATATGTGATTTCATAAACAGTATTTTTTTTAACAAATACAACATTTATGAGGAAAGAAAATAATACACTAAGCTGTGTCCTGTGCAACAGAAGGGGTGTAGGAGTGTGTGTGTGTGTAGGTATGGATTGGCAGCTTGGCTCAATGAATTGTTGATACAGATACTTTTGTCAATTCCTAATTGGGAATTTAATAGGGCAATAGTTTAATTGGGCACCAGTAGTCACGTAAGACTGAAGTAAGAGTTGGTGGTTGACGTGCTTAAATGGTCGTGTTTGGGGTTTTTTTCTCTCCCCTTTGAATTTTAGGATGGTGCAGCAGTTCTCAGTGGACTTTGAAAAAAGAATCGAAGGATCAGGAGACCAGGTTGACACCCTAGAACTTTCAGGAGGTGCCAAAATCAATCGTATTTTCCATGAACGTTTTCCTTTTGAACTAGTGAAGGTATTTATGCATCTTGCTGGTGTGCTTTGTGTTTTATTTATGTGTTCTTATGTTCACATTGACAGTAGTAGAGCCAAGGTAAAGTGTGATTGGAAGCACATGCTCTTAACTGGGGAAGAAATTACATGAGGTGATAACTGAGCCATTAGACTTCAGTCCTAGTTTTGGATGCTAAAATTCTGAAAGATAATAATTAAAGTATAATTATAGTCTGAGTTGTTAATATTTTCCATGCCTTTTTATGATTATATCACAACTGACATCTTCCTTCTAGTTAGATGGGACAGGGAAACAACTGCAATTGGTAAATTTAATGTTATACTCAAGTAGCTAATGACTGTTATTATTAGAGTTACGGAAAACAGCCATTTTCTGTGTTTCCTACTTCTTATATTCATAGCATTAAACCAAAGCCACCTTTCAGTCCTGTGTTTTCATAATAGGAGGTGAAGCAGAAGCAAATTTAGTGGTTTGAGATAACGTTTCTCTTCTTGAGACATTCTTCATCCTTTGGTAACAGAATAAATGGAGGTTCAGTGCGGTGTGAACTCATGAAATCTGGCTTCCTATGAGTTTGTGTTACGTAATCTTTGATTTTTTTCCATTCACTGCCGTGACCTCAGCTTCCTGTTGCTATGAATCCTACTGTATCTCTGGGCTCCATTCTTCTATGCTTTGGCTAAGCTTCCTTGCCACCTGTCTTATGTTCATCTATCTTGATATGCCCTCACTTTCGGGTGGAGAAGAACCAGGCAGGGTTATGGCTGGCTCCAAGGTTTAAGTGTGGTAGGTCAACGTGCAGTCCAACAGAACAGAGAGCGGATGGGCTTGGCTAGTCGTGGATTTATTCGACAACACTAACTTCTCTTCCAGCCAGCTGGCTTTAAAGAAACTGAAAGAAAAGCTTTACAGCTTCATAATGGAAACCACTCCTGACTTAAATTTGGTTGAAAAACAGTAGGATGGGGAGGATAAACAGGACACATTCAGAGAAGTTGCACCACTTTGGGAAACCAGGCTTAAAAAAACCCAGTTGCACCTTTCTGAATGCTGTTTCTGGCTTATTTGATCAACTCATGTCTCTTTTGGAATGTTCTGCAAAATTGTTGCAGCTGTTGGCATTTCTGGTTTGGAAGGGTGCATAATTTCCAACAATCCTTTCTGCTGCCTGTAGCCTTAACGTTAAATACTTCTCCTTTAGTGTGATTAGAGATTACTCTTTTGCCAGTTGAACCTGCCTGTCTTCCAGTGATATTGGGACAGGTAGTATTTTCTGTTTTATTTAAAAACTTCCTCTAATATGATCTCATCTGCTTTTGTTCTTCTAGATGGAATTCAATGAGAAGGAACTGCGGAGAGAAATAAGTTACGCAATCAAGAACATCCATGGAATCAGGCAAGTGCTCCCATGTTTTCAGGCCCAGTCACATATAGGGGATGTGGTCTCTGTAACCTGTGCACGCACTGGCTATTGAGTAGTAAACTCAATAAATTGAGCGGTAAACCAATGCTCCAAGCAGCTGGCTTTTTCTTCTGCCCCTTCACTCTTCTGGTTTTCATGTAGCTATTTTTGGCCAAACAGCTTTTAATTTGCCTGGAAATCCTGGAAAGTTATTTTATCAGAAAAACAGGCATTGGTTTTCTCTGTTTTGTCATCATTTCCATGTGTTCCTGAAAAGTCGTAAGTTTTAGAGGAAAAACTTATGTCTTGATATGGAAAAAAACCCTTTCAGCTTGTGTTACAGCATCCTCCTTGCACTATCTTAATCCCCACCATTGTCAGCTGTTTGTTGCAATGACTGATTTACGAGGGAGTTGGCTGAGGTTTCGTGTTGGGGCTACGTCTGCAGTATGTTATTAGGTTTGGGAAAAGGAGGTATTTGACTTGTAGTGGCCTAATTATCTCACTTTGGAATGATGAGTGTGTTTTAGAGGGACACCTTGAGACGCATACCCATTTTTTGTTCTTTTGACAGTATAACAGGTTCTAAAAGGCTTGGGTGGTTCTGTTGTATTTTTGGGGTGGTTCTTTGTTTTTTCTCCTCCTGCCCACTTGTACATAATGGGCCTTGGTACCATTACCTTGAGTGCTGGGGTCAGTTCTGGCCCCTCACTCCAAGAAGGACGTTGAGGGGCTGGAGCGCGTCCAGAGAAGGGCAACGAGGCTGGGGAGGGGCTGGAGAACAAGTCCTGTGAGGAGAGACTGAGGAACTGGGGGTGTTTACTCTGGAGAAGAGGAGGCTGAGGGGAGACCTCATCCCTGTCTGCAACTGCCTGAAAGGAGGCTGTGACGGGGTGGGTGCTGGGCTCTGCTCACAGGTGACAGCGATGGGACGAGAGGAAAAGGCCACAAGTTGCACCAGGGGAGGTTTAGACTGGACCTTGGGAAGAATTTCTTCCCTGAAAGGGTGGTCAGGGATGGGCACAGCTGCCCAGGGAGGTGGCAGAGTCACCATCCCTGGAAGTGTTTAAAAAATGGGTGGATAAGTTTCTTAGGGACAGGTTTTAGTAAGTGGACAGGTACGGTTGGACTCGGTGATCTTGGAGGTCTTTTCCAATGAGATGATTCTATGATTCATTTTTAAAGAGAAAGGCGCAAATATGGTTCTGTAGAAGGCTGTTCGTGTTAGGGATTGTTGTTATTCAGTCGCAAGCCTCTGAAAATGAAGATATGAACAACTGAGTAGGAAAAAATCATCCTTGCATGATGTTCGTATTTTTGTCTTACATATTCTTTTATCTCCACAGAACAGGTTTGTTTACCCCGGACATGGCTTTTGAAGCCATTGTTAAAAAACAGATAGTTAAGCTGAAAGGACCTTGCTTAAAAAGCGTGGATCTGGTGATGCAGGAGTTAATCAACACTGTCAAGAAATGCACCAAAAAGGTAACTTGCAGTTAGATTTGGCAACGTTAGTGTAACTTTAATGATAACACAAAGTCTGTCTTAGGTTTATGGTATTATAAGAGATTTCTGATCTGGTTGCTTGATGAACAGAGTAAAAGTTTGTAAAGTAATTAGAATTTCTGCAAAACTCAAAATGTAATACTGAAAATGTTATTTTTTTTTTTTTTTATTCCTGTGCTTTGAATATATATACACCTCGTGACTGGAGTTTTGTTGAGTCAAGAGTTGCCCCCAATTTCCTCTTCAAAACTGATACTGAAAATGGAACTTAGGCAGGAATTCTGTGAATGTGTAAATCAGGAAAAAACCCTTGTATTTTAAAGTTTTCTTTTCCAATGCTAATGAGAGGAAGAAAGAGTGAAACCTTTCTAAAGTGAAGGTCTCAAATGTGTTTGCAGATGTCATCAAGGAAAGAAAAATGCTCTTTCTATATTGAAACTTAACTGGGTAGCACTGCAGTTCTTTGCAATGTAAAGGGTCTACAGCTTCACCTGTGCTTTTTTAATATACAACCCCAAAATATCTGATCTTCCGCTGTCAAGAAGTCAGAAATGGAAAGCTAGGAAGATTTCGTCTCGCTTGTATTTGTACATCCCTTCATTAGTCTTGACGAATCAGCTTGCTGCACAGAAATGTTGAGCATTTAATGGGAAAGATCTGCTGAGTGTTGAACTTCCTGATGTGAATGTTGTGTGCACCAATTAAACTTTTAACTCAAGACCCTGCAAGCGTAGTAAGTTAAGAAATAGATTCATCAAAACTAAACATAGCATTTTTGTGAGTGTTTGGGGATGGTTTTCCTGAAGTCCATGTTTGTGTTGGT
This sequence comes from Neomorphus geoffroyi, assembly GCA_033558235.1. NCBI lineage: Eukaryota > Metazoa > Chordata > Aves > Cuculiformes > Neomorphidae > Neomorphus > Neomorphus geoffroyi. The sequence continues at coordinate 9,725,697 of JAUMJM010000074.1, forward strand.
GTATGCTCTTAGAATGAAACTTCCAACTTCCCAGCCCCAGCCATGGCTGGGGAAACGTGTCACATAGATTAACACGAAGAGCTTTCTTCTCACACTTTCCCCCTTCTTAAGGAAGTTGTTAGCTGTCTGTGACTCACTGGGCTAAAGCATTGACAACGAACAGTTGCTGATTTTCAGTTATCTTCTCTCTGCCGTTCATCTGTCTTACCCTTACATCTACCCTTCCTGACATCTCGAAATGCAGGGCACCCGAAGCGTAGCAGAAAGAGATGTAGGTCTGGCAGGTGAGCACAGATGTGCTGAATTTGTTGAGAAACAGCCTGTCAAGCTTTGTGTTCCTCTTTATAGTGCAATATTCTGTCCCAATGAGCAGGTAAAGGAGCTATTTCTCAATAGAGGATGACAGTCTTTTGACAAAGATCATAGAGAAGTGGATTCACTGCAATATTTTGAGTGGCATTTCCAGGTGTTTTCCACTTTTATCAAAGTTTGGAAGATATGCCATGTGAATTGTGCAGATTCTTTTCTCAGTGCTATTGGCCAAATTTACTGTTGTGCTTTGCTATTCACATTTTTGAAGTATTGTTGTTGAGATGTAGGAATGTTGCCACAAGGTGGAGCCTTCAAAGAACAAGAAACTTTGAGAGTAGCTAAAGTGCCGCTCTGGAATTACGCACAGGAGTAGAAAGGCATGGAGAAACCTTACCTCAAGGCTGATAAACTGTGGTTTGCGTGTCCAAAGTGGCTTTTCCTCAGTATTCCATGGAGCACAGCACCGAAACAATCCAAGGGTCAGGTCTCTCCACTTTCTCTGGAAAATGATGTTAACAGCAAGCCAGTCTTGCTTTGTGACGTTAACTTTTAGCCCAATCTAAGTAACTATTATAATGACTATTCTCCTCCAGGGAGGAAAGCTGGGGTCTCCTCTGTTTGTGTTCTACTGAAGCCACCCTGCAGGTGTAAATTTCTATTAATTCTGCTTTTCAGTTGGCAACATATCCAAGGTTATGTGAGGAAACAGAAAGAATTGTTGCTGGCTACATCCGTGAAAGAGAAGAGAAGACCAAGGATCAGGTGAGAATCAATAGGAGATCTAACAGTTTGGGGAGATGTACGGAGGAGGAAAGTTCTTGTGTACAAAGTACAGGAAGACAATGAAAGATTTTTATATTTATTTTTTTCCAGCAGGCTGCACGCTTTTAGGAGGGGAGAGAAATTTCTCCTAGAATCACAGAATCACAGGATAGTTTGTGTTTACACATTATCCAGTCCAACCCCACCACAATAAGCAGGAACACCTCGCAATACGCAGGGACACCTTCCACTGAGTCAGATTGCTCAGAACCACATCCAACCGGACCTTGAATGTTTCCGTGCTTGGGGCATCCACCACATCCCTAGACAGCCTGGGCCACTGCCTCACCAACCTCATTGTAAAAAGATTCTGCCTTATATCTAGTCTGAATCTCCCTCTTTTAGTTTAAAACCATTGCCTCTGTCCAATTGCAACAGGCCCTGCTAAAAAGTTTGTTCCCGTCTTTCTTGTAGGGCCCCTCTAAGTACTGAAAGCCCACAATAACGTTTCACCGGAGCCGCCTTTTCTTCAGGCTGAACAGCCCCAACTCTCTCAGCCTGTGCTCATTGGAGAGGTGTTCCATTCCTCTGATCATCTTTGTGACCTCCTGTGGACTCAGTCCAACAGGTCCAGGTCCTTCCTCAGCTGAGGGCTCCAGAGCTCGACACAGGGGTCCAGGTGGGGGCTCACCAGAGCAGAGCAGAAGGACAGAATCTCCTCTCTTGCCCTCCTGGCCACGTTTCCCTTAGTGCAGCCCAGGATATGGTTGGCCTTGTGGGCTGTGAGTGCACATTGCCAGCTCATGTCCAGCTTTTTATCCATCGGTACCCCCAAATGCTTCTCGGCAGGGCTTCATCTCCCAGTCTGTAGTGATACCAGGGATTACTCCTTGCACTTGGCCTTGTTGAATCTCATGAGTTTCACACAGGCCCAGTTCTCCAGGTTGTCCAGATCCTTCTGGTTGCCATCCTGTCCCTTGGGAGGGTCAGCTGAACCACTCAACTTGGTGTTGTCTGCAGACTTGCTGAGAAGGTGCACTCGATCCCGCTGTCTGTCATTGGTGAAGACATTAAACTGCACTGGTGCCGGTACGGACCCCTGCGGGTCACCGCTTGTCAGCGATCTCCACTGGGCCACTGAGCCAGTTACCCCTCTCCTCTGGCAGCTGACCACCTTCCTTTGGCAGGACTGGGGTAGCCAGTGTGGTGCCCGGATATAGGTGCTCCGTTGCCGTCATGGTTTGTACAGCACTGGTAAATGTGCTTCAGGAGGGCCTTTAGCAGCCGTTCCTGATAACGTGGACCACTCAATGTTTACACCGGGTGTTAGGAGGTGCTGACAGGTCGCTTGGATGCTGCTCCGGTGCTGCTGCTGTAAGACAGGGTGACAGGGGGAGCGTGGGGCCAGGAGAGCTGCTGCAGAAAATCAGCATTAGCACAGAGAAATCCTGGGGGAGCGAGAGGAATGGCTCTGGATTGGCACTGGTGGGCACTGAGAGGGTTCCCCCAGCATTTGGAGGCAGAGTGTGACAACAGAAATACTTGGGAAGAAGGGCTAGGGAGGCCTCCTGAGCTGTGCCGTGCTCCTGGCGCTCCAGTCCTGTCCCTGTGTGAGCCTGTCCTGCTTCTTTTCCTTTGGCCTGTGTTTTGAATGTAGTCTTAAATACAGTTTTTAAAAAATTGTATTTGCTGGGCTTGTTTTTGCAGGGAGTTCCAGTTAGCGTGCTCAGTTATTTCAAAATTTACTTAGAATAGTCGAGTCTTTTTTTTCTTATTATTCCAGTCTTCTCCCTGTGCACATGACTGGCAGTTACCCTGAACAAAGAGCAAAACGCCAGCTTTCTGTAAATGCCAAGAGTTGGTCAAAAAGGTTATTGTCACATATCCACGTCGTTATTTATGTTGTTAGCAGTTATCGTCAATACATCAAATGTCACTGAGGATGTTCGCAGAGGTAAGAGCTAGACCCAGATCACCACAATCTTTTGCTCTTGAGTGAGGCACTTCGTGTTGTCTGGAAATTGTGAAGGATTTGGGAGTGATGCCGTGTTTGAGGAGCTGTACAGAAAGAACTCTGTACACTTTGAGGAGAGTAAATGGTACCATTTGGTAGATGTTGGGTTTTTTCCTTGCTCTCTGCTGATAAATGGAAATCTGAAAAGATGGGGGCAAAGCGCAGTCCTGTGCACGTTAAGGAAGCTGTTCAAGAGTGGGAGGGAGCCTTTTCTAATATCTATCAAGTCCTTTGCTGAGTTAGATTATTGAGGTTGAATTAAATTCTGTCTCTGGGCTATTGAAGGCCTGGCAAGTGATAAGTAGAGAAAGCCTTCACTCTGTTATTTCATTGACTCGCCTGTCTCTCAAGCCAGAAGTGTGCACCAGAGTGGCTCTCTGCTACCTTGACTGTACATTACCTGGGACAGGCCCAGCCTCCCTGTCACTTCTTTGTGTAGCACCTAAAGCAGATCTAGGTACCCTGATTTCAGGTTTAAGCTGCCTTGGCTGAAACGCTACAAATAGACAGAATTTTGCTTAACTTGCAAAGCGCAGAGCCAGAAACTATGTTATATATTATTGAATGCTCTCTGGTGGTGTGTGATTGATCTTAATGAAACGGACAAGGGCCAAGATAGTAAAAATGAGGTTTGTCAAGAAAAAAGCATAGGAAGAGAGGATAGCTCTTCCATAATCTAGTTTATTGAACAAGCACACAAAGAGGTGGTGGGGTTTAGGAAATATTGTTGCTTTTGGCTTGAGTGATTATGAAAGGAATATTCAATACTGCAGAAAACTCTAAAGTTCTATTCTGTTCTCCCATCCTTTCCCTTAATCTCTCTCCTCTCCCCTGGACAAAGGCATTGAGTGCATCCTTAGCAAGTTTGCATATGACACCAAGCTGGGTGGAAGTGTGGATCTGCCTGAAGGAAGGGAGGCTCTGCAGAGGGATCTGGACAGGCTGGATCGATGGGCTGAGACCAACGGGATGAGGTTCAACAAGGCCAAGGGCAGAGTCCTCCACTGGGGACACAACAACCCCGTGCAGCATTACAGCCTTGGGGAAGAGTGGCTGGAGAGCTGCCTGGCAGAGAAGGACCTGGGGGTGTTGGTTGACAGCGGCTGAACATGAGCCAGCAGTGGCCCAGGTGGCCAAGAGGGCCAATGCCATCTTGGCCTGTGTCAGACCCAGCGTGGCCAGCAGGAGCAGGGAGGTGATTGTGCCCCTGTGCTCAGCACTGGGGAGGCCACATCTCGACTGCTGGGGTCAGTTCTGACCCCTCACTCCAAGAAGGACATTGAGGGGCTGGAGCGCGTCCAGAGAAGGGCAATGAGGCTGGGGAGGGGCTGGAGAACAAGTCCTGTGAGAAGAGACTGAGGAACTGGGGGTGTTTACTCTGGAGAAGAGGAGGCTGAGGGGAGACCTCATCCCTGTCTGCAACTGCCTGAAAGGAGGCTGTGACGGGGTGGGTGCTGGGCTCTGCTCACAAGTGACAGTGATGGGACGAGAGGAAATGGCCGCAAGTTGCACCAGGAGAGATTTAGACTGGACATTGGGAAGAATTTCTTCACTGCAAGGGTGGTCAGGGATTGGCACAGCTGCCCAGGGAGGGGGTGGAGTTTCCATCCCTGGAAGTGTTTAAGTGATGGGTGGATGAGTTTCTGAGGAACAGGGTTTAGTAAGTGGACAGGTACAGCTGAACTCGATGATCTCAGAGGTCTTTTCCACCAGATGACTCTATGATTCTTAACCACCTGCTTCTTTTTCTCTCCTGTCTCCCATAATAGGTGCTGCTGCTCATTGATATCCAAGTTTCTTACATCAACACCAACCACGAAGACTTCATTGGCTTTGCAAAGTATGTATATAGAGACTTTGTTATAAAGACACCGTCAGATTGGGGTTTTGTTTTGTTTTGTTTTGTTTTCTTTTCTTTTCTTTTCTTTTCTTTTCTTTTCTTTTCTTTTTAACTAAATTCAAACCACACAGTCCTGAAATGTGACAGTGAAGATGCAAGCTCCAAAGTCCTAAACATATGTGCAGAGGCGTGCTCTTTCTCAGTGTACACAGTACTGGCCTCTGTCCCACTTGTAAGCGATTCTTTACCCCAGTTCACAAGCCTGGTGTCACAGAAGCTGAAGCTTATGTTTTGGTCTGGAATCACATGCGTCTCAGGAAGCAGCGTTGGCAAGCAGATGCCATCAGTGTATCCATTTTAGGACCACAGAAATGTATAATATTGGTGGTCTTTCCACATTGTTGTGAATGCATCTTTTGGGAGCTGTGATTTTGTGTGAAGCAGTTTTGCTCAGAGTAATGGATGTCACTGAATTATAAGTGTGCCTGCTGTTTGGCTGAAGAGAATAATAGTAGCAGAATGCCCTGCAGGGCCTGGTTTGATGTTCTCCTCGCTTATTTGAAAAGGCTGTGAGAATATTCTCCAGAATGTTCTCCCTCAGCTTCCAACAATTTGTGCCTCAGGGACTTCATAACAGCATTTTGACACCAGTAAAAACGTTAAAGATGTCTTCACTCTTTGAAGAATAAATGTTCCTTCAGTCGTATTCATACAACATTTGCCGTAACAGTCTTTGGAATCACAACAGGTTTTATCTGTGTGGGTTGCTGGCAGCAAAGTTTGACACCACAGTAACATAATGCTATGGCCTGTTCTAGTTGGCACAGTGAAGGAAGGTCTGCATCTTTGGTGGCGTGTCTGGAAGGTTTAAAACATGAAATTCAGTAAGCCAAGAGGGAGAAGGCAAAGCCGACACTGTTTACATGTTCGGCTTGAACAACTTTCTCTGGAATTGTTTGCAGGTCCTAGATGTCTTTATCAGTTCTCTTGACAAATGGCAGGATGTTGTAGGAATGGTAGCTGGCCTTCTAGAGGTCAAGATAACAACCTGTCTGCTATTTGCTGCTCTTCATCCTTTTCTGACAGGAAGAAGCCTGCTAAAAACACTCCATATATTCATGGTGTGTGCTGTGACCTTGGGAAATCGCATAGTCCAAGCTCCTGCTCAGATGAGGGTCAGTGCTGAGTTCAGACCAGGTTACTCAGGGCTTTGTCCCATCAGATCTGGAAAACTTCCCAAACCAGAATTTCTCCAGTCTCTCGGTGCAGCCTGTTCCAGTGCTTGCCTCTGCTCCTGTGAAAAGATTCTTCTTTGTGTCAAGTTGAATCTTTCCTTATAGTCTTGGATTCCAGAGTGCCAGGTATATCTGGAGCTGTTTCATTGCCTGTCTCCCCTGGAAAAATCCCCCTCGTGGATGCTGCTGCTGAGACCTGTAGTTCAGTCCATGCTTCTCCCTGCTGTGTCTTTTCCAAGGAGTTGTGATGCCCGAGTTCATTTTCTTGGGAAAGCTGCTTCTTCTTTTGCCAGTTGAGAGGTAGAAATCCTCAGTCGCTGTGCATGAGGCGTAAGCAGATAACAAATGGCTCTTTTCAGGTCACTGGTAAGTTTAAGGAAGTGTTTCTATAGCTGATGGGAAAGGAAGTATCTTTGTTGACATGTTCTCATCTGGAAAAAAAAACTTGCATAACTAAGAAAAATTTAAAATACAAGGTATTTTAATTTATAATCTTATTATTATAGCAATTATGTTAGAACTCAAAAATGAAGTAATTTTTGGGTAGCATATGTGTTGCGCAGTATCTAAATGTGCTGGGCTGTAGATTCCTCAGATTCCCTAGTGTTTCCTTTCTTTTGCTCAGTCTTCTGGCCAGCTGTCTCACGTGACTGCAGTGTTTTACAAGTGCAGGTCCTGTGAGCCTTGTTCATGCGAGCACAAGACATTCCGCAGCATCCCGCAGCATTGCAGGGCCTGAGGCAGGTACAGTGCGGTGGGAATTGGCTTGAGAAGCATTTAAGAATGCCGGTTTTTAGAACAACTTTGCATAGTTGTGAAATTGTGAGGTCTAAGACTGTTCATGTTTGTCTCATTTAGCAGAAGAAGTAGTAACATATTGGGAATGGGTTTGTTTCCAGTTGGTGTAACTGAGACATAGCTACATGCTTCAATCTACATAAAGAGTAATTTGTGTTTTTAACAGTAAATAGAGGACCAATTGCTGGGCTGTTTCTAAAAGGTGTGGGTTTTAGTATGATGTTAGTGGTCTAAATTAAAAAAAGCGAACCCACAAAAACAAAGATCCCAAACCAAACCAGAAGAATGGCAATTAGGTTTCCTAAAGCCATCTCACGCGTGTTTCTCAAACAGCAGATTGAAACTGGTGAGGGGTTGGTGCTGTCTTTTCTGTGTGCATGTTATTTAATCATAATTTATGCACCAGGGCTTATGTAACTTGGACAAAATACCAGAGACATGCAGTGTTATTTGGTCTAAAGGATCGGGATGATTGAGCGCTAAGCCCGGTGAACAGGCATGTGGAATAAACTTCCTTGTGGATCTTCACAGTATCACAGTATCGTAAGGTTGGAAAAGACCTTTGAGATCATCGAGTCCAACCTATGACCCAACACCTACACCTACTCCTACTTGTCATCTAAACCCTGGCACTAAGAGCCTCATCCAATCTCTCCTTAAACACCTCCAGGGACGGTGACTCCACCACCTCCCCGCGCAGCGCATTCCAATGGCCAATCACTTTCAGACAATCTTCTCACAGACAGGGTGTGGACTGCTGGTTTGATAGCGTATGGACCGATGGGTGGGATCCCAACTGGGAGAGGGCTGAGTCTGGTGCTTCAGCAGTATTTTGTGCACAAACCTGCTACAGGATTGGCCCGTAGGCTGTGATCCAAGCACACCTTTCTTTGACTCTTTCAGAGCTGGTTGTAGCTGGTCTAATCCGTATGCTTCTCTCTTCAGCTAATCAGTGCCTGCCGAAACAGTAAAATCTGATCCAAACAAAACTTGGTGTCATCAGTGCCTGCCCTGGTTGGTCACCTAGCCAGAGCCTGCTGGTTGGACACTTTTTCCTCTTTCCAGTAACATTTTAATTTTGCGGCTAACACTTAGAAACACTCCCATAACGTAAATGCTTTTAGCATTAATGGCAACTTGTATGTTTTTGTGACAGAAGTGTGATTTGTTTCAGGAACTGGGATTACAGAGTTCTAGATTTGACCAAGATATCTTGAATATGTTTTAATTCTGAATGTGGTCTGCTCTTATAAGCTTCCAGCTTTTTGAACCAGCTTTGTGATGGCCTCATCCATTGGTTATATTTACACCATCAAAGTGCACATAAATATTAGAATAATATACAAAACAAACTGTCAAGACAAAGCTGTTAAGGAGCCTCCAGCAGGGGAGGATTTTGTTGTACTGCACTGCATAACAGAAGCAGCTCGCTTTTTGTCTCCTGAATATTTATAGAGCCTAAAGTTTCCAGAGTGACTCACGTGAACCATAATTTCTCTGTGCTTTTAGTAACCTCTACCAACCCAAGTAGGATATTGTTACCAAGGAGATGATGAGTGGGAGCTGTCTCCTGTTTGTATCCCTTCTGCCCCAAGCAGGAAAATATAAGTAGGCATTCCCATACTGTAAGAAACAGTAGCTGAAAAATGCACATACATGCAATGATGTTGCCGTGTCTCTTTGTTACTCTGCCTTTCTGTGCTGAGATCAGAAGTAACTGTTACTTCTAAAATCTCTTCCGTGGGAATTGGCCTAGTTCAAGGTTCTCCAGTGTAACTGTCTTCCTCTGCTTTCCTTAGTGCCCAACAAAGAAGCAGTCAGGTTAACAAAAGTGCAGTGGGAAATCAGGTAGGCACCTAACAGAAAATGGACGATGGCATGTGCGAGCTAATCCAAGTGACTTGGTTTCTTTGGCTGTGTTTATTTAAGTGCATCACTTGCCTTTTCTGCTTCAAACACACATAAAACGCATCATCATCGCTTGTTTTACTGAATTTTTAGAGTCACCTGACTTCCATTGTTATCATTCATTGCTTAATATCCCTGCTGCTGCTTGCGCTGCTGGTTCGTGCCTCCCCTCCCGTGCCGTTTAGTGCATTGAGCCTTTTTTGTTACACGCCGATGTATTTTGTCATTAACTGCAAACTTGTGAATTTCAGAATCCCAAACTCTGGTGAGTACTTGCTTGCATGTGCTTTTCTCGTTGTTTTACTAGTCCTTACGTGTTCACAGCTTCATAGAGGTGCAGGGGCAATCCAGCAAGGTAAAGTGGATTTGCCTTTACCTCTTCCGAAACCTTTCAGTTGACTTCATAAAGGTGTTGACTATGTACCACAGTCCTCTCTCAAAGTAAGGACAGAACATCTGGTTGATGGTCTCAGATTAACTCGCATTTTCACTGAGATGCGTTAAGGAAATTGCCTATTTGTTTCTTTTTATCACATAAGGTTATGGGGTTGGTTCTGCAAGATGCTAAGCACTCTTGAGCTTTGCTTCTTTCTTTGCTTTTGTGTGGGCCAGGGGTGCTCTGTACTTCACAGGATCAGACCTGTTTCTCATATGGGATGAAAATAAGGGGAATGCTACAACTTTAAGGGTTTCTGCTCACTTTGAGGGTTTTGCAAAGTCTCAAATAGAAAGAAAATATTATGGACCTACTACATACTTTAAAAGGATATAAAATTGCTAGGAAATACAAGACAATGAATTTTTGTATAAATAATTACCAAAATTGAACGTCTTCCTGATGTTTTCGGGGTCAATTTGGTCAAACAATGCTCAGAGTGAAAGATCCAAGTTTTCAAATGCGACCACTGAGTTGAGGTCCCTCAGGTGATAAACCTGCGATTTCAGAAAGTCTCCTGTTCTGCTTTTGTGGGTGAGTTCTAGCATTTTTTGAAACCTTAGTCATCTTTTTTGGACTAGAAATCCAATCTCTTCCTCCCACCAGGAAACTGCTGCTTTTTTTTGAGATGTTAGTTAAAATAATCCATTAACTTCTTGGATGTGATGGTCTCCCGGAGCCTGGCCAGCGTGAGTGGCATTTTTGCTGTAATGTATGGTTTGGAATAAAATGAAAAAAGTTGAAGGTCTAAACACTGAAATGGCTTCAAAGACTAGTCTCTCCCGTCTGAGGAGAGATTTCCTTCTTATCTAGCTGTGCCGGAACATGTGTCAAACACAACAACCACCATCACTTTGGATTGTCCCATAAAAGGAAAATGGACTAATTATCTGACTCTTCAAAAATACACAACTAAAATGAATGATTTTTTTGATTAGTGAATGTTCTCTCTCTAAAGAAGTGAAGAAAAAGCTTGGCATTTGAAATGAAATGTTGAAACTGGATTACTTTTGGTATAAAGGACTTTGCTGAACCTTTTATTTTAAAGATAATGAACAGATGTTTGTAAGTTGATTGTTTGGAGTTGAAAAGAATGAGAAAATGTTTCTGAAATAAAACTTCATTTTTGCAATTTGCTATTTCAGGGAACCAATCTACCGCCTTCAAGGCAAATTGTACGAGCTAAGTTCTGTAAGCTTTATTGTTGCTTTTTCATTTAGCTTCTCAGGGGGCAAAGTTTGTCTCTAACTTATTGGTTTGTTGAATACTTGCTACTAAACTACTTAACGTTAAACTGTCTTGTCTGTAACATTTCCTCCACAAAGTATAATTGCAGTTCATCACTTAACTGCTCCTAACCTGCTGTTACGAGTATGAACTAGCATAACCTAATGTTATAGAAGACTTCGAATAAAATTAATATTTTATGCTTTACTGAGTTTCTCAAACTAAAATGACTAATTGATGTTTGTTTTGTTATACAACTGAAAAGCGGTGTTTATCTGTTGTAAGTGCCTCTATTCATAGGAAACTTCTTTTTGAAAGGTGGGCAAATAAGTTTCTGGTAACCGAAAGGAAATGTTAGCTATTGCTTAAATGAACATGCTGGGTACAGGTACTGTCACTGGTGTTTTGTTTATACAAAGGAAGATAGAAAAAGTGAGTTTTATTAATAGACCTAGAAATATTTAAAGCCTTTTTAGCATTCTTTTCATAGCACCAGGAGGATCGATGCATCATGGACGGACTCCTTTTCTAACCCATCCCCCTCATGAGTAAATAAATATGTGAATGCCTTTAATATTACTAATTAGAATTAATTTTCTAAACAACAGTTAATTTTGTAACAAGTTACTCCTGGTTCGGTGGGGGGTAGGTGTAAGGACTCAATTGCTGTATCGTGTGCATTCTATGATGAAAACATACATTTTTCCAGTTTGTTGCCACATCATCAAAATTATGTTTGTTATCATTTCAAACAAACTTAAACTAATGTTCAATGAATGAAAAAGAACCAGGCAGCACTGATTCTAACAGCTGGTAAACTGAATCTCTTGGGAGATCAAGATCATTAAGTTTTCCCCACATAGTGGGATGCTCATTTGCAATCCATCTCTTTTCTTTTTTGCAGCTTGCTTTGAACTGGAATGATGCAGATAACTGTTAACTATTTCTGTGTATCTCAAAAATAAGACGAACACAGTAGTATTGCATTTTTGGAAGAAGTTTAATGCCAATTGCTCTTAACATGTTTTTGCTCCTTTTCCCTCTACTACTAATTTACCTCTCACGCTTAATCTTTGGCCTTTTTTGTTTGTCTTTTCTTTGCTACCGCCTGAGGTTTTGACCTGACTCCACAAAGTTTCTTTTTAAGCCACAGGTTAGTCTGTCTTCTAATTTGCTTGGAACAATCAGTGTAATGCTTGGTTTTACACAGCACACGAGCAAAATCTGGTTCCTGAAAGCTGACCCTCACTTAACAGTATAATTTGTGTGTTGAGATTTATTTTGGTGACTGAAATTTAGCGTTTAAGGCTCTGCTTCATGATAAACCTTTGGAGATGAAGGTGTCATTGCTCCATGTGCCCAATTGATACTCCGTGTGTGAGAATGCAAGATGCTCAAATTATAGAGGTTTATATGAAATTCTGTTTTGTGTTTTACTTCGGCAGCAAAATCAGCTGCAATGCTCGAAGGAGCCCCTGTAGTTGGAGAGAGGCTTAATCTGAACTCTGAGATTCCAATCAGTGTCCAAGTGATACGGAGGTTTGGGTTCGAAGGCTTTGTCCGACCTACCTCTTTTACAGGGTTACGCCAGCAATCCGATTCAGCCCTGGACACAAGTAGCGTTCAGACCCCATGGCTGGCCTGAGCTAATGTGCTAATAAGTAACTTTGTCCTAGTAACCCCTTTTTTAATTCTGCTTTGTAGCGTACTTTGCTGCTGCTTTTCTTCAGTTATCTTTAAATCCTGTTACCTTGCATGAGCCAGAAAAAACCCTGTGTTTACATAATTTTTTTAAGCCAGTAGATAGAAATGGAAACTTCTCCCATCGTCAGCGAGGTGGTCATGAAAAATCATGACAAGGCTGTTCTGTTCAGAAATGCTGGTGTTTCCATAAAAGAGATGGTGCCCATGGACAACCACATGGTGCTCAATTTTGAAATACCCTTCAATGAGATGTACTGCTGTTGAATTTTCACTTTATCAAGACTAGAGAAAGTTTGCTGCTCTAAATGACCTTAAACTATACTTATTTTTTAAGCTAACATTCCTTCACAATTGACTTACACCTCAATCTTTGTTTAACTACATTTGGAGTGCTTTGCTTCAGTAAAGACTAAATTTTTCTTTAAAGTAGACGTGTTTAGGACTTAAGCCACTGCCATAATTTTTACATTATGCGGTATGTTGTGCTGTGTTTTCTGGGGCAGCAGTGCCACAAGAGCTCATTTGTGCTCAGTATCAGAACAGATGTGGTCAGTTTATGCTCCGACACTAAGCAAATGGCAGTGAAATACTATATTAGGTTTCTCCTCTAATCTGTTTTTCCTTTTTAGCCTTTGTAGTGTGAGAATCTCCATATTTGAACCCAAAGAACCAACTTGTAAGGATGCCCCAGAGTAGTTTTTGCAACTTTTGTTCTCTCAGTGCACTTACTATTTGGCAACATGTGCTGTTAGCATCATGATGAGGAGGTAGAGTAGTGCTGGGAGCTGAGTTGTGCATTCAGAATTATTTCAATGGAGTTACGTAACGTAACTTTAACAGAGTTACAGTAACTCAACAAAGGTGGCCGTGGAAGTAGCCAATCTCCTGATTATCCCACTTGTGTTTCTGTCTGCCCAGTCAGTTTCACTAATCTTGAAATCATCTTGCTCCTTTTAAAGAAATGGAATACTTTCTGATTCTCCAATGTATTTTTTCTACGGATACCTTGTTTGATTTAATGGAGCAAGTCATGCAGCGATACATAAAATGTACTTATTGTGTCAAATCCTGCTTTCCTGTTTATCCGTGAAGTGGTAGAGAATAAGAACAACAGATATGATTGGGTTTTGTGCGACTGAACTATCAGAAAATTACTTCCTTCTGGTTTGTTCACGTGCATTCATACCCTCTAAGTTCCATTTTTCAGACACCCAGATTAGATAGCAGGACCCTGAAGGAAGGAACTGTGTCATCTCTCATTCATCCTGTACATGGAGTCCAACTACCGGTCAGAATATTGTCTTCAGTAGCTTCTGGCAATGCCCATATTTTTCACCTTCCTGGAGTTCATAACTCATGTCACTAATATCCGGATTGCGCAGTGACATTTAGAAATGTAACAGACAATATTGAAATGGATCTCTTAAATCCAAACCAACCAGAAAATGAACCAGTGAAAACCATAATGCAACACATTACTTTAATTTTTGAAGCTGAAGTGCTATACAACATAGCTGACACAAGGGTTTTTTAAAAACCCAACATTCCCCCATCCCATCAGAGGTTTTTTAACCTCAAAAATCTCTCTGAAAGTCTTTGCTGCTTGTTGCCCACGGTAGGGCACTTGTATCTGAAACGTGTCTTGAGTTAGTTTTTGAGAAATTGGCTGGAGTCTAAGCTGTAATTCAGCTTCTCCAGAAAGTAAAATGATGTTGCTTAATCTCACTTGGTTTTGCACTTGCACCTCGATCTGACAGCTCACTCTCCCCAACACTGGTACTGAGCACGCTGAAAGTGTAGCTTTGGGTAGATAACAAAATGTGCCTGGGAAATGGGAACAATGCAATGAAAAGAACACAAGGCTTAGCACACTAAACTCTTCTCCTTCTTGATGTCCCCTGGCACTGCTTCCAAGTATAGTGGATAATTATGATCTGTTGTAGCATCCCAGGATATTTTAGAGAACACAGTACCCTCTTCTCCCAGAGGAGGAGATAAACAGGCACGTGAAAAACAGGTACCCAAGGTACTGCTGTAGCTTGGTGCCCTGCTCTTCATGCAACGTTGTGTGGGAATGACAGCTGGATCTAATCCTCAGCACGCAGGATTTTTGAGGAAACACTAGCAAATTCCTTCCTTTAGAGAACAGTGACCAGTGTTTGTGTTAGCAAGTCAGCTCGTTTCTGTCCGCACCCACTGATGGCTGTGCATCTGTGGGGAGGTGTGCTAGGCTGGAACAAGACCGTCTTGGAGCTGTGCAACTACTGTAGTTACTACATTAGACCTATGAAGAGCTTCATTGTGTCTCAGATAGTTTAGATTTTAAAATCTTGGCTTGGTCTGTTCTGAGACATCTGCCACGAATGCGATCTTGTCACATTGAGAAAATCTGACTCTATTAACGTGCCACACAATCTATGGTAATCATGAGGGAAAGCACTGAATGGAATACAGAGGGTACTGCTTCTGTCACTGCTAAGTGCTCATCGCCTGTAAGGTTCTTGAACACGCTGCTCGGGTGTTTCTCACTGGAGTGCTTCCAGAAACCACCGCTTCATCCCCACTGCCACATCTGTCTTCAAATCTTTTACCCTCTCTAAGCTGGGTGTCCAATCCGGTTGTCAGCAGCTTGCTGGCCCGGCCGCCTGTGCTTCCTGTGTGTGGGTGTGTGTACGCTTTACAGGGAGCAGCACAGTGGCTTCACCTGCAGGCAGACGCTTCAACAGGTCTCACAGCCTCTTCTTGCAGTTTCTGTGTAACACAGGAGTAACCGCCTTTGCACTTTTGCGGCGAAGTGTTCTTTAGTTCAAATATGACTTATCTTGTTGTGGAGCTGAGTACGAGTGGTGGGAGAGCATGAGTATTGTGCATTTTTCCTGACATTTTTTCCCATTACATTTGTGTAGTTCAGCACAGAAAGAAATGAGATGTGCTTGGTTCTGCAGCCTGTTCTGCGGCCGCAGCCTGAAGGCCAGTACGCTGGCTGTAAATACACATCGCCCGCTTCCTGCTAAAAGTTTACTTCTTAGAATCAAAGAATCGTAGAAAGGTTTGGGTTGGAAGGGACATTAAAGCCCATCCAGTTCCACCTCCTGCCACGGGCATGGACACCTCCCACTGGATCAGGGGGCTCCAAGCCCCATCCCACCTGGCCTTGAACACCTCCAGGGATGGGGCAGCCACAGTTTCCCTGGGCAACCTGGGCCAGGGCCTCCCCACCCTCATTGTGAAGAATTTCTTCCTAATGTCTGATCTAAATCTTCCCTCTTCCAGTTTAAAGCCACCCCCCTTGTTCTGTCACTCCAGGCCCTTGTAAAAAACCCCTCCCCAGCTTTCCTGGAGCCCCTTTCAGTACTGGGAGCTCTCTAAGGTCCCCTCGGAGCCTTCTCTTCTCCTGGCTGAACAACCCCAACTCCAATAAACATAAAATAAAGTGAGCATTTGATGGTAATTAAGCTCGTGTCAGTATGTCTCCTGTGCTTGCACTTAGGCAAGCATTCTCTGTCTATTTATAAACAGTAATACTCCCTCTCCACTAATTATTTTTTCTTCAATGAACGTGAATATTAACACCGATGGCAACCTTCTGCAGGAGCCTTTCCGATGGAGACCGTGCCATCCAACCTGCTCGGCTGCACCCTGGGGTTTCTCTGCAGGCGTCATGTCCAGATCTCGCAGTATTCAGCACCAAATCAATGCTTTCTTCGCAGTTTCCTTGCAGACTGAAAATCCATGGGCTGGTTTTGGATCTTCAGTGGTTTTTTAATTCTTTGTAATGAAATCGATACCCTGGGATTACGTTCGTTACCAATACTTCTGCCAGCTTTTCAGGTGCAACTTCTGATCTCTCCCTTTGGTTTAGTGACCAGAGGTAACTGCTCTGCGATACCAAAGCTGGTCTTTCAGGGAACCTTCATGAACATGCATGCTGAATGGGAGTGAACTCTGAAACTGTTATAGATGGCAAGGAATAGATCCTGAGCAATGGTTTTCTCTGGTGCTCTGGAGATACCGGAGTTACCAGTCTTGTAAAGGTTAAGGGGAGAAACGGAATGGCTGGGGTTCCCTGCATCTCAGTGGTTGGGAGAGTTCAGTTGTCTTCTTCAAATTATGGTAGGGAGGAATGTTTGCTTTCTCATCTATGGGTAGGAAAGCAATAAATGTTCCAATAAAACTGGAAGTTTCTATATAATCTATGGAGCAGTTCTCATGACCATTCTCTCCTCCACCACTGTAATTGTCTCATCCATCTGAAATTTCCTTTTGTCCATCTTTCTCCTTACATGAGGTAGCCTTCTGGCCTTGCTATTTATAGATCTACTGTTCCCACCTCTTCTTTCATCCTTGCTTTGTATTTTATTTTATGAAGTTCTGCTTTACCCCTTTTTCCTAACTTTTATTGCCACCTTAGGTTTTTTTCTTTTTTCTTTTCCTCTACCTTATGATAAGAAAATCGCTCTCATATACCTCTTTTTACCACTTCCTCTCTTAATTTCGAATTAACCGTAGAAGACTTCTCCACTTTGTCAGTTGATTCAACCCCTTCTGAGGACTCCCTGTGCGTGCCAGAAGCTACTCACTTTGCCAGAATCCAGGTGCTTTTCCTGGTATCCAGCTTTACAAATGACCTTAACAGTTAGACTAGAACAGAGTAGTCACGTAGAAGTTGTAAGGACTTCTACAGCGTGTTAGTATACAGAAAATAAAGATCTTTACACAATCAATGCACTCATACTTGCTACAGTTACGAGGTGATAATACTTAGGTTTCTCTTTCTCTGACCTTTTGACTGAAAATGCTTTATTCACTTTGTTACTTCTGCTTTTTGTTTTGAATGATAGAAACCTAGAAAAACTCTTGAATTTGCCAGAGACTGAAAAAATGTACCTGCTTTTGTTTTATTTAGCAAGTCTGTCTTTAAAAGAGTGAATGCAGCAGCAGAATAATGTCAGCGAGTAATGAACTAAACTGTGCCTGACTGCACCTCTGCACAGGTCATCCGGAAAGGCTGGCTGACCATCAACAATATTGGCATCATGAAAGGAGGATCCAAGGAGTACTGGTTCGTTCTAACTGCAGAAAGCCTGTCCTGGTACAAAGATGATGAGGTAAGGAATGAAAAGCTTTTTTCTACTGGAAAACCCCCAGTATTTATTCAGTCCTCTGATATCAGCTTTTTTTTTGTTTTGTTTTAAGGTTTTACCTGTGTCCTTTCAATTTTCTTTTTTTTGATTCATGGAGAATGCTGACCTTCTAAAACTTCTACAGAAATGTTGGTGATAGAAATACAGGGTCTTGTGGGGGGTGGTTTTGTTTGGGATTCTTGGGCGGTTACTTTTTTCCTTTCTTCCTGTAATTTCCACATATGGATCTAAAAAAAAAAACAAACAACAAACCACCACCACCCCCCCCCCCCCCCCCGTTTTGGAGTGTTCTGGTTGTTGTCCTGTGCCTCTTTGGGATGCTCTTGCACCCTCCTGTGAGTTGGTGTGGATTTTTAAGTTTGCTACTGAAATCCAAAAAAATTCACCTTGGTAAGAAATGTCAGTGCCGATCGGTAAATGTGAGGTGAGTAATATGAGAACTGGAAAAAGAAATTCTATAATGGACAAGACATCCAGGTTGTGCTCGCTTTATGGAACGTGTTGTTATGCTTTGGGCAACCATTTTTTTTCTCTTCTGTCCTGCTTAATTATTTTTTTCACGATGTTAGTAGTGATACTGTTTATCCAAAGCTGAACAGTGGTCCCCTTGTTAACTTTTGAAGGTTAAAATGCGATTGCCGTGTGCACTGTCAGCAAAGATTTAGCAGTTCTTGGGGTGAACCAGTTCATTGCATGGAAGAGAGAGTTGTAAATGAGCTCTGAAACATTTCTCAATCTTTCCATCTTATGCTAAGTGATAATCAAACCACTGGCCCCACCGGAACGGGGAGGTGGTTGTTGGGGACTGTGCAGACAACTGATATTCTGTGTAACCTGGTGTTTACCTGCAGTGGGGTTTGCAGCACCGCTGGGGCGAGGTCCTGCAGTGCGCGCGCGAGCCGGAGCTCTGCTGAGTCCTAGGAATCCACAAACTGGTCCTTATGAGATGTTGGTACTTCAGGAATGCTACTGGTGGTGAATCTGCACTGGCCAGGAGTGGTTTTTTCCAAAGTCAGTAACCATTTGGGGATCGACCATAAGACTGAGGGACAAATTAGGTTGATGTTGGAGATTTTGCACCTTGCCCTTTTATTTAAGTTTTAAAGGGATTCAGATGTGTTTGCTGTGACATGGGTCTGAGTACGTGTTAGCCGGGGGGAGGAGCGCAGTGCCAGGTGTCGAGAGGGAAAGCTTTATTCTCAGCTTATTGAAATGCAGTTTGAAATATTTTACTGCAGTGTTTTAAAAATGAATTAAAAAGAGATGTAAAGGTGCCGTTATGAATTTGAAAATCTGAAGCTGTCCTTTTTTAAGATCTACCTTGAAGCTACCATACCTGGGTAGGTTACGTACTGGTAACTGTAACTATAACACATGATGTGGCAAGATTAGCAGCTCTTGCTGTGTTCCCTCTGGGGCACTTGGAGGAGCGTCTAACGTGTGGCATGGCGATGTTGGAGGTAGTTTTCGTGTTGCTTTTCTGAGTCTGAACTTTGTTTAGTGTGAAGTATAAAAATTCCTGCAAACACTTACGAAATGCCTTCTGCTTTGCAGCTTTATTAAAGAAATTGTTTGTTTTGATAGTCTGCTAGAGAGACCCACCTGGGAATCTCGGAATAGTACAGGAAGGAAATTGGCCACTGTCTGATTTCCATATGCATATTTCAGAATAGTGTCTCTAGATTGCCAAACAATTATGTTTGGAGAGTCATGAAAATACCAGCAGTTCATTTAGGCCAATATGGAAGATAAGTCAATAATTTCTTACAGTGATGAGAGAAGATAACGGCATATAATTCTGTGCTTTGCCGCTGAACAGATTTCCTCTGTAAGTGCAGGTTTGCTGTATAACTTGATTATTCTGTCCTAGGAAAGAGTTCACAAAGTTATGTTGAATTTTTACATTTTTTTTTTACTGGGCTTTCTCAGTAGGACTTGAAAAATGGGGCTGGTTTAGATCCTTTTTGGAGATGGGGAAGGCTGGTGCTTGACCATTAGGTTAATCAAAAGACCAGTGACTTTCTGTTTCAGAAACAGTGCTACTGACTTCTGAAAGTAAAGAAGCAAATATTTGATCCCCTGGCTGAGTTCCAATTTTTACAATTACATTTTGTCTCCTCAGAATGTTCTCCTGGCTTTGAGCATGGTTTGGTAGTTGTCACATCCTGCTCTCAGATGGTTATTGCCGTGGCTGCGTGCTGTTGTGCGTGTCCCCCCCCAGTAATACCCACAGTCCTCAGGGATGTGTGAAGTGATACCCATGTTTATGTGTCCGGACGGTGCGCGGGCTCAGAGCGGCTGTGCATGTGGTGAGGTCGTAGGGAGTTCAGATCCCCCGTGCCTCCCGCTCCGGGCGCTCACGTCCGCAGACCTTGCATGGTAGCAAGAGCCTCTCCTCCGCAGCTGGGGAAGATGCAAGAAGTCAGGTCTCCCCTACGATCTCCTGCTGCAGGATGAGTTTGTTCCCCTGTGCCTCTGCCCCTGAGTAAGGGATGTTGCAGCGGCTTGTGTGCCAGTGAGCTCTGCCAGCGCACACAGCTCAAGAGCTGCCGGGACCTCTAGGGCTCTGCACCCCCTCTAGTGTAAGCTGAGCCTGTTTCTGGAGTCTGGAATTTACTCGGAGATGAAAATCACTCTCTGAATGCAAAGTCGTTGCTTGCAAGTGCCGTTAAAAGGATGGGAATTCTTTCCTTTATTTGTGAGCTGCAGCTTTTATAAATGAAGCATCCATGGTAGAATGTGTTTGGAAGCAAATTTGCTGCGTGGTATCAGTATTGCAAAAGAAATGATAGGTTTCTTAACGTGGTTTTGTTGCTGCTCAAACACACAACAGGATTTCGTTCCTGGTGAGATGAGAATCGGGGCTTAAGAATGCTCTTAGGCTTGCGAGTCCGGCAACACCCAGCTGATGTTTGAGCAGTGTGGGTAACGCAGTTACAGCATCGGTTACGTGAATACTAATCCGGATTAGGTTTTGATCCTGCATACGGTTGCTTGTGTTCCTAACTTTGTTGCGTGGCCACTACCGTGACTTTGTGCTTTTCCACTTGCTTGAAATCAAGCAAGGAAAACACTGGACACCTCTGTGATGCTGTTGTGAATAATTCAGTGACCTCACAAATAATAGCGTTCCTTCGTAGCGTGCACCAGCTCGTCCTACCTAAAGTATTATGAGGCATACCTACACAGGAAAGATTAAATCTGTTATAAAAACAGCTGATAAAAGCTGTAAGCTTTTGTGCTGAAATTCATTTGAATGCCAACCTGGAAATTTGGTGGTTGTCAATTAGGGTATAATGAACTGTGGGATTGCAGAACAACGTTCTAGCGTGTGAATTGAAAACCCTTTGCTGTGAACGGAAGGATGCCGTTGGTAGAGTGGTGTCACATTTTTACAGGGCATGGTCAGAGAATGGGATTTTATTATTGTTCCAAAAGCATCCAGCGATCTCACTGGTGTTACTGGTGTGCAAAGGATGCCAGGCTGGGCTCCAGAAGGACTCCTAAAAATGTGAAATTGGCATTTATTGGAAAAATCGCCTTTAGTTTTATTGCCAGATAAAATATTTCCGTTCCCTTTCCACAGGAGAGCATCGTATTTTCAATATCCACTGAGTTTGTATTGGAATTTTGGAGTTTATTCCCAATTGCAAAATTCTGTGTGGTTTGGGAGGGAGATATGGAAATAAGTGAGGAGGTGAGAGAGTGGAAAGGGAAGAAGTTGCTGTAAGGTCTAACGTTGTGTCTGTTGATGGAATTAACTTGCCACACAACAAGCTGCTCTGGGTTCTGTGGCTGGCAGGAATGTTAGTGATTTTTATACCAACAACAATCTCGCAACGCGAGTTGCTCGAGTTGTGTGAATGGGAGGACGAAACACATAATGGTGCCACAAAGCTGCTTATAAATAAAACTTCTTGTTAGTGAGTTAATGAGAACAAGTAGGAAAAGAGTACTATAGGAAGCATAGTAAAAATTTCAGCAGCGGGTTTTATTGTCCTTTATAGGCAGTGGTGGTTTGACTCTAGGTGGGTTGCAGTACGCGGCTTGGTTACTGACCGGCCGGCTGAGATCCAGAGTGACTCCTGGCTGGAGGTGCTGGTGAAGACGCTCTGTGTGTCAGAGCGGGTTCCCACTGGCGGCTGTCCCTCAGGCTGGGTTGTCATGCGACTGCCTGTCTGTGCCTGCTGTACAGGTGAGAGGATGTTCTGCACAGCAAGTGTAGACAGGCAGACACATGACAACTCCGTCCAGCCAGTCCCTTGGAGCCGTCACCGCCGGTGTGCGACACTTTGTACCGTTCCGCTCTGAGGGGCTTGGGTGGGGGGAACACACATAACAGAATTCAACTTTAAAACAGTGGGAGCTGTCGAACAAGAACAGAACTTGGTTTTATTTGGAAAAGAAGCCTTTTGGTACATCGGGGGTCGTTGTGCTGACATGGATAAGAGATGCGATTGCAACAGACTGGTCACACTGAGCATGTGGAAAAACAAAAAGGATTGAAACCATGGTTTATTTTATATGCAATTCATACAGGATTTTGCCTGCATATTGTACTCACACATAGTAATTTAACCAGATGTTTTTACTCTTCTTGGAAGAACAGAAATACTGAAGTTCAAGATAAAGGATGTGTTTATACAGTACATATTTTCTAGGAGCAGATAAGTACAATAATCTTGCATGTTAAAAATAAAAATCTTTCTGCATAAATGGGGGCAACTACTTGCACATTAACCCGGTTAAAGGGAATGTGCTGGAAAGAAAACCCGTTGCATTTTATGTCTGTTCTGCTGTGCTACAGCTATACAATTATAATATTTCTTTAGTGTTTTGCTTTGCATATTATTTAAATCTCACTTTCTCTCAACATCTGTACTTTGTAAGAAAACAAAATAACTTTGTAGAGCTTCAAGTAATTTTTTTCAGTTAGAGACCGACGATGCTGTAGATCAGAAGCGTGTGAATAGCATCGTTTCACAGCACAACACGTGCTGCTTTGCTAAACTTTCCTATGTCTAAAATATGCACAGTGACTGTAATCCAATTTAGCAGTGATGCCTGCAGCATCCCTGGGCTGTTGTTTCAAGAGGTGTGAAACACACTGGAAGCTGAAACAGGGGGAATATAGTTGTATTACTTTTCTGAACAGATAAAATGATTCTGTTTCATAATGGTGTATAAATCACTGTTGCTCACTAGTGCCTCCATAGGTGAGCAACAACCTGGTGCTTTCCAAGCCTTCTCAGACAGAACCCGTACAGAATAGCAGCAAAACACTTTAGTTCCAGCCTGAAGACTGATTATAAAGGGGTGAATTTACCAAAACACTAAAGATGGGGATAATTTTGAGGTTTTAAATTAGACTAATAATAAATTTATATGTAATTATTCAGGTGCTATAGATCTAATCATTATTTTGCCATTAAGAAAAAGATGCATTTTAGCTAATTTACAATTTGAAGCATACAAATAAAGTTTATCAATTATATGAGTAGAACTTTCCTTGAATCTAACAAGATGGAATAAGATGTCTTAAAAATTAATCAAGCACAAAACACGACAAGCTAATTCAGACATGAAAATAAATTCCAAGGCATTAAATATTCTCACTTTGACTTTATAATATGCTTACTTAAATTTTTGTAGCTTTAAGTAAAATTTGAAGTGCATGCTTTAAGCTGGTATGTCTTCCTACCTGCTCGACCATTGTAAGGAGAGACAAAAGTGGCAAATTAGAAGTACTTTTAGAAAAAATACAAAACACTGCTTGTTTTATAGATTTCATCAAATTTAATTTCTACCTTTAGTTGTTAGAGAAATCGAAGATCTTTTTAGTCTGGGAGAAAATTAGGTCTCAGTTTCTGTGCTGTGTATCCTTCTTGAAATAGCAAAGAATTGTACAGTGAAATTAATTGGCAACCTATAGTGTAAAACGGTTGGAAGAACAAAAGTGTGCGTATTAATTAATGGATTTTCTATTAACAGCTGGCAGGGAAGTTACACCGCGAGTAAAAGTTGTAAGTGGGAAGATTGTGCAATCCTTCTAATAATTGCACACGAGGAGAGTTCATCAGAGATCAGCAAAGAGCTCTGCATCTTGAACTGAGGCAAATTCCTTTTGCCGTCAGTTAATTCACTGGGCGCTGCTATCGACGGGGTCGTTACCTCCGCTTCATTATTATTTAAAAACTGATACTCCTTGAAATTGTGGTTGGTTTGCTAAAGGCACATTTTTGGGTGCTGCATCTGGTTGGCTAATTGAGTCAGGAAAGGGCTTGAGAATAATAGAATACTCGTAACAACACAAAAATAATCTCCTGATTGCCAATATTATATTTACAGAAACCATTATTGAGGAGATGACTTTAAATATTGGTAGCTTGGAATTTGAATGGAGAATTGTATTCTCTCCAACTGTGTTCAGGGCTTTTTTTTTTTTTTTTTATTAAGGGACAGTTTGTTATTTTTAGATCCTGTTTTGCAATGTAGCCTAAAACGCAGTGCTGAAGTACAGTAGCATTATTCAGGAAAGTCTCATTCTGAACTGTGGCATTTCCTGTCTTTTTGTAGGTTTAAGCCTGACTCTCAATATTGTTTTAATTAGGATTTAATTTTTTTCTTTAAATGCAGTACAGTTCAGGGAGCAAAACCTTTGCAAGTAACAGCAAAGTAATGCTCTTGATAAAAATTTGTTATTCTAAATAAAACATAGTAATATTCAGGGGCTTTTATTTTCCAATCTGCTTAACAGATTTTGGATTAAAAGATTATCAGAATGTAATACTCTATTTAGAATTGGATTTTTTATGCAAGTATTTTGCTATTTTGGTTATGATATTTTCCATAGAGCAGCAATACTTGGGTGGTCTGCAGAGCTGTCTGTGGCGCACGGGGACAGTGCAGGAGGGGGGATGAGGAGCGTGGAGGGGAGAGCAGTGCCCTTTAGGCTCAATATACAGATGCGTTAAACAGCGCTGGTAACGGGAACGCGGGACACAACGTGCAGCTTAATGACAAGGCAGAAAAATGTGAAATGACATGGTTTTCTTGAAAGTAACTAGTTTTTTTCCCATTTGGATGCTTATTTGATCTATATTTATTTCTGTCAACTTAAGTGACCTTCCCCCACCCTTCTTTGCCTTTTTCTCTTTTTTTACTGTTAAAGGAATATATAGAAAAGGTTGAAATATTTTCTTCCCATTCCCTATTTAATTTTGTTGATCGAATAAAAAAATATGCTCCTTAAAGATGAAAGAAAGCCTATTATATAAAAAACCCCCTCATTATATATATTCTATATTATATATATACTATATTATTATATATATTCTATATATATTATAGAAATTATATATATTATGTATCTTTCATATATATATTATATATTATATATATTATCTTATATATCCATTATATGTAAACACTCCCCTATTGAAATGTTCATACAGACTTTAATTTGGTTTTTGCTGGTTTTGAGGATTTTAAGGTAATACGAACTGTATTTCGTTCATACAGCAGACATAAGCATTGGTCTGATCCTGGTTTTACAGCCCTCTCACTGTAATTTAATATGCATTGCATCCTGCTAATTTTTTCACCATTACAAAAAGTAATGTTTTGGTTTGGTTTTCTCTTGAAATATTTGCGTACAGCTCTCTTGTGGCTGTTGACCTGCATAGTTTAAACCTTTTGTTTCCTAACTACGGAAATCATTTCTGTATGATTATGAGCAACTAGAGCTTGCTTCGACTAAAACAACAGTGTTTTAAGTACCACAGAATCACTTAATTAACTTTGAAAATGTTTTGATTACTGAGGCGAAGTAGATATCCTTCCTTATTCATTGCTAACAATGCAGCCTTTCTTTCCGTAGCTGCCGCTTTGCACGCTGCGTCTCCCCCCGCCTCCTTTCCAAGCCCGACGCCAAGGGGCCTCCTAGACCTCAGCCCTTCCAGTCTAAAAATGTAACTATGAAGAGCCATGGGTGTATGGGAGGGGAATCACTTCCTAAATTCAGAAAGGTCATTTAAAATAAAGATTAATGCAAATAGTGGGCTAGCGATAAGAGAAACGCAGGTTCTGTTTGCTTTCCTTGTCCTTGCTTATGGAGCAAAAGCTAGCGCAGGCTGTCGTCTGCAGGGTTTTCGCCGAGCGCCTTAGTGCTGACCTGATAACAGTACTTCCTTTCTCAATTTCTAGATCAGAATTATGAAAAAATAAAAATAGCCATGCAAGTCAGCACGAGAGAGAAAAAATTCCGTGCAAAGGGTGGTATTTCCCTTGAAAGCGTAACTGAGCAAGGTTCATAGCAAGCTTTGAAAACAGTTTTCTACCACTTAAACAAAATCTAAGCCATAAAACTTTTCAGATTCACTATGCCTAAACCAGCCATCAGACTCAGAGAGACTGAGAAGTACTAACGCGAATTTGAATCGGGTTCCATTCCTTTAATTTCTTTCCGTCTCTTTGGATTTTCTATTAATAGCTACATTTAACTGTGGTGCAACTCCACTTTAAAGCAAACCGAGAGTAAAAATTCCACCTACTCATACTAAAATGGATTAAACCCCACTAATTTAATCCCAATCCTAAAAATAAACTTCTGTGAATAAAAGAAGAGAGGATAACCTGTAAGTATATATATATATATTTTAAAAGAATTCTTTTAGTCAAAATACATAAGCTTTGTCGGGCGACTACGGGAAATGACAGTGCTAATTCTTGCTCCGTAGGCTTTAAGCCAGCCAATATGGGCACAATCACACTAAAGCCACGCGACCATCTCTCCCCAGTAGGACCTCTATTGATTACTGAAGGAGCAATGAAAAAGGTAATAATAACATACATATTTAAAAAAAAATTGTACAGCATCAAGGCTGTCTAAAATATAATGTGTTCTGCAAAACTGACTGTTGGTAATACTAATGGCTGCATATTTATGCTAATTCTTTTTATAGTATAGCTATTCAAAGCCTTCCTGGCAATAATGAGCACCAAATAGATGGGATTTTTTTCCGGTTGCAGTAGTTTGTTGCTAGTGTTAACTTTAGGGGAGCTGACTCTGGAGTTCAGCTGGTATCAAGTTGCAGCCCAGACTTTTTGTATTATTTTGTCCGTGGGGATTTCATTCAGCCGGAGGGTTTTTTTCCCCTACCAGGACAGCTGGAAATTCACCAAAGCAAACTTCTGCCTTCGTTTACAAATTCCATTTTTATCAGTGGGATTCAGGACAAAGTAACTTATCATTTTGAATGTTAGAAGAAATATCAGCGATTCAAAGTATACATGGGAGCAGTAAGGATCAATCAGTGCTGATCACTTATAGGCAATTGCCAGCCAGGTATCGAGATGGAAAGCCCTTCCTTCAGTTTTGTTTATTTATTGTTTTTTTTCCATCGCACCCTGAACTTTCAGAGATAATTTTTCCTGACAATGAAAGATCCTGTATTCTAGACGGCAGAAGCCTAGCGTGGAGTAGGCATAGATTTCCTAGGGTTTCCCTCCCAGTTTCCATCAGCACATAAAGCATCGGTTACTTGCAAAGATGCTGCAGCTGCATATAAAATCTAAGTACAGTTCTACCAAAGGTGATATAATATATTTTACAATAATTTAAAATAATATTCATGCATTCTTTTCTATTATTTTATTACTTTAAGAGAAAATAATTTCTTAAAATTGATCTTCCAATCGCAGTTCACAACAGGAGCTATTCAGAACACACACTTCTAGCAAGCCTTTTCTGCATTAAAAAATATATATACTCCTTAAATATTTATACTGATTGCTACAAGTAAAAAAAAAAAATATTAAATTTACCTTTTTTAGTTGTGGGGATTAAAAAAAAAGCTTTATTTTAAATTTAAAAAAGGAAAAAAAAAAAAGCAATGCCCGCCTGTAACTCTACTCTTGCCCACTCCAAGGCCGTACACCTCTAGGCAGTTCACCTCCCTCACTCCTTGCACAGGTTTGGGAACCCCTCAGAGCTCCATCTCTCTTCAGTGATGGCTGGAGGAGGGGAGGGAGTCACCTAGGTTCGCCAGGTCATAGGCCAGGTGCTCTTCCAAAGTAGGCCTTACCAGAATGTCTTCCCCGCTTTATTCTGGAGTCCTCCTTTTTCACAGTGTCCCTTAGCGTTTCTTATTCCCTAGTGTGCAAAACCTGCGAAGAAAAATACTGGATATGAGATCTGAAAGGAGCAATGCGTGTCTTCTCCTTGGCAATAGCGACTCGCGTCCCCCATGGTCCGTGCCGCCGCTTTCCCTTGCCCAGTCTAACCAATGTGCAGACTACTGTACAACAGCATTGTCCTGAACAGGTAGTCTGAACACTGGGGCGACGGAGCAGGATCTCCGGACGCGTCTATTTATTTATTTTAAATCCTCTTTTAGTCTTGGGGAAAAACTGCCTTCCTGCATCACGGGTTGTGCTCGGCTCTGCCTCACACTCTGCAGCACTCACTGAAACACACTGAAGTGCTGTGATTTCCAGTCTTGACGTGGCACATTTGCAGCAGACTGGGGATCTGGCAATGAATTTAGGACCAGGAAAAGGGGGAGGGCTGGGCCTGAGAGTCCATATATGGGATGATGTCACCCTGGGGAGGTTTGGGTATGCACTGTGCCGCTGGTGAGACCGCTAGAATTGCCTGCTCTCAGACATGGGTCTGTGTATAAAATGGTACCAGATGTTTTAGTGTAATGTTAAGCAGTCATTTCATCTTCAGGCCAGATTTTTTTCTTCAACTGGGCAGGAAGTGGGCCCCAGTATGGAAAAGCTGTAAAAAGTCAAGATGTACAGTTTCGCTGCAGCCAACGGAGAGCGAGTTAATGGAGGCGCAGAATTTGCTGGTTTGGGAAGGCTGAAACCCCAAATTTATAAAAACGGTTCTGCTCGGGTAGCTAATGCAATAAGCCAGTGCTTAGGGGTTTTTTTTTTTTCTCTTTAATGACTCGAGTTGTGCTTTTCTGTTTTGGCATTTCAGACCAAGAAAAGGGCAAATAGGTTCATTTTTTCTTGGAACTGTCAGCCGCATGCAGGCTGCCGAGACTTGAACAGTAATTAGAGTTACTTCCTGAAAGTGAAGCCCCCATGAAAAGTCTGGAGAAATGTTCTTTGTCATAGCCTCTACATGAGTAATTAGTTCCACATGTGGCCTTCCTATTTCCCTTCAGCTATTTTGGCTGGCTAGTTGAATGCTTTGCTATAGCTCAAGACTTAAAGAAGCTTTAAAGTTTTCATTTCAAGCATCCACTGTGAAAATAGCTATTTCTGGTGTCATAATAAATTGCTTCTGGTAGATCAGTGCTATTAGGCCTGGCATTGTTTTTCACTGGTAACCCTGCTGGTCCCATTTTTCTTTTAATGGTGCTTGGTGGAATTATTCTGCTGAATTTTATCTTTGATATTTACCAGATCTATTGAATTCTGCCAAGTATGACTTTACCATAGATTTTAAGATATTCTCCCGAAGGGCAACTATCTTTGTTCTCCTGTGAGCTTTTTTTTCTTTGTTACCCTTGCTGTTGAATCGAAGCGTTGAATTTTTTTTTAATCTGCTTTAGCCCATGGTCTAAATCAACCGCTAACGCATCAGATTAGCTCTTCTGAAGTCAAACCTGGAGGTGATTGTGTGTAGGTCCGTGTATAGGCTTGGTATTGTTGCCAGTAGCTCTTTCTCTGCCTAGAAATCTGAGGCAAATGTCAATATTGGAAGTATATTCCAAAAAGCAGATCTCCACCAAATTCCTGGGCAGGAATGTACGTAAATCTACGTGTGTGCTGTGAACTCTGGTGTCCGAAATAACTTCTGTGGGATTCAGTTCTTCCTAGGCGATGGCAGATTCTGAGATCCATAGCTCCTAGAGGCACGGGCAGGTTGCAGAACTCTAACTGCGGAGAGAATGAATGCCATAAACTTGGATGCTGGGGCAGCTGGAGTCAGAGTGTCAGGCCAGTGAAAAGGAGAAGTGGCCTTCAGGCACTTTGTGGGGGTGGCAGGCCAAGCACTCGGTGTCTGTTTCAGATTCTGCAGCACGTTCTACCTTGTGGATCACAGTGGGCCAGCGCGTGTCCAAGCAGTGGTGGGGTTTCTTTTTCAGTTTGTGAAGGTAGAGCTTTGAAGAAGCTGTAGGAAGGGGTTTAAAATGCAGAGTGCTTGGCTTTCTTAGAAACAGCAGGACCGCATTAGAGCTCAAGAGAAAGGGAGTTAGCGGGCAAGAGCCTTTGCAGATAGAGTTGCAATAGTGGAGAAAGTAGAGCACACCATGGGTAAACCAGGAGGGCTCCTCATCCGCGCAGCACTGCATGTGCAGGAGCTGACTTTTTTATTCCTGCTTGGCACCTGTCTGACGGAAGAAGAATCCAACTTTGGAAAGCTTGAATGGTGAGATATTTTTGTGAGTGGGACCCTCAGTACAGCGTGTCAGATTTTCCCCAGTGCGGAGCCGTCGGAGATGAATTGTTGCACGTGCCACCAAGAGCAAGAAATTATGTTGTCAAGAAGACAGCGTTCCAAGAGCCTTTCCGTACCAGCAGAAGGGGACGTAGGCTGAATAAACCGGGAGGCAACGCATTAATGAGCCAAGCAGGCGTAGGGGCTGGGGGAAGCAAAGTTCTGAACCTTGCTGCCGAGCGCAGGCAGC
The DNA here is from genome assembly GCA_033558235.1 of Neomorphus geoffroyi. Lineage (NCBI taxonomy): Eukaryota > Metazoa > Chordata > Aves > Cuculiformes > Neomorphidae > Neomorphus > Neomorphus geoffroyi. The sequence continues at coordinate 9,755,727 of JAUMJM010000074.1, forward strand.
ATCAGTCTGCGAATTTTTCCCGCGATGGTTAAACAGAACCAGAATAGCTCACCACACTGCGGCCTGGAAAGCCGCTCCCTCTAAGTTTTGTTTCCTGGCAAAAGCAGAGACTCAGAGGAATGGAGTATGAGAACAGGGGTTTGGGGTTGTCAAGGAGAACCTCTAATATAGCACAAAGCAATTCAGACCCCTTGTGCGTGTTTTCTTTCCTTGCTAAGGGCTGCTCAGCGAGTTACGCACAGCTGTGTTACCCATTTATACCCTGTCCCTCCTTTTCTACTTGATCTCTACTTGGAAAGGAATGGGCCCAAAAAGCAATTTACGTTTCCATTGCTTCTGATACCGAGTTCACACTGCACCAAAAATATTTGGAATCTTTCACTAAATAGCTCCCCAACTATAGTGTGGGATTTAAAGCTGCTTCCGATGAACTTCCGAGACTCTCATTTAGCTGTACTAGCCGAGCACATGCATGATTGCAGTAATCTTGACTCAGAGAGTCGATATTGATAAGAAATTGTTACCCAGAGCTTATGCTAAGTGCTTTCCAAAGGTGGTGACAAACTTCCATTTGTCGTGAGTTTATCATCATGCTGATGTGTCTGTTGTACCGATGAACTCAGCCTGATGATTAAATTATTTTCCATAAGGCTAAAATATTCTTTCATTTTGAACTTGGAGGAAACTAAGGATTTTGAAAAGTCTGACTTCTTCCTTAATGCTTATTTGGAGGACGACCATGAAAAATAAAATAGCTAGGTTGCTACTTGATTGTTTTCCTGGCAGACCGCAGTGCAGTTCCAGGCCGCTTTTCATATCGAATGGGACAGGTATCTTTGAAACACCCATCAAGTGTGTGGCTCACACAGGAGACAGATGCTTCTTCTGGGTGGTGGGAACACCCCAAACGCTTATTGTAGGAAGTGTTTGGACAAATGTAAACTTTGTCTCTCTGTTTCTCAAAAGCTCTAGATACGATCCATGGAACTGCTGAACGGGGATGTCGGCAGCTGATAAATGGTTTGAAATAAGAGCAGAGAATTGGACATAATTATTTTTGAAATTCTGCAACAGAAAGTTACCTGCCGTGATTTGTTCTCGGTGGTTTTGCACATCCAGCAGTAAAGATCCTTTTCAGTCCTTTTCAGCACTCCAGAAGCAAAATCAGATGAGAAACAGGTAGGTATAGAATCATAGACTCATAAGGTTGGAAGAGACCTCTGAGATCATCGAGTCCAACCACGCCTGTCTCCCCACTAAACCCTGTCCCTAAGGAACTCATCCACTCGTCTTTTAAGCACCTCCAGGGATGAGGACTGCACCCCCTCCCTGGGCAGCTGTGCCAATCCCTGACCACCCTTTCAGGGAAGAAATTCTTCCCCATGTCCAGTCTAAACCTCCCCTGGTGCAACTTGTGGCCATTTCCTCTCGTCCCATCGCTGTCACCTGTGCGCAGAGCCCAGCACCCACCCCGTCACACAGGGAACACCCAGGGAACAGCGCAGATAGGCTGTCGTCATCACAGCAAAAAAACACGCAAAACTACCTCCAGGGTCTGATTTTGTAGCTGAGGGAACAGAGTGAGACGAGAATTAAATGCCAATGAGAGTGAACAAATGCAAAGGAGGAGTCTCAGTTTGCAGAAAGTCCCCTGCTGTACACTGAAATTATGGTCACTTTTGTGCAGAATGCTTGGGGTATGGATACAAGAAGGAATGCAAGGATGATGTGGGGAGAGAAGAGCTGAGAGTGGAGGAAGCATTAACACGTGAGGCGAGAGTATCCGATTCTTGCTCCTGTAGAGTTTGTTACCTTTCTTTTCATCAAGGAATATCACTGGCAGTTGGACAAGGTCTAACGCACCCTTGCGGTGCTGTGCTTGGTGCTCAGCTGCAGTTTGACTCATTAATCTTTTATTGTAATTAAAAAAAGTTTGTCCCTTAGCAATTTTATTATTCCTGGCCAACGCACTTAGGAATATCCATGCTTTTCATAGCTGTGCCCACTGTTGTGAGAACACATTATGAAGTGTTGTGCTCACTCTGTCATCATCCTCATCTATTAATTGTGATGTTATTCACGAGATCTGAAAATATGCTGAGGCTGGCAGTTTATCCGTGCTAACTGAAGACCCCTTTGGGGGGGGGGTATGAAGGCTGTGTGACGGCTAAGAGGCACATCTGTGTGCTTCACAGTTTGCAGAGCAGTCTGGCCTTGGTGTTGCAGGTAGTGATTTACTCTTTTGTAAAGGACTTCAGTACTGGTCTGTAGGTGCTGGATAATGTTCCAGCCTAATGCTCCTCCCCTGGGCAGTTCTTATGAGTGAAACATAACGGCCGGTTGACTACAAGAGCCCCTACACACTGTTCCCTGTTCCCAGAACTTTTCCCTTTCCCTACCTCTTTGTCACTTGCCCCCTCTGTCCTCCCTTCCCCCTTATCAAACATATAAATCAGATGCTCCAGTATATTTAATCTTCTACCTGCTCTGCACACCTTCCCTCCCCAGTCCCACCTGTCTGCTCTGCAGATGTGCTTTGCCGCACAATTTGAGTTTGTGGGAGAGACATGAATGGGGAGAAAACAGAGCTGGAAAGGGTTGGTCCAACAGATGTGAAATTCATGCCAACTAAGTTTAGGAGCCTGTGTTTCCTTTATCTTCAGTGAGCAGGGGACAGCTCAGCTCCCCGAGGTGGACACCTGTAATTAGCCAGTGCTGACTTCTGTCCTTGAAGACGTGAGGGGCTGAACAGGAGCTTCAGTACTGATGCCACTTCTTCTTACCTCATTATCAGTCTGGTTATTTTCAACCTGGTTGTGTTGTGTGCATTAATGTTCTGTGTTGTTCTGTATTTTTTATTGCCTTCTTAGCCAGTGGTCAAAGTGCATAATCAGAAACGTTGGAAAATACTGGAGTATCATCGAGCAGCAATTTTCCCGTACAGGGGACTTTGTGTTCACTGTGTATTTTCCAGCTTAAGTTTGGTATGTGCACTCGTGCACGTATTTGAACATCTGAACTGGGTTTTTGATAGTAACTTGTTTTTGGGGAGCCAGGTATGCTCAGCACAGTGGTGACAAGTGATTAAGACGACTGGCAGTGTGTAGATTGCGTATACGTTATTTCATTCCTGCTAAAACAAATAGCTGCCTGGTTGAATTGTTGTGACCTAATGGGAGGTATCCCCTCTGCCTCTCATGTTTTTTCTTCAGGAAAAGAACAGGATATGGAATGGATTTGACATTTCCTTAGTCATTGCTTACTCATACACAACACACAATTAATGGAGATGCAAAATTAGCTGAGCTAAGTTAATTTTCGGAGTGGTGGTGAAGAGCACGATGTGCCCTGGATTAGCACTGTCTTGTTTCTTGACTGCTGGGATCTCCTTGGATTTTGTTTTAGCCCCGAAGCACGTTAGTGTTGAGCTTTTGGACCCTTTATAAAACCCAGATGTGCAGCTGAATCAAGTGTTCTTTTTCCCCATTCAGACTTAAATGGTTCGGGCAGGTTACCACGTCACGGGAAGATCATCGCTTCCCTCACAGAAGATGTCACTTCTGCTACCAAGTTTTTGTAGTTTTCAGTAAAGGGCAATAACTCGAGAATGAAAGGGGACGAAGCATTTGGGTGCGTGTAGGGGCATGATGTTCGTTACTGCTTAATCAAAGCAAAGATGTATAGTGGATAAACTCGCTGTGGGTTTTATTTCTTTTTTTCATTCCTTTCTAGAAAAAAAGATCTCTGAAAATAGAACTGCCAGGGTGATCAAAAGAAGTGTATAATTTATACAAGTGTATAGTTAGAATTCCCATGTCTTGTGTTCAAACTGCTGGTTTTGTCTGATTAGAATTTTGAGTTTGATTTACCCCTCAAACATATTTTTATGAACATTCTTTCTTCTGCCCAACTGAGAGACAGTTTGTTGTTACTTTTGTGTTTGGTTTTTTTTTTCCTGGCAAAATTTTATGTTGCAGCTATTTCCATGTTTCAGTAACATAATACACTCTGGGGGCAGATCTTGGAGATCTTTGACTCTAATGAATACCAGTCACGTGAGACCAAATACATGATTTATTACTCCAGTATATTTTCGATAGGAATGCCTGGAGATTTTTTTATTAGGGGGAAAGGAGATCAAGAAAGAAAAGGATGCACTTGAAGGAAATTAGTGGCCAAGTGATGTTAACTCTCACCTCAGTTCAAGACTGTGGATTGCAATGCCAGCATTGTGAATGATCCTGAAACAAAAGCATCCATCCTTTCACATTTAAGAATAATCTCCAGGGAATTGTGTTGGAGAAGCAAATCTTAAAATGAGCACCAGCAATATTGCTCAGGGCCTCTAAAACTGAAGCTATTTTTTCCAGTATTTATTGTCTTTGGCAGAGCTATTATCCTCTCTTTATATTAACTGCTGCATGAAGCGTCGCCTTTGTCTTGCCAAAACTTCTGTTCATAATGTATTTTTTTCTTAGGTTGACTTACTTTTGATAAAGGCTTAGCAATAACAAGCCAGATTGTGAATGTGAAAGTGAGAGTTACTTTCCTGAGGCTGAATATAGACATCAGTCATTTGTCCTGTGCAAGATGTGTACTCTAAGAAGAGGTGGCTGTCTCAGTATCGCTCCAGCTCCATGAAATGTGTGGAGTGCACCCACGTAACAGAAAACCATTCATTTTCTTTTATGACTTGAGTTCTAAATCACATTTCCAAAGGTTGATAAGTGATATCCAAGGAGTAGTCACGTGAGTAGTGTTTTGTCTGGCTTTTCTCTAGATTCTGAAGATTTAATCACCCACTATTGCTATCTGTCTTCAGTACACAGGAATAAATGTTTGAATTAGAATTAAGAGTCAATTTAAAAGCAGTTTGATTGCTCATGAGGTGTCCTGTGAGATCTGATTTCTGCAAAATTTTCATGTGAACTAGTGAGTGCCGATGCTGCCAGACATATAGTTAATTTTTTAAGGTTGGTGTTTTTTGGAAAATGTGTGAAACAGAACAGTTAATAAATCAACAGAATGTCATATTTTTTTTATTAAACTATCCCTGATGTTTAGTTACCCTTTTTATCAGTGTCTCCCAGGAAGAAAGTCTTCAAAATTATTCATTATCACTCCCTTCTCTCTTCCAATTAAAAATAACTTGTCACTTGAGCTTCTGTAGCCAAAAAAAGAGGTCATATCCTGCTTTCATGGCAGTATGTGTTGGGTTTTGTCAGTCAGTTAATCAAGGTACGATTTATCAGTTTAAAACTCTGATGAAGATGAGGTGCTAACAGATTTTCTGTTGGTTACTCCACCTGATACTTTACAAATAAAGTTTCAGTGCTTTGCTCTAGCTGTTGCTTTATGTTCAGTACAAGAAAATGTGTGTTTATTGTAGCTTTGCTTATGTTCTCTTAGCAAGAGACAACAAGTAGAAGAGCAAGTGGAAACCTGTGAGCTGTTGTATTGGTCAGGTAGAGATTTCTAAGTGACAGCGCCCAACTGTCTAGGTTCAGTGCAGCTACTAACCAGCAGTGTAGCAAAACGTACTCTATTCAGACCTGCTACGTTCACAGTAGTTTCCTTTTCTCAAATTACAAAGCATTTTCAAATGTTTCTCTAAGTTCCAAAGGAACTAAACAAGTTACTGACATAGTTTGAGAGGTGGAGCCACGTGAGAGAGACTGTGAAGAGCTTTGTCATGGTTAGTTGGTTTAGGTCCCTCTCCTTGTGGGTCATCTGAATCACAGGGGATGCTTTAAAACTGCTTGTGGTGACAAACACCTCAACTTATGCCTCTTGGCGCACGCTCTTCAGAGGTCAAGAAGTTCTTCCCCCTCCCCATTATTGTCTGAAATCATAGCAATAACTTCCCCCGTTGCAGTACAGAACCCCAAAAGGAAAAGTGTTCCTTCTTTCAAGTTCCTCTTTGTGCTTCGGTATCTTTTTGCTGCGGGACCTTTCAGGACTCCTTCGTACCTTACTGTGCTGAGCAGCGCTCTGTCACCTCTCCCTGACAGTGGCCGCCACTGCCTGCTGCTGGGTTCCTTTCGTTGCGGTCGACACAGCTTCCTTCCAGGCCTCCTTTTTGCTGATGGAACGACCTTCCCTCAGATGCATAGAATTACCCCCTTCGCTGCCCAGTTGGGAGTACTTTGTCCTAAACCAGCAAATACTTCAAATCTAAGCTTTTTAGGAGCTGGGGTTGTTCAGGCTGAAGAAGGGGAGGCTCAGGGGAGACCTTACTGCTCTCTACAACTGCCTGAAAGGAGGCTGTAGTCAGGCAGGGGTTGGTCCCTTCTCTCAGGTGACCGGCGACAGAACAAGAGGACACGGTCTCAGGCTTCACCAGGGGAGGTTTAGGCTCGACATTAGGAAGAAGTTCTTTACTGAGAGGGTGATTGGCCATTGGAATGCGCTGCCTGGGGAGGTGGTGGAGTCACCGTCCCTGGAGGTGTTTAAGGAGAGATTGGATGAGGCTCTTAGTGCCAGAATGTAGTTGACAAGTAGGAGTAGGTGTAGGTGTTGGGTCATAGGTTGGACTCGATGATCTCAGAGGTCTTTTCCAACCTTATGATACTGTGATATTTTAAGGATACAATATTGATTTAAAAGAAACCCATGAAGAAAACAACAACAACAAAATCCCGCATCTCAGATCAGCTTGCCCGTATCCTTGCTTGCGTTTCACACATCTGCAATGATTTCCTTTGTTGCTTTACAGACTTACATCTGATAGGTGAATCTTAGTATATTCTGAAGATTGCCTGCAGTTTAGGGATGAGGTAGACGGCTCTGCTTTTGATTCCCTAAAATACCTTCTGTTGTCTTTTACTCCAGTTTCGAGGTGAGTTTTTTTCAAAGTGTATTTTCCTAGAGCCTTCCAGCAGCTGTTTTGGTCGAACTAGTGCTGAACCAAAACATTGCCTTGCAGAGAATGCAGAAAATGCAGAAGGAGAGCAACATTTTGCAGGTATTAATGTTGCTTACGATATTATTCACAAATGGAAAGTGTGTAGGATGAGACCTGAACGCTGCTAAGTGGGTTAATTCAGGAGAGATCCAGGAAAGTTAATACAGGTGCTTAAGACAGTGTGGATGTCTAAGCACACCTCTGAAAATCACTGCACCCAAGCAGGTTTCACAAGCTTGATTGAGCTGAACAGATTTACTGCAGAAAAAGCTCACAGAACTTGTGTCTATATAAAATAATAATAGACTTCATAGGACAATATTATTTTCCAGTAGTTTTTTTCTCTGTGCTCTGTTCTGGAATATTTCAACAAGGTGTTTAATTGTTATCGAGTGTATTAGTCTTCTGTGTAACTTGGATATCCTGTGGGTTCAATCATTTCAGCTTTTTGTGACCTATAATATGTTTTATCTATATGTCTGATGATTATATTGAGGAGATAAGAAGACACCATTGAATCTGACAGCACTTACTGCCCAAGTTGCAACAGAAACGCATTGTGCAAGGGTAGCTTTTGACATTGTGTTCCAAACCCCAGTTTTCAATGACCTTAGCAAAGCCCCAGAGTATCAAACATTTGTGTCTTGTACTTGTGCACAGAGGAAGAAGGTTTTCAGCCTGTGGGCCTCATAGAACAGAACCGGATGAGAAACACTAGGGAGAGGTCCCGGGTTGTCCCACAGCTTCCCTCCACAGGTAGACATATATCTTTTTGGAAGGTCTCTGGACAAATTAAATATTTATCAATTAAAATTAGCAAATTGAAACGAGTTGTCAGGTATCTGAGAATCCTCTGAAGGCAATTCAGAGCGTGGGAAGTTAAAAACTTAACAAGAGTAGAAAAAAAGTAATGGGAGAGTGGAAGGGAATAACTGATGGAAAGGTTTGTTCTTGGGAATTTGGCTTGATTTGGACGTGAATGTCATGTGAAGACTCTGGGATTAGAGGGTATTGTCCCAAGCTGTGTGTATCTGCTGCTTTTTCAGCAACTGGACCTGGCCTGAACTCTGCATCCGGACTGAAGAATGCTAAGAACTGAAGTGCCAGGTTGAACTCTGCTATAGGCGTTTGTGGGAATGCCAGGTCTGTTATCAGATTTTAGAGCACGCGATGCTGTACAGATAGCTTGCTAGGTTAATATATATAAAAAAAGTAATTACATATATCATGTATTTGTGTATTCATGGGTTTTTTAGTTTTCTACTGACTGCTTCTTTCTCTAGGTAATATTTTTCATTTTCTTGTGTACAAATATAAGGAGAATTAGAATCAGCAAAACTTCTTTTTCTTCTTTTAATATGTCAAAGAATTCTCCGTCTCCATCAAAAAAAGACTTTTGTGCTCTTGATTTTTCTGAACAAGCAGATAAATAAATACACAGGTGCTGAGCACCTTTTAAAGCAGAGGATATGTCTGTCAGGCAAGATGTGTTCATCCCATGCTTGCACAACTTCTCTCAAAGACAAAAATATTACCATACATGATTTTCCTGACTTTTGCTAAACTTGGTCTTTGCTTCCACCTTGCAGCCATGCAGACCTTCAGTGTCTTGACTCTACAGGGATGAGTGCTATGTCGTTCTGATGCTCTAACCAAGTAATGCTTCTCGAAAACAGTTTTCTCCATGCACTTCCCCTCATACTTTGACTTTTACCTTGAAGAAAAAGCTGGTCTCTGAAGGGGTGGAAATCCAAACAATTGTTAACTCCTGGGAAGAACAAATGCATCTGACAAACAGCAGCTCGTCATTCATTCTCGTCTGTTGACTCGTGAATCCCCTGAGAGTGTCTCAGGAAAGAAGGAGCTTGCTGCTTCATAAACCTTCCTTGGTGTGCGATGGAAACACTGCACGCTTGCTTTGGTGTTGGTCTGTCACCAGGAACTGATAAGAATGCAGGAAACAAAAAAAAAAGTCACTATGGGCTATGAGGAGTAGGAGGAAAAGATGCATTTTATGTAAACAGAATCTGAAGGACTTTGGAAGTAATTGTTCATATCCGCCAGGAAAGCTGATGCAATATATGATAATAGTTCTGGAGGTTTCTTGGCCAAAGTACTATTTATTAGCTGGGTTTATTACAGCACGGAGCGTGTCAACTAGGTATAAAGTTGTTAGCACTGGAAATCTCCGTATGTTGTGAACAGGCATGAAATGCAACAAGCTGTGTGGCATGGACCCAACTTAGTATGCCTGAAAATAGAAAACTCTAGGGCAGGTTTACACAGACACAGCCAGCGTCATTTGAGTGTATGTATTTTAAATATACTGATTTACTAGTTGGTTCCAATGGTACTTTTTGGGAATGATTTACCCTAACGAGATAGAGCACAGACGTATTGCAACATTTTCGTGCACAGAGTTGTCTCCCAACTCCTGTGCTGACAAGATTCTGAAAGTGGACTTCAGATCCGGATTTGTGGGAGGGATTTCTTCATTGACTGTCTATGAAACATTGCATGAAAGAAAATGGAAACCATATGCAATTCACTATACAGATCTGGTTTTCATTTAAATCTTTTCCTGTATTATATTTTCTGCTAGTAGAAGAGAGAGAAACAAACTGCAAGAGGAATAGTATGGAGCTTAAAATAAAAGGCTGTGTGGGTTGGTGTTTTTTTTTTTTTTCAAACTGAAGCAAAAATGGTATTTAATCAGCAGTATAATTTCACATAAGATTTCATGGAAAGAGGAAAATTTGTGTATGATATGCTGGGACATCTGTTGTTTTAAGTCTTAGTGGATTGAATTGATATGGTGTCAACAGAACTGTAAGGTTGCTGAGTTAGAGCTGTACCGTTGTAGTAGGAGCACCACAATGTAAGATTTTGATGAGCTCTGCATGCAGAAATAAAATATCTAGCAGTTTCTAATACCGTTCAAAAAATCCTTGATCTCGTCTGGAGTTGTGGAAAATTTCTCCATCTCTGAAAACGGTCCAGTAGATTTACTCAGAGTCTTGGGGTTTGGATTGTTTTTCCCTAGTTTTGACCAGAAGTTCAGTTTTTAGAAGTTCACTGAGACTCTTTAGCGCTGAGATAGTCCCTTGATTTTTTGCACAGAGCCTGGGAAAAGAAGCGCCGCAGGACAAATAAAATAGCCTTTTTTAAAGCACTGTATTTTAAGCTTTTTAATGTGTGGGATATGTTCTGCTTTAAGTTCAGTCTGTGGATGAAGGACTTAACTGGCTTGAAAAGGGAAGTTGTGAAGATCTTCCACCTCTTGGACTTTTTGGAAGCTGTACAAACTGGGGATCTTCAGGGAGAATTGCCAGGTGCTCGGCAGTGTGTGTGTCCTCATGGCAAACACCTTCGTTTGTCCAGGGATTTCAAGCCGTCCTCTCCAGCAATGTAAACAGTGTGGTAAGGAATCTCTTTCCTTTGGTCAGGGTAAGAGTGAAAATTAAGCAAAGGAGATGGATCCCTAGATCCAGTTTTCTTAGTGTTCCGAGGGTAACGTTGCCTAAATCTGATTGAAAAATGCCAACGCTATCATAAAGGGACAACACTACCATAAAGGAAAGGTGTTTCTGTGCTCCGGTCAGCTGCACGGGAGGAAGGTCAAGGACCAGTTTCAGTTGCTACATCTCTTTACAGAGGCTTTCAGGATTTTGAAGTAACTATTGTAAGAATGCTAAAATAGCGTCCGAGCACTGGAAATGCACGGATCAAATGATAGGTCAGGCTTTACAGTGAAGAACTGCGTGAAGAGGCTGGAACTCACAGAAGGAATGAGAGGGGCTTTCGGAAAGCCTCAGCAGATTGCACATTGATGACGCTGGTGTCGTGCAGTTGGTTGAAATCTGGCTTGATTTAATTAACAGCAAAGACCTGAAGGCACATAAGGGCATAACCGAAAAGCAAGTCGGAGAAGCCATTGAGTGTTCTGCTGATTTGCTGGTGTCGCACAACTCGAATGTTTTCTCAGAGTATTTGAATTCCAGGCAGGAAAAGAAATTGAAATGTGATTCAATGGAAAGTGATTCTGAATTCTTGCTTTTTAAACACTGAATACAGAAGAAAATTGTTTCTACTTTATTTTGTTTGAAAAGGTGTTAAGGAGACGTGCCTAATTCCTGTATTTGCTCAGTTTTCAAAAATGCAATGAGATTCCTGCCCTGTGAGCGTAGTTACAGTGTAATTTGGGGTTGGTGGAACCAAAGCTTCGTAGAAAATCGTGCATTGAGAGAGGGAAAACAGGATACTTCTATTTCTGTAATAGTAAAGCACTGAGGGGATGGTAGATGTAAGAATTGCATCCATGTGTCTTATTGACAAAGGATATGAGCTCTTATTTTGGTTACTATAAAAGAATTTGTAAACATATTTCAGTCCTCAAAACCCCTAAATTAAACAAAGAACTCGAACAAAATTATGTTAATCCTTCTAAAATACGTTTGGCTGTTGTATCTCATTCCCATTCAATGCTCTCTGCTTGCGTCTTTAAGCTGTGAGCACTTCAAAATATTGGTTGTCTCTGTGCGCATCCAAATCTCAGTGTAAGAGCCCTGAGTCTAAGTTCTGGCATTCAGATGCTGCTATAACAAAAATATTTACTACTAATAACGTTAGGCTTGTGCTTTGTTTCACAAACTCTCTTTTGGTTTTATAAGTTTTCTTTTGGGTTCCTTAATTTTAGAGGGATGGGGATTATTTTGTTTTTCAGGTTGGACAAATCACTATGCTGTCTTTGGTCTGAAGTTTTCCAGTTAGCTAGAGAGAAACATGTTTTTCAGTGGAAAACTTCGCTGTTTGAATGTATTTGAATTATCTGAAATTTTATTTATATGCTTTCCACCTGTTAAGAAATATTTGTGGTGTTCTTTTAGCTTTCGTTCATAATTCAAGCCCCTGTTTTGAAACTTTGTTTTTGGCATACCCTGAGATATTGACAGATTGTTGCCTTGACTAGGAAAAACAATCACGGGCATTTACAAAAAACATTCTTGGTGGTGTCCTTCCTTTCTTCACTTTGAAGATTCACCAGGCGTTTAATTATGTAAAGTCAATATGCTGCTATTTTGGAAGTCTCAGTTATGTTTAAAGATGTTGTGCATTCAATTCCAGAGCTGTTGGCGTTTTGTACACTCGTAGAAGGGCTCTTAGAAAATTTCCTGTGCAAGATGGCAATCTTGTATAAATCTCCATGTAATGTGAATGTTTCTTTTTATGACTAGAGTTTATTGTCTGTTTATTACACCATTAGCTTTCCTTTCTTAAAACCCACACGTCTCTTGCCATTGTAATAAACCATAACATAGGAGCTGAAACAAATATTTGAGTTGATAGGAGTAATGTGTGCAGACAGCAGTTGGTTACTGCACAAGGGGTGACCCTAGCAGACTGTCAGGTGTGAGGGATGAACCAGCCTGCCCAGTGCCTCCAGTGCCACTGGCCTCTCGGCAACCACGTCACCCCTGCACATCAACTGCTTCTTAAAGCAAACTGGAAAAGTCAAGGAAGAACTCGCCTCTGATTGCAGATGGTGCCTCAAAGAGGCTGTAGCCCTGTGCAAGATCTGCGTAAACCTCTTCTCCTGAGCCTGAGACTCCACATGTTTGTGTGTGCTCAGTGCTTCCTATAAGGAAGAAATTGCAGCATCTATTTTGCTGGCCTTTTTTTCCCCCAAGTTGTTCATTTTCGTTATACTGATCACTCAGGGATTTAAGGGCACAATAATAATTATTACAGGTTGGAAGAGACCTCTGAGTTCAACCATACCTGTCGCCTTACTAAACCCTGTCCCTCAGAAACTCGTCTACCCATCCTCTAAGCACCTCCAGGGATGGCGACTGCACCCCCTCCCTGGGCAGCTGTGCCGATCCCTGACCACCCTTTCAGCGAAGAAATTCTTCCCCATGTCCAGTCTAAACCTCCCCTGGTGCAACTTGTGGCCATTTCCTCTCGTCCCATCGCTGTCACTTGGAAGAAGAGCCCAGCCCCCACCCCGTCACAGCCTCCTTTCAGGCAGTTGTAGACAGGGATGAGGTCTCCCCTCAGCCTCCTCTTCTCCAGGCTAAACAGCCCCAGTTCCTCAGTCTCTCCTTGTAGGACTTGTTCTCCAACCCCTCCCCAGCCCCGTTCCCTTCTCTGGACGCGCTCCAGCCCCTCAGTGTCCTTCTTGGAGTGAGGGGCCCAAAACTGACCCCAGCACTCGAGGTGCGGCCTCACCAGCGCTGAGCACAGGGGCACAATCCCCTCCCTGCTCCTGCTGCCCACGCTGGGTCTGACACAGACCAAGATGCCATTGGCCCTCATGGCCACCTGGGCACACTTCCTTCCATGGGACAAGAAGATGAAAATGCGGTAGCTCAGGAAACACAGAAAGGAAAGAATCTTCATATTTCACCAGTGTTGGAAATATTTAGAGGAATTAAATATCTTTATTGATGATAATGTGCTGGGAATGAGCAATATGACTGGAGTGAAAATTGGATCAAGATTTCTGCCTTTGTCTGTGTCACCTACTTGTATAAACTTGAACAATTTTTTTCTGTTTTGGGTTCTTTTCCTTTTCTGTAAAACCTTCGGAAGAACAACGTGTTACAATGTGATGCAGAGTACTTGCCTGGAGCTGTGTTAAAGTAGTAACAAAACCAGGTAGGATGGAATGTTTGAAGTTTCGCAAGATATTTATCTAAGTGTGCAAGCGGAGATGGATTGCCTGTACAGTTTTATAGGCTCTAAGATTGAATTATGTCCCACAAAATCTCCCGCAGTGTCTGCTTTAGGATAACTCTTGGACATCCTGCATTTGAACAGCCAAGGGGGAAGAACCTCTTTAAACAATATATTGCATCAATCTTGGGAGAAGAGCTTTACAGAAAGATAGTGTTTGGATACAGCCTGTCTTTGGAATATAATCCGTCAGTGCTTCTGGGTCCTTCCACCAGTAAAACTTGTCTCAGACTACTTTGGAGTTCAGTTTCTTAGATTCAGTTTGGAATTTCAGTGGAGTCTCCTTTGTCATGTGGCCCACAGGCTGGGGTTTTAAATCTGTGTTTTGAAAACGTGTTGCCCATGGCATCTCTCCGACTCTTGAACTGTTTCTGCCATGCTCACTCTTGGCTCCATTGCTCTGAACCAGAGAGGTGTTTCCTTGCCTGAGAAGTGGAGCGAGTTGCTGCAGGTCTCAGAAATTCTTTCCCTTCCAGCTATCTTCATCATCCTACCGTGGCCATTTATCAGTCTCTTACTTCAGGGACCTTTGATTTCTCCCCGCACTGACTTTCTCTTACACTGTTGTATCTGCAAGCTACAAACTCCTAATAACTGCTGTCTAGAAGATGTCGTACTGCAGCGCGCTCGGTGCCCAGTCTCTTTACTGCCCAGAACCATTCTAGTCTCGCTTGACTGTTCCTGCACTCTTCTCTTTCATGTCCAGTGTATTTCAGTCGCATCGGACACTTTACTGGCATGTAGCACTGGTTATCCCACACCCGTGTTTCATCAAAACGTCCTTGCCTGTGATGTTACTCCCGTTCCCAAGGATGACCTCCTCAAATCGTGTTATTCTTTTCAAACTTCTTTCTGCTCTCTCCCCACATGTCTCGCCATTGTGTTTGATGGGCTTAGTAGTTCATTCGCTCTGCGTAAAAACACAACCAGAAATATTATTGTGTCCCTATAACTATGTATTTCTAGGGCAAATAACCACTAATATGCCATAAAAGTGTGGATTTTTTTTTTTCTCAAATGAGATTGAGTTACCAAAAGATCATTTTTAAAAGAAATGACTGTTCTAAGCAAAGAACCTTTATCTCAGGGTTTCGGTCTACTGGGCGTTGTGTCTACTTCTGGTGGACTTGAGTATTCTGCTGGAGATCTAGGTTTTATTTTTCCTTTTATATTTTTTGTTGTTGTTTTATTGCTTCCCACTCAACTGATCATTCAGAAGAAAACCTGTTAGTTTGTGGCCAGTCTGTCATAATCATAGAGTCATGGAATGGTTTGGGTTGGAACGGACCTAAAAGCCCATTCGGTTGTAGCCGCCTGACACCAGCAGGGACACCTCCCACCGGATCAGGGGGCTCAAAGCCCCATCCAACCTGGTCTTGAACACCTCGACAAGTTCCTTGGGCACCCTGTCCCAGGGCCTCCCCTGCACTCCCTGATAAAAGAGGCCGAGACCTTACTATACCACATGGCTGAGTTTGGAAAGAACACCCTCTGGGAGGTGCGCTTGCTGTGGAAAATGAGTTACTTACCTAATTGCAGCTGCAGTTTAATCTCCCCCAGAATTTCATTTTACATAGGGGTTACAGTTATCTTTGCTAGCTATCATAATTTCAGTATTTTAAAATAATTAATAAAGATGTGTGCCAAAGGCCAACAAACTAATGATAAATTCCTTTTACATAGGGTATCTGCGTGTAATTAAAGAAAAACATTCTCTAGAGCCAGCAAGTCAGAAATGAGGCCTTACTTTATGGTATTGGAAGGTAACATTAGAGAGAGCTATTAAACACACGTCCAATTACAGTATCACAGTACCACAGTATCATAAGGTTGGAAAAGAACTTTGAGATCATCGAGTCCATCCTATGACCCAACACCTACACCTACTCCTACTTGTCAACTACACCATGGCACTAAGAGCCTCATCCGATCTCTCCTTAAACACCTCCAGGGACGGTGACTCCACCACCTCCCTGGGCAGCGCATTCCAATGGCCAATCACCCTCTCAGTAAAGAACTTCTTCCTAATGTCAAGCCTAAACCTCCCCTGGCGAAGCTTGAGACCGTGTCCTCTTGTTCTGTCACCGGTCACCTGAGGGAAGAGACCAATCCCTGCCTGACTACAGCCTCCTTTCAGGCAGTTGTAGAGAGCAATAAGGTCTCCCCTGAGCCTCCTCTTCTCCGGGCTGAACAACCCCAGCTCCCTCAGTCGCTCTTCATTAATATTAATTAATATTCATCTGTGCAGAATCTGATATTCTACACCACTCCTCATCTTTATGAAGGTGTTGGTGACGCATTCTTTTAATGTGGCTCCACTAGTAATTATGAATTTTGTTCTCTTTCATTGTATATCTGAGCACGCTTATCTGACTGAGTCTGTGTTAAAAACCATCTTTCATGATCTTTGATGAGATTAATCTTAACTCTATATAGGTAAATCATAACTGTGTTGCATTTTTTCACTCTGACTGGCATATCTTCCCCAAGATAATTTTTGACTTGACTTGCAAGATAGCGATAGACCTGATTTGAGGTCAAAAGAAGTGAGGATCCCAAGAGAAGAGGCATCTAAAATAGTTCAATAAATTTTATGAGAGTAAATGTCCTGAACTGGCCTCAGCAAGCTTGGGAAGGAAGAGCTGGAGAGGGAGCACGCTGCATGGTGAATGCTGTGTCACCTGGAGCAGGCGGCACTACAAGCCTTAGTGTGGATTGTTAAAGACCATGAGGAGCCTCCAAGAAATCTTTGTGCGACGGTTGTGAGTCTAATGATAAAAATTAAGCTTGTCAGTGGCAGCTAAGTTCTCCAAGGGTTTGGGTACAAATGCCCATGTTATACACTGAAAGAGCACCCATGGTTGGGCCAAGCGTGCTTGAAGACCTTGTTAGCTGATGAAGAAATGAAGGCACTGGTATTTACTTAATCCTTCAGTCTTAGCTGACCGGCTGCTTCGTGGTGAGCACTTGTGATGTCTTGTGTTCTGTGGAAACACAGAACATCAAAATTAGCACTTTGTGTCTGTTGTGCCTTGAAGATGTTTACCTTGAACTGGTTTGAGCACGTGAAGGACCTTGCCTGAAGGCTCTTCCTACGCGGTGAAAGCTTAGCCTTGAGAAGCCCTTTCTGTATATTCATCACTTGCTTTGCAAACTGCTTTGCTAATGTTGTTCTGAACGACATATATTTTGAGTCGAAGATGCTCTAGGGTGCGTGTGTGTGTAAAAATCCTGCTTTCCTGTTGTAAAATCATCTCTCATAATTTCTGAAAGTGAGTGACCCTGTTTGTACTTTTCAGCATAGCGGTGACCTATGGGGGCCATCACTGCAGCATAGTAATGCACATTAATAGCAATCTCTACTTGCTTCCATACTGCTTCTGTAGTAGCATCACGTTTAACCTGCTGCTGCTGCTTTCTGGTTTCCATCTCCACTAAGACCCACTGTTAGCCACGTTATGAAAATTCCTGAATGACTTGCAATATTGGAGACCTCCTTACCTGTTTGCAATAGAAACCACAACCCCACTTTACTCAAAATGTTTAGTCTGTCTAGGGAAAAACTTGAATTTGCTGAGGGATGTCTCCTTCAGAACTCAGTCCCAGCAGCTTCCCAACATCAAAGGGAAAGTTTAAGAACTTATGAAAGCACTGGGTAGCACGGAAGGCAACTAGACAAGGAGACAGATATCCAGGGAAACGTCACACCTCTACTTGTATTCTTCTCAGTGCTGGCTTAATTATTGGGATTTGGATTTTAATTTTACTGCTTTCTTCTGCTCACTGCGCTACTTGCTTGCACAGCTGAAGAGAGAGTAACGCAGGAACGGCAGTTTGCAAAGATCTGTTTGCTTCCATCCAGTACAAATGCCCCAATGGTTAAAGGAGTTGAACGAGCTGGATTTAGGTGGGTACCTCAAACTGCAGGACGCGTATGACTCTGGAGATGCAGCAGAGATCTCCAGCTGGGTTGGAAGGGCTTTCCTCCAGGAGCTCTCAAGGTAGAATCAATGAGACCTGGTAGCGTGGAACCCACTGATGCTAATTTTACGGTTGTTTTTCAGAGTAGACCCACAGTCTACTAACCAGCTCGTTAGCTGCTTGATAAATCGGCTCGGGGCTGATGGAGTGAAAGTATCATATCTGTATTAATCCAGTGCCACCTGCTGAGGCAGCAACTACATTGTGCACTGCGTCTGTCCTGATTGTAGGGTTGCGTTGGACCAGCTGGTGCTCTCATAGTCTAACTTGGGCTTAAAGGCTCCAACCTTGGAAGATGTTTTTCTGGAAATCAGTAAGAAGCCCTTTCTATTTTTCTTTCAAATTATCTTGAGTAAGATTTGTGTCCTCTCCTGGAACTCAGAACTTTTGCTTTACTGAACCAGCACCACAATCTCCAGCTTTAAAGGGAAAATGGGACTTATTTTAAGTATAGCTATTTGCTTTATATTTTTTGTAAGAGTGCAATTAAAATGCTATTTACTATAGGTTGCCTTCCAACCCCCACCCTCATCCTTCTTAATTGTTTACTTGGCGCTCAAAGAACACAGTTCATTGTTAGGAAGAGAGAGGATAATTCAGACAGCTTGATCCATCAGTGTGCAGCTTGTTTTAATTTTTACACTGCCTCTATTGTGTGGAAAATATGACTTTTATAAGCATGATAGTGCAACCATGAAATGAGAGTTTTTGAAAATGTTACATCCATAACACGAGAGGGTTTCAGAAACTGATGATGTACTCTTGGACGATAATATCATTTAAGTTGTTGCAATGTTCTGTAGGTGTATGCCATACAAATATTGCAACCAAAAATCTACATGAAAGGAGCACTGTTTGCGAAGTCAAGTACTCAGAAGCTAGGGAATACTGGATTTATGGTTGTTTGTGCAAATGTAATTCCCTCCTCTTGCACGTGCTTTCTGCGCACTGAATGAGGCAGGAGTCCCAGGGAAAAATCGTGTGTGATCACGTAATCAGGTGCTTAATCACAATGCATACACATATGTAGCAGAATTAAGGTTGTATGTGCAACCATAAATCTGACTTTCTCTGACTCTCAGGTGGTTGATGTTGAAGGAATTTCATTTAAGTTTCAACATTTGTTCGTTTTAGGTACAATTTCCAAAGTTTTAAAAGGAAAAGACTAAAATACTTGATGCAGCTGTTAAGGTCGGATGCAACTCTGAGGATGGAAGTTCAGGGCGAGGGGCTGAACTTCACAGCTGGCCCAGCTCTGGAGTAAAACAGCGCGAGCTGCTTAGACTGGAGCAGTGCGGTGCTGGGGACGTGAGCTATGCTTGCCTGTGATTAACCCACTGCAACTGTAACCCCTCTCCTTGCCTTTTGGACCTTCCGCCTTGAGCACTGCAATGGAAATTGCCGTCTGAAGAGTCATAGGGCCAGAGTGGCTGGCATGGCAAGAGAATTGACTCTGTGCAGTGGCAGCTGATTGCCAGATCCAGGTACTACGGGTGTGAGCAATGCTGAACTCAATCTGTTCTCCCTCTGGGTGAAGTGGAGCAGAGTTTCATGGATTTGGAATAGCTCCTAACTTGAGTTATTTTTTTTCTTGCTATGTATTATCAAGAGCCTTCTACAAACTACACAGGTTTGGGAGATCTTCAAAGATAAACCCACAAGATGGATTTGTGATGGGAGATGTGAGGTAGTTCAAGTATTTTAGATGGCTATCATCTGCTGGATTTGAAATGGTGCGTCCAGATTGACTATCTTACAGTGCGTCACAATGTTTGGAAGGTTTCAGTTAAAATTTATCTTCTTTAAGTAGCCCATCAAACCTCATGGATAATTGCTCAAAACCATTACAGCCACCTTGCACAAAATAAGCCAACCCAACCCAACCTATGCCTGTCCAGCTGTTCCTCCCAGCAGCTGACTGCTTGTGGAAAAGCTTCGTAGAGCGAGCACAGTTCAGATCCCTTGTCAACCCTGCCTTGACAGCTACATCACGGCGTAGAATTGCCTGTGCTGTTGGAGTACAAAAGGGATTTGCGCATCCAGCGCAGTATTTGGGTCAGAAAGCTTGCAGTCAAGTGAGTGGATTCTTGGCCTTTAACCCCTCACTTTTTAATACATCACCTGGGTTCTGTAGCTCTCATGTGGAACCGCGCTGATCAGAGGTGTAATGTGAAACTGATTTTGCAGAACAATAAATTGCAGAGAGCTCGAGGAAACAGGTGGTTTTGGTTAGTGAATTGCACATAAAATACAAACCATCAGTAAATGGAAAGCTTGGCCTCAGGAGAGAGAAACGGTGTGTAGCCCCCTTGCCTTCCCTGCTCTGGGGATTGGTTTAAGCTCGGTTGCCTTTGGCCCCAAAGGGGGTTGTTCTCAGCCCGGAATAGCCAGAACATGCAGAAGCCCAGTCACAACCTTCCCGTCCGCATTCGCTGAGGATTGTAAATAGCAAGTCACAGCAGCAAGGAATCTGAGCTTCACATGGGAATACTTCTGACACGGGGATTTCCCAAGCTGCTGGATTTGCCAGCCCTGTGGACCCAGTTAGTGGCCAGAGTGGCATAATGTGCTAGATTTGCCTGCAGCCCTTTAAGGCTTTACAGTGCTGCTCTTCTTTGTGATGGCGTATCATGCGCAAAGACAAATCGTGGCAAGAAAAGCTAAAAGCTAAATGACAATTAAAAACTTTTCTAAAAAAATGCTTCCTTTGCAATTTACACTGAATAACTTTCCATGAGCCTCAAAGTAACTGCAGTAATAAAACATAGCTGATATTCAATTAATCTTGCCAATTTGATGCATGTGGTAAGGATGACGGTTGCTTCAGTCTTTACTGTACCAAAGATGTATAAATGTAAATTGTGTTTTCTGAACCGGAGCCCTCTTTAATGTTGACTTCTAGCTGTGTTGCAGCTAAACCCGTGCCCAGATCCAAGACTGCAGACGCTCACACACAATTAATCTCACAAATTTATGAATGCCAGAGCATGGAGCAAAATGAAAACAACTGGAGGAATGTATAAGGGGAATAATTGGACTGTATCCAGATGTGCATGTGTAAAACATCACCCACTGACTCCTCCCCCATATCCTGTCTGAAGAAAGGAATTTTTTCAAAAATAAACTTGGGTTATTTGAAAGAAGTTGTGGTGTCTGAGTGAAATCTAATAGGCAGGATTAGTAGTAATTAGGTACATTCTTTGCTCCTTTGGTTTTTGGGGGTTTGTTTCGCTTTTTTCAGCTCTCAGCATCATTGAATTTAGCAGATTCTTTGCTAGTTTCAGTCTTAGGATTGGAGCTTTTGCTGCTCATCTTTGAGCTGCAGGATAGAAGAGGAGCATCACAAGGATTGTATGAGCTTGTGTGTTGTGCATCGAATATTTTATGAGCAGCAGTGGGTGCTTGTAAGTTGTGTATCAGGATATTTTTGTAGTGAAGGCTGGTTAAGATGCAAAGGGACCCTTGAAAGGTTTTATAGAGAGAGACTTCAGTAAACTGAAAAATGGCCTCTCCTCACGTTGCATTGCCAGACCGGAGTAGAAATGAAGGTAACAAATGTGCTGCTCCACAGGTTTTGTTAAACCACTGCCTTTCAGCGAGAGAGGACTGTCGCAGCGCATGCGGTTAGGGCCAGCGACTCTCCTCTCAGCCACGACCGTAAACTTTCTGGCAGGTCTAGGATTACAGCGGGGATGGGAAGAGAAGAAAAGGGGATGGGAAGGAAAAGCGTCTAGACTGCAAAACTGTCAACTTTTGCTTTACTGCTTTGTCGATATTAAAAAAAAAAAATCTGTTGTTCCCTTAATTGTTTTGATGCTTTTTTATTTTCTTCTTCTTTAAGAAATTGTGTTGCCCACCTTTAAACTCTCGTGTGCTTTCTCAGCACAAGCTTTTCCTAGACGTTTTCTAACAGTTCTTTTTCTCCCCAGATTAAAATAGCAGGAACCTTGGCTGTGTTTCACAAAACACCCTCTCAGGATTTCTCTACTGTCTTTCTCTACTGTTTACGTTGGTTTTAAACCTAAATAGGCTGAGAAAAAAAGAAAGAAAGAGTTCTGAATCTCCTTAAAAGCTGCAATTGATACTTACTGCGGGGAAGACTCGTAATGTTCTGATTCTTTTTCTAGTCCTTGCTCACACAGCAGTGTCTCTGAAGCCAAGGACATGAAAATAAAACAGTTCTTTGAGGTTTGGACCACGAGACTGTAGCCACCTCCCTCCGCAAAAGCCTTTATCACAGAAGCACCCTGCGCTGATTTCTTTTCACAACGTCTTGTTTTGGATTTCAACCTTTTGTTTTAACTCTGCTTAAAGTGGAGTTGAAGCACTATTGCAGTTTGGCTTCTGGTGAAGGGATGGGTTAGATATGGGCTTTCTGTGCCTCAGGGAATTAGACTTCCCCTCTCCCCAGTGGAAAAGGACATGCTAAACTGTCCAGGCAGGCTTGAATTGTTGCCAGAGATGTAAAATTCTTGCGCTTGAACTGAATAAACACAGAGGCACAATACGGATTTTACACCAGGTATAAAATTGCCAGACACAAATCCGATCTAACAGAATCTGTTTCTGAACTTAGTGGCACGGTGTTTCCACCAGAATACAGTGAAAGGTATTTTTGAGAAATAGTGATAGTCCTTGGATAAAGAGCCCCAGAGGTTCATCTGAAAATGCTTTATAGTTGGAAAGACTCTTTAAAAAAGAAAAATATTCCGAATTGCCACGGCTCGTCGTGCCGATTCGCTGAAGTTGCAGCAGCTGTCGAGGTGAGATCGAGTTGCCTGGGCAACAGCACATATTGTATAACAGTACCACACCACCATCAAACCAGCGAGGTGAGAAGCAGTTTAAAAGCCTTACTCAATTTTTATGATACGTCTGCTACATTTTCAGCCCTGTGGTTGGCTGAGTTTACCCAGCTCAGCCTGCTTGGAGCCCAGAAAGCTCAGCTGCTGAATCCTGGGTTTGAAGAAAGGAGAGGGGGTGAAAAATCCTAAATTTGTGTTTTTTTGGAATGCTGAACTTAAGCTGTCTCTATATAACTGTTCTTGTTATTTATGCCCACAATGCAGAGTTACTGCTGTATGGAAATGCCTTTCTCCTTTTTGTACCTTCGATTACAAGCAAGAGTTGACTTTTTATTCACTGTTTTGGGTTACGGAAGCAGGACATGTTTAGGTGAATCTATTAAAACTTAGCAGATGAATCCCTCAAATCAAGAGGTTGGCCCAGTTTTATGGTTGCATTACAAATTTGGGGGTAAAATCCCTAAAGCATTGAAATGGTGAGGTTTCTGTCTTTTGTGACAACACCCAGGTACTGTGCTTGCTTTCCAATTTGCTTGCTTTCCAGTCCTTTGTGCTTCCCACAGCTGTTTAATTTAGTGGGATATATAAGCACTTCCAACCACATTGTTCACAAGGGATATGGGTTTGTGTGTCCCACCCTCTATATCATGTGTTCAGCTAGAGAACTTCAGGCTGTTACTTTACCAGGCCAGCACCTCCAAAGGATCCTTAAGGCTATCTTCAGCATTTCTTTACTAACAAGCCTGTGCACCGATGAAGTGAGTGGTCGTGCACATTTTCCACCTACGTCCACCAGTGTTTCACTGTTTAATTTTGGGTTAATTTTGACACAGATTCAGATCACCTTGAGTCTTTCTGGAGCTGTGCGATTTATAGATGGTTTTAATTATAAACCAGGCATTTCATACTTCTAAACTTCCATCTGAAAACAAAAGACACCCATGAACAGAACATGCTATCAACCTTAAGCAGAGGGAAAAAAAGCAGCAGGAAGAGCAAGTGTTGTGAAACCCTGCAAATCACAACCACCTGGTTAGAGCAGCGAGTCCCATGTAACTTAAAGAAGAACTGACTTCAGTTGTCATGTCCAAAAAACAAACCTGCGAGATGCTGCCCAAAGCACTAGTTAATAATTATTACACGCAGCTTGGAGTCGGCCCAGACTCTCCAGTGCTGCTGGATCCTCTCTTGGGTTCACGCATACCACAGTGATTATTGAATGCTTTTCCAAGGGCCATTGTATGTTCTCACTCGTGGGATTTGGTGCCTCTAGTGTTGAGCTCTGGAACTATCTAATAAAGCTGAGTCAACAGCAGTTGTGGTTGCATTGCTGCTCCGTCGTGCTCCCTTGGTCTGTGTGAGTTTGTTTGGTTCAGGCGTGCCGTACAGACCCGAACAAAATAATTTCTTGTGCCTGAGAGCTGATCTGGCTGTAGAATATTTTGTAAAAGTTATTCTTAATATACTTCACAGTTGATGGAGTTGCTGCTGTTATTCTTTGGGATCAGAGGGTGTTCAGAAGGCGTCTCTCCTGCTTACGTGCATTTCTGGGCACTGGCTCGCGCATTCGGTGTCCTGGTTAGCAAAGAGAGGCTGAAGGGGCAATCTTGGGCACAGTTTGCTCCAGTGCCATCCTTGCAACAAGGGCAGGCTGGGCCATGCCTGTATCACGTGATGCTGCTCATTGAGCTGTGCTGAAACTGAAAACACTGTCGTCACACCTGCACAGATACCTGAGCTGATAACCTTATCAAACCTCAGGGCTCACTGACCTGGGTCCAGTCTCTTGGAAACAGGTCTGACCGACTTCCACATCGGTGCTCAAGATCTTCGTTCAGTGGTGCCCTGTGCAGGGTGATGCCATCATGATGAAAAGTGATTTGACAGGGCTTTCTGCGTGTTCTTGTGTTGTGCCCTTGACACAGGGGATGCTCTGTTCACTTTTCCAGTATCGGTCAGTGTAGCAAAGGATATTCAGTGTTGGTGGATTTTCATAACTAGGCAGAAGGAATTAAATAGTGGTAATGAGAGAGAAATCTTTTCTTGCCATAGACTTTAAAGCTTATTAAACTGTCTGGCCCAAGCACTGCTTTGTTCCTAGCAGATGCAGTTGTGCAGCTTGACACTTCATACTTAATTTAAGTGAGGCTGCATGGAGGCAAGGCTTGAAAACCAGTTATCAGTTTGAAAATACTCCTCATTTTCCTAACATGATATGGTTTTTCAGCCTTTGAAATAGTGTCTAGCTGCAACATCAGAGAAAAGAGGACATTACTGGAAGATTGCCAGATGACCTCCAAGCTTTTCACCAAGATGATAAAGATTATTAGCCCTTGGGGTAGGAAATCTGATAAATATTTTTACAGTGCCAGTTTGAAATGCGCTTTAGGTGCTCCCACAATGCAACTCATGGTACTACTCCAGGTACTAGTCTTGAATTTAGCAGTAGATTGGCAGTATTTGCGTTTCTCAAACCTCCCTACCTTCTTCTGCTCCCATTGCATCACAGACCCACATATCTGAATGTATATTTTTACCAGTAATCAGAATATGACTTAGTTCTACTGAGCTATCTCTCTTAATTAACCACTAGAAACACATGTGCCAACTAGAGCATTTTTAGCTTAAATGTGTTTGTTAAGTGCTTATTTTAGTTGCTTGGGTGAGTGAGCTTGCCTATTAAATCTTCCAGTAGTTTTAAATAATAACTTGATATTTGGAAGCTATTTTCTATTAGCTGAGGCAACCAAATTATTGTCTTGGCAGTCAGAGCACAACATATGTATCAGAGCAAAAACTATTTGGACAGGGATCAGAAGACTGATTAGTGCATCAGGCTGTTAGTCGTGATGAAGGTTTCTGTGTTCTGCACAGGAGAAGCATTTTCTTCCCGTACAGCTTTGAAGGCAGATTTATCCTGGGCTGGAGAGATAAAGCATCAGTGCTTTTGATTTGTTGATAACCTGCCACTGGGGAGTTGTATAAGAGATACATTCCTTTATTGTTCTTTTCCATTCATTTGGGGGTTATCTTACTCCTAGGTCGGATCCTTAAAGCAATAGTATTTGAATTCGTTCTGTCTCTCTTTATTATGGGGAGTGAGAGAGGCTGATATTTAAACACACTTGTTTTGGAAGAATTGCCGTAATGTGTTCTTTTGCGTTAACGTCCTTCCTCTGCCGGTACTGAGGGCACAGGTCACCCGCCGCCCATGTGGTTAAGAGACTTGTTGAATTGTCTACTGCCTCGCTTGTATTTCAAGCCTTGCTGTCTGTCTGCGTGGTTGTCATCACCTTTGGAGTTCACATCTCCTCTTCTTGAGGAAGTGAGTATATATCAGTTATGATCCACAGCTCGGTGGATTTTGCCGTGATGGCCATCTTGGCATTTCTGATTGGAGTAGAATATTCCTAGAGCCTCACATCGCTGAAACTTGATGCCGATTTCAGCAGGAATAGCAATTGTGTTTTGACTGCCCCAACTGAAGCTCTCATAGGTCCAGATGGGAAAAGCCGGTGGGTAGAGAGTGCACACCCTGTAACTGGTAACGCTGGGCTAATACCTGCCGCGCAACGTGTGTGCAGGGAAGCGTTGTGCGTGCCCTGTGGACGCAGGCTGGTACAGATGTGCGTCCAGTCTGTCCACAAGAGCTTTGCCTTGCCTACCTGGCCTCTGGGAATCCTGAGTAAATGATCATGGCCCTTCTTTTCAGATAGGAAAGGTTTCCATTGAGGTAAACAAGTATTTCCAAGGAAGTGTTGAGGTGCCTTAGCTGGAACACGTCTGTTTTACTGGTTGTTACCATGTGGGACCTCAACAAATTAACACTGAAACAGGAATAGAAAGAAACCATTTCAGTATGAGTTGGGGTATGCTTGGGTTCTGTTGAAGTGAAATTTACCATTTTCCCATCCATGGAGTCAGTTGATGAGCCAGAGAGAGCGGAGATGCCACGAGGATGGTAAAAATCTTCGGTGTAAGAGATGGCAATGACTCCAGTCTGAAAACAAGGGTTGAAAATAAGGAATGTCGTTGTTTGATTTAATAGTGTGGGAGTAATCACCGCAGATGAGCTGGGTTACAGGGCTGCGTGCAGTATCTTGTCTGTTATTTGGTTTTATATGACTTGTAGTCAATCCTTGGCTATTGATAAAAGTCAGGAAAACAGACTGTAACCTATTTTGGTGTGAGTAGCTTTTATGTGCTGCATCGTCTTTTACAAGAGCCATCCCATGGGCTGAGCTGTGTTTCTAAGCATATCTGATGTGTGATCGGATTATCTAATTGTTTTGGTGTTTGTTTCCCACTTTTGCCCTTTTAAATTTATTGCCTGACTTACAAGTGAAAAGAGAACTCAGGGTAGTGGTTTGAACATTTTGCAAGAAAGAATAATCTTGTAACTAAAACATGAGATGAAAAGTTAAAAGCTGTAATTTGGTTCCTGTTTCTACTGTGTATCTTGTCGATAAACTTTTTGTAAGGAGATACTATCACTGTAAAATCAGACTCAAGTCTCAATTTTGTTATCTGTTAGATGTAAACAAAACTTTACCATAATGAAAAAGCTAAGGGAAAAAAAAAAAAATCTCTGCTTTTGACATTGTGCATTTAACAGCATTTTGAAAAGTAGCAATTCCTGCCCTGAATTAGATCGGTGTGTTTGTGGAAGCAGCAATGCCAGATGCTCCAGAGGAACTAAATCTAATGGACTGCTGCAGTCCTTACCACACACGGTTGGGCAGCACTTGGCTCACTCCCTGCCTTTATGAGAATTTATTTCCCTTGCATAGTTTCCTTTTTTATTTTCTAATGCAGCTGGGGGCGTCCATAGGAGAGGATTCCTGGGATCCCACTGAATTCTTAGTCTTAGAGACGCTTTGCATCACTGGAGGTCATAGCTTAAGTATGTGCTTTGTTTAGAGAAACTTCTGTTTATCAGCTTCCACAGAGGAAATGTGAAAGTCAATCACTTGTTTGATTTCATCTGCTGTTTATGTTGGAGAAAACAATATTCACAAATGTAGAAAATTAATTTTAAAGCTATGGAATGTTAGTTGGAGGAACAGGTAGAACCTTACACTACTGAATACGGTATTGCTTTTGTTTGTGAAATTGAAATGAAAGCGTGAAATTTATGTTTCTAATAGCAAAACTCTCTCAATCATAAAATAGTGTGCATCTTTCCTTAAGATTTCAATTTAATAATTAGCATCTATAGAGGCCGCTTAGATCCTTTATGCAATGTATAAAAGCAAAAAAACCATGTTGCCTAAGCATTCGAATGCCAGTGCTCAATAGAGGGTTAAAATACTGCACATTTTTGGTGAGTTAGAAGCCCTGATGGGTGGAGTGTGGCAATGGGCGGTTCAGAGTAGGCTTCACTAACCCTTTCCTGTACAGCTGAAACACAAAAAGGCAGTAAGAGGGTAGATTTCCTAGAAACTGCGTTTAATGAAACCTGTTTAAAGCCTTTTCTGTGCAAAAGGCATGTAGTGTTTTCTGCTGCAGGAGGAGCAAAGATTTTAACCACTTTCTAATCACAAACTTTTGCTTGTAAATACTGTAGGAAAAGCATCACCAGAACAGCTTTAACAAGTTAGGAAAGCTCATTAGCAACCAGTTGCCAAAATATCTGTTTCTACATACTCTACTCAAGTTAGAATAATCAAATGACTTGAAAGATGGTTTTTTTACATCCGGTTTTGGATCTGCAAATAAGTTGATACAGGCAGAGATTCACTGGACATTCTAATTGCCGTAATGAATTTGCAGCAAACCTTGTGGAAATACTATTTTCTTTTTTCACTGTGAAGATGGGTGCATCCTTAAGTAAAGAGAAGCTTGCTTCCTCCTTTTCTCATCGTTGACGACTATAAATTTTCAGTTAGATTTTTGTAATGGGTAACTACACATGAACAACTACAGAAAGTGTAGGCATCCACAGAGGTGGTCGGTACGCTGTGCCGCTAACAGCAGAAGCTTTAGGAAGAAATGCCTTTTTAGTATGCTTCTGAAAAATGGCCCCTGAAGGTTCTGTACGGGTGCTCTGTGGGAGGGCATTCCACACTGCAGGAGCAGAACACAGACCCATAGAATCATCTGGTTGGAAGAGACCTCTGAGATCATCAAGTCCAACCGTGTCTGTGTCCCCACTAAACCCTGTCCCTAAGGAACTCATCCACCCATCTTCCAAACCCCTCCAGGGATGGCGACTCCACCCCCTCCCTGAGCAGCTGTGCCAATCCCTGACCACCCTTTCAGGGAAGAAATTCTCCCCAATGTCCAGTCTGAACCTCCCCTGGCACAACTTGTGGCCATTTCCTCTCGTCCCATCGCTGTCACTGTGAGCAGAGCCCAGCCCCCACCCCGTCACAGCCTCCTTTCAGGCAGTTGCAGACAGGGATGAGGTCTCCCCTCAGCCTCCTCTTCTCCAGGGTAAACAACCCCAGTTCCCTCAGCCCCTCCCCAGCCTCGTTCCCTTCTCTGGACGCACTCCAGCCCCTCAGTGTCCTTCTTGGAGTGAGGGGCCAGAACTGAGCAAGAGCTTTTAGGCATCTGAGGTCAAGACATGAACAAGGACTTCAGACATTTATAGCTGTATTTCTCCCTGCTTATGAAAAAAATTATCTGAATGGTTTCAGGATGGTTTCTATAGCAAGCTTAATTTGGGGATAACCAACATTTCTTTAACACAAGTTGCACGAAACTTAAAATTCTAACATCTCTGTTATTTCCATAATGACCTTCTTTGCTGTGTACAGTGCACGTGTTCCTGTAGCCTTCATTTAACACACGTGAAGTGGTGCTTTTCCGCAAATCATTTGCCACTGAGGTGATGGAACAACACCCTCCCTACCTGATGGAAAAGATGACTGGCCACTCCTGGGCTAGGCTGGGACACAGCAGGAGGAGAAAAGGGGGTGGTGTGTAATGTCCCAGAGTTTTGACCCCCCCTTGTTTTTGGAACAGAACCAGGTGTTGACCTCCTCTTTGACAGATGAAAATGCCTCTTTGGATTGAGTCTTCTGCTCAGCTGGAGACTGCGTGGTGACAAGCAGATGCCCCTCTTCTCTGCTTTTGGTTTGTACAGCTTATTCTGTAGCTGGCGGCTCTCCTGCTGGGTCAGCTCTTCAGCCCCACGCTGATGAGCGGTCACAGTGTTCCTAGGGAATGGGTTCTTTAGTTCTGTCGCTAAAGCCCTTGTCTCATGCCTCTGTCACAAGCACTTCTGCCAAGCTCCATCTAAGCCACCGCTCTTTCCTGAGGAGCAAGGCGTGGGAGCTGGGATTTTCAAAAAGCAGTTCTGGAGAGAAGGAGCTAGCAGATGCACGCCTGGAATACGCGAAATTGCCCGCACTGGGGTAGAGCAGAGAGGAAAAGAGAATGTGCTTAAAACAGGAAAACCTCGTGAGAATCTTGGAGTCAAGCGGTGTTTTTGGTGAGGATTGTGTGTCGTCTTGTACACTAAAGGTGTCAGTGCGGAAAGAGCTGAGTAGGAGCAGGGCTTAGGGCCAAGGAATTCTTGTGCTTTTTAAGACAGACTTGCTTTTCTGCTCACTGTGTGATCCAGGTAGGATGTTTAGATACATCAGTTACAGAGCTTTCACTTTAAGTTGTTGATTCCGAACTGAGGCACTTGAGAGTACTGAAGATTGGAGAGGTGGTATTGAACTTAGTAGTTTATACGTGTGCTTAATTCTCTTCAAATTTTTTGTTCCCTAATATCTAACTGCAATCACTGTTACTGCTTTTTAGGCTTTTTCTTTAGTGAAGAATAATGTCAAAGAAGAATTGAATTTTGGAGCTTTCTCAGCCTATTAACAGGTTTCCCCCCAAGCAAGCAGTGGGTCAGGTTTTTCCGTGGTACCTCTCTCTCAGTTAAAATACCTCGTTATGCTTAGTCCTGTACCAGGAATCATTGTTAGTGACCACTGAAAGTCCCAGTGAAGGTGATGCACACATTCTTTGTTCCTTAGTGGCCTCCAGGAACGTTTAGATCTCTCCACTTTCGGCGTTGACCTCACACCAGTACAAGTGCTTTTGATATCAAAGGTGATGCTTTCCCAGTTATTTTCTGTCTGACTTCCTGAACAAGGATATAAAGATGTGTCAGTTTTCCAGATTACGTGAATGATCCCACTTGGTCTTCGTTAGAGCAATTAAGTATCACACACAGTATCACAGTATCATAAGGTTGGAAAAGACCTTTGAGATCATCGAGTCCAACCTATGACCCAACACCTACACATATTGGTTCTGTACTGACACTATCTAAGCTTCTCTGGCCTGTTTTGTGTGCTGTTACTAAGTCAGTCTATAGGTGTTTTGGATACCTGTGCAGTAGTTCCTTCCATAACCTTTTCCTAACCTTACTCCCACCTCTTGTCCAGGTCAATGTGTGTTGTACTTATAAGCAGGTCTTTCTACGTTCTCCGTTTCATCTTTGAGACACTGTGCTTTAAAGTCCTCCTCACTGGATTCACACACCCACATCTAGGATGTGGATAAGTGGGGAACAGCTTTTGTGATTCTGTAATTAACAGCTTTGTTTCTCTTTAAGCAGTGCGGTGCTGTTTCTGTTTGGACCTGTGTGTGTGAGGATTGTCTTAGACTGTGCAGAAGGTTGAGCACTTGCAGCCTAATTCAAATTAATTAGAAATGTGTTCTTATGAAATGCAGCACCTGACATCAATTTTTATGCTAATTGATCCTAATAATGAAATAATGAAGATCTTTTGGGCTGTGTTGTTTAAGCTCAGAGTATTTAGAATCCAATAGTAATGAGAGCGCAATTATTTTAGATTGGAATCCTAGACTCCTAAGGTTGGAAGAGATCTCTGAGGTCATCGAGTCCAACCGTGCACTAAACCCTGTCCCTAAGGAACTCATTCACCTGTATTTTAAAGACCTCCAGGGATGGCGACTGCACCCCCTCCCTGGGCAGCTGTGCCAATCCCTGACCACCCTTTCAGGGAAGAAATTCTTCCCAATGTCCAGTCTGAACCTCCCCTGGTGCAACTTGCGGCCATTTCCTCTCGTCCCATCGCTGTCACTTGGGAGAAGAGCCCAGCACCCACTCTGTCACCGCAGTTGCAGACAGGGATGAGGTCTCCCCTCAGCCTCCTCTTCTCCAGGGACGTGCGCCTGTTATCATAGATAACATTTTCCTCCTCTTCAGTGAGCATAAGAAAAATTGCGTGCTGTGCTTCTCTTTGAGAGCATCTTCTGTCTTGGTGTTCTGAAAGGGTCTGGGATTCTGTTTATGCCTGCTGAAAATACCAGGGGCCACTGCATTCCCATCCTCACCTACCCTGGAGGAGGGGGTGGTGTCCGTGTTCTCTCCCAAGAGCGCCCTTCTCTGCCGAAGGTCCCCGGGAGCAGTGGTCTTTGTCCACACACAATCTGTGGCCGAAGCCTTCTCTGTGTTTCAGGAATTCTTCTTTTTAAAAACACTTCTCACATCAAAAGCCGTCGGCAGGAGAACTGAGTGGGGAAATGAAGCCAAGGAAAGCGAGGGGAGTTCGGTGAAGGCTCCAGGCAGCTCCCAAGTGGATTCCATTTAAAAATCTTAATTGTGTGCTCTTACACTAAAGTGTATTTTTCCCCGTCTGAATTAGGTTCTCCCCCTCCCTGTTTCTAAAATGCAATTTCAGGGCAGATTGAAATGTATTTGAGGAATTCTGTTTCCATTAGAGAATGGGAATTTCTTCTAACTGTAAATACTCCAAGCTTGCTTTTGGTAGGATTTTTTTTTTTTTTTTGAGTAATGGCAATAGTTCCATAATATATTTTTTATTCAAATATACATGCATTTAGCCTTGTCTGTTACCATGTGTTTTTTTCTGGGTATTACTAGTAATTATGCAGTTTGGTAATGTATTACTATAAAACCCTCATTATTTCAAACTAATATTAAGTTTTAAAACAAATCTAATCTGCTAGACAATGTAGTTTTTATAACCCTGAGAATGTTCTCAAAGGGGAATAGAATGTTATTTCAGCAAAATGAATGAACTGAGAAAATAATTAAAATATACATTCAATTTTGGTAATGTAAATGTAAAAAATGGATTAGAGAAAATCAAATTGCTTAATATTATGTTTAAATTTCTCTCAGGTAGACAGTATATTTTTAATGAATGTTTTATTTCAATATTTTTGAGGTTTGGGGTCAAAGAGAGGATTTACGGAAACAATTTCTCTGTTTTGTATTGTATTTTAAAAAAATTTTGTTGCACAGACAACTTAGCAACAAGCTGTCAGCCCCACTTTGTACCTTTGAGTGGCTGAAAAACATAATCAGTGGAAAAAATGTTTGTATAAAATGTTGTCCTTAATCGAATCATTGTGTGTGAAATTACTTCATTGATTACTAATGAGATGCTTTCCACCAGTAAGGCTCAACTGTATGAATTTAGTTTTCAGCATCATTCCTAGTATAAATTTATACGTAGGAAAGAATAAACTTGGGGGGTTTAGTATTTGATAGCTTCTTTCACTTTTACGATTATCTCACAGAAGTTCAAGGTTGTACCTAAATTTGTAAATTAGTTATATTCTTTTTACTCGGGTTTCTGTTATCACTGTGCCTCTTTCACATTGGAACAATCTCAGTCTGTCGGTGGGGACAACAGTCGTACTACATTTTTTCCAGCCGCAGTTCCTTGTTGGGTGCAGGGTCTGTAAGAGCTAACGATGCTGAGGACTAATGGAGTGTGTCTTTCAGAGCAGAAGTAACGAATAATAGGAGTGTTTTGACATATTGTTTAAAGAAAGAAGGAAAAAAAAATCATGGAATTTGGTTTCCTGCCCAGAACTTTGACTGAGTGACTGTCTGGGAATTCAGTGCCGTATGTCGAATCAGTGTACGTACTTTGGAGTGCTTCTTTACAAATATAATGGTGTCCTGCAAGTTTAGGGCCAGTGATGGTCTAGGGCTATTGATAGTCTACAATATTCTGAGTCAGCATTGATGAAGAATGCAACGATGCCTGGTAAATATTTCACTGCCTCCCAGAGGACCAGAGGTGTTCTCTTTCTCCTCTGTCATACAACTGTGTACTATAAAAATTCAGGACTTTTGCAGGCTTGTTTCAGCTTTCAGATTTTGCTGTGGGTTTTTTGTTGTCTTTTCTTTGTTTGCAGTAGTGTCTTTACCTCTTGCATCGCCATTGTTTGTAGTCCTGAGAAGGGCAACGAGGCTGGGGAGGGGCTGGAGAACAAGTCCTACGAGGAGAGACCGAGGGAACTGGGGGTGTTCAGCCTGGAGAAGAGGAGGCTGAGGGGAGACCTCAGGAGGTTGTGGTGACGTGGGTGCTGGTCTCTTCTCTCGAGTGACAGGATGAGAGGGAATGGCCGCAAGTTGCACAAGGGGAGGTCCAGACTAGAGATTAGGAAGAATTTCTTCCCTGAAAGGGTGGTCAGGGATTGGCACAGCTGCCCAGGGAGGGGGTGCAGTCGCCATCCCTGGAGGTGTTTAAAAGACGGGTGGATGATTTTCTGAGGGATGTGGTTTAGTAAGTGGACAGGTATGGTTGGACTCTATGATCTCAGAGTTCTTTTCCAATTGGATGATTCTATGATAGTTCTGAAACTCCTGGAGGCTTTCTGAGACATTGTATCTTTCATAGGTTCTCTGAAACAGCTGAGGTTAAGCATGTAGAGACAGTTCTTCTGGAGCAAAAATTGACATCGTTTTTGTTGACTACTTAAAATCTTCACCAACAATAATTATCTGAGTTGCGTGTTGTATATCTTCAGTGGTGATGAAGATAGTTCTTACAGCTAGCTTGATCATTGGTTAGAGTTGATTTCTTTCTTAGGAAAGAGCTCCTTCCCTAATTGTGTTCTTGGGAGTCCAGCTGACAGTATTTTACAAGAGATGGTTAAGTGATTGCAGGTGTTTGTCATCTTAACACAACACCTAGTCTATAAAATGGTATATTCAATTTGTATTTTCCTCCCTAAGGAAACAGCATGGGATAAAGAGAGTTTGGGGCATGAATCAGAATTTGATTGCAGGATTCCAGGCAAAGGAGAACAGGAATTCTTTAAAGATTATGTCATTTTGTACAGAGGACAAATGACATATTTTTAAATGTCATAGCAAGAAAACACAAGGTTTGGCATTATTTTGGATTGGAGGAGATACAGAGAAAAGAAGAAAAACAATTAAAAATGTTTTTTAATTTAGCAGTGAGAATGTTATTTTGTGATAGCAAAAGAATATAACTGCAAGATTCTTAACTCTGGCAGTTGCCGAAGAGCTCATCCTCTGTGAAGAAGCAAGAGAAATCCCTCCTTCTCCCAGGTGCTGATGCTCTGGACATTTGCAGTCTTATTGCGCAGTTTCTGTGCCCACAGCAATGGCGATGGAGTCTCTGGTTGACTGAGTCTTTGTGGCTGCTTTGGTGGAAATTAATCTGGCAGCCAGAAGCATCCCAGGTGATGTCTCCTGACTTCAGCCCCTCACGCCCTTCCAGTGCCTCTCGCACGGTGGCCGTCTGGCGTTGTTCCTGGGTCTTGGATGCGGCAGTGCACTGTCCGTCTCTTCTCAGAAGCTTCTAGCTGTTGCCTCCAATGTAGAGAAACCAACAGCACATGACGGAAACGTTGCAGTCTGTGCTTGCAGAACGTTTCACTGCCTGGTTCTTGGCTGTGAGAGCTCTTGTACCTGGCTGCAAAGCACAGCTTTGGATGGCCCATTCCTTGGCGTAAGCACTCTCTGCTCTGGGGCTGTGGGAGAGCTGCCCTTGGTGCCAGGTGTTTGACAGTCTCTAAGACTTCGGTGTATGGGTATTATCCTGTCACTCTGATTCAGCAAGGACACAAAGAGAAGCGTGTACAGGACTGGCCAAGGTGATCTGTCAGTGAATTAATCAAGTTGTGCCGTCACACAAAAGGGCAGTGGTGAGGCTCAAGCGGTCATGGTTATTTCTATTTGAGGATTTCTCTTCCCTTCCAGGAATGCTGCTCGAAGCTTCCCAGACTGTGGTACCTCCTACTGACCTCCATCCAAGTCCACCATCTCATGTGGTATTTAAAGGGAGCACGTGACCGAGGCAGTAGGACTTGTCCCCCCATTTCAGTTGTGTATTGATAAGTTATGTTGTAAGCTCGATGTGCTTTTCCTTTAGGGTGACACTGGAACAGGACCTCTCTTTTCTGTGCTCTGCTGCAAGAGAGCAGCGCAGTTGGAAATGCTTAGCAATGTGTTGAGTGTCTCTCATGATGCACGCACCTGCGTGTGAAAAACCAACATGCTGTAGTGAGGAAAGAGCTGCTTGAGCGTGAGCAACACTTGGACGTTTCCGTTGAAAATGCAGCATCTACAGATTGAGAACTACCACCGTTTGCCAGCTCTCCCACACAAACTTCCCTCCCCACGTGCATCCTCGGGGCAGGAGTCAGCTTCTCTTAGCACCTTGCAGTCACTTATTTAATGACAGGAGCTTTAAAGAATGCTTTGATGTTGCGTCTTTTGCTGCTGTCCTCTACCTCCTGATTGTTTCTAAGGTGTAATAGTTTCACGATGTCTTGGATGTTCTACTAACCTTTTTCTCCATGTTCTCATGCCAATCCTCAATCCTTGTCAGGTTGCTCTTTCTGAGTTCAGTTAAAAAAGTCTGCAGTGTCCACTCACTGTCAAGTACCTGGTGGGGCAGATGATGTGTACTAAGAAGTGACTTCTGTCTTTAGGGGGTTACAGTCCAAGGCATCTTAAGGTTAGTTTGAGGAACAACATTGGCCGTGAGCTTCAGGAGCGTTTCACTCCGGGACAATTTCATGGAAACTGTCTTCCTGATTAAGTTTCTAGGCAAGCTTCCATCTAATAGCTATTCATTTCCAGTGGCAGCGGGCTGCAGGTTTCCCTGCACATCGCCGTAATTATTTTAAGATATCTTTTGTCAAATTCTGAGACACATTTCAAAACCCACTGCCTTGAAGATTTGATGGCACGTGTCACTTAGCATTTGAAGGTAACGTTCTTGAGATAAAGTAGAACCTGTGCTTGATGATTGCGGTGTATTCAGTTTTCTTTGTTTATTTACTATAGGAGCATCCCCAGGGCCACTTATTTTACAGAAAACCAGAAATTTTGTTATGATAGAGTAAGCAGGTGGTTTTCTCTCTCTTGTTAAAGTTCAGCAGTTTTTCTTTCATGAAATTAAGAAGCCAGAGAATATTTACACATATTATGTAAGGCAAGGAAGGCGACAGCTTCAGACAGTTGTCTCAGAAGTTAATGTTTTCCATGACCCAAGTATCTTGGCTTGCTTAAAAAAAAATGAAATAAATAAAAGAAACTAAGCAGAAATGTGCCTTTCAAAAAATGCTGCTATCAAAAAAAATAAAAAGAAAAGGAGGGGTGGAGGAGGAGAAGTCTTGACACCAGAAGCTCTGTCATAGCAGAGTTTCTCTCGGCTGTCTGGAAAAAGTCTTATACTTCTGGGATGCTTTCCAAAATATTTTCAGTGACCATGGCCACAGGCGTGAACTTCTTAATGCATTTTGCAGTCATCTCCGCCACAGCGAAACTGATTGCTGTCTGAAAGCTTTTAATGATAACAAGAAAGTAGGGCAGCATAAATGCTATGAACTGATTTGACTGTGTGTATTTTGTAGCATCTTCAGGAGTCCTGTAGAGACAAATGTGTCACCTCAGAAAAATCCTGCTTAATGTTTTTACGTAATTATATAATTTCATATTTATAATTTTGATTTTAGTAAGAAGGTTGGGGGTTTTTCCCACTCACACGCATATGGACACACGAAGGATCTGATGTCCCTCCAGATGCTTTTCTTTGGGTACCAAATGAACTCTGGTTGCTTCCTGAGTTTGAACTTTCCTAGGATGCATTTTATAGAAACTGAAATGCATTTGAAAGCTAGAAGAGTTTTAAGAAACCCCTTTCCAGCAGAAAACAAGGGACAATAACAAAGGTGCATCTTCTTTGTGTACCTATCAAGGAATTTTGGGAGGCTTATAAATGAGAAGCTCTCTTTTCTCTTTGTGCAAATTAAGGGAGTCCAAGAAGCTGAAAATACGGTCAGACTTACTGGTTTGTTTTTTTTTTTAAATCTAATTCCTAATGCAAGAGGTTGTTGGAAGTGGAGGGGTTTGTCCACCCCGCCCATTACCTTCTCAAGACCGAAATCTGAGCTGCGCTTCTGTTCAAAGAGACCACGTTTCAGGAATTATGTTTTTTCTTTAAAGAAAAAAAATCCCACCAGCAAAACGTGTGCGTGCACACATATAGAAGTATTTTTATACACACAAATAAGTGTAATAAGCAAAACTGTCAGCTGTATGGGTGGAAAGCTGTACTCAACTGAAAAGGAACCGGTACGTCGTGCTCCCCCTGTGCCCTCTGCCAGCACAAAACCACTCTGCCCCAAAGCCCTTCGTCCTGCACTGTCGCTCCCACCGTGCGATCGCTGGATGATCTGCAGTAGGTGAAGAGTGAGAAATAAAAACTCAAGCGCCAGTAGAGAAAAACAAGCTGTCATAAGCAGGCTTCATTGCAAGGGATAAAAAGGTCAAAGGATACTTCCGCCCCTCTACCTTCAGAGCAGCCACGCGACGCATCCAGCAGAATTTTTCCAGACTGTCAACTGGTCCATCAGTTGGGGCTTTCTCTCAATTTTAAATGCCAGCACCACTTCAGTTCAGAGGAATTGCTGGCTTTTTTCCCAGAAAAGGTTTCCCAAATTCAAAACGACCTTTCAAGATCCTAACTAATAGGGAGCTAAACAGAGATTTCCTCTTCATCAGGCTCTTTCTCAGATTGATCCCTTTACTGACAGCACATCCCCACGGCACAGAACAGTGAAAGACCAGCCCTTCCACCTGTGAAAATAAACACCTTTTTTTGAAGAGAGGCCTTCTTAAATCATGTTGAATTTGTTCTGTGTTCCAGAAACTATTGCACTTCTGTTTGATGTGCTGATTGTGTAAAGGCACAGGGAGTACCAGTGTTGTTCAAGACCAGGTTGGATGAGGCCATGAGCAACCAGATCGAGTGGGAGATGTCCCTGCCAATGGCAGGGGGGTTGGAACTGATTGGGCTTTGAGGACCCTTCCTACCCAAACGATTCCATGTTTCTATGAAATAACTGGATTCTTTAATTATTTCTTTTTCTAAATCCAGACATTCAGGGTCTGCTCAGTCACTGCTCCTTATCAAGGGAAATGAGAGCTGGGTGATGGGGAAGTTGAGTACCGGGACTGCTGTGCAGAGAGCAACCACAGGGAGTTAGCTTGGGGCAGCAGGCTTGGTAGCTCCAACTTAAGGACCAGCTTGACTGCTCAGCGCAGCACCCCTCTAGGATTCTGGTTGTTCATTGCTGTGTGCTGTGCCCATCCTCTCCTGCAGGCAAGGAGCAGGAGTGATGGTGGGCTGTGAGGTTCTACTCTGGTGCGTGCTGGGGGAGTGCGAGCTGCAGCTTCCGCTCCCTGTGAAACCCTCGATTAAAGCCGGACAGCTGTGCTGCAAAATAGTGATGTAGGCAGATCCTATGCTGGTGTCCTGTGAAGTCTTGAAACATAACAGGTCATAAACTCCTTCCAAGAAAGAAAACATAACTATTTCTTTAAAGGGTGAAGTATTTCAAATACGGAATTATGAAGTCTTGTGGCTCTATTCCTGAAGAAGATCAGGCAGAAGTGAAATGCAGGAAGAAATACAATATCAGTTTTAAGGAGAGAAAAATGCTGTTAAATGAGTGACAATACAAAGGACTGATTTACTTTAGCATCAGATTTAATCCCACAGTTGAATTCAGAAGAAACATCAGAGGTATAACACACCTCTTGAATTTTTTTAAATAATATGTTGTGAGAAAAGGTACCAAAAGACTGGGAAAACCAAGCAGATTTGTAAAGAAGTTTACGAAAGATTACCTTAAAATTAGTAGAGTCAGGAGTGCTCATAATTGCCCAGACATTACAAATGCAAAATTAAAAAAGCTGCTAGCTCAAAGCTGAAATAGCTTGATTCTATCATCAGATCTTCATTTTTCAGCTGCAGATTCAGGTTTGGGTTGTAATAAAGAACTCATTATCTCTGCCAGGGCAGCGGGTAAAATCTTGTAACACTGAGGGAATACAAGATGTGGTATTTGTGCTCCGTGCCATGTGCTCCTTTCTTCAAATAGCCTGGCTTATCACCCTATCCTGGTTTCGGCACACCCGAGGCTGTTGTCACATTTTTGTACTGAGATTTTCAATTTGGAGCTCACATTTTATTCCCTAGCACTTTCCTAGAGTTGTTTCTCTTATACATTGCCTAACGGTTCTTCTGTGTCATTGTGGTATTTAATTACATGTGTGCCTGTATGTGACAATTCTTTAATGTGTTGCACTGGATTGTTCTTGTCAGTCGTAGAATCGTAGAATGGTTTGGGTTGGAAGCCCATCCAGTTAAAGCCCATCCAATTCGACCCCTGCTGCCACGGGCAGGGACACCTCCCACTGGATCTGGTTTCTCAAAGCCTCATCCAACCTGGTCTTAAACACCTCCAGGGACGGGGCAGCCACCACTGCTCTGGGCCTCGCCACCCTCAAAGGAAAACATTTCTGCTGAAGAACTCATCTCAGTCTCCCCTCTTTCTGTTTAAAACCATTTCCCTCATCCTGTCCCTACACTGCCTGATCCAGAGCCCCTCCCTGGCTTTTCTGGAACCCTTTCAGCACTGGGAACTGCTCTAAGTTCTCCCTGGAGCCTTCTCTTCTGCAGGCTGAAAAACCCCAACTCTCTCAGCCTGTTCTCACATGGGAGGTGCTCCAGCCCTGGGATCATCTCCGTGGCCTCCTCTGGACTTGGTCCTACAGCTCCAGGTCCTTCACGAGCTGAGGACTCCAGAACTGGACACAGGACTCCAGGTGGGGGTCTCACCAGAGCAGAGCAGAGAGGCAGAATTCCTTCCCTCCCCCTCTGGTCCCACTGCTCTGATGCAGCCCAGGACAGGGTTGGCTTTCTGCGCTACAGGCGCACGTTGCTTCTCATCTCCCAGCACCCCAAGTTCTTCTCCTCAGGACTGCTCCCAATCCATTCTCTGCCCAGCCTGTGAGTTTTGGTTGGCAATGTAGTTTACAGGTAACAAAACTGCTCTTTGGGTAACGTATGTCCGTTGTGGATGCACAGCTACAGAGGTCTCCTGGCACGTGGAGACCGCATGTGGGAAGGGGAATGATGGTTCATCACAGAGGTGTAATCCTGCACAGGGAATGAAATAGTCATTTTTCATTTCTTTGCCTGAAGTTTTTGTCTGGAAACTTCCCTTGAGCACATAGGGAATCATTAGTACATATGAGGGTGCTTCTTGTTGCGCGTGCGGCTGGCTTTATCAAAGAATTAGGATCTTAGGCGGTTTGAATCCACTTTCAGTAGTCAAAGAAAGGCAACTCTTGGAAAGGCCAAGAGCAGAGTCCTCCATTTGGGACACAACAAGCCCACACAGCGATACAGACCTGGGGAAGAGTGGCTGGAGAGCTGCCTGGCAGAGAAGGACCTCGGGGTGTTGGTTGGCAGTGGCTGAACATGAGCCAGCAGTGGCCCAGGTGACCATGAGGGCCAATGGCATCTTGGCCTGTGTCAGACCCAGTGTGGCCAGCAGGAGCAGGGAGGGGATTGTGCCCCTGTGCTCAGCGCTGGTGAGGCCGCACCTCGAGTGCTGGGGTCAGTTCTGACCCCTCACTCCAAGAAGGACACTGAGGGGCTGGAGCGCGTCCAGAGAAGGGAACGAGGCTGGGGAGGGGCTGGAGAACAAGTCCTGTGAGGAGAGACTGAGGGACCTGGGGTTGTTCAGCCTGGAGAAGAGGAGGCTGAGGGGAGACCTCATCCCTGTCTACAACTGCCTGAAAGGAGGCTGTGACGGGGTGGGGGCTGGGCTCTGCTCACAGGTGACAGCGATGGGGCGAGAGGAAATGGCCACAAGTTGCACCAGGGAGGTTTAGACTGGACATGGGGAAGAATTTCTTCCCTGAAAGGGTGGTCAGGGATTGGCACAGCTGCCCAGGGAGGGGGTGCAGTCCCCATCCCTGGAGGTGTTTAGAAGACGGGTGGATGAGTTCCTTAGGGACAGGGTTTAGTGGGGAGACAGGTACGGTTGGACTCGATGATCTCAGAGGTCTCTTCCAACCTTCTGATTCTATGATTCTATGAAAAGTCCTTGACTTCAATGCTTCTTTATTGATAGCTGAAACCCTGCAGGAGCTGATGGTAGGACACTGGAGGGAGAGGTGCATAGGTAGAAGAAACACGGTCTTGTCATCTGCAACTGATTAAGTGTTCTTTTGCTACGCTTTTCATAAAAACGTTAGAATGTTTATGTATGCATTGTTGTTCTGCTAAAGCAGCTCCTTCTTCGTTTTATAGACAGTTCAGTATTATGTTTTCTACAGCTGTACCCAGGAGCATGTTCAGGCCTGATTCCCACATTGCTAAGTTGTCTGCAATAAAATAACTTGCCTTGTTTTTCTTCAGAAGTTTTCAATAATATGGAAGTATCTCATGCTTCACTTTTCAGAGCGTGCATTAAAGCCAAGTGTGGTAAAGCAGGGACTGTTGTGAAGATGCCGTGTGGCTTTCTAAACCCAGAGGGAAAAATAAACTGAAATAGAAACACAGTAAAATTCTCAAAGGTATATTTAAAGTTAGAATATGTTTAACTCTTGGATATTAATTAAGTACTATAAAGGTTGCTGTGAGGCATCTTAGTAGTTTGCATTTTCATCAAGTGCTGCAGAGCAGGCTATTCTGCGCTCACAGGGAAAGCTGCTCCTGGTTTAAAGAAGCCTGAGCCTCTCCGGTTCAGGGGTGAACAGACATCGCTTCAGCTCCCCACTTCCCTTACACTTCCTATTTTTCCCTGTTTCTTCCTTGGATACAGATCCCCCTGGCTCAGCCAGTTCCCGAGCCGCTGCTGCTTGTGCCGGCTCCTGTCTGCGATATGGGGTGGTGACCCAGCCGGCTAGGAGGGTGTAGTGCTTCGTTTTCGTGTGATTTTCTGCCTCTGCTGCTTGACTGCTTTCCCAGGTAGTTGCTTGGTTTCGGTATCGCACCTCCACGTTAGCACCCTGATTGCAGGATACCTTAACGTGCCCCCCCATTGCAAAAAAGGGGTCCAGCCTGTGAGTGCACGAGGCTTAGGCTGGGGTGAGTCCTGTGGAAGCACACGGGCAGTGGTGCAGTGCCAGGCTGGAAATCAGGCTCACAGGCAGAAATGTCAGCCTTTCTCGGCTGTATCCAAGCTATAATTCAAAGCTGTGCTTCCTCAGTTTATGATTTTAAAGTAGTTCACCGTTTGCCTCGTTAATGCCTAATACTCGTTAGTGCTTAATACTAATGGCAGAGGCAGGATACGGGATGGGGAGAAGTGTTTGTCCTGCACGCTGCTGCTGTGCCGTAGCCATCTCGAAGTGACAGGCGCAAATGAGCATCACCTTTGGTAACGGAAAGAAGCTGAAGTAATTTAACAATCTCTTTTCATTGAAGCAAAGGAGTTCCGTGCTCCTGCTAGCTGACACTGCATCCAGCATTTCTGCTGCTGCTGTTGTGATGGAGCCTACAAAGTTCCAAAGGTGGAGAAAGGTCCCTGCCTCTGGCTGAAATGAGGTTTGTTAGCTTGGAAGGGCTGGCTGCGACCCTGCTGGAGGTGGGGAGCTGCTGCTGGAGGTTTTGCATCCCCAGTGCCGTTTCAGACTTTGCCAGTATTTATTTTTAGTACACTCGAACACTGCAGAAGGAAGGGGCAGTTGTAATTTGGCATATTTACATCGTGCTGTCAGTTCCTGGCAGCTCGCTTGCCTGTCGGAGAATAGAACTCAGCCGTTTAGGATGTGAGTGCTCCTTATGCCCACGAGTGGTGAAACGTCTCATGGGTGGGATGGCCTCCCCAGGCCAGCAGGTTGGTTTATTTTTCTAAGACCCATTGTGGGGACTTTTTTTTTTTTCCATGTCATGGAGACTGGGATGGGCCTGCTACCTCCTGCTTTTTCCTTCTGCTCGTCTACACCGTATAGGAAAAAGAGAGGCAAAGTCTCTACATGAGATCAGTGTGTGCTGGTTTTTCCCCTCGTGTCACGCTCCAGTCTCTGCCCCATTATAAAAATAAAAATCTATAAATAAAAAAGAACAAATGCTGAGGGGGCCAAACTGGACCTGCAGTTATGTGCGTGTCGTCACTCGTAGAACTGTGCCGAGCCCCATTCCTCCCAGGCTTCACGCATTCCCCGTTTCTTAGGCTGTTGGCCTCTCAGGGTGGGAAACATGCACAGATAGTCCTGGCTGGAGCTTTTTTTGCCCTGCCATAACAAAATATGAATTGAGCTAAGGGTGGAATGATGCTGGGCTCATCTGCTGTTCAATTAGCTCATGCTCCATTTATATAGACAAGCTTTTCCTCTTTGTCTGAATAAAACCCCACCCATAAAGTTGCTGTGGGTTTTGCCACCACGCTTTAATGTCGCAGTAATACCTTTCTCCTGGAATTCATCACCATTTAGGTCTGATCCCTCATCTGGGACTCGCTGTGTCTGCTTGCTTCGAGCACAGGCACCCTATGATTTCCCTTTCTTGGAAATGGCTCTGTCGCAGCGTGTGGGTAGGAGGCCATGTAAATAAATCCCAGCCACTTCTTAGCCTTCAGTAGGCATTTCCTTTTTCCTGCTGGCTTCAGAAGAAACACTTTCTCACAGTTTGGCATCAAGCATTTCTAAAACTTTCCTGCGTGTGGAATTTTTGTTTAGACAATCAGATTCTGGGTATAGTTTTTTCATTGGTTTCTATTTTTACTGGTCTGTGGCTGCTTGGTTTGTCAGTAAATAGTGGCTGTCAGAACACCTCCTCAGAAACCTCTTATATTTTCGGTAGTTGAAGAGTAAATCATTGTAAGCATATTCTCTAATGGTGACAGGGAAGTTTTAAAGAACAAAA
Source organism: Neomorphus geoffroyi (assembly GCA_033558235.1). Taxonomy (NCBI): domain Eukaryota; kingdom Metazoa; phylum Chordata; class Aves; order Cuculiformes; family Neomorphidae; genus Neomorphus; species Neomorphus geoffroyi. The sequence continues at coordinate 9,800,090 of JAUMJM010000074.1, forward strand.
ATTAAACTTATCCAGTTTTTTCCTTAGTGATAATGGAATAAATTACATTGATATTTCTGCCTGAAAGATTTTTTTTTGGTATAACCAGTCTTAAATGTTTGAAATAGAAATCACCTTTCAACTAAAAAAATGATTTATTTTAAATAAATCATAAAATAAATTTTAATTTGTGTTCTCCAGAGCTTACATGCTAGAATATTTTTCAAGCGTGTGTCACTGTCGTGGCAGCAAAGCTAACACGTTTTTCCCTTTTAAATGCTATCAGAACTATTTAGGACGTAAGGTTACATTATCAAAACAGATCATCTAATCCATAAAAATCAGTAGTAGAGGACAGAGTGCTTCTAATTTTTAGTATTTTGATCTATAAGTTCGTGACTTAGCTTCACTAACTATTATTTATTTACTTTTTATTAGTAAATGATGAATTTACTTTGTTTAGTTTGTTTCTCTCAGCGGTACCGTGTAGCAATCGGGTGAATATACCCTCCCTGCAGGAGAATGCCGAGGATTCAGAGAACATGTATCTGGATATAAGCTGTGCAAAATAGCTATAGGGCGGCACAGAACTGGGCTCCTTCATCAGAACGGTTGTTAGGTGAGAGTGAAGGATGCACCTTATGTATGATCTTCTGTAGGGAATAATTTCCAGGATGGCTAAGCCTTGAAAATTAATACCTTGAAAATTCATGAGGTAATATTCCGTAATGCTCCTGCGCTGGATGTGATAACTTGTATGCAGCAAAACACAGAGTAGAGACCGTGGTTTTCCAGAAGGACCTTTGAAATGTGGTGTTTTCTCTGATGAAGCCTATGAAGAGGCTGTTCAGGAAAGTGAGCCACTGTTAGGCATCTCGCTGTATTTTTACCGTTTCACTCAGGTACGTTCTCACCTGGTTTAGCTTTGCATCCTGCTGGAGCGTAGCTGAGATGAGGCATTCACAGGGCACACAGCTCGGGCTGGCTGGGGTTTCTCCTTTTCTGTGTTTCTTCTGGGAAATTTTGTGAAAAATGAGTCTGATTTTGGTGTGCCCCTCTTGCCCTGTTTTGTGGTGTACAATAAACCGTTACCACGTGCATGTTTCGTGCTTGCGCCGACTCTCATGAGTGATTTCCCAGCTCGTGGTTCTCCAGCAAGGGCAGGGGGTGCTGGACCTGACAGGTGGTCCTGGCGGTGGCTGGACAGAGCCAGCCTTGCTTCGTGTTGGCAAAGGAATCCTAAACTTCCCGACTTTGGTGATTTGTTGAACTTCTTTAGGGTCACTGGGTAACAAAATCACGAGAGCCTCCTTTGTTATCTGCTGCACAAATTGCAGAGCATAAATCCTCTCCTCCCTCCATTGCTACCGTGGTACCTGTGTGAGCAGCACCTTTGGCCTTTGGACGCTGTTGAACTCTGTGCTGTGTGAGTGCCCTGGCTAGCAATCTTCTTGTGATGTGCAAAACCAGAAAGGAGGTATAAGGATGCACGTGTTGCCCCTCTTGTCTTTTGAACTCTTCTGCTTAGCCTCAGGTGTATTTGCAATGCAAAAGTGGAGAAGTTTGTCCTGGTTCGTCTGTCGGCACGAGGACTTCAGGGAAGATTAAGACAGTGGGCAACAGCTAATAATTGTAGGGCTCTTTTGTTCTGACATCATAGAGTAGCTTGAGAATTTTACTAGACCTCAATTTGAAGTGATGGGAAACAAGAAACATAGAAAAGGTAAAATTATAGTAATTGTGCTGTAGATGAGAATGTGCTGTAAATGACAGTGGTGATGAAAATGCAAAAAGAGTGGGCTACGGCAAGAGTCAATGGATCATTCCTGCTCTTTGGACAAAGGAGCCAGTTAGATTAGAGTATGGTTTTGTTTGTATGTGTCATGTATAAAACATTGATGATGAAATGGTTTTAATTTATTTTTATGATTTTTGTGTTTTCCACTGGAAAAATGAAAATGTATCCCTGGGATCATCAAATGCCATCCGTAAATAATGGTAATTCTAGGTAGAGGTGAATTTTAAATCGCAGGTTACTCCGGTTGCTACTCAGACATGGTTCTGCACTGAATAGGTACTTTCATTGTAGTTAAGTCTGCCCTTTTCTTTTTAGAATTCAGAGGAATGAAGAATAATAAATGTAGATGCTTATGTCTTTGAGATGGAATTTTTTAAATTAGGAAATGCTTGATGTATCAGCAAAAACCAGAACCGAAAGTGAGGTTTCATTTCTGTCACAGGTATGTCTATGAAAGAGAAGCAAACAGTTCAATTTTGGATATTCCGTTGTGATAATAAATGTGCTGAAGGCATTACCAACCAACCAGAGCTTGCTGAGATCATGCTTCTTTGAGATGTCTCACGTAGTGCTGTTTTACTCTGTTTCTGTTCTAGGAAAAAGAGAAGAAGTATATGCTTCCTTTAGACAACCTGAAAGTGCGCGATGTTGAGAAGAGCTTCATGTCTAGCAAACATATCTTTGCATTGTTTAACACAGAGCAGAGGTAAGAAAATGTGCTGTTCTGCAGATATTTCTATAACAATGTTTCTGGCTGAGCGTTTTAATAACTGGGAGTGCGGTTCTGGTATTTCCATCATGCTGAGTGAACAAAGATCTTGATACTCTTTACTTATCTGCTTCTTTGCTGTTGCATAACCATGGGATGAAAGGTTAGTGTCCTCCTAGCCACTCGTGGGGTGAAACAGCTCCATCATTAGTCATCTAGTTCTTCTGTATGGCTGAATAATCATCTCCTGATCCTGTTTTTGTTTTACTTGGCAAACACCTAGGCTTACCGAAACAGTCATCGCTTCTGTACCTTGTGACCAGATTGAACTGATGTAAATCACAACAGCATCTTTGCTTTTCACTTTCTCCAGTGGAAAATCTTTTCTTTAACCTTGGCACTCAATGTGTTGTTTGTTTGGGTTTAGATACTGCTGAATGGAGAACAAATGAGATGCCTTTGCTTCCTTAATTAATTAGAGTCTTTGCTTTATAGTATTTTAAAAAGATAAACCTGAGTCAGGCTCCATCCTCTGATTTCAGTGCTGTGGGTGCTCTGTGGAAGCCTAATCCTGATGCACAGCTGATTCAGATTACTGTGCACAAATAAGTCAAGGAAACATGACAACACTTAAAGCCAAACAAGTAACTGGACATTTTAATTTTTGTTGTTGTAGAGGAGAGTTGCATTTGCACCTGTCTCAGTGGAATTGCGTTTCACCAGATAAGGTGCTATTTCTGTAATTTCTATTTCAGGAAAATGAATGAAATCAGTTGTAGCAGTAGCATGGCTAGATGCCCTTGTTTTCCTCTTCTCTTCTGCTAAGTCCCTTCACACCCACTCCCCTCTTGCATCGCCAAAGCTTGGCAATACATTCAGATGTTGTTCAAGATGATGAGGGCTGGATGTGGCTCCCTGCAGAGCCAGCTGTTGTTGCTCCTGAGCTGGCCCAAAATAGTCCTTTGAGAAGCAAGGAATGCCCCTCCCTCCTGCAAAGCAAAAGCAAAGCATAAGATTTCTGGGCTGTCAAGTTTCTGCTCACTCCAGAAACATGAGGACGCAATGTGAGTCTCACTCTGAACTGCCCCATGAAGGCTTTGCCTGCATCTGCTGACATCTCAGCTAGCCTACATGTGGACATTGTCTGCCAGGAGATGCCCTTTGAAAGCACGCCGCACACATACTTGCTGGGAATAAGATTTCAAACACTTGACCACTTGCGTTTCTGCAACACAGGAAAAAGCTTTGAAACACTTTTCATGTTTTTAAAGACATAAATCATCTTCAGATGTTGGAAATCAATGTAATTCTGATTATTCTGCTATGGATCTGTGTGAATCATCTGAGCGTTGCACATACATCAGTCAAGAAAGATAATTTTGTCCTAGTGGCTTGATATCAACTGTACATATTAAATTCCTCCCATGAGAAATCTGTTAAGTTCAGGTCGTTGTTTCTCCTTTGTTTTGGCTGATGGCTTTGAATAGTTTCATCATCTTAAATATTAAGCACTGAACTGCTGTGAAAATCTAAGAGAAGCACGCATTTCTATTGGCAAGGTTAGGATTTATCATGCTGTTCTATAGCTGCACGTTCACGTTTTCACTGAATCTTCATACGCACTGGACAGCGAGGATTTTGGAATCAGATGTCCAAAATGTTTGCCCTGTCCGCTACTAACCCTGCCCATTCGAGCTGTGAGCAGACCCTCCCGCATCTGCAGTCAGCTCTAAACACATCCTTCTATCTCTATGGGCAAGCTAAGGCACGACAGCACAGGGATGAGACAGCCAAATAACCCTGACTTGGGAGAGGCTGTTGGTGAAGACAGTCTCCCAGCTTAAAAGGAGGCAGAATATGTTCTTGAAGAAATCTTTATGAAGTCTGGTTACAACGGGAATTCCTCCTTTGCTATCAAATAGATATTTCTAAAAATCTGCCTGCTGGCACAAATTGGTCAAAACAAGTTTAGTATCGCTTCCACTGTCTCCTAAATTCGTAGATTGTGTCAGCAGAAGCAGGGATATTGGGTCTTCAGTAAAGTGATCTGGCCCCCAACTGAGGGCTGCGTTCCCTGTCCCAGAATCTTAAACTGAAAAAGGGAATCAGTCTATTGAAATTCTATTGAAATAAGGAGGCTTGTTGTTATTTTACTTTATGCTAATTTGTTGATTTCTGGTTTCTGATGAGGGGGTGTGTGCGAATATGGCTTGCTTTTCAGAACTCAGGTAAAAATTAACTTATTTTCTGGTTGGGTTTTGGGGGAGGATGTGTGGCTGGTTTTTTTAATAAAAAAAAGCCTTAGCAATTGAGAAAAAACTCAGCTTTCTCGTTCTGAGTTTGCCGACTTAGGGTTCTGGTTATGGAACCACTTTGCTATTTAAGATGTAGATCATTAAAGAACAAAGGCAAAATCATCTGTTCCAGCTTCTGTGATAGCCTGGAGATTATTCCCTATCTCTTTTTTTCTCCCATAATCTGCAGCATATTTTTTTATCAACTATGCAAACTTTCTTAATGTTCAATTGAAGTATTATAATTTTCAAGCAAAATCCCTTTAGAAGACAAATTTTAATAAACTTGTTCTTTTTTCATGCTGGGCCCCTCACAGCATAGGTATTTGCTACAGCCATATGTTTCCGATACTGTACATTTCAATAGTTTCCTGGATTATGTACTGCATTTTTTTCCATTTACAAAAACCTTCCCAGTTCTGAAATACAGTTACCAGGAAAATGCTCATTTCACTGCATAGAAGGAAAAACCATCTCGAGTTACCGGAGACTCGGGGATAGATGCAGAAGGAAACGTACAGTATCTGTCATTTTGATTTACGGCAGAAGTCAACAGTTCTCTGACAGGAATCAAATGTGACTCGTATATGTGTATGGTAAATGGAGACTGTGACGATTGATTTCACAGTGAAGATAAATTCTCATGAAGTGAACATAATTGTGTGTTTATTAGGTTTATGAAAAGGCTGCATTGTGAAATAATTAAATTCTTTCCCTGTTACCTTCTAATTGCAATTTAAAAGAGAACAACAAAAAAAAGGGAGAACTCTTAGTGTGAAATAGATTTAGTATTGCTCAAAGAATGGGGGGGTGAGTTTTGGTTTTCAGCAAACAGAATGATTTATTTAAAGTTTTGGAGTGGGCCCATCTACTTAAACACCATGGAGAACCTTTGGAGATGGACTCCTCTCTTGCTCACCATCACAGTACTAGATATTAAAAAAAAGTCTATTGGAGTGAGTGCCTTTCGATTCCTGGATCATTTTTGGTCGTGTCCATCTGTATGAGTTTGCCTTTAAGCTCTGAAATTGAGCTGTGGAGTCAAGCGACGTGCGCCTAAACCTAAAGCTGTCAAGAAAGAGAGTGCTGTTTTGTGTGAACCATCCTTTTCTCCTCCCCGGTAAACTGCTGGCAAGTCTTTTAGACTTGAAAAGAGATCGAATGTAGTAAAAGTTTTTGAAAATAATTATAACATAGGAAAAAAATGTTTGCAGTACTACTGTAGAAAATAATGTGGATTTGTGTACACGTAGCTGCTGACTGACCTGCTTAGGCAGAGCTAAGAATGGAGCAGAGAGCATTTTGTCAGTGTCTGTGTTTAGGTACGGTAGGTTAACCTGGGGTGTCCTCACTGATGAAGATGCTAAGGCTTATGTGCAGAGTTCAGGAACAAATAGAACAAGTTGTGCCCATCCTAGAAAGTTCACTTTCCCTCTAGGATTTAATTCCAAACACTTTGCCCACCCCCCACGTGTTTCCTGTGGAAATTATTTGTTGATTGGTGCTTCTTAGCTAAGGAATGTAGTCCAGGACCAGAACTGTGGCCTTAAATGTGCCTTCCTGTAGGATCTGTGTAATGTCGTGTGTGTGTGTCCACGTCCCCGTGCGTGTCGTCCCTGCCTGCCCCCCGGTGAAGAAGAGCAAGCAGTCATTAATAACCATGGTCTTGCCCAGTTTTCTACAGGATCCTCGTGGCATGATTCTGTGTCATTCTAGAGTAGTCCTTTCCCTTTGCAGAAGAGTAGTTAAGCTATTTTCCTGATTTATTGGTCAAGAAATTGTATTGCTCTATTACAACAACATCTAAATTCTGCTTTTCTTTTAAGTAAAGGAGGAATGATGGGTAAAAACTCGCTTCTTTTGTTACAAGCACAGAAGAAACTTCTTTCCCACCTCTTCTCCAAGTCTGGAGAGATGAATTCTTTGTCATTTGTGGGAGAAGAGATTCTACTAGGTAAAGTTTTTGGGGGTTATAGAATTGCAGTAGGCTCTTTGTTGAGTTGGTGAATTTTCAGGCCTTTCCTACCAGTAGTGGGAGTTGCAACCCTATGGTCAGGGAGATTTATCTGATGGAGAGTCCCTTTCTTATGTAGAAAGCTCTGTTCCTGCTCAGACTCATTCCTTTCCTTAGAGCTGAAGAAGCAGAACCAGTGTGTGAGATTTTCCCTCCCTTGCAGAGGAAGATCCCACCAAGGCTCCCTGCCTTTTGCCTTCCTGCCCAACCAGGAGCCAGATAAAACCTAACAGCAGTGTTGCTTTCCTCACCTCTATGGTTCTGTGTGACAGAGGAATGCGAGGGACAGATTCAAAGCACAGGACTGTTCCTGTTGGCCTTCACAAGAATAGGTTCCTGAGAGCTGATCAAGCAGCAGTGCGACGGCACCTACCAGCCCCGCATGGGCGCTGACTGGGCAGGCTCAGCGCGGAAACGGATCCTTGATCTGAGAAACAGATGAATGTCAAGAGGAGAGTGATCAAAAGGAAGTTTTGAGGGCACACACTAGGACTGGAAATAGAACTGCCAGATGATAGATTTTGGCTCCTGACTCCTGAGTACACTCTAACTGTCAGGAATTGTATTGTGCAAGAAACTGTGTTGTCTGGTAGGACCCAGGACGGGACGCAATGCCGACTAAGTGAAAGGTTCAGCAGAATTTATTTTGGGAGCATGTTGTTGGCTGAATGTTGCTGGGGACGGAGCGCAGATCTTCTCTGGGACTCGAAATGCACCAGAGCTTTAAGTACTGGATTTCTTCTTCTGGACAGCAACTAGTTAACTGGTATCCATATAGAGGGGGAACTGGGCGAGAGCCAAAATAAAGGGAACTAGTGAAAGGAGACCGGGTCAGAGGAGGTGTTGGATGGAAGCCAGGCTAAAGGAGAAAGCCTAAGATGAGATGTATGTTTAGTTACTGTTTTTGAATTACTCAGAAAGCTAAGCCCCAGGAAGACCTGGACTGTAAGCTATTCAGAATCCTCTCTGTTAGAAAAGGAAGAATGCGAATCTGTTTAATTAAAGAACCTACAAATATAATCCAGAAAAAAGCTGCCAACATTTGTAAACAAACTTCTAAAATGCTAGTGAATATGGTATTTATGAATAGGAAAAATATACAAACCTATGGAATAACTAACCTTTATCCTCGAAGCCCATTCCATTAACAAGAAAGAAAAAAAAAAAAGGGAAAAATAGTTGTTTCTTTTCTGGAATATTTCCTTTTTGTCATTATTGACAAGAATTCTTTGTATGATAAATAAAACGTAGTATGGTGGATAGGTGGTGCAGGTATTGAGATTTAAAACTGGTATTACAGGGGAAAAGGGGGTTCTTGGGGAAAGGATGCAGCAATGCCAAACCCATTCCTTAAATATGATAATTAGACTGGGCTTAAGACAATTCCCTAAGTGATTGTGTGGAGTCTGAAAGGTGAGTGTCACCTACCAGAGGCACGGGCGCTGTAAGCATTGGCCAAGTCATGGCTGGTAAATTTGACCCAGCCTGCAGGACAACTTCACCTTGCTCATTCCAGCAAGGTCTGTGTCCCACCGCCCCTTCCAGAGAAGGACAGAAGTGGAGCAGGAGACGCACTCCCTCTGTGTGCGATGAGGCTCTGACAGCTGGGAGCAGCTTTGGCATCTGTGTGGCCCCAGTGCAGGTTCTGAAACAGACTTGCATCCCTCACCACGAAAAAGGACCAAACCTTCTTCAACAGGCAGTTATGGGATGTTTTAGCAGCAGTGGCTGTTGCTACGGCAGATTTTGGCCCATGTGATGTTAGTTTGGCTGCATTTCTTTTCTGGGTTCCACATAGAACTTTAGGTACTTCCTTGTCCAGGCTTGGCTGTGGGCTCATCAGCACAACTTCTGTCCATTTTCACCTTAAAATGGTGTGGGTCCGCGTGTGTATTTGCGTGTGTGAACTCGACAAGTTCCCTGTGCTTCTGGGAGACAGCTTCCACGAGTTAGGTGGTAAAATGCTTAAATGCTGTTATTTCATGACGCAGTCTCAGAGATTGCCTCTTTGGCTTTTCTGGATATCAAGAAAAAATCTCCAGAGACATATGTGATTAATTTTAATTAGCAGCCACATTGGGCTGATCTGAAATGGCACGCCTTGATATAAAATGTTAGTCATTGCTGCTAATTCACAGCAGATGGTTGGGTTTGTTTCTTTATAATATAATATATGATTTGTGGAGCTTCTAGTAGAGCTTTCTTTTATGAAAAATGGTGCATGTATTCAAACGAGTCGTGGAATTATAGGTGTCTAAAATGGGAGACTAAGACTAAGGTTGAATAAGCAGTGTCTGCAGTGAAGTTGCAGGTTGAACAAGTAGGGAACATACAGTAGAGTCTCACCCAAGATTATCTTTCTAAATTGCGTGTGCATATTTGAAGTATCTGGATTCTACTATTTTCTCCCTTTTTCACTTTATGTTACTATTTATGAAACCCATATTCTGTATAATTTCATTTTCAATCAAATAAGAAGTGTCTAAGAATTTAATAATTCCAGTTTTTCATGGAAAAAAATTGGGCTTGATTAACATTTGGGTTAAGATTTTTAATGTTCATTTAAACTCTGCTTGCATCCTAATAAAAAGACCAGACATTTACCAAAAAATCATTTGAGAGGATAAGCACAGTTGTTTGAAACCCCTGTAAAAAAGATACTCCTTTATCTTTCATTCTGTGAGAAGCCTCACTTGTTGCAGTACAACTGCTTCAGTTAAATATGGTTTGTGTTCTTTGGAGCATTTAATTGGCTTATAGGCACAATTCTAAAAAAAATCGCTAATATTCTTGCTCTGTAATTGCTCTTCTGTCTCCTCCTGTGTTGGCAAGAATAAATGCAGCTTCATTTACTTTGGTTTGTATTTTCTCTATATGTGAAAAACATTACATACACGTACAGTGCGTCCTTGGTTACTGAGATGTTCTAATTCCAGCACAATCTAAAATCTCTTTGCATAGGGTTAATAGTTGGATATGCATGAACATGCGTGCATGTATATCAACCAGATTTGTAATGTCTGCAGCGGTTGCCCTTAAAATCTTTCCAGGTTTGTTGGAGAGAAATATTTAACCTTATCTTAGTATTAAGAAATTGCAGGAGGTTCTCTGCATCTTGAGGTCCAGCAGTTGAATCTGCGCAATAGCGATCAGTTTTGATGTGCATCTGTTGCAGATGGAAACCTACTGGCATTGCCTCCGCTGTAGTAGGAAACTAGAAAGTTCTTTGTTTGACATTTCCACTTAAGTGTTATTTGCTTGTTGGTCCTGGATTGAACAGTTCTGCTGTTTTACCGGCATCAGCCTTTCCCTGTGCCATGTTGGCAGCCCTGGCTGGGACAGGAACCTCAATAACTTGCAGCTGGGTTGTCTTCAAACTTGTCTGGCACTTGTGTTTCCTCTTGTACATTTTCAAATACCTTCCTCCATCCCTGCATTTTCATGTTAGGATTCTTCTGTGATGGGAAGGGTTAGAGAAATACCTATGGACAACGTAAAGGTCATTTCTGCACTAGAAAGTTCACTTTGGGCCCTGAAATATATGGGGAGAAGGAATCCAGTGTCCTGGAAATGAAGGTAATACTCAAGTGAAGAAGTTGTTGGGTAAGCGACGTTACAGCTGGGTGTCTGCTGGTCTTTCAAGTAATGGGGCTGGAGAAGTTATGTCCTCAGCTTGGAACCATTCCAGAGTCAGAAACGATGCTTTTAGTCCAATTGTCTGTTCATCACCATGAGCAATTATGTTGTGTTTTTTTCTGGAATGCAGTTCTTGAGGTTTATTTGTCTGAACTATAATAAAATCTGCAGATAACAAATGGGAACCTTCTGTATTTTTCACTCTGGGGAAAAAAAGTAACATTATGTTAATTTCCTGTAGTGCCACTATAGATGTATTTTCCTGTACTGTGCAGGATATGAAATTGCAATGATGAGACTCTACAGGAGGAAGCAGCATAGGTAGATGTGGGATATACATACAGCTTTGCACACAGCTTCCACATTTATGTGTTCACATTTAAAAAATGTTAAATATTCAAGGGAAATGTTGGGCACAAATTGTACTTCTAGGCATGTTCCCATTTACTGTATCCGTTTTATTTCTACAGATATAAAGATGTCTGAATATCAACCAGATCTGTATTGTTGAGAGTTCATCTTTATTCTTCTTGGTGTCCTGTATTATATCATTCTCTTTGATGTGTAAGGTCCCGTTTAGCTGCTCTAGGGATGACAATGAGAACACGACTGTGTTCCATATGGACTCAGTAGGTGAGGACTGAGTAATAACTGTTTCTGTACTGATATATTGAGCAATTTTAAAAAGTGAAAGAGAGAACAAACCAGAAAATCTGAATTGTTTTCAGGAAGGTTTTTACAGCTTTCCATGAGACGCCAGTGGATTCCTAATGAGTAAAACATGTTAATGTGTTTCTGTAGAATTCCACTAGTGAGAGAAAAAGGACACGCTCTTTTCAGAAGCTGCTTTGGTTTTTTAACTTTGAAAAGTTCCTGTGCCTGTCAGACTTTCTGGAAGAAAGAAAAGCGAAGGGAATCTAGTAGCAAGGAAGCTGCTGTGGGAGGCAGGCACCCATCCCCCTGCCCTCCTTGCAAACCTCCTGTGGGTTCTGGCTCTGTGCGTATGTCCTTCAGGTCATCACTCATGTTGTGAAGCTGAAACCTGTCCCTTGTGGTGATGGTGGGATGAGATTAGCTATACCAGCATGGTGGACCTCTCGTACCACAGGGAGAGGGACCTTGGAGAGCTGGAGACATCAGTTGTGTGGTCATAAGGTGTCCCTAGACCTAGGAAATGTCTTGATACATAGAAAGGAACACAGGACTGTTGGCTCTCAGGTGTCCAAAGTGGCTGGCTAAAGTCTCTTCTCGTACAGCTGCGCTTGATGTAGCAAGCTGCAAAATGCCAAAAAGTTTAATATATAACATGACAGTCCTGAAAAAATGTTTTCACAAGCTGGTGTCATGTTGTTTTGCTCTTGCAGATAAGTATTTTTGGAACTTCCCTATCGCTGTGTTTTACAGCCTTTATTTGCTTTGTTGTTATTTTTAGTCATCTTTTCTCATTACCATTTCAGCTTCCTATTTCTTCAAAGCTGTAGCTGCTTAGTTAACTTCGCCAAAAATCTTATCTCCGTAAAAGTTTCTCCTAACAATAAATTAAAGCATTTTTTCTAGGGCAATTTCCTTTTGCTTCTCTCTTTATTTTTGTTGAGTTCTTTGTTTTTATTCAGTGAATGTTGACTTGGAGTTCCACAATGTTGCAAATTGAATTGAATTCAATTCTGTCATCACTTTGAGATATTGGCATCCGCAGAGGTCGTCCAGGCTAGTATTTGCCTTAAGGCAGGTTTAGTACATTTGGAGTTGGGAAAGAAAAAGCTTTATTTTTAAGTTTCTAATCAAAAAACTAATCCAGTCAGCCATACCGTGCCATCCTACGGGAGCTGACCCTTTTAGGAGGTCTTTGCAGGCTGGTTCCTCTGGGAAGGAACCATGTGTGCTGCCGTGAAGCGGGCTCTGGTGACGTCTCCGATGCGGGTGCTCGAGGAGTGGTGTGAGCCCAGTGCTGAGCACACCTGCCTGGCTGCTCAGCTGTAGCCATTGGAACTGGTGAGAACCTCACTGACATAAGGAAATCGGAGCACGCCTGGTATTTTTTGCAGGTTTGAATGCCATCCGTAAGCGTGCTGAAACCACCTGATTGCCCTGTTGGGAGGTGGGTGTGCTGAGGTTGCCACACTGTGGTTTCACAGCTGATTATTTAATAATTGTCACTGCTTCTTCATGCTCGGGCATCAACACCTGTTCGGTTACAATTTTTCCACCCATCTGTTTCCTCAGACTGCCCCAAAAAAAGCAGGGCCAGGAGCTGTCTGGTGACACTCTTGGGAAGGGGGAAGCACTTCTTTGAGTGGGAATTACATCAAGTCGGTTGTGTTCTTGCAGTGTGGTGGTGAAATCCCACCAGTCCCTGAATGCTAAAGAAATTTGTCTAGGCAGCAATAATAATAGCTTTATTTCCTGCTTCTATAGTATATTCAGATCGGTTTTCTCAAAATGCGGGGTAAAAGTGACCTCTGTAGTTGCGCAACGGAACCAAAAAACCCCCTTGTCCTCGCTGTCTTTGAAAGTGAAGGAATCTCCCTCACCCCCCCTCCCCACCCCCACTCCCCCTTCTCCCTAGCTTGCTAAGGAAAGACAACAGTCTGGTTGTGATGGGAGATTGATTCTTGGGCAACTGTTAAGATCTCGCAAAATGTGCTTTCCTAACTTTTGTCAGCTAAGCTTGTGGCCTTTTCTCAAGAGGCGGCTGGCCGACAAATTTATAGCGATCGGGTCTGTAGATAGAATTTGGATTCAGAAAGCGATGGCTAAACCATAAGGGGAAAATCTGTTCTGTGTGGTGGAGAATTTACAAGTAGCACCTTCCTGCGTATTATGTATTCTTCCTCCTTTCTGTTTTTTTCCATGAAGTGATTCCCTACATCTATCTAATTATATGTATTCCCTGCAAGAGGTGTTATTTAAATGCATCCCGGTTTTCTTACTATGGTGGCAGACAATAGAGGTTTGTTGGGTTTTTTTTAAAATATCTGATTCTCCTTGTTTTCTTTTCCCTTGTACGGATAATATCTGAGCTACAACGAGTGCATAAGGCACTGAAAGGGCTGAACGTGAGAAAAAGTTGCGTTGTTAATTATTTTGGCACTTTCTGATTACAGCAGCAGTTAGGCACAGGACCTCAGTCTGGCTGGCAAATCCTGTGTGCTTGTCCTCTGGTCACAACAGCACTTTTTTTCCTAAAAGTGCTCCATTTTGGCAAAAGCTGGATTATTGATTTTTAAGTACTTTCATGGTGATTTCAAGTGATTGCCGTTTCCAGAACTGTGCTGTAGCAATCGAAGATATTTCCAAGTACTCCATGTTATTATTAAACAAGCACGTGTCTGATGAACTCTGTTGTCCAAAACAATTACCAAGCGGTTTCTGATCCCAAAGGATTGCTCATTGAAAATGCTGCGTGCATGATACAGTGCAGTAAAATGCCAGTTTTACAATGTAATGCTCTTTGTTCCAGGAATGTTTACAAGGATTATCGTTTCCTTGAGCTAGCCTGTGACTCCCAAGAGGAGGTGGATTCCTGGAAGGCATCTCTGCTGCGAGCTGGTGTCTATCCCGATAAATCCTCAGTAAGTTCAACAGCTCACTAGTTTTGCAGTAGCTGCTCGGTTTGAGTCAGAAAACATAATTGTTTCACATCTGGGGAAACACAACGTCTGTGGATCTCTCAAGAAATGGCAGCCTTTTCATTGTGTTCTTCCCCAGTGATTTTGAAATATCCATAATGAAATATTTTAAGATCAATTTGTGCGTCAAACCTCAATATTAAAAAAAAAATCCTACAACCAGATCCTCCAAAATGTTATTAATTGCATCTGTGAGTAAGAGTGTTGAGCAATTTGGAGTTTCATTGTTTCTATTAATGTCTTGTAAGGTAAACATGTGCTTTGAAGAGTTTCTTCCCTCAGGCTCGCTGTTACAGAACTGACAGAAGCATTCCCAGCAGTCCTGTATATTTATTGTACTGATTCACTGCATGGTTTTTGTGTATCGAACACATACTAAACGTTTCGGAAGGCAGCTTGACTCAGCTAATTGTCACGTGGAGCAAATTGAATGGGATACAGTAAAAAAGGCCTTTAGCAATTTAACAGAAAAGACGGAAAGTCGGGAAATGGAATGTGCCCAACTGCCATTTCATGTTTTTGGGGCGTAGCTATTTTGATATTTAATGTCAGGGGGAGTTTTGAGAAGATGTGTGCGGGGGGAAGGTTGACCAGCAAAATACCTTTTGAGCTTTTGCAAGTTTCTCCAATGCATGGTTCCCCTCTCTTCAGTGAGTCTGCTGGTCTGCTCGATGCCTTCAGCGAAAGACCTGTTCTGAGAAATGATGCTCCGATTTTCATGGAATTTGTTCCTATTCCTGCTTGTTTTCCATGGAAAGGCCAGGCCCCTTGGAGCCTTGTGCTGTCTCCCACTTTCTTCATCTTTCTGTTCCTCAGAGTTCCCTTATACTTGTGGCACCTCCGTGGCTTCCAGTATGATTCTGTCTGCATCCCCTCTGGCTGCTGTTCGTGGACACAAACGTCCTTCAGCTTCCTCTCCTCATACTGAGTTTCAAAGCTACCATCAAAAGATGAATCAGGGAATCCTTGAACTTCTGGGTTCTCCAGTTATTGTAGGAACAAACAATGATCATGATTTTTCTAAAAAAGATCCGATATGAATTTAGCCAGAGACTTTACCTTTTTAAAAAAATACTTTTGATTCTTCCCCAGTGCCATGCCTGTCCGTGTGGATCAGTTCTTCCCTGAGACCACCAGCAGTCATTTTACAGTGATGAGTTTTGAGAGGTTACCTAATTAATTACTAGGATCAAACCAGTGTATTGTTCTGTTTTCTTGCTTGGGTTTTAATTATGGTGTTAAAACAGCATTTTGCTGCCTCTGGTTTAATCTTGTGTTCTGTGATGTGTTTATCATATTCATATATCTGTTACTTTATATTAAGAAGACAGACTAGTTGGATTTCTAAACTTCTGTCTTCCTCTCTCTTTCTTCCCCCTAAAAATATTTTGTTTTCAAAGTATGTTTTCAGAAGACTTTTTGGGTTTTTCTCAGCTCGTCTGTCAAAGAAGTCTTAGATACATGATGAGAGACTTCCTTGAAAGACAAAAGTAGAAGGGAGGCCAAATTCAGTTCTCCTTTGAGTCGGAATTATCTTTGCATTACAAAAAGAGTGAATATCATTGTTCCAGACCTCTATAGTTTGAAATTCAGTGCTGGTCTACCAAGCTGTGCAGGCAGGATGCTTGATGTACACGAGTCTCGCAAAGCGTTCTGTTCCTACAGGACTGGAGGTCCAAGCGCGGACTGCAAACCTGCTGTTAGAAGTTGGGAATTTCGCAAAGGAAAAGCTGCAAGGCCCAGGGTACTGGAGAAGCTTCAGTGGAGCTTCAATAGAAATCAGCAGCGTTCATTAAAATCCTGTGCATACTCAAGTTTCACACCTTCCTCTGTTAATATAAAATAGTTTTAGAAAACACCTCCCCCAGTCTTTTATTCTTCTTCGAAGATTTAGAGACGGTGTTTTTATGTAAGAGAGGCTGCCAGGAAATGGCAGCAAACCTGTGTTTGCTTCAGCGCTTCCCCACAGCTTTTGCGATCCCAGAGTTAAGAAGGTAGAGAGGTACCCCAGCCCCTTCCCAGACCGACTCTCTTGCCGTTTTTCATGTGCGACTCACAGCTGGGAACTCTGAGTTTCCAAGGCTTTGGCACTGAAAGTAGAAAAATTGCTGCTTAGAAATGAAAAATAGATTAATAGCGCTGTAAACCTGGAGCACTGCAGCGGGGAGGCTGGGCTGCTTTCTGTAACTGCCAGAGCAGCGCGCAGCCTGCGATTTGAAAGCCAAGCTGGGTGCTTTCATTAGCAGTTCTGCTGCTCGTGTACAAGGACCCCGGTGTAAAACCCAGCGCAGTGGCCCCTAGCTGGGTTCTTGCTCCAGTGTCAGGAAAAGTAGGAATTAGAGATTTGTTCTGCATTCTCACCTGCGACAAATCGCTCAAGAATATTAATTTTTCTGTTGTTTTGTTACTTAAAATTGTGTGATTGGAGTGGCAGTGGGGCTCAGTGCTCCCTGCCACTAATGCAGAGTCTCTTACTAATGTAATCCTGAAAGCAAAGTCCAAGGTTGTTGATTTTTAATTTTACTTTTTGACCTAACAAATCTCATCAATATATTAAAAATTAAAGGCCAGTTATCACCCCAGTCCTCCATTTCCTCTCTTTGTTTTGCCTGCCTTCCCTCTGCACATGGGGATGTACACTCACGTTCACGTACTCTCTCTCGTTAGCTCTCTTTAATCACCCCTCAACGTTGCTCTGTGAGCCCCTGAGTTCTTTTGCAGTTTGCCAAGTCGCCTCCTTCCTGAAGGAGACAAGCTTTTGTCAGGACCTGGGTTTTGACAGCCACCCAGATAGCAATGAATCAGTGTTTTTATTTTTCCAGCCCGTATGCAAGTCAGCTCACTTGATATAAATCACCTTGTGGCCAATTCACTTTGAAACGGGATATCCATTTACCCGCCGACTTTACTGCTGAGTTTCTGAACGGATGCATCCAAACCCCTCCTTTTTTAACAAATGACTACAACTTGGTGACTAACCTTTCCAGACTGTATTTCTCAACTGTAGGCTGGTGTTTACTTTGGCTGACTTCCCACTGTATAATACACACCGGTCATGCCAGCTCGTGGCAACACTCACAATTAAAAAAAAATAGCAGCACAGATGTTTGTTGTAACTTGCTCTGCACACCTCACCTTGCTGGCATCGTCCATTTCTTTTCCCTAATGTCATCCCCTCTTTTTTAATTTTTTTAATGCTAATGCAGATGTTCAATATTTGCTTTTCAAAAAGCATTGGATTGTGAAACTTGCCGTTCATTGGCACGTCATAGCGAGTGGCTGCCATGCAAGGGTGAGCAGCCGGGGATAGTGGGTTGCTTTGCCTGCTGGAAGTTCAGTGTTACCAGCACACAAAAATCCCTCTGGCTTCCATCCCATCCCTAGATCACTTCAGGCCTCATTTTCTTCTTTGTGTTAGTGTCCACCGACTTTCCCTGGAACTGCTCCTAATTTAACACTGGAAGAAGCAGAAGTGGAATCAGAATTTTTCTGTAGAGGGGAAATTTTGAAAAGCAGTGTGAATTTACAGCTTCACTCAACATTTTAAGTCCTTTGTGAGTGTCCTGTGCTCTCCTGGAAGCTGCCTGACTGAAGGGTTCAGTGAATGCGCTATGAGTCAGTTCCTTGGTTGAGCTCTTTCCAGAACCGTACGGGCTGGGCTGAACGCGTGTAAAATACATGTATCTAATATTTCTTTTTTTTCCCTTCTTTCCTCCTTGCTGCATCCTGCAAAGGGGAACAACAGAGTAAGTTCTTTGTCCTTTTACAATATCCTTTTGTATCGTATCTCAAGGGTTTTGTCAGGAAAATTGGTTTCTCTTTTGGTTCTCTCAGCTATTGCCTGCGTACTCTGAAGAGCAAACTCCTATTACAAATGTGGGTGCAAAAGTGTCCTCTGGAAAGCTATTAACAGCTCTTTGCTGTAATTTTGGGGAAGGAGATGCGTTGGGTGTTGCTGAGTGTGTTTTTTTAAGGCAATTCAGTAAGTATGATACTATAGAACAATTTTGGAACCAAAGATTGCGAAGGTATAGTAATAAAGACCTTCTGAGGAAAGGTTACTACAGTCTGATGAAACTCATTACAGCTGGATTTTTTGACCATACATCAAAGCTTGTATTAATGGGCAGTTATAAAAACCCAGCACTAAAGTCTTAAATAACAGATTTGCTGGCGTTGTTGGCTAAGCTGAACTAGATCAGCGTACTGGCTTTGAAGGTGCCTTAAAATGGATGGAGGAGGGTGGGGTCAACATTTGCCTTGGCTTCTAGACCCTTGATGCGTTCCAGCTGGACGGCAGCAGAAGGGTGTGGGGTGTGGAGAGGGAGAGCCAAAATATGCGTGCTAGGTTTTTTTGAAACTAAGCAGCACATAAAAAGACAGTTTTGCTGATATTGATCTGATACACTAATAATCAAGCACTTCCCCGTGTTCGTACTTTTTTATGCCGTTTCTACTGAGCTTAAGAATGGAAATCACACATCTCGCACTTTGGAATGTGATGCAGAGTTTGTCATTCCACAGAAAGGAGTTACATAGCTTTTGTACTTCCACCCCCTTTCCTGCTTTGCTATATTAGCCCTTAGGAAAATATATCTGGTGCATCAAAATAGACTTTGTAGCAAATGTTGAAATCACCCCTGAAATATTGCCTGAAATATTGCGTCTCCCTGTGAGCTTGAGGCATTTCTGGGGTATTTAGGAAAGACCCAGGTGAGCATTAAATGTTCTGAAGGTTGGGGAATTTTGTCTGCTTTTAATTTTTGTATTTTTAACCACTTTTTGTCCAGTTCTGTCTCCATAATAGCTGGGCTCAGAAGCACCAAATCTCCTCTGTGTTGCTGTGTGTGGGGGTTAAGAGAAGGGGTGCATTGAGGGACTTCACACAGGAGGTGGTGTGAAATGTAAATGTTGACGGTGCAGGCTAAAACTCAAGGTGATGTTTCTAATGTTTCTTTATGACATGCTGACTTCAGGCGTTGCTGCTGCCGTGGATGCTGATCAGATCTCCAGAGGGGAGAGGCCGGGCTGTAGGTGCTCTGTCGAGGGACATGGGGATGGATGGGGCACCGAAGAGCTCTTGGGGCTGGCAGAGCCTGGAGGTCCAGAGTCACATGGGCCAGCTCTGTTCTCCAGAGACCTGAGCTCTGGGGTACCCCAGGGTGGTCAAGACCAGTAACAGCTGGCACAGAGTTAATTGCTAGCATTAATAACAAGACAGGCTACATATAAGCAGACATAGGAGAAACGTGTGAGATCTGAGGGTTGATGAAGCTGTTAGCTCTTCTCCCACTCTGAGCAAAGGGCAGTTCTTGCTGTAGGTTCAGAAACAGAGGGTTAACTCCACAAGAAATCTCCATGGTTTCATCCCAGTCTTTCTTTCTGATCCAGTTCTGTGTAAGGACCCGTTATATCCTCATCCATGTCCCCACCTTGTCTTCCACACAGGTCATTCATGCTGGATTCTGGAGGTTACGTTGTTCCAGTTAGGTAGAACTAAGCTGCAGCTGCCTGTAGGGGCTCAGACCCCGCAAACATCTCAAGACGTCTGCACTGAGTGGAACAGAAAATGAAATGGGTGAATGTGCCGAGAGGTGGCAAGAGAGTTTTTGAGAAGGGGTTGGGAGAAGAGTGGCAGACTGAGGATGATGATAGTTTCTCAAAGCTGCATAATCCTTTCTTACTGACAGGAACCGATTTACGAGGTACCTAGCAGAGCTGTGACCCTCCTCGTAGTGCTGCCTGGTGTGGCATTCATGCTGTGGATCATGTCCTGTGTCCGTATGCAAAGATCCCATCCCCACCCTCCTGTTCAGATTGTGGCTGCTTTTATACCTCTGTCTGCAGCTTTGCACTCTTAGGTTTACAAAAGTAAAAATAAACATTGGAGTTAACGAGTTCCTAAGAAAAAGGGAGGGGAAGGAAAGAGGATTTATAATTGTCGGTGGGCTACTTTTTACTTTTTATTGTTGCACAATCATTAATGTAAGTGAGATTTTTCACATGTTTAAAGATAAATATATTTTCAGAAGATTGGTTGGATAAAATCTATAGAGGGGTCGTGTGGAATGAGGTAATGGAGACCCACCTCATTCAGCAAGCGCGTGGTGGCAAGCCCCTTCTTACTGGTCTTAAACCTGAACTCCTCTCCGCAGCCTTGGGCAGAGGAAGAGCAGAGCCTTGCACGGAGCTGTGCAGAGCCTTGTACCTTCAGTCCAGGTGCTGCCGACAGAGGAGCCGGATGCCTCTCAGTGTCTTAGTCTACCATTGTGAATTTGCTTCCACCCCTGTGCATCTTCATCACCCTCATCTACAAACCACAGAAGAATCCCCAGCAGCCCTTCAGAGCCTGCTCACTGAAGACAACGGCAGCAAAACCTACACCGTTCTCGTGAGGTCCATCTTCAGGGTGCTTCTAATATCCTGAGCTTCAAAGATGACATAGATGCTGTGTCCATAGGAAATTTTGATTCCGAATCCCTAGGCATTCAAGCAGTAAAAGAACAACAAGGAAATCCCCCAAGAAACACAGTGACACTTTTTAATCTAAAAAATTCACCTTTCCTTTGCCATACTTGCACTCCGAGTCAGCCAATCATTCAGCCAATCATTTCTGCTTAAGCAAATGCTTTAGTGCTGAGCTCAGACTTGAGAAAATTCAATACAAATCTGATTAAATTATTTTTGTGGATTAAATGACCACAAAGTTCTTATCTTCTAAATTATTTGCTTGCTGATACGCTTTATAAAGCATGTAGACCTGAAGTACATAAATTCTATATTCACATCGCAGTTAGTGGAGATGTCACAGCGTGGATAGCGCTGCGCGTGTGAACGTTCACTGGGTATCAAGGCAGTTACTGTAATTTAGTTTGCAATTCCTCTTGAGAAAAACAGAACTTGCTTTGAAAGGAGAAGGAAAATACTCTCCCTGCCAGGTTAGTTTGCATGTTATTCCTTAAAATACTTCTTGGTGACATATTAATTGCTCAGATTCAAGTCATTCCCTCCTACCACCACTTCCCTCCCTTGCTCCCCTCCATTTCCCTTCCTTTTTTTCTTTTTTCTTTTTCCTTTTTCCTTTTCCCTTTTTCCCTTTTCCTTTTCCTTTTCCTTTTCCTTTTCCTTTTCCTTTTCCTTTTCCTTTTCCTTTTCCTTTTCCTTTTCCTTTTCCTTTTTCTTTTTTCTTTTTCTCTTTTTCTCTTTTTCTCTTTCCCTTTTCTTTTTTTTTAATTCCTTTTTTCATTTTTTACGTTTTCTTTTTCTCTTCTCCTTCTCCTTTTCTTTTTCTTTTTTCTTTTTATGTTTTTTCCTTTTTTTTGCCTTTTTTTCCTTTTTCCCTTTTGATTCCCCCCCCGCCTTTTTTTCCCCCCTTTGAAGGGAGTTAGTTTTACTAAAGAAGATTTCAGACAGCTACTTTGTTGAGACGACCAGATGTCTTACTGTCTCTTGAAACAGTCCTGGCAAACGGGAACCTGCTGAAGTCAAGATACTCATTCTGCCTGGGGTTATGGCAGCAGCTCTTTGGGTTCCTCTCTCTCGTGCCTGGCTAGCGACACGCCGGTGCAGCCGCAGTGCCACAAGCCTCATGTACCCTTGCATTGTAATAAGGCTGGGATGCTTTCTTTATCAAATCACAGGGTCTGAAAGGTCTTCGGTCAGCTCTGAGACCCCAGCTCTGACTCAGGCAGTTACTGGCTGTGGTGGTGCTCTGCAGGTGCCCCAGCCAGAGTCAAACTGGTGGTTCTGCTCTGGGGTTGCTGAAGTCCAAGTTTGGGTAGAAAAAGTAAAGATTCTGTTGGCTTGTTTGCATCGTGCTAAGTTGAAAAGCAAACTGTGCTGCTATGTCAGAGGGTAAAACAGTGTAGTCAGAAGTGTAAACTGGGAGTTTATTTGTTTTAATTCTTTTTTTAAAAAAAAATCCCCAAACCTCTAATTGAGAAAAGGAAGGCATTGAATTCTAGGAAAAGAAGAACCCACTTCAGTTATGACTAAAACTGGCTTCAGTCCTACTAGGTCTAAAAATAACCTTTAAATGAAGAAGTGTTAATTTATTTTTTTTTAGGTGAAAAAAATGCCATGGTTTTATAGGCAGTGTTTCAGTCGTCGCTTTGAGCAGATGAATTGAATTTTACAATGAAGTCATGATGTAAAGGAGCAGACCAAGCGAGGGAGTGTGCATGTGCACACGTGCTGGGTCAAAAGCAGTCCAAAATAAAGGGAGGCCACAAAATGGGAGGCTGTCTTTCAGTCCCTTTCTTGCTACCTCACTCTTTTGAGGAAGTGAAAAAGTGGTTCAGATAAAAACTGTCTTCTTGTTTTCCTAAATATTTTGTACTTCAAACAAAAACTAGATATAACCTTGTTCCCTGGCTGCTCCCTGAGAAACAGAGCAGCCTGGATTTGTGTTCTTGTAAGAGTAAAATAATTTCTGGCATGAGTGAGTTAAAAATGTACGGAGAAAAAGAGGCTGGGAGTACTGCATCGGTTGCACTGACTGTAACAGGATGCAGACTGAGGGACTGAATGATTTCCAACCTAGTCCTGACGAAGCTGGTAACTGCCTGTCAGGGGTCGGAGGTTCAATTTCTGTCACTGGCTCTTACATTTCTGCTATTAAATGGGGCTGCTGACATTAAGCAAACTCCAGAAAATTTAGAAATAAGCAAATGTTTCTCTAATGTGTTCATGGTGGGCTCTTACTGGGCTTTTGGCAAAGAATCTGCATTTTGGGAATGTTTTTAAGTTGTTTGTTCTTTATTGGACAGCTAATTTTTGCACCCTGATGAAGGATTTCATGGAAGCTCTACAGAAAGGTGGAAACTCCCTGGTTGCGCAGTTTCAGATCTCGGAGTGTGACTGTTGTGGCCATACAGGGAGATTTGCGCTGGGGAAGGCAGTGATGTTGGCCAACCTTTCAAGGCTGGGATGCTTTCCCAGCCCTGGTCAGTGAGCGCTGAGAGCTGGCTGGCGGAGAGGAGGGTGTGGAAGGTGCTTCTGGTCTGTGCTGCACCAGCCCCTGCTGCAAAGGACCTTTGGGCTCCAGGCTGACACCTGCACCTGCAGTTGCTGTGCCTTCAGGTCTCAGATGTTGCAGTCAGGACGGCCAGATCACCCCTTTAGTGCAACAGTATGAGGTCACCCACGAGGGGGACCAAACAGAGGGGGAAACGTGCTCACAGTATCACAAGGTTGGAAAAGACCTTTGAGATCATCGAGTCCAGCCTATGACCCAACACCTACACCTACTCATCATCTAAACCCTGGCACTAAGAGCCTCATCCAATCTCCTCTTAAACACCTGCAGGGATGGTGACTCCACCACCTCCCCGGGCAGCGCATTCCAATGGCCAATCACCCTCTCAGTAAAGAACTTCTTCCTAATGTCAAACCTAAACCTCCCCTGGTGATCACCGGTCACCTGAGGGAAGAGACCAACCCCTGCCTGACTACAGCCTCCTTTCAGGCAGTTGTAGAGAGCAATAAGGTCTCCCCTGAGCCTCCTTTTCTCCAGGCTAAACAACCCCAGCTCCCCCAGTCGCTCCTCATGGGGCTTGTGCTCCAGCCCCTTCCCCATACCAAGGTATCACAAGGCTTTGGGGCAGTCCTAAAATAATAAAATATAATAAATGAAATATAATAAATTAAATAATATAACAAAATCCTTTATTTTAGTACAATCCTAAAATGTCTTCATTGTTTTCCAAGTCAATAACTGCACAAACCCCTACTTGTGAGTAATAGCTGGCAGTAAATAAAAATGTGAAAGTTTTTCTTCCTGCCAAAACCGTCACCATGCTCACCCTTCCACAGCATTTACAGTGTACCAGGAAATGTAGTCACAGACGGGAGGGTGGAGGGCAGTTGGTGAAGGGCCAGATGCTGCTTTTTTTTCTCATCTACAAGGAAAAACAAGATGATCAGGAGGAACTGAATGCTGTCTTCCCTCATTCCACTTTGGACAAAAACTAAGTCTTGCACTGTCTGTTCTGGGGCGAGGTTCTTCTGAGATTTCTTTAGCCTTTGCTACCTATCGTTTTTTATGGAGATAGGTTTGTACCTGCTCTCCATACGGTGAGTCAGACTCAAGTCTCTTGTTCGGTCTGTAAAATCCTCCACTCTGGAACTGCATCCTCCACTCACGTCACCCTCCTTTCATGATGCCATGTGTTCTGTTCTGTGATCACTCCTCAGCTCCTCCACCACCTGTTTCCCAGCTCCATTGTAGCCTCAGACTGACTGATGTCTTCCTGGTCCTCCTCTGTTTGTTGTATTGTGTGACACTTGAATATCAACTGCCTCAATTTGGAGAACTGAGATTTCTGACCAGAAAAAGCTGGCCTTGAACGTTTTGTCATGTTTGCTCTGTGCAATTCTTTGATGACTTTCATACTGGTGTTCCTAACCCCCTGCTCCTGCAGCTGAGAAACAAGTGGTCTTAGAGACTCTGTTTCCTTCACATTCTTTCTCTTTTACACCTTTACTTTTGCTGTGAGGGCAGGGAACAAAATCCATTTTTATCCACTTTTGCAGCTGCATTCGGCCATCCCCAAAGAGCTCAGCCTCTCTTTCTCATCACTTGTAACCCAAGAGATGTGTCCTGCAAACACATGAGAAAGGTGACGTTTTCGTGCCAGCTCTGCGTGCCAAGGAGCTCTGTGGCCACAGTTCCTCCTCATCTGGGGTTTTGACGTAGGTGTTGGTGTGACTCTGTGAACAGTGACACCAGCAGGCAGCCTTGAATGTGTCGGTGTCTAGAGGTGTGTGATTACAGATGGACCAGGGCTGATACATGTATGTGTGGGCCAATGGATGTCTGTAAGGACGTTCGAGTAACCACTGTCCGGTGCTCATCTGTAGGACTTCTTTACTTCTAGAGCAGTGGCTTCTGGTTAAGGGCTCGCTGTGGATTGAAATGTTAAAGCTAAGGCTGACAGAACAAAATTGTCTGCAGTCCTGGGCTGCCCTCGGTATGGAGATAATCAAGGTCCTTGCTCATCCTTCACTTGTCTTCATTAGTTTGAAAACTTCAACTCTGTGCTCTTTGTTACATACTGCTGTGCAGGAAATAGCTCTTAACCTGATGAATGGATGCATTTGCTCAGAAATGCTTTAATCACAACCAGTCCAGGTCATGGAAAGGCTGGCGAAGTCAATGGCGCCAACTTCCAGAGAGCGAGAATTTCACCTGTTGTGAATGGTTATGTTGTCCTTGGTGTTGTGTTTTTTCAGGGGACTGTTGTGTTTTTTCTGTGTTTTCTGCAGTCTGATCAGTGTTCTGCTAAAATAAATGTCTCCATTCCTAGAACCAGTCCTGGCATTGCCCTACGAGGAGAGACTGAGGGAATTAGGGTTGTTTACCCTGGAGAAGAGGAGGCTGAGGGGAGACCTCATCCCTGTCTGCAACTGCCTGAAAGGAGGCTGTGACGGGGTGGGGGCTGGGCTCTTCTCCCAAGTGACAGCGATGGGATGAGAGGAAATGGCCACAAGTTGCACCAGGGGAGGTTTAGACTGGACATTGGGAAGAATTTCTTCACTGAAAGGGTGGTCAGGGATTGGCACAGCTGCCCAGGGAGGGGGTGGAGTTGCCGTCCCTGGAGGTGTTTAAAAGACGGGTGGATGAGTTCCTTAGGGACAGGGTTTAGTGGGGAGACAGGTACGGCTGGACTCGGTGATCTCAGAGGTTTCTTCCAACCTTATGATTCTATGATTGTCTGTCTGGGGCTGTGATTTCTACCCCATATCGTATTTCTTTTATAGAGTTCCATCTCATTTGTACGGTTTCTTTGTAAGCTACAGTGTGAGGACTTTCCAGCAGTTGGGTTTAATATTGCAAATAGATACTATTGGTCTAGAAGCTGGAGTTGTGGACCAAGATCCCATTTTACAAACTGAGACTGAAAACGTGGCTCCTTTCAATCAAAAAATGACATGAGAGAACTGATGGATCGTTACAGAACAGTGCCCTGTGTGTTTTGTGAGCAGCTTGTCACTAGCCACTGAGTGTCTCTGGAAACCCAGGATCTGGAGGCAGACTACCTGTTTGTCACTGGTCTGATGAGTAGAAGGTGTGGGATTTAAGTTTATTTTGTTACTAATGAATACAATAACAAAGGAGCATCATTCTGTACTCAGGGCTTGTCTCTTCAAGCCTGAGAAGGCAATATTAGGAGTAGCTTGGAACAGGTTTGGCAAGATGCCTTCATAATTTGTTCTTTGGAAATAACCTCACTACAACATCTTCTGCATATGCAGTGATTTCTTTCTGCCTGTCTTTTAAGAACAAGTGGTGGTTAATCCTCTTGTTCTACTTATTTGCCAGACTGTGTTCAGTTCATCTCTAAAATTTGACAGTGGTTCATTTGAGTCTTTACCTGGTGGAAGCATCTCAGCCTGAAGTATGACTGGAAATTTGCTCAAGTGGTTCTGTTGGGTCAGTTGTCCAAGTGACATCAAATCACGTATGCTTGCCTATCAATCTCTCCGTTCTTTTGTTTCAAAGGATTTTACCCAAGACAGAGCGAGCGTCTTTGCTCAGGTGCGCTGAACGGGTTTACTTGAATGTGTACAAATGTCAACGTTTTCCCATCAAAATTCAGCTCTTTTCTGATGGAATCCCGCTGGGGAATTGCATGCATTTCTAGGGATCTGTGTCTAGAATAATCTGTGATTATTCCTTCTGGATCTCTTGGCTATGTACCACTTCATTCTCCCTTCCGAGGCACCGAGTCCTTGGAAGCAGAAGCTCAGCTGTCTTGCGTGCCAGGTTCCTAGGTAACTGTCGATGGACAACGTGGCAGGAAAGCAAGGGAAATCCAATTTACAATGGAGTACTTAAATACACGTCTTTTCTCTGGTAGGTCTTGGCAACATTGTCATTCTGTGAAAGATAAAAAGCTGCAGCACTTCTCAGTGTGACCAGTTCCTCTTTTGTGCCTTGCTGGGTTTTCAGTCAACGTCACTTCTGCCTATGCTCTTTCTAGTTGCATCTTCCATTTTGGATGTCAGGATGGTTTACTTGACCTAAAAGATGCTCCTGTTTTAAAGCAGTTACTTCATCTTGGAGCTGCATTTTTTTCTGTGTGAAGCTCTTGTGTTTTCAGTATTGGTGGCCTTTAGGCTCTTCTTTCATAGCTTTTTCTAAAATACATTTAATTGTATATAGAAGAGCATTAAGCTGCCTACCAGAGTTTACAGACACTCACAAATACCTGAAAGATTGTCACAAATACCCTGTTCCTTCCAAATTCAACCCCCAACGGACAATGGAAAATTACAGTTCAAATATCATTGATGCTACCTCTTCTGTTGCTGAGCATTTTGGTAAAAACACTGCTTTACTATGGTAACGCCACAATCCCTTGGGGATGACTCTTCAGTGCTTCCAACCTTCAGTTTTTTCTTGACAAGTTTCTGGCTATATCCTGGAAAATTTCTGGAGTCTGCTACGGATCTACAGAGCTGAAAATATGGGGAGCGGAATAAACTTAACCACGTTATGTTTGGTATGGAAAGGAATAACTTTGAGCAGGAGAGGTTTCCAGTGCAAATTGAAATGTCCACATGCACACTTAACAAGCTAAAACTCATTAGAGAGTGAGGCAAAATTACTAACAAGTTGCTACCAAGTTTCCACTCTGTCTTCCTGGACATCTGCAAAATCTAAGTGGCTTTGCTACAGAACCTAAGCTCAGCTTGACACAGAATGCTTTTGTTCGTATTCCTACCTGGAATCTCCAACAGTAGAGTGTTTTAGTCAGTCCAAGTTCAGCTCTTACGGTGTTCAGGTCTGGTCATTTGTTTGGAAACCACTGTGATCATTCTTACTTTTATGAACTTGCTTTACTGAGTTTAAAATCTCTTTGCTGGAAGATGTTCTTGAAAACACAGAACGTGCTTCCAAAACATTGTGCCAATTAAAAAGAAAAGAAAAAAAGTAGAGAAAGAAAAAAAAGAAAATGAGAGGAAACCCTCTTCAGAGCCAAAGAAGTTATACATTGCAAGTCAGTCCATCCCTCCTTTGGACAGAGTGCTATTTCTCGCACAGCCTGCCGTGTGCCTGATAACGGTCCAGAGGGGCTGGGCACGCAGCGAGCTTCCATTCGCTTTCTTTGGGCGTAGTATGGCAGGACGTTTGAATCCATAATATTTAGTTAGAAATGCAGAATGTATTGAAATCCAGGCATTTATGTACCTTGAGAGCAGGCAGCCAACAGAGGAGCTCTCTCCCGTGCTGTAACAAGTATTCTTTGCATGTTTCTCCCCAGTTTGTGTTAGACCACGAGCTGCAATATGAGGCAGGCTTTGCTGGGAGCCATGGCAGTTCTTGCTGGGTTTTGGGTTTCCCAAAGAGAACTGTGCTCAGTCGGTTGTTCTGCTGCCAAAGGTTTTATCATGTGGACCGAGTATCGTAACGGAACAGACACCACCATCTTCATGTGTTTTTAGACGTGTTATTTACTGGGGTTTCCCTGAAGAAAGCTTAGGGATTCTTTCCTTGTGAGTCACTGACCAAATGATTGTTTTTATATAAACTTTCCTTCAGCTGGTTAGAGTTGGAACACAGTGTCTTCTGCTCCTTCTGGGGTCTGACTTTTCTCTTGATTTCTTTTAATCGTTGTTCCTACAGCCAACAGGATGGCCTGAACCTCATGGCCTTCCCCTGCACCCTCTCCGAGTTCCATAGTCTTGAAAATCGCCGTTCCAGCCAGCAGCAGTGCTGGTGGCCATCGCTGTTTGTGTGCGATTCCACTTCTCAGCTTTCTGTCTTGTGGTGCTTTTCAACTGTGCGCCTTACTTGCGGCTTAGGGAGGATGTGCTGTTGACATTAGCTGAACCGGAGTTCGCATTTGATGTGCTGAAATGAAAACAAAAAGTTGATATTCGACTTCAGCGACATAAAGGTTAAAAGCTGTGAGGCGTTACGTTCCATAATGGAAATCGCTAAAGCTGGAGACACATGCCTTCTCTTACATACCCCTGCTTCCTTTCCCACCCTCTTTCAGTGGCTGCAGCAGTCGTCTTTTGCCAGCGGAGTGGTGCAGAGTCACTTTTAATTACCTCCTTCCACTGCTTTTGATTTGAAGCCCAACTGATGGCGCCAGGGGCTGAACCACAGGGAGATCTCCAGGCAAGTCCTGCTTGTGTCGGCAGCCTGTCCAGGCAGATGCTGTGCAGCCCGCTGCACTTCCTTGCGGTGTTTTTGTTATTCCATTTTATTTTTTTAGCCTGAGACAGGAGCCATGTTAAAATACTGTAACTCTGTAATGTACTTGTATGTGTGAAATTCTAGGTTATGGTTACCAGCTTCTCTTCTGCTCCCCGACCCCACTTCACATATTTATAGTCTACGTGTACACGTATGTAACCATGTCCATTAGACTTCACAGGGAACATATCCTGTATGTACAGATCTGTTAAAATGCACGGCATTATTTCAAACTAAGAAGTATGCAGAGTTCAAGTCTTTTTCGTAACCCAAGATTGGATTTCTTTATTTTTACAGGAGCAGAAATGGTTTAGCTGGAATGAAAATGTTCATTCCACTGCATCATTAACTACAGGCAATCTTCAGTTGAAGCCTAGCCTGTTTCTCATGCAAAAGCTCTTAACAGTTTGATTATTAATCAACATGTAGGATGAAATCTCTCCAGGGCTCCAATTTAAGCTTAACTATTGTTTTTTACTTAAGAAAGGAAGGTAGCTAGAAAATAAATTAGATTTTAAAACTTTTACAAACCTCTCACTCCCTTCCACCATTCCGCTTCTGATAAACATCCCAAAAGTTTTCAGTAGGCAGATACAAAGATTTAACTGGAGGAGCTCAAATGCGTCATTTAATCCTCCAGTAATTCTAAAGCAACCTTATGAGAGGAGGACTCCATGGAGACCTTATAGCTCCTTCCAGTACCTGAAAGGGGCCTACAAGGAAGCTGGGGAGGGACTTTCTACAAGGGCAAGTAGTTGTAGGACAAGGGAAAATTGTTTTAAATTGGAAGGGGGAAGATTTAGATCAGACATTAGGAAGAAATGCTTCACAAAGAGGGCAGAGGCCCTGGCCCAGGTTGCCCAGGGAGGTTATGGATGCCCCCTCCCTGGAGGTGTTCAGGGCCAGGTTGGATGGGGCCTTGAGCAGCCTGGGCTGGTGGGAGGTGTCCTTGCCCATGGCAGGGGTTGGAACTGGATGATCTCTAAGGTCCCTTCCAACCCAAACCATTCTGTGATTTTATGATTCTGTGATTCTGTTAGATGGGAACAGTCACTGCCACGGTGATACTTACTACCGAGAGTCCAGTCCAACTTGCTTTTATCAATTTAAGTGTTAATTTTAGCATCTTGGATAAAGTTTTTCCTTCCCTTCTCCATTATAAGGAAACTAACCAGCATTCCGTGTGATAACTAAAGCATCAAGATCTTTAGTCAGCTGTTTACCTGCCTTTTCGGGTGCCTGCTCTTCTCAAACAAGGTTCATACTCTCTAATCAAGTTGGGTGAAGGCTTCTGGAAGGTTGACAGTAGGTGACAAGTCAACCCATGGGACCAGCTCACAGCACTGACAGTGATGTTTTCTGTTTGCTCCTCCTGAGGCTCAGATCGCTCACGCTTTATGGCCGAGCCTCCCTTCATACAAACCAGTGAAGGTTCAGAGAACTGATCCTCCAGGTCAGACACAGGAATGGGAAAATCGTGCTTGGAAGGGCAGGAGTTGTTTTCTTACACCAGTTCTCTACTCCGATCTCGCCACTAAATTGCTCTGCACAGAAGTGTAGAACATGGAGCGCTTTTCCAGCCCCCTCTGAAGGAAGTGGTCAAACAACCATCTCCATGCCTGGTGGCTTTCTTAAGAAAAGTCTTTTCCAAAGGCCACATTCCTGTTTTCTTGGGCTCAGTAAGCAGCAGGAGCAGCTTTAGGTCGGTCAGTGTGTGCATGGGAGTTTTTGGAGACCGCTAACCAAATATCTCCACTCTGTCCTCCCAGAAGCACTCCCAGCTTAATGAGAGCACTGATGCAAAACCCCTTCCAACTTGGAGGCAAGGGAGTGTGCTTTGGAACATGGACAAGGACCTTGTTGGGGAGGAAGGAAGAGAGCCATATAGTTCATATAAGACACAGAGTTATTTCAGTTTAACTGTCTAGGGCTCTCAACGGCTGCAGTGCGCTGGCTAGTGGAGGCTGAAAAGTTGTTTTAATGCTATTGTGCTAAAATCCTCTTGTTCTGGCCATACGGTTTCGTTGGACTGTTAAGGAAACAGTGCAGCAACCCTAGAAACAAGGGAAAAGGTCAAAAATGTTATCTTTCACCAGAAAGCACACAGCTTTTGTACCAGTATGGTACAAAAGGGTGTTCCCTCTTGCACCTGCATTGCTCATAACGGAGCCTACCAACGTGTTTGGTCCTTCCTTGGTCACGTTATAGCAGTGACTCAGAGTTATCTGATGCTTAGTGAGAGGTGTTTGGGCTTTCTGCTCCTAGCTGATGAGCTCCTGGTCCAGCGCAGCAGCTGTCAGTAGTCTGTCGGTGCGTAACTATTATTTTATCCCGTTTCTGTTTTTCCAGTCCTTGAGGTTGTCCGTGTCTTCCAGGACATTGTTCAATCCTCCGTTGTATTGACAATCCCTCACAATTTTGTGTTATGGGCAGAAACAAATTTAACTGGCAATTCCATTCTATTTTATTTCAATGAGGCCAGTTCATTTGACACTTTGATGGCGAAATCCTTCAAGGCTACTGGTTTTTCTTTCCGTGTTATCATCTATTTATCTTTTTCACTCTACCATTCTTTCATTAAAACCCATCTTTATAAACTTAGCTGCCAGTCTCCCAGGGGTATTGCTTTGCTGAACCAAAGATCTGTCAAGTTTCCCTTAGAAAATCAGTTTACTTATTGATTCTGACTTGCTCTGACATCTCTCTTTCTTCATTTTTTTTTAAATTTTATTGGAAATCTTTTTTTAGAAACACCTTCAGAAGCTTTGCAGGCGGTCGTGGTTTGACTAACAAGACTACGCTTGCATGGCTTCCCATTTTGTTGAGTGTGAGCTGTTCCAGAGACCCGAGTACCACCCTGATGCCTCCATACTGTGATGCTGCACCCACTGCGTGGGCAGGAGCTGTTGGGTTACTGGGAGCTGGTGACTGGATATGGGTGTCTATCAGGGATTCTGCACTATGTATCTTCCTTTTTTGAGGGTAGTGATTTATTCCCTTCGCATCTCCTGTCCCGCCAAGGAAAGAATGATAGTGACACAGTATTGTTTCACCTGAGAGCTGGTACCAGAGTGCAAGAACTTTTGCTGTGAAACCTTGGTAACCAAAATACTTTGCTCTGAGGAACTCGACGGAAATCATCTTGTCAAATAGCAAGCTTCAAGGCCGATGACTCGGGTTTTCCCCTGCTTGGGTCTGGATGACAAAAACCTGCCCATGACAGCCCCGGGGAGCTGAAAGCAGTAATTCATACTCCTGTGACACAGCGTTTTCTCATTTGATATTATCAGTAAATTGCACCTGAAATACAGCCTGCGATTCCAGACCATGGTCTTTCCTCTGCGCCTCCTTTGCAGCTTCCCTGGCCACTGACTGGTTTTCCCTTTCTGGTCTTTTCATTTTCATATGGATTCAGTTCCCATTCCTCTTGCAACGCTTCCAAATGTATAATTGTGTTCCCTCGGGCTCGTTAGGCCGTGTTTCACGTAAGCCTTCACTTTCTCCAGCCGTGGTCATTCATGGTTTGTGTCAACCAGGGTTCACATCGTTGTAGATTTTATTGCCAATAACCGTTGCCCCTGCACACGTGCCTGGTATCTGTGGGTGGGTGTAAATGCATTTGTAGGCATCTGAGTTTAAATTGTGCTGGTTTGCGCTGCCGTATGTTTCTGTCTAGTTCTAGGGAGCATTTAACACAAATACGAATTGTTTAATGTGGCATATATAATTATCAATTGAAAAATCTGCAGCCTCTCAGGTGCCTTGTCAACACTTCACGTCTCAAAATATGTAGTATCCAGAAAACTGTGGTGTTAACCTTCTCTAGTCCATGCTGAACATGTAAAAAAAAACAGTACTTTTTTGTGTTTGCAGGAGACCTTTGTTCGCTGTGATTAATGGTCCCACTAACGGAGTCCAATGCAAGTTCAGTGCAATGTACAAAGTGTCTTTGATGCCAGACATTCTACAGTGCTGTGCAGAAACTACAGCTAATAGTCGTAAGCCTGAGAGGCCTGGAATGTTTTCAATTTACTTTTAAACAAATGACTGTATTGTGCCATTCTCACATGGGAGTAAATTCCACAGCCTTAGTGCCACATTAGACAAAACGTTTTTACCTGCTGATTTCTGTTTATACTTGGAGAAAAGAAATTAACCTCAGTTAGGGACTGGCGGAAACGGGACAGGACTATTAAACTCAGTGGGAATTTTGCCAGGGGCTTCGCTGGGAGCAGAGCGAGAGGCAGGAGTACAGGATGTAGGTGAGGGATGACTTGTGGCGCAGAGCGGAGTTCAGGGGTTCTGGGTGCCTGAAAATCAAACTCATGAAGGGCACCTGTAGGAAAAGCTTTGAAATAGGTTTTGCCACTGCTGAAACAGAAGGAAGCTGTTCTTGTAGTAGGAGTAAATGCGGGTGGATATCAGGAGGAAAACTTGTAGTGACTGTGGCTGGAGATAAATAAGGCCCAACTCCTGAACAATTCTCAAATAAGCAGTGGGCATCACATGGGAATGTCATCTCTTGACTGCAAGGAGAGGAAGTGCCTCTGAAATCACCGCATTGGCTTTGGCTGCTGTTGTGATGGTAAAAACTTTCAGAACAAGAAAGAAATTTTGTAAGAACAAGTCTTTAATCCTTATAGGAGGGCTTAATAAAATGGATTTGTAAAAATATAAAATACCTGTAAAATCCATTCAGCATTGCTCCAAGTGGGAGACCCTTTAAAGCTGATAAGTGCATGGCAGTCTTCTAGTAAGTACAATACAGAACCCATTTCAGTCACTCCTTTTGATCAGAACACAAGGGTGCATCAATTACTGACAGAACCAAGAACTCTGCATTTTTTTAACTGCTCACTAAGCCTCTTTTGTACTAAACCTTTTTTTTTTTACAAGGCGTTTGTTTTGTGCATGTCATGTGGATTTGTTTCTTTATAAATCCACAAGCAGTCAAGAAAAGATTTGAGTTTTGTTTTGACGAACGTTTTAACTTTTATTTTGACCCTCTACAATTCAGCAGTATTTTATGTTATGCATCACTGCATGGAAATCCAAATAAAAAAAATTGACAATTTTAGGTGATGCTTAGGTGAACTTAATTGCAGAAAGTGGACAAATAAATCCACTTACCTGAATATAACTTTAGAGCCTTTTATCTTCCTCTGATAAGAGACCACTGTTGGGTCTTTACTGAAACATCAGCTCATTCATCCCCCTGCAGTGGCTTCCCATAAAACCTCGCCTCAGTTGCCAAATGAACAACATAAATGGTGCAAATTATTGTGCAGTATACTGAGAGCCCTCAAGCCTCTGCTGCCACCGATTTAGCCTCTAGAGGAAGATACACATAAAGGTTTTGTAGACAGTCAAGAAGGATAAGGCAAAGGACCTGAGAGCTATGCCATTGTGACGTGTAAGGCAGGGAAGGTCTGTCCAGTTTGTTTCTCCTCACTCAGTAGCTTTTTTTCCTTTTTCAGAAGAATGGTGTAAATACTGGAAGGAAAACAGCATGTGCGTGTGTAGAGGGTGACAGCTTTTACACAGCCAGATGCTGCCACAGGACAGAACTGAGATGAGGAGCATCACTGGGCAGTGGTGGGAAGATTTTGCAGGCAAAGACAGTGCCAGTTTCTAAACCTTAACACCAGGTGATGCCTGTATGTGGTTAATTTCCATGAGCAGAACAATGATGTCATTACAAATTTTGATTTTCTAAAAAGTCTAACATGTTTCTGGACTTGTGAAACCTCTCTCCCTGCGGTGGGAAAGAAGCGGTGTAGGAGAGGGCAGGATCACTTTTGTTTAAGCCAGGCTGGGTGTTACAGGGCAGCAGATCCCGGTCCTGTCCCCGAGCAGTGAGGAACCACGACTGCAGCGAGGCAGTGTCACCAGGGCCTGCGTTGGCTTTCCAGACAGGGCAACGTAAGGAGAAATTATGTCCTTCTGCCTGAGACTCCTCAAGCTCTCTCTAGCCCATTTGCTTCCTGCCCACCGGGAAAGGCAGGCTCCTCACTTGCAAAATGCCGTGGGAGAAGAGAGGAGGAAGGACTATGCTGTGGTGGAGGCATCTCATCCCCTTTGACTCCCAAATGCTGCTGCACGGTAGGGATATAATGTGTGCTTCCAGGTGGCTCCGTGGGGGTTCCAGTTTGGCAGGCAGACTGGTAGGGAACACGTGCTCTGAAGCCAGAGTGTCGCAAATGAAATGGTATTTGAATCTCGCCTTGCAGGTCTTAATAATCCATGGGTCTTACTATGGCCATAAGGCTATAAATTCAGGGATTTTGACCTCAGAGTCTTTGAGTGCGTTTAAAAATAGCTCCCCCATACTCATTTTATCACTTCATATACTCTGACACAATTTTGGAACCTGCCTCCATCCCATCGAGCAAGGGAACTCTGTAATTAAGAATCAGTTTTGAAAGGCTGTTCTCTCTTAGCTTAAGGCAGAACAAGGCTTTATGTATTTTGCGGGAGATTATAAACAATTTATCAGCTAAAATTAGCAGTAAAAAGGGAGCCCGAGTTCTTTCCTGTGCTGTGGTTTGTACCACAAAGACTCAGTGTTTTTAAATCATGACAGGGCTCTCTAAAAACCTTGAAAGCATATTATGTGTGTGTCACTTTGGCTCAGTTAGGAATAGTCTCACCTCTAAGCCAGAAGGCCATAGGTTCAAGTTCCATGCCCGCACTTGGACTGAGCTGTCTGACAGTCATTTTATTACAGAAAACATTTTAAATTGGAAGCATAGGGGCAGAGTGGCTTTTGTATCTGTGACTGTACTGCGAGACGTTCAGTCATTGGGATGATGCCTTAAACCACCACTCTCGCCACTCAGCTTGGTCAGCCAGCACAACCCCTCTAAAAAGATTGGCAGTTTTCTCTCTTCTTGGCAAAACCAGTTCTGATCCTCGGGAGTGTGCATGAGAGCTGCTGTTCCCTGTCTGAAAGCAGTTTGTATTTTCATCGTGCAGCCCTAAGGATGGGGTTCCTTGATAGCACGTTGCTGTGCAAGAGCTGAAAAATTAGAGATGGCAAATAAGTCTCAACTTTACCCTTTGCTGCTGAGCAGTGACAGAAGGGAGGAGGATCAAACCTTTGAATTGAAAATGCCATCGAGCATTAAAAGGTTCATTTAAAAAAATATCATAGAATAGAATGATGAAATAATCTGAGTTGGAAGGGACCCACGAGGATCACTGAGTCCAACTCGTGTCCCTGCACAGGATACCCCAACACTCACACCGTGTGGCTGAGGGCCTTGGCCAAACACTTCTGAAATATTGTCAGGTTGTGACTGCTTCCCTGGGCAGCTGTTCCAGTGCTTCAACACCCTCTGGGGGAAGAACCTTTTCCTAATATCAAACCTAACTCTCCCTGGTCCATCTTCTTGCCATTCCCTTGGATCCTATCATTGGTCACCGATCTCTTCTCAAGTTTGAACAGATCAAGTGACTTTAGCTGCTCCTCATAGAACTTCCCCTCTATCCAATCAAAGTGCAAGCTTAGGGTTGTTTGTGGAACAGTAAAGCCAGGTGATCTCAACAGCAATGGTGAAATCCATATTGTGTCTGTTCTGGTCAAGTGCTGATCACTGGTGTCCTTTAACTTCCCCGTGGAGAGGAGGCCAGAGTGACTTTGTAGTTTCATTTTTGGGGGGGCTAACAAGTATATGCTCTTACATCATAGAATCACAGAATGGTTTGGAATGGATGGCACCTTAAGGATCATTCCGTTCCACCTCCCTGCCATGGGCAGGGACACCTCCCACTGGATCAGGGGGCTCAAAGCCCCATCCAGCCTGGCCTTGAACACCTCCAGGGATGGGGCAGCCACCACTGCTCTGGGCAACCTGGGCCAGGGCCTCCCCATCCTCATCATGAAGACTTTCTCCCCAGTGTCCAATCTAAATCTCGCCCTTTCCAATTTAAAGCCATTCCCCCTCATCCCATCACTACTTACCCTTGTAAAATGTCCCTTCCCAGCTTTCCTGGAGCTTCTTCAGGTACTGCAAGGCCACTATGAGGTCCCCCCGAGCCTTCTCTTCTCCAGGCTGAACAAGCCCACCTCTCTCAGCCTGTGCTCACAGCAGAGGGGCTCCAGCCCTTGATCAACTCCTCTGGACTTGCTCCAACAGTTCCACATCCTTCTTCTGCTGGGGATTCCAGAACCAGACACAGGACTCGAGGTGGGGTCTCACGAGAGCATAGTAGAGCAGGAGAATCCCCTCTCTCGACCTGCTGGCCATGCTTCTTTTGATGAAGTGTTTCTCTTTGTTGCTTACAGATGTGTGTTAGCTTGACCAAACCTCACTGTCTCTTAGATACAATTTGCTTTTATTTTAGGGTGGGAAAAAAAAAAAATCTTAATTTTCTTTTGTAGAAGACTTAGAAGAGGTTTGGCATATTTGTACAAGATGGAAGCCATGACAGAAGGCAGCATCTAATTTCATTTGAGCCAGGAATATGTGCAGCATAATTGCTCACAACTCATTTCTTCCTTGAAAATCATTTTATCCATTAATTTTCAATTTCTGCTCTTGTGGCACAGTTCCAAAATGCTCCTGGATAGATGATTTCCTTTTGTTTAGCAGAATTTGTTACACTTTTTTTCTGATTCCTCTCCTAATCTGTTTTGGGGATTTTCTACCACAGGAATGTTGCAGCTCAAGTTTTTACTCACGGAGTTAACTGAGTTTTTAAATGGGAAGTGTGGATGGTAGTGATCGGTGACACTTTAGTGAGGGAAGAGGTCCTGCCAGAATCTGTAGACCACTGTCACTCGGCCTGGCGGAAGGCGTATGGGAAACCCATTAATGTGTGTGAGAGCTTTGAATCTCAAGACTCAAATTATCAAATGAAATGTTTTGACGAGAAGTCTGGCCAAGATACGTTTGGCATCTGACGAACATCTGGGAAAGGTAGATTTATCTGCATAAGATGCTAGTGGTTCTTGTATGTCCACTTGCTAAATTAGATTAAATACATTCCTGTTATTAATTTTTTTCAGATAAGCAACTACTGGGGGTGCTGCAGGGACTGTGCAAATTGGGGTGAGAGATGGAGGCATGATCCGTCTTGTTGTGGCAGGAATGTTGGCCCATTTAGTTACATCTGGGGTGTGGATGGGGTGGTCTGTGCAAGGCTTGAGTTGGTAATGGTCTGTCAAAGCCAGGGGTAAAGTTGGGGCTAGCCAGCTGGCCTGCCAGGGGAGGTGGCCACAAGACAGATTTCCGTGCTCAGATGTGATCCATGCTGGGAGCAAAAGATTGAGAATCCTTCCCGTAGCGCCTGGCGTGGCAGTAGTGACTGGATGGGAGGCAGAGGGGAAAGGAAATGGTGCTGCTCAGAGCACAGTGCTCCAACTGTGTGAAATCAATGTGGGTGCTATTAAAATGCCATCTTCCTCTCTCTTCCCCTTTCCTTCCTCCCTCCCTCCCCGTCTGCTGTCAGCCTGGCCGAGGAAAAGTCAAATAACGTACGACTGTGTTCCTTGGCATCGCAACCGCAATTTCCCTTTAGGGGCTTCAAACTTGAGAACGGGAGGTTTTAAATCTTGCTGATTCGTGCTATTCCAGCAAGCACATGTGTGAGGAGAAAGAACAATGCCGGGTCGAAACAGAAATCACAAGTGAGAAATCATTGCTGCTAAATCAGGTGTTGTAGAGGCCAGAGGAAAAACTGGACGCAGAGAAAAGTAGGAAATGGCTTTGTTTAGAGCTGGGAAGGTTAATGAGAACGAGTTAGAAAATGCTCTCTGTGTATTGAACCCCATAGGATTTGAGCAAATTTAGAGGGAGTTATTTACTGATTATCCAGACTACATAACTGGCAACAAGATTAAGTTAGGAATTGTGGAACATGCTGACATTTCTTATTTGCATCATTTACTGTGGACATCATTTGTTGGTCCTGCACTGAGTTTGTGGTGAACCAGGGCTTAGTATGGCCCAGCAGAGACGGATCTGGTACTTCTCATGGCTCGAGGGATGTGGGGGTGAAAACAGTTTAATGTCCTCTTTTGCGACTCGGAGAGGAAACATCAAGTTTGTCTGGGTGCTTATCAGAGGAGAATTTCAGAATGTTTTCCTAGACTTCATTTATTATGGAAACGAGTGCAGTTATAGGTGACACATTGCATTAGATCAACTTAAAGTAAAAGACAAGGCTGTAATTTATGGAGCCCCCGCACTGGATGCTGTACAGAACTCCCCCACTACAAGGCCTCCTCCAAGTCTGTCCCTCCCAGCATTC
Source organism: Neomorphus geoffroyi (assembly GCA_033558235.1). NCBI lineage: Eukaryota > Metazoa > Chordata > Aves > Cuculiformes > Neomorphidae > Neomorphus > Neomorphus geoffroyi. The sequence continues at coordinate 9,839,611 of JAUMJM010000074.1, forward strand.
ACAAAGATACACACATTGCCCTTCTCCTCCTGCATTCATGTTTGAGCCAGGTTGGTAAGTACTGAAAAGTTGCCATTGCTGGAAGAAATTAAGGGGGACCATGGAATAGGAGTTCAGTATAGGATATGGGAAAAACCAGAATTGTGATTTATATTCTTTATTCCGTGTGCCTGCCTCCAAAATGATCAAATATTGTGAAAAACGTATTGTACACATAGACACGTGGAGTCATAAGCTGTGCTTTAAACGTGTAGTCTTGGGCAATGGATTTTCCACAATTTGCCTTCACCAAATCACCGTGTGTGCATTGAACACTTACTTGTCCCATTTTAATCCTCTAAAATAAGACAGTTCTTCGTCCCTAAAGGAATCCTCCAGCCCAGGCTGGTGCACTGTTGCTGGAATAAGGAAAATTCTGCCAGTGACCCTCTCTTGTGTGGTTACTGTTAAGTAAAAATGCTCAATAGTGATCAATTCTGCCAGCATTTTGTAGAATGGTTTTTAAGAGTAGTTTGTTAAGGAGATAAACAACAAAGAATGGCAAGGGAGGGAGAGGGGATGATTCAGCCTGGAGAAGAGAAGGCTCTGGAGAGACCTCATAGCGGCCTTCCAGTACCTGAAGGGGAACTACAAGAAAGCTGAGAAGGGACTTTTTACAAGTGCCTGGAGTGACAGGATGAGGGGGAATGGCTTTAAACTGGCAGGGGGAAGATTTAGATTAGACATTAGGAAGAAATTCTTCATGATGAGGGTGGGGAGGCCCTGGCCCAGGTTGCCCAGGGAAGCTGTGGCTGCCCCATCCCTGGAGGTGTTCAAGGCCAGGTTGCCTGGTGCTTTAAGCAACCTGATCCATTGTGAGGTGTCCCTGCCCATGGCAGGAGGTTGGAATTGGATGGGCTTTGAGGTCCTTTCCAACCTAAACCTATTCAAGTCTAGTCTAGTCTAGTCTAGTCTAGTCTAGTCTGTTGTGCTACTTCAGTCTTCATGATGACTCTTACTACTTCTCTGATCACCGTCTTGTATGATTAATTCTCCTGCTTTCTGTTTGCATCATCTTTGTTAGAAGCTGCAAGACGTATTTGCTTTTCTTCATAGAGGAGCTGCATGCCACAGCCAGTAGCTTTAATCCTTTAATCCCCAGATGTCCGGTTGGTGCCTCCATCCATAGATTAGCTCCTTTCACAGCAAAGGATCCTGTTCCCTTTACCATTAATGCCCACTGCTGGATAGGGCTGTTTTCTCTGGGAATGTTTCTTGTGCACGATAAATTTCAGCCTGAATATCTTCTGGGCTAGTAATAATAGTTGGAGTCTTTATCATCATGATTTGAATTCCTGGGTAACTCACCACTATTTGTGACTTCCTAAGATCCACTGAGCTCTTTCTATGCTCAAATAATGGCAAATATTATGCCAATAGTATCTCATGTCCTAGGGTTTTTTCCTAATGTGTTCCTATAAATATGGGGCACTTCATGTGTTGTTATGACAAGGAAATTCTTTGACTGAAAAGTTTGCAAATTCCAAAGTAGTATTTGTTTTATAAACAAAGGTGCTGTTTTCCTTATGCCAGCCTTTTTCTGCTTTTGCTTGTCCAGCAGTCTGTTCTGAAAGGCACGAAGCAGCTGTTGGCCCCGAGTCAAAACTTGCTGCGCAGGGAGGGTTATGTAAAAGTCCTTTGTGTGAGAGATGTGCATGGCAGCAAATGGTGAAAGTAGAGTACAGATCCCTTGAGGGGAGATGAATATTCACAGCGATGTTTTATTTTTTGCTTAATTTCTGCATAGAACAAAAAGAAAGGTAGAAGATATTGTACTTTTTGTTTGTATTTTCAGAAATGCCCTTTCTTATTGCAGTGTTGTCGGCTCCTAATTTCATGTGTCTTTGCACCCTGTATCACCCACTGGATGGAAGGGCTGCAGGAGGTTGTCTAATCCTTTCCCCTGCCTCCAGGCAGGATCTCTGTATCATCTGGGCCATTTTTGAGTGATGTTGGTCTAATCTCTGGAGGAGACTCTGCAACTCCTCTAGTGCATCTATTTGAGTGCTTCACCATTCTTACCATTTAAAACTTCCCAAGTCTTTGCTGATGCCCTTTTCTGTCCACAAAAACATGAGTGGTCCAATAAACCACAGGTGGTTTATTTTGAATTCGTCAGTTCCCAATTGATCTTATCTTTTTCTTGCAGGTAGTATTTTACAGAGCCCTGAAAATGGTCTTCAATGTTTTCCTCTGAACACCTTCAAAATGTGTCACAAATTTCTGGTAGTGTGATAACGAGAATTGGGTGCACAATTCTTGCACTGATTTCATAACAGCAAGACATTGTTGGCCAATACTCTGTTTATATTGCACTGTAGACGCAGTTCCTTGTCTGCTGAACTGCTCCTTAAGTGGCCGTTCTCATGTTGTATGTTTATGGCTGATTCATTCCTGCCCAAGTCAAACATTTTCTATCCATAATTGATTTAAACTAGGCTTTTAAACTGTTTCTCCAGATCATTGTGAGTTCTGGTCTTGTCATCTAATGTATTCATATCCCTTTCCAGTGTCTTCTCATCTGTAAATGTAACGAACACAGGCTATAATCCACCATCCTGAACATTGTGGCATTAATAAGCACCTTAAAAAATACTGCCCGTAAAGTCTCCTTCATAGAGTTTTCCAGTTTGACATTGAGCCATTGGCAGCCTTTCTATGGAAATGAGCATCCAGCCAGTAACTGCAGGGAGAGCACACTTCCATTAATGAAAATGTCACTTCAGATTGCGTCTAAAAGCTTGACTGAAGTCTGAAATATGTGGCGTCTCATGTTAACACCTTAGCTATCGGATCCAAGCCCCTGCTCTAAAAGGAGATTGGATTGATTCAACACGATCAGTTGTCAAGCGGTTACGAACTTGAAGACAGAAGCCCTGGTAATACACCACTGCTTTCCATATCATAGCTCCAAATCAGCTTCTTAACTGAAGAAGGCAGGGAGAGAGCCTAACACAGATTTTGAATGTTTGGGATGGCTCAGGCTCTGTAAATACCTGGGGATCAGTGTATGGGCTCAGCAGAAGGTTTTAGCTAATGGTCTGTGCTATAAAATGTCTGTAACCACTAAAAGGAATCTGAGGAGATGATTGTTTAAGCTAATCCAGAAAGAGAATTCAATTCTGAATGGAATTGAGCTAGGCTAGAACTTTCCTTGTGTGTGGGTATGAAGGGAGGGGGGTGGTGTGTGCAAAGGCAAGATGATCATAGCCTCTGCTTAGAGCAGCTCGAGGCTGCTGAAAGCATAGGAGCTGAGAGGGATAGCTTGTGGGTGGCTCGGTAAAGGCAGCAGCAGTACGAAGTCAGGAGATGTTGAAAGCATGGAAGAGAGTGGCAAAGTCACCCTCTGTGAGGGAGAAGGCCAGCTTCCAAGCTACCCGGGAAATGTTCTTTTTCTGCTGCTTGCTTTGTTGTAAATACAAAAAAGTAATGTATTGTCATTTACTTGTGGTTCCTTCCAGTAAGAAAACCTCGCTGTGTGAAGCCATCGTGTGGTTTCAGCAGTCCTCTGGCAAAAGGCACGCTATGTACAGCTGAGAGGGTATTAGCTAAATTACACAGACAGCACCAGTCTGCAACGAATATCAAGAATGAGTTGCCGAGATTTAGGAAAAGGCAGGAGGGTTTAGGACAACGGCAGTGTGCTGAGCGTTGGTGCATTAAAGACAAAACTTGGACAGGAATAGATGAAAAAAGATTATATATTCAGCAGCTGTGAATTAAAATATAAGTACAATCTGGGGGGAATAATTAATTTTCAGGTGGTGGTTGTTGTTATGAACTTGCAGCTGTGAATGGAAGACACGAAAGCAGCTTTTCAATGACTGGTTTCTCGCAGCAGCCACGGACCTGTTTCTTAGCATACAGAGTGTTGCTTCGCTGCTGCTTTGACTTCACCCCTTTGTCCGTCACCTTCCAGTCTGCTTCCCCTCAGTCATTTTTAATAGAATGCCTTTTTAATTACAGAAAATTGGTTGATACTCTGCTCTAATGAAAATGCTAGACAAATGCTCCTTCTTGGAACTGACATGGAATGTTATACAAGGCATTCTTAAATATGCTGGCAGCTGCCCTGAATGTAATGAAATCATGGAAATTAGAAGTATTGCGCTCCCTGTGTGGCCAACTCAGGGCTGTTTGCAGTGTGTAACCAGTTCTGCTGTGAATTTCAAAAGGAATCACTTTTCCTGAATTTTTCCTGGGACATTCTTCAACGTGCTTTTTATTCCCACAGTCAGGAAAATGATGCTGATATTCTGAGGTACCACTCCTTTTCTTTGGAGCACACATGACTCCTCATGCCTGCATCCCTTCGTACCGCACTAAATCATTCCTCTTGCAGCAGAGGGCTGACAGTCTTCAGAAGAGCGTTAACTTCTCTGGTGGAAGTGCATGTGAAGGGTGAAACCCTATTCCCCCTGCAGCCACAGTAAAATTCCCACAAGTTTAACTGGTTTGGATTTCACATGCAGTTTTTAGTCTTCTCTGCTGTGACACTTTAGTTAATCCTTAATACATTCTCAGAACAGAAGGCGTCTCAGTGTAGGAAAGGTAGAAGAGCAGCGATGCTCTGTTTGTTCCACCAGTGCCTTTCCGTGCAAGGACCGCGGTGCAGCTTGTGAAGGCCAGGTGAGACCTGCTGTGGACCACAAGGAGTGGAGGTTATTTTCGTTCTCCTACAGTGCACAGGAAAAAGAAGGGAAGGACTGTATCACAGTGTGTGTGTGTGTGTATAAATGAAAGGACCATCGTAGCTTCCACGTCACCTTCTCCTTGCTTTGGCGTGTTTTCATCAGATATTCTGAATTTGAGTTTTCCAGGATGAATCCAGTTTGCTTTCCTGTGCTTTTAGGACTCTAGATTCTTCCATAGTTTCTTTGCTTACAGAAGTTCCTAAAGTAATTGCAGTCGTGTTCGTTTGAAGTAATAATATTCCATTTCTGACAATAATTTATAGCAGCATGAGGCAAGAGTCGACTGAATGAAAACTTAGCCCAGGTTCATGCGCTGTCACTTACCACTTGATATTGGAACGAGCAAGTTCTGGCTCGAGGATGAGGAGCGCTGAAAGAGGACTGTGGCTGCCTTGGCTCCTGGCAAAGAAGGGACAGAGCCCCTGCCCAGCTTCTTCACTCTCCTTTTCTGCTCAGCATTAATGTTCCGTTCAAGAGTGATCAGAGAGATGTGAGGAGTTTCTTATGTCTTCTGATTCGGGTTTGTTCCTTGCAACAGACTTGCAGAAGCCTTCCTAGAATGCAGAGTGGCAGGGACTCGGGCGGCTTGCGTTGAAGCGAGAGTCACTGTGGTGCTCAGCAAGAAAACCAGCTGTTTTGAAAGAACGGCACAGAGATGGGAATAGGGCACCTACATCACTTCTTTCTTGCAGTGCCCAGCTTTACCAGGCAACCTCACTCTCAGAGGTGCTGCTGTTGGCACAATGCAGAGACAGCCTGCAAAAGAAAGCCTGGTAACACATCCTATAGAGCACAGAAACCTGTCAGAAGCAGATTTCCATGCGCATGATGCGATGCAAGCAAGATGGTTTCTGGCATGAAAAGCCTTCTGTTAAGACATCAAATCATTAAGAATATTGTGGACAGAAGCTTTCGTAATAAAATCCTGTAGAATCATGAGAGATTGATCTTTTTTGATTTCAGAGAAAATAAATCAACAGTACAAAGTCAGCCCTATTTCAGTTTCAAACAAGAGATGGACTCCTGAAGTATTATCCACTTTCTGGAAATATTACCTATGAATCTGTATATAAAAGGTTAACTATTTGCAGACTGTTACCCCTTGCCTTAAAGATCACAGACAAATTACTATTGTTACTTTACATTCTCTTGATGAGGATAATGATGAACATCTGTCACTTTGCTGCTTCACCAGCTGAGAATCCTATTGCAATCTGTAATTTAAACAATGAAGAAAAAAAAATAAGATGAATAAAACCAGGGAAAATCTCTATTTTATGTAGATAGCAAAGACATAGAGAGAAGTTAAATGCAGGGGAACTAGGAAAGAGGCATTTTTGTCTGCATTTTTGATTAAAATCTGTGGGTATATGGTAGATGTATGGTTTCCCATTTATTTGGTATTTCACGGGGAAAATTACAGCCAGTTTCTTTACAAACACGGAGACTAAGGAAAATACTCCATCTGCATGCTGTGAGTTTTTGGCATATGCAATTTATTAACAAAATGATTAAGGTTTATAGGGTAGTGTGTCTGCTCGTGTTACAGAACTGAAAACACGATTTTCATCAGTGTCCTCCACAGTCCCAAGACCTTTAGGAAGTGCTGCTAATTATTTTTGAAGTCCATAGATTAGCTGGGTTTACAGTAACTCATCTGTAATTAAAACCAATCTGAACTTTTGAAACTTCTACAAACATTTAGTTTTCTTTCTAAGTGGTATATTGGATCTTATTTCTTAACACAACTAGCAAATCACAACCATCGCTGTTCCATTTAGACTGGGCCGATCCAGCCATATTTTACAAGGAATAAATATGTAGCGGTCCCTCTCCATGTGTAGAAGCTGACCTTGTGTCAGGAAATGAAACCAGGCATGTCTTTGTGGCTTGGCAAGAAGAGATTTCACGTGAGGAGAAGCCTCTTTGGTGACATGTTTGCATATCTAGCTCTAATGGTCTTTCACTAATGAGTTAGCTACCAATCTCCATTCCTCGAGCGCTCTAAAGCACCAGTGGTGTGCAAACGTCAGGCAAATTTGCTATATGGTACATGGAGCTGTGCTGAGGGTCTTGGCTGGTGTATAGGTAGTTCTCGTCATTGGGTTGTTGTCGTCGTTGTGCAAGGAAGTTGTGTTTCTTTGTGTTATGCTTCTAGGTACCCACAGAACAGGTTTAGATTTTACAGTTCACGCTAATACAGCTCTGGTGGTCATTTTCAGGGAGCTGATGTGTCAGAGTTTGGGGAAAGGACATCATTCTTTGTACTTTCCAGGCTGAAATTCCGTTCTTTTGGCATGTTTGAGCCTCAGAAAGCAGCTTGATTTTTGCCAAAAGGCTACACTTCTTTTTTTAGGTTTTCATATATTTATACAGGCCAGACCGGAGCAAAGTACCTGCCTTTGAGCTTCTGGTTAAAGTCCCTGGTATTTTCTTTAATTACGTCAGCTGTTTACATACAAAGAAGTTTTTTCTGTCCAATGAAAAGGAAACCTCTAATAAATAACCCAACCAATGTTATGCCGAGCCTTGAGCACTGGAACCAATGATGCTTTTGCTGTTATCCTTCCTAAATCCTTTGTTTATATAGGTGCTGTTCACATCTAACAAGTCTGAGGCTGAAGTGCGGGATTTGTCACAACTGAGTCAGTCTTAAATAACAAGGATGTGGGTAAAGTTAAAGTAGGAGGGTAAAGTTAAAAATCCAGAGTTACTGTGCTGCTTTCTTGCATGGGTCGAGCTGGTTGAATCTGAATGGCGAAAGATTTCACAACAAGTATTGCAAGAAGTGATCCGAGAGAATTTCTTGGGGTTTTAATTTACCACCACGCACCTTTGTCTGAAACCCTTTTTTAATACCAATTACAAATTTGTGTGGAAATATGTAACGTAGGGGTCTTGCATCTCATTAACCTCTAAAAGTCCAGATTCATGACATGAAATGCTCTAGTGTTAAACAGGCCAGTAATTCATATTTAATCTCCAGACATTTTGTATGAGTTACTTTGCTGGATTACCACAGTGTAAGGCCAGGGCTTTTTTTCCCTAATATATTTCCAGTTTACTGCAGTCTGAAAGACTTCACTTTTCTTTTTCTTTCTTCTGTGTAGACTGAAAATGATGAGAATGCCCAAGCAGACAATTTTTCAATGGACCCGCAGCTGGAGAGACAGGTGGAGACGATTCGAAATCTTGTGGACTCCTACATGTCTATTATCAACAAATGTATCCGAGATTTGATACCAAAAACAATCATGCATCTTATGATCAATAATGTAAGTAACAGCCAGGGTTCTAGATGATTTTAACGTGTCTGTCAAATCTCTTATGCTCATGCAAACACATCTCCTGTGCAGCAGCAACAACAGCACGTCCGAAAGAGAAGAAAGCGCTCCCATAAAGGTGACCCTTTTAGACAAAATCACAGTATCACAGTATCGTAAGGTTGGAAAAGACCTCTGAGATCATCGAGTCCAACCTATGACCCAACACCTACACCTACTCCTACTTGTCAACTACACCATGTCACCAATAGCCTCATCCAATCTCTCCTTAAACACCTCCAGGGACGGTGACTCCACCACCTCCCCGGGCAGCGCATTCCAATGAACAATCACCCTCTCAGTAAAGAACTTCTTCCTAATGTCAAGCTTAAACCTCCCCTAAACTCCAGTCTTCTGGAGTTGTAGGAAGTTCTGCAGCCTTTTAAAGGCTGGCTAGCTGCTGTCAGTCATTACTCCAGAATACCAAAGATTGAAATAATTTACATCTTAATCGGAACATAAGTTACTATTTTTTCTGTCTTGCTTTTGCTGTAACAGGAAAAAGGCTGGGAGCTCCATCTGGGCAGTCTGCGAGCAGCAAAGGCTGAGTTGTGCTTCCTTGATTTTTTTCCCCTTGTCATGGTTTCTTAAAGCAATTCTTATTTTATTTGGATTTCTTTATATTTTCAGGTTACCATTTTCAAGGAATAAATCTCAAAGCCTTGGACACTGTTGTTTAGATAAGCAGACGTGGTGGTTTAATTTATTGTGTGTGTCTTTCTTAGATCTGAAGATTATTTGGTTAAAGAAATGGCTTTGAGATATCATTGTTTTTCCACTGCCCTAGTATCTCAGCCTCTGCTTCTTGGTAGGGTTCAAAATAGACCTTCTTGAAAACTAACCCTAGTTTTAGAGCCACTGCTGCCGTATAAATTAATAATGGAGAGCACGGCCTCTGTTGGCTATGGGCAGCGCCTTTTCTGTGAGGTCATCACACCGATCAGTTCGTAAAATACAATACGATATGAGGCAAATCTGTTTATAAAGTAGCATTTACTTTTGACTCAGAGCCACCTCTTGCCCAAGTCTGATGGATTTCATTGTTCCTGTGGAACTGGTGTTGCACTTAACAGTTAGGGGGTTGGACAGGAAATTTCAGTGGGATTTCCTGGTACGTATAATACGAGCAGAGTTTTTGCATGAGGTGAGAGACATTCCGCTAACTTCTTTAGGTTTAAGCGAGTCGGGCTCCAAATAATGCTGTAGTCATGGGTGAATTTTTACGAAAGAGCATGGGAGCAGCAGAATGGCCCTTTTTGCTCCTGAAATCAGCCATTCTCTTGAATTTATAGAGGGAGCACGTTCCGTCTTCCCAGATCACAGTGAGCAACTTGCTCCTTCAGCTTTGCACAACTTCAGAGCCTTTGGAAAGGCTCTGTCTAATTCTCGTTTCATAAACTGCAGAGTTCAGTGAGCAGTTTCTTTTGAAAGTTTACATTAAATTTGCTGCCGCTTGCCTCCTCATATGGAATAGTTTAAACGGCTGTGAAATGGGTCGTTTACTCAAAAGCAGAATACTTCAAGATTTTGTATTTTCATTCTCATCAGCTGTGGCACTGGTGAAGTCTGCCATGCTGGCTGACCCTGGCACACAGAAACAACATGCTTACAACATCGTTTACCTTTCAGTTGACCATAGCTGTCTTCGGGCTTGGTAGTGAGCTACGACCTACACCTCAAATCTAGAACTTAAATTTGTGGCAAAGAGTCAAAACATTTTAAAGGGCTTTGAAGAGTGAGGCTAGAAATGTTAATAAGCTTGGTTTTGTGCAGCATAGGCAGTAAAATACCATATTAAAACCAACAGCTAAAATATAAATTTTTAAAAACCAGCACTATTAAAAAGAGAAATGCTTGAATTAAGACTGCTGGGCCGCACCAAAATGTTGTGCAAATACCTGGAAAGCAATAGAGCTTGGAAATGGAAGGTGGGTCCTGTTAAGTAGTGTGTGTGTGTTCCCTGGAGTCTTTGGAAGTCCAGCCCATCCACCAAGAGTTAAGTGAAAACGCCCTCCCTCCCCCTTAATGAGCATATTCTGTGTTTCCTGCTGCCCCATCATGTTGCCTCCAAAGTTCTGGAAACAAATCGATCCCAAGGAGTTTGTTTCCATGACAATTGTAACCTCCCAAGTCCTCCTAGAACTTCCTTTCCACTTTGTGGTCTTGAAAATGAGCACTTACAATTCAAGGGAAGTATCAGGTTCAAACTGAGTGTACAGAAAGTAATTAGATTCTGCCCCTAAGCATATTCTGAGGCCTAAGCCTAGATTGCTGTATTCCAAATGCATCCCTTATTCTTCCCTTAGGGTGGATGTTGATTACCTTAACAGAAAATGCATTTACCACACAGAACTGCATTGAGTTACCACCAGCAATTTAAACACACTCAAACAAAACACACATTTCACAATTTGCATTTCATGGTGCCTGGGTATCACGGGTTATCCAAAAGGGATGATCTTAGAGCAGACAGTGCGCACGCCGTAAGCAGTGCTGGTGTAATCTCAGCTGAGTAGGAAAGCTCCAAAGTACTTGTTACTACCAAAGGTAGGTTTAAGGAATGGGTTATGTTTGCATCGAACGCAGTGATGTAGTCTGCCCGCTGAGGAGTGAAGTTGCCACCTCTCTTACCCGACGCGGGAGAGGCACGGTAGGCCTTGTGGCACTGCCCTTTCCGATGTCTGCAAGAAAGACAGCTTTGTCTGCAAGCCTGATGTCTGTGAAGGAAAATGTTTCGAATCATTCGTGTGAGCCTTTTTGGTTTCTAGAAAGGAGCAAAGGCATGAGTAAGTGTCACTTTCCCTTCCTTTTCCAAGCTGGAGAAAGTGGCTGTTGTGGAAGGTCTTCCCCTGTCCAGTGCCGTTTGCGGAAGGAAGGAGGTTGATCCAAGAACTGTCCTTAGCGCAGCAGCCTTCCCCTTCCAGAGGGGCTCAGGGAGTTACTTTGGCCTCGTACTGGTGACAGACAGGGATCCCATGGTAATTGACACAGGCTGATTTTTTTCAAACAGATATTTGTGGTTTAGCAATGCTTTTACAATCAGCTCTGGCCTTAATCTAATTTTAGGACTTTTTTTTTTTTGAAGTGATGCCATTAAAATGCTCATTTCATTGAGTCAAATGTGATGCTGTTTAACTATGATATCTGTTTTTAATGTGGAGTTTCTGGCAATCATGAAGAAAGTAGAGTACTCTGGCTCTTGATCAGTACCATCTACTGGAAAACAGCATGAGACTTATGGAAAATTTTTGCAGGCTTTGCTAAGAATTTGTGCATCTCCTGTCATAGGTGAATGGGAAATGACAGTGAAGCCCAGGCAGTACGGTTTTGTTTCCCTGTAGGGTCTGTCATTGGCCTTCTTCTTGTTGCTAGGTGACCACAGAGCGTCCCATGCCCGTGTAGTTCGACTGTTCTCACTGACCTTGTCTGAACACAAACTTTGCTTTAGTCTGGCTGTCAGGATTTAAATCAATGTTGCTGAACTAGCACAAACCCACATGCAAACGGAGCTCAGGTTTATGTAATCAGAATCCTGGGAATGTATTATCGTTAGTATCTCCAGCTCAAAAAGCTTTATAGAACAAAAAGCCAGATGAGGAATAGATCAGAACAGCAATGCAAGTCTCAAATGGAAGGATTTAGTAGGTCAGCAGCTGGTCTATTTACCACAGTCTTATTTAATCAGAGTACCTCTAGCTTTTCATCTCTCCTAATGTGGCCCAGGTTTCCATAACCAGGGCAGGCGTAGCAGGAAATCAATATGGTAAATTAGATTACTCGGAGACTTCTCCCTTCAGTTTGAATGTGTGTGGATGGGATATTTAGAATCTGACAGAGTTGTTGGAGATGAAAGTCACTCTCTACAGTAGAGTAAATTGTTGCTAAGAAAACAATTGACAGAGATGCTATAAAGCCTGAAAATTCCCATTCCCAGGGGAATTTAGTATTTGATGCTGTTGCTCCTGGCTGCCGTTTACCTCTCAGCCCTTTAGAACTGGACCAGCTGATGCCAGGAAACTGCTGGGAAGCCTGTTGGAAATTAACTTAAATGCAGGTGTCACTAAAGAGGCACAGACTACTGTTCACTCCAACCATGTCCAGTGTTTCAAAGAGAAGCACAAAAAAGGGCTGTAGCGCTGTGGAGTGACTGCACAAAACCACCTTATCCTCAGGTGGGAATCGTCATCTCAGAATGAGGCTCTGTAATTGCGTTAAGCCCATCTGCGTGCAGGAACTGCTGAAAGGTCCAGTCCGTCCTTTTCCAGCTGCTCTGCCCAGCTCAAAACCAAAACCTGTGTGCCCAGGAGAATTGGTGCAAATAAGGTAGTACGAGACACAGAATAAATTTAGTTACGTCCCCTGGTTCTGCGGACCTCACGCTGTATTTGTTCAGTATTGTGCTTCCAATAGATTTGGGTTTTTTTCGTCTGACGAAATAGGTAAAAGAATTTATCAACGCAGAGCTCCTGGCTCACTTGTATTCTTCTGAGGACCAAAACACTCTCATGGAGGAGTCGGCCGAGCAGGCGCAGAGGCGTGATGAAACGCTCCGCATGTACCAAGCGCTGAAGGAAGCCCTGGCGATCATCGGTGATATTAGCACTAGCACGGTCTCAACGCCCGCCCCCCCTCCTGTCGATGACTCGTGGCTTCAGCAGGCCCGCAGGTGAGGAGCTTCAGAGCTACACTGCACTTAGGTTTAGGACAGTCGGGCATGGTCAGCTTCAGCAGCTCCCTCCTTACCTGTCTTCTTGGGCAGACACTCCTCCAGGTCTCTCATGACATTTCCGAGGGAAATCAGAACATTTTCCCACATATGCGTGTTCTATGGATATGGGTATGAAGAGCGGGTGGATGTTTGCCTTGTAGAAGGCCATCCAGTGGCTTTATAGCTTGTATGATTCTTCAAATAGCAGCCACTCCTGTCACCTCGGTTGTGCAGCCACATGGCCTCTTCTTGCAAGCTGTTAGAAGACTTCAGCACATCAGTCTCCATGTCCTAGCAAATCCACTTAATACAGGGGTGTCAAACTTGGGGCAGCCACTGTCCTCCTGCTCCTGCAGCGTAACGCGTGTCACACGCTGCACACGTGGCCAGCGCTGGCAGGAGCGCACGGGCAAGGAGCTCCACACTGCTACCAGATAGAAACAAGGTGCCAGGCCGGATAAAACAAGGTGGAGGGCAGGATTTGGCCCATGGGCTGTGAGTTTGACACCCCTTGACTTAGTAGAACATCAATAGAACCCTTATATTAAAACCCATTAGATGTACTTCTTTGTGGTTTTGTTTCTGTCTGTCGTAAGGCATTCTGTCTGTGGGAAAGAGAAGCGTGAGATTTAAATATATGTGATTTCCTGACACTGACAGCAAAGGAAAATGTCATGAAAAAAAGGTTGTCAAGGGCATAAAAAAGGATTTCATTTCTGTTTAAAATTTAAAAAATGAAAAATAATATTTTAAAACCCTCAAAACAAACCCCCAAAACCCAAACCTCCAACCCCAACCTTACTGAACTCTTATTTCACTAGATCACCTCCTCCAAGTCCCTCAACTCCAAGGAGACCTACATTAAACAACCCTCCAACAAGACCTTTATCTGGCCGAGGACCGGCTCCTGCAATCCCATCTCCAGGCCCTCAGTCAGGGGCTCCTCCAGTCCCATTCCGCCCAGGACCACTGCCTCCATTTCCGAGTGGTGGTGAAGCCCTCGGGGGACCTCCCCAGGTTCCCTCTCGGCCGTCCCGGGCTCCTCCCAGCGTCCCAAGGTAAGATGTCCAACGTTCCTGGTGGTGGGCATGGTTCTCTCCCTCTAGCATAACAGACAGATTCTGCACTGTGTCCCAAAGCCGAGCACCCTTGCTGAGTAAGTCCTGTAGCAAAACAAAATCAGGCTTTCCCTGCAAAGAGTCAACGGCGTTTTGAGGAACCAATTTTTAGCACAAATATGACTTTTTGAAAAGATAGGAAGTTTCTTCATGAGAAAATATTCCAGTCAGTCAGTTTGAAGACACTGGATTTTCCTACATTAAGAACCAATGCTCTGGTTGTGTCATATCCGTGTAGGGGTTACAGAGAGGGGGGTCATCTACCCCTCCACCAGAAGAGGGGCAAGGATACAACTCCTTGCTTCTGCCATGCTGAGTCCTCACCAGAAGAAGTAGTGGCTCTTCTGGGAGAGAACAAGAACAATCCTTGTAGAATCAGTGGAACAAACTGATGGGAGTCTGCGTTTTGTGCCACAAAGCAAGTAATTTACAGCCTGTTGAAAAAAGTCCATAGTTATCTTAACAGTGCAGGTCATACGGCACAAAACAATTCATTAAGGAACCACATTTTCATGACCACATTGTTTCTTTTCCTTCTCAGGACTTTGGATTTGTCAGTACTTTTTGAAGTAGTTTTGCATATTTTATGATTTTGTGTGGCATTAAATGCTTTCTTAAAATAAGTTATATGAACAAAATGTCTTTAATATTTATTTTCACAATGACATAATACACATAATCACTCATATATAGAGAGAGCCTCTGATTCTGGGGGCTTCAGCAACCTCCCAAAGTATGAGAGGCACGGGTGGATTAGACAAGGTTGGAACAAAGGGGTTTCTCCATTTTTAATAAATTAACTGTTACATTAAAATCAGTCACAGTTTGAAAAAAACGCCAGTTAAATAGAAACAAAAAGAAAATGCACACTTTTCTAATTTTAGAAATGGCAATTGAGAAGAGAACCTTTGGAGGAAAACTTCCTTTTAAATAGGTGAGACCTGTTGTGGTTGTCAGTAACTTAAATTGGAGGCTTAGTGTTTCTAACATAATTACCCTTCATAATATGAAGAGTAAACAAATGAAGTCTATCAAAGGAATGCAATATTTTTATATATTTGTTGCATCAGTGCCCAACCATGGAATGAACTCCTTCATCGTAGTGGATATCCCGTAGCTTGCAGTGCGACCGGTGGGGAGAAACCCGGAATGGCCTTTCTGGGTACTAAACCGTGTGCTGATAGGGAAGAAGTCCAAGCAGGGCCCTCTTGCTGGGAGAGCCTGGGACTGAGCCGAAGGGCACCCCTGCACTACAATCACACACTACAAGCAGAATGAGGCCCTGTGTTCTGTCAGTTGTACTTTGGGAGAGAGAACCATGGCTCCCCGGCGCCTCTCGCCGTGCCTTGCACACGAGCATGTCTCCTTGGTCCTGCCTGGCCGTGGTTTGCATGAGCGTTGCTTTCCTGAGGTGGCTTGCCAGAAGCATGTCTGGTGATCGTCTTTTTGATGCCGAAGCGATATTTGGGATGGAGAGCAGAAAGGACACAAAAGGCACTTGGGTCAGCAGCCTGCGAACAGCTCGATTCATGACTGCCCCTGGTGGCCTGCAAAGCGGAGGCTGCTGACGGAGGTCAGTGTTTTTGAGATGCTGTAGCTGGAGATGTAATTGAATGTACGACTGCCTGACATTTTTGTGGAAAAATATCTGCCATACACATCTTCTGGCCTAGATCCTAGAGGGCTTTTTGAGAGCTATGAAAGCCTCAGACATGAAAAAAAAGTCTCAGATGGTTAAGAATGAAGGAAGGGTTTGCCGTTTTGCTGAGACTTCAGGTTTCTCCTGCTGACTAAACTCCAAGAGAGGAAATCCCAGGGAAGGGGCTGCAGGGGAAATCACCTGAGGGTGCCGTGTGGCCGGCTCCCGCGCCTGCTAAACCTTTCTTCTGAGCCCTGGAATTTCTGCTACGCTCAGTCTGGTTTTAATAACAGCCTTTGCAGGATCATAGGAAATTGACTCAGAAAGTGGGAGTGAGATATTAAAAGGGAAAAAAAAAATAGTTTTGAGGAAGAGTTCTTGTGGAAACTCAAGCTTTCTCTGTGAATTATTGCTGAACTGGGCTCTGTGCTCCGGCTCCTCCACCACCGCTTTCTGCAATCATTCCCTGAAGTGTCGGAGTGTCTCCTATCTAAGGAAATAGTTTAGCTTCTTGAGAAGAAAGTTGTATTTTTAAAGTTAATCTTGCTTTCCAAAGGAGCTTTTTGTTGCAGCCCTCATCACTATCACGTGGAGCTGAAAATCGTGACATGCCGAAGAAATATAAGCTTTCTGTTTTCTCCTGTTCTGCTCTAAGATAAAGAGGTCATTTCCAGGGGTAAGGTTTAGACTGTCCTCTTCCAGTGAGCATCTGAGCATACGTTTGGTTTGTTTGGAGAACTGGCCACCTTATAGTGAAATACAAGCCCTGTCTTTAAAAAAGTCCTTTTCCCTCTCAACTTTAGTATCATTTAATCTAAGGAATTGTACTGAAGTTGTGAGTTCTCAGCATTTTCTCACTGTTCCTCGCTTACTGAACAGGGAAAGGAAAAAGGTTAGGGGAGCGGGAAATAATTTTCTTCCTTGCCTCACTCTGATTCTCAAGCTGGTTTGGGTTATGTGCTCTGAATATTTCTGTAAGGAAACAGAAACTATTTGCATGATACATGCCTCTTTTAATTAATCCCACTTGAGGTGGGTGGATCTCTCCCAGCAAAGCCTGTGAGTAAAGGCCCCTGGCTTTAAGGGCTCAATGCCAGAGCATATATGATTTGTGAAATATTCCCCGCTGCCAGAATGCACATTATTCCCCCTCTCTCTTAAAAGGCTGCAGTAGTATTTTGAAAGAAAATGCAGCTGTGCGCTTGCTTTGGCGGGATGGCTTTAGGCGGGCACCAGAGCCACTTTAGCTTACCGTGATGGGTGCTTGTCTGCCTGTTTGGAAAGCCCGATCTTGACCAATTTTAGTTCTGCTGTGGATGCTTTGATTTATAGCTTTTAAATGTCCTGAGTGGGAATCTCAGCTTTGCCACAAGGAAAACAATTGTTTTCCTCCTGGTAGCAGAGCCTGCGGTGTTAGTGGGGGTGGGAGAGTGCTCCCCTCTTCTCTCCGTGCCCTCTGCAATGCTACTGTGGGTTCATGGAGGCTTTCCCAGCGAAGCACTGGGGATTGTTACTCGCTTTGCCATTAAAACATATCTGACCCCACGCAATGTGGAACCCTGGGATCTGATTAAATGGAGCTATCGAAGGGCTGGACCATCCACTCGAGCAGGAAGGAACCTAACTGCTCTGGAGCATGTGTCTCGCCCTCAGGCACGCTGGTGCTCCGTCCCTGGGAGCTGAGGGTGGTCTTTGCATGTGAGGCGAGCAGCGGGAAGAGAATTCGTGTTGTGTTGTTCCGTAACAGTCCCATATTCTTCCTGCAATTTACTTCAACCCACAGCCAGCCAGCGTGGAAGAGGTGATGGCTGCTATGTAGCTACATTTTATTATGCCACTGAGGCTAATTACATGACCTGTTGTAAGCCATGATTACATATTTCTGCCACCCCGGCACAAAAAAGTACTTATACTTGACAGTAATTACAGTTAGAAAATTCCAGACAAAGCCAGAAACACTGCAGAAAGCATCACTGCCTGACGTTTCCTGGTCCTCAGGCTCTGCACTCAGCTCTTTGACTGCCAAATAGCAACCATGAAGTGAGTTTTCTGTGGTGGATTTTTATGGATTAGAGTTCTTTGGGAAGATTGAATGTGATGTCTAACCCTGTGGATTGAATGATAAGGGGATCCCTTGCAAAAATTGCACATGATGCTCTGAAAATCTGCTGTAGTGCGCAGGCATGTCGGGCCTTATCCTGCCTTAGCCCGGGAATCTCCTCTCTCCTGAAAGTTTGGCCTTGCAGCCGTAAAATCTTACTACTGTGTTTTTTAATGGGATATAAATAATAATCAAATAGCCATTGCATCAGCCTCTTCTGGCAGGATGGATAAGTGCCCACCCTAAAGTATTTGCATGGTGAGCTGAATGATCTTGATCTGAACACCCAAGTAGGAGAGCACAGCTCCATCCAGCATTAGCACCCATTCGTCCTCTTTGAATGGATCCTCAGTGAAGGAGATATTCAAAATGTATGATCAGCAAGTAGGAGCGTTTCATGCAAGCAAAGAGACAAATGTTATCTGGAGAGATTTCAAAACTCTGCTGAATTTAAGGGGAAAAGGGAAGACAAACAATAGCTAATTTAATTCTGCATTTCATGTCTGTGAATATAGAGCTACACGGGTGATGCGAAGTCAGAGCCCATCACAGGAGGCGATACTGCTCTTCCGTGGTCAGGATGTTTCCCATTCTGCCTCTCCAAGGACCCCAAAATGACAAGACTTACGAGAATAGCAGTTATTCTTTCTGTGATTTCTGCTCTGGCGCAAGAGACCCCTGTGTAATTTGTTACCAGTCTGATTTACGTGTCTGGTTGTAATGCACACCCAGTGATGTGCTCCTTTTGCTGCTGCTGCTTTGAGCAGGAGACTCCATTTATTTCCTCTTATCTCTTAGAAAGGAGCTCCGCTTTTCCCCTCCTCCACTGGCTCCTTCATCACTATTTTGTTTTCTCTTCTTTTCTGCTCTTTTCTGGTTGTCGCTTTCTTGACCATCCTGTTTGCTTCCTCCTTCACCTTCTCCCTTCTCTTGGTTTCCTGCTTGGTACGTTTGTCTCCCTCCCCCATATATTCCCTCCTTTCCTTCTCACCGTCTTGTCTTGGTTTCTTTCCAGCTTATTCCTTCCCCAGCACCTTTGTAAATCTGTCTCCTGCTCCTTGCATTTCTGTCTTCTTTTAAAGTTTTTTTCATCCAGTTTTCAAACCATTAAATGCAATATTTGACAATCTTTCTTAACAGCAGCCTGGGGTCAGTGACTGTGACAACCACTAGCTTAGGGAGCCATACTGCCACGTGGAAAAATAACGGTCATCTTGCAGCTTCAGTCCTCACAGGAGCAATGAAAGAAGTAGCATTCTGAAGGAGGATAAATATTGGAGGGACTGGTCAGAAAGCAGGTCATAGCAGGCTTCAAAAGCATGTAAAAAAATCACAATAAAAGAACTGTTGTTGTTTCATTATAATTCTGCAATGCCGATCTTACAAGAAGATCGGGAGAGCATCTGCACAGAACTCTTTCTTCAGCTGCCTGAACTACAGTGCTGTGAGAGGTACAGGAAGGTTCCTCCTCCTGCCCCTGAGAGGATGGCGTCCTTCTAGACTAGCCATAGGGTTTGTTCACTGCCTTCCTTCATATCCCTCTCCTCCAGATGACTGTCCTGAAGATGAAGCATAACAAAGTACATGGGACGTCAAACATTGCTGCCACTGACTCCAGCTCCCATCAGCATCTCCTTTCATCAGCCAGAGGCAGGCTCTCCGCTTCCTACCTTCAGTGGTCTAGGAATTTCCTAATGGGAAATATTCTATTACAGTTGAACAAACGTGTTTGAAGGGTCACTTGTTCTATGTGGAGTTTAGGTTTGTTCTTTTTTATCGTGTCTCAGGTAGTTTTGATTGTCTTCGGCATTGATCCTGAGCTACTTGGTCCTGCCTTATTCAACAAATTGTTTTTAAAATGAGGTGAACCGGGAGAGATCCTTGCCATTAGGAGTGTTGCGAGTTACTTTCAGAGTTCAGAAAAGTGGATCACGCTAGGAACCAGCTCTTTGTTACTCTTAGTGTAGACCAGTCCCGCGTGATGGGGAAGGGTAAGCAAAAATGATGCGAGAGGGAAGACAGAATAAGAAGCAATCTGAAAAGACTGAAAGAAGTGATCCCTGGATAAAGATGATGTTACGAGTGCAGTCCTCAAACATAGTGAAAGCCTTTGGGAGTGTCAGCTGGTGAACTGAATGAATGAGTAATTTGTGCTATTAGGTATTTTCAGCAAAAGCTTGCTTCCTTGGCCTTTTCTCTCCAGATACTGTTAGTAGAAGGGAGGCTGGTTTATTTTTAGCATCTCTCAATTTGAAAAGACTGGGCAAAATAGCAGTGCATTTCTAGCCTTCCTTTTGCTAGAAGGGACAACGTATGACAGTAAATAGAGAGAAAGAAGTGATGATTTGAACCTCCTGAACCTGCAGGCTTCTTGAAAGGCTTTCCTTGAAATTCTCCTCTCCCCATGCAAGCTGTATTGGATCGTTAGTGAATGAGGGCACATTAACAACAGGGACACTGATAGTCGTGTTAGTTGTCATCATGAACAAGAAGAGGTGTGAGATGCAACTCCAGGAACCAGGATGCTCGCTCCCTTTTTTGCACCAAGGTAAGTAAAGAGGAGACAGACAAAAAGGCAGAGTGGACAGAGGCAGATGTGGCATTCAAAGATACAGTACGTGACTTGCATTGAAGCTGAACAGTTCAGCTAAACAAGGGTCAGTACACCCGACTCAAGCTCCTAGGCAAAGATGAGATGTTCCTCCTGCTGATTTTGTGGCCCTTCTGTTGTCGTCTTCTGCTGTGGGAATAATAGTCTTTCTTGGTCGCTACATTGAATTCATTTTTTTGTTTATTCAAGCTGAGTTTTCCATATGACAGATTAATTCCCTGAAATGACTAATGGGAGAATGCAACACTCACATAAACATACAAACATATTTGTATGTGTGTGTGATAGACCTTAATTTATGATGATCATACAGAAAATGTAGCTTGAGTTGCAAATAATAAATTCATCTAGTGGAGCATCGTATTTTGGACCTCTTTGCCACTGAAAGGAGTATCTGTATTAAGTTAAATCACACAGAGCGGAACCTCAGTAGCCCTAATGCTCTGAAAGATTATTCGCGTTTGAATGAATAGCGATTTATATTGCTGCAGTGTAGGGGTGGCTAGTGCAAGGACACTGTCTTCCCATTCACTCATACTCTTTCGTTCCTTTCACTTAAAATAGGCATCAGGTGAAACAATATAATCTAACAACTTCAGCTTGTTACACTTAACACAAAACTTCTTCCACTGACAGGATGTTGTGCAGCTGGATCATTTGCAATAGTGACGTTCAGCTATATGCATAGCTGTGCCAGTAGCTGGCAGTACAGTCACAGCACGCCCTCTACGCGCTCGTGGAGCCTGGTACATATGTGTTCAGCTGGGGAGCTACTTCAGAACTGGCACACATCCTCAAACACTATGCTGTGCGCCTCAGCGCTTCCGTTCCTGACGTGCCTGCAGGTAGCAATCCTGTGGCCATGCTTACTAGAGACATTTCGTGTTTGACAAAATGACATTTTTCAGTGCAGAAACAGATCTGAGACGTTTTCACTCTCTTGGACCATTACTTTGGGGTAAGGGACCATCTCAGACAGATATTCCCCAGCTACTTTTCATCACCAGAGTGCTCTTTCTCTTTTCTCCCGTAATCATAACCTCCTTCTGATTCTTGTCCACGATTCCTGCTTTGCTTCTCTCACTGTCCTCATCCTTTTTCTACTTTTGCTACTTTGTCATGACCTGTGTCGCTAGTATCAAGTACCTTTCCTCCTCTTGGTTTTCCCACTTCCACTCAAGGTCCTTTGTCCTGAGGTGATGTTTGGGAGACACCGCAGTAGCCATGCTGCATCTGCTGTAGGCCAGAAAGAGTTTTCAGTATGCATGGACATAACTAATAGTTAGCTTAACTAATTAGTTAGACTAACCAATCATGCCTACAAGCCATGTCTTGCCTCTGTTCTTCAGCGCTCATGGATACAGTAGTTTTGGTTCTGGTTTGAATTGTCTGCCAAATCCAGAAGCTGACAGAGGTACCATAAAAAAGTTAGATAGGTTGATATAAAAGCCCAGAAAAGTAGAGGGTGAGTTTCTCAATATCTTACTGGAACAGACAAAACCATATAAATATAAAATTAGCCACGGTATTTACAGCTATCCCAAGAACAAGCTACCTAGTCTCTCTAAATTACCACACAAATGAGAGACTGTAAGTATTCTTCACCTGAAGTGAATCACTCTTTTATCCCCTTGTCACGTGCCTCACATCCAGAACTGTACTGTCACCTAAAATAAAATTTGCCTGCAGTCAGACTTAAAGCCAATTTGAGATTTTGTTTAAACATCTCCATGTTAAATTCTGCAAATACGATGTCAAGTATGAGGGTCCTCTGAGACGGCTGTGCTGTAGGGAAACCAAGATCATGGAAAAGGGAGAGAAGAATGGGCTTTTGTTTACTGTTTCAGATCTATAGGATGTATCATAAAATATAGTTATGTGCCTGCCTTTCACAAGTGTTCTCAGGTGGTCGCAAGCAAACAAGAATGTCAAATGTAAGTGGAAATGAAAGCCTTTTATTTAGAAGCACATTAGCTGTGCTCTGTGAAGGGAATCCATCTTCTTTGAGCAGGGCCTCCCGTGGTAATTACAGCCATGTTTTACTGAAAGCATATTTTGTGGACTCTGTGTGGGGAACGATAGCACTGCTCAAAAGGCAAATGCTTGAAGAGCTCCCATATGTTTCTGATCAAATTTTAAGTCTAGACTTGCTTTATTTAGTTTCTTTTGCTCTGGATTTGCCCAGCTAAAGCTTTTAGGAGTTCTTTTAAAGCTGGGAAAACGGGGTGTGCTGCTTAGGTTAAAAATAAATGTAAAACTTTTCCTTTTTTAAAAAGTTTTTGCACGGGGGTAAGAGTTATCCTCTGTTCAAAACCCCACTGAGCTCTTCAAAGGAGGAGTCTCTGCAGCAACATCAGGGAGTTATTAAATACATACTTACCTCGCAATTTTCATTGGTAAATTCTTTATGTCTGCTTAATGTGTGCTAGTTAGAAGAAGTGATTCTTTCTGCAGACTCGTTTACTCAACCCTGGGGACCTATGATCCCCTGCCCCTTTAGCACTAACTTTTACAAACACTGTTTCCCTTTTTTTTTCCTAAAAAAAAAAAAAAAAGAAAAGAAATCCCCACAGCAGGCTGAGCAGCCCTTGGAAGGGGCCAGGCAGCGGGACTCAGCCCCAGCACTCAAAACCCCAGCCCAAACGCTGGAGGCAATGCCCAAATCAGAATTACGGCCCCAGTGATATTGGTACAAGAAGCACTTTCTATGAACGAGTCGCCTTTCAGGGCTGGGAACAGCTCAGCACCACACACACACCCCGGGCTGCCGGAGTCCATCCGATAGTGCAGAGAAATGTGGTCCACACCGCTATGATCTGCTGGCTAAACGTTTAATTGGGCTTAGTGACATATTTATTCACTGAGATGGCAGCCAGTGCGGAGCAGGATCTGGGGGAGGCTGTTTTCCTCTGGTTTTCCTTGCTCCTGTCCACAGGCAGGCGGGAGCTCCCCCTGCTGCTCTCGGCTCCAGATTCCTGCCCTTTCTCTCCCCCTTTGGGAGCTGGCAGTGCTCCGTGACAGACCCTTTGCTTGGAAAGCCATGGTGCCCAAATCCCACTCACTCACCTCCCCTTGGACCTGTGTGTTTTGGAGCACTTGCACTCCCAGCCACCGCTCCGGGCATAAATGAGAGGGAGAGGGAGGAGACCTGTAGGTTATGTCCTACTCGCTTTGGGATTGGGAGTCCTGGGAGAGGGAGAAGTCCAAATTCTACTCCCAGTGCAAAAATGGTCACATAATGACGGTGCATTGACAAGGAAATCTCGTGACAGGCAACTTACGGGCTTGTCTTTTCCCTCACTTTGAGTTGAGCTGGGGCTCGTGCCAATTGTTACTGGGTGCTGGTGGCTAACAAAGCCGAGGTCTTTTCCCTGCGCTGTGCTCTGCCCATGGACTCGGGAGCACAGCCCCTCTGCTTGCATTACTGGCAGCAGGAGCCAGAGATTGTCCAGGAGAATGTCAGCAGCGGGTCAACAAGGCTTTTGCAGGTCTTTCCCCAAGTGCTGCCTCTTCCCAAATATCCAGCACTCCTGTGGAAGGCACCTCTGATTTTCAGGGTATGGGCCCCAATCCGTAGTCATGGTGTGGGGGGGTTAAGGAGCTGGAAGGAAGCCCTGTGCAGCCGCTGGAGCTAAGGAGCGTCTGCCCATCCCTTAAGTACATCTCTGCCCATACCCCTTGGGAAGAGATGCACAAGTGTGCAGAGCATCCCAGACCCATGCGGGCATCTGGTCCAGGAGGTGTTCATAGTGGGAAGCTGCCGTGCAGCACTGGGCCCCAGGACCTCGCAGTGGCAGCAGCTCCTCCTTGGAGAGGGTCCCCTGGGGTATCAACTTCACCTTGAAATACCTTCTGGAGTGTTTTCCTGTTCAGGTCTGGATTGGGCTTGAATGAAAATTCAAAGTAATGGTCAGGGTGCAATAGCCACTCAGATTCAAGGGGGGAAAGGTGCTTAGACTTGGTTTTGGTTCAGGGTTTTGGCTGATTATATCCAGGAAATCCTCCCACTGCGCGCTCTGGTTTCTGATCCTGCTGGGCTAAATGGCAATTTGACTAAATTACATTACTTGAATCAAGCATGCTGCATTCAACCTGGTATTAAAATGCATGCTTGGGCTTGTATCTTTTAAATTCAATATGAAGACAGCTGTATGCATTTTCCCTTGTTTGTAAATTGTATACACATGATACGATGTTTTCAGTAAGCGCTAAACAATGCAATGTGAGGCATTTCAACAAAGGAATAATTTAATGCAACCCAGCAGAAATGCAGAGCCTTAGAAGTGGTTCTTTATGAAACTACAAATTTTGGAAATGAGTCCAGAAGACCTACACTGGAGCAGCGCAAGAAACAATAGTTAACGTGGTAACATTTTTTCTGTAAGAAAAATACACCATGAAGAAATTACATTTTGCCTATTTTTTTAGCTTGTTGATTTACTTGACCGCTTCAGCTGGCGTATTTTGTTGCATGTTAGGGATTAAAATTCTCATTTCTTCACCAAAAGAGAATCTTGTCGCACAAGATGCACTTCGAGCCAAGCAAGACTTTTTTTTTTATCAAGTGTAAATTTGTCTCATATATAATGTTCCAGTTCAAAGATTAACAACACATTGTTGCATTCTTTTCGTCTTCTATTTGGCTTTAACAGAATGAGACGTGGTTCCTTTGTATTGTTCTTCAGAGACAGGCGCTGTTCCTGCTTTCACAGGTGGAGGACGGCATTAGAGAGGGCCGCACTGTTTGTCTGGGCCGTTTTTGAGGTCTGCTGGCGCTGGATGGGAACTGACAAGCCCTCGGCTCCCCACCTTGTTCAGACCGTGGGTTCCTGCCCCTCTCAGAGCACCTCTGTGCTCTCATGGTGATCTGGGCTGGGTTAAGGAATTAAGAGAGAGCTGGAACTTCCCATTAAAGAAAAATGTGGGGCAAAACCACTGTGTGAGAGATGGACTGGAATAACTGTAGCATCAACACCCTGCTGGGAGGGCACTGGAGTCCCTAGCGAAGGGAGCGGGCAGGCTGGGAGGAACAGACCCTTAGGGGTGTTTATATGGCACAAAGCAGTGCTGGGCAGAGGTGTCTCAGCTGGTGCAGGTGCTGGAGGCCACCCAGGTATCGTCATTGTAGATTGTGCACAGGTGTCACTCAGCAGTGGGATGTTTTAGCCCTGGAGGAACGGAACATTAACAAATACTCTTTGTAACTAAGCTGATGTAACCGAGTTGTGTCTCCACACAGCGCCCGTATGAACCACGTACCCCAAATACACACAAATATGTAACTACTGGAGAGAATCTGTACGACCCCAGCAGAGTTAGTGTGTTGTCCTTGGAGGAAGTGAGGGAGGGCAGGGTCTCAGCCTGGACTATCCCAGCTCTGCCTGGACTGCAGGTGGAATGTGCTCGGGGCCTTGCACTGTGATCTGTTATCAGAGGATGATGCCGCGTGAAAGGCAGGGGTTTGCAGTACGCAGGGGTCTTTGCTGAATCAGCCACTTGAAATAGGGCAATAAAGACCCATAAGCCTTCCCAAAAAATCTGGGTCTCCCTTAGCAGTGATGCTGATAAGGGAACGGGTTAGTGGTGAGTGAGTGACTCCAGGAGCCATAGCCACGGCTCACATTTTCATAAATGACCATTGATACAAAGTTTGATATTTGTGCCTCAAATTCAGGCACATTGACGTGGCTCCAGTTGGCCCAACTGTGCAAAGAGCTGCAGGGTTTTCTGCTTCTGCAAACAGCAGCTGAAGTCGCTGCAGGCTGTCTTCCCGAATCCAGCTGGCCACGCTGACACGTGCCTGTCAGCGGCTCCGTCGCTGCCCAGGCTGGGACTGACCCCTGAGAAAACAGCACTCATAATCATCCCCTGATGGTTTCCATGGCACAAGAAGGTAACTGCGTTCGGAGAACACCCAGGCTGTGGACCGGAGAGAGGAGCTGGCTGTTGTGTGAGGGGGCTGAGGCACAGTATGCATGTGATAAATCCATCACCTCCTTCCTCACTGTGGCTGCTCAGGGCTGTGGTGCCTCGGTGTACATGGAAACAAACGCTTGTGTTTGGGTGCATGTGCATGTTTGCGTAGTAACATCGAGAGCTGCCAGGGTCGTTCTCAGTGTTTGTGCTTATTGTTTCTTCTCTCTTTCTCTCCAGTCGAAGACCACCCCCTTCACCTACTCGGCCCACTGTAATTCGTCCGTTAGACTCATCCTTGTTAGACTAAAAGAAGTTTCTGGCATGTCATTTGTTGTTAACCAAATATGTGGAAACCAATTGCTTGATAACTGTTGCAATAACCAATGTATGGTCGCATGTATGGACATCCATAGGCAAGTAACCAATTTTACCGATATACTCTGTCCATTCTGCATTGTTTAAGAGGTCTTAAATGTGTTGGGAAGGTCTGTGCTGCCTTGACTTTTCCTTCTGCCATAGCTGATGTTGGCTAACTTACTGACACACGTGTTCACCCAGGCAACTGTGCTCACAGTCCTGTACAGTCGCAGGAGGGTTTGACTTTGTGTGTGTTTCTGCACGTGTTGATTTGATCTGCTTCTTTTTTTCCTCTTATCTGAAAGGAATCTTGCTTTTATTTGTACCTTTCAGGTTTTCTGTCATTTGGAATTACACAGTTATGCCCATTTTCTTTTCGAATGGCTAAACTGGGCAGAGAAAAACAATTTGGTTTCTTATGAAGCTCTTCTGAAGGCCCCACACTCCATGTCTGTCTTGCAAGAAGCTTGCTGGATGGCTGCTTCTCCTAGAATGTCTCCTTATCCAAAGTCTAGTTTTTGAGGAATGTTGTTAAAGAGGGGTGTGTATGGGACAATGCACATTCTACTTTATCTCCACAGTGGCAGCTGACATGCAGAGTTGGGTGGGTGGCTGGTAAGGACCAGGCTGCAGTGCCCCAGCTTGCACGGCTCTGTGTGGAGCCATCCCGCCCTGCAGCAAGGATGGGGAAGGGTGATTTGAAGAGCCAGTACCTGACAGAGCAGCGTGTGCCAGCTTGCTTTGTCCTCTGCTAGTGCGTGCTCACATTCATAACTCCCACTGAACCCATGGGAAGCCTTGTGGGGGTGTGTGATGTGTGCAAATGTAACTGGACAGGATCCGGAGCACTGAGCGTTGCTTTTGGTTCTTTTGTGAAACAGGAGATACAGATACTGATATATGCACAGCTGTAAATGGGCCACCACTCTTCTGCCCATTGTGGGAGCCAATTCACAGAGCTGTGGCCTAGATTCCCAACGCTCTATGTTGGATTTGAGATACTTGCTCACACCAGTGGATGAAGTTCCGCTGTGCCCCCTATAAAAAGATTTTCTCTGTGCATCACTAGAAGTAGCACACACCTTGGATTAGGGTTGCTTTTTCCTGCTAGGTAGTGAGAAGTGCTCAGCTGTGCCTCCTGGCAGTGGATTGTCTCAGCCAACGTTCACTGCAGATGTCCTCACTGCCTGTTGTTTTGCACATTACATATTAATGCATTACAGAAACCTTTTGTCTTAACTGCATGACTTCACTTTAAACACTTCAGGTCCGTGTCACCCTTACAGCTTAAAACTTACTGAGTTAAGGGAATTAAACTAGAGATGAATTTGACCTCGTTTTCTTCAGAAAATATTAATTACTGTTATTACAATTATGGTTACAGATCCCTAGGCAAAACAACTGGTGGTTTTAAAGGCCCTCAGTAATCAGTCTAGCAAGTTTATTTACTGAGACCGCACGCAGGGCTCCAGTATGCTGTAGCCTCATGGTTAGGAAGAATCCAATCAAAGAGCCACAACAAATGGGGATTTAGCCTGTTAAGTATTCCCAGACTGCTGATGAGTTGTGCTCTCTGCTGATGGAAATCGTGTTTCAGCTTGCTAAGAGAGACGGGCTTGGGAAAGCATCATGATTTGCAAGTTAGCATAACTTTAATTTCCTGTCACTTGTGACACACACCTGGGGAGCCCAGAGGTCAGCATCTGAAGCACAGCAAAGAGGGAGTGTGTCAGAGCACCAGTATCTTGGTGATCTCAGAAGGCTGCTTAAGTGGTCTGTGTTTGTTTAGAGAACATACCAAGACCTCAAAACACCAAGTGCACAAAGCAACTTTCAAGAAAAAAAGGTTGCAAACCCAGCTACAGTCCTATTGATTTTCACTGCAAAACAAGAAGCTGTATTTTGGTGATTTTTCTTGTGTTCTGTGCAGTTTCCCACTATGTAGCGCTCTCTGCTGTAACATGCAATGTATTTATTAGCTGTATTTTTCTGAATTACTACTGTAGTGCACACTGTTGCCAGCAAACCTGTGCATAACTTATCAAAACTCCCTGTCACTGCCTGCTGGCAGAAAGCCAGGCTTAGCTCCTCACCCCCAGAAAGCCACTTTGGCCCCAAAGTTTGATATTCATTCCATGATATTGCAAGGCCATGGTCTGGGTTTATCCCACTGTACCCCACACACTTAACTTAGTTCCCACTGTTCACTGGAAGCACCTCCAGAAGGGGATTCAGACTGGTGTGGCCGCGTGGCAGACGATGGCAGTGATGCCGGTAAGTTAAGAGCCACAATTAGATGACCTAGGTCCTGCCCTGAAAACATTGTTTTTAAATTCTCTGTGCTTGAGGAGACTCCTTAATTTACTATCATGATTGTCTCTGTCAAGGATAGGGAAGTGAGTACCACAATTCAGTACTGTCCTTAACTCTGCCCACCAAGAAATTGTATTTCTCAGCAGCAATCCTGAGTTGTAAATGAAGTTTTAAGGATGGATTTACCTTAAGGAGGAGGAGCAGGAGGAGGCAGTGAGTTGCCTGTGGCCCCACTGTCAGCACCACCTGGTTCTGCACTCTATGTCAAGGTCATGGGACACAGCTGCACAGCCCTCCCTCCCTCTGCATCCTTGTTCAGTCACATCTAAATCTGGCCCTGTGCCCTAAATGCAACTCTTTTAGGTGTGCGGGTTGATAATTAATCTTGAGCACAGATCCAGAGTTTGATGATTTTACCGCTAACTTCTTGCGTGTATGCTTTTCAGAATAAACTACGTAGGATTGTTTTTTCTAGGAAAAATTCTAAGTGCTTCCCACTTGCCACATCTAACTGAGTAAGTACCATCCTCCCAGCCTCAGCCTGTTTGCTCCCGCTGTGCAGTGCCTGGCACGGGTTGGTTTGTCCCACTCACTCTTGATGCTGGCCAGTTGTGTTTCTCCCATCCCTTGTTCTCGGAGGAGCAGCCTTGGCAGCAGCTCGCTCCGTGGCTGAAGGACAGCAGGACGAGCACCCCATGATCTGCTAGAGGGGCTGGCTGCCTCCAGCTGCCCTGTTCCCTCTGCGGGCACCCTTACACAGGGTGAGTTACACCTGAGCTCCTGTAACTGAGAAGCACAGGTTGCTCTCCCTTACATTGATTCCCTCTGGCAAAGATCAGTAGATTGCCAGGGAATAGAGGAGATGACTCTTAGGCAACAGTAGGGTTTCTAATCTTAAGTGAGGTGTGTAATTAGCTGGGTGATGTACACAGCTAAGTCTCAGGAGGGTGCTCAGCTGGTATTGTGTTTAGGCTTAGCCTGGGTCTCTGCCTAGAGAACGTGTTCCCCTCTCACCTCCTCACGGCTGACCAACAGCTGAAGAGCTTGTGCGTGCCGTAAATAGCTCTCAGACTTTAATCTCTAGAGATCTTGTGTTAGGATTAAAAAGAGTGTGTGTTCAATGAAAAGGCTTATGTACATAGTTAACGTGTGTTTATTTTATTGCTGATCTAGTTGCACTTTCTGAGAAAGCCTCATAAAAGTAGATTATTTATTATATTAAAGGATATACATTATAGGTTATGGCATCTTGTGTTAAAGCATAACATGGAAAATAATATACTCTCTATTGTAGACAGCTACACTGAACATCGTGTAAACACCATATCGAGATGACTGGCTTGTTCTGTCTTTCTGTCTTAAAATAGTCTGAGCCTCCTGAACTGAAAGCAGTTCCATTCTGCCCCTGTGGCACTGGGGGTGCACCAACCTCTCAGTGTGCTTCTGGCACAGTTCCTCTTGCCGCAGCTCTGAACCTCCTCCCCGGGCTCCAGCAGAACAGCTCCCTGTGTAAATGAATGTTACTCTGCCTGTCTTTCCTCTTGCTTTGTCTGCAGGCGAGCTGATACCGACGGCTCCTCCCGTCCAGACAGTCCTCCACTCTTGCTTGATATATGATTTGTCCCGTCTTGCCGGCCATTTGCTTTACTGCCTGTCTCTTTACTTTTCCAGGATGGTGTAAACGATGACTTCTTTTTGTAAGAAGCAAACGCTTAATTTCTTTCTGAATTTTGCTCTGTATGTTAATGCCCTGCTTCGTATGAGCCAAAACATCTGCCTTTGGTTTCATGATCTGTAAAATGGTTCCTGGTGTTGACCTCTGAGCACAGCAAGTCAATTCCTGAAACCATGGCCCTTGCTGAGCATCACACACACCTGCTGTAAAAATGTTATGCTGCATTTCTGAACCTGAAATAAACTGTAACTCTTGATGGGCTTTTATTATTACTTTCTGGATGAGCATGAGTCCTGTCTCTCACACCATAATCTCAGCGTGCCACGCTCCACCTCTGCTGGGACTGCAGTGAGGGTTTATCGGAGGAGCGCGTGCAGTGACATCACTGCAGGTGTCATTAAAAGGGGCAAAGGGGGAGAAGTGGCCCATGGGAAGCATTCCGCCTGCTACCCTGCCAGGACCTTGGAAGGCTGCAGGAATGTTTTACTGGGAAATGGATGAATGTTTTTCAAGCAGTACCTGGTATTCATTTCGTTGTTGGGGAAAGTGTATTTTGGGGGGGGATTCAGAGCTGAGCAGGTGGTCAGACTGAGTCCTCCCAAGCAGGAGCTGGAGTAAAACTGCGTGTGTGTGTGTGAGGCCTGGGAGGGACTTCCCCCTGCTGTGGTTGTGTATGATGTGCAGATGTCTTGATTGCTCAGTTCCTCCTTCAGATCAGAGTGAGCCAAGGGACTGGAATCAGAGTGCTTGGAGGAGACAGTCTGCATGGCACAACAAGCACAACAGTTGCCTACGGCAGAGGACATTTCTCACTGAGCACAACAGTCGCTTTGTTGGTCCTTAGACAGGTTTTGGGAAAGGGGGAGCAAAAGGAGGGATGAGCAAAGCACCAACGTCCCCGTTGTATTCACTTGCTTGCTGTAACATTGGGAGACATTTTTTTTTAGCCTTAAGTGGCTCAGCCTGAGGCCGTGTGTCACTCCCTCAGTGAAGAGCTGTGCTATGCGTGTCCCACCTGGCTGGAGTACGTTGTGTCGCCCTGTAGGAGTTTGTTCCCAGCACATTGGTCAGTGGCACCACAGTGCTCTATGCTGGATGACAGGAGGAGCATCCTCTCTTCTCGAACCGCTGCACTGGGCCATCAGCTGCTGGGGTTGGCAGTAGAGTCCTTGCACTGCTATCACCCATGGTTTAACCTTTCCCAGCAACATCCCCTCCAGACACCCCATCTTGTTTGATCATTCCCAGTTTTATCAGAAGGTCACTTGAAAAAGGCATACTCCAAGAACAGTGTTGGAAGCAGATAGCGGTGCCAATTTTAAGGTTGGCTGGGGATAAGCTCTTCCAGAGGATATTATTTGCTGCAAGAAAATTAGAAAGCCTGTGGCCAGCGACCTCCACGCCTGCAATGTGATTGTCCTGGTTCTCTGGCACCAGCGAGTGAGATGGGAAGTGGTGAGGATGAAAGCCAGGCTGTGCTGACAGCCAGCTGACTCTAATCTTGCTCTTTTCCTTAATGTGCATGTCCTGTGCCTTTTTCTCTTAACCCATTTTATTTAGATAATTTTGTATATGAGTCATTTTATTGTATCCTGACCTTTCGGTTTAAATCTTTTCTCTCCCCCTCCCCCCCCCCCCCCCCCCCATGAATTTTGGGTTATTTTTTGTCTTTCCTAGGCGACCTCCACCATCTGTTCCAGGAAGATCATCTTAACACACGCGTTTCTGTTTTGTTACATGCAATCTGTCTTTTTTTTTTTTTGTCCAAAATTATCTTTTATTTGCACTAGCCTGTTGGTAAATGAAATATTTTATTTTCAGATGTCAATGATAAGCCTGGATATAAAGAAAATAAAAATTCTGTCTATGAAACAAATGCATGTTGGTTTTCTCTAAGGGTTTACCAACTCTTCCTCAGATGGAGCCAATCACCCCCATGGAAGAAATTGCCTGGGCTCTGTGGAGACTCCCACATTCTGAGGTGGTGGAGGGAGAGACGTTCTGCTGGGATTCCACCACTACTTCTCAATTCATTAACCACCAGGATTGCTCCATATAAATGGCTTTGGTTTAGCATTCACAGGAAAAATTAAAGCCATCTTCTTTAACAAGAGAATCCTAAAAGATGAATAAGGCACCAGCAGCAGCACCTGGCTGAAGGGAAAGGAAAAGAACATTGCAGCAGTCTCCAGACTGATGAATCTGCAAAATTATAAATAAATCACAGCTGCTGTCATCATTTTTTCAAGCTAAACCCCTGAATTCCTTGCGAGCTGACCTCACTGGAGCATCGGAGCTCAAATAGCTGTAAGGAGCTCTCTCTGGGTTTCCAAATGTGTGTGTCCCTGTGGGAAAGATAAAATCTCGGATGTAACATTTAGATGTGCCTGTTTTGGGAGCCAGAGAAGGATATGAAGAGTAAGTCTGAAAAAAAAACAAAGGGAAAACTGCTGTGTTTTAGTGACTGTTTTTCCTAGATGAAAACAAAGAAGGGATCTCTCACAAAACAAGCAGACAAATCAGAGGGCCCTGCACAGATACAAAGTGGAGGCGGGGTCAGGATTCAGCTGCTATTTCAGGAGCACAAACAAGATATTTCTTTGGAGCAGGAAGATCATGGTGAGGGGGAGCAGCAGTGGTGCCACTTGGGGGACAAAGGCAGGAGAGGAGATCAGTACTCTGTGTGTAGACGGGGCCTCACAGCACAAGCTGTGCTCAGTTTCAAGCCAGGTGTGACACAGCTTTACTGCATCTAGGCAATTCCTCTTGTTCCAGATGATTTAGGTCTCTGCTGACCTCTCCTATATCCAAGGAGCTGCTGACCCACCTGCAGGTGCTCATAAAGGCCAGACACTGAGTGTGCATGAAGTATAAAGGGGTGCAAGCCCAGAGAGCTGCAAATTTACACAGGTTTTTCTTTCTTCTCACATAGACTTTGTCTTCTGGTAGAGTACAACGGAAGGAACAGCAATGGTATAACCAAAAAGGGGAAAGAAACCCCCTCAAGTACAGCAGTTCTTAGGAAAGGGAGATAAATAATCATTCCTGCTAGACCTTTGAACTGCATGTGCTAAACTAGGAATTGCTGGAGCTGGGAAAGAATACAGTGATGGGCAATGTGCTTCCCAGCACCCCTGAAAAAGGAAGCTTTCAAGAGTCCCATGAACAAAACTATCCAATTAGGAGGGGAGCTCAGACTGGCTGTGTCTTTCATCTGTGGAATTCATTGCTGTCAGTTAAGCCAAAAATCTCAGCAGAGTTCAAGAATTGTGCATTTTCACATTTGCTGCAGAAGCGACAGCGTCTGTACCCAGTGAGCTCTTGAGGATGTTCTGGCCATGCTTCAGCTCTCAGGTGAGAGGGAATGGGAACAGGCTGGATCTCACAAGCTGCTTTTTTTTCCAGGTTGTTAAAAAACTCTGTTCTGCACTGGGGGAAGCGCTTGCTGCATTCCCTCTGGAATACAGCTTGGTACCAACTGCTGAACCAACACCAAATAAAAGGTGGCTGATGTTTTAATGGTATGGCCTTGCCCTCCAGCAGCCCAACCAGGAGAAGCTGCCATCCTCTTAGCTGCTACACTAGGCTGTAAGGCACAAACTTATTTCTTGGGGCATTTTGTGGTGTTAAACCTTTCACAGAAATCTTTACCTTCTTTGAAAGTATTTGTTACAAAGCATTGTTGAAAATAGGGCTCTTGAACTTCATGCTTTTCCGGTAGCTATTCCTAAAATCTTCCAAGTAGAAAGACAAAGGTATTGGTGTGCTGGGAAACCTTGGCTGGTGGATGAGTTTTTGAAGGAGCTGTTTCACCCTGTCTGTGCCGTTTCCACCCTGCAATGGCACGTGTTCTGTGCCAGGTGGAGAGGGCTCAAGCGTGCTGCGCCAGCTGGTGGCATTATGTATCCTAGTCTGCTTTCCAATGGGTGGGTTGAGACCAAAATCCAGTTTTGGTTTCCTGATCATACACATTGTTGCTCCTGCCTCTTATGTCACAAAGTCATCTGATGTGCAAAGAAAAGCTTAGTGATTACTGTTGGAATTCAAGAGATAAGAAGATCTTACCTTCGAAGACTAAAGCTTGCTTCTTCCCAGGCTTCCCATATCCCACTCTCCCTGGTATGGGTGGCTGGTGCTTGCCTTTCCCTGCAGCAGAGGCTGTAGATGGACATTCCAGACAGCACGTGTCAGTAGCTCCCCCAAGAGCAGGGCTTGTCCCTGGCCAGTTTACAATTACTCACATTTGGCCAACTTCAAATGAAAAAAAAACATAAAGTCCCATTGAAGTACTCCTCTCACTGGACTGGGAAACTTAAGATAAAGAAATTGCACTTCCTTGTAATGCAAAGTAACATTTAACTCTTCAGAGCTGGTTGTGCGCAAACTGAGGAGGTCCCATTTCTGCAATCTCATCGTGTGCTTCATCAGACCCGCAGAACGGTAGGTGCAGGTAGCAAATGCTCTAAGGGCACCCAGCTTTACTGCTGAGCTGAGCGTAGAGTTTTGTTCTGTAGAGCATATTCTAACCTTGGGCATAAAGACTTACTCATAACAGCCATTTATTCAGCATCTTAACTTTGGCAGTACTGCAGAGCATGTGTCCTCAGGAGAAGGTCAGAGGGTGCTGATGGATGAGAAGCTTAACGTGAGCCAGCAATGTGCGCTCGCATCCCAGAAACCAACCGTGTCCTGGGCTGCATCGAAAGAAGCACGGGAGGGGATTTTCCCTCTACTCCACTCTCATGAGACCCTACCTGGAGTCCTGTGTCCAGTTCTGGAATCCCCACCATAAGAACTGTGGGACCATAAGATGTGGAACTGTCAGAATGATTCCAGAGGAGGCTACGAAGGTGATCTGAGGGCTGGAGCACCTCTGCTGTGAGGACAGGATGAGAGAGGTGGACTTGTTCAGCCTGGAGAAAGAAGGCTTGGGGGGACCTCATAGTGGCCTTGCAGTACCTGAAGTTGCTACAAGAATGCTGGGAAGGGACTTTTTACCAGGGTCTGTAGTGATGGGATGAGGGGGAACAGCTTTAAACTGGAAGGGGGAAGATTTAGATTAGCTATTAGGAAGAAATTCTTCCCAATGAGGGTGGTGAGACCCTGGCCCAGGTTACCCAGGGAAGCTGTGGCTGCCCCATCCCTGGAGGTGTTCCAGGCCAGGTTGGATGGGCCTTAAGCCCCCTGATCCAGTGGGAGGTGTCCCTGCCCATGGCAGCGGGGTGGAACTGGATTGGCTTTAATGTCCCTTCCAACCCAAACCATTCTATGATTCCAAGTCCTACAGAAACTCTGACAGGCCTTTGCATTTCCTCTCCCTGGTTCTATCTTGCACTTTTCCCTTTGTGCATCCGAGGCGTGGACTGGGCTTTGTATTTTCATCTCCCAGGTAGGGACAGAAAGTGCCAGCAGCAGGGTGCGCTGACACAGCCCACAGCCTGCCAAAAGCAGGGCCTACTGCATCAGTCGAAGCCCAGGGTTCTGCCTAGGTCAGCTGCTGGGTTCTAGCGATGGTGGCAGCCTGTGCCCATTTCCACCTGAAGTGTCTGGGTAGTTCATGTTTGTGTTTTTCCTAACCCAGAGCTGGTTTTGAGTCTGAATTTGGAAACTGTATTTTGGGGGGAAATATTTCTTCTTCAGCGAATGGATGCAGAAAGTCACAGCTCTGCAGCGCTGTTTCCAAAAACGTTTCTTAATGCAACCCTGCGAGGTGGGGCTGGGCCAGGCGTGTGCATCTCTGCTCTCGTGGTGCCAGCTCTGGTGGGCTCCACTCCATGGAGTGCCGAGGGATTTGCTTGCCAGGAGTGCCCTCTGTTGCAGCATGTCTGGTGCCAGGCAGATGGTCACTGTATAGATGGCCGCCAGACAGGACCTCACTGAGCCCTAGCACTGTCACAGCAGTCCGGTGTCTCCCCAGCTCATGGGTGCATCTGTGGGGGTCTGAGCTCCATCCTTCTGGCTGGGGTCTGGTCCTGTGACGAGGCCAAATCTGCCCCTGGGAGGGGTCAAAGGAAGAAGAAAGGCATCTTGCCTCCTCACTCCTGCTCCTCCTAAAGGATTTAGGGTTACGTGGTGCCTGGCAGCATCACGAGGCTGTTCTGGCTTCAGTGACAGTGGGATGCAGGTGAGCAGGGCTCTGCACTGCACCTGTCCCAGATGCCCTCACGCTTGGTCCTGCAGGTCCAGCAGCACCAACCACCCTGAACCGCTGCCTGCAGCGACCCTCACCCAGCCCCGTTTGCCTCCAGCCCTCCCTGTGTGATGTGCCGTCAGCCCGTCACACACAGCGAGGTCCCTGGTGCTTGGGGACCTCTGTGGGCATGCCGTGGGGTGGCATGGCTGACCCAGATGTGCGTTTCTGTGCGGTGTTTCCGCTCAGGGGATGCACCCTGCCACCTCAATTGCAGGTATGGGTCTGCATGGCCAGAGCACGCACCACCCTGCTCACCCACGCCCCAAGCTGTGGCACAGGCTGGCCACTCTCTGGGGTTCAGCTCCTTCCTTACACAAACTGAAGCAGGCTGGGCCTAGAGACAGATGCTGAGGGCAACACAAACATGGTCCTTGTTGCTCTGCGAGGCTTTATTCAGCTGCTGTCTCCCCCCAGGGCTGTCCCCCAGCGAAGACCTTTGCACTGCTCACACCAGAAGGTCCCCTCTCCCTCAGGCCAGGCCTACATGAGGAACCTGGAGAGGTCCTCCTTGATTTCAGCCTCATCCCATGGCCCGTGGATATTGTCCTTGAGCAGCTGAAGGCGGATGAGGCAGTAGGGGCAGAGGCAGGAGATGGCGAGCAGCAGCAAGGCGAAGAGCACGGCACCCACGCTGGAGAGAGTGGCCAGCCCGGCCAGCGTGGCCAGCGCAAAGAGCACAGTCACCCCGATGTAGCAACGGGGCGTCCGGGCTTTGAGTTTCTTCTGCAGCATGGGCCAGAGGGCGAAGATCTGCATGGCAAAGGTGACCATGACGAAGGCGTGGAGGGAGCGGGGCAGGCGCGAGGCCAGGCACACGGAGGCAAAGATGGCCATGTTGAGGGACAGCGTGCTGGAGACGATGGCGGCATTGGCGCCGTAGTCGAAGAAGATGAGGTGGCCGAGCAGCATGAGGGCCGACATGGCGTAGATGGTGTCCGTGCTGATGGATTCGGTCAGCGTCTTCAGCACGGGCGAGAAGCCGTAGGTGAAGGCGCCGAACACCAACGTGCTCTTCAGGTCAGCCCAGCGCGTGCGCCCGCTCTGCCGCCGCTCGGCCCCCCCGTCCACGGCATCGAAGAGGCCGTAGCCCAGCAGGGAGGAGGCCAGGGCGGCCCCGCAGAGGCGCTGCGGGCTCAGCGCCCCCGTATCCATGTGCCACCAGGTGAGCACGAAGACGCAGACGCTGCACAGCTGCTGCACCACCGCGCCCGACTGGAACACCACGGCGCCGTAGCGGTACCGCCGGGCGCGCACGTTCTTCCGCAGCTCCTCCAGGAACCGCTGGTCCACGTAGTTGTCGGGAAAGGGCTGCCGCTCATACAGCACCTTCTGCCACGGCCGAGCCGCCATCGCCCCGGAACCGCGGCCCGCGCGGGGGCGGCCGGGACAGGGGGGCGCCCCCTGGCGGCACCACCGCGGGGAGGGGCGGGGAGAGGGGAGAGGGGTGGGGCGGGGAGGGGCCGGGATCGGGGAAAAGGGAGGGGAGGGGCAGGGTGAGGGGGACGGGGACAGAGATGACGATAGGGAGGGAGACAGGTCTGCGTAGGGGGCTGCCTAAGCCGTGCCGTGCCGGGGACGGCGACGGCGACGGGAATGGGATGGGATGGGGAGGAGGACGGAGAAGGGGCTGCCCGGGTCTCAATGGGGTGAGGATGGGGAGGGGGCTGCCTGGGACCTGCCAGGATGGGGAGGGGGCTGCCCGGGCTGTGCCGGGATAGGATGAGGAGAGGGCTAGGGAAGGGATGGGATGGGGAGGGGAGGGGCTTGTCCGGCCTGTGCCAGGATAGGATGAGGAGGGGGCATGGCATGGCATGGCATGGGGCTGCCTCGGCTGGGATGGAATGGGGATGGGATGGGGAAGGGGCTGTCTGGCCTGGGGGTCTGTAGGAAGCAGTGCTGGGCACTGCCAGGCTGTGAGGGCTCCCCACTCCTGCCGCCAGGCTGTTCCCTGCATCCAGGTTCGGGGGACAGGGAATGTTCAGGAGAGACCCCGTCAGGGGAGACTCCAGCTCCATGCTGGGATCTGAGTGCCAAAACCTCCTTTGCTTCTTCTGGGAGCTGCTGCTGGGGCTGCTGCCTCTGCCCGTGCCCCTCCAACAGGAGGGCGCTGTCAGCCCCTTGGGAAGGAAGGATGTGCGGGGGCCTTCCCTGAGCAGCCCTCCAGAGTGGCACAGTGGGATTTGGTCTGGTCCCCTCTGTGCTCGGACATCCCCACATGTGTCCGGCCTCGCTGCTTGCTGAGTGACCCCAACCCCTGACGCAAGCCCCGCTCCCTGGCCCGGCCCAGCCCAGCCCAGCCCAGCCCAGCCAGGTGCCTGCTTTTCTGGCCAAACCAGACCAGCACCCACGCCGGGAAACGCTAGTGTGATGCTGCAAACACGGGGCACTTCTCCCTTGCAGCTCCTTGCACCTTGTTCCTGCCGGCGCCCCCCGAGGGAGGAGGGAAGAGGGAGAAGCCATGGCTGAGCAGGGGCTGAGAAGTGCGGCTCTACAGGGACCCCATCCCCTCGCCAAAGGGACCATGCTAGCGTGCAGTGAGGGGACTGGGGAGCAAACAAGGGGTGAGGGGAGGTTTTGCACAGGCAAGAGGTATTTTCCCTGAGTGCGTGTGTGTTTGTGTTTTGGTCAGAGCTTTCCCAGCCCCAGAGAGGTGCTTGGTGCAGAGAAGCTGCTTACTTTGGCCTCACCAGAGAGGCCTCAGCCTGGGGTAGAGCAGCCCCAAACAGTGCCCTGTTTGTACTTCAGGACGGAGCATTCAGGGCCATCCTGTCAAGGTGGGAGCAGGTGAAAGAGCTGATGCTTCTTTTCCCCCTGAGCCCTCACATGATTTCCCTTCGCATGCCTGGTGGACTCTCCAAGCAGGACCCCACCTCATCCAGATGTGTGCAGAGCAGCAGGGAACCTCCACACTACTGGTGTGCCTTTGGGGGGGCCTCAGGCTGAGCCACCCCAGGGTGACATCTGAAAAGTGCCACGTCCCAGCCCCATATCATTGCATTTGCTCTTCGGGGCAGGAGTGGCTGTTCAGCCCATGCAGGCACCCCATGCCAAGGGGTGAAGTTGGCAGCCTTCAAACCAGGACAGAGCTGATTTCAGCTTTAGCTGCCCTACCTAAAATGCCAGTCCCTGCGCTCTATATGAAGCCATGAGTGTGTCTTCGTGCAGATGCCTTCGTGTGCGCAAGCCGGTGCCCGCAGGGACAGGGAGTGCTGCCAGGTCCCACAATTGCTGGCATTGCCTTGAAGGCCAGGGCCTGGGAACTTTGATTTTGAACAAAATGTCATTCTCCCAAAGTAGCAGAGTAAAGATGGGGTGCCAAGAGAAATGCTTGGAGGGCAGCATGCCCCTCCTGCTCCCCTGAGAAATGACACAGCCATGGCAGTGGAGAGATGCCACCTCTAGGGACCAGAAACAGTGGGCTGGTCTGGGGCACGATGCTGCCGTGATGTGGTCAGGTTCATCTGGAAACTCCAGTGGAGGAGGGATAATAGAGGCAAGAGGTGCTTCTCCCGCCCCTTGAAATCTTCTCTACTGTGGGCCACCAGAATGCCCCTCAGAGGCAGGGACAGGGAGGAAAGCGCTGCTGCTTGGTGACTCACAGCACCCCTGAGCTGTGCCGGGTAACGCTGGCAGAGCAAAGCCACTCCTGGAGCTGCTCATGGGGTGCCCAGCCACGAGATGAGGGGATCACCCTGGCTCTGGCTCCACACCCTCAGCAGCACCAACCGGGTGCTGAGACCCACTGGGCCAGGTGCCCACTTGTTGCTGGGGAGACCTTGATGTGTTCTGGCAAGAAGCATTGGTGCTGCACTGTTGTTGCATCCCTGGGGATGGGACAGCATGTGCTCTGCCAGGCTGTGAGCCTACGGCCCACAGTCCAAAGGGCAGCTCAGCTCTGCCTGGGTGGCCCAGACTTTGCCTGCAGGGAATGACTCACCTGCCGGCACAACACTCCTAGCAGGACCCGCCACGGGACTAGCCACATCACCATCCATCCCCACCAGTCAGAGGGGACTGTGCACCGTGGAGTCACCTCTCAGCCTTCCTGGAGCTACGTGGCTGTCAGGGCTCCCTTGGTGGGGATGAGCAGTAACTAAGGTCAAGGATGAAAAAGCTCTTTGTGAGCATCTTAATTCCCACTCTTGACTCCACGCAGATCTCCCTCACCAGCTCCAGGTCCCGTAGCCCACTGCTGAGGGATATGGCAGGCAGGGGCATGATTAGGAGTGCCCAAGTGCTCCTGGCCCCTGGATCAGCTGTAAGATGACAAGTGCTTTGAGGTCCTATGTGGAAATGCAGGACTGGGGAGCAGAACGCCATGGCATTACAAACTCCAGGCAAGGAGAGGCCCTGTTCGCTTGGCTGTCCCCTGCCCTTTGCAGAGGGACCTCACTGTGGATTTATTTAGCATCTGCTGGGCTCTGAACGTTTGAATAAGCTGCTAAAGCTGTTTGGAAAGAAGGATGGAAAAGGTGACGGGCTGGGACTGAAATAGCTGTGACCGGTCTAGGTCTCTGCTGAGATGCGTGAATATCAAGGTATGGAGGGCAGTGCATCCCAGTCCCCAGTGCAGGTGAACCCCCAGGGACTGCATCCTGGTTCGTGCTGGATGGGACCAGTATTTGTGCTGCGAAGAAGGGGGCTTTGTGTTGGAGTTTGCCTGTGGCCACAGGGCTGAGGGTGGATCCTGCACCTCTCTGTGTCCTGTGGCTGGGGCTCTTCCCCTGCATTCACTCGCATCCGTCCTGAGGAGGGGGCTGCACGTCTGCAATGGCACCGGCAGTTGTGGGGGATGCCTCATTGATGCAGGCTCCATTCTCACCATCCTTCTGCCACCAGAATACAGGGGGGTTGTGCCTCACGTCCCAGGCTGCTGCTGGGTCCCTCTGCAGGTCTGGGTAATGATGGGGCTGCCTGCAAGCACAGCTACGGATGCTTGAGCTTCATTTCTCTGCCAAGTGATCTCCCCGCCTTCCCCTCTGACCCTGGAGTTGAACCCTCCCTCTGCAGGAATGGTTTTCAGGAGGAGGCTGGCTACACTCCAGCTGCTGATTTTTTCCATACGCAGAGACTGTCCCCTGCCTTACATGGCCCAGAAAATGGCTGTGCCTGCTGGCCTGCAATTGCCTATTTAGAATCATCAGATCATAGAAGTGCCCTGTTGGAAAAGACCTTTGAGATCATCAAGTCCAACTGTACCTGTCCACTACTAAACCAGATTCCTGAGAAACTCATCTGCCTGTGTTATAAACACTTCGACCGGTGGTGACTCTACCACCTCCCTGGGCAGCTGTTCGAGTGCCTGACGGCCTTTTTGGTGAAGAAATTTTTCCTAATGTCTAATCTGAACCTGTCCTGGAGCAACTTGAGGCCATTTCCTCTCATCCTGTCACTTGAGAGAAGAGACCAATGTGCAACGCAAGCCAGAAACACATGGGGAGGGGGACATTGGATAAAACAGCATGTGCACACGGGCTGGCTGAGGAAAAATTGGCATTACAGCTCAAAAGAGGTTGTAAAGCACTACTTTAGCTTGGTGTGCCGAGAAATGATCCTCCTCTGTGCTCAGCTTCCCGCTTGACTCATAAAGAAGCATTTGTTCAAACACAGCATGGTCTCAGCCTGGAAACACGGCCGTTCTGGAGAAGATACTCATCCCAGGAGCTCTTCCTGCCCTCTTCCTGTGAGCGCCTACCTGGAGCCTCCAAGCCTGTGTGCTTGGGAAGAGTGGTGCAATGTCAGGGCTGAAATGTTTTACACATGCAGTGCTTCTCCCTGTAATGCGAGGTTGTCCTACCCCAAACCACAGGGATGAGGGGCCTGCGGGATGTGCAACAGTCCCCTGCAAGCACGTGGGTCCATGAGGAGTGACACTCTCTACCACCAGCAGCCATCCCTGCTTTTAAATATCTGCCAGGGAGAGGATGGAAC
This sequence comes from Neomorphus geoffroyi, assembly GCA_033558235.1. Lineage (NCBI taxonomy): Eukaryota > Metazoa > Chordata > Aves > Cuculiformes > Neomorphidae > Neomorphus > Neomorphus geoffroyi. Next base: position 9,882,229 of record JAUMJM010000074.1, read on the forward strand.
CAGGTGGGAATTCAGTTTATTTTAGTGCTCGGCAGAAGGGGAAGGGAAACAGCTGAGCCTGTGGTGTCCCCTGTGCGTGCATGGCCAGCCCTTCTCATCTCTCAACCCACTGCCCTCCCAGCCCCAGGTCAGGGTGGGTGTCTCAGTTTTGGTTTTGTGTTAACAAAGCCACGGATATTCCAGCCTGCCAGATCACGTGCCCGCAATGTTGCCCACTTTGCGTGGGGCTGTGGAGGAAACCCAGCGCTGTGTTGCACTGGGGGCTGTCCCAGCTCCTTCACTCACTCTCGGTGCTTACGGGCAGCTTCAGCCCATGCTGTCCTCCCAGAGATAAAGTCCAAAAAAAGCTTTACACCTCCATCATTAAGTTTTTACATTTCTCAGTTTCTGTAGCAAGATTTGCTTTTTCTTTTCCCAGGGGGGCTCAGCCAGCAGCTGCGGGGAAGCAGTGGGGGGACCAGCAGGCACTGCAGCAGTGGTCCAGAAGCTCCTGGTCCCACACAACATTTCTATCATGTGACCAGGAGTTAATTTTGGTTCTCTGTGTCTCAGCTGCCAGCAGCCTTTGGAATTGCCCTGCTTCACCAGCCCTCACCCCCCACATGGCAAGAGCAGCTCCTTGGCTGCCAACCACGTTGTCTTCTAGGGCTGGTGAATGGCCTCTGCACCAGCATCGACACATGAAGCTGAGATGCTTCTGAAGGTCGTACCTAGAATGCCTACCAGCTGGGCTAGGAGAAGGTGGGTTCCTTCTTCAAGCTGTTTTGCTTCCGTTCCCAGGCCCTGCCTGTAGGAAGGGGTGTTTTCTGTTGTGCAGGGGCTCTGTACTTCTGCAATGGGGCCGGGAGATTCTGTGGCTTTCTGCTGCACCTTGCCTGGGCATCCCCACTGGAGCAATGGTTTTGTCTTCTGTTCCTAACCAAAGGCTTAAAAATTAACACAAAGCTACTTGAAACGAGCAAACCAAATGCAAATGTGTTCAAAAGTTGAATTCCCATTTCAATTATTTTTCATCATCTTACTTGGATAAAGTTTTGGCTTTAAGGTTTTGAGCAATTAAAAGGGAGGCTCAGAGCCAGGCAGAGAGAATCTCTCTCTGGATGTAGCTGTTCCCCCAAAGAGCCATGCGAGGAGCTGCAGGAGACCCCAGCCATGTGTCTATCACAGCTTTTGGGAGCCCCAGGACTGCACCAACGTCTCCCCATGCCAGATTTCAAGGCTCGCTCAGGCAAGATTTGGGCCAGCTGGCTGGGGATCGGAGCAGTTGCTCTCCTGCACCAGGTCACACCGCCCCTGCCAAGTGTCACAGCGCGCCTTCGTCCCTGCTGCCAAGAGGTGAGCTGTGCGCCACTCCTCCTGCCGTCGCATACCACCGCGCTGGCCCACATTAAATAACCTTAATGAGGCTCTGCCCAGAGCAAGTGTTTTTGGTGACCTGGCCCACCAGTGTCTGCTGTTTGATTGGCCGGTTGCTGTGCCCACAGTCGCAGCCCAGCAGCCCAGTGGTGTCCCACTGGTTTTCACTGACATAAGGACAAAGTATGGGAGCAGGAATCAGCATCTACACAGAGGGATTTTAATGACCCAGATTTGGGATTGCAGACAGATGGCCTCTCCCCACGGGACAGTTGTGGCAGCCCCAGCCTGGCAGAGGTTTGACATGAGCATTATCGCTGGTGCAAACTCCAATGGTGCCTGGGGTGAAACCCTGCAGCAACCTCACAAGTCCTCTACCCTTAAGAGACCTTACTGGGTGATGAAAGAGCAGTTATCATCTGGGCTGGAGGCAGAGGTGCTCCTGTTTGGTTTTGCAAGGAAAGCAATTCCAACCCCCCTTTTTTTGCACAGCTTGTTCTCCCTTCGTTTGAGCTGTAAAATAAATAAAATAAATTCAGGCTTTTTTAAACATTTGACACTGGTTTGCTGGGTTCTCTCCTGCAAGCAGTAATGGTTCAGTTAAAGTCAGAGACAGGTTTCTGAAGCAAACTTGCAATTTACAGTTTTTCCTTCACTAAATAAGAATCAGTCAGGAAATTAAACAGGAAATTGTGTCTGGGAAGAACAAAAGTTGCGTTGTCAGAACTTGCTTACAGAAGATTTACTTTATTTTAACCAGTAAGGAGCCAAGATCAATACACAGAAGAAGAAGGAGTTTGTGCAAATTAAATCACCTGTGAAAAAAAACCCTACTGGGGAAAACAAGAAGCCTTTGTAAAGAGCAGATAGGGATGAATGTGAGAGAAGCGTTAGCATTTGCAGCAAGCAAATGCTGGGAAGTGCTGAAAGATGAAGGCCCAGGTGTAACCCAGGATCTGGTGTCTCTCCAACATCAAACATTGCCCCATAGCCTCCGTGCACAAACCATTGGGAGACGGTTGCCACTCTGCAACCTGTACAACACCATGAGGTCCATCTGAACATTAGAGTGCAATAGACAAGCATCACCCATCTCTGCATGGGCTTTGCAGAGTAAAACAGCAGCACCTTTTCTTTCCTATTGCTCAGAAAACCTGCAACAAGGTGCCCCTCAGGTGGCTGCCTCCAGCTCTGCCTGCCCACCGTGCCAAGCATCACAACTCAGCTTTTACTCCTGGTCAGCAAAGTGATGCTCATACTGCTGCCAATGTGACCTGTTGTGTTGCATGTGCTCACAGTCTTCTCTACCTCCACATTGACATTGCAGGCACGAAGAGTGCTCTCCACTGTGGGCATGTGGGTACGTGCACAACTGGGGACGCAATGGCTTGAATTCAGCCCCGCAGCTGGGCTCACCCTCCATGGGAACTGTACCAGCTCACTTCATCCAGGATTTAGCCGAGAGAAATTTGACAAAGAGAAAGCGAAGCCCATGCTGCAAATCTGCAGTGCTCTGAGGAAACCCTATGGTATGTTGTATTTCAGGTCAATTATGGGCTCCAGTTGGGAGATTGGGTAATCTGTAATTTTTTTTACCATTACACTGCTCATCTTATCAGGGATTGAGCAATAAACTCAGCAGGTACCGGTATGTGGGTACGTCAGAGGTGATGACCTGAAATCTCTGTCTGGCTGATGGCACCAGGCTCTTTGGGTGGACGTGTGTACCTGGTGGGGGACTGACTCGAAGGGGCTTTTTCTCTGGGATCCTGCCCAGTCACCGTAAGAGTTTCCTTTAAATGATCCATCCTCCATGATAACTCTTTAACTGTGTTTGTTCTAAGCTGTATGTGGTTAATCCCCAGCTGATAATGGCACCATTGCATGCAGGAGCTGTGCCATTCGAGAGCAGTCACATGGGCTGAGCAAGCGTGGCTTCACAGGTTTTCCTCTCCTTTTGGGGAACAGCTCTTGGCAAAGAGGCTTGAGGAATTACTGCCCCAGGTGCACATCAGAGGCCGACAATGGAGATGGTCCCAGCCATATGCTGTGGCATGGCCCTGAGCAGAGCATCGCCTGCCAGCACTGAGGCAAAAGCTCTGGCTGGAAACAGGTAGCAATAGGTTAATAAATGCTTACCAGCTCTTCTAGCAGACAGCTACACTGTTGTTTGAATTTCTGATGCCTCACAGATGGATTTCTCTTCTGCTCTGGACCTGGCCATCCCCAGCGTGCAGAGTTTGCAGCCAAGGCTGTGTTGGAGGGATGGGGACAGGCTCTCTGCCTGCTGGGTGAGGTGGCTGCTGGTTGGTCCTCTGGCTGGAGACTGAGTGTGCAAGCTTACACCTTGCCCAGCATCTCCTTGTGCCGACACACCGTTCTCACTCAAAAGGGAAGGTACCATAACTCCGGCAGCACCCATGAAGGAGACTTCCCTTGGGGCCATGTTCTGGCAGGAGGCTGCAGCCGAAGCTTGTGTTGCTCTGCCTCTGTGGCAACCTCTGGCCCTAGTGGGGCAGGTTTGGAGCACTCCCTGCCGTGATTAAAACAGCTGCCAGCGAGACCTGTGCTATTGATGCCATGGCTCAGGGAATTTCCCACTGCCAAGGCAGCTGCCAGCATGGAGGTGCGTCCCTGGGCACAGAAGCTTCCAGCACACACGGTACTCTGTTCACGGCCCTGCTGCGGGTCCCCAGAGGCATGGCCAGGCCCTCCATGCCACATCTCTGCTCATCCCCCTCCTATGGATGGTCAGATGCCCCTACAGCCACAGATCCATGCTGTCACTGTGCCATGCCTCAGCTCCAGCCCTGCAAAAGGCTGCAGAAACTCTGCTGGAGAAGGTGCTGGCTCATGCCCCGATGGTGTCATGAAGCAGCTTCTCAGCGTTCTCCAGGACTCACCTCACTCCCATAACCGGTCAGGCTGCTCCTGCGTCATCGCTGCTGTTGGGGCGTCAGGACCCAACCAGGGAGGTTAGTGGCACTGGGGCAGCCAAGCTGACTGCTGACCTGCTGGGAAAGCTGCCAGCTGGCTCTGTGGCAGGCGCTTGCGCTGGGGACACAAAGCAAAGCCACTCGCTGTCAGAGCCGCCCTCCTGGCCACTTTCATCTCCATATAATCCATGCCGTGGTTTAGCGAGCCCGTTATCCTCTGCTAAAGGTTCACGTTAAATCCCATGGGCTTCTTCCAAAGGAAAACAGCCTTCTCCCTGCACAGGAGAGACCTAACAAGCCACAGCCTCATCCAGCACTTCCAAGCATGGCTTCTGACTATGCTGCATGTTATGGGGCAGCTTCCTGCCCCCCTGCCCCCTGTGCTGTTATCCCCTGTTTTTCAAACGGACACACCAGGGATCCAACCTGGGATCCTCCTCCTCAAGCACCACAGGACAGGCTGTTTCTGTCGTGGGACAGCCCACGGTTTGCTGGCTGGGAGTTTAAACCCCAGCCTGTATGGAGACAGGACACAACGCTGGAGCTTCTCCCTTTTCCCTTCTCCTCAATGTGTTGGCACGCAGGCCGGTCTCGGGCACGCAGAGCTCTCAGGAAGGTGGGGCATGCCAAGTGTTAATGAGAGCACAAAATTACAGAGTGAAAAAATCAGGAAAAGCACAGAGACAAAGACTGCCCAGGGGGTTCCACTGCTGCTGGGATCATCTACCCGCAGCCAGCTAACTCCAGTCACCGCTGAGCCCTGTTTGGGAGCACTCCTGGGGGGCTGCTGGTTCAGGGGGCTGGGGCAGGAGCTCCTTCGGGAAAACAGCAGCTGTAGCCTGGGAAGGGCCTGCATTTCACACCCTCCTGTGCCTCCCTCCCTCCAGGCAAAGCTGTCCTTCCTTGTTCTCCAGGCTGGTGACTGACCCTCCTGTGCCTCTCAGGGCTGTCAAACACCCTGTGGGCTGGGACAGCCACACGCTGCTGCTCTGATCACACTGCAGCAGCTGGAACCCTGATCTTGAGCTCTTTTTCTTGGCAAGAGGAAGGTGTAAGGGTGGCTTTCTTGGCTACCATGGCTCAGTGTAAAGCCCACTTTACAATGTCATGCTTCAGTCAGGCAGAGTTAGGCCTGGCTATCTACAAAAGCCCTCTTGTTTTGATAATAACTACTGTTTTTCTATCAGCCTACCGAAACGTGCCAGTACCAGAGAGATACCCCTTTCTGTCCCACAATGGGAGTGGGTGCGCACACCTAAGAGCTGCCTGGCCTGTGTTGCCCCCAGGCAGCTCCCAGAAGCATGAGGTTTAATAAGGGTGAGTGCTGGAATTTGAACCTGGGACATGGCAACCCTGGATGCCCATGCAGACTGGGGAGTGGGAGGCTGGAGAGCAGCCCTGTGGAAAGGGATCTGGGGATTCTGGTTGACGGCACGTTGAATATGAGCCAATACTGTGCCCTGGCAGCCAAGAGGGTCAATCGTGTCCTGGGGTGCATCAAGCACGGCATCACCAGCCAGGTGAGGGAGGGGATTGTCCCACTCTTCTCTGCACTGGTGCAGCCCCACCTCGAGCACTGGGGGCAGTTTTGGGCGCCACAGGATAAAAAAGGATCTAAAGTTACTGGAGAGTGTCCAGAGGAGGTCATGGAGTTGGTCAAGGGTTTAGAGGGGAAGTTGTATGAGGAGCGGCTGAAGTCACTTGGTCTGTTCAGCCTGGAGGAGGCTGAGGAGAGACCTCAATGCTGTCTGCAGCTTTCTCACCAGGAGAGGAGGGGGAGCAGGCTGAGCTCTTCTCTCTGACCCAAGGGAATGGCAGGAAGATGGGCCAGGGGAGGGTTAGGTTGGATATTAGGAAAAGGTTCTTCACCCAGCGGGTGGTGGAGTAGTGGAACAGCTTCCCAGGGAAGCAGTCAGGACACCAAGCCTGACAATATTCCAGAAGCATTTGGCCAATGCCCTCAGCCACACGGTGTGAATGTTGGGGTTGTCCTCTGCAGGGACATGAGTTGGACTTGATGATCGTTGTGGGTCCCTTCCAACTCAGGACATTCCATGATTCTATGAAGCGCTCTGCCAGCCATCACAGCAAAGGCAGTGCCAGGGGAGAAAATGAGGGAAGTCCACCCAGGCATCTGCAGAGCTGGGGAGAGAGGCCAGAGCTCGGGCCCAGCTCCAGGGAAAGTGCTCCCTGCGCAGGCCCTGCTGATGCCGAAAATGCCATCAAATAAACTCGTTGATCTTATTTTTCAGAGTTTTAGAAAGCAGCATCTTTCAGCACTGGGTACACAAGGGAATGATTTCCATCAACCGTGTAACGAAACAAGAGCTGGGACAGAAGGCAGTTCCCACTTACACGCCTATGTATAAATTCTCCCAGAGATCTCATGCATACTCTATGATTTTCCAAGGACTAATTTTAATGTTGTTACAATGTTACAAACTTCACAACAGCCAAACCCCTGCTCGTTGGAGCTTTGGAGCCGGCTCTGTGTGACCTTGCATTTCAGACAGGGAAAGGCTGCACACAGCGGTGATGGCAGGGGCAGACACAGCTGTTCAGCACAGCCCACGCTGAACACCAGGCGTTACCGTTTCTCCAAGAACAGTGTCTGGAAAAACAGTCTGAAAGCATGCTGTGAGAAAACAGGCTGTCAGAGGGACACTGTGTCTGCCTGTCAAGAAACACAGTTACTCAGGTGAAACTGAACTTTACTTCAGCTTAAATCAAAATATTCCGCTTTTTGTAATAAGAACTGCTTCTTGTGTCCCTGGGACGCACCAGGCTGGGCAAACCGTGGCTCAGCTCTTGTTGCTGCAACGAACAGATATGCACCAAAACACCTTAAAGGCTTCTCTAGCAGCTCCTGTGCCCACAAACACGAGCTGCCAGCTGGGGAACCCTGACCCCGCTACCCCTCGCTGCCCCCTCAGCCCGGGGCCAAAATGGCGGCGGGACCCAGCGCGCCGGAACTACAGCTCCCGGCAGCCCCCGCGCGCCCCGCCCCCGCCCGCTGCGCTGCGGGTTTCCGCTGGGGGCCTCAGCCGGCACCAATCGGCGCACGGCTCTGCGGGGCAGCCGACCGAGAAGCCTGATCAAAAAAATAAGATTAAAGAAATGCCTGTCGTGTCGGCGCGCCGCTCCTTAAAGCGCCCCTCGCTCCTTAAAGCGTCGCTCGCCCCGGAGGTAGCGGCGCTCCTCACGCGCCCTCGCGGCTGTCAGCCGCCAGTTTTTAGCACGGCTCGTCAGGCGGGCACCTCAGCGGGGTCCTCGGGAGGGCGGGGAAAGGGAAATCTACCCTTGTGATTCGCCGCCGCGCGGGAGGACAGAGGCCAGTCCGCGCTGGCACTCCGGCGTGGGGAGGCGGGGCCACTGTCAGGCGCGCAAGGCCACTGGTGGAGGCGGCGAGAGGGGGCGGGGCGCGGGCGGGTGACGCGCATCCTTCCAGCTCAGCGCGTGAAGGGGCGCGGGGCGGGGCCGCGGTCGCGGCAAGGGTTGCTCCTTCTCCGCTGCTGTTGTAGCTGCCGCCGCCGGAGAGGATGCGCCGCCTCTTCCCGGCTGCGGCAGGAACACGGGGGAGACGATGAGGGAGCCTTCCCGCCGGCTACCGGCCCTGGGCTCGTGCCTCTTCCTCTGCGCCGTGCTCTGGTGAGTGTCGGCCGCGCCCCCCGCCCTCCCGGCGGCTCCCAGGCCTCCCGCCACCCTTGCTGGGCCCGGGGTCCGCTCTCTGCCCCGGCTCGCCGGGGGGAGCGAGAACGTGGTGATGTGGAAGCAGCGCTGGGGCAGCGTGGGGAGGCAAGGAACAGGAGCGGGGCCGGGTGGCGTCAGTCCCCGGGTATCGTGGCTTCTAGGTTACGCTGAACCCTTCTGTGTGGGTTTTGTGGCCACTCTGTGCTTCTGACTGGAAGGCTTAGTTGCTTTTGCGGTTTCAGACTGAAGTAGGGCTGCCTTCTCTAAAAGACCGCAGTATCTTATTCTTGAAACCGATTTTCTGTTGGTTACTGGAACTGTTAAATAAAAGCCACCGAGCCCCTTTCACTTTTGCCTTGCTTACCTCTTTGAGAGTGTTTTTCGTGGTCGTTATCTTAGGTGTACCTTTATTTCAGCATCTTCTGTTTGCGTTGTTTTCAAACTTAAAACCTGAATTTTGTTAGAACACAAATATTGGGAAAACGTATTTCTGTATGGTGAGTTGTAAGTCTCTTTAGCTTCAACCTCCATTGAACTCCATGACTCATTGTTTGAGAAATGCTGGCCAGTTTGAACAGCAAACTGTAAATATTGAAAACTGAAGGGCAGCAGCAGCTGTCAGAGATAACTGTGTATCTGGTGCATTGTTTTAATGCATTTTCTGCCTATTGTTTAAATAGCCTATTTAAAAAGAGAAAAAAACCCTGAAGTAATGTTGAAGTTCTGGGTTGTCTCGCACTTGATCCTAGTTGGGTGGACAAGGGGGAGCCCAGACAGAACTGGTTGCAAATCTGATGCTGGCACTTGCATTACTGGGTTTGGACGGCCCTGGAGCAAGGTTGGTTCTTGTCATCACATTTTTTGTTTTAGGACACAGTATAGTGAGTCTGAAAAGGGCTTGAAAACTCTGTTGCTGTGTTTACACTTAGTTAAAAGGCCAAGCTCCTGGCCCTGTAGGCAGACTGAGCTTTCATTTTCCTTGTTGCACATTTAAGTTTTGCCTTACAGAAGGTTCTACCCGTTCGGATTCTTATTAGGAAGAGAGTTCTTATTCCTTACTGTGCCTCGAAGGCTGGTCACCTGTTTCTGCCTCAAGGTATTTTGTTGAGGAGGTGTTATCATTGCAATGATGTATGGACAGAGTAATTTCCTGTTGTTGTGTTCTTAGTTTGCTGTTTTAAGGGACTGGTTTAAGAAACATTTAGGTGCCTGTTCCCTGCTGGCAAAGCCATGTCATGTTGAACGACAGTGGTAAAACAACATACTTGTTCATTAAAGCTCAGACAACTTCTGCATTTGTCTTGAGTATGGTTAGGAGACAAACTGAGCTGAGTTTCTTCTTACTTGTTTAAAGAGATTCCTCTTTCCAGCAGTGTCTTAACAGATTTTGGAGCTTGCACTGGAGATCCTAAACCTTTTACTGTTTCAAACCCAGAAGTTCAGACTGTGTGTGCACCCTGCTCACTCTGCTGTTGATTATAGAACCAGTAGATCAATTTAGATGCAACTCTAGTTTTCGAGTATCTACTGTCCAAACATAAATTCGCATTACAGAGTTTAAAATCCACTCTTTGCAGGATGACATCATGGCTCACTTTCATTTCAGTAACCGTGTCAGATTTGTAACTGAAAAGCCTTGAGTCTGTTAATTCCTGCCCTGTTGCTGGACTGTGCCACATGATAAGTTGTGATGTACATAACTTTTTCCTAGAAAGAAAAATCAACAGCTTTGTTCACATAAGCAGTTAAGAAACTTTAAATAGCAAATGGAAGACTTTGTTATAAATTTTGATTTGTGTGGCAGATGTTGAGATTTTAAATTTACTTGTCTTGAGATGTTACTATTGCAAAGGTTTAATACTAGTAGGAGAGAAACTCTTTTCTTACAGATGAAAGTAGTGGTCAACAGATGATCATATTAAAAAAGGGGAGGAAAACACAAGGCAAAACAGAATTGCTGGATGAACACTCTCAGGGCTACTTGGACTCAATCCTTTTTAAACCTGAACTTTATTTTGGGTTTGGATAGATGATTGCTCTCTCGTTGATGAAACTTAAGCTTAAAATAGAAATACTCTTATATCTTCTGTCATGCATTTTAGAGTTTGCCTAAAGGAGCTGGTACAGTGGAGAAATACCAGTTGGTAAAACTCAAGTGGAGGGGAAAAAAGGATTGATGTGACAGTATTCTAGCTGGGAACTGTCTAAAAAGATCTCATCGTGTAAGTGAAAAATGTGTATTGGGAATTGTGCAAAACCCCAGAAATTGGAGCTGAGGGATTTGTTTGCTGCTGTCTTTTAATGAAAGCAATGTGGTGCTCTTTAGGATTGCAGAATCAGAGTTACCAGTACTCGAGGCTGCCTGAATCGGACCATGAGTGAAGTGAACAAACCCGAGCCAGTGAGGTTGTTCCAAGTAGTTCAAAAGAGTGAGGTGGCTGTGTGGCTTTAGAAAATACTTTTGATGGAAGTAAGGCCTTACCTCTTACCTTTAGAGCATGTAGTGCTCTAAAAATAATACAAATCTGTGTAGATTGAAGCATTGACTGTGCGTGACAGATTACTCCTGTTGTCCTGAATTTACAAAGGGTTTTTTTAATGCTTTGGTTAATCCCTTTGTGGGCATGATCATAATATAAAAAATACTTTTAAAACTTGTAGTGCTTTGTAGTTTCACAATATGCAGAGCTGAATAAATGGAGTAGATTTAGAAGCCTATAGGGATACTAGAACTGTCTGAATTGAGACTAGCTGTGACAGTTGTTTGAACAGTAACCTGTGTAAATTGTTCTGACATCAGCTTTTGCCTGCCATAAACTGAAGTTTCAAAGCATTAGCTATGAGATTAATAAAGAAATCATGTGTACGCTAATTAGTCTTTCTATGATTCATTCTATCCCAGAAAGCGCTTTGCACATCTTGATCTACTTAGGTTTTATGATCTCTTTTATCATCCATGGTTTTACAAGTGTGAGTAAAAGGAAGATGAGGATTAAGTGCATGCACACATTAGGATTCTTCAGGTGCAGGTACATTGTGAGTGTGCTGCATCAGTGAAGTAAAGACTTGAATCAAGGTGACCGGACAACAAGAAATGCTGTTTCTGGATGGAAAACTCCTACTCTAGTAACTCTGACTGAAATCCATTATGAGAGCATACCCTGAAAATGGTACAGGTCTGATTGGGCCAGTGGCATAGCCAGGAATAGTGTCTAGGTACAAGTGTGTTGGAAGGGTGTAAATTTTGATAGTACTGTGTATTCCTCTCTAACAGATTAAATGTGAATATTTATGAGGATTTTAATGAGAGAAAATACATCTAGTTTTGGTTGCCTTTGTCCTCTAGACTTTTGAAGGTGTGCTTATTGAAAGATTCTGTGATGCAGACGCAGCTCTGGAAAAACAGTGCTGTGTTGGCAGCATGATAACATCACTGGTGTTTGTTCTGCCACTCCTGTCCTGTACAGGCACGAGCTACGCAAGCCAGATTAGAGATCACAGAAGTGGAGGTTTTGTTAATTGAACATTTATGGGCCCTGACCTTTGGCTTAAACCTTGAGTTTGCATCTGCTAAGAGAAAGGTGTTGAGTAGCAAAGTTGGGGAAGGGCTTGTGCTCCAGTGTAACGCACCTCTTGTCATAGAAATCCTCTTTTCAGCAGTGTAATGTATACAGGAAACTGCCTTGGTGATCTGATTAGAACTGCTGGTCAAACTCATTTCTACTAGGGTTGGAATTGGGCCTGGTGATTCTCCTCTTATGCGTTTACTTAAATACCTTCAGAAGGCTGATGCTGAACAAAATGCTCTGTGTGTGCATATCATGGCAGGAAGAAGTGAAGTGATCTGGGCACTGTTCATATATGCAAAACTTTTCTCCAGGCATCAGATTTCAGCACGAAGAGTATGTTCCTTGATGTGGAGTATCTTGTTTGGAAGTGTCTTTCCTCTGAGGTTAAGGTTGGGACAAAAGCTACTTCAGAGCTCATGGACTATTAAATACGAATATGCCTGGCTTACAACCTGCTCAGGTTGAAGGTGCTGCATGCAAGCAGGGGCTCTGGTGCCTTATGCAAAACAACCACTTGACTGAATCAATTATTTAATATTTACCTTCTAAAATTGTTTGAAAATCAGTGAGGTGCTTTCACACAATGTCTTCTAAAAGACTTGTCCTAAAAACTTCAAGTTTGCTTGTTATGCAAGCGGTTTCCTGAAGTGATGTCTGCCCCCTCGTCAAGTTGCTGTGTTGGTGTGCAAGTCCCTGCCTGTTGCACTGGGATGTGCTTTACTGCAGCCCTTCATTTCAGCTTTTTCTGAAATGCCTTTCTCTAACTTGTTAGCAGTTCTTTTTCACCTTTGTGTTCTTATTACTGGTTGTTTTAGAGAATAATTTTTGGCTTTTTTTTTCCTTTTCTGGTCTGTGTTTCTTTCAAGGGGAAGCTGTACAAAGTCTTTTAAAGTTGACACTTGGGGAATGCCAACAGTCCTCTGCCTGAAGAGGGTGTTATTTCTGAGCAGAACTGGCTGAGGACAGACAAATGTAGAATTACCAGTCTAAAAACGTCCTTGCATTTCTTGGTGAAAATACTGAGCTGGTATAACAGGGTGACTGGTCCCAAAGCTAGTGCAAAGAGCTTCTGCTTGGGTGAGTGAAAATATTGGTATAAATGCCTTACACTGGATTGGAATATCAGTACCAGGTCCCAAATGTCAAAATTAGTTTAGGTGCTCAAAGGAACCTTCTTGGCTTACGTGATTGAATGGCAATCAGTATGTTGTTGAATTCCTCTGAAGGTAAGAAGTGTATTGAAAATACATGATAAAATGTCTGGGTGTTAGGTGATAGCAGCTTCACAATGATCTAGGGCAAATTCTTGTTGCTAAATTTATGCTAAAATTCCACTCCTTGGCACTACGTTAAGCTGTGTTGCATTTCCAGTGAACGTGCGGGGTTCGTGCAGAGCAGCTGCTGCTGATTCTGAGCCTACCGTTGCAGTATCATGCCCAGGTTGACAAGCTCATGAATCTGAGCAGTGAGGGAAGTATTCAAAAGTTAGTGATTACTGCAGACTCTAAAGGCCTTAATGTTTAATGACAGTTCACAGTTATTCCACTGTTTCCCTGTAGTCTCTGTGGTCAGTGTCAGGTTTTGTTGCATTTTTCCATGGATGTGTTTTTTCCTCTGAGCTCTTACATTAAAGAGTATCTGGAGTTTGACAGTGGAGGGAGATTCTCTTAAGCTACAATCTTCAGTGCGGCATTCTGCACACTTCTTACAGAAGTCTGTTACCAAGAGCTATGAGGAACTGCCTGTTCCTGCGAGCACTTCCGACTGGACACGTTTTGAGGGCCAGGGTTTGTCACTTCTGCCCTGCTTTAAGTGCCTGAAATAGGATACGCTGTTCAGGAAAGGAGTGAGAGGTGTGTGTTTGAGTGTTCCTTTGCAGTACGCAACCAATGTAGGCAGCTGTCTGTTATGGGCACTGTATCAAAACAGTACACAACTACAGTGCTGTTGAGGGTGGCTTCTGTCTCAGCAGCCTCTCCAAGGAAAGGTTGAGAGGAATATTGGTAGCACTGTAAGAAAGTAACGAAGAGGTTTTCCACTCTTAGTCCTCAGTCTTGATTTCCAGTATTTAACTTAGAACAGCAGTGGACGGTCATGGATAAGTGGTATGTTCTCCTTCTGTTGCCTTGGATTTTTATATCTGAGTATACAGTAGCTCAAAGTGAACTTTCTTCCCCCCACTCAGAAGTTACTGGTGTGTGTCCACAATCTCAAGATCAGGTCAGGGATGCAGAGAAATGTGTAGTTGAGGATGGGATGCAGGACTACCCTTTCAGACAGCAAATCAGTTAAACCTGGTAAAGTGTATGGTGCTGCTGTAACCTTGTTTTGTAGGCTTTGCATGCTGTTGCATTTGAAATGCTGAAAGCCGTATTTTAAACTGATAGTTGGAATCTCATTGTCTGAAGCTATGAAATTCAGCATAGTCAGAAGTGTCTTTGTCTTGGGCTCCTCTGGGCAAGTGAAGTAACTGTGTCACACTCCAGTTAGGAGACGGTTTGAGAACACATTCTTTGCATGTTATTAGAAACCTAAATTAATTGCAAAATACAGCGGATTGGTAAAGTGTTTGCGAAATAGCTCCAGTTTCAGTTGTTTTGGGGTTTTTAGCACATGAATCAAGTTAGTGAGTAGTGGTAGGAAGCGAGATTGTATCAGTGCCTTGCTAGCAACATTCTTGCCCAGTCTAGGTCTGTAGTTCATAGTCTTCAGCTTTTTTCTCCCTTAAAGGTCCATCGTAACTTTTAAAATTATCTTAGCGATGCATATGGCTTTTCTGTAGTAATAAATGGATTTTAAGTGAAGGTATGTGGGGGTTTGGTTTGGGTTTTTTTTAGTCAGCATTAAGGAAGATTAATAGTTCTGCATTGCATTTATCAACACTTCCACTTCAGCTGCAGAAATGAGCGTTGTGCCTGGGGAGATGATGCTAAAGCAGTCAGTGCCTTGCAAACAGTTTTCCCCCTCTGACCAGCTCGAGTCATGTCCTAAAATTAGGAAGAATTTCTTCACTGAAAGGGTGGTCAGAGATTGGAACAGGCTGCCCAGGGAGGTGGTGGAGTTGCCATCCCTTGAGGTGTTTAAAAGATGGGTGGATGAGTTCCTTCGGGACAGGGTTTAGTGGGGAGACAGGTACGGTTGGACTCGATGATCTCGGAGGTCTCTCCCAACCTTAGGATTTTATGATTCTAAAAGCCTGCTCTTGCTGTCCAAGAGATGTACTTTATCCTGTATGCCCTTTTAAATGCAAGTCACTCTTGCAAAACTGTTCTGAGAGAAGGAGGGATTCTAGTGAGTTCCTGGGAAGAGAGTGAGGATTCTCTCCATTGGCTCTTGTTCCTGCATTCCTAGTGCTTAGAAGGCAGGTCAGTGCTGACTCGAGAGCCTGGCTGTGATCTGTGGAGCTCCATGTTCCTACAGAGCCTCTCTCTGGCACTTAGGCTGGTGGTAGCAGTCACAGACCTGTAGGATTTGTTCAAAGCAAAAGATACTTTCCTGCTGCCCCTGCACAGCTTCTCTCATTTTTTTCCTGATGAATCCAAAATATATAGTTCTGTAATCCAGAAGATGGGTGTCAGCTCACTAATCGTTGCCTCTCCCCATCCCTAGGCCTGCCCTGCCAGCTCCCTGCGCTTCGGCCCAAAGCCCACCTGCCTGCCTTTGCACTGGCCTACTCTGAACTGATCCTATGGGTATTTTCAGTAAAGAAATGTCCCACAGCAGGGACAGTGACATCTTCATTCTACCTGTCATGTCTTGGCACATCTGCACCCATTGATAATACAGCTCTAAGAGCCGTGGAAAATGTCAGCGATCCTCCAGTCGAGGAGGGCTTGGTAAGCGGTGCACTGGTGATAGCTTCCCTTTATTTGACTTCTGTTTAAAATTGCTCTGTCTCACAGGTGTCAGCTGCAAACTGTTTTGAACTGCTTTGCTCTCTAGGGTCCAGAAATAGGTCTCACTCAGAGAGAATATAAGCAAACCCTTGATTCATTGAGAGGATGTGTGTGTTTGACACTCAGACGAGAATCTTCAGTACGGTGTGTTTGTATGAGATCTTTGGAAAGGAAAGCTTAGCTTGGCTTTCTCTGTGAAGACAAAATTGTGGAAAAAAACTGCTCTTGCCTTCAGATTTTGCCCACTTGGATTTTTCTTTTTGTCAGCTGTAACTTGTGTGATTAATTTTTCTTATGACTTGTTTACTTTTTACTTAATTTTTATGCTTGTCAAAACAGTTGTTGGTATCTTTGCTATCTCCAGTAGTCTTTTGCAGCCTCCTTCACATTTAAAGAGTTTGACCCAAATTAGAACTGGATGCTCTTTCAGGTGAAACCTCTGCAGTTTCAAACCCACCTGCGCTTTTGAGTTTCGGTGCATTCTTTTTCAAAGGCCTAGCAGCCACCACTAGACCATAGCTAATTCGTACAGCAGTAAATGTACCATACTGTTCAGGTGGAGTGAGCAGGCTTTCTGCTTCAGTAGAGAACCACAGTTTGTGCCTGCCCTGTGAAGAGTAAAGCATTCCCTCTGCTTCCACACTTCTGTGTCTGGGCTTGCAGCTTTTCCTTTTGTGCACATCAGGTTGAAAAATTCACTAAAAGACTTGTGCTTAAATTTCTTTGTACTTTGAGGTTTCATATCATCTGCTAGTTTGAGTCATACTTAGCAAAAAATGAAACTACTGAAATCTTCTGTATCTAAATATCCAAGTATCTAACTGCTGGCTACGTGTTTGGAACAATCTCTTCAACTATTTCCACACTGTTACATCATTTGTACACCTTGTACCTGAGACAGGATATCTGGTGACCTTCAGTACTATTTGGGCATTAGATCTGTGTTAAATACTACTCTTTTGTCATGAGAAAGGGAAGAATGTGTTAATACCTACAGGTGCAGAAGCTGCTGTGCTGTCACTGTACAAGTTCACTAATCTTAAGGGAATTTCTTTTCTCAGTAAATGTACACTTAGGTTTTCATGTTTGCAGCCTTTCTGCCTATAGAGAAATGCATAATGGAGGTACTGTGTGATATGGCAAAGTTGTTTTTGTCCTGGTCTGTTATGAGTTATCAGCCTGTGGCTAATGAAGCCGGTTGAATGAATATGTGGAATGCTGAAAGACAGAAGCAGAAGAAGAGCAGCAGCAATCCTGAGGAAGTGATTAATATGACTTCTCGCAGAGTGGCTGGTCTCATGTGGCCATGTGTTCTGTGGATTTGTGTCGTCGATGCTGTGCCAGAGCTTGATGGCAGCAGTTGAATGATACCTCCTGCTTGCTGGATCTTCTTTTGCTGCAGGGCTTGGATTTTCCTGTGGGTGCATGCATGCAAACATCCAGAAGGAATTCAGTCCCCTCCTTTGCTTAGAGGCTCCTGGGAGACTTGAGGCGTGTTTGACTTGAGGAGTAGACCGAGAAGGATTTTTGAAAATAAACAAATTGGATACTGAACACAGATTGTTATCATTAAATCATAGAATGCTTTGGATTGGAAGAGACCTTAAAGCTCATCCAGTTCCAACCCCCATGTCATGGGTAGGGAAATTTCCCACCAGCCCAGGCTGCTCAAGATCCCATCCAGCCTGGCTTTGAACACTTCCAGGGAGGGACAGCAACAGCTTCTCTGGGCAACCTGTGCCAGGGTCTCACCACCCTCATTGTGAAGAATTTCTTCCTAATGCGTAAACAAAATCTTCCCCCTTCCAGTTTAAGGCCATCCCCCTTGTCCCATCACTACTTGCCCTCGTAAAAAGTCCCTCCCCAGCTTTCCTGTAGTCCCTTCAGGTACTGGGAGGCTGCTCTAAGGTCTCCCCAGAGCCTTCTCTTCTCCAGGCTGAACAAGCCCATCTCTCTCAGCCTGTCCTCATAGCAGAGGTGCTCTAGCCATTGATTATCTTCATAGCATCCTCTGGACTCATTCTGACCATTCTATTACTTATGCTGGGGATTCCAGAACTGGACACCGTACTCCAGGTGGGGTCTCATGAGAGTGGAGTGGAGGGGGAGAATCCCCTCCCTTACCCTCCTGGCCATGCTTCTTTCGATGCAGCCGAGGACATGGTTGGCCTTCTGGGCTGAGAGAGCACATTGCTGGCTCATGTTGAGTTTCTCATCCGTCAGTACCCTAAGTCCTTCTCTGCAGGCTGCTCTCAATCACATCGTCCCCCAGCCTTGTATTGACACCGGGGGTTGCCCTGACTCACATGTAGGACCTTCCACTTGACCTTGTTGAACCTTATGAGGTTCCCACAGCCCCACTTCTCCAGCTTGTGCAGGTCCCTCTGGATGACATCCCATCCTCCTGGTGTGACCACTACCCCACTCAGCTTGGTGTCATCTGCAAATCTGCTGAGGGTGCACTCGGTCCCACTGTCGATATCATCAATGAAAATATTAAACAGCACTTGTCCCAGTATGGGCCCCAGAGGGACACCACTTGTCACACATCTCCTTCTGGACATCGAGTCATTGACCACTACTCTTTAAATGCAGCCAATCAACCAATTCCTTATCCACATTCCTTAAGCCCTGTTGGAATGGCTTAAATCTGCGAGCTGTTAAAAGGCATTCTTCTAAAAGCTGTATTCATGCTCTAATAAAGCATGATTTCTTGTGTTAGCAGTGTCAGTATATTAAGGCAAGAAATGTATGCTTTTTGTGTGAGGTGCTTTTTGTGACTGAAGTGCTCAAGAAGTTATTAATGCAGTTGGAAAATATACCTTGTGTTTTAAAATGCAGATTCACAACCTATGATCTCTTTCCTTTTCTATGTTAAGGAACTTAATGTTGCTCTGCACAACTCAGTGTAAGCAATGTAGGAAATAACATATTTCTGTACATGTATAATAAAGGAGTGGAATGAGCATCAGTGTGTTCTGTGTAGTTTTTGATCTTTCTCTTGCATTTTTATGAAGAATAGGGAGTTATCATAGCTGGAAGCAGAGACCAGAGGTACTGGAATTAAGAGCATGAGATTTCTCAATGAAATGACTGAAATGATTGTTCTGAAAAATAAATTACTTGATGTATTTGCATAACTAATTTTTCCAAGTGAGAGGTAGGAAGTAAGGCCATAAAAGTCAGGCAACATTTCAATCTATCCCTTAAATGTACATCCTGTGCTTAGGATAAGACCAGAGGTTTGATGGAAAACTTTATACAAACAAGTAACTAGGTGATGGGATGGGAATTTAAGATGTGTGAGAATGCGTACGCCTCTTAACTGGGATGTGAGACTTTGCACCCACTACAATACATGGTAGCAAGTGTTTTCATACCCTTACATTCAGTGCTTTAGTTTCCAATAGCTGCAGCTGCTTCTGCTTGACTTGAAGGCTTCCAGTTAGTTTAGAGGAAAACTGTTCCCTCAAAGACAAGAGGAATTACTGAGGTGAGTGGGAGACAGACTCGGGACACCTTGACCATCTCCAGAACGGTATGTCAGATCCCGCAAGCTTCTTGTGTGCTGGCTTCTGCTGGCAAGAGGCCTGGGTTCAGAGTGGCTACTGCCTTGCTCCCTGCTCATGTGAGTGGAAGAGGTTTATAGCTCTACAACAAAAATCTGGGTTTGTTATTGCCTGCAACCTGGAGAAGATGCTCCCTGTGTGTGTCTACATGTATGTGTGTAGATGTGTTAAACTGTGCTTAAAATTTAGTACTCGACTGTGGTCTGTTGTGGCAGGGGTTTCTCCCTGGTGGAAGAATCTATGCTGTCTCTTCTTTCTGGTAAAGGGTATCTTCAGATTTTTAGACAGTTGGTAATTCACATTCTAAGCACTAGACTGATCTCAGTTGTGTAACCATGTCCTGACCTACTGATATTCTTACTTATTACTGCGATGACTGACTGTTAGGGCTGTTTTAGTTTTCAAAGCTAGGTCAGAAGGTGGCTGCACCCTGATTACTTGTATGCTTAAGGATCTGCTGCAAGTTGGTCTTCACTTAAAGGGAGGAGGCCCTTTCTTCAGGGTGCAGTGCTCTTTGTGTGAGTTCCCATGGGTCGGACTGATCTCCTGGCTGTCAATGTAAGCTGTGTTTCCTGGCAATGCCTTTGGCTTTATGTTGGCAGATGACTGGTGTTCAAGGATTGTCGAAAACTCCACTAAAAGCTCAGTTTGCATAGCATTCTGATGGACTTCACTGAGGTCTGTGTGAAGCCCTTCGCTGGCCTTCAGCCCTCCAAGTGTGATGGTTTGCTGTACAGGTGTTATCCAGGGTGTGAAGGGGCCACGTGCTGTAAGCAACAGAAGGTGCTGTTCTGGTGCAAGTGTTTGTATAGACATTGCCTGATTTCCTACAGAAATAAATCCATTCCTACTGAGAAGCAAACCCGTTCAGAGCTGAAAGTGCAAACCCAATCTCTGTGGAGGTTGTAGCGAGAGCCAGCACTTGGTTTGCCATTTGTGTGCGTTTTCATTGATTTCTGCATGGGCTTTTTGTTTAATATACTTGTTTTCGCTAATTCTCTTAAATGTGCTTGGTGATGCTGACTATACAGAATTTTATCAGATATGATGTATGGAGGGAAATAAGGAGCTTTATTTTTTTTAATCTGTGGCTTATTTTTGATTAGTAATAATCATTGCAAAAGATATCCTGTTACTATTTGACAATGGATATCATTGATTCAAATACTTTCTAACTTGCAGTAACTTAACTAATTTGTGTCAGCTTTCACTTTGTGACATGGTAATGGCACCTGGTAATGGTTTTGCTGATACTTTTGTTTTTTGGAAGTAGTACATTTGGAAGTAGTACATTTGTGGTGTGTTTTCTGTACTAATTTTTTAAACTTAAGTCCTCCACTAGTTTTGATATCAGTGAGTAGCTATGAACTGTACATGTGTATTTTTATTTTTCAGATACCTCATGGGAACAACTGTAAAGAGGTTGAGGGAGGCAGTGGTGAGGGATTTTTAAAATATCATTTGTTCATTTCAAATCAAGACCTTGACTCTCTTGTTGTTTTTTTTTTTTTTTTTTTTAAATAGGCTACTTTTTTGGCATGTCTTTTGTAAAGACAGTCTGTCATCGGCAGTGCAATATGCTTCAGGTGATGCTTGTGCCCTGGCAAATGATGTGGAGAATGTCAAGGAAAAGGTATGCCACATAAATCATGTTAATTAACTACTCAGTCTGACTTGATATTAAACTAAAAAAATTTTATTCATACACTTTGAATCCTAGAATCTCCTTGGCCAGAATGTTTAATGTACTCGGTTGTTCTGAGAAACATGATATTCCCGATTTTTTGTTTGCCTGTATTTCAGTTTGTTACAGTTACGTGACAATACTGCTGGGCAGTTGGTGTGTGGAGGGGAACAAATAGAAAAGCTGGTACTTGGAGGCTCCATGTTTTTGAGTACCAAATATTAGAAGCAGTGGTCGTCAGGGTTCCCTTGTGGCTCTGTAGAGACGATGGTAAGAGGCATTGGCCTGGATAAATCTGGGCTGCAGTATGCCAGCTGTGTTAGTACCCCAGTGCACAAATAATCACTATCCTAAAGAGAAGACTTAAGATTGTTTTATCAAGTCAGTATTTATCACTTTGTTTTCTTACTGTTTAAAAATTAACAAAACTAAAAAACATATGAAATACTAACGAAGAGTCTATCCCTTTCTTATTCACATGCTTAGTACTTCAGCTTAAATTGAGCGTAATCATCCCGCCCTGATTAACTCATTACAAGTTTCTGCATATTGCAGTTTCATAGTGAGTTCCCAAGCTGCTGAGTTGTATCAGAAAGTTCTGGTAATCTGTGTTTATTTATGCAGGTGAAGGCTCACACCTGTGACAAGCATGGGTTATATTGATGTTCTTGGTCTTCCAGTTTCCTACATCAATCAGCAGTAGCGCTAATCATAGTCCTCAGTCCAAGAAAGCTTTTATATACCACACCAAATCTGGAAAGTGTGTTAAACTTTCTGGCTGGTTCAAGTGGAGGGCTGCCTGACCAGAAAAACATACTTTAAATATTGTAGGTTTCTTAAGCATTTCAGCATCTAGAGTAGCTGTATTTTTTTTTTTTGACATCTTTGCAGCCAAATAGCATCCAGTCCCATTCTTCTGGCTGCCTCAAACGAGTCCTGTTTGAGTTTAATGGCTGATGCAAAAAAAAAAAACCTTGCAAAGATCAAGTAAACTTTGAGAGCGGGAAGCCGCTTGTGTATGTTTTTCCTACTTTTTTGCAACATTCTTCCCTTCACTGTTAACACAGCTGTAGTGTTTTGCAGATTTCTCAAACCCAAAGATGTGAAAGCTCGAACGTTACACTGTACTTCTTGCTCATTAAAGAAAAGTCGCTTGGGTGTCTGGGAAAGCCTAAGCATTTGCATGTTCCTCCGCACAGGGCTGCTGGGAGCTGTGCTACGCAAGAAGAGCGGTCTTGCAGCCCTTGATCAGTTTGCCTTAGATCACTTGACTCTGAGGCATTGACGCTGTTTAATCTTAGGGACTGGGATGTGAGCTAATAATATTTGAGGGAAGATGTTGCTTAGCCAAGATTTGCCTGCTCAACTGTGAACTCCCTGCTCTTCCAGGGTGTGCCTAACTCTGAAATCAGTGTGGTCATGTCATCTCATGTCACAGAGCAACCCATGTTGGGTCCAAACACCTTCGCGTCCAGTATCTGACCACAGGATTTTAGGTAGCTCTTACAAAACACAGAGTGTGTAAACGTCTATGAGATTTCTTGCATATTTTGACGTATTGCTCAAAAAGAACTGGCATATGATGTAGTCACAATTTAAAAAGGAAAAAAGGTTGGGGAGCAAGTAAATTCTTTTTAGTTCTGCAGTCTAGTGAGTTTAAAACTTATTTTTCAAGTGTGTATTCTTTTATACTTCGTGAATTCACTGCACTTGATTGTAAATCTTTACTTCTAAAATAGAAAGTTGCTTTAATAGGTTACAGGAAACTTATGAAATTACTCTAGCTCTGCTGATAAGACTGCTATAGCTGAAATGTGCCCAGGGTTAGTTTTTTAATGGTTATCTGTTGCAAGTCATCTTTTGATTTTCCCCCCCCCTCTCTATTTTGGGCAGCAAGGACACAGAGAGGATTTGTCAATGTGGAAAGTCAGCAGAATGATTAATTTCCCTTTCGCACAAACTCAGTGGTTTAAGACATTGCCGAAATGGTCTTTCCTGTGAACATTTACCTTGCTGCAGTCTTAGTACAGCTGAGGCTTTACACATACGTGGGCAGGAACTCTGAAGATTCATGCAGCTTCACTTCTTGTTGATATTTGTGTGCTTGTAAAGGTAGTAGCCTGTACCAAAGGTGACTTTTAGTGGAACAGAAGGCTTATGTCACTGCATACTTACTGTTGTTTTACCTTTAATGTACCAGGTGGAAGAGGCTGGTCCCAGGCTGGACTCTGAGCATGCGGACTCAGGCACACGGAGTTACTCTATGGAAGAGATACTTGATGACTTTACAAAATCTGACCAGGCAAGAATTTTATTTCATTCACTGTCTCCATACGCTCTTCAAATGCTTCTTGGATTTCAGAGTCTTTTATTTTGGTTCTCTAAAGCCCATAGTAACCATCTATCGTGTTTCACTTGCCCACAGGGTTGCTATCAGACTCATATTTCCAATGAAGGAGAAAACTGTGAGCTAATAGATCTTGCATTTCCCGTGTGCATGAATAATTATGAGTACTATAATATTTGTAGATACTAACTAAATAAACCTTTCCAAGATAAAGTAAAACTGGATGTTACAGGTATAGATGTCTCTATAAAATAAAGCATAAACCTTCTCGCTGAGGTCTTTTATACATATCAGGCTTGGTGATCGTAGCAGACCATGTTAGCTTTAATCCCTCATGGCTTCTGTCAGTTCCATTTCCTTTGTTAAAATGGCAAAAGGGTTGTGTTTCTCTTGTATGTGCCATTAATACCATTAAGCTAGTGCTTGGTGTTAAATCTTACAAAGCCTACTGTTGGTCGATTTGATGTACGTTTTTGTTTTATAGATTACAAGACAACACATATAAGACATACTTGTGAATATACATGGCATGGTTGGGATATGTAATTCTATATTAAAAAATTCCAGGCCTCTTCATGTCAGTTAGACAATTTTGAGTAATCCAGCTAATGTCAAGAAGAATAAATAAGAATAAATAAAACCCAGAATAAATAAGACTCGAGTTCTAGAATCTCAGAAGTTATAAGTGATTTATCTCTTTGTTCAGTTACAACATGGAATAGACTTCTGTATCATTTCAGGCCTCTGCTGGAGTAGTAAATTTGAATGCCTTCCCAGAATTAACCTTACGGAATGTAAATCTTATTGTAATGGAGCATGCAAATAGAACCATTGATTTCAGTTGCTGAAATATTCACACTTGTTTTCTTGCAGCTGTCTCTTTATAGAAACGCGTGGTTGAGGAACCTGTTGCACATGCCTTCTCCAATTAAAATTTTTACACTGTTGTTGCAGACTATGGAAGAGGGTTGTAACTATCCCAGAGTAGCACTGAATACCACCTGTGCTTATGAAGAAAGAAAATTTATTTCTGAACTGTCTTGCTGCTTAGTTTTCAGGATCATTGATAACAGTTCAGTGGTTCAGATAGCTATCGAAACTCCATAGGAGATGTTACTGTACTAGTGCTTTCCTGTTCGAGTTTTGAAAAACATGTTTTTGTCTGTTGTGTTCTCACAGACTACAGAAACGAGTGAAGCAGGCCAGCCTGAAGTTGAGATTCCACCTTCAGTAGATTTAAATGAAGCTTCATCTAGCATAGTTGCAAGCACTGAAAACATTTCCACTTCACCTACCTCAGAGATACCTCCAGTCTCGCAGCCCGAGTAAGCTTTTTTATTTTGTTTTGATCTTTGAGAGAATATCACTTACTCTGATGTTGTTAAAGGGGTTACCTCTTCGGGTTTAGCGGGAGTAAGACTACACTGCTACACACAGTTCTCTTGCTGTACTTCGGTTTATGGTGTCAGTGTTAATGGAACATGCCATCATTTCCTCAGTGTGTGGATTAAGAGTTGTGTATTTGCATGAAGTGTCAGGTTCTTGTCATTAGCAATATCTTAAGTGCTAGATAATTTGTGCTTTAAAAGCCCTCAGGTCTTTACCGTTAGGATTTCTGCCCTTCATGAATGTGTTTTCACATCTGTAATAACAAGTATCAAAGCTGCTTCAGCAATGGCCTCTGCTTTCAGTTAAGGAAGAACTTTGTGGAATTTTATTCCAGGACTTAAAACAGAACAGTCTGTTCTGATTTTAAGTTCTGACTTTAAGAGACTTTAGGTGAAATAGCAGGTTTTAGAATAAACAGAACCAAGACAGTTTGTAATCCAGGTACTTTGTGATGTGTTGTAGCTACCTCTGCTGCAGGCAGAGCTGGTGTGCTCGGTTTTGTTTCTGTTCTTTTGTGGAATGCTGCGCCAAGAAACATGAACTGTAGTGTGGAAATTCATCTGCGTATACTTCTAGGTACTTCCACAAAATTCTCCTGGGCTTTTTAATGTGTTCTGAAGGAAATATGTTCTTCTAATTGTCTGCTGATAAAGATCAAATATTTTGGTAGATAAAAATTCAACACATTAAAAATTAAGTAGACTTCTCTAGTGTTTTGGGTTTTTTATGAGTTCAGTTTTCTTGGTTATTTAGTTGGTTTACCATAGAGAAGATCTGGAAGTCTTGTCTGCTGGCTGATCTTTTGTCTGCTAGGGCCTCTTAGTACTCCAGAACTGTCTTTAATTGCAAGTCTTCAAAATCAAGCTTCCCTAATTTGCAGTTTTTAAAAAGCAAAACTGGAATGTAATTTCAGAAGGTTTCTTTGTGTAGCTTTTGTTGACTGCTGTACTGATTTGTGTAAGGTGTTGTAAGCCCTACTGCTGTTGGGTCTTGGAAGGAGACTCAGGATGTTATTTTCGTTTGAACATTCAACTTGGTGTCTTGTAATTGTTGAAAACAGTCTTGCTGTTGTGGCTGGGGACTAATAGTGATGAATGCTGAAGACGGAACTATGGAACAAATGAAAAAGGAAACTTGTTTTGGGGAACATGATCCGTGAAGTTAATGCTTTGCAGTTGTGTTCTGACACAAGTGCCCTTCTCAGGAAGAAAGGGTGGCAAGAGCATAGATATGCATATTTATACATATTTCAAACTTCAGTTTAGCTTGAAATAGTCATAGATGGTCTCTTTCTGTACAGATTAATTCCAGTACCCAAAACAGCTGTAGTACAACTCCATAAACAAGATCTTCGGAAAGGCTCGGTTGCGTTGATTATCTTTAGACAGCGTTTTTCCTGTTTAAATGCAGATTCTCATCAGTGTAACAAAGTCTGGCTCCCTTAGGTGTTACCAGTCTGATATTCCAGCAGAGCCTCTTAGTCAAAATAGTCTGGAAGTAATTTTATTGCAAACTATTTTTACTTTGTAATAAATCTCTTTTTGGGACAGCACTAATTGTAGTTTTTCTATCCAGAAAACTTCTTGAAAAATAATTTGAACTCCTCTTCTGGCTGCTGTGCAAAGGGAGCTTGGTAATGCACTTTAAGAACTAAGGCTGAGCTCTCACAAATGAAAGTGCCCAAAGGAGAGGAAGCGCTACAGCTTTCAGGCTTGTGCTACTCACCTTCTGCCAAAATGATTTACTTGAGGCCAGTCAGGTACACCCTGGTATTACAGTATTTTTAAGTTCATACTTTCCCATATCTCTTCAGTTGATAATTACTCATATTGTCATCTGTTTACTGAGATCAAGAATACATGCGGCTTTTTGATTTTAAGTGTAGTAGTGGTCAACCTTATTTCAGTCACTGAGGTGTTGAATGCAGAGGTGAACTGTGTGCATGTCAGATGTGTTCATTTTGGGGCATTCAGAGAAACAACTGCCTGTTCTAAGCAAATAAGGTTTTGTATTCCTAGAGTTTTAGATTTTGCTCCATAGCGAAAAGCCTCGAGTATGTACAAGCTTCTTGTTTAATACTACGGGAACTTCATCATATGAAAGGCCTAAAATTGTCTCCCTGTATTTATGATGCTTCTGTTGATGAACACATCAATTGGAACCAAAAAGATCCCTTTTTAAGTTTCTGATGTGCTGTTTGAGGTTTGCAGGTCTGTATCATGATATTGGGTTAACCTAGTTTGCTGATGTTGAAGAAGGCTTATGTTGAAATTTAGGAGATAGATTAAAGGCTTTTACTTAAACTTGGTTTATAATCTAGATCAATATGAAAGTCGTCCTTGTACTGGAGAAGGGAGGAAAGTCACAGAAGTTATTTGCCCATCTTCTCCTCCCCATCCATTCTATCGTTCTAATGAACATATAGGGAGGCTTCCTTTTCATTCTTTTCTTTAGGGTTTGCCTGATGCAGCATGTTCAGCCTTTATGGGAGAGAGGAAGTGAAGCAGTGGGAAGATCAGCTAGTTTGGACTGTTGATGCAGCATGGATAATGGTCTGCTGGATTGCCTCATGTTTCTTATACTGGAGGAAAAAAAAGAATCTAGTGGAAAGGAAGTCTGGCTGGCTCTGCTACGTGTCATTATGCCACCCTTTTTCTCCTCTAGCGTTAGCCAAGTTCTGTTCTGACTGCTGCTCATTGGCTTGGAAACGGGAGCTTTTAGTGATGGAACTCAGTCTCGTGTTTAATTCCTTTGAAAGGGAAGAGAAAATTGCTGGCAGTCGGGTAACTGTGGAGTTGTTATTAATTTGTAGTGATGATGGGGAGAAAATTTTGTTGGGGTGTTTGGCAAGATGTTAGGTGAGAATTCTGTGAGATGAGAAGCTAGCTCTGAGTTCCTTTGAGACAAACGGCTGTGAAACGGCTTCCATTCTTGCGTGGGTACAGCTGAGAACACAGTTCCACAAGTACAGCGTACTTCATTTCGCTTTCCTTAATTATTTCTGTGAGACTATTGCTTTGTTTAAACTTTAAAATGCCTTTAGTTGTGTGATTGATTAGCAGGGTTACTTGTGTTATCAGAAGGGTAAAAAGCATGTTATTTCTTTCCCTTCAGTGCAATAGAAAATTCCCGTGCTGATATCCCTGTAGTCAGCTCTAGTGAAGCTGAGCAGTCAGAACCTGACTGTGATATTGGTGGGACACTTGAGGCTGATCCTCAGAGTGAGCCTTCCTCTTTTGTCAGTCCACCGGAAAGGTGAGTATTGAAGTAGGTTGTGAGTCTGAATAATTTAAAGGTTGTTAAATTGTTCTTTTCTGTCCTGGCCTCGCAACAAACATTTGCATGTGCTTGCTTATCTACATATTTGTGTGTGTGTTTAATATTGCATATGTCTGAAAATGGGGTCATTTAAAGGTCCTAATACTCTTAAAACTTTCAGCCTTGCAGGTCAACATATAGAGAACATATCGTCTTCACATGGCAAGGGAAAGAAGACAAAATCTGAGTTTGAGTCAAAAGTTTCAGCACCTGAAAAGGGGGCAGATGACCAAAAATCTGCCCTGAATGCCTCAGAGAACTTAAAAAGGGAGGTAAGCAGTGCTGATATGCACTCAGCGCATGCTGGAGCGTAACGGCCTCAGTTAGGTTATCATTGTTAAGGACGAACGATAGTTATCGCCTTTCTGATTGCCACTGATTGCACCACCCTCACATTTTGAGCACTGTGTGCGATTCTAATATTGCCATCTCAATGAGGATGTAATAAACGGGAAGAAAAGGGGCAGCAAGCTTAATTCATTGGCACAGAAGAGCTTTTGAGCTAAGTCTATTCAGATACTTGGGGGAAATCAAATAAAACTATCTAGCAGAATCTAGAGGAAACCTTGTTCATGTAATGGATAATTAAGCTGGTAATTCCCACAGGATGCTGAATTTTTTTTTTATAGAGGTTTAAAAAAAGGGGGCGGAGAGGCAGTAAGTTTATGGAAGAGAAGTCTGAGGGTTAAATCTTGACTGAGTCAGGAAGTTCCTGCGTAGCAAGCAGATGGCTAGAGGCAAAGATGACAGCTGGAGGAAATACAAAATGTTTGGTGTGTTTTTATTCTTTCCTAGGAATCTTATTTGACCACTGTTACTGTGGGGTACTCAGGCCTCTCATACTTAACTGAATGGCTGCTTTTATGTTTTTACTGTGAGTTCCTAAAGCTTACATGTTTTAAGTAGGTAAAGAATGGTCAAGGCCATGGCAAGAGCAGTTTTTGGCTATTTTAGAATCACATTTGAGCTGTCACTGATAATTTGGATAACGAGGAAAGGCTGGTAGCCCTTAGAAAAGCAGACTGAGAGGGGATCTCATCAATGCTGATGAATATCTAAAGGGGGAGTGCCAGGGGGAGGATGGGCAGACTTTGCTCAGTGGTGCCCAGCGACAGGCCAAGTGGCAACAAGCACAAACTGGAGCATGGGAAGTTCCACCTGGACAGGAGGAAAAAATTCTCTCCTGTGAGGGTGATGGAGCACTGGAGCCGGCTGCCCAGGGAGGGTGTGGAGTCTCCTTCTCTGGAGAAATCCAAACCCACCTGGACGTGCTCCTGTGCAACCTGCTCGAGGTGTGACCCTGCTTGAGCAGGGGCTGGGACTGGATGAGCTCCAGAGGGC
Source organism: Neomorphus geoffroyi (assembly GCA_033558235.1). Taxonomy (NCBI): domain Eukaryota; kingdom Metazoa; phylum Chordata; class Aves; order Cuculiformes; family Neomorphidae; genus Neomorphus; species Neomorphus geoffroyi. Next base: position 9,911,324 of record JAUMJM010000074.1, read on the forward strand.
CCTGCCAACACCACCATTCTGGGATTCTGTGGTTATTGAACAGAGTACGATGTGCCTTAAAATAATTACATGTAGTCAGGAAGAGTCTTCTAAAGAACTTACTACAAATTGTTGTAAACCACTGACCCCCAAAAAAGGACCAGATTTTCTTGATTTAACCTAATGCTTTCAAGACTGCAATTTAAATGATGGCATTGGCATGATGTCATAGTTAAGCAAGACTTACGGTTTGGCATTGCTTACTCAGTTGTTTGACTTGCCACATTTGTTATTGTCAAAGGAGGATCTCACATCCTGAACTTTCTTGGGAGAGGAAGATACAGGGGGGTTTTGGGTCCTCTTCTAAATGTGTGAGGATGTATTTTGGGTTATGCCACATCCAAAGTTCTCTTGCAGTGCAGTCATGTGAAGCGTTCTCTTGTCACTTTTGTCCAAATACATGGGTTTAGCTCTTTTTTTGAAGGCTTTCAGATGTAGAACTATATGTGAAGTAATTCTTGCTGTAAGTAGAGAGGAAATATCAACCTACAAAGCCGTCATTCTGGAAACTTCTGTAAAATGTTGACTGCAAAATAGCCCCTACACTTGAATTGTTTAGCAAAAGGTTTTTTGCTATGGTTAACTTAAAAGGATTGCTGCTTTGTCAGGCAAGTCCAAAACATAATTTTCTTTGATCATTAAACACTAAAACATTTTAAAATCTTATCTCATTCTGCTGGTTGTTGAGGTGTTCAGGAACTCCAGGGGAGCTCTGGAATTCTGACATGACCAACATTAATATTTGAAGTTTTCGGCTTACAGGGAAACCTTTTCTCCTTAAGAGGAGAAAAAGGAAATATCTTGAGGAAAAAGCAGAATGCTTATGTTTTACTTGGGTATTAGTTTAGCCACAAAAATTACCAGCATCACAATAAAATAATCTATAATTCTGTGAGGAAATCATCACGTGTTTTTTCTGGTTTATGATGCGTTCAAATGATGCATCTGCTGTTTCTTGATGAGAACATGGCGTTTTTTTCAAAGCATTCAGGTCCACTTTTGTTCTCATTGTTTTGTTGTTGTGTAAAGAATGTTCACAACTGGTGGCTTTCTTTTGCAGAAGGATTATAAGAAAACAGGAGAAATTGACCCTACATCAGTGATGACTCCAAAGGACCCTGGAGACATTCCAACGTTTGATGAGTGGAAAAAGAAAGTCATGGAAGTGGAGAAAGAAAAGAGTAAGTTCGGGATTTGTGGGTTTAGTCTAAATACAGACCACTTTCGTCTTGTCTCAAATTTGAATAGTGAAATTGTCCAAATTTGGAATGCAGCCTGGAACTTAATTTTTCTACTAGAACCATATAATCGATAGCATTTATTGTATAAAAGCAGTGAGCAGAAGTGCCCTGAAAGTGAAAATACTGTTTGTGTGGTTCGTTATAGTAGCAATATGGCTTGTTGGTTGTTTTTTTTTTTTGTTCCTAGGTCAGTCAATGCACCCTTCTGCTGCTGGTGGGCAGCATTCCACAAAAAAGGTCCAGAAAAACAGAAATAACTATGCCTCTGTAGAGTGTGGTGCCAAAATTTTGGCAGCAAATCCAGAGGCAAAGGTAAGCATTTACTAATTATTAGTGTGTTACTTCAGTTTACTCTTAAGCAAGAAGTAGCACAAAGTATGCTTATTTAAAACTGAACTCTGATTTCTGAAGTAATATTTTATTTCTGTGTCCTGGTTAATTGTGAATTTTGATGTATAAAATGGAACATAAGCTATGATCTATCCCTTTTTTAAGTGGGATTGGTATAGAGAAGTTGATATGTCTCGAGTGGATGTGGGAAGGGGAGCGGAGTCTACTCAGAAATTGATCAGCTGAACAAAGTTGTATTAAGTAGCTCGTCCTAGTGAATAAGCTGTGATTGCCCAAAAGTAGCATGGTGTGATTTCTTCTCTATATTATCTTGCTTAGAATGTTGTGAAACTTAGTCTACATAACTAATAGCAAACTTGGTTTGGGAGAGAGGAAAACCCCTTGGTACTGCATCAGTATCTACCATACAATTTAAAATTCTAATTCTCTTCTTTATACAGAGCACTTCAGCTATTTTGATGGAAAATATGGACCTTTATATGCTAAACCCGTGCAGTACTAAAATCTGGTAAGTTACTGAGGTTTGCTCGTATGACAGGAGTGGTGAAATAGTGTCCATTGTGTGTATCCCATGGGACTGACTTGACTTTGGTGTGTCTCTGCCTGAAATGTGTCTCTAAGGGACTCTGACAGATTTAGCGCTAGATGCTTTACTGTGTCCACTGTAGAATTCCATCTCTGGTATTCAAAAGTAAGATTAAGGCGTAACTTCATTTGCTTTAGTATTTCTAGGTTTTGCATAATTATGATCTTGCTGAAGAGAAAGCTCTGGGTGTTCAAGTAAAGATTTCTGATTTCTTTCCCCAGCTGTCAAATAACTGTAGGACATGTGATCTGATTTTATTATACCATATCCTAACTGGTATTTTAGGTGTGGTTTAAATGGTACCATTAGTTTTTAGTGCTGTGACTTTTATTGCCTTTCAGTATAAGGTGGTTGAAGCTTTCGTAACTGCAGGTGCCATCTAGAGTTACTAAGCTGGAGATGCAGGTAAATGTCACTAGAATGTCACTAGAGATTTTTGAAGGGAGCAACAAGCAATGTCTCTGTACTGTACAGCATCTTTGTGGTGTTCTTTTTTAGCCAGTGAAGGACACAGCAACAAGGTAAAGGACTGAGGATTGTCCTTGTAGAAGGAAAAGTGTTTTTTCGATCATTTCCCTTTTTGTCTTCAAGGTTTGTTATTGAGCTCTGTGAACCAGTTCAAGTAAAGCAGTTTGACATTGCAAATCATGAATTGTTCTCTTCCACTCCTAAAGACTTTCTGGTGTCTATTAGTGACAGGTATGTTATTAAAACTTGCCTTCTGAATAATAATTAAGTGGATGGTGTCATGAAATGTTTGTGCAAAGTGTAATGCCTTGTGAAATGACGTGTGTATATTATCAGTTATTAGCCTTTCTCTTTAATGAAAAAGGTAGCTCTCAGGTCCTAGAATACATGGTTGGAGTTCTTTCCATGCTTCCTGTATTTCTTTTTTCTTTGCCAGCTTTAAAAAGAAATGACAAAAACTTGTTGAAAATTAGCAGTGAAGCAGTAGAAACTGTACAGTAGCCAGGTGGTAGATGGTAGATTGTAAAATGGACATTCCTTAACGTTCCTTAGGCAAGTGGCTGATTAAAGGGTGGCTCTGTTGTGTTTTAGGCAACGTTGTACCCCCAGCACTTTTGGGAGTGAGCAGATGATTCCGGTATGTGAAAGAGGAGACATTCACACAGTGTTTAAAAAAACCTCACTTTCTTCAGTGGCCAAAGTGTGTGGATTCTGATTTTCCACACTTGATCTGTTGCCTATTTCTAACTCCACTTTGCTCACAGTTTTTTGCTGCTTGCTTAAAATAATTACAACCGGTCACTTTTGTGTCATCCTCAGTGTTCATCTGAGACAACTTTTTAAGTTCCAGAAGCTTTACTGTAGACTGGTTGAATTTCAGTGATTGGATCAAGTGTAGGGTTTCATCCTTCAAGGGCTTGCACGCTATTTTAAGTTTGTGAAGAGGTGCTGCTGAGGGTTTGTATTGGGACAGGCCTTATCTTGCAACTCTTCTTTCCATAAAAACCCACACTGATTCTATGAAAAGGTGTTCTGAGAAACTTAAACACGTCTGTGAACAGCAGGTTCTTGCACTTCACGAGCTGACTCCATTGTTTCTTTTCTAGGTATCCAACAAACAAATGGATTAAACTCGGTACTTTCCATGCAAGAGATGAGAGAAATGTCCAGAGCTTTCCTCTGGATGAACAGATGTATGCAAAATATGTTAAGGTAACTTAACACTGCAAAAGCATCCACCCTTCTCAAGGAAGGAGGGATTTGCTGGCTTACCCTGTGTAAGAGCATCCAGAGAAACACGTTATCAAAGCATGCTTTACCATTAATTGCGCTGCTTTTGTTAGTGGTCCTAGGGTGATTGGCCACGTATTAAACCCTTGTCACACAATCACAAGTTGCCTTTCTCATAACGATACCTGAGAGGATCTTGGGAAGCACCTGTTGCCTTGTGTCCAAGTGCTTACGTAGTTGCTATCTGAATTAAGACAAAATTCAGCAACATTCTGTTTAACTGTCTCCTGAGTATAAGAAGTCTCAACCTGTTTTGGCTCTTAGAACATGCATATTTCTTGATATTTTTGTGCTGTACTCTCTTGTACAGTTCTAAGTGAATCAAACGGAGTAAACATTAGAATGCTGGTTCTCATCGATAGTCTCAAAGTGCAGTTTTGCAGTAATTCAGTCATAACTAAATCATGCAAATTATTTAGGGTTACTGCTACTGGAGCACTTGCCATGATCTCACTGCCTTCAAAACAACCTGCAGCCGCTTACTTTACTCAGGAGGCTTAAAGAGAATAAAACTCCATAAATAATGTGGTACTTGGACAGGGATAAAGGCTTTTGTGAAAATATTGGGATGTAGTGGAAGTTTAAATTCAAATAAAACACAGGCTTTTTAGGTCCTTTCCAGTGATGTGTTGTCTTCCAATTATGGTGCTTGCCAAAAGTAAAAATATTTTGGTTTGTGCTGCTATATTATGATTTGTGCTTTTGTAAAGAAGTAGCTATGAATGATAGTTATCTAACTTCTCTACCCAGAAATTCTGCATGAGTCCAGGATAAAAATGTCACTTATTTTTAATTCTGCTTTCTGGCTGAATTAATGCCTTAAGGTAGCTGGAATCTTGCTTGTCACTGCAATTCCAGAATTCAGCGTTTAATGCCTTGGCAGATACATTGTTCTGCCTTGAATAGTGTAGCAAGGTAATATTTTCACAGGTTTGTTCCTGTAATGTTTATTGCACAAAAAGGAAGCAAGCTTTAAGTGTGCCAGGTCTATAGAAGAAGAATCAAAAGACGTTGTCAAAAAGTTTGATTTTTGAAGTGGCTTTAATGAACTTCTATCAAAAATAATGGAATCTTTTTTTTAAGTGTTTTTATGGGAATAGTTGTTTTGATCTCACTGGCAGATGATTGCAGTCCCTCATTGGTAGTGTCTACATAGTTGTTTAGTAAATACATTCTGCACTTGGAAATCAATTTAGATTAAATAAATACCAGTGTGTAGTCAACTTCTCACTAGAAATTAATCAGTGGCTGAAGCTTCCAAATGTGTCACCAGATGCGCTATGTATTTTCTTCCACCAGCATTTCTGTAAATTTAAGCTCGTTATATTGAACCTGCAGCAGTACAGAGAATGCATGTTACTGAGGGGTTTTTTTCTTTTGAGTCTTTATCTGCATTCTTTGAGGGGAAAAAATACACTTAATAAATTTTAACACATTTCAGTATTCCGTCTGCAATCACGCTGCCTAGAAAAACAGAATAACTTAAGTTCTTTAATGAAACCCTTGTTGCATGTTACTTTTTGTCTGCAAGGCACGAAGGCTAAATGAAATCTTGCTGCCTAAGGCAGACGAAGTAGTATTGCAGCCTTATCCTTCTTAACTCATACTCTTTAGGCTGTAGTGTTGAATTCAAACCAACAAAACACGTAGTTGCCTGTGGCATGTGTTCAGCCTTTGTACTGACATCCTTTTTTTTTTTTTTTCTTTTCCTGTCTCTTGCTTTAGATGTTCATCAAGTACATAAAGGTTAGCAACCTCTTCTTTTGGAATGATGAATGCATGGGGCTTGGGGTGTTCTTGCTGCGGCTCAGTAATGCATGGCGAAAACAAATCTTTCAGTCTTTGCTGTTATGGGCTATCTACAAATCCCTTGAGTAAACAAAATTTGTAATTTCAAGATTGGATATACATGTTGAGTGAACTCTTGACTGTGAGTCTTTGGAGTTTTATTTTAAGTACGTTTTATTCTTCAGGTGGAGCTGATATCGCACTTTGGATCAGAACATTTTTGTCCTTTAAGTCTTATAAGGTAGTATCTTAAGTGTTTTGCTTTGTTTTTCTAATTCCTTGCCGTGAAGATCAGCATGTTCTAATAATAGTTGGACAACAAATTCTAGTTTTCAGTGTATTTAGGGTAGTTGGAAATACTGTGAATTGAAGTAGTAGGCTAAATTACCTGCTGCATAGCATACTTCATATCTCCTTTAAACAGATGTGAACCTTTTGGATTGATTCTCCATATGTAAAGAATAGTTTATATTTGCAGGAGGGGTGTTAGGAAACAGGACCTGAGGGTTTCAAGGCTGACCAAGCAAAACAAGGAATAAGTGATGAACTAGGAAGAGCAGGTGCAGTGTATGGTGTGTGTGTAGTTCAGAGAATAATCAACATCTGTACCACTCCTAAAACCAACTTCAATTCTCCTGTCCAGGCTGCATCAGGACTCAAACCTGGGAACTCTAGTGGTGTAAGCCCAACCCGATATTTGCTTGACAAGATTGCTTTTAGCTGATTGGATCTAATTTTAGTAGAGCAGGTCAAAGAGAACATTGCATGCAAAGTGAGGTAGCCGTGCATAGGTACTCCTAAAGGTAGTTAAAGCTGGAGAGGAGATGTAAGAGCTCATGGAGGATGTAAGACAAGGAAGTGTAGGTATGAGTTTGAGTTTAGAAGAAGGTAAAGTCCCTTTGGAATTGCTAGAATTAAAAACGGGATCTTATTTTGATGCAGCACTTTAAAGCATGCATTGGACTTTGTAGATATGAGTTTGAGAAAATAAGCCTCATGTTCATTAACTGAAAGCAACTGTTGCTTATCTGTTTGATTTGGTACATACTATGTAATGTTAATATCGCTTATCTATTTATTATGTCATGTAACTACATGACTGATGAACTAATATTAGGGTTTTTATTTTAAAACTTTGTTCATAGAGTATTTGGTACTAGCATGGTTGAAGAGTACGAAGAAATAGCTGATTCTCAGTACCAGTCTGAACGACAAGAACTCTTTGACGAAGACTACGGTAAGCAAACTTCTGCATTTTCAGCCATTCAGACATGGCTTGTGCTAGCCTGGTGGCATGTTGTTTCCTGCATATGCTAAATGATTTGACTGCTGAACTTTTAGTCTTGTTGTTATTTCAGCATTTCTGGGCTTATCCAACAATCCTTTTAAGTTTTAAATAATGTGTTTTAACTGTTTAGAGGGTCACTTTAAAATGCCAGTAATAAGTGTATTTCACTTGGTAGGCAAGGCAGTAATATCTTCCTGTGCTGACAGTGGTAAAGGATAACTAAAATAATCCAAGTGGCTCACACAAACCAGCTTCATTCTTCATGTGCATAACCCATTTCCTAAGACTATATGATCAGTGCTGCAGGAACTGGGAAGGTGCTTTTAAATAAAAAAATGCTGACCTCCAGCCCTCACAAGGAGGGAGGAGAAATCTTTTACAAAGGACAGTGAGCTGTTTGCATCCATGTCGTGAGTCCTGGCAGAACTGAAGCTTGATCCCTGACTCTTTGGGTTTCTCATTGCTTGGAGCTCAGTATTTCATTATTTTAACCTCTAACCTTTAACTATTTCTGTTTCATTTTCGCACTGTCAAACTGATGCAGTTGAATGACATGTTAAAACTTGAGGTTTATTTTCTTTGCCTGTGACACATTTAATTTTGGTAGTCATAAGTGTTCTTTCTACGTAGATTATCTACTGGATTACAATACAGGGGAAGAAAAACCTTCAAAAAATCTCCTTGGTTCTGCTAAAAGTGAGTATGATTTATTAGAAAAATTGTTATGCTGAAACAAAATGAATTACTTGAAAGTGGAGTGGCATTTTGCGATGTAACAGCTACGACTTTCCTTATTTTTCTGCTGAAAAAATTTATTGTGATAAATGCATATTTAATTATGTGGGAATAAATAGTAACATTTCAAAGTTGGGGTATTATTCTTAGTGTTCTAAAAATAGAACTTTCCAGATCTGTATTTTTGGAAACTTGGCTTTCTATACTTAAGAATCCTGAGCCCTTAAAATAATACGAATGTTACATAGGACTTTAAATAACCAGTACTGAAGTACTGTAGAACTTAATTACTCAGAACTTGAAAATCTGAGCTTAATTAAGATGTCTTATTTCTAGAAGACAATATAAAGATTTACTTCACATAGCTTGAAAGGAAGGAATGGAGAACTCTGTTTCTGAGAAGGTTTTATGTAAATATTGTAGTTTCTCTGTTCTTCATGAGAACTGTGTGTTTTTTTGAGAGAACTAATGGTTCTTGACTCTCTTGTCACTTTTCCAAGTTGGTTTAGCCAAAAATACATGAATGTTCAGTTTTAATGGTATTCTTAACTGCTGAATTATTTAGGATACTATCAACTGTTATACAACTTCTGAAAGGCTCTTACACTGTACCACTCCTCTTGTGTCCCAATTAGTGAAGACTTGGTACCCTAGTGCAGATTTGCACTCAGAGTGCTCTTAGGGTTCAGGCTTTCCTTTCATCCCACAGTGGATCAGGGCCACAGAGTTCTTTGCTACTAGATCCTGGAACATAGTTATTGCTTAAGTACCAGAAGGTCATGGCTAGGAATATTCTACAGCTTAGTGCAGTCTTCAAAGGAGAATAAATAGTGGGAAAGGCAAGGACAGGATTTCTAACTATGTCTGAACTGGAATAACCTTTGCTAATTTTCTGAAATACTCTGCTTTTGCAGTCTGTCAGCATTTACTACTTTGAAGTGGGAGACACACACACGCAGGGACAATGGACACGACAACACACTTATACTTGACAGATACTTAAAGATACATGTTTTCCTAATCCAAGGCTGTGGCTGTTTGTTAAGGGTTTTTTCCAGTTGCCTTTACTGACCTAGATTGTGTTCAAGTAACAGATTGTAGATTTTCTTCTTCAAATCTATAAATATTTAGAATTGTGAAGTTGCAACAGTACCAGAGCCAAAGGTAAGATTCAGGATTGAGGGAAGTATAGTGCAATGTGATGAAGCCTCCAGCTTGGTTTGAATGGAGCTTTTGTTTTCTGTGTCTATCCCGCTGAGGACATCTGCGTTCAAAGGCAGAATTCTGTCTTGCTTATTTAGCGAATGATATTTCTTGATTCATTGATTTACTGCAATTATGACAAATGATCCAGCCTAGTTTATTAGAGTTCCTCGGTTTCAGTGTTTGAACTCTTTAAGTTTCTGGCTAGGGACCTCCCTCAGTAGGTCACACTCAAATTGTCAGAAAATTCCATTCTTAAATATTCCTCTGTTTGTCTTGGTTTCAGTGGTGTAATGATCAGCAGTATTAGGTGTGTTAGAAGATCTAGCTAGTAAGGGCTAGATGTGGGTTTTCAAATAGGTTTCTGGCTTATAAATTTATCCTTTAAAAGGAACAGTTGCATCCACTGTAATAGAACAACTGTATTTTTTAATGTCCTTATGCTGTGATTCTTACCAAGCGAGTGTTACAAAATAGCAGATTGCTTGGTGGCTCTGATTTCTGATCCCTCTGAATACATCCTCTTTGAGTAGCTGTTTTCTCTTTTAGATGCTATCCTAAATATGGTGAATATTGCTGCTAATATGCTTGGAGCCAACACTGAAGAGACATCTGAAGTTGAAGGTATGGGGGGTTTTAGATGAAAAGCACTCTGGAAATTTTAATTTCTTTTTGGTTTTGTTGGGTTTTTTTGTTTTGTTTTGTTTTGTGAGGAGGTGGGTGATCTATCTTGAAATGTTTTTTTCACCTTTTATGGCATACCTGGCAAGTGCCATAGATTTTTCTTTTTATCCTGACTGAGATGTGAACCAAAGATGCTGAATTTGATGAGAAGGGAACCGATACAAAGATAACTCATATTTGCTCAGCTGTATGCTGAGATCTTCACTACCTGTAGTGCCCAGCTTCAGTTGTAAGTGCAACTTGCTGCTTTTTCTTGGAATATGTTGAGACTGTCAATAACATCGTATACATAAACTGTCAGTAGCATATTCATTCAAATCACTTTGCCATCTGCAGTTAATTTGGTAGTGCAGTTAATAAAAAAAAGGCAACCTAACCCCAAAATTCATTGAAAACAAACATTGTTCTTCAGTTTTCATGTCCACATTTTCCTCCTTACTGCAGCAGGGAACAAAAGCGTGTCTGAAAATGTCACTGCCACCCCTGCAACTTCAACAGGTGCACCCAGACTGCCTGAACCAACTCCTGCTCCTTCACCAGAGTAAGTGATGGGTGTTGGGTTTTGTCAATGCGTTCCTAGCAGAGACTAACAGGTACCTGCCTGGAATTCTTAGTAGTAGCATGCTCAGGTAGGGCCCACTGCCTTGAACAAGTAAAAAGACAAGTATTTGGTGAAATATGTAGTATAGTAAAGTACTAATCAGAGAGGTCTATTGCTTTAGTTACTGTTTATAGCTATTTCCTTTATATGTGTTCATTTACACTTGATTAAATGTCAGTGCATCACTACCTTTCTCAATTGTTTGTATCGCTTTGTTTAGCAGAAGTAGGAATGTCTTGCTGCTCTTGGCAGCGGGTAGTGGAAGTATTTCCTGGGTCGATGGTGAAATATTCTTCCAGGTTTTGCAGTTTTTCTCCTGCAAGGGAGACTGGTCAGGGTTGTAAGTTCTATTGCTGAAACTTCGGCTAAATTGTTTGGGGAAAAATTCTGGTTTAGGAGTTTGTGTATTTTTTTGCTAGGCTTTCCTTGATGAAAACACGTATGCAAAGATATGGAATTAGTTGGGGAGGAGGAGTCGTGTATAAATATTCTGCAGTGGGTTTTTTTCAGTTGATTACAATTGTTTAGGATTCATTTGGCTACTTAATGCTGAGACTCTAGCTCTTAAATGTTTAGACATGACTTGTGCTGTATTTAGTGAGTTTAAGGTCAGTCAGAAGTTGTGATTCTTGCATTTGCAGTTGAAGATTGTAGCAGAAGAGCAAGATACTTGCTGCGTAAGAACTTAGTGATATTTGAACTGGCAACTTTTTTCAGGGGTGAGGTAAGGGGCAATATCTGACTGAGAGAGCTTGCTGTTTCAGAAGCCAGGGTGAAATTATTTGGTGGCAAATTGGGATTGAAAACCACCAGAAAAAATGCCAACTTACAAGCTTTCTGGCTATGTCCGAACTGGCTTTTGGTCACTGGAATAAACTTTGCTGATTTTCTGAAATACTCTGCTTTTGCAGCCTTCTGGACCAGGAATGTAAAACTACAAACGTAACATCCTGTCTTTAATCTTTCATTATAGACTTGTTACGACAGATATTCCACAGATGGATAAAGAGCAGTTAACTGTGGATTCGACAGAAGAAAGTCCTATTGTTCAGCTTGTACAAGAGTATGAAGAAGATACAAGCCAGTCAACAGTAACCTTGCTGCCCAGTGATGATCAGGAAGAAGAAGCATCGGCATGGTTTGAACTTGAGACAGAAAAATACTGCTATGACATGGCAACAGTATGTTGTATTTCCACCTTTTCAGAATATCTGTTTAAATGGTGTTCAGTTGCAGTAGCCATGCATCGGCAGCGTAGTAAAACTGAAAGGAAACAAGGGCAAGATTACTCTGCTGATGTTCAGCAGCCACAGGCCATTCAGACAGAATCCATACATACATCAATAGATGAGCTTCTGCCTGAGCAACTGGACAGCAAAGTTGAGAGACCATCTGGATCTCCTGTTGCGGTTGACTTCAGCAGTGTGGTCCATGAAGAAATGAGTAATGAGACCACAGATTTGATTGAACTGGAACCAAGCCATCCTCAAACTGTCTCTCAATCCCTCCTCTTAGAAGTTACCTCTGAAGTTAAGCTATTACCAACAACAGACATGGCGTTGGAACCTGCAAATGAAGGTGCAGGTCCAGTAGCACCAAGGATGACTCCGCAGCTGGATATGTCTGAGATCAGTGCAGAACCAGAAAAGGCTGAGAGCTCTATGGCAGAAGAAAAACCTGTAGCTTCTGAGACCAGTGTGGCCGCAGAGGTAAAGGAGACAAGCACAAGAGAGGCTATTGTTACTCCGGTGATTTCAAAGCCAACGGAGACTGTTCTGCAGCCTGAATATACAGGAGGCATGTTAGCCAGTCATGTTGGGGAAGGGAAGGAAAGCACTCCAGAAGTGCAGAAACCTGTTTTGCCTCCCGTTGAGTCTTCTGTGTCTGCTGAAACAAGGGAGGATGATCTGGCAACTGAGGAAGCTTTAATGGCAATTCCAGTCTCTGGGGGACCGCAGAGAACAGCTACAGACTTCTATGCTGAATTGCAGAATTCAACAGATCTGGGCTATGCTAATGTTCATGGATCTAACCAAAAGGAGTCTGTCTTCATGCGCCTCAATAACCGCATAAAGGCCCTGGAAGTAAACATGTCTCTCAGCAGCCGTTATTTAGAAGAGCTTAGTCAGAGGTAAGTCTGAGGAAGGCTGGTAAGAGTCTACCATGTGTAAACATGATTTTAGCCAGCTATACAAAGATACAGAAAGTAGTAGAGTGGAAGTGGAGTATAATATAAATCACAGCATAAAGCTTCATGGAAAATTGAGAAAAGTACCTAACCCTAGGTAGTTACCAGAGACCTAGATGTCTGCGGATGGCAGCGCTTCCTTTTCTGTATTTTCAGGTACAATCACATGTACTTTGTGAGGAATATTGCTGTGGGATTTTTAAAAGGGTAGTGTTGCCAGGATGTAGGCGCTAATTCTGTCTGTAATCCTTTCAACAAAAGGGCTCATCCTCCTGTACCTTTTTAAACTGAACAACTCAGAGCAACGATGCCTTTTTTACTGAATTAATTGTTTCCACTTAAACTACTGTGTTATCTGTAATAACTCTGGCTGAGGAAAGGAGCACGGGGACGGAACTTGTGATTTCCTGAGGGATGTGTGTAAATTAACATTTATCTGTGACACTCCTTAGCCATAGGAAAATCAGGAAATTGTACCCACTTCAGAATTGGCCTCAAGGAAAGGGCTATTTGTTGTATTTACTGTTGTGTTTCCTCTCTTGGCAGTGGGTGTTTTGTAGAGAATTATCCATAGTGAATTCTAGTCAGCTGGTGCTAAGCTCTAAGGTATTGAAACAGACTTGACTTTAACGTTGGGGAAAGGACTCACCAAAACCTGAGAGAGAGACACGTCCCTGTTTTAGCTTTGAAACTTAAGAGGAAATACAGCAATGTTTAATTAAAACTTCTTTGGACAAAGAGAAGCTTTCCTGTTGCATAGTGATATTTCCAAAAGACAAATCTAGTGCTAGAAGTTTTATGAACTAGCATTTCAGACTTTTGCACTCTCTGTTTTAGGTACCGAAAGCAAATGGAAGAAATGCAGAAGGCTTTCAATAAAACAATAATAAAACTGCAGAACACCTCAAGAATAGCAGAAGAGCAGGTATGTTTACTGGAGTGTGTCTGTCTTTTCCTGCTTAGGAAAACTTACTTTTAAGAAAGAGTTGCCAGGAGGTGCAGAATTTCTTTCAGTTGAAGATTTTTATTAGCTGCATGTCTGCCTTTTAAAAGTATCCAATCCATGCTTCCCAAGTGTTTTTCCTGTAATAAAATTTTTATTTTCCCAGTTGTTTTGGAATAAAGCCATTTCCAGCTCTGTTTTCTGATTATTTTTTTTAATTTTTTTTTTTTTAATTTGAAAAATCAGTTGTCGAATGGTAATGGCTAAAACTTTTAAATGTCTTTGAAATGAAAAAGTTATGCAGGTGTCTTCCAACCCTCGTTTCTTGGTTTGATTTTAATCTCTGGTTTAAAGTACAGATAGAAAATTGCCCTGATGTTGCTGAAGAATATTACCCTCTAGAAAGGGATAGGGGTACAGTAATGGCTTGTGCTGGCTTGGAATTTGAAAGTGTAGTGCATGCAAGAGAAGCTTTAGTTCATTCTTTAACATGTGACTTAAGGAATAGGGAGCTTAAGGAGGTGCTTTTCCTGCTCCACTGTCCTGGTTTTCCTGAGCAGCTGTGAAATACAGCGCTAACTGTAGTGCTGAGTAATCACTAAGGCAGTGGTGCCTGTTGCATAGCAATCTTAATCCCAAACTGCCTGAAAATTTCCCACGTGCAGTCTCAGACCTGGAGTTTGCTCAGCCATCAAAAGTGAAGAAAATCACAACTTCCCTGAGACATAGTGTGCTCTTTTCTGCCTTTTTTTTTTTTTTTTTTTTCTTTTTTGATAGTATCAAATGCTGATGAGTGAGGTGCTCCTCTTCGTTAACCTCCTTGATATTCTGCCCACCTCATAGGATTATGGATCCTGTTAGGGCTCTTTCCAGGAGGTGACAGCTGCAAAGAACTCGTTCTTGGCTGCTTAGGCTCCTGTCACTGGCTTGCTGGTCAGGACGAGGAAGCTGTGCATCAGCCTGAGGCTGCAGTTCTGCCTGCTCATCTGCGTGTGTACTTTGTAACGTGACAGTACTCAGCTTCCTGACAGTCAGTGCGTGGAGCTGGCTGCTTCACCTGCCGGGAATGGAGACAGCAGAACTCACTGGAATGAAATGCACTTGGCGTAATGTCACAGAGTTCTTTGATTAGTGAAAATATTGATGGTTTTAAGTGTGTGTGACTAATGCAACTTAAGCGTTTGCAAATGTTACGTGAAAGTACTGTTGAAAACAATGCTGAATAGGTCTTGTGGCTGCAAAATGCCTCGCTGTGTCAGACTGCTGACTCGGTACCGGTACGTGTGTGAGTGCAAACCTAATTAAATAGCATGGCCATGACTCTCTTTAATACAGGATCAACGGCAAACAGAAGCAATCCAGCTGTTACAAGCACAACTCACCAACTTGACACAGCTGGCTTCCAATCTGTCAACAGTTGTGGCGGAGTTAAAACGTGAGGTAATTATAACTCAGCAATATGGCATGAGAACTTGAAAGAAACATGCATAAACATATTTCTATTTCAAGAGGCCTGGAGTCATTAAATGAAACTTGATTTGCAAAGATGTCCGTAGTGTTCCTTTTAACTACTTTAGCAGCTGGCCAAGGAAGAGGAGGGAAGTTAGAGTAGCTCAAGCTGTCTAGTGTACAGCAAGATGGGTAACAATTTAGTACAGCACTACTTGACCCACAACTGTATTCTGAGCTAATGATAAAGGATAAAAACTAAGTTGGAGTAACTCAATATCTCAGCCTTTCTGTGATGTGTTGGAGTCGATATTCTGTGAACTTGTTCCTAATGAAACTAGAAGACTAACCACTGACTTTGAAATGGCAATAATGGGATTTATTTTGCATACAGAATATTTGACAGATGGAAGGGGGAATAGTAGAGTTCAGGCTTCATGAGGTGTTCTGGGGCTTGCTGGGTTCTGTGGCCAGTTGTATTGCACGGCCTTATCTGTTGACACAGCTTCCATAAAATGAGATACTTTGCTGTGTCCAGCACTTGTCCATTTAAATATTGACAGACTCTTGCCATAGAGGTCCCCTGTGCTAGAGCAGACTGGCTGCTGCTAGAACTGGGCTGTAATAACAGATGAGGATGTGCAGGTTGCTGCTGCTGAATGGCAGACTCACATGGCTAAGACACCCTTCTCCTTTCCCTGTTGGCTGTTTTGATCTTTGGACATGAGTGGAATCTTGGCAACAATACTAGGAACACCTTCTCTCAAATGTTTATGTTCTCCAGCCTTGGATTTCAAGCAGTACCATAAACATGACTTTTTTGCCAAAGAAACATCTTGAGCTGCTTTCTAACGTTTAGTGAGGCTCTTCCTTTCATACCTGGCTGGGTGAGCTCCTGTTCATGAGGGTGTGCTTTTAACAAGGATTTGACAGTGGTGATCAGAAGTGTCCTGAAATTTGAACATATGGCTTTCCCTGAACTCATTCTGCTCACTGAATCCGAGACATTTGCTTGTTACACAATGTTCCTTGTCTTCTAAAGTCTTTGTATGACTTCTAGGATCTCTTGGTGTAAGATATTTTTATAGGGAAACAACTGTGCAATTCACTTTTTAAAACGTTATCTTGAAAATACCCTTGGATTTCAGCATCCATAAAATTGTAGTAAGCTTTGTCTGTTGGTCTTCAGAAATGTATAAAATTGGAAAAAATCCTTCCACTAGATTGTGAAATAGGAGACTATTCAGAAAGAGGAAACCCATTGAATGAAGTGAATGTGATGGTATCTATTCCATGAAGTACTGTAACGCCAGCTGATGAAAACCATCACATAAATCATCACATAAAATCCGTGTCAACTGTAAAACAGAGAATTTACTTCCTTAGTACACTTTCTTGTGGAAAGTTTATTACTTCCAGATAGGTTTGAATGCTTCTTTGCAAGGGGTGGCTATGGTAGTACCATAGTCAGTGAAATCTTTGGTGTTTTTACCCACTAGTGGATTTTGGCCTTTGGTCCTTAAAAGCTGTGTAGCCAATAGGCTACATCGAACCTCTGAAAAATACTCAAATTTGAACAGTGTTTGGTGAAATTGACAGACAGTAAATTGTTCCTTTAAAGGAACAATCCGTTGTGTTCCTTTAAAGATATTACCCTTCAAAACAAAAGAATAGTATTATTAAACTATAATTTGTGTCTAACAACTGCATCAAACTCTTCCAGGTTTCCGAACGGCAGACCTACCTTGTGATTTCTCTGATTCTCTGTGTTATTCTGGGCTTGGTGCTTTGTGTCCAGCGGTGCAGAAGCAGTTCTCAGTTCTGTGAAGATTACGTCTCAAAAATTCCCAAAAGTAATCACTACCCAAGTCCCAAAAGGTAATGTATTTGTATTTGAAACTTGCTTGCTTTTGCAGCTTTTATTAATGTTTCCTAAAATCCACTGGGACTGTGAAGTCTGCTTTAATGCTGAGTCTTCCTTCTGCAAACTCAAAACTGATAGAAAAGCGCTGCTCCTACTCTATAGTCACGCTCTCCTAGGGGCATTTTGGGGCTTCTGTGCTTAACCTGCCTTGATAGCTTGTTGCAAATACAGTACTGTGTCTGTCTGCCAGGAGTTCTTGGGCACCTCAGTGAATGATTCTGTCCTTCTGCCAAGGATGTTTCTTAATGAAAAATAGGTCTGACAAAGTAGTGAGAAAAATGTGTTTAAAAAGCTTTGTGGATTTTGTTTCCTAGATGTTTTTCTTCCTATGATGATATGAATTTGAAAAGAAGAACTTCTCTTCCACTGGTCAGATCGCAGTCCTTTCAGCTGGCTGGTAAAGAAGGTACTACTCACATACAGTACATGCAGTCTTGAGTGTCGCTCTGTTAGTGATACACGGTGTGTGCTACTGCGAGTGTATGAAAACGGAATTGGAGTTCAATGGCAAAGCACACCGGATCGTTGCAGTTCACATATGTTCTGTAGGACAAGGTGGTTTATGAACAAGTTACCAGACACTTACAGAACTGTGCTAAATTATGCTAAAACATTGAATGTGGTCTTTGCTGTCATTTATACTCTACAGATGTTTTCTTGGGGTTAGTAGCAAACTGTGCTAGATGCCAGATGTGGGAAGCCTGAAAGTCCTACTTCTGAGAGGTGCCAGTAGTTTGCCTTCAAAATTGGCAGATATGTAGGATCCAAATTTGTCAACTGTAATAAGAAAGTTTAGACTTACCTTGGTTTGGATATGAGGACTGATCAGATCTTTTCAATATTCATGTTACACTTGGGAGAACTGAATTTTGATTTCTTAGGCCATCATCATCATGCAAAACCAAAAGTGTGCAGATTATAGTAAGTACCAAGTATGCAGCTGATACGGCTTTTCTGGATGCAGCAAACTTGCTTCATGGGTTTTTGTACTGTGAATAAAACTGCATGAAAATTCCTGGGTTGAATTGGGAATGTGTTGCAATAGCGACTAGCTAAGGCATAGACTGTTTGCAAATTCTCCCCGTCTTTGGCTTGGAAGAATGATTTCCTGAGCCCTGGTGGAGGAATGTCAACTGCTCTCGTGTCAATCTGAACATCTGTGTCCTTGACAGGTACACCTGCTTCTAGTACCTGCCCTGCCATGGGCAGGCTGCACGTTAAACTGCTGTATTGGTAACAGGCGTTTCGTAGAAGCTAACTTTTGCTGACTGTTGTTCCTTTTCCCCAGAGGATGTTCTCTGCACCTCCTCTATGGCCTGATCTAGCAGGAGGTCCAGTGTTTTCCAGTGTCTGTCACTGACAGCTGCTGTGGCAGCATAGGGGTGTTCCTCTGTGTCTTGACTTCACTTCCATTGTTCATGTGCTGTGCCTCCGTTAACTTAGAACAGGAGCAAAAATGTGTGTGATAAGTGGAATATTTTGTCATGCTATTTATTTAGAATTGTGTTGGTCTAGAGCTGGCAGTGTCAGGGCTGCTAATTGTGTTCCTTCTCTTGCAGTGGATCCAGGGGACCTGTACATCGTCGAACCTCTGAAGTTTTCCCCAGAGAAGAAGGTACAGTGGCTGTGGGGAGGGCAGGCTGAGCCGAGCCTGTTTCTGTCGGCAGGTGGTGCATGTCTCATTCTGAGGCTTGTTTTTTACACTCTGCTTGCCCTCCAGAACCTAACTGTTTCTCTTTTTACTTTTGGTTTCAGAAAAAACGTTGTAAATACAAAAGTGAAAAAACACAGCCTGTTAAGTCAACAACAGAGCCTCTGCATCCAGTAGCCAATGGGGAAATTAAAGGAAGAAAGCCGTTTACAAACCAGAGGGACTTCTCTAACATTGGAGAAGTTTATCACTCTTCATATAAGGGTCCTCCATCCGAAGGAAGCTCCGAAACATCATCACAGTCTGAGGAGTCCTATTTTTGTGGCATTTCAGCGTGTACAGGTCTCTGCAATGGACAGACCCAAAAGACAAAAACTGATAAGAGGGGTTTAAAACGAAGACGGTCTAAAGTTTCAGACCAAGGGAAGCTCATAAAAACTCTAATACAGACTAAGTCAGGGTCAATGCCAAGCCTGCATGACATAATCAAAGGAAACAAAGATATAACAGTGGGAACACTTGGTGTCACGACAGTTTCTGGACACATCTAAAACTAGCTGAACTTCTCAAACAGGAGAGTGTTTGTTCGTTTGAGAACAGTCTGTGGTATTCTGTGGGAGGCTGGTGGGAGACGAAGAGCTCAACTAATTGGAAAGTATTCAGAAATTTGGTTTCTGCCTTTTAAAATAGATGGGATTGTGTCAATCTTGGCTATGAGCTGCAGCTTTACAAGGCTGATAATTTCCTATGAGAACAGCTTGGGGGGAGGGAGGGCAGGGTTCATTTTATAAAGGTTTTTTTTCCACAGTTCCTGGGACAGATTTTTTGAAACCCAGTTTGTTGGGTGGAATAGGGATAAAAGCCTAATCCTCTTCCTTTAGCTTTGTTCCTATTTCTTGCACCTTCCCATATTTATGTGCCTTTTGTCTATTTATAATGCCACTGGAAGAGGGGAGATACAGTTGTTTGTCATTTGATTTATTTTGTAATTTCTCTAGCTTTTTTTGAAGATGCAACACTACAGTGCTGTAAAGGGACATGTGTTGGCTTTCAGCTGGACTCAGTAATGTGGACTGGATACTGTAAAAATGCTGATAGGTGGACTTGCCTGACTAGATTCTGGATTTGCAAACTCAGTTGAGGAAAATACCTTGCTAGGGATGGTAATCCTGTTTATCACCACCTTGAGTTACGAATCTGAGCCGAGTCTGATGTACTGAATGAATGACTGGTGCCTGAGAATTTCCTGTCTGTGATGGCATCTTAGGCTGACGGATGCGTTTGTTCTCTGAGCTGCCTGCTGTCATTCTCTGAAGGCAGTGGATGGGGAACGCTTGCTGTTTCTGTGCTGAGAGTCCAGGAAGAAGCTCAGCTGAGGAACAGCAATGCAAGCTGGGCTGTTGGGCTGTTCTCCAACCCTGATCCGGATATGTTGAGTTTGCAAAGCCTTGAGAGTCTGACCAGTCAGGCTGGTTCGAAGTGGGTGTTTCCATAACGTTTGCTTTTGTATTGGCTAACAAATGTGCAGTGTTTGTATGGCTGTTATTTTCATATTCAAGTGTTTTTTGTTTTGACTGTGATTGTATATTTGGATACTATAGGATGTGTGACTGCTAAAATGTTGAGTGTGTATCCGAGTGAGTGGAACAAAAGGTTACTCCTTTTGACAGTTGTTACAGGTTCACGGTAAAGAAATAAGTTAACTTATTGAGCACTTTTAGTGGTACCCTTTAACAGATCTAATGCCTTTCTTGGGTGTTGTATGTAATGTGACTTATTTAAAGCCTTTGGTTTTTTTGCTGCTTTCTTGTTAGTTTATGAATTCTTTAAGGTGATGTACTTTTGGAGTTGATCTGCACAATTAGCCAGTCAGAGCACGTGAACCGGACAGGTTGAAAGTGAATTCAGAAGGGTTTCAGACCTGGATAAGGAAGATCATGTACCACCTGAGTGCAGCATATGACGTTGTGGAACAAGAGTATGTAACTGCAGAGCTGTAGTGCCATTAGAAACTGTGAATTTCCAAATAAATCTGAACACTTTGTCTTTAATTTACTGGTATTTTTCCTTTAAAAAATGAAACTTGTGACTTAAATTCTTTGAGAAGGATAAGTATTTAAGTGTCAGTCCAGGACTAGGACTGAGATCCTTTGGGCCACAGTAAGGGGTTCATAAATTTATTTGTCAGCCTAGATGTGTTTGTTCATTTAAAAAAAAGAGAAGGAGGTGGGGGAGGGAAGCTGAAGGCTGTGGTGCTTTGTCTGAAAGCTCAGGAACCATGGCCATGTAAAACTACCAGAAAAGCTTCCAATATCAGTTCGTGTCTTGACCTTGGGGATCCTTTGAATTGGTAACTGTCTGTGAGAGTGACCGCATGAAATTGCGTCTTGGTACTCAGAGCTGAGGTTTGTACAAAGGCTATAAAAGGCCATTAAGAGAAAATGTTAGATAGTCATTTATCATTTCAGACCAGAGTTTTCAGCCTGAGGTTTGCCCCTGTCTGGTCTCTTTTCTAGCAAGTGCAGCAGCACCAAATGTCAAATTCACCAGCTGTCCAGCATCCACTTCTCTTGTCAAATGAGACCTCCCCGGTGCCAATTTCTTGCTTGAGCGTCTCAGGGCTCTCTCAATCTCTTGATTGAAAAAGCCATTGAGTATGGGGGTTGCTGGGGCATGGGGTGGTTTTTGGGGGTGCGGTTTTTCATGGTGTGGAGTTGCTGTCTTCATCAACAAGAATCAGCTGAAACTGGACATGACTGAATTCACGAAACAGCCCATCTTCACCATCTGCCTCTAAACCATAGCTGACAGACCTAGAATGTGCCGATAGGTGAAGAATGAGGCCAAGTGAGTCATGATGAAATATGCAGGCAACAAATGTGTCTCTAACAACAGGGGTATTTTTCCTTCATCCTGGCTGGCCTGTAAGCATTGGGTAAAGGCAAATTTGGTTGTGAAACTGAAGTTAAACCAAGCATGGTGATTGTTGTACGTATTTATCAACTATACAGTGTGAGCATAAAGCTCTGGAGCAAGGAGGGTTGCTTGGCCATCCACAGAACCCTTTCTTCAGGGAAAAGAATTTTCCTCATCCTTTTCTCTTGCTGTAATGGACAACTTCTAAATTTTGTCCTGACATACGCTTGCTTCCTAGGCTGGATTACCCCATGGCACTGGTGAGCAATCCTTGAAGATCACTAGGAAATTAGACTTGAGGACTTAGCAGTGCTCCTCAGTCCTTCCCCATGCAAAGGGAGTGAACTGTGTGTGTTTAAAAGCGTTTACGTATATTTCCCTGCTCTCTCTTGGGAAGGTGATACTTAGCCTTGGACCAAACTGCCCCTTTGCTGGCTTTCTTCTGCTGTTACAGTCTGGTTTATAGCTTAGATGTTGGCAAGCCTGGGAAGTTGTGCATGTTTAAATTCAAAGAACATTTTCAAATTTCCAAGAAACAATTGAAACTAAATGCCTTCTAGAAAAGTCCTTTAATACCCTGCTTTCCATATATAGCTTAAAAATTGGGCATGAGTTAGATCTATGGAGTTGTTGAATTCTGTGGAAAAATAATCAATGCTAAAGCTTGTCATGTAAGGAACACCTAGGAAACTGTGCCTATCCTAAATAGAGCATAGCTCTGTGGTGAGAATATGGCCTGAGGCCACGTGGCTTCCAGTTCAGTCTGGAGACGCAGGTACCCTAAGTGGTAGATAACACGGGGGCAGAAACTCTTCTCACTCAGGCTCCCATGGTTCAAGGCTATTTGAGAGCACTTCACAGCATGCCCACTTCTGAAAGTGTACCCTGAAATCCAAGTAAATAAATAACGTCATGGACAGTGTGTGTGTTCTGTTTCCTGAAAGCTCCCATGGAATGCTGCCTCTAGGCTCTGAGTTAATAGGAGCTCGTGTGAATGCAGCGGCTGTGATGGAGCAAAGGCATTGCGCGCAGCATGGACATCACTAGGATTTGAAGTATCTGGCAAACAGATGCTTTGGGTCACACGGTGAAAAATGTCACCCTGGTGGTTTTGTGCTGGGTGGCTGTTAGCTTTGAGTAAAGCACATCTACCAGATGCCAGTAACCCAGGGACTGTGTTCCATATTCTCCCAGGTACCCTCTCTAACCGTTTCAACTATGCCCAGGACTAAACGTTCCCATCAAAGCACAGGTTCTAAAAGACCGGTAGACAAGTTTCTTAAGGACATGGTTTAGTAAGGAGACAGGTACGGTGGGACTTCATGATCTCAGAGGTCTCTTCCAGCCTCATGGGGGGTTGTGGGTGGCTGCCTATGGAGTTGCTTGTGCTATTGCAGACTTGAAAGCTGTGTGTTTTGGCTGAAGACTGGAGATTGAACCACAGCTTCTGTCTGCTGCTGCCCTGCTGCTTTTAGTCATTTGTAACCAGTTTATACAAAAAGACTTAAGGTCAGGTTCTTATCGCTTAACGTTATCCTTTAATGTGGGCTCTTGACTCATGTTTTTTTACTTCCAGTTTCGTTAATGTCGCGCTGGCTCTAGCTTTCAAAATTTGATTCCTTGGTGAAATCGAGTCCCTCTTAAATTGGTCCTAATCTTTATAGAGAAATAATAGTTCCCAATGAAGACAGCTTAAATCTTAAATTCCTGTGGTGGTGTGGATGCTTAAAGGGAAGGCTTGGTCCATCTTGTGGCATTACATGATCTGGTTGGATGTCCGCGGATGCAGAGCAGCACCAGGAAGCCAGCGCGCGAAATGCAGTAGGGAGGATGGCATTGCTGCCGTCCTTGGGCAGGTCTGGAGCCCAGGCACCATGAAGGTTTCTGTAGTCACAAACATACGCATTGTCTGGGTGAATTACCAGCTGTGTTTGACAAACTACGATATTCAGGTTATATGCATTAAGCATCAGTGGAAATAAAATGTTTTTAAAATCTGCAGGCTTCCAGCTGTGTGGTATCGGTAAGCAGAGAACTCGAGTGTAAGGTGTCTGTGCGTGGCTTCGGCTTTTGCCAAGTTAGTGTGAGATGAAACAAGATGGAACAGCTTAGCATGCTTCACTTCATCAGGTAAAACATGTTCCACTTCATTTGGAACAAGTGTAGAGCCCTGACCACAAAGTGTTGTGGGTAGGCCACCAGGCAGCGTGTCTCATCTCCTGGAAACCCTGAGTGTCACGCGGCGTTGGGTGCTGCTAAGGGACTGCTGGGGTTTGTGACGGCTCAAGGAGAACTGGTGTTCCCAGAGTGCGGTTAGATAGAGAGTGTTTGCTCAGCAAGGACAGCGGAACTCGAGAGTCTTTCTTGCCTATCCCTTCTTGAATTTAATAGGAGCGATGTTAAAAGAAGCTCCAAGGAGCTTTCTGCTGCCATCCTGCTGTCTCATGTTGGACACGTGGCCTGGGAGCCACAATGGGCGCTGCCTGCGCTGCTTTTTGCTAGACTTGCTAATGAAGTCGCAGATTAAAGATACGGCTTTTGTTAGGGGGTGGAACCTAGAAATGCAAAAGAAACGTTTGCCACCTCAAGCACTGTTTTCCTTTCGTTAGCTGTGCTGGCTGGAGCCTGTACCCAGCCGCCGGGCGCTGCAGACTCACGGCCAACAAATCCTCCTCTGTGATATTTTTTTTTTTCTTTTTTCCAGAAAAATAACTGGAAGCAGCTAACGACCGTCTGCTGTGGGTCATAATGTGACACAGTTGCTGGCACGTCAAGGCTGTGTGCCTTGCCCTGAAACTGCCTGTAGCTCAAAGCTAAATCCCAGCCCAGCCAACTTGAAGGCCCCTCGGAGTCAGGAGAAGTGGGCTGAGGTGGGCACCGCTGTCGGGTGCTTGTGTAATGGGGTGGGCACAGCTGCGGCTGGGTTCTCGGGGTGCTAAAGCGATGCTGAGGGCCGGAATTTGCTCAGTGATGCAGAGCTGAGGTGCGATCCTGGTGGAATTTAGTCAGGATCTCAAGGTAGTTCTAGAGGGGTGTTGGTTTGGGGGTTTTTTTTGGTTGGTTGATTTTGATTTTTTTTCTTACGGGCTGAGAGCAGGTGCTCCCAAGAAGGAATAAAATTGTTGAATACTGTCTAGGCTACAGAGGTCAGCAAACCCAGCAGGCGTTTTGTAGGGCCGAGGCTACGCTGGCAGCCTGGGCAGGGCAAGGATCCTGCTGAGGGGCTTGTGAATACAGTTCTCGGTCGTCACAGAGTAGGATGGGAAGTCAATATCAGCACCTTCACTGTGAGCTTCCTCGTAACCGCTGAGCGGCCACACCACCTTGTTCCGTTGTCTCCCATGACTAAGCTGTTGTATGTTAAGAAATGACATGCTTCTTTCTTAGATGTTCACCAACAGATCCCGTTACCTCATAACCACTACACCTCATTTCCTTGCTTTTGTTACAGGCACAGAAGAATTAAGATCTTACTCTGCTGCATTCAATTCTTCTTTTTCTCAGCTGCTTTGGTTCCTTCCCTGCTTGGATTCTGTCCTGTCTCTGGTCAGAGCCCTGTCCCTCTTCTGCTGAACCCCGGGTTGCTGCCAGCTTGTGGGGATCACGGTGAAGGAGAGAAGAGTGAGCAAGGTGCTTTGGAGAGGGCCCTGTTCAGCACCGTAACGCCAGGCCAGAGCTGTTAGGAATTAGCTGTTAGATTTTGGAATGTACTCTTGAATGTCAATATGTGAATGTCTCCCTCGTGAGCTGCTGGCACCAAAACATGGCTCTCCAAGTGCTGCAAATACTTCTAGCAAGGAACAGTTGTTGAGGAAATGAAAAGCATCACCCTTGCCTGGGAAAACTGAATTGTCACAAAAAATGTAATATAGAAATACTAAGATGTCAACACTCGCTGCAAAGGCTGGGTCAGGTCTGGTGACTTCCATGCTCCTCAAGGGCTTCAGTAGGTGGAGATCCTGCTGCCTTTAGAGATCGTTCCCACAAGTACCCATCCCAATGTCCAGTCAAAAATCCATGCGTTTCTGTGCGAACTCCTTCAGCTTTGGCTCCTGGGTAGCAACTCCCTGGGAAGACGTTCTGTGAGGTTCAAGAGCCTCTGCTGCTGGAAATCATCGCTCTTTGGACAGGATTTTCGCACACTGTCTGCCCTTCCCGGCCAGTCTGCTCTTGAATGGACCAAGCTGAATGCTGTTGCTGCCTGGCAGTTACTGCAACTTCTTCCTGAGCCCCTCTGACCTGGAACATAATCTTGCCGTGTGGGTTCTGGGCTTGTCTGTAGCTGCCTAGGGTTCTATATGGGCTCCTCCCTGTGGGAGCCCATGGGCTTTCCCTGCTGGAAGCTCACGTCCAGCTGGGGAGCCTCTCCATCAGTTTCAGAACTGTTTTTTCTCTCTTGGATGTTATTTTCTGTCTGAAGAGTTTGATCTGCAGTCTTTGTTTCTCAACTTGTTTTTTTCTTATTAAATTCTCTGTCCTCATGGCTCTTCTCTGTCCTCATGGTCATTTTAATATGCGGATATTACCGGTGTAATATTTTGCCTGCTTTTCTCCAGGTCTGTGGTAAAGGCGGTGAAATGGCGCTGTGTTGAGGACAATCCTGGTAGAAAAACAGAAGTCTTGTCCAGGATAGAGCTCTCAGTTACCCTTCCCACTGTAGCCATCAGGGAGGGGTTGATGGGTGCCATCTCTCCCGCCAGCTCTGGTTGAGCCTTACTGGGTTTGCTGTAGTCGCCTCTTGTGGCTCTGGCACGGTTTAGCCTGGGGGTGCAGAGGGTTGTTGAAGCCATTAATATCTTGGGTTAGTGTTTTGAATACTGGCTGTTTTTTCTGAATGCGAATGATTCTCAACTTCTCCAGTTGTTCTTGTGAAATTTATGCAGCCCTGTGGGCTTTCAATAGTTGTTTTTTAGCATTTCCACTAGTCACTAAGTGTAATCGGAAATATTTTTAATCACTTTGAGGTGCATCTCTGGCTCTGTCCAGAATCTGAGGAGAGCCTTTCCTACACAGTGGTTCACATTTCTCTCTCTTTGAAATTTTTAATTTTTTTTTTCTACCAAGTAGTAGATCGTTGTTCAAGTCCTGCTTGCTTTGGGGTGTTTCAAACACGTCACCCTTTTGTCCTTAAATCTGCTGATACAAACTTTTAGCTGCTGGCTGATTCTTTTTGCTACCAATGCAAACTGTAGCCTAATGGTGTGAGTCCTTAATAAGAGCTCCCATCTCTCCTCTGGGGTAAGGTGGGGATGGAGGGGGTTCTGAGCAAACCCTCTTTATCTCGAACAGTGGTTCGCTTCTTGTTTGTGGCGAAGGGGATCGCTTCTCTGATAAAGGGTACGGGAAGCGTTTCCTTTTGAAAGTATTCCCTATCATTCAAATGCCCAATAAGGCCGCTGAAAACAGTGTGTATCTTTCAGACTGGGTGAAGAGGAGGATAGGGAGACAAATCTGACACCCACTTTGTCCTTCTGCCCTCCTTTCTTGCCAACCTGTCCTTGCCCCATATTTCAGGAGAGCTCAGCCTTGTCTAAATTCTGGCTTTTCTCCAAGAGATCCCCATGACTCGGTGTCTGCAAACTGTCCCACTATTATTTCAAAAGCCCTGGTAACATTGTGTGTTGCCCAAGCAGCAGGAAGCCAGCAGAACACAGAGGCTGCAGGATCCCGCGAAGCTGCACAGACACCACCCTGCTTGCCGCTGCCTCCTAGCATCTTGGTGATCTCTGAAGGTGGTGATAGGGGAACCAGAGTGTGACAGCAGGACCAGTGCAGTAGAGTGTGCTAGGAATGAAGAGGCCTCTAAAAGCATGCTGTGCCTCAAAATGGGCTTCTAATGTAAACCAGCTCCAATCTTTGGCTTGCCACAGCAGGTGGGTTAGCAGGGTCTTGATCTGATCATCCAGAAAACAGGTTGCAACAGACATGGCTGAAGTGGCTTTCATAGGTTTCATCATCTCTGTCCTCACACCCACCTGTAAAAAAAAGTGTCTTTGTGAAAATAGGAAGTGGTGGGTGAGAAATAAGTACACTTCTGGCATTTAGGGGAGGCTGCTACTGTGCTTGAAATCCCACCAAGATAAGCTGCCTGCATTAAACACAGTCAATGTCAGAAAAAGCTTGAATGGATCCTTCTCCAGGCAGAGCTGTGTGCTTGATGACTTCTGACATGCTTACCAACAGTGCCTCCAAGTTTGAGGAAGTCTTAGGCTTCAGTCTCTGCTTCCTGAGCCAGCACTCCATTCTGCAGCAGCCAAAGGGCCCACAGAAGGCCTTAAAGAAATGGAAACTCTGACACCCACATCGGTGTTGCAGGGAATCACAGAATTGCTTTCCAAGATTGGAAAAGACCTTTGAGGTTGAGTCCAACCATAATTGTCCACTACTAAACCAGATGCTGAGCAGGCTGTGCTCACCACTGAGAACAAGAGAGTGTAGGAACTGCTGAGCGAGAAGCCTGGCCAGGTGGGAGTCCTCCTCCAGCGTGGCGCAGGCACCCGTGGCAGCAGCAGGGCTGGGGTGGTGGAGGGTGGGCTGGCAGGAGACACTTGCCCGGCTGTCCTGCTGCCTCTCTCAGCTCCCTGTGCCTTGGAGGCTTCTCGCTTGCTCCAAGCCCAGCACTGACCAGCAGGCTCGAACTCACCACGTGGTGTGGGAGGTGTGGAGCTGAGCCCAGCCTTTTGTGTGACCCTCTCATGTAATGATCCTGGAGTGGAAGAGGCCCCAGCCTGGCTGGGGAGCACCGTTCCGGGATGCAGAAAGGAGACATGGCCAGGCTTGAACTGCTGGTGCTGGATTTATGTTGCTCTTGTGTCTTTTATGTAAAACCTAGAAGTACAAGGAAGAGCCAGAGAGGCCGCTGAAACCTCTCGCACTGCAGATCCCTGCTGCAGCGAACGGCTGTGGTGAACATCTTCAAAAAGCAGTGGGGTGTCTGGTGGTGCAGGCAAGGCTTTGAGGACACATCTGTCTTATTGGTGTGGTTGGAGGTGAAGCTGAGCCCTTGCTTTGGAGGAACGAGTGTGTTAAAGCATGCTGTTCTCCGACCCCGGTTTTGATGTTCAAGATCAAAGCCTGTGTGTTGGGATCATTTCTTTCAGCCACAGAGGAGACAAATCTCGAGTCTGGACTTGTATTTGGTCATGTATTTTCTGTTCTAAAACTCTGCCCCATAAAAATACACCCTTCAACGTAGGGCTGTGAAAAGGAAGCACAAACTGCTGTAGACAGTCTTGCTTGTACCTGTAAATCTGTGGGAGAATCTCATTGCTATCACTTAGAAATCTGTAGCCAAGGGAGCCTTAAACTGAGGAATGAAAACATTCCTGCCTCTCCTCATGGTTTTGTCATGAGCTCTTACAAGTGCTGGTCTGAATTCTGGGCTGTTTCTTGACAGGATTTCTCTTGCCTTCTAAGCAGAGTAGCACAGTCTGTGCCCCAGGCTTCAATCACAACGTTACTGAGCCGGGTTAGGTCCTGCTGTGGTGCTTGGCACAGTCCTGAAGGGATGGTGAAAAGGTCCTTCCTTTTCTAATGTCGTCAGGTTAGAAGAGGACCGTGGGGTTGGAGATAGTATTGCAAGTGTAAGAGGGGCAGCAGAAGCTGCCAGAAGAGCCCGTTTGTGTCCCAAGCACTGTTTCCCACATTGAAGCACACAGTGTCCTGCAGGGATATGGTGCAGGGGCAGCCCATGGAGCTGGCTGTGCCCGGCTGTTACTGGGGGGGGGGGCTCTGCTGAGGCTGCAGCACTGGTCACAATGCCTCTTCTCAGATACGTGGGGTTTCATCACAGTGGGATGGTGACCGTATCTCACAGTATCCTGCTGGAGAAACTGGCTGCCATTGGCGTGGACAGGCACCCCCTCTGCAGGGTTAAAAACTGGTTGGAGGGCCAGGCCCAAAGCGTTGTGGGAAATGGAATTAAATCCAGTTGGAAACCAGTCATGAACGATGTTCCCCAGGGGTCAGTGCTGGGTCCAGTCCTGTTCAACATCTTCATCAATGATCTCAACAAAGGCATCGAGTGCACCCTCAGCAAGTTTGCAGACAACGCCAAGCTGGGTGCAAGTGTGGATCTGCCTGAAGGAAGGGAGGCTCTGCAGAGGGATCTGGACAGGCTGGATCGATGGGCTGAGACCAACGGGATGAGGTTCAACAAGACCAAGGGCAGAGTCCTCCATTTAGGTCACAACAGCCCCACACAGCGATACAGACCTGGGGAAGAGTGGCTGGAGAGCTGCCTGGCAGAGAAGGACCTGGGGGTGTTGGTTGGCAGTGGCTGAACATGAGCCAGCAGTGGCCCAGGTGAGCATGAGGGCCAGTGGCATCTTGGCCTGTATCAGAAACAGCAGGAACAGGGAGGTGATTGTATCCCTGTGCTCAGCACTGGGGAGGCCACACCTCGAGTGCTGGGGTCAGTTCTGACCCCTCACTCCAAGAAGGACATTGAGGGGCTGGAAGCGTATCCAGAGAAGGGCAACGAGGCTGGGGAGGGGCTGGAGAACAAGTCCTACGAGGAGAGACTGAGGGACCTGGGGCTGTTTAGCCTGGAGAAGAGGAGGCTGAGGGGAGACCTCATCCCTGTCTACAACTGCCTGAAAGGAGGCTGTGACGGGGTGGGTGCTGGGCTCTTCTCCCAAGTGACAGCGATGGAATGACAGGAAATGGCCACAAGTTGTACCAGGGAGGTTTAGACTGGACATGGGGAAGAATTTCTTCACTGAAAGGGTGGTCAGGGATTGGCACAGCTGCCCGGGGAGGTGGTGGAGTTGCCATCCCTGGAAGTGTTTAAAAGATGGGTGGATGAGTTCCTTAGGGACAGGGTTTAGTGGGGAGACAGGCATGCTTGGACTCGATGATCTCAGAATCCTAAAGTTGGAAGAGACCTCTATATAACTGGTGTTCTGTGATTCAGGATTTGTGCCCTGTGGAGCAGCTAAGGAAAAAGTGGGATGCACAAAAGATAGCGATAATTAATTTATCCTGTGCAAAATAAAGCAATTCTCCAGCACCCACAACTGCAGTTGGGATCAGGTCTACATTCTTCTGCGAAGAGTATTTTCTTCAGCTCTGCTTCTCCCCTCTTGTGCAGATTTTGTCATTTCTTTTGTGGTCCAGAACACCGCAGTGGAAAAGCAGCTGCCTCTGCCTGAGTAGGTTGCTGGAAAGGATGGCTGGCTGGTGGGTGTGCACTGGGCTGATAATTCATGCTGGCAGCGCAGCCCTTGCGTGCCCCACAAACGCTTTGCTGCTAAGCTCAGCTGCTTCCCAAGCCCGGCCGCCGAGTGTGGTTTGGTGTGAGCACAGTCTGCTGCCAGGCTGGCCCCACTCTGCGCGTGCTGCCTCGGCGTGGGAGGAGCAGACGGGTACCCCAAACTCGCAGCCGAGAGCGGAAGCTCCTTGGGGTTTGCTGTTGATGCTTGAGGCTTTCATAGAGCTGCAACATCTGAGCGGGTGTTCACTGCTGGAGTGATGCAGGCGTATAAAGGCAGAGCCGGGTCTTCCCCCAGGGCTCAGTCTGGGACAACCCTGGCAGATTTGGGCTGCTGTATGGAGGATCACACCAAGCACGTCCAGCCCATCCCACTCCCAGCCAGGCAGCAGAACTTGAACTACACGTACCCCCACATCTTTTGGGTGGATGGCTGTGCCAGCACAAGTGCTTCCTGCTCCCCGGCACCCCCCGTCGCTCCTTTCCCACCGCCTGTACCTGACCGGAGGAAAAAGCCAAGGAGCAGCAGGGAAAGGAAGAGCACTGGTTTCCTGGTGGTGTCCTTGCTGATCCTGCTGACCCTGACTGGAGTGGGACTGTGCATGTTTCAGATTTTCCATCTGGAGAAGGAACTGGCTGAACTGAGAGAGGTGAGGTCTGCCTGGCGGGTCACTGACTCTGAGGGGACAGGGGAAAAGGAAAAAACTTCAAAGCGGGTCTGAGATGCTGAGGTGCTGCAGAGCTCTCCAAGGGGCAGGCTCGTGGCATTGGAATGTCGGGCTATGCCAGGGGAAGCGGGGTTGGTTATTACTGCAGGCAATGGCTCTTGGTGACTGATACACCAGGATGTCTTGGTAGCTGAGTGCTGCAAGGTCTCTCTCCCTGCATGTTCCTTAGCACTTTGCAGCTCCCCATGGGCACCCAGGGTCAGCCACTGTCAAAGATAGTCCTTGGCTACTTAGGATGATGCCCTTATGCTCTTCCTATGCTAAGATGTCTTGTCACTCTTCTCTTTTGACAGTCTGCCAGCCCCGAACACATCCCTCCAGCTCTGGAAAAACTCATAGGTGAGTTGATGTGTACAGAGGGGGAACTCCTCTCTGTTCACATGTGCTCCAGGTCAGCTCTTCCCTCTCCTCATCCAGGGCAAAAGCAGGGTTGCAGCTTGAGGCTCTGAAAGTGGTGATTCCACTTGCTTGGCTGGAACAAGCACCATCTCTCACAGTATCCTGCTGGAGAAACTGGCTGCCATTGGCGTGGACAGGCACAGCCTCTGCTGGGCTAAAAACTGGCTGGAGGGCCGGGCCCAAAGCGTTGTGGGAAATGCAGTTAAATCCTGTTGGAAACCAGTCACGAGCGGTGTTCCCCAGGGGTCAGTGCTGGGTCCAGTCCTGTTCAACATCCTTATCAATGATCTCGATGAAGGCATCGAGTGCACCCTCAGCAAGTTTGCAGACAACGCCAAGCTGGGTGCAAGTGTGGATCTGCCTGAAGGAAGGGAGGCTCTGCAGAGGGATCTGGACAGGCTGGATCGATGGGCCGAGACCAATGGGATGAGGTTCAACAAGGCCAAGTGCAGAGTCCTCCATTTAGGTCACAAC
This sequence comes from Neomorphus geoffroyi, assembly GCA_033558235.1. Lineage (NCBI taxonomy): Eukaryota > Metazoa > Chordata > Aves > Cuculiformes > Neomorphidae > Neomorphus > Neomorphus geoffroyi. Next base: position 9,943,481 of record JAUMJM010000074.1, read on the forward strand.
AGCCCCACACAGCAATACAGACCTGGGGAAGAGTGGCTGGAGAGCTGCCTGGCAGAGAAGGACCTGGGGGTGCAGGTTGGCAGTGGCTGAACATGAGCCAGCAGTGGCCCAGGTGGCCATGAGGGCCAGTGGCATCTTGGCCTGTGTCAAACCCAGCGTGGGCAGCAGGAGCAGGGAGGTGATTGTGCCCCTGTGCTCAGCACTGGTGAGGCCACACCTCGAGTGCTGGGGTCAGTTTTGGGCCCCTCACTCCAAGAAGGACATTGAGGGGCTGGAGTGCGTCCAGAGGAGGGCAACGAGGCTGGGGAGGGGCTGGAGAACAAGTCCTACGAGGAGAGACTGAGGAACTGGGGTTGTTTAGCCTGGAGGAGGCTGAGGGGAGACCTCATCCCTGTCTACAACTGCCTGAAAGGACGCTGTGATGGGGTGGGGGCTGGGCTCTTCTCACAAGTGACAGTGATGGGACGAGAGGAAATGGCCACAAGTTGCACCAGGGGAGATTTAGACTGGACATTGGGAAGAATTTCTTCCCTGAAAGGGTGGTCAGGGATTGGCACAGCTGCCCAGGGAGGGGGTGGAGTCTCCATCCCTGGAGGGGTTTAAAAGACGGGTGGATGAGTTCCTTAGGGACAGGGTTTAGTGGGGAGACAGGCACGGTTGGACTCGGTGATCTCAGAGGTCTCTTCCATCCTTCCGATTCTATGATTTTAAGATTTCTTGGATGTGGGGATGGGGTCCTGCACCCTGCCTGCTGCAGTGCTCAGAGGGGTCAGCCTCGGGTTCCTGGGACAGTGTGCCTTCACCATGGGGCCTCCCAGCCCTGTCAGGCACGGTACTGGGGCATCGTGCTGCAGAAGGGAGCTCCCAGCTGTCCCAACAGATAGCAACAACCAGAATGGAAGGAGTAGAATGGAGACAGGCACAAAAAGCTCTTCTTTCTCCTGTTACTCTATTGAAATTTTGAGAGGATGTAGAGGGTTTCATTTTCTTCAAGGGTGAGGGATTCACTCCTGCCCTTCAGTACACAACTTATATTTTCCTGAATTCCTTTAGTACAAAGTCTCACTGTAGCCAGAGCCAACTGAGAACTTGATCATATGTGGGGTTTTGTCTTCTAGATATGTCATTTCAGCGAAACTGAAACTTTCCAGAAGAACCTTTTTAATTTTTCTAAATTTCATTTAGGAAAAAAACCAAAGAGTTTCAATCTGAATGGAACAAATTAAAAATCATATTACAAACTTCCAGACTATTATTTTACTCTTACATTACATGTTAATTTTACCAGTGAGGATATCTCTTTTTCAAGATGTCCAAGTCAGAAAGAAATTTTCAGCTCTTTTGACAATTTTTGCCAGATCTGAAAAATCTTTTCCCCCCTTGAGGATTTTGGTTAATAGGAAATTTAATTTCTTTTCAAGTTTGTTCTGATACTGAATGAAAGCAAATTCAGGAAGAGCCAAATTCTCTGGAAGGGGCAGTCCTGGTTCCCATCAGTTTCCATATCAGTAAATTTTGATTTATTGCTTAGGGGCAGGGCAGCTGACACGTTAACTGAATGCTCAGTGCTCTGATCACAGGGTACTTTCACAGCACCTGAACACAAGTCATGAATAGTAATCCTGAATTTCTTGAGGGGGGTTGATAAAAAAACATAAAGCCAGGGGTATAAAATAAAGGAGAAGGGGAGGAAAATGTAATTGGCTTGAGAAAAGTAGGCTGCTTCTAAAATTTCAGAACATGATGCTTGGAAGTAGGTGCTGAGAAGAAGGGAAGGAAGGAGTGGGATGGGCTTCAAACATTGAGGCACTTTAACTGGGCTGTGTGTCCAAGGGGAAGAGAGCCCTCCAGGGAAGGCAGAGCTCTCCCAGCTGTGCTCTGAGGACAAGACCTGCCTGGCCAGCGGGATGGTTTGTGGGGCGGTTTGCAGGATGTCCCAAGTGTCTTCTCTGGTCTAGTTGTAAGGAGGGTTGGTACTCAAAAGACAGAAGTCCACTGCCACAAGTGCCTTGGCAGTGCTGGAGTGAAGGGGGGCAATGGAGCAGGCTGATGTGTGACAGCACACGTGCAGTCACCTTGGCATGGGCCAGAGATGCTTGGTGAAGGGGCAGTGTTTTCCCTCTCCTCTGCCCTAAGCGAGAGGCCTGTGCTTGAGCTCACCAACTGAACCATTTTAAGATGAAAGCTCTAGCTCTCCTTGGTTTTTTCCCTTGCTTCCCATCACCTCTCGATCCTTTGCTGTAACTCTTCCTTTCTAACCGCTTCTCTTGCCCTGCAGTGTTTGCCCAAGCACTGTTCTGCCTCGCTGCGCTAAGTTATGATACTTATGTGCCCTGTGCTCCTCTGAACATGCCCCATTTCAGCTCTCTGGGCTGGCTTCTCCATGGAGCACATGGCTGATGTCCTCCCTATTTTTAAACAGGGCAGAAGGAGGAGTCAATGAAAAAGGAACCAAGGAAGGCAGCACACTTAACAGGTACGTGCTGAGGGGCCAGCAAGAGGTGGGGGCAGGGGATAGTGAAATGTGGCTGTGCTGAGAAGACGGTATGGTCATAGTGGGGAGGAGCCCACCTCACACCTATTTTCCTTTGGTAACTTGTGCTCTGACAGTGAGGTGCTCCTCTGCAGCTAAAATCTTCTCCTTATTTAGGCTTTTCAGTGAGGGCTCTGTTTTTCAGTTTGGTTTTTGGTTTGCATCTGGGCTGCGTAGGGCAGGTGGCTGTCACAAGCAGCTGATGTTGAGCGAGATGAAGGTGAGGAGCTCCCACCAGTGCAAGGTCAGGGTGGACCTTCCACACTGCAGACAAGGGCTTGAAGAACAGCTGACTTGTGCATGACTTTTGACGAGGAAAAACCACAACTGCTTGTACTTACCGCACTTCTTCTCTTGTTTCGGCTTCCAGGGAACCCGGCGCAGCAGGACCTCCCTCTGGAGTGGGAACCTATCTCTGGCCATGCCTTCACCAGTGGCGTTCAATATCGTGATCAGGGCCTCGTCATCAATGAGACTGGCCTGTACTTCGTGTACTCCAATGTGCTCTTCCGAGGCAGCATCTGCAGCAACCAGGTGTTGACCCACATCGTCTACAAGAAAAACCCATCCTCGCCAGGCAGCCACGTGCTGATGGAGGACAAAGGCATCAACTACTGTACAGGTCAGAAAATATGGGCCCGGAAAAGCTACCTCGGTGCTTTATTCAAGCTCAGAAATATGGACAGTTTGCATGTCAATGTCTCCAAAATCGCTCTGGTTAATTTTGAGGAATCCAAGACATTCTTTGGCTTATTTAAGCTTTAAATGGGGCTCTTGGAGTGTGGCTGGAAGACCCCAAACACACTAGGATGCGTGAGGGTTGAGTGCTGCCTTGAGCGGCAGTCGTCAGACCAGGGTCTCGCACCATGAAGCCCATCAAGAAACCACGTTTTGGCCTTCAGTGTAAAGAGGGCTGAAGCAACTGGTAAAGGCTCAAAAGTGGATCTCTGGGAAGCACTGGGGATGTACTGCATCAGCTTGAAGAGAATCGCACATTTTCCCCCCCCAAAAACCCCAGCAAACTCTGAAATGCAATGTGCTGAAGACCCCGTTGTAACTCACTACTTGCTACCTGAGAAGATGTTGGTGTGAGTGGCCCATATGGCGTCACGGCCCTGGTGAGCTTGGGCCAGCAGATATGCAGGGACAGCTGGTGGGTATCGAGGAGGTCCCTCAAGCCAGGGCTGGGCCATGTGGTGTCACACCGCAGGCGGTGGTGTGGGAATGAGTAGTGGGGAGGCCTCAACTGCCTGCCTCGAGCCATGGCTGGGCACCCCACCATGGCACTGTGACTCAGCTGTACAACAGGCACCCGCCTGTTAGCTGGCTCGTTACGCATGATATGTTCTTTTTGTGTTAAGTTATCGACCGTTCCCATCCTGGAAATTGTCCCCCAACCTCTTTATTTAACACATCCTGACTACCTTGCAAGGAATGTGCCAGAGACCATGACCACACCGTGGTGGTGGGGCTGGTCAGGAGGCCCTGCACTCTGCTAACAGGACCTGAATGATACAGCGGAAGAGGGCAGTGGGGCCCGACGTGAAAGCAGCATCCCCAACGCCCTTTGCACCATTTTGACACATCAGAGTCCCCCATGGAGACCTGGTCCTGCCCCCCCCTAAATGGTGCAGGTGGGGGTGTGCTGACCAACATCAAAGGCATGGCTTTGGCTGGTCCCCTTGTCTTTGCTCCTGAGCAAAACACAGAGGGTAAATAAAGGTATATTTTTCTAGTGAGTGACACTGTCCTCTCCTCATTTAGGGCAGTGGGCTTCTGCAGTGGCCAAAGCTCTGAAGGTGTCCATGATCAGGGGCCAGCACCCTACTCCTTCTCCAGCAGCAAGCAGAAATCTGGGCGCCTGACCCCAATTTTCTGTCTGCTTGGCGGGGTGCAGGGTCCCCGCTGTGGATCTTTGGGGCTCCGGCATAGAAACACCAGGATTTGGGCAGCAGGAGGATGTGATTTGGGCAGCACAGACGTGGCAGCTCAAGCCCAGATTGGCCATTACGAAGGGACTGACCTTAAACACAGGCTTGAGCTTAAGCGGAGCCAGACTCTGGCTGCTAAGCAGAAGCTCTGCCATCCCCAGAGACACCAGGCTCCTCCATATGCCTTCTGGTCCCAGCAGCACCTTGCACACAGCAGTCTGCAGGATAAGGAAAGGAAGTGGTGCCTTGGTGTTATAAACCCCTTTGTTTGCTCACTCAGATGTCTGATCCGTGGAGCTCTTCCCTTGCAGCAGTCAGCTCCAGGGCTCCACGTTGCCACCAGGCAGTACCTGAAGGCTGCGCCTGTGGTGTGGCATCATCTTTGCCTGTGGTCCAGGCTTCTCGCAACTCTGACGTTGGTCACAGTGAAGGTCGGCTCTTCAGCCTCCAGCATTTATTTCCTTTTCCACGGTGCTGCTCTCGGTGTGTGGCCTGTGGTTTGCTGTTTCTTGCTTCGGGGAAACAGATTTCCTCAAAACTTAGAAGCAGACTGGCTACCGGTGCGGCCAGCATGACACGAATGCAGCACCTTGCTGCTCAAGCGGCTGGTGCTGCACTCAGGCATTTCCACTGCATTCCTGAGGATGGCAAATGCCACGAAAGGTCAAAGTTTAGGGACCTTTTTGCTGGATTAATCCTCTCTCACTTCTCCCACCCCGTCCAAGTGCTAGAGGGGCAAACCCCATAGCACAGGGATGGAGGTGTTGGGTCCAGACCCTGCCAGGAAAGGCCAGAAGCTGCTCTTCTCGTAGATTGCAGATTGTCCTGTGTTGCTCACCTAGTGCCCAGACATCCCTGTGGGGAGCGGGCACCTGTGTGCACGTGTCTGCACGCTTGTGGCTATTTCTGTAGCAAAACTAGCCGAGTACATTGCTTGCTTCTTTGTGTGAGCAGCTTGGAGAGAGACAGAGCATCCAGCGCCCAGAAGACACTCACACTGACGTTTCGCTCTCTGCTGGTCCCGTGTTGGTGAAGGGCTGGAAGCTCCCAAAGGTTTCTATCAGCCAGCACACAGCAACTCGGCTGGACCGGGCCTGCTCTGGGGTAGGATGCGGCACTTGCTGTTGTTGCACATCAGCACAGGACAAGGATCTGCCCGTCTTTCTGTCTGAAACGCTCAAGGCGAGGCAGGGCTCTGAGTTTCAGAGACAGCGCTACAGTGGGACGGACACTACAAATAGAGCTGGGATCTCCTGAGGTGGACAGAGTGCGCGGGATAAAGTGAGTCAGAGAGCAGCTGGCACGGGGTCGAGTCAGCAGCAGGGCTGCCAGGAAGACACAGTTCTTCTTTGTGATGCTTTCCTCAAATCTGCCCAGAGCAAATCCACTGCTTGGCTTGTGGGCTCTGACTAAAGATTCAAAGTAAGGTTGTGACAGGATTATCATTTCAAACCGCACAGAGTTAATCATAGGCTGCTTGTGCCACAATGGCTTTATTGAAGTAATCTGTTTATGTAGCTAACAAGCTGCTCATTTAGAGAAATTCTTGCTTATTGTTAGCATTAAATACTTAATGAATATTTAATGATGTCATTACTAATAGCTCTTAGAGAATATTTTAAATTATTAAATAAGTATTCAAACTATTAATATTTTCTTTGAACTTCTCAGGTATTTTGTTCTCTCCCCAGCAACGGAAAGGTAGCTGCACTCAAAAGGGTATCCCAGCTCCCTCAGCAGGGCTGCCCATTGGGGTTTTTTTATTTATTTTTAATTTTTTTCTTATCTTGAGGAAAATAGGTGCCTCTTCCTTGCAGATAGTGTTTCTGGATTGCAGTGGTCTGACCTGAGCTCCTCTCTCCTGACAGAGCAGCCCAGTCCATATGTGGAGACACCCCAGGTTTTGGGCAGTGTTTGATGGGGCTCCAGAAAGACTCTTCTGTGGAGAAAGTGGCTGACAAGAAATGACAAGCCTAGCTCATCTCCTGACAGGAGGTTTCTGAGCTACTTCTGCTGCCCAGGGATCTTCTGGCATTCCTGTCCTTTCTTCCTGTGCACTGACCGTGCTTCCCTACGTGATCCAGCCTGAGGGATGTGGCCAGCACTGCGCCAGCGGGCACGCTGCAGGCACACAGACAGCTCTCGTGGTCAGCGGAGCCCCTTCCAGGCATTCTTGTGTATTTGGGGTGTGCAGCTGGCCAAATTAGGGCTCTGCATGAGATAGAAACATTTGTGCTGCTACGTGGCAGGCACAGCGAGCTGCTTAACACAGATGTGGACTCTCGTGGCTGGTGTGTGCCAGAAACTGCATCCTATTCACCAACTCAAGTGGAGGAAAGAGGAGGGCAGGATGCTAGTGTCCTAAAAACCTTGGGCACGCTCTGTATGCCCAGTAACCAAGGTGGTAGAAAGGACTGCATTGTAGAAATGCATTGTAGAAAGGACTGTGTGGATAGGTCATTGCTGCTTCTACCGTGAAGGTGCAGTAGAAGGACAGGGATGCGCAGTGAGCTCTGAGAGACAGGGCAGAAGCAGAGAATGAGGCAGCATGAGAACAAGCAGTGCTGGTGTGTGATGGGTGCTGCTATGCAGTGGGTCCTGTTTCTCATGGATCCCTGGAGATGGGAGATGGTGTGCTGGCAAACAGCCTGCCAGTGCCTGCTGCAACTCTGCTTTCCTCGGTGGAGAAACTCCAGCCAGAAAGGCAGAAATGTCCCCTGGACAGCTACGGCCAGTGTCCCTCATATCGATACTGCTTACTACATCCATGTGTGCTGACTCTTTACGGGTCTGTGCTCCCTCGTGATGGGCAGGAAGGTGACTGGTGCACAGCAAAGGCCTGAAGGGCACCTGTAATTCAAAGGGAGAAGCAGCAGTTGCTGATGTCAGCTCTGCAGAGGGATCTGGACAGGCTGTATCCATGGGCTGAGACCAACCGGGTTCAACAAGGCCAAGAGCAGAGTCCTCCATTTGGGACATAACAAGCCCACACAGTGATACAGACCTGGGGAAGAGTGGCTGGAGAGCTGCCTGGCAGAGAAGGACCTGGGGGTGCTGGTTGGCAGTGGTTGAACATGAGCCAGCAGTGGCACAGGTGACCACGAGGAGACCCAGCGTGGCCAGCAGGAGCAGGGAGGTGATTGTGCCCCTGTGCTCAGCACTGGTGAGGCCACACCTCGAGTGCTGGGGTCAGTTCTGACCCCTCACTCCAAGAAGGACACTGAGGGGCTGGAGCGCGTCCAGAGAAGGGCAATGAGGCTGGGGAGGGGCTGGAGAACAAGTCCTACGAGGGGAGACTGAGGAACTGGGGTTGTTTAGCTTGGAGAAGAGGAGGCTGAGAGGAGACCTCATCACTATCTACAACTGCCTGAAAGGAGGCTGTGATGGGGTGGGGGCTGGGCTCTTCTCACAAGTGACAGCGATAGGACGAGAGGAAATGGCCGCAAGTTGCACCAGGGGAGGTTCAGACTGGACATTGGGAAGAATTTCTTCACTGAAAGGGTGGCCAGGGATTGGCACAGCTGCCCAGGGAGGGGGTGGAGTCCCCATCCCTGGAGGTGTTTAAAAGACAGGTAGATGAGTTCCTTAGGGACAGGGTTTAGTAGGGAAACAGGCAGGGTTGGACTCGATGATCTCAGAGGTTTCTTCCAACCTTATGAGTCTATGATTCTATTATCCCCAGCATCTGCTGGGGCAGCAATGTCAGAGACAAGAAACAGAGGCAAGGTGGACTAGCTCTCAGCAGGCTCGCTTGGATACACATCTCGGCTCAGAAATCTCACAGCTTCTTTGGGGTAGTTAGCTGGAACTGTCCCTCCTGAGGAGCCTTCTAGGTGACTGTTTCTGCAGCCCTCCTGAGGAGAAGAGAGCATGAGTAAGAATGGAAGAACTGATACATCTGAAGCCACTCAATTCCTGAGAGTTCAGACAGCAACCTTCTGTTTGATCTGTCAAGTTTTGTTGTTGCTTCGGTTGAGTTTTGGGGCATGAATTAATTTTTATTCAGGGTTTTTTTGCTTATTAATTTCCTTGACGCCAGCCTTGGGCTTTCTAAGGTTCTGCTACAACGTTTTGCAGGGTTGCCTCTTCCAGCCCATGAAGCTGTAAAGACGCTGTCAAACCTTTACCAGAAGTGTTGTCTAGTGGTTAGAGAGGGTAGAAAAAGGGAAGGGAGGTAAACTGAAATATAGCTGTTATTTTTCTAGTATTCCGATGTGTGGGCATGTTACATCATGGTTACAAAAGTGTAATTTTAGGCATGACTAAATGGCTGAGGTTTAACGCAAAAGAGAGGATGAAGTGAGTAAAGAGAGAGGAGGAGCTCTGATGTGAGGTGAGGCAAGTTGCATATGAATTTCAAAAAGGAAAAAAGGAGAAGAAGAAAAGCTTGACAAATGATTGCTCAGGGCAGCACGGAGAATCAAACCTTCTGTTCAAGAGTCAAACCTTCTGTTCCCTGCAAGTGACCCAATCCCTGACAGAGGAGCCACGGGACTGTGGGCTGTGGTGCAGGAGACTGCTGGCAGTGTTCGTGTCTTCTGCCAGACAGAGGTGTGAAGAGCTGCTGCATTCCCTGGCCCCGCCTGTGGTGTGACCAGCAGTGCTGCTTTTGGAGCTCACCAGGAGGCACTGAGCTGGCTGGTTGTCCCCGCTGGGACACTGGCAGTCACAAAAACAGGCACATAGGCTTTCTGTTGTGACGACTCAAGGGTTTGGGAAATAAGCTGCTCTTGGCTTTGGATAGCAAAGAGACAAAGAACTCTAGGTGGAATAATGAACCCCACCCTGCTTTCTTCTGCCTCACTTGTCACCATTGCTCAGCATGCTCTGTATGACTCAGTCCCCTCTACAGAGAATCAGCTTCTCCTTCCCACTGACAAACAATCATAGACGTCTTAGATCTCTCTCTCTTTTTCCCACAATGAATTTCATTCAACAGCAGGTGAAAAAGTCTCCTTGCCTAGTTTCCTTTTGTCATTGGGGATCACTCTGGTTCCCCTTGCCAGATCAGTCTTGGGGAGTGAAAGTCTGCTGCTCAGCTAATTTCCTGGGACCTTCAGCTTGGAAACCTGCACTGGCTGGGGGAGCAGCTGGCCTTCAGAGCCATCTGAATGACTGTCAGAACTGGACTGTGTGCTCTCCTGAGCCCTGTGGTGCGGACACACATTTCTCTTGGCGTTGCTAGTGAGGTTTACGTCAACATAGAGGCAAAAGATTTCAGAAAAGAGCATCAGAAAGGGAGATTTGTCTCTCCTAATTGAAGCGGTATGCAAGCTAGCTGTTCATGCGGGAGGTGTGATGAGCATGAAATTCCCTAAGCAGGGTGCAGTCTGTTTATGGCTGGTGCAATTCTCAGCTACCATGAAGCCAACCAAAAAACTAGTACAGACCACCCATCCTCAGTACAGGTTCCAAAGGACATGATGACAGGGTGGCCCGCTACCGTTTTCTCTGTCTGTGCTCCCTGCTAAGTTTTCCGCATAGAGAGCATGTATCCAAGATTTGGCTTTCATTAAAGTCAAGATGATCCAAGGGCTGGAGCACCTCTTCTACAAGGACAGGCTGAGAGAATTGGGCTTGTTCAGCCTGGGGAAGAGAAGGGTAGACCTTGGAGCAACTTTCCAATACTGAAAGGGACTACAAGAAAGTTGTGTAAGGATTCTTGATCAGGGAGTGCAGGGATAGGACAAGGAGAAATGATTTTAAGATGAAAGAGTGGAGACTGAGATGAGGTCTTGGGAAGAAATGTTGTCCTGTGGGGGTGGGGAGGCCCTGGCACAGGTTGCCCAGAGAAGCTGTGAAGGCCCCATCCCTGGAGGTGTTCAGGGCCAGGTTGGATGGGGCTTGGAGCCCCCTGATGCAGTGGGAGGTGTCCCTGCCCATGGCAGGGGGTGGAACTGGATGGGCTTTGGAGTCCGTTCCAACCCAAACCATTCTATCACTCTGTGAAAGTTCTGAAAGAGAAATCCAAACCATGGAAGATCAGAATAGTCTAGCCATGACAGAGCATGTAATTTGTCCTAGATTCCTGTTCAGTTCCAACAGGGAAGAACTGGGAGAAATTCAGCATATTCAGTAAACAGATCCCATGCTGACCCGGTTTGGGCGAGGGCTGATGGGCTGGTTGTTAAATGAGCAGCAGAAGCGTGCTGTTGCAGCCTTTGCGGCGCTCCTTGCTGTTGTGCTCTGATATCGGTACTGTGCATTGTAGCCATCGAGCGGCCGTGCCAGGCTGGGTACAGCTGTTCATGTGCCCTGCTTTGCTGCTGAGAGCTAATTTAAGGCTTGGACACGGCAGGAAGTTACTGTGGCGTAGCTGGCTCCTGTCTGTTAGCAGAGCTGTGGGCATGGCAAACGTGGTATTGTTGTCAGAGCCTTTGAAGTTTGGGGCTGGAGGGGCGTTTTTGCCTCCTGCTTGCAGCTACGCTTGCTTGTTTATCTGTGCTGCCAAGCACCCGGGTGAGGAGCTGCACGAGGGCTCCCCTGCCACCCCGGTGTGTGAGCTTGCAGTGAGGGGAGGGAACGACCGCTTTGAAGGTTCTCTCGAAACTCCCTGCTTGCATCCTGTGAAGACCCCGCTTGCTGGACTGGAGGGTGCAACTCATGCAAGGCTGCTGAGGGAGAGTAGAGGACAGTAGTTTCTTGATTCAGCCCAAGCCACCCTTAGGTACTGTCTCCGCATCCCTGGAGTGTTTATTTTTTTCCTCATAAGCATTTTATCCTGCACAGGGGAGAGGTCAGTGACAAGACATGGTGTGAGCCATCTCCATAGTCACTGTATCAACTGCCCTTCCAGTCAGAGAATAAAGGTGTCTTGGACCTGGCAGGTTTGTCTATGCAGAGGAGCAGTACCAGCGCTGTGCACTGGGCCTTGAGCTGTGTGACTTTCATTTGATGCTAATGTACCTTGCTGCTCTGAGTGGTGCCTGCTCCCAGAGTGCACACAGGATGGAAAAGAGGCAGAGGTCATTCCCCAGCCTCAGATAAAAGCCTGGGGGAGCCTATCCTCAGTGCCTCCCCCAGTGTGTATCATTGCAATGATAGTAACATCAAGTCTGCTTAGGAGGTGGAGGAAAACCATGCCACAGAACTCCCTCCTTTTCCTTTTCTGCTAGGAAATGTCATTGAAAAGGCTTCTAGTTGCAGGTTGTAGCAGAAGGCATCCTGTTGGTCTTGTAATTCCTGTATGGTTTGTAATGTCTCCTTTGTTAGCTCATCAGACAGGCTAAACTGGGAAACAGAAAGGCTAGAGAACCTGAAAATGGACATGGGACCTTACACTGATGGGTGGGAGAGAGCCTGTCCCAGCACGGAACAGGGCACCAACAGCACTCATTCTTACCGGCACCAGGCTCTTTGCTGAGGGCTGGTGGTGATGCTGGCACTGTGAGCTCCTGCCCCCATGTGCTGATTCCTTCCTCCTGTGGGACCCTGGCCTAAAACATCTAATCAGCATTTCAGCCAGAATTGTTCCCCATCACCACCACCCTTTGTCTTCATGCAGACCAAGTAAACAAAAATCCAGCCATGTTGCTTGGAGGAGTGCTGAGAGGGGACACACGGCTGCCATGCTCGAAGTGCTGTTTGGGACTGTCAGGGCTGAATGCAGAGCACACCAAAAGCTGTCTGACTACTGAATTCTTTGAGAAAAGCCTCTAAAATTGGCACTTGCTGGCAGCACTTTCCTTTCCCTGTGCTTCAGCTCATTGCCTGTAAACCATGCTTAGCACCTAACTTTATAGGACACTGTGAAGAAAAGCTTACTGATTTCTCCGCAGTGCTCATATTGGGGTTATAACTGGCACCAAAAATACGTAAGGAAATGGTGCCGAGGTGAGCCTCCCCTCCTCCAGCAGTCCTCAGACAGGTTGAATCAGCACACCGAACCCTCCAGAGAGAGAGAGAGAAAGGTATGTGAGTGAGGGACACAGCTTGGAGAAAAGAAGTCTATATTTATTGTCTTAAATCATTGACTCTCTAGGAACGTTACTTAGACAGCAAGTGTTGCTTCTTTGTAGAGCCTTCTTGGGAACGCTGACCTCTTACTTGTGACCATATTGTTGTCCTTTGCTTTCTTGTGTTGGTTTTCTAGTAATACGTACCCTTTGCAAGTCTTGTATAACTGCTGAATAGTTTGCTTTTGCTCTTTGGGTGTTAAAACCATTGAATCGCCCGTTAGCAGTACGCTTCATATAACTGGTTTGGAAATTTAGTCTGTCTTTAACCGCTTTTGCTCCTTTTTAAATTTCCTCTATGCAAAAACAATGAGGTAAAAAAAAAACCCAGACCAAGCCTGCTGCCCCCCATAGCCCTACTTCTTATAAGTGCTATTTCCTGTGGTCTTGAAGAGCACGTTGAACACAGAGATGTGAACCTAAAATACCTTTGTACTCTCTTACTGAGCGTAAAACGGAGTAGGCAGGCAGTGAAGCCCTGTGCTGACTTCCAGTAACCCCCCAGCCTTGTGCCGAGCTGCTGATTCAGCCGGGCAGTCTGTCGGGAATCTCTTCTTCCCCACGACACTGCGTGAGGTCGTGGTCTCCAAAGGTCTTGGCAGCACTGCAAACGTGTCTCCACCAGAGATGCAGATGGAAACACTTTCTTCCCTCCCAGCATCCCTGTGTGCCGAGCAAGGCTGAGCCGTGTGTAAAGCACTCAGACTCTCACCTGGAATACACAGTAGAAGTGGTGCGGATTAAACTTGTTGGGTGGTTACTCCACAGACCCCCCAAATGCTTGAAATTTAAATAGTACACGTGGTGGGTTGACCCTGGCCAGCTGCCCGACAGCCGTCAGCCTGCTCTCTCATCTCCCCCCCTCGACAGTGGATGGAGAGGCTCATGGTTGAGATAAAGATAGGGAGATCACTTCTCAATTACCTTCATGGGCAAACCAAGACTCAGTTTGGGGAAATCAATTTATTGCCAATTGAAAGATATTTGGATTGTGAGAAACAAGGACAAAATAACACCTTCCCCACCCCACACCCCCCTGCCTTTTTTCACTAATATCAAGCTTAAAACCAGAAGGCCTAGAGGACTTGCATAGAGAACTTCTGCCAGTTCTGTGTTCCAATCCAAGCTGCTGGAGTTAGGTTGGACTAAGTCTTTGTGTGCATGTTGAGAATGGGCCAGTAGTCTCATGTCTGCTAAAAATTAAATTGCCAGTGTGAACACAGAGCTAGTGGCTGGAAAGGAAAGCCTGAATACAAACCAAGAAACCTCTCTGTTCAGTAAGAGACAACTGAGAGCAAGGAAGGAGAACAAAAGAGCAGTAAAAAAGGTTTCCCTGCAGTGCTCTCTGGGATGGCTTTTTCCTTGCAGTCAGACCTTGCCTCCACCTACCAAGGCACCCCTGCTGCCCCAGCAAGGTCTGTCACCCCCAGGGCTTGTCCTTGTGCCACAGTCTGGAACCCAGCTCCACCTGGCACTCCTTTCCTTTTCCTTCCCACAAAGTCTTGAGGCCCTTTCCCTGGGAAGGCTCAGTAGCTCCCTGAAGATGGGACAGGTTCCCATCTGACCTCCTCTTAAAAGCAGGTAAGAAATGGTAAACACACAAAGTCGCTTTACCTCAGGTTTTATGAGGAATTTAAGGAGTGAGTCTCTAGAAGTCTAACAGTGGAGAGCAGCCAGTACGTGGTATGTAAAGACCGTCCTTCCCAAGGACAATGGGTCCTCAGACCTGCTGCCTCCCTGGCAAGTGTGGACCAGGGCCATCAAGCATGGGGAAGTGGGTAAATAACTCTGGAGTGTCTTACTCTCGTGCCCCAGCCTGGTGTCCAGCACCTGTGGCAGAGGGCAACTGTGCCCACTGTGACACTTGCACTGGCGGCAGCGGCTGTGTGAGGTGCTCAGAGGGAAGACAGCCGTAGCCAAGTGGGGTGTTGCCTTTCCTGCTAGAAAGCACATTCCCTAGCTGTTGCATAGGGTCTTGTCACCCCTGTTTCTAGCTTGATGTGCTGGGAATGCCTTGTCACACATCCTGAGCCCAAGCCCTTTCACATCAGGGGCGCGCAGGAGTTTGAGACTGCAGGTATCAAAGCTCGAGAGGACAGTTCACTTGGGCTTTACTTACTGCTGGGCTTCCTTTGTAACAGCCAGTCTCCCCTCTGAAATCAGAAAACTGTGGAGTCAGGAGCAGTTACTCCCTTTCACCCAGCACAATGTGTGTTTGATCCCCAGGCAGCGTTTTCCCACGCAGCCTTTTCTGGCTGCTGAAACCTGCAGCTGCGGTTTGCACTCCGCATTGTTGTTCTTGTTGTACCTTGTTCTTTATTTCTGGTTACATTTTTTGGATGCCTGTCCAGGTGACATTGCTATCTGGTTTGATGATTTATGTGCTCCTTGTCAGCATTTAATGCACTTTGATGTACGATGGCATCATGGGGTGTGTGTGTGCATATCCACAGGTGTCACTGAGGCCCTCTCAGCAACCTGTGATGACTCACATTTTTCGTGTTGGCCTATTTTTTGTTTTGTTTTTCCTTCCCCGTTGTTAATGTTTGTCTGAATTCCAGTCTAGGATGCTCTGTATTTTAAGGTTGCCTCCAAGGAGATACTTTATATTAAGCATTGGAATAGGTAGCTGGCGACACTAAGGATGAGCGGAGCGTGAGCCTGACTGGAGATGCTGTGCCTGAAGTTGGCAAAACATATCTTCAGTTGTGAACGTTGGCACATGGCAGCCAATTGTGCATGTAGGCACGCGGGTGATGGTCTGAAACAGAACTATTTCCCATCTATCACAGTGCCTAAAGCTGATACAACAGCTCTAAATGTAGCTTCTCTCCATGCAGCTCGTGTGACATCTGGCCCTGTGCCCAGGCAGAGGAGGGTGCGTGACTGGTTGTGGAGGGGGAGAAAATGAGAGGGTGAGGAGCTGTTGTTTCCTCCAAAAGGCTGGGGCACCGGCTGGTGAAGCTGAAGGGTGCAGGGCAGGCTGCAAGCAGCAGCAAGGAACAGCTTCTTGTGCTGGAAGACTCTCCTGCTAGTTGCACTCCAGCTCCCCTTGCGCTGGGACAGGGAACACGTGCAAAGAGTCAAAAATGCCCCCGAAGAAGCACTGCTGATGAAGAAAATACAAAGCAGAGAAGTTAATATTGTGGGGGATGTTTATCCGACCCAGAGGTGGCTACATTCTGGCACTGGAGGGAGGGAAGAGCTGGTCTGTAAAAATACTTCAGATACCTTGTAAGCAAGGTTATGGCATTTTTCCGTTTTGCTGCAGAACTTTGCTTTGCTGGTGTGAGGTGGGATCTGGAAGCTCAGGGATGTGGGCACTGCAGTGGCTGTGTTTGCAAGATTTTGGGACTTGGCAGAGAGGTGACTGGGTGAGCAGCCAGGGGATGTGTTTGGGAGGCAGGGTAGGACACCGGTGCCAGAGCAAGTGCTGCAAAGTCAGAAATGCCTTGAACTCCTTGTCTGGAGGTTGGAAGTGGGTAAGGGCGGCTATGGGGGCTGACAACACAGAAGGGAGAAACTACATAGGGGCCCTTCAAACTCTGCTTGGATGAGCAGAGAACTCATCCTTTCACTTCATAAGGAATTAAGTGTCCAAAGACTCTCCGAGTGTCTCAGAGCACTGTATCTGGGGGACACTGGTCTGAGTTGACTCTTGGTGTGCAGTTTGTGAGCGAGGGCACTGTTACAGGGACATTTTCAGCTGAAGGGGAGCAGAGAGGAGGAAAAGTGTGGCCACAAGCACATTGACCCTGCAGTGAAGGAGTTAACAAGGGGCACGGAAGCAGGATCAAGTTTTGAAGGACATTGGCAGGTCTTCCAACCACATGAAAAAGGTCTCTGACAGCACAAGGAAAACTGAACAGGTCCCAGCTGTAGGGAGGGCAGCCAGGCTCCAGCTCTGTGGCACCTGCACCAGTGTTCCTGAGTCCTGACTGTGCTCCTTGGCTCTGCCACACAGTGCTGCCAGCAGGGCTTGTGGACTGTAACATCAGCACTCTCACCAGGGCAGCGTGGCATTGTGAGAGTGTGGTGTGATACTTCCAAAACAGCCTGGAGATGGCAAGGCCTACAGGTGATTCATGAATATTTGCATTCTGCAAATGACACTTCTGCTGGGATGGGTGAATCATATCTGGTGGTGGTGAGGGCTTGGGGGGGTGTGATAAGGACCTTCTTTCCGTGAAGGGTGGTGGAGTTCTCCCTGACCCAGGTGCTCTGGCAGCATGGCCTGTACTGAGCTGAGGACCTTTTGGAAACTCCTTTCTCCCCAATGTTGAGGAAGGTCCCCACACAGTCTACAGCAGTGCCCGTTCCCTGTGACCGGGTGAATGCTGGGGCGGTGGTGAGGGTGTGCGGCAGTGCCAGCTGGCACCCCCGAGCTGGGCTCTCCCCGTGCTGTGGCAGGCAGGCTGGCATATTGCTGCTCCGGAGAGGTCCCATGGCTGCTGCAGGGCCGTGGTGGCTGCCCACACCGGGTGGGAGGTGATGCTCAAACATTTCCATGATGCTTGGTTGTGGCAGGGGGCAGGAAGCGCTGGTGATCTAAGATTCTCCCCTGAGATTTATCCTTGGGTGGGTTGTGGGTCCCTGGGGGCCTGAGCAGGGATTGCCCTGGTGGCTGGCTGGCAGGCTTGCCAGGGGTTTATCTTAACCCAAGAAATGAGGCTTGCCCTGCGGCTGGGAGACAGAGGTGGTGGCTTGTGGCTACAGGATGAGGCCTTTGCATAAGCGTGCATTCCCTGCAAAACTTGCAGCCTCCGTGGGAGATCCCTGAGCTCAGGAAGACATCTCCTAGGAAGAGATTCTGGCTCCACGCAGGACAGGAACTCAGGGACTGGGAACTACAGGGTGGGCTGGCCCACGCCAGCACCCTGCCCTGCTTGTTAGCCCCGCCTGCCTGGTGCAGGAGGCCAGACAGGGCCTCTCCAGAGAGCCCTTCCCAGTTCTAGTCCTCTGGCTCAGCCCCAGGCTGGAATTGCCCTCCCTCTGTGCAGTCTCTGCGTTCGGGGTGATTCTCTCACACCTGGAAACTCTCCTCCAGCAGCCAGGGAGCAGGAGAGGATGTGCAGGAGGGGCCGAACAGCTCCACCCCTTTCCAGACACCTTTGGGGTGACAGGGTTGTTCCACCTATAGGTGCTCGTGGCAGTCCGCCCCCCCCACCAACACCCCCGACGCCTTTCTGCCACCTGGGAGTGAGCGTAACAGTAGAGGTGGTGGTAAACAGCTCGGGGCTTGTTAGAACAGCAGACACAAACAGAAAACGTTTCCTCTTTATTTCGTGTAAACAAGCTACAGGAAGTGGAGCGGCTGGGGCAGGAAGCAGAGCTGACCCGGGACAGGGACGGGACAGCCAGAAAGGGTTTGCGTGCGTGTGGTGGCGGCCTCCACTGCTGCTCCAGAGAATTGTCACCATCTTCAATTCCTGGTGGGTCTCAGGAGCCTCAGAGGGGTGTGACGAGGGGGAGCGGGGCTGTCGGACCTTCAGCCCGGGCCTGGAGTCTGCTTTGCTGTGCATCCTGCGCCTGGCAGCCGCGGCTGGACGGGCGCTCTCAGGAAACCCTGCGGGAAGGAGCTGGAGTCAGGACAGCTTATGTACTGCTCTGATAAACAGAACAAAGCCTTGAAGACTGGGGCAGGGAGGTTTAAAGGGCACAATTTAAATGAACACTCTGCTTTACACACGTGAATTCACAGACTGTGTCAATAAGAGGCTGCAGTTACCAAATGTGAATGTGTCAAAGTGAGTTTTGGCAACACCATTCCTGGATTGCTTTGAGTGTTAAATGGGAAGCTCAATTCAGAGTAATCTTAGAAGTAATAACCTCCAGAGACTCAAAAGTAGGTTAAGATCCAAATAAGCATCCAACTGAGATCAAAGAAGTTAGAGATGGCTATTGGCAGTGTTGCGTGTTGAGACTATTCCACAGCTCGACACAGTAACGTTACTCAGCTGTAGCTCTGCAGAGCTTTAGACAAGCAAGGTAATATTAAACTACCTTGTGACTGGAGCTTTCCCAGTTCTTTTGAAGATTTGCCACACAGGTCTTTTGGGACCAGTGTGGGCTGATTGTTCTGTGAAGTATAGCAAATTGAAAGTTTTAGGTTGGCTCATCAGCAAAGCGCTCAGTATCGATGTGAAAGCAAAGGGCCCAGAGCACAGAAGAGACATCCTATGATAAATCTTCCCTGGATGTGGGTTGCAGCCTTCCATTGTTCTTCCTCTGCCTTTGGTAACCTGTTTAACTGAAATGTGCTTACCAACAGATGGGTCACCATTGCGTCATTCAAAAACTTGTCCTCAAAAAGTCAAGCATTTGTGACAAAACTGCCATAGGCTTGGAAAAGACTATAAATTCAGGTAAGTAGGACTTGCTGTGAAAAGCAGGAATGAGAGGAGAAACCAACTCTATCAAGTAATAAGAATTGGTTCAGTAAGTTTTGACCTGGCTCAGGGACTCTCTCTAAGTGGCTGAAAGAGCTATGTGAGAAAACGTGCACTAACTGTGAATCCTGGGAAGAGAGGGAAACTCCAGAGGCTGGGAGTGACCTGTGACAGCTGGTGTAACAGCAGCCAAAGTGGTAACATCACATCTGAGAGAGTATTGGAAGCCTTGGCAGGGTCCAATCCCCACCCAGTCAACAGGGAAGAGCTGAAGATATCTCCACAGTTTGAATGGCTCACAGGTGTCATCTGGAGCTGCTTTATTTTCTGCAGGCTTAGCTCACAGGTGCCTTTAATTTCAACCTGTGTCTGCACTCCTTAAACGATGTGGACTATTTCTAAGGGGACAGTAAAAAGACACATAAAAGAGGTTTAAATTCCTTAGAGAGCTTCCAGATCATTGATGTGACTCATCAGATTCCCTCTGAGAATATGTGGGAACAGACAAGTAACAGCAGAACAGAGAATGAGGCAGCCCTGGGAGGTGACCCACACTTGGGTGGCAACTGCCACTGAATCATTTGTCAGTGCAAACCCCAGCTCAAGGGCTGCAATCCTCTGGTATCACACAAAGTTGCTTTCTGGGATGGAGTAACCCTGGAGACCCTCTAGGGTTGTCTTGGGCAACCAACGACTTGTGGCTTAGCTGTGGTAGGCAGCAGAAAAGCCTGAGCTGGAACAGAGAGACAGGGGAGCAGAATCCAAAGGCAGCCATGGGTGACTTTCATCCCTCCTACCTCTCAGCCAAATTCTGCAGCATCTGCCTTGTAGTGAGACTGGAACTTCAACTGGAGTGCTTTTAAAGAATTGCTGAGAAGAAATTAAGTTCTGGCTCGTAACTACCATTGCTGTGAAAAATACAGAAAGCTTTCTTTTTCCTGGAGAAAGGCCTGAGATCCACTGATGAAAAACAGCCTAATCTGGGCAAAAAGTAAACTACCTGGTTTGCGTGGAGAGGGATGATTAGCCTGAGGAACTCTGATTTGAGGCATCCTCCCAGCTATGTTAGTTGTCCTAACTGGGCAAGTCACTTAAAGCAGGATAAAAATGAGGAGAATGTAGTTTAGTTGTGCTGAGCTGGCTGAGGGCAGCAGGGGGAATGTTGTATGATCTTCTTTTGCCTTTGTGCTTTTAACTCTGCAGCTTAATATTCCTGCACGGGCCTGGGTGTTATCACTGACTTGGGTTTTGCTGTGTGTGTTTGAAAGTTGCTTGGCTTTGTGGTAGTTAACCTCTGGTAGCTGAGAAAGTGCTTCAAAAGGAGGAGCTTGGACTCTTAATAATCTACCAAATATCTGTTACTGGGTAGTGTTAGAGCAGCTGGAGACCGGGGGGGGGGGGCCTTCAGTATGACCTGGGAGCTGGGCTGTATGGTCAGTGCACCCTCAGTGAACCACTCAGAACCACATCTCTGGTTGTTTGTTGGGACAGCTGCTGATACAGAGGCTGGACAAATTTTAAAGGCAGCAAAGTCCTATTGAACAAGGATTGTTATGGTTTCTTCCTATGTCACTGGTACCTGGACTGCAGAGGGATTTGTGCACCTTGACACTCAAAATCTCAAGTCTTGTCTGCTCTGCCTCGCTGCCAAAGCGGCAATAGCTGTGCCTCGGTGACCTTGACCCTGTTTGCAGGCCTCCTTGTGTTTCTCCTCAGGAGTGGGTGCCCCTGAGGCCTTTGGGACAACAGTAATGAAAATATTTTTCTGTGGCCATAAACTGAAATGTAGAACTTTAAATCCTGCGTGTGTTTTTCACACAGGAAAATGCAGTTAAAGGAAAGAAAGCGAGGCTCGGCTAACCTGTGGTCACACAGGGATCAAAGAATGTTTACAAAAGAGGAAACCATCTGTGAAATGTCTTGAAGATTTTACCTGACCAGATCTGTGCTCCCTTCCTGCACCTCTGAGCACTGGCTCTCCTTTAGGTTGCTGCCTGACAAGTAAGAGCCAAAGTGACTGAAGAAGCATATGGGGGGCTGCCCCTAATGTGGGTACTTCAACTGGAGCGCTCTCTCCCGCCATAAACCCACTGGTGCAGACTGGGATACGCTGGGCTGGAGTGGAGCAGCTGCAGGCAGGGAATGCTGCTGGCTGCAGGTGCTGCTGTGCAAGGTAAGGGTGCAGAGGGACTCAGCAGCCTTAGGGTGTGGGGGGTCTGGCTCCAAGGCTGAGTTGAGTGCCTTGCCTGGTGTGGGTTTGATTTTAGGAGCAGTGTTTGGGACACCTTTAGCCAGTTCATCTCAAACTTTCTCAGGCGTTGTTTGATCAGAAGCAAAGTAATGCTTCCCCTCTGAAAGCTGATCTGATGAGATAAAGTGCTATCAGTAGGTATTTCCATGAGACATAGAAGAAAATAACCCCTTTTCCACCACCACCACATTGGTTCCGTGTCCTGGTGGAGGGAGAGCAGCTCTACCCACTCAGCCCTCCCGCCTCCTCTGAAAACTAGCGTTGACCCAGGGTCTAGCAGTAAAGGGGCCGTTTGCTCTGACCCAGGACTGCTCCGGGAGCCTGCACAGGTTCTGGAGCAGCAGCAGGAAGTTTCAGAAGTGGAGGATGTATGCTGGTGCTCCAGGGTTACCTGGCAGCAGCCCCTCTACAAAGGGGTCTGTTGCCTCACTCTGCTGTGCCTCAGCCAAGTGTGCTTCTAGTCTTCTCCTCTCTGCAGTGGGGCTGGGAAGTGACAAAGAAGCTGCATGGGTCTGAGTTGGGGAACTGAAAGACAAAACCCTCTCTGTCACTTATTTTCATTTTGTTTGTAACACGCCCCTGGCTGATTTGAAGGTCAACAGCTGAGGGATCTCAGAGCTGTGCCTGGAGTGGGGCCCTCCTGTTGTAGCATCGATGTAAAGTGCGCTTATCCAGGATGGATGAGTGAGGCTGGAAAATGGGAGTCCTCCTCCTAAAGTCTATGTGAAGGTTTGTGAAAGGAAGAGTGCATTCCTTGCAGTACTCTCCCTGTCCTGTAATGCCTCAAGCTGTCATTCATGCTGAAGTGATTTATGCTCTTTCTGAGATGTGGCAACCAGTTTTGTCATTTCATACATGTTTTTCACGTATGAAATGAGCGGCTTCCTATTAAGTGGAAGAAATTCCAAATCTCCCTTCAAAGTTTTTGTCCTGCTCTAAACTCCCTGCTTAGGTAAAAGCATTGCAACTGCCCAGCCTTATTCACTGGGCCTTTTGCCAAGGGATGCATGTTTGTCACAAGGTTTGGGCAGCACAGTGTTCCCTGATTCCCAGGTATCAGAAGGCTGTTCATTTAAGCATTTGTTTCCAAACCTCATTGGTGGCTCACTTTCCCATGAGGGCTGGTAAAGGGAGTTGGTCTTTCAAATCGTTTGCAAAATCATCTCTGAAGATACAAGATCCTTGTGCTAGTTGGAACTCTGTTGTTCGGACGAGAATATTCTTGTGATGCTTTTTCCTCCAAGGCTTTACACCATATTTCTAATTTTAGTATGTTTATTTGTAGAACCATAATTCCATGAGTATTGGTCCTGGTGAAAATGCTACTGCTTGGTCTGGATAGTGGATAAAGAGAGGAATCATAGAACCATAAGGTTGGAAGAGACCTCCGAGATCATTGAGTCCAACCACGCCTGGCTCCCTACTAAACCCTGTCCCTAAGGAACTCATCCACCCGTCTTTTAAACACCTTCAGGGATGGAGACTCCACCCCCTCCCTGGGCACCTGTGCCAATCCCTGACCACCATTTCAGTGAAGAAATTCTTCCCAATGTCCAGTCTAAACCTCCCCTGGTGCAACTTGTGACCATTTCCTCTTGACCTATCGCTGTCACTTGTGAGAAGAGCCCAGCACCCACCCTGTCACAGCCTCCTTTCAGGCAGTTGTAGACAGTGATGAGATCTCCCCTCAGCCTCCTCTTCTCCAGGCTACACAACCCCAGTTCAACCCAGGACCAGTGAGGGTGGCCAGGACACTGGAGCACAGACCTTGTTAGCTCTCACAGCCCTTGAGCTTCATTGCCATGGATATGGCTTTGTTCTGGGTGGGGTGAGAGGTGCATTCATACCTTGGTTAGTGTAGAGGTTCATGCTTACCACTCACAGCCACTGAGCTGTCCCTGGAAAGGCTTTTCTGCTCTTCCCAAACAGTTCATCTCCAACAGCCACAAAGTGAGGAGGGGCTCATGAGGAGAGGCCCTTGTCTGTGAGTGTGTGGAGGAACAAGTGACTTGAAAGGAGATACTACTTGTTTCCCTCCTCATGTGTGAATCACATCTTAGGCCTGGGAGCAGCTCTGCAGGGAGCAAAGCTGTGCCCTGGGAGGGTAAGGACAGGGAGAAGGGTTGTGCCAGCAAGGCAAGAGCCAGTTTTCAAAGCTCTGTCTCACCCTGTGCTTTGAAAGGTCTTCTCAGATGGGACCAGTCCTTCTGCTGTTGGTCCTGCTGACTGAGTGAGGGTAAGCATCAGGAGTGTGAGGGAATGAATGTTGCTCTCCCAGCAAGCTTGCTGCCCAAAGAGGCACCTGGAGAAAGAAATTTTCCCAATTTACCCTGCCCTGGGATGAAGGCTGCAAAAAGTCTTGTATCCTGTGAAGTCCCTGGAGGAACGTATGGACAGGGCTTCCTGGGTGTCAGGCAGAGAAAAAGGACAGTGAGTCTGTGTAGAGGCAGAGCAGAAATGCGGATGGCGGGGCAGCCTGGCATGGAGCAGACCAAAGGACCCCGCACTCTGGCACACGGGGCCGATAAACCCAGTGCCTGCCACAGGGGAAAGGCGAGATGAAAGCTGTTCTGTGTGCTGATGTGATGAATGTTACACATACCCAAGTAAGTAGGAAAAATTCTGTCCTCCTGGTGATTCTGCTTGCCCCCAGAATCGCTCGTATCTGCATTGGTTTTACCCTGCCCACGCGTTTCAGCTCTCCAATAAGTACATGAAGAAACCACCCTCCCACTGCTGAGTGACTCACGCTGTCACCCCTCCAGGAAACCAAGAGATAATCTCACTCTGGTTGATAACGGCAGCTCCTCCTTAGCTTCACAGGTGGTGGGACACCTCAGCTGCTGCTTGCAGCAGCTCCAGGGGCATCCCCACCTCCTCAAATTCAAATGTGCTCCAGAGGTCAAAGAGCAGAGCTCCTCAGCTGCAGGCTGGGACCAGGTTTACCTTTGCACAGAGCAGGCAGGGACTCCTCCCAGGGGGTGGTTTCTCTCTTTCCTGCTTTGCACTACGTTGCCCTTTGAGGCTGCTTGCTTTGTTGCCCTGTCCTCCAACCCTTTCCTCTGTGACAGCCATGTGTAGCGCACTGTCATACGTGTCATACGTGCCAGGGCAATCCTGATACACTGCTGTGAGATTTCTGCTTTTTTTAGGCAAAATTGTGGGCATTCAGGATTTTTCTTGTCCCTCGTGGATGTGAGAGTGACCTACAGCTGTCTGGTTGTGAACTACCTGAACCCTTACTGCTGAGAACCTTCAGTCACTCTCATCTGCTCCCCCCACCAGCCTGTGTAACTCTGAGATAAGACTGAGTTTACCATCTTTGGAGGATGCTGGGGTGGAGCCAGCCTGTCCTTATCTCAAAGTGGAGGTGTAGAAGCACAAAAAAGCTAAGGCTGAAGCTGCCTGTTTTGGTGCTCCAAAGCATCTGGCAGGGTGATGTGTATACTACTTTTGATGGAGATCTGTCATTATTCAGCATTCAGTCTGTCAAAGACACCTCATGCAAATTCAGCCCTGCCTCTTTATCCCACCGGGGGATGACTGCCAAAAATCACAGTGGTGGGCGAGTAGGAGAGAACATTGAGCACATTGATGCATGAGGCATGCGCCGCAGTGCAGGACTCAGCTTTCTCAGCTTGCAGTGTCACTATGAGATGAGTGTTAAGCTGTGTGCTGGAGACCTTTCAAGTATGCTGGGCCATGGAGAGAAATGCCAGCTCTTTAAAGTTGTCAGACTCCAGGGCCATGCCTCTGATCCTCGGAGAAAGTCCCTGCAGGACACGACTGCCTATGGGAGATTAGAGGTGAGGGCCCTGCGCGGGCTCTGTAAGCAATGCTTTCGGTTGTGCCATCCTGGGTGGTTGTGCTTGCTGAAATATCCCTTTGCAGGTGCAACACTGGGTTTCCTGATGCCCCCAGTACTTTTTATCTTGGATTTGGGAAGATTTGAGTTAGCAAGACACTGCTTTGTGACTGCTACCTCTCTCTTGGTCAGGCACTGGCACAGCTGCCCAGGGAGGTGATGGAGTTGCCATCCCTGGAGGTGTTTAAAAGATGAGTAGATGAGTTTCTTAGGGACATGGTTTAGTAAGGGGACAGGTATGGTTGGACTCAATGATCTGAGGTCTTTTCCAACCAGATGATTCTATGATTCTGTGATTCTAAGGTTCTTTTCTGATGTGGAGAGGTGCACAGGCATTTTACCAGGCTTGAATCACACATATTGTGTGCTTTCTTCTTTTGCCATAATGACTGATTCTCATGTAGCCAGAGCACTGGACTGATCTGGAATCAATTTGGTTTATGGTGTGGGATCCCTAAATGACCATATGTAATTGACAGCATGCTGATGTTACATGTGCAGTGTCCGACACAGGGATGCCTTGGTCTTACTTCGACAATGCAAATCAATCATAGTGCTGCTGCGTGTTGGCACTGGTGGAGTTTGAACACAGACCACTAGATGTCTGTAAAAGCCTGGGTTTGATGAGCAGCAGTCACAGCTGTGGTTTATGAGTTTATTGACTTATAAAGAACAGAGATGGAGTCCAGATTCATAAATTGCAGTCTCATGCAGAGAGCACAAAAGGATGGCAGCAAAGGAGGGTGTCAGAGGCGGATCCTGCAGCACAGTGACATGGTGCATGACCAGGAGGTGGCTTGCGGAAGGCCAGATTAATGCCACAGATTTGCAGACTATGTGGGACATAGTCTGCCATTGTGGGCAGAGCTCCCAGCAAGGAGCCTCTGCACCCTTGGTGAAATCTCTCCCTTGCCAAGAAAACTTATTTCATGGCAAAAGAGAGGTTTTGCTCTTTGCCTGCAGTGAATCCTTCCAGTAGCAGGCTTGACACCACCTCTGTGCCATGGTTTGGTCTCTGCTGTGTAAGAGGCTGGTAAAGTTGCACTTTCATTGGGAAGAAGGTGGTTTCTCAGCTTGCAGTATCCCTATGAGACGGGTGTTAAGCTGTGTATCAAGGACTGTTAAAGTATGCAAGGCCACAGAGGGAAATACAGACTCTATAAAGCTCCAGGTTCAGGTGGCTCTCCGTGTGAACCCAGCAGCCGTGTGGCCCTGAGCACAGTGACTGCTTCAAACAAGGGCTCGCCGGTCCTTTTGGAAAGAGAGGCCAGGGTGGTGAGGAGGAGCCCTGTTCCTTCTTCCGTCGCTGCTGGCAGAGCAAAGTGTGTCTCAGGTGTTGGGAGAACCTGTGTCCCACCTCAGGGAGCTGCATTTCCCTGGCAAAGCAGCTTGCTTTGCTTTGCTTTTGCAAGATAAGCTGCTGCCACTATTGGAGAGCAGCTTCCCACCTGCGTGCTGCGGAGGTACAGGAGGAGGAAGAGGCTCCTTCGGTGCTTGTCCTCTCGCACAACACCCGAAACACCACTAGAGGACAGGAAAGTGCTGTGAAAGAGCAAGGTGGCCTCAGAGCCTGCTGGGCTGTACCTGGGATGAGATCCTGTAGCTCAGGAAGGATCCTGCTCTCTGCTTCCCGATACCTATCCTGGGGCAGGCTGGGCTTGCTGAGGAGGGGCCTG
This sequence comes from Neomorphus geoffroyi, assembly GCA_033558235.1. Classification (NCBI taxonomy): domain Eukaryota; kingdom Metazoa; phylum Chordata; class Aves; order Cuculiformes; family Neomorphidae; genus Neomorphus; species Neomorphus geoffroyi. The sequence continues at coordinate 9,970,081 of JAUMJM010000074.1, forward strand.
GTGCAGTTCAGACCCTTGTTGCCCAAATCCTCCTGTTCTGCTCCTCTGCCACCTCCCCACATCTACACGGACCCTTTCTCCTCTGCTCCACCCTTCTTCGTTCCTTGTCCCAGTGCCACCAACCCAGGCTGGAGCACTGCCTTAACCTGCCCTGGATGCTCAGCAGTGCTATAGAGGTCCAGGAGACTCAGTGCAAACCCCTGAACCACAAAATGAACGAGGATTGTGCAAGGCAGAAATTACCTGAGTGTGGTAATGAAGGATTAGCACATGCTGGATATATGGAGAAGCGATAGGAAGGGGCACCGTGCAAAGGGACTTTACAGCACATCCTGGGTTAGCCCAATGCAAGGAGCGCGTGTGGCTGGGAGGGACTCTGTGCCTGAGCCTGCCTGGGTGATGCTGGAGCACTGGGAGCACCACAAGGCTAAGGGGAAGGTGCAGCTACTGGGTGCTGCGCCCCATGTACTGCATCACACCAGACACGTGCAAGAAATGCCTGAGTTGAGAGACTTCCATCAGGATGTGGCTGCAGGCTCTCGGGCTGGGAGTACGGCCTGTTCAGAGCTGTGGGTGTTTCCACAGTTCCCAGGAACACGGATGTGCTCTCTGAAGATGTTTCAGACCCACGCTCTGCTCCTCACTGCACAGCCAGAAGCAGAGTGGGCTGCAGGGGAGTCAGAGGAACTGCACCGGAGCGTCAGAGCCATAGCACAGGGTGTAAATCAAGAAAGAGGATAATGGAGCAAAGCTGGCCCTGTCTCCTGCCCTTACCTTTAAAAGAACATTTGTCTCTGTCTTTTTTCGAAGGAATCTTTGCTTTCAGGAAGTTCCTGCCTGCAGATATCTGTGCCCAATTAAGATATTGCTCAATGGCGTTTATCCCAGGGCTGGCGTTTGTAAAGTACAAGGCAGACCGCTGTGGTAAATGGAATTAAATCCAGTTAGAAACCAGTCATGAGAGGCATTCACCAGGGTTCAGTGCTGGGCCCAGTCCTGTTCAACATCTTTATCAATGATCTCAATGAAGGCACTGAGTGCACCCTCAGCAAGTTTGTGGATGACACCAGCTTGTGTGGGGAATGGGCAGGGGACTTTATTTCTTTCCTAGGAAAGAAAACATGAAGCCTCGCGTTTCTGACACAACTGGGAGCAGAACATGGAGCCCTGTGAAGTCAGGGCTAAGGCCCAGTTGGTTACCTTGCAGTTGGGCTGTGTCAAATCAGGAGTTCATATGTTGTGCCAACAGTGTGGGTACATCTCTGGGGTTGCATGTGGATATCCTCTAGCAGCCTGGTTGCATACAGGTTTCTTATAATTTTATTTCAAAGATCTAAAAGTCAATGTATTCAGGGCTGAGTAACAGTCAGTCAGGTGCTTAAAAACTGTAAAATACTGGATTTATTCCCAAGCCAAACAGATCAATTTCTAACACTGTTTTGAGCTATCTGGAAGTACAAGCTCACTTTCTGCATCCAAAACTAAGAGCAAGAAAAACACGCCTTCTGCTGCAGCCTCCAAACTGGCTAGAGGCAGGAATGGGTTGCAGCTGGATGAAGAGTAAGTGTGTGAGCCGAATATTGGAGAAGTTGTCTCTTGGAGGAGTGGAAACGTCCAGCCAGCGCTTGATGCAGCCTTTTAAAGGTGTGAACTGGGGCTCGGTCAGCTCTGAATCTCTGTGCTGGCAGAATATCACAAAACCACTGAGAGACTGCAATACTGCCTTCTCTGGGAGACGCCAGTCCCAGGCATCCTCAGAGCAGCAGAGATGGAAAACCGCTTCAGGCTTGTAGCTGCTCTGGAATAGGATGCCCTCGTCCACCACTGATATTGTTGGGTGCCTCAGTACGCCGTGCGATGGGCGGGCCAGGATTTGTTTCTTGCCGTATGACGCTATGCCAGAGAAGTTCAGAAGCACCTGACCCCTTTGCCAAGTGTCCTCTCCTTTTTCAGATTTGAGACTCCCTTTTGAGGTTTTTGTAGCAACATCTGTGTCCGGCACAACATTAGCCTCTGTTTTGTTCCCCATGACTCAGTTGGATGCACTTCCAGCTCATGAAGGAGACAAAGCCAATAGAGAGAACATGGAGAGGAAACAGGGGCAGCTAAGAGCACAGTGAAGAGCCAAGGAGGGGAAATAAATAAGTGATGCCAGAGATGTATTTTTCTTATTCCCAACTGAGGAGTCTTTCCAGTAAATACTGAATGAGCAAGCTGGTGCAACTGGAGACACATTTGAGAGCAACATTGTCTACGGCAACAATAAGTGATCGGTGTTTGCAGTTACTGCTCACAGCTGTGGCTTTTACTTGGTTTCTAATTTGTGACTGGTTCCCTAACTTTGGATTGAGAGTCTCATCTCCACACATCCCCTGTTTGTAAGGTTTGTTCTAATCTCTTGGCTGCTACCTGTGTAGCAGGGTGCTGTGCAATTGTTTCCGGCCTGTTTCTCCCCAACATGCCAGTTCTCGGCAGCATGAGTGTCACAGCCGGCTGAGACTTGTTCCTATGGCCTAGCCTCATCACCACCATCGTGATAATATTTTTGGAGATGCTGGGAGAAGACTCAAGGATATCACCCAGGCATGCAATGACTTGCTGGAAGCCTGATCTTGCTCTGCTGTATGTGAAAGGTGACTTCCATATGGAGAAGATGGTAAGGGAAAATACTTCTTGTAGGGTTAAGGTGAGATCAAGAGTTGGAGGTGAGAGATCTTGCACCCAACAGCTGACCTTGTGAGGCCTTCCCACCTGTCTTAACAGAAGCTGTATGACCAGCCCCTAAGCTTGCTGTATCATCCAGCCCTGACAAACTTGTTTCGCAATGCTGAGGGGGCTGGAACCAGCTGTGGGTGTGAAAACTATAACAACACCAGTAAACTGTATCAAAACCTCCAACACCCAGTGTCCTGTACTGTATCTGACATTTCTGAAACACAATGCTGAGCAAGTCTGGATGTGCTTTTTTGGCTGACAACTTTCAATTGACAAGGTTCGAAACTTATTCTTCATCCCAGAAATGTCTTGCTCTAAGTGAGAATCAGCTGAAATTCCCTGTGAGCTGAACATTGTAGCCATTTCTTTGTCTGTTTGTTTGATCCACTCTGACTGTGCAGGCAGTTCTTTTGGGTGCCTAAAAAGGCTTTGATTCCTCTGATTGCACCCTTTTTTTTTTTTTTTTTCAAGCAAGCTCAGGAGTTGTAGCTTCTCCCACCATATGAGCTGCCTGACTGGCTCTGATGTGGTTTGTGGTTACATGTAACATTGCTCATGTGGCCCTCCTGTGCCTTTGATTTTCTGAATCACCAGTGAGTGCACTTTCACAAGCAAGTGTGAGCGTTGCTCGGGAGATGCATGTAAGTGCCATGGAGAGGCACTGAGAGGGTCAGTCTCTTCCAACCTGACCTGCAGGGTCCCTGTGCCCACTGGAGGTGTGGGCAGGTGGTCTCCAGGTGCTGCTGCAATATTGGAGCCCAGTATTACTATGCAGCCCCAGGAGACACCAGGCACAGTCCTTGCTCTGAGCTGCTGAGGAGTCCAGCCACCCACCAGTATAGGATGAAGTTCCCCAGGGTTAGATGGTAGCCACTGGGTAGTGAGAAGTTAGCTGGAGGCTTCAGTCTTGTTCGTCACTTTCCAAATGATCACCTCTCTGTTGACAATTTGATACAACACTTGAATCTTGAAAGATTCAGAGAGCCCTGGTGTTGACCTGCCAGACTGTGGAGGCTTTGAAGACATTTGCTCTACTGGTGCCCATGCTGTGTGTCTTAAGCAAATAAAAGGCAGACATCGGTGTCCCAAGCTGCCAAACCAGCCACAACCTGTTGATGGTAGAGGCTGGGCATGATGCTGCCATTGGAACATGGTGCTGAGTCAGTGCATTTTCTGCTAGAAGAGGGCAAGTAAATGACAGAAAGTAAGCTACCCCACAGCTGCTGGTCCAAACCCTGTGAGGTTTCATCCAGACACAGGATGTCCTGCTTTATTGGGCTGTACCAGAGCTAGACGAGTGTCCCCTCTCTTGACTTAGCTGGATGATAATGAAAAATGTAACACAGCTAATGAACCAAGATTTAGAGAAGAACATCTTGAAGAACAGGAACCGGAGCACAAAAAGATCCTCCTAGTACACTTAGTAATTTGCAGGTTTTCTGAATCTCTCTGGTGTGTGTATGCTGACTTAACTCCATGTTCACCTCTCTGCTTGAATGCTGCTGATCTTACAGCAGTAAGTTAGCAAGCCAGCTGCCCCTAAAAAAGAGTCTTCAAGGCCAGACCTCATTAATCAGCAGAACAAAGCCCCCTCCACCTCTGCTGCACCATTCCATAGCCAGAGATACAGCAGATTGTGGTGGTAATGGCACCCAGTGTTGGTAACGGCAGAAGATGTGCAGGATGTTTGAGTGGTGGTGGGAGGGTGATAGAACAGAGAATGCCCTAGATGAGAAGGTGACTGCAGCTCTGCTCGAAATGGTACCCAAGGAAACAAAAACTGCTTGGTGAGAGGCAGAAATGGAAGGAATCATGCCCCTGGAGGTAAGAAATAGAAACTGGTGGCTGAAGTCACCTGGAATTGAGACTCAATCTGAGAAGAGCTTTTTTTTGTATGAAAATAGGAATGTAATTAAAACTCTTATTAGAAAAAACAGCTTCTACAGATGCAAATCAAACCAGAGGGTATTGCAAGTATCATTACAAGAGGCTTTTTAGTTGAACAGCTCTCCTGCAAATGAAGTGACATTTTTTCTATGGTGTTTTCTTCCTGCTATTGAGATCATCATCCTATGCCATCTTCTTTAAAGAAGACTGAAAAAAAAAGTAGTATTTTCTTATGTTGCTCATTCTGGGTGAGTCAAGCACTTGTGAGGTCCTTAGAAACAGAAATTTCAAGATAGCCTTTTCTTTCTTGCCATGTAGTTAGGTGTCCTACACTCCTACTGACAGGTTTGATTTAGAAGCACAGAAACCTTTCATACCTACAGATCACATTTTGGGTCTGAGTCTTCAGAGCCACAGGCCTCACTGATGGTCAGATCCACCTCTCTGGGCTTGGCTCATGTCCTTGTATTGTGTTGTGCAGCGATGTAGTTAACTTCCGATATCAAAGGCTGGCAGCACTGTGCAGCTGTCTGAGAAAGGTCACCGAAAGCCAGAGGAGTTTCACAAAAAACATAGATGAAAAGTTGACTCAGATTCACTGAAATGAACTTAACTCTTCTCTTTTTCTTTTAGAATTATCTGTTTTTTGTGAAACTTGTTGGTTTTGCTGTGACCTTTATCTTTTACTCAGTCAAAAGCGTTTGTGCTTGCATGTGGGGAAGGACATTAATACACACACGCTGTGCTTGATACTGCAGGATGGATTGAGATTTCCTGTGGCAATCCTGTCACCAACAGCTCCCCTTGCCAACCTCTACTGTTGCCGGTGCCACTGAGTGGGAGGCTTATAGCTGGCAGTGATGCGTGATGCTTCAATCCAGCATCTGACTCTGGCAGCCCTGACTGCCTGGCTTGCCTTGAGCTGTGCTAAAGCCACACGTGTTCTCTGGGATTTGTATCCAGAATTTGCATCCATGCAGAGTGGTGGGGAGGCACCCCTTCTGTGATTTCATGCCATCAGGCCAAAATTTTCTTGTCCATCACTGACCAACAAAGGTCCTAAAATATTAAGAAAAGAGTCATGATCTCTGTATGAGTGACCGTGTCTGAGGCTGTTCACCAACCTGGACCAAATTTAGGATTTTGCTGGCATTTCTGGCATCCAGCAGCAGTGCCAGGCAGCCATGGTGTTAGTGTGGCTCCTGCATCCTTTTCTTGTAGCACAGTTAATATTTTCTGTGTGTAACCAATTAGATAAAATAGTTGCTCGATACCTGATGCGGTGCTGGTGTAGAATAGAGAGCAATATGAGGTTGTGATGCCTTGATATTTTGGAGGAGGGGCAGCATAAGTGAGATATTTGAGGTAAGAGGTCACGTTTTCAGGTGACTTTAGGATGCTATTAATAGCCTGTCAAGCATAAGATCTTGCTTTGAAACCAGCAGCTCTTGGCTGTGGCAGCTGATGGCCTCTACGTGGGTTGGTGGTTCCCGCAGACACCACTGAAACCCGTGCTCTTGCCTTGCCATTGCCATCTCGAGGAAGAGGCTGGGGAGCATAGCGGAGCCCCAGGGACACTGTGCTGCAGATAGGAGGGAATGTTCTATTTAGCTGGATTGGTTTTCCATACACCTACTTACCCTTTGAGAAAGCCCTTATATATGCGAGTCATGCATGACTAAGTTTGTAACAAAGAAGCTTTCTCAGGGCAGAGCACCCTGGCCATGGGCAAAAAGATGTCCCAGTGCTGCAGGATGAGTAATGTTAGGGCCCTTGGTTCGGTCCAGAGAGTGTGATTTTCAAAGAAAAGTGAATTTAAGTTTTGATTGCAGAGCAGACTGTCCATGGTCTTATTTCTTGCTATGAAGCAATTGAAGGGCTGCTTATTTTGGTGTTGTGATGACTGGAGACGGGCGAGTTCCCCGGCAGCAGCTATTCCAGTGCAGGGAGCTTTTGCTTGTGGGGCTTGCTTACTTTTTGACTGCAGCAGTAGCCTACAGCTCTGAAACACTATTATGGCTCCAAGCTCAAGGGGTCCTTGTGTGCTATAACCATTCCTATCTCTCTAGGGAGACCCTGCCTTTGTCCCCTTCCAATGACAAGTAGGTGGGAGTTGCTGTGCCTCACCATAGCCGTGTAAAATGAAGGGAGCTTGTTTAAGGCATGTGGGTCACTTCTGCTGTCAAAAGAGATGCAAAATCCCTCAGGGATGGTCCCAGCATCACCAGCTTGAGCATGGCCTGATCAAACTGCATGGTGTGACTGGATGAATAAAGTCTAAATGCATATGAATATCTCTTTTTGATTTCTGTAGCTTTGATACCAGACAGGAAGCTGAGAGAAGCCTGATCTTGGTGAAAACATGAATTTGAGACCCTCTGGTAATATTTTCAGAAGTTTGTAATGAAGTTATAGCCTAAATGCCCAAGTAAATCCAAAGAAAGATCTTTAAAGATATGCTTTGAGTCTCATTTGCAGTTACAAGGAACCAGATTCCCAGGACTTTGTCCCCACCGACCTTCAAAACAATGCAAGAGCCCTGAGTATCCAGAATTCAGAGGTTTCTATAGCTCTATATTGTCTGCCATGTCTTTCCCATCTTTCAAGGCAGAGAAGTCATTCTTGGATGTGTTCTTGTTGTAGGAATACAACACTAACCCTTTCAATATATTGAGTAGTGGATCAGATAAGGTGATGCAATTTCTGTGAGTTGAAACAGGGAGTACATTTACATAAACAAAGAAGAAAGTTGCCTGGATTTGACTGAAGCTGTAATTAAAAGCTTTGTCTATCAGACTGGAGTAGAATCTGCAGAGGAATCCCCAGGCCTTGGGTGTGCAGTTGGTTTAAGGTGTCTTTAGGTGTAGTAGGTGCACTTACTGAGCAGCAGGAAATGTGTACGTCTTGGCCCTCCTTGATGATGGGGAACTGCATCTGTGTGCAGGCTGGTTATGTGCTTTCCCTGCTCATGCGTAAACGTGTTCGTGCCTCTGATGATTCACAAATACCTATAGAGTTTTGGCTGTTCAGCAGTTAACTCTTTGTCTGCTATGAACTGGTTTCAGTCCATTAGGAATCAGTTAGAGCTGACTGGAAATAAGCAATTGCTTAAATGAGAATGAGCATCTAAAGCATTTGTGCCTATCCAGCTTACGTACTTGAAGTTCACAACTTAAACCTCACCAACATGACTTGCTCTGCCCCTTCACCCAGCTGGACATCATTGAATATGTAAATCAGGAAATGATTCCTTGTTAGAAAATACCGGGATTGCCGAGAGGTGCATTAGGAGTTGCTCTGCTGGGAGACAACCAAAAATACTGCAATTGGAGATAATGAGGTGGCAGGAGGTGAGGAGTACTCTCCTTTATATATGATTTTCATTAATTCCTCTAGATCTAAAACATGGTGCTGGTTAACAAAATGTGCTTTGGATAGAAGTTAGGAAGCAATTTCAGGATGGGGAAGGCCCAGGATACCTTACCAGGAATGCTGAGACCAGAGGAGTAGAAATGGGCTGAAACTTGCCAGCACAGTGTGCAAGGGTGCTCAGTGACTAATAACAAAAACCTATTCTTAAGCAGGGGCCTTATCAGTTAGAAAATACTGCGGAAGAGAAAGATGCCTGTTTACTGGCTGATCACAGGATGACTGTGAACTACCAATATGATGTTCTCGTGAAAGAAGCAAATTTAGTGTGAGGATCCACTAGGTGAGTCCTGATAGGCTGCGGTCCCCTGTGGGGTGAATGATGATATAGATGTCGAAGGACACCGGGCTGTAATAAAGCACAAGATCTTATTGAGATGAAGCCGATAAGAAAGCCAAGCAAAATTGAAGGATTAAATATTTGGAAGGGAAAGGAGCCCATATTGAAGGATGGTTCTGTCAGAAGAAGAAAAACATGAGACACAATGATGAACAACACATCTGGGCTGCAAATCAGAATTTTTCTATCCATCAGGGTCTAGAGCAGGGGTGTCAAACTTGGGGCAGCTCCTGCAGTGTAATGCGCGTCACACGCTGCACATGTGGTCAGCGCTGGCAGAAGCACACGGGCAAGGAGCTCCGCACTGCCGCAGGGTAGAAACAAGGTGCTGGGCTGGATAAAACACGGTGAGGGCAGGATTTGACCTGTGGGCTGTTAGTTTGACAGCCCTGGTCTAGAATATCTTCCTCCTAGAAACAGAAGTGTCAAAAAAATCTAGCATTTCCTTAAAATGACATGTGACAAGGGGTTAAATGACAGACTTGTAGTAGCACAGGTCTGGCTTTGGTCCTTAAGCCGTCATTCAGTGCTCCCAGACAAGCTATTGGTTTAATTGCTGCAAGTTTTGTAGGTAGTTTGTGAGCACAAAGTTAATCAGTGGAAGCCAGTTTGCTAAAAATGCATGGAAGCAGGCATTTGTAACTGGTTTAACTATGGAATTGTGCAGAGATTTAAACTAAGATTTTCCAAGCTGTGTGTTCAAAAGCCCCAAGTTTGCCAAGGCAAGATAAACCAAGATAGATGAAGAGAACTCTTATTTGGGGAAAGGGCCCTGCTCACACTCACGTGATTTAAGTACATGATTTGAAAGGTTATTACTAGAGGACAGAGCTGTGATTTCCCTACTTTGGTAAGGACTGTGATGAAGGAAGTGAAGGACGCTCAAAGAATTTTTTCCCAGAAGGAGTAATTAAAAACTAGACAGAGATTTGGAGAGCAAAGATGGTGCTTGGTCATTCACGTATGCTCGTGGTGATGTGTAACTCCTGCAGCCTTTCTCTGAATTGATGCCGCTGTAGCCATGCTCTAAGACAAAGCCCGGATCTTATCATCATGGTTTCTCTTATACAAAGTAGATGTCTGATTTGTCAGTATGGGTATAAATACTTCTTGCCTGTATTGCTAACTCCCATTCAGCAGTGGTTTCACTTCTGTATTTTAACAGTGGTGTAATATAAATAGAAAAAGTCATATCTGCTGGAGGAAAATACCTTTTTCCTTCGATGCAAAAGCAGCTTGAGTGGTTTTGTTTGGGTCATATTGGCAGGATCAGAAAGTCAGCAGACAGTCATGGAAAAATTACCACCATTGCTGTATGATGCATATTCTGCTGTGGTACCATGCAGAGCCCATGTCGCTTCCTTGCACTGCGATGCTCCAGCAGGCTGGACAGGGCACGCCAGGACCTCGTCCAGCTGCAGCTGGAGCACAGCACCTTCAGGTTGTACTTGCTCTACTCGCCTATACATCAAATCCAGGGGTTCGCTTGCTCTCACCTAAACCTCTGGGTGCCTCCATGGTCTGTTTCTCTAAATTGTGAGCAGAAGAAGGGCTGTATTGTGTCAGAGCCTGGCCTGAAGCAGGTGGCTGTGGCTGGACAGAGAGTGACCAAGCGGGTAGTAGATCTCTGCAGCTCCTTCTGTGATCCACATTCTCTACCACTTTGCAACTTTTACTTTAGGCTTTGAATGTCTGTTACACTCCATGCTGGCCCAGCCTCAACCAAGTGAAGCCTGTTCCTGTTAAGGGAGCATCTCTTTTTACCCATTAAATACCTGCTATAGTACAGATCTGAGGGGGCCTCTGATGTCTTTTTAGAGGTCAGAAGATGGTCCAGGATCTTGCCTCATTTGTACAGCACCTAAAACTTCTCCTGATGGTTGGAGGAGTTCAGAATGAGAGACTTGAGTGCTTTTCCAGCAAAACAGGTACAAGCTTGCGGTGATGGATCACTGCTGTTTCCTGCGGTGACATTGGGAGACCTCAGAGAGGAGCACCTGGTTCCCATCAGCGCTGTGTCACCTAACTCCTGCCATCTGCACTAAGGCTTTTGATGTTGCTGGACCTTTTGCTGCTCAGATAGAATTAGAAATGGTAGGAACTTTCTATTAAAAACCTCTCCAGTAATGTGGAGTTAGAGAGGCACTGTTCACTCCTGCTTGTGGATATTAAAATTGCAACCCAAAGTACTGGTTTCAAAGTATTAGCTGATATCTGGCAGGCTGTCCCTTATCAAAGCCAGTGTTTGTTTTGAGTGTCAGGTTTCCCTGTTTTTCCTGCTTGTTCTGAGAATTGTTTATAACTCCCTGGTAGCAGTTTGTTCTCATGTTGCTACTTTCTGCCGAGTTTATTTTCCATGTATGCCCTTTCCACCCCCACACGATTCCACTGTGGCCACTCTAGAAACAGTACAGAGCTCAATCAGAAAGTCAGAGGGTCCTGATGAAGCAGGACTTATGTCCCCACCTTTCTGCTTTCTGGGAATTGTTTGGGCTGCAAAAGCCAGCTGGAGCTTCTAGAGAAGCTGGGAGCTCCCAGCAGCCCCACAGGGTTGATGTCCTTGGTTTGGTTCCTCCCACACTTATGTGCCACCAGGCGAAACAAGGAGGAAGCCACTGGATCAGGCTGAGAGCAGTTTATCTGTGTCCTTGCTTTAAATTGAAGTGCAAAGCATTGGGCATGTAGACCTGGCTTCTCTTTGTGTTAAGGTGGTACTGTTATTTGAAGAGACCAGAAACTACTGTTCTGAGCATCACTGGAAGGAAATGAGCTGGTCTTGTGTTTTAGCAACAGGGGATATTTCTTGCCTGGAGACATACAGGCATGTGTCAGGGGCTGACTGGTGGTTAGGTCACACTCAAATATCTTTTTAACTTCTCCAAATGGGGATTTCTGTTTAACTTTGTGGGCTTTATTCTTTTCCCACTTGATCCTCTTTCCTGAGATGTAACTTTGCTTAGCTCATTGGAGTTATTTTAACCCACCTCAATGTGAGCAATATTAGGAGTTCTTATATTTTCATGTAGCGACTGTAAAATATCAAGCTTACTCCTAAAGCCACTGGTTTTAAAAGAACCATTGGAAGGTTTAGGATTTCACTTTGACTCACACTACTTTTCTTTTTATGGGAACATCACTAAGACTCAATTTTCTTGATACAGTTTTGAGCCAGCAGGAGCTGGGATGGCCCCTTTGATGGAACTGTATGTTTGAATTTCATAGGAGTTTAAACAGACTCCTAGATGAGATAGTTAATTAACAAAATAGCGTGTATGTTTGTTTTTCTCTCAGGAGAATGTTTAGAAGAAAAAGTAAATATTAGACCTTGTGTTTGCCCCATCCGGATACTGAAATAATCCAAACACCTGACTTAAAATATAAATACTGACTTTCCAGTAAGAATTCGTATGTTGTTAAAGTTTGTCTGAAAACTGCAAGTAATTCTTTGGGTCAGAAAAAGCTGTTTTTTTCTACAGCAAAGTCTAAACAGATCAAAATTCCTTTAGCAAAAGAGTACACATTGCTCAGGGTTTCACACATTTAGTAAGGTGGAGGATATCTTTCTCACTGCCAGTCAAACAGCAACAAATGACAGATAAATTGGTAATGTAACATCATAACCTCATCACACTATGAAACCAAGGCTCCACTCAGACAGCACCGCTGACAAATTCCTTATGACTTGGTATAAATGATGTGGTCTAGCCTATTAGAGACAGAGAGATTGAAGTAGCTATATTTTTAATATTAAACCAAAAAATATACTGAAACTTAACCTTTATCAGAAGATAATTAATCAGCCATCTTTATTTACTGTAAACCTTCTATGTTTTCTCTTCTGTCAAAGGGAAAAACTACTTCAACTACCAGCATCTTTTTATGTAAGTGGAAGGTAGACGAGTATTTATCTGGAAATAACTGCCAACTTCAGCTAGGTGGTTCTGATTGAGGAGGATTTGGGGCCAGCAATACCAATAGATGAGCAATGGGTTTTGTGTCACCATCCAAGGAGGCTGTGATGGGGTGTGTGCTGGGCTCTTCTCCCAAGTGACAGTGATGGGATAAGAGGAAATGGCCACAAATTGCGCCAGGGGAGGTTTAAACTGGACATTGGGAAGAATTTCTTCACTGAAAGCGTGGTCAGGGACTGGAACAGCTGCCCAGGGAGGGGGTGGAGTTGCCACCCCTGGAGGTGTTTAAAAGACAGGTAGATGAGTTCCTTACGGGCATGGTTTAGTAGGGAGACAGGTACGGTTGGACTCGATGATCTCAGAGGTCTCTTCTAACCTTATGAGTCTATGATTCTATGATTCTATGATCCACTTGAGAAGTTTTTGCCTGAATTGCCAGCCCTGGTTGACAAAGCTGTCTGTTCCTCCCTAAGGAAACTCCAGGATGAGTTTCCATCACGCCTTTTCTTGCCAGCATGCAAGCCTGAGGGGCACTTTGCCGTGGCATTTACCAAGGCTGGCACTTGGCGCAGGCTAAGAGAGGACAGACTGGGTTGACAGACCAGTGTAGTAGAAATGTTGCGCTGTCAGTACTGTCCCCAGGTGTCTTGGTGTGAGGACTTCAGGGGCATGGCTGTTACTACACCAGGAGAAAGGCTGAGCAAGAAGGGCAGGGAAGGCAGGAGAGCCTTGTTGCTTTGCCTTGCTTCCTGCCTCTTTCTCGGCACCAGCCCAAGGCTGGTGCTGTCCAGCAGGGCTGGGAGCTGCTGCTTGGATGTGACAGGGTAGGGTGAGTCTGTTTTCAGTCCCTGGGCATAGGAGGCTGATTTGGTCTTCACCTCTGGCAGGCTTTTCCATAATTGCTGTCTTGAAGATGAGGGACAAGGACAGTTTGATCCCTGTGTGCTGTGCAGACTCTCAGTTTCCCAAACACGGGAGCAGCAAAAGGCACTGCAGTGGAAGGGTCATGCAGGCGATGGTCACACACGCATGTCTGTGCCTGGAACAGAGCTACTTAGATGGAGCAAAGCAGCCCATGGCACGTGGGAGCCAGGCTTGGTCTCCATGCAAAGATACTGAAATGGTCACAGAGCTGCCAGTGTCTGAGCAATGCGATCCATGAGAAGGGGGCTCATGCCCAAGGAGAGACATCTGTACCGCCCAGGCCTGCCCTGACATGGGACGATCTCACTGTCTTGGGTGTACAACCAGCTTCCTCTACACTCACCAGTCTTGCTGTTGAGATGCCTCTGTGTTTACAGCACAGCTCCCACTAGACCAAAAACCATACTTACGCAATCCAAACCCAATGATAAGTCTTAGCCCATAGATGGAACTTGTGTCCAAACTCGATGTGAAGATTGCATGTGCTTAATTTGAATTAGTCATTCCAGTGTGTGCACTCATATTAGTTTTCCTCCCACAAGGACCATGGGCATTTTTAACAGATCTAATCTGTCTCTTGAGGTTTGGCTGCAGGAATAACTGCAGACCGAACCAGCATGCCCGGTTCCTTGTTGGTCCCATTCACAGCTTTGTTGACAATTCCTCTTCCAGTGTGGTTCAAAGCTGAGGGGTGACACTGGAGCACTGGCAATGGGATCCAGTGCTCCCTTTGTGGCACTGAGAACAGAGCAGCAGAAGAAGGTGTCTACTGGTGTCAGGAAGTGATTACCCTGAAGAGGTGCCTGGGCTACTGTCAGCCTAGTTTTGCAATGGATAAGATGTGCAGGTTGACATTAAACTGATGGTGACGAAACGACAAACAGAAAATGGCCTTTGGCAGTTGTGCAAGGGCAGGAGAATCCGGTCTCTCTCCTCATGCATGGGAAGGACTTTCTTTGACTTATTGCTCAAGAAATACACATTTTTCAACCCCTGCTAGTTAGTTGCTGCAATCAATGAATTACTGATTGGTTCGTGAGGCCATGAAGTGCACGTCACATGGTAGGTAAAGCATGGCTCTGATTTCCCAGAGTGTGCAATTTTTTGTGGGGAAGGATCGTTTGTGGGAAGTTGCTCCTGACAGATACCCTACCTACCTGTGCACCCTCAGAGGGATGCATAACCTGAAAGCTCTGCTTCCAGATGGGCAGCAAATCCACCTGCTATTTTGATTTATGTGTATTTTTAATTATATTTTTGTCACTTAAATTTATCTTCCATCTACACAGATATATCTTTGTTTACCCATATGTTTTATTTGAGCAGCCTTTTGACATTTACAGTTAACATTCTTTTTAGACACAGCCCAGAGCCCACTCCGTGCCTCTAGCAGAAGGGCAGAATGGTGCTGGTGCCACTCCAGCGAGAGCTGAGGCTCTGCTTCATCCCTCCTCAACCTCCCAAGCTGGGCTCAGTGCCAGCCACCTGCCTGTGTCCTCTGGGGCAGATCTTCCACCCCACACAAGAGAGCCTGGCTGCCTCCCACCGCTGCCCTGCTTCTGGCTTTTCCTGCAAACTGCTGAGCAGAGAATGGTGCTAAAACTGCAGTGACCGTTCTGGTGCTGCTCGCAGGGTTTCCAGCACAGCAGAGTGTTCTAATTGCTTGGGTTTGGTCGGTGAATAACTCTTGGTTATTGCAGAGTGCTCAGAGGTGATCTTCACACCCCAGATGTGTGCTCTGTTTAGACAGGCTGTTCCACTCTCAGGACATGGTTAGGGTAGTCACACAGCGTTGTAGTTCAGGATATATTGGCCTTTCACTCCTAAAGTGGTCAGAGCTCAATGTTCTATGTAGCCAGAGCAAATGTTTCCTGCAGTGATCTGCTCTGCTCCAGCCAGCAGAGGTGCTGAGACTTCTGCTGTGATTGTGCTTGATTATGCTGCTGTTCCCTAACGTGGTTTGGGCTGTGTGCAAGTTGGGCAGAACTGAGTCAAAAGCAATGCCTTGAAAAGTCATAGTAATCACAAGTGAAATACTGATGGCTTTGCCAAAATTAGCACACAAATCACTTTTAAATGGAAATCCACTGCTTGTTTTGATCTATGGCAAGATAATACAAATTATTTTCAAAGTGAACAGTTCTCTTCTGGCCTTTGGCTTATTGCCTTTTTTAAAGTATTTATGGCTTAGCTTCCTCCTACAACACATCCAGCTTCCTCTGTGCAATTGCAATGCTCTTGATTTCTTCTTGACACCAAAAATAACTGTGAAGATTATATTGTTATTCCTTCAGGATTTCCTAATTCCAGAAACAATAGTGATTGCAATGTAATGTCTTCCTGGACTGTATGTGTACAAGAGAAAACATGAATGAGCAAAATCTTAAACATTTCCTTCAGCTTCTCTCTATAGCATCAAGAAAAGGAATTCTGCTTTTTTTAGGACTTGGATCTTGCACTCATTTCCAATACGCAATTCCCTAGGCAAACCAAGTTGTTTCAGGTTTATGTTTTTAATTTGCCAGTACCCTTGAGATATGTTGTACTGCAACAGTGCTGTGCTGCCTATTTAAGCTCTGGACTTCCCGGCTGTCCTCCAGCCTAAACTGTACATGACCTCTACTTGTCAAACCTGCTGCCCTGTGTTGGTGGTGGTGGCAGTGCAGAAATACACGCCTGGACTCTGACACTTCCAGAGCTATGCACCTTGCTGGTTTTATCTGCTGGGACTTTTTCTTATTGCCTCATATGAGAACTCACTTTTCTCCTGTGGTGTCTCTGTGCAGAAATCTTTTTCACCTGTTGACCTTCACAGATGAGGAGGTACTTGGGCCTCTCTGTTTGCCACTTGTCTTTTGCAGACTAAACAACGCAGAGACCTTGGGAGAATGAGCAGCAGGCCCAGAATTTCTGTGCAAAGAAGCAGCCCACAACAGGGTTGTGAGCTTTTTCTAATCTCTAGCTGTGAGCACGTGTAGTGAAGGATGCACCCCACGCCACCAAGCTGGCAGACTTTGATCACTACGAGTCAACTGCAAATTCACTTGGAGCACTCAAGCAAGTCTGTCAGTCTAGTGATGATGACTGCACAGTGAATACTTACTAGTGTGACCTCACTGGGTGGAGAAGAATCACAAACGAGCCAGACATAACGGCCAGTTTTCTAGGATAGGGGATTCCCTGCTGCATAGGAGCCAATAATGGGTGCTTATGGTTGGCACCACCATGCAAGCAGGATGTACTCGCTGCCATGCATGCTGCTCCCTCTCTTCACGCAGCTCTCCCTTAATAGCAGAGATTCACAAACTCCAACAAGGGAGTGACTGAAAAAGTGCAGGATATAGGAGTGCTAAGGGGATCTAGCTGGGACAAGATTAGATCTTGTTTCTCCTAGAGACAATGGGATGATTGGGCTATCTCTGCTATTACCATTCTTGAGGGTGGGAGTCTGTCCTTCCCAATGTGGCTCAAGAAGCAGTGCAACTGCTGTCAGACCACTGGCAACAGAAGATTGAATTCTGTAATCAGGAATGGTTAGAAGATGGTGGCACATATCTTGGGCCATGTTTCCTGTCACGGTTTTTGGATGCTAGTGAGAACCTCTGATGCCTGAGCCTGATCATTAAACTTTGCAGTCCTCATGATGTGACTCCTGTTTTCAGCTGGAGTAACCTCCAGAGAGTGGTGCTTAAATTCCTGGGAGTCTGGCTGGGGGCAGCACATCTACCACAACACAGTGAACAAAGGGAAGCATTTCCTGGGCACAAACTAGGAAATTCAGAGAGATGGGAATCTTTTTCAGTTATGTCTACACTGTGGTTAGGATTGTAACTGTATTTATTCATTAGCTGTTGATCCTTATTACTTCTCTTTAGGCTTTCTGAAAGTGTGAATGAAAAAGAGTGTGGTAATAGTGCTATTACGAAATAATTTAATGAGGATTTTGACTATTTAAGGTTCTACCACTCTTTTTGTTATCAGTTAGTGTACATGTGGGGTTTTTCCTAGTAAACGCTTCCCTTGGAAACAAATAACAAAAATCCCCAAATACTTGCAAAGCAAAGGCGGCTGCTGCCTCTGCCCATTAACAGAGAGCGTGCCAGAAGATATCAAGAATCTGTGTGACTCGAGGAGAATATGGCAAATGACATTTGTTAGTGATCACTGCAAAGCAATGTGTGCAGGAAATAAGAGCTTGCCCTGGGGTTATGTGTTGACACTGTAGATAGTTCTTGCCTCTCTGGAAGGCTGTTGGAATGTAGATGACTGAAAACCTCATCCCAGCTCCTAGCGTGAGTGAAAAAGGCAAACAGAGTCTGGAGCAAAGTGAAAAGAAAATCCATATTGCACCCTCATCCACAGTGGTGGTGGCAGTTCCAGCCAGTGGAAAAACTTTACAGGAGAGCTGTAGGAAATCCAGTGATGGCTGTCTAGGACAATGAGTTTTCATGTGCAATGTGACTACACTGAGTTTTTTCTTTTGAAAGATGCGATTGTGAGAAGATGACCTGGAGGCTGGTGCATTTATTAACAGAGAAGTGAAATATGTTTCATTCATGATTGCTCGTAGTAGAATCATCATAGAATGGTTTGGTTGGGTCTCGTCTCAATCTCCCCTCTTTCAGCGGAAAACCGTTTTACATCGTCCTGTCCCTGCACTCCTTGATCAAGAGCCCCTCCCCAGCTTTCCTGGAGCCCCTTTCAGTACTGGGAGGCTGCTCTAAATTCTCCCCCGTAGCCTTTTCTTCTCCAGGCTGAACAACCCCAACTCTCTCAGCTTGTTCTCATGGCAGAGGTGCTCCAGCCCTCTGATCAACTTTGTGGCATCTCTGAACTCACTCCAACAGCTCCATGTCTTTTGTGTGCTCAGGACTCCAGAACTGAATGCAGGGCTCCAGGTGGCGTCTCACCAGAGCAGAGTAGAGGGGCAGAATCCCCTCCCTCACCCTCTGGTCCCACTGCTTTGGATGCAGCCCAGGGTACAGTTGGCTTTACAAGTAAAAGTGCAGAGTCATACGGTGAAATTATTCAGCCGTGGGTGAGCTGAAGTAGTGGTTTCACAAGATGCAATCCTTGTGCAATGAATTGCTACAGGATGTTTTAGAGGCCAGAAAGACAGCTGGTCATAGATATGTTTGTCGAAAGTAGGTCCCTTACTGACCTTTAAAGACCTCAGCTTAGCAAGTCAGCAAATTTTGTTTGCTGGGAGGTGTAAATTGAGATCCCATACAATGCACACACCTTTTTATATTCTTTTTGAAGAATCCACTTTCTATCAGAAAGAGGAGGATACGGGGCTGGATAGAATAGCTGTCCTGAATGAAGACCACTGCCCGTGTGTTCATGTAAAAATTGAGAGCACCGTGGTAGACAGTAACATCATGCAAACAGCTTTGAAGGGAAGTCTGGTTTCTTGGCAGAAGTTTGACCACCATGCACTGCTACCTCTTTGCCTCTGCAGGCACTTTGTATTGTGGCCTGAGAAATATTAGCAAAGGCTACACGAGCTTTACCTGTAGAGGTTGATGAAAATTCGAGATAAATCTTGCACATCCATGAACAGATTGAAGCATCCAGGGAAAAGAGAAGGTTTGCCAACCCACTCCCAGTTCTACTTCATCGCATCAAGCGTGGAGCATCAACACAGAGATCCAGAAGCAGAGGAACTCAGAGGACAGTAACTGAGTAGAGCTGAGCACCTTTTCAGAATAAACCACAAGCTGCTGCCTGTTCATGGAATTACCTGCTAATCAGCTTGCAACTTTTTTAATGTCTCAGGTTTCGTGGCGATTTCCCTCTGAGGGGATCCCTTGCAATGCTGAGCTGTTTTCTGCTCTTTATCTTCGTGCTTGGATTGCACAGGGTGTATGTGGGCAGAATGAGAGGAAGAGGAAGGAAGGAAAAAGAAGCCTCACAAAGTTTTTGTGGTTTCACCCACAAGAGAAGCCAGATTTCCCCTATTTGCATGCTGCCCTCCCTCGCTGGGATAATAGCTGCCCTTCTCAGAAAGAGATAGTGGGTGTTCTCTGATCCTGCGAGCCCATGCTGTGAATTTGCATCCACTCTTGGAAGGAGGGATTAGTGTGCGGTTAACTTTTCATATATTTATGGCAAGTGTGGTATTTTTGTTGTGTGAGGTTTCTAAGAAAGGGTTGAAGATTTGTCAGGAATGTGTGATTAAACTAGGATTTTCATGGATTCAGTGTGTTGTACAGCATGAATAAGTTAAGAAGTGGGCCCAACGCATGGAGTTTGAGAGGTTCTTAACCCAATGCATCCTGCTGTAACTTCCTGTTAGATAAACCCCGTACAATGGTTTGGTATTTGACCTCAGAAGATACAGAAGGATGACTTGCATACGTATCCTAATCCTGATTATTCCTTCTAAACCATTTGGTGCTACCTTCTGCAAGAGGCAGACATCTCAGCTACCTTTTATCGTCTGATCTTGTGCAGCCATCCTTATCCATATTTGCGTAGTGCTCAACAGTGTGTAGCTGTTTGCAGACTTTCACTTTCATACAAGGAGCTTGTCATGCAGAAAGATGAGTGCTCTACCTAGTGTGATGGCCAAGACAACGGTATGGATCCACTGCAGTAAAGCAGGTACGGGGGAGACACATCTGCCATTTCTAACCGTGGTTTTGCATGCCATGATGGGGTGCTGCACAAAGTCCTGCACTTCAAATCAATGTATTTCATGTTTGACTCCACTTCTCTGTTTGAATGTAGCTTCTGGGAGTTCTTCTCCCTCAAAGCAGACTCCTTTCTTGGACTCCTTAGACCAAAGTGAAAGTAGGATGCTGGTGTGTTCTGCCAGCCAGCTACGAGCAAATTACAGGGCCTTTGGCTCTTACAGAGCCGGATGGAGTAGCGTAGGGAGTCCAGGAAGCTGCATGTGAGACTAAAAAGTTATGTGACAAGATGAAATGTCTGAATTGCAAGGGCTAGGAAGTACAGTTGTGCAGGAAAGCCGTTTAGATTTTAGCCAATAGATCAGTGTTTGCTACCTTCAAATTGTGCGGAGGGTGCTGTGCAGCGTTACATGCTCCCTGGAGTATCGTGCAGCTTTGCTAGCAGAGCATCTGTTTCCTCTTGAATGTGTATAACTTTGAAAGCAGCCAGCTTGCATTTATCTTCTTGTTGCCATACAAATGATTTTTGCAGTAATAGTGAACACTGCAGGATCAGGTGCCGGCTTGTCCATGTGCCCTGTCTACAGGAATAAGCTGACTATTCTGTCCTTTCCAGTTTCCCCACACACTGCAATTGCACGGGATATACTTGCTTTTGCAAGATGAATTTGCATTTGCATTATGAAACAAAGTAGGCTTCAGTTCTTCAGTTTACTGCCTAGCCTTTCCACCTAACCAAGTTGTCAAATTACAAGTAAAAAATTGGTCATAATAAAGTTGCTCTCAAAGTACATAGAGCTGTGCTGATTCACTTTATAGAGAATCTGACCTTTTAGCGGTTTTCTGATGACTTGACCCCGTACTTGAGTACCCACATCCTTGCAATGTAGGAAGTATCTGACGCAGGGTGCTTCTGTGGTAACTTCTGCTTCCTGCTCCCAACATAGAAAATATTACCCTCTTGAGTTTGTAGGGATGGATTAAGGTATCAAGAGCTGGGAAAGTTTTATTCTGTCCACAACAGAACTAAAGGACTTGCATTACACCACTTATCTTACGTCTTTCTGAGAGCATCACATTTGTCCACTTCATATGCATGCAAGTGCTCATTTACGTGAGTTGGATACTGCCATCAGCTCACCTTTTAGTATTCAGTAACTGCACCTTGTCATTCCTCTTTCGTAAAAGCAGATGATTTTCTGTGTGATTGTTTGTCTTGAGTGTCCCTCATCCTGCTAGGTTTGGCTTTAGAGAAATAACAGCATTATCACTCCTCTCTTCCAACCATTGTGTGAATTCATTCAAAATGTCTTTTAGAAGTAGGACATGTAAACATCTCCAATCTGAAGCAGGAAGAGCAAGTTGGCTAAGTCTATTTCAGGGAACAAACAGATGATGTTAGACCAGAGGGGACAAAAGTAAAAGCATGAGAGAAGCTGAGTGAGTCTGATTCTTCATCGCTTTTGCTCTGATGCTAACCACAAACATGTCCACTGGAGTTAAAGAAGCAACATTATTGTTATGAGGGGATTATCTCTAGCATGGAAGAAACTGGAACAGATTGGCTTTGAAGCTCTTAAGCCCTGGTTGATATGTGAGCAACACGCTCCCTCTGGTCCAGGATTAACTTAATGGTACACAGTGTATTACAGGTGCTTCAGAAATTGACCCCTCCATTGTCTTTATTGTAGAGAGGAGTAGTGTGGCTGAAAGCAAGTTATCCTACAGGACTCATTCTAAAGCTGCCAGCTGGAACTTGTGCCCTTCAGTCTGTTGTTGCCTTGTGGCCCTATTCCTCTCCCGTTCAGCTTAATATCTTTGCAGTTTTACTTTCTATTTCACGGATACTGCTGCCTTTGGAAGGCTAGAGAGGGACAGGACAAGGAGGAACGGTTTTCAGCTGAAAGAGGGGAGAATGAGATGGGATCTTAGGAAGAAATGTTTTCCTGTGAGGGTGAGGAGGCCCTGGCACAGGTTGCCCAGAGAAGCCGTGGCTGGAGGTGTTCAAGGCCAGGTTGGATGGGGCTTGGAGCCCCCTGATTCAGTGGGAGGTGTCCCCTGCCCATGGCAGGGGGTGGAACTGGATGAGCTTAGAGGTCCCTTCCAAGCCAAAGCATTCCATGATCACACTCATAAAAAAAAATAAATCTTTGTTTTCCTGACTTGATTCCTTTTATTGGAGTGGAAAATTCCCATCTTATTAGCACCCTTAGAGCTATGGACCTTCAAGTACAGTTCTACTGTCCCTGAACTCCTGCCAGGACTAACCATTCTATGATTTACTTGAAGAAGTTAACAGTTATTTATCACTTGTTTGTGCTTTTCATCTGTATGACCAGTACCAATATTTACAAAGATCTATTTGTCCATATGCAGTTGTTTTCCTTTGAAAGTCATTTCAATCTTTCATTTCTCCTCTTTTCTGCTGCCGCTAACAGGCATTTGCATGTTAATTTTGTGATGGGTTTAACATCTTGACTTTCCATTCAGAACTCTCTTGGCCTTGAGGTTTGAAGTTTTGGTCTGTTGTGTTGCATCTGGCCAAGTATCCTTTGCTTCCAGGTGTGTGATCTAACCATGGTGTAACACTTTCTTGTCATCGTTGTCCTTGCTCTAGTCCTTCCTTAAAGCTTTGCTGTTATTTATTTTCCAGAGAAATTAAGATTAACTGTGCAACAGTTGTGCCAACATCTAAAATAGCTTGTGGTGGAACATATAACCTACCTTATATGCTTATACCTTTTTTATTAAATGTGGGGGTCGAAAAAAAATAATGTTTTTCTGCCTTTCTGATCCTTCCACTGTTGATGTGTGATGCCTACCAACACTTGCAGTGTGTTCCTCTTCCATCTGAATTTCTGGTGAAGTTTTTCAGAACAGCCTGTGTAAGCAGAGCTTTTGAACAGTTGGAATGATTTTGCTTTCTCTGTGGCATTTTTAGACTTTAAAGATGCTTTCTCACAGGAAGGTGCAGTCCTTTTGCAAGGCAGATGGAGTTGGCACAGATCAGGAGACACACTGAGATCTCTTAGGGGCAGATTGGTTCTGTTTTCTTTGTTCAAAGTAAATCAATGCTTTCTTTTACAAACACGTCTATGAAGACAGGTGTCGGATTGCTAAACTGCGCATTCCCAGAGGACAGTGCTGGTGTTCTGTGCTTATGGAGAATGCAGGTTTTCATTGGGCAGGTTTTCAATGGACAATATTGTCCATTCCCTTGGATCCTGGCAGAAGCATTAGGTTACGAGTCTTCTAGGAAACTATGATGTTACCATGGTCATAACAAGAAAGGAATGACCTTTTAGGAAGTAGCTGTGTGTCCTCTTTAGAGGAGCACTGACACCCTCTGACCATGTCAGAGACTTTGTCCCATGCCTCACACACCCAACAGGACCATTTGTCAGGTGGTTGTATGGGAGACGAAGAGCTGGGGATGGAGGGAAACCCCCTGTCCATGTGATGTGACTCAGGATTATTTCCATGGTTGCATGAGCTGTGCCCGAGTGACACGCTGCTGAGTAATTTGCAGAGTGCCACTTGGGTTTCTAGAGCTGGTAGTCATGGACCATGGCTGGGACCACAGTACACCTATTTGTCTGAGTCTGCCATGGGACTTGGAGACCGGAGTTTCCCCTTGTGCACTTTGCTCAGAAGGTGAGGGAGTCCTGGCAAGGCTAAAGCAAGACAGTCACCCCACCTCATTCTAGCACAGGCGCTTCCCGCAAAGCCAGCCCGGCTGCAGGGAGGCTGCAGAACTCATCTGGGCTATGAAGGGAGTGGCAGAAATCAAAAATTCTGCTGGTGATATTTGGTTGAGACCTCTGCAGCGCAACTGTAGATTTACTCAGCTGTACAGGGTGCTCTTCCCATCAATGCCTTTGTTGTAAAATACCCACATCTGGACATTAAAAATCTGTGATGATGTTGGATTATAACACTGTTAGGATACAGACACTTGAAAACTAAGCTTTGCCTTCCTCCTTGTGTTTGAATTCCCCTGGCAGCAAGGTAAAGAAACACAGTGCATCCTGAAAGGAAGTGGAAAAGTTGCATAGTGTTCTCTAAACTTGGTGCTGAGTGCTTCCCAAGTCATTCTGGTTCCCAGTGCTTACTCTTGCAGCTCCCTGGGCAACAGTGAGAGTGGGCAGGAGTTCAGGGACAGCAGAACTGTCCTTGAAGGTCCATAGCTCTAAGGGTGCTAATAAGATGGGAGTTTTCCACTCCAATAAAAGGAATCAAGTTAGGGAAACAAAGATCTTTGTTTTTTATGAGTGTGATCATAGAATCATAGAATGGTTTGTATTGGAATGGATCTCAAAGCCCATCCAGTTCCAAACCTCCTGCCATGGGCAGGGACACCTCCCACTGGATCAGGGGGCTCCAAGTCCCATCCAACCTGGCCTTGAACACCTCCAGGGATGGGGCAGCCATGGCTTCTCTGGGCAACCTGTGCCAGGGCCTCCCCACCCTCACAGGAAAATATTTCTTCCTAAAATCTCATCTCAATCTCCCCTCTTTCAGCTGAAAACTGTTGCCCTTATCCTGTCCCTGCACTCCTTGATCAAGAGCCCCTCCCCAGCTTTCCTGGAGCCCCTTTCAGTACTGGGAGGATGTTCTAAGGTCTCCCCAGAGCCTTCTCTTCTCCAGGCTGAACAACCCCAACTCTCTCAGCCTCTCCTCAGAGCAGAGGGGCTCCAGCCCTCAGATCATCTTTGTGGCCTCCTCTGGACTCACTCCAACAGCTCTGTGTCTTTTGTGTGCTGAGGACTCCAGAACTGCATGCAGGGCTCAAGGTAGGCTCTCACCAGAGCAGAGGGGCAGAATCCTCTTCCACACCCTGAAGGTCCCACTGGTCTGGATGCAGCCCAGGATATAGTGGGCCTGCAGCAAACCCCCACTGTAATGTCACCTGTTCCTGCCTTCCCTTTAATCCTGACCCACAGGCTCTTGGTTGGCTCCTCATCCATCCCCACATGGAGCTCCATGCTGGTCACTGACATAGAGGGTAACACCCTTCCGCACTCTTGGGTGGGACCTGCTTGCAGCCTAGTTCTCATGCCACTCATCAGCACTGTTCCCAGAAAAGTATGTTCTGGCTTTTTTTGGACCAACCGCCTGCGTCAGCACTGTGTCATCTGGGCTGTCCACCTCCAAACCATCCTTTTCTTTCCCTGCTATTATGTCTGTCTGCATTACATGGTCATAATATTTATAAAATTTTCTGCTATTGTACAGTGACGATTAAAGAAAATCCTTCCAAGAGCAGAGTAATTACCGCTTTTTAGTGGAAGTTTTAATTAGTATACATTAATAAGACCAGGGTTGTATATTGAACAATGAGGAGGAAACAAATTCCAACACTCAGTAAATGGTCATTTGGCTCTCCCACATATGATGACGTGATGATGCTGCTTAGGGGAAAGCACTAATTTTAGGAGTAATTGAAAGTTATACCATGAGTGTGCAAAAGGAAGCCTAACTGAAGTGGCAGAGGCAAACTTAAATTTCAGGTGCTTCCTGGATCTTGCAGCATTAATTACTTTGACATGAAATTTTATTTTTCTTGTACACCAACCAACAACTCTTTCCATAGTCTTTCTTTTTTTACAAAAAGATAAACTTGTAACATAAGAAACCTGTTCTACTTCACAAGAACAGTTCCCCTGCTTTGTGCTATTTTATCCAGCTCATTAGAAAAGCAAAGGATACTCTAAACAAGCATTGTTATTCTGAAACAAGATTTTCCTGCTCTGAACTCAAAAGGAAAAAGGTTTTTAGGAGCTGGCTTAGTTGGACATGATGTCCAACAGTCTTCCCACTCCTACTTCCAGATTTTCCCATTACGTCTGTGCTTCCCTCCGCCCAGCAGTACAGGATTGCTCTGAGGGAGAGACAGGGAGTTTTTTGCTTGGACTCATTCTGTCTGAATCTCTGAAAAGCACGGCAACTTCAATAAGCACTGGTGAGAACAGGAGTGCCCTTTGTGAAAATTCCCTCTTTCCAATTTAGTGACGTTAAGAAATCTCATCTCCCTATTGTGGTTGGATAATTCTGGGTTTACCACTTTCTGTAGCTTTCCCATGATGCCTACGGTTGCTTTGCACAGATTTGGTACAAACCTGAAGAAAGGATTGTACCAAACCTCTAGCAAACGCTGTCTGGAAAGGGTAGGGTTCAAATACCATGGTCTGCCTTGTTCCACTCCCAACAGGGAATGCCTTGGCAAACAGAAGATGCATTAACTTGTTAGCAGTGACGCGGCTATTTCGGGCAAGCTATCACTTTGTGCTACGTGGCACCTGAGCCCTGACAAGCTGCCTGTTTCATATTCCAATGAGAAAGCTCTTTCCAGAGCACTAGTCCTTAGACTTCTAAATCCTGCAGATCACTTCCATGGATCACCTGGTGCTTTCCTCGAAGGCAGTTGCTGTGGGAAGTTTTAAGGAGCCGAGATCAGCCTCCCTAATACGTAATGCCGCCTGTTGCTGGTTCTTCCCTGGAGCACTCTTGATGAACTGATTGCTGCCTCCTGGCACTCTGCTTTTGTCCTCATCTCCATTCCCTAATGTGTTCAACTGCAACTTCAGTCACATTTGAATATATGTAAAAAAAATCAGCTGCTGCTGTGAAAAGCTTTTTTTCATTTGTCTGCCTTGTCACACCAGAGGCAAATCTGCCATGTGCAAGGGCAACACGCAAAATAAGCCCAACATGGAGAAGAATTTCCTATGGCATTTATACACACTTTACACTTTCCCCCTAAGTCAGTCTTTTTCTACTCAAAGACAGCAGTAATCCCTGTCCAAAGGCTGTACATTCACAGGAAGTGTGTAGGAATATCCTGTTGCCCCAGGAATGAAGCTTCTCTCATTCTGGATGCTTTAAGAACTAGAAAATTGCTTTACAAGTTAGTCTAGATAATGACAAGGAGCAGAGGAACTTCCTTGCTGTGCTTTAGGACTGAGATCAGCCCCACTCAGCCTCTAGGGGTGAAGTTCATAAACCCCAACACCCACAACTACCATGCAATTTCCTCTGGGCCAGGACTGAAGAGTATTTTTATATTCAGAAATAATGTTTCTTATGATCACTGCTCACTGCACTCAGTTGTGAATAATGCTGCTTGTCCTAACAGCCCAGACAAAGAATTTTGGCTATTATGTATGTGGAAATTGTTGCAGACCTATGTTGCAATTGTTTTTTGATATGAGGTTTCAGAGAATTTTGGCAATAGTGTCATCCAAATATACTGTACTGCTTTTAACAATTTTTCATCCCATAACTCATTGCTAAATAGTGCGGCGTGTTATTCTGACACGTTTTTAATTCTATATTCTGTTAAACTTTCTTTTACTCACCTACTTTTTATGTAGCTGTTTCTGTTATTCGTTAGTGGAAATTGATTTCTCTCGCTTTTTTTAGGACACTGGCTCTCACCGCATATTTGGATTACTGGCTCTGCAGAGAAGAATTCATTCTGTAAAGAGCTTAGTGAGCCTCCAAATTCACCTGGTGGAGAGAAAGACAGATGAGAAGTCATGATGTGCAACAAATATTACGAAACCTCAGATATTACTCTCCGTTATGGCTTTATGATGTTTTGACACCTGATTTGGACAGAGAATTACAGCAGGTGGAGGAAAAATTAAAATTTGTTTAGCAAAGCTCCAAAGGATGGAGACTCAGTGGGATGAGGCTTTTGTAGTCCTTCCAGCCTTTCCCAAATGCATTTTTTATAACATTTGGCATTCTTTCAAAAAATAATTTAGTAGCTTAAAAATCAAGAGATATAACAAAAAGATATTTTGTTTGAAGAAGAAATTAGGCAAGTTTTGTCAGTTTCTAGAGGAAAAGCTTTGATTAAATCATAAAACTAGAGCTTAATGAAGGAATTAGCCAGCCTTTACTTATATGACATAAATTGAGATAATGTCATTTAAAGTCTTCGAATTAAGTCATCTGACAGTAAATTTTTAAAAAAAATTATTCTACTAACAAACTTATGCAACCATATTTCCCAGCCTTAATGGTTTGGTAGCAAGATATACAGTAATCTGTAAATTCCCGCTGATTGGCTGTGTTTTGGCCCCTTGTTCTTTTGTGTACATTTGTGGTGCCTACTCATTTTACGTGGCATCAGAGCAGTTATTACTTGTTTGAATAGCTCACCACGATGCTTTTAAGCACTGTGGTTTGCGTTTTGCAAGGGCTGTGCTGGCAGGCCATGTTGTGAGCCTGATCTGCAGTCATTCTGAAAACTGTGTACTTTCTCTTCTCTCAAGCAAGAAGAAAATTCTTCGTTCTTGTTTGAAGCTCGGTAGGGAGTAACTCTTCTTTATTTGCCACAAATTGACTATATATGCGCTTTGGAGAACTGATTTAGGAGTGACTCTCAAGGTGAAGCCACAGCAAGCACTCAAACTGTCACGGTTCCTTCTGATGTCACTGTTCAGGAGACAGGACAGTTGTAGCAGATTGAAGTGTTAAGTCCTTTCATGGATTGCCTACTGTGGTACATGGGTAGCCTGCCAATCCCGACGTGGACAGATACGTCTGCGCGAGTGGTCTGGCTGAGTGCTCAGTGTTTGCATTTCAGAATTCCCTGCCTTTGCCACAGTATTTATTTTTCCTTGGATCAACACAGGATTTTTCCTTGGATCAACGCTGGATTTTCCCAGGAAATAATACCAAAACAGGTGAAACTTCACCAGAACTGTTAACAAGAGCTGTTCTACAGTTGTCAGCAGTGGCCTCAGCACGTCTTTAACATGGCCATAGGAAAGAGATAATTTTCAAGTTTTACCTATATTACAGCATTTTATCAGGCATTTCTCTATGGTCAGTTGTTGTCTTTGTCATTCTCTTAGCTTTTTGGCTTGTAACAGTGAGGAATTGCACACATTCAAGAGCGTACAAGCAGTAAATTTTAAGAGATGGTTGTTGTGGCTGAGCTGGCCAGCAGTTACGTGGCAGCTACGAATGGCAGGGGGTCTCCGTTGCCCTGTGCCACTGGGCTAACTTGGTTGTGAGCAAGGGGAGAACAGCTTCTCATGTCCAAATTGGCCTATCCTAACGCAGTGAAACAGATGCAGATAGAGACCTTTTCTGTGATCATCTCTTGTCTAAACTGTGAGATCCTCAACTTGAACAACTGCCTCTTAATTTTGCATATTACTTTAACATCCTAGCCATGTTTACATGCATCCCTACTTATACCTGGGACTAGTGCTTCTTTCCATTTTAAGTAGTCACAAATTTTACGCAGAATCTGTCACTGTCATCTACTGATGCAGGTGGCAGCAAATATGTTTTTTAATTTTGGTGTTACCTAGACTCGTTGCTTTAGCTGGGGTGCTAAAATGGAGGAGGAGAGGAAGGAAGTGGGGAGAGAGGACCTGGGACAGGGGGGTGGGGAAAAATAATGATGTAGTAATGTTTGACTTTTGTCAAAGTAATTTTCCTTTTAACTGAGTGGTTGGGTTGCTGAACTTCCTTTCTTTGTGGCTGTGTAAAATCCCCATTCTGTACCGCCAGCGGTAACACTCACCTGTAACATTATTCCTGTATCTGCAATATCAAGAGGCATGAATACTGCTCCAACAGCAGGGATTCTTCCCACTGAGATGTGGGAAGTGTTGAGTCAGCAGGGACTTTAGTGCAGCTGCATCAACTCCTCAGTATGGCAAGTCTGGCAGTGTAAAAAATACCTTGGGTTTAGCAGCCCTTTTGTGGAGCAGTACCACTTGCCACTGTCAGCAGTGAGGAAGCCAGCAACAAGAGTTTTAAAGTGACGAAGTCAGGGAGATATTTTACTTTTTCCTCCCTTCACATTTTGTTTTGGTATGAGGAGATGCAAGGCTCACCATCACCCACCTGTTACTTACCGGCAAGCATGCCCATACTATGTGATACATTGTGTGTGGCAGCCTGTTGTATCACAGTATCACAGTATCATAAGGTTGGAAAAGACCTTTGAGATCATCGAGTCCAACCTATGACCCAACACCTACACCTACTCCTACTTGTCAACTACACCATGGCACTAAGTGCCTCATCCAAATTTTCTTTGAACACCTCCGGGGATGGTGACTCGACCACCTCCCTAGGCAGCGCATTCCCATGAACAATTACCCTCTTAGTGAAGAATTTCTTCCTAATGTCAATCCTAAACCTCCCCTGGCAAAGCTTGAGACCGTGTCCTCTTGTTCTGTCACCGGTCGCCTGAGAGAAGAGTCCAACTCCTGCCTCACCACAACCTCCCTTTACGTAGTTGTAGAGAGCAATAAGGTCTCCCCTGAGCCTCCTCTTCTCCAGGCTGAACAACCCCAGCTCCCTCAGTCGCTCCTCACAGGGCTTGTGCCCCAGCCCCTTCCCCATCCTCGTCGCCCTCCTCTGGACACACTCCAGCATCTCAACATCCTTCTTAAACTGAGGGCCCAGAACTGGACACAGCACTCAAGGTGCGGCCTGACCAGTGCCGAGTATAAGGGGATGATGACCTCTCTAGTCCTGCTGGCCACACTGTTCCTGATGCAGGCCAAGATACCATTGGCCTTCTTTGCCACTTGAGCGCACTGCTGGCTCATGTTGAGTTTCCTGTCCACCAGCACTCCCAAGTCCCTTTCCGCCTGACTGCTCTCCAGCCACTCTGTCCCCAGCCTAGAGCTCTCCATGGGGTTGTTGTGCCCAAAGTGTAGGACCCGGCACTTGGACTTGTTAAACCTCATGCTGTTGGAGTCAGCCCATCTCTCCAGCCTGTCAAGGTCCCTCTGTAGGGCCCTCCTACCCTCTAGCAGATCGACACTTCCTCCCAGCTTGGTGCCATCTGCGAACTTGCTGATGAAGGACTCGATCCCCTCATCCAGATCATCAATAAAGATACTGAACAGGACCGGGCCCAGCACCGAACCCTGGGGGACGCCACTAGTGACTGGCCGCCAACTGGATGGGACACCATTCACTACCACCCTTTGGGCTTGGCCATCCAACCAATTCCTAACCCAGCACAGAACGTTCCCATCCATGCCACGGGCTGCCAACTTGTCCAGTAGTCTACTATGGGAGACAGTGTCAAAGGCCTTGCTGAAGTCCAGGTACATCACATCCACAGCCTTCCTCTCATCCACCAGGCGAGTCACACGGTCATAAAAAGAAATCAGGTTGGTCAGGCAGGACCTGCCTCTCCTAAAACCATGCTGGCTGGGCCTGATCTCTCCCTCATTCTGCAGGTGTCGCATGATCGCACCCAGGATTATCCGTTCCATAATTTTGCCTGGGACCGAGGTCAGGCTGACAGGTCTGTAGTTACCTGGATCGTCCCTACGGCCCTTCTTGTGGATGGGTGTCACATTGGCCAGCTTCCAGTCTTCTGGGACCTCTCCAGTGAGCCAGGACTGCTGATAAATGATGGAAAGCGGCTTAGCAAGCTCGTCCGCCAGCTCTCTCATCACCCTAGGATGGATCCCACTCGGCCCCATAGACTTATGAGGATCCAAGTGGCTCAGCAGGTCTCTAACTTCTTCCTCCTGGATGACAGGGGGGCTGTATTGCACCCCACCCCTATCCACCACTTCAGTAGACCAGTTGTCCAGAGAACAATCTGCCTTACTGTTGAAAACCGAGGTGAAGAAGGCATTAAGCACCTCAGCCCTTTCCTCATCTTTAGTTACTCTATTTCCCTCAGTGGTCGATAAGGATTGAAGGTTGTCGCTGCCCTTTTTTCTGCCGTTAATATATTTGAAAAAGCTCTTCTTGTTGTCCTTAACACAAGTGGCCAATTTAAGCTCCAGCTGGGCTTTTGCCTCCCTAATTTTCTTCCTACACGACTTGACAATATTTTTGAACACAACCTGACTCACCTGCTCTTTTTTCCAAAGGCGATACACCCTCTTTTTTTCACTGAGCTCCTTCGAAAGCTCCTTACTCATCCAGGCCGGCCGTCTGTCCCTGCGGCTCGTCTTAGAGCACATCGGGACAGCCTGCTCCTGCGCCTTGAAGACTTCATTCTTTAAGTACATCCAGCCTTCCTGGACCCCTTTGCTTTTAAGAACTATCTCCCAGGGTACTCTCCTTACTAGTACCCAGTCACTGAACTCCTGACCACTTTCTTTTGAAGCAGAGAGTGTCCGGTCCTTGAGGGAAAGGCCTATAGCTCTTTGGGAACCGGGCTTTGCATATTGTAGGGACTGAGTGGTGTGTGCAGCACCAGCCAGTGGGAACATTCCCACCTCTGATGGCCTGTGCATTACAGGAGAGTATGAAGTCAAAACCACCGGCTGTGGATCAGGCTGTGTGCGCTGTCTGTTGTTCCAATGACCTTAGACTGCTGGACTTAAACGAAACTGCACTTATTGCTTGGTTTGATGTAGTTTTGCTAGTGGGGTGTGGCCCGAGAGATTTTTTCTCTCTGTTTCCAAGGTGCTAAAATCTGTTCATTCTTCCGGATAGAGGTTGTGGGTGGTTATTAAAACTTGTAATGCATTTTTTAGAATATTGGCTGGAAGGTGCAAGGGTAATGAAAAATATCTTGGCCATTCTCTTAGTGTCAGAGCAGAAGAAGAGATCTGTGTGTCTATCTGAGTATATATGTGTCTGAACTGAATCAGGCACACGCCTTCAGGTACCCCAGAACATCTTCATCATTGGCCACCACAAATTGCCTAAGAGAAAAAAGAAAGAAACCTTAGGGAAACTTTTGTTCTTCTGCAAGGAGATCCCTTTTTTTGTTGTGCTTTGCCTGAAGTTAGTGTTTGTATTGGAGAGGGAGGATATCTAGATTGCTTGCAGTTTCATTTTTAATTCTTTGATACAGCAACCTTCATATCCTCATTCTGCAGTAATTTGTCCTCTTCACCTTGCCGAGACCTTGTCCTCTGTGACACCAATGGCAGTGCATCCACAGGCAACCCAGCAGAAGGCAGAGATGTGGAATTATGAAGGGTATTATGGGCCATTGACCCGCCTTCTAAATCCATGTCCAAGTGCTGCTATTTAGCTAGAAATTTTCTTCCCTTGCAGAGGACACTGTGCTTTTTTATAGCTGTTGCTCATATCTTACCTGAATTTCTCGGACTGCAGTTAGTAAAGCAAAAATAACTGCAAAACAAGAGCAACCCCCTCCCAACCCCCCCGAGTATCTAAAACAAATCAGTGGTCAACGTGAAGAACTCTTGGTCTCTCAGGTGACCGGCGACAGAACAAGAGGACATGGTCTCAAGCTTCGCCAGGGGAGGTTTAGGCTTGACATTAGGAAGAAATTCTTTACTGAGAGGGTGATTGGCCATTGGAATGCGCTGCCCGGGGAGGTGGTGGAGTCACCGTCCCTGGAGGTGTTTAAGAGGAGATTGGATGAGGCACTTAGTGAAATGGTGTAATTGACAAGTAGGAGTAGGTGTAGGTGTTGGGTCATAGGTTGGACTCGATGATCTCAAAGGTCTTTTCCAACCTTATGATACTGTGATGCTGTGATACTGTAAGTGCTGTGTTGTCTTTTGAAGGCTGTAGCTGCCTCACTGCTCCACAATGAAGACTTCCTTGAGCAACTGCACAGTCTTTAAGTAGTCTAAGTGGGAATAAATGAAGTGAAAGTTGAGCTGAATTCTCAAAAGCTGAGGACTTTTTGTCCTTACTACACATTCAAGCTGAAATGACAGCTTCATTCTGTGTAAGTTTGATTTTGTGCAGATGTTGATATGGGATGAAAGGAGCTGCAAGGACTAATGAGATTCAGCCCTGTGCTGAATTAATTACAGATTGCAGACTCTTCACTGCCAGACAAGTATCTTGACTGCTTGAGTTTCAATCCACCTCTTTTTGCACAGCTTAACACCCCACTTTTCTGACACCTTATGTCTGATATTGTCACTCACATCCATGCAAAACAGATTGATCTGGACCTTTTGGGGTGTTGTCCAGTATCAGTCCCTGTAACAGAGCCCGGATTAGAATTACCTGGCTGTTCAGTGGCAGAACTTTTGCATTAGTTTTCCTATAGTCTTCTCATGGGTAAAAGTCCAAAAAAAATGTCAGCTCACCTTGTCAGGCTCTTTCCAGTTAGAATAAAATTTTCAGGAACACAGGAATTGCTCAGGATTTCTATGAAGTCAATGCAGTCAAGGCCAAGAAGGCTGTCTCCTCTGTTACAAGCTCTGCTCTACATCCCAAGGGCTCACATTCCGCCCTGGTCAGGCAGAAGAAACATCTTTGCATCAGGGAGCTGTGGTTTGACACGTGTAAGGCAGGATGAGAAGAGTGACCTGGGGAACTGATGTCTGAAAAGGGAGGGTTTATTAGGTTTTGTGTTTGCGAGATAACCTTTTAACTAACGTGCTCAACAACTCACTATGCAGTCCCTGCTGAAATGACCCCTGCAGTCAGAGGGAACTTCCCTGGGACTTGCCGTACGTGTGCTGGTGCAGTCCTGTCTGCTGTGGATGACCATCTCTATGTAAGAAGAAACTTCCCCAGACAGTAGTGATGATGTAGCAGCAGTAGCTTTTAAGCAGTTCTCCTTCAAGCATCTCAAAGTAAATAAGGAAAATGCCCCCAGAAAGTGAGAGCCTGCTGCAGCGCTGGCACTTGGGGACAAGCTTCGTTCACATATTTGCAAAACATGGATCAGGAAATTCGACCTTCCTCCTCTGCATGCATTTCTCATGGTACATACTCCTGTGATCCAGACAGGACTTGGATGCACTTATGTTTAACACTTAATATGGTCTTCTTGCCAACTGGACCTACAGTGAGCCAGACTTCACTGGCACAGATGAACAAACCTTCATGCCATTTAGCAGGGTCTGTTTTACATGGAGTACGTGGGCATCCAGCCCGTCGCTCTCAAGTGGTTGGGTTGGTTTTGTGTAGAAGTATTGCAAGTTGCCCCTAATCTTAGTATGGAGCTTGGCACTTCCTAAAGTGGGGAAGATTGGTATTTCCTTGGAGTAAGGTGGTGGTGGGTGAAAGAAGCTCCAGATTTGAAGGGAGACTGCAAAGCAAAACGGTGGAAAGGGAACAAAGGCAGAGCAGAGTGGCAGGAGCTGCTTAGATGGCTTGTGATAAGAAGAATTTTTAATTTGTCCCCCTTCTTTTCTTTGGAGGTTGGAGGGAAGAGGCATGGTAGACACAGCTTGGGGGCAGCCTGAAGATTACAGTATGGGTGTTGAGATGGACCAGAGAAGGGTCTGTATAGATAAACCTGTTACATGTGAGGGGAGACAAGGCAACAATAAGGAGGAGCAACACTGCTGCAGAAAACGTGGAGCCCAGTGCAGTGAAAACTGTTGCCTCAAACTGCTTTACTACTTTCAGGCTGTATGTCTGACGCCTTTACAGGAGCTGCCAGACCTGTGCTGTCCAAGGGGCAGAGTTTGGCCATGGTTTGGAAAGACAAGGAGCAGAAAAGGGGATGACAATGACTAGAAAGAAAATGTAGTAGGACTAAAGGCAGGGAGAGAGCAGTTAAATTCCACCGCATTTCTAAAAAGCCAGTTTGGTCTCTGAGCAGTACATCTTTCTGCAAAGTTCTCCAGTGCTGGTAACTATCCACAGGCAACAAACAGCTGGGAACACAGGAGCAGCCAGGTAAGATGAATAGGAATGTTTTTCCATATGCTTAAACTTTGCTGTGGCACTGTGTCCCTTCTCAGAAGCAGAGGACTCTTTGGTTGAGGATGGCGCAGGTATGTGTGATGTGCCCGTGTCTAATCCATGAACTGTGGAAAGGGAAGAGCGCATGTTCTCAATTCCATCCTGGGCACCGCACTTGCCTGATGTTCTGGTATTGCCTTGATGCAGTCCTGCTGATGTTAGCAGGAGTTTTGGCATTTGTAACAAATCCTCATTGAAGTATTTACACTGCTGAGCACCAGAATTTCACTTCTTCTGCGTAGTTTTTTATCCTGCAGAGGGATGACAAGAATATAGGGATTTTCTCCTCTTAATGCCACTATCATTTAGTGACATTAAGATTCAGATGAAAATGAAGCAATAGTAAACAGGAGGAGGAATTTCTGTGGCAAAGGTGAATACAAGAATACAAGATTAAGACATAATGGTCATTTTGGGGCATGTTATTGCATTGGGCCATAACACACAAATTCAGCAAAGCACTCTGTGCTTTACTGCAGATGTGCAAAGCTTACTTTTGAATTTAGTGAGTGTTTAGGGCTGTCCTACTCATGGCTGGCTTTCCCCAGGCCTGTGCTATTACCTGATCTGACACTGATAGAGTAGGGACTGCTTAGGCGTATCTGATGATAGGTGTTCTAGTGGAAACCTTTGAAATGGGGCACATTTCCAAACAGTGCTGAACCTTTCAAAAATGAGATTCGCTGTAGTGTCTTCTACAGAGACAAGTGGAAATTGAAATATTCTTATGTGCTAATGACTTCTGAAAATGTTGCTGAAAGCCAAGAGTAATTCCAAGGGAAATCCCAGAAAAACTGATAAATCCCTTCCAGAGGGGTTGAGAGGCAGTGGTGCCTGCATTCCATTAGATGGTTCATTTTGAAGGCAGATATGCAATTGCTTTATCTTAAAGCTGTGGAGATTGTGGGCTGGTGACATGTAATCCAAATTGGTACAAACTGTCTTATAAACAACCTCTCCCTCTCCTGAGTAAAAACATTTGTTTTGATTTTATGATCTGCAAGAGTGGTCACTGTTTTATCTCTTATGAATCTGACAGCTCTCATATGAACATGAGCCAACAGTGTGCCCTGGCAGCCACGAGAGTCAAACATGTCCTGGAGTGCATCAAGAACAGCTGGGCGAGGGAGAGGGTTGTCCCGCTGTGCTCTGCACTGGTGAGGCACCTCACCTTGAATATTGTGTTCAGTGTTGGGTACCACAGTATAAAAAGGACATCAAACTACTGGAAAACATCCAGAGGAGGCCACAAAGATGGTGAAGAATCCAGAGGAGAAATCATAAAAAGAGGCTGAAGTCACTTGGTCTGTTCAGCCTGGAGAAGAGGAGAGTGAAAGGGGTCTTATAACTGTCTACAGCTTCCTCGCAAGGGAAGGAGGAGGAGCAGGCTCTTCTCTCTGGTCACCAATGACAGGACTTGAGGGAATGTCAGGAAGATGGGCCAAGAGAGGTTTTGGTTGGATATTAGGAAAAGGTTCTTCACCCAGAGGGTGGTGGAGCACTGAAACAGCTTCCCAGGGAAGCAGTCACAGTGCCAGGCCTGACAATAGTCCAGAAGCATTTGGACAATGCCCTCAGCCACAAGGTGTGAATGTTGGGATTGTCCTATGCAGGGATAGGAGTTGGACTTGATGACCCTTGTGGGTCCCTTCCAGCTCAGGTCATTCTGTGATTCTATGATATGGCCACATGACTCCAAAGCAGAATATCATCATAACTTCAGGTTTTAGGCAAAGCTTCATGGTTACTGGTGCTACCAACCTTTCCCATCTGGAGTGTTGTTACTTTTCATAGGTGACTGGGAGGATGAGGGAGAAGGCAGCTGTTCTGATATGTGGCAGTAGATAGGGATGCATCGCTTTTCCTCCACTTCCTGTGTCAGGTCATAAATGGCGGTTGTTCCATCCTCTTCCTTGAAAGTGAGGGAATGCTTTGAGCAGGTTACTTTAAGGGACAGCCCCACCTCTCTGCTGGCAGCTATTAATTGCTTGCTGTCGCAAGTGGTCAGTATGGTTTAGGAGAGAGTTCTCCCATCCTTACCTCAGCTCTTTCTCCTCACTGGATTCCCAGAAAGAAAAAAAAAAAAAAAGGTAAAAATCCCCTAACCTTGGAAACTCCTGTTACTGAACCTCTCTTCTCCCTCCGAGAACTTGTCCTGTTCTGTGAAGCAGCAAAACTATCACATGAGAGTTGCACACCCTTTAGTCAGACAGCAATATTGCCTGGGGCTTGCAGAACAACTCTAAATTAGCAAATACTTATTCCTGAAAGCGACTGCAAGACCATGGAAAAAAAATACCTGTGTTTTGTTGCTCTGTCAGACTTCTTACAGAGGAGACACTCAATGTGAAGAGTAAAATTATATTATCTTTTCCATTCCCTTGTTCCTACAGTTTTGGAGTTTACATGCGCTCTCTGAAGCATCACTTTAGCTTGACACAAATTACTCCTGCACGGAAGTTCTACAAGTGACGTGCTTAACTTCCGCTTTCTTAATCTGAATTATTTTGTCCTCTTACTGGTCCCACTCCTTGGTCAGTGTATGCATTTGATGCCAGTTGTGTGGCAATGACTTTGGGTCAAGCACTGGTATCTTTATTGCTGATACCTCGTCACATTTGACCTGCTGCAATCTATTCCTATCGACTGACATTGGTGACATGGAATCGGTGAACAATCTGTGCCTCACTGCTGGTGGCAGCAGTTCTGCCCTTTTGGTAAAAGGAAAGACAAAAGAGATGTCCTCATCTCTTGCCTCTCTCTGCTATGAAGGCAGGGAGAGCACAGAGCTGGGAAGGGAGCTCCTTGCTTTGATGTGAATGTTCAAGGGCGCCAACAGCCAAGGCAGCAATGGGAGGCTGACTTGCAACTCATCAGGTTCTGAATAAAAGCATGTTTATAACTGCATTGTATTGCTGTTTCAAGTCCTCCTTTCTACTCAGCCATGACAGTGTGTTTAGAATCCCTGGGAAGACAAAGTACATTCCTGTTTAAAGTAAACCTCCTCCTGTCACTGTGTTTTCGGTGTGTGCTGTCCACCTCCTGGACCATGCACCTGATGAGGCTCTCAGTCCCCTGGCAACCCCTCCTCTGGTCTTCCCTGCCCTGCCTTCAGGTGCAGCTTCCAGAGAGATGAAGAAGACAGTGTTTACTTTTTGTATCTGAGTCTCAGTGGTGTTGACTGTCCCATCCTCCCCCAAACAGTTTCTCCTTATCACGGTATCTATGCTCTGCCACAGGGCGAAAGGTAAGCGATAAAGGCAAGCTTGACATTCAATGGTGATGCCCCAGCCAGTGAACACTAATATCTAAAGACTATAGTGTCTTGCTCAGATCGGGTAGACCAGGCTGGTCTGTGAACCCTGAGGATTTTCCCACTGCGGTACAGGGCAGTTTCAAAATGGCTAAGAGCTGAGCTGACGCTGGAGTTACAATGAAGTCTGTTTTCTATGTTCTGTTCTACTGCTCATTTGGTTACGTTCCCTCAATGTTGCCCCAGGTCCCTTGGCAAATGCTGCCTCTGAGAGAGGGAAGGCAGCATTTGGAAGCGGGGAAAATAGCCACTGCTCTTTGGTGCAAAAAGGTTTTGGTGAATCCCCATGGACACTTGGTGCTTGCTCTCCTTTCAGTCTCCATGCAGACCTGTTGGAGCGGGACAGTGGAGTGGATGGGAGCTCACCTCGGGTATTTCCTAACTGAAGAACAGTAACATCTCCTCTCTTCAAGTCAAAGTGGTCAATAGGTTTAGTCCAGTTTATTTAGTAACTAAGAATGCATTTCAGTTGAGATGTGTTAACTGGATAGAATGCTTCTAGGCCATGGTTTGAGACTAACATCTATCACCCTGGCAAAGCAAAACTCTCTAACAAGAAATAATCTGCCAGGTCACTGTTGGAGAAAAGAAACACTCATATTTCGAAATATACTGCTGCCCCTGTGGATCAAGGAAATACTTTTGGAATTAAATTGCAGAAATATTTAATAGTAAAGCCTGAAATATCTTAATACAACATTTATTCTAAAATTACTAATGTGGAACAAAACCTGGGGTGAAGTTGTAACTTCATCTCTTCCTTCTTGGTTGTCAATGTAAGTTTGAAGCTGGTAGTAGAGGACTAAAGTTTGAGCTGAGGAAGGATTGGAGGCTTTAGTTTGCATGTCTCCCTGTATGCCAGCCCTTTTTCCTTGTTCAAATTTGAGTTGTTGGCTTTGGGCGCGAGCTTTAGTCCTAAATATTGGAGAACAGAAGTTAGGATTAAGAGCATTGTTTCTATAGCTGTAGCCGATGGCCTGAGGCAAAAATCTTTCATATCTGAGTGTTCCGATTGTCTTGTGTAGTTTAACCATATCATGTTTTGAATTAACTTGGAGGTCAGTTCTAGGTTGTTCTCATGTCATCAGGATCAAAGGAGATCACAGGGTGTGTGGTACGGAACATTCTCATCTTGGAAAAGTAAACGTAACATCCTAAAAATGTGCTGAACTGATTCCATTCTGTAAAAATACAGTGGCCTACTGAAGCAATTGACCTAAAGCTCTGGAGACAAACACTGAAAAAATCATCTAAGCCAGAGTGTTAAGGATTTTCTGTTCTAAGACTTATACTAACAGCCCGTGTCCCACCACCTGCATGAATGAGGAACTACTGGCACAAAGTAAAAAAAGCAGGAGAGGGCAAATATGTGTAAATTGGGGAAGGAAAATACCCTTGAATTAGCCTGCAGAATACTGAATTCAACTGCAAGGTTCAGACAGTATGAAACTAGTCTCTCTGTAGGCACTTTGATTCGGTGGCTATTTGAGCTCAAGGCGGGGGAACCATGTTTGCAAGCATTTCGTTACAGTCACATGTGCTTTCTTGCTGGGAGGGAGGGAGGAGCGCGGTTCAGGGTGCTTGTTTAATGAGAAAGAGTCACAGTGGTTCTTTATCTACCTGACCTAACGCTGTTCAAACACATCATGGGTAGGAGATGATCCTACTCAGGACTTGAATTCTGTCGGAAGGCGTGTAAGTCTGTGTGGCGTCTTGGCCAAAGCCCTCAGATCCTGTGGGGTAGAAATAAATAAGTGGAGTCCAAGCTGGGTTTGTTGCCTAGGGCAGACGGATCAGCAAACACTGCCTTGTTGGTGCCCTGGGCCAGGGAGAAAACTTCTTTAGGGATGCCTGAAGGACCAGGACATGTGGTGGTCTGAGTTCTGCTCGCTTTGAATTACAGGTGTGACTTTACTGTAGTGGTGACATTTAGATGCTAGGTTGGAGTTTAAATACAGAGTGTAATGAGGGCAGGAACATTACTGGGCTGACTCGTGCTGCCAAGAATACACTCGCATTTCTCCATGCATCCCTGCACAAGGGGGGAGGAAATGGATGCTGCAATCTCGCATTATCCCAGTGACGTAGTTTTAGACCCTGCACCTGTTTCATCCCTCTTGTATCTTAGTTTGCTGGATATGGTCTTGTTGGAAAATTTATTGAATGGCATTGAACAACAGATGTTGCTGAAGAGACGCGAAAGACCTCGTGTAAAGCATGTTGGTCAGACCAAGCAAGGGCTGGAAGTCCTCCATTTCCTTCCTCTGGGCCCCTGCCATGGGCTTACACGTCACTGTGGTTGTGCTGCAAGCACAGAGAGTGGATATGGATGTATTATCGTTTCCAAGATGCAGCTGTGAAATCTGACCAAGAGAGCACAGTACAGCTGTCTTCTTATCGCTTGTAAGGGTGCAGGGGTTGAGCCTTTCTCCTTGGGGACAGGCAGTGCTTTGGGGAAGCTAACTGTTGCATCTCTTAATCTATGATTAAAGTGCAAGAGGAGCACTGTCTGTTTTTGTAAAAACAGCAAAATAGAATGGAAAGGACAGAGTGAGGTATTACTGCTTTCCTTATTTCAGTAACTTAGAAAGACACAAAGGTCTTGACTACATTGAATAATTAGGGCTAGAAATGACTAACTTTTTGGAAAGAGACAAACAATGAGCACTGCAAGGAGGAGTTTTGTCTGTGGCTGTAAGAAAGGCTGGGTGGGACCACTGGAGAAGGACCAGCTGGATAATGTCTGGCGTCATTTGGCTGGCAGCACAATTGGGGAGCCTGAGAAGGTCGCAGAAGTGAAGGGTGCTAGAAGTAATGACTATGATAAACTCCTTGAGTGTGAGGTTTTGTTAATGAAAAGCGAGGTATAAACTTAAACACATCTCCATGGACTAAAGAGGACTGCCACATTTCTCCATGTGACTGGCCCATGTGTCTGAGGCAGCAATAGTAGTGAGCTGGATACAGCTGGGAAGTGTGGGGATCCCTGGGTGTGTGCCTTCAGGGGTGGAGGAGAGTTGAACATATGTCATAGATCTGGCTTGCCAGGCTGCATTTCTGAGCAGAAAAAGAGATTGTATCCTTGGAAGCACAATGTGTGGTCAACCCCAAAATGCAACATTTCTGCTTTGAAAATTAAAGATGGTTGATGTACATTTGGAAGCAGGGGGCTGACATAATAACCATTATACAATCAATTCCTCTGCTGTGATGTCTTTATTCCTGTTTCCAGCATCTCTAAAATGATTTTTCACTGTAAAGATATACAATTATCCAAACTTAATTTTCTTCTGATAAGGAGTCTTCTTTTTTCTCCTCCTTATAGACCTCCTGAAGCCTAGCGGTCATATCATTCCTCCAATACAGGAGATGCTGTTCTATAAAGCCAGTGTTGGGCTGTTGCTCAACACACATCTCCATAGATCAAGCCCTACCCACTGTGCTGCAAAAAGGGATAACACCATGAGCATCTTTAAGCTGCTGGACTGTCTAATGTGTGTGACAGGAGAAGAGTGGGGCTTGTGGGTTTACGCAGCTTTTTGGTACAGTGTGATGACACCTCTGTGGATGGGATTCTGGGGAAACTTCTCTCGTCTTTAGGGCTTCAGCTTTCAGTCCTGGTGCTGTCCAAGTTGCTAGGTAAAGGCTTTTGAATAATGCTAAGTTGCCTACCAGTTGATATTTACCCATCTTTTTTTCAGTTTGCTCCCAGTAAGTCTTCTTTCCCCAACTAATACAGTGATACCAGCTGACAAAGTTCTCTGCAGGCCCCAGTGACCTGGCAGAAAAAGATAAAGCAGTTGTTGCCTCTGCTGGGAATCCAGCAGGCAACCCCTCGGATGCCACTCTGGCTGCAGCCTCAGCCAAGACGGTCACAGGGCAGTCTAAAGGGATGGGACCTCTCTCTTATCCAGCCCCCAAGGCTCAGTGATGTACTGTGGACCCCCAAATCCTCCTGTTACGTTGGCTGTAGATGTGACTGGTACTTTCCCACTAGAGGGCAGTTTTATCATGCATGCGTTTTTATTTTATTCAACAGAATCTTTCTTTAAGACCAACAGAAATTCAAATGAAAGCTATGGTCAACGTTTAAGTATCTCAGCAGCTACCAAATACCTGTATGAATGATAATACCATTTATTTGAAAATACACTAGGGCATATAAAGCAGGTATTGAGGAACGACTTTTAAACGCATCGTGTGTATTTATGAACAATCACACGGCAGAGGCATCACAGTTGCACAGGAATGAGTGAATGTGATTGGGGCATGTATTTTGCATGGAGAGAAGGTACATGGATTCTGGATGCGTCTGCTGGTAAAAGCAGAGAGACAGCAGGTTTTTGTCATGGAAGTTGAATGTAGTAGTCAAGTTTTAATTTTTTTTAACATATTCTGAAGCTCTACAAAGGAAAACAAATAATCACTGATGACTCTAATTCTCAATGGAAAATGCAAGTGCTCCTTATCAGGACTTTAGCAGTTCTGGGGTTCTCGTTTCTCAGATGAATTATGATATACTAATAGGCATTAATATTTCAGAAAGCCAAGTGAGTAAGAACCATTATTTCAGGCTCATTTAATAATCTAGACCTCAGAGGTGTCTAGGGAACTTTTTGCAATGTGAGGCATGGTTGTGTTGGGAATATCACATTCTGTTGTGTTGTTGATATATGAGAGGATGTGAGCCGAGTTTCCCAGCTAGTAAGAAACACAAGAGCACCCATGACCTTGTCCTATAACTCAATAAGTCAAATTTGGTCACATTCTAATGTGACTTTTCTCCCAAACGCTGAGGTTGGGCTTGTTTGCCTCTGCTTCCTCCCAGTTATCCATGGTGCTCTTGCTGGGAAGCTTAGCAGACAACAGTTCTTGTGTATTTTTTGTCTAGTTATGCTTGCCCAGCACTTTTGTCTCTGAGCCAGGCACAGCGTCTGGGAAGAGTGGCTGAAGGCATGTCTCATGTCTCCTCTTCTCTGAGGTTAGGAGTTTCTAGGGCTTCCTCTTGGAAGCCTTTCCAACAAAGACAGTCTCTGATGCAGCCACTGTGATAGTGACGGGTTTAAAAGTCTGTGCTGCCCTTTCAAAATTTTGTGGGGAGTAGGTTTCCCAGTAGACAAACTCAATATGGGCTACACTGTCTTCAGTGCCTAGCCTAGCTCCTCTCCCTCACATCATGTTTTGAGGAGACTGTAGTGCATTTTGTGTCACAGATTCCTTCTCAGCAATTGCGGAAGCTCCCTGCTCCCTCCTAAAGCCAATAGTGATGGGTCATGGCACCAAGCGCAGAGGCAGGACAACTGCATAGCGAGGGACACTGTGCCAAGCAGTTATAACCTCAGCAGGTAAAACAGAAATGCTGTTGTTTCCCTTAATAGTTGCATGGTACATCAAACAAAAAGCTATGCAAACTCACTTGGGGCATTCACAGCACACCTGAGAACTTATGCTAGATGGACTTGATTTGGATGAGGGGATCGAGTCCTTCATCAGCAAGTTCGCAGATGGCACCAAGCTGGGAGGAAGTGTCGATCTGCTAGAGGGTAGGAGAGCCCTGCAGAGGGACCTTGACAGGCTGGAGAGATGGGTTAACTCCAATAGCGTGAGGTTTAACAAGTCCAAGTGCCGGGTCCTACACTTTGGGCACAACAACCCCATGCAGAGCTACAGGCTGGGGACAGAGTGGCTGGAGAGCAGTCAGGCGGAAAGGGACTTGGGAGTGCTGGTGGACAGGAAACTCAACATGAGCCAGCAGTGCGCTCAAGGGGCAAAGAAGGCCAATGGTATCTTGGCCTGGATCAGGAACAGTGTGGCCAGCAGCACTAGAGAGGTCATCATCCCCTTATACTCGGCACTGGTCAGGCTGCACCTTGAGTACTGTGTCCAGTTCTGGGCCCTCAGTTTAAGAAGGATGTTGAGATGCT
Organism: Neomorphus geoffroyi; assembly: GCA_033558235.1. Taxonomy (NCBI): domain Eukaryota; kingdom Metazoa; phylum Chordata; class Aves; order Cuculiformes; family Neomorphidae; genus Neomorphus; species Neomorphus geoffroyi. Next base: position 10,014,804 of record JAUMJM010000074.1, read on the forward strand.
GGAGTGCGTCCAGAGGAGAGCGACGAGGATGGGGAAGGGGCTGGAGCACAAGCCCTGTGAGGAGCAACTGAGGGAGCTGGGGTTGTTTAGCCTGGAGAAGAGGAGGCTCAGGGGAGACCTTATTGCTCTCTACAACTGCCTGAAAGGAGGTTGTAGTCAGGCAGGGGTTGGTCTCTTCTCTCAGGTGACTGGCGACAGAACAAGAGGAGATGGTCTCAAGCTTCGCCAGGGGAGGTTTAGGCTTGATATTAGGAAAAATTTCTTCCCTGAAAGGGTGATTGGCCATTGGAATGCGCTGCCCGGGGAGGTGGTGGAGTCACTGTCCCTGGAGGTATTTAAAGAGAGATTTGATGAGGCACTTAGTGCCATGGTGTGGTTGACGAGTAGGAGTAGGTATAGGTGTTGGGTCATAGGTTGGACTCGATGATCTCAAAGGTCTTTTCCAACGTTATGATACTGTGATACTGTGATACTCTCAGATGGTTCCTCTTTCCAGAACAGCCTGCAAGGCCATGACCTCTCTTGTTTGCCTGAATCGTGCTTGCTGGTACTGGGAATTCTGGTTGCAGTGCTCCTTTCTTGTGTTGCCTGCCAGGGTTTCTCTGCCTGACTCATCCCTCCGGACTGTATGAACAAGTTTTCCAATGTCTAGGGCATAAGCAGAATGGTTTCCTTGCGTAGACTGTGAGGGGCTTAACTCATGCAGTGCTGAATGAAGCACTTGTCCTCTTGTCCTTTGAGAAGGCCAGTTTTGTCTATCACTTCCTTCGTGCTATCCCCTCTCAGTAGTGTGGGTGTGATTTCCTCCTCTGGCAACTCTGAAAGTCATAAAAGAATAGAGAAGACCAGGCCAGTGCTACAGGCTCTCAGCGCGTGCCCAAGACACTTCCTTGTGTTTCTCCTTCACCTGTTCAAGGGAGATGTCCAAAGAAGTTGTGTCCTCTCTTGTTTAGAAAGACCTCTGTCTCCATGAGGGAGCATAGCTCTGTCTCCACTCCTTCCGCCCTTGTGAGCTTGGTCTTGCATGATTGACTAGGCTTCTGTAATGGGCTGAACACGTTGTTTTGGGATCTCAAGCTGCTTGTTTGTTTTTCTGATCGTCTCATTTTCTAAGTGTTTCCAGACAAACTGTAGGCTGGTTCCTGTTAACTTGTCCACCCCCTGTCTACCTCCTCTCATCTGCCTCTTCCCTTTCTCAAGTTTCCCATGAGAAACTATATTGTGTTATGATCCTTGCTCTCCTTTGCTCTCTTTTTGTCCAAGAAGTTTTCTATATGTGAGTCTCTGTCCAGCACCCTTTCCTTTTCTGAAAAGGTAAAGCTGCTCTGACCCAAGCCTAAGAGAATTATGTTTGCAGCTTTCTGCTTTCTTCAACAATTAGGAGCAAAGTCTGTGTTTTGAGTTTCCTGTGGAGTGTGAATACAAATGTATGGGCAAAATCATATTGAAATATCATTTTGTGAGGCCCAAAGCAATGGGATTTCTTTAAATGTATATGATCGAATAATGCATTTAGAAATTTTTATTTGGTTTTGATGTCTGGCCTTTTTGAACATCAGAAAGTGTTTGATTTTCCTCTACCCCTCTTGTACTCTTATTGAGTTGTTATCATTGCCAAGGTGATCTAGGACTCCACAACCCATTGCCTCCTGGTTCTGGGAGAGTGGCAGTGTTGGGATGCGTCTTCTTACATCGCAGCTTGTTACATAGCTCCTGTGTTCAATTCCATCTCCTTGAACACCACTACCATAGAAAACAAGATGGGTGGTGCAGGGAAAAGACTCTTCGTTTTCCAGTTTGCACAAGCAGTAGTTCTGGGTATAGCCTGGAAGGTCTTAATCTCTCATTGTTGTGAACTTCCCTAACAACTATATGTAGAGGATTTCCTTTGATTCCGTTGTTACCCATCACATCTACAAGTTTTTAACTAGATTGAAATTATTTCATTCTTTGTTACAGAAGTGCAAGTCAGACAATAATATATTCCAAAAGCCAATTTATTATCACAAAATACAGAATGACTGAATCAAGTGGAAATAAATTTTCGTAAAAATTGTTCCTATGAACACTTCAATGAACGTGACTTATTGACAGGTTCAGGATGTCAGTCGGGAACTGCCACTGCACACCTAACAGTTAACTCTAAGCTTAGAATGATGACTCAAAATGTGCAATTCATTTATCCAAAAAGGGAGCGCTCTAAATCCAGGGAAGTTTCACTGGATGGCATCCCAATTGAAGGGGAGAGTCTGCAACAGCCGACCTGCTGCTCTGAAAAAGTCTGGCTCAAGGGGAGTCTTTTGGCAGGCTCCATTTATACCCTGGGGACAATCTCATCTTTGATGATACTCACAGAGTCATCAAATGATTTGGTTTGGAAGGGACCTTAAAGATCATCTAGTTTTGACCCCCCTGCCATGGGCCGGGACACCTCCCACTAGACCACTACTCCTTACTTATTAGCTAAAGTTTCCTGCTTTTTTGGGGCATGCATGACTGTCGCTGTGACCACTGCCCCTTTCAGGTGCCTACATAACTAATGTCACTGTGCAGATGTGATTCACGTCAGCAATCATTGCTCTCCTTTGGAATGCACATAGATAATGCTGGCAGTCATTGTGGGATTTTCAGGCTGGGGTCAGTGTACCTGCAATGCTTTTCTGAGTCAACATTTTTCTTTTGAAAGGAGACTATTTCCAGTGGTATTTCCACGTAGCTGGGAGAAGTTATGGACTAAGAAAAATAACCCATGACTAATTTCACTTGTTGGCTCTACTTCTGTTGCATATTGCTCTCTTACCTTTTGAGCACTGGAACTGCAGGGACTTCTCTGGGCTTAGGGCTGAGTGCGCTGCAATTTCCCCAGGAGGAGGTGGATTGCCTGTTTATGCTTGTCAGCGTGCCTCCAACCTACCTGCTTGCCAACAACCCAAATCACAGTGCCTGTTTCCTCCTGTTTCAGCTCCACATTTGCAGCATCCTCACTCACTTGAGTGGGGCATTGGGGCAGACCTGTTGGTTTTGACATCTGATTTGCCTGCAAAAGTGATCAAAAACTATCTCAGCTTGTGCTAATTAGCACAGTTTGAATTCACAGTTATAAGCTTTGAGTCTCAACACCTGTAAACTGTGTAAAAGTACCTCCTCTGATGGGCAGGCTCAGGTATATTTAGAAATCAGATCCATCACTTTGTCAGCAAGTGGTCTAGCCACCATGTTATCACACAGAAGATGGGCACTACGGCTTTTCCACTCTCCCTTTAGCCTTAGGTGATGCCTCTGCCTAGAGCAAAGCCACTGGCAAGTGAGTGTTGGCTTAAAGACTCCATTTATTTTATGAAGGAAAAATAAAGGTAAAACATACGGACAATCTTTAACAATGCAGCCCAGCAATCCAATTTAGTACAAATAAGACTGCAGGACTGTATCCTGATTGGAAAAAGCTGCCTGCAATTCCACGGGTGGATTTGCAGAGGAGAAAGTTTTGTCTGCTTCTGAGACATTACAAGTCTTAAGCACAGTGTTCCTGTCTAGACAGGCAATCATTTTACTTCTTTCTATAACCAGAATAAATATGTCCTGGAACTACTTCTATTCAAATCTAAAATCTGCTGATTGCTTTGAATTAGTAAATATGTTAACCCTAGGAGAGATTTCTCATTCTTTTCCCAAGAGAAAGTTGAGGGAGTTTCAGGTGTGTTCAGAGAGCCAGGCTTGTTTTGTGTCTGATTTCCCAAGGCAACAACTTGCAAAATCACAGTCAGCTGAACAAAATTCTGGATTTCTACATCAAGACAAAACTCTGCGATGTTCTTGTTAGACTGAAATGTATTAAGAAAAAGAGTCCATTTAAAAATGTTGATATTTTTGATAGTTCCCCAGATCAAAATGTTAAAAAACTGAGTTAGACTTAGTTCTCTTCTAGTTCACTATTAAGTACAATTTTTTCATGAGCGTATTAGCTCATGAGTCTCAGCCATTCTAACCTTTGATACCATCTGCCTTGGGGGATGGCGTCTCCAAGCTGCGTGTAATGCTGCAGGAGCCAAAATGACGCTGCAGTCTTCTTGGCTCCTGCAGCATTGTACACAGCTTGGTTCATTTAGACATGTATTCAACGTTACAAGAAATACAGTCTGCAAAGACCCAAGTAAGTGTGACGTTTTCCAGGCTGTAAGGGAAGTGCAGCTCTGCATTATCAGAATTTAACTGGAAATGAAACAGCAGCAGCAGAGTTCAACAGAGTGAAGTAGTGAGAGAAGAGCAACCTGACCCAAACTTTGCTTCAGAACTTTCTTCACAGAAAGCCAATATTTCATTTCATTTCATTTCATTTTATTTTATTGTATTTTATTTTATTTTATTTTATAAATCATTGAATCACTACAAGTAATGCATAACCTACTGAATGTCACTTCCCTGCTTTTCTGCGTATTTCTATGTTCCTCTAATTGTATGGACTGAAGTGGTGACCCTGCTCAAGTCAATGCTGAAACGTCCACTAATTTCCTTTCAGAGAAGGGATTTTTACCTGTTCTCTCTTGTGGAAGTGGCAGGTATGATTAAATACATCCTAGCTGCCATAAAACTACTATGCAGTGTTTTTAAATTCCAGTGTAACTCTGGTTTCAATCCTCCTGTGTTTCACTGATTCTGAGAGAGGAAGTCCAGCTGCCTAGGGAGTCCTAAAAATAAATCTAAGACTCATTCCATGTTTTGCACTGTAAATTTGGAATATTCCTATCTAAGCTGTTTTAAGGAACCATAGATCCCATGGGGCCCTGCACTAGTAGTGGAAATTTTCTGTTGTGTTTTAGCATTGCTGGTAGATATTCTGGAGGTTTGGCATTTGGGAACTGACATGTGGTTATGCCAATCTGATGTCAGAGTTGTCTGTGAAAAGACCTGTCTGTTTTCCCTCCTCAGCCATTTATCACTGGCGGGCAAACATAATCAAGTAAATTATTGTGGTGGGCAGAGTGAACTGGAAATGAGGAGATGGGGTAACAGGAGTCAGCATACACAAAACTAGGAGTTTGAATTCTCACCCCTCCCACTGCTCCCTACAACCTGTCCTGAAGTCAGACAGATCCCCACCACCCCCCTGCATAAACAAAGCTTTAACCTCTCATGGACCTGGCTGCGGGAATGTGAGATTTCCTATGAATGGAAGACCTAGGTGAGACTTATAGTATTTAGGTCACGTGCTTTACACATTGACAGTTTTCTGGCATCGTCCTCCCACACATAAGAAACTTTGTTCTGTGGTTTGATATTGTGCCCAAACTCCTGCAGTTGCAAAACCCAAGTGGCTTGCGCACCAGTCTCACAGCAGCCCCTGGGACATAGACTGTGGAAAAGAGAGTGAGGTGCTCCACCTTATTTTGAAGATTTCCTCCTGCTATTGAATGACTCATATTAATCCCTCAGTCTTCAAACCAGAAAGATCTCCATATTGTGAAACGAACACTAATAACAAAGGCTTGTCAAGTATTTGGGGCTCTTTAGACCTCAGGAGTAAACAAGATACAAAGTCTTGCATTCAGAGGCTGCCGGGGTTACTCTTGGGGTTCGGGCGGCCTGAGGAACAGCCCAGCCACTGCATAGTGGGCAGCAAGGCACACGAGTTGTCAGCCCTACACTCAATAGTTGATGTTTTCTCCAAATTTCCCATTGCATGGATGGTGAACTGCTGCTGATATCAAACAATTTTGCAAAACTCATACTCTGAAAAATATTCCAGCTTCAGAAAATCAGGCTTTTAGTGCTCCGTGTTCTCATGACTGCTCAGCTCCTGAAGTCCACATTAACCTCTCTGTAGACAGATGACTTTACACCACATGCTTTCCAAGAGATCTCGCTGTATTTTTTTTGTGGTCTTATGTGCTTTTTCCTCCATCTCTCCTTGTTATCTCTTTCTCAGACCTGACAACATTTCTGAAATACAGACTACTGAACACCCGACAGCCTCTGCTCTCCTCCCACATAAGATAATTGGTATTAACTCTCCAGTATGAAAGCCGGTATTCAGATATCAGCTGGAGCTTTTGAAAATATCTCAATGACATTTTCTGGTGAAAGTAACTGTTTTAGGAAAATAGGTTTGTATGTTCGTGTGTATAAGAGACACCTCCCTCCTCTGGGAGGCTGGTGCTTTTTGTTTCCGTAATGGAGTCATGAGGAAGTAAAAATTCAAGCTGGATGAAGAACTGTGCTTAATAAGGGAAAGAGCAAATGTATTTTTAACAATGGGTTAGCCTACACAACACCAGGCCTGCTGGCAAATGATGGGGTACACCTGTCTCCAAGGAGCAAAAGGATACTTATTAAGAATTTACTGAGAATTTAGTGGGGATAATCAATGGAGCTCTAAACTAGATAAGGAGGGGGAAGGGGACAAAATCAGGCTTGACAGAAAAAAGCCTGGGAATGGCACTGCAGTGTCTGAGGGATGGTGTGCTAGTGAGGCCCCTTGGTTTGCCACCTCAGAGGATGGGGTGGATTGCACTCCAAGTGCTAAAAAATGCAAAAGTTATTGATGGGTTAGGAACTACAGTGAGAAGTCACTTAGAATTTAAGACTATTCCCCTCAGGAATGGGGCAGAAACAATAGTCCAACTGGTGTACCTACAGCAATGCACAGAGCATGGGCAACAATCAAGGGGAGCTGGAAGTCCCTGTAGGGCAAGAAAACTATGATAGAATCGCCTTCACAAAGACATGGTGGGATGACTCACATAACTGCAACGCTGCCGTGGTTGGCTGTAAAGTCTTCGGGTGGGACAGGCAAGGAAGGAGGGGCAGTGGGATGGCCCTCTATGTTAGAGAGTGTTTCGATTGCCTTGAGCTCAGTGATGGTGGTGATAGGGGTGCCTATGTGTAAAAATCAGTGGAACACCCAATAAGGCAGGTACTGTGGTGGGAGTCTGCTATCGGCTGCCCAGCCAGGATGAAGAGACTGATGAGATCTTCTACAAGCAACTGGGAGAAGGCTGGCGATCGCTAGCCCTTGTTCATGTGGGAGATCTCTGCGGGAAGCATAATACAAGAAAGGAAAAAGTCTAGGAGGTTCATTGAGTGGAAGATAATTTCCTAACACAACTGGTGAGTGGACCAACTAAAGAAGGTCTCCCGCTGGACCTGTTGTTTGTGAACAGAAACAGCCTTGTGGGAGACAAGAATGATCGGAGGATGCCTGGGGCACAGCGTTCATGAGATGATGAGTTTTCAGTTCTAGGAGGCGTAAGGAGGGGGTTCATCAGAATCACCACCTTGGACTTCCGGAGGGCAGACTTTGGACAGTTTAGAAGGCTGCTGGATAAAGTTTCTTGGGAGGCAGTTCCAAAAGACAAAGGAGCTCAAGAGGGCTGGATTCTCCTCAAGAAGGAAATCCTGGTGGCACAAGAGCAGGCCATCCCTGGGTGCTGTAAAATGAGTCGACAGGGAAGAAAACCAGCTTGGTTGAGCAGAGAGCTTTGAATGGATCTCAGAAAGAAGAGGGAAGTATATGAGCTTTGGAACAAGGGACAGGCATCTCGGGAGGACTACAAGGATGAAGTGAGATCATGCAGAGGGAAAATCAGAAGGGCTAAATCCCGGTTAGAACTTCAATTAGCCACTTCTTTGAAAGATAATAAAAAAAGTTTCTACAAATAACAACAAACAGGATAACAACAAATAACAACAAAAGGATGGTCAAGGAGAATCTCCATCCTTTACTGGATACAGGGAGAACAATGATGATAAAGGATGAGGATAAAGCTGAGGTACTTAATGCCTTCTTTGTCTCATTCTTTAATAGTAAGGTCAGCTGTTCTCTGGGTCCTCAGCCTCCTGAGCCAGTGGACAGGGAGGGAGAGCATAACAAAGCTCCAACAATCCAATAAGAGATGATTAGAGACCTGCTTGGCCAATTAGACATTCACAAGTCTAGGGGGCTGGATGGGATCTACCCAAGGGTATTTAGGGAGCTGGAGGAGGTGCTCACCAAATGCCTTTCCATCATCTACCAGCAGTCCTGAATGACTGGGGAAGTTTTACTTGACTGGAGACTGGCAAATGTTATGCTTACTTACAAGGGACAGAGGGAGGATCCAGGTAACTCCAAGCCTGTCAGTCTGACCCCGGTATCAGGGAAGATCATAGAGCAGATCGTCTTGAGTGCTATCACACAGCACACACAGGACAATCAGTTGATCAAGCCCAGTAAACATGGGTTTATGAAAGGCAGGTCCTGCCAAACTAACCTGATCCACTTCTGTGACAAGGTTACCTGTTTAACAGATGGGGGAAAGGCTGTGGATGTGGTGCACCTGGACTTCAGTAAAGCCTTGGACACCGTTTCTCACAGTATCCTGCTGGGGAAACTGGCTGCCATCGGCGTGGACAGGCACAGCCTCTGCTGGGTTAAAAACTGGCTGGAGGGCCGGGCCCAAAGGGTGGTGGTAAATGGAGTTAAATCCAGTTGGAAACTGGTCACAATGGCTCGATATTGGGTCCAGTATTGTTCATTATCTTTATCAATGATCTGGACGAAGGGATCAAGTGCACCCTCAGCAAGTTTGTGGATGATACCAAGCTGGGTGGCAACGTGGGTCTGCTTGAAGGAAGGGAGGCTCTGCAGAGGGATCTGGACAGGCTGGATCGGTGGGCTGAGACCAACGGGATGAGGTTCAACAAGGCCAAGGGCAGAGTCCTCCATTTGGGTCACAACAGCCCCACACAGCGATACAGACCTGGGGAAGAGTGGCTGGAGAGCTGCCTGGCAGAGAAGGACCTGGGGGTGTTGGTTGGCAGTGGCTGAACATGAGCCAACAGTGGCCCAGGTGGCCAAAATGGCCAATGGCATCTTGGCCTGTGTCAGACCCAGCGTGGGCAGCAGGAGCAGGGAGGGGATTGTATCCCTGTGCTCAGCACTGGGGAGGCCACACCTCGAGTGCTGGGTTCAGTTCTGACCCCTCACTCCAAGAAGGACATTGAGGGGCTGGAGCGCGTCCAGAGAAGGGAACGAGGCTGGGGAGGGACTGGAGAACAAGTCCTGTGAGGAGAGACTGAGGAACTGGGGTTGTTTAGCTTGGAGAAGAGGAGGCTGAGGGGAGACCTCATCCCTGTCTACAACTGCCTGAAAGGAGGCTGTGAAGGGGTGGGTGCTGGGCTCTGCTCACAAGTGACAGTGATGGGATGAGAGTAAATGGCCACAAGTTGCACCAGGGGAGTTTCAGATTACGCATAAGGAAAAATTTCTTCACTGAAAGGGTGGTCAAGAATTGGAACAGCTGCCCAGGGAGGGGGTGGAATTGCCATCCCTGGAGGTGTCTAAGACAGGTAGATGGAGCGCTTAGATATATGGTTTGGTATTGGACGGTATGGTTGGACTCAATGATGTCAAAGGTCTTTTCCAACCAGATGATTCTATGATTCTATTTACCAAATGCGGAAAAATAGGAAAATGTGCCGCATTGAAAAAGTGGGGGGCTATTCTGCAAAACCCTTGGCCACACAGCGTCAAAGCAAATCCCACTGGTCCCTGTTTCTGCCCCAAGAGCAGCTGGTGGGGAAAGCTTTCAGAAGAGAGCTGCATTTGCACTGGTTTACTTTCAGCAATCTCTGATTTACAGTTGTTGCGTCATGCTTATGGGCGAATGTTTACATATTTTAGGAGACTCAATTATGTCTAAGGCTTTTTTCAGACCTTTTACTTTTTGACCTTTGCAGTTTTCTATAGGAGCTTCCAGAGTCTGTGCAGCAGTATGCACTAAGGCAAATATTTATTTTTGTTTCTTATAAATCTACTGCCTGAAAATGTCATTGACTGCCCCTAAATTTTGTGCGATGAGAAATAAATAATGCTTTTCCATTTATCTTAGCACTTAAGGTCATATGTCTGCCTACTACCTGCTCTAGTGAAGTGTTCCAAAGTGAAAAATCTTTCTTTGCCTGATCTCTGTGCAGTTCCTAAGCCTTTGCTTTTTCACATTGTCCCTTTATTTGCCTTTCTGATTCTAGCATATCTTCCCTAAGCTAATTCCTAATGCTCTGTCGTATCTTACAAGTGGTAAGTTTGTGTCTTCAGATGCCCTGTGCAAGGACATTTGCCTCTCCATAATTAATTTAGTAACTATTAGCATGTGTGTATATTGGCAATTTTCTTCCCCAGTTGTAATTCACTTACTGATTTTGAATTTCATCTGCTGGTTTTCTGATCACTTACCCTGAACAACAAGAGTCCATTGTGACTCTTTGCAGATTCCACTATTGTGAATATTGGAGGAGACTTTATGATCTCAATCTTCTTCTCCTCAGTTTCATTTCTCTGTAATGCAAGGAGCATGAGTTTCACCATGGAAGTCAGAACAACAATACTTTGTGAAACTATTTGAAAATACATGGGGGAAGGCAGACACTTTGAACCTTCAGCCCCTGAATGTCTTATTTTATTGCCAGTATCTTTTTGGAAATATGCTCAATGGAATCCCAACTAAGTTTTTGGTATGGATAGACGTAACCCAAGCATTCGCAAATCCCTCTGCTTATTTGCCAGTCCTAAAGACTTTTGAGAGTTTTTCTTATTTCTGAAACAAATTCCTAGTGTTGATATGAGATAAGCAATTAGTAAATGTTTTCCTGGTCTTTCATTTTTTGCCAGGAAATGACGTTTAATGAGAATAGTTCCCATTTGAATGCTGTTTTCAGTTGTCAGTCTGCAAAACTTTTTCCCATAAGCTGCGACTTCTCAATTCACCTCCTGTTTGGAGCTGCAGGGAGTGTTCTTTGCTGATTAAGTCGTTCCCTCTGCAGCTCCTGATCTGATTAGGCTTTTCTCCCTGTGCCTGTTTACATGGTTTCTCTGCCAAATTCAGTTTTCAGGAAATCACACTTTTGCAATGAAAGCAAACATTAATCCAAACCCGACCAGATTACCAGGATCTGTCTGTCTCCTTTGCTAGAATGTGTTCCTGTTTGGCAGACAAGTGCAGTGAACGTGTCTATGTTTGACGTGAGTCTCTCTCCGTGTCTGGGCTGTGGATTTGCCATGTCATTTCTCCTTTGCATGCAAGCAGATTCACTGTTTAGAGAACCAAGGGGCAAGAAGTTGCCTTAGGTTCTCAATGCTGCTAATTTCTAAATAAAAAAAAGAAAAGGAAGATGATATAAAGGCAAGCAGAATAAAATGCACAGCAGAGGGGCAGCGCGTTGATGTGGAAGAGCTGGAGTGTCTGTGGGTCTGGGAGAGGGAGCTGGTGTTGACAGTAAACTTGCCAGGGGACAAGGGGCTTGTGCTACAGGGAAATGGGAGAGGGTCAGGGCTGTGTGGGAGCTGGGCAGGAGCAAGCCAGAGGTCAGGAGAAAGCTGGCTGGGAAGTGCAGCATTGAAGTGTTGTGCAACCCTTGGGATACTAAGACAATGTAATGGCAGCATTTTCTGTTCTAATCTTTGTGGCCTTCCTCTGCCTACAACTGCCTCCTGAGCAGCTGTTTTATTTGAATCGTCAGAGACTACCCACCTACATTTTTCCTGAGTACTGTTAGCAATTCAAGACCCAGAAATAGTTTCAAGAAGCATAAATTAATTCCTTCTGATGACTCATTTTGTACTTGTCAACAACAGGCTTCCTTTGTACCTGCCTAATGTAGACCTTGCAGAGAGGAAGTAGTCTAGATTTCTGTGTTTAGTCTGTCTTTAACTTCAGATCAAGATGTTTAATTTTAAGGTAAGAGCTTCTTGGCTACTAGTTTCATTCTAAGACCTTGAGCCTAAGCTGCTGTCACAGCGCAACATCACTGGAAATAAAGACTGTGCCCTGGGAACTCAGCTTGACATTTTTTTTTCTGAAATACAATAGGATCTTACTTGCTCTCCTGCGGGGATCTGTCGTATCTGTTTTCACAGATCAAGTTAACTGGGTCTATTCCACATAAGAAGAGAAGGATGAGTAGGGTCATAAGAGTGTTCAAACAGGCACAAGCAAATAGGCACATACAGAGAGGAATATAAATTGTTCTCCAAATTCATGGAGGGTAGTGCAAAAAGTCCTGAGCTGCTGTAGTGGAGGAGCGTTCAAACTGGATCCGAGAGATATCTTTTAATGGTAGGGATGGTGAGGCACTGTCATCAATCATCCATGGCAGCTGCTGAATCTCCATTGTCAGAGCTTTCCTAGATGAGGCAAGTGGAGTGGGTGTTGGAAGTTGGCCAGGCACAACGGCGAGTCCCAGGGCTCTCCCAGGTGAGTCCATGGGAGACTCAGGCTATTGAAACACTGGTGGCTCATACACAGGGCAGACATCCTCACAAACAAATTTTGTCTGTAAAAATGTGGCTGCAGTCTAATTCCTTTCATCCTGTCAAGAGCAGAGTGCTGTTTCTACACTGATTTCACTTTATGAGGATCCAGATTACTTGGCTACTCTCATGCAAGAATTTCTCCTTTGTCACAAGCCTTCCTGTGTATCCAAGTCCTTATATCTAAATGCATGCCTATGTGAAATGGCACGGTGCTGTTTTCTTGCTATTCCGGCACAGAAAACAGACCCTGTGCCAACAGAACCCGTCCCCTCCAACTGCTGGGCTAAGCCGATACACACATGCACATATACGCTCACAGACTGTCCTTGTGTTGGACAACTTCCAAAGAAATCAAGCAGTCAAGCAGTGCAGGAGGCAGCAGCGAAAAGATCCTGGTACAAATGAGAGAGTGTCAGAATAGCTAATGTGACCTTTGATAGTCTCGCTGCTTTTCTTTGTATCTGAGTTGTGGTCAAATACTTCATCACATGGGAAAAACGAGTGTGGAAGGGAAAGAGATAATGAAAATATCTTATGCATGGAAAGTGGGACTGCCACAATGAAGTGACCTGGAGACAATGTGCTCTGAGATACCAGACAGTAGTGCTCGGTCTCTTTTAAAAAAAAAAATCACTCCTTTGTAACACACATGAGGCTGTGAGCGGTGTTGCTCGTATACATAGGCTGCCTGCTGCAATGAGCAGAAAAATCCCAGTGTGTCTGAGTTCAGAATTCCCTCAGGGCTTTGGCAGCAGTGCCGAAATAAAGATGTGAAAGACAGCAAGGGGAATGGCCCACTTCCATCTTTACATCTAATCATCCACTATCTCCTGCAACCAGAACCATAACACAGACCACAAGTATGGCCATGAATCACTATCACTCCTGAGCGGATCTCTTGTTCTTAGTATTGCTCCTTTTACCACTTCTAAACAAGTAATAAACTATCCCAGACTTCCACGTGTCAAATGCTTAACATTTCTGCGTCGTGCGAGTTAGGTAATGCTCCAATTAAGCACAGAATAAATTTGGAGGCTTGCCCATCACTAAATTGTCTGATTGCAAACTGCACTTGGTGACTGATGATCTCTGAAGTGATTATCACACATAACCATAATGCAACCAATGCATCTTGACTCCAAATCACCAGGGTTTCTGTGGTATTGTGAGGCCAATACAGCCTCACCTATAGTAAGGACTACAGTTTTGAATGTGGATATGGTTTTCCCAGAGGATCAGGCTTCAAATTCGGAATTTTTAAGCAAGTTAGACCCTTATGTGTGAATGGCATGTGATTGAGACATGTTTTGGAGGTTACAAACCTGATATAGAGACACAGCCACTAACACGGTAAGCACTAAGATATTTGGGAGAATACCTCTGAGAAAGCCTGCTCGTAACAGAGATGTGGCCAAAGTGATCCAGACATCAAAAATTTCAGTGAAAACTATTAAGAGTTATCAGTGTGCTCAGCTAAAGAAGGCAAAAATGTGTGTGACTTTTCCTGGTTTTGTTTATAGGAGGTTTTTTATTAGCCAGACAATGTACTGCTCTGCTGCTCTCCAACGGCTTCCGACATCAGTGAAAAAGATAATTGTTTTACAGCTGCAAAGGTTCGTTTTGGCAATGAAGTGAATGGCAGAGTTTTCCTGCGTGCTGCAGGTCTTGCTGGCTGTGATGCTTTCCAGGGAGGCAGAGCACAGCCTTACAACCTGGGTCCTGGTTCTCTAAGCTGTTTCTTAAGGGCTCCCAATCCCAAATACTCTTTAGTAAGAGGACAGGAGAGGGGTCCTGGTTGGTAGAGTGGGTGCTGGGGCAGGAAGCTGTCCTGAACGGGAGAGAACTGTTATCCAGATAGAATCGGATAAGCTGGGAGAAGAGGGACATTAGTTCTGGGAGAGGGACCGAAGGAGTAGACACAGTGTAGAACCCTCCCAGCACACTCCTGAGAACAAATGCCCTGCTCCCTCTCCATACCTGGCCCTTTACCTGGCAGTTCTGAGATCAGGGACTCGCTGCCCAGTTCTGTTCTATGCAATGGAGCATTTTTGTTTTACCAGTTTTGCATCTGATGCATCTTTTTCTATACCCTTCCCTTTCCACTTGCAAGAGAGGAGAGCCCAGGTTCCCATTCTGCTTTCTCTCGTCTATTTATTGTTCTCCCTTGGCCAGCTCTTCTCCTATGTGAGCAGTCCCACTTTATTCAGGCTCTAAGGCCTTCTATTAATTGGTTGTTCTGGTTGCCTTTTTTGATTTCTGTCTATTTTAATGACAATCCTACTGCTGCTAGTATGCTCACGTCTTTGATCCTTATGGATCAAACACTTTCTAGTCTACAACGTCCAGTTCATTATGAATCCTTCCTTGTTTTGGCTTTTTGGGAGGGCTTGGGGATGGTGCATATCTGCAGGCAGATCTGAGCTCATTGGGAGAGGAAGGCTGTTTGCCATTGCCTCATTACAGTAGCAGACAGACAGAACCCCTGCCACAGGGAAGGATGAGTGGCACTTGAGGCAAAGCAGCAGGTTTTCCCAATAAAGGTAGAGCTGCACAGTGCAATGCCCACCCACGGAGGTACAGATCACCCTTCAGGTAACCCTCTCCCTAGGCAGAAAGGAAAGCTGTACCACTCTGTAGCATTTATATGGCTTGCTGTTTCTTTAGGAATCTCCTAACTCTTTTTACTCTGACATCACTTCAACCTGAATATTTTTGGCAGCATGAGGTACCTTGAGAATTAAGTCAAGTGTTACTGTGCAGCACAAATCTGATTTCCAGCATTAGACAACCCCATTCATCTTCCTCATTGTAATCACATTGATATCAGGATGAGTTGCAATATGCTCGTGTTAAAAATGGGCATCCTCATTCATGTCCTGAGGCTTACTCATAATATCGTGTGGTGCCTCTGCTGCTTACTTATTCTGCTTAATTTTCATTCCGGTATCACTTACAGTTGTCTGTGTACAAAGGAAGACTGTTAACAACTTCTCCTATTTGACACCAACATAGAAACAATCTGTTTCCGTTTCTCCTGTGCCAATAGTGATAAGTACATAATTGGTCCTCTTCAGTTTTCTGCACACTTAGTGTCTCAGTTTCTATTTTCAGTTTGTTTCTGTGTTTGTCGCATCTCGTAACTTGGTTCAATGACTGCAGAAAGGATGGTGGCAAATACGAAGAGTCTATCCCTAAGTCTTAGAAAATTTCTTGGTTTGTTCTTTGCAGTTAAGACCAGCATGCCTTATTCTTGGGCCTTGACTTTCACTATTGCTTTTATTTTAAAAATGTCTTGAGACTTTTAGTCTAATCAGCTGTTTACTCCACAGCAGCTTGAGTGAGGATTTTGAAACACCCTGGGTGTCAAACCATTGTCTATCCAGAGGAGGTGGCCAACCATGAAAAGTCTTGGTATTGAAAGGGATTCTTATGAAGCCACAGCTTATACTTATGCTAATCAAGTATTTGTAGATCGCAGAAGTCGTAGATGAAAAAGCACCAGATGCACCATTCATTTTCCCCAGTAAGTTGTTCCAGGACTAAATGATTTAGTCCAAAACATGCTGTCCTGACCACTGCCAAAGCCCACAGTAAGTCATAAGAAACTGATTGCAAATCTGGGTCCATGCAGTTGAGCCTTTGACTAGGCCAGTGGTTTTTGAGCTTTTTGATACTCATTCCTAAAGTTTTCCTGTGGAAAGACATTGCACATCCATACCGAGCTGATGTTTTTGTGAATGTCAAATTTTAATATTGTACCAAAGCCCATCTGCAGACCTCCTTTGGTGGATCTTCCTGCAGCTGTCTTTGTGAAAACGGAAGTTTCCCTCAGTTGCAGCATTGCCTGACAGGAGTCATCACACTTTCCTTTAGACTTCAAGTCAGTGGCTGCCTCTAGGCTTCCTCTTTAGTCCATGAAGAGAGGAAGACAGCTCCAGAGAATTATTTCTCTCACCCTACAATGGATTCAGGGGTTTTAGAAAGGAAGTTTTCTCTGGGTACATATCTCTCCCCATTATTTAGTGAGAACTTAGCTGCTCAGCCTAACTGTTCATTATCAAGTATCAAATGGTGGGGGAAACTAATCCTGCTTAAAGCATTTTTGTGCTATTACCCTTGAATCGTGATAATTGCCCCTTGAAAGCTATCTCCTTTCCCTCATCAAGGCTGCTACTGACAGATAGCGTGAAGGTGGGGTGCTGTTTTCTTTGGTGGTTGCAGGTGGGGCAAGTACCAGCAGCCTTGCTCCGGTATCGATTGCTGCTGGAACCAGATTACCGTGCAGGTCTGAATTGCAATAGACAGTCCTCTATTACTGAAGAACAGTCTTTAGAGAATAAATGTGTCCAGCTGGCTTTCCTCCTATCATAAGAGATGTGATGATAGAAAACTGTTGAAGTCAGGCCAGAGGTGATTTTTCTGTTGGTGGTAAAACTATGTCAGTGTGTGTGCATGGCTTATCCCATGCCTGCAGTTCTCCAAGTGTCTGCTTTCCGAAGCAGGCATTCCTGTTCTTGTGTGATAAAGAAGGATATCTGGCAGTGGGAATCAGGAGACACACTTCTCCTTCCTGCCATCTTTGTGCTTTGCCTTGACTTCTAAGCTGAGCCTGGCAGCACCTCTATGCTGCCACATTCAGAAGCTGAATCGTGAGCTCTGGGTTCAACCCTGGGCAGAAATGCAGGGGAGTGCCCTCAGTGAAATCAGTCCTGCCCTGGTCTCTTGAGCAGCCAAGCCCGTGCCTGTGCTTTCTAAACAGGAATGCTAAGTTTTGTCCTGGGACTTTTGAGTTGCAAATACTGGATGTGGGAGACAGGGAGATGGGACTGCTCTGCCTAACCTTTCTTTCTCCCTGTGCATCCACCCACTTCCTCTGGGTTAAAAAGAGTCTGCTGCCAGAGATGCCTGTGTTTAGCAGTCACACCATCTTGATTTAAATCCATGAGGCAGAGGATTGGTATCTGGACCATCAGTCACAGAGGCTGAGCCAAGCTGACTGTGCCAAGTATCAGGTCTGATACCTGCCTCGATCACCTTACTATGTTAAAGTAACACTAGTAGAGTATCTAGGTTCTACGTTCCTTGTGCTTGGGTGCTTTATTTCTTTTCATTATCTGTCTTTCGTTGATTCAAAAAGGCTTCAAGTCCTTGCATTGCTTAAGCTGAGGAGAGCCATATGTAACCTCTCCCCTTAGAAGTACACTTCTTCCACCCTTCAAAACACAGCTGTCCCTGGCACTGAGCTTTAGAAATGCAGATCATGGGAGCAGTCAGCCAAGTGAATAAAAGGGGATCAGAAGACTGGAGAAGTTGTTTCTATGGTTTCCAGTTCTCTGTCAAGGAATTTCACTACGACTGTTTCCTGGGACTGAATAATAGCAGAAACCTATAGTATTGGGTTGATGCACAGAATTCCCAGGAGTAAGGGTCTTTTGCCTTCTCATCAGTGCTGAGGGCAGCCTGGGGTGACAAAGCACAGGCATTAGAGACATAGCTTGCTAGAGAAGGATTCTTAATTTCCAAAGGGATATGGCCATTTCTAGCTTCTCTGTGCTACCTGCACCTGTATGCTCAGGTTTTCTTACACCATTCCAACTTGAATGGCAGCATTTATCTGCTGTTAGACCAGCAAATCTGGATAAATCACAATTACCCTTTGAAGACTGGGAGGCAGGAGTACAAGAATGAGTTGGTGTTTCCACAGCGCTTTGGAAAACATCAGGTTGGGATCAGAGGGGATGGAAAGGAGTAGACAAATGAAATAGCAAGTGTGAATATCTAGGACGAGGTAATAGAAGCCAGGGAAGTAAGGCAGCAGCTGCAGTCCAAGAAAGAGGAGCAGTGAAAGTCATGGGCAGTATAGCAGATGAGAAAACCATGAGCTGGTGGAGTCTGGTGCACTCTGACACTCCATTAATTCTCCTCCGAAAGCACTCTAGACTTCCACTCCTTTGCTGGGCCTCACTGTCTGGCCAAGACTGAAAAACAGGTATTGTTAAGCAGGATTTTGCCAGTAGCGTTCAAAACAGTGATGCCAAGACGCCCTGACTGAGGCTGGAACCCTGTGTGAGATGCAACACAGGCACGAACTAAATGAAAGTGGTGTCCAGATCTGGGTCCTAATGTGTACACAATTGACATGTAGCAGGGCACTGTGAAAGATGAGCAACTGCCATGCGGACAGTCTGAGGGTGCCATCACAGGTTACATAAATCCTTCCAAAGCACTGCAGTTGACTACAGATCTGTTGTGAGGGGTGAAAGGTGGATGTGGAAAATCAGCAAGATGATTGAAGGAAACAGGACAGAGATCTTGCTCTTCATGAGGTGGAAAGACTCGGGGCCTTGTGGTCTCTCTCTGACCTTTCTAATTTCCAAAGTAGGAATGAAACTCAAAACTATTTCCTTCCTGTATTTTTTTTTCTGAAACTGCTGCCGAAATTCTTCACCTTGTATGGGCATAATTGGACTGGCATGGGCATGACCTAAATCTTCCCACCCAAGATCTCCCTTCTCAAAACAAGGTCGCTGTTTTTCACATCCCATTTTTGTATTGACCTTCAAGACAGGAGAAAATATCCAGGTTTTCTTTCCCAATAGTCTGCTCCTGTGGTTTTCTTGACCTCTATAGAGTTATTGTGCAGCATTTTTGTACATTTTTAATGCTTGAACTCCAGCGAGTTGTTATAGTTTCAAAATCTTTCAGGGAATTTTTCTATCCTTTGCCAACAAAGGGGGTTTGGGGAGCCAGGACAGGTGACAGGGGAGTCATTTGATTGCTCTGAGTTCCAGTTTGATGGCTGGGTGGAGGTGAGAGTGGAGGGCATTGAGAGGTTTCTTCCAGTTGGCGGCACTGCTGCTCGGTGGCTGCTGTGAATGGGAGCCACCGTTTTTTCTGGCCTGGTGGAAGCATATTGGAGGGAGCTCCCTTGGCTCAGCCCCAGACTCCATGTGCCCTTTGCTGTCCTTCGGAGAGAGAGCAGTCACCACTACCTGGATTTGCTGCAGACTCCCTGGGGGTCAATGTCATCTGCAGAGGAGTTGCTACCCTGCCCCATCAGGTCTACCCCCCCCAACACTTTCAGCCAAAAGGATGAGGAGAGGGCCCCGCTGCCTCCCGGAGCGCAACATCATGTCCTGCTGCCCATAAATATAACTGCACCGAAAGGAGCAGGGGTAGAACTTAATTTGTTTAAACATTTTGGTTACAGTGTTGTTGTGTGTCCTGTTCTGGTTTTGGTTTTATATATGTGTATATATATATATATATATTTGTAGTTAAGAATTGTTGCCCTTCTCTATACATTTTTCCTGATCAAAGTCTCTTCATTTCAAAGGTCATAGTGTGTGGTTTTTTTGGAAGAGGCCCTTTGCCTGGTTCAGGTACACATCTTAGTTTTCCTTTAAACTGAGACACGAGTCCCATGACTTCTGAAGCTATGCCAGCATGTGCCAGCAAGCACTATCTGCATTGGCCTGCTGTTAAAGTGCTCATTTCCCTTGTCTCATTAAGAGTGCTGCTATGAGCCATGGATTGTTGTGCCCACAGAAACATGTGTGCAAGACCCTGTATATTGCAGCCACACAGAGCCTGGGCTGTCAACCTCAGACCTTCAACGCTGTCTGCTGAAATTGATGATGCGAGTGGGGAAAAACTCACCTAAACTTCATGAATTTGTCAATAAAACATGAGTGGTTCATCAGTTTGGTATTTCAGGTGAGGCAGTGAGAGCTGGGTAAGCTGTGCACCAACTGCAGTAGAAGCGGGTTGAGTCTGTCTCACAGGACCATCGAGCACAGAGAGCTCAATGTGAGCCTTGTGGGGGCATAGGGGCACTTGCAGTCTTGAGCTGAAGCACTGCTTCCCACTGCTGCCTCACTCCAAGCTGCTCTGCTGACTGTAGAGCTGCGAGACTCAAAACTCTTCCCCTGAGGCCCACAGCTTCTGTTTGCTTAGGAGGATGTTCTTATCATGTTCTGGTTTTCCTGTTACCTGCCAAATACACTTCCAACTTGAAGTAGGAGCTTTGTGGCTGGATACAGAGATAATGTGTAAAGCGTTAAAGATAAGGAGCAGTTTGTCTTGGAAAAGGGCTTTCTTGTTTGGCACAGTGCAGAGCAGCAGCGTTATGTAGCCCGTGCATCTAGTTTTTGACATAGTGCAGGCTAACTTTCTTCAGACTGATCTGGAAGCAGGAGGCTGACAGTTTGCTACCAGTGCTATACCTGAGTAATGTAAAGGAGAGAAATGCTCCATCAGAAGTGCTTTGGGATTTATCATCATGTTCGCTAGAGATGCAAAATTATGTAGCTTCTTTTTTGTGTTCCACGCTACCTTTTAATCAATTGTTTTAGAATAATGTCAGGAAGGAATCACAAATTCAAGAAACACTCAAACAAGAGAGTAAAGATGAGTCCTGGTTTAAGAGAGAGATTAGTTTTGGCAAGGATTTATGATATGGTATATCTTTGGATTGTAAAATATGAACCTCATTGTTTCTTTTGGATGCATTGAGATCACAATCAGACCTGCTCATTCAGAACTGATTGAGAGAAAGCTGCTTGTGTGAGAGGTGACTTGCTGGGAATAGACACGGTGAGGTCAATATTGCCTTGATCTAATTGTAACAAATTTAGTCTTACTTAGAAACTTAGATCTACTACCTATGCAAATTCTGGAAAGACTCTGGATGCTGGCCATCGCTCAGAGATGGCAGGCAGAGAGGAAAATTCTGGCACAAAGGGGATGTATTGTCAGTACAAGAGAAGGTTGGTTAGGGTGGCATACCGAAATATCTGGCTGACCTTGAAACTGAAGTGACAGTATTAGAGAGGGCACAAGTTTTCAGCCAAAAACATAGAGCTTGTACTTCATTTCATGAAGTGAAATATAACCTTAAAGAACAGTAATGCATCTCCTCAGCTGAGCAAACATTCCAAGCCAAGGATAAATCTATAAACTACATGGAATGCAAAGACAGCATTACTATCTAAGGAGCCCGTGTCCTGGAGCCCGATCATGGAGAAAAAGCTGAAATGAAACATGAAAATAAAACAAGTAGTGCAGGGAAAAATTTCAGCCTCATGAACAGAAGAGCAGCAGTGGAGGAAGCAGAGATGCTATAGATGAAGGAAGTTGCGTAGGTTGAGATATGGCCCAAAGACTGCATGAATGTCTTAACTCTGTTTTCAGTAAGGATGATCTATAAAGTCAGTGATGGAGTCTGTAGTAAAAATGTGAATGTAATAAGGGAAACTCAGCATCTGTAGTGGAAGGAAAATTTAGGCTAATTGGTGTGAAAACACCACGGTCCCTAAGGACCCTGAGTCAGTGTGACTCAGTTGTATGAAAGCCTTACAAGGCTATGGGATGCATCAGACTTCCAGTTCCAAGTAAATGCAAGGAAGCATTAGTGTAATTAATTATTTACAGTGTAAATAATTACCCTGTTTTAAGGACCCATTTGGAATATTGGGTACAGTTTTGACCCCTAGTGTTTAAAAGAAAATAAACAAACTGGAGAGGAACAAAAGGATTCCTAGGATGGCTAGGTCAGCCTTCAGAGATTTATCCCTACAAAAAAAAAAAACGTAGCGTGGTGTTTGTTCAGCCTAGCAAACAGTAGAGCTTCAGAATGTGACAAGTTGGTCTATAAGCATATAAAGAGGGAGACTACTTCAGTTCAAGGTTATTTCTGAGTCCAAAGCTAATTAATTACAAATAGATGAAGGTGAAAATTGCCAAGGGCCGAACAGCCTTCTGGGGGACTTGTGGGATTGCTTCTATATGGAGTTACAGGAGGATATCTGAGATAGCCTTCGAAAAAGGGTGGAAATGTATCGGTAATCCAATGATTTGGTTAGTTGTGTGTGATAGGGATTGAAAGTATTTAACATCTGTTAATCTTTGGCAATATTAATATTTTCCCTGACTGCTCTAGGATTCTACTTGTTGTCTACCAAGGTCGGGAAGATTTTGGTTTCTCCCTGGTGCAAACTGATTTCCGCATCTGGGATTTTTGCCTGTCTGTATCAGATATGAGTGACAACTGGAGCCAGGAGACTGCATGAGGTGCGCTGGATCTTTTGCTGGTGTTTGGTGCTCAGTACTCACGCACTTCTGGCCTACCAGATGGCCGCGGTTCAGGAGAGGACAATTTTTAATCTGAACAGTGACTGAGGTGTGGAACATAGCCTTATTCCAACCAGCAGCAGGGAATTTCACCTCAAATTTCCTTCTATTGCCAAGAAAATAGAAAAAAAGGTTTTGTTTCTAAACACCATTTCCTTGGTGACTTACAGCAAACTTCATTAACACAAAGTACAAGGCCACTCTTTTGGCTAAGAGTAGGAATGGCTGCTGTTTCTCGGAAACTGTATCTGGAAATAGTAGAAAAGAGGAGGTCTGTTAAAGATTTAATACAACTGCATAGGAAGCACATTGAGCTCCTGGCTTCATCACATGCAGTTGTTCCATTTGAAAGATTTCTTATTGTCCTTTTCTCACTATTTCCTGAGAAAGAGAGAACAACAGAAGCGATGCTGAATGCACTCTGCATTCCTGCTTGGTTTTATAAACCCTTGTGCAAATGACTTATTTTACATGGTTAAAAGCAAAAAACTGCAAAGAAGTTAAGTTGTGTCCAGGGGAACTTTATCGTTATCTCGGAGATTTTAATTTGCACATAGACTGCTCCCCAAACGCAGTAACTTGTTAACCCGTCGAATACAGACTTCAAGAGAAAAACAGAAGGGTTCCCCAGCCTCATTTATTTAAGCAGATGATTAGGAGTAGAATTGAATTATTTTGCTCGTGGTTTTTTGTACTTTCTTATGAAGTTTATTTCTATGTGTGTTTTTATGACTAATGGCCTTATTGCAGTATGTGAAATAGTTGGCACAGATTAAAAAATAATCATAACAATTTGCGTAGGACCATTGCACAATAACACAGAGAAGACATGAACAGACATAGAAAACTCTGCCCCTTCTCTAGGCTTTTATTGAGATATTCCTATACTTCTAAATATGTATTTCTTCATTGTCTCATCTCCATTGGATGTGACCTTTCCATACCTGAGACCCGTAAGAGAACTCCCTCATAGATACAAAAAGGGAGCCAAAAACTGAAAGAGCATGCTTTCCCTGTGGCTTGAATTATCTCATTGTTCAGAGGAGAGAAAATACTGCCATTCTGATTAGGGATTTGTGTGCAGTTTGCTGGCACCAGGGCTTTAGCCTCAGCTGTGTGCCCAGGGCCCACCCTGATGCACTCTCTGTCCCACTCCTCAGTAGGACAAGGGGAGAAAATAAGCTGAAAGAACGTGTGGGTCAAGACAAGGACAGGGAGATCACTCACAAATTGCTGTCACATGCAAAACAGGCTTGAACTGGTGAAGCTTAATTTGTTGCCAGTTAGTAACAGAGTAGGATACTGAGAAATACACCCAAAATTTTAAAAAATTCCTCCCACCCCCCTTTTTCCCCGGGGGAATTACACTCTTGACCCTGTGCCCTCCTCCCAAGGCATGCAGAGAGGATGGTGAATAGCACTTCATCCCTATCATTCCTTTCTCCTCATGATGTTCCCCTTCTCCAGCATGAGGTCCCTCCCATGGGCTGCAATGCTTCATGAACTTCTCCAACGTGGGTCCTTCCCATGGGCTGCAGCTCTTCGAGAACTGCTCTAACTTGCATCCTTTCCACGGGGTATAGTCCTTCAGCAACAGACTGCTGCAGAGCTGGTCCCCCTGCCTTGGCCACAGTTCCTGCCAGAAAACCTGCTCCCTTGTGGGCTCCTCTCTACAGGCTGCAGGTTCTGCCAGGGCCCTGCTCGGACGTGGGCTCTCCGTGGGCTGCAGCTTCCTTCAGGACACATCCAACAGTCCTCCACAGGCTGCAAGGCAAAGAACCCACTTCACCATGGACTGCAGAGGGATCTCTCATGTCGTGCCTGCTATCTTCAAGGCTCTTTCTCTTGCATTTTTCTTACTTCTTTCTCTCACAGCTGCTGCACAGCATTTTTTACCCTTTCTTAAATATGTTATCACAGAGGCATCACCATCATCACTGATGGGCTCAGCTCTGGCCCATGGTGGCCTGTTTTGGAGATGGCTGGAACTGAGTCTGTCCAACATGGGGATAGCTCCTGATCTCTGCTCACAGAAGACACCCCTGAAGCCCACCCAGCTACCATGAGGACCCTGCAAGGCCTGCCATAGTGCCTCCATCAAAAAGACATTAAGTTTAGACTCCATTAGGCAATGAAAAAGTTCAAATGTGGATTGGTGCTGCAGCTTTGGACTGCACTAACGTTTCTGGGATCTTTGCTACATGATATGCTGCAGCTGTAAAAGACTACTAGGCACTCTGAAAGTCATGCACTTTTTTAACCCTTATTTCTGAATTGTGGCATATTAATGAGCCGCGTGTCCTTAGGAGGGTCCTTACAAAGCCTGTCACAACTGCTTAAGCTTTCGCTTTCCTAATGGGGGAGCAAAGTCTCTTCCCCATTCCCATATGGAGGACGTGACCAAACATGTTACCTGTTCTCTCCTACAAGTTATCCCTTCTGTTCTCTTTCCCTGCATCTCTTCTTCTTGTCCTAGGGTACCCTGAATCACTTGCAGAAATCTTTGCTGATTCCTGCTCCAATATCAGATGATCCCAATCAGCAAAGCAAGCTGGAAACCTGGGACAAGTCCAGCAATAAGCAGGTGTGAGGGAGCTTGATGAAGGTATGACGATAAAGAAAAAGGAGTGAGTCTGACTCCCAGGCCCACTAGCTCTGCTGGATACGTCACTGAGGGCATGCCTACTGGAGCGTCGCACGTTCGCTTCCACCTGATCTCCAGCTGATCAACTCACTGCATCTTGCCTTGCAAGGAAGGCCAAGGGTGGTGCCGGGCTGGAAACAGGGCAGAAATATTAATGTCTGCAATCAGGGGCAGTGGCACACCCAGTGTATCCCTCAGCAACCTTCAGCTGCATGGGAAAGCATTTCCCTACGCTCCTCTGAAAGCTTTCTCAATGAAGCCGATGTTGGCCTGTATAACTTATCACAGCTGTGCTGAGGCTGCTGGGTGAGGACCTGGTCCTATGTGATAAAAGCACTGGTGGCTTTAAAATTCAAGTCTTCTGTCTTGAAAAGACTTGTCTTGTCAGCTTTCAAGTAGCCTGGCTGCTGGTCCCTAGTCAAGTACTCTCTCTCTGTCACAGGCAGTACTAAGAAGAAGGCTTTGAGGCACACACAGGACACCAACGTTATAAACGTCTCCTGGAATGTGTTTCTTGCTGATTCAGAAACCAGCTCTCAGCCTGTGGGCAGCTCAGTTGGACGGACTGATAAGCCATTGTTTCAACAGGATCTGCCGTATCTCCCTGAGGATACCTTTGTTACTAGCCAAAATGATGTTTTAGCATAATGCATTGCCACTATTTCAAATGCCTAAAACTAATAAAAATATTATCTAAGTAGATTAAACTTTAACAATGATACTTTGTGTTTAGTGGATTTGAGCCATAAAAGGCAAGGTGGAACAGTGAATTTGTTTGTGTTCACTTGATATTGTTTTAGAGCCAGCAGCCATTTTATAATAAAACCAACCAAACCAATGTTCTGAAATGGGTTAAAAGAACAAGGTGTTTCCCAATATGCTTCAGTTTTGTTCACAGGTAGTTTTTTTATTCCATCCTTTTTATGTGCTGTCCCTGCAATCACAGTCTTAGCCACTGTGTTACCTGATCTCCTTCTATGACAAGGTTACCTGTTTAATGGACGAGGGAAAGGTTGCGGATGTGGTGCACCTGGACTTCAGTAAAGCCTTGGATACCGTTTCTCACAGTATCCTGCTGGAGAAACTGGCTGCCATCGGCGTGGACAGGCACAGCCTCTGCTGGGTTAAAAACTGGCTGGAGGGCCGGGCCCAAAGGGTGGTGGTAAATGGAGTTAAATCCAGTTGGAAACCAGTCACGAGCGGTGTTCCCCAGGGTGCAGTGCTGGGTCCTGTCCTGTTCATTATCTTTATCAATGATCTTGACGAAGGGATTGAGTGCACCCTCAGCAAGTTTGCGGGTGGCACCAAGCTGGGTACAAGTGTGGATCTGCCTGAAGGAAGGGAGGCTCTGCAGAGGGATCTGGACAGGCTGGATCGATGGGCTGAGACCAATGGGATGAAGTTCAACAAGGCCAAGGGCAGAGTCCTCCATTTGGGTCACAACAAGCCCACACAGCGATACAGACCTGGGGAAGAGTGGCTGGAGAGCTGCCTGGCAGAGAAGGACCTGGGGGTGTTGGTTGGCAGTGGCTGAATATGAGCCAGCAGTGGCCCAGGTGGCCAAGAGGGCCAATGGCATCTTGGCCTGTGTCAAACCCAGCGTGGCCAGCAGGAGCAGGGAGGTGATTGCAGTTTAGACTGGACATTGGGAAATGCTTCTTCACAGGGTGGTCAGGGATTGGCACAGCTGCCCAGGGAGGTGGTGGAGTCCCCATCCCTGGAGGTTTTTAAAAGACGAATTGATGAGCTTCTTAAGGACACAGTTTAGTAAGGGGACATATACGATTGAACTTGATAATCTCAGAGGTCTTTTCCAACCAGATGATTCTAT
Source organism: Neomorphus geoffroyi (assembly GCA_033558235.1). NCBI lineage: Eukaryota > Metazoa > Chordata > Aves > Cuculiformes > Neomorphidae > Neomorphus > Neomorphus geoffroyi. The sequence goes on from JAUMJM010000074.1 coordinate 10,041,696, forward strand.
GATTCTAAGTATTTGATACGTTTTCATGCTGAATAAACCAAAGACCTGACTTTTAGATAATGAAAGCTATCTGTGTTTGAAGAGCAGTACGTCCTTCTCTTTCAGCCCTGTTCATATGTCTCGCTGTGACTTGTTACGCTGTTTTGAAGCTGTTATCTGTTTTGGTCATAGACTTCCGGAAGCCAGAGAAGCTGATCATTTGTGAAGTTTTGGTGGTTGCTGATTCTCGTATGTAGTTTCAGAGAAGCCATACAATAGTGAAAGCAGGAACACAGCAAATCCTATCTTAACAGAATCTGAAAGGGGTCCACAGAGGGTATCTTAGTGAAATTGCTAACTTTTTTGTGTGGCTGATGGATTGGCCAAGTATTCGTGAAGCAGGAGATGCAGCCTTAGAGTTGCCTCTGCAACCTTGACTTGATTCCCTGTGTAGAGAAATCAAGGCAAGCTTTTATTCACTGATAGCATTCTCACTTCATGTTCATATGCTCCAGGACCTCGCCTTCTTCAAGGCAAGTATGATGACATTCCTTAATTTTTTGTTGTGGTTCGGGTTTTTTGGTTGATTGTTTTTTATTGTTTCAGTGCAAAATAAATTTTTAATTTAACCTGCAACTATGGATCCTTGTAGCTCTAAAAATCAGAGTCCAGCATCCTGAGTCAGAGAATGAGAAATAAACAATTAGCAACCACTTCTAAAAGATTTGGGTTTTGTTATTTGCTTAACATCACACAAACATGCTGTTATCAGAAGGAGGGACAAAAGTAAAACAATCAAATCATTCTTAAGTCATCTGTCTGTAAGGTTATGGTTTGTCAGCTTGCACTCCTCCGTTCTATGCCCCATGTACATCCCATTTCTGCAGCAAATACAACAGAACTTAGACAGACTGGATCTTGCTTTCTCACAGGATCACATCCAACCTTGCTGCACAAGAAACGAGACCTGGTGCTGTGAGAACATACCATGGCAGTCTGGGTGTACAAGTGCACAAATAGCTAGAGTTATAATTAGCATTGATGCTTTATGTTCTGATATTTCCTAAACTTTGAACAATTGAGCTAATGACACGAAAATACTGGCTTTTAAAAAGTTTTCTTTGGGCTCCTCTGTTAACGGTGAAAGAGGAGAGGCAAAACAGGAATCAGGTCCTGAAGGATTAGTTAAACAGAAATAAGATGTCAAAATTCCAAAGTGGACCCCTGAAATTCTTCCTGTGCAGTTTCCTACAGTGCAGGGTGGGAAAGGCCACCTAAGCCAGTCCCAAAACTTGAGGTGTCCCGAGCTCTGCTTGGGTTTGTGTGTAGGGTGGTCCAGTCTGGACAGCACTCAGCACAACGTGCATTGCTCCTGGCAGGATCAGGGCAGAGGAGGATCCACCTTGTGTCCTTTGGGGACAGCAGCTAACTCTGCCTGTGGTAATGGACAGCAGTGGTCCTCTTCATTCTGAAGAGATCACACAGTCACCACCACAACTGATGGCAAAAGGTGAGCGGGAAAGCCCCAGGAAGGTGCATCTCCAGTGCCTTTTCCTCATCTGTGGGTGCTTTTGTTGCCAATGCAGAACAGCCACAGGCATTCAGAAGAAGTGGTTGTCTGCTTTAAATTATTTTCTTAGGAAAAAGAATGAGGTAGACTCACAGAAGCCCCTGCTATATGCTTCGCTCATATAGTTCAGACAAGCGGAAACAGACCCACGTGTATGCTTAAGTAGGAGGAAAAACTGGGAAACTCTTACTGCTTATTCCAAACACTCAGCTCTAACAGATGTTGCACAAAGGGACAAAGCAGTTACACAGAGATGAAAGAGACCCAAGCACTGCTCTGAAGGGACAATTCATCTGAACATCTTTATCAGAAGAGATTTGGCTCTTCTCAAAGCTGCACTCTGTGGCTGATGTGGCCTTTGTTGCTTTATGTTACCCAAAAGTACAGGAGAGATGCAGGGTGCTGCAGGGATCACAGCTTCTGCATATTCCTGGCTACATCTGAAAACTGGATATCCGCACTCTTTGCATGTGCCTATATTTTTCTCTGTCTCCAAACAAACAAGATAAATAATTCTGTTATCCATATCTTTGAAGGGAAGGTGGACAGAGGATGAAAAGCCATCGTTGTATCATTAAAGTCCTGGTTCAGGAATCAAGGCAGATGTACTCCAATCCCATACCTGTCCCAGGCTCCTCTGACCTCACTTAACCGATTTCTGCTTTGTTTCCCTACAAGCTGGAATACCAGTTACCCTTTTCTGTACATAGTGGTTCAGTTCCCCAACAATTTGGGGCAAGGGAGGTTGTGTTTATCCAGTTCCAGGTACCACTGGCCCTTTCACTCAAGTTGCATGAATAAAAACTAGTGTCAGAAGAAATGTGTGCTGTGCAAGGGAAAGATTGCCCACAAAGCAGGCTCCACAAAGCGCATCAGGAACTGTTCCACCAATACCGTAAATAGCCAAGTGAGCAGGTAGACCTAACTGAGTAAGACTTCAGCTGCCTTCTTACCCAACAGGCAGGGCTAAGACAAAGTATGCAGGTGAATTCCAGTGATGGAATAGTAGTTTTCTGAGCACTCTCTGAAGAAATGACTCCTCAGTCTCAGTTCTGATCTTATGTTAACATCTGTTCCAGGTTCACCGGCGAAAGCCAGGACAGCTCCATTGTCCTGTGTTTTGGGCTGCAGACAGGGGTGCAGGACTCCAGTAGGATTCCAGGAAATAGCATCAAAGTAGTCTGAACCATATTTGTATTGCATTTCCTTCCTCTACTCATTAACAGTAACAAATTATTATTTAATAGTTAAGAGTAAACAATTAGTCAAGCCTTTGTCCTTAGAGGCATACTTAAATCCCTGCTTTATTGAAGTTCTCTAAATCAGCTGTCAATACAAGGCTGAGGATGATCATCCTCAGCCCCCACATATTAAAAGGCCAGATGATTAAGCCAGAGATATCACTGTATTGGATTGATGCCCTCGGTCTCCCCCACTTAAGGAAGAGTTACTGTAAACAGTTAAAGATAAACTGTTTATATGGATTTCCCCACTAATAATATTAGTATCTAAGTGGGTTTGTGTTTTCAAAGGCAAGGCTGTTGTGCAACCATCTGAATTTCAGTACATAAACAGAAACAATACTTGAAAAACATATCTATGAGCATGTTGACAGCTGGGAATATATTCCCTTATATCTTTTTATCAATAGTGAAAACAAATCATTTCACTTGTACTGATGTTAAGTGATTGTATAAGCCAGTCTGCAGTATATGTGTATATACGTTCTGACTCCTTAACGTCCTCTCTTTCCTTCTCAGTAGCCCAGCTGTGTGTCAGGGTTGAGGTACAGACCTGGCCAGCTCCAGCATGGCCAGGGTTTGAATGTCCTCCCTATGGTTGGAGCCTGAAAGGCTGAGGAACCTGGTAGCATTTTCATGTCCATAATATCAAGATCCATAGTGATTTGGATCAAAATCTGCTGCAGATGTGTTCTCTAGAGTGGACTTTTTTCAGTGCTTTGTTAAAATGGTTTTGCCTATGTAGGCATCGGTCCATGTTGGAGCTAGAGGCTTCATCCAAGAGAGGGATGAGTTTCTTCTGAGACTCATCTAATGGCTTGTACCATTGTTGTCTGATGTAGCAGTTTCATCTAAGCACATTCTTTGTGAAACACTTGTGAAGACAATCAAAGCAAGGCTTCTTATCCCTGAACACTGGTCAGCTCACAAGCCTTTTTACTGTGGTCCCCTGGGTACCTGCTACCGCTGCCAGGCAACATCACAGCATATCATATACAGCACTGAGGTCCGTCAGGTGGGCGAGAAACAAGATCAGTTCTTTATCCAGTGGCAGAAAAAGCTCATTGCCAAGGGGTTTCGCTTCTTTGCTCTAGTTTGTTTCCTGACTTAGATTCTTGTCTAGACAATTATCTGCACTAAGAGTGGAGCTGGCTGTTAGCTGGCTTCTCCGAGTCCATCTCTGTTGAGTTCTTCAGTAAACTGAGCACTTCTTCCAGTGGCTCTGCAGCAAACGGGGCATAGGACAGAGGAGCTCTGTGGCACAGAGACATTGTTAAGGTAGATAGGACACATATTAATGCATACGAAGGGGATTGTGAGTATGGGAGAAGATAAACATGATAGCTAGTGGCAGGGCTGGAGCAGGTAATTTGAAGTCTTCCCAGCCACACAGCTTCTCCAGAGGGGCAAGGGCAGAATGATAGCTCCTTGCAGGATTTTTGTTACAGATACAGAGCAACAAAAGAAATTCCTTCTGAAATTGATGTGAACATTGCTGTAAATGTTAATCAGTCTTCAGACCGTAATGCAGGCTTCATGGAGCGTTCTGTTTGACAGTAGACAGATAATGTCCTGCTCCCACGGATAGGTGGTCAGCATGTGGCCAAATAATAGATTTTGGTAAACGTTGTTCCAGACCACCAGGCGTTCGATATTGTGACGCATTTCTTCATGGCCTACGTGAGGACTAAGGTACTATAAATTGCCATCTTTCCCACGTAAAGGGGAACATCAGATCAAAATACATATTTATGCTAAGAATAAAAATGTTATAAAAGTTTCAAACTTCCAGGAAAAATTTCAACATCAATTATGTGAAAAAATTGCATGAGGTTAATTCTGTAGGGGTTAGGAAGACTCTGAGGTCAGGTGTTTTTCTGCGTGCAGCTGTTTGTACCCATACTAACCCCTGCACCTATTTTGCACAGCTAATATTGGCTAAATAGGAAAGGGGAACACCATCTCAGATTCCTATGGTTTTGACATGGATGGGCTGAATTATACAAGGCTGAGCTCAGGGAACAGCTGAAACCTATGACATAGGACAGTGTAAGCTCCAAATACTGGAAGGCCTGTATCTATTTATAGAGTTGTGTCTATTTTTAGCACCAGATAATCCAAGCACAAAATCCAGGTTTATGGAAAAAGTAAACTTTCTTTACAGAATCATGGGATGGTTTGGGTTGGAAGGGACCTTAGAACCCACCCAGTTCCAAACCCCCTGCCATCAGCAGGGACACCTCCCACCAGACCAGACTGCTCAGGACCCCATCCAAGCTGGCCCTGAACACCTCCAGGGATGGAGCAGCCACAGCTTCCCAGGGCAACCTGGGCCAAGGCCTCCCCACCCTCTTTTCCTAAAATCTCATCTAAATCTTCCCCCTTTCAATTTAAAGCCATTGCCCTTCGTCCTATCACTACAAGTCCTTGTAAAAAGTCCTTCCCCAGCTTTTCTGTAGCCTCTTCAGATACTGGAAGGCCACTATGAGGTCTTCTTGCAGCCTTCTCTTCTCCAGGCTGAACAAGCCCACCTCTCTCAGCCTGTCCTCATGGCGGAGGTGCTTCAGTCCTCGGATCATCTTCGTAGCCTCCTCTGGACCCGTTCCAACTGTTCTGTATCCTGCTTATGTTGGGGATTCCAGAACTGGACACAGGACTCCAGGTGGGGTCTCACGAGAGCAGAGTAGAGTGGGAGAATCCCCTCCCTTGACCTCTTGGCTGTGCTTCCTTTGATGGGCATAGTTGGTTTCTGGGCTGCAAGCACACATTGCTGGCTCATGTTGAGTTTCTCATCCGTCAGTACCCTAAGTCCTTCTCTGCAGGCTGCTCTCAATCACATCGTCCCCCAGCCTGTATTGACACCGGGGGTTGCCCTGACTCACATGTAGGACCTTCCACTTGACCTTGTTGAACCTTATGAGGTTCCCACAGCCCCACTTCTCCAGCTTGTGCAGGTCCCTCTGGATGACATCCCATCCTCCTGGTGTGACCACTACCCCACTCAGCTTGGTGTCATCTGCAAATCTGCTGAGGGTGCACTCGGTCCCACTGTCGATATCATCAATGAAAATATTAAACAGCACTTGTCCCAGTATGGGCCCCAGAGGGACACCACTTGTCACGCATCTCCTTCTGGACATCGAGTCGTTGACCACTACTCTCTGAATATGACCATCCAGTCAATTCCTTATCCACTGAACTGTCCACCCACCAAATTCATATCTCTCCGCTTTAGAGAGAAAGATGTTGTGGAGGACCATGTCAAAGGCTTTACGGAAGTCCAGATAGCTTACATCTGTTTCTTATCCTGTGACCACTGATGTGGTCACCCCATCATAGAAAGCTACTAGGTAGCTTGTCTCGTTGCTTATTAAGCTGTGTGACTGTATCCACCCAGGGAGGGCTGTAAGTACTGGCAATATATGGGTAGTAAGGTCCAAGTAACTCTTCCTTCTCCTGAAAAGCAAATCTTCAATGAATGAGGAGATCCAAGCAGCAGCTACCACAGACCAGAGCCTCCCCCATGCCCAAAGGGGAAAGGATTTAGCCATCTCTTGTTCCTTATCATGCACTGCAAGATTTTCCAGCTTTTTCTTGGAAAGGATTATGTGCAGCAAGCCTCAAAGTTACAAATTCAGGTCTAGTTTCCACCTCCACTAGTTTTCCCATAGTTCCTTTTCAGACAAGTACTGAAGCTCTTTCCTAAGTTTCAGCTCTGTTGTTCAGGCAGATGCTTAGAAGAATGGCCAGTTCATCAGGTGCTGTGAGCTGCATTTCCACTTACGGCACTCATCTGGCTGGCGGAGGAGGAAAGAGAAGCTGCAAAGATGAGTTGCATTAGAGACCTGAGGAAAGGTGGAGTTTGGAGAGCTGTCCTGCACCCACTCTGACTCTTTCTCAGGTTAAAGACCCCAGTACTCAAAGAAAGCTGCATGACTTTGCAAACAGGGGGTGCAGAGGCTTGTCAGTGTTTCCTGGTGTATGATTTGCTTCCTCAACCATTCAAATGACTTTTTGTGACTTCCAGCTCAGATGCTGCTCAGGTGTTTGATCTCCCTCTCACTGGAGAATGCCTGCCCCTACCTCACTTCACTCCTCATGACTGTAGTCTTGCTGTGTGCAAAGGGAATGTCTAGGAGGGTTCCTCCCTTTTCTACAGGAAGATATGCTGGATACTCTTGGTATTGGAGAGAAATTTTGCCTTTAAAGGTTACAGTGACCATTCCAACGTGTTTCACATGCAAGTAACTTGATCTGAAAACATTTTTTAAATTCTAATTGAATGGTTTTCAGAAGCCAGGAGTATTAATCATCCTGGCATTGAGCTGCAGGTCCGGATATCAGCTTTAGATCTGGAATTCGAAAACTCTTCCCAGCATTCAGTTTCAGCTGTACAGTTTTGATTCACATATGGAAGAATTTGAGACAAATGCCGGTCATGAAAAAGAAGCAAGACCTTCTCTGTAGGAGGTCATGGGCTGCTGAGACAAGAAAAAAATGCCGTAAATTGGAACTTGCTGCTGTATTCCTCCCCACCACATCATGCAACACTTCTTCCTCAAAAGTTTGTATAAGTTTTCTGAAGTTAAATTTCATAGCATGATCCACAGCATGTAATGCTTAAGTAAACTATGGCTCGTTGGCAATGTCGTTAGTGGGCGTTTTGTTTACTTGGTTTTCCATTATTGCTAGTCTCAAATATTTGAAAATTTTGACTGAGACTTCAAATGTTGTGAAACCAGATCTAAAATCTGAGGATTAACAGAACCAAAAGCTCAGTTTCTGTTATCTTTGAACATTTTGAGACTTTTAGTTCCTTCTGATGTTTTCACTTTTCCGGAGAGGTGACAGCAAGCCGTCAGCATTGCAGGAGAGTTAAAATGAGGGAGGGAAAGGAGAACTGAGAGTAAAAGTCTTGCACATAGAGGTGAGGACACCAGTCAGACTTATTTCTGGAAATAAGTCCAGTTGGAAATGTTCGTAGGGCCCAAAGCTATCCAGTAGGAAAGATGAGTGCAAGGGAACCTACAAGGTGGAACTGGGGTAGATGTTGCCTGTGATAGCAAGAAGTGGACTGGGGACCGCAGGATGGAACAGCACCCAGTTCTCACCTCGTGCACTATCATGTAACAAAACACTTTATGATTTCATACCAGGAGTGAGTCATAGCCATGTGACTTCTCTTCTGCATCTCTTCTGTGAATTGTTTACTTTGCAAAGACAGGACTTGTTGCTTCCAAATCCTTCCTACTTCATCAAGGGTTTGCCAAAAGGGTAGGCAGGATGTTGGGCCGTGTCAGCAAATGTCTGCTGCAGCAGTGAGGCTGTGCCATGAGGCAGCTTCCCCAACACCACTCCGAGGGCTGAGTTTATCAAAAGGTTATTTATCAAAAGGTCCAAAAGCAAATGTGTTTTCTGCATTGTGCGTAAAGCCTATACTAGCAGTACTCGCTGCGCAGGTACTGGGAGCTGAGATGCTACGGGGTCTTTCTATGTAGATCTGGCATGAAATCAGAATTTCTTTCTCACAGATTCATTTTACATTTCTAAGTGGGGAAAAAAACCTGTTGTGTTCTTTCATCTCAAAGGAGGAGAAAGGTGGGATTTGACAAATTTACACTGGGAGGGCAATTCAATACAAAATCCTATTTCAAAAGACCTGAAGCAGAAATGGGATTCTGCTTCCCAGCTTGCTGAAGCCCAGGAATCCTTAGCACAAGCAGGTGTCCAACAAGGCCAAAGGAAGCAGTGGGTGAGCGCTGTGCTGGCCAGCCTGTCAACACCACCGTACTCTGCACCGCAGGCACATTTCTGGCATTTGGAAGCATTGTTTTGTCTGCTTCTTGGCTGTTGTGAATGTGTTATAATTGTTTTCTTCAGAAGAGGGGAAAAATAGAGAATTGAGTCCAGATGTGGCACTTCCTGCTTTTATTTCGTGAGTGCTCTTACTGTCACTTTTACTGTCTATGGCGAGAATGTTTGGTCAATACCTTCCTATGAGTCCCATCAATTCTCATCTCTGCTTGTCTGGACTTCTCATGACTCTAAGGAAATCCTATCATTTGCTGTGTCTTTCTTCCCTATCTCTAGAGTGCTGATATTTCCTTCCCCTCTAAGATACAGTTTGCTTATTAAGCTAAAATCCATGGTGATACGAGCTGTCTTTTACTGTAAATGGAAGTGAAGATTGTTTTGTGCCAGGCTGAATTTTTACCTGGAAAATTTCCATACTGACATTTCATTCTTTTCCAGGAAGCACAGGTTTTGTTGTGCAGAGGAAAGGATTTTCAGAGCACCCTGTTCAGGTAGTCATCCTTCCACCAGGACCAAAGCCAGTCTGCTTAGCTCCAGTGTCCTAAGCTACATTACGTTATTGGACTGATTGGCAGAAGTCTTGAGGACTGGAATTTACAAAAGAATTTAATGATAGTTTTCCTTATACAATAGAAACTACTCCGAAAAATCAGGTCTTTAGGTAGTTTGCTTCAAGCAACCAAAATTACAGGTTGTTATTTAATGAGTTGGCTCCCTCCTTGTGGAGGGAACAGCATTATCCAGTAATTTCACCACTAAAAAAGTTTACTTGTTTTCAAGACACATATCCGTACTATGCAATGTGTACTTCATCTTCAGAACACGTTTGCATGATAGAAATGGGACCAGAGAAACTCCCCAATGCACATTATATTTATTAACCAGCTCGAGTACAGAGGATGTGGGAGCTGTGCTGAGGGGGCGTTTCAGACACTGCTGCCGAGTGCTGTATCACTTGTCTGTTCTCAAAGAGCCGATGATGGCTCTGGATGTAGGATGCTCTCAACAAAGCAGCAGCTTAGGAAGAAAGAACTGTGTCTTTGGGCAGTTCAGAACTGGGACTGCCTTGCCCCAGGGTTCTGGGGTTACTCCATGTGAGTGGTCAGGCTCAGGAGTGACTTTCAGAGCAGCCTGAGAAACCGCTGTACTGGTGGCATTCTAAACAAGGTCAGTCTGTGCAAGATCATCACAGGCATCTCTGAGTAAGTTTGCAGTTGACACCAAGCTGGGTGCAAGTGTGGATCTCCTTGAAGGAAGGGAGGCTCTGCAGAGGGATCTGGACAGGCTGGATCGATGGGCTGAGACCAACGGGATGGGGTTCAACAAGGCCAAGGGCAGAGTCCTCCACTGGGGACACAACAGCCCCACACAGCGATACAGACCTGGGGAAGAGTGGCTGGAGAGTTGCCTGGCAGAGAAGGACCTGGGGGTGTTGGTTGGCAGTGGCTGAACATGAGCCAGCAGTGGCCCAGGTGGCCAAGAGGGCCAATGGCATCTTGGCCTGTGTCAGACCCAGCGTGGCCAGCAGGAGCAGGGAGGAGATTGTGCCCCTGTGCTCAGTGCTGGTGAGGCCACACCTCGAGTGCTGGGCTCAGTTCTGGCCCCTCACTCCAAGAAGGACATTGAGGGGCTGGAGCGCGTCCAGAGAAGGGCAACGAGGCTGGGGAGGGGCTGGAGAACAAGTCCTGTGAGGAGAGACTGAGGGACCTGGGGTTGTTTAGCCTGGAGAAGAGGAGGCTGAGGGGAGACCTCATCCCTGTCTGCACCTGCCTGAAAGGAGGCTGTGACGGGGTGGGTGCTGGGCTCTTCTCCCAAGTGACAGTGATGGGACGAGAGGAAATGGCCGCAAGTTGCACCAGGGGGGGTTTAGACTGGACATGGGGAAGAATTTCTTCACTGGAAGGGTGATCAAGGATCGGCACAGCTGCCCAGGGAGGTGGTGGAGTCCCCATCCCTGGACGTGTTTAAAAGATGGATAGATGAGTTTCTTAGGGACAGGGTTTAGCAAGGGGACAGGTACAGTTGGCCTCGATGATGTTAAAGGTCTTTTCCAACCAGATGATTCTATGTTTTAAAATTCTATGCTTTAAAGAGGAAAGGCTGTGCTGTTTTTTATGTGATCTGTGGCACTTTTTGCCTGAAAGTCTGTATTAAATTTTATAATCATGTTAGAACAAAAAATACACAACTTCTGTTGACTATGGAGACCACAGCGTGCTGAGTTGTGTCGATGGCAGGTGTCTTGTGGCTGTTTGTTGAACAGAAACTGCTGAACATATAGTGGTTAGTTGTATTAAAATACTCATTTTAAAAAAAAAAAACAAACCTGATTATTCATTTTGTAGGATCAGATTTTGACTAGTTTCTGAAAACACAGAACTCTGTACTTCAAGGTTCCTGTTTGCATCTCTGATCCTGGGGGGGGGGGAGGGGCGGCGGGGGGGCTGTGCAGAGTACTAAGCTTCTTGGAAGGAGAAACTCCCCAGTCCCGTAAAAAAAGGAGAGGGGGGAGGCATTTTCTCATAGCTGAAGGCATATGACTTGCTATTCATACGGTCAATCTCATGATGCATTCACTTTCCTTTAAATCATACTTCCTGTAGATTAGAAATCCCATATGATTAAAAGGCATTATTGCACAGGGAAATACATTGCTTATTCATAACCCTACGTCTTAGTGAAATTGCTCTAAAACGGTAAGTGATAATTTCAAAAAAAGGAAGTTTTTTATGTCAATGACTTTTGGACTCCGCATTGATTTGATAATTCTGCATAACAATTTTCAAAGAGGCAGGATTTCCATCCTGATGCATTTGGGGAACCTTGTCTTTTAGGTCTGCTATGCATTCCCAGGTGCCAGGCACAAAGACACACTTACATTTTCAAGGAATCAGACCGGTTTTGTTACTGGCAGGTTGAGGGAGAAGGGCTGAAGGGCTCTTGTTTCTTGGCATTCATTTTGCTGGCTCCATTGAATATGAGTACCACCGTGGGAAGAGTCAAGTCAGGGGCAAAGTCAAGGGCAAAGCCTGACTCAGAGAAACTGACAGATTTTCCTATTTATTTCTGAAGTGCAGGGCAAGGACAGAAGGACCAACAATTTACATAAAAACCCTTGAAATGCACCATTGTGACCATCTATCATTTCTGCTCTGAGTGACCTTTTGGTGGGCATTTTGAAAACATGGAATAGAACAAAGAGGCCTCTGAACAGTTTCGCTGCAGTGGCATTTCCAAATCTGTCTCTTACTTTCATCTCTTCTTTGAGTGCCTGGGTCTTGGAGCCAGATCTTCAGGCCAGAGCGTTGCAGGATGTAGTTTACAAGTAGGAGTAGGTGTAGGTGTTGCGTCATAGGTTGGACTCGATGATCTCAAAGGTCTTTTTCAACCTTACGATACTGTGATACTGTGATATTGCTGACCTGACATGTAGAACAAGGAGTTTTCATCCCCAGTGGACCCTTCGGGGCTTGTTTTATGTCTCACAAAGTATCTGAGGAGGGTGGTGTGGTGTGTGTCTTGACATAACTGCCTGTCCTACCTGTTGCTTTTCCTGCCTGCATCAAGGCTTAATGCGCTTTGGTGCGTGGCCTGCCCTGCGTGCAGACGTGCCCCCTCCTCCCCATTGCCAAGGGGCTGGGGTGCAGGCAGCTGCCCTTTGTGCTGGGCAGAGGACGAGTTCGGCTCTGCCCAGGGGCTCTGCACCTCAAACTCATCTTAGTCCGTGATGATACTGCCAACGCCTCGGAGCGGAAGAGATCGTTAAGTAAAAGTAGATGAAGAGTACAGAAATGCGTCAGTTATCTTCTTGGTCCATACTGAAGCGTGAGATACACTTGCAGTTTGTAATATTTTTTTATTATTATTATTTAAACTAAGAGAAATCAACAAAGCAAAGTAAGAACGAGAGTAACATTTTAATTGGTAACAGCTTATATGAAACAAAACACAAACTGCAGTTGTGTCTGCACAAAGTTCACTTTCCGTCCTTTTAGAATTACAAAACATAGAATATAAAATTATGAGAGCAAATAGAACCCCTGACTGCCCCAACCCACCCTAAAAAACTATGTATTTCCAGCTGGCTTCTCAGTTGCTTTTATTCCCCATGAAAATCCACCCACAAGGCTGTGACACGCTCTGAGCACTGGTGGATGAGTTTTCACATGTGAAGGTCCAGGTGGCAGGAAAGCAAAGCCCTGAGCCCCTGGGAGACCCTGTCAGGGAGAGGAACCATGCAGTTGTGCAACCAAAGCAGCCTGATTTTCCAGAGCACTTTGCCTTTGCTGAGATCTTGAGACCTTCCTGTGATGTGCAGCTGGTTTAATGCTCGTCCCATGAAGCAGAGCAGATAGCCAGGGCCTCAAAGCGAGCAGCGTCTCAGTACCTGCTGCTCACAGTGCTGCTCCTCTGCTGGCTCACTTCCCGCTCCCAGCTGCCGTCCTGGCACAGCTTGTTTGGTGCCGAGTGTCAAAGCTGTGCTTGTTGCAGGGAGGTGGTAGGGAGGGTTTCTCAGCCTTCCCCCATTTCATGTGAGGACTGTGCCTGCTCTGCCCTGCCCTGTTTGCAACGCTCGCTACACAGCGTAACAAGAAATGCTGGAAACAGTTCTCCAACCCTGCGCCCTCTGCTCGTCTCTGTGCTCACTCCACTCATAGACGTCTTTCTGTTGTCTCTTCTCCGCAGTCTTTACCTACACACAGCAACTTTCATTCTGTCTGTGCTATTCAGCCAGCAGTGACGCATCCTTTGTGCCAGCTGGTTGCAAAGAAGCTGCATTGGCTGCATCCACACGCTCGCTGTGTGTCGGGGTCTAGACTGCGGCACAGAGCTGTCGTGAATTCACAGAGGCACAGCGCTACTTGTGCTTGACTGGACAGGTCCTTCTGCTCTGAACTACCCGTGAAGATGGATCTTCACTGGGGAGGTTCCTACGTGGTGTTTCCCTTGCGAGAGGCAAGGCTGTGGATAGGGCTGAGAAGCTTGCTTTCTGTCATGGACTGTTTCCAAACTGTTTTGTCCCTCTGCTCTAAACACATCGCTTCATGGGTGGGTTGTGCGGCAAGGATATAGAATACCTTAGCTTTACATAGCACCTTTTGTTAGAAGGGACCCAAGGCACTGACACATCCAGCTCTGAATCGCAACCTGCTGCAGAGCAGAGCTCCTCCCCAGCTTAGAACAGACTGAATATAGTGACTTGTTTTTCCAGGATGTCAGAGTCAACCCCATAATGCATCGAGAACTTTTCCTTCCAGAGACATCTTTCTCTCATACCTTGTGACGCTCAGGTGCCATCCGTTATTACCAAAGTTTGCTATTCACTTCGTTTTACACCTTACTCGGTCGCTACAGGACACCAGCCTCCTACGGCACGTATTCCAGCAAGTTGAGTTTCATACAAAGAGAAATTGCAGACTCTTCATCCATGCTCTAAGATTTCCTGGAGGGAGGAAGGGAGGAGCTGACGCAGCACAGAATCCTGCTACATTTTATACAGGCCCCAATAACTCTGATCCCCTGACAGAATATAGTCAAGCTTAGAATTTACCTGACAGTACAGTTTATCTCCCTTCTCTAGGAAAAAGGGTCTTCCAAAATTTACAGTGCCCTTTTCGTCTCCCATGTTTGGTCCCACAGCCTTGTTGAGGAGCATGCCTGGGTCCTTGTACAGCAGCAGCGTAAAAGGCACTTCCATGTGTTGTTTGCGGTTGACCTGGGCGTAGATAAAGTAGTTGCCACTCTGTTCAATTATGAGGTACTGGTCATGGTCCTTCTGCACAAATCCATCGCAGAGTTCTAAGTTCCACTCCCAGGCTATGGCTTCTGTGGAGTTAGAATGCTTTTTTACTGGGGAAAACACAGAAAGAATGGGCATGGTCATTAACTGTGTTTAAGGACAACCTTGTTCTGTGTATGGGGATGTCGTGTAACTGTTTCCCGGTGGTACATGTCACTCGCTGCTCCCTCCCTGACTTTTTTAATAGTAATACTAGTAATAATAATAATAATTTTATTAATAATAATAATTTATTATTGTTTATAGTGTTATTTCTAATTTTGAGTTTAACTCCTCAGAAGTACTAGGAAAGAGTCTTAATATGCCAGGAGAGGCTGTGAAGGACCCATGGCCACGAGTGGCTTGGAGGGACTCCCTGCCAGGACAAGTTATCTGCTAAAAGCACCCTGCAAAAGGGGAACCTTCAAGGTTGAGGCTTGGATCTGGGCTGGTCCCTAATAAGAAAAAATTCATGGGCAGAACCTCAGCGAGATCTGAGGAGAACGAGGGTGGCTACAGGAATCTTCTGTTTTCTGACTGCTGTGGCTGTAATCCTCCACAGGAGCTGAGACTGCAGGGTTTTCCCAGATTTCCCCTCTCTCTCCATGCTGGATGAGCACACGCGGTCAGCATTAAAGCTATGGACGGGTGGCAGCTGTCACCCCCCTCGCCGCGCGTGCAAGGGCAAGGAAACAGCAACACGCAGCCGCGTTGGGCTGTGTGTGCCGTGAGGGCACGTGGATCTGCGGTACATAATGCTGTGGGGTCTTGATGCAGAGTGGATCAAATACCTTGTAACAGGGACACTCAGCTTGGGCCTCAGTGCTGAGTGGTGCCTTCAGCGACTGCATCTGCCTGGGGGTGCTCCGGGCTGGCTGGGGTCTTGCACAGTCAGCAGTCAATAGCTGAAGGTTTGTGCGTGCAGAAGTGATTCATTCGTGTAACTAAATCTCTTTGAGGGTCTGAGCTGGTATATGGGTTGTTACTTAAGGACTGACCTAGGCTGAGCTGACGGAACTGGTAACTGACTCTTGGCAACAGTAAATCTGACCCTTACGACGCTGATTTTGCTGGCTGTTTTCAGAGCTGATTCTGGCAGAGAGAGATGGCTGCAGGCCAACAGCCCTGGCTGCAGAGCTGGGGAGCTCTGCTTGGAGTGGCCACGGTGTCCTCCAGACTCCGTGTTTCTGGGGTCAGAACTCATGCTTGTCCTTGGAGCAATTGTAACCAGGCATGAGAGCTGTGAGACAATCATTTTTGTCACAGCTCAAGACTGACAAAACAGAAAGTGGGTCTGGCACCTCCATACTTACAAATTCCATGTGCCCAGCACGTCCCCGGTGCCTGTGGAAAGAAGCAGAGCTTGGTCAGTGTTTGCTGCTGCAATGTTTCCATCTATCAGTGAGCTCAACAGAAAAGCGTTATCATTACAAGAGCACAGTAGTATTCTCCCAGGAAGGGAAATAACCTTTTTATCCATCATCACAAACAAACACAAGCAATGAATGATGTGTTATGAAATAAAAGTTGTTTTCTGACCACGTTCAAGATGTTTAAAATATATCAGCATTTTTCATATCCACTTTAGTCCTATTTTCATAAGATAAAAGAGACAACCATCTGCAATGCATAGAGGAGCCCTGCGCTCCTCTTGGATGACAGGGCTTTCATTTCATCCCTGGACTTTGCTCCTGTGGACTGTCAGAGGTGATGTCTCTGGGCAAGAACTTGACTGACAGCCAGTGCATATGCACAGGGAGCTGCACAGTGCTGTGCTGATTCACCCTCATTACCATGAACCTTTCCTTCTGCGTATCACAGTGAGAAATCACATGTGCCAAAGCTATATAGTGGCCGCGCACCTCAGCGCTCACACGTGCCTCTTTTCCGTGGCACTTTGTGCTCTGAGAGCGGCAAAGCCGTGCTGACAGCAGTTACCTCTTCTTTGAAATTAGTCAGGCTTTACAGCCCCTGTGCGAGGAGGAAGAAGGGATGGAAGGGATGCTCTCAAGGTCACACCACGAACAGGCAGGCAGCAGAACGAGGACAGCTTCTGACTTTTAAGCCTACTTCCTTTTAACTGCTACGACGTGCTTAGCTCAGGGCAACAGGCACAGTGCTTTCTGATCCACATGTCAGAGCAGCTTTCCAGTGCCCTTCCAGCCACAGGAAGGAGCGGCGCTGTAGGTGCCCAGGTGGTAAACTGTCAGTGGCAACACGTTTCAGTCTGTTCCTGTGACTCATGGCTCAGTGTTTGCTTATGAAGGTTTTGCTCTTCCTGCACAGCACCTATGTTCTCTCTCTGGTGAGGGCACATGAAAACCAGACTTCAGATCAACTTACAGACACAGAGCCCCAATTCTGTCTCATATCTTAATGGATGTGAGCTCTGAAATGCTTAAATTCACTACTGAAGCACAGCCTCATCTGATGCTTAGGAAGTTGCTGTCCTGAGTGCTGGGGACATTGTCAGCTTCCTTGAAGGGAAACACTTTCATTACCTGGTCCTGCTTTCCCCAGTTCATGTTAATCAATAGGACTAAGGGCAGTTTTTTCACTTAGTGAAGCAATTTTCTGCAATATGAAAAAAAAAAAAGAGGGGGAGGAGTGGAAGAAGTGTGAAATGCTGGCTGCATCCATGTGCAGATGCCATCAGAGGGAAGCAGTTGTGACTGCAGGTCACAGAGAGACTGCTTTACAGCTCCCAAATAAGTGAGAAAGGCTGTGGGAGCAGGGCTGAAAGTACCAAAGCAATTTAAAAAAGGAAGTTTTTATATTGTCTGCTAAATGGTAGCACTGTGAAGTGCAAAGCAGCTTCCTCTCTTGTGGGAATTCAACAGATTTAATATATTATGAAAGCAATTAGTGCCTTGTAAGATCAGACCCCAGAGGACTTCCTGGTGTCGTTGTGCCACAAGAAGCTGGCAGACCATGGGAACAAACCATCCTGCCTCTTATCAGAAGGGGACTTTTTCCTTGTTCCCCACAACTGGGACGGGAAGGAAATGCATCAGAGTACAATACATAAACCTGCAGCCCACACCCACACTTGGATTCTTCGGGGGACTGATTCTAAGTTTGGAAACCAAAAAAATAAACACTTGGCCTTCAGCAAATGAGTCACTTGCCTCAAACTTGTATTTCTGTTCATTAGCATACATACAGACAGAAAAAACCACTGAAATCAGCTAACAAAATGCGAAAGGTAACTTAACTGCTATTTGGGCTAGATGGTATTAGCACTTGGTAAAATCAGGAGTGCAAAGGCTTCATGCCTGGTGAAATACCTGGACTCCTCAGCCTCTCCTCTCCTTACTGAGAGCATCATCAGTTGACACCCATTAGGACAATGTCAATTGTTGGAGCAGGAGAGGAAACAAAAGAGAAATAAAAACTGATTTAAAAAAAAATACAGGAATGAAAGCAAAATGCTGAAGATATTTATTTATCCAAGATACTGATAGAAATAGTATCAGCTGAAATCTTGGAAAGTAAAAGCATTAGCTATCTCCAAAAGAGAAAGAATGCAGTTAGTTGGTAGAATCAACACAACACTGTTTGTCATTGTATACTCCAGAGTGAGGAATTTTGCATTGCACTTACCTGCTTGGGATGGAGCAAACAGAAGACCACAGAAACCAGGGCTGAAATAATAATCGAAATAAATACTACAGCCACTTGACCACACAAGAACTTCCTTTCCTGTGGAATATTTCCATTCTCCAGCAGGTTTGGTCCTTCCATGATGCTTATCCTCAAGACAGCTAGAGGCAAGATACAAACAGCTCCACGGTTGAGAAGGCACTGACAGAACTCCCGAGGTCCTTACTGCCGCAGCGCAGCATGGCCAGGATTATATGCTGGAAATTTCCCCATAGTAGCAAAGCCAAGAGGAGGAGCCACGGCAAGTTTCACCATCAGCCCAGGCTAAGATGCAACGAGTTAGCATTTCCTCATGTAACTGAGGCAGAGATCTTCAGTTTGGCTCCTGCCCCAAGAACGACCAAAACAAAACTCTGGCAACAGGCTTCAAGGGCTCTGAAAAGTACCTTGGACTTTCATGCAAGGAGCCAAGTTTACAAACTCTCCAGCAAACGCAAAGTAGAGGGATAAGGTACCAAGCCCAGCAACCTCCCAATGGCTGCGTGCAATCACTGCCTTGTAACATCAGTCCCCAGAGGTGTTCCTGGTGTATTGTGCCACAAGAAGCTGGCAGACCATGAGAACAAGCCATCCTGCCTCTTACAGAAGGAGGCTTTTTCCTTGTTCCCTTATTGCCCACAAGTGGGACTGGAGGGATCTTCTGTTTCCAGAGGTACCGGTGTGTCTTATGGCTGAGACGGTGACACCAGATTAAATCTGTTTTTCATTTTGACAGCACGGATCTGAGCACCGATGACGAAAGGGCATGTTTGCAGTTCCCTGAGGACATGATTCATACAGTAAAAGTGAAACTACACACACTTGAAAATACAACAGCAAGTATGCGCTGCTGTGGAGCAGCAAGTTATCGGCAAATAAAAACAGTTACATCAGCCCCCAGCGTTGACCTCCATATAGCCGATCAAGGAGAAGGAAGAGAGTAGGAAAACTGTTAGGACTTTTTAAATGACTTTCAATTTGCAGTTTGAAATGAGCTGACTGATTTTCAAAGTCCTTCTAAAACAATTTTTTTTGTTTGTCCTTTTTATTTTTCCGTACATAAATCTTGAATTCCTCATTTTGGGAACAAAAATGTGATCTGGGACTTGGGGTGGAGGGGGCAAAAAAAAAGGAAAGGAAAAATAGGCAGGTGTGAGAATTAAGGAACAAAGGGAAACTAAACAACACCTAAAAAATATAACTATCAGCCTTGAAAGTTGTTTCTATTTTTACATTCTGCATGTTCTTTTGAAAGTGCTTTTTGTTTGTGTTTGTTTAAAAAGAAATTCTGACACACAAAGATGTCACTTGGAGATCTCTGCCGGCTCTGGAGCGCTTCCTTGCAGGGGATGAGCTGCATGGCGATGTCCTTTGTACACTTCAGTCTTGCTTCTGCTCTTCCCAAACTGCAGAAGAAACCTCAACTCTTCCAGCGGCACAGAACCCAAGTTAAATGTCTGTGTGTTGCAGAGGGACAGAATGGAAACAGAAATTTGGAAGGTGCACAAGAGTAGAACTAAAAACCTGAACTGTTGTGTTAATGTTCTGCTTCAACTTTCAAATTCTTACTTGGCCGATGCAGCGGGTCCTGAGCACACATTGCCTTCGGGGTGAGACAGGGAAAGCTGCTGGTGCTGCTGGGCTGAGCTGGGCAGCTGGGCAGCTCCTGGCGGTGCTGCTGCCAGTGCGGGGGGACGTGACTTTTCTCTGCCCCCTTCAGCACAGGTAGGTTTCCTACCTGCCTTAGTAGTGACTCCACGTGCCTAATGTATCACAGTATCATAAGGTTGGAAAAGACCTTTGAGATCGAGTCCAACCCCTGGAGATAGGGTACTTCCCACAAACTCCTTCCTAAAAAAAGGCAGCTGGGGACTTGGTCTGTGCAGGGAGACCTTTTAACTTCTCTGCACGCTGCCCTGGAGTGACACCAGGGAAGGGTGAGCGGCTTTCCCTGCACCGTCACGCTTTCTGTCTCCCTGAGATAACTGGTCCAGGTAAGCCATGCGTGTGAGAGCCCCTGCTCTTCCTTTGCTCTGGCCCAAGCCCCAAGGACACCCTGAAAGGCAGCTGAATTGTCAGGTTGATAAATCCACACCGTCAGCTGCAAACAGGGATTGTTTGTGGACAGACAATCTACTTCACCCTGGACAACTCCCACAGGCTGGTTCAGAAGCTGCGTTTTGACCTCAAAACAGCACTGGCCTGCGGTGCCAGCCCCACAGCCATGGACACTGGGCACGCTGCTTGTCAGACTCTTGGCTTTGAACACAAAAAAAGGTCCAAGCAATCCTCATTTTAGAGCATGCAAATGAGGCTTCCTGTGACATCCCATGTAGTGCAGAGGCAGAGAAGGGTCTGAAAATAAGTACATTTAATAAAAAAAAGCAAACAACAAACCAAACCAAGAAAATATCACAAGGAGAAAAGCAGATCTACCAACAGCAATTTCAGCAACTTCTTATTTGTTAACCTGCAAAACAACCACTTTTTTTTTGAGTGTTCAAAGAAAAGATTATCATTGCTACCACGAATAGAGCTCAGGGGCAGACAATGTTGTCCCATTACCCAAAATTTGCCAGTTACTCAGATGAAGACAGGGTTAAAATAGGAAGGATCTTGCAGGGATTGTTCGGGATCAAAAAAGGGATGGAGTTGGATACTTCCAGACATCTAAGGGGTGTTATGCTTGATGGAGGTGGAGTCTGGCCAGTATTGGATGTATTTTATATTCTCTATATGGCATATATTGCATATGTTAAACGGGGAATGCAGTATCTTGTGGGACTCACTGGTATGTAGCAGCTCTGAAGGACTGTGGCCAGGGACAGTAGATCTGCCTTTCCATCATATTTTCTCTAAATATACTGCCTAGTGCATGGGTGGGGAGAGAGCCCTAGTGCTGCATCGCTGTGCTAGGACCCCAGGGATGCTGCAAACCCTGTGCCAGGCTGGAGGAGCCATGGCAGGGCTTCATTTTGCACTCCCCATCAGCCTCAGCCAGGTTTGGGAGCAGCAAAAGTACCATTTAAATTATGGCTTTCTTTTCAGTTGCAGGAACATTTATGGCTGCATCTCAACTGTATTTTTCCTGCAGGCCTAAACAGTTTTTGTTTAGCAAGCACTTAACCATTTTATTCCCGGTTAAAAAACAGACTCTGACTAATCCCAGCACACCAGGAGATGTCATTACCACCACATTTGGGTTTATTTTCTTCCTCATTTCTTGGCACTTCTCAAAAGTAGCTTCAGCTCTCGGAATATGATTTTGCAATAAATGCGTTTATCGACAGAGTGCCCACCAATTGCCAGACTTGTCCTTTTATTTCCTTTTCTGTCCTAACAACCCGTTAGGAACGGATGGAAACAAATCTAGTGTAAAAGCAGCCGCACTCCACGTGCAGGAGCAGGATGTGATTCTTGCCTGCCTTTTCTCATTCACTTCCCTTTCCCAATTTCTTTAAAAGACAAGTTTGAGCGGCTTCACATTAGCAAGGACACAGCTCACAGTACACAAAGTTTCTCTCTAGCTTTTGAATTTCCATTATGTTGGAGTGCATGGGGGCAGGCACTTAATGCTCTGCCAATTTTAAAATCTGAAGTATCTGCCAGGATGATTAAAGCACACTAAGAAATTCATGTGCTCAGCTGCTGTGCAGTCCTAACCTCATTTCCTCTGCCTAAGCCTGGCCCTGGAGACTTTTGGTAATGCATGGCTCTGACACAGACTGAAACTCGCAGACGTACCACCCGCGTGTTCGGGCTTTCTGTTAGCCTGCTTGACGCTCTGTGATGACCTTTGTTAGTGTGTTTGTCCCAGCCCTTCTCCCTCAGACACTGGACTGCGCTTCGCAGCCTGGCCCTGGGAAGCTGCTTTTCGAAGCCTCAGCAATTACAGAAGTCTGTGCGTTTTTCGTCATCAAATATAGCACCACCCAATGTAAGTGTGAAGTTTGCTTTAACCCTGGAGCAAGTTTTCCAAATCCTGATCAGCTTTTTTTCAGTGACAACCAAGGTTGCCCTGTGTTTCCTTAGCGGTGCACCTTTTCATGTGTGTTTGTGGGAAGACTGGTGTGTTTCCAGTTGCCACAGCTTTCCAAGGATAGAGAGAGGCTTAAGAAGCACAGAAAAGCCCTAGTGGAGTTTCAGCCCCTGCTTGCAAAGGCAGAGAAAAAGAAAGATTGATTCATGTGAATTTCAGATCAACCTATTTGTTGCAACATGTGTCCATGTATTACTGCTGTCCTCATTTCCCTCAAACTGAGTATTTTAGAAGGGCAACAAAATCCATGGGCAAAACTGGAAAAAATAGGCTGCCACGGGCAAAATGGTAAAGGTGATCACGGGAAGATGCCTTGTCCGGACAGCCCACAGGCACTGGTCGGTCCCATGCCCTGAGGATGCTGGTTCTGTGGTTGGCACAGAGCCAGAGTGAGGACCACAGCAGTGAGTGCCCCAGCAGGTATCTCTGGCATTAGGCATGAAGGAAGCCATCAGACGGCACTGGGACACTGTCCTGGCCGACAGTGCAGGTAACTCCCACTGAATGAGGCTGAAATGTCTGCATGGCTTAGTGTACCTTCTTGTCCATGCAACCAGCATGTATACTCTTCTAAAATGCAGGTGAGCTGCAGTAAAATCTCCAGTGTTGGGTAGCTGCTGCGGATGCCTCTCTCTGAATCAGGCTTCATTTGCTTTAGGGGCTAAACATTGCTAGAAGTGTACAACTCCACAATTGGGAGTGAAAATACCTTGCTTTGGTTAGGCTGTGCTGAGGGAGCACTCCAGGACGCACAGAGGCTCAGGGAGAAGCTTGCTGCACAGAACCCCACCATGGTAGCACCAGCCACTGGATGTCCCACCCAAGCTAGCGCTGAGCCAGATGCTGGAACAGGGGTGCGGAGTGTGACAGTCTGACAGGAAGCACTCCTTGCATCGGTGTTGGCCAAAGGTGCCCACTGGTGTTAGGAGGACAGTGGTGGTTATTAGAAAAGCCCTGACTGTTTCCCACAACAGATTTTTTCCAAAACACAGTTCTTTACTCAGGTACAACAGAGAGATCCTCAGCTTAGAAACTCCCCCTCCATAAATGCTCCTTGTGGTGTCCCTGGGATGCAGCCTCCTGGGTGTTTGGGAGCTTCCGCTGTTTTACCTAACACTGTCAGGGAAGCACTGACGTTTCTGAGATTGATGACAGGGCTGAGCCCTACAAAAAGGACGAGAATGCCCATGCATTTATGTTTTTGAATCGTGTGGTTAAGAATTAGTGATTGACAACTTGGAAATGTATCCGAAAATTAGGCTTGCTTCTGATATCCTTGAAAACCTAGAAAAGAAAAACAAGAGTTTTCTGAGGAACACGAGAAAATTTGCCTACAGTATCTTCTCCAGAATTGCTTTTTTCCATGTGAGTTTAGAACCATGTTTTTCCTAGTGAAATTATGCATTGTGTGTTGTAAACAGATTGGACACCCTCCAGCTGCAATGCTCTTACCAGCAGCCTCTAGTCTGCAACGTTAATGACAGCATTTTGCCATCATCTTTCCTTCCCCTGCCAGTTTTAATCTGATTTTCCCTGCACCACTCCCTGCTGAGCACAGTAGCAACAGCTGTGCAAGAGCAGAAATGGGAGCTTTTGCAGGGGCTTTGCCATAGATCCAAGTAAGAGGAGGCATGAGTGAGTCTGTCCTAGGCTGAGCCTATGAAACCATGTCGGCCCTCCCTGGGAGCTGTCGCCCTCCTCTTACGCTGATTTCTGCCTCAGCAGCCCCTGGCAAGAAAGATGCGCTAACTTGGAGCTGGGCAGTACCCACAAAGATGCCCCAGCAGCAAGGTAGAAGATGAGTTTGATGAAGAGGAGACTCCTGTAGCTCTGACCAGTTTCCACTCAGTAGGAAGAACAAAAAGCCTTGTTTTATGCCTGTGCCGTTCTCCTGGTTCTTTCCTCGTGTCAGACACAATCTGATGGTGGAGCTGTATTTATCCAATTTCTTTTCCTTGTTCTCTAATTCACTCCTTTTCTTCCTTCAGTTCTAATGCCCATAAACACCAACCGTGAAAGGAGCTGATTTGCAAACCATCACAAACCGTAACAGGAAGAAAGATCACCAAAGGAAGCAGCACAAAGGCAGTGGCAGCACCGTGCGCTTTGGATAGTAGGGTACTGTGACAAAGATTGGGCGTCTTCATTAGCCTAATAAAAAGGGCTAAAACACAGCAAAACCATAGAGGAATTATTATTAATTATCTTTGAATGCGTTCTCATTGCGTGCCAGTGGTTGGAGACGGGTCAGAGTTTCTCTTTGGGGCAGGGGCGCAGGTTCAAGCTTGCGATCCGCCTTGGAAGTGCTCGCTCAGACCTAAAGGTGCCAGAGACGTGCAAGCTGTTGGTGCTTTGCAGGGCTGCAAGGATAACGGTTTGAGTCTCATGTTGCAAACACTACTTTGTGAAGGGATTGAGAGTATCCATCACAGAGCTTACTCATTCTGCTTGGCCAAGTCCTGCATGCAAACCAAAACAGGAGCAGTGGACTCCGGATAGGGAGATACTTCTCTGTCTTAAACCTTGTAGTAAAATGGTAATTTGTTAGTTCAAAAAGCTGCAGAGTCCTTACTAATTCCTTGGCCATTGTCGCTTGGGTCGGAAAAGGCAACCTCACTCTCTGCTCCGCTTCCTCTTGCTGTGGGAGCTGGGGAGCCGTAGCATGAGATTGTGAGCATAAGCAGAAACGGCATGAATGGGACAGGGTGTAAGAGTTCTAATTATGGTTCAAGGTCTTCCAAAGAGACCAAATAGAGAAGTGGGTTTTCTCATGTCTGAGCTCTTCTCATCCAGTGAGTACCAGTCATCTTGGTTTAACTGGAAAAATCACAGTGGTTCTGCATCAGCCTCAGAAATAATGACTCAGTTCTTTGGCAGACAGAGGGGTAAGTTAGTTTTCAAAGTCTCAGTTAAGCTGTCCCACAAATCCGGTGCTTGTTCTCTCCAGCTGTAAGCATCACGTGCCTCTGGGAGGTCCTCTGCCTGCTCAACCTCACCCCTCGGCAGGAGCATCGGTACTTGTATATGACACCTAAAAAGAATTTGTCTAAACTGCTCTTAAAGACCCCAAAGAGACTCTCTGTTCTCTCCTTAAAAATATGGAGTTTCTCCTCAGTTTCCCATGGGCTCCCAGATTAAACCTGTGGCCTCTTTCACAGCCAGCATGGGGGCAGAGAACAGGTTATTCCTTTCTCTTTGCATCAGTTGTTTATAGACCTGAAATCTGTCCAGAGGACAACAAGGCTCTGGGGAGATGTGTTCTACACCTTCAGATATTTGGATTATGTGTGACTGATTCATGTTCTTTCTGGAAGCTGGATATTTGGGACTAGACACCGCCCTCCCACGTGTCTTCAGTCTTTCATGTACAGCATTATGCTTGCCTTTTCCAGTGAGTATCATCTTCAGCCTGGTCCCAGGACACTTACCCCCCACACGCTTCTCTCCCAGACGTTTCTGTTGCAGGTAGTTCTTACATAGGCAGAGTATAAATATGAATGTCATTCTTTCTGAATTGCATCTGGTTCTTTCAGATCCTCTCTCCAGAAGTCCAGATCACTTGAACTCCACTCTGCCCTTCCGTAACACTCCTGGTTTTGTGTCCAGCCTCGTGAGTCTACACTTGTTCTTCTGTACCCAGATCCTCACACAGTGCAGCGATCCAAATTAATTGTGGGGTCTCACTTTAGGAAAGCATTCGACTCAGCTCTTAAGGTGAAGTTCAACAGGGCCAAGTGCAAGGTCCTGCACCTGGGTCAGGGTAACCCTTGATAATGATACTGGCTAGGGGGTGAAGGGATTGATAGCAGCCCTGCCAAGAAGGATTTGGGGGTACCGATGGATAAAAAGCTGGACATGAGCTGGCAATGTGCACTCACAGCCCACAAGGCCAACCACATCCTGGGCTGCACTAAGGGAAACGTGGCCAGGAGGGCAAGAGAGGAGATTCTGTCCTTCTGCTCTGCTCTGGTGAGCCCCCACCTGGACCCCTGTGTCGAGCTCTGGAGCCCTCAGCTCAGGAAGGACTGGAGCTGTTGGAACGAGTCTAGAGGAGGCCAGGAGGATGATCTGAGGGTCAATGTTCTTGACCTCCCCTACAAGAACATGTTGAGAGAACTGGCGTTGTTCAGCCTGGAGAAGACAACACTCGAGGGAGACCAGCCTTCAGAAAGGGTCTTCAGAAAGCCCCTTTCACCTCCCTCTCACCCGAGGGAGACCAGCCTTCAGAAAGGGGACTACAAGAATGATGAGAATAATCTTTTTAGCAGGGCCTGTTGCAATAGGACAACAGGTAATGGTTTTAAAGTAAAAGAGGGGAG
The DNA here is from genome assembly GCA_033558235.1 of Neomorphus geoffroyi. NCBI lineage: Eukaryota > Metazoa > Chordata > Aves > Cuculiformes > Neomorphidae > Neomorphus > Neomorphus geoffroyi. The sequence continues at coordinate 10,068,079 of JAUMJM010000074.1, forward strand.
ATTAGATATAAGGAAGATAGTTTTTTCACTGAAGCACTGGCTCAGGTTAAGGTCTTATGTTGGATGGGGCTCTGAGCAATCTCATTGAGTTGAAGATGTCCCTGCTCCTGTAGGGAAGTTGGATTGGATGACTTTTTAAAGGTCCCTTCCAGCCCAAACCATTCTGATTCCCTGCTGTCAGCTTGGCCCATGTTCATTACTGGAGCTGCAGGGTTTTCAATTTAGATGAATTTACTTTGGAAGCAGACTTGTCCCATCTTTGTTTTTCTTTTTCATTTCTCTTTCACATGCTGGCTGTGTAACAGCAGAATTTGGCTCCTCCTTCAGAGTCCACACGCTCCTGGCATGGAGCAACAACAGAGCGATGACCCTTGGAGCGATGTGGGACATTGCGTAGAGAAGGATGGGATCTGATTTTAATGTGAAATCCCTGAGCGCTTTGGGCATGCCATGGAGTGCGTGGAGTAGTCCTTGGGCATGCCGGCATACCCAGAGCACTTTGTAGTAAGGAGCCGAGAGAGAGGAGTGGAGAAAAAAAAAGAGCGGTCATTATCTCATTTAGCTGTTTCACTTTCCTTCCGAATTGCATTAAGTGAAGCGTTGTTTGTTTACTCACCCATCCTACTCCTTGTCTGGCAGAAATCCCAGCACAGTGAGATGTGAAAGAAGAAATCCTCCTGAAATCTCTGAAACGTTGGCATGATTCTTCCCCAGCGCAGGGCTGGAAGGCTTGTATCACCCACCCCCGGACACTGAAATTCTCCTTTTCTGTCCTTCAGAAAGCCTTACAAATCAGCATATTGCATTATGTCATCTTTTGGCAGCCTGCCTCGCTCTGCTTCCGCCCTCACTGCTAAAATGAAACTATGGCTTCGCTGTTGCCTGTCACCCAGCTTGGAGCTGTGTGTCCGTTCTGGGCCAGCCTGCAAAGACACCCGGCTCTGAAAACCTTGGCAGTGCTGGGCTGCCCATTGGTTCAACACCAGCTGTGCCAAACAGCACGAGCCGTGCAGGGCGAATGGCCCTGTGTGAGAGGCAGCTCCTGCCTTCCCCGGCGCCCCCCGGCAGGCAGAGCCTCGCTGCGGGGTAAAGCCCCCCAGCCCCTGCAGCTTTGCTCAAGGGAGGCTGTGTTAATTGCATTCTCGTAACCTCAGGCATGGATGTTTTTTTGAAGTTTCCCCCTCCTGACTTCCTTCACATTGCATTGTCAGACACTGATTTTACTTCCTCTGTGCATTTGATGAACTATCACCTTACCAGCAAAGCCAGCATTAGGAAGTGATGGAGCGTGTGAGCAACCTCTTGTGCCCTTCCTTGTACAACTCCCTGCCCTTGACCACATGCGCTTTGCAAGAGGGGATTGCTTCCTCCAGCAGGGCAGCGGGTGGCTGGTCTTGCCCTGACACAGCACAGTGAGCCTGCCCGTGCAGGGCACACCAGCACACAAGGGGAAGCAGCCTGGACGGGCAGGGCTGTGGTCTGGGTACCCATTTTTCAAAGTATTTACCTTTCTATTCAACCTTGTATAAGAGGGGACAAGCTGAGTGGGCTCAGAAGCCCATCCAGCATCGAATCCTGCCTCATGCATCAGGACTGCAGTGGATTCTGTTTCCTGGGGTTCAGTAGTTTGCAAGGGATTTCTATTGTGTGAATCTGCTATTTCTAAGCCTATGCAAGCTTTTAGCTTCTTTCTATGAATTACTTCCTCAAGGTTTTTTTTACCTATTGCACGAAAAAAACCCTGGAAGTCCTTATTTTCCTTTTAAACCTGCTGTCTGTGCATTCAAGGCAATGCTACCTCCACCTCAGCTCGTTTTTTAAGGAGCAGCGAGCGTCACTCCCAGCTCACCCTCCTGCTGCTCATGGCCCCGAGGGTCCACGCCAGGTCCTGCAGCCACCAGGCTCCCTGCTCTTCTGGACTAGTGCAGCTCAGGGTGTCCCCTTGCTCCTCTGACCATCCCTGATCTCTGCACAGAGACAGGAATGTGGTGGAGAAAATCTTTGGAGAGAGCTGTCAAACCCCTATGTCACTTCTGAGGATACCCCGCTGCAGGCAGGGGGGTTGAGTTCCTAGCATTGTGCCACTCAGGAAAAAAAGGTCTCCTGTGGAGTTTGTGGTGAGTAAGCCAGATTGTAGATGCCGTCTCTAAGAGCAGCCACGCTGTGCTGTGGCCCACACATCCACAAACACTCTCCAAGAGGACCTCAGGCGTGAGCGGGCACGTGTCACGCACCTGTCCCTGGGCCTGCCTCCGCTCCCTGGGGACAGGATGCACACGCATGGGGCTGGTGGCTGAAACACTATGACCTGCCCCTGGCTGGCTCCACTGAAGGGCCAGACTCCCTGCTAGGAACTGTTTCTACTTGGCAGTTTGTAAACCCACTGTTGTGCTAAAAACCTCGTGGCTCTGTGTCAAAATCTCCTCTGCAGGAATTCCCTTCCTGTGTTTACTGAGCAGATGGTTTCTGAGCTCTGTCCAGAGGAAGGCAAGCAGAATGGAAATGCCATGAAGTAGGCTAGGGATCCCTGGTGTCCAAGGCAGCACCTTCTCCTTTCATGCTGGGCTTGCTGAGAAGGTGGGGAAGCGACAGCTGAGCTCTTGGCTTGGGCTCAGCCAGGGTCTGGGTCTGCCAACTCCAGAGCATCCCCACTGAGCCGCCTTCCTGCCTACAATCTCCACTCATTTGCTTTTTGCCTTCCCATACCTGAGCTTTTGTTAATTCTGTCTCCAGTAAGGTAAAAACAGAAAGTCATCCTCAGCCCAGATCAGAAGTGGGGAAAAATCCAGCCCCCAACTCCTTCATGCACTACCACTGCAAAGCTCCCCGAGTTCACACCTGCTCACACAGACTTCCCAGTGCCTGGGAGATGTCCCGGACAGGCCCTATAGATTGTTCAAAAAACCAGTGGGAGGTTCCCTGGAACTGTATGAATGTCCAGTTTACTAATTCGCCGCAAATTTGTAAAGATCAAGAAGGAAAAACACCTTCCCCTGCCCCTCTCTGTAGACAAATATCAGAAGTTCAGTCATCCCCACATGTAATGGTTTGTTTTGATTTTACAGTTTTTGTTTGTTTGGCTTTGAAACAACTACTCAGTTTTGAAATGAAGCCTTATTTTGACATAAAACATGGAAACATTTAATCTTGAAAGGAATTACAGAAAGATACTGCCTGTGGGAATGTGCCTGCTCTAATTTAAATTCAAATTATGTTGACATTGCTCAGTCCAACCCCTCAATAGATTGTATTGAGCTATTGCATTGCCTTGCATTCAGAGGAAAGAGGTCGGTGGTTTCAGGAGAAGTTAAGGGATTTTCACCCAAAACAAGTGTGTTTGCTCAGATTAAGAACAGTCACAAGCCTTTTCATAAAACCTAACCTGTGAGCAGCCCTTCTGAAGGCACAATGCTTGAAAGACTGTGGCAAGAGCCACCACTGTCCCCTCTCCCTGCTGCTGGGCTCATCTCCCTCCGCTTGCCGAGCCCCAGGCCCCTCTCCCCATCTCCCCCTCCATTGATTTATCACTGTGTTCACCCTTATCGTCCCACGTGAGCTGCTCCTCCGCTCTGCTGCTCACTGTGTCAGGACTCAGAAGGGATTTAAACATCTGAATTGCGTGTTGCCCAGATGTGCTGGGAGCTGCTGTGCAGGACACGGCCGTCGGAGGACTGGTGTCGTGGCAGTGTGGGTGAGTGGGCAGCAGCAGAAACAGCTTCCTCCTCAAGTTCACCCCCGGGAAAGACACACCATGCTTTGTTTCAGTGGGTTTAGCTTGCAGTGCTTTGTTGGTAGGAGAGAAGCGTATAGAGATTATATGTTGGAAGTGTCCAATGGATGATCAGTTGAACTTTTAAGTTAATCATCCTTTTCCCCTGTAAGAGCAGTCAGCAGCCCATGCTTGGATTCTGCATGTCCCTGCCACGACACAGGCACCACTGAGTTTGTTTCCATAGAGAGCTGGGGAAACACAGCAATCCTCCCATGAGAGAGGCTGAAGTGTAGCTTACCTGATGTTTCACATCCCACTGGTGCATGAAGGGTTGAAAGTGAAAGCTGACCCTCTCTATTCACTTATCTGCCTTCTCTATTTACTTCAGAACAGAAAAGCTGATTGAGACTCAGCCAGAAGTAAAATTAAGACCTCAGCCAGTTTTGTAGCTACAGTGAGGTTTCCTGCCCAGCCCAGAAACTGAGAATGTTGCCAGTTGGCACCTGCTGCGTCCTTGTTTGATTATTGACCTCCTTCAGAAACCTCTCCCATCTATGTCCCCTGTCAAAGAAACCTCTTTTCCTGCTCCTCTTGGCTAAGGGAGATATTATTTATGAGCTTGCAGAAGTGGGAGGCTTGCTGACAGATCCCAGCTGCCCACTCAACACCTGGCAGGGTGAGCTCATGTTGAGAAAGCGCTCTTCCAATGTGAGGGATGGAGAGGAGGAGCAAGCAGGGAAGGTGTGGCTGTAAAGGAAGTGCATTTTTGTTGTTAATCGTTCTGACTTCAGGGCATCCCAGGAATATGATGAGAGAAAGGTTTGTGATGAAGGGCAGCCTCACAGGGCTGCAACCTGCCCCCACATTCCTGCTGTGACGCAGTCCCTTGGGAGCTCCTGCCTCCACATCCATGTAGGAGTTACTTTGCTTACAAAGATCCAAATGTTTCCCCGACACATGCGAGCTGCTATTGAGTCCTCATAAATGTAGGGACATCCCATGCACCTTCTTCCCCCATGACTGCCCAAGCTCATTGGGATGTTTTGCTGTTAGGAGCCTCTCTGTTCAGCCTGAAGCTCCCTGGGCGGCTAATTTTCTCATCTTGACATGACTCAGTGTGCCTGTTCTCAGAAAATGCATGTTCTGTTGCAATGCGGATGGAGGCAGGAAATCACCTAAACCTCTATCCCCAGGGAAGCCTGAAATATCAGGCAAAGACCAGAATCCAGCTAGTGACACTGGCCTGCTTTTGCGTGGTGCCTTACACTAATGTGGAAGACAAGCAGTAGGCATCACTCAGCCTGAGAGAAAACCTGCACCCAGAATGGGGCCTCTCATTGCTGCACAACATCCAGCTGCATCCTTGCTGTTGAGTTTGTGTCACCATGCAAAGGACAAGGAGAAGAATAAGCCAAGAGGGACCCCAAATCCAGTAGAAAGTCTGCGATGGGTGGGACGACCTTCACAAATGTTGCTTTAGGTTCTTTTTTGGATAAGCACCAAAACCAGGTCCAGGAACAGAGACCAGATCTCCGACCCTAACCTCTCCTTACTCGTATCTCTTGGCTCAGGGCTACAACAGCATAGCAGGTAGCAACAGGAGGGCTTCAGCACGGCTTCACCCGCAGGTGTATCCCGTGGCCTGCTGGTTTGAGATGACTGACCTCCAAATTAGCAGAACCCAAACACTGGTTTCCAATAATGTTGGCACGCAAAGGACAGGCACCCTGAAGTCAATGGAGCCAGTGGGGATCTTGTGGGCAAGGTAAGAAAAGATTAAGTCTTCCTCCTGGCCCTCTCCAGACTCCTAGAGAAGGAAGTATGGGAGCAAGGCAGGCTGGACTGCCCTCTGCAGGGCTTCTACTTCTCCACCACTTGCAGAGGGGGAGCAATGCTGCCTTCTTGGGGCCAGGGGCCTGGGGGTTGGGTCAGGCATTGCCCAAGGTGGGCACAAAGAAGAGCCCCAGCTTCATCTGCTGTGTTGTGAGATCCCAGGTTAGGCAGAAGCCCAACACATCTTGCCATGATGGATGGTTTACATTAACAACAGGCGACTGATCACTCAGCGGAGGCGTATCCAACTCTGCTTATGCAGCAAGGCAGTGGGTTGCATAGGAAGTCACTTTGTCAGGAAGAATCATGCTTTGTGAAGATGTGTGTACCGTCACAAAGCTCAAAGGGAGGGGATGTTTCCAGCCGAGGCCATGTGGGGCTGACCGGGAATGAGCCTGGCAAGGAGGAGACAAAAGCTGTCCCAAAACACGAGCAGTGCCCCGTGACTCTCCCAGACAGGCTGCTCAGGGACAGTGGTGCTAATATGGACTTGTAAAGCTCCAACTGCCTGTCTCAAGCGCAGCTCTGCCACTAACAGGCAGTGCATTCATGAAGTGGCCGTGGGTGCACTGGCTGCTGTCCGATGTGGACGGCTGATGGAGACCAGCCTCAACCGCCTGTCCACAGGCAGCTTCCGCACCACTGGCTTTTCGCGTTACCTCTTGCTGCATTCATCAGTTGGCTGGCTGCAATCAGAGCAGAAGAAAGTGGATGTCTCTGTAATTTGAACAGCATCAGAGTGTTTCCTACAGAGCACGTCCAGAGAAGGGCAACGAGGCTGGGGAGGGGCTGAAGAACAAGCCCTGCGAGGAGAGACTGAGGGAACTGGGGCTGTTTAGCCTGGAGAAGAGGAGGCTGAGGGGAGACCTCATCCCTGTCTACAGCTGCCTGAAAGGAGGGTGAGACGGGGTGGGGGCTGGGCTCTGCTCACAAGTGATGAGAGGAAATGGCTGCAAGTTGCACCAGGGGAGGTTCAGACTGGACATCAGGAAGAATTTCTTCCCTGAAAGGGTGGTCAGGGATTGGCACAGCTGCCCAGGAAGGGGGTGCAGTCCCCATCCCTGGAGGTGTTTAAAAAACAGGTAGATGAGTTCCTTAGGGACAGGGTTTAGTAGGGACACAGGCATGGTTGGACTTGGTGGTCTCAGAGGTCTCTTCTAACTTTATGATTCTACAATTCTACAACCCCCCAGCATGATCTGGGATTTGAAGCCATGGAAAACCACTGCTGCAATTCAGACCTCTGTCAAAGAAAACTGGGAGACAGGGCCAGATGTTTATTTCACCACCAAATTCCTGAATTCCTATATCTTGCCATTTGCTGAAGTCAGTATTAAAGAAGCTGTGAGGAGTGGTTGATACGCCCAGCATACCTGCTGAAATTTGAGGATGGAGCACAGTGCACAAGCATTGCAAAACAGGCTTAGGAATTGCTAATGTGAGCTGGGCAATCCTAAGTACCAAAAGTGCTGCAATATTCATGGCAAAATATTTGTAACCACAGCCCTAGTTAATCTGTCTTAATTAGCTGTTGCAATTTCCTGGGTCTGGAAAAATTCAAGTGTGAAAGTATTGCAAGAATGACACTCAATCTATGTGCATTTGAGTATTTTAATATACTTATCAGCATGTATTGGAATTATTTTAACATACTTAGTGCTGTTGATGGTCATGATCGGAAGAAAGGAGGAAAACCAAGTTTCAGGCCCCAGGATCTGACTCGCTACGCTCAGTCTGGGACAGTGTGGGTGAAACAGGGCAAAGAACATAACCGCATTGCTCTCACGCCAGGGGGGTCCCACTGATTGGGTAGTCCTGGGCTCTCGAGGAGAGAGCTGGCCTAGGCAAAGCCATGCATTCAGAGTTACACTACAGAACTTTAAAGCCGGAAAATATTTCCCTTACAGTGGGATAGAATGCAGCCTTAGGCCCTAGGAAAAGGTACACAAGAGGTGAGACATCTGATATTCACCACTGCTGAGCAAAGCACGTTAATCTATGTGCTTGCACACGTGACCTTCGACAGATTATCATCTGGGCATCTTTCATTACTTAAGAGAAAACTGTGTTCTTCCCTTGTGACTGTGTGACTTATGACTATACCTTTTGAGTAATCTAACTTGTTTTTTAATCAGAATAATTCTTATTTAATGCTACGCCATTTTACAACCTCTTGGTATGATGTGTAGTAATGAATAACACAGTCAATTCTGACACTGTATGAATCTGTATTTAGTCTCAAGGTGCCGATAAGCCAAGATACCATCCTGGTCTGCAGGAGTCTGGTTGCTGACGGGACATCCATCCCTAAAGCCTTGCAAAGCAGAGTCCCTGAGGTGCCCTCCACTATCCTTCCAGCTTCATTCATAGCTTTCGCAGGCTGGAGAGCCGTCTGCTGTTTCCTGCTGCATGTTCCCCTTGTGAGCAACCAGTTTCAGTAACAGCATTTCTTTGAAGGCTGGGAAGGACAACCTTCTGAATCCATTTCTAATGAAGGTTGCAGATATGTCTGTGTGCACTGTTGTAGCACCAGCCTGCTAATTACAGCGGTCCCTGATCTTGCTGTGTATGGTCTGTGTCTGTGCCTTTCCCGGTGGAGAGCTTGCGCCCTGACACACCTAGAGGAGTCACTTGTCTCTTGGCAAAGTCACCCTAACAGTCTGCTTGGAGAAACCCTTCAGATCTTTCCCACTAGGCGACTTTTGCCCGTGTTGCTGCTGGCAACGTACCTCCTTTGAGGTGTTTGTGTGTGCTTTTAGCCACAGGCAGCTGTCCTGCTTTTTGCTGCTGTACATATGCTTTGCTTGACTGTGGCCACAGAGCTGGCTTTGGTGGGTTTATCTCTCTCTGCTCTTCTGATCAGCTGTGTCTACAATGTGAACCATGCCAGATGTTAAATAGGCAGAAGGGTTTGTCTCCATTAAGCTCAGATTTAGTTACTGATTCAGCCTCTTCTCTGGTTCTGACACAACTTTCTTCATGGAGCAATGATGCACTGATCTCGGGGTACTTAAGCTCCTCAAGACCAGTGACTCCGGTGTTCAGCCCATCCCCTCCTGTAGCACAGCCCTTCCTGATGGCCACAGATGTCCAAACCGCATGCAAATACCCAGGAAAGTCTGAAGGGTCAGTGGAGGGCTGTGTCTCTCCACCTGCTACCACTTTCTTTGGTGTTATTCTTACAGATGCAGACAAGAGGTGTGGATGTCTGTGCCAGGGGAGGTTTAGACTGGACATGGGGAAGAATTTCTTCACTGAAAGGGTGGTCAGGGATTGGGACAGCTGCCCAGGGAGGGGGTGCAGTCGCCATCCCTGGAGGTGTTTAAAAGACGGGTGGATGAGTTCCTTAGGGACAGGGTTTAGTAGGGAGACAGGCACGGTTGGACTCGATGATCTCAGAGGTCTCTTCCGACCCTATGATTCTGTGACTCCCCACGACAGCACGGAAGAGAGTCCTGGCTGCTTTCTGCTACAGGGCAGCTGAGGTCTCTGGCTGCGTCGGTGACAGCACAGGCGGGGCAGAAGTCAGGATTCTGCGAGTGGGCTGTGAAGCACTGGCACAGAAAAGCAGTGCCTACCCCTGCTTCTAGAAAGGGCAATTCTTTTATAAACGATTAAGCATAACTGGAGGTGTACCTGGGAGACCATCGACTTACTGCAGCGAACTGGGTTGTAGTGAGATTTTTCTCATGCAAGCTGAAGCAAATCTTCTCTTGCAAAGTGTGGATGGAGTGCGAGACACTGCACAGTCTGACCTGGAGGCTTTTCAGGGCTGGTGAGGGGCCATCAGAATCAGTCCTTCACATCGTCAAGAGTGGAACATACAAAACATTACAGAAGTTTCTTGTTGGCAGGTACATTTATGGATCTTATGTGAAGTGATGGAGGAAGAAGAAGATCAACCCATGTTTCAAAATGCTGCACATAAGCCCTCAGGAAGTCTGAAACTAAATCTCATCTATTTGTCCTCATTGAATGTATTCATCCTGCTAACTTTCTGTTCTGGTGCCAGTAAGCCAAATAAGCGCACGTTGGCAGTAATAGAAACCTTACATTAGCAAAACAAGACAAAGGAAAGGGAGTGATTTGAACTCCATGAGACACCGCCAGTGATGTCTCGGGTTCTACTCTGTGATGAAATCATAAGGCTGCTAGATCCTGTGCCCGGTTGAGTGGTTTTTTATCCTTGAAGGTGTGTTCAACACCAGTTTTTGCTTCATAAATAAACCAGACAGCTCTCTGGATTGCCAGGAAATAGGTACGAATTTTGCCTTAAAGCAAACAAAAGCAATTAATAGGAAAGCACGTTTGTGCCCACATTAAGTTTTGTCTTGCCCCAAATCTTGTCCCATTTACTCTCTGAACACTGATGGATCATCCAAACAGAGGCCCAGCTCCACATCCTGGTGCCTTGGCTGGCCACCAAAGAGCAGCATGGGCTACCAGCCCCAGCAAACTGCAGAGGCAGCAGAAAGTGGAAGCCCAGCAACAGGAGCACATTTGTGCTTGTAAGCAGCGATAGCTTCTAATTCCCTCAGGACGACCTGGCCCTGTTAGGGGAGGAGCAGTGTTACAGAACGGCTGGTGCCAGCTATCATAGTTAAAAGTAATTGTACAAGGCTTTGCATTAAGAGATGAAAACGGGTGTTTGAGGATACAGCAGTTACATTTAGGTGTTTGCAGAGGTGTGTTTCACTGAGTGTAGGCTCGCAGGAGAAACACTTCTTCAGTCCTCTCTTCCTTCTGTCCTACCCTGCGGTCTCAAGGTCCTAAGCAGGAACTATGGACCTATTACCAGCATCATGTCCCTCCTTAGCTCTCCATCCCCGTGCCTGCCTGAGCTTTCTGCCCAGTGTCCTTGATTGTACTCAGCTCCCCTGGAACACATCCGCCAGCCCCACCACCTTGACGTGTGGGATTTCTAGTCCTCAGGCTCCCGGTTCTTGGCGCAGTGAGCCCCTGCTGGCACAGCACATAGGGTGCCGCCATGGGATGTTTTACCCTGGGGTGCTCAGCAGCTGCCAGCAAGTGAGCTCACTGCTTGGCATCTTAACGGGAAGACAAGTCTCCAGCCTCTGCTCTGCTTGCCCGTGTTGCTAGTCCTTCACAGCCTTCCTAATAAGCTTAGACAACTGAGCAAATAAGTGTTCTGATCCTCCCTGGCCTTAGGGCATACAACGTTGCAAGGAGCAAATGATAAATCCTTTTGCAGCTGTCTTGCCACCGTCACTTTCTGGTCTGGTATCAAGTCCCCTTCTCCCAGTCCTCTAGTGAGCGTTATTCAATTTGCTTTCCTTGGTGCATTACCACGTATTTTGAAGCAAGCATCCCCAGGGCTGGTGCAGATCTCTTGGAAAACAATAAGCAACTGTCAGCTCTACTGGCTGAAGTTACAGATGTTTTTGAGAAAAGTCTAGTAAGCCAAACTCTCCCAACCAGTTACCGCAGGAGACTGTTGCATTCCATATCATACTTTCCCATTTTGATGCTTGAATACAGAAAATAAATTCCTTCGGTTTCTGCTGTCTGAGCTGGACAGTGCTGGCCTTACAGCTGTGGGATCAATTGCACTTTGCTGAACACACTCCAGCTTTCTTGTTCTCTCTCGCTAGCGGCTTGGACAGGTAATAGCTGTGGCTTGTGCTGGCTGATGAATTGTTAGTTGTGTCTACAAACCACAGGCTCATTCTCCACCATTACTGGTAATAATTTGTGGTAGAAAAGGAGATGACATTTGAAGAGATGTGAAGGCGTTTAAGTTAAATGTTACCCATCATTTCCTCTCATACCTGTGTAAAAAGAAGGAGCCTCTATCCTATTCTGCTCTCCACCACCTTCAGTAGTTTCTTCTTGTTTGGAGAGCAGGAGTCCCACGCCTTTGATGGGTGCAGGGAGGCCAGCTCCTTCCCAGAGGTGACCATCAGCTCTGTCACCCTGTCCCTTGCTGTACATGAGTGGGAGGTGGGAAAGAGGGCAGAGAAAGGAAGGAACACATGGTGACCATGTCTGTAGTTCATGCAGTAATGTGTGTTAAACACAAGGTACAGCAGCGGTGGAGATTGCTTTTAAGTCATGGAGGAGTCAGTAAACTCCAGTTGATGACCGTATTCTGTGAAATGGGTCTTTTGACAAGCCCTGTGGGGGACAGACCATGAGGTCCCATTTCAGTGGCAGCAAATATGGGAAGGGGAATGTGCTGTCCATCCAGAGTTAGGGATTGCCTCCATAAATTGCCTTGTCCAGCCTTGCACTTCAACACCTCCAGCTGTAAAGAGCTTCAAGGGATGACCTAAAACCTCAGCACACTGACTTGCTTGAGCAGAGCTGTAAGAGGTGCCTTTAGCACCACCTACAAGCTCCTACATGACCTTAACAACCCCAATAACAAAAATCAATGCTTCTCATGTAGAAGAGACTCTTAGCCTTCAGAAGGAAGGGCTCACCAGATACAAACAGAAGCTGATGGTATAGAAACTTACTGGTGAAGACAGTCCCCAAGTAGTTAATCTCAGGAAGTAGTTTCAAGACAAGTGTGTGTACGCGTATACATGTAAGTCAGTCTGGCTCAGCCTGAAAGTGCAGAGCAATTGGTGCGTTGAAATGTCCTCTACCGCTCTAAATAAGAAGAAAAGGTGTGCCCTTCTGAGGGACAATCCGCTTGTGTTTAGGTTTAATCTTTCCTGCTGACCTGTGCACCCCTGTCCACACCACTGGCATGGCCTGCCTTGTCTGTGTCGGCCCAGCTCCTGCCCTGCGTACCCTTGGGGAGAGCCGAAACACAAGCCAAGCTTGAGAGAAAAGTGAAAATTTCATATTGGTTTCATGCCAGTGAAAATGTCTCCTCAGAATGAAAGTATAATTCAACCAGTCTGCCCACCCACCCCCAATCCCCACCCCACCCCCCACCCAAGGGACACTGCAAGCCCAAAGGTTACAAAGGAAAGTTTTATTAGCTGTTAGGAAGGGAAACACACTTACTTCAACCAGGGAGCGTGACATCCCCAGCCTGGGGGCAGAGTGAAGTCACCTTTGATCCCAGTGGTGCGCAAAGCAACCAGAGTAAGAGCCAAAAATTCCCCTTGCAGCTGAGCAGGAGCAGCCTGTGGGTGCAAACCAGCCCACAGCTTCTCAGTCCAAGGTGAGAAAAAGGTGCTTCTCAGCGCTGCATGAATAACTGCTTCAGCCACGGAGGTTTCCTCTGGGGCTGTGGCCTGGCCTTGGGAAGGGAAGTTCATAAAACCTGCCAACAGCAGCGTAAAGTATATGGGAACGCTCATCAAGGCCTGGAAGATTTCCTTAGATGCCTTTGGCACCTGAGCCCCCAGGAGTGCTCAGCCAGGAACAGGCTGACCAGGGAGCAGAGGCAAGCGCAGAAATGGTGCCTGTGTAGCAGGAACGCTCCTGGGCATCGGGAGTAACCGCAAAGAGGAGCTTAGTGCTGACATCCTGCAATCTGAACCCTTCCCAGTGTTTCTAAGAAACCTGAAATAACATTCCTATGCCTACAGTATAAATACATAAATATTTTTAACAAAGGATTTTGGAGGGTGCGACCAGCAGTGAGATGCAGCAATGTTGCTGGAGCTCATTGGGAGCAAACTTGCCCTTAAAAATCTGCCCCGCTTCAACCAGAAATCCAGCAGTCACTGGTTGTGCTCAGGTCACACACAGCCTGCAGCTTGGGCAGGGCAGAACTTGTCCTCAGCAGCCACAAGCCACAACGAGAAGAGCGAGAGCAGTCTGTCTCTGACTTCAGCCGGAGCCAGGCGGGATATGCGTGGGTGCACAGGTCCAGCGAGGAGGTCGTGCCTGTGAAACTCTGTGGTGCATACCTGTATGACAAGGTCTGCTGCAGGTTTCACTTGGTCCGTTAGAGAGAACTGACCAAATGCAGAGTTTTCAGGTTTTTCCAAGTTTTTATGAGACTGGATCATTTTTGGTCAAGCCAGTCTGTGCACGTGTGCTTGAAGAAGATTGTCAGCTTTACACGTCCAAGAGCAGGTCTCAAGATGTAAGTGTCCCACCAGATGTCCACTCAGCTCAGGAGTAGCCTGCAGACAGGTGGGAAATACCAGCAGGTCTCCATTCTTAAAAGCTGCTCCTGGAAACCTCATCGTCTATGCAGGGCCTGCTTTCCTGCTGTCCCGTGAAGTCCTCTTATCTCATTTCAAAACACCACCCTCCTTCAGTGGCCTTTAACAGTCAGAGAGCATTTGTCAACATCACTGCAAAGGAATTCCCTTGCCTCCTCTTCCCTATCCCTTGCCTTGCCAGGCAAAGGGCTGTTGAGCAGACCTGTTCTCCTTCTCCAAATGGCTTCAAGACACCTGAGGTATCTTCCTCATTTACCAGACTTTTAATTTAGCAAATCAATTTAGCGCGTTTGTGCTATATACAAATACTGTCAAGTAAATAGAGAAACCAAGGGTTTCTCTGGACATGAGCTAAGCTTAGGTGACTTTCTTTGGCTTTCATTTCTGTTCTTCTCAAGGGCTCCACACATGCCTTTCTCTGGTGCTACAAAGATCTGTCCTAGGTAACAAAACAGCTGTGCAGAGCTCCAGAGAGGTGAACATGGCATGCACTATAGAAAGCCCTGTGATTTATCTGCACTCCAGCTGAGGCTTTCTGCAGCCCCAAGGAGCAAGGCAAGAGCAGTCTGCCTGTAAAAGTACAGCCTATGAGAACAAGCCTCCCACAGGCAGATGGATCAGTAGGAAAGGCTGTAATTTACATGTCCATTTCACCTGTCATCTTCTACGGTGAGCAAATGAAGGGATGGAGTAACACAAGGCTAAATGACAAATCCTTGATGCTGGCATTGGAGCTAGTCCCCAGAGTGATCTTATCTTGATCAAACAAGAAGAGCACTGTGGTGAGATCTACTGCATTGTTGCTCTCCTGGACAGTTTGCTTCCAGAGGTCCCAGCTGTTTGTCTTGTCTGTCTTCCACAGTGTCATCTTCAGCAAGTCCTTCTTCCCTGGCTTGGGGAAAAGGATAATGCCCTTCAAGGACACTAGGTAGAGGCCATCACAGGTGATCATGATGGAACCATTTCTGATCTGAATGGAGCCTACTTCAGCAGTGAGATTCATGGCTACTCCTTCGATGCTTTTACCTGGAGTGGAGGAAAGCAAAGATGACCCCATGATGACAGATTCCATTCTTGGAAATGGGTTGTTTTATACAGACTGACTGCAGGAAAAGTGGAAAAATGTAGGAGAGGAAGAGAGAACTAGAGAAAAGGGCAGACTAGAGTGAATACCATTCACTCTAGACAGGCATCATCTACAGTGGAAATACCCAGGTTCCCAGTCCTGAGCAAGCTGTGCCTTTTGGGCCACAATTTCAATTTATATGAATTATTCCTCCCGGTTTCTATTTATGCACTATTTATTTGCTGTATGTCTTACTTAAAATACAGATACGTAAGTAAAGCGTCCCTGTGAGTTTAGGAATCATGAGTTCCTAAAAAGAACTGAAAATGAAGACAGTAAAAAGAAGAGAAAAAAAATTTGCAGCTAGAAGGAAGAGAAAACCTGTTCTCTGTGGAGTTGTTGGTAACATAGATACTTGTGGTTTGGGGGTTTTTTAACAGAAGGCAGGATAAAAATCAGCATCAGAACAGAAATGGAAGAAACAAATGAATACAGAGCAGAATCACAAGAAACTAAATTAGAACTTTGCATGAAAGGTTTTCTCTTGGAATGAGCAGTAACAGTTCCCAGGTTTATGCTGGGAATGTTTCCGTGCTGTGTTCCTGGGTTTCGCCACCAGCTGAAACACCTGTGACACCATCAGAAGGTCTCCTGGCAGACAACACAGCCCCTCTGCGCTGAGGCCAAATTTCTCAAGATTTTTCTCTGTGGCATGGGTTTCCATTAGGTAAGGCTCATCACTGCCTTACGATATTAACTGAGAGTAAAACCATCAACAATATTTTTAGTAAGATTTAAAAATTTTAGTATTGGCTTCTATCATTGAGGCACATCACCAAAAAAACATCACCAAAACAGTCAAGCACTGCTATCTCTGCTACTGTGAGTGCGCTCACTCACTCTTCCCGGGGAAGTCACATCTTTCATAAATCAGGGAATCATTGTCTTGTTTCAGGAATGCCCCCAAAGCACCCTTTTCTCATTCTTTTGCAGAGTGAAAGCTCAGTTTGGTAGATCAGTGAGGGCTGCGGAAACCCACGCAGATTTTCATTTCTTTCTTCTGCTCTGGGAAAAAGCTTTTGTGTTTGGTTTTGGCACCTTGCTGGGTCAGATTTGGTGTCTCTACCCCCAGACATCTCTCCTGGCAACTTCCTCCATCAGAAGAAACAGCCGGTGATGCGACACAAAGCAGGGGCAGCCCGGGGGACCGTGGCTCAGGGAGCTCTCCTGGATGCTGGAGTACTGGGGGGTGCAACCTAGGGAAGCTGGGAGCCACCGCCGTGTACTGGGGGAGCCTTCCAAGGGTACCAATGGGAACCCCTGAGAGAAAGGCTCTGGGGAGCCAGGAGCCGTTCTGTAACCAGAGCAGTGCTGTGTGGCCCCAGGAGCCCTCCCTGGGAGCCCCCCTGCCCCAGTGCCCACCCACCTGTGTAGCGGATGTGGGTCCATGGCACTTCATCGCTCCGAGGCTGAAAGAACAGAAGATAAATCCTTGTTAATGCGCCAGGCAGACCCCTCGGTGCTGCTGTTCTTGCTTTCATTTCCCCACCCAGACCCGGACTGCACCTCCAAAAGCGCCTCAGGCAGCCTTAGCTGGCACAGTTGCTGCCTGCCGGCTCCGCTCTGTACTTGCTTTTACACCATATTGTTCTTATAAAATACGAGCTTAGAGTGACTCCGAGCCAGTCTGACTTCCAGCCCCCTGCTGATCTCTCCAGACAAGGCACACCAGGTGCTGTTGGCCCTGTTCTGAAAAACATCCCGGTGAACACAACCGAGTTGGACCAAACAGTAAGGAAGGACAGAGCCTCATCTGCGCGGCCCCCTTACAGCCAGGGATGCCTGTTTGCAGAGGTGGCACCCAGCCGTGTCCCGGCTGCTGCACCCTCCTCCTGTAGGGCACTCAGAGGTGGGTCTGGCTTTATGGTTGCCCGCACTGTGGGTGAGGCTGTTGCTGGGCGTGTCTCTCAGTGGCTCCCTTCCAAGTCCAATAAGGCACATTTAAAATTGATTTGCATTTTACGAGTACAACAGAAATGTGAATGCGCGTACAGCAGTGTGTATCTTACTGATAAGGTACGAAAACACTAAGCTTCTGTATTTAGATTTCTAAATCTGAGCTTTGCATCTCAAACCCATTTCTCATCTTAACCACAGGAGGCCCAAATCTGCAGTCTCTTCACAACCACAAATCTTCACTGTTCTGCCTGATTAAAGAGTGAAAAGTTGGGCTTGCTCATGTTCTTCTCTTCACCGATGCCGTAAGTTTCCTAAGGGAGAAGGTGGGCTGGCGAGATGTGTGAATTTCGGGTGTGCGGCCTCATGGTGCAGGGAGAGCAGCCCCTTGATTCTGAGCACAGAGGAAGCTCTGGGACAGAGTGCAGTGAGCACGGACAGGCAGATCTGCAGGTTCTGTGCTGCGTCCTGGTAAAGGCAAGCGGCAGGGGAAGTAAGTTGGAGCCCATCTGCCGTCTGTGGTCTGAGCTAGAGGGTGCTGGTGGTGGGAAAAGTCTACTCTGGCACCCTCTAGTGCTGCCACAGCTGATGCTCTGCCGTTTGCTCCACTGACAAGGCTGGATTCGACTACCAAAGACAAACTTTTATCGTACACAAGCTCTGGTGGAACTATCTCCCCTGACATTACCGATCCTGTATGTTGCCTCAACAGCTCAAGTCCTAGGTTTGCTCTTTTTCTAGGCACATAAATGCACAAGCATTTCACTCTTTGGTTCAGGCAGCTGGAATTTCCAGGTAGTTGGGATTTCCAGGTAGTTTCCCAACAAGACCATAGCTAAGCACAGGCTACTGAGCTTCTGTGGTCAAACAACATCCACCACACTCTGTCCAATTTGGCCACTTGGTGGACAGGGTGTATTAAACACAGACAGGCTGGGTGACAAACCTGTAGCAATTGTAAGCATAACAGTCCCCTCTTCATGAATGCACGTTGTCTGTCTCACATATCTCTGCCAGTTACTGCATGACCTCAAAGCACTTCGCAACTATCTACGAGTAAATTCTGAGCAGAGCGTATACTATAGGACTGGAAGGACATCTGCAAACAAGTAACAAAGTTAGTCACCCCTCTTTCTCTGTTCTCCCTTCTTATGGTGTGTAGGAAAGGATGCCAGGAGGGCTGAGGGCAGAGAAGTGCTCCTTCCTGACTGCTTCAGATTTCCCCATATCATTTCCACACAGAGTTTCCACATCATTTTTGTGTCCATTCTGGATCCCAGAACATGACATTCCATCCTATCTGGGACATGGTGGCTAGAGCCGTGCCACACGGAAGAAGTTTCAGGAATAGTTTCGTGCAGCACGACGTGCAGATCTCAGGTGACTGTAGCAATGTGCACTGATTGAGAAGATCGATGCAATCACGTGCCTGACTCCCTGTGTTGTACAGGTTGCACATGACTGTGTACTGGAAGTAGGCTGTACCTTCTCCACACCAGGAGATATTAGGATTATGGCCATATCTTCCTTATCTACATCAAACCTCTGCGTGATTGCTCCTCCTGCCCTGTTCTGGCAGACCCATCCTGCAACAGGTCGATAGAAGACTTCGAATTCCCAACAGCTGCCCAAGGCTTTTCCCTCCCATGCATTTGCCATTGAGGGGGTTTCACAACCTCGGATCACACCTGTGAGAGGCCCCCCCATGGCCAGATGGCAGCTGCTGTGGCAAGAGGAGGTAATTCCAGCAGAGATGGGAACTCCCAAGCCTTGCAGATGAGAAAGCAGGCTACCATTAACTTTTTTTTTTTGCCTTGCTCATTTGGAAATCACAGCTGGGGCTTGTTCTCTAGGCAGCATCACACAGAAATCCAATCACTGTCTCTTGTTGTTAAGCCCAACCTGGGCTGCAGACGCTGCCTTTCCTGAGCATACGCCGTGACATTATTTGCAATGTGTTTTCACGGAACAGTCCAGGGCTTTTTTAGGGGCCATTAGGACAATGGGAAGTCATCAGCTATGATGTTGCTATGAAAAAACACAGCTACTGTCTTGTTATTAAAGTTAGTGTGGTGCTCTCCAGCCCTGGAGAGCAGAAGGAGACTCTTCCCAAGAACAGGGACAGCCTCTCGGTTGCTTCTATGGACCAGTGCTCGCAGCCTGCTGCTCCAATACTGCAGTGCCTCTACTTCCATGAAGTCCATCTCCCTAAACTGCCCTGAGAGCCAAGTCAGATTAGGACTTCTGCCTTTTCTGTAGACATTTATATGGTCAGTTTGTGGTTTTCCTCCTGAGCCCTGTAATTCCAGTGCAATTAAAACACTTCACGTACAGTCAGCAAGACCACTCCTGCCCAGCATGGTGCGGTGAAAACAGGACACGACGGCTGTCTGCCTAAAATAATAGAAACCAGCTCTAAACCTGCAGTGAGCAAGTGTTTAAGACTGAAAAGGTCCTCTGGTGAATTCCAAGGCCTGGACATTTCATCTGCTACTGTTGCTACTTTTCAAGCACCCTGTTTCAGTGGTTTCTGTTGAGGAAGGGAAACTCCAGGCATGTCCTGTGTCCCCTCCTCAGCTGCTCCTCTCTTGGGTTTGTAAGGCTCACAGCCCTTGCCATCGTCCTCTGGAGGAGGAGTTTTTGAGTGAACATTTTTACAGAAGGGAGAGACATTGAGAGCTGAGGAGTGTGACCCAGGAGAGGTTTCTGCATCTCAAGCAGTGGGAGAGCTTGTCCTTCTCCATGGGCGACTTCTCTCTCCCAAACGAGCAGAAGGAGAAGATCACTGAACTGAATGAAAAGTGCTATCTCTCAGTGTTATCAGGGTCATTGTTCTGCAGTTTAATTATGACTGAGACTTGGGTCAATGAACTTGTGCAGAGCACGAGAATCTTCATTAAACAGCAGAGGACGAGGCCCTCCCTTCCTTGCACGGTTGCACACCGAGGCTTGTTCTCTGCCAAGTCTAAGTAGGAGGAAAGAATGAACCCTGGTAAGATGAAACACAACAAGCTTTAAAGTGGTGCATGGCTCCTGGAGAAGATGTGGGAGGAGAAGCAGCTGGTGCACAAGCAGCATTGAAAAGTTGCTGCCCATCCACCAGCCTGCAAACACGGGAAGGAGACAAATGTGTTTGCTGCAGTTTGGGCTGAAGAATTTTGAGTTTCTCCCTGATCGATACTGTTTGCAGTGGTGTTGTACAACCTCTGTCTGGCCGCAGTAGTGATTCTCAATTACCTACACAGAGAGGCTGTCCTCTGCAGGTATCGATGGCTACACCTGAAGCCCAGCATGTGTGCGGGCTGAGAGCGCTGAAATGTTGCAGGGGCCTTGCTAGAGCTGCCACAAGCTGGCTTGCTTTCTCGCATATCTGCCTGCACATAGAGTACATTTTAAAAGTTGAAGAGGTGTTTTTGAGCAACCTGGGTCCTGATTCTTCCACTTGTTGAAAGCAAACGTCCACCCAGATGATCCCATTTAATTAAATGGAAATACACAGGAGGCGCTGGAGGGAGGGGGCAGGAGGGGGCAGGAGGGGGCAGACCGCCCTTTCCTGGAGCAGGCGCTAAGAGCATTCTTGGAACGATCCTTCTTCCAGACAACCTGTTCCTAAACCTGCACTGGGCAATACTGGATGTTGGTTTGTGGACAGGCAATGTTAAAAAAAAAAAAAAAAAAGAATGACAATCATTATGGAAAGGATTAAAAATTTGTGGTTTGAATAGGGATAAACATAAATGCTTTTTTCTTTTCCTAAAAAATAAAGTAATAAAGCCCATACAAAGCTTTACAGGCCAGCAGACAATGGGTTGAACTTGAACTCTTACCGTTGAGGGTCGCAGAGAATCTATACCAAGGTAAATCAAGCAGGCAAGCAGTAATATCCACTGAGCAGTCGCGGACACGAGGTGCAGCGTGTTCCTAACTTGCCCTCTTTGCCAGCTCTTCCACTCATCCTCTACACGTTCCCTTTCATGATCCATTTGGTCTTCATTCCTTGGCTCTCCATCAGGCTGTTCTTCCATCTGGGGCTCTGCCAGCAGGTGCTGGGGAAGGGGCCAGAAGCACTGCAGGAGCCTTGAGCAGTAGGGGCAGATGAATTGGTTCTTCTGTCCCAGGAGCAGAGATAAAATGAAGAAAGTGCCTTCAGGAGAGTTCTTTATGCACACAGTGAAGCAGGCGGGGGAACTTCTTTGTGACTAATCTGAATTTCCCCTTCCTTTCTTTCTTTCTTTCTTGTCTTTTTTCTTTTTTTTTTTTTGATGTGAATGTGGGGGCTGGTTTATTGCATCCCAGTTCAGTTTTGAGTAAGGGTGTTTGAAAGCATATGTGTTTATGTCTTTCATAGCTTCAGCTGTAGATGTCCTGACATGTGATGTTTCCAACAGTAGCTAAGAGTTGGGTGGACAGGGCTTGTCTTCACTTAGTCTTTTGCCAGTAAAAGCTCTCCTCTTTCTGTTCAGCCCCAGACGGGGGTTCACAGGGCTGGCTCCATCCCTTGTCAGCAGCACATAATGCTGCTGGAATCTCTGTAAAGAAGCAAGAACAGGAAGGGATGTGGGACAGGTAGGCTGCATAAAGAACTGCAGAGAAAATATGCACTTCCCATTTCTCTTCACCTTTGTCTTCTGGCTCTAAAGCCAGGGGATGCTGGATGAAGCCTAAGAGAACTGTCTAGGGAACATGCCTTTTGGCACACTCTGAAACCTGCAGTCCAGGGAATGCCCTCAGAGGGGCACCCCCAGCCCATCCAGAGGTCCCTTCTGGAAGAGGATTGCCTGTCCCTTGGGATGCCAGCGCCTCCTCTTCACTTGGTCTCCTTATGACGTTTGCATGTGATGCACAGGACTGCTAAATGTCAGTTGTCTGCAGCAGGGACCATGTCCTGTGCTAATTTGGGGTGACAGATCTCGCATTCTAGTCTGAGGTGGTCCAGCACCACCCTCTCCACCGTGTATTTTTTCTGTTGGAAAATAGCATATCATGACTGAAGTCATGTGCTGCCTCCTCCTGGTGACGACTGAGGCCATTGGGAGTGTTATCGTCTTTCTGTCTTTCAGGGATGAGTTGTCAGAAAGTTTCCCTTCCCCAAAATGTGCTCTCTCAACCTTTCATAAGGCACATGTCCTGACAAACCTGTACTCTGCATGCAGAGGAAGCAAGAGTGTTGTTCTTTCATGTGTTTTTCCATCTAGGCAGGGATATTTCTTATAAACATAAATCAAATGAAAGGGGGAGCAGTGCAGCTGGGTGGGCAACCTGCCGTGAGGACTTCCCATGCTCTCCATCCTTGTTCCTGAAAAATGACCTCGAGTTGCCAGTAGCTGGTGGATGGAGTTAGGAATACACTCTATCTTGAGAGCAATCCAAAAGTTACAGAAACTTAGTGAAGAAGGTTCAGCTTTCACATTTTTCCATTGGCTCCTTAGAACATGGAAATTTTCATTGTGCTTTCACTGTCGGCCACTTGCCAGGCTGTGCTGGAGGCCCCGGGCTGTGCTGGAAGCCCGATGAAAGGCCCCAGGAACAACCCTGACCCTCCTTCCTTGTCCAGAAATATGACTGGAGCCCCGCCAAGGAGGGTTCGTGCTGCCTCTGAGCAGTTCCCTCTGGTTTAGAGGGTGAGTTTGGAGGCAGGACTTGGACACCTGACGGCCACACAGCGCCTGGAAGCCTGGGCAGCCCCATGCCAAGCTCAGCACCAGCTGTGACTGAGGAGTGAAGGAACACCTTGGGGTACTGCATAGTCCTGTTGAGGCTGGGGGGATGTGAAGGAGATGTATTGCATCCATGGATCTGCAACACCCTGCCATTTCTAGGTGCTTGCTTAAAAGGTCCCCAGAAAGATATTCACTCTACTTGCAGTCTTGGTGTCCATCCATAAGGGATTTGGTGGTATAAGGAGCCCACTGAGACTCTGGAAATGAGGAAATCTCAAATGCAGCTTCAGATCAGCTTCCTGGTAGGGAGCAAATCCAGCTCTGGGTCCTTTCCCACGGGCAGAGGTCTCAGCCACCTGCAATGCAGATGGGTGGCAGTGCTGGCTGGGGAGCTGGGATCTGGCTGTCCTGGTTCTGCACGAGCGGCGAAACAGGCTTGGAGGGGGTTGTCCACACTGTGCAGCGTTTGAGCCAGTGCGTCCTCATGGCTGGAGGTCCCTGCCATGGGAATGTCTTGGAGGCAGTGTCCCCAGACCCCCATATCTTGCAGTCCCCACAGCAGCTGAAGCAGACAGGCATGGGGGCGCGCTGTGGGACTAGGACTGCCCCATACCTGCCTTCCTACCTATAGTGAGAGTCACCAGCAAGTGACTGCAGAGCAGCCAACTGCAGGTCTTGCACAGCCAACCAACAAACTTGTCAGTGCTGCAGTGGGGAATCACAGAACAAAAATGCGCGATCATGACACCACAGCTGCCTTCCTGGAAGTGCCGGCATTGCTGTGTCGAGCGCAGCCAGCCTGGGCTGCTGCACCCTGCACATTCCTACCCTGCTCCCTGCTGGAAAGGAAACGTAGTTTGCTGCTTAGTTTCTGCAAAAACATCAGGATGCTGAGCTAAGACCTTCCAAGATTGTGAGATCCCTTAATTCTCACATTTTGGGTCTGTGCCTTTGAACCAGAAACGCAATCTTACCCTTCTCCATCTTCTCCCTCCCCAGCTCTGGATCTTGCACTGGTTTTGTTTCTAAAACCCTACAAATTGTGGGTGGAGGTTGTGCATATGTATTTCTGAAATTGCCTTGTCATTTCTGTACTGCCCCAGTGCAAGTGTCGCTCAGCCTGGGTTAACAATGCTGGTAGCACTGAGGATCGAAAGCTACATTTCAAGTAATGTATCTGGCACTGTGTCCGAAACAGGAAAGAGGACAACTCATTCAGAGGCATCATAATCACCTGTGCACAGACTGTCTTTCGCAGTTTTAATCTCCTTTAGCTTTCCTCCTGCCTTGCATATGAAAACCCAAGTGCAGGCGTTAGACGTGCTGTCAGAGCCCCTGCTCTGCTTCGTAGAGGAGAACTTCCTGGCCCTCGGCACCTTGACGCATCGCGGGAGTCTCGGGCTTTTTCTCAACTCTTTCTAGTCATCACACCATTCCAGCGCCAGGGGAAGCAGGCAGGCTGAGGTGTCTCTGGGGCTCTGTGAGCCTGTTAGCACTCTGCAGCAGACCCCGGTTACTTGGTTATCTCAATAGGTTCCCAAGGCAGTGCCCCTTGGTGACACAGGCAGCGATGTTATTCCAGCACAGATGGAAGGAAACTGGAGTATGGCTTGCTGGGTGGAGCTTTTTACAATTCAATCTCTCTTACATTAGGCGTCGTTTCTGGGCTCTCCCAGACTGGGGAGCTGAGTGTTTTAAAACCTTGGCTGGAGTGTGTTGGTCACAGTCAAGGCTAAGTCCTGCAGTGTCATGGCAGTACCAGCCCCCAGACGCAGCCCGGAGTCCCAGCCTGCCAGGGCCCCTGTGCCACGAGGCCACTGTACAGCAGCCAGCAGGAAGGGGCAAACCCCATCGTTACTGCAGAGCACAGCCCCTGGGCACGCGGAGCACCCCGTGTGTGGGAGTCACAAGGTGGAGGCCCTCGCCTGGAGAATTATATTGGAGAGTTCAACTTCTCAGAAAAACAGGGGAAAAACAGATCGAACTGTTTGTAAACACCTAGGAGGAAAAAGGAAATGAGTAGCAACTAGTGTGGGTTTCCAAGAACAGAAGCTAATGTTGTCTTGTGGGGCAAGGAAGCCTCTTGGGCAGAGAAGCTGTGGGTATTCCCTGTGCCTTCAGTAACGGTTTTGACTCTCTTTTTCATTATATCGACGGAGCACGGTCTGTGCAAAACTGCAGCTCAGCAGAAGCAGAGCTGGTTGAGTGTTTGTTGATGGTTTGTTACCAAAGTGGAAAGACAGACCTTGTCCTCCTGGAACCTGCCCTTCTGCAGTGTGCCCTTCACCTCGGGATTCTCCGAGCCCTCTGCCAATCCAAGCAGGAATAGGGACACATTCACTGGTGAGATGTGACCTCTCAGCTCTTGCTGGCAGTCTTGGCCTGTAATTTAAAGGTTTGGCCTCCACTTGGAACAAATTACTAGGAGAGCAGTGGTGCTGCCGTTATTGCTGCAGTCAAATAACTCAACTGCTGCCTGGTGTTGGGCTGTCTTCCTGCGTGTCGTTTCTTGTTTTCCACCAAGTCTGTCTTTGCCTCAAGAATAACTGGTTGCATGCTTTGATTGAGTAAAACCATCGGAAATAGCAAAGTAAGCCTTGCAGTTTGATGAGACTGAAAAAAGTTGGGTGTTACATCGAGGTCCTGTTGCTCAGCATGTGCCCCAGCTATTGCCATTTCATATTTGTCTACTCCAGAAATAAACTGTTCTGTAACTAAGCCAGATCTATTTGCCAAATTCAAGGAAAAAAGTTTGTGGAGTCCTGCTCCACTGTCTCTGAACCAGGTGAACTGGTTCTTAAGAGTTGATTTCATAGAATCATAGAATCATCTGGTTGGAAGAGTCCTCTGAGATCATCGAGTCCAACCGTGTCTGTCTCCCCACTAAACCCTGTCCCTAAGAAACTCATCCACCCGTCTTTTAAACACCTCCAGGGATGGTGACTGCACCCCCTCCCTGGGCAGCTGTGCCAATCCCTGACCACTCTTTCAGTGAAGAAATTCTTCCCCATGTCCAGTCTAAACCTCCCCTGGTGCAACTTGTGGCCATTTCCTCTTGTCCCATTGCTGTCAGTTGGGTGAAGAGCCCAGCCCCCACCCCGTCACAGCCTCCTTTCAGGCAGGGATGAGGTCTCCCCTCAGCCTTCTCTTCTCCAGGCTGAACAACCCCAGTTCCTCAGTCTCTCCTCGTAGGACTTGTTCTCCAGCCCCTCATCAGCCTCGTTGCCCTTCTCTGGACGCGCTCCAGCCCCTCAATGTCCTTCTTGGAGTGAGGGGCCAGAACTGACCCCAGCACTCGAGGTGCGGCCTCCCCAGCGCTGAGCACAGGGGCACAATCCCCTCCCTGCTCCTGCTGCCCACGCTGGGTCTGACACAGGCCAAGATGCCATTGGCCCTCTTGGCCACCTGGGCCACTGCTGGTTCATGTTCACTCACTGCCAACCAGCACCCCGAGGTCCTTCTCGGCCTCCATGTGAAATGCTCATTGCTCATAGCCACTCCTTGGCTGATGTGTGTCGAGGATTTCTGCCAGTGGAGGCACTGAGCCAGTAGGACGGCGTTTATGTTAGTCAGGCTGCTTTTGGCTGCGTGCCATAGAGAAGGGAATTGTGAAAACCCTGTGAAATTGCAAATAAAAATATTGACATTTGTGTGGAGCCAGGATTTTGTGGGGAGATCCCAACAGAGGAGTGTTGTCACCCAGATAAATCCTGCTGTGCCTCACCCCAGAGCACTGCACAGGGATTTTTCCAAGTAAGCTACTGGAGCAGCGGGATGAGCAGGGGACGGGCACCCCTGCAGCAGCTCCAGTTCCTCACCACTGTGTGCTGGGTCCTTGTCCCTGTCTGTCACAGTCATCGGGGCAAGAGAAGGCTTTTTTCCAATGCTAAGTTCCAGCTGCACCAGGCACAGCACAGGATTAGTTCCTGCCCCTCTGACAGTGCTGGTGACTATTTTGGTGCTTGGGGACTGCAGCATGCCCGGTGCCATGGGACAGGCCAGCTGGCATCCGTGAGCGGGTACAGTGACCGGGGAAGAGCTGTGTGCTTAATGGCAGTTTTTGGCGGCAGCGCGGTGGTGTTCAGCACAGTGCCCAACGGGCAGCAGTGCAGACCTGAGCAAGCCGAAGCTGGTGTTCCCTCAGCTGGCAGTCACTGCATTTCACACCAGAGTTGCTAGGTTTCCAAAGGTCAGCTGCTGCCCCATTCTTGATGTGATAGGAGATTTTTCCATTGCTCGCGTTGATCTTCACCGTGAGCGTTATCTCTTTCCAGTGAGCCCTTGTGATCCTCTGGTCCTCGGAGTGGACTTTATTTACTGCAGTATCAGCTGAGTGGGCAGGGGCTAAGTGTTCACTGCGGCACCTCTAAAAGGTCAACGTGAACTTAGTCATACCCATCTCCCTTCCTTTTGCTCAGTAGCCGCTTTGGTCAAAAATCCCACCTCACTGTACCTCACCATCATACCCGAAGATATCAGGAGAGAAAATCAATCACATCCTTTGACATTTTTCTGATAAAGAGAAAAAACAATCTATGAAAAAAAAAAAAAGGAAAAAATTCTACAGCTGACATTCAGAAATGCAACTGGGCTTGTAGAGTTCCCTGGCTCACCCAGCTCCACTCCGAGTCATTCTTGCAGTGTTAGAAACCCCTGGGAAGGACATGAAACCAGTAACGCTCCAGAGACATCTCCGTTCTGGGTTAAGGAAGTGGTTTCTCTTGCCTATCTGGCAGTGCCATCATTGACCTGTCTGCTGTCCCCCATCACCCCCATGGGAGTCTTTTGGCCAACAAGGATGCTCCCAAGGTCATGCCTCCTGAAAATGAGGCTTTATTGCAGTTTTTGATTCTTCCTGGAGGTCTCTAACCTGTTCACTCCTTTTAAAGACAATGATAGGAATTGCAAGCAGGGCTTTGGGGAAGGTTTGCAGGCAGAGGTGCTGCCTCTTATCAGCTCCCTTAAACAGCTGGAGTGAAGCATGAGCAGGTGGGTGGTGGGCAAGCAGAGGCTGCAGCAAGGAGAAGAGGGAGGGTTAAGAGCCAGGGAGTTTTCTAGGGCAAAACCAGGCCAGAGACTGCAACAGCTCTGTCTGCAAACCCAGCCTCTACCACATGTTTTTACCAGAGGCGGTGGCCTTATTTTTACTTCAAACTGTTGCATTAAAGAGATGGAGAAGGGTTGGGCATCATTCCTGCCCCAGCCAATCCCAGCAAGAAAATCTCACATGCCATTTCTTGCTTGATGAGTCGCTTCATCCCTCTGCGGGTGTTTTATTGGGATGACATGCTCCTCCTTTTCTAGCCAGGATGTGCACAATACCACTTCACCTGCCTTTTGCCATCAGCTTCATCAGCAAAGGTTTATCCATTACTTATGGAACTCCATAGACCAAACCAACACCTGGTGTGCACAAAAGCACATTGACCAGAGTGATGCTTTACAGCACCTCCCTCGTGAACAGTATGAACTTTCCCTTTCATATTTTCTGAATATTGTATTCTTATTTTTAACAGCTCTCAGGTTAAACTTCTGGTTAAGTGGTCTTTCTTTAATGCTTCTTAACACTTCTTAAAGAGCTCTTCAGCTTTCCTTTCTCAGTCATTTAGTTATTGTTTTTCCCACCTGGTCATTTTCTGCTCATAATTTTTCCCAATTTATGTTAGCCTCTGGAGTAGCTGTATTACTGGCAGGGGCTGCCCTCTGCTTGCTTATAGTGACTATAATCAGGTCATGGTCACTACTCCCTAAGCCATGACCACTTCTTCACCAATTAAGTCATCACTTGCATCCAGCCTAACAGTTTCTGTATCAGGAAATGTCCATCTGAAACCCATGGAAACTCTCCTGACACTCACCCTGGTCACCTGTGAGCCCCAATAGAGATTTTCCCCACAGCATCACCATTTCCTTCTCTGGATCCTGTAGGAGAGAGGTTGCTGGGACCTGGACCAATCTCTGCTTTAACACAGCAGGCAGAAACAGCCTGCTCTCAGTTTTCTCTTTTTATTCTTTATTCAGCTTATTTCCAAAGAATGAATTGCCTGGATGCAGCTTGAATGAATGATTGGAAAGGTCTTATTACAACTACAACTGCCTAAAAGGAGGCTGTAGTCAGGCAGGGGTTGGTCTCTTCTCTCTGTCAGGTGACCGGTGACAGAACAAGAGGACGCGGTCTCAAGCTTCGCCAGGGGAGGTTTAGGCTCGACATTAGGAAGAAGTTCTTTACTGAGAGGGTGATTGGCCATTGGAATGCGCTGCCCGGGGAGGTGGTGGAGTCACCGTCCCTGGAGGTGTTTAAGGAGAGATTGGATGAGGCTCTTAGTGACATGGTGTAGTTGACAAGTAGGAGTAGGTGTAGGTGTTGGGTCATAGGTTGGACTCAATGATCTCAAAGGTCTTTTCCAACCTTATGATACTGTGATACTGTTTTCCATAGGTTTCAACTCTTACTTTTGGATGAGATAAGGTCCATATCTCTGAAAAGCAAGTGGTCCTTGGGCTCTCTCCCGTCCTCCATCAGCCAGTCCTGGTGGCTTTCAGGCACGTCTCATGCCGACTGCACCGTCTTTGTGACACAACCCAGTAACACAGCAGGGGCAGAAAACATTTCCCAGCCACTCTATAATTCTCCTACAACTACAGAACAAGCGGCCAGGCTCTGTTTGCCCAGGACTGTGTGTTGTAGCTGGCAGGAGACTCCATGCACTTGCAGGAGCAGCCCATGGGTGCTGTGGATGGGAGCACCCACATCCATCGCGTGGCCCTGCATTTCAGTTCGCCCAGGGGCTCTATAGATGAGTGCGTCCAGCCTCTGCGCAGCGCCAGTGCAGAGGGCTGCGAAGCACTATCGAGAGCCCCAGATGACTAACCCCGGCCGGAGTTTCTCTCTGTATGACACACAGCAGCACTCCTGCTCCGGCGAGCTTTAACGCCGGGGACAGCACAAAGGCGGTGGTTGCAGCCAGAGCCCCCAGGACTCTGTCTCCCTGCCCTTTCCATGCAGCCATCGTGCTGCCAGGCCCGAGGGATGCAGGCAGAAGTGCAACGGGTGCAGCAGTACAAAACCTGGGGGAGCTGAGCAGTCAGCCTCTAAGCACTCATATCTGCAGTTGACCTCTGTTTATTTTATTCCTCTCCTGCCACTTCCACTAGTCCTCAAGTGACATCCCTGCCTGGTTTCTGCCACAGAGACATGAACGCAGCAGGGCTTCAGGGACAAGTTGGGGGCTCCTGCACACAGCATCCCACAGACTCCCAAGCTGGAGAGGGGCAATTTCTGCAGGCAGGCAGGCAGGTATTGGTTCACACCCCTGTCCCACTGGGGAAGCCTGCGCTGAGCTTCATTGCCAATCCTGGCAGCCCGATGGAGGTGCGGCTGCCACGGCTCTGAATCCCTGGGTCCAGCCAGCAGCGAGGCTGAGTGTGCACGTGCGCAGTGCACGTCCATACACACACATTACACACAACCAGCCATGCAGAACGTGCACGGTACTCACACAAACAGCATTCGTGGCCTCATCCTTTTCCCCTCTCTGGCTGAGCAGGATGAGAGCCCCACAGCAGAAAACACACACACACACAACCTAGATTCCTCCAGCTGCTGGTCCTGGATACACAGTCTCTTCAGTCTGTCCTGCTGAGCCTTTTACCCCAGTTCCCAGCTGGCCTGGCTTGCTATTTGCTAGCAATCGCACACACCAATGTACCCACCTGCACCTCAGTCTCTCCGGCTGTTGCCGTTCTGGCACGCTGACTGCTGGGCCCCATGGTGCCGCTCCCGTCACTGGCACTCCAACCTCCACGCACACCGTACTCGCCGAGCAGACACCCTCAGCAGAAGAACAGCTAAAGGGAATGCAATAAGCAGACAAAGCACACCACAGTGATCGGGCAACAGGCACAACCAGACATGAATCCAAACAGTCCCTTCAGTCCCCTTTTCCCTCTATTCTCCCACACTGGTTCCTCCCCAGACTGCCTTGATCCCTCCCTTTCCCTCTTACGCTCCTTCCTCCAGACATCCCACAGTAAGCCCTGTACAACTTCTGAAGGCTCTTACCAGCATCCCATAATGACCCTCATGTGCCTTTGGGCAATCACCCTCTTGGCTGTGGGCAGACATGGAAACTTCCCTAGTTCCTCACCAAGGAGGACACGGTAACTCAGGGGATGAGAGTCCACCTGCTCCCCCCAGCAGTGCCCTATCCCCCCAGTGCCACCAGAACTCACATGTTAAGCAGATACTTGGAGCAGTTGTTGCTTTTCATTTTCTTCCCGATAGCTACAACCGGACAGGCTTCCACGATGACGTTAACAGCTGTTAAATATTTTTTCACTGCAATCCTGCAAAACCAGTAATTTATAGCTCAATGATTCAATGACATCTTTTTCTTGTTAATTCCTCATCCAATGTTTAGGGATTCTTTGTTTCCTCCGTATATACAGGGGGGTTAGGACCCTAAAACTCTGCATTGGGGTTTTTTTTCCTGTTGCATCCTCAGCACAGATAAAACAGATAACTCAGATCTGAGCAAGGAAGAAAGTTTATTCCCCTAAGATTACTTTTCCCAGCCAACATGCTCAGCTTGCTTCAAGGCTGGGGGTGGGGGAAAGAGCTCAGATCACCTTACAGCATTTCTTCTCCTTTCATGGCACCTGCCCTGGGCAGGGATGGAGCTGCAGTGGCCAAATTCACCAGCCCACGTAGAAAAGCACGGCAGCACTAGGACACGGATGCTGGGCTTCACCTGCATCCCACCCACAGCGCCTCAGGAGGCGAGGCGAGGCGAGGCGAGGCGAGGCGAGGCCAGGCCAGGCCTCTCTGCCCCAGCCCTACTTTGGACAAAACCCCAAGCAGAGAAACCCCCAGCCCCGCTCCCTTTATAGCAGGAGGCGGCCTCAGCTGCCCCTGGGGAAGCTCCCCTGATGAGTAACGAGCTGAGCCTGTCTCAGCTTCTGCAACCCTTCCTGGGAGGTCCGGCTTCCCTGCAGGTCCGGCTCCTATCGCTCTTTGCCAGCGCATGACACGCCAAACCTGAGCTCAGCTCTCCCACAGAGGAAGGATTTTTGCTTTTGACCTCCTATCCTGCCAAAAAATGTTTGCACACCAAAAAAAAAGAAAAAGAAAAAAGCCTGCTTCTGCCTTTCTGTCCCAATTCTGAGCAACCTTTAGTGCCAAGAGTAGTAATAAATCTGTGGGTTTTCCTGGAAAAGGCTTTCTGTGCCACAGCTCCCCTGGGGATGCAGGGAGGGCCACAGCGGGTGGCAAGCCCTGCCTGCACCCCATTGCCCCAGGGAGTGGGGTCAACCACGTGTCTTGCCCCCACAGGGCTCCCTGGGCTGCATGGGATGGGTCCCATGGAGGAGCAATGGTCAGGTAAGACACACTGAGTGACGACCGACACGTGGGCTACTTCCTTTGAAACTCAAGCAAGAAAAGTTCTTGCCAGTGGTGAACACATCTGAACACGCTTAGCGTGGCTGACCTGGGGTTTGACACCCAGCCAGGACCCCACAGGGGACTACCCAGATCCCAGCTGCTTTCCCCATCACCCAGGCTGTGCCTTCAGCTTACGCCATCTCCCCGACGCATCAGCTGGAAAGAGCCACAAGAACACCCCTCAGCCTGGCCAGAGGAGGCAAAATCCACTTTTCCCTCTGGACTGCAGTATCGGGATCAGGGCAGGCTGGCATGACATGAGTGTGAGTGCCAGCCCCTTCCACCGGGCCTGCCCTAGGGCACCAGCCTCTCACCCCTGATCCCCCCACCTACGTGGAGCAGACAGTGACCCTCAGGAGAAGCACCTTTTTCTCCCCAGGCAGCGTCAGTGCCAACCACAGCGCAGGATGTCTCTCGCTCGCCATCTCCCTGTGACTCAACTAGGTCAACTGAAGGCAGGCAGTGAGCGAGCAAGGAGGCTGCCGTGGTGTGAGCGGGGCTTTCTCCTCTCTTAATGCCACAGGCTTTCATCTATTTGGGACATTTTCCAACCCTGGTTTGAAGATGAGAGTGATGGGAAATCTGTCCACACTTGGCCCGCTCTTGCCCGTACTCTTGGCAGCTCCCCCTTAGCACCGAAACCCGCGTGAGCCCCAGTGGGAGGGAGCCCATCGGCTTGCCAGGCTGAGGTGCTCGGCCAGGCGGGCAGGGACAGAGGGGAAAGCAGGCTGCTGACTCCAGGCTGGTGCCCCAGTCTGCTTAGGTGGTGGAGTATGGGGGTGCCCGTAAGAGA
This sequence comes from Neomorphus geoffroyi, assembly GCA_033558235.1. Lineage (NCBI taxonomy): Eukaryota > Metazoa > Chordata > Aves > Cuculiformes > Neomorphidae > Neomorphus > Neomorphus geoffroyi. Next base: position 10,100,634 of record JAUMJM010000074.1, read on the forward strand.
CCTAGCTGTGAGGTACTGTCCGATCCCAAATGGTGTGTGCAGGTTTGCCAGGTTTCTTGCCCATGTTCTCATCTTTCAGGCAGAGTTTCTCCAAGTCATTTTTCTACTTGTTCTGCTAATTTCTCTGCCATTGTATTAATCGTGGTAGGCTCAGCACCATAATTGTGCTAATGGATAAATAATATTTGTGGTTATGACTCATAGGTTGCACCATTACGGTCTACAAAATCAGTGTTGATCTGGGCAGAGATGCTGGTTTCTGCTAGAAAATAAAGGTCCTGTAGCTTTAGGTGGCAGCCACACTTGTCTCAAGGTTGTGACACACTAACCCTGCCTGGTGGGCCTCTTCTCTCCTGCAGTGATGCTGGAGAGAAGGGGGCACTTTTGAAAGGCACTGTCCCTGTGTGGCTTTTCATCGGGCCAGCAGGAGTGTTTGAAGAGCTGCCTTTTGATCCACTTCGCTTTCCAATGTTTGCTTGATACAGGTTTGTTGCAGCTTAACTGCAAAGAAATCAGCAATTTTGCTGGGAAAAGGCTTCTGGTATTTGTTGGCTGAAGTAAAAAAAATCCCAGGCAAGTTCAGCTGATAATGTGGTGAAGTCATCTGCGCGGTGCTGGGAGCGGGTGCAGTCATGTCTCTCCACCCAGCGATATCATCAATACTGCTATGACTTGTGCAGAATATAGGATGGAAAAAATGAAAGTGCTCGAGTCAGCTGGAAATTTTCTGGTGGAGTGTGAGTCTGCAGGCAGCCCCGATGCCTCCAGGGAGCCCACCGCGATCGGCAGCCCCAGCCGAGCCACAATCGAATGCCGAAACAAGAAAGAAGCTAGGGAGCTGAGAGCTGCATATTCGTGCTCAGCTTGAGGTTCCTCAGAGGATCAGAGAGCCAAGAGCTCCCAAGTCACAGCTCTCTGGCACCGCAGGCAGCTGGTGTGCGCTGAACTGCAAATTGCTTGGGCAGTGCTTATTTTTGAGCAGTCCTTACTTTTAGAGGGAATGCTGGACCCTCTGTTCGAGAGTAGTAGGGAAGAGAAGATGATTTCCTCACCAGACAATTCTGCCAATGCTGATAGGAAGCAGGGAGGAATTTCCCTGGCGCCACAACCCAGCGATGCCCCAAAAGCAAACCAGAGAGAACTGTGGCAGAGGAAACCCAGCCCGCCACAACCACCACCCAGCTCCCCCTCCCTCCTCACCCATACAAATTTTCATGCTTCTTTTAGACCTGTATTCAAGGTGCCACCTCCTGGGATCCAAAAATCTCTTGATAATCCACTGGCCATCAGTTAATGCAGCGGATGATCAGTTTAAGCAGACTTAATCCCTGCTAAACGCCACAAAGCATCATTGGGCAGGGCTGGATGTCTTGCTGGGATTCCTGCCTCTTTCCCCTGCTCAAAATCATCCTCAGCACAAGCTGCAAACTACTGAGACCCCATTCTCAGCTTAGCTCACCTTCTGGTGACTGCCTGGCTGACAAGGTGTGGTTTGCTTCAAGAGGTCACGTGGGAGGGAAGGAGGGAATGAAGTTATTAAGTTGGATTTCAGACTACTGGGAGCAGGGAAGCCAATGGATGGGAACTACTGTTTGGGAAGCCAGCTCACTTACAGTAGATATTTGCGGTGAGCAATTATTTAAGTGCTTAAGAGAGCCACTTTTCACCACTCTGGTGCTCCTCTATGTCACCACTGAGTATGAGGCCACATGGCCCAATTGGTGCCCACGCCAGGAGAAATGAGTTTGCATCCCTCAGGTTTGCTATGGTTTCCTGCAACATTAATTCCTTTGAGTTACTGGATCTGAAGTTTCTCTGAGCCTCACGCTCTCACAGCATGCAAGCTGTCCAGGAGAAGATAAACCACAGGAAATGAGCACACGGAGGAGCAGCAGTGGGATGACAACTGCTCTGTCATGCAGAGCCTTGTGAAGTCTGCTATGGCCCATATTCATGGAGGTCAGGTGAGTGACGATGCTCCAAGGGAAGCTGAGGATAAATACCCTTTCCCACGCCCTCCCCGTGTTCCTAGAAGCAGCATCATGTTCCCATACCAGCAGTAACTATTTGCATATGGTGCAAAGCCCTAACCAGCAGTGAGGGGCAGGGGACCTCACTCTACTCTTGTGCTGCAGTTGTGCCTATCATTGGACTTTTACTTGGGTTTCTTTTCTTTTTGTGTTTGACAAGATCTTCCCCACCATAAAGCATTTTTGCATTTTTAGCTGTCTATGGGAATCAAGAAAATGGTCCATTAAGAGTCTTTATATGTTTTTTCTTTTTTTTAAAAAAAGGAAGTATTTTGAAACCACACCAGCTGCGGTGCCTACCACGTGCCTTGGGGCAGGCAGCGGTCTCTGGCTGTGAGATGGGGACACAGGCTGAAGTTGGTGTCACTGTTATCCCCTCTTCTCAAAAATGTACTGCCTGGAGCTGTGCCAGCCCAGGGCTCAGTTTCCCCAGCTGGGTGCAGGGTCCTCAGAGAAGCTTTCAGCTGCCTGTAGCAAGCCCTTTCCAACCCATATCCCCCCAGGCATCCCTACTGCCACTTCCAGTTTCCTGCCTGCACCCAGGTGCAGCACGGATGCTGTAGCAAACCTTGTGCTCCAGAGACAGGCTGTGAGACTGGGCCAGGAGGAATCCTGTTCTCTCACCAGTATTTGCATCGTGGGTTCATCAGGCTCTGGAGGAGCATTTGCCACTGTGGGTAGCTGACCAGGGGTTGTGTGGGTGCCCACTGGGGGCTGGCTGTGACCTTGGCTGGGCTGGATGGGGACTGCAGTGATCTCCTCTGCTCCATGGTTCTCTGGCTCACCAGGATGAGTCTGAACCGAAGCGCTCACAAAAACACTGTAGGAAGACGCATGTAAAGATCAAGATCTCATTTAGCCCCACACCACTGAGTCCTCTCTGGTTCTTCATGGACCTGTAGATCACTGGGCCCAGCCAACAACAAGAAAGGCAGCATCCTGGTGCTGGGCAGCACCACAGACCCCTTCCCAGATGAATTCTTAGCTGGGTGCTGGTGGGGACTGCGACACACAAAGGACACGCATCAGCCTTTGTGCTGGAAGAGTGATGGGCTTCTGCCTGCTGATTCCAGGAAGGATTTAGACTTTAGATGACACACTTTAAATAGAAAACTAACTTTTGAAATGAGCAGAAAAAAACACAGAAAAGGATGGTGCAAAGATGTGGCTAAACTGCCAAGGAATTCCCCTGACTGAGCACACCGTGGCGGCAGCCCCAGCCTCCCTGATCTGCCCACTGTCCCCTCAGCCCCACGCAGCCAGCATGGGTGACCAAGGGGATTTCTGAAAGACCACAGGTTGGTCCCAGGCTTGGCTCATGGCACCACGCCATGCGTTGGCACAGAGTTGGTGACAGTCCTACAGTGCCCATCTGGCAAACAATGTCCAATGGAGAGGGGACATTGACTCTGGCTCCCAGGCACACGCAGGGGCTGGAAGGAGATGTAATGTGGTGTCAGCATCCAGACCTCTGCTTCTTGGCAGTCACACCCACCCTGTACAGCCCAGTATTTCCCCAGCTGTTCAGTGAAGGTGATGAGGCGGCTGCTGCAGGGCGTTCCCTCCGTCTCCCTTTGATGTGCGCTCAGCTCGGGCTGGGGTCCCTGTGCCCCCCAGCCCCTGTGCACGCAGGCTCAGTAGCAAGTGGGGCTTGCTATGTCCCTCCCTGGGCTTTTTGGGTGGATGCAGCGGTGAAGCAGTGCCCGGCTGCTGGCAGCCCTGGGGGCCACACAGCAAGCGAGGACAGCGCTGGCCTGGCACACGGCTCTGGTAACACCTTCACTCCAGAGGGAGCTGAGCTCTGGCTCTGAGCTGGGCAGCGCAGCCAAAGGGGGCTTTCAGAACCCCTTGATCTGTGCCACAGGAGGACGGCTGCTGCTCCCCAGCTCCCTGTGAACCCCCTTGAGTGGCACACCGACTGGCCACAGTTGCATGCCTGGGGTCCAGTTCTTCCTGCACACCCGACCCCTTCCCGGCCTCATCGTAACACTGGATTTCTTCAGACTTTAAACAAGCCAGGGAGCAGCATCTTCCTGCCCCACTGCAGCAGGCAGCACAAGGCAGGCAGCACCGTTACCCTGGCCCAAGGGAGCAAATGTGCCCCAGACATGCCCCGGACATGCCCCGGACATGCCCCAGTCATGCCTCCCCGCTCTGCTCTTTGAAAGGAATCCTTAGTGCTTCTCTGCCTCCCCAGTTTCGCTTTGAAAAGCAGCTACAGCTCCTCTCGCTCGTGACACCGACAGGAAACACAGCCCCATGGCCAGGGCTTGCTCGTGCCCCAGGGTGCCAGGCTGGCAAGCACAGGGCACACGGCATCCCCACTGTCTGGCCATGGGGCGAGTCTGGCCCCACGGTTCCATCCTCGGCTCAGCAGAGGGGAGCACGAGACTGGGGACACATGTCCTCAGGGACTGGAAAATCAATTTACAAAAAGCTGTGAAGGCCAAGGTTATCCCAGCCACATCAGCTCAGCTTCTGCCTGGGGATCGAGTTTTTGTCCCGTGATTGCCATTTTCACACAACCTTAAAGAGGAAACCATCAAAAGCCCAGAAAGCAGAAGCCTTGACTTAATCCTATTTGAGCTTCCTCCAAGTTTAATATCAGAGTAATAAACAGTTACAGGCATAGACATGAGACCCAGGCAGAGAGCCAGCAGTCACTGGGAGCACCAAGCTGCCCTTCCAGTGCCCGGGGGATCTGGTATTCAGTGCTCAGGCCCATGATTTATTTCTTACATAATCTCTTTTACTAATAGCAAAAGCAATAGCCATTAAACGCCATGGGAAGTAGAAGCGTTATGGGCACCAGGAGGGCCTGGTGTGCCCTCACTGCAATGCCAGCAATGGTGCCCATGGGAGCCATGCTCTGCCTGCACCTCTCCTGGGCTCCAGCGATGCTCAAGACCGTGGAGGCCATGCTTGCACAGAGCCAGGTCCACACCTGGCCTGGCAACCCCTGCCCAATGGTGGGGCCAAAGCCCTGAGGGAAACCACGAGCACCTCTGGGCTCACGTGAGAAGCTTCAGAAAGGGGAACCATCAGATTATTCCCACAGCACATGCAGACGCACGGCTGTGGTTAAGCACCAGCTCTGAGGTATCGCTCATTTGCATCATGTGCTTACCTCAGACGCTTTGATGTCACACGTGAGGTTATGGTGCCCACAGTGCCGGGAGCTCCGTTTACCCTCAGAGGACAGGTATGGCCCGGCTTCTCTCTGGTAAACTCAACCAACACCATCCAGGTAGCCTGGTTGGCTGCAGGCTCATTCCTGCTCCTTCCCTGTCCCCAGCGTGGCCAGCTAAGCTGGCAGCAGTGTGGCACCCAGGGGACCTGGCCCCACTTGCCCATCACTCCCTTCCCAGGAGGCAGTGAGAGCTTGAGAGGGCTATGGCAGGAGGACACCTGCACCTCTTTGGGCACTGGGGAGGCTGCTCCTTCCTCATCTTACACCTTCGTGTCAGTTCTGCAAGCTTGGGCACGTCCCCATGTGCCGCACGGCCAGTGCCAACCCCCGGCAGCCTCTGTGCCATCAGAGCCTTGCACAAGGCATCTCAAAGCTCACCCTGCACAATGGCAAGGTGGGCTCAGGCTGCTCAAACCTGGTAGCACATGGGGTGACGCAGCAGCCACGGGCCAAGGGGCTGCTCAGGTCAACACAGCACATGACGGCAAAACAGGCCCGAGGGCAATGGCAGCAATGCTGATACCTCTCTGGGGCGAGAGGGACAGAGCTGACCTCAGTGGGCACCAAACAGCCCCAGACTGTGGGTGGCTGTCCCCTGGGGTCACTGCAGATGCCATTAGATGCAAGCCAGCCCCGCTGGCTGCTTACTGGTATTTAAAGGAGTGGTCTCCAGAGCTGGGAATCAATGAGCAGGGTGAGCCACAACACCCAGCACGGAACAGCCAGGCTGAGCACATTCAGAGCAGCAGCTCCCGGCATGAGCGTGGCAGCCAGCAACTGGCAGCGCCTGGGCTGCGCTCAGGTGGTTGTCGTGTGTGCATATGTGTGCATGCTACCAGGTGTTTGTCTTTGCCTCTTTTGTTTCCACCCGTGGGCGTCCTGAAGACTCAACTAATGCAAATCACCCCCAGCACTGGCTGTGTGGGGTGAAGGGAGCTGGAGTCCACGAAACCACAGGGAGCACGCGAGGCCAGAGGGTGCATCTGCCCATGCAGGCTGGCCTGAGGGATCTCACCTGAAAACAGAGCCTAAGCCAAGCCCTGCATGTTGCATTTTACTGGGAAACTCCAGGAAAAAGCAGGAGAGCTGTTCTGGGGGAGTGGGGGGTGAAGCCTCAGCAGCGGTGATGGGCTTTCTGGCCATCCCCACATCCCTTGGGAAGGCTCACAGTGCCAGGAAACCACAGGAGAGGGAATATTCCCACCCTCCAGTTCTCTCCCCTTCTGCCCCAGCTCAAGCTCCCACGTTCATCCCTTGGGAACGCGGCTGCTGAAGGCTATGGTGTCCCACTGCCTGTTTTGGAAACAGGATGCCTAAGCTTGGGTAGAGCGTAAGCTCTGCTAGACGGTGTCAGCATCACCGGCTTTCGCAGCGGTAGGAGTGAAACTGAGAAAGCTGAAGGGGAGGGATAGCACAGCCAGCGTTCGAACAGCCCCACCGTGTACGCTCAGCACCGCGTGGGGGCAATCAGCGGCACCCTTTCCCCACTGAAATGCGGGGCAGCAAGGGGAGCTGTGCCTCGGCAAGGCAGATAGCGAGGGGGGCACAAGCTGGTGAGAGCCCACGGCCGCAGGCAGCCAGCACAGGCACAGCAGCACACGCAGCAGTGCCACACGGCACCTGCTGCCTGAGGGGCAAGGACACAGCTTATCAGAGAATACTTTGGAAGGGACCTTAAAGCCCATCCAGTTCCACCCCCCTGCCATGGGCAGGGACACCTCCCACTGGATCAGGGGGCTCCAAGCCCCATCCAACCTGGCCTGGAACCCCTCCAGGAATGGGGCAGCCACAGCTCCTCTGGGCAACCTGGGCCATGGCCTCCCCACCCTCATTGTGAATAGTTTCTTCCTATTGTCCGATCTAAATCTTCCCCCTTCCAGTTTAAAGCTGTTCCCCCTCATCCCATCACTATAAGCCCCTCCCCAGCTTTCCTGGAGCCCCTTCAGGTGCTGCTTCCAATATGAGGCTCCCCTGGAGCCTTCTCTTCTCCAGGCTGAACAAGCCCATCTCTCTCATCCTGTCCTCACAGCAGAGGTGCTCCAGCCCTCAGATCATCCCTGTAGCCTCCTCTGGTCTCATTCCAGCTGTTCCATATCCTTTTTATGTTGGGGATTCCAGAACTGGACACTTAAGACTTGCTCAATCAGAGCGCACCAGGTGGGTCTGGGCCAGACAGATTTACCTGATTTTCTTTTTTGCCCCAAGGGATTTTCTTTTTCCCTTTATTTTTTTCATCACTGCCAACATCAAGAGTTTTCTGCACTGCAGCTGCTGACTCCTAGGATGGCTCTCAGGGCTGCAGGCAGTGCCTGTGGCAGCTCCAGAAGGGACACCAAGCCAAGCTCTGCTCCATGTCTCTGGCTCAGGGACACACACCTTGCCTCCCTCCTCTCCTGGTGGATGGTCCTGGCAGAACAAGGGCCACCACACCATGTGGTGTCTTGCTGCCTACGATGCAGGTCCAGCCCCCCAGTCTCCCAGATCCCTGGCTCACAGGCTTCAGGGAAATCCAAGGAATCCAGCTAAGACATTTTGCAGGGCAGGACAGATCCATCCAGATGAATCTCCTACGTGTGAGGAGGAAAAAACAACTGCTAACATCAAACTTCTGGGGCAAGCCAAGCCAACAGCCATCTGCAAAGTGGCCAGGCTGCACCTCCATCAAATGCTCCCAGGGCATGAGAGCAGAGCCAACAGACAGTCATGCTCTTGCTCCCCCTCTTCTTCTTCAGTAGAGAGTAGATGAGTAAGTCCAGAGGGATAATCAGAGGGATGGAACACAGGCTAAGAGTTGGGGTTGTTCAGCCTGGAGAAGGGAAGGCTCTGAAGAGACCTTATTGTTGGCTTTCAGTACTGAAAGAGGCTACAGGAATGATGGTGGCAAATTCTTTAGTAGAGCCTGTTGGAATAGGAGAAGGGGTAACAGTTTTACACTAAAAGAGGGGAGACTCAGACTAGAGAGAAAAAGAAATGTTTTGCTGAGAGGCTGGGGAGGCCCTGGCCCAGGTTGCCCAGAGAAGCCATGGCTGCCCCATCCCTGGAGGTGTTCAAGGCCAGGTTGGATGGGGTTTTGAACAAACTGATCCAGTGGGAGGTGTCCTTGCCCATGGCAGGGGATGGAACTGGATGGGCTTTGAGGTGCCTTCCAGTCTAAACCATTTGGAGGACAGAGAGGAAGCTGGTGGATAAGCTTTATTCTGAAGTCACATATTATGGGGCTATTCACTCTCTGAAGATAAAAACAGATTTGACAACTTGGAACAATCTTCTGGTGTATATTTTGAAGAAGCTGGGTTCACAGACAAAAATAAAGCAGGCTGAGCTGCCTTGTGTCTGGTGGGAAAATAGCATTTTAGTGAGAAATGAAAGTTTCAGTGGGAAAGCATCAGAAATCTTCGCCTTTCCTTAGAGCAAGAGAGTATCTGCTACCATCAGCATTTCATACAGTCTAGTGACAAAATATTAGTATCTGAAAAATGAAGCCTGTAGCTCACAGCAGGGCTTCGTGCCAACCTCCTACAGCAGGAGGTTGCTGATGGCTCTGCCAGACCCCGTCTGGAGGATCTGCTCCGAGACTGAAATAAAACTGTCGGGGGGACTATTCCTTGCAGCACCTTTACTGCTGCAGTCCAGCCTGCACTGAAATGAAAGGACCTAAAGGAGGGGTTTCTGTCACTACCTGTGACCAGGGGGACAATGTCAAGAACTGCCAGGGAAGCCTGCCCAGCTGAGGACAAACCACCTCCTGGACACATGAGAGCAAGCTGGCCAGCCGCGCAGATGGACGGACAAGGAAGGAAGGAAAGGAGCAACAGGCCTTTACCTGCATGCATTGCTGCCAGGACTTGGACAGAACTGCCTCCACCCCCCAGAACAAGGGCCAAGCATCTGCAAAGGGGTCAAGGACTGCTCCACGCAAGGCCAGCAGCCCTTGCTGTGAGACAGAAGCAAGCCCAGTTCCTCCTCTCTCTTCTTGAAGTGGAGTTTCAGAAGTGGCTGTCGTTGCACAGAAGCAGATATCTGATTGTGGGAGCTTCTAATAATAAAGACACAACAAACCCCATCAACAGGAAACTGGTTTCAGAAATTCAAATGGAAACAATACTTTTTACTGAACACCAACACACCCTCAGCGAGGCAGCAACCAAGACGATGCCTGCCGTCCCTCCAAGGGACCTCTCTTCAGAGACCGTTCCTCTGGGGCTTGCCTGGGATCCAGACGGAGCAGATCCACCTCCGGCTCCACAGCAGCTGGTCCCACAGGGCAGGGACCACCCGTGCAGCAAAGGGTCTGCCCACAGGCCGTACGACGGGAAAGACTCCATTGGGCTCACCTGAGCTGGCAGGTGGCCCCATACACGCGCTGCAGTGGCTGTTTCAAGTTCTTTTCCACATACTGTACGCATTGCAGGGAAGGCAAGGCTCAGAGCAATGCCCCAGGGGTAGCCTGCACTGCTCAAATGCAGGAACGTTTTGTCTGCATTTAAATGGCCCTCAGGCAGAACAAGAGCCAAAGTCCAGGCCTCCAACAGCATCCTCAGGCTGAGGACAGCCTGCAGTAGTAAAATCCCCACCAGCCAGATGTTATCTGGAGACATGAACTCATTTCCCAGCAAGAAATGAATCAAAAATACTACACAAAACTCCACTTGGATGCAATTCTTAGTGAAAAATTATTCTTACACAAGGGCTCTGTCCAGTTCTAACTCGATGCTGTCTCTGCCTTTTGTGATCCTAAAAAGAAAAACTAATCATTTAATCAGAACCTTGGATCATGATCAAACCCGGGGCTGGAGGCAGCTTACAGCAGCAGCTCAGCGGTGCCCCGTGGCCTGCTCTTGACCCAAAGAAATCTGCACCGCGTTCCTGTCCTTCCACACAACCCCACCAGAGCTGTGTCTGCCCGGGGATGCTCACTTAACTGGACTCCTCAGAAGATGTAAAGTCTGGGAGGCTTCTAAAGTGCGAGCTAAGCATGTACCCCTGAGCAAAGCAGACGCTAGTGTTTGCACCTTATTCTGCACATTGCATTATCTCTGCCCCAAGGCTGCCAAGCAGATGACAGTCCCTTCAGTCCACGGTGTCTGGGGGGGACAAGAACTGTCCTTGCCTTCAGGTCTGTGAATACTGACCTCAGGACACGACGGGGGCACTTGCCTGACACTGCGTGGCTTCCTGGCCTGCCCCGGGCTACAGCCACAGCTACACACGAAGCCTTTTTCTGCAGTAACTGCAATGCAGGCTGGTGAATTCTCCCTCTCCTCCTGTCAACCAGGCCATACCAGCAACCGCACTGGCAGAAGGCAAACTTTTCAGCTCTGAGAAATTACATCCTTAGAGTAGCCTGTTGAAGTTATGCTGCCAAAGCCCTCCTCTAGCAGCACGAGCTGTGCCTCTTGCTGGGAGGGGAACTTGCTGGCATCTCCCTGCTGCTACAGCACCGCTGCAAACCCTTCTGCATTTCAGGCCACGAAGATGTCATCTGCAGGATGACAGGCCAGGAAGACACATCCATCATCACCTACAAGTGCCTGACAGGGAACAGCCACCACTGTCCCACTCTGCAGCTGCCTTCTCAGATCTAGGGAAGCACTCTTCTTCAGCAATGTTAGATTGCATCAATAGCTCACACACTTCCATCCACCCTAGCAGCACAAAAGCAGGTTTCCTTTCTGGTGTTTCTATTGTTTTCACTTGGCTGGACGGCAGCGCATTTCTGCATCTCTAGTTTGGGGCTCTTGGGCATTCACAGTTAAGGACACAAAGGCAGCGTGTGTGCTCTCTTCTTAAATGTAAGCGATTTCATTTTCTCATTTTCTTCTCTTGGCTAGAAGTTTCCTAGAGGTCAAGTAGGAAAAAGATGGCACAAAATCATGAGTTTAAATCTTTATTAAGAAACCAGAATCTGCAGTTTTAGGCACAGCTGGCATCCAGATGCTGGCCGTCACAGGTGCTACTCTTTGTATCAAGCCCAGTCCTAGCTTTCTAAAGCAGGGGGATTTTCTGCTAGGAAGAAAAAAACAGAGGCAACAACCAAAGTCCTCCTCAGCTGCAGAAGAAATGGTGGGAAGGCTGGGAGGGGACTCATCAGCAGAAAGATAGTGCAGGGCATGTTTGATAGCATATGTTATGCTCCAGGTTTCTGTTGTGAACCAGTAACAAGAAACACCTCTGCTGGTCTTCAGTCTTGGGAGCAAGAGTTTGGCCATTTGGGAGGTTGAGGAGGGCTACATTCACATCTAGGATCCTCCTTGGCACCCAGCTGGAAAGGCTTGGTCAGATTTAAGCCAGGTCTGGCAGCTCAAACTGAAAAAACAGAGAAGTTTTTTTATGCATCCTACACTTCCAGGGGCATTGACCCCATCCTCTTCACCCAGACTCAGGCCATGAAGTAAGCCTGGTGAAGCTCTCAAGCACTCTTTTTTTCCCCTCTTCACATGGCAAGTGATGGTTTTCTACTGCAAATCTTCAGTCCACTAGAAGCTCCCAAGGGCAAGTTTCAGTCCATTGCAGAGTTCCTACTCGATTAGGAATAAGGATGCAATTCCTGCTACTGGGAATGTGACAGATGTCTCATTCCTTCCCTTCTGTCTTTCCATACAATACTCTGGGATGAATATGACAAGAATTTCTAGACCTGAGCTGCAGCAGGAGGCACAGGACTGAGGAGAAAGCATTCAATGGTAAAGATCACAAAAGAACATAACAGGCTGCTTAAGATAACTCTGAAAGCTTCCATCTAAGTTTTTCAGCTAACATCTGTCAAGAACAGCTTTGGTCAAGCTCAGCTTGCCATAGACCTAGCAGAGTCTTGGTGGATCTTGTGGAAGAAGATGTGGACCCTTCCAAACTAATTTCTGTGCTATACTGATCTGCTTCTTTGAAATTCAGCAATCTCCTCCATTTTAGAGTGCTAATTACTGTAACAAAGACAGATGCATGTCACATCACAGGGAAAGCCACCAGCCTAACAGTGATACATATCAGTACCACCACTCTGCTCTCAGCATAGGTGTCCAAGAGCAGCGCTCAGCCATTCAGAATCCAGCTGCCCCAGTGGCGCTCATTACTAGGATTAATACTTGGGAGTCAATACTGGGACTCCTTGTGCTTGAATTTCTTTGCTGCTGACCTGGATGATAGGATGGAGCATGTGGCCAGCAAGTCTGCAGATGGCATCAAACTGGGAGGAGTGGTTTATACACTGAAAGACAAAGATGCTAGCCAGAGGGATCTAGACAGGTTGGAGAAATAGGCTAGGAGGAACTTCAAGAAGTTCAACAGCCAAAACACAGCTGTGCCACTGGGATGGTGTAACCCACTGCAGCAGAACAAGCTGGAGATAGGAGGCAAGATAGCAGCTTTGCAGGAAAGGATTTGGAACTATAAGTGAATGACCAGCTCAGAAGCCAGCAGTGCACTGGTGCAGCAAACATCAGCTGCTAGCAGGCAGCAGGGTGAGGGGAGGAATCCTCCATCTGTGCTCAGTGCTGTATCTGGACCAGTCTGGGTTCCCCAGAGCAAGGACAGTGACACACAAGAACAAGTTCAGTGGAGGCTCTCAAGATGGTTTGGGATGGAGCACACAACACATAAGGTGAAGCTGAGGGAACTGGGTTTGTTCAGCCTGAGCAGAAGGCAAAAGAGATATCTTACTGTTGTCTGCTACTCTGTTATAGGAAAACCCAAAAGGCAACAGGCGGAGGTACACCATGAGACACTCTGATCATAGAATCACCCAAGCTCGAAGGGACCCAAAAGGATCATCAAGAGCAACTCCTGTCTCTACACAGGACACTTCCGACATTCACACCATGTGAATGGGTCATTGTCCAAATGCTTCTTGAATGCTGGCAGACCGGTGCCACGACTACTTCCCTGGGGAGCTGTTTCAGTGCTCCAGCACCCGCCGGGGGAAGAACTTCTTCCTAATATCCAATCTAAACCTCCCCTGGCACATCTTCCTGCCATCACCTATCATAGGTCACAAGAAAGAAGAGATCAGCACCTCTTTCACCTCCTTCCCTTGAGAGATGCAAGGAAAACCTTAGTCAGTATCATCAAACAATGGAAGAGGAAATGGCACTTCTCTGGTCCAGTCTCCAAAGACTGGCAACCTATTCTAACTTTGAACTTGACTCTTCTTTCAGCAGGGGGTGGATGAAGCAGCCTCCAGGCAGCCCTTCCAGATAAATTACCCTGTAAGTTTATGAAGCACCACTTCTCATGAGACCTCACACTTTGTGGGAAAGTACATTGAGAAAGCATGCCTTTTGTCTTCCCATCTGCAAAGCCAGGCTGACAGGATTTCCTTATTCATGCCTTTGCTGTCTAGCAGATGTCCTGAATAACCCACATTCTTCAGTGTGGAATAGATGACTTGGCTCTTCAGAACATGAGGCTCTGCCTGCAGAGCCTTGCTCCTAGCACATGCAAACAGAAGAGAGAGGTACTTCTTGTGCCACATTCCGTATTTCGTTTCAGAACTCATGCTGCCCGGAGGCTGTGTGCTTTCTTCAGATCTGAAATCCTCAGAGCTGCCCCAAAGTTTCTAGCAAACAAACTTTATACTTTCCTTTTACACCCGAAGCATAACAATTACCTGGGAAATCCCCCTCCCACACCTCAGAGCTCATACTTTGGGTGACTTGATCTCACCTCACACAGTTAACTCGGGTTCAATGTGGCTTTTAAAAACCATCACGCCAAAGCCACTGGGATCAACTTCTAAGCTAAGGCTTGCTCTGAGCAGCTGTGTTTGCTTAAATACAGAAAAATGGCAGTTGAAAGAGACCAAAAGAGATCTTCCACCTCCTCACTCCCACTCTCCTCTTACTGCACACTGTCATACTTTAAGAGACACGACCTACCAAGTGTACAACCTCTCTCATCCTGCCAGGCCCTGTAGTTCTCAGCTATTGCCTTTTCTAGCTTCTTCATAATCCTAAATAGGTCTCATGATGAGAGTCACAGGTACCTGCACAGGCACTGCCTCTTGCCCTGCCTAACTCCACAACACATCCCACAGGGGGCTGCAGAAAAGCCAGGAATACGCTTGCTACAACTGTGGCCCAACTGTGGCAGGGGGGTCAGGAAACAGAGCTGTAAAACAAGGAACTGGGAGGCAAGAAGAGGGACCTGCACCCAGGAGCGCAGCAGAGAAAGCTAGAGGAAAACTAGAACGGAAGGGAACCATGAGCTTCCCCTTTCGTATTCCCCCAGAAGAAGCTGTTTCAATTCCACTAGCTGGAGGCACTATAAGCTATGTCATCCTTCAGCAGGTACATGCACGGGTGTGGTTAAAAACAGGTAATAAAGTAATTAAGACATTTTAATAGAGTTCTCATGTTATAATAAGCCTGTTTCCTTCAGCATCCAAGAAGCCCGCAGCTGAGTCAGGAAGGCAGCAGAGTACCTGAAACACAGCAGGTGGGATTTCCCCTTTCACACACAGTGATCTCACAAGTTTCCCCATGTGGAGAGGTGTGGTAGTATAGTTTTGTGATGAAGTAACATAAGACATCTTGTTTGTACTGCAAATCCAAGGAGTCTGCAACATTAGGACAGTGGATTGGTGTATGTATTCGGGAGCTGCTGTCCCACCGCAAGGACAGTCAAGTTGCCTGCTGGGACAGCTAAATCCTTAGCTGTGCTGACAGGCACAGGTCACCTCTTGTCATAGGTCCAACAACTGCTACAACATCTGATCACAACTACTACAAGGCAGGGGTGAGTCAAGGACTAGTTTGATAAAGCATTACTCACAACTCTGATTTTATTGTGTATTTTGGTAACTGGCAAGAGATTCCTATGACAGCATTCACCTCTCATACAAGGAGGGACTGGGAGAGTTGGGGTTGTTCCCCTGGAGAAGAAAAGGCTCTGGGGAGACCTTAGAGCAGCCTTCCAGTACTGAAATGGGCTCCAGGAAAACTGGGGAGGGGCTCTTGATCAGGGAGTGCAGGGACAGGATAAGGGGAATGGTTTTCAGCTGAAAGAGGGGAGATTGAGATGAGATCTTAGGAAATGTTTTCCTTGTGAGGGTGGGGAGGCCCTGGCCCAGGTTGCCCAGAGAAATGGTGGCTGCCCCATCCCTGGAGGTGTTCAAGGCCAGGTTGGATGGGGCTTGGAGCCCCCTGATCCAGTGGGAGGTGTCCCTGCCCATGGCACGGGGTGGAACTGGATGGGCTTTAAGGTCCCTTCCAGCCAAAACCTATGTTTTGTGGTGCAAAGCAGTTCAAAAAGACAGGCTAGAAATGACCCTTCCCGCCTCTGTTTTCTCAGAGATTCTAATCAGAAGTTCCCTTGGATGAAGGAAGACACGACATCAGGTTACAGAATTGTTGATCTTCACTTCCCAAGAGCACACCCTGTTTCCACTTAAATGAATGGAAAAGGATCCTGTCAACTGCAACAGAAGGCCCCCAGAGACTGAGCTCAGAAGGGAAGCTACCCAAGAGGGTGGGTAAGGCATCAGATTACCCGTCCTCACAAAAGTTCACAAATACACCTTATCTAGGACCAATTCTTTCCATCCTCACTTTTATTTTTCCTAAAAAAGTCTTTGTAAACAAACCTCTTGTTTCTCCTTTCTAATTCAGTGCGATTGCTGCAAGCACGTGACTCTGGGGAAGCAGAGAAAGTGTACCACAACTCAGTCATATTTCCATAGGAAAAGCTGACTCACAACTTACATCATCCTTGAAACGCTGACGCACGTTTGTAAGAAGCATCTGAACGTCTAGTCCAAGGAACAGCACTGTGTCCATCTGGGCCTGACGTGGCTGCCTCACTCTAGCAGAGCAGAAGGCCGTCCTTTGCCGCCAGGCGCTGGCGATGGATTTCATCCTGCTGCAGCTCCTCGTGGTTTGGATGCCAGAGTTTCATGACAATTCTCTCAATGTTTAGAGCATAGACGGTGTGTGCAGGAATAACTTCTTTGTGCACCTGGTGATACACATTAGCAAATGAGTTTCATCATGCTTTCATATGCATTGCCCCACACTGTCCACGGCAGAACCTCCCTCTAGTGTGGGACGATCAGAGCACCAGCTCTGCAGAGCAGGAGCTCAGGCTGCTACACAAAGGAGGAGAGCTGCAACTGCTGGCACAGAACGGCCGCCTGCTATGCCACTTTGTAAGGGAGTAGCACAGTAAGGAAGTCATCATTTTACTTGTGATGACAAATTACAATTTGTCATCAAAATCTTACAAACAACAATTCTCTCTGACTAGACACATGAGATGAATGCTTGATTACAGCTCTTAAAATGAATGGTCTGCTTGCGCTGCCTCAAGACAAAATCCCAAGGCCTGTTGACAATAGCAGAGATCACAGGACAATTTCTCACAGCTCAATTTAGACATTCAAAGTAATCTGAATATCCCCAGCACTGCCAGAGAGGGAGGGAACCACAGGCGTGCATGTGCAAATTAAGATTCATCCAACCCACTGCAGACACCTCCCCAGGGTTGGGGTGATCCCAGCTAACCCACTGCAGCAGCCTGCATGCCAGGACCACGTATTCCTCAGAGCACGCAGGTGGGACACAAGGACATGCCAGGCAGGTGATTGTGCTGCATTGCTGTCAAAATCTCAGTGTAGCTCCATTCTGATATAGTCACTGCAGGCTTGCTACAGAGGAAGAGTCACCTCCCTTACGTAACTGTAAGAGACAGGGATTTCCTCATTGACTCCGACCGAGGGGAGTGGAACAGGCACTAAACCATGAGCTGACTGTATGTTGTTACCTAATAACCAGGACAAGTCAAAGCCAGAGAATTGTATATTTGAAAGGGAAAGAAGGAAACAGACTGTAGGATGAGAAATCAAATTCCCCTCCATGCACCTAAACCAAATCCAAGACTGGTACTTGGGGAAGTGCTGTCTGTGACACCAGTGTAACATGAACAGCTTACCTGTAACGCCTCAAAAAGGTCATACATGTTGACTGGCGGAAGAGATGCTGGTAAGGTATCTCCAGAACACGCGAGGAGCAGAGCTGCCTGCTGCTCAGCATCATCAGGCAGCGGCTGGGGTGCCAGACCCTGACTGGCAGAAGGTGTCACACAGGTTGGAGGGCTGTAGGCAGAGCAGGCAGTAAAACCTTTCAGTCAAGAAAACAGCACCAGGTTTGTAAGTCACACAGAGGGCCAGAATTTGCTTTTCTGGATCAGTTGACTTAGCCCTTATGAACATAACCTTATTTCAGATGTAAATAAAAGCCCTTTAAAATTCCAGTTTAATAAATACAGTGTAAACCAATCCTACACATACTTCAAATCTGCTTTGTAACTGATCTCGATCAGGCAACTTGTTATTTACAGCAAATAGTTTTGACCCAGCATAAAAAAAAAGGCATCCACAACATTAAATCGAGACATAAGCTGTTGTTTGGAGTGGATTGCATTTGTAGTGTTTGCAGTGCTATAATAAGATCTTAAAACACCCACGACCTCCTGTCAACTGCTAGAAGCTGTCATAGACAGACACAAGTGCTTTCTCATAAGCACATGCTGCCAGATGCGCAGCACAAGCTGTTTGACATTTAGATTCTGGAAAACACGATAACTTTGAAGCTCTGCTGACTGAAAAGGTCTGCCAAGGAACCATAAATATGTTTGGATGCAGGAAATCAAGAGGACAGCAGCATCCTGCAGGTCATCACTTACATTTCATTTCTGCGGCATAACAGTGCTGCGTCCCCGAAGGCACTGCCTCTCTGCCCAGGGGCAGTTTCCCTGAGAGCAGCAAGATTTCTGTGTTGCTCACTACAGCTTCCAAAAACCAATAGTTACTAAGGACATTCAGAAGCCCAGAGGACACCTTCAAAAATCAATGGACAAGCATGGGCAAGGGAGAGAGACTTAACGCTGTCCTGAACTCCACTGCTAAGAAATCCCCGTATTCTCCCTCCCTGTTTTGCTGTACAGCCCTTCGTGCGTGGAAGCTAAACATGCCAGGAACAGGTTCTGCTAAGTAAAAAGAGAAATGGAATCATGGAGTAACTTCGGAACCAGCAAATTGCAATTGAAATTAGCAGCGTGCTGAGAGCTCCTTACCACTCAATTAGATTGTTATATGCCACAACACTGTTCTTCAGGTACGGCTGAGGGTTAACATTGCTCCCGAAGGCATACTTGAAATGGCTGTCTCTGAGGCGATAGGCTTTCCGCCTGGATATCACAGATGTCAGAATATCCTTAAGGTGGTTCTGCAATTAAAAACCATCTGATTAGACATGCCAATTCCATCACCCTACCAAGCCACAGCTGTGAGAAGGGCCTCACCAACTGGCAAGACCAGCGCAGTTCTGCTATGACCACAATGACCTAAAGACATAAGGGAACCAAGATCTGGACAAGCTACAGTACATTTTCACTACCTGATCCAGTCGGATATGGAGAACATGGCACTGTGTGAAAGTACCGTGTGCATTAGCCTGTGTTCCATGCTTTAATATGTTACGTGCTGCTTCAAATGTCAAAGAGGTTTCTTAAATGCTAGGAAATTCCCAACCCGTGATTCCTTCAATAAAGAGTTGAGAGATTTTATAATTGGCACTAGATTTTATACTTGTACTGAAATATTGGCCCTAAAACTACTGTGAAAACCCACACATTCCTCTTTTTCAGACTGTTGAGCTGCCCAGAAAGTGCTGGAGAAGTAACTGCCTGAAAAACTGGCAAACAACTGATTCTTAATTTGGCCTCGCTCTCAGCTGGGAAATTCAGGTTGGCCTCCGCATCCTGACTCCAGTAAATCACCCATCAATGCTCCAAGTAACGGCTCTGTCACTCCTGGGATATGCCAGGTAACACACCACGATGGCCAGTAACAGCAGGCACTTCACTACAGGTACAGGTACAGGATTCTGTCACCTCACTTCCATATCAGTTCCTCACATCTATGACAGAGCTGTTTAAACTGGAGCCCCCCTTCTGTCCTTGCTTCTAAGTGACAGGAACGGCCTTTCCCCAAACAGCTACTTCAGCGTGCCTGGAGTTCTTCATATGCAAGTACTTCAAAATTAACACTTAGAGGCAGAAATCCAAGACTTTACATCTCTGATGGCACAAATCTGGAAACCCTTCAATTCTCACCTTACTCTTCTCAAGGTAAAGGGGCAATCAGAGAAGCAGATTTCCTCTCCCCACTGAGGGACGCTACCTGACGCTGCACATAGAGCCTTCTGCTGCTGGCACAACGGGAACACCACGCTGCCCAGCCCAGTCTCACCTCCACAGCATAAACGACTGCAGTCACCGCCTCCTCGGTGACGTTGTCTAGCCCGTGCTCATACGCAGTTACGATCATCCTTCCTTCTAACTGGCCACGCGTGGGAAGCATCATGGTATGAGAGCACAGCTTCAGATCGTCATCCTCCTGAGGATCCTTTGCCACAAACTGCTGGGCTCCAGAGAGTGGATTCTGAGGCTGGAACCGGTGCTGTTATGAACACAACATTACAGTGTAAGAGAAGATAAATATTCGGTCAGTCTTTGGTTCATCCATCCAAACATCCCTTCCCCAGTCGGAAACACATATAAAAACATATCAAAGCAGAGTGATATTCCCCTCGGGATACTCTCCCAATCCCAAACAATTTGTGACTGAAGAAATTTCTCAGCCAGTGTTGGTGTCCTTTTATTGAACTCCCATGGATCAGTTCAGCAGCACCCTGAACCACCTAAACTTTGGGTATCCACAACACCCTGCAGCAAGAAGCTCTAGAGTAACAACCCAACACATAGCAAGTCATCTCCTCTGGTTTGCTGTCCTTCTCACCAGCCAGATGAATTTGACTCTCCTGTAACTTCCAAACACAGTCGGTCATTGTTCCTTTTATCTGTGTCCACACTATCCAGGCCAGTGATGGGTTTATGGATTTTCACATCTCCCAGTCACCTCCATTATGCTGAAGAGCTCTCATCCACTTTGTCATTTCTTGTGAAACATTGTGTGTTTTTACTTACTAAGCGTACAGTTTCCATCAAGATGGAAAACCATGATCCTAAGCTTCTGTGATTGATTCTTACATTTCTTTAAAGCTTTAAATGCAACAACTTAGCCAAATTCCAGCTCTCAATTGCAGACTCGTGTACCCGAGCACTTTCAACGCTCTAAGCAGAGCTGTGTTACTGAGCAGCCACTGATTCCAAGATGGATCATGGCTGTTTTTCAGAACTGACTCAGTTACTTTCAAAAAAAATAAAAAATTAAAAAAAAAAAAAATCAGAGAACATGAATTCATACCAGCAGAAGGTGGCAACCCTCACTTCCCAGGCCACAAGTATTCTGGCACAATTCCCTCACTGTGCTGGTGTCTCAAGCTCCGAGCACTCATGGTGGCTCCTGGGAAGTCTCAGTCCCCAGGCAGAGTAGGGACAAAAGCAGATGGGAACGATTGATCCGTGGGCCCAGGCATGTGCTTGGCCCAGCCCCAAACCACAAGGGAACAACACCGCCCTGCCTCATCAAGTACTCCCACAACTCCCATTCCTCAGTTTCAAGCCACAAATCTGGTGGCTTTGGAATGAAGATGGCCACAAAGCTCTTACAGGGGCATCAAGACAAACACATGCTTTAAATACAAACAATGAACATACAACGAAGTGGATTTCTCACATCTTAGTTTCAGGAGAGGAAGCAGGGCTGCTTTACTCAAAGGACAGAGTGGCATTTAACTCAGAGTGAAAAACCAATCCACCCACTAATGATGTGAAAGCAGGTTTCCCTCCCCATAATTCTGAAGATGTATGTTTTCGTTACAGGAAAGCTACATGCCTGTATGCCTGGAAAAAAAAATAAAAAAATAAAAAGACCTTCAAAAATGTTAGCAGCTCTCAAGAGGAATGCGGTTTGGGAGAAGAGAAGCCAACTGGAACGAACCTGAGGTTCATTCAGGAACCTTCACAGCTGTTACTCCCGAGTGAGTGAAGCATCAGGAAATATCAAGGCACTTCAAGTTCACACTGCTCAGGAATCCCACTAGTAAAAGACAAGCCCATTAATCATAAAAGTACTCGATACCAAGCATTCCAGGAACAGGTATATAAACACTCACTAGAAACATGGCGTAATATAGATGTATCTGAGCAAACAAAATCCCAAGACTTCCACTACATCATCGACTGCTCCTCAAATTCTCCTCTGCTTGCTACTGACAAGTTACAGTGAAGTTTTAAAACACAAGCTGCCACCAGAATTCGGGCTGCAGCTGTGAACACAGCAAAACAGTTCAGCAATTTCTAAACACAATGAGCCCTCAGCTGGACTCATGTCACTCAGGAACACCAGGCGCCAAAGTACAAACACGGTGCCTAATTATAGCACCTACGAGTGCAGCATGCACTTTGGTTGAGCCAAGCTAACCTCTTGCTGCATAAGAATGGAAGGTTTCACATTCCCACCTTTCTCCCTCATCACCAGTGCCTTCTTTCTTTACACCAGTTTTGCCATTTATCCAACTGCAAGAAATGCTGATCCAAATGAATAAACCAGCAAGAGAAACCTGGGCTCTGAAATCTTTTTTCGATTAGTTGGTTTTCTGCCTTGTCAGACAACTGAACCAGATCACGATGTGCTCAGACACCTGACGAATCTGGCTCAGTAAGAGACAGACACTCTCCCTTTCAACAGTGTTAATTCAGTTTGAACCCTCTTATCAGACCCCATCGGTGAATGAAAGTGCCCGTTCCTGATCCCCTTTCACACCAGGCCCTCTCTGCACTGGTCTGGCAGCATAGAAACAACTGTGCGACAGTACCAGATGAACGTACAGTCTTCACTGCAGAACAACTGCACCTTGGGCATTTCTCTGCCATGTACAAGACAGCATCTTTGCGAAGCATTTTCAATTCTGAAGCAACTTGAAAAAACATCCCACCTAAGAAAGCTCTTAGTGCTAACACCTGGGATCGCAGAGTTCTGCAGGGTGGATTGCACAATCACAGCCCTGACTGCCTGAATAGACAGGAAATCACTTTTGCTTCAAGGATTTGGCAGATGCACAAGATGAACAAGATACTACAGAGAATGTGAGAAGTGAATGAAACTACAACAGACCTCTCCAAGCATTACTGCAGTGACCACGGAGCTAAAGTGACTCCTCGCTTGTTCCTGGAATACAAGCTTTTACAACTTGAACATTTAAGTGCTCTTCCATGCATTCTCTAGCATCTAACGAGGCCAGGTCACACTGTAGCCTTCCTCCCAAGAGGCCTCCACAAGTGAACCAGCAGCTACTAATCCCCAGCTCTTGCCCTTGTCCAGAACGCAAGGCAAACGTGACCGACATCATCACATGTGCTGGACTTCCATCATTGCTAGTAGTAACAAAAACTGCAGGCTCTGCAGATTTCTCCACCCCCAAAAGGTGAGAGACCAAGACCTTTTGACCATGGACACTTACATCAAACTTTTGTCGAACTGAAGATATCTTTTTCTTTCCTTTGGGTTTTCCAGGTTTCGTTGCAGAGCCACCAGGCCACGGCAGAGACCCAGCACCTTCTACAAATTGAAAAGAGAGAAAAAAAAAAATCTACTCAATAGGTGCTGTTGATTTAGAGCCAGGATTAAACCGTCCACACAGGAAAACCTTTTCCCTAGCTAGACCTTTAACCCAAACCCATCAGCCACAACCCAGAGGAACAGGTTCTCAGGAGTCAACGTTTTTGCCAGCCCTTCCCTCCTTTGTCAGCCCCCAGCCAGCTTGACTCACTCGTGACCCGAGATTCCAAGAAAAGCCACAAGAAAGGAACATGCCATTTGTTCCATGAGGAATAAGACACGCACTTGCCCAGAGGATTCTCCGCCCGCCAACTCCTGGACTTGGGTCACATGCTGACAAGCAGGATGGAGCAGTCTGACTCATCACATCTGTCTCTACAGCTCCCCATCTGCGTGCAAGTTTTGTCCCAGACCCCTTTTAAACACCACGGCTGAGCGTTCCTATTCTGCTGAGGGGAAAGGGGCTGGGGGAAGAACTGCAAAGGCCACGAGCCCCGGAGTGGGACAACATCAATGTGAGCAGCGAGCTTGTCACCGACCAGAAATGGCAAGCAGCTGAAAAGAGACTGCAGCACAGTGCCAATAAAAAGATAAATTTGGCTACACCACCTCGAGGAGACTGCCCAGCTGTTTGACACCTACACCTACCGCAGGCCAAGCCATGTCCTCACCACCACACAGCTCTTGGCAAAGACAGCCTTGCAGATTCCCCACTGACTGGTTCACAGGATCCATGTACAATTCCTTCTGGTACATTGGGGCATAAGATAACGTTGCACTGGATTTGTATGAGCTTGCTGACAGGGAACAAGCGCAACCCAAAGACCAGACGGCCCTCTTGTGGCCACCGAGGCAGCCTCTGCTTTATGTCACCAGTATCCTCCTCCCTTGGCTTTGCACCTTGAGCAAGCATCCTTTTTAGTTCAGAGAAGACTGAGCTCAGTCCTGGGGTCCCTGCACACTGCCAGGTGATTCAAAAAGTGTTTTTTACTGCAGAGAGTGAAATATTTTGACTTAGAGTTGATTTTCTGTAGAATCAGTTTTCTAAATCACTTCAGCTAAGCAATATCGAAGTGGCAGCATTTTTGAAAGTTGAACAGATACAGACTGTTCTTCTAACAAATTGGTTTTTTTAAATAATGCTGTTTCCAGACAATACTTCTTCATTTATCTAAAGAATTCAAGGCTGGACTGCAAAGCTGTGAGCAGCTCTTATCTCGTTGTACATGACTGATGGAATCATTCCCTCATGCACTCAGCACTGATATAAAACTCCAAAATTAGTCTTAAAGAGTTGATTTGCCAGCGGTTTTGGTATCACAGGAAGCTCAGGCTACTCAGCTCTGAAGGTACTTCAGTCACCTTCAAAGGGGAGGATGGACCTACAGCAGCACTGCCAGCACGACAGCTTCTCAGATGTTCCCTAGCGCCACCAGAGCCAGTATTTGCCATGTCCTCTAGACAGGGACAAGGAGTGACAGCAGCCATCCCACAACTCACCATCCCCAGCTTGGCTGGCCTGAGGTGCATCCACCACGAACAGACAAACCACCAGTTCTGGTTTTCTCCTGTTTCCAGAGGCTGCCACTCACCACCAGCCTCACGCCAACCTGTGTGTTTACCTCTGGCTCTCACAACTCCATTTAATTTGCTGTAATTGGGAATTCATACACGCAGTTATCCTACAGCCCTGCGTAGAGGGAATGAGTCTGGCTGGAAGTCCTTGGCTACCTACAGCCTCCCACACGTGGCTGCAGCACAAGCAGTGCTCTCCTCCATGAAAAGAAACTCCTAAAACACGACTTGTAAGGATGAGGCTAAACCGGAGGATTTGGGTGAAGTTTTTGAACAGTCAACTACTAACAAGTAGTTAGAAACAACCTACAAACACACAAAAGATGGTGTATAGAAAAAATCTTTTCAGTAAAGTTCAGCTACATCCTATTGGTGAGGTCAAAACCAGTAGTGTACCCCAAACCCTGTTGTCAAAAATCCACCTGTCAATTGTAGGAAATCAGAAGATAATAAATAAAACCTCTCTAAAAATCTTAAAGCTGGTGTCACTAATCATCACAGCATCGCAGCAGAGGCCTAACAAGGGGGTGGGGGAAAGCACTGTGAATAGTCATGTCAAGGACCTCTCCTACCCTTCATTGAGATCTCAGGATCTATCAAAATAATGCTACTTCTCCCACAAGGCCTTCTGCTCTTTAGAGATGAGTCCTCTCTTTCTCCTCCTCCACAGCAAGACAGACCCCTTCTAGGCTGGGGAGATGAGGTGTGTTAAGGACGGACACAAGAATTGCCTGGCCCATTTCAAAGCCTTCAATAAGGGCACATCTCTCCAGCTTGCCATGTCACCTCACCCCAGGCCTTCCTCCTTGGCAGCACCCTCATACAGCTCCTTCGCAGCCTTGCTTGGAAAAATATCTTTCACTGGCAGTGGAGGCAGAGAAAGGGGAACCGATGGAGGCAGAAATAGGAGACCACACCCTCTTATCCAACAATGTGTTTCAGATGAACAGGATGTAGCAGAGAGAATTTTTAAAATTACTTATTTTTAAAATTACTTATTTTTAAAATTACTTATTTTTAAAATTACTTATTTTTAAAATTACTTATTTTTAAAATTACTTATTTTTAAAATTACTTATTTTTAAAATTAATACAGTAACTTTTAAACTAAATAGCAACTAGATTTTTAGGTTTTGACAGCAGATCTGAAAGATGCAACTTAATAGAATCTGAAGCTGTACATTTAAAAACTTAACCGGACTTCTACAAGGGAAAAGTGAGATGCTACCTCCAGTACCCCATTATAACAAGCCCAGTACAGAATTTTCTGGCTCCTTTTCCGGGTTTTCTTATTACCAAGCCTGACTTGCAACAGATGAAGAAAGCAAAATTTCCCTCCAGCATTCTAAGAAAACCAGCACTTGCTTTCCTGTCCACAAATGACACAGTTGGAAGCTTTTATTTAACCTCACTAGCAAGAGCATGAGATGTTACCGAGCCACAGCGATGGCTGCTGATAGGCCTTCAAAGATGAGGAACAGAGAAGAATGTTTTCCTATGAGCTGCCAGGTCTCTGCAGCCACAGCAACAGCCAGCCCAGGCCAAGCGTGTCACGCTCTCCTGACACCAGCACTGTGCAGGCGGAAAGGACAAAGATACAAACGGGGAAAGTCATAACAGAGAAAAGCAGCCAGGCACAGGAAATGTGCATTTTCCCATCCATTTCTTTGATCTTCAGTTTCTCTCTTAAATCTTCTTGCAGGGATGACTGTTTAGTCAAAAACATTCTGATGACCCTCCTCTGTCAACAACTCACAAGCCCATTTTCTTCCTTCTTCCCCCCTTCCAGGTCTCTGCAAAGAAGCGGACCATGAGCAACCTCAGCCCATCTCACAGCTGGCAGCCCTTCAAGCAAAGCCTGCAGGCATTCCTGAGATAATAAAATGCTCCTGCTACCCCAGCAAGAGTTCTAATTCACTGAACCATCTCTTAGCTGGCTTCAGATCACTTGTAAATAAACTAACTCCTTACATCGCTAACTCCCGTGCTTGCAGTTTTGTTGTTATCATTCAGCTAAGGAGGGAGGTCACAGTTCAAGTGAGACACAAACAACCCAAGAAACCTTGCTCCCTTGAACCTGCCTGCAATTGTCCAACAAAAAGAGACAAGCTCAGTGCTTAAAAGTGCAGGGCTAAGAAAGGCTTTAAACTGGAGTTCCTCTTGATGGAATTTCTACGGAAGAAAAATCCCAGACACAAAAATTCAGAAAAGCACTTCTGAAAGTACTGGTAAAAAAGAGCATCCAAAGAAAACAATGTTCTTGTAATGGGGAGCGTGTCACTGCTGGGGCT
This sequence comes from Neomorphus geoffroyi, assembly GCA_033558235.1. Lineage (NCBI taxonomy): Eukaryota > Metazoa > Chordata > Aves > Cuculiformes > Neomorphidae > Neomorphus > Neomorphus geoffroyi. The sequence continues at coordinate 10,127,232 of JAUMJM010000074.1, forward strand.
GCTGTAGCCAACCCAAAATCACCATTAAGGCACTGCCTAATATTATGGATAGCATCTTTCTGAGAAGTTCCTCTCTTCAGGCATTTCCAGTTTCCCAGCTGTGTTACACCCGGGTGCCACTCCAGCATTTATGGGTGTCTTTACAAATGTGGTGACCAGAGGGAACACCACCTCCAGTTTTTAAAGAGAGCGGAGAAGTTGGATTGAGGATGGCTCAGGATCCTGCTGGGCTCTCAGTGGGAGCTCTCAGCAGGAATTAAAGCAACTGCTCATTCTTCACATCAGAATGGGTACGAATTTCCTTCCCTCTCCACCACTAAGCCCTAAATGCCCCATGTCACACAGGCTGCCGAACTGGGATGTGAGGTTTCCATGACCCACAGCCTAAGCAGATGAGAGGTGGAGATGGAAAGTGTTCTCCAAGGGTCACATTCACCCTGTGCTTCCTTATAAGCCCAGGTGGAACCACCGCTACCACAGGCAGTAAAATCTGGATCAGATGGGTTTGCCTGCATGGTTTAATGTGAGCTACAATCGCTCATTAGAAACACCTTCTCCAAGGTTTCCTACTCTAAATGCCACAATATCAAGTATGCTTGTTAACACTGGCCATGTGTTACAAGATTGTTCTTTCCTCCTTATCTCTCTCACATGGAGGTGAAAGCGCATGCCTCAGTAACCCCTGTGATGCCGTGCCCAATGGACCGGGCACGCTTCTTTAAAATCACTTGTTTCCATGAATCATGAAGTAAACACCTTCTACCCAAAAAACAAAGGTGGAGACAAAAGCCTGTTAGCTTTCCACTCCTGCAGGGCAGGGATACACAAAAAAAGAAGAGAGGAAAAAATAGCAGGGTCAGACTGGCATCCAGGGGAGAAAGAGAAATCTAGACATAAGAGCTAGTCCTCCACTCATGCTGCGCTTCCCTGGGTCTGAGTGCACAATCTGCTATGCCACACACAGCAGGCTGGCAGGTAAAACGTGCACATAATACAGGGGTGTCAAACCCATGGCCCACAGGCCAGACCCAGCCCTCCACCTTGTTTTATCTGCCCTGACACTTTGTTTCTACCTGGTGGCAGCACCGAGCTCCTTGCTCCTACGTTTCTGCCAGTGCACTGGTGGCGTGGGTAGTGTGTGACGTGCGATACACTGCAGCAGCAGAACAGTGGGAGCTGCGAGTTTGACACCCCTGACACAATGGCTCTACCAGCCAGTGGCCCAGAAAGAGGTGCCGCAGCACAGAATAGCTCCCAAATCCTCAGGCTGTGTCAATCCGAGACACGTACTTCCTAGACACTCCTAGACAGCCTTGGAAAAGGGGGCACTAGGGAGCTGATGGAGTTTGCTGACAAATCTGAGCTGTTTAAGCCAGGGAAGATGAAGCCTGACTGACAGCTGCAGAGGAGCCACACAATATATGCAACTGGATAAAGAGACAAAATTCAATACTGTTCAGCCCAGAGCAGCGCGCACAGGAATAAACAGCCCCAACTTCAGTCAGACAGCAAGGGGCTCTAACCTGACCACTGCCACTTAGAAGCAAGATATTTGGGCTACAACCGCGACTTCATCCCTCACATCAGCTCCATGCTGAGCACAGCACACAGTCGCTCTCCCTTTCCCTACCCCTCCCAATTTGGACCCTGCTACTTCAGGAAACACTCACAGGGCAACCACTGTGCCGGTGCTTTCTTCTCACAGCTCAGCTGTAAACACCCTGAGTCAAAAGCAAGGAGCAGCACAACTTAGGCATAAATCTCCTGAGTTATGTGAGTGCAAACAGCTAAAGAGGACAAGTCTGGGACTCAGAAAGTCTTTGTAGAGTTCAAGGGCAAACAAAGCAAGTTAGCAGGTGGGGGATGTTAGTATTTCATTGGCACAGCTGGTATAGTTAATGACCACCAGCTGCCACACAAAAGGCTGTAGGCAATCCATACATTTTGCATTTTTCCCTTCCTCCACCTACATCAGGTTCTTTAATAACAGGCATTCTCTCATGTCTCAGCTCATCGCAGAGCTGTAACAATTTTCTCTCCCTTACTACACAGCAGTTCCATATGTTGATCTGCAGCTCAGTTGTCCTTCCTGTCAGATCTCCGGATTAACTCCCATCAGATCATTCACAAGTCGCACCAGGGGAGGTTTAGACTAGACATTGGGAAGAATTTCTTCACTGAAAGGGTGGTCAGGGATTGGCACAGCTGCCCAGGGAGGTGGTGGGGGTGCCATCCCTGGAGGTGTTTAAAAGACGGGTGGATGAGTTTCTTAGGGACAGGGTTTAGTAAGGAGTTGGACTCGATGATCCCACAGGTCTCTTCCAACATTATGATTCTATGATCTCTTCTTCCTTTGAAGACCAAACAAAGCCTACATTGCAACCCTCACTGCAGCCATCCTAAAGGCTTACAAAGTCAAAAGGGTAATTATCTGCAGGAGGCTGGGCTAATTAGCCAGAGCTCAATCAAGACTCACTCACTAAAAGCATTCTTCTATCAGACACAGACTCGATTTCAGGATCAGCCAGGAAAACCCTTCTCCCCAAAATGATATCCCCAGCAGAGAGAAGAACAGAGAGCAACACTAGGTTCAGAACAGAGAGGAAGCAGGAAGCAAAACAGATCTAAGGCAAAGCAGCCTCTCCCTTTACACTTCAGTTAGCAGCACACACCCAATCTAGAAATCAAACCAGCTGATCACACAGCCATCCAGCCTTAGCCCCTAATCAAGCACAAACAGCTGAATTATAAAGGCACATCAGCTGAAATCAGCTGAATCACTGCTTTGCTACCATTTGGCCTTTGTGGCACAACAAACAGGAATATTCAACCTCAGAAAACTGGAGTGCTTTGTGCGAAACCCATCTAACACGCACATGGCAAAGTTCTGCTACCCAGTTGTTTTTAACGAGGCTTCTCAAGACTTACCTGGTGCAGAAACCAGGATCTGGCATCGGGTGAGAATAGCCAGGAGGAAATCGTTGTGAGAGTGGACTGCATAAAGACAGAGAAGTTAGTTAGTGACATATCCGTGCCCAGAGGCACCCCCTCAAAGTGACCTTAAAGCAGTCCACTCTGCTCCCCACACACTCAGCTACACAGGCACAACTTTCCATTTAAGATTTTTGACAGTTTTTCCTGCTGGACCCAGAATCTGCTACCACCATCCCAACAACCAGAATACTGCACATGGCACAGACACAAATTAGGTCACTCCTCAGTGTGCCACACACACAAACACAGCCCTACAGCACACAATGGGAAACTTTCACTGCATTCAGCCAGCAAAAGGAGGATTGGTTGTGCCTCCTGCCACCCAGAGCTGTGATGGCAGGGGTTTTGGTTTTATAGAAAAGGAGCCAACCTCAGGAAGGTGACAATATGTCAAAGAGTTTCTAGATCAAACACAGCTTCCTCACAGAAGAGTCACTGAAACACAGAGTAATAGCACATAAGAAAGAGTGACTATAAACTCTGTAAGCAGAGTCAGAGGGCTGCAGGATCTTCTTTGGCCGTCAAACCCAAGCCCTGACAAACCCCCCAGAGGGATGATGTAGGTAGAAGTCAGAACCCCCCACACTGCTCTCAGCAATGCCCACTAGTGTCTGCAGCCCCGCACTGAGGAGGGCACATGGGAATCTCACCCTTCAGCATCCCAATCTGCCACCCTGAAGGCCAGGGAAGAGACTTCTCTGCTGCATAATTGCCTTGGGGAACCCAGGGGCTCAACCACAACACCAGTGTAGCCCCAGCCCAAGGGAAAGCCCAACATGGAAAGAAGCAGGTCTCTATGGTGACATCGGAAAACACCTCCTTGTTCACTGGGACAGGATATTTCACCTATTTACCATATTCACGCAACGCCATGCTGCCTGTCAGGGCCAGGCCCCCTGCAGCTCTCACCTTTCCAACTTCATTGCCACCCCAGCCCTAGCTGCATTTATTTCCCTCCCAGACTGATTTCCCTATTCGAGAAAAAATATGCAGCAGGGAGGGGTTCCATAGGGCCGCAGGGGCCAGGCAGCATCAGAGCCAGCGGGAGAACAAACACTAAACGGCTTTTTACCGTTATCTTGCGTGAGCAGCCTGCGCGCTTCCAGGTCAAACTCCTCTTTACTGATCTTCTGCTTGAACCAGAGCTTCAGGTTGGCCCAGTACCTAGAGAAGGTGCAGACACCAAACAAAAGACATTATTCTTGAGCCCAGCAGCACAAAAGGGCCCGAGTGATACTGAAAAAGCTGGCAAATAAACTCTCTAAGACTTGTTTTTGAAAGCAGCATTCTTTATTTCAGTGCTGGGTGCATGAGACAAGAGCTGGGACAAAATACATACACCACTTTCATGCACAGTTGCAAGTTTTCCCAGAAAACGTATATTCTATTACTTTCCAAGGACTAATTTTGATGTTGTTACGAACTTCACAACAGCCAAACCCCTGCTCGTTGGAGCTTCGGAGCCGGCTCTGTCTGACCTTGCATTTCAGACAGGGAAAGGCTGCACACAGCGGTGATGGCAGGGGCAGACACAGCTGTTCAGCACAGCCCACGCTGAACACCAGGCGTTACCGTTTCTTCAAGAACAGTGTCTGGAAAAACAGTCTGAAAGCATGCTGTGAGAAAACAGGCTGTCAGAGGGACACTGTGTCTGCCTGTCAAGAAACACAGTTACTGACACTTTAGCTTAAACCAAAATACCCCACGTTGTGCAGCAGTCGCCACTCGTATCTCGGCACACGCCGCCACAGCCGCGCTCCCAACGCGCGGCCTCTGGGGGCCGGGAGAGGCCGCACGGGCCCCGCCCCGCCCAGGGTCCCCAGGTCCGCAGCACCAGGGCCCCGCCCCCCCCCCCCCCGCACTCACTGCTTCACGTTCTCGCCCAACGCCTCGCTCAGGCTCTTCTTGGCCGCCTCTAGCTCGCTCACGTACGTCGCCATCGCGGCAGAGTGGGGGAGGGGGAACCGGGAGGGGAACGCGAACAAACCCGCCCCCCCCAACCGCGCCGCCGGTCAGGTGACAGCGCCCCAGCACCGCCTTTCGTCACGTGACAGCGCCCCGGCTCCCACCGCCACCGTTACGTGAGAGCGCCCCAGGGCCCCCTCCCGCCCGGTCACGTGACACCGGCCCGGCTCTCGCGGCCGCCGTCACGTGACCGCGCCCCGCCCCTGTCACGTGACCGCGCGGGGAGCGCAGCGGGGCCGACATGCCGGGACTGCTGCTGGGAGATGAGGCGCCCGACTTCGAGGCGGACACCACACAGGGCCGCATCCGCTTCCACGACTTCCTCGGAGACTCGTGAGCGCCGGATAGGGGGCGGCGGCGCCGTGGGGTTGGCCAGGGCAGCGCGGCGGGCGGGCGAGCGAGTGGGTGCCAGTGGGACTCCCCGAGTGGGCAGAGCGGCCCCGGGAGCGGGCAGAGCGCGGGCATCTGCTCCTGCGAGCGGTGCTGGGTGTGTAACGGGAGGGGGCAGAGCCCGAGGAACGGAGGGGATTCTGCCCTTGTGCTCTGGCGAGACCCCACCCGGAGCCCCGTGTCCAGCCCTGCAGCTCAGAAAGGACACGGAGCTGTTGGAGCGAGGCCAGAGGAGGCCACGGAGATGATCCCAGGGCTGTACGGGGACAGGCTGCGAAAGTTGGGGTGGCTCACTTGGAGAGAAGGCTCCAGGGAGACCTTAGAGCAGCCTCCCGGTACTGAAAGGGACTCCAGGAAAGCTGGGGAGGGGCTCTGGATCAGGGAGAGCAGGGACAGGATGAAGGGGATAGTTTTCAGCTGAAAGAGAGGAGATTTACATGAGGTCTCAGGAACAAACGTTTTGCTGTGAGGATGGGGAGGCCCTGGCCCAGGTTGCCCAGAGCAGTGGTGGCTGCCCCATCCCTGGAGGTGTTCCAGGCCAGGTTGGATGGGGCTCTGAGCCCCCTGATCCAGTGGGAGGTGTCCCCTGCCCATGGCAGGGGGTGGCACTGGATGGGCTTAGGGGTCCGTTCCAACCCAAACCATTCCGTGACTCTGTGAAGGGCAAGGTCTGGCCTGGGGACCCGCCCCTTTGTCCTGTGTGGCCCCATGAGTGAGCCTGGGTGTGGAGGGTGCAGTGGAGCAGTGCAAAGGGCCTGAGTGGCCAGAGGTCCCCTTTGAGTCCTGACATGGAAAGCCACACACTGATTCCTGCAAAGCCTGTTGCTCCATCCCTGGCAGGAGCAGGAGGCACTGGCACGGCACAGCTGGGGCTTTGCTACCCACAGTGCTCCACACGCTGGAGGCTGCTGCTGTCAGCACCGTGAGCTTGGGCAAATGGGGAAAAAGGAGCCCTCTGTGTGAGAAAATAGCTGCATCTTTCTTGGCCAGCTGCTGCTCAGCTGTTTACTGCCTTTTTATTCAAGCTTACTGTACAATTTACGTTATAATTTATGCTATAATAATTTATACTCACTGGATAAAGCGAGTGGTACCACCAGTGCCCAGATCACTGCCCTGACACTCCCCATGGCAATCACACAGCTCTGGCTTGGTCCCTCCAGCTCCGTTCCCAGATCACAGGCAGGGATTTCCCCAGCTGCCATGGCATACAGCTGTATTTACTGAGTGCTGGGGGTGAGGGGAAGAGCGGTGCAGCAAGACCTGTGAGCGCTGAGCTGAGAAATGGTGCGAGAGATCCCTGGTGGGGGATTTTAAGTGCTGAGGGTGGGTTTTGCTTAGCCTCTGGCAGTTCCTGAGAGCTGGGAGCTGCTTTGCCATGTTGCTGCAGGGCTGCATTGCTGCCTTCCTCTGTGCGCCGGTTGCCTTACCTGTGTGGTGGGGTGGCTTGTATTTGCCTGCTCTAAAGACTGCAAAGCGGTGGGTGAATGTGAGGTGGCCGTGTTGTTGTAGCTGTAGCCATAACGTCATGTTGACTCCTGGCCTCCCTCGCCAGTTGATTAATTCTTACCTTTTTGTGAAGTGCATTCAACGCACACCTCATGGCAGCACTCGAATTAAGGTTGGCTCCTATCCCACTCTTTTAAGTTGCAAGATATGCCTGGGTGTTTCTCCTTGCCGTGGTCAGTGAGGTATGTGGGACAGTGAGCAGTCGTGCACATCAGTATTGAACTCTGCAGTGAGGCTTCTGGCAGGTGGCACCTACTCTGGGGTACAGAGCACAGACGAGGCTCCCCTAAGCCTCCTCACATGGCACGGTGTCCACCTCCACACCAGGATTGCGCGCTATTCCCCCATCCCATAGGGGATCCTGGAGGGAGAGGGGGAGTGAGGTGCATGGAGTTTCTCAGTGGGCTCATCCTGGGAAGGCTTCTGGTGTGAGGGAAAGAATTCCCAGGAGTGGATTTCTGTTTAGCAGAGGGATGCACTGTTCAATCTGTCCAGCTTTCCATCTGCAGTACAAACTGGCCCTAATGCCATCTCCCCTTTGCTTTCAGATGGGGCATCCTCTTCTCCCACCCGAGAGACTTCACGCCCGTCTGCACTACAGAGCTCGGCCGGGCAGCGAAGCTGGCGGCTGAGTTCAGCAAGCGCAACGTGAAGATGATCGCCCTCTCCATTGACAGCGTTCCAGACCATCTCGCCTGGAGCAAGGTACGGAGCACAGGGAGGTGCCAGGGGGACCTCTGAAGGCCAAAGGGAGAACAGAGCACAAGCTTGGAACCACATATCTGCTGAGAATAATGTTGCAGGACCCTTGAGTCCCAAAGCATGCAGGGTAGGAGGTGCTGAATGTAAAGCAGGAACAGGAAGAGCTGCTTCATCTTCATGGAGCACTGCACAAACTCCACTCTGCACACTGACACTTTGAAATAAGAGGAAAACAATATTACTGCTCTCCCACCAATACCTGAAAGGGCAAAATGTGGGATAAGGTAGTCCCAAAAGCTTAGAGGAAGGCAGTCTGGCCCCAGACCCTCAAAAAGTTCAGGAATAAAACACAGAAGCAAAGGAGGCATCAGGAGCGAACAGTCTTCAAAAGGTGCAGTTCATGCCCAGGCAGGGAAGAGAGAGCAGAGAGCAAACAGAGGCATGTTAAAACCACAAATAAGAGCGTCCGGAATATAAAACCATCATAAGGGATTATAAAAAAATGGGAACCAAACAGCTTGCTGAAGGGACATGAAAGGAGCTACTGAAGAACTTGAAATGCAGGCTCAGCAATGGTGTGCTGCCAGGGGGCGTGGCTGCAGGGCTCACCGGGGGCAGGGCTGTAAAATGAGCATTTCAGGCAGCTACAGACAGTCTAAAGATCCCTGGGTGAATTACCTGCCTCCGTCTTTGCTCTTAAAATTGAGAATGTTCTCACATATTTTTCAGAGGTGAAATGTGCATGCAATAAGGGGTAGTAAGGGAGCAAAATTTCCACACTCAAACATTGTTTCGGAAATTACTTAATTGCCTTATTGCTTAAATTGACCTTCGTACCTGTGTGGTGCATGGTCCATGTCCCACCAAGATGCAGAAGAGCCTGGGAAAAACAAGGTGCAAATCCTACACTGGTTAATGAGGTTTCTGTGCTGCTCAAACTGGCTGAAACCACAGTCAAGCTGGCAGATAACATCACATTGAATATCAGAAAGTTTGGGTTGCGCTTTTGTAAGGGAGTCTCATCTCCTGGTTGGCTGAAGCCCTGTAAAGAACTATAGAGTGTTGTCGACTTTTACAACATCCTTGAATTACCAAGCAGCTTTTCAACAAAATCAGCTTGGTGAAGGGCAGGTTCATCTCTGTGGGGAGACAGGAGGAAGCAGTAAGTCATAGAATAGAATAATAGACTCATAAGGTTGGAAGAGTCCTCTGAGATCATTGAGTCCAACCGTACCTGGCTCCCTACTAAACCCTGTCCCTAAGGAACTCATCCACCCGTCATTTAAACACGTCCAGGGATGGTGACTCCACCCCCTCCCTGGGCAGCTGTGCCGATCCCTGACCACCCTTTCAGTGAAGAAATTCTTCCCAATGTCCAGTCTGAACCTGCCCTGGTGCAACTTGCGGCCATTTCTTCTCATCCCATCGCTGTCATTTGGGAGAAGAGTTCAGCCCCCACCCCGTCACCACCTCCTTTCAGGCAGTTGTAGACAGGGATGAGGTCTCCCCTCAGCCTTCTCTTCTCCAGGCTGAACAACCCCATTTCCCTCAGTCTCTCCTTGTAGGACTTGTTCTCCAGCCCCTCCCCAGCCTCGTTGCCTTCTCTGGACGCGCTCCAGCCCCTCAGTGTCCTTCTTGGAGAACTGACCAGAACTGACCCCAGCACTCGAGGTGTGGCCTCACCAGTGCTGAGCACAGGGGCACAATCACCTCCCTGCTCCTGCTGGCCACGCTGGGTCTGACACAGGCCAAGATGCCATTGGCCATTTTGGCCACCTGGGCCACTGCTGGCTCATGTTCAGCCACTGCCAACCAGCACCCCCAGGTCCTTCCCTGCCAGGCAGCTCTCCAGCCACTGTTCCCCAAGCCTGTAACGCTGCACGGGGCTGTTGTGTCCCAAGTGCAGGACTCGACACCTGGCCTTGTTGAACCTCATCCCGTTGGTCTCAGCCCATCGATCCAGCCTGTCCAGTCGTGTCAAGGAAGGGAAGTGGCTTGAGGGTCTGCAGGGATGTATGGGGTTCAGCATACTCTGGAGACCTGGAAAAGAGGTGAACAACAAGCTAACCCTGCTGATGCTGTGGAATTACTCAGCACAACCTCAGGTAACACCAGGAGAAGTTGCAGAGCAGCCTCTTGATGCTGACTGGTGGGAGGTTTGGACACCTTTCCAGGACAAGCATGGAGAATGGCAAAGGGCAGCAGTCCAAGCTGCGGTGAGCTTTCCGTCAGGCTGGGAGAGGCCTCGGAGACAGCACTTTCAAAATGTCAGCTCAGCATCTGTCAAAAGGGAAACCATGAAAGTCCTCCAGAGCAAAAGATCCAATCGGTGAGGAGAAATCCGTAGCAGACTGGAGCCTTCCATGCAGCCTGTTCTTGCAGACTACAGGGGAACAAGGAAAGGTGCAGAGCAGGAAGAAAGCTGCCTGCACGTTTGGCAGGTTTGCTTCGGTGCAGTGCAACCAGGGCTCTTCAGCCCCAGGAGCAGGAGGATACATCAGGCTGCGATGCTTGTGAGCAATGTGTGGAGCGTGGAGGAGCAATGAGCACAGCATGTGTGCATTGTGGAGGGGCGTAAATGAGAACAGGGTTGTGATTCTCCGCTCTTAGACCTTGGCCACATGAGCAGTCCTTTTCCATTGTCCTTGACAAAGCAGAGCAGGACTTCAGCTAACGAGGAAAGCTAAAGAGCTGAGCTAGAAAGGCGGCAGGCCCTTACACCGACAAGTCTGAGACCAGTACAGTGCCCCGAGGGTTCTCCTGCCCAGCTTTGGGGTAAGAAAGAGCTTAACAGAGATTCCAAGCCTTGGCAGAAGCTGCCTGTCTGGACAGAAGCAGCTGCATTAACTGCTAGATTGAATTATAGAGACTGCAGTTTCTTTCAGTATATCTTAACCTAGAGAGAAGTCCTGGGAGCGAGCAAAACTTTGGACAGGCCTCTCTGTGCTATGTTGCTTTACATGCCTTTCATTCTTTGGATGAAACTGTTTTTATCTGAAGCACAGCCCATGAGGAAAAAAGTGGATAGGAAGGACGGCTGAAATCCTGCATGACACAACAAAGAAACATCTTGCTTTGCCTCTGCATTTCAGTGGGCAGGTGATGGGGCCTGGGAAGGTGGGACCAGAGTATAGCAAGTAATTCTCAGGTTACTTTGCTCAGCTCTGGTTTCCCAGCTGTTCTAGCTGAGACCGAGAGGCTCTCTCCAGGACTCAGAACAAGCCTGTAGCTCAGCTGGGGATCAGTCCTGCTCTCCTACCTCATTCTGTGTGCTGCTTCTCCAAGGGTTGGCTGAATGCATGAGTTCCTTAAGCGCAGTGGACTGGCATGTGCTGTGCATGTCTGAGGAGGTTCCAGTGCTCTCTGGCCACCGATGTCTTTGCCATGGTGGGTTGGGGTGAATAAATCACCACAGTGATGTCTGGTTTCACTGCAAGACTGGAAAGAAAATAGTTTGTAGGGAAGTGAGCGAGTCTTGGGTGTCTTATTGCAAAATAGGGTGCAGTTTGTGGGGTTGTTTTGTACTGAGGTCCTCATGTCATGAAACTCTGTGCATTTTAGAATGAGTTACAGTCCATAGGATTCATGCATTGCTTCTCAGAAGTTTTCTTCTCTGCAGTGCGGTGCTGAGTCAGCAAGCCTGGAGAGAAAGCAATTGAAGAGAAAAGCTGGAAAGGCAGCATCTTGCTACGTGTGCACCACTTGACCTGCTTGCAGCATCCTGAGCAGCCGGGGCAGGATTACAGCCCCTTATGTCACCATCATCAGCCTAGGAGTACTGAGAAGTGGTGCTGGGCCTGCCTGCTCTTGCTCCCTCTGGAGTGTTCTGAGCAGTGGTGCACTGTGCCAAGGGGACAGCGTTTCCAACCCTGCCCTCCCCAGGTTCCCTCTGAGCAGGACCTAGCCTATTCCTCCACGTTCAGAGCCATGGAGAGACTTGTACATTCAGATCATTCAAAGGGCTGGAGCACCTCTGCTATGAGGACAGGCTGAGAGAGTTGAGGTTGTTCAGCCTGGAGAAGAGAAGGCTGCAGGGAGACCTCATAGCGGCCTTCCAGTACTGAAAGGGGCTACAGGAAAGCTGGGGAAGGGATTTTTACAAGAGCTTGGAGTGACAGGATAAGGGGAGATGGCTCTAAACTGGAAGGAGGAAGATTTAAATTGGACATTAGAAAGAAATTCTTCGCAATGAGGGGGGTGAGGGACTGGCACAGGTTGCTCAGAGAAGTGGTGGCTGCCCCATCCCTGGAGGTGTTCAAGGCCAGGTTGGATAGAGCTTTGAGCAACCTGATCCAGTAGGAGGCGTCCTGGCCCACGGCAGGGGTTTGGAACTGGATGAGCTTTAAGGTCCCTTCCAGCCCAAAGTGTTCTGTGATTCTAATTATCAGTGCAGCCGATCACACACCACAGGGGTGCGCAGGACGCTTGCGTCAGCACTGCAGTCAGTTTTGCCACCTTGTAGCATAAAGAGGATGGAAGGACCAGGCAGCTCTGTTCTGGGGCAGAAACCTTGGATTGAACTTGTGTTAATGCTGGCAGCTGCTCTGCTTGTGCTGCCTTGAGCAGGCTCCTTCCGGCCCTGCAGTGGCTCAGGATGACCTATACGGATGGTACCGCAAACTGCAAGTATAACCAGATTTTAGAGATGCTCAAAACCTGGCTTCCCTGTGAACCATGGTCACCAGGGAGAGCCTGCACATCTGGGGGAAGGGATGGGTTTCTCTTCTGTCCCAGCTGGTTTGGAAAGGAGTGTGCAGTGTCCCAGCACCTGCTTTCAGACTTTCACTTTGTTTTCAAGTGCCTGTCCTTAGGTAAGCTCAGAGTGACTTAATAAATGAAGCTGGTCCCCCGCACCAGACCCGCAAAGTGTTTGGCATTTGGCCTTTGCTGGGTCTAGTGTTGCTGGTTTGCTCTGCCACCAGAGAAACTGCTCCTCCAGAGCACAGTGCAATTCGGGTGTGACACCAACACTCTGTCAGTAGTGCTTGTTTGCATACTGGGAGAAGAGGGACACTGTTCTCGGGGAAAGGTGGGTAAATCACCCCGTGTCACCAGCACACGCAGGACTTCCCTCTCTCTCTCCGTACCCACTGCCTGGATAAAGCAGCTGGTCCACAGGCAGTTCCAAAGGTGAGCAACAGGGTGTGAGCATAGACAGATTAACAACTCACCTCTAAGAAATGGCAGAGTCCAGCGTGGCATGCAGGTTCCTGGTTTGTTGCCTGGAAGCAGAGAAACTTCATGGAAGGCCATGAGCCCCTGGCTGTGCTGTCCCAGCCTGAAACTTTGGGGCCAAACAAGTCACAGCCTCCTGTAGAGCAGCTGCTGAACATTTTTCTCCGTGGCCCCATGGCAGAAGCTTGGCCCTCCACACATGAAGTCTGCGTGGAGGTCTGCCTGCCTGGCCTCTCTCTCCTGTGGTGGTACCCACACCAAGGAGCCTGAGCGTGCCAGTTGTTTTGTCTCTGCAGGATATCAATGCGTACAACGGAGAACAACCTGAGGAGAAACTCCCCTTCCCCATCATTGCTGATGCAAACCGGGAGCTCGCCGTGAAGCTGGGCATGCTGGATCCAGATGAGCGGGACAAGGACGGGATGCCCCTCACTGCACGTGTGGTGAGTACCTGGCCCTGGAGCTCACTGCCCAGCAGCCGTCTCAGCAGCAGGCATCTTGTCATCTCGCCTTGTGTCCTTGGGGCTGAGGTTGAAGATGAGGGCGGCTTACCTGGTTGGATATGGACAGGGGAGGTTTAGACTGGACATTAGGAAGAATTTCTTCACTGAAAGGGTGGTCAGGGATTGGAACAGTTGCCCAGGGAGGTGGTGGAGTTGCCATCCCTGGAGGGTTTTAAAAGACAGGTAGATGAGTTTCTTAGGGATATGGTTTAGGAGGGAGACAGGCACGGTTGGACTCGATCTCAGAGGTCTCTTCCAACCTTATGATGCTATGATTCTATGATGTTACCATCTTCAAGAGCTTGGGTGACTTCTTTCGGCTACATCCATGGGTTGTGCTGCAGGAAGAGGCTGGAGCAGCATAAGCCTGCTGGCAATACCTCTATCTTGCTGTTGCCACCACCTCATCCTGGTTGTGCCTGTCCTAACACAGTGGGGACAAAAGTGGATCAAAAATCTGCTGAACTTTCCTTCTTCCTTCCCATGCTTGGATTAGAAAGGTATAGGTCAAAGGAAGGAAACATTTCAAGTAGCAAAACAAGCTGGCATTGGAAACAGGAGCTCCCAGAACAAACACCATGTTCCTGTGCCTGGGCATCTTTTGTTGTTCTAGAGTGTCCCCACTGTGGCATCTCTCCTGTCCCAACACCTGTGATCAAGCAGGCCACCTTCCAGGAAAGGGCAGAGCAGCAGGGCAGTTGGACAAACATCATCTGCTTAGCCCCTGACCTTTGTCTCCCTGTGCTCAGGTGTTTGTTTTTGGTCCGGATAAGAAGCTGAAACTCTCTATACTGTACCCAGCCACCACCGGGAGAAACTTTGATGAGATCCTGAGAGTGGTGGACTCGCTGCAGCTGACAGCGTACAAGAAGGTCGCCACCCCTGTGGACTGGAAGGTGAGGGAAGCACAGCTCACAGCTGGGCACTGAAAATGTGCATAGAAGGGTCAACCAGCCTCCCTTGGAGTAGGACCATGGGGTGGGGAGACCTGCTGAGGCCCTGAGATGTGTTAGACCCCAGCCTAGGCCCCATGGCTGTTGCAGCTTGGAATCAGCCATAGGAGCCTCCCTTCCCTCCCTTTAGTTCCTGGTGCCAGTGGATACTGGGCTTGGTCCTTATGGCTGTCAGTACACGAGCTTTGGGCGAGGCAAGTCCTGCCCTTGTCTGCAATAAGGAAGGGCATTACCAGGTGTCAGCCTGCCAAAGTCCGCTCGAAGCCAGCACAGCAGCAAGCGTGGGGTGCACCCCTCTCTGGGCTGGCTGCTCTGCTGCCTTTGAGCCAGGAGGGGCCAGTATGGGCCTGGCCCTGCTTTGCCCAACACATACACAGCTGAAACCCATCCTTGTGCAAAATTACTAGCTGAAGCTTCTTAGTTATGGCCAACCTTGTTCAATGCCATTATTTTAAACTGCCCAAAACAGTTTGGGCAGCCAATATAAAACAAGAACAAGCAGCAGAGTCCAGCAGCTTTAGCCTAGCCAGTGTTTCTTCAGCCCATCCAGGCTGCTCAGCCCCTGGACCTGTCCTCCCGCCGGCTTTGATAGCTGTTACTGGGGAAGCCAGAGGACACACTCCTGCTGTTACAGGGAGTGCTGGAGAAGTGCTCCTGTGTTATGAGGCAGGACCAGGCTCCCAAAGCATTATTCCAAACTCCCACTCCATCTGGGCTGGAAGCCTCCATAGGCACAAGCCTCAGCCATCAAGTAACTTGGGGTACCTGATGTCATCCGTGTGGCTCCTCACACATTGACACCAGCACCCGTGTGCTGATCACCCAACAAACTGCACATTCACTTCCTGGGGCAAAGCGTGGAGGTAGCCTTGTTGCTGAAGACCTCCTTCTCCTGCAGGCTGAGTCCTGGCGGTTTGGGGCCAGCTTGCCCTCCCAGGGCAGCACTCCTTTCCCCAGGCCTTGATACGCCAAGGGGCAGCCAGCACTGCCTGGCCAGGGGCAAGAGAGCAGAGTCAGGCAAGCTGTGCACCCTTCTGGATTGGAGAGGTGCTCAGTTCCCCTCCTGGTACTCCCCATTCCAGTGGCAGTCCCAAGGGGAAGGGCTGGGCTGTCAGATCCCTCTGGTACGGCTGGCGGCCAGACAGCTCTCCATTTCTCCATCACCCACACCTCCTGTTGTAGCTCCTACTCTGTCGTCACTGCCGGCTCCAGGCAGAGCTGCTGGAGATGTGCATGGAGCACTCACGTTGAGTGTTCATGGGGAAACGGTTCCACCTGCATCTAAGCCTGCCAGATCCTCTGCTGCTCTCACAGTTCTCATTTCTCCCCAGCCTGGTGACAGTGTCATGGTCGTGCCCACCTTACCCGACGAGGAAGCCAAGAAGCTCTTTCCCAAAGGAGTCTTCACGAAGGACCTCCCATCGGGCAAGAAGTACCTGCGTTACACCCCACAGCCGGAGTGAACCGCCTGCCCATTGCCTCACCGGGCTGCAGGTCATTGGGTGTCGGGAGCCTTCCCCGTGCCCAGCTCCTGCCCTCCTGACACCAGGCGATCTACAGCCTCGTTACACTCGCTAGCGGTGCATCACAGTACTAAACTGATCCTCCCACGTCCCCTCAAAACTAAAACTCCACATGTTTTCTTGCCTTGAATCAGCCCCACAAGGGAGAGGTTAGCAGAGCAGTGCTCTCCTGTTCAGTGCCAGGTAAGCTGTTCCTGGAGGCACAGTGAGGTGTGGGGTGTCCTGCTGGAGTCACCCCCGCTTTGGGAGCTCCAAACTGCTTTGTGTCTTTCAGAGCAGCTGTCACTAACGCATTAACACCTTTGGTCCCATAAATAGGGGAGGAGCTGCAGAGCTGAATCTCTCACTTCTTAACAGCTTTCTCATCTCTTGTTGGAAGTTGATTGTTTTGGGGTTTTATGGGAGAGGAACTAGAGTGAATAAATGGATCTTCAGTACTACCTGCAGTGTCCCTGTTCTGCCTCTCCTGGCGTCCCCAGCGCCATGCACCATCCACTTGGTTCCCTGGGCCCGGCGGCTGGGATGCATGCCCGCGGGTGGCAGTGGCACAGACTGCCCTTGTTCTTGCTCAGTAAATAAAGCACTCTGGCAACACAGGTTGTCTCAGGGCACATCGTTTCAGACAAGGCAGCAGGGCCCGGCCCAGGGCAGCCGTGCTGCTCCTGCTTTGCAGCAGCGCCTCAGCACTGGGAAGGAGGTGGCTGCTCAGGGAACGCACCTCCGCCTGACCTGCCCTTTGTGGCTGCAGGGGGGTCCTACCCCACTTCCCAAGGCATGAGCAGGCAACAATACAAGCCATGAGAATTCCTCCCTGCTGTCCCACATCTGTGCCTCGGGGACCTGTCGAGATGAGCAATGTTTTAATATAACACTAGGAAGGATACGTGGTGCCCGAATAGCTCATAAGTTGTCTGCCAGCATCCCCCAGTGCCCAGCACAATCAGCAACACTGAAAATGAGCAGTTGCTAAAGAAACTGTCTAGCTGAGGGCAGAAACATTCCCCACGGCTAGCTGGGACCTGCAGGGCTGATGCTCGTGGTAATCACCGCACTGGGTGCAATGCGATAACCAAGAGAGGGGCTGATGGCTGAAAGCTCGTGAATTCCCACCTGCTCCCTGGCACCACTGGGGCCCCAGAGATGCAAAGCAGCCAGATGGAGTCAGACAAATACAGGGTTTGGTTCCAGTACAGATCAAGTGGTTTTCATTTTATCCCAGAGAAGTGAAATACAACATTTGTTCGAGTTGGTAATAACATCCAGAGATAGAAGTCCAAGCCCACTACTCATTAAAGTCATTTATGTTTAAGGCACTCTGCAAAACCAGCGTTCCTCTTCTCCCAATTCTCCCCACATGGCAGCAGAATACCTGGTTTGGTCTTTTCTCCATAGCAACACCCACATGTCCTGGCTCTTCTCACCATCTCTGGGAATAGGCAACAGCAAATCCAGCTGGAGGCGAACGGAGAAACGCTGGGAGGCCAGGCCAATAAATATGAATGGGCACTGGAGAGAACCCAGTGCCTGGGGAGGGGGCACAGGGACCTGGAGCTTCTGCAGGAAGGGGACAGGCACGGGGTGTCATCTCTGCAGGCACCGACGTGATTCTCCTTCCTTTCTCCATCTCCAGGCTCCAAAAGGGCACAGGAGCACAGGGGCCCGCAAGCATCCCTTCCCAGCGGCACTCCCGAACATGCGGCAGCACCCCAAAATGCAAGGTGCTGGGCGAGGGGGGGACCCAGCTGCCCCTGCCACACAGCTGAAATCACCCCTCGATGTCCAGCTGTCAATAAATACCAATAAATAACTTAAATAAACCCTGAATAAATAGATAATAAATAAATGAATAAATAGATAGATAATAAATAAATAAATAAATAAGTGACCCAAGGATAGGGACAGAGAGGAAGGGACACCCCGAGGAGCACGGGGGAGTGGGCATTTCCATGACCTGCCCCTCCCTGAGATAATGGGGTGTTGGTACAAAAGGAGGGCACAGGGAAGGGCTCCTGCTCAAGGTCCTCATCCATATGGCTGCGGGCTACAGGGACGTAAGCTCAACTCGGACTCGCACGCTGGAGCCCTGACCCACCACCTCCCTCGCTTCAGCACCGCGAGCCCCTCACCCGGGCTCAGTGCCACTGAACTCGGCAGACGCTCACCCAGCGCCAACACCTTTTGTGAACGTGCAAAATGACTGCAAAGTTCTGCAAACACTGTTTGCAGTTTTCTTTTTCTGCAAACAATTTTTGCAAACATTTCTTTTCCACCAGGGTGACACCCACAATGACATCCCATGTGTCAAACGCAGTTAAGTGCATCAAATCCAGCCATCATTGAAGGAGTGGGCACGGGAGCCCAAGAGAAGCGCAGCAGGGCGAACACAGGCACGGCCCTGGGGCTCAGCCAGAGCCTGCCTGCAGGCTGGGGCAGCCCTGGAGCTCAGGCACATGGCTACGCCAGGCACCAAGCCCAATGCTAGCGTGGGGACAGAAACGGCGGCAGCTGCTGCCTCGGTGTCCGGCTGACCCAGCAGACAATGCTCCGAGGCTCCGGCTGGCCAGCACATCCCAAAAGGCAGCAATGAATTCAAGAGCATCCCTGCAGCAGCAGCCCTGCTCTCCCAGCCAGCAGCTCCCCGGGTTTTGGGGAGCCGGCTCACACAGCATCTCTGGGCACAGCATCCTCCCCTGGCCAGGAGCTTGCAGCAGGACAAACCCTTCAGCTGGGAACCCCTTCCTCTGCCTTTTTAGCACCAGTGTTGCCAGAGACAATTCTGTCCCACTGGGTCAAAAATATACATCTGCCTTATTTCAAACCAAAAGGTGCTCACCCCCGCCTCCTTCTCCTCCAAATCTTAGGAAAAATTGTATTTAAAGTTTCTAACACCATTCCACAAGCTTTTTGAAAAAACAACAAATCAGTGATGGCAAAAAGCTGCCATCGATCCCATACCAGGACAAAACCATGGGCAGACTCTCAGAGGAACAGGAGGACATCTTCCCACACTGGGAAGCTTCCAGCAGAAGCTTTGCTTCAGAAAACACAGCAAAACAAAGCTCAGAGCTCCTTCTCCCTCCAAACTCTATCCATCACAAGGCTGTAGCCCCCAGCAAAACCCAGACGTAGGCACTGAAAGCAGCAGGTTCCCAGCCTGCCATGAGGCCGAGCGGAAGGAGCAGCCCCAGCATGGGGAAGTGTGCGTCAAGGCATCAAAATGCAACACTGCCAAAGGAATAAATAAATGAAGAACAGATCAGTAGCAAACAGCGCTGAGAGTATTCAGTAGCTCAGGGATTTCATAGGGATTTTTGGTCTAAGATGCCTGGGGAGCCCCTTTGTTGGCAGGGACCATGGTGCACATCCTGCCCTGGAAAAGCAAAAGCCATGGCCAGAACTTTGCCAGAGCGACACCGCAGGGATGTGCCAGCACACTGTGCGAAGCAAAGCCAGGGTAGGCTGGGTGTTGCAATAGCCATGCCGAGGGCAGCGCTGCCAATACCACAAGGAAGACTTTGCACAGAAGTGTGGAGCCCGGCCACCCTTCCCGGCTCTGCTGGCAGCAAGACAGAAGATGAGACTCTTCCAGTGGGAATGACCAGCATCCCCAGGGCAGCACAGACCTCCTGTGGCACAAAGGCAGGGGCACGAGCTGGAGGAGCCGCAGGGCTCGTGTCGGGGCAGAGGCCAGAGTGGAGAAAGCAGCAAAAGCCAAAACCACACATCCAGGAGGGATTCGGCCCACAAGGCATGGGCAAGCGCGGCCACGGCTTTCACCTCTGCTGCATCTCAAAGGCGAAATATAGGGAACTGGAGGTTGCGACTCATGGCACCACAGACCAGATGATGCCAGCGATCTTGGCAGCAAGGGGCAGGAAGAAAGGCAAACAACTCCCCTGCTATCCAAGCACCTGCAGCAGCAGGAGGCAGTGCCCCGGCAGCACAATTGCCTCCTCCTTTCCAGGCAAACCCAAGTGCAACGCCTGTGCCCCACAGAGAGGACAGCTCCATCCCTACAGATCCTGGGGAGGTCATTCCCACCTCGCCAGTCCTGACATCCCTCCCCGATATATACCCTGCTCCCTGGATGGCTGAGGAGCAGGAGGGTCCCCACCTAAGCTGGCATTTGCATGGGAAATGAGCAAGCACCCAACTTCTTGTAAGGAATCACGCGAGTCCTGAGGTACCTCCAGGCTGGTTTGGGAACCCCCCACACACACACAGGGTGAGGGAACAGGCACCGCTCTCAGCTTCTCGCTCAGCTGAGAATCGGGTTTGGTTTCATAAGAGAAGGACTGGTGGGATTTGGGGGGTGGGGCTGGGGAACTGCAAAGATTTAGTGCACCTTAAAACAAAAGGACATCTAACCTGCCCTTAGATCTCACTCCAAGACGGAAAAGAGCTACAGCACCTCCTACACTCACAACTACTCCAAACACACCCAGATGCATGCAAAACATCCCACTTCCCCTCCGCTACAGGAAAATCCCTCCCGGGCAGCGGCAAGAGCCAGTGCCGGGCTCCGGCTCTGCACCCAGGCCCTCCTGCTCAGTCCCGGCAGGCAGGGCGAGGGGTGGATTATCAATCTGAAATGCATAGCTATAGACACCGCGCAACATCCGCACCCCCACCAGAAGGGTCACTGCAGGACCCTCTGCGTCCAGCAGGCACTGTCTCCCCTTCCATCTCCAGTTGGGTGGAAAGCAGCATTTGCCACAGGCACGGTACATTCGTACTCATGCTCCTTGCATCGCCCTGCAAGGAAAGACAAGTCATTCAGACAGACAGCCTCTTTGCCAGCCACAAGCCTCCAGAAGTACTCGATTCTGCGTCTTAGGAAATCCTCCAACTCAGCAATCTCTCTTCCACACCTCTGCGCCAGCCAGGCTCTCTCTCTCTGACTAAAGATGAGAGCATTTCCAACCCCAGAATACAAAGGCAGGAGAACCCAAGAGGTCTGCTTTGGCTCAGCAACTCCATTTGCCTGCAGCCGGCTGGCAGCACCCAAGTCCTTGTGCGTGCGCCCCAGTGCTGCTCTACTTGGGAGGTATCACGACTATTGGCTGGCCTTGCTTGGGTCTCCACATGAGGACTTGGGCATCGTTGGCATTGGGTTTCACTAGTGCGTTTGGTGGGATGGGCTCCATCCTGCTGAGGATCCGGGGCTGCTCCTGCTGAGTCCTTCCCACCAGCCGTGCCCGCTGTCCCAGCAGCTGCATGGGATCAACCTCAATCTCCACTCGCATCCTCCACTTTATAGTCTGCAAGATGATCTTCTCCTTGGTGGTGGTGTTCATGGCCACCAGCCACGTGGTAAAGCTCTGGTCCCTTTTAATCCTTGTCAGCAGCGGCACATTACTGTTGCTCACGGGGACAGCCCACGTCACGCTGGGGTAGAAATTGTCATTCATGCTCACCGAGAACCTGGAGATTTTGTTAGTGGGCCCAACCAGAGTGACGGTTTCCGTGGTGTTTCCATACCAGGGGTAACTCACACCATCCGAATCACTGATGGCTTTTACTCTTCCTTCTCGCAGGTCAGGCAGCTCCCAGCTTGACCTGGTGAATGGGAAGAGAGGCCACGTTAGCCAGGAAATGGGATCGGGGAGCAAGCAACATGGAGACCCTCTCCCCGCCTGCAGGAAGCTCTCGCGGACCTCCTTCAAACACGGATTTGGCTTAGGTACCCTCACTGCCAGCTGAAGCCTTTGCTCTGCCAGCACAACACTACTTTAATTAACGTGTAATCCAACCAACTGGGCCAAAACTCATTGCTGAGTCTCTCTGGAGCCACCCTCTCCTTCATCAGCTCCTGCACCCTTCCTCATCCGCAGCACCGGCCAAGCCCCTTAGCAGCCCCCTCCCGCAATAAAAGGCTGCTATTTCTATGCCTCCAAACGCAAGCTCCTGCACAAAGGCACACACAGTAATTAAACACCACAACTCTGCCGTGAAATCCCTGCTTCAGGGGTGGAATTCCAGCCCAAATCTCGGCCGCCGACTATGTTAAAAAAAATTCCAGCCCAAATCTCAGCTGTCAACTGTTATCCAAAAATTCCAGCCTAAATCTTGTCGGTTGACTACATTAACGAAAAATTCCAGCTGAAATCTTGGCAGCTGACCACATTAATGAAAAATTCCAGCCCAAATTTCGGCCAATGACCACATTAGTGAAAAAGTCCAGCCTGTATCTCAGCTACCGACCGCTTCAGGGAAAAATTCCAGCCCGAATCACAGCCATCAACCGCATCAGCATCCTCACACTGCCACGCGGCTCTGCTGAATCCTCTGCTGAGGCCCAGGTCTGCCTCCAGCAGTGCCAAGGCTCGGAATCAGCCCTGCGAGTGGCTGGGGAGGCACAGCTGCCACCTCCCATCACCAAGCATGACCTCCGCTCACTCTGGTGCTGGGAGAGGAGCCAGTGGACGGGCAGCACAGGACCCCGTCACTGCCCCGCTCCCACCCGGGGTGATGCTGCCGGTGTGGGTCACATCCCGGGGCACCGTGGGTGGCAGCCACACATCTCAGTGCCACTGTGGGTTGTGTCCACACATCCCAGTGTGGGTCACATCCACACATGCCAGTGCCGGTGTGTGATGCGCCCCCACATCCCAGTGCCGGTGCGGGTCTCGGCCCCACAGGCCGGTGCCCATGCGGGTCACGTCCCCACATGCCGGTGCGGGCGCGGGTGAGAGCTCACACGCCGAGGTCGCTGTAGGTGTTGTAGAACTCCATGTGGTTGCAGGCCTGGATCCAGCCCACCACCCAGGTGTGGCGGCGGGCGATGGGCGGCATGAGCACGCGGGCCGAGGCGCGGAAGTAGGGCGTGCGGTACCGCAGCACCACGGGCGAGCTCTCTTCGATGGCGGTGGCCGCCGGCTCAATGGTGGCCGACACGTCCGACACGACGATCTGCTCCCGCCGCACCCGCGCCTTGCAGGCCACGCTCTGCAGGCACCCCATGGCCGCCGCGCCGCCCTCACCCCCCGCCGCGCCGTGGGGCCGCGGGACCGGCCCGAGCCCCCCCCGCCGCCCGCACGCCGGCCATCGCCGCGCCGGCAGCGCGACCGCGCCGCAGCCACTCTTGAGGCCCTCGCGGGCTGCCGTACGGCGGCGGGGAGAGGGGGGCGAGGCGGAGGGAATGCGTGCGGGCCTCCCGGCCGCCAGGGGGCGCCAGCGCGCGGGAAGGGGGTGTGTGTCCAGGCTCCATGGCAACCGGAACAGGAAGCGGGGCCGGCGGGAGAACGGGGAGCGCTGCGGCCCTGGTTGCCCTTGGGGTGGGCCCGGTAGCGGCGGCGGCAGCGGGGAGTGGAGGGCAGGCTGGGGCCCAGCACCGGCGGCTGGGCCCAGCGGGGCCGAGGCGGGAGGCGAGGGGATGGGGGACGGCAGCGGCAGCCCCAGGGATGGGCTTGCAGGCAGCGGGGCCCGGAGCGGGGCCGGGCAGGGGGACAAATAGCATGAGGGGGGAGAAGCAGGGCCGGGGAAGGGGTTGGGGGGGGGGGGGCAGGGCCGGGGAAGGGGTTGGGGTGGGGGGCAGGGCCGGGGAAAGGGTTGGGGGGGAGAAGCAGGGCCGGGGAGGGGGGAGAGGGAGAAGCAGCCCTGGGGAGGGAGAGAAGCAGCCTGGGGTGGGGGAGAAGTGGCGCCAAACGGGAAAAAGCAGCCCCGGATAGGGGAGAAGCAGCCTGGCGAGGCAGTGACGTGCAGGCTCCAGGGTGGCTCGCTTGGGTCCTGGGACCAGAGCAGGCCTGGCAGCCTGTGACCAGCTCCCACCTCTTGCAGGCCACCTCCTCTCTCCAGCCATGCCAAGTCCCCGGAGCAGCCGCGACCGACGCACTGGCAGCGGCAGCAGCCGCCTGGAGTTCCTGTCTCTGGTCAGTCAGCGCAGCCCCAGCACCCCGGACAGCCCATCACGCCGCAAGGAGTCAAGCAGCTCCACAGCAGCTCCACTGCCCGAGGAGGACTGCATGAAGCTAAACCCCTCCTTCCTCGGCATCGCCCTCAGCTCCCTTCTGGCCATTGACCTGTGGGCATCCAAGCGCCTGGGCGTCTGTGCTGGAGAGGGCTCGGCGTGGGGCAGCGCACGGCCTCTCATGAAGGTCATTGAGGTTTCGGGGCATGGCATCCCCTGGCTGCTTGGCACCTTCTACGGGCTCTGCCAGAGTGACAGCTCAGCGGCCAGGGAGGTGCTGCTCAACCTGCTCTTTGGTGAGGGGGCTCACCAGAGGGCTCTGCAGGCGAGGGCTGGTGGGAGGATGGGCCCTGAAGGATGGGGCAAAGCTCAGCCTCCTGCAGCCCCGGGGGAGCCAGCTGGTTTTGAATGTCTGGTACTGGTACCAGCACCAGTGACCCTGCAGCTGAGAGTGTGTGGTGTGGGTACAGCTCAGCTCACAGTTCCAACCGCATACTGTGCAACTCCTGATAGCAAAACTGTTCCTGCAGTCGCACAACAGTTTCAGGGAGCCCAACTGTCTTTAATTCTTAACCCCTCAGAACAGCGTGTTCCATGTGCAGCTGCTTAGCGATGAGACACCAGCCCGTACCCTGAAACGCTGCTCTGGCACACAGATGACTGCACCCTTGAGCTCCCTTCAGGCAGTACCTTCGTGGATTGATCTGTGTCAGACAGTGAGGAAACTTGGTTTAAGGCATGCATTTTAACTCTGTGTGGTGTGATATCCCCCCGCTAGCATCCTGTTTTATCAAGGACACTTAAATTCTTTGGTTTTGCTCACTTAGAAGCTGTAGTAGCTCCAGAGCAACAGAGTTTTTCAGGTTCCCAGTTCTTACTCTTCTGTTAAATTGCAAATAATTGGTAACTCGCACTTATCATTTGAATTGAACATGGGAAACATATGGGTTTGTGCATCTTTTTCACCAGCAGCACAGGCTTAAATTACAGTCTCGCAGCAGAGCTGTGGAAGGGGACCTGGAGGTCTCCAACCTGGCCTTTGCTTTCAGGAGGTGTCCCAGGACCAGGGCCTCATCTGGCCCTCAGTGCTCCAGGTCGGAGCCACTCTCCTCTCTGGGGCCCTGGTCCAGGGTTGCAGCACTCATGCGGAGAAGGGAGTTTTCCCTCATTTCTAAACTGAATCTCCCAAACTGGATGAGGGGGTGAAAAAAGCAGTTGAAATAGGTTTTCATGTGAAAAAAAATACATGTTCTCAAATAATTAACCAAAGGGAATGAACTGAAACACTGGAAAGATTCAGTACCCAGAAACAAGCCTTAGGACAAGCAGAAATCAGTCTCTCACACTAGACTTCCTTGGAAGAAGTATGTTTGGCTGTGAGCGCGGCGGTAGCCGAGCTAACAGGGCTGGAGAGAGCACCCTCTGCCCTGCATTAGGAGCTGCTCTTGCCAAGTACCACCTGAACACTTCTCGTGTGTGCTTTGCCTTGACTTCTGCAACAGCATTTCGCCCTTCACCTGGCATTATTTACTTGCAAACCAAAACATGGTTAACCTGGCTTAATCTCCCCCGCAGCAGCGAGGAGCAGGTGCTGCAGCAGCCTGTGAGCTGTGGCTGCGGGGTTGCAGTGGGTTGATCATTCACTGGTTGCATGTGACCCCAGCCAGAGTGTAGGCACAGCAATGCTGAGTAAGGAGGGGAGAATATTAACCCCTCTGTTGCCTGCAGCTTAAGGGTCAGATTGAGCACCAAAGCCTGGTGAGAGCAGATTTTACACAGAAAGAAAAGCAGTTGGGTGTGAGCTGGGCCAAACCCTGCTGCTGGCTGTGGCGGGCAGAGGGTCTGGCACTGCACAGGGCCTGCATGCAGCAAGAGTGGAGACCAAGGATGTGCTTGTGCTGGAGAAGGCCAAGCAGTGTGAGTGCCATGCTCTTCCCACCGGGGCATCACAGACATGGGAAACATTGCCTTCTCTTAGCACGTGTTGATAACTGAGTGCTTGCTTCTTATCTAATGGCTTTGCTTTGGTTCTTGCCTTGGTTTTTGTGCAGGCAAAAAGACAAAACACCAAAACCCAAACCTTGCTCACTCTGTTACTCTCTCCTAGCGTTGCTGCTGGATCTGGTGCTGGTGGCAGTGGTGAAGGGGCTTGTCAAGCGGCGGCGGCCCACCCACAACAAGATGGACATGTTCGTCACCATCTCGGTGGACAAGTACTCCTTTCCATCGGGCCACGCCACCAGAGCTGCCCTGGTCTGCCGCTTTGTTTTGCACCACCTGGTGCTCGCCGTCCCGCTGCGGGTCCTCGTGGTGCTCTGGGCTCTTGTTGTCGGCGTTTCGAGGGTCATGCTGGGTAGGCACAACGTGACGGATGTGCTCTTCGGTTTGCTGCTGGGCTATGCGCTGTACAGCGTAGTGGAGTACTGCTGGCTGTCCCCACTCAGCGCGCCTGCCCTCTTTGCACTCTGGGGCCATTGATGGCTGGGGCCCTCCCAAAGGAGGAGGTGTGCACAGGGAGGGGTACCAGGACTGGAACTTGCATCCTAGACCCCATCTATTCAGCCAAGACTTCAACACTAGTGGTGCTGCAGGTTCCTGCGCACACACTCAGACATTTGGTGCTGTCTTGCCCTGCTGATAGGCTGTCAGGCAGGGTGTGCACTGGCCAGGCAGCTGCACTGACTGGTCTCCCATGAAAAACCAGTCCCTACAGAGCCTGAGGACAGCCCAGCACATTCATCCGGCAGCTCGCTGCTGATACTGTGAGTTGCAAAGCCCTTGCTGGGCGCCTGTTGCGTTAGCCCATGGTGTATGTGGTAGCTGTGGCTTTGCAGAGATTTCTCTGCAAATCGCCCATGTATCTGTGTGCTGTAAATCCACCGATCACGTTGCTGTTGTGAGCGTGCCCCACACAGCCTGCTCCGTAATGTCTGCCTGGGGGCGACTCACTGGGGTCTGTCCCTGGGTTCATAAAGAGCTCTGCCTTTGTAAGCGGTGTGTCTTCCCTCTTGCTCTGGATTTAAGCACTGTGCTCAACCAACAAGGACACAGGCCCCTGAATCCCATTGCCATCAGGAAAGGATGGTGCAATTCGGGGGTTGTTTCATTCATGCCATCCCCAAGAGAGCAGGTGGCTGGGGAAGCAGCTCGCAGCAGCAGCCTGCTCCTGAACCCCTTGTGCAAGACTTCACAGCTCCTTTTCCTCCTCCACAGGGTTTTCAGTCTCCCAAAGAGTACAGCATGTTCACAGCCATTCCTGTCTGTCAGCACATTATCAGTGCTGTGGAGCAGGCCCCTTCTTCCTTGCCCTGGCGTGGATACCCCCTCACGCAGGCTGCTGGGCAGTCCAGGAGCCCAGCATCACCTCCATCACTCACAGCAAGGGGCCCTGGCTCTGCCACCCATCACCTCGCTTCCCTGGGCTCTGGGCCGGCTGGCTCTCCTACCCTGGCACTGTTGGTCCTGGCAGCCTTTTTTCCTAGAGGACTGCTTGTCCTTGGCAGGAAGGGACTGTGAGGAGCCTCTGTAATGAGATGGGGCTGAGACTGAGCCAGGAAAAGCACAGGATCCACATCAAGAGGGATCACAGCCAGGCAGGGGGCAAGGGCTCTGCACTGAGCTTAAATGGTGTTCGCAGTGAGGGTGGTTGGGTCTGGATGAAGCTCATCATGGCCATTAAGGTATTTTGGTGCACTCGGGGCCCTTGAAAGCAAGATTAAGTCGTATTAAAACCAGGCAGGGTGTAAGTGTTCCTCAGGTTGCTGGGGCAGGCCCCCCCACCCCTGTCTATCACCTGCCTTCGGTTATACATGGGCTGAGATAGAAGCGCGTGACTGACGAAGTTCCCCGAAGCTGAGTCCTAGCCCACCAACATGGTGAGCTGGGGAAGCCGTCAGCTGAAGGTTTGCATTCCAGTGACAAATCCAAAATCCCCTGGGTTGCACTGCATGCTTGGCAGCTGACTGGGCCGGGCTGGCGTGGGCACAGCAGCACCTGGGCACCCCGAGCAGCCCTCTGGTCCCAAGGCAGACACAAGCCCTGCAGTGGCTGCAGGGTCACGGGCAGGTGGTATGCTCCACTGTGGTCAGAATTTGGGGTGATGAGGGCTGGTTAGGCTGTGCCAAAACATCTTAGCTCCACTTTTTCCCCAACACAGGGCGCTTTTTGTCCAAGCAGTTCTTACAGCCGTTGGGGTCTTCCTCTCCAGGCCATGGAGGAGCATGGCAACACCTCTGTGCATCGGGACCATCTGTGGCTTGTTCCCACAAACATGTGCGTGCCAAAAATTGCTCGTAGCTCACTTGCAGGACCCCTCACAAGCTGCGTGGTGTCACCTCCCATCACCAGTGCACAGGTCCAGTGAGTCACGGGCTGTCCTGCTGCCCTCTCACCTCTGCTCTGCTTCTCCCCACCTCTGCCAGCAAGACCTGTGCTCTCCTCTTGTGCCTGTCTCCTCTCCTGCTCCTCCAAGCACAGGTGCCAGCCCACTGATAGGAAGGAGATGCCCGCTTTCTCCTCGGTTTGTCCCACTGCACCTCTGCCCACTGCAACAACTTCAAGTGGCTGTGTCTGTGAGCACTGCCCACTGTGCTGCCTGTCCTGGATGCTCATTAGGTGCAGAGAACTGTGGCTTTCCTGCAGGTCTTGACCGCAATGCCATGGCTCAACCCTGGCACGCTCCTGCCATCTCCAGTGCCTGCTGGCACAGTTTGGCTGGGCCACAAGTCCAAGCAGGGGCAAAGTCCAGGGCTGCGCACCA
Source organism: Neomorphus geoffroyi (assembly GCA_033558235.1). Taxonomy (NCBI): domain Eukaryota; kingdom Metazoa; phylum Chordata; class Aves; order Cuculiformes; family Neomorphidae; genus Neomorphus; species Neomorphus geoffroyi. The sequence continues at coordinate 10,155,614 of JAUMJM010000074.1, forward strand.
AGGGAGAAGGGCAGATCAGAAGGCAACCTGCACAGAGGCTTCATAGCACAGCAGTGCAGTTGAGAGCTGGGAGAAGTCCCCTGTCACCCTTGGGCAGGCCCTATGGAGCTTCCAAAGGAGCGAGAAGCCAGCTGAGATCAGAGCAGGGAGGGTAGCACTGCCTCCTCACCATCCCAGCGCCAATCTCCCACTTGGTAAGAGATGTTTTGGTTCCTAGGTTCCTTTTGACAGGCAGGACCGGAGTGTGGGCTGGCAGCTTGGTGACTCTGCCTTGGGAAGAGATCAGCCTTTGCCAGCAGAGAGGGACAGAAAGAGCTTTATCACACTTACTGCAAACATGCTATGAGCTTTAGAAGGTTAAAACCATTTCAGCTGCAGAGCCTGGCCTCTCCGCAGCCCTGTGCCCTGCTCAGCTCCGAGGTGAAGTTCCCTGGCCACCACAGAACACATTTCCTCTGCAGCCCTCAGGGCCTGTCCAGCTGCAAGTGTGCTTGATCCGCCTGCTCTGTGCCTCCTCCTGCCAGGGAGAGCCCTTTCCTAGCCAGCCCGTCGCTCCTCGCAGTGGGGTCCTGCTCACCGCGGGACTCTGATGACCTAAGAGCGAGCCACAGCTATAGGGACGCTGCCAACACACCCAGCCCAGGGGCACAGGGGATGTGAGTGATGCGGTGCTGGGTGCCACCCAAGCAGCTGGAGCCACCTGTGCCCCAGTTACCAGCATAAACAGTGTTAGGTGATCCTAATAATCTCAGAGGTAAAAGTTCAGGACAGCGTTGGTCTAACCAGTGTGTGTGCCACGGGACCGGCTGCAGCTCTGCCTCTCTGGCAACACCACAGCCCCACACAGTGGGTCCTGGCAAGGTGCCTGGGGTGGCTCCTCACCCCACCACCCACAGTTGCAGACAGAGCTGCTCCCAGCAAAGCCGGCGAGGTGGCTGGGAGCCAGCCATGCGCTGGCTTCCTCTCCCCAGCCCCAGGGAGGCGTGACAGAGAAGGAGGCCCTGCCCGAGCCAGGCTGCTGTTCGGCGTCACGGCTCAGGGCAACCCAGCAGAGACCTTCGCTCGGCTCCCCACCTGCTCCCACAGCCGCAGGTTGGTTGAGGGCTGCCAGCTCGCAGCAGGCACTGGGGTAGCACAATGGGCATGTCCCTGGGGAATGAAGAGGGCAAAGGGCAGGCAAAGGGGCTGTCACTGCTGCAGGAGGAAGCTGCTGGTACTCAAGGCAGGGCACAGTACTCCCCACTGCCTCCACCGCTGGGACTTGGCGTGGGCAGGGAGATTTCGAGACTCCCTGGCACTCGGGACCATTTCTCCCTGTGGCATCCAAAGGCAACACCGCGCTTGTGCAAATGGCCAGGTCGCTGCCTGGGGGGGAGGGGAAAGTACTTGCCTCACAGCCCCAACAAACTTGTGGCGGGGGGGCTGCCTCTCAGCTCAGGACCAACTTGGTGCGCAGGGCCAAAATTCTGTACAGCTGCCCCCCTCTGCCCTCAGCCCTGCTCTCCAGCACTGTCCCCAGGCAGAGACCCAGCGGTGGAGGGCAGCATGGCAAAGAGGGTGGCCATCATCGGAGGGGGCAGCAGCGGGCTGTGCGCTATCAAAGTCTGCCTGGAAGAGGGACTGGAGCCCGTCTGCTTCGAGAGGACCCAGGACATCGGAGGGCTCTGGAGGTTTGAGGTAATCGCTGCAAGACACTTCATGCTGGGAGTCAGCGAGGCTGTGATGGGGTCCTGGGGGGAACTGAGGACAGTGGCTCCATTCAAAGGGCCACCACGAGTCCCAGCCATCCCTCCCCACTGCTGCCCCTGTGCCAGCCCTGAGCCATGCCCCACTCCCATAGGAGAATCCCGAGGAGGGCCGCGCCAGCATCTACCGCTCCGTCATCATCAACACCTCCAAGGAGATGATGTGCTTCAGCGACTTCCCCATCCCCGAGGACTTCCCCAACTACATGCACAACTCCAAGATCATGGAGTACTTCCGCATGTACGCCCAGCACTTCAACCTGCTCCGCCACATCCGCTTCAGGGTGAGACACACGAAGGCCGGGAGATGGCAACAGAGGGACCAAGGGGCACAGGGTGCCTGACGCTCACTCCCTCCATCCCCAGACCAGCGTGTGCCGCATGGCCAAGCGCCCCGACTTCGCCATCACGGGTCAGTGGGAGGTGGTGACGGAGAGGGATGGGAAGCAGGAGACGGCTGTCTTCGACGCTGTGCTGGTGTGCACCGGGCATCACACTGAGGCACACCTCCCACTGAGCACCTTCCCAGGTACTGCCCCATGCCCCAGTGCAAGGAGAGACCACAGAAAGGTTGGCCACGGGAACCCCTGCTCTTCCTACCAGCCTCAGCATTTTCCCTGCCTTGCTTTGACTCAGGGAGCGCTCCCATGCTCCGGCAAGGTCAGAGTGGGTCCCCACTTCAGTTTTTGAGGAGGTGACCCTCCAGCCTGGCATCAGGAAGCCAAGATTCCCTCTTCCCCACCCACAGGCATCAAGAACTTCAAGGGCCAGTATTTCCACAGCCGAGACTACAAGGATGCCCGGGATTTCACAGACAAGAAGGTTGTTGTCATCGGGATTGGGAATTCCGGGTCAGACTTGGCTGTGGAAATCAGCCAAACAGCCAAGCAGGTGAGCGGTGTAGGCAGGGTCCTGGTGGGGGACTCTGTCAGCTCCACAAGGACACCAGGACCAAGATGCTGGCAGAGCCACCACTCTGTCCCGGCACTCACTGCATTCGACAGTGCTGGCACTCAGCAATCCCAGCTGCCAGGCAGCAATGGCAGCTGAGGCTCAATCCCATATGGATACCCCAGCTTCCATTCCCGAGACCTGGGCTGGGGCTGCCCCTTTGGCTCTTCCCTACCTGTCCCTGGCAGGTGCCCACCCCACTCCCCAGGCAGTGTGAAGAGGAGCGATGCCAGGGCCAACACATGCCCCCCACAACTGTCACAGAGCTCAGGAGGCAATGCTTCCTTCCTCATCCAGGTCTTCCTTAGCACTCGCCGGGGTGCATGGATCCTCAACCGTGTTGGAGATCAGGGTTACCCCATTGACACCGTCTCAACCACTCGCATGAACACATTCCTGAAGGACCTGCTGAGCACGTCCATGGTGAACAACTACTTGGAGAAGCAGCTGAACGCGAGGTTTGACCACTCGCACTACGGCCTAAAGCCAAAGCACAGGTGCCAGCAAACAGTCCCCCTGCCCAGCAGGGACCCCCTGGTTTCCCCCATGTCCAGTCCTGCTTGGCCATGTCCATGTGCTCTGTGCCTGGGCAGGGGCTGAGGCACCAGCCTGGAAACCCAGTTGATAGCTCTGGTGTGCCCGGGCAGTGCTTGAGGGAGCTGACACTGCCCCTTCTGGGGACCTTTGGTGGCACCAGTAGCAGCAGCAGCTGCCAAGCATCCCTAGGGGACCTGGCCCATTGGTGATGAGCATCCCTGGGAATGAGAATCCTCAGAACAGGGAGCAGTGGCCAAAGCAGGACATGGAGGAGAGAGACTCCACCCCAGAACTCTGATTGCTCCTTGTGCCTTCCAGGATCTTTGACCAGCACCCAACTGTCAACGATGACCTGCCCAACCGCATCATTTCGGGCAGGGTGCTGGTGAAGCCAAACATCCAGAAGTTCACAGAGACATCTGCCATCTTTGACGATGGCACCACAGAAGACATCGATGTCGTGGTCTTTGCCACAGGATACAGTTTCTCATTCCCCTTCCTCAAGGACTACGTGAAGGTGGTGGAGAACCAGATCCCCCTCTACAAATTCATGTTCCCTCCTGACATGGAGAAGCCGACGCTGGCTTTCATTGGCCTCATCCAGCCCTTAGGGGCCATCATGCCCATCTCTGAGCTCCAGTGTCGCTGGGCCACTCGTGTCTTCAAGGGTAAGTGAGGCAAACCTCCCCTATGGCTTCAGCCTGAGCAGGCATCCCTGGAGCCAGGGCAAAAGGCACCCAGCAATGTTTGGGAGGCAGCAGCTGGCTGCGCCATCCTGACCATGAGTGATGGCACGGTCACCTTGCAGCCATCATGGTGAGCCAGGATTTTGCCTGAGCAGCACAGGATGATCTGTACCCTGAGACCCACAGGCTGCTCTTTCCCATCCCAGGGAGCTTGGACATGCCTCAGGTGCCAGGCTGCCCACCATGGTGGTGCTGGTAGGGGCACGGGACTCAGGCAAGGGTCCCGCCACAGTGACCACTGTTGTCAGTGGGGGTGCAGCACTCCATTCCTGTGGCTCCTTCTCCCTAGGGCTGAACAAGCTGCCCCCACAGCAGGACATGGAGGCTGACATCAAGCAGAAGAGGGAAGAGATGGCAAAGAGGTAAGATCTTGCAGGGAATGGGGAGGGCACCGCTTTGGGCATGGCTGCTCACAGGCACCCAGTTCAGCCATGCCAAGACGTGGCAGGGATGTTCTCGGCCACACTACCCTGACCTCACTGATCCTTCCCAGTGGTGCCCCATCCAATACCACCTTGCTGGCATGTGGGGCACCTGCCAGCTCTGCTGCCAGAGCCCACCTGCCCTCCTTGCCCACAGGTACGTGAAGAGCCAGCGGCACACCATCCAGGTGGATTACATCCCCTACATGGACGAGCTCGCCTGCCAGATTGGGGTCAAGCCCAACCTGCTCAACCTCCTGCTCACCGACCCCAGGCTGGCGCGGGAGGTGTTCTTTGGGGCCTGCACACCGTACCAGTACCGCCTGCAGGGCCCGGGCAGGTGGGCAGGTGCCCGCAAGGCCATCCTCACCCAGCAGCAGCGCATCATCAAGCCGCTGCAGACACGGCGTGTGGAGGAGCGCCCCTCAGCCCTCGCCATGCCCCTTCTCTTCAAGCTAGTCGGGGCCGTGGCCGTCCTCGCTGTCATTTTTGCTTACTTGTAGGTGCCTACTCCTGCTGAGCTGCCAGGGGGAAGGGAGGCTTTGCGATGTGCCAGTGGGGCTGGCTGGCCACCCCATGCCCTGGGCACCCCAATACTAGCAGAAGCCCTCGTCCTGCCCAGCAGCTTGGGATGTGCGGAGCTTCCCTGGCTGCCAAAACAACTGCTCTGCACCATCTCCCAAGGAACCGCTCTGGGGATGGACAAGCAAACCTGCTCACACACAGGGGAAAATCCAGTCCCTCTCAGCCAGTGCCTTCGGCCCAGCAGGGATGCATCAGCTGTAACCCAGCTGAGCCACCACTCACACAAACCAGACTTCCTAACCGGATAAAAGTGCATTAAACAGAGCCGAGTGTCTGTCCTGTTACTGACACCACCCTCTCCCCCTGCTGCTGGGCTTTGGGTCAGCCTCATGCTGGCAGCACAGCCCCAGCTCCGTGGCAGCGCGGGCTGCACACACACACACACACAGAGCAAAAGCCACCTCACCCAGGGTGTTGCACCGTCAGCCAGGGTGTGCACAGCCACAGCTGTCACACAGCTCAGTGCCACCCTCGTCACCTGCACACAGCCCCTCTGGCGGGGCAGGCTGCGCACCCAGAGTGGTGACAGGGGGTCCTGGCTACCATATGCCAGGGCTGGCCTGGCTGCGAGCCACCGGCACCCTGAGCATCTCCTCGGTTTTGCTTTCTGTGCCACAGTCTGCTGAAATCTGGAGCGTGGCCACATTTCAGCCATCTGGCCACATCCCCCCCACGCGGTGCAGCACTGGTGTCATTATGCGCTTACAGCACCTAAGGAGGCCCTTGCAGGGGGCAGGCGTGGGCAGGAGGTGTGGCAGGGCGGGGAGGAGATCAAGTCTGCAAGAAACACACCTTGTGACACCAGAACTGGCCTCAATCGCCCATGGGGAGCACAGGGACAGCCAGCCCCGGCTGAGCAGCACAGCACGTCCCTCCGGTGTGGCACACCAGGCTCTGCACTCCCCGCGCGTTTCATGCCCAGCATCGCTGCCGCAGCGCACCACAGCCATGACTGCCCGTAGAGTGGCCATCATTGGGGCCGGTGCCTCTGGCCTGTGCGCCCTGAAATGCTGCCTGGATGAGGGGCTGCTGCCCACCTGCTTCGAGAAAAGCAATGACATCGGGGGGCTCTGGCGCTTCGAGGTAAGCCCCGTGCCATGCCAGCGGACAGGATTGGGATGGGTCATACGCAGCTAATGAAGCACCACTTCCCTGCTTTGCATGTGTGCAACAGGTGAGTTTCCAAGGAAAACCACACAGAAGAAAAACTGCTACAGCAGCGGGAGGTCCTTGTGGTGTCAGCTGCTGTACTGGCCACACGTGACCCGTCTCCTTCCCAACCAGTAGCAGGACAGACCCTCCCCAAGGACCTTACTCCATGGCTCACTCTTCCAGCTCAGCCTTGCCTCTTCTCTGCCCTTCCTTTTGGTTTCATCCACCCCTTCCCCTGCTGCTTTGCTTCTGGTCCCCTCCAGCCCTTTCCTACCCATCCTGGTCCCATTTGACCCTGCTGGTTGTCCTGATTCCTGTCCTGCCTGACTCTTCCCTGGAAGTCCTGGTTGCTCCTCTTCCTGCTTCTGTGTCACATGTCCACACAGAGGCACCAAGCACCACGTCCTCTGTGCCTTGGCTCTCCCTGTCTCAGGGGGAGCCTGGAGCTCATTTCTGTCCCCATGTAATGAGGCTGCTGAATTTTCCCGGGAACCCACTCAGAAGAAGACAAGCCTTTCCACCATGCCCTGAAACGTGGGTGGGATAGTGTGGGGAGACACACACACCACACCAGTGTGGGGCTTGGGGTGGCTCAGTTACAGTCCATGGTGGGTCAGAACTGGGGCCAGGGGAGCATAGCCAGGGCAGCAGCACCCAGCGGCCAGGGCAAAGATCCGCTGAGTGGGAGCGGCCACTCAGCTGGAAGCACCACAGCTGGCTCAGCAGCCAGTGAGACCCAAGGTGGTAACCAGAGCAATGGATGTCACCATGAGCAGCTTTGGAAATGCATTGCCTTGCTGGGGCTGGGAGTGGGGAAACTGAGGGACAAGACCCCACAACCTGCTGTCTCTGGTATATGGCCCCCACCAATCCAGAGCTTACTCTTCCCTGTTTTCCTTTTTGCTGAGTGCTCACACCTGCCGGAGGGTGCTGGGCTCAAGGACGGGTGCTACAGCCACCTGTGGCTTTAATCCTGGACCTCTACAGGCACGGTGAGGTGCCAGGCAGGCTTCCCTGTGGTCCCTGTGCCAGCCCTGAGCCATGCCCCGCTCCCACAGGACAATCCCGAGGAGGGCCGCGCCAGCATCTACCGCTCCGTCATCATCAATGCCTCCAAGGAGCTGATGTGCTTCAGCGACTTCCCCATCCCCGAGGACTTCCCCAACTACATGCACAACTCCAAGATCATGGAGTACTTCCGCATGTACGCCCAGCACTTCAACCTGCTCCGCCACATCCGCTTCAGGGTGAGACACACGAGGTCTGGGAGATGGCAACAGAGGGACCAAGGGGCACAGGGTGCCTGACGCTCACTCCCTCCATCCCCAGACCAGCGTGTGCCGCATGGCCAAGCGCCCCGACTTCGCCATCACGGGTCAGTGGGAGGTGGTGACGGAGAGGGATGGGAAGCAGGAGACGGCTGTCTTCGACGCTGTGCTGGTGTGCACCGGGCATCACACCAAGGCGTATCTCCCACTGAGCACATTCCCAGGTACCACCTCATGGTCTGCTTGCCTGCTCCCCAACACCTCTGGGAGCACCCTCCACTCCTGCTTAGCCCCCACCCCATTCTGGCTGCAGCCAAAAATGCCTCCTCAGGCTAAGGCGCCGGGTGGGATTGCACCCATCTTGGTCGTCTGTCCTTGGTGGCTTTTGCTGTGCTGTCAGTGCCTGACCTCTCCCACCAGAGACAGACTCCCTGAGCTGCTGGTCACACACTTGCTGGACTCTCCGGCTTCTCTCTTGCTCTCCAGCAAGGCTTGAGAGCTCAGTGTTGGTGGTAGCTTTCTCCTCTGGGTGCCATAGAAAAATGCCTGGAGGGCTTTCAGCTGTGGAGACCCTCTCTGGCTGGAGAACATGCTGAAGCATATCATCACCAGGGTCTGGCAGGATGGGACAGACCCCGGCTGCTCCTCTGACACCTGGCATCAAGCAGGAGGATTTTGGTATGGGAGCACAGAGATCTCCAGTCCAAGCTCTCCTCCAAGCCAGCTCCAAAGTCAGAGCAGGATGCTTAGGGCCACACTGAGCATCTCCTAATGTGGAGATGATGCCGCCTCTATGGGTACCAATCCAGGGCTGCTTCACTCCTGTTGGGCATGCTGGTGCCAGCCTGTTCCCAGAACATACTACCAGTCTGAGCAGCAAGACAGCCACCCCTTGCCCCACAGCTGTGCCCGGTATGGCTTCTGTCTCTCTTCCAGGGCTAGAAAAATTTGAGGGCTGGTACATGCACAGCCGGGAGTACAAGAGCCCACAGCCCTTTTCAGGAAAGCGAGTGGTCGTGGTCGGCGCTGGGAATTCAGGCATTGACATCGCAGTGGAGCTGAGCAACGTGGCTGAGCAGGTGTGCCGGGAGAGCTGCCAGGGCTGGAGTGCTTTTTATTCAGCCCCCAGAGGGCAGAAAGCAACCCTCTGCCATCCGCTGTGGGCTCCCATCCCTCCAGCACCGCAGCTGCCCACCAGCACCCCGTCCCTTCTCAATGAGAGTGGCGGATGTGGTCCCGGCATCCCTGTCTGATGAGCACGGCGGGGGGCCCAGCCTGGTCCCAAGGATGCTGCCACACCACTACCTCTCCTCTCCTTTCTCCCAGGTGTTCCTCAGCACCAGGCGTGGGGCCTGGGTGCTGCACCGGGTGGCACAAAGCGGGTACCCCTTTGACTACACCAACCTCAGGCGCTTCACACAGTTTCTCTACAGTGTGCTGCCTAGAAATGTCAGCAGCTACTTTGCAGAGAAGACGGCAAATGCCCGATTCAACCATGCACTCTACGGCCTCCAGCCCCAGCACGGGTGAGTGCCCCGGCAGCACCCAAGGGACCTGCCCCACCACTGCCTGTGGTGCCCGGGCCTTGCATGAGGTCTATCTGTGCCTTCCAGGATCTTCGACCAGCACCCAACTGTCAACGATGACCTGCCCAACCGCATCATTTCGGGCAGGGTGCTGGTGAAGCCAAACATCAAAACGTTCACGGAGACATCTGTCACCTTTGACGACGGCACCATGGAAGACATTGACGCTGTGGTCTTTGCCACAGGATACAGTTTCTCATTCCCTTTCCTTGAGGGCTACATGAAGGTGGTGGAGAACCAGATCCCCCTCTACAAATTCGTATTCCCCCCTGAAATGGAGAAGTCGACGCTGGCTTTCATTGGCTTCATCCAGCCCATAGGTCCTATCATGCCCATCTCCGAGCTCCAGTGTCGCTGGGCCACCCGTGTCTTCAAGGGTAAGCAAGGCAGGGTAAGAAGCTGCAGCCGGGCTCCCTTGGCCACAGCAAGGCTGATTCGTTCAACTGGCAGCCTCCCCCTGCACACTGGCTCCCTCTTTCTTTTGTTGTTCTCCTTTTGCTTACTCATAGGGACAAAAAACAACACTGCATTTTGCCATGAGCCATTTACTCATTTTCTCTCACGGGGGCCACTAACATGTCTCACTGCGTTCTCCCTCTCCTTTCTTGCTGTTTTTTTCTTCATCTGTGCCTCCCCTTTTGCTCCTGCCGTGGTGGCATGGTCTCCAGAGCCTTTGGTGTGCAAGCAGAGCCCAGGCTAGGCTGCAGAGCCAGCCAGACCATGGCAGGAACACAGCCTTTCCTCCAGCCGTAGCCTCTTCTTCCTCAGGGCTGAACAAGCTGCCCCCACAGCAGGACATGGAGGCTGACATCAAGCAGAAGAGGGAAGAGATGGCAAAGAGGTAAGATCTTGCAGGGAATGGGGAGGGCACCGCTTTGGGCATGGCTGCTCACAGGCACCCAGTTCAGCCATGCCAAGACGTGGCAGGGATGTTCTCGGCCACACTACCCTGACCTCACTGATCCTTCCCAGTGGTGCCCCATCCAATACCACCTTGCTGGCATGTGGGGCACCTGCCAGCTCTGCTGCCAGAGCCCACCTGCCCTCCTTGCCCACAGGTACGTGAAGAGCCAGCGGCACACCATCCAGGTGGATTACATCCCCTACATGGACGAGCTCGCCTGCCAGATTGGGGTCAAGCCCAACCTGCTCAACCTCCTGCTCACCGACCCCAGGCTGGCGCGGGAGGTGTTCTTTGGGGCCTGCACACCGTACCAGTACCGCCTGCAGGGCCCGGGCAGGTGGGCAGGTGCCCGCAAGGCCATCCTCACCCAGCAGCAGCGCGTCCTCCGGCCCCTGCAAAGCAGAGCCAGGGACGGTTGTCCCCGCTCCAGCATCCTGGCCCACATCCTCAAGGTCTTCTTCAGCATCAGTTTGATTTTGACCACCCTTGCCTATGTCTCACTCTCTCCTTAAGCTACAACGAAGAAGACAATAGATCCTCCTGCCAATCTCCTTCACTTCCCCTGGGCTTGGGTTTCCGCAGTCCCGCGCTACCTCTGCCGCCACCCAGGAGGCACGGAGGGACTCAGCTCCTCGAAGGTGCAGCCCGGTCTGTCTCGCCCTCCTGCTGCGCCAGGGCCTCACCAGGGGCTGCTCTGATGACAGGGATCACTCTCCTTCCCCAAATCCTGGCCTGGCAGCTCTGCAAGCTCTGCCCGTGGGTTAGGTTGGCCCAGAGACAGCAGAGAGACCAGGAACTCGCCTGGCTGGGGAGCCGCGGCACAAGGGCAATAAAGCTTCTCCCTGCACCGAGGGCACCAGCGACCACGCTGCTCGGGCTCTCAGTCTCCGCGGCCGCCCCGAGGCACCTGTCCTGCCCCCAGCACACGGGAAACACTCTGGCAACTCACACCCCACCCAGGGCTGCTCGCCCCACACCCAGGTTGGTCAGCCCACAGCCCGGCCCACAGCCGGGCTGCTCGCCCACCCCTTCTTCGCCAGCTCCAGGCCACCGCCATTCGCACTGCCCTCAACTAACATGGCTGCCTTGGGGCCGCGGCGCGCGCCAGGCCGGTCGCGCTTTAGCTACAACCGGCGCAGCTGCCCTCAAAAAGCATGGCGGCCCCCCGGCAACGGGGACGCGGGACCATAGAGAGGCGGGTGGGGGTGGGCCAGAGAGGCTCGCAGAGGCTGGAGGCGGTGGCGCGTGTCGCCATCTTGGACGAGGGCGGAGAGCAGGGCGGCGGCAGCGGCCAGGTGGGACAGCAGGGCTGGGGGACAGCGGGGACAGGGGGGACAGCGGGGACAGCAGGGCTGGGGGACGGGACAGCGGGGCTGGGGACAGGGGGATAGCAGTGCTGGGAGACAGTGGGGCTGGGGACAGTGGGGACAGCGGGGCTGGGGAACAGCAGAGCTCGAGGACAGGGGACAGCGGAGCTCAGGGACAAGGGGCAGCGGGGCTGGGGGACAGCAGGGCTGAGGGACTGCAGGGCTGGGGGACAGGGGGATAACAGGGCTGAGGGACAGGGCACAGTGGGCTGGGGACAGTGGGGCTGGGGGACAGCAGAGCTGGGGGACAGGGGATGGTGGGACTGGAGACAGCGGCGCTGGGGGACAGTGGAGCCAGGGGACAGTGGGGGCCACAAGGCCCAGCAGCTGCTGCCTCACCGTGACCTGGTGGGGAAGGGCCGTGACATTCCTGGCTGTGCCTGTGTAAAGAGCGGCCAGGGGTGTGAGGCGTCCCCTCCTCGGTGTCCTGCCCGGCCTCATCACCTGGGGCTGAGCTCTTTGCAAAGTACCCCGAGGCTGCCGAGCGCTGGAACTGTGGCGCTGGGCTGTGGTGGGGGCTCGTGACTCGGGTGGGCTCGTGTGGCCCCTGCTGTGGCACATGGCCCTGGCCCAGCATGGCAGGGCTGCGGCTGCAGGAGCAAATTCAGTAAAGCCAAGCGCCTGAAGAGCACCTGTGCGTGATGCAGGAGGTGTGGTGGCCTTGGCAGCCCGGGGTTTCAGATGGGTTAATGGTTTAGGTTGCTCCTGGGGAAATTATGATTGGATTCCAGAAGAAAATGTTTCCCCATGAGAACATTTAAACATTGGAATCATCTCGCCGGGGAAGCAGTGGATCCCTCTACACTGGACGCATTCAAGGCCCAGGCTGGCAGGCGCTGGGCCATCTTATTTAAACTGCAGATCACCTAAAAAGGTTGGATCAGATGATCCTTGAGGTCCCTTCCAACCTGGCTTTCTGTGATTCTATGTAACGTGCTGGAAAGGAGCCGTGGCTTGGGAGAAACCTCAAGAGGTACTGGGAGAGCATGACCTGTAAGGAACAGCCAGAGGGACCAGGATCCTTTTGGAGGAGAGAGGGGCAGCTTTCACATCTCTCAACATCTGCATGTATCTCTCAGGTCTGTCTTAGCACAAGAGGATGTGCTGCCCTTCTTACCCTCTCTCCCTGTAGGTGAGAAGTAAGGGAGCCTTAGCAAAGATACTGGGATAGAGGCTCCTCAGCAGCGGGTCTGGTGGCACAGGGGCAGATTTTGTGAGGAGCCAACTGAGCCTCCTCCAGGGCGGAGGGGGAAGGTGTCAGAGCAAGTGGTGCAGCTCATCTGACCTGGATCTTCAGGTACACTCGCTGAGAGGGGGTGGCTGTGTGCGTTAGCCACCCTCTCAAGCTGCTTCTTAGCCCTCAGGATTTAAGAAATACTGTAGTAATTGCTCTGTAACGTTCTAAAGCCTTGCTTTGGCTGGCAGCCTGGCCTTGGCACTCTTCGTGTAACTTGATCTTCTAAACAAATCCCCAAATGTCACAACTAAGTGTGTGAAGCAAGGCTGGCTGTCTTCTTGCCTTGCTCTGCAGAGCCCTTGATCGGCACAGCAAACTAAAAGCTTTGGGAAGGGGGCAAGAACCCTGATCCCTTGTGGCTGCTGGCAGCGGGGTGAGGCCTGATGAGTCCCATGTAGCTTGTGATAGCTTTGTTGTTTGGCCCAAGGGTGTGTAGTTGTTCAGAGCTTGGCACCGCGTGGCCAGTCCTTCTGCGTTGCCTTCTCCGAGCTGTGTGAGATTGGGGATGACAGCCCATCTCCAGCTGCAGAGTGGCACTGATGTGCCTGGGATTGCTCTTCCCTCATGATGTGCCTCCGGCTGGGGCACTCAGGGTGGTACCACTGGTTAGGGTCACACCAAGTGGCCTGCCCGCTGTGCCACAGCTGGTGTGGTGACTTGTCTGGTGAATCATAAGTGAACGATGTGGAGAGCTGAGCTTTTTGCAAACACCACGGCATTGGCCCCACGCCTTAGCCAGGCTCCAGCTTGGGCGATTCCACTCGGACACTTTAAATGCTCCCCATTGCCTTTGCCAGGCACGAGGCTCTGCTCTGCTGCCCGCGAGCTCTTGGAAACTTGTTGGGAGCTGCAGAACAGCTGCTACTTTCACTCTCCGGCTGTTTTCTTGCTGGGTGTAGGGAATTTGTCTGTAGAGCCTGACTGTGGGACTGTGAAAGAGCCTCTGTTAACGCCAAACAATTGATTGGCCAATAAAGGTTGGCTTTACTTTTCGTGTGCTGGCTGCTGAGCGCCTGTGTGGGACACAGCGTAACCAGTGCCACTGTGGAGTGTAACAAGTAGTGGCTTAACCAGGGTGGTGGTTCTGAAGGATGCAGCTATAATTAGGTCAAGCTGTCTTGTTTGTTGAGTTCCCCTTCAGCTCCCAAACTTGGCAGTGGGGATGAACTTTAGGGCTTTTTTAGGAGCGCTGTCAGTCTGCCCTGGCAGAGAGCACTGGGAAACGGCGCCTTGCTCCTCTCCTCACTCCTGGGAGCGGTGGGCACAGGCACACTGTGTCCTCTCTGGACGTGTCTGCACTCGGCACGGTGAGGCCCCACCTCAGATATTGTGTTCCGTTTTGGGCGCCACAGTATAAAAAGGACATCAGACTACTGGAGAGTGTCCAGAGGAGGCCACAAAGCTGGGGAAGGGTCTAAAGGAGAAATCATATGAGGAGAGGCTGAAGTCACTTGGTCTGTTCAGCCTGGAGAAGAGGAGACTGAGGGGGGACCTCATCACAGTTTACAGCTTCCTCCCAAGGGAAGGAGGAGGAGCAGGCACTGATCTCTTTGGTGACCAATGACGGGACTGGAGGGAATGCCAGGAAAATGCCAGGGGAGGGTTAGATTGGATTTTAGGAAAAGGTTCTTCACCCAGCGGGTGGTGGAGCACTGGAACAGCTCCCTAGGGAAGCAGTCACAGCCTGACGATATTCAAGAAGCATTTGGCCAACACCCTCAGACACATGGTGTGAATGTTGGTGTTGTCCTGTGCAGGAGCAGGATTTGAACTGGATGATCCTTGTGGATCCCTTCCAACACAGGTCATTCTATGATTCTGTGATTCTCTCTCCTTCTCAGGGGCTGCTGAGCTGTCATGGGGAACACCACCAGCGAGCGAGTGTCTGGGGAGCGCCATGGCTCCAAGTCCCACCGCTCAGATGGCTCCAGTACCCCCCACTCTGGCAAGGAGCACCCACACAAGATCATGGTGGGCAGCACCGATGACCCCAGTGTTTTCAGCTCCCACGACTCCAAGGTAGGAGCTGACACTGTCTTTCCTGTCCTGTGCCCTGGGACCCTGGCTGGGGCCTCAGCTCACTGGCCATGCAGGACTGGGCTCCCAACTACATGAGAGGTCTATGGAGATCTGGGAGGCTGGAGAAGCTGTGGGATGTGCAGGTTGGGCTGGTGGAGTCCCAGCTGTCTGTGTCTCAGTCAGACTCTGGTTTTCTTTGCTCAGATTCCTGGGGACAAGGAGTTTGTGTCGTGGCAGCCAGATCTGGAGGAGTCAGTGAAACCATCCCAACAGGCTCGTCCCACTGTCATCCGCTGGGCCGATGGAGGCAAAGAGGTCTTCATCTCAGGATCTTTCAACAACTGGAGCACCAAGATTCCACTTATCAAGAGGTAGTCAGTCCCTCAGGTCACTCTGTGCTCTCCTCTGCTCCATCACAGGGAGTGTTATCCTATCTCTCTGCCAGCTGCTGTTCCCTTTGCTCACCTGGCTTTTTCAGTTCACCAAGCTGGAGGGTCTAAGCACAAAGATAGAGTCAGCTTCTTCCCTGGATGGTGCTGCGTGGTGGTGGTAAGTTGTGAAACAGAGGACCAGGGCCGGATGGGCTGCTTGCTTGCCCAGCTGGATGTCACGCAGCACCTAGTCCTGGCAGCAGAGCACTGCCTGGGTATGTGGCAGTCCCCTGGAAGCTGTCAGCTCTTCTCTTGGCTGTGGCCTTTCCCCATGCCTGCTTGTGTTGTTGACAGCAGGGGTTGGTTGTTTGTCCCTCATGCGTGTTCCTGCCCTAATGATGTTTGTGCTGTTCCACAGTACATCTGTGATTTCTGTGGAAACAGTGTGTAAGGCCCTGGGTGTAGTCCCAGCAAATCATCTGGAAAGGGTTGCAGGCTTACTAGAGCTGGTATGCTTGCTGCCCCCATCCTGCAGAACCAGCGCAGGCTCAGACCTCTTGCCAGTTCACCCTGTCCTGTGTGTCTTGCACGCTGATTTTCCCTGGGTAGGCAGCACAGGGCTGCGGGCTGGGATGCCTCCTGCGCTCAGGGCAGCTGGACTGTGAGGGGTTTGAGCCACGCTCACCCCTGCTGTGTCCGTGCCTCCAGTCACGGACGATGAGGCAGCCTGAAGGTGATGGTGTGGAGGGGCTGGGCAGTGTGTGAAAAAGTGTTGTTCTCCGAGATGTCATGGAAGAGCATCATGCAGAGCTTCAGTGGGGTAACACAGTCGCATGTCTGTTCTCTCTGCACAGCCACAACGACTTTGTCGCTATCCTGGACCTCCCGGAAGGAGAGCACCAGTACAAATTTTTTGTGGACGGCCAGTGGGTCCATGATCCATCTGAGGTAACTCTCAAAGCTTTAGCCCTGTGGATCTTGCCCACTTCAGGGGATTAGAAATTATGTAACTGTAGCAAAGGGAGAGCAGGAACAGCCAGAGGGTACCTGCCGAAACAAAAGGAGCACCTGCATCCCATGAATCCTCTCAGAGACTGATTCCTCTGGGCTTAGACAAGTTGTACAGGGAAGTGTCAAGGAGGTACAGGGGCAAGGAAATACCAGAAGGCCTTTAAGCCCCATTCAGGATGATTACGTGGGAAGACAGGCCATGGGGTCAGCACTCACTTGCAGATTCTCCTCCAAACTGAATCACATGGCAGCAGGATGAGGAGGAGAGGACACTTACCCATCAGCGTGGAGTGGAGTGAAGGATGAAAATAGGAGGTGATATAGAAGCCTGGGAGCAAAGGGAAATTCTCCCAGGGTTAACAGTTGGGATCTGCAAGCACAAAGCAGAGCTGATGCTGGCCACCTGTGCTCGGAGGTAACAGTGCAGCAGGGACATCCTGGGCTGGGAAGGATCTAGGAAGCATTGCGTGTGCTTCAATCAGATGTGGACATGGGAAGACTCTTACCTCAGTTCTCTCCAGCCTGTGGTCACCAGCCAGATGGGGACGATTAACAACCTGATTCATGTCAAGAAGTCTGACTTCGAGGTGTTCGATGCTTTGAAGGTGGATTCCCTGGAGAGCTCAGAAACCTCAGGTCGGGGTGAGTTTTTGTGGCATTACGGCTTTGCATGTGCTGTTTTCCTCCTCCTCTGCTCTGAGTCTTGCTGCTCTGAGGGCGAACAGGCCCCCTGAGCAGAGGTGTGGGCCTACACTGAGGAAGAGTAGAATTTATCAATGCATCCTCAGCATCCTACAGCTGAGGTCTCCTCTCTGTGGAGAGCTGTGCTGGTGTAAGTTGTTCTGTGCTAGTGCCGTCGCAGAGCAGGGTCAGTGCCTGTGTGTGGCCGAGACAGCCATTTCAAACTGAGTAACACTGGGAACATCACCCCTTTCTGTCTGCTCAGCTGTAAGTCATCTGATCTGGGGTACAAGCTAGGCAAGAGCAGGTTCCAGGCTATTTTCAGCAGCTACTCTTGATTTTCATGCCAAGGTGGTTTGTACCAGTGCTAGCGCATCCGAAACTTCCCTCTCTGCTTGTGTTACAGCAGCAGGTCAGGTTACCACGCAGGCACCGGCAGTGCTGGCTCAGTGTGCAATGTTGGCAGGTAGCTCGGCTCTGTTTCAGTCCAGGGCACTCTGAGTACGGCCTGCTGTTCCTGGTACAAACCGCATCTCAGAGAGAGCTCAGTTCCACCTCCTCACTCAGCCTGGACAGGAGATGCCTTGTTGTGAAGAATTCAGCAAGCGGCAGCAGCTCTAGGGAGATGGAGCCTTTTGAGGTGCTGGCTGTTCCAAAACGATCAGGTCAGATGCGGCTGGGAGATACAATCAGTCCAGCTCCCAGTGACCACGAGCTCCCATGGTCCCTCACATGGGCCGAGCAGCTGCTCAGTCTGAAGTTCATGTCTGTCCTTTCTGGGACCTCCTTGTCGGGCGGTTCTGTGGCTCTGGGAGCGTGCAGGCGTGCTGCTTGCTGTGCCTGTGCCGCTGCTGCGAAGCATACGGCTCTGGGGCGAGCGTGAGAGAGGGACCCAGCTCTGCTGAGTGCTGTGCACAGGGGTCCTGGGAGGGTACCACAGGGTGCTTGCATTCTGTCAATGCATGTACTGGCTTACAGACCTGCTTGGAAGAGCCCAGAGCTTGCCTGGCTGCTTATTTTGCTGTGGAAAGGCTGGGCTGTTGCCATAGGAGACACAGCCACAACTCAAGGAAGATGTTTGTGCCTGAAAGACCCTGCTGGGTCCTTCTCAGCATCTTGGAAGTTGCTCGGTGCTCACCAGTCTTTCTTTAGCCATTTTATGTCTCCTCCTATCTCTTCTCTTTAGACTTATCTAGCTCGCCACCTGGTCCTTACGGCCAAGAGATGTACGTATACCGGCCTGAGGAGCGATTCAAATCCCCACCCATCCTCCCACCTCACCTCCTCCAGGTCATCCTGAACAAGGACACCAATATCTCGGTGAGTACCAGCACACTGCCTGCATGAGCCACACCGGGGCTGGAAGGGGAGTCCTGTCTGCAGGGAGCCTGGTCTCCCCTTGGCTGGAGCCTGGACCTTGCTGTTGCCTGCGAAAAGCATCACTTTTCCCATTAATCGCACGGGTTTGGCCCCTTGCTCTGCCTGGTGCTGAGCTGAGCTCTGTTCCTGCTCAGAGCAGCTCAGACTGCCTGAGGTGGTGGCTCCCTGTGATGGCTGGGCTGGGGGTCAGGGCTCTGCCATTCCCTGTGACGTTCCTCTTCTCCTAGTGCGACCCAGCGCTGCTGCCCGAGCCCAACCACGTCATGCTCAACCACCTCTACGCGCTCTCCATCAAGGTAAGGGCAGGTCCCGCTGGGTGAGGGAAAGGGAAGCTACTGCGGCTCCCAGAACCTGGACAGCCAGGGGTTGGAGACAGCTGTGCAGGGGTGGAAGGGCCCACATAAGGACAGCGTGGCTGCCCAGCGAGGTGTGGCACACGCAGGGATGTAGGCTGTGGTCTCCTTGCAGCCCCCACTTCCCCTGTAGCTGCATCTCCATGGTGAGATGGAGCTGGGCAGCCCTGGGCTCTCCTGGTTGCGTACCAGACCCTTGCCTTGCGCTGCCCTGGCTCCCTGCTGTGGGTGTTGGATGTGTCTCGCTGGCTGTGAGGCTTGGCTGGGATGGGCTGGGGCTGCTTGTGGAGCCCACAGAGCCCTCTTGCTTCTGCTGGCTGCCTTGGGGGGCTGTGCTGCTGGGTCGGTGCAGCCGGGCTGTGCTGAGCTCTCCCGCTCGTCCCTGCTGACGCTGTGTCTCTCACAGGACGGTGTGATGGTGCTCAGTGCCACGCACCGCTACAAGAAGAAGTACGTCACCACGCTGCTCTACAAGCCCATCTGAGCCGGCCGGAGCCTCGCCAGCCCCCCACACAGGACACGAAACGCCGCTTTGTCTGCACACGCTGGGCCATGGGACTATGTGTGAACTGGCCACTGGCTCCATCCTCGAACCCAGCAGGGACACAGGGCCCTGGCGAGGAGCTCAGGGCCGTTGGGGTCTGTGGCACCGTCCCATCCTGCTGCTGTGGTTTGATTTAACCCTTGGTTCCACCCACCTACAGCTCCCCTTGGCCTCTGCGAGCCCACGGGGCCATGTTTTTTGCTGCTCACCAGAATAGCTTTTCCTTGTGCCTGACAAGGAAAGGGCTGCACGCTCCCTGCCTTCTCCAGCCTGCATGGGCCCCAAGGTGGCCCTGGCGCTGCCCGCAGGAACATGTCCTGCCTGCTGAAGGTTGCTGTGCTGTCCAGGCAACAAGCCTTCTAGGCCACCTTGATCCCAAGGGCACCTGGGACATCCCAGCCTGCCCCCTGCCTGCAGCCCGGAGTATGGGGCTGCCCCCCAGCTCGTGCTCCCCAGCTTGAAGGAGGGCTCTCAGCTCTGGCTGGAGCCCCAGCCCTCTGCCAGGTTCAGTGTCCAGCCCGCCGGAGGGAGGGCACAGCGGACTGCCACCACGCTTACCCGCTGCCAGGACAGCAATGCCAAGCACTGTGTGCCTGCCCTGGCCCCATGCAGATGGGCTTCTGTGGGGCAGGACTGACTGTTGCAGCCCAAGGGGCACCCATCTGTGCCCACACGAGAGGGGTCTGGGGGGAGCGGAGCATGGCAGGCCCTCCAGGGCCCTGGCTACGCCACCTGCTGCTGGAGCAGTGTCGTGTAACAGGGTTTTCTCTATTTATTACAGTATTTATTGTTCTCGGTGCTGCTGGTCTGGTGTTGGTGGAGACTCTGGAGCAGCGAGGGGAGGGGAGGGAAGGGAGCGCCTGGTGGGGCACAGAGCTGCCCTTGGGGTGCCTTGGGGCCAGCCAGTGCGCTTGCGGAGGGCAATGCCACAAACACTACAACCCAGAGGAAACCTTTATTGGGGACTCTTCAGCCATTCAACAAAACATGGCATTTCTTACATCTTTCTCCCACGCTGGCACCCCAGTGTGCCCAAGGAGCCGCCGACGTGCAGCTTTGTTACCTTGTCTATATACATATACATACATCCACGAGCAGGGACAGGTACACAGCGGGATTACAAATGGGACCAAGTCCTGGGGCAAGAGATACTCAGTGCGGAGGGCTGCGAAGCCCCACAAAGCACTGTGTGTAGAGGGAAGCGGGCACTGAAGCATGGGGCAGGCAAAGCCCAAACCAGCAGCTGCTGCGTGGTGTCAAGCAAAGGCAGACAGAGGGTACGAGGGCACCACAGAAGTCCAAACCCTCTCAACTGTGCAGCACTGGGCACTCCAGACCCCTCTCCACCCCAGGCCTTGGCAAGAGCAGGGACAGGGTCTGCTCCAGCATGACTCAGCAGCTAGTGGGCTGTTCTGCGGCCGGGGGCATCACTCCCTGCCCTGCCTGGGGCTCAAGCAACGGGGAGAGCCTGCTGGGCCTTCACCTGGTGAGAGAGCACATGTGACGCTGAAGGGGAGCTCTGCTAGGGAAGGCCAAGGAGAATGGGTCCCTGTCATCCCCCCACCCTGTGCCCAGTTGGCCCTTCAGCACCCTCCACTGCTCAGAGCATCAGGGCTCACCAGGGCAGGGGCACCTGCCCCATCCCACGCTGGCTATGGGGCCAGACTCACCTCCAGGTTAGTCCTGGCCTTGCGCAGCACGTTGTGGGTCCTGGTCACTGTGAGGGAGAGAGGTACAGGGTCAGTGAGGTCCCTGCGCTGTGGAGCCACCCTAGTTGCACAGGGACCCGGGCAGCTGGACGCCTCATGGGCCACGTACGCTGGCTCACAATGAAGTGCTCCATGCTGTCCTTGAGCCGGGCTGTGCTGTGCAGCCGCTCGGCCATGCTCTGCAGAGCGTCCTCCCTCGCGGAGAGCTGGGCCCGCAGTGCTGCAATCTCGCCCTGCAGCGCCTGCTCCTGGGACGAGAAGAGCACAATGAGGGGCAAGCGAGCATCCAGCCCCACCAGCCCCCAGCCTGTCCTTACCTTGCTCTGGTTCTTGGCAGGGCTGATGGGCAGCACGGCGCTCCAGAAGGCAGTGAGGAGAGGCGTGCACTCCTCCAGGATGCGGTGCAGGGTGCTGGCACTGCCCCAGAGGTGTCCTGTGCCTGTCCACCCCAGCACCTGCGGGAGACGGGTGCGGGAGCAGGTGCTGCTGGAGCACCTGCATCCCACTGTGTCCGGGGAACCACCATGCCCAGCCCCACATGGCAGGGCAGTGCCAGCAACAGCCCCTGAGCTGGACACTGCCCGGTGCACGCCAGCCCTGCGAGACTCGGGGCTGATGGTGGACTCAGGAGATGCTTTATGCATCATCCACAGAGCCGGGGCCGTCCTCCAGCTGCCACCAGTCCTGTCCTGCCCACACATTACCTCTTTTCCCCGGAGCGGGCAGCCAGGCAGCCCAAGTGCTGGGCACAAGAGACACATCAGCTCACAGGCCAGCGCCTTCCCCTCCAGAATGTGCTGCTCCAGGGCCCGGTAGGTGTCCAGGCGGCAAACAACGTGAGCCCCTGTCAGCTCCTCGCTCTTCCTCACTGATGGATTTGCTCCACATGGCTCTGTGGGACAAGCAGAGCTTAGTGAGGAGCTTGCCTGCTCCCCCTGTGGCCCTCCCTGTGCCACCCCAGGGGCTTGGCTCTGCCCTGGGCTCTCTGTCCCTGCTCAGCAAGGGTGGTGCCATGAGTCTGTCAGGTCTCTGCATCCCTGAGCCTCACCTGTGGGCAGGCTCTGGTACCCACCATCCATCCGCCGGGCCACCGACACATCAGAGGGCACTGGGGAGAAGAGGGGAGCTGCTGAGCTTGTGCCAACATCCCGCACCGGAGGAGATGGGAAGCAGCCTGGAACAAGAAGAGCCTGAGCCCCTATGGGCAGTCATGGCCTGGTGCAGCTGAGGGGCCTTTCCTCTCTCACTGCCTGCTTGCAGGGTCACCGTGTCCCTCCTTGCTGACACGACAAGGAGAGGTGTTTGGGCTTGCAGAGGATCCAGGCACCCTGGGACGAGGAGCTGGGCAGAAGCCCTGGGGGTGGTGGCAGGGGCTGGTGGCAGGTCCCATACCTGCACGGGCCTGAGTGGAGGGGCTGGGGAGGCTCTTGTAGACGTGCAGCTCCGTGCGCAGGGTCTGCAGGAGCAGGCGATGCTCCTCACTCTGCTGCTGCAGGAGCGTCACTGTGTGCTGCAGCCTGTGGAGGGGTGACTCCTGGGTCCAGGGCCAACTGTGCCACCCAGCCCTGAGTCACACTGCCCCAAACCTTACCTGTTGTTGTCCTCCTGCAGAGAGCCCCGCTCATCCCGGAGCTGCCGGACAGTCTCTTGGCACTCAGCAAGCTCCTCTACCAGCCTCTGCTGCTCCCCACACCTCTGGCCCAGCTCTGCTTCAGCCTCCTGTGCCCGGGAGCAGGCAGCCAGCAGCGCCTCCTGCACTCGCGCCAGCTCTGGGGACAGAGAGCATGGAGGTGTCACCCACCGCCAGCCCGCTCAGCCAGTGCCTGCTGGGGCTCAGAGCCAGGACACCAGTGGCCTGGCCCTACCTTGGGAGAGATGGTCACGCTGGAGCTGCAGGGTCCGGTTGTCCTCACGCAGAGACTGGTTCTCCCTGCCCACCTGCAGCCCTGGCTCCATCCCCTGGGCATAGGCATCACTGGGCAACCCTGCAAAGGGGAGGGATTGGTGCAGAGTCTCTCTCCCACCACCCTTCCCCATGCGCAGGGTGAGCACCTTTCCGATGCAATGGAGTGTGCAAAGCCTGTCCCCCCCCGGCACTCAGGACCCCCAGTGCCCCCCTGGCAGCCCTGGCCCCAGTGTGGCACCGTACTGCTGGCCTTGCCAGTGGAGGCCAAGCGGCGTTCGAGCTGCTCCCGGAGCCGGTTGTTGGTGCAGATGGACTCCTCGAGACGCTGGCGCAGGCTGCGGATCTCCACCAAGTGCTCTTCCAGCAGGTCTGCCCCTGCTGCAGGGACACGGGGGCATCTGGGCTGAGGGCAGGAACGGCTGTGTCGCCTGCCATCCCCCTGTCCTGCCCCTGCCAGAGCCATGTCCCGCAGCCATCCTGCGGCCCCGCACCCCGCTGCAATGCCCCTGCGCTCTCCAGTACGGGCCTTACCTGTTTGCTTCTGGCCGGAGGGGTACCCCGAGGGCAGGGCCCCAGAAAGTGGCCAGCCAGGAGTGGGTACGTCCCAAAGGCCACGAGCCTCAGTGGCCCCAGGGGGCTCAGCCAAGCTCTGCAGCTGCCCATGACAGCAGAGCGATGCTGGGGCTGCAGGCTTTGTTGGTGCCACGGGCAGCGTCGCACCTACATGCACAGGGCAATGCAGTGAGAAGGAGGGAGGAAGAATGGGGGTAACTCACTTCCCACCATGAGTTTTCTGCCCCTCTTCTCACTCTGTCCAACAGTGCAGCCCGGTGTCCCCCCCATGGTGATTCCCCATCATTGATGTCCTGCCCCTGCCAAACCCACTCCCCCTCCAGAGCAGAGGCTCCCCCAGGGCTCCTGATTAGGTGACACAAGTTGGAGGGGCTCAGCCCCCCTCCTCCATAACAATTAACCTTTCCCAGGGGCCCTAGGATGTGCAAGTACCCACACCAAGGGTGAGTGCTGCCTCAGACCGCATCCATCCCACCCACCAACTTCTCGCTACACCAGACCCACACGTCCCCATCATCCCCCAGCCAGAGTGATGGAACCCAACCTCGAAGCAAGGGCCCTGGGGAGCAGAAGTGCCAGGGAGGACAGAGAGGGCAGGGACCAGGCAGCACAGCACATTGTGGCATGCAGGGCAGACAGGACCAATCCCATGCTGGAAGCACGCTCTCACTTTCTCCCAGCTGCCTCCGGAGCACCTGCAGCTCCTGCTGTGCCTCGGCCAGGGAGCAGACGGGGGCCCCGCAGCAGCCCAGGACTGGGGGGGCTGCAGTGGGGGGGAGCCCAGCAGGCTGGAAGGGGGGCAGCCCAGGGGCCAGCACAGGCAGGGGGGAACTAATGGGTTTGGACAAGGAGTCAAAGTGAAGGCCTAGAGACAGGAGAGACATGGAGAGGTGTTAGCACGGCTCTGGCCAGGCCAGTCGCAGCCTTGCAGGGCTGTGGTACCATGGCGAGGCTTCCCAACATGCTCCCAGCAGCCCCAGGTGCTGTGTGCTCACACCCCAGGCTGGTGTTGGGGCACGGTGCCTCTCAGGCAGCCCCTGCCAGGGCCTGCCAGGCACCTCCTGCCCCAGGGACCCCCCGCTGCAGAGCAGCTGCATGTCCCCAGCCCATGTGGGAGCTCCTGCACACCCCCAGTACCTGTGAGTCGCGTGGGCTCCTCAGGGCACCGGCTGCACTCACTGCCCACATCCCCATCGGAGCAGGGCTCCAGCCCCTCGGACACAAAGGAGGTGCTGGTGGCAGAGCGGGACGACTCGGAGGGTGGGCGGCTGCTGCCTGGGGACTCGCAGCGCTCCTGCAGCTTTGCCTCCAGGCTCTCAATCACCTTCTCCTTCTCCTGGAGCTCCCGGCTGAGCCTGCGGAGGTGGCCCATCACCCAGACAGGCAGGTCAGGGTGAACCCCGTCCCACAATCATTCCCCACTGCGCTGTGCAGGCTCTCAGATGGCACCCCACACACCACAGGCCACCCGAGCTGCAAGGCTGCCGGAAGCCATGGGGGCTCCCCTTCTCCAGAGGCGAGGCAGCCACAGGGTATGTACCTGCCGCAGGCAGCTCTAGGAGATCCCTCACTGCAAGAGCAGTTGTAGCCCCCAGGGTGCCCACCTGGAGCAGACCCCTCAGTCCCACAATGGGAACAGATACCTCAGTGCCAGGAGCTCGTGGCTGGTTTTATCCTGCCCATCTTGTCGATCTCCTGAGAAACCAAGCCAGGGAGGAGCCAGTCAATGTCCCCATGCCCCTGGCTGCCCAACCCCAGACAGAGCAGTAGCAGGACAGCCTGGCTCAGAGCAGGCAGCCCACACAGCACAAGGAGTCGGAATGGCTCCAGCCCTTCAGAGCACCCATCAAAGCATCCCTTCCCATCCTGCCATGCCCCACGATGCCCAGACCCACTGCCACCCCTAAGGTACTTACTGGTGCTCAGCTTGTCACTGAGCCTCTCGGCCAGTTGTCTGCCCTGGGCCAGCTGTTCCCGGAAACCTTGGCCCAGGTAATAGTCGATATCGGTGCCACGGAGGAGATCCTCGAAGGATCGCAGGGCATCTCGCAGGTGCTGAGCCAGGCTGTGGCTCACACCACGGCCCTCCCGCAGTGTCTGCCGCAGGTGGGAGAGCTCCCGAGCCTGTGCTTGGACCAGAGAGTCGTACTTCCTAGGAGGGATCAGCAAGTGGGGGTCCACAGGCCTGCCAGACCCCCAGAGAGCACACTGGGGACAGGGTGCTAGGGGGGGAGTCTCTTTATCACCCACCATGCAAATGCCCTGGGAGCCCAGTTCTAGGAAACCATGCCACAAAAAGCCACCAGCTTTGGCAGCCCCTGGAGCCCCTCATAGCCTCCAGCTGGCCCCGATTCAGGCAGCCATACCCTGGCCAGGTGGCAGATTGCAGCTCCTTGGGCAAGACGCCTCCAGCTTTGGCTGTGGGCAGCTGTGCCTCGAGGAGGGCGACGCGGTGAACGAGTTGCTGCAGGTCACGGTGTGCTCGCAGGGCGGGTGGGCAAAGGGTGCTGTGGCCATCTGACTGCCAGCCCTCATCCTCATCGGTGAGGCTGTGGGCTGGGGAGGCCAGGGCCGTGGGACCCAGCGAGGGTCGCTCAGCACCTGAAGTGTAGCCGCTAGTGACAGAAATGGAGCGGGCACGGCGCTGCAGGCTCTGGATCACCTTGTTGGCATTGAGTAGCTGTGCCTTGAGGTCCTGGATATGCTGGCGTAGGGCCCCCACATCTGCTGGTGTGACAGCTTTCCTGGCAGCCTTGCCCACCCCAGGCATCCTTGGCTGGCACAGAGACCCCAGCTCCTCACCCAGGCCAAGCTCACTGAACACATCTGGCTCCTCGCACTCTGCAGAGCAGACAGGGCACAGCGTCACTCCTCCGCGCTGTGCCAGCAAGTCACAGGGATCCCCAGAGCCCCAGCTTTCCTTACCGGGGCTGGTGGTCTCATCCCGATCAGCCTCGGTCTCACTTCGCCCACACGTCTCATAGCCCAGGTCCTGGAAGTCCACTTGCACTTGCTTGCTGAGCTGCTGGGCGTGGGGTTCACCTGCCGGACAGCCCCATCAGCTTGGGGTCCCCCTCAAGGCAGGACTCTCCACCCCTGCCCCCTATGCACAGGGCACACCAGGCTCAGCACAGACCCCCATTCCACCCGGGGTTTTAACTCACGGAGCAGGTACTTCTCCAGCTGCTCAGCCTGTGCCCGCACCGTGGCCTCTGATGCTGCGAGCTTGTCCTGAAGCTCCTGGCACTGCCTTTGGCCCTGCACCACCTGGGAGTGCAGCTCCGTGCCCAGCCCTGGCCAGCCCCCGCTGCAGGCCATGCCCTTCACCTGTCAGAGAGGAGACAGGCTGTGAGCTCTCCACCTCCAACCCCACCTCCATCACCATCCCAGTCCCCTGTGCCCAGGGCACTTACATGGCTCTCATCCCCTCTGCCTGGAGTACCAGGGCAGGGTCTCTTTGGCACATCATCCTGCGATCGCTCCTCCAACGCTGGGCGTTTGGCAGGCACAGCTTCCCTCTCTGCCGAGAGCTGCTGGCCATCCCCACTGCCACCAACCAGGTGGTCCCCAAGGGTGCTGCGGTTCTTCCGCTGCAGCCTGTGGGGCTCAGGGGCCAAGGAGCTGCCCAGCAAAGCCTCCTCCTGCTCCCCATTCTCCAGCAGCGACGTGGCTTCACCCATCCTCTCCTTCAGCTCTGCGTTCTCCAGGCACAGGCTCAGCATGGCCTTCCTGGGGGCACAAGGCACTGTGACAGGCAGGCAGTGGCTGGGATGCAGGGCACCCCCTCAAGACACTGCCAGTTGCTGACTCCAGCATGCCAGTGCTCTTGCCTCATGTGGGAGACAGAGGAGAAGCCAGCTTCCTCCAGCTGCGCCTTCAGCTCCCGCAGCTCCTCTTCTGCGCGCAGCTCCTGCTCTGCCATGCTCCCCATCGGGGCACTGTTGGTGGTCCCAATTGCATTAGGGGGCCAGTGGTTGCTCTAGAGGGACAAAGGCAGAGGGTGAGGGGGCATTTCTGAAGGGGCTGGGTCATAGCTCAGTAGAGGCACAGTGCCCAACGCTGCCAGCCCTCTTCCCAGTGCCATGCTGCCCTGACTCACGTGGTGGGTTGCTGCACTGTGAGCGGCCTCCTCCTCAGTGCTCTCGGTGAATTTAATGCTGGCATCATCAGCATTTGTCCCTGCAGCCTGACCTAGGGGACAGCACAGCACAATGAAGAGCTCAGAGCAGTGGCAGTAGTGGCGCTACCTGTTCTCTCCTTCTTTGGCAATGCCCAGGGACACCATGGGCAGCCCCAGAGCAGGTGCCCGCTTTTGCACACACCAGTGTCGGGACACTCTCAGCAGGACCAAGGGACCCGTGCTGGCTCTGCAGTGAGGGAGGGGATGGTTCCAGCTGCCTGCAGCCCCAGGGATGGCATCCCACCAATGGCGCCTGCATTCAATGTCTCTGCTTCACACCTTGTGCTTGCTGCCCTGGCACAAGTGCCTATGTGGCAACCACCCGGCAGTCACTCTGCAAGCCACAGCCAGCAGCAGATGCTCGGGCAGGGAGACTCACTGGCGCTGCACGACCTGGCACAGGTGCAGGGGTGCACTCCAAATGATGGCCTGCCCAGGAGCAGCTCAGGGAGGGCATCGACACCTGCCCTGTCTATGCCACCCAAGCTCTGCTGCCACGCATGGCACTGGGCTCTCTGCAAGCCCTGCGCTGCCCTTGCAGAGCTGCAGCAGAGCCAAAGGGACACCTGCATTCCGTAGTGCAGTGCAGTGGCCCCAGGGGCTCACCCTGCACCACAGGGCAGAGCCGTTTTGGCTTGCACACAGCTCTGCTCCCAGCCCCTTGGCAACGTCCCAGGGCGAGGACTTGCACCCCTTGTCTGGGCAGCCTTATTCCCACCCAGCTGCAGGGCCCTGCCTGCTCTGCCCGGGCTGGGACACGGCTCTTACTCCAGGGGAAGAGAGGAGCTGGGACAGGGCCCAAGAGCAGCCCCTGGGGCCATGCGGGGCCAGGTTTCACAGCCCCTGTGCCCTGCAGGAAACGTGGCTGCTTTGTCAGTGGCCAAACCCAGCACCATCAGGTCTGGAGCTCCCAGGCAAGGCTGAACACAGAGCAAAGGAATGCAGAGAAATCCTGGCAGGGAAAAGAGGGCCAAAACACCACTGGTGAAATAGAAGGCAGCAGGAAAGCACGCAGCTCCTGGGAGGGAGAGCCAAGGGCCAGCCAGAAGCATGCCTTGCAGCAGGGCAGGCGCACAGCGCACGGACGGTGGCACAATCAGAACACCCACTCATGACAAGGAACTGCCAGGAGGCTGCAAAAATCAGGGCCACCACACTGCCAAGACTGGGCAGACATCACCTTGCGTGGCAGAGCCTGCGTGCCCCAGGGAGCAAGCAGAGCCATCGTGGAGAAGTGCTGTTCCGGGAGCAAAGTCCTTCGAGGCACTGAAGTGGCAGGGAAGCAGCCGCTCCTACTGGTGGTGTTCAGCACAGCCAAAGCACAGCCCTGTGACCCTTAGAGACACAGCCTGCCAGGCAACAACCATCCGGGTCTACAGCTCACTCCCTGCAGGGCCTCGAAGGGTGAGGGGAGGCAGACCCTCAGCTGCAGGCTTTGCTGGGAGCTGAGAGCCACACACAGGGCTCTCAGACTGGGTCACTGCAGCTGAGAGGCAAGGGCAGGGTGGCTCACGGCCAGCACAGCTGCTCTGGGGACACAGCACCCCACTTCTCACCATCGCCACAGTTCCGCACAGCTTCCAGCACTCAGGCAGAAAAAGGGAAAGTAAATCTCAATGGGAAAAAAACCCAACAAACCAAACAGAGGAAGAAGAGGGAAGCTGGTGCCAGGGGAGCAGAGAAGTGTACATGTAGAGCAGGCTGCTCCCAGCTGCTGTTCACCACTGCAGCAGGAGCACATCAGGATGCAAATTCAAAGGGGGAGGGGCTGCTCAGCTCTGTGGTTTTACCAACAAAGGAGACAAGAGATGCAACCCCAGCACTGTTTTTCACAGGCTCTGCTGGTTTTCACATCTAGCCTGACAGCAAAGAGAATTAGTTGTGTGGCTTAGTAACTGTATGTGGCCCACAGGCACAGGACACCCAGGTGCATGGGGTGTGCTGGAAGTCTTCACACTGCTGGGGATAAGGGAAGGGAAGTAAGGTCCCCCAGGGAAATAGCGAGGAAGGAGAGACCTCCACAAAGCACTATGAGACAGCATAAAGCACTGCACAGTTTGACAAGAGGGTGCTTTCAGGCATGGGATGCTCAGGCTGGTCCTCCCAAGGGGCAGAGCAGTGCACAGCCAGGGATACCAGGGATGAAAGGAGGCCCTAAAGAACAGAGTGGAAAAGTTGGGACATCTCAGCGTAGGATAACGCTCCCCTCTGGGACACTCTACAGCAGATGTCAGGAACAGATCTACAGCAAAACACACACACAAGAAGAGATGAGAGCTGCCAGAGCACCAGCCAAGACTTCCCTCGTGCCATGCCAAAGAGTCTGCACTGGGTCCTGGGCTTCGTGGTACCCAAGGGCCCAGGGAGCCAGCCAGGCATCAGAACCAGGAAGGAAGGTGGAAAGGAAAGGACAGGGACACAAAGGTTCCTACAAAGTGAGAGGCAGAAGGAGAAAGAAAAGATGATGCTACACATGGAAGTGAGAGGAAGGGAACAAGATGAAAGACAAGAAAGGAAAAGCTAACCAAGTACTAGAGCTGCCCAGCAGCCAGCAGCTGTGTCCCTGCAGGCCACATGGGATCAGGTGAACTCCCCCCATGGTTACGTATGGACCCAGAAGAGCAGGCTATCCTGCTGTGTGTGAAGGAAGAGCTGCACTGCCTCCTATCCCTGTCCAGGGCAGGGAAGAGAAGACTTCAGCACATGTGCAAGGCATGGGATATGTGGTGCCGTGTGAAGCACGCACAGCAGAGGTGCAGCAGAGCACTGACAGGCCCAGGTGGCACAGCCCAGCACGACAGAGCCCTCCTGCTCTACCCACTCCTAGCTTTGCAGGAGCAGAAGCACAGTTGCCCAGAG
Source organism: Neomorphus geoffroyi (assembly GCA_033558235.1). Taxonomy (NCBI): domain Eukaryota; kingdom Metazoa; phylum Chordata; class Aves; order Cuculiformes; family Neomorphidae; genus Neomorphus; species Neomorphus geoffroyi. The sequence continues at coordinate 10,185,700 of JAUMJM010000074.1, forward strand.
GTACAAAACTTGCCCCTGCCACTTTGGAAAGTGATCTAGTACGAGACAGCTGATCCATAGCCCACTGTGCATAGGAAGCACTGGTCATCGGAAAGCTGTTGCTATTGAATTTCAGCTGTCACACCAGCCCTAACTCTCCCAGAGGAGATGAAAGATGCCCTACAAAAGGTGTTGCCGTGTGGGACTCTCCCCAGCAAAGCAGAAATAGGGCCTTGACCACTGCCCAAGGAGCTTGTGGAGCCTGTAAGCAAGATGTGCGCATGCAGGTAAGGGGACAGACCCAGCCCACACTTTGAGAGCAGGGACAGGTCTCAGTCACCCCTAACACTCTGTCAAAGAAGGAGGAAGGTCTCCCTTGAAGGCACTCACAAGCCAGGCAGAGACAACTTAAAAGTAGGAAGAAAAAAAAAAAAAAAAAAGTCAGTAATACAGGAGAGCAATTTGTTTTAAGGATTGGTTCTACCCTCAGCCTTGTCTAAGGTGTCACCAGGTTTTGCAGCCCTTATCCAATCCTCTGGCTCTGGAACCCACTTTTCCATATAGGCCTGCTGCTTTCAGGCCAGCCACCATCAACCCAATAGGGGGATTTCACTGAGTAAGGAAAATGGGGAGGGAATACAAAAACTCACACTCGTGCACTTGGGAGATGATAGAGAACATCTGGTGTTTCCTTCCGAGAAAGGGAATCTTTATTTGGCCCACAGAGGTGGGAGGAGAAGGGAGATGGAGGGAAGTCAACTAAAATGGAATGATTTGAATGTGCAAATACATCAGTGGCCACCAGGGTGGGTCAGACAGGAACATAACACGAGACAGAGGTGGACTGCACTGATTGCCGTTTCCGAAGCAGCTCCAAAATCAAAACAAAATGCCCTACACCAGTTCTATCGTACCGTTACCAAGTACCAAAGCAGCCCTCCCAGAGTCAGTGAGACAGGCTCGCTTGGTTAGTGAACCGTTTCTGTGGGAGGCAGGCAAGCGCCAGTGCTCAGAAGGCATGCTGGGGTAGGACTCTCACACGCTCCTGTTCCCCACCTCCTATGGCGCCCTGCGTCTCCAGCCTGCTCAAACGCTCCAAGCTTCTTCCAAGAGCTTCTTCCAGCTGTTCCCGGAGCTCCTGGACCCCCTCCAGCTCCACCTGCAGAGTGTGGTCTCTCGCAGCGCTAAGCGGACACGCCACACAAAAAGGAAGAGGGTTAGACAGGGTGCAGCAAGCACACACCAAACTGGCCTCTCCATCCAGGACTGTCACTTGCTCCAGGCACAGGCCTTGCAAGCTCCGCAGGCAGCTCAGCCACCTCTTGCCTCACCTCTAAACCTCCCCCGAGGACAGCCATCCCCCAAAAAGGCTCCAGCCCGTGGTAGGGGACTCTTAGTCACAGCTGTTCTTCAGTACTTACCCAAGCACTCCACTTATGTGCTTTTCCTGCTATCAGGTAGCTCAAATATCCCAGTGGCTGCAGCCCCATGAAGGGGAGGGGATTAGTGCAGAGGACAAAGAATGCAACCCATGCTTGACCCTGTGGGACAACTGCCTGGATAAGCACCTAGATAAATCCTTATCAACCCCACTGGGAATCTGAAAGGTGGCCAGGTGTGGGTGAGAAGAGACAAGGTAGGGAACAGAGATGGAAATCCCAGGGCCTGAAGAAGAGGTGGCTATGCGTGGAGTTTACATAGCATAAATTCAAAGCTGGCTACTGCATCCTTTTCGAGGGAAGAAGGCAGCCTAAAACATGGACTTCGAAAGCCACCTTCGTCCGATTTTCATTCACACCAAGGGCTCTCAGACTTGCAGAACAATTGCTGCTTCATGGAGTGCCCCACTCGGCCACCCACGCTTGTCCCAGCACAGCAGAGCAGGGCAGCATAGAGCCAAGGCAGCCTTGCTTACCTGTCTGGGTGTGTGTGAAACTTTACCAGGCTGCCATAGAGCTGCCTCTCTGCTTGGAGAGCCTCATTTAACCGATTCCTTTCAGCCACCAGCCCTTCCAGCATCAGTAACAACTGGTTGGAAAGAACAGACAAGATGCAACACTTAGAAACTGAAAGAGGCATCTAGCTGCCTCAAAGAAACAGGAGCTTCCCTTTCCTCTCTTGCTCGTGTCGATCAGTGTCACCCTTGGACTTCCAAAAGATTGCCTTTGAGACAAGCACTAAAGGGAAACAATCCTCTCCTTCTCTGTATTCTCCCTACTGCACACTGCCAGCTTCCAAGGACAAGCACAACTCAACATGTTCAAAGGCTGAAAAGAAAGCCTGATAACTTAGCACCAGACACGTAAACCCATCCAAACTCGGTTGGCATGGCATGCTACCTGCTGCCTTCTGTTCCCAGTAGCCTCTTGTCCTCGTGACTCTGCTATGGCCACTTTCTCCCGAAGCACTAGCACTTCTTGTGTCAGCCTTTCTATGGCTGGAATTTCTTCGGGATCCACCAGCTGCATTTGCAGATCCTGAAAACCAAGAGCAGGAGGGCTCAGTGAAGAACTGAGCAGTAACAAGGACAGTTGGACCTTCATAATCCTCCCTGGAATACAACTGCCAAAACTTTCCAGTGTTTGGAAAGACCTAGGTCTCTTAAGAAAGAAACATCGAAGCACCCAGGGTGCATCAGGTAGAGATAACAGCCTGGAGCAAGAACTGAGAAGGGACACAGTGCACTCTTTATAGGACTCTCAAAAAAGGTTGTTTGGTACACAAGGCGCAAAAAGCCAAATAATGTCACTCTAGGGGCTTGGGGCCTTTGCCTTCTGGCCAAAGTAACCCAGAGGGCTGCAGGCAAACCAGCAGCAACACCACCCAGGGACAGTCAGCCATGTTACTCTGAAGAGGCTCCTCGCTCTTTAGCAGAGGGTGCCCACTCACAGCTATCACTGAAAGCCTATAGCTTGGTTTCTGTCTTGTCATTCAGTGTGAGTTAGTAAGCATGAGGTACCGGGTGTGGGAAAAGAAGAGACTCCTGTGCAGCCTTCCCAGGTGGAACCAACCCAGCATAGTGCATTATCTCACCTTGATGAGGTCCTCTTTGATCTGGATGGTCCTAGTCAAGGACTCTATATCCGAGGCCTGCACCTGCAGCTCTTCCTCTTGCGTGGCCACAACAGACTGGAGAGCAGTGAGCTCCCGCTAGAGTAGGAAGAGAAGCCCCATGAAAGACTAGAGAAAACCAAAATCCCACTGCAAGCTGCTGCCCCATTTCTCTTACTGGGGCTCCCCTCACAACAGCAGGGTCTAAAACCTCCTCCAGCGAGCCCAGCAGTCTCCTATAAGCAAGGGAGATCAGCACAGGCTCCATCACAAGCTCACCCTGCTTTCCCTTTCCTTTTTTGCCACTAACTCCAGCTCTTCTTTGGCATTAACAAGATCCTTCTCCAGTTCTGCTGCTGACGTCACAACTGCAAAGACAGCATGGTTATTGCAGGGTTATCGTGTGTCAGCTGCTCCCTCTGACACCAGGATTAAACAGAATCCCTCTTTGGCAAGATAGGTCCACAATGCTTGTGCTCCCCATCACAGTAAAGACTCTTCTACCTTTCTTGATCCTTCAACAGCAGCCCAAGGCAACAGCAACATCCCAGGCCTGCCATCCCACCCCTGGCAAAATTCAGGTGTCCTGACCCCAAGGCAAAACCCAAACCAGCTGTGTTTGTCTCAGCCCAGCCTGAAGCTAACCCTTCACTGGACAGCACCAGCTCTTCAGTGAAAGCACCTCACCTCAAGCCCAACACCAGCCTTTATCTTTCCCACACCCCCATCCCCAGACATCTAATCATCACCCAAAGAGGAAGCACAGCCTTATTTCAAAACATTCGCTCCTGCTCAAAGCTCTTTACGCTCTCAGTTTCACATAACCACATTTTCCCCACAGCAAAAAGCCCTGCTCATATTTGACAACCTTGAAAGAAGCTGTGACCACACTCACCTCCTTCTGTCCTGCATCTGCTTTCCCCCTGGGGGGATCTGTCAATGGCTGTAGCTCCACAAGTTCTCTCCTGAAACACAAAGTCTTCAGGTTTGTACCTTTATGGGGAACCTAGCACTCACAGCTTCCCCAGAGCTCCACAATTGCAGCAAAGCTGCCAACTACTTTGTTGATGCCTCTGAAACGTGAGAAACCAATGAAGGGGATCTAGCCAGGCAGCAAGGAATTGCACCCAACCTAGAAGCTGTATATGTGGACAACTGGGCTCTGGCCCTGTTTTATTTGGCACTAGGAGACTGCTGGCAGTGAGAGTCTTCATAGTATGGATTAAACAGGTTTCACCCAATTGCAGCAAACCCAGCTTTCAACCAGGATTCTACAAAGATCTAAATATTCATGCAAAGATGTGGCTCAGGGGGACCATGCATGAAAGAAAACACGAAGTGTGGCCCATATGCACGTTCCTGGAAGCCCCTACACCTCACTTTGATCCTGGGAATAGAAGCAAGCAACCTGTTTACAGCTGCTTAAAAATGTTCAACGTGTCAGCTCACCAATAAACCATTAACAGCTGTCAAGCGGGAGCATGACATATGTAGCCTTGAAGCTGTGTTTAGCCTCAAAGGGGTTTTTAGAAAGCTGCCTTAAAAATAACAACTCTAATTGTAGAAGAGACAGCAAACAGCCAGCAGGCTCTGCCAAGAATTAGTGGGACCTAAAATTAGCTCTCTTGTCCCCTCCAGAATGTGACAGTGTCAGGGAGGGGATTACAATACAGCAAGGCAGCACAGCCCAAGGAAGGACTGGGTCAATGCTGGAAGGTCATATTCTCACGTGTCCCAAGGACTCAAATACTGCCTGATCAAAGTGAAAGGAGACACTGAGTGACAAAGACTGGTGGAATTAAGATCAGAACATCTATGCAGCATTTCAGCTCCTCAGTTTCTTCTCTTTCTCCTATAGGAAGTTTCTTCCCTAATCCCATTTTCATCTCTAACATTCTCTGTGGTGCTGCCCTCTCTCCCATTTCCTCCTGCTGCCATCAGTTCTCTCTGGAGCCCTGAGACCATGGGCAAATAAACACAATGCATGATTCTTACTTGCACAAGTCGTTTGTCTTGCTTCAATAGCCTGGCACTGGCCAACTGGGTCCCGACAGGCTCCTTTCCCAACACATGTTGGCGTAGAAGTTGTAATTCACGGCTCCTTTCAGCCAAAGCTTGTGCCATCTTCTCACCAGCCGTCTGATTGAGCAGGAAAAATGGGGAAAGGAAGGACTGTGATCAGAAGTAGGATTGTTGCCCCACACCTTCCTTACAGGCTAAGGGAAACCATCTCAATATTTATCTGTCAATTGAGACTGGAAGGGATCTGCAAACCAGCCTGGGAGCCAATGCTGCTGGCCACTCAGTGACTCCACTGCAGCCCTCCCATCCTTCCTTGCCAGACAAGCTGCAACAAGGCCTGGCCTCTGCCTATAGAGGAACAAGCTCCTCAGTTTCTCACACCCCATTCAAGAGGGGAGAAAAACAAAGGAAGAGGCATTGCTTTGCTTTTTAGACCCCTTTTCATAAAAGAAACCCAAGATTCTCACCTTTGAGTTAATACCGAACTGCACCCAGTGTGCAAGAGTAAGCAGAGTAGGAACTGTGGCTCTTCGAGTGCTATTTACGTGCCCAGGACCATGCACTAGTTTGACTAACGTGCAAGTTAAAAGGCAACAAGCAGAGCTTCCTCAGACTTATCCACTATATAAGAAACAGCTCAGAGTCTTCCTTTTTGGTCTGATAACACCCACACGCAGCAACTGTTCCATAGCCCCTCTGCTGCCCCAAGTCCAGGAGCAGGGGTATCTAGGAAGACCTGCACCTCCTTCCCCATCACATACGCAAACCCTGCCCAGTTCACTTAAGGATATGGACCTGACACCTAAACACTGCTACAAGAGCTGCTGCTTCATAACTGCTCAAGTGTGATGGGTTGAGACCAGTCTAGGAACAGTTGAAAACCTCTCATGTGGTTCTTCAACACTCAGCAGCTCTATCAGGCTGCAGCAACAGCAGCCAAAGAGCAGTTTCCCCTTGCTTTAACACCACAAAGAGCCATCCACCCCAGCACCCCCACTGCGCACAGCTCACTCGGCTCTGCTGCTCCTTGGCGCTCATGGTCTGCAGCAGCTCCCGGATTTCCGCATCATGTTCCATGGTCTGACGGTTCCTGTCACTGAGGAGATCCTGCAGCATCTTCTCCTTGTGCTGCAGACGCAAGCACAGCTCCTCTGCTACTTCACTCTGCCCTGGGCCCAGTTTGCACAGCAGAGTTGCTGTAAGCTCCTTCAAGGGGAAGGAAGGGAGAGATGAAGAGACCTTGCTACCATCAAATTGCAGGCTGTTCAAGGACAAACAGCTATTCAGCCTGGGTGTAGCTGAGAGCAACGTCTCAGCAAGCACAGGCATTTACAGATGGCAAAAGCAGCCAGCTTCCAAAGCACTGGGCACAACTTCAAGTGACCTCCTCAAAGGCAGGCAGTCAGGAGGCTCTGGTTTGGGACCCCTCTCTGCAGACAAACTGGCTGAAGGCTCAGGAAGCCAAGCTAAGGCCCTACCTCCACTTCTTTATTCCTGTCATGTAGGCAGGTCTGCAGCTGCTGGATGATTCCCTCCTGCTCCTTCTGCCTGCTGCAGGATCTGGTCTCAATCTCTTCCTTGAGCCAGCGAAGGTTTTGGCAGGATGCCGACACCTGCTCTAGTTCCAGGGTTTTGGCTTTCAGGAGGCTCTCCAAGCTCTGGGGACCACAACAGAAGCACCTCAGAGACAACGACTTTATCCTGAATTAAGCAGAACTAGCAATACCAGCCTCTCCTGCCAGTGGAGTTGTAGATTCACACCCATCCCCTCTAGTCATCACACTCACCTCTACACCCAGCCCTGAACCACCAGTGACCCAGGAACTTGCCCCACACACAAGGCCAGAGGACGGCCAACACTGCAACCTCTCTCTCTGACAACAACCAGAGCATTAACAGGAAGGTTTATCTATCACCACACCACAGTCAGGCTGGTCTCTGCATACCCAGGCACAAGCACTCACATGAATGGTGGCCTCATTGCTGGATAGGACACTGCGCAGCCTCTCCAAGTCCCCTCCACGCTCCCTTATTGAGAGGTGGAGTTGTTGCAGCTCTTGCTCCTTCTTCTCCAGGGCACAGAACTTCTCATCTACTGCTCGCTAGGGTGAGAGGAGGTGATTGCTCAGAATGGAGTCTGCAGATTACTCTGCAGCCCACCACTCGACTCTCTAGAAGGCTGAGCCACGAAGAGCACACGGAAGACATGGTCACCCCTTGGGTCAGCGTGGGGCCGCACTGCTGACGGTAGCCCAAAGGCTGAGCCACAGGGAAACAGGGAGACACTACCAACAGGCTGTGCCCACCTCCAGAGCAGCATCTCTATCGCTGATTCGCTGATGCAGTTTCTCCAACATGGCTTTCACGGCTGCAGGGCTCTTGTCCAAGCTTTGCTGGCATTGCAGAAGTTCCCGTGATTCCTAGAGGACACACATATCCCCCCACAACACAACTGTCAGCCCAGAAACTCCCCCAAGAGCTGCAGAAGAGAATCGAGGCTAACTACCTCTACCCTATACTCACTCTACCTCCTGTACAGTGCCCCAGCAACCAGGGTAGGCTGACTGGCACCTGCCAGGGCTCACCAGGCACTGCTGTGGGTTGAGGCACTCACATACCTGTGCCTCCTTCCTCACTCTGGGAGCTCAGACACAGCTCTTTCCTTCCCTTCTTCAAGGGGCATACATGAAAGCTACCGGCTGACTTTTATATTGTCAAATACCAAAGGAGGAGCAGGGACCCTGGCTACTTAACCTCAATTTGAAGGTTTCTGCATCTCACCTGCAGAAGCTGCTCCTTGTGAGCCAGACACTGACTCAGACGTTGAACTCTCTGCTCCTGGGCCTGCAGCTCACAGCATTTCTCCTGCTCCACTGTTTGGAGCTGCTGAGCCTTGTCCTGCAGCTCTGCCTGCAGCTGCTGTACCACAGCACGCAGCTCCTGTGAGAGAAAAGCACATACCTTGGAGTCAGTCCTCAGACCTTTAAGCAGCAGGCTAGTCTGAAGAAGCCAAGAGCAACAAGGGCTGTGGGAGCAGCCGGAAGTACTCTGAAATACTAAAGCTGTCACATCTCAAAATGCACTTCTGTGGGGACTGAGACATAGAGTAAAACTCACGGGTTGAGACAAGGGCAGTTTTAGAGAACAAAAGGATAATGATATTAATAATAATAGTAATAACAACAACAATAAGTAAGCATATAGTAAAATACAACCACTCCCTGCCCAATGATCAGCCCATCCTGAGCAATGATTTCAGTAAGTGTGGAACACCCAACATGGAACCTGGATTGCCTACCCGCCCTCAAGCCAAATTCCTGTTTTCATACTGAGCGTGATGCCACAATATGGAATATTCTGTCAGCCAGTTTGGGTTAGCTGTCCTGGCTCCACACCTGCCTACCAGCTCAACACAGGTAACTGAAAAATCCTTGATTTCTTAGCAACAGCTAAATATCCGGTGTATTTTGCACATTCTTCTCATACTAACTCTAAAAAACAGCAGCTGCTGGGAAGAAAATTAACTCTAAACCCAGCCAAAACCAAACATTACCGGGCAACCACTAAGACAATATGTGTTCTCAACATTACTTTCATACTAACTCCAAAATGCACCAGCTACTGGGAAGAAAATTAACTCTATCCCAGCTGAACCCAGGACAACTGTGCAGCAGTGGACACTGACTTTGTAACATCACAAAAAGAGATGGGACATCTTCACCAGAGAAAGACAGACAAGTGACAATATTCTCATTAACAAGTGCTGAATCTAAACTCTCAGATATGAAGCTGAGGAGGCTGGTGAATTCTCCCTGCCATATGTGACAAAGGATTAGCCAAGTGCACCTATACTGCAATAGGTAGAAATGATCAGTAAGAGCAGAGTACTGACTATATCAGTACTTCTCAGGTTGTGTATAAGACTTCCAGGCTAAGGGCTTCTCATACCTGGTTGTGTTTCCAGGTTGCCTCTTTCTGCTGCTCTTCCTCACGCACCATGGTCTCTAGGAGCTGGGTTGCTCTCCTGGCTTCAGCAAGCTGATGCTCTTTATGGCGCTGAGTTCCTTTCAGTTTTTGCACCTCCAACTTGGTGCAGAAAAGAGTGTTCTGAAGATCCAGCAGTGACATTTGTTGCTCCTGGGATGACAGTGGGCTTTCTGACATCTAACAACAGTGGGAAACAGAGAAACTCTAAGATTCACTTCACAAGAGCGATTTACAAATCAGGATCCCTGCAGAACGAAACCTGGTATATTTGAGGCTTTCCCAGGACATACCTGGAAATGTCCCAGATGGCTTCTTTGTAACACGTCCTGCAGCTTGGCCATTGTCTCATTCTGCGCTTCGATGATATGGTACAGCTCTTCTATCTATTAGTCAAAGGTTAGAAAAGCCCAGTCACTGGCAAATCAAGAAACCTTCCCATCTCAAGCCTCCAGCGTAGATTATAACACGTCAACATCGCACGGAAGTGAAAGCTTTGCAAGAAATAATTTAATGAGAACCAGGATGCCTAGCAATGGCTTCAGTGCTCCTTTTCAGTCAGTGCCTACAGGACTAACACACTTCCCTCTCTTGGTAAGCAGAACCCTGCCCATCTAAAATTATTACCTTACTCTCTCTGCTCTTCAGGGCCTCGTTCAGACTCTGGATTGTACGATCTTGCCTCTGCGATGTTTCCTGGACAGACTTTAATTCAAAATTCAATTCATTCAGCTTCTCCTGTAACAACTGAAGACAGAAATATGTCGGGTTTGTATTCCTGCCTAATGCTCTACATAAACACCCTTAGAACTCCCTCCAATCCTTATTAAAGTAGACACAAAACCTTCAGCTCCTGCACAGGACTGTTCAGTGCCTGCAGCCCCCCCTCACAGCCTCCATGTTCCAGGCTTGGGTTCACATGTCATACTGCCTCCCACATACTCCAGTAGTCTTGTTTGGACTGCCCAGCAGCCTTCTGAGTTTCTACCATTTGTTTCTGGAGGAAAGGGGCTGCTTCAGCCCAAAAACCTCCCAAGAGAGCTAGACAAAAAAAAATTCAACATGGAGAAGCTACACACTCTAAAACCTGTTTCCTTTGCTTCTCAGTTCCCCCAGAGTGTTGCAGCTCTCTGTTTAAAACCTTCCAACCCCTTCTCTTACTGCCTCCTTCAACCATCAGGCACTCTTGCAGCAACTGCTGATCTAGGTAGTGCTACACTGGATCAGATCAGTGGCTTACTTAGCCTCAAGCTCTGGCTCCAGCAGAGTCCAGCCAGGGCCAGCATGCCGACAGCACAGCCGCAAAGCAAAGCAGAATATCTCACCAGCCTCTGTGGCTGGTTTACCATCAAGAAACTTTTGCCTTTGACATTCTCATCCTAAACAAACTACCACCTCGAACAGTTTTAGGATAGTCCTCTGCTTTCACTATAATGTTTCATAACGCAGCGCACATTGTGCGTTTAAGCAACTGTTAGTTAGCACTTCTAAACAGGCCATCTGTTGGCATTCCTAGTCCTGGATGCTATGCATCTTCCTCAGAACACACTCCAGCCTCTGTTTCTCAAGGAGCTGGTGCTACCACGATTTCCTCTTGTTCACACCTCTGTGGTGTTACCACTTCTCTAAGACACACTCCCCCTAAACTGTTCAAACACTTCCAATTGCATTTACTGGGCCTGGGGCCTCCTTATTTCCCTGTCAACCTTTGTGGTCCAGGCAGCTCCAAAAACTTAAAGCTGACCCCAAATCTAAATAAATATCTCATCCCAATGTTTCTTCCTATTTAATCCCTCTGTTTTCCCAGTGGGTATAATTTACCTTAGGGTTCCAGGGCATAACTAAGATCATCTTTCCTAAGAAAGCATTTAAACCAAACTGAAGACAGAACTCCCTCTGCACTGATCTCCTTTACTAATTGAAAAAAAAGAAGGCAACTGTCTCAAAAGGCAGGTGCCCCCCTCTCCTGCACCAGACTTGGCCCATGAAAATCCAAGAGACAGAGAAACAGCTCTGTGCAGCTTTCCTCAGCCAGCTCCTAGAAGGCTCACCAGGCAAGCAGAAAGTTCTTCTAAAATAAAGGTGTGCTAAAATAAATTTGGAAAATTTGCACAGCACAGCTGCAGAAAAACACAGATGCTTTTATCTCAAGCTGGCAGACAACTACATCACGAATCACGTACCAGCACACACCCTTGCTGCCAGAGGCACAGACGCCTGCCTCTGGCCAGGCTAGGAGGCAGCCTCCAACACCAACATCAGACTCACTAGACACTGAATTTGCTGTTCATAAGGAAATACCTCGTTGGCAGATTCAAACTGCTGGATTTTGCCCTGCAGTTCTGCAGCACGGAGGTCGGATACGTGCTCCTCTGCTGCAGGGTCACCTGGAACTGGTGACTGCTGACGTCCATCCTGCAGATTCAGAAAACAAGGGAGAGAAATGGCTCAAGTTTTGCCAGCCCTCACAGATCTTGCAGTGTGGACTTAAACATGCCCACTGTGCTTTTCCAGCTGCCTCTGAAACATCACGCTGCCATGTCTCCCTCCACCAGCGTGCCAGGCTGGCACCTGGCAGCCCTCTGCCTGAGTTGCCAGAAATCCCCTGCTGATTGGACTCCCTGCCTCCTCCACTCCCGTATCGTGAACCCAGCAGTCTGGCTGGCTCTAATCACTGTCTGGAGGCTGGTGATGGATCCGCTCTCCACACCCAGGCCACATCCTTGAATCCTACCCCCCCCCTTCCACAGTGCTGTAGGTAGAAATGATGAATAAAAGCACTGAACTGAACTCCTTCCCATGTTCTGCCAAGCTTCTCCATCTTAACCAAGTCCACAGCCTTTTATCCTTCCCACCAGCTACCTTTCCACTACAACCTGGCAGTCACCCCTGCTCTGAAGCTCACCACATGTGAGTCTCTGGGCTCTCCTTCACAGCTCCCCACCTTCCAGTGTCCACGTTGTGTGCGATTCCCTGCAGCTCCACAAGCCATAGCAAATTTAGTGTCACAGCTAAGATTTCTTTTCATGACACATACCCATTCACTGGAATGGAAGCAGCCTACTTCGATGCGTGGCCTGCCAGACGCTGCTGGCTGAGCACACACTAATCCCTTGTCATCCCTTCTTATTCTAGTGCTGCCTCTTGCCCAGAGAGTCTTTAACGTCGGAGAGCAGCACTGAAACTCAGGCACCCACCCCAGCCCTCACAGAACCCACTGAGTATTCCTGAATATCATCAGCAATACGAAATCGACTGTACTGGCGTCTGCTTTAAGTGGAAGCCCTGGCAAGCACAGGGTTGCCGTGCAGAGGCTATAAGAACACCCTGAAGATCTTCAGAGCATAGAGCACCAGCTCCAGGCAGCACAGCACCTGGAGAACAACAGCTAACTGTGATTAGCCCAGTCAGACTGAATCCTCAGCAGCAGCCATAGAACACTGTCTCTGGGAAAGGCGAGCAGCACAGGGGAGCTCCCCAGGCTTCTGCATTGCTGCTCACATGCGGAAACACTTCCCTTTATCAGAAGGTTCTGTTTAGGTTTTAGTGAAACCTTGAACAGTCATAGCAAGTGATTTCAAATTTGCCCAGCCAGGAGACTTTGTATCAGACAGGGAAAGCTGCTGGAACCTCTCATACAGCAGCTATTTTGAAATAAGGCTGATAAAACAGGAGTGAGGAAACAACAGCCTTTTCCTAACAATTTTCACATTCAAAAAAAAAAAAAAAAAGCAGAAAGTTTGCAAAGAGGAGCAGGGGAGGGAAAGACAAAGGCAGCTCCAGAGTTCAAAGTCCCACCACCCAGGCTGCCTCTCTCTTGCTTCCCTGCAACCATGTCAGGGGCACAGCTCCCCAGCAGCATTTTACTGACAGTCACTCCTCAGCACAGCTCCAGCAATGGCAGTACACACTGACTTAGACAGAATACTTCTTTAATAAAGCAATAATAATAATCGTGGCATTATCTAAGCCTATCCAGCTCCCATCTATCCAGAACAGTGGGTAAAGGGCTGGCTTTCAGTTCAGCAACATTTCCCTCGCTGCCAGCCTGGCACCGCAGGCAGCTGCAAGGTTGTGTCCACAGAAGGCTGGGTTTGGTGGCATTTTCCTGGTGCTGTGGTGATGAGGAAGAACTGTCAATTCAAGAAAATGCCCAAGACGACAGGATAAGAGATCACATGCACCAGACACCACATTACTCTCTCTCATCGCAGCTTATGGGAGTAAATTTAAAGGAGAACAGCAGTTTCTCAAAAGCAATCAGGGAACTGTCACCCTATATAGCCGTTCCACGCTACCAGGAAGGCATTTATGTGTATGAGTCACTGGACAGCAGTACCTCACTCTGAGAAAGAGTGCTGCTCGCACAAAGAGAAGGAAAAAAATCACTTGTATAGGAACTATTTAATTTCCTAGCTGCATTTGACTTCTGATTTTTGCTGTGAAAGGCACCCGAACAATTTAGCACTTTCTCTCTTTTATCAGACCCTGCACCTAAGCCCACAACTGCTGCTGCCACGGCAATAAGTGGGCAGTAAGAAATCCTGCAGAACAAATTCCTGGCAGAGGCCGGAGAAATGCCTCTAAAGCTGTTCCCAGATGAGGATGGTGACGTGTGACATGAAGTGTAAACGCGCCACATCGATTGCACCACGTTCTGTTAAGAGAAAGCCTATTCTTACGCTGTAAATATATCCCTAGCAGTGAAAATTAGTATCAAGCAACAGAGACTTCAGAAGCAGCACCAACACCCTGCTCCACATCTCCAGTCGCTTGCTGCCTGCACGATGCCTTTGAGCAGCAGACGAAAATTAATTTTGCTACAGTCCTCCCCAGTGTCATCTCCTGAACAGGTTTTAATGGGAATAGCACCCAGTTCTAGGAAACTCCCAAGGAGATGGGACAGCAGGCAGTGCTGGCTGAACAGGAAGCATAATTCAGCACAGCCACAGTTGCCATAGTAATAAACAAGCATTTTTCTAATCCCCTGGGCTATCTAGAGCATTAGAGAGCACTAAGGCTGCTAATGGGAATGTAATTAGGCTGACACGGATATTCCTGAATTGAAGCTGACTGAGGCCTTCTATCCATTAAGGAAAGTGGTAAAGGAGTTACAAGTTCAGCTTTTTGACTGCATAATAATAAAGATTTCATTAAAGCCAGCAAAGGAGGGGCAATCTGGAGCTACACAAGGACTACCATCAAGACAGACAACAGCATCAGGAAGTCTCATGAAAGCAGGAGCGTTCACTGCCTCTCAGCAATACCTGCTGTTAACAGATGAATCCTTTCAAAGGATAAGAAAATAAACCAATTATCTAGAATACCAACCCTAAAGCCATCTCTGGCATAAATCCACCTGCAAGGAAAACACCTTTTCCTCAGGGCACGCGCCACAGATCCCTGTGCAGATCTGTATGCTGGGCAGGTTGGAGGCCTGACCTGCAGAGGCAGCCATTCCTGACACTGAACCATTACCCAGGCACAAAGCAAACACATTTGCTGGAAAACACAGGGCCAGAAGTTTAAAACATTCCCTTTGCTTGTGGGCAAAAGTCACACGGACTTCTTGAAGTGAAAGATGAAATTAAACTCGTGTTTTCTTAGCAGAAAAATGACAAAGCACACAAAGAGCTTGGATCCATCTATCAGGCTGCATTCACAGGGAGGGAGGACCTTAATTTCCCAGAACACAAGGAGGAAAAAGGCGACAGAATGACAAAGGAGAGAGGCAGCACACCTAAAAAGGACCCAGCTGCTTATTCTTAGCCCTGGATTCAGCGACACGTGGCTATCTGCATTATCTCAGAACAGAAGAATCCCTAGTGGGCACAGTGCTGGGCGGCAAGGATGCTGCTCAATTGAACAGCAGCATAATGACCTCTACCTGTACCCGCAGTGGCATATAATCCTCACAGAGGTCGTCCCACAGCTCCTGCAGATCAGAAATCTCCAGGGAAAGACCCAAAGGAGCTCTGGAAAAGGATTTTCCATCTGCGTTGAGGAAGGCAGAACCAGCACAAGCTAACCCAGCAGAAGCACTGCCATCTCCCAAGTCACGACTGAGCCTGGGAAAAGGCAAGCTGGACTTCACAGGAACAGGTAGCCTGCTGCCTCGGGGGCTCTGAAGGGGTTTGTAGTCCAAAGCCTTGATCAAGCTGAGGGCCAACTCCAACCTGTTCCCACTCAGTGAGGAGTTTGGGGTTGCACGGTCATCTGAGGAATCGTCACATTTCCCTTTCCCTTTCCCCCCCTTATCTGCATCTTCGTCCTTCTGCTGTGGAGGGCTTGCCTCCACAGTCGTGTCCAGAGACTCAACAGAGGACGCAGGCGTGCCTTCCTCCATGCTTTCACCATCCATAGGCCCTCTGGTGCTGGCAGACTCCACCGCATCGCACACGGATGACTCCTCGTTGCCCATGCTGGCTGACCACCGGCTGGACAGCCCACAGGAGATACTTCTGGCCACCTTGCGTGGCACTTTGCAAATTGCTTCGTAATCAGCATCGGCCACCCGCAGCGCAGCACAGCCACGGCAGCGCCGTGGCCGGTTAGTCGCCCCCTCTGAAGTGTGACAGCTGTGTGGCTCCAAGCTGTGGTCTTCTTGATCTGTCCAATATTCGTACCCAGAGTAAGCAAAGTCCTCCTGAAGGAGGGCAGTGTACCGCACATCAGGCAGGTTGGACAAGTCCACAGTCCCATCCCCAGCTCTGTCATCTGCGCTGGTGTCTTCGTTGTTCCTGCGGTACATGCTGGCAATGCAGAACTTGAGGCGGTCTTTCTCCAGCAGCAGTTTCTGCAGGCGCTCGATGGAGAGGGCTTCGATGCGCGCGATGACAGTGTCAAATCTGTAGATGCGGTCCAGCATGAAGGCACACTTGCTGCAAGCGAACTCGGATTTGCCATCCCGGCACAGCTCCCGGCCCAAGACGTGGGACAGCAGCACCTGGAGGTTCAGCTTGGCTGCCGTGTGGAAGATCCATCGCCGCTGGTTGCCGCACAGCTCCCGGGCACAGATCCGGCAGGTGTCCTTCATCCTCCCTCCCTCCCTCCCAACACCCAAACCTGCTGCTGGGGGCTGCTCGAGGGGCCTTCCCGAGGCCTCCACCGCTCGTTCAGCGCATCTCCCAGGGCACGGCTCCCTCCGGCCCTGAGCCCGCTGCCTCTCCGCTCCCGGCCCCCCTTCTAAGAGGATCCCGGTGCTACAGGCACAGCCCAGCCCTCAGCAGCGCCCTCGCACCTCGGCCCAGCCGTGCCAAGGCAGACCCCGCTCCGGGCGGACCCTCTCTCCTCACCGCTCCCCCCCACCTCTCCTCACCGCTCCCCCTCCCCCTCCTCAACGCCCTCCTGCCCCGCGCCGCCCCCGCCCCGCCGACCCCGCCGAGGATGCTGCTGCCACGGCGCCGCCCGTCTTCTGGCTCACATTTCAAGATGGCGGCGGGCGGCGGCGCTCGCGCGTGCGCGGCGACCGGGGAGCCCGCCGGGACTTGTAGTCGGCGCGCGCGGACACTGCGCGTGCGCAGTGGGGGCGGGGGAGCCGCGCACGTGGAGCCCTCATAGCGCGGGGCGGGGGCTGCGGCGGCGGCGCGAGGGCGACCGGGGGAGGCACAGCGACCGTCACCAACCGCGACAGCGACCAGGAGAGGCACAGCGACCGTCACCAACCGCGACAGCGACCATGACCAACCGCGACAGCGCCCACCATAGCCACAGTGACCAAGAGAGCCACAGCAACTGCCACAGCCACAGCGACCGCAGCCAACCGTGACGGCGACCAAAACAGCCACAGCAACCGCCACCACCACAGTGATCATGATCAACCACAGCTGAGACCGCCACAGCAACCGCCATAGCCACAGCGACCGCCAATCGCAACAGCAACCAAGACAGCCACAGTGACCGCCACAACCACAGACCGCAACCAACCACAGCATTGACCGAGACAGCCGCAGTGACTGCCACCGCAACCGTGACCAACAGCGACGGTGACCACCACGGCCACAGCAACTGCGAGCAAATGCAACAGCGACTGCCACAGCCACAGGGGCCGCAGCCAGCTGCTACAGTGACCGAGATAGCCACAGCGACTGCAGCCAACCACAGCAGTGACCGAGACAGTCAATCACAGTGACCACCACAGCGACCATGACCAATGGCGACAGCAACAGCTACAGCAACTGTGGACAATCACGATAGCAACCTCCACAGCCACAGTGACCGAGACAGCCACAGTGACCATGACCAACCACAACAGCAACCACAACCAACCGCGACAGCAACTGAGACAGCCACAGTGACCATGACAGCAACCACAACCAACCACCACAGCCACTGCAACAGCCACAGCGACTGCAACAGCCACAGCAGTCTCAAGCAACCACAACAGCAACCACCACAGCCACTGTGACAACCACTGCCACGGCCACCACCATAGCAACTGCAATTGCACACAGAGCCAGTGCTGGGGCCCCGCCCCAATGCCAGTGCCCTGTCTCTGTGTCACCCTAGAGCGCCCATCCCCAGTGCCAGTGTCTAGCCCAGTGCCAGGTCCCTTCCCAGTCCCAATACCAGTGCTTTGCCCCAGCGTCTCCAGTGCCTGTCCCCAGTGCCACATCCTAGTCCCAGCGCCACTGGCCATTCCCAAGAGAGAGTGCCAGGGAGCTGTCCCCCCAAAACAAGGCCACTAGCACCCACACACCAATACCTGCACAGCGCCCCATGCCACCTCACAGGCACACATCAGGGTCCCCACCAGGACCACCACACAGGCAGTTCACACAATGATGGCCCATGGCTGCTGGGGACAGCACTGAGCCACCAAGACACGGCATGGCCAGAACCATGTAGCTGCCAGGAACACACTACTCTGATGCCTCACAGCCCCGAAATCCTTCCCGGCACAGTGCCCAGGTTATTTTAAGACCAGGGATTTAAATGGCAGACAGGTGCAGGCAGTACCGACACCCAAAGCTGGCGGTGGCCTCTCCCCTGACACCATGCACCAGGTCCTCCTGTCCCTCTGCCCCCCCCCGCCCCCAGCACTGCAGCACAGCTGTGAAACACCCAGCGCTGCTGGGCTGGACATGGCACAGCCCTGGCCACAGCCCTAGGAAGGGGACCAGGATGACAACTGCCAGCTGAGCCCAGGGTGGGTTTGTTCCTCACTGGGGTGACCCCACGCCTGCACACCCACCTGCCCTGCCATGGCCAGGGGTTTCTCCAGGCGCTGCTGCAGGTCACGCTTCTCAACTGACAGCATCTCCACAAGCTGTTTGCTGGCGGCCAGCTCCTGGGTCAGCTCTTCGATCCTTCTGCGAGGGAGAGAAGGGGGGGGATGCTCAGCATGGTCCTCTCCCCTACAGCCCAGCTCTCTCCCCATGGAGTCACCCTTCCACCCTCCCGGATGTGCACAGCCCCCCGGCCCTGCACAGCAGCAGCCCCTTGCTGGTCCCCAAGGACCAGCACAGGGCACAGGCTGGCAGCACAGAGGGGATAGGTCTTGGGCACCCACCTCTGGGCCATGGCACTGCAGCTGTCATTTGTCCTGTCCTCCTCCTTCACCCTTGCAGCTTCCTTCAGCTTCCCTGCCAGCTCCTGGCACCGCTTCGCCTCAGCTCTGGCCAGCGCCGTGGCCTGCTCAGCCTCACTCTGTGCCAGCCTGGCCTCCTGTGTGGCAGTGGGATGAGCACCCAGACACTGGCCCTGGCCCTCCTTGGCCCCCACCGCTCCCAGTCTCACCTCCTGCAGGAGCTGGATCTTGTTTTCCAGGAGCTCGTAGACATGCTCTGACTCCCGCTGCTGCTCCTCATACTGCTGCCGAAGTGCTGCCTGGCTGCGGGTCGTCTGGTTCTCTGCCGCCACCCTGCCAGGCGCAGCATGGCATAGCATGGGACAGCATGGTATGGCTTGGCAGGGTGCCGTGTGTCATGGCATGGCACAGCGTAGGCCCCCCAAAACAGCTGAGGTGGGTGAGCTGTGCCACCTTTAGTGCCCCCAGCCCAGCTCTCCCCATGCCGTGGATGCTATTTCTGCAGGACTGCTGGGCAAGTCATACTATAACTGCTGAGTGCCACTGCCCTGGGGACACAGTCTGCCAGCACCAGGTTGTGCTCAGATTCTGAACTACCAAAGAGTTGCCCGCATGGTCCCGATTCCAGCGGCTCCCCAGCTGCCATGACCTGGCCCCTGGCCCTGCCATGCCCCGCTGCAGGGCACCCACACCACTGCCCTCCCCTGCCAAACAGGTGCTGCCCTTTATTTTTGGCTGGCATTGGAACTGTAAGAGGAGTCCTGCGGGTGTCTGGCCCCACTGCAAACCCCTCCACTGCCTTCTGTGGGCAGGGTGCAGGCAGACAACCTCATCCCCTCTGTCCATGCCAGCATCACAAATGGTGCGTGGGTGCTGTGTCCAGCCTGGAGCAGGGTGCTCAGCCTGCCCCACTCACCATGTTTTGTCCAGGGCTTGTTGCTTCTCCTGCAGCTCCTGCTTCAGGCTCTCCACCTCCACTTTCAGCTCGATGTTCTGCAGGGCGGGAAGCAGGCAGGATGACCCCACAGCTGCCGGACACCCAGTGCCGCTGCCCTCGGGAATGCTTCAGAGGTGCCATGGGGGTCTCACACCCCATGGCAGGGCTTTGGGCACTCCTGGCACCAAGTGGCGTGGGCTGTTTTTTAGCCCACAGGTGCTGGGATGGGTGTACCTGCTCCCTCGGTCTGCATCCAAACTGGCACTGCAGCCCACCCTGTGCATGCCACCAGGCTGCGTAGGCCCTCCCCAACCCTCTCCCCATGCCAGCCAAAGGCAGAAAGGAGAAAACTTCCACAAAGCAGCTCCCCCATCCCCAGTGCCATGCCCGATGCCCTTCTTAGCGTTCCCACTGGCTGCACTCCCCTGACCCCATCTTGTCCCGGCAAAGAGGGGACATTGGGAGGGAAACCCCTGTGGGGCACCCATCCCTGTCCACCACGGGTGCTCACCCGTCTGTAGACATCATCCCAGCTGCCCTCGCCCTTCTGCTGGACGCGCTCCTCCAGAAAGTAGATACGCAGCTTGAGGCTGAAATTCTCCTTCTTAAGGTCGTTGAGGTGCTGGGAGAGCGTGCGGTACCCGTTAGCCATGGCCAGTGCTCCATGGGGCGGGCATCCCGGCACCCCTCACATGGCGCCACTGGGGACACAGCCCGGGGTCCCTGCCTGCCTGCAGCTCCTGACGCCGTCCCTGCTGTGGCCCCTGTCTTTTTTTTCTGGCCTCCCAGAGCTATTTGAGGAATCACCCGAGCGGGACAGCGGGGACAGGCGGGTGGTGAAACCCGAGCCCTGGCAGGCCCCACGCGCCTCAGCCAGGAGGGCAGCGAGGGGGAGCGCGGCGCCTGGGGTCCTGAGCCCCCTCTCCCCATCTCACCATCCCTGCTCCACATGCCCCTCCTGCCCTTCCATCCCACTGATGCACCCAAGGGAGCCAGCACGCATCCTGCAAGCACTCTGGAGTGCTGGGGGGTGGGTCCTGACAGTGCTGGGGATGTCCTGACAGTGTCACAAGGGGGACCCAGCACCCCATGGGCTCACCTGCTCGAAGTCCCGCAGGGTCTGCGTCTGGGCAAGGGGACCCATCTCCAGATCCCGGAGGAGACACGTCTGCACCAAGGGGCCAGGCTGGGGCTGAGTACCCGGGGGGGCATGGGACTCCTCTGGTTCAGCTGGCGCAGGATCCTCATCGCCTTCACCCCACGGTCCATCTTGGGAAGCTGGGCAGGAGCGAGGGCTAGCAGCAGTCGGGCAAGCAATGTGGCTGGTCCACACACCGCCTGCTGCTGAGATGCCACCAGAGGGATGCCAGGACACCTTAGGGCCTGGCAAGCCTGTGACCCATGCGGTGATGCACACTGCCGGGGTGCTGAGTACCGGTGCATCACCCTCGGCAGGGCAGGGAACTGGAGAGGGTGGGGTACAGGGGGCTCTCAGAGGGTCTTACCCGCCATGCAGCTGGCTCCGAGGAGCATGGCCGGCGTGTCACCGCTGCAGGGGGGCCTGCAGAGAGGAGTACATGGTGGCATCATGCACAGCATCAGGGGTGCAGCCCCAGGGCTCCCAGGACCACTCAGCCAGAGGGGCCAGTGAAGCCATGGGGGATTTTACCAAAGCCTCTGCATGGTGGCTGCTACATCTCTCCCAGCCCAGGGGGGTTGCAGGCAGCTGGCATGGCACAGGGCGGGTGGCAAAGTGAGTGGCTGGCCTGGCACTGGGGAGATGGCGGGGCGAGCTCCTGACATCAAAGGGTCACACAAAAGCCTGCCCTGGATGGGGAGCGAACGCATCCATGGGAGTGCGGGGAGGGGGATGTGCAGCCCTGTCTGCTGGGCACACAGGCATCTGGGCACACATCGGGGTGTCCTGTGTGTTCTGGTGGCCAGGAAGCATCTGCTCTAAGCGCAGAGACACGAGGCCCTGGGGGGCCGTGCAGATGGCGGTGTCCCCTCAGGAGCACTTTAGCCCCATTAGTGGCAGAGGCAGGGCAACCTGCACCCCAAAGTGGCCCCCATGGCCCAGGGAGGGGGTCTGGGTGCTGGCAGCGAGCAGGAGCTGCCTGAGGCAGGGCTGGCCCTGTGCCTCTGTGCTATCACAGCTCACAGCTTCTCACCGCAGCTGCAATCAGGTTTATTTTCAGCAGAGGAGTGTGAGTCATTTTATGACTTAGGAAAAAAAAAACAAACCCACAAATAAATAAAAAACAGGGGTTTTTTCTTTTTTTTTTAAAAAAGCAGAATATTTATTTTCTAATCCCAATGTGACAGCTTTTGGTGGGGACTCACAAGCAGGGCAGTGGGCACTCATCTCCAGCGCCACAATGGGCACAATGCGTGCCCACATGTGTGATGCTGAGCCCCAGTGGCCAAGTAGGGCCAGCACGTCCCTGGAGCACAGGCCATGGTGGGGGCCCTGAGCCCATGCCCCCCAGCCCAAGCACACCACACCAGCATCCCTTGGGCAGGGGACACAGTGCTGCCAGGAAGGGAGGGAGCTGTGAGAGGCAGCCACAAGGCAACACAGCCAACCCCTGCACCAACAACCTGCCACGAGGGGAAACTGAGGCCTGATGGCTTTTGACAGGCGTGACCCTGTGCCCTGCCATGCACCGTAACTGGCACAATACCCTAAGGCATGGGACCCAGGGGCACAGTACGTGGGGGCACAGTACCTGGAGATGCAGTACCCAGAGGCATGACACACAAAGCAATGCAACACCCAGAAGTACAATAACCAAAGGCACGACACTAGAGGAGACCCAGTACTCAGAGGCAGAATATCAAAGCAGGCATGATCTCTAAAGCCATGGCACCCCAGGAGGCATGGTATGCCGAGGTGCAATACCCAGAGGCAAAACATCAGAGGACATGATATCCAGACTGAAGATGCACAAGGATGCACAATACTTAAGGAAGAACAGTACCCAGAGGCACAATACCCAGCAACACGACATCCCAAGGCACAATATTCCAAGAGGCAAAATACCCAGAGGTACAATACCCGGAGACGCAGTACCCAAAGAGGCACAACAGCCAAACACCTGATACCCATGGAGGCGCAATACCCAGAGGCAAAACACCCACGGAGACTTGATGCGATACATGGAGCGTGACACCCAAGGAGGTGAAATACTGAAGGAGGCACAACGTCTGAGGAGATGCAACACCCAGAGGGATGACACCCAGACAGAAGGTGGACAGCCCCTGTGGCTCTAGTGCCATGGGGGCTTCTTGGGGCCAACCCTAGGCTGTGGGTGGCCATGGCCTCTGGGGTGAGCAAACACTTTCCTGCAGCCTAGCTGCCTGGCCCACACCCCCAACACCAAGACTGGGAGCCCCGTGCCAGGAGGGGGGGGCTACTGGGCCAGCCAGGAGCCCCACCTGGGCTCTGCCAGGGTCACAGCCAGCTGTGCCAGAGGGAGGCTCTCCCCTCCCCGTCTGTGTACCCAACACTGTGAATTTGTTTCCACTTTAGTGCTGCAAGAGCTGCAGGAGGACAAGAGCCCTTTCATACTGTCCATGCCACTCCAGGGCACGGAGCAACACTGCTGGCACAGCACAGAGCAGAGGGGCACAGCCCCGAGGCCCAAGGCCCACTGGGCAGCACTTCCCACCCCATGTACCATCCAGCCCTGGCACGAGGGGTGCCATGCGGCCCTGACTCAGAGCACCCGCTGACTCACAGCATCTCCAGGGCATCCACGGCTGCCGGCCAGCTCCAGCACCCCTGGATGCCACTGGGGAGAGGGGAGAGGGGAGAGGGGAGGGGTGGCTGCCAGGGTCACGGCACGTGGGACGCATGAGTGTGGCTGCTGACCCATGGGAGGGCATCCCCAGAGCACCCGGCACCCCAAGACAGGAACTCACCTCCTTGTGCTGCTGGGTCATCCTACTGACGACAGACAGAGGGACAGACGGGTCACAGCCACTCTGGCTGCCAGCAACTGTTTCTGGGCTGGCAGAGGGGCTGTGGCGAGGGCTGGGCAAGGCCAGGGCAAGCGTGGCAGCTCAGTGCCAGGGACAGAATGCTGAGCGTAGCACAGCCTGGCTCCCCAATGGCTCATCGGCACAAATGTTTCAGCAGGGGCTGAGTGCTGCCACGGGGGAGGTGGAGCCAGGGACAGCCAGCCACGACCACGGTGGCCGCCTGTGCGCCTGGGCGTGTATGCACCGCACACGGCACATGGCCGCCCACCGCCCGGCTGCACACAGGGCACGGCAACAAGGTCTCCATTGAGTGCAGCAGGACAGGGGGAGCCAGTGTTACCCACACTCCTGGGGAGGATGGCTCATGGCACGCGTGGCAGCCACCACAGGTCCTGGGGCCAGATGCCAGGACAAACGGTCTGGCCAGCAACTCAGGCTGGAATTTGGGATGGGCAGAGCCGAGGGAAGAGCAGGGAGGATGCAAATGGGGCTGGGGAAATGATCCCCTACCAGCATCTCGAACCACAGCCCTTCCTGCAGGGCTACCCATGGCCCAGCACCTCCCAGCAAACCCCACCTTGCCTGGTGCCCCAAGGAGAGCCCAGTGCTGGAGTCAGTGCCATCACAGCCCTACAGGATGCTATAGGTCCTGCCTTCTCTTTTGGCACTGCACATGCTGCCCTGGCACCCACGAGTCCTCACGGCGTAGAGCAGTGAAAAACCCTGTGCCACCAGGGCTGGTCAAGAGGCCCCCATTCCCTTCCTACACACTGGCAGCTCCCCCAGGCCCCTTGCCTGGATACCCAGCAGCATTCCCGAGCTTGCCCCATTGAGCCACAGCCCAGCTGGCAGAGAGGTGTCCCACAGCCCCACCGGCAGCACCAACCCATGGGATGCCAGCATCGGGAATGACTCCCATGGCCTAAGGGCGATGGGGTTTGGGGCAGGCAGTGTCCGGCCCTACACAGCAACGAGGGGAGCACACCCACATCCCGGCTGCATCCCAGCCACATCCCAGCCAGCCACACCGATGCGTGTTGGTACCTGGGCCTCAGCCTGCGGCAGCATCACCACAGCCCAGTGTGGGCACATGCAGCCCCCATGCATGCCCGGAGCACACGGACATCGCGACCCCCATAACCCACGGGGGGACACACGGACACGCTCCTCACCTCCGCCGCGGGGCTCGCATCCTGCCCCGGGCCAGGCACTGGGCAGCACCAGGCACACCGGGCAGCACTGGGCCGGGCACTGGACAGGACCAGCTGCACCGAGCACATCGGTACACCAGCTGCACCGGCCGCACCAGGTACACCAGGCAGCACCGGCGGCACCGGGTACATCGGGCAGCACCGGGCACACCGGGCAGCACCGGATACACCGGGCAGCACCGGGCCGGGCACCGGCGGCGGGCGCTGCCGGGCCGCCTCAGCGTGCGCCGGGAGGCGGCTCTGCGGCACCGGTCGGCTCCGCCCGCCGCTGCATCCCTCCTCCTCCTCCTCCCTGCCTCCATCCTTCATCCATCCCTGCCTCTCCCCATCCTTTCCTCCTCCCTCCATCCCTCCGTCATCCTTCCTCCCTCCCCATCCCCCTCTCCCTCTCTCCATCCCCTCCCTCGTCTCCCCACCCAGCAGCCCCCCTGTCCCGGCTGACACAGCCTCCCCCGCCCCAGCGCTCCACTCCTCCCACTCCTTTCCCCACCCTGCCGTCCACCCAGGCACGATCCCTGATCCCTCTTTCACACGCCAGTCCTTCCCGCATTTCCCAGTCACTCCAAAAAGCCCCCGATTAGCCAACATCCCCCATGGCACCGCCAGGCATCCACCCCAGTTACCGCCCATTCTCCTGTCACACCCTAACACTTTGATCTTCCTTGGACACCTCCATCCCAACAGGACGTCCCCAGTACTCCTTGCACTCCCAGAGCCCGTCCAGCCCCTCAACATGCTCACTTGCTCTCTGAATTTCCACGACCTCCCATTCCTCCACTGGGACACCCCTGTCACCCTTGCTCCACCTTGACCCCACCATCATCCCAATCCCCCTTTAACACCCACCAGCCCCATCCAACACTCCCAGTCTCACTCACCATTGCCTCTCCTTTGCCACTCCATATCCTGACCCCAATAACTCCAGTCCCCTTTGACACCCACCAATTCCTTTCCCTGTTTGATACCCCAGTTCCGGTGCTGCCCCTGCCTCCTCCCCCAGCCCCATCCACTCTGCAGGGAGCACAACCCCACAGTGCTCCCCCTTTGCCTGGCCCCACTCCCCTCCATCCTGCACCCACAGCTCCTCAGCCATCTATTCCCCAGGGTCCCCCTCACCTGCCACCAAACAGACGCCTTCTAGGACCACGGTGCTGATGGGGTCAGCAGCAAGGTTGCCATGTCCCTGTAACCCCCACACTCCCTCCTGGCCATGGCCAATAGGCCCACATCTCCTGGGCACCCATCCTGCTGGTCCTGCCACCTTTGGTGTCTCCTCCAGCTCACGAGGCCCTTCCTTGGGTCACAAGCAAGGAAAAGATTCAAATCTGTCCAGCCGGCTCCCTTGGAGGGCCAGGAGTGTGTGGACATGCCTGCTTGCACCACTGTCCCACCAGCACCCAGCCTGTCCCATCAGGCCCCTGGTGAGGGCTGGGGTGTTGAGCATAGCAGGGCTGTGTCTCCAGTGCAGGTCCCCAGGAGAGGGCACCAGCCAGTCACGAAAAGCCGGCAAACAAGATGTGCAGCAGCGGTTGTTTGGCCATGCATGGCCTCCTGACAAGTGGGCCACAGGCATGGGAAAGGGGCCATGGAGACACACGGAGCTGATGGGCACATCCAGGTGTGTTGGCATGGGGAGCGGGGTGCTGGAACACTGGGTCAGCAGGCACCTTGAGCAAAGTCTTCATTGTTAATGGAGGCTGGGGCTGGCTGCCAGGCTGTGCCAAGGGCTGCAGGGTCACATCCCAGCCACAGCACGTCTCACAGCATGAGTGTCCCCATACCGTGCCACATCACGCCATCCATGAGACTGTGGAGAGGGAGCACTGTCCTGGCACCCAGGTCACATAGCCCTGAGGGGCCGCTTTGGGTGCCGGTGCAGATTTCACCAGCTCCTGCCCTTGACCACGTCTCTTGTCCTATCGGCTGCCCTGGACTTTACCCATTTTGTCGTCACGGTTGTTCTCTGGCCATGGCTGCAGTGTACCCAGTGCTGGAATATGGGTAGTGTCAAGGTGTGCATGGCACTGGGGTGTATGCGGTGCTGGGATGTGCGTAGCGCTGGGCACTCTCACCTCAGTCGCACTGCCTATGGTGAGGGCAACCATTCTAGCCACCTCCTGGCTGGGGCATGTCTGTCCCTTGGGCTCTGCTGGGTTTAACAACCTCCGGGACCACCCCAGGTCTCGCAGGAGAAAGTGTGGTGCAGCCCTGCTGCTTGAGGCGCGCGCAGCCTGGGGAAAGGCTCAGTCCCGTCAGGACCCAGCACCGCATCCCTGCTGCCCATCCCCAGCACATGGAGACTGGTGGGCAAGGAAGGGCCGGATCCTGGTCCCTCCATGGGCAGGACCTGAGGTCTGTCCAGTCCGGCTGTGCTGTGAGGGTTTGTCCCCATGAGCAAGGGGACGCCCACTGTCCCTCGCCGTCCCCAGGCCCTTGGAGTCCCCGTGCTGCGGGCTCTTGAGGGCCAGCCCTTTCCCTGCCAGGTCACTGGATGCTGCCACGTGGCTCTTGCCCCACGGAGGGCGTCTGTTGGGTGGCTCCTGTCCACCCCTCATCATTGGGAGCCACTGACCAGGGCTGGCCCCACGCCACTGACCCCTTATCAGGGGCATGGCCCAACAGCGGCTGTGATGCCAGAGACAGCAGCGGCCATGGCACTGCCTCAGCTCCTGGCTGTGGGGCCCGGGAAACCCCCAGTGCTGGCGAGCTGGGGGCACGCGGCTGGGCAGGAACCCTGCCAGCAGCACCCCCACCGGGGGCGGCACACGGTGTGCGGGGCGGGGGCGCTGAGGCGCGGGACCCGCACCCCGCCCGTGACAGCGCGGTCCTGCCGCCCTCGCCCCTCGCTCTGGGGCTGCTGGGGGCCCCGCTCCCCTCCTCCCCCTCTGTGTGGGGCGGGCAGGGGGTGGGCGGGGGGTGGGGTTATGGGGCCGGGGCCCAATGAGCCCCAACGCCGCGCCCCGCTCGGGGCCCTTTTATTGTGGCGGGCGGGCGTCAGCGGCCCCTGGGGGGACACAGCCCGGCCCGGCCCGCCATGGCGCTGGGGACGCTGCGGGAGGTGCTGATCAGCGACAGCCTGGACCCCTGCTGCGGGGACATCCTGCGGGCTGGCGGGATCCGCGTGCGGGAGAGGCCGGGGCTGAGCGGGGACGAGCTGCTGCGGGAGATCCGGGTGAGCGCCGGGCGGGGACCCAGCGCTGCTGCGCCCCCTCAGAGCGGGCTGGGGGGGCCGTGCCGGGCTCCGCTCCCCACGGACAGGTGATGGGATGAGAGGAGACGGCCTCGAGCTGGGCCGGGGCAGGGCTAGCCTGGACATCAGGGAAAATTCCTTCACGGAAAGAGTGGTGAAGCACTGGCAGAGGCGCCCAGGGCAATGGTGGCGTCCCCATCCCTGGAAGGGTTAAAAGCCGGGTGGATGAGGTGCCCGGGGGTGGTTCAGTACCGGACAGGGGCGATTAGACTGGAAGATCTCAGAGATCTTTTCCAGCCGAGCGCTTCTGTGGTTCTGCGGCTTTGCGATGCCGTGGTTCATGGTTCTATGAGCGCAACAGGCGGGGGCACCCGCGGGGGTCCCGCTGTCCCGGCCGCACCGGAGTCCCCCGGCCGCTCCCCACCCCCCATCTGATGCAACCGCGGGGCGGGTTTGCACCGCGGCTCCCGGCACCGGGACCGCCCACCCCCAGACCCCAGCACCGGCACCCCGCACACCTGGCTCCCAGCCCCGCGCCCCGGTGCCACCCGCGCTGTCTGTGCCCCCCAGGACTGCGATGGGCTCATCGTCCGCTCGGCCACCAAAGTCACGGCCAACGTGCTGGAGGCGGCAGAGCGGCTGCAGGTGGTGGGCAGAGCAGGCACCGGCGTGGACAACGTGGATGTGGAGGCGGCTACCAGGAAGGGTGTCCTGGTCATGAAGTAAGAGCAGGAGCACGGGGGCATCCCTGCCTGTGCTCCTGGGGAGACAAGGGAGGCTTCAGCAGGGCACCCTCCCTATGGCACCCCATGGCACTAACCTGCTGGTCTCCATCCTCACGGGTTGGCACTGAGCTGTGGGTCTCCATCCTCATGGGATGCAGACCCCCATCAGCCTGGGGGTGACACACCAGTGACAGCACTCTTCATCCCCAGCACACCCACTGGGAACAGCCTCAGTGCCGCCGAGCTCACCTGTGGGATGATCCTGTGCTTGGCCAGGTGAGCGCAGGGCAGGATGGGGGAATGGATGTGTGTGCCACAGCCCCTACCCCCGTGCTGACTGCAGCCTCCCCTTTCAGGCAGATCCCGCAGGCAGCTGCCTCCATGAAGGAGGGCAAATGGGACCGTAAGAAGGTAGGAGACACGTGCAGCACCCTGGGCAAAAAGGAGCAGCAGGTACTCGTGTGGGATGTGCTCACTTTCAGCTTTGCACCCTAGTACATGGGCATGGAGCTGAATGGGAAGACACTGGGTGTGCTGGGCCTGGGGCGCATCGGCAGGGAGGTGGCCACCCGCATGCAGGCTTTTGGCATGAAGGTAAGGAGCCAGGGCAGGGAGGAGTGACGGGGAGCACGGTTTCCCCTGGCATGGCCACAAGTGCCACCCCAGGCTGCAGGAGCGAGCGCCCACTCTGCCTCAGACCATAGGCTACGACCCTATCATCACCCCTGAAGCCTCGGCTGCCTTCGGTGTGGAGCAGCTGCCGCTGGAGCAGATCTGGCCCCGCTGTGACTTCATCACGGTGCACACACCACTGCTGCCTTCCACCACGGGTATGGGGCAAGTGTCAGCACCGGCTAGGCTGAGGGAGCTGGGGCAGCCCCCTACCACTCACAGCACTCCCTCCCTGCACAGGGCTCCTGAACGACAGCACCTTTGCCAAGTGCCGCCGTGGTGTGCAGGTCGTGAACTGTGCCCGTGGTGGCATCGTGGATGAGGGTGCGCTGCTGCGGGCACTGCAGTCAGGGCAGTGTGGTGGGGCTGCCCTCGATGTCTTCACACAGGTAAGCAGGGATACGGGGACCCTCTGAGCTTGGCTTCTGCTCAGCAGCACCTTAACTCTGCCCAAGCTGGGCCAGGGCAGCCCAGCAAACCCCAGAGACAGGGACATCCCTCCCCAGCTCCCAACCTCATGAGACATTTACACCCAGGGGCTCCCAGATAGGTGCTGGGCACTGATGTGGGAATGGGGCTGTGTCGGCAGGAGCCTCCGAAGGACCGCGACCTGGTGAACCACCCCAACGTCATCTGCTGCCCACACCTGGGTGCCAGCACAAGAGAGGCACAGAGCCGCTGTGGCAAGGAGATTGCCATGCAGATTGTGGACATGGCCAAGGGGAAAGGGTTGGCTGGCACAGTGAGTCTCCTGCTCCAGACACCAGACCTCTGTGCCTCAGTTTCCCTGTCTGAAAAGTGTGGGGAGTGACCCTGTGTG
This sequence comes from Neomorphus geoffroyi, assembly GCA_033558235.1. Lineage (NCBI taxonomy): Eukaryota > Metazoa > Chordata > Aves > Cuculiformes > Neomorphidae > Neomorphus > Neomorphus geoffroyi. The sequence continues at coordinate 10,215,804 of JAUMJM010000074.1, forward strand.
GGTTCCCATCACACGTCCTGCTCTTTATCGCAGGTCAACGGGCAGGCTCTCAGCAAGGCTTTCGCACCTCAGACCAAGCCCTGGATAGCCCTGGCCAGGGCCCTGGGCACAGTGCTGCGCACAGTGGGCAAGCAAGTGCAGGGCAGCGTGCAGGTCTGCACCCTAGGTGAGCTGGGCAGGCTATACCCCATGCCTGGGCACAGGGCCCCTAGTGGGTGGGCAGCACAGAGGAGTGTATGGAGACTCATGGGACTGGGCGGATGGGAGGGTGGTTGAACGGTGGGATGAGAGGACAGGGGTGTGGGGGTACACAGACGGGTACACAGATGGGTGCATAGATGGGAGGGAGGCTGGGTGTATGTAAGGACTAGCCCCATGGTGGCTGCTCCAGCATGGGGTTTACCTCTCTGCTGCTGGCACATCCACCTCTTTCCTTCTCCCTGCATCCCAGGGACACTCCTGCAGGAGGCTGGGAGCTACATGACACCCGCTGTGGCTGCGGGCATGCTGGCTGGAGGGGCGCAGAAGGATGTGACCCTGGTTAATGCCCAGCTGCTGGCCCAGGAGGCTGGGCTGAAGGTGTGTGGACACCCAGGGCTCCACATGTCAAGCCTGGTGCCGCTGGGCTTGCCTCGTGGGGCTGCAAATGCAGCTCTCACAGGCTGAGGGGGATCCCATGGGGTGGTCTCCAAGGACATTGCTCCCCATGCCCTGCCATGGACCTGGGTGCTGAGCAGCTGCATCTCTCTGGCAGGTCACAAGCACCCACAGCGATGTGGCCCCTGAGCCCGACAGCAGCACTGGCTTGCTGCAGGTGTCCCTGCAGGGCACCCCACACCGGGTGGCAGGGACAGTGCAGGGCAGCACTCCAGTGCTTCGGGAGCTCAATGGAGCCACCTTCAAGCAACTGGTACCGCTGGCTGGCCCCGTCCTCATCTACAGAGCCAAAGCCTCTGAGCCCAGCACACTGCCCACACTCGCTGGTGAGCTCCCCGCGTCACCTCTCAGCAGGGCTGGGGCAGCCTGGGGGCACCCTGCATCTACCCAGGAGCCAAGCCCCAGCTGCAGCTGGGAGGGGGCAGATGCTGCATGGAGACAGGGATGGCAGGGCTTGGGCAGAGAGCTGGGAGCTTTGAGTACTCAGGGTGGGGGAAAGAAGAGGCATCATGACGGATGGATGGACAGAGCCCTGCTGCCCGCTGGGTGCTGGGGCAGCCTGCAGCCCTCAACCCCTCTCCTCCTCACACAGGGCTACTGACAAAGGTGGGGATCCAGCTCCAGTCCTACCACAGCTCTGGTACCGTGGCGGGGGAGCAGTGGAATGTTGTGGGGCTCTCAGCCCCCCTATCCAACCTCGGTGAGCTGAAGCCATGCGTCACAGAGGTTTTCCAGCTTCACCTGTAGCCCTTGGCCAACAGCAAGGACTCTCCTCATGGCCACAGCACCTAGATCCTCCCCAGCCTGGGGAGCACAGCACCCGGCCGCTCCCAGCCCCATGCTGGGCTTGGAGTGGCCCTGTGCTCAATAAAGGGTCCTGGAGGAGAAGCGTGTGTAATGCCTTGTATCTGTGGTCCCTTGTCCTCGACTCCAAACCTCCCATAGGCTCTGTCCCTCCTGCCCCCATGCCCTCCTGTCCCCCCGGCCCCTGTTTGCTCAAGGGTGCAAAGGTCTCCCTGGCTGTTGCAGCCCCGCTGAGGTCCTGTCTGGTCACAGTCCTGTGCTGGGCCAGGGCCCAGCAAGCAGGCAGCATTCCAGGGAGGGGCTGAGCCCTCCCGTGAGCCCCTGCATCATCTGCCCTCTCCTTCATGCTGGGCTTTCCCATTTTGCCAGTGTCACAGGGAGCACAGCATCCCACCACCCCCCGCAGTGGAAACAGACACCAGGAGCTGGGGTTTGCTTGGCTCCCCATCTTGGAGAAACAGGGCTGTCAAGGCACGATACCAACAGGGCCAGTGGCCACGTCAGGTGTCCATAGGATAAATCCTGTAAGGGACCATGATCCAGCTGCCATCCAACCCCATGGCTGTAGAGAGAAGGGTCTCGGGGCAGACAAGGACCACTCACAACCAGGAGTCAGAGCGGGGTTGCTGCCCCCTCTCATTCATGCCTTTATTCCCCCTATGCCACCCTGATGTTCACAGAAAATGCTGCCGTCTCCACCAGCTCCAGGGCCTGAAGTGCCACCAGCTGCTTCCCAGCCATCTAAGGTGAGGTTCCTCTGCAGGCCAGTCCCAGATATGGGGGTGAGCAGGAATGCCAGTGGGGAGGAGAGCATCTTTCTCCCTGGGACTTACCGCTGTGGTCCCGCCTAGATGGGCTTCCTGGCATATTCACGGCGGTACTTGGCATCTACCCGCGTCAGGTACCAAGTGCCAGGGAAGAGATCTGCCTGGGAGCCGTGGGGAGTGTGGTTGGCTGCGGGGAGAGGGTGGTGATGTTCAGGAGGGCCACAAGGCACTGGTTGGCGAGGGTCACGTCCCGCCGGCCCCACTCACCCAGGTGATGGGTTTCCTCCCGCTGCTTCATGATGTCAGCAAAGTCCTGTGGGGCCACACGCTTGCGGGCATCCAGGCGTGCAGACAGGTCAGCCAGGCTGGACACCAGCTTGTCCAGGGGTGAGCCTGGTGACAGGGACCCCCAGGGTGAGACAGCACTGCAGCCCCCTCGCCTCCCTCCCCTCCCAGCTCCCCTCTCCCGTGGGGCTCACCTGGGGCCGCATCCTGCGAGACGCGGAGGGAGAACATGCTGGCGGCCAGCCCTGAGCCGTAGGAGAAGGCGCCAATCCGGGATCCAGCCAGGTCCCGCGCTGAGGACCTGCATGAGGAATTGGGGGGGTTACTGGGGAGTAGGGGCTGGGGGAGGTGGGGGTTGTAGGGAGCTGCCTCCTGCTCCCTTCACAGGCAAGGGAGCCCTGGGACTGGGGGCCACATTGCTGAGGGCATGTGGCCCTGCTGTGGGTGCTGGGGAGCCCCAGGATGAAGCTTTCGTCGTTCCCCTCAGTGCCTGGTGGTTCCCACGGCTCCTTTGCTGCAGGATCAGCCATTCTGTGGGCACCACAAGGGGGTTTTCATCCTCCTGGCACCAACAGAAAGGCTTCTTATGTGCCAGCCCAGCTCTGGCGGGCTGGCATGAAAAGACTGGCAGGGAGACAGCACGCATCCACGCCGCGGTTACGTGCGCTGAAAGCGTCAGGTCTTTGCTGAGGGAGGGTGAGTGCTGGCAGAAGCCGTTGCAGCCAGTTGGGTCAAGGAATGTCCTCCCCCAGATTACCTCCCCCTCACCAAGCCAGCTTTGTAGGGACTCACTGAGCCAGGAGGGAGGCCAGGCAGCCGTACATGGACGGCGTGTACATGTTGCCATTGCGGGAGGAGAGGAGCAGGGACGGCTTGGTCTTCTGGTTGAAGATCTCCTGGCTGGCTGTCTGGAATGCCTTCTCCACCTCCTTGCTGGTGTAGGTGTCCTCCAGCTTCAGGCCGCTGCCCAGAGAGAGGTCATCTCAAACCCTGCACTGGCACATCCCCGGCTGGGCTGGGGGACAGGGACACGGCACAAGGACACACCGAAAGGGCTGCAGCCCCTTGTAGAGGCCAGCAGCTGTGTCGGGGTTGGGGGCAGCCAAGAAGTCGTTCAGCAGCAGCCGCCCCACTGACTTCTGCACCAGCTTGCAGAAGGGTGTGTGGAAGATGATGAACTTGAAGTCATCGAGGGTGAAGGGCCGCTGGATGCCCACTGAAAGGCAACATGGGGGCTGTCAGCAGCTGGTGGGATGGTGTAGGACCTCCACGGGTGCCACTGCTTACCTTGCTGCCACTGGCTCTCTGCCTTCCGACGGAACACAGCGTAGCAGCGGTCCAGCGCCCGCAGGTAGCACTGGATGGAGAGCTGCCCATCCACCACCGGGTACTCAGAAGACAGGTCTGGCTTGTAGAAGTCGTAGGCGTGCTCCATGTGGGTTCCCCGCAGGCCTGGGGGCACGGGGACAGCCAGCTGTCAGGAAGCGCCGGCGGGTCCCAGCTGGATGGTGAACATCCATGGCTGCTACCTCCCATGCCAGCCCCAGCATCCACCTGAGATGCCCACAGGGATGTGACTAGCCGGGATCCTGGGGCACAGGACACCAGACAGCCCTGGGACCAGCACAGCTGGTGCAGCCAGAGCTGAGCAGCTCCATCCGGGGCTGGGCCAAGCACGCACAGCCCCCAGGGATGGCACCCATCAGCTCACCATTCCCATGACACCAACCTCTCTCCAGCACCAGTGGGGCGTTGGGTCCCACCAGCATGGCAACTGCACCAGCACCTCCCGTGGGCCGCGCGTTCCCCGTGGCATAGACGGCAATGTCACCACACACCACCACAGCGTAGCGACCTAGGGGAGGAGAGGGAGGCAAACAGGACCATCAGCGGGCAGGAGCCTCCATCCTGCAGCCCTCACACAACCCCTCCACACACTGCTGGGCGTGATGGCCAAGGGAAGTGCAAAACGGGGGTGACACGGAACCTGGAGGAGCAACAGCTCCCTTTGGGGCTTGCTGGTGCATCGTTGAGTTTCAGGCCACCTCCTGCTTCCTTCCTCCATCTCATAACACCCACCCGATGTCCGACCCCTACATCCCCACGGTGCAGCCCCTACCCACACCCACCGTCCCAGGCGCTAGACTCCACCCAGGAGGCTGCATTGAAGAGTGAGGCTGTGCCCCCATAGCAGGCGTTGGTGGTGTCGATGCCCTCCACATCAGTGTTGCCCGAATCATGGAAGAGCTGCATGAGGACAGTCTTGACAGCCTTGGACTTGTCGATGACAGTCTCAGTGCCCACCTCCAGGCGACCAATGGCATCCCAAGAGAGGCGTCCACGCTCCACCAGCCGTTGCACCACCGTCAGGCATAGGGAGTTGATGTCCTCATGGGCAGCGCAGAAGCCCATCTGCTGCTGGCCCAAGCCCCGTGTGTACTTGCCAGCCTCCACACCATCGTATCGCTCCAGCTCCTCCTGCTCCACATACTGGGCAGGGAAGTACACCTCCAGTGCCAGGATGCCCACGTCCTTGGGCCAGGTGCCTGTCCCAGCAGCACTGGAGAGGCTGTGGAGCAGAGGGAGCAGCCATGGTCCCGTGGACGCCCTAAGCCTTCGGGACAGGCTGTGGCCCCACAGACATGCCACCATCAAGCACCCCAGGCCATGAGCATCCCAAGTCCCTGCTGGTTCCCTGTGCCCTGTGGGAAAGACGAAGACCATCCCCTTCCCTAGCAAGGCTTAAGAGCGCTGCCAGCTTCCCACTCCTCCTCAAGTTATGCCTCCACCCCACCCGAGATGACTGAGTGCTCACCATGCCCTCTGCACAGCCATGGGGTGCTGGACCCCCCGGTGTACCCGCTCCGGCCCCTGCAGTGCCTGCCTTGCACCCCAACAGCGCACAGCACGGCTGACCAAGCGCAGCATCTTCGCCCTGGCCACTGCACAAACAGTGGGACAGACAGACAGCAGGATGGGCCTCGTGCAGTGCCTTTATAAACTGCGTGGGCAGCACGGCACAGCCCTCCCGGCCCTTATCAACACACCGGACCCCAGCGCTCAAAGGTCACCAAGCGCCAGCCAACGCGACAGGGACAGCGGGACAAGCACTGGCTTTGGAAGGGAGGCCTTGCAAGAAGTCTCTGTCTTGTGCCCCAAAGTCTGGGGTTGCACTCGTCCGGAGTCAGGGCTGAGCAGCAGGGCAGGCTCTCCCCCAGCCCCAGCTCCCCCCGCCATGGGGCAGCAGCTGCCCAGTGCTCATGGCTTGCTGGCACGGCCGTGGTCACGGTGTGGTGTGCGAGGTGCTTTGTGGCCTCCCTGGCTGCTCCTCTGTCCTGGGAAGGGAGCAGAGGGTGGCCGGGGGTTTGTTGCTGGCACCATCTGTGCTGGCCAGGACACAGTCGACCTCTGTCACACACGGCAGCTCTAGGGGGGGGAAATACCCTTGAGCTGGGTGGGGGCAGAGCCACCTTCAAAACAGCCGAGCAAACAGCCACGCGATGCCTGTGGCAACACTGCGGTGACACAAGAAGGGACCTTTGGTCCCAGTGCTGCAGTCAGCACAGCCATGGGGCAGCATTGCAGCCCTCCCACCGCTGTGAAGCCGTTTGGAGCCGGGGGGGGGACACCCGTCCCCAGGCCTGCACACCCACCACAGCTCCCACCCCCACCCACATCTGTGCCCCAGCTCTCCCCCGTGCCTTCACCCTGGGGACACTCATGCGCCCCCCACCTGCACCCCAGGGGTATCCTGTCCCCCCACCCCTCCCACAGCATCAGAGGGCTGGGGATGAGCAAACACGAACACCCAGTGAGGGAGCGCTGCTCGCCCTGTGGTTTCTGGGCACTCACACCCACACGGCTCCACTGGCACTGGAGCACAGGAGCCCCTGGCAGCCGGGAGGCCTGGGGAGCCACAGCGGTGCCCACTGCTCCTTTGCCCAGATGCCTGCGGCGGGACTGTACAGGGCTTTGCACCAGCACCAAACTCACACGGCACGTGCATGCTTGGTGTTTTTATAATGTATTTTCAGAGGTCAGGGAGAGAGGTGGCAAGGGAAGAGCGTCGCTGGCGTGGGGTCCTCCATGGACCCAGGGGCCGTGCTCAGTTCAGGGGGGTGAACTTGCAGATGTAGTGATGCTTCTGGGCACAGTCGGCGCTGGACCACAGGGTGAAGCCTGCTGGAGGGATGGGCTGGGGGTCAGCGGGGGCCTCAGCGTTGACAGAGGTGCCAGCTCTGCCTGCCACAGCCCCCCGAGGGGCGTGACCCCAGAGGAGCAGGAGGGGGGAAGCCGGCAGAGACTGAGCACTGGTGCCCGCACGGTCGGGGTGCTCACCGCTGAGGTGGGTCAGCATGCCGCAGGTTCCCCCGTGGGCACCATTCCCGGCCAGCCCACTGGTGACGCTGTACTTGTCTCCCCTCGCCCACTGCCAGGCCCGGCTCTGTGCAGGGAGAGGGGGGTCAGAGGCAGAGCCCCACTGCCCCTGCAGCCCCCCCCTGCCGCAGCCCCCGCCTCACCTCATGCTGGTAGCGCAGGCCGAGCCAGACAGGCTGCGTGCGCTGGTAGTAGGAGATGGCCCTCTGCAGAGTCACCGCTTCCTGGGGCTCCTCCACCCAGGCCAGGTGGGCACCGGGGTGACTGGCCTGGCAGTGCTTCTGCGGGGGGAGCCATCAGTGCCAGGGCACTCCAGGAGATGGGGGACCCTGGCAGCCTGTGGTGCCCCAGCCAGCTTACCTCAGCCTCGTCCCAGCTCCGGGGCTGACGGAAGTACCTGAAGCAGCTGAGCTTGTAGTAGGACCAGCTCTTGGGACAGTAGTTTATGTACCGGGCACCTGAAGAGGGAGAGCCGTGGGGAGGGATGGGGACAGCTGGTGTCGCCGGCTGGAGAGGAGTACAGCTCCCTCCCAGCCCAGCTGGGAAAGTGTCCCAAGCCATGCAACTCACCGGCCGGCCACAGGAACCCCGCGCTGCCCAGTAGCAGAAGAGCGAGTCTGGCTGGTGCCACCATCTTCACTCCTAGATGTGCCACCTGCAAGAGCTTGGGGGTCACCTCAGGTCCCTTGGGAACAGAGGATGCCACCTACACTCGGGGGGTGCAAACTGAATGTTTGCACTGTTATGAACTGAATTTGGCCCCTTTCAGCCGCAGGATGAGATGGCAGCCCTGAGGTCCATGCCTCCCTCTCTCCTCCCTGGCACATGTCACTGCCCCATGTCTGCACCCCATCCCCTGAGCACGGCTTGGGGTCCCCAGCCCACACCAGCAGTGGGGGGCCCCAGCCCCACCAGCCCCAGTCCCAGTGGGGGCATTTGGGAGATCCAAGCTGCTCCGTGAGGACATGGGGAGAGAGCTTGTCATGGGCATGAGTGGTGGGACCCCAGCCCTGCCTTGGCATCAGGCAGCAGCAGCAATGGCATGGGCAGTGCCGGGGCTGGTGGGACGATGTGCACCGCATCGTTTTCATCCCCTGAGCTCATAGCACTGCCAGACCCAGGCTGGGGTGGCAAATCTGCCACATCAGCACAGTCCTTTATCTGGGCTAATCCCCGGGCACTGGGGGTGATTTGCAGACTCAGCTCATCTTCCCCTCAAAGAAGCAGCAACAAAAGTCAACGTGGGGCGAAAATTTGCATCGCTGCAGCCCACCCCATCCAGCAAGGGCAGCACTTATCTCCCTTGGGGGCTGCTGGGGCTGGAAGCAGCTCCTGATCACCCAGGAACCACCCCAGAGCACCTCAAGGCCCCAGCAGGGTCCCCTTCCTCACCTGCTGTCTGGAGACCAGAAGGAATAACGGCTTCTTGTGGGTTGTGGGAAGAGGAGTTGCCCTTTATAGCCTGGTGCTCACGAGCATCAGTGTTTGCCCAGCGCAGGTGATCGCCACTGTAACAATCTCCCCGCTGCTCCCCTCCATCCTCCCCCCTCCTTTGCTGGAAAGCAGCCCAGATCTCCAATCTGTTTGCATTCAATATTCCTCCAGAAAAGACAGGAAGAACCTCTCCTAGTTGGTCAATAAAACCTCTGCAATTAGCATTAATTACTAAGGCAAACACAGAGGTAACGCTGTGGCGGAGAGCAGCAGGCACCAGGCAGGGATGCCTGCAGGCTGCACCGGGGCTGGCAGGGCTGTGCCCAGGCCAAGGCTGTGCCCAGGCCCTGGTCCGGCCAGAGCATCCCTGTGCAAGTGCCAGGCTGTGGGTACCAACCCGCTAGCATTGCCCGCATCCCGGACGGAGGGATGGCACATGGCCGAGCCCCGTGCCGTGCCCAGCTCTGCCGTGCGTCAACCACACACCACCCTTGTTTGAACAGCCCGGGGACTTTGTCAGCAGGATGCAGGACACAGGGATGTGGGAACAGCCTGCGGCCGGGGGCTGGCAGGTGCCATCAGATAGCAGGGGGTGCCCGCTCCTCACACCCGGCGGTGACGCAGGGCTTTGCCAGCCCACAGCCCTCAGAGGGGAGGGCAGCAGCAGCCCCCCCTGCCCTGCCCCACATGGGGTACCCACAGCCCTGGCCCCACAGAGGCTGCTGGCATGGAGCCGCAGAGGGGGGCTGCCCCATGCCCCAGAGCCAGAGCCCTTGGGCACAATGGGGCACAGCCTTCGCTCCTCGCCCCAGGGCATCCTTTCAGCACTGGTGGGACATGGCTGAAGCTCACCTACCCTACTGCTTCAACCACACTGCTCTGGAGCATCGCTTCACTGGCTCCTATGATACCAGAACAGCTTTGAGAGCTCTGCCCAGTGCCTGTCCTGTGGCTTCCTGCAAAGCTGCCAGCTCCTGCCCAGCACCCTGCTGCTGCCAGCTACACCCGATGCCCAGCTCTCCTTCCCCCAGCCTTCCCAAAGACCCTCAGAGGGGGCTGAGGGGAGCTACCCAGGAGGCAGCTCCCAGCAGAGGATCCAGTGCCCGAGCCAAGCGCTGCTTCCCCTAACACAGAGGGCTGGCAGCTGGCTGAAGCTGTCACTGCTGGCTGCCAGACTCAAGCTGTGTCTCCCAGGGATCTCCCACAGCTGCTTTGTGGCAGCATTTACTGAAACACAGCCAGGTGCTCCTACACCCACAGCGAGCAGCTCCACGCCAGTGTGCAGAGGCAGGTCTGGCATTCACCCTCGGGAAGAAGGAGGGTCAGACCTGTCTCCATCGCCTACACAGCTGGGATACACTGCTGCTGCGCCGCAGACTTCCCAAGGCTTGGCCAGCTTATGAGGCACCCACTGGGATCAAACACAGCTGCTGCAGGCTTTTATTTCTCCCGAAAGAAACAGCCTTACAGAGCTCAGCTACTCTGACTAATGGGGCAACTCTTCAAACACAGCAAAACCCCTCCAGAAGACAGGACTGCACACTCACTTCATGAAAAATCATGAAAACATTGCACAAAGGAGACCAAGCTACTGGATTGCTGCTCAGTGAGGATGCAGGATGCCCCAGCTCTGTGCCTGGTTGGTTCAGTTAGACTTATTTGGATGCAACGCAAGTTTTCACAAGCCCTGGTCAGGGGAAGAGGCATGTGCCATCCTCGAGGAGACACAGAATCAAGTCGCAGGCTGAGCACCAGCAAACTTGCCACAGCTATGCTGGAGACACAGCAGAGCTCGCTAAACTTTGGCACAGATGTGCAACCTGTGGGAGAACATGGCTGAAAGCCTCCCGGAGGTTTGCACTTGCCAAGCTGGCTCTACTAGAAGATAAAAGAGCTGCGCTGTTTGAATATTAAACACTTTAAATGCCCCCAGCAGCTTTATCCCTGCGAGGAGTCATAATTCAGCTACTGGCTCCATTTGAGATTGCAGTGAGAGCTGGAAACCGGTGAGGTGAGCCCTGGCGTAGCCCAAGGCTTCGGGTGCACCTCCCTGCTAAGACCAGGCAGGCAGCAACCACCAATTTGTTCTGATTGTTCAAGTTGAACTTTTTAAGTCTGAAAACAGCACGGAGGAGCTGTGATTCCCCGTTTGAGGCTGGAGAATTGCACACCTTAACGCAGCAGTGGCCAGTCAAGCCAAAGCCACGGAGGCAGCCTCTCAGCTCTAGGGACAAGGGTCCTCCAGGCTGCAGGAGCTCAGGGAAGCAAGCAGAACCCGAAAGGGAGAATGAAGCAACATCTCCACTTGCCACTGCCTGATCTGTGCTTGCCCATGACCTTTTCAACAGCCACACAAAAGCCCTGGCGTGTGAGAGCACTTGTTTGAAGCGTCTCAGAAACGCCCCATCCCACTCCTTCCCAGTATGACCCAGCTTGGCTGCTGGCTACTGCCACTTTGCTCACCTGCCCAAGAGACCCAGAACCCTCCTGCTGCTTTCAGCTCCCAGACACAGCTCCCTTGGACGGAGGCAAGGACTGGGCTTCATGTGCTGCTGAGCCACAGCACAGAGCACCCTTGAACCCCAAAGGCTCTCTCCTGACAAGGAATGCAGAGATCCCAATGAGTGGTCCCATACCAGGGGGCTGAAGAGCTATCAAACACGGGGGATTGGTTTATAGCCCAATGGCTGTGCCGCGACAGTCAGGAACACAAAACCAGCAGCACACAGACATTGGGCACATACTCTTTATTCTGGGGATAAAAATTGCTTATACATTTTGCAGCAACTATTTTCATAAAAGACTTTTATAAAAAATGTAAAAATAGGCAAGTATTTTCCATTATTAATATAGGAAAATGCTGCTGTGTGAATGGTTACTCTACAACTTACGAGATAAAATACCACCTTAAGGAGATATTATCTTTACAAGTAGTTAAAAAAAAAAAGGCAGGCAGGGGGCCATCGTATTAACACGCCAGGCATGAAATTGGCTTCATTCCACAGAAAGCACTCATGTTGTAAAAGGCAGCCACATATAGAAAAAGGCACTTGGTTATTCGGGGCTAACAAGGAAAAGCCCTTTGTTTCTTTAGCATCAATGTAGCAACACTTCATTATCTGCAGTGAAACATGTACCTGGACAGACCTCTGGGAGCTTGTGGGCTCCTGCCCAGAGATCTGAGTCGGTTGCACCTAAACTTCACAGGACGCACTGCGGCAACCGTGCCGGGAACGCCGTGTGCATCGTAAAAAGCAGTAACTTCAGAATTACAAACTTCGGCCCAAAACGACGGCCCCGGGAACCAGCTCCTCCTGAGGCCCTGCCTTCATGTACCATTGAGTAGAACTGAAAGAAAAAGCTTTTACTCTTGGTTAGAATGGAAAGAAACAGCGGAGGAAATACTGTACATGGGAGGACGCCAAATGGCCGCTGCTCGGAGGGGAGCAGCCTTCTCTGTCCTTTGGCAGCAGAGACAGCCCTGATCTCTTTGGAATGCGTGTCTGCAGGGTTCCCTCGAAGAGGTAGGAGCAAACCATCCCCGGAAACGTTCACTCCGGCTGCTGGCTGGTTCAGAGCCATCCAGGGAAGCGTTGCCCTTGCGGACAAAGCAGAACGAATGGCTGTTGGTCTAAGGTCAGTGACAGCTGGCTTCCGCAACTCCAAAAGCACTGGGGGAGCTGCAGTACAATGGGCACTACTGTCCCACAGGGCACACTGGGCACCTCAGCTGGGAAATCTCTGCACAGGCTGAGAGCAGAGGACAGTCCCAAAACTGCTCAAACTGCACTAGACACTGGTTTCTCAGCTATTTGGTCTGCTACTTCAGCCCAGGTTGAGGCCACTTCAGGCACGCTGCTGCAGCTGGAAGCCTGCTCGGGAGCCAGGGCTGCAGCCTCCTTGTTGGGAGGAGACGAGGCAGCCCTGTCCCAGGCCTGGAGCAAAAGGGACACTGTTCAAAGGGCCGGATGCTGTTCCCGACACAGAAAGACGCACATTGCAAACACGTAACGACGTCCTCGGCACCTCTCGATAATACCATAAAGAGACAACAGATGGTATCTGGAGGACAGGACACAGCCACCCTTGGATGGAGGGGAGGGAGGGAGTACTGTGCAAGAATGCTGGCAGCTTGTGTTACCAGGTTTTGAAACACTCGTGCTCATCCTGAGAGCTTCCCAAAAGGCCTGGATCAGTTGGCGGGCATCTCTTCCAGCAGGGAAGCCTGCGAGGGTGATCATAGGGCACACCTGGCAGGACAGGGGGCATGAGGAGGGTAGTGTGTCAAAATGGCCAGGTGTGTCTCAGGGAAGACATATGACACTGCAGAGATGTTCCTACAGGCCACCTCAGGGGGAAGATCAGGTCAGACCAGTGTTTTCGGAGCCAGGGACAAAACGGAGACCTAAGAGAAGACTATACGTATATATAATCTCATAATACCTGGGGGGCAGGCAGTGAGAACGCTAAGGGGTGTTAGCGGGTCTGTACAAGACAAAGGCTCGTGAAGAGGAAAGGGTGAAACTTTGTGACAGAAAGAGTCACTTGACCTTCAGGTGTTTTGAGAAGCCCAGCTCACTTGCTGAGCAAGAACAGTTGAGGGAAGAAGGTGTCTAGGAATGTGGGTGCAGCTCTGAGCTGTCAAGACAAGGCAACTTGAACTCAAGAACTAGTAGAAGGTGCTTCAGAGAGGTTATGTGGGTAACAAAAAGAGTAACAAAATAAGGATATAAAGCTGGTTTTGGCTAAATTTCTGGAGAATTGACCAAGAGATGCATTAAGCTGAAGAGCTGTCTCCACAAAGAAACGGTGGAACATATTTAAAAGCAGACTGGAGAATCCAGTACAGACAGCACTCGCACCCAAACTGCATGGGTGTTGGTTAGAAGTGACCCAGCTGGTCTTCTCCACCACCAGCTTCTACAATTCTGATTAGCACAAAAGCATACAAGCCTACAGCGACCACAGTCCCTCCAAGGAAAGAACAGCCTGGGCTCATTAAGACTCTTGGATACTAAAATGGTTCTTCATTTCCATCCTGGAAGACCTTCATGAGTTCTGGAGTCCTCTTTAATCGGGCTTCACCTTGGTCAGCCATCAGGCATACACCTGCATGTTGTTCCGCTGCTGCTCTGTCATGTGAGCGGCCGCTGGCCCACGCTGGTTGTTACTGGGACTGGTTGCCACATCAGACCAATCAGAGGCAGAGTGTGGGGAGGAGCTTGACCACTGGTCTGGAGATTCAGGTGATGGAGTCAGGTACGGGTGCTCCCCTTGTAAGTGCCGGTTGTGGCTAGGAGTCCGTTCTGTGGCCGAGGAGTAGCAGCTGTGCTGCGATGGAGGCGTTGGGTATTTCCCCATCGAGCTCTGGAACTGGTGGTAGGCTGGGAGAACCGTCTGAGCCACCTGCCCGTCCTGCTGAGGGATGGCAGCCATGGAGAAAGAGGCACTGGGCAGCTGAGCCAAATCCGGTATCTGGTACATGGAGCTAAGAGGACCAGTCATGTTCTGGGCGCAGTTTGACTGGGCCTGCTGTGGCAGTGCTTGCTGGTTTATGCCACCCTTGGGAACCAGCTGGAAAGTCATGATAGGGGGCAGAGACTCTCTGGACACTCCCAGGTGCTTTGTGTCTGCTTGAACCAAACTGCTCTGCTGAGAAACACTGGGGTGCGAATGCATCACCTGCGGCACCATGCCAAACATCTCGTTGTACTGCGACTCATTCACTTCCATGCGATTCACCCACTCAGTGGAAACGTTGGCTGGCCGGAGCCTGCCAAGGCTACTGTTGGGAGGGGTGGTTCTGTGCTGCGAAAGCAGCTGGCTGACAGACGGGAGCGCAGTGCTGGGTCCACGTCCCAGGGGCTGCATCTCATGGAGGTTGGAGAAGGACATCGTGTGTGCAGCCTGTACTGATGGAGCGGTCAGCAGTGAGCTGGGCGATGAGTGTAACACCCCTGGCGATGGCATCACAGGAGAGGATGTTGGTTCAGATGCAAACGCATGGGGCGATTCTAGCGAATCAACTGGTGACAGCGTTACCGAGCTCTCCGAAAACTGCCCTTTGCTCTCACTGAGGGACTTCTTCCTTCTCCTCTTCGCATCTTTGGTGAGGTTTGTGGGCATGATGCCTTTGGCATTCGGCTTTCGTGACTTCTTGCTTAATGAAGTGTGCTTCAGATTGAGGAAGGACCTATTCGGGCCACAGATAACTGGGGAGAGGGCAGAGTTCAGCATGGCACCAGGGTGCCCAGCGGGGCTGTGTGCCACATTGTACTCGTTGAGAAGCTGCACTATGTCGTGGTGCATCCGGTCCTGGGCCACATCTCGGGGCAGACGGTCCATGTGGTCCGTGATGTCTCGATTGGCAAAATGGTCCAGCAAGATCTTTGCTGCTTCGAAACTGCCTTCCCGAGCGGCAAGGAAGAGCGGTGTCTCTTCCTGAAAACACAGAGAATAAGCACTTTAGAGGGCTCACTGTGCAGCCTGACTTACAGCCAATGCTCTCTTATTGGTGCGGCAGCTGTTTAGAAGAGCTGTTTAATGTAGTGCCATATCAATTGTCTCCAAGAACAACCCACCCTGCCAGGCACCCACGGAAAAAGGCAGACTACAGGAGACAGTTTCATACGCAGCAGTGGAGCACACAGGCTACGCTACTCTCCAGGAAGTGCTCTATCCTGCCATGGGTCCTTCAAGGAACTGTGAAAGCACCTGGTGCCTTTCTCCCATTGTCCCTTATGAGGGAAAGGTACAAAGGACTTCAACAGTCCAGTAAAGAACTGCAGCTCGTTGGTGGCTCTAAAATCCACTGAGCAATACATAATTCTTCAAAAAAGTACCTCTTGGCAGAGGAAAGAAATCAAGGCCTAAGACACAGCAAAAACTAACAGTGAAGCTACAGGATGTCTGCACAGCACAGACTGTGTCTCAAACAGAAGGGCTTCTCCTCCATATCCATCCTGCATTAAGATCCCTGAAAATGTGACAGGGTGTGAGTGCTGCTGTGCTGTCAGATCTGGCTCTCTGCTAACTGGAATCCAGCTGCTTGACACCAGCAGCCCTTCGGTGCTCTCACACACCACTGACTACCTATTGCATTCCTTTTCTGCAAGAAAAGCAGTGCAGCGTTGATGCCCAGGATTTGGCCAAACAAGCAAAAGAACTGCTCTCCCATACCAGAAATCCTACAAGAGATGTAGCACGTGGGGAGTTCCAGTCATGGTCTGGGATTGGAAGACCTGTACTGAACAGTCAGTTTTGAAAACCTGAATGTAGCTCTCTACCAACAGCAAAGAGATGCTTTGAGGCAGGAAGCACAGTCACACTGAGCACACGCAAAGCTTACCTTGTTATCCTGCATGTCTCTGTTGGCTCCATTCTTCAGCAGCACAACTGTTGCTTCCACGTTGTTGACAGCAGCAGCCCAGTGAAGAGCAGACTTCCCTGCAGGGAAACCCAACAACTTCAGTAACAAACCAAGGACCTATTTTCTAAAGCACCAAGACAGACAGGGCACACCGAGGGGAGAAAGCAACTGCAGTGCTGTTCACATTTACTCTTTGGAAATCACCACTGTGACACACCCCTACCTAACCAAGACGCAAGGGGATTTTCAGCAATTGCTCTGGGATATTTCTATTTTATTTTTTTTTTAAATAACACATCCACAGAGTCATATCTGCAGCCCAGAAAATCGCACCAAATCCAGCCCCAGATTTTCTTCTGCTTCTCTTCCAGGACTGTCTAACCAAGTCACTGTGCAGCAGCCTGCAGTCTATTACTGTTGGGAGGAATTCTGCAGGAGATCTAGAGTCTTATCTAGCCACAGAATTTATGAGCAGCCCACACTCTGGGGAGCAGAAGCCCAACCCTCTTTGCTCGCACCATAATAAATATTTGCGCAGCCCAGTATGTCACGTTCACATTACCATGGTCATCTACAGCATTCACATCTGCTTGGCAGTTAATTAGCTCGGCCACCATTCCTTCCACAGCCAGACGCGCAGCCAGAATTAACGGAGTCGTTCCATCATTCATTCGTGCATCCAAGTCCGTCACTCTGTTACGGATCAGGATCTGGACAACAGGGGAAGACAGATTTTTTTTTTTTTCAGTATCGCTACAGACCAAAACCGAGGATTTGGTAGAAATTCAAGGTAAACTTTATAATGAAAAAGCAGCCTGAGCTGTGAAATGCAAAGACCCACATAGCAGAGGACAGAGGCAAACAGACCAAATAGATACATGTCAGAAGATTCATGCATGCTGAGTTCTTCAGGCAGTGAATACCTGAGGAAACTGGATGTAAAATACAGTTTTATCTGGTTATCACACTCTGGAAGGCTGGAGAGCAAGGCTTTGAGTGAACAGAGCGCATGCAGGCTCACACAGTTACAAGCACAGCTACTCTAAGGGGGTTTTCCAGTTGCTGTACCTGGAAGACACCCTGGGCATCAGCAGCTACCGCTGCATGCAGGGGAGTCCGTCCCATGTTGTCCCGAGCATTAGCATCCGCACCAGCATCCAGCAAACGTTTTGCAGCGTCTGCTCTGGAGTAACGGGCTGCTAAGTGCAGTGCCATCTCCCCAGTGCGGTCTGTTTGGGCTTGCAGGTTGGCGCCTTGATAGATCAAATCTGTTATTATATTTGCTGAGGAATCTTCTGCGTCCTCATCATCCTCACTGATATCGGAGCTGCCCACACGCAGAGACGCCAGCATAAGCGGAGTACATCCATCTGCAACAGAAGAGAGAATATCAAAGTAACCTCACTGTGACAGCAACAGGAAGGAAACCCTCTCACAGTCCTCTCCCCTTTAGCACTTACACCCACAGACAATCTCTCTGGTAACTTTAACCCAGACCTGTTCTCTAATTTTAAAGTCCAACAGAGTTAACTAGTTGTCCTTCCAAGTACGACTGCAATACCTACTGCAACCCCAACAGAACTTGAGATACTTCTCAAATCAGATTGTTACAAAACAAAAAAAGGGGAAAACTTCCTCAAAACATAAATGTTAGCGAAATGCCTGCAGAGAAGTAAGGGCTATGAAAACCAAAGTGGTCAGGTGAGCAAGTATAGCTACTGACGTGGAAGTTCTAATCCCACGCCTGGGGAAAAGAAACAACTGACAGAGAAAAAATATTGGACAACTAACTATCGGCTACAGGTGGCATCCTGCAGATAATAACGTGAAGCAAATTCAGACAAAAGCCTTCATGTTTGTTATACATCAAGGTAATGAGAAGGACCCTGAAGTTGTGAAAGTCAAGCAGCCAAAGCTGAAAAGTGTCTTCAGGATGACTGCCTCAACCAACCTCAGCTTGCTTTAAATAACATCTGTGACCAGAGCCCCGAACAAACTGATCAAGCACACTCTGTACTTTCACAGACGTGTACCATGTAGGAAGGGACCACAGAACAGGATCTAACCTAGCAATATTCACTGGTGCACCAGAAGCATCCCACACATACACAATGCCTTGTTTGCCACGCACCCCTCCACCGCAGCACGGACTGCGTGCAGACACAAATTGCTGCATGTCTCATGCAGTTCGAGTGCTTTGGAGATACTGGGCTCGTGCCTCTCCTCAAGTCGCCAGTGATGGGTTCACACAGATGGGACATCCACAAAGGCTAAATTCACATTCATCCAGCCAGGGTCCTTGCATTGTTACTGGAAGGAGAAAGGCTCCTCCAAACCTCTAATTTAACTTGGGGCTCCCTTGGATGAATCTCTCCCTCTCTCTGTTGATCAGAGAGGACAGTCCAGGAAGATTGGCTTCTGCTCCTGATTTTTCACCCTCGATGCAGTGTAATTAAGGTTTAAAACATCTCAAACATTTTCAGCAACACAGCAAATGCCAAGTGCTTTAGTTTCAGCTAACTCTGAATATTACAATAAATTCACTATCTTAAACCAAATACTTCAATCGTAGATGCTAATGTCACAAGCAGGGCCCTACAGACAGCAGCTTCCCTGCCTGCACAACTCTCAGCCTACACTGCACTATCTGCAACGAAAACCATGTGGTCTGGTGGCAGAATTCAGATTCTGTGCAGTTCTGATGTCCTGACACATTTCCTGACTTCTGTTCACCAGGCTTTCCTGAGTCTCTGTTTCAGAGCAGTCCCAAAACTTTGTGGCAATGTGTCGTCCTATCGCAGGGAACGGTGCTGAGCCCTGCAGTGTCGAGGGCTGGCAGAAGCAGCAGCACCTCCTCCTAGTGGCTCCCCACCACAGGACACACAGGCTTGCATCCAGCTCTTTGCTCAGCGTCTGCTGGATGGTGGCGAAGTGCTGACGTACGGGCCTGGGTTGAGTTCCAAGATGCAGTCCTGTCTACGGACCCTCTTGCCTGCTGTCCAAGGCTTAGACCTCCTTTTGTGCTTCTCCCTCCCACTGCTGGCTCTGCTTCCCTGTCCCAGATGAATACTTCTCAGTATTCAAGTCAGGCTGTGGTCTCCTCCATCCTGCCCCGACACAAAGAGCAGAGAGACAGAGAACAGAAAGGAGCTTTCCTTTGCTCCAGCATCACAGCTCTGGGAAAACCACTTGCAGGAATGGCCTTGCTTGCTCAATCACTGCAGTTGTCTTGGGCGCGTGGTGCTCAGCTGCTCTATAGGGACATCACTAGAGTAGGCATTAAATCCTTGGGAAAAATAGCTGCCACTCTCCAAGAAGTCTCTCAGGTATGTGCAGTTCTTTTCAGAGCTTTGTAAGTTGGCCACACAGGGGTAGTTTTACAATGCTAGCAAAAAGTCCACCCATCTAGACCGTCATGATTAAGTGCTTGATGGACCACTAGAAAAAAAGCTGAGGACACAATGTCTTTTTTTTCCTCCTTCCAGTTTGTTCTCTGAAATAGCTGGAAAAGAACCCAAAAGGATCCAGCTGGAGGCAGACACACAGCATGGAAAATTCCAGTCCGAACAACTGAAGTTTCAGAAAAAGAAGACCATATAATAGGGACAGTTAATCAGTTTTGATTATAGGTGGTGTTACCAGTTATGCCTAAAATTGCATTACCCTGGTTACACCCTCACAATAACTCCAATGAAAAAAATGTCCTCGCCACTCTGGGGACACACAGAAAGAGCAGCATGGGGAGACAGGTGACAGCAGTGTTCTATAAAAACTGTTTGCTGCCTTTCAAGACAACAGCCCCCAAGTAAAACTTGGAGCAAGATGGCAAAGCCGGAAGTTCACCAGACAGGTATGATCGAAGGACTCATGGAGGCACAATATACTGACAGGTGGGATGCAGAGAACCCACTGGCAAAGTCTCTAGGTGATACTTCTGTAGGAGGTTGAATCTGTTGGATCCCCCCAAACTTGAGAGACTGTAGAAGGTGCTGGAGTAGGAGAGGGAACAACTCCTTGGTACACCGAGACATGCCAACTTGCCTCTCCTCTCCAGAGAGGTTCTCGAAGTGGCTAGGATGTGACTGGCCCAGCTTCAGCTGGCTCCAGCCCAGACACCTGCACCCAAGTCAGCCAACCCTTTGTAATGAGGGGCAGTGAAGCATCACCAGAGTGTGAGCCACGCACTTTCAGGAGACATCTGCTCGAGACAGTGATGAACTGCCTCTCAGGGTGCCTGTTTCTTCCCTCTGCCTGTAAAGCAAGAGGAAGGTGGCCAGGGCAGATGAACAGCTACAATAACTGTGAGGAATTCTACCCCTCCTTACTAACCCACTACTCCAACACTTCTCAGACTTCTAAAACGGTTTCTTCCCCAGACAGTAACCCTTCTCGCTCCATGTCGCGGAGGGCAACAGCTTACAGCAGCCTGCTTGCAAGCTTCCCCGTTGCATCTGAATGGCAGGAAAGCAACTCACAGGTCAGTATTATTCCATTGCTATTGTTTGGCAAACCTTTGAATGAACGCGAAAATAAGCAGTCTGGAGTCTCAAGGACATTACTGCCTGCACTTGGAAGGCCTCTACCCTGCCACACAACTAGAAGTTTCAATAGGGGAAATAAAGAAAAGCTTAAATTTGGCAGAAACTGATGGTTTATGTTCTCACACTCATTACACAGAAATCCCTCCTTTCCTGTGCTTTGCATTTAGGAGAGCTAACGGGTCAGTGAGCAGAGAAGACAATAGAAGGGAACTGAGAGAATGGGCCCAGCATCATTAAATTGCATGGAAATATTCCCACAAAATCCAGTAAAAAGCAATTGCAGCAATATCATCAGAATCACCTCTCCTCGTATGAACAAGGTCCATGCTTGTAGCTCTTCCAACCAGGGTAAAGTTCTTGGCCAGCTCTCTCCTCCCAGCACAGGAATGGGTTATTACCAGGTGACCCACCCAGCCCCTTCCCAGGTTACACAGCCTTAGTGCTACACTCACAAAAAGCAGCAGAGCATTCTTGCTGCATTGAGTCACTTGAGACTGAAACACAGCAAGCATGTGTGCGTGTTGAAGAACTCTCCCTCAGAGTTCACTGTTGTGTTACGAATTCAATGAGCTGAACACCATGAGCCAAGGCTATAAATCAGCAAATAATAATAAAAAAAAATCATGAAGAAGCTTGCTGCAGTGCTGCTCTGTTCCAGCGCAGACGTCTCACACACTGCTACTCGGGGTACCCTGTCTGCCAGAGGTCATTCAGGAGAAGGCCGTCCCTGCGTCCCAGGTAACAGACACCTCAGGCATAAACCCTGCAAACGTGGTTCTTAGCGAAGTCTGGCATAAATCCCTGCAGTGATCCAGCTGCAGAAGCTGGGGGTTATTTCCAGTACAACTATTTCTGCTGCAATGGCATTCTGACAGTATCTTTTAGGCACACGTTGTTCTAAAGGAGATCCTATAGCTGTAGTTCCTACAAGTGCTTGCTAAATGAACTCTATTTCTCCTGGTTTCATAATAGTCCATGTGCTACACAGACCACGATCCAATCTCTCCAGCTTTTTTTTCTGAAGCACACATGAGCCCTCCTCGAGTACCATAAAATTTCTGCTGGTGTCCCTGAACACTCCATATAATTTTCAAACATCAGCAGCCACTGGAGACAGGGAAGGTCAGTGGCTGGTGGGGAGAACACATGGACAGAGTACTGACCTGGCCCTCTGACGTTTACATCCAGAACATCCACTTCTTGATCTGCTTGAGGTGGTGTAAGGGCTAGTGATGTGCTCCCACAGACATCCGCTGCCTCCAAGTGCTGCTGTGTCCACTGGCGCTGATCTATCTGCTCGTCACCTTCTGGGAGCAAGGCCTGATCTTCAGCCTGAGCACAGGAAATAAGCAGTTGCTTCAAAATGCTCATGAAGCTGCCAAGACACTCAAAGTTCTTGGGGGTTTCTTAGTTTTGTTGTGGTTTTTTTTGCTTTGTGGGGTTTTCTGAGGGTTTGTTTGTTTGTTTGTGCTTGTTGTTTTAAGCTAATGATGGTCTCCATTTACCTCTGCTTGGCATTCTCAGCTTTCACTCTGCCACCGTATGTTATCAGGCCTGAACTGCACGATATCACACCACCATTAACCTCTTTGCTTTGGTGCAGTGGGGCCTGGGTAGGGACGGAACACTGGTACAGAAATGACCTGGTTTCTCTACTGGCTTGTGGTAGCTGTGTTAACCTGAGGATTTGCTCCTCAGGTATCCTTAGTTATATACTACAAATCTCCACACAAAAAGAGATTTTGAACAGGGCACACTCTAGGAGTTAATGCAGTTTCCAGCAATGTTCAAATCTCACCTTTGCTCTCTTTGGCTGAGGTCCACCATCACCTGTCCAGTGTTCAGTTGGTCCAGAATCGGCCAGGTTACCCTCTGGTATCTGGACTGACAGATTCCTAACAAACAAGGAGAACACATCACTTTGCAATGTAAGCAGGTGCTACTACTGCTGCTCACACCAGCCTGCAGAGACCGAGGAAGGGTGGGATGCTTGCAAACAGGGAACAAGAAATTAGAAATGTCAGGCAGCCAACAGTGGCACTAAATGCATTTACAACTGCAAACTTGGTTAATTCAGTGGAAAGCCAAAACTGCGCAAACTGGATTCTTCTTTTGAAACTTGCCATTATTTCTGAGTCATGTCTTTAATGCATTGAGCTGGATGTATTAAAAATTCATTGTCAGATTCCTTACTAGCATTTTATAGATCACAGATAATTAAAGTTCACAGTATCACAAGGTTGGAAAAGACCTTTGAGATCATCAAGTCCAACCTATGACCCAACACCTACTCATCATCTAAACCCTGGCACTAAGAGCCTCATCCAATCTCCCTTTAAATACCTCCAGGGACGGTGACTCCACCACCTTCCCGGGCAGCGCAGTCCAATGGCCAATCACCCTTTCAGGGAAGAAATTTTTCCTAATGTCAAGCCTAAACCTCCCCTGGCGAAGCTTGAGACCGTGTCCTCTTGTTCTGTCACCGGTTGCCTAAGAGAAGAGACCAACCCCTGCCTGACTACAGCCTCCTTTTAGGTAGCTGTAGAGAGCAATAAGGTCTCCCCGAGCCTCCTCTTCTCCAGGCTAAAAGGTCTCCAGTCCAAAACAGATGTATTCAATTTTAGAGAAATAGCCAAAGCAGTTCTGGCTGAAAAGGCTGCACTCTCTAGGAGTTAAGTGCCTTTAATTAAAGATTTACACAACATTTCCTCAAAATCCTTTAACATACTACTAAACACACTGACAGTGGCCTTAATGCAAACTTACTTGAGTCCTACAGCATCTTCCCCAACTGGCTCTCTCCGCTTATGATTACTAGGATCTCTGCGTAGAATAAAGCCCTCTGGGAGCCACAGTGAGCCATGTTTGCGCTTACGCTTTGCCATCATCACACCCAAGAGAAGGATCAAGAGGATGATCAAAGCTGCCACAGCAAGTAGGTAAAGCATCTGGGTCTTTGGTGGTAACAAGGGTTCACCTAAAAATTCCAGTTAAAATACAACAAGGGTTAGCAAAGTGGAGGCAATGATCTTCCATCCACACACCTCCTTTCCTCACTCAGCCTTCCCCACGGACTGTCTCTATGCTCTGATGCATTTAGAGCAAAGGCTTGAGAAGTTCAGGCTCTGCTGCAACTGTTGTAAGAACATGTTTTTCTGGCTTCCCTCAGTCTTGTTTGTCAAGATATTTTTTAGAGTACATGATTGCTGAACTGAAGATCCAGCTCCTTCCTCAAGAGCCCTGCTGGTTGAAGAAGACAGCCATCCTGAATTAGTGCAGGCACAGCCGACCTACATAGAAATACGAGCATGACCCAACTATAAACAGTGATATTGCCCACTTAGCATGAGGTTGCAGCTGAGCCTCAGATTGAGGGAGAGGGGAGCAGAAATCAGAGGGATTACACATTGCCAGAGCAGAAAGCATCTGGTAGACTGAGGAATGCCCCCCAGCCTTCTCTCTAATGGCACCTTTTCATTGAGTTTCACTGCGTTACTAACCAGATGTCCCCTTGGAGCAGAATCAGCATATCGCACATACGTACTTCTACAACTGGGGGTAAGTTAGCTCCCAGAAACCATACTGAACAGGGAGACGTATTAAGATGATGATCAGTAATGTGAGTGTGAATTCTGCAAACCCAAGGTTGCTGACTGCCTTCCTCCACAAGCACTTTTCCCTGTGGAATTACTTACTTTGGACGGACACGAAAGGATAGGGCAACATGCCCTTGATGGCTTGAGCAGCTAAGAGAGCTGCAGCAGCTTCTGTGTTCTGAAAGCATTGCTCCGAATCCTCTGCACATTGACGGTTGTCAATCTCCAGGAACACCCTGGTGCTGCAGACACATGGTAAGAGGGCACATAAGTCAGTGACAGAAACTTTTGCCAAAGCATTAGGTTAAACCACAGTCTTTTAAGTTAATCTTTCCACCCCAGCACTGAATTTGGCTGCTGCAATGGCTTTACATTTCCCCATAAAAAACAAACCACAGCCCTAAAGTTCAGAATACCCCAGACACCTATAAGCAAGAGCTACCAGCATAACAAGGCCACAGGAACACAAAGGCATTCACTCACCCAATGACCTCCTGCTCTAGTTCTCTGTGCTTGCGAGTGACCACAACTGACCGTCGACTCCGTGCTGCTGATTTCTCTCCATAGTACGGAAACACCATGGGGTTTCCCTGGGAGTCCAGCTTGATTCTCAGATTGGTGTGCAGAAGAGTTCCCAAAGTGCGCAAGAAGCTGCGAACATCACTCAGCAGCTCATTGGGGGGCATCAAGACCACAATAATTAGGGTCCCTTCTGCCAGCTTCTCAGCTTTGTCCCCAGCACAGTCCAGACCGTCCCAGCCACACTCCTCACTGTTACAGCCCTGGTCACAGCGGCCATCTGCGTAGTGATCTGCACAGTACTTGTCATACCTACAACAGCCAAAGGGTTACAGGCAGCACACAGGACAGAGACATTCTGTACAGCATACCTGCAGTCTAGGGACCAAGGCCTTACACTCATAATCATTTGAGGTAAAATAACACTCGTACTGAGAGCAGAAATACAGCCCTAGGACAAGCTTGCAACCTGGCAGCATGGAAGCGGGAAGCACAGAATCCCCCAGGAACACATTGTTCCATTCTGGTACCCATGGAAGAGAACTGCTTATTCACTTTACTAAGATAAAGCTGCAACACCTCCTGCCTTGCCAAGGGAGAATCAGCACAGCAAAGCTGCAGCATTTATCACAAATAACTGAAGAGGAAGAAGTGTCTCGACAAACAAGCTGGAAAACACATTCAGAGGTAGCAAATACAGCTGGGGTAAAAACACAGGTATTGCTGGTGTGAAACTCAGGATAGGGGGCAATACTATGAGATCTTGTTCAAGGTGAAATGCCTCCTATTTACACTTCCAAAGAAAGCAGGGCACATCCATCAAGCAGACTAACACATTACTGTTGTCCAGGTTATCACCTCAGTTCATAGCGTACAAATTCCAGAACTACTTTCCAAAAAACAGATGAAAAGTACACAAAGCAGCACAAACTCCTTGATGCCAAACTTTCAGCAAAAGCAAGGACCAGCAACAGAAAAGACAGAAGAGATGGGAGCAGCAAGAATAAGGAGCACCAGCTACTGAAAGCGCTAGCAGGATATATTGGTGACACAAAGAAACCATTCTCAGGATCAAGCCTTACTTGCACGTTCTGCCATTCTGCTGACATTCGAAGTTGTCAAACAGGCACTCAGGTGTGTTGCAGAATTCGTCACACTGTCCATTGAAAAGCATCCAGCAGCGCAATGAAGAGGAGCAGTTGGCCCAAGGATCTTCCATCGTCAGGGAGCAGTCGCCTCCATCCCACTGGCAGGCATGAGTGTTACAGTCTTCATCGCAATAGCCATCTTTTGCTTTTTCTGCACACTGGGAATCCAGACATACTCGGGGCTCTGGGCTGAAAGTTACAGGCTGTTCACAGTGGCTGCCTTGGGTGTGTGCAGGGCATTGACAATAATAGTAAGGAGGCTGAGAATGAGGGTGGCAGCTTCCACCGTTCTGGCAGGGTGCACTGGCACAACCCGGGTGTGCCTGGCATTCTTCCCCTGCAGACAGCTTGGGGCAATAGCACCGTGGACCAGAAGATGTCTGGATGCACTGCTCCCCTCTCTTGCATTTCACTTGTCCACAAGTACTGTGGCTGCTGAACTCACATTTTGCTCCAGAATAACCCTACAGGGGAAAAAAAGGCAAAAGAATCAGGCTCACCAACTTATTCTTCAGTGCTGAGGGTTGGAGGAAAGGTGTCACATGCAAAACTTTTCTCCCCCATAGCTCCTATGACCTCATTGTCAGAGCTGTGACTTTCTTTATCTAGCCTCAGGGATAAACTGGGAACTTAAGGCTCTGTAACATTTTGAAATGGACTTAGAAGAGCCACGAACCAGGGGAATCTTGCAGTAAGCACAGAGAACACATGATAGCAAAAAACCTGTTGAAATTTAATGCTAGGTTTAAGGCAGAAGAGCCAAGTATCCTGCCTCAACAGCAGGATTGTTTGGTGTAACAACAGGCAGCATTGCTCTCCTAGGGCACCTGGAAGCCTTGGGTTTCCCAGATAAATAAACTAAAGGATTTGGGTAAAGAACATCCAAGCACACAGCTTTGCAAGCAGTACAGAAAAGATAACCTTCACCTAGAGTGGACCACTGAAACTAGAGAGACTGTAGCCAGAGAACTCTACAGCTGAAGCAGGCGATTCGGCTTCAGGATACAGCGCTTACCGGAGAACACTGGCAGATGAA
This sequence comes from Neomorphus geoffroyi, assembly GCA_033558235.1. Taxonomy (NCBI): domain Eukaryota; kingdom Metazoa; phylum Chordata; class Aves; order Cuculiformes; family Neomorphidae; genus Neomorphus; species Neomorphus geoffroyi. The sequence goes on from JAUMJM010000074.1 coordinate 10,242,337, forward strand.
CCCATCCGGCATATTGCTGGCAACAGCACAGGTACCTCCATTCTGACAAGGCTTCCGGGGACACACATCTATTACACTCTCACAGTGACGACCTGAGATGTAGACACACAGGGAGATAAGAGCAGAGAAATGTGTGTGTGCACACATTAAAAAGCCATCACAAAGCAAACACTCCAGTGAACAGCCAACGAGCCAGTAAGACCTTGCCCTCAGAACAAGCAGGGCACACTTCTTCAGGTAACAGATGCTCTCGAGTAACTGCCTAAGTAGTGGTAGAGGCAGGCACAACCCCCGAATCCACTAGGACTGTTTGCAGAGAGCCCACCCTGTCTGCTTCCTCAAGAATATGTGCGGACCAGCATGAAGACAGAATCTGCTGCTGTCACCGCCAGGTCACCCACAGGCACAGAGGCTGAAGGTCCTGTACCACATCAGTTTGGGGCTTTCTACAACTTCTTTACTTTTTGGGAGATGCTCAGTGAGTCACAAGGCAAACTACACTCTAACTACAAACAAACAAGCCTCAGGACCAGATGCCACATGAGTGAACAGGAGATGCAAGCAGAGTCTCCTCAGATCAATCAGGCAGACAGAGAGGTCTGACTGCACTGAGCAGCGTGTGCAGCAGCCTCCAAAGTCAAGCTGACAGGAAACTTTAAAAGGATGAGGGTGAGCTAAGCACAACTTGGATCTCCTAGGAAAAAATTAATAGAAGGCTTCACACATGCGCAGCCAAGACTGACGGCTCACAGACAGGAGCAGACAGGGCAGGATGGCCCACGCAGTCCTGGCAGCCTCTCAGTCACAAACCACAGCAAAGCCACCCCGTCCCCTCCCAGGCACAGGGTCAACATGGAATGTGTAGAAGTCGAACAGCTGGAGGAAGAAGCACACTCCCCCTCTGTGCCTAACATTTCCAGACACATCTCATGTCTGAAACACAGCAGCTCTCCCTGCTCCTCTGAGGGTGCAGCAGGTCTGGACTCCCCACGTTGCAAGTTCCAGCCACACTTCCAAGAGAGTCAGAAGCCACACAAGGCATAAATCATAAAATAAGCTTAACAGACAGGCTTAAAAATAAACCTATTTGACGACCCACTTAATTAGCCTGGCTAGTATGTGTCACTCTTTTAGGAATTTCGTTTGTCAGTCTAAGTAATGCATTCAAAAACCACTACATGAACTCTCTGGATGTGACTTCTTTGTACCTGACAAAGAGAAATTTAGTGAAAAATCACAATATGTTTAAATTTTAAGAGAAGAAAAAAAAAAAGAGTAAAGTACACAGAGAAGGAGGAAAACTGAGCACATAAGAATTTAAACTGACTTGGAAACTGGAAAGCTGAAAGTTAAGACACATCTGGAGACAATTAGCCCAAACTTACGCCCAGTGGGAGGCAGAAAGAATAGCAGCCACACTAACAAAGAGGAGATCTAGAGAGAGCGATATAAGCTTACACAGTGTAAAAACCTTGCAAAGTTGTGATTCAGGGTTGGACTGTGGAAGGATCACATCACAAAGCTAGGAATATACAGCTGTCCACGCAGAGTATTCCATCCCAACCACATCACCAATTTAAGGAAGAAGGGGAGTGAGGAGTAGAGAAGCTAATTATGACACTGATTTATAAAGAAAATCCATTATGTTAATTTGCAAAAGGAAAAGCCATGGAGAAGTTGACACGTGAACATTTCCAATATTAGAAACGTGAAATTATGAAGGACAGAAAAGTACCACAGAAGAAAAATCCTGCCAGTCAAGTGTCTCAGGAGACTCCTTTGTCTGAGACAGCTCTAGAAGCTGAATTTCTTAGAAGGTTTAAAAACTGACACGTGGTGTAGGGGAACAACTAGATCCCGTGAAGGAAAGTGACCTGATAACGTGACTGCCAGAAAGGGAAAGAATGACCATTTTTCAAGATATTACACTGAAATTGGAAGCACGTTTTCGACTACTCACCAGTAAAAGCACTACGACAGATGCATTTATAATCATTTACCAGCTGAACACAGTCCAGACTTCCACGAGGGTTACAAGGACTAGAGAGGCATTCGTTGATATCTCCCTCGCACCGCTCGCCTGCAAAGCCTGGGAGACAAAGGCAGCTGTAGCCGCCGATCTGGTCGATGCACTGCCCTCCATTAAAGCAGCGGGGTGCTCCCGAGTCTGAAATGCAGTCGTCGATATTCTCCTCACACAAACGGCCTGTCAAGACAGTAAAAAGTAACAATTGGAGAATGCAGTGTCATGGCTTTGTTTCCTACAGCGCTCATCAAGTTTTAACACCATGTCTCACACAGTCCCAGATATAAACCAGATATCCCAGCTTAACGCAATCCATAGTCTGTGCAGCCCAGCCTCAGGTCAGAGCCTGGGGGCACGGGGTGTAGAGCCAGGCTGTTTGCAACAGTAGGTCATACCGGTATTCAGCAGCTTTCAGGCTTCACTTAATTTAAGGGCATAATTAAAAACACAGACCCAAACCAAACCCCAAACCGATGGACTCAAATCCTCCCTGCAGCTCGACGCAGCCAGACAGGTCTGCGCTGCCCTGGCAAGGCTGCAAGCTTCATTCGACAGGACGGTTACCCTGAAACCTGGCGAAGAGCGTTTGTAGTGACATCATTAAAATATGCAACAACAAACCTACAGAAAAGCAACTGTGATACAACACAGGTTCCAGGCCAGCGCGCTGTTCCCGCAGTTTGACTTCTGGGGATCTACGGAAAACTCTCAACACCGGGTAGGGATAGCATTTTCCCCTCTACCTACAGGTGCCCTTTTAAGAGACGATGTCCAGTACTGGTTCTGCCTTCACCGCACAGTAAATGGGTAAGCTGAGCAAGCAGTTCACCTGGAGCAGGTAAAGTCATTCATCTAAACGTGGAGGATGCTTACACTGGCATCAATAAAGTCTCCATCTCAAACTGGGCCAGGGGCAAAAGCTTGATATCATAAGTAACTATATCAACGTTTCCTAATTCCTTTAATTTACAAAAAAATATCTGTCACATCCAAAAAGTAATGCATCTCCACAAAAAAAGACTGAAGAATTAAAAGCAATCCATTCAGAGTCTCTCAAAGGAGGGCGGCCGCAGCCCAGAAATTCTGGCAGTGCAGAAATTGGTACATAAATGCACATTTTGATGTAGAGACATAAGCAGCACCTTTTTATTATTATTATTTAATTGGAGGACTAAATTAAGAACAATATATGGAGACCTGCTAACATAATGATTTACAATGAAAGAAACTCTTCTCCAGACTCAGGAGACGTGCTGACAGCCACACTAAAGTGAAGAAACAGCATCGGCAGGAGAAAATCTATCAGCTTATTTAATAATTTTACTTAAATTTACTTTACGAATCAAGAATTTAGTTCTACCTGACACAAATCTGGAGATTTTGCCCACACTGAGATGGAACCATTCAGACAGAAAAAGCAAATTTAGAGGAATGTAAAATCTTTAACTTGAGAAATAAGCTTAAGAAGAAGTGTCAAGCAAGAAAGCATTCACTGATGGGCCAAAATGTGCAATCCTGAATATTTTCAAAGGTAGAACTTGAGGCCATCAAGTCAGACATAACAGGGAAACAGTTAGGTTTCCAGACACACGACACTACAGAAGCTGTAGAATCACACTTAGTGAAAACCATCATTATGCAATTGTGGGCTTTTGTTTTTTTATAAAAAAAGAGCTTTCAATAAAAGAGCTCAAATTTGCTGAAATAGTTTCGGCAAGCCTAGGGGAAATAAACTTCTTTCCACAGAAGACTCCAGAACAGAGGATAATGCAGAGCCAAAATCTTAACAAGGATACTGGAAATTACACAAGAATTAAGCAAGTTTTCTGTATATTTTATAGCATCTTAGCCGAAAAGGAATCTGGGATTTGGTATATCAAAGCAGGTAGGGTTGGGAAAGACCTTAACGGTAATCTCGTCCATCCCCATAGCCAAAGACAGATCACACATTCCCAAAGGACCCTGTCATGACCTATTCCTTTAAAAGAAAAATTTTTAAAAAAACCCATCAGCATTTATTTTTAAAGAGCAAATATGTATCTCAAGAGACTCAGTGCACTTTGGGAACATTCTTCAAAGAAAATAACGCATTCCCTTCAGACTCTGCGTCATGAAACCAGTAGTCAGAAAGGAAAATTCACTTAATTGCTAAGATTCATACCCCGAGTTCCTGGTGGACAGGAGCACTTGAAATGATTGACGAGGTCTATGCATGTTCCTCCATTCTGGCAGGGCTGAAACTGGCACTCATCCACTTCATACTCGCAGTTGACACCCTGGTATCCAGGCACACACTGCCAGTACAAAAATACATGTGAATAACCTTCAAACGGACACATTAGCAGACATCTGAGAAAGGCCAACACAGACAAAAGGAACCTTCAGTGGGACAGATTATGATTACCTTTGTAGCTGTACAACTGCAAACGATTTCAAGGGCTGCACAGCCAACCAGCTTAAGCACACAACCTGATCATGTGGACTCCGCAACAGCACACTGCCTGCTTGAATCTGAGTCACTTTATTCCTGCAAAATGCAGCGATCAAACCCTGACACTCACTCTGTGATCGCCTTAGCAGTTTTGACCTAGCACTTACACAAACTCATCCTTTCCTTCCAAGGTGTTCTAGCACTCTGAAAAGCTTAGAAATGGTTGACAAACCATAACCTCATGGTTTACACCGCTCTCTGCATCACCTGCAGGAAACAGAGAGCAGTGGAAGGTACCTCCCACCCTGAGAGGTAAGGAATACTTCATCCATGCAATAGGGAGAATAAAACATTCCTTTAATGCATCCTACGTATATTTTAATGTAAACCACAAATCAGGCAAAGTCTTTCAAGATATGAACTCCATCCCCACAGAGGGAAGGAAGTCAGGAGTTCACTGATCACGCTGCCCTATGCTCCTATCTCTGATTTAGTCTTAAAAGCCTCCCAGGAGCGCTGCTTCTGCCACAGCTCAGTTTAAAAGTCTTCCCAAGTGCAAGTTGGTTTTATCCCCTATTTGAAGCTATTCTACCACTTTCATGCGTTTCTGATTTCTTTTGATTCCTTTGCATTACAATGCTCTAAATATTTAGACCGCTTCCTACTGAACCTCCATGCATTACCTCACACTGGTATCCAGCCAGGTGATCCCGGCAGGTAGCGCCGTTCTGGCAGGGGCTGGAGTCGCACTCATCCAGCTGCACCTCGCAGTAACTGCCAGTGTAACCCACCTGGCACTGGCAGTGGTGCGTGTTTCCAACACTGAAGCAATGACCAGAGTGCTGGCACAACTGATCCACTGTGACTCCTGAAACAAAGTTTAAGCAAATGAGCAACTGCGTAAAACACTCTTGCCATCAGTGTTGGTAGCTCAGCCAGGAATGCACGCGGCTAGACCAAACAAATTGGAAACTTGAAACTGAAAAGCTGAAGAGTTACTCTTTAAATTATAGTGAGTCATAACCAAAACCGGACTCTGAATGAAGTCACTGCTCCGTCCCCCCTGGATCACTGGCATCAGCACTGGCATGAATTATTTGCATTGCTGTGTTATTTTCCCACTGGCTGGTGAATACACACCTCAAACGATATTGTTGCAATGCAAAGTTCCAACATTTGTGCCTAGAAGGTTTGCAACAGGTACTGGAGCTTGACAGCCTGCTCCTTCAACAGTGAACCTGTTTGTCTGGATTTCCTGGACTGAAAATGGCAAGATGCTGTCCATCAGCCTGGGCTACAAGCCACTTCCAGGAAGAAATTAACTTGAAATCCACATCTTTTACATGTCCATCATCCGAAGCAGTAAATTAATACTTTGGTGGGGTGTGTGTGTGTGTGTGTGTGTTTGTGTCCATGATATTACCTATACAGCTAAATAGCACACTTGGTAGCCCATATTCTCAGAAATACTTACAAAGATCATGAGTTACAAGATGCCCTTCTTGTACAAGGACAACACATCTTAAACCTGGCCTGCCTGGGATTTAGCAGAAAGGGATAAATAGCCATTGTATTTTCAGAAAGGCAGTCCACCTAAAACAGTATTAGTGAAACTCCTGAGACTTCATAAAACATTGGATTCTGCTTATTTACCCTTTTGTGAAGCTGCTACTTGACACGAGACATTGGGCACATCGCAGTAAGCACCGGTCCAGCCAGATGGACAGACACATCGAGTCTGGGCCCCGCTCTGGACACATGTGCCTTTATTCTTACAGGGAGACTTGCTGCACAGATCCATAAGAGCCTGGAGAGAAAAAAAACATGACGTGATATACAGCAAGTGCAGTAAGAAACACTACTCAGAGCACAAGTTCAAGAAGCAAAGAAAGTAAGCTTTGCAAAACTGGTTCCATGTGGCACTGGAACAACAGGAGTCTTTCCCGAGTCTAAGCCTTCATCAACCTTCTGAAGAGCTCCCATGCCTAGGAAACCCCAGATGGCAGCATCATTTCAAAAGCAAGCTGAGCCTCACACCGTGCTGTGCAGAGGGTGGTGGGGCCCTGGCACAGGTTGCCCAGGGAGGCTGTCAATGCTCCCTCTCTGGAGGTGTTCAAGGCCAGACTGGAGTCTTGAGCAGCCTGGTCTGGTGGGAGGTGTCCCTGCTCACGGCAAGGGGAGTTGGAACCGGATGATCTTTAAGGTCCCATCCAACCCAAATCATTCTATGATTCTAAGATCTTTGGCCAGCTGAATCTGAGGAAATTCAGTTTTATCTCAGGCTAGGCTTCTAGTTCCACAGCAACAGGAGGTTTCCAGCTACCACCAGTAACAGTTGCCTCTTCTCCTGAACTTCCTTCACCTTCAATGTTTTTTGAGGATGACAAGATGTGTTCCACATTTTGAACTTTGCTTTTCTTTCTTGTCATTAGCTCACCATACCCGGTTTTGCCCCACTTTGCTCTAGTATGGTCTCTGAATTCCTCTGTCTTTCAAGATTCAGTAGAAACCCCACAACAGTTTTATGAACTGAAGATGGGCCAAAAGTATACTGCTTTTCTTGATTCCTTATACAAAAAATATTGCCAAAGAGACTAAAACTCAGTAAATCATCATACGAAAATAGAGTGAGGACCCAAAATAACTGTCTGACCTACTATAAACCAGCCACTAACCATCATTTCCTTTTTGAGCACTTAAGTCTTCAAAGTAATACAGCTATTTGATTGATTTCAAGCTGACTTGAGGGAAGGATAAGGTTTTTAAAGCTAGTACTACTGGATTTTGGCTGTAAAATGCAATATTAATTGCAGAAAATTTGTTTTCTCAGATGCAAACTTTGCCTTCTTACAAAGATTACAGTAGAAAAATACGTGCTTTCACAGGCAACCAAAAAGAAACTTGGAATTCAGTTTTATCACATGTAGCAGAGTTTGAAGAAGAAAAACACTGAGCCTCTTGCTTCTGCATTTGTAATGAGTAGCTGACTGTTCTACATGCAAATTCTACAACTTATGAACCATTGTCTGATTTTGTGCTGCTTATTTAGCTTTGCTAATTAGGTCAAGCCAGTTTACCACTAAGACAAGAACTATAGGACAGCTTTAGTCTAAAAAGCTTTCCAATACAGCTTTGAATAGGATTTATAAATTTAGAAAGTTCTGATTCCTTGTATAAAATGAGCAATACGTTATGATCGAGTTCTCTGAACATAAAGCCGGCTTTCAGAGAACCCACATCATTTAATTTGGGGGCAGGCACATTAATCCTTTTCTCAAGCGAAAACAAAGCAAACATAACAGAGGAGGAACTACTGAACTTCACAGCACTTTACGACCACTCTCGATGCTAATTCTGCCAATGAGGTTTAAGCGGTGTGCTCAGAATGTGTAATAAGGGCGGCAGAGGGGCTGTTTTTGCAGATCACTTCATTACTTTGCATTCACTTCCTCCATCAGCAATACCTAGAAGCAGACCTGACAACTTAATGTCCAGCAACACATTTCTGGAAAAGCACCTCCCCCATTGCCACTAAAAGGCTGCTTCTAACACCCGCTGCTTTACAAAGACAAGCTGGTACAAAAGACAGCTGCAAAATCCGCACAGAACTGTGCTTTCCAGTAGTTTAGGAAACGCATAGATTTTTCTTTTTAAACAGCAGCACTCAGGCTGCTTATGAAAGAAGTCAGTCCAGTGCTCCAAAGCCAGGAAAAGTCTCAAACCAATCTTGTTCTGATAAGCACAGAATAAAAAGGAAAAAGCTCTGATCTGAAAAATCAAATCAGCATTCTGTTTCCACTGTGATTCGACAAGTTTAAAGTCGTTAATAGGTACCAGTCAGTCATTTACAGCATGGGATTGCAGCTCCCACGCTCAGCTGTGCAAAACTGTAAATTGCCTGAATTCCTACCTGTAAATAAAGGCTGGAGTTTTTTACCGAGCTTGTTAGGAGGACAAGCACATCAGTTACTGCCCTAAAACTTTTTCTGGTTTCTTCTCGAGGGGAGCGCGGAAATATATCTACAATCAACCGGGGACAGCTAACCACCCTTTCTAAAAGAGAAGAGTTAAACCAAGGCCCTGCTAACCACTCGTACACTCTGCCATTCAAACGGGAGTGGGGGGCTTTATTTTGGTTTCATGTGTGTGTGTTCAGTGTTTCTTTTAATATAGGACTCTGCCTTCAGTCAGGACAATTTTATGCTTCAGATGAAATGCAGGCATTTTCAAAGCTAGCAGCTGTTTCTCATTTAAGAAGAAAACTAATCTAAAAAGTTCCAGGGACACCTGTCCTCGTAAATAACCAAGACTTTCCTTCTCCTTGCAAACAGACATTTTCTGTTTCCAGAGTTCTGAACAGGGGCGCTCTCTCTGTCAGACAGAGGCACTGGGCTTACTTTTCCCAGGGCTAAGTGGCCAACACCTCTTCCCAGAACCGAAGGAACGAGAGCTCTGCACAGCTGGTACCTCACACCTAACATGGTCACCTCTGCTGCTGGACAGTTCGAACAGCAGCGTCCTGTGCAAAAGGGACACAGGTCACCCACCTGGCAGTTCTTCCCAGTGTAACCCAAAGGACAGATACATCGGTACGTGCCCAGGCTGTCCACGCAAGAGCCTTTGTTCAAGCAAGGATGTGAATCGCACTCATTGATTTCCGTGAGGCAGAAGGGTCCCGTAAACCCCATCGGACACTGGCAAGTAAAGGAATTGATCCCATCCACACAAGTGCCGCCATTGAAACAGGAGCTGCAAGACAGTGAGAACAACAGCAAGCTGAGGCAAAATGCAATTAACTCACACCCAAAACATCACATAAACATTTCTGAAATGAGAGATAAATAGATTTACAGGACCTTCCGACCAGTAGCAAGATCCTGCTTAAGAAGCATAAATCAGATACCAGCCATTCAAGGGGACTCCAGCTCACCCTCCAGCTTGCTGTCTTTTACCTTGGCAGGCAAAGAAAGTAAAGCAAGATTTCAATGAATCATCGGTGATGGAGGTAACTTCTTTAATGAAATCTTCCCAGCTTCAATGTGACCACAAACAGTACTGTACCACGTAGGCGTGTGGCTTGCTCAAACTGATACATTTTATACAAATGTTATTACAATTTATAATTGCATTACAAATTATGAGAAACAAAACAATTCGCCTTTTTTTGTAAGCTTCAAAGGAGTCACAGGTATGTTTTCTCAAGGAAAAAGTTCATATAACATGCAAAACACAAGCATGTTCTTCATTGAAATTATGTGAAAATATTGGTATTACTAAATCCCTTCCTCCTCTTCTCACAAGAACCTGAAGTCCTTGATTTGTAAAACTACTCATACATGTCCTGGCAGAATTCAGATCAAAGGAATTATTCCCCTCCCTCATAATCTTTTGATAAGAGGAAACGCTGCCAGATTAGGTGTCCTACAGTGACTGTGAAAGTGAGAAGTGATGCCTCATGCAAAATTGACTCCTTTTTCCTTCTAAAGAAACCCCTTGTCAGGGAAACCCCTCCTCCTCTGAAAATAACCCTAGATCAGACTCAAGATAATCAATTTGATGAAGCACACAAATCAAATTCATGATTGCTGTCTGTTTTGTGCACTGTCAAAGGCTACTTCCATAAGAGAAGCCCCCGACTCACCTCCTCCAACTTCCATCTAAATTCTGACTGGGATTATGACAGAGAGGTTAACATTAACCTATTTACCAGAGATGTTCCTCTGCCTTGCGAGCTGAATTCTGTTCTACAGGGAGCAGAAACTGCTGTGTATGTTCACAGGAAAACAAGGAAGAGAAGACAGAGCGCCTGTCAATCACTTGGTATGTTCCACCAAAAGCAGGTACCCATTTCCAAGAGAAGGTGGCACTCTCTCATAGGCAGCTTCTCACACCAGACACGGAAGAATTATTTGAACCAAATTCAAATCAGCCAACCACTGCAGCGCTTGAGTATAGCTCAGTAAATTTTGGTTGGGAAGGTGTGACTGGTTTAGCTTGGCAGAGCGTTGAAAATTGCTACATCCTTCATTCATACCTGCAAGACTGGTTTCTGTCCTGTCTGATAACGAAAACAAAACCAGGATGAACCTCAAGGGAGAACCAGGCTTTCTGCTAAGACGCTCCACATAGTTCACTTGATTAAACAACTGTTGTGCAAATTGAACACGCCCTCACCAGTGACACAACACTGTTCTTAAGCAAAAGATGTTAAAACACTTCCTCCCCCACAAATACAATTTTATAAAAGATAAGATAGATCTTTTCGATCTCTTCTTTGAGTGCAGAAAACACATGAGAACACTAAGAGCTTTGCATTCCGGGACCTTATTTGTTTCTGGTAACTAGACTAGAACAGCTTTTTTTTTTTAAATCATGTCAAGATTTACTACAAATTGTTTCCATTTGAAAATCCGAAGTTAAATCAATCCTCATAAAGCTTAAAATAAATACACAGGCAGATGAAGAATACATAGGGTTAACTCTCAAGGAGCTTTTAAAACTAACAAGTGAACCCTTCACATAAGGACCAGCTGCTGAGCATTTTAACTGGGTTCCACACATCCCCCTTCAAACGACCTCAGGTTTTATATCCACCTTGCCAAACCACATCCCACTGGTAAGCATTTAACGATCTTCGATGAGCAAACCTTTCCAGTAAGAATTTGTGGATTTAGTGTTCCTCCTGCTTGTTTCTTCATTTTATTTGCAGTCAATAATTCAGCTCAGGGCTACTTTAACTTTCCTGCCTTTCTGAGAGTTTGCCATCACTTCCATTTTAGCAGCTTTTGTATTTCTCACAGTAAACGATCATAACCAATCAATTATTTCTCCTCCTCCATATGGTAAGGGTTTCATAAAAATACAAACTATTTATGTTTTAGTAAAGCTAGCATCTCTTACTGTCTTAACATTTGTAAACCGCTGTCATATTCCTCCTGTTCTAACTAGGTGTGCAAACTGAAGCCCAACTTGGGCAGGCAACTGTCTTTCAGCTGGTATCCTGCACAAGAAAAGCAAGCTTTCCTTGCAGGGAAACAAGGGAAACAACGTCTCAACGACAAACAGCAGGGAAAACTGCTTCTGAGCAGGGCTGACTTCAAGTCCCAAGAACACTCTGGGTGGCTCCCTGGTGCAGCAGCACAGTGAAGGTAGCTCACCTCTCAGTGCATTCGTCGATGTTGTACTCGCAGTTGGTTCCCTGAAACCCAGGCTGACACTTGCAGGTGTAGCTGTTGACATAGTGGGTGCACGTGCCTCCGTTCCTGCACGGTTCACTCAGACATTCATTGGTATCTGTTTGACATTTATCTCCATGAAAACCGGGTAGGCAGATGCAAGAGAAAGAGTTTATCCCATCCACACAAGAAGCTCCATTTTGGCAGGGATCTAAGAGAGAATTACAGTAAGCGTTAAAGGGGCAACGGCCACAGGCCAGGCCTAGAGTAGTTGCTTTTAGAAAAAGGGTATCAGACTGCCCAGAGCGTGACAGACCACTTACAAGTGTTTCTGAACTACTTTATGGAAGAAATAATAGCAAAGCATTATCAATGACAAATTCACAAGAAGATACGGATCAAGATCAAGCTTTAGGGCCTAAAGATTTCTCTGCTGGCATTTGTTCAGCCAAAATCAAAAAAACCACACCCAAGGTCTAAAATTCAAACTCCTCATTTTTGATAAACACAATGCAAACAGCACAGCAACTGCTTCTTCCTTATCAAGCTTAATTTGTAAGAGAATTCAGACCGTTTTCTCTTTTCCAGACACTGCTCACCACACAGAAGAACTTGTGTGCTTTGTTTCCAGCATGAAAGTAGTCCAGTCCAATCAGATGTGTATGTGTAAATCAGTACCCACGTGAGGACTTCTGCGTTACTGAGCACTTAGCATTTTTTCCAGTAATAAAGGCTGACTGGGGAAAGGCTGGCAGAACAGCTCACAGATTCACACAGAACCTTGTATTCTCCTCACCTCTGCATTTCTTGACATTTTCTTTTATCCCTACCATGATCTTGCTACTTGTGTATCATCGTATTTCGGTCTAAGCCACCCCCTGCTACTGCATGCTCTCTACTTCCACAAGTACCAATCTGCCAGAAGGAGCTCCACCATTCAGTCGTTTCTTCCCATTTTGCTCCTTCTATATTTGGAACCCATGTTCGTCAGACACTGCCTATGACAGCAGCTTCCTTTTCTGCTCTACATTCCCTAGACCAAAAGTCTACATATTCGAAGGCACAGAGGGAAACTGGGAGGGGGGAAAAAGGGGGAAAAAGAAGGGGGATAAATAAAAAGTTATGGAGCAGGGATTTTTAGATCTATGCCCATCTTTAATTACCACTAAAATACAAATTTTAAAATGCAAATAGACTCCAAAAATTTTCAGTTCAACCTAAGTACAAGACTACTCTGTTCACTGGAAAATGAAGAAAACAGATGTGAAAGGTAATTAAAGCTCAGTTATTGACCGAGAAGTATGCTCGCATGATAAAAAAGAATCTGTTGAGACACACCTGCATCCATTTTAAGGTCATCTGACCACTGCAGAGAAAAGCACATTTACAGCGCGACTCCTGGCAGCTCTAAGACATTGTGTCCGTGGCAGCCAGCCATTTATGACCAAAGCCAGAAGCTGCACATTCATTTTCTGCACCGCACATTTACTGACAGAAAAAGGAGACTCTAGTATCAACTTTTCAGTAAGTCCTTGTTGGAGAGTTTGTTTGCTTCATAGACAAAAGACATTTGACTCAAGCCATGGAAGGTCATTGTTATGCTAACTGAAATTCTTCAGCCTGAGGGTTGTGCTGCTAACAGACAACATGGGAGGAATCTCACAGCACCCAAACCCTTAGGAATACAGAGAGATTTCCCACTTGCTCAAGAGAGGAAGACAAACACTTCAGAAACATTTTTATCTTCAAACACCCATGTAAAAACTAACAAGCAATGGCTTTGCTGGCTTCAGGAAGAAATGCCTCAGTGCACCAGTGTGACTTCTTTTGTACTTTACCTGTTTGCTCAGAAAGAGGTAATCAAAAGCTCGGGCTGAGCCAGATGTCCTAGAAGTTCTTCCAGCAGTGCTGCCTTGGGGTTCCCCACGGTAACTTTTGCTAACAGACTTGTTTGGATCCTCTGCTACAGTAGTCACAAATCTAAATATTCTTCAATGCAAAACACAACTCCTTAAATCAATTCCTAAAGTCTTGAAGACTTCAGGTTGTTTTCAGGTTGAAGCTGTTTTAACAAAGAACAGTCTGGTTGTGCAGCTTTTTGTTTGTTTCTTGAGGGTGGGTTGGTTTTTTTTGTTTTGTTTTCTTTTCTTTTCAAGAGCCAGCCAATTAGAAAATACAACCCTGTGAACCCCTCCAAGGTTTGATACAGCATTTTTCAAATAGCAGAAGATGAATTTTTAAACACTTCACACTTCTCAGGAGACTCTGATTTTATCTGATGATACAGATATGCCCAGCAAGAAAATGAAGTTACTATGTGTTTGGTTTCCCTGGCAAACAGCAGTGTCAGGGGCATGAAATTTAACATTTGCTTTCTTGTAATTTAAACAATTTCAGTACTCATCAGTTTATGGGCTCTTCTGCAATTGATACCTACTCTATAACAGAGCCTTCCTGCTGCTTAATTTGCTTTCAAATATAGATTAACTGGAACAACAACGGGACCCTTTCTTTCCAGAATATTAATGTCAGACAGAGACATTCAGGAAAGACTGATTCCCACCAGTGGAAGCTTAATGTGTCACTTTAACTTGGTGCATTAAAATTTCAGGCAAATACAATAATCCATTTAACGTTGCTCCTTATTTAAGTATGTAAACTCTAAGGACCCTTTTGAGTTAAGAATCTGGGAATAACTCCTGCTATCAGTTAGAGCACCGGAGTCCATTTCTAGTAGCTGAATAGGATGGACTTTGCCTCAAACAGGCAAGTTTCACAACACCGAGGCTGGTTTTTTCTTTTTGTGATGAGATTATAAAAGAACTTTCAGTATCTGATGAATAGCAGTCACCAACAGTACAGCAAGATTATTTCTAGGAAAAACTGGAAAACACAGAGCAATCTGCTGATACTCACTTGAAAGGCAGTCATCGATGTTACTGTCACAGTCACCTCCAGTGAAGCCTGGCCGACATTCGCACAGGTAACTGCCTTGAATATTATGGCACACAGCGTGATTTTTGCAGGGCTTTGAGAGACACTCATCAATATCCACTGTACATCGCTCGCCTGAAACACGGAGAGTCCAGAAGTAAGACCTCTCATAAGGCAATAGTCAAGAGGCTCAGTGCCAACACTGCTCAGCGTTGAAAGTACAGCGCATTACCTTCCCAGCCAGGGGCGCACTGGCAGGTGTAGCCTTCAGAGTCAGGAGATTCTTGGCAAATTCCTGCGTTCTCACAAGGATCCGGGGAACAAGGAGCAACCACTACCTGGCAGTTCACACCTGGAGAGCAGAAGGAGAAAACCAGGAGAGAATGCTGCTAAGAGCTCGGTGCTTCTTGGAAGAATAAATGAAGAGACTGTAACCTGCATCATTGCCCTACACAGCAGCAGACAGCATTTCTGTATTTGAAAAATCTCAGCAGAAGAAAAAGGAGATCAAAGCACTCCTCACGGGCTCAGTGGGTACAAGCAGACAGCAGCCACACTAAATCTGAGTTTAATGTCCCTTCAGTTCCCAGCGCATTTATATATCTCAGTCTCACTTTCTTACAAAGCGAATTAAGCTGAGTTGCCACGAGGACCTTTCTCAAAGAATCCAAAAAAGGCTGAGATATGGTCCATGTATTTTACTACTGTATGTCTATATGAACCAACTATAATTTAACTTCATACAATCATAGTATTTCCCCTCTTGATTCCTATTTTCATAAAGTTTAATGAAAAGAGTAAAATAGCACTATGGGTGCAATGAAGTGCAAAGGAAAAAAGAGAACAGAAACTTCTCCCTGAATTTTCACCTTTGAATCCTTTCCTACAGGTACATCTATATCCATTCAACAGATCCTCACAAGTTCCTCCATTCTGGCACGGGTTTGATTTACATTCATTCCCTTCTGTTGAACAGTAATCTCCTATCCAGCCTGGGTCACAGATGCACTTGTACCTTTAAAGGCAAAAACAGCAGTCATTTTAGATCATTCTGAAATAACTCCTCTAGCAGATTCTCCTGCAGATTAGTTTTGGAGAGAAAACCGTAAGACCTCTCTTTATGAGAGCAATAAGTAACACTTAGATTGCTTAC
This sequence comes from Neomorphus geoffroyi, assembly GCA_033558235.1. NCBI lineage: Eukaryota > Metazoa > Chordata > Aves > Cuculiformes > Neomorphidae > Neomorphus > Neomorphus geoffroyi. The sequence continues at coordinate 10,258,056 of JAUMJM010000074.1, forward strand.
CTCAGCTGCATAGTTTTGAAAATACTGAAAATAAACTCTCCCTTAGAACCACACCTCCCTCCACTGCAGCTTTCACAAAGGGCTCAGTCAACCAGCAATGTTTCTGCTTTGATAAGACCATCCCAACACATTTAAACAAAGACAGAAAAAATGATTTAATAAAACGGAGTGGAACAATAAGTTTGAAAAGATAATTAGACTGATGTAATGCAAAGTAGTAGTTAGAAATGCGAACAGATGGCTGGGAGCAGAAGCAACCTCCTCCATCGCGTCTCACAATCAGAAGCAGAGCAGCACCCCACCTGTATGACATAGAACCAAGGGCTTGGTGAATCGCCCTGGACTCAGGCCACACAAAAACACACTGGTCTCCTTCCCCATCATGCAAACAAGACTTACTTCATTTGGCACTGAGCAGAAGGTGTACATGTGCATATAGATGAATGCAGGTGATGGATGATAGACAAGATGAACCAAAATATTTGTTTTCCAAGCTTACACAAAGGCTGAATTAGCAATAAGGGCAGCCTTCCTGCCAGCTCCAGGGAACGTGCTGAATCCTGCCCTACAGAGCTACCCGCAGCGGTAAGGCACTTCCTCGCCTTAAGTGCTACGCCAATACTTCCCAGGACGCAGCACACACCTGGGAGGCACTGCTGTCCCACTTATGGTTGGGAGGTTTCACAAACATAAGCCCCACCTCTCCAAACCCGTTGACTTCCCAGACCCTGCGCTCCCAGATGCATAACGACCAAAAAGAGGTCTGATTCTGGGTTCCCAAAATCAGCATTTGGTCTTCCTGGATGGGAAGATTCAGAAGCAACTACTACCATCAAAACAGGCAGAAAGAGCTCTCTTTTTTTCTCTCAGGCATGCAACGATGTCACTAAAGCTGATGAAATCTCAGCCTTGGATGAACTGTTCTAAGTCAAATATCTCCACATGCAAAGTTTTAGAGTTTTACAGTAAAGACAGCTGCAGCTCCCCGAAGATTTGATTTGGAACTATTTCTTTATTTCAATTGCATTCACTCTGCTCACTTGAATTGCCAAACCTTCCCCTCCTTTGCAGTCCACCCTGCCCTCATGCCCACGCAAAGACAGCAAAAGAATACAATGCAGGACAGCAAAACCTAAGTTGAAACAGCACAGGCTGCAGCTGGTGGCTAAGGGTCAACACATGACTGATTATGTCACGGCAGCAAGTAAGTATGGATCCCAATCTGAGAAATCAGAGAAAAATCAGAATTCTCAAGTCAAGACAGAACTCTGGTCAAAGCAGGAAAAAAAATGTAGAGAAGGCAGCAGGTAAGTTTAATGTGACTGTAAGTACTTACCCACTGGTAATGTGCGTGCAGTTGCCATGTACACAGGGATTACTAAGACAGCCATCTGCCTGTGACTGACAGCGAGGGTGATGGTAACCTTCAGGACATATACACCGAAAGCCGTTGACTTCATTCACACACGTTCCACCATTATGACAGGGGTTGGATGTGCATTCATCAATGTCCACATTACAGCGTGGGCCTAGAAGAAAACACAAGACTTAAGTAGCATTTCTTATTAGAATATTTGCTTTGCGTGTCTGTGAGAACAGACATCAACATGCAACTCAGTAAAGCCAACGCAGCAGGACAGAGCTTGCACGTCTCCATGCTTTAACTGAAGTCAAGAGAAGCATTTTTGAAAGACACAGTTCTTTTCCGTGCCTGGAAAACAGCACTTACACTCAACAAGTATTTTCAAAGCATTCAAGGATCTCAACAGAATTCCACTGAAAATCACTGGTTAATATTGATTAGGAAGGCAAAAAAAGGTATTCAGCTGCATCATGCTTGGAACAAATCTCTTGAGTTCCACTTGTCGTAGCCCTGCTCTTCTGCTTTGAAAGTACCTACCCTTTGAACAACCAATACTGCCATACTGTCTGCAGTAAATATAGTTCTTGTGGTTTATTGCGCAAAAGAGACTCTAAAAAACACCATTTCCTGTTTTGCCTGCCTCTCATTACAACTGCAAGATCCTTGAAGTAGTGACCATAAGATCCTGTGAGGCTGGAAAGCTAAACAAAGTGAACGCTGCAGTAAGTTGAAAGCAGTTTTAACATAAGGAAAGAACAAAGCAACAAAATCAGATCTTTAAATACTGGAATATGTCAATTCATCGCATTACTGAATTATTTTAACAGCGTAACAGTTAGAAGTCCAGTATGATAACAAACACAGCATGTCAGCAATGAAGACAACCAAAAGCTAACAGGGATCACGATCAGGCCTCTTCTTGTTCTGGAGACTAAAGAGCACCACTATGCCAGAGCCAAAGGAAGCAAGGAGTGTCAGAAGGTTTGAAAAACACCAAAAGAAAAGCACAAGACACATGAAACCTCTTAGTGCTATTTCTAATGCATTTCAGATCAATTCTAATTAGGCTCATTCAGTAATAAACAGTAACAAACGTGATGAGAAAGCTTATAAACAAAACCAACTGCCTTACAATGATTACCTTATGAGTGCATTACCCTACATGGCTCAAAACACATTAAGTCCATTATAAACAGTGTTCGAGATGTGCTTTAGTCATCAGAAATACTCCTGATGTAGATCTACAGTTCTAAGCATGGATCCAAAAGTGTCTTAAGGCTTCTCTTTTCCAGCCCTACTTTTACTGTGTTAGATAAGTCTTTATAATTTAAAAAGGAAACAGAACAGACCACATGATGAAAGAGAAGTACTGAAAAAAGCAGGTTATTCAGTTGGCAAATTCAGAGTGGAAAGCAGCTCATTAGAGCACTGAGGTAATGCTTTGCTTTCACAGAAAGAGAAATACTGTTCATGGTCAAAGCCCAAGGTACTGCCTAATCAAACACCTCTCTATATTGTGCACAATCTCTGTCCCTGGAAAGAAGCTGTAAATAATAAACCGAAGTCACATGGGTTTATTTGTTATGAGCCCAAGAATCATGAATTGGACATAATTACCTAACAAGAATGGCATTTCACAGCACAGATTAGGCCATTTTTCTGCTTGGCAGAACTTTCTGTAATGTAAGACGTTGAGATTCAAAGATTAAAAGGATCTACTGAGATACTAACTGAATCCCTTGCAGTCGGCATGCAAAGAACAGCTTCCTTAGCTACTTGGATAACTATCTTCAAAACAACTCAAAACTATTGGGTATCTGACTTTACCTGTAAATCCAGGTTTGCAAGCACAATTGTAGCGATTAATGCCATCAATACAGTCCCCGTGAACGCATGGGTTACTCGCACAGTCATCAAAGTTGTTTTCGCAGTTCATTCCTGAAAAAAAAGTAAAAGTAATGAGGTCAACTCTTACAAGTAAGACAACAAAACTATTTTCCAGAAATAGCCAAATTAAGATCCCCCTTGCTTCAAAGCTAGATGTGCATTGGTGCAACTTACACAGGTGATGATGCAAACACACTGCGACACCTAGAAATGTCACCTGGGTGCTGATGGAATATGACCCTGAACTTGAGCTAAATGTTTAAATGAAAGAATAAACTATTTTGAATGTCACGCTTGTTTTTTTCCTGCATGCTTGCATTTTGGGAGCAAAGGGGAGGTAAATTCTTCCAAGACCAGCTGCAGTACCAGTGAGGGTCAGGCAGTCCACACAAACACAGCAGAATTCAGCATGGGAAAAGTACTGTGAAAATGATACCCTCATACCATAAGCTTATCTCTGTATGCAAATACAGCACACACCAGAGCGCACATAAGAAACAATTAAATGCGTGAATCCTGTTAGAATCAAATCCTTGCACCTGTGCCTTACATACCTGAAGTGCCCAGCAAACAGTTGCACTGGTAGCCATTCACCAAATCAATGCAGCGCCCTTGATGGAGGCAAGGATTGCTGTGGCATTCATCTATCTGCTCGCTGCATATGGCACCCATGTAGCCAGGATTGCATATACACGTGTAGGAATCAATTCCATCTTGGCATTTCCCATGGTGGCAAGGATCAGGATCACAGTTGTTGATATTCTCCTCACACAGGATGCCAGTAAAACCTAAGGAAAAACGATGAAGTCATTATGAAGTTTGCTGGTACGATGCTGCGGCGAATACAATGCAAATATGGAAAGAATTGTATTAAGAATAAGCAAAGTGACAGCACAAAGAGTAACCGGGCATCTCAACTGCAGCCCATTCTCCAGTCCTGCAAATCAACACTCTTCCACTGCTCACAGCATTACAGAACAACATCTTGCATGGAGAATCCTGGCATTAGAAGGAGTTACCTTCAGTTTATTCAGAACAGCAGCAATGAGAGTAAACATGTGTATCTCCATGAGAAATATTTACCTGCATCAGTATAAACTGTCTGAAGGTACTGTCCTGTCACTATTTCCTCTACACAATAGCAGGGGGGGCTGACTTCTTGAGTATGAGAAATTACTGCGAAGACGCTGCAGAAACCTTCCCAAGGGACCTCCCTTGGCTCATGTCAAATCTTCTGTAGTTCTGCTTGTTATCATAAAAAGTTTCTTGCCCCTTTCATCAGGAAACCTTTTAGTAACTCCAAGAAAGCACCAACTGCAAATTTACGCAAGATTGCATGCAACCACTTCAGTTCAGAGCAATGAAACAAGCAATCTGGCCTGTTTCATTCTGCTTCAGCTGGGAAACATCCTGAGCAACAGAGGACAGAATCTATTCCCCAGGAGGGCTAAAGCAACGGTTCAGGAAGCAAAGAGCAGCAAACAACTCCCTCAAGGGCCCTGTTTTCCATGACGGAGCAGAGCTATGTGAAACAGGGACAATTTAAAATAAATGGCTTTCAGAAATGAGGGTTTGGAGCACAGCTCATGCTGCCTTCCAGCAGCTTAAGATTAGGAAGGTAGAACTTTGAATTTCAGACACCAGCTGGAGACCGATACAAACCGAGCTGCAGGGAATTTCAACAGCTGAAGAGTGATTCTCACCTGAGTATTATAAGTGGATAAGAGGCTCCCCATTTTTCATACAGGTTTGTGGTTATTTCTCTGGTCAAACATACCAGGTGACGGCTAACATTTCCAAGTTCTGCGAACGTATGCATGGATGAATGGGTGTGGAAGTAGGTAGGGAGAGGGAAGGGAAGCTAGTTAGAAAGATGGATATAAAAAGATGTTAGGGAAGGGAGAAAACCAAACCGATAAAAGGATGAACAGTGGAAAAAAAAAAAAACAGAGAACAGAAGCAAAGAAAGAGGACCTAAGACAACCCAAGAAAAGAAAAGCCATGATCTACCACTGGGAAGGAGAAGTGGAACAATGCCAGGAGGGAAAGAAAAGACAAAAAAGCAAGCAGTGAATAGAGCTATCAGTACAGCATTTGGCCAAACATTTTGCAGTTCTCAATCACTTCAGCAGCTGGTGATTACCATTCCAGGAATACACATCACTCGTACTATGAGATTAATAGAGCAAGAACATACTCAAACAGCATTTCCATTAACTGACCTGCCCCAGTGATGAATTCCACATTTCAGTCTTATAAAAGGCTGTCAATATTAAATATAACACTTAGAATACATTTGTTAAAAAAATTATTGCCTTGCCTCCTACTGCAGCTCAACTGAAGCACTTGAACATGAGATGTATTTCTTGATGAATGTTCTTAACTGAACATACTTTGCAGACAAGAGTTAGACTAGGAAAAAAACACTTGATTACAGAACACAAGAATCCCTCAGACAGGACAGAACAAAGCCCTGGTATGGAGTCCCTCTTCCCTTTTCAGCCAAGAACTTACCAGGGATTTTACTAAGAGCTGTTGCTTCAGTAACACACATTTGGTTGCTTTTAGTCTCTTCCTTGAAAACGCACCATATGCCTTCAGGGAAGCAGGGGTCTCTCCTCCCAACCTGGGAAACCTAGGATTTCTGTACTGAGGTGGTTCCAGCAGTTCAGTGCCCAAATTCAGAACATGCTTTTCAAGGTGAAGCTCTCCACTTTGTCCTCCACTACACAACCCAAAACCCTCCTAGGCACTCTTGGTGAATGAAAGCATCCAGCCCATGCACCAGCTTCAGAAAGACTTTCTAAAGATAGCTTTCAAGTTTGGAAAAGATGTGAACTTTTCCTTCTTTTTGCAAGCGTCAGCTTATTCTGTCACATGCAGTATCAAAAGGAGAATTCCAACAACAAGAACTATTCCTCTCCTGATTAGAACTTCCAACAAAACTTCAGGCACTTTGGGGAAGGGGGAGGTTGTGTGTGTGAAAAGACTTGGGAGGAATTTTTAGGTTAATCTCCACTATCTTCTGTATATCACAGAATAAATTAGTGTAGTCAAATTTGCCTTAACAATTTGATTATTGGAATGATTCAAAATGAGAAAAACTGCACGTAAGTCTAGGCAACCTAACAGTACATTTCTGGGACAAAGGTAGCTCCAGGAATCGTACAGCCTCTTCCCTAATGGAAGAGCTAAAGCAAATACATTCCATGCCTGAATCTACATCAAGAGCAATGCATGGGGCACCATTAACCGAAAGCAACCAAAAGTCATTCCTTACTGAGTGTAACAGCTCCAAACGGCCCATACCCTCTTATTTGACCAAAAATTAAGATAAAATATATCTACCTAATGTCTAGAGGTCTGAAGACAAGAAAACCCCATAATTAAACCTGATGCTTCTAAATGCCTAACTAACCAAACAATAAAGGAATTTAGTGCAGTCAAAGAAACCACCTCAGTTTCATCCACAGCTCTGTCAAAATATCTGTACAAAGCCTGACAAATCATTTTAACTACATTCCAGCAGGCAGCTACTGTATTTCTTCTAGCAGATACAATTTTTACTGCACTTCAGTCTTCCACTTTTGCCACAGAATAGCCCAAAACAACAGAAATCAGAATACACAGTAGTACTGCTCTGCCCATCTCTTGTTTTTCAACAGTATACTATCTAATCTGATTTGGAGGAAAGAAAGGCAAAGCCACAGATAAAAGGCTTCACACTGCTGTTTTTCTACTTGTGGATTCGATAGTCAACATAGAAGAAGGTGTCACCTTCTGGCAAAGCAAGAGATTTGGCTAAAAGAGGGAGACCAGAACTTCCATCAAGTGTGAACTTACTGCTGTCACAAGTGAAAGGCTTTCTGTACTTACACACTGTTCTTTGCTGCAAAGGAATAGACAAACAAGCGGTATTTCAGAGAAAGAATGCTGACACTTCCTTGACCACCCCTTTACGTATTTAGGTTATGTGTGATCTCCCAGCCAGGGTCTCTGAACACCAGACTAACCTGTGGCACACTGGCACTCGTAGCCATTGGGGTGGTCGATACATTTGGCTCCATTGAGACACGGCGTGCTGGAGCAGTCATCTATATCAATCTGACACACGGCACCACTGAATCCTGAAAGGCAGAAAAAAGATGGAAATCCCGAAGTAATTTGAAGCAGGTAATCTAAACAGTTAACTGTCTGGAATTATTCATTAGCAAAATCCTTAAAATCATCCAAATATAAGCTCAGTAAATCTAAACTCAATTGCATCATTAAGCACACACACCACACCCCGGGTGGATTGGTTCCTCTTCCAAACCACCAGCCAAAACACAGTTTCTATCCCCCAGGTCAAAGAAGCCTCAGCTTGAAAACTGAGACGGCCAAGTCAAACAGAAATAAAGCAGATGGAGCACAGATGGTGTCCACCTCTGGACACTACGCCTGTCTATACCATTGAGATGCCACCAATAAAAACTTTCAAGTAATCGAAGCAAGTAACTTAAAGAAAAATGGATACACCACTGAAGCATTCAGACTAGAGTTACTACAGCCGTGTGGAATGTGGTACAATACAGCACTTCACTTCTCACTACACTTCTAAAATAGCCAATAGACTACCAAGAGGTTATGTCAGATGATGCAGTTCCTTAGGCACTTCAAGAAAAAAATAAAGAACTCCAGGAATGTTTCCTGGAGGAAGGAAACAAAGATGCAGCCCAAATATCATTAGTCAATAGGAATGGATGCAGAGCAGGATTTTGCCAAGCATATTCTGAACCCCAAACCTGTTGCAAGGCATCAGCAAAAGAAGCAACACCCTATGGCTAACACTGACCCTTCAGCTCAGCATTTACCCTTCTTTTCTAAAGTGGAAACGCAATCCACCTCCCTCCTCACGCAAGCGAACTGCACTGATGCAAACATGACATCTGCCCACAAACCTCAGAAAAAGACAAAACAGAATGCAGAAGCACCAATTTTTAAACTGTACTTAGAACTACTCATCCATAGCTCACTATGACACCCACAGTAACAGTAGTTCATGCCGCCAACTGTCCTTTAGGGTGAGATGTCCCGTTCTATGTTTCTCAGTACTTATATGCAGTTACAGGAACAATACTACTGCCACCAGCACTGGTCTATTCTTAGTGACCAGTTATTGCAACTCATTCATTCAAACAGATGCTGCACTAAGACCACAGAAACTCAAAAGTAACACAAACCCCACACTCTCACACTGGTTATCTAAGCAGTTCTTGGCAAGGTGAAGCAGGAAAAGATTCCAGAAGTAAGTCCTTACCAGGAGGGCAGACACAGAGGAATCGGTTGACTTTATCAAGGCACTCTCCGTTGTTCACACAGGGATTACTTAGACACTCATCAATATCTTCTTCACAGTGAACACCTTTAAAACCTGTTTAAAAATAAATACATAAATAAGAAGAGGTGAATGAAGGCGTTAGAAAGTGCCCTTGAAAGTGTAACTGCCTCTTATACCAGTGCTGACAGTCTAAGTCGAATTTCACTGTGAGTTTGCAGTTTGGACAGAACCTGCAAGGTACAAATATACACCAGAGGGGTATCGAACATGTGGTTTTCACCCTTGCTGAACGTGCTCACTTAATCAGCGTTAAGAGGAGAAGTTTGTGCTGAACTTGCGTCTAATGTTTTCTTTCACTTGATGAGAAGGGGTTATATTTTAACACTTTGGAAGGTATCTCCGTGTTTGGGTATGCACCAATAAAAGGTAAAAGGTAAGGAAACAAACACAGTAGGTAATTTTAGCTCAAAGCTTTTTAGCTCATGACAGAGCTAAAGAAAAACATTAAGAAGGGACAACTTGAGATACTTTGGACTGGAACTCCACCTTTCAAAACAGATTAGACTCATTCCAGTTGTCATGCTGATTACCTGCAGGCATCATAATTCTTTCGTTATACTTTATAAGACTGTGCAACTGGCAACTCGTATCCTTTTCTTTTTTACCAGTTGCTATCAGAAAGCAAACTATCAGACTGCATAAGTCATTGCTATGCTGGGTATGCAGATTTTAGAAGCCCAACTTCAAACAAGTAACTTTTTTTACAGTTATTTCCCCAGCTCAACAGGAGCTTGCATCATTTCATGTATTTTAAGCACAGAAAAAAACCCCAAACACTATTATCCAGAATCATCATATACATAATAATGCAAAATTCAGTCACTCTTTTAAAGTTTGCACCTGCTTTGCTTTCAGAAATGTTTCTGCACTTTACCAGGTATAATAACAAGCATGTTCACACGCACTTCAGCTCAGAATGTGAACTTCCTTTGCTGATGTAGAGATGGGTTTCTTTCTCAGACCTTTAATTACTGTCTCCCTCCCACACACAAATGCCAAGCTCTCCTAGCTGGTGCTGCCACAGCAAGCTCACTCTCACAGTTTCATTTAGCCTCACCCCTTTGCAATTTTGTGTTCCACCTCAGCAGAGCTGACAGCCCTCCCTGTGCTTTGCCTTCAGAATTCTTCCTTTGCTGGAAACATTGTCTTCATCAGAAACTCCACTCACCTGGCATACATAGACACGTGAACCCTCCAATTTTATCCAGGCAGGTGGCATCATTTTGGCATGGATTTGAATGGCATTCATTGATATCCATTTCACAGCGAGGTCCTGTGTAGCCCTTCAAACATTCACAGTGGAAAGAGCCTTCTGTGTTTACACATTTTCCAGCATGCTCACATGGATTGCTGTTTGCTACAAGAAAAAGATATGTGTGTGTGTGCATCAAAACCTCTCCTCAGAGCAGGAAAGCCACAGCATTCTTTATTAGTCACAATCTTTTCCAGTGGTCATTCCTTTACAGCAAGTAATACTGAGGAAATACTGTTCATCCTTCTGGGGAAAGGCTATTGTGACCGAATAAAACATGTGGCAGTTACTTGCCTGTCAGATGCAAAAAGAACGACGGCTGTCATTACTACTGGACCAAAGGAGCAAGTCCGTATTACTAACGACAGTTGTTAAGAGGGGAATATTGAGTGGCAGGGATTAGAGAATTGATGACACTTTCAAGGGCTTATCTCTAGATCATCCTTTACATTTACTTCACTCCTGAGGCTGACAAGATGCCACAATAGCCACAAAATAAGTAAACTACTCCTTCGTGTGTTTCCAAAAAGGCATGGCACTCTTGTCCAAGGCCAACTGAGGAATGAAATCCAAAGAAGTGCTTCTTCCCAATACTTCCACGAGTGCTGGTTGGGTGTAACCTTACGTTACAGTCTAGAAGTATAAACATTACATCACCGTCTAGAAGAACGAACTAGCACTCACAAAACTATAAGCAAATCTGTGAGTGTCCAGCTAATCCCCAAAACGACATCACAGCATTGTACCAGAGAAATACAGCTTTAAAAGCTCACATGGTACCAGTCTCAGAAGGCACTCGACAGATCCAGCCATATTCTGCCTCTCAAACAACCTTGAGACATTTCTACCAAGGTGGAACCCACAAGTCCCACATGAACTGCAGCATTTTTATTGTGAACAGTGTTTCTAAGGGCCAGCTTAATCGTGGCATGTGTTTGCATGCACTCGCTGCACAATGCTAAAGTCCTCCTGCACAATGAAGAACAGTTAAGCATCTCATTTCTTCTCATATTCCAGAGGCTGACAGTTCAAATAGAGACAGCTATTCTGACTCAGCCCTTTGCCCCGAGTCTCAGGCAAGATTTAAAACTCATTTAAAGACATCAAAACAGAAGGGGGAGAGCAGGAAAGGAGTCACACTTATATTGAGAAGCTATGACAAAACGTCTGTTCTTGCCCCACTGTTAGTTCACAAAGCAAATGACCAAAATCCCTGTTCACATATTCACAATAGCAAACAAACTCACCCATGGCACATTCATCCACATCTTCAGTGCAGTCTGCTCCCTTATGGCCCTGAGGACAGGTGCAGATATAGTGTCCATTCACAGGATTGGTGTCACACAGAGCGCCCTTCTGGCACGGATTGCTGACACATGCATCATCCAGGTGGCACAGAAGACCTAGAGAAGCATACAAGAGTGCATTCAAAAAGTGAGATGCAGCATCAGATTAATGTTACACAAGTCACCCTCACATATACCTTCTCAGACAAGAGCTGCTAAGTATTAGGAAAAGATCTACTTTCCTTGCCAACTAAACTATAATAAGTTTGTCTTCCAGCCTAACACAAGTACTTCTCTGTCCCAGCTACAGAGGTTTAAAAGCCCTTTGCTTGTGGACAGCACACACTTCCTTCTGTTCTTCCTGGTTTAGCTACAAACTGTGTAAAATAAACACAACAATTCAAGCAAATGCATAAACTTCAGGAAGCATCTTCTATAAAGCGTCAGACCTATGCAAGTTTTCTGCCCTTACCTGCCTTTCCTTCTGGACAAATGCATGAAAAAGAAGCCACTCGGTCAATGCAAGTAGATCCATTAGCACAGGAGGCAGTGAAGCAGTCGTCAATGTTCTTACTGCAGTCGTCCCCGCTCCAACCATTGACACAGACGCAGGCATAGCCCCCATTGTGGTTGGTGCAGGTACCTCCGTTCTGACAAGCGTTGGGCTGGAGCTGACATTCATCAACGTCTTCAGTGCAAAACTGGCCTGGTGCACGGAAAGAAACAAGTTTAACAGATCAGACACGCAGACTCAAGAGGACTGCTGCGCAGCCAACCTAACCAAGGGAAACACAGTAGCAGTGATTGCCACTTCGTATTTCTAGGACATTCACAGCTCAGAATTTCCAACAACACTGTTGTCAAACCAGGCATGGACAGCCAGCACCCCTAAGGACCCCAAAGCAGGAGCTGAACTGTAAACAACTTTAAAAAGGCACAGTACGAGAGCCAGCAGGCAGCCTGCAGTATCCAAAGATACAACCATGAGGCCATGAGACACAGAAAGAATGAAGGCCTACCTACAGAGCAGCCAGAGGAACTAAAAAGAGAAAGGATGGCATCAGAAGAAAATCTCAGCCAAAGAAGTGTCAACAGCCCAGCAGCAAAGTAACTCATCAGGAGAACTTAATTCTTTCCTATATAATTATGCAACAACTATTACTTAATGAGAAAGAACAGAATTCTTGAAACTCTTCTACCTAAAATACTCATTTTCCTTCCCCCAGGTATTTACACAGACAATCACAAATAGCTGGACTTTTTTTAGTTGCTTTTAATTATTTTTCCTTTTTTTTTAAAGACAAAAGAAATACTCTAATAATAAACATTTTAATGACTTTAATTGGAGAGAAGAAAACAAATGTAGACTGTTTTAAGGAAAAGGACCCTGGACCTCGGTTTCACAGTCACATCCACAAGAAGCTCTGCAATCGACACTTGAAATATTTTTTTATCCAAATACATCTTGATTTGTCATCAAGATCTGGAGAACCTACCACTTACATTAATGTTTTGTTTTAATACTTATTCATCTTCCTGATTAAAGCTGCATGGTTTACTTTTAAACTGAAATTGTTTAGCTCAAGTCCCAAATCGTTCATTCTTATTTCGAGTTTCTTGAACAGGTAAAACCTAACAGCTAAGCACCAGCTAATTTCTTCCCAGGCTGGCACATAGGTGCACAGGTGCCACCATGAAGTACAGGTCACACAAACTTCTTTTTGATAAACTATTTATCTCCTTTCTGTTTTGTTAAAAATTCTCAAGTCCTGAAAGCTTACCTTTTATTTTACACTTCTTTATAACTTGCTTTTACCATCATTCCTAAAATGTTGATATAATGTATGCAGCACCAAAAGACTGCTCTTCAGCAGAGAGAGAGAGTAAGATTAGATTTGTTTGATGTGATCTTTCTCTTCCCTCCAGTTGACAACATCACTGCCCCACTGACTGCATCAGTTTTCCATCACTTGGGTCAAGGCTCTTGAGTAACTGTGTGGCTACCACCAACATCCATTTGTCATCTCCAGCTTCTGCATGAGCTGCACACTTAAAATTGACTGGAATTCCCCTCATATTCCAAGAATAAGAAATTCAAGAGCAGGTCACAGATCTTCCCTGACAATTTGCCTGAGCTCCAGTTCGTTCAGGTTTGCCAAATTAAAAACATGTAGCTAAACGTCCGTTGCTGAACAGTCACCTTGTTTATTAGCAGCCCAGAAATTATGATGCAAGTACATACACCCCCTCCTCTAACACACAGTATTGGAACATTTATTTTTGGCAGGAATAGGAAAGTGTTCCGCTGTAACCATCTCCATCTACTGCATTCAAATCACAATGTCTTTTGTTTTCAAAGCACTTAAATAAGTCTTAGCCTTTGGTCATTTGAGCTCTGGACTTTTTTTTTCCTTGGTGGAAAAGAAATAGATTTATTGAAAAAAAATATATAAGTTGCACAACTGACTTTGTTCTGTGCATGTGTTTCTTCCTCCAGCAGGACTACTTCAAAACAAGGATTTTATCACTTGAAAAAACGTAATAAACTTTTAACAGTAAAAATAACAGTTTTCAGAATTAATCCTCACTTCCCAGTTTACTTAGTGAAACAGTTGGGGGGAAACCTTAACACTTCATATTGTTCTCTGTAAAACACAGCTCTCTACATTACAAAAAAACAAAACCACACATTTTTCATAACAGAAGTCATTTGTTCATTAGCTTTTGACTTTAGCTTATCAGTAACCAAACTGAAAAGAGTCAGTTATCTCAGAGTGGTTCCTATTACTCGTGCGTATCTCGCAACTCAGCACAACCGACTTCCTTTAAAAAAGCCAATCAAGATGTTATTTGCTCATTATAAAAATTATTTTCCTTCTTTTCTTGGAGGGGGCCCAGCCCAGATCAAAGAACGCCCTCTCGGATGAACACTCATCCGCAGTGGCACCGTTCTGCAGAAGCCGCCTTGCAGCACTTATGCCCTCCTTTTGACTGCAGCCAGTTTAAGCCCGGCACCACTAAATCGGGAACAGCTTTCAGTGCTGGAGATGCCACATCACTCCAGGTTGTTATGGCTCTCCCAAAATCATTGTCCTGCGATCAGCTGAACAGAACTCCTCAAATATGTCTGCAGGGGTTGTGTGTGAATTCAGCAGTATGCACAGTTGTGGTTTGGGGTTTGGTTTTTTTTTTTAAGCAAAAATGGGCAAAAATACTCCCTCACATAACCTCTCTGGATTTGTTTATAACTTCACATTCCAAGCATCACCAGGAACACCAACACTGCAGGACTTTTTTCACAGCACTTATTCTCCACATGCAGAAAGGAGCGCAACGAGGGCCCTCACTGGTGAGCCTTCAAGAACATACCACATTTCAGCCCTTAAATCTGATCTTCACTTAGCTTCTCAGATTTCTAATGCTCCCTTTGCAGCTACCAGATCACAATCATATTTGTGTTTAATTATGAACATGAATCAAACATAGCACCATCTTAAGACAGTTTGTTTTAAAAACAAAGGAAATTCAACTCAATATGAGGGGAGTAAATGTGCAATTAATGATTGCATTTTACTATTGAGTATTTTAATGAACAAAACATGTTCTTTATTGAAGTTATAACTGATATCCAGACTTAAATAACTTCTGGGCAAACATACATGAATCAAAGGCAACATAAGGCAAGCAGAGTTTATCAACTTAACTACATTCGCAAGTACTTTGTCTCATCACCACCAGGCAACACAAGTGTAGTAGTATTTGAAAGATTTTGGAGCTGTGCTTTAAAATGCTACCAACCCCAGACTAAAGTCCAAGGCACTTGCATTTCTTAACTGGAGCTGGGCAATTAGCAAGAACGCCATGGAATTTCAAGTTCACTGAAAATGCTTCAGCCCTTATTATTGAAGTGGGGCTTGAGTGGCTTGGAAACGCATTTTGTAGCCCAAAGTCTTCAGAAGAGAGAAATAAAGAGGGTTTTCAGGTGGGGCGGTTTGGTGGAGTCTTTCAGATACCCTGTGACCGCTTATATATATATTTTTCATCTTTAGGTGTTAGCAACATTGGATGAATGATCAATATTGTAAATTCTTCAACAGACATTTTTGGAAGGGTGTTTTTGTTTGTGGGGGTTTTTTGTTGTTGCTGTTATTTGGTTGGTTGGGTTTTGTTGTTTGTTTGGTTGGGTTTTTCCCCAGAAACCAGCACAAACTTTTGTACCCGGCTTTCAAGATTGTCCTCCCTCAAAACAGCATCATCAGTTAATTCTTAGTGGGACTGGAGCATGGCCACCACCTCTCATTCTCCCAAAAGGGTCGGTTTGTCCTCAGTAGACACTTGTACTCCTTGTGCCAACCAAAGAAAGGCAGGTGCTGCAAAGAAAAGATTTGATGCTTCTGCTGGTAGTCACCTAGATCTTCAAAGGAGAGTCTGCCCCAGGACCTTCCTGACTGTCTTCTTCACAGCAGAGACAGAAGCCTCTTTTGTGTCTGATATAAACCAGAATTTAACTCTACAACCTCTCAGAGATAATTCTGCAGAAGACTTCTGTCAGGTTAGTTTGGTAGATATAAAACCAAATTACAAAAAAGATCTCCAAAGCATTTCACCTAAGGGATGTCACTTTCACTTAACTGTAATGAATCTAAGTGTATTTATTTGGAGTCGTGTACTTGGGAAGCCATTTTTCTGCTTGTTATAAGAGTCTTAGGAAGAATCAAGTCTTTCATTCACAGAACTGAAATTCAGCTTCCAAGTGCAAACTCTGCTATGAATTGTACAGTGTAATACACATCCTCATAATCCCAGTGCCCCTGAACCATCACAAGCACTTCAGTTAAACCTTCATTCGTTTAGCTGGGAAGTTTCTGTAGGTATTTCGTTTCTGGGGCTCCTGCGTTTCAATCACATTTCTAAAAGAAACACAGCAAATACAAGGTGAACTAGCAAAGGTGAGCGCAAATACACTAACTGTGCAATACTTTAGTGGAAATGCAGAAACATACATAGAAAAGACAACAAGAAAACAAACACAAATTACTCCAAGATGCTAATAAAAGCCTAAGCTGACCTTGACATTCGCAGAGCCTGGGAAATCAGCAAAATGCCAGCTCAGGTTCTAAGTGACCTTGTACAAAGTAAACAGCCAGTCCACACGGTATTTCAAAATGGAAAACCAGAAGCAGAAAAAGGGAACACCGTTAAACTTTTAGCACTTCTCACCCACTATGAAACTAAGTCACTTCCTGATTACTTCTCTCAGAAAAGCCATGGAGTAAGACAGACATGTTTTGATTGGTCCCATTTGCAGACCAGCAGAAACTGGACAGGAACACTGGGAACTTCTCTTTAGGCTGACACAGGATGCAGTGGTTCAAGGCCCCTCAAGCAGTTGAACAAGATCTCATTGATGAGAAACATACAGTTCCTTCTAGAGGTCTCTATGTTAAAAGAAAAAAATAAAGTCTGATTTCCAAAGACAAAAGATGGCGGCACACATTTTATGCACCATCCCACACAAAAAGAGCAGAGTTTGAGTAAATAAGAAACCCACATGGTCGCCCTGGGAAGCAGCAATAGATGCCTCCAAGAATTGATCCTAACAAACCACACAGCCTTTGCATAAATCCAAGACAGGAAACTGCACCAATCCTATAGCTGAATGTAGGACTTTCAGTCAGTTCAATCAGAGGTCTTTGTCTTTAGCAGAGCAGACCTTCCAAAAAGGAGAATACTTTCTTGGCTTCTTAATAGCTCTCCTGCAGGAAAGACGGCTGATGCACAGCTCAAGTACCAAGGGCCAAAGCTGCAGAGAGGAAACCACACAAGCAATTTAAGCACTGAAATCTTTGTAGTAGGACAAAAGATGCAAATACCTTCCTTGAAAAAACCACCAGTTTCTTGAAAACTGCGCTGGGAGGAGAGTCAACATCCATTTCTCTCAAAATTATCATCACCACAGTACTGGACTAAGACTGAACTGGAAGCCAGAGTGCCTTAAAAGTTTAGCGCTACTGGAAATATAAAGCAATGCAAATCATAAACTGGTCCTAAAGAACTCACTGGAAGAAGAACATTAGATTTCAAGATGATCTTATGCCCCAGCCTCTCAGTACCTCACCAGAGGTCTGTCGCTCCTCTCAGACTAGCACTGCAGTACACGAGGAACAGCTCACCAGCTCTCTACAAAGGGCTATCTGGGACATAACAAACTAGCCAGAAGCTCTCTGGACAGGTAATTTAATTCACAAAGTTATTTCAAGGATTACTGCACAGTTTTTAAACCGTGTAGCTAAGGAGATCACTGCTCATGAGAACTGTTTGCACTTTTTCTACAAGTTTCAAAGGACTTCCAAGTGAAAAGGTGAACAACATCTTATCAAGCCTCAAGAACAGGTTGAGATAAGAAGTAGTATTTGTATAAATGACCGAATCCAACTGTGGCAGAAGGTCAGCAGCACTACACCACAAAGGACCACACAGCTTCTTCCCTTCTCCAGCCACCCCTATGGATATTCAGGATGTCAGCTGGCAGGTCGCATCTGGCTGGGGAGGGACATTTCTCCATCCAGTTCTTTCTTGTAACACAAGGAAAATGTCTGCATTGACAGCGTAACACAGCACTTGTTGGTCACGCAGGTCAGAGCTCAGTTTCCTAAAGCTGCTGTATGAGTCTCCTCAGCAAATGGAAAAGTAAAGGGAAAAACTGAATGGAACCATTGGGCCCTTCTAGTAAAATAGCATTTATAAAACATACTGCAGATCCTATCGTTTTGAATCGTGCATTTGTAAAAACATTCAATTAAACTTTAAACCTACAGAATTATCCATACTCCTTGAAAAAAATTAGTTACAATTAATGAACTCATACAGGCACTGACGCATTTAATTAATGGCCTGGAAGGAGAGGAACAGTAAGCAGTGATCTCTTTAACAAAATAATATTTATATTATCCAAGAGGAAGCCATGGAATTTCAGACAGATTCAACCAAGGGAGGCCGCTGGGCAGTGCAACAGCAGACAAGGCTTGATGCACAAACGCCAAGTAAAACACAAAGGCCAACAGGCTTGTTGCACAAGGTTTTGGCTAGGCACTCCTGGAGGAAAGACTTCAGCTTCCCTGGAAAAGATCGGTGAGGACCTCTGCTCCATCACAGCTTTAATCAACAAAATAAACACCACTGACAAGACATTTGACTACAAGGAAGAATAACTAATGCAAACAGTTGTTGTGTAATAGCAGTGGCACAGCCTCAGTCTGGAATACATTGTACAGTGTGGAAGTCACCACCTCTGAATAAAGACACTGAAACGGGGAGAGTTCAGAGTCCCACAGATCGACAGAGAGAAGAACTTTGTAAGAGACTTACAAAGCAATTGTTACCCACAACATTTAATTTTTAAGAGCTTAATATAGAATTTGAACAATCGGAGATGATCTACAATTGTAGCAAGCAGACTAAGCATGTGTGTTTATTTTAGGCTAATATAGTAGTTTATATAAAGAGTTTAATTTCATAACCACACTGGGAAGCACATAGTGGAACTAATGGGCTTTTACAAGGGATTTTACAACCCCCAAATACAAAACTCTGGGCTTTAAGAGACTTATGCACGCCCTGATCCATTAAATACTGCCCAAGATCACTCCCCACAGACTACTGGGTAGAGAGAAGGCAGTCCTGACAGAGCTCTTCAGAGGCAGCAATACAAAGGAACAGAATAAAATTCATTAAAAGTTACTCGTGATGCACTAATGACAACCTGGTTTAATATTTCAGTGGCAGGAGAAGTGGGACAGCAGCAGGACAGAGAAGTAACTAAAAGGAAATACACATCACCGGCTTACTCTGTTTTTCCTTTTTCTTTACTTCCTCTGGAAAATCTAGCGAATCAGGGAAACACCTAAGGAGTGAAAAGATCTACAAGGCAAAAATGTAACAGTTTGAGCCAAAACCTACAATAAAAGCTTCATATTCTCAAGCTATCTCAGCAAGGCATCTTTAGTAATTATCCACAGACAAATCACCTAATTCTTAGAACAAAGGAATGGGCAGAAACTGCCAGAACCAAGACAACTGCAAATAAAACATCTGCTACCCGTTAGCCTGGTCTCACAGCACACGGTCCAGTCTATCTTGTTTCAGTGCCAAATACATGTAAATGTATCAAAAACCTACAGACACTTCCACAAGACATTATTTGGCACATTTGATTGCAAAAGGTATTTTCCCAGCCTGGAAAGTGACCAAAGGCAAAAGCAAAGAGGCAGCAGCATGGACTCAGTTGGATGCTGTCACCCTATCGTTGGATCAGTTGAACTGGTACCATCTCAGGTACCATCACAGCCATCTCCCACGCTTGCTGTTGGGAAATGGGAAGTCGCACAATCCAAATGGGAGGTTGTGGTAGGTGTTCCAGAACCCATACTGGACGAGGCACGGATCAACGATGTCATTTTTAATGTCTTTGAATCAACCTACTCCACACAACATTGGAATCAAGTAACACAAGAGACACATATAACATCCAGGATAAAGTTTATGTCCAATGCTTCAAATCATTTGTACACTCAAACTTGGAGCTGCCAGCTCCAGAGGCTGCCACGTGCTCCCTGCTCCCTTTGTATCTGTCAGTTCAAACACGAAGGAGGAAAAAGAATCATTAATCCCTCTTGGTCTCTTTCAGAGCTGTCTCTTGGAGATAACTACTGTAGGGACAGCAAATCACCAGCCAACTTGTCAAGTTCAGCATTTGGTACTGATCTCAGCCAGTACCAAAGACACTACTATGCTTTTTAATGAAGTTTGGAAAGGCACTGGAATGTCTGCCATTGCTAGGCACTGGGAGAGATGACCGCTTCTCGCAGGAGTCAGACCCACTCTGTGTAAATATAAAGGCAAGGACTGCTCTTTGCTCATTATGTATGCACATACCAACCAGAATTAGAGGAGTGCAACCCTGACAGTGCCCTCCCACAGATAATAACCAATGCTCTGTAGGAAGTAGCAAGGATGTATATTCCATGATGTAGGAGACTGGCATATTCAAAATTGATGACATTTAGTTTCAGAGTAAGTTCCTCTACATTCCAAGCCTTTAAGTATTCCAGCAAAGCAGTATTTTTTGAATGTTAAGTTAGCATGGCTTGTTATTGTATACTTCGTGATACAGAAGCCGAGGAAAGTGGTATTTGGCAAAGAAAGTCTTAAAAAACAAAATACCAGAGCATACAATCTTACACAAAAATGTTAAAATATTAGCCTTTGATGTTTATCCTCCCTTCTTAGCAAAGAAAAGTCACGTCTGTGCAGAGTTTAAGGCAGGGATTTTCAAAGAAAACCAAGGTAGGGAGCGAATATTACTGTAATTAAATAGGAATTGAATCCTTAACTCCCTCCTCTTTCAAAATTCCTGCCTAAAGCTCTGCAGAAAAAGTAACCCTTGTGCTAGTGTTTAAGAGCATATGACCAAGCTAACAGCCATTTTAATTAAAAAGCACAGCCTGCTGCCTGAAGAGCTTTTCTGCTCAAGACAAACATTTGCTTCTTAAACTGGCTCCCAATGCTGGGTATTTGGTGGAGTCAGCTGTTAGCACACACTGTTCTTCCTTCGAGACAAAGGTCTCCTAGATTTAAAATATACAGTTCAGTGAAGCCCCCTTTTCAGGGGAAAAAAAAGCCTAAATAAATACAACTGCCATGGGAGTCTTGCCTTCCCAGCCACAGGGGTAGAAATAAAGAAAGGAGGGAAGCAGGCCAAGCCCACAACTGGAGCAGTACAATGCAGGTCTTCCCAAACCCACCTGAGCACGGATGCAGCGCTTCCCACACACCCAGCAGCTCATCCCACAACTCCTGAAGCAGCACTTTCAGAGCAAACTATGAAAAGGATTGAACTCAATGCAGGATATGATCTTAATGGCACACAGCAGATTCCCGGAGGGTGGTTTGGGCCAAACAGACTCACGATGATCCTCTGAGACACTGCAACTTTCCACAGAGAAGGAATCCTCAGCCAAGAAAACCAGCAGCATTTACAGCATTTTGTACTGTTAATCACTTTATCACCCAAATTCTTAAGTCATCTTTCTTGACAGCAAGCTGCTGGGTTGGATCAGAGTAAACAAGCGCGTTTTGAACAGTCTTGTTTCTTTACATGAACTGCAGTCTGGAATGACCGAGCAGGCTTTAAATCCTCACATGGTTTCACCACGTCCTATGGACCTGACTTCACAGCCCTGGACTGCCACTGCTACCTCTGTATCCACTCAGCCATGAGACTGCTCTGTGAATTTTAATTCCTGATCCCAGACAAAGGGGAAAAAAAAAAAAAAAAAAGCAGCTGGACAGGATTTTTTACCAGATTAGTGACTTAAAGTGGCACAGTAACAAATAGCAGAGTCAGCTCAGGGTAAGGTGGCTGGGAATCACCAGAACAGGCAAAGACATCTTCCTCCTCAGACCAGTGAACCTACCTGGCTGTCTTAACTGCTGCAGAACAGCAGCATAAAGCAGAGCCTTCACAGGGCCCAGATGTCAGCAAGGTTTCCTGGCTAATCTGGACTCACTTAAAACATACCAAGTTCTCTGGCTTGCCATGCACAGAGGAATACACTTCAGCCTTACAAAAAAGCATCCTTATCTATTTTCAAGAAAAGCTGAGCTTCCTTACACATCTGCAATATCATGCCTTGGAAGGACCCAAACACTGGTTCTGACAAAGGACTTAGCCTGGAACAAGATAAAGCCATCCTTAAACAAACAAACATCTGAGGCAGTTTCAGCAAAACACATCCAAGATTGTCTTGCCAGTTACAAATTTATAAGGTTGACAAGCATTAGAACCATATGAAATACAAGAACTTTGAAGGTGACAAAAACATTAGTGACAGCAGGAATTTCTCATCATTGTTTCTGAAAGGTGAGATTTTATCTTTCCGGAAAAAGCAGCAAAATGAGAAAGAGAAGGCACATACTTCAACAGAAAAGGAGCAGTGAGCTCTGTTTGAGGAGTAGGAAATTGGGCTGAAAGCAAACAGTCTCTTAAAAGCTACATTCCGGTACCAAACAGCAAAAATATTTTTAAAAATACCTAGTTACATAGCCCAGCCTACCACCTGTCAGGGAACTACACGAGGCAGATGGTTTCTAAAATGAGGACAGGTTCTGTTTCAGTAAAGGATGCCTCACAAACCCATTCTTCATCAGGTGCAGTACAGCCTCTTTATTTTTCAGGTAAGGAATGGGGCTGTTTTCTCTATGCCACGAAGCACAAACTACATCAATAAACATGCTAGATCATCGTCCATGGCACCAAGATTTAATAGAGACTAAAACTGCCAAGAGACCAATTTAAACTTCTCCAAGACCACTTGAAAGAACAGAGTACAGAAGAACTGTTACGAAGACAGACACTGCTAAGGTAATTTTAGCAAATTTAACACCCTTTAACTTCTGGCTGATGTTTTCCCAAAGATAAATGTTTGGGCAGTTTTTTTTCTCTAGGCTGCATACAATGTCCTCTAACTTCCAGATCTCATTGGAAGCTTTTGACTTCCTGAAGAGTTCACTCTCACGGTTCCTTACTCTTTGAGAGCATTTATCAGGACAGAATCTGTAAGAGCTGTTTGCTCAGCTCTCCCCTCTTCGCTTACCTTAGAGATGATTTACAATGTTATAAACCATGTTTGTGCAAAGGACAGACCTGCACTTATACCACGTTTCCTTATTGCTGAGAAATTAATTTTTTATTGTAGTTTACTCCTGTCAGCATCAGCTACAGTTTAATCTTGAAAAAAGTCATCTTCAGCCTCCAGAAACACCCAGATCAGCAGTTATGCTACAGAGGAATGGCTACTGCTGAGGCATCTGGGGGAAGCAGAGAGCTACATGTGCCAAACATAAGCCCACATGAACGTGCATAGCTAATTCTGAAGTTACTCATGTTTTAGTTTGAACACTAAAACAATTCATTTTAAACAAGACAGTTGAGTTCCCCAAAGGCTCTACCACTCACCGTTCAAACAGCCAACCTGCTGTTTCCTAAACCAGGTCTAGTTCCAAACTCAGAGTCCTGAAGCTTGGAAAGTCAATGGTCTTGAGAAGCCACCATCTAAAACCAGTGCTGCACTAATCACCTCAACTATAGCATAAACGGAAGAAATTCCCAGAAAGCCCCTTCTAAATAATTGTTCTATGTTGTGGGAACATAAAGCTTGGGAAGTTGCTCTCTCTTTCCAAGGTTTCACCAAAGAGAAGCATTCTTCAGGCACAGAGGGTTTTCTGGAGAGACTGTACGCACAGAAGACAGACGGCACAATGGGAGGCTGCAGCACAGGTCTATTTTCCCCAGTCAGGCCCACGAGAGGTTCAGAGCAGGAACCACCACAACTGCATTGTAAGGCAGGGGTTAATCAGAAAGACAATCTACCACAAACCCAAACACAATCACAGCCTGTTACCACCAAGGCCTCCTCCCAGCAAGCTGCAAGAAGTCATCCCCAGTGATAGCAGCCATCCCCCCAAATCCTAAGAGGCAAGCTAAATTTAAGGTGCCTCTACAAAGCAAAATAATCCCTTGCAAATTATAAATTCATGCTGTACATGCTCATGATCCGCCATATCCTCTATGTTTCAGGAATAAACCTGAGATTAATTCACTACTGATGAACAACCCTAACACGGTTTATAATTTCTGCAGCATGAGGCAAGATTTTAGGGGTTACTGAAGAGTTGTTGGGTCCACACCCAAGCTCTCTTCACGTTTTTTCCTTTGCAGGTTTCACTTTCTGTAGGCTCCAAGGACATCCAAACAGAGAAGCAGCATAGAAGCAAGGGTACTTGCTCATTAAGGGGAGGACTCGTTTTCTCCTATTTACACCAGGTTTCAAAGAGCTATGGAAGCGGTGCTGCATTTCACTCTTCTGCGGTTTTAACTTCATTTAAGAATATATAATTCATTAAAGTTAATGAGGGTTCTTAATTGGCAGCCTCTTTTGCAGTTAATGACAACCAGTTTACAATGAGAATGAAGTTCTCTGAGGAAAAAAGCTAGAACAACACGAAACCTCCAGTTCCCAGTAGTCAAACTCCTCACAGTGCATTCGTCTGAACTGCCCATCAACTATGCGTATTCTGGTTTCAAACATAGCATTTCTAGATACAGAATAAAGTGCCCAAAGAAGTTAGCTCAAGCTTTGTTCCAAAACAAGCATCCCAATCTAGTTTATGAAAGGAAAAACACAAATCAAGTCCATGCCTCAGTTTTTCAGCTGTATTTTTACCTATGACTTTGAAAGAGGGGCAAAACCATACTCAGCTGAAAAAGTGTGCCAGTGTGACTAGTATGACTCAAAAAAACCCCCCAAACCGCAGGTATTTGTTTATTTTTGAGGTATGGAGACATTTTGTGACTAAATATGACACCGAATTTCCTGTAAGCTGCTTCCTTACATCATGCATAACACTTTCTTGAATTCACACTTTTTCCTTCTACAGACTTGGAGTAAAGCAGACTCATTTATGAAGCAAAAGCCTGGCGCAACAGGAAATCACCCTCCACTGTGGTGGCTTTGATGCAAACAATTTTCTTTCAAGGGTTCCACTGACATCTGCCCCCAAGACTGCAGAACAAGTCACAGATGTGAGCTGCGTTTACACATATGCAGCTCCAGTTGTACACTGGGGGAAGGCCAGAAGTCCTGCATTTCACTTCTATGAAGTGTGCACAGCTCACACAGGAATGTTTTATCATAGTACATACCTGTCCATTGCGGCGGGCAGCGGCAATTGTACGTGTTCACACCATCCACACATATACCCCCATTTTGGCAGTTGTGATTTGGGCAGTCGTCAACATTGTGCCCACAGATGGTCCCCTCGAAACCTGGACAAAGCAGAAACAGCACAGTGAAATGGGCTTCAAGTCTCTTTGGAAGAGAATTCGCCCTCATGCACCTTTCTTCCTTCCTTTTTTCTTAAAGACTTTCTCTGTTAACCTAACCCCAATGAACCCCAATGTAGCACACTGACCAGAAACTTCACTGAATGCTTCCTGATACCACACAAGTCAGATCCCACAGCTAGAACACTGCTGCTCTGGAAAGACAGCCAAATATATTTTCACCACCAGAAAGACATGGGTATTTTTTCTTAAAGACTAATGAGCACAAGCATTCAAAGCAAGCAAAGTGAAGACCAAGCAATTTAGTTTACTGTGAGGTGAACTCATCACTGCCCACCAAGCAGCAACTAGGACATCACCCAGGACAAGTTTTCCATGGCAATAAGGTGCCATGACATCCACTTCATTAATAACTCAGCATAGTTCATATGCCTTGGCCACATCAAAGACAGACCTTCTACGCTTCGAAAATGAGCTTCCAAATCCCTGATCCGGTCCTTTTCAGTTTTAGACAAGTCACTCAACAAATCAGCCACCACCCAAACGATGCTTATACGCTAAACCCGGTTTGAAAAGCAGAAGAAACCAGACTCCCTTCCCCAGTGAAAACCTAGGCTTCTAATGACTCCAGCTATGCTGGCAAAACATTCTTGCCAAATCTCCTTTACCTTTCAAATAAGAAGTGGGAACATCAGGGAGGGGAGCTGTCAATAAGCCATTTTCCCTTCTATCTCCACTTCTGATTTATTTCATACTTCGTTAAATAAACCTGCCATTTCTGCTGGATGAGAGCACTATTTATCAAGCACAAGTGGATGCATGCTAATGTGAAGTAAATGATTCCAGAACATACGCATTAATTTAAAACATCAGCTCTGTCTCTTCACTGCTTTGGAATGTAATATTAACATGACACAGTCCTGTCATCCAAAATTATGCTTTAATCCCTCTACTTTTGATGCCACCTTCCAGATGCATCCATAACATCTGTGTCAAGTCACACAGAACCTCCAAGCAACATCTGGTCCAACGCAGATCATGCTGGGTAGCAGAGGAGATTGGGACTATAAAGCTCTGAAGCAGTTTCTTCAGACTACTGCTACTCTTGAGAGGCTTGAGATGACTTGCATTCATTTCCACCTCCTGAACTTCTCCTATATTACACGAAGGAGATACAGCTTGGCAACAGTGCTCTGCTTCTATCAAGTGCATCAGCATCCATCATCAAGGAAGAAAAGACTCAACATAGAAAGATAGACCTGTGTTATTACCTTCTCCCTTCAAAGCCCTTCCCACCTTTACTCAAGATCCTGCAAATTTCCTAGCAGAAGGGAAGGTTAAAACCATGGTTAGTCTGAACTCTCATCACCACAGCAGTACCTTCCTGGTTAAAGGTGCTGAGGAGCATTTACCAAGAAATGCAATTAGTATCAGACCACTACATTTAAAACTGTGTAAAGCTACC
Organism: Neomorphus geoffroyi; assembly: GCA_033558235.1. Taxonomy (NCBI): domain Eukaryota; kingdom Metazoa; phylum Chordata; class Aves; order Cuculiformes; family Neomorphidae; genus Neomorphus; species Neomorphus geoffroyi. Next base: position 10,284,592 of record JAUMJM010000074.1, read on the forward strand.
CTGTATGACCAAAAGCTCAGCTGTAACACAGGGGGGGTCCTGTCACTTGCTTTTCAGCTTCAGAAAAATCATCCCTTTGAACACAGATTCCACCCATGCCATCAACGTGATCAGCATGGAAACACAGCCAGAACCACAAACTTGAAAGGTTTAAGTTCCTGTCTTTTCAGTTCTGACAATATCTGACACATCCCACTTCCTAAGCAAAGAAACTCCTGGCAGTAGGCATTTGTTTAAAGTTATCTCACTGTACTGCACACAAATATAAAGTAAATGTAAAGTGGATTTTGAGTAACAACAGAGCATGGAAGCTACCCCAACACTCACACCTCACCAAGCCACTGTACATTTTCACATTTTAACCAGCTACATTACCATCTTGAGCTGTTCCTCAAGCATCTCATGCAAATACAAAAAACCATTAATCCCACACTAGTGGGGGTACCACTAGTGACACAAGAATAGAAACAAAAATGAGCTTGCAAAAAAAAAAAAAATGACACACAGCCAAGTGCACTCAGTCAAAAAACATCTCCAAGGGAAAGGGAATCGGGAAGGGTCGAAATGGTGAAGATGACACTAGTTTGAGCATATGGTTAAAGCAAAAAACAAACTTCCTTCTTGGGAACTTCCCAACTCCCAAATTCCCTTTAAATCTGTCTCACTCTGAAGAACAAACCTGGCTTAGTTTCAGAACATCTAAATGTTGTAAGGGCATGACTTTTGTGTCCTCTTCAAGTTTAACTTACACTGTGATAGTGCAATCTGCTTAATTTGTAAATAAAACTGTCCTGGTAAGGTTTAGCTTTCGTTCCTAAAACCAGTCCTTTACAGTTATGGTTGTTTGGGCCAACACACCTACATTTCAGCACGACAAGCATGAAGTTGTACTGAGACGTGTGCTTTTTCCTAAGTTGGGTCCCAGGATCTGATTTTGCAGTTCCACAACCTGACTGTCTTCCAGAAAACCAGAGTTCACTATTTTGATATATTTGGACACCTGACACCATTTCCTGTTTCTCCCTGTGCTGAGACCAACATGTTGTCCTTTGACTTCTCCCTCCAAGAGAACAGTTCGCAATACATAGCTGACTTTTGCTCTGTATCTCCAAGCACAGCAAACTAAGGAATGAGAACCTCAAGGGGAAACATGTTCCCACTGCTAACAGCATGTTGTTCCTCCTCTAGTACACAGACAGACAGATACAAACAGGTAACTTTACTCCTATGCCATCTGAAATCTCCACCCATTCCAGAGCACTATATCCAGCTCCCTCCAAATCTTAATCCTTAGCCTTATTCCAACCTATAAACTACACCTCAGACTTTCTGTAGGACAAATTAGTTACAGGGACAGGAAATCACACCTGAAGGAAAAAGTCAGGTTATTGTCAGATTTAAGGCCTGCTGACAAGAAATTCAGGATCTCACAGAGTGCTGACACTGACCCTGCACCATTTCAGAATCATGGAATAGGTTGGGTTGGAAAGGACCTCAAAGCCCACCCAGTTCCACCCCCTGCCATGGGCAGGGCCACCTCCCACTGGATCACGGGGCTCCAAGCCCCATCCCACCTGGCCTGGAACACCTCCAGGGATGGGGCAGCCACCACTGCTCTGGGCAACCTGGGCCAGGGCCTCCCCATCCTCACAGCAAAACGTTTGTTCCAAAGATCTCATCTCAATCTCCCCTCTTTCAGCTTAAAACCGTTCCCCCATATCGTATCCTTGCACTCCCTGATCCAGAGCCCCTCCCCAGCTTTCCTGGAGCCCCTTTCAGTACCGGGAGGCTCCTCTAAGGTCTCCCTGGAGCCTTCTCTCCAAGCTCAACAACCCCAGCTTTCACAGCCTGTTCTTGTACAGGAGGTGCTCCAGCCCTGGGATCATCTCTGTGGCCTCCTCCAGACTTGGTCCAACAGTCCTTTCTGAGCTGAGGGCTGCAGAGCTGGACACAGGGCTCCAGGTGGGGTCTCACCAGAGTGGAGCAGAGGGACAGAATCCCCTCCCTTCTCCTGCTAGCCCTGCTTGTTTTGATGCAACCCAGGACACGGTTGGATTCTGGGCTACAAGCGCACATTGCTGGTTCGTGTGGAGCTTCTCAACCTGCAGCACCCCCACGTCCTTCTCTTCAGGGCTGCTCCCAATCCATTCTCCACACAGCTTATAACTGTGCTTGCACGTGCCCCAACTCAGGTGCAGGACCTCACACTTGGCCACATTTTAACAGCGAAGTTTGTGGGCATACTGGGCGCCCAACAGCAGCCGCCTGTGTGCAACTCCGACAATTCAGCTTCTTGAAATAACCATGAGATGGGCTACTCCACCCAAGGCAGATGGCTCACCCAGAGCAGAAGGGCACACACACTGTCTGGAGGCCCAAGATGCCACCGTGCAGAACCTCACACCCCACAGGGAGCAGCTCATCCCTAAATCCCAGTGAGTAGCATCTTGCCACCACAGGAAATTCAGTGTGTCTGCTAGACCTCATTCGTGATGCTCACTGCACAGGGAAGCGTGACGCGCCACTACAAACCAGAGTTACTTCCTCTTCCCAGGAAGTGTTCCAGCTCTCATAAACAGCCTGCTCCAGCTTGACAGATCGTTTCCTGAATAAGCCCTTGGAATTCCCTAGAGTCCTTATCTTAGTTAATGGGTAATTATTTTGATGGATAACAATGAATAATCACTTTCCCAGCTAAGAACTTCCTCTATTGACTTGTTTAACATTCCATTAAAGGTTAGCTGCCAAATGAACTCCTTTTTTGTTAAATACTTGTAACTGCAAACTCATATTTAAAAGAGTTGCTAATGTTTCAGGTTAAGTCTCTTTCTCAAAAGTATGGTTTTTTACTATGACTCTTATGATTGATCTAACACGCTCACTTGGCTACCATCTTGTTTTTACCTAAATCAAAGCCCAGAGGAAAAATCATTACGCTAGACGGACAGAAATAAGATGCACCTTTCACACATATCTAATACTGACAGTATATATAACTCTCCACTTACACTTGCCACCAAACACTGACTTCTTCTAAAACACATCTTCCTGAATTACCTAATGCAAGATTTGTTCATGTAAACTCGTAAGTGAAACGGGAACCTGAGAATTTAAAAGAGCAGCCTGACTACACTGTACATACACAGTGCCTGTGCTACTGTAGAAAAAGCCATTATGATCTGTAACTCCATGTTTTAGGGTTTTTTCCACATTTTCAAGCTCTCCTTCTCATGTATCTGTATTCACAAAAATGAAGTTAACTCAAAAGCCAAGAAGAAAACATGTACAGGAAAAAAGAACCATTTCAAGGCCAATCCAGGAGTAACCTAATTATGCCTAAATTGCTGCTTGGCCATAGTCAGTTTCTTCAAAGCAGTTTCACAGGTCACAAGATGCAAAATCATATCAAAAACTATCCCAGCAGTTCAAGATGTAACTGCCTCCTGGTTCGATGGCTGTAATGATGAGCGATGGCAACATCTGAAGGCACTCCAGAAGGAAGGGCTAAAGTAATTCCATTTATAGTCACATCATCATCGACACGGCTCCAATTCAAAGCCTCAAGAGGAATTTCTAGTCCACAATCTTGGCACGCTCTTCCATATGAGCAGGCCTTTTTCTCATCTTCCCTGGGCGTGACAGGCCACCATTCTCTTCTTCTGGTGACCATTACTTCCCAGACAGGACACTTCAGAAATTTCACTCTGCACATCTCGTGACGTGAGGAGAAACAGCTGGGTGCCTTGCCTTTGTCAGGGAGTTTAATGTAAGCATTTTGGTCTCTCCAATCTTTCTCTTTTTTGCTGTTTTTCAAATGTTTTGTTCTAAAAAATCAAGCTAGCAAAACAACATGGCCAACTTAAACAAATACAGGAAATAGAGAAGTGAAGGCTCTCAAAAGCCGCATTAACTCACCCCCACTATATGCGTTGTATAACAAGTCCAAAAAAGCAGCTAATAATCCAAAACGTGTGTGAGCAGTGTGGGTGTGTAACTGTTACTACAGTAATCTCATTTTCATTTCCTGACCATAGTTTAGTCAGCCCACATGCCTGTCTAAGGGAAAATGTGCTCCTACCCAGTCTTGTGCCCCTCTAAGAGAACAACAAAAGCAAACTGTCTTATCAGCTTTGCAGAATCAAGTCTTGCAAACCTCATCTTCCTCTCCTCTTCCCTCCACCACACCACTTCTGCCCGAGATCTTAAGCTCCTTGAACTGGCTTAACAGATCTGACTTTGAGAAAATTCTGAATTTCTGATCCAAGTCTGTTAATCTGTAGATACTTAGTTTATAATTTCATTTTAAAAAGATGTAAAGCAGAAAAACAACAAATTCCCTGGGAGAAACTGTTAGTTAAGATACAGCATTTTCAAAGGCCCTGTATGTTCAAGCATAGTTAGAAATGGTTGGTTTCACATAAAAATATAGATGATACATCCTTCTATTTTGAGATCAACTTTCCTAACCCTTTAAAGTCACATGCTTTTTCAGACAACTCAGCTAGTGCCTGCAAAACAACTTTCTAAGGATGGCAATGTACATTTAAGGCCATTTGAGCCAACACTTCAAGACAAATGTCACCAAAGAAAGAGTATTTTTCACAAGTTCATTCCAAATGCTCCTTACACACACACCTGTATCTCCAGGTGATCCTCATGAGAATGCAGTCACTCTACATTCACCCTAAACAGTATATGGCAGCTACATCTTTCACACAAATAACAACAAAGAAATGCTAGAGGGAAGAGGGTTTACTTTTCCAGATTACCACACACCAAGTGTTCATGTGCCAAAATGCAACACACTTAAGAAGGAAGTCGAGTCAAAAGCATTTCCAAACAATCAGTTTCCCATGGACTGAGTTACTCAGTAAAAAAATATCAGTTTAAAAAAAAAACTAACCCTGATACACAAAGATGTCTAGTTCTGTCCTGTGGTCAGCATGGCAAGCGGATGGGGAGGAGCAGGACAGGATGAGACCACCAGGGTCCCAAGCAGGTGAGATATGGTCATTTGTAGAGACCACTGTCTTGGCAATGGGAGCCCAGCTTGACACAAAACCAATACAGCCCATGATCCTGAGTAAGCATATCCTCCTGCTGTGGATGAAAGGGTGGCAGAAAACATCAGAAAACAAGATAGCCTAATTTATCTGGAGGCACTGCAGGACAAAATGGGTGTGGTGAGTTGGAAATGGTATCTCCTAAGACTTGGCGAAACTGGGGAACAAAAAGGAAGGGAACAGAATCTAATATGTTTTAAGAGTAAAGGCTGATAAGGAGAAAGACACAAGTTCTCTTCGTTCAAGCATTGAAGTTAACAGTGGCCCTCACTGACACAAAACTATGCGTTTGTAGAGTTTTATGTTCATGAAATTTCACATTCCAAAGGTGCACTAGGCAGTATCACCCTAGTCTCCTTGAATCCACCTCATAGTTCTTACCTATTTGATTCTCTGCTTCTATCTGGGTTCCAGAAGAAGTTTGTAATTTCTAGTCTTCTTCCCTTTTCTTTCCTTCCATATCATGAAATCCTAACACTCAGAATTTAACATCCTAGCTGAGCTTCCCATCTTGCCGAGATTTCTCCCGCCAACCTTACATTACACGAATACCACCAAGACAAGTTTTCAGAAGAACAAACAGGAATGCAGAGACAAGACTACAAACCCAAGCACTCTGAAGAAGCATGACTTACCTGCCAGGCAGTTGCACTCAAAACTGAAGTCGCTTGTTTGATGACAAGTTCCTCCATTCAAACAGGGTGATGGGGAACACGGCACATACACGCTTTCACAGTGATGCCCTGTATAGCCTGGCTTGCACTGGCATCGGTATGACCCAGGCAAATCGACACAGGTCCCGCCGTGCTGGCAAAGGCCTAGTGTGGCACATTCATTCACATTTATCTCACACCTCTGGCCAGTGTAGCCAGAGAGACAGATGCAGGAGAACTTATTTCCAGTTACAGTACATGTACTTCCATTGGCACAAGGTTGAGACGTACACGCATCAATCCACTGGCAGTCCTTTCCTGTAGGATCAAAACAGAGCACTCCATTAAAAAATATAACTTCTAAGGAAAGCAGTATCTCCTTCATGCTAACTCAAAATAATTGGTGTCCTAAATCTCAAAATTATTACAGGAAAATTTATATCTGCATTTTACAGCATTATATTTGAAACAAAAATCAATTTGTGGTTACAGAATGAAGTAATTTTATTTACAGGGTAGCAGCCAGATATAGAATGTTGTGATTTATAAAAATAACCCATGACCTGAAATCATACTATACACTGACAGTCACTCTTCTATGTCTCCTTCGAGAATGAAAGGAGTGAGTTTCCATGCTTCCCCTCAGGCAAGCAATCACAGCTTTCCCATAGAGAGATTGTTAGTTGAACTTAATCTTTTTCAGAAGGTAGAGTCTGAATTCCAGATGTAACAGTCACTCCAGAGTAGCTTCTGCATGCACTCAGTATTCCCACGTGGATAGCCCCACAAGATCTAAATGTCTTTCTGCTTACGTGTAAAGGGTAGGGAGCTTGATTCCCTACCCTCCTTTGCCTTTTTTTTTGGTCATGAAGTCATTTAGACTTCTCATTTCCTGTGCCAGAGCTAGTAAGTCTGAGAACCTATTAGGACTGCCCCAGAATATTCTTGGATGAATTAATTCCCGCAGGAGGGAGTCTGGAGGTACACAAGTAGAACCCTACCTGTGTAACCTGGAGGGCAGACACACTCATACGTTTCCTGGCTGTGGGGATGACAAGTTCCTCCATTGAGGCACGGCTCGGACACATAGCAGAGGTGCGATTCAGAGTACTGACAATCGTCTCCCGTGAACCCTGGAGCACACCTGCATGTAGCCTTTCCGATCAGAGATGCAGTTTCACAAGTTCCCCCATTCTTACAGGTATTGCTTTCGCAGGGGTTTCTGTACTGGCAGTAGTCTCCAAGAAAGCCTTCTCGACACCTGCAAAGAGAAGAAATTACTCACAGCACATTCACCTGAAGCCTTGCTGTCCTGGGAACACGCTAGGAACGAAGTCCCATGAGCACCAAAAGTCTTGGAATTTGCCATAATTAGTGGTAAGACTGACAGACCCAAATGCTAAAGGGATAGATGTAACAGGGCCTTCCTCTGGGACTGCCCAAAATGAGATTACTGAAAACTTAAGTTCAAATTGTGAAATCACTCATTACAAAATAAATACATAAACACTGCATACAATCAGAGTTACATCAAATGTAGGAAATTATTCCTCCACTTCCCTTCAAAACTTTGGTAAAAGCCTAAGTGTTAAAGAACTGCTGAGGAACAATTAATTCCTTGCCTCATTCTCAAATAAGCATTCTTTTTAGAAGAAAAACAAGCTGTTTCAATAATAGGTGTTAACACCAGCCATTATCCATCATCCAAAATATTTATAAACCTTCTACAAAAGCAGTGTCTGAGAGTCTGAAGATCTGCAGCAGATCCTTCTCCACAACTCTCCCGTGAGACAGAAATACACTTATTCCCACGTTGATAAGTGTATGTGGGGCTGCGACATGTTGAAGCCTGAGCCCCTGAAGTCAGGTCTCCCACGCCCCAGTCAGCACCCTAACGACAAGGTCACTGTTTCTCTCTCCCACAGAAAAACAGATACACACACAGTACCCACAACCAGGGTAATATTTTATACAGAGATCTGCGATTGCAGAATAATTGCGGTTACTTCTCTCTACACTAAACTTCTGTCAATACAGTCTGACTACACTTGTCAGCCGTAATCCATCTTTTAAATGGCCTTTGCACTACAAATTTTCCATTTAACTTCCAGTGACCTGGGCAAGCCAGCCTGCAGACCCCACCTTCGAGCCACCCACAGTTCTGTTTGCTGCTTCCAGGTAGCAGAAAGCTGCAAGAGTACATGCTGGATTAAAGTAACACGAACAGGACTGCCCACTTGCAGGTTTTTCTGGAGAACACAGCTGCATGTTTTAACTGATAAGTAACCCAAGATTTCACCACAAAGCATTCAGACGCAAACATGAGATACACTTTGCTCCAGAACAGGATAGGTGCAATTATTAAATCGGTGTGTTACTCAAATCCAAAGGGAGGAGATTCCAATAGCAAGAAATACACAGCCTCTAGTTAGCCACCAGACAAGAATGTGACAGTAAAGCGTCAGCCTTTTCCTTACACTTAAAAATGTATGGTGGATTGAAAAAAAAACCCCAAACAAGAAAAAAAAAAAGAAAAGAAAAAACCCCAAAACACCAAAACCCCCCACAAACAAAAAAACCCCCACCAAACCCCACCTAACTGGAGAGGCCTTAAAAGTCAGTTTAAAAAAATCAAAGAACAGTTATGAAGCAGTGTTTTAAACAGAAGCCTGCGAGTATCTGCCTTTGTTCCTATGCCCTTCAACTCTTCTATCAATGAATAACAACGGAAAGCACCAATGCTGGTCAAGCACATAGGTAAGAGAGAAGGCAAGTTCTTGACAGAGAGCAGTAACATGGACTAGTCAACAAGGTGTCCAGCATGCAAAGCACACTTTAGCACTGCGCAGTTATACACCTAGAAACAAAACATAGACAGCATCCTCCCATATACAGGAGATTGACCCGGGAAAGACAGACTTGCTCCGGAGGTTCCTAATGGTCAGCTGATTGTGAATTCCTAGCACGATCACTTGGCCAGGGATTCCTCAGATGTACGAACAGCAAATATCAAGTAGGAGTAAATGAGATTCTGCTACAACTGATACACAGCACAGCCACTACCCGGCCCACCCTTACATCACTTCTGGTGTCTGCTTTTTAAGGAGAAAGAGTTGAAATGCCAACAGTAATGATTAATAGAAAACTATTGACATAATGAGAAGCTCAGGTGTCTCGGACAATTTATAAGAGGAAAGGGAAGGAATCAATTAGTCAAAAGCTCTGAGTATCCACAAAGAAACACGGATTTAACAACAATTCCCAATCTAGAAGGTACAGGGATAAAAGAAGTGAGCAGTTAAAAGTTCAAGCTAGATAAATTCAAATAAGAAATAGGGTAGCACATTTACCATCAGACACAGATCTATTACACAGTCTCAGCAGTGCAAACAACTGGAACAATGCATTTAAGGTTGCAGTGGCATTTCTCCATCGCTCACACTTGCTTAAAAGAATACCAGGATTGGCCGTTTCACAGAGTAGGCACGCTAGTTCAAACACTGCTATTCAGAGAGATTATCATCCGAGTTACGCAAAGGGTCATTATAAGATGACCACAACTGTTTTTTCTCATGTTAAAATTTATTAACTAGCTTTACGCATATGTCTAAAGCAGAAAAGTCATATATTAGCATGCATAATTGTAATTCACCATTCCCCACATCCAAATTAGGCTCCTTTCGCCATACCTTAAAACTTTCAGCTTCATACTCAAGAACAGACATGAAAGAAGAGGCTTTGCAGGGCAAGGCAGGATTAAAGTTACAGAAAGTAAATCCTCAGTCACTATCATATGCAGAATATCCTCTGCCTCTTGTTCCATCCTCAGTGTAACAGCTGAAGGCAGTCAGCCAGTGAGCTGCTGCCACATCACACAAAATACAATCTGGACCTAAATCACGGCAGTGCCATAGGCTTCCTTTAACATCCCAAATCCCTCCTCCATACAGGTGAGAAATCTGTCCAAACACCAGCAGGCTACAGCATAGCCGTGTAGGACCTCCATCACACAAGCAGGCTGGCTGGGGTAGCAAAGACAGCTGTGTCAGCAGCTGGAGGACTGCTTGACTCCCACGGCATTCGAGCCTATACAGAGCGCACAGGCTAGATCTGCTCAGAGACTGCTTGCTTAACCACAGTTAAATCATGTTACTGGACATCTTTATGAAGCTGACGAATGTGCGAAGTCAAACTGAACTTTACTCCCAGACGGCTTACAAGATTGCATTGCACAGGCAGTGATGGTGGGGTCCGGGGAGCTCCGCATCTTCGGTGTCAGCAGCACACCAAGCTCCACAGTCCAACAGCAGCAGGCACAGGCCATCTGCTTGTACATCTCTTGATCATAAAAGAAGGAGCAGCAAACCAGAACCTCACCTAGGGCATCTCATCAGGCAAACAAGGGGTCCTCCAGCACCACCCACCACACCAAGAAATACAAAATAAACTAAAGTACACCTAAAAAATAACTCCTAAAGTGCTTTTTCATCCAGAGGCTGTAAAACAAATTAGAAACTCCAAAAGAACATCTCAAGTTTCGTCCATAAGCAAATAAACCACCAAAATAGTCATCCTCTCCCACCCCCAACACTTAGGCATATTGGAAGGTGCATTTTTATCTGTTGCTCCTCGGTAACAGGGAGGAGGGAGCCTAAACACTGATTAAGAGTAATGCCAGTATGATTTAAAAGGAAGGCTGAGGCAGCATTCACAACCATCACCCATAAACAGCCCTGCATTTTGTACACAAACATTCTGGTACGAAGTTGAAGAAAGTCGAAGAGCGCTCTGAGATCAGGCTTGTTCTGGTATCTTCCAAGGCTAATCAGAAAAACACGAGGCAGCACTCCAGCAGGGAACAGCAAAAGCTCTTATTACTTCATTTCTTTATGTCTGGAAGGACAAAACCTTACAGAATAAACCAGAGGGAATGTGCCTGCCTGTGGAAACGTGGCAGGGTCACGTACAGATGGCCCCAGTACCCACCATTTTACTCTCCTCCTGCAGAAGAGCTTAGTCACAGCTACGCAGTCTTCCCCTCCAGCAACTCAGTGCCATCCTTTCTGAATGTTAAAGAACAAAAAACCTACAGCCCAGATCTTTAACCACATCTCCTGTCATCTACATTTCTAGGCACAAATACTAGTAATTTAGTTCTAAATGCTGGTCTAGGCAACTATTTGCCCCTGATTCATGTTGGGCACTGCATTTTTTCTCTAAAAATAGAGACAAACACTGAAAAAGCAGGGTCTAAGTCCAAACTTCTTTAAAGGATATGATTATCCTCAACAGCAACTCCAGCTTCCCACCACCTCTGCTCTGCTCTCATCCCAACCTACCCTTTCAAGTTCTCTTTAGGAGAGGGAGGAAAAAAAAAAAAAAAAAAAAAAAAAGAAAAAAGCCACTTGTCTACAGAACAGCTTAAAATTGCAGCAGCTTGTGTCAGCTCCAAAGGACATGCTCAGAACAGGAAACTGAATCTTTTCCAAATAAAAGCCACTGTTTCTCCTCAGTTTTCCATCTAACACTCAAAATCAGAAAGATGAAGTTTGTTCTGGCACTTTCTGGAAGCACATGAGCTCTATTAAACTACTTCAACAGGAATTTAATCTTTTAAGAACAAATTTCACATATAACTTAATTCAAATCATGATTTCTGAAAGCTAGAGAGTTTGCAATGGGAAAAAATGTCCTGTGGGCTGCATCAGCTATGCAGCTGCTTCTAATTAAAGCTTCTCCTTTACTCTCTCTGGGCTACTTTCCAGCACAAATACTTTAGCCAGAGCTCAGCCCATTTCCCCCCCCCCTCCTCCTTTTCAGTCCCAGCCTTCATTTGCCTTAGCTCAGGGTCTCACAGAGCTAATCAAGAGACATAAAATCAAAACGAAGTTATTTATCCAAATTTGAAGTATCCACAAAGCCACACAGCTGCATTCACTCTAACAATGCTACAAGTGAGGTAGAAGACTCAGAAAAGCTGCATTTTTGGTTCTTCTGCCATAAGACTACATTGAAGTTACTTCGCAATATTTTGTTTTCTATTGCTTTCAAAAGACTTGTGGAAAATATGTCTAGTCTGCTGGAAAAACCTCCTCATCTGCTGGGCTACATTTGCTTGGACACATTCACAGGACCGTCTCCACAAATGTACCTTACAGACTGTGTTAACCCGTCTTCCAGATGTTTGATTTTCATGGGAGTTTCCAATTCAGGCGCAGTGATATCATCTGGAGATGCACAGGAGGAAGCAGATGGTTTTAATTGAAAATGAAGGGAAGAATTTCCTTGTAGTCTTGCTTATCCTTTCCTCAACCCAGCATTCCCTTCACTTTGACTGGAACATGCTTCAACAAAGAGGGGGCAAAAAGCAGCCCAATGACTAACGCGAGAAGGGTCTCAGCTATTTTGCTATAGATTTTAACCAGACCTCCCTCTGGCTCCCAGGTTCCGACTCCCACACCTACACCTCCTCTCAGAAGGGAGAACAGGATTCTCTGGTTAGCTTTGCAAATGCTCCTTCCCATGTCTCAAGGCTCCCATTTATGCGTCATACTCTGAATGCAAACTATGGGATGGGTTGGCCTCTCTGTTGAGTGTTTAAAGCAGCACACAGCTATTATTTCCAGTCCACAGAAACTGCTTTGACAATGTACCACTTCACAGTATCCCAAGGAGTAACAGCCACTGAAGTCTGAACAGGCAAGGTTTAGTTCAGCTTTTTCTGACCAACAGAGCTCTGAGCAGCTTTTGGTCTGAACTGGTAAATCACAACAGAAAATTTTCCCCAAGTGACCCAAATCCCCACTCTGTTCCTCGATTTCAAGCTACAGTTCTCCCCATTTTCCTCTGTCCTCCTCTGAAGGGCCTCCTTTAACTTCTGCGAGAAAAGAGAAGGAGACAGAAAAGTGCAGCCCATTCTCAGAAAGGGACAACTTATCAACTTCTGCATTTAGCCTCTTCTGGAAAACTCTCAGATCTCATCCTGCTACAAGGCCTCCTATGAGCATTCTCCATTCACTGGTCTAGCAGTGATTAGTCTCCCGAGACAGACCCCGAGAGCGTTATCTGCTGCAGTCTCAGAAGCACTTCTGCAGTCTAGGATCTTGCCTTCACCCCCAGAAGTCCTCTTAAATCCAAGTTAAAATTCATTTATGAAGATCCAGCTGGAAACAAATATAGGTCAAAAACTTTGCAAGGGGGCTGGAGTTACTGGGCACTGGAATTGGGATAGAAGCCCCTTACCACCATGCTGTTGCTGCTTTAAGTTTAGCATGCTTTGAGGTCCTCCTTCTGCCACCCTGCAGATAAGAGGCAAAATCTGTGTTACGCAGTGATGGACAAGAGACTGCCCTTTTGGCACCAGCCTACTTCAGCAGCCTTCCCATTTAACTATGCACAGCATACAGGCCATGGTTGCCACTGTAGGTTTTTTTTTTTACCATTATGGTGTTAAAGCGGTACTTTGGTTCATATAGAGCACTGACATCCATTCCGGACACACAACAGGCAACAGTCCTGAGGTCAAAAATCTAATCTTAAAAGCCTACAAAGCACGAGAAGTAGCAAGGCCCGGTTTCTTCCCAAAACCTTGGAGCACCCCTAGCCCAACTCCCTTCTCACTTCTACTTCTGCTCCCTGTCACTGGGGCACAAGGGAGGGAAGCTGGGTGAGGCCACAGCTGTCAGACCTGGGGAAACCAGTTATGATACTCTCTGCTTCAGGCCGTGCCCCACACTAAGCACAGAGGGATGCCCAGTCCTGCACCTTCCTGCAGCAGTGCAGACTCTCACACTTAGAAAACACCAGGCAGCACTGCCAAAATCTCCGCTCTGCTTGTCCTTGAAACAGCTCCCTGTACCTACACCTCCTCAGCCTGCCTGCAAGAGCACAAATGCTGCCAGTTGGCAGCCCTATCCCCTAGGCACTTCCTATGACTACTTCCCCAGCCATCTAGCAGCAGGGAGACGAGAACGGGTTTGCCTGTGATGTTCACAATTAGCATTAAGCAACAAGCAACTGTTATCCTGCTTCTCTGCTGGATATGGGAGCATGCAAGAAGGCTCCTTCATGCTTAAAACCCCAATGTGAAAAAGGCTGCCCGGATGTGCTTGAAGGGGCAAAAATAACCCACAAAACCAACAAAAAACCCCCACTGCAGTGCAATGCAAAGCCAATCCCCAAAGTGAAACTGCCTTTTGTCAAAGCAGAACCCAGAACGTTCAGAAGGACAAGCCCCCTTCCTACTGCCACTGGAGATATGGTCAGATTCCTCAGAGCAAGGTCCTCACCAAGTGTAGAACGATCTTTCAAACAAAAATCCTGACCTTCGAAGACGCAAACACAGGAACGTGTAATTTTCTAAATATAAAATCAAGGTCAATAAAGGTCAGTAATTCTATCAAACAGTGCCACAAACCAACAGCCACGGGACAGCAGCGTCACCAGGGGAACGGAGCTACTTAAAGGGCGCCCGCAAGAGCAATCTGATAAAGATCCGGCGCTGATTTCCTTACAAGGGTCACAAGCACTGTTCCCATAACTGAAGCCAGATGCACCAGAATAAAGGTTTCTTAGCAGAAAACAAATTTTCTCTTTTAATGGAGTAGATGCTACAGGATTTTCTGACAAAAAAAACTCTTTCAGCGCTGTCATTTGCCGCTTTGCCAAATAGCTGACCAGATATTTTGCTTACATTACTCACATCTTGCTCATCACATACCATTATCTCTGATGCAGGCTCTCCCTCAGGTGTTCGCTTGTTTAAGATTAACTAGATGGACTGACCACACACTAGAACAAGCAGCTTGGCCAAGAGGAGGTATGGAAAGACGCAGAGGGCCTGATACAAAAACTTATTGCCCTGCACAGGAAGCACTGTAGAAAACCTGAAAAAAGTGGAAGGGGTGGAGATTCAGCTAATCAGCAAGCGATCCTGCAGAGCCAGAAGCCAAGCAGATTGCTTTAGTAATAAGTTGAGTTTTGCGCACAAAACATGTCTTTTGACAGCCATCAAAAATTAGGTTACTATGCCAGAGAGAAAGTTCCTCAGTTCTATTCAGAGATCCTCACAGCGCAGGAAAGAAAAAAAAAAAAAGTTAAAACCCAAACAGGATGCTAAGAATCAGCCTGCTAAAGGTAAAGCCTCCACAATTGAGAGGGTTTAGCTATTTTTTTCCTTCCTTTCTGAAAAAAAAAAAAAAAAAAAAAAGAAAAAAAAGTTCTTGAGCCAGAACTATTACACAGACTCCTACTCATCTCTGTACACTGTCTCCATTCGCTGTCCCAGTTACTCTGGCATCTGCAAAGGGACTGAGCTGTTACTTGAAGTAAGGGCTGGCTTAAGACCTGCATGAAGACTTTGTACAAAAAGGAAGAAGGCCGCATTAGAATTATAAATAATTCTGTGCACTTAAAAAAAAAATAAGAGTGGTCTGCCACTGTGTTAAAGAAAACACATCAAGATCTGGACTGCACTGCAAATACTCTACAGATGAACCAACTAAACAATTTCTTTACAGCCTGAGCCATGGGTAAGTGGAAGACACAAGTTGGAGAAACCATCCTTGGGAAGGTACACACAGCACAAACATCAATATCAGTCTTGTTTATTATCTTCATTGTGACCCACATACTTTGGCTCCAGATTAACATGCTTACGTATGTGTTAGAAAGACCTACTAACATCACCAGTTCTTGTTTCTTAAAATACAGGTGAAAAGCAGGAAAAGTTCTAGCTTTCTTTCCAGAAGGGCACCTCATTTGTGTGGAAAGCAATATAAAGCCACAGAAAAGGCTAGGAAGTAGTAATAGTTAAAAAATTGAAAAAAACAACAGGGAAAACAAATTACACATTTGCCTTTACACGGCCTTTCTGCACACCAGGTATTGATTTGAAACTGAGAAGAACTTCAAATCAGATGATGAATTCCCCTTTGTGTGCCACAGGTGCATTTTAAGTAATATCCGGTTTTATGCACAACATTGATAGGAAGAACTAAAGGTGGTAGCTAGGGAAGATGCATGCATAGAAAAGGGTAAAGAGCAGAGCTGTGTGTTAGCTACGCTAAATCAAGATAAAATCCACTGATACTTACAGTATGTTGGCATTAAGAGGGATTTAGCATGCCAGAAAATGGCACAACTTGCGCTGATAAAGTATACAAGGTTTAGAAAATAATCCATTTATTGCAGAGGTAGCAAATTAATCCTGCCAAACAAGAAGGATTTACCTTTTTGCAAAATACCACTTCATTTTTAAAAAAAACATAAATAATGCAGTTTGAAAGGTGAACTATGTTTAATAAACATGATACCATCCTCCAGATGCACTCTGCCAAAGCTCCTGCTCATCAGCTTCCCATGGAGCAGCAAAGCAAAGGCACTGTTGAAGACGGGTGTCAACATTTACCAAAATCGATTACATGATAAAGAAAAATGTGAGTGTTTGGGGGTTTGTGTTAGTCTTTGCAACTCTCATATATGACTTGCTCTCCAGCATGCAGAAAGGAATTGGCACACTTCAGAGTGCAGAGTACTTCTGAAAAACCTCTTAAAAATATTCAAATTATTCAAATATTCAAAATTCTATAAAGTAAGCAAGCTATGAGATGGAAAGCAAGGGCCAATTTAACTTGCGAGTCTGGAAGTAAGGTAGAGTTTACCTTTGGCCTCACTTCCTAACCTACTGTAAAGAAATCCAACCGACAAGATCCAAACCCAAAAATCTCAGTAAGAAATCCAGATTCCTTACATTGCAAAAAGCTAGCACACAGGAACTAAAGCATTATCAAGGAACACCAGCTTCGCTAAAACAGTTACACTGAATGTGCCTGATAAGAAAATCTTAACAATTCACATTTCCTTTCTGGCTAGAATCTTGAATGAAAGAAGACTTCCATTAAATTGATTAGAAATGAAACCAACTTACTTGCAATATCCTGTACCATTTTGATAAGGAATGCACTTTCCCTCGTTAACACAAGGCCTGGAATCATCCATACACTGCAAAGCTGAAAGAAAAGAAAACAACAGTCAAATAAGTAGCCATACATGTCAAGCCAAAGCCTCATTAGCATATTTGGCGCAATGGAAGTCTTGCAGTAGAAAATTTTGCATGACTGGAACAAAACCAAAGACACTATCACATAGTTTAATTTAGTCTCTGGCAGCATCAAAAGAGCCAGACAGAAAGAAGAATCAAACTCAGATTTGTTCATCTGGCAACTAAATGTTTCCAGAATTTCTTTTAGGTAGATTTTCAAAGCAAAGCATGCAGTAAATTTCAGCAAGCTATAAAGACATTCATGTCAGCACTTGCGTATTGGGGGTTAAGTGTCACCAACTACTACTTTCTGAACAAAATTCTGGACTGAAATTCTCTGAAATGAGAGACAACTACTCCTAAGCCATCTTTTTGCAGTATTTTGTCTCTAATTTTTCCTTCTTTTCTACTATCTCTAGGTTCACTTGGCACTGACATAGGAGTATCCATCCCCCATAAGCTCACCTGTTGCACATTTCTAGCAACGCAGAACTTGCTGCAACATCCTAACTGTTGTGGCACTCTGATTTTAGTCAGCATTGTGTTTGACAGCAATTGAGAATGTGACATTTCCAGTATTAATTTTAAAAAGGCATTAGGTATGAAATAGTTCAGGGCTGGTCACTTTTTATCCAAGCCTACAGAAAGCTATATTCTGATGGAAGCAGCACATGAGCTCCAGCTCTGGCAAGTGCTTGTCTCTTCCTGGAGAACCGAAGCAGCACGCCAAGGCTACTGCCAAGGCGACCAGAAGGGTGAGGACCATGGAAACCCTCCAGGAGCAGAGGGCACTCTGAAAGCATGAATGTTCAGACAGTCCACCTAGATCACAGCCTGCCATTTGAATAGCACCAAACCAGCGGATAAAGCTCTTGCAACCAGAAAACCTGGATGCTATCCCAAACGTAAGCCACAGCGTGAGAGGCTACAAGCTCTTTCCAGACCCGCGTTCTGCCTCCTGGCCCACAAACACACACTTCCATGTCTTTATGTACCCTATTTCAACAGCCTCACAGCATATGGGAAAGCATTTAACTGATGGTGATTGAAGCACCCAGGGCATCAATACCCACTGCCCACGAGTGTCCCAGCTCCTGTAGGCCAGACAGCCTTTTCTTCGTTAAGGATGGTTTTCCTTTCCTCAAGAAGTATTATTTTCAATACAAACTCAGCAAGGGGCACCAGGGAAAACTGGTGTAAACCACCACCAAAGTTCATATGCTGGTGACTAAGGAACAGGACTCAGAAACAGAATAGTTAACACATCAGCCCCCCTGTAACCAGACCAAATGCAGTCCAGCAATTGGACAACTTGGAACAGACTTCGGTTACTGCTGTCCTGGGCTTGAAGTGTTATTTCTCAATAACCCTGGCACACATAAACAAGTCACAGGCAGTACAAGCTCCTATAGGAATGCTTCGTGCTTGCAGTCCCTACAGAAAATAGAGTTAAATTCAACCCAGTTTCCTAGGAAGATCATCAGTATTTCCCACAACAGGAGAATGCCTGCTTCTGTTCACTCAGTTTCTGAAATGGGGCACTTGGATGGCGCTGCTTCTGCAGGGTTCTCGGGAAATGAGCAGAATTCCACTCCAAGCCCCTTTCAGATAACCCCTGAGGTCAGGGTAACTAAGCAACAGAAATATTAACGCGGATTTTGCATGGCATTCCTCCCCACAGCAGCCAAAACCTCTTACACTAATTTGCACCTGTTGACAATTTTTATCCCATTTAACGGGAGGCCTTGACTCCAAACTTCATTTGCTTCTGGCTGACACCACAGCAGTTTGTTTTCACAGCAAAGATTAGCTCCAGTTAACACAGTCCAGTTACTCTGTGTTCAAGAGAAACCACAAAGAGATTTGTCGGGATTTGGGCTTTGCCTATCGAGAAGGAAAAAGGTACTTCAGAAAAACGGAGGAAGGTGAAAAGGAGCCTTACCACATTTCAGAGAACCAGGAGGGGAAGCAGACTTGGTATTCTCATCTCACCACCTTGAATTTTCATTCTTTTCACACCCATCAAGCCAGTGAAGCAAATACTCAGAGGATTATTTCTTTTGTGCCCACGCTTTCAAACACAATTTTGTAATCTCTTCGAGTACCCGTGTCCCCAGTGAGAACTGAGCAGCCAGTTGGTTTTGTAACCTACATAGTAAAAGCTTAACCAGCACTTGGCCAAAAACACTTCCCAACAAAACTGCAGTGGGGAACAAGAGGGTGACGGCTTTCGGGGTCACCATAAGGATCCGAATCAGTGATTCCAGATGAGCTTGCTACGCTAAAAACAGACACAGCAGAGGGGCTTTTGCAAAGTAATGATTAATTTTCTCCTGTTTTTTGTCAAATTATTCCTGCCTTGAACTGCTGTTTAGCAGGTCATTAAACTACCACTAGTCCTTAGACTTTAAGAGAGACACACAGCGAATGGGGCAATGTAGACAGCTAAATATGTTTTGTATACAGTAATCTAGAAGTGAAAGAACCAAAGAAAATAAAAGCTAAAAGACTCTTCTGTACTTTTTCAGCTCAAGACTAAAACAAGCCTAATAGAAATACACTAAAACACAACTAAAGCTGGAGCAAATGTAGATGTAACCATATTCTGTATTAAAATGAATATTAAGGAGTAACACAACTACTTCTCTTTAAAAAAAAAAAAATCACAAGGGAAATCGAAGATTACAGTTCTCACAGTACAATTAGTATTTCTATGCACAAAGCACTGCCTTTATGACATCTTTAACAATTTCACAATGCACACAAAACCAAGGCATTTCAACACAACTTACTCCAACAGTTCCTTTTCTTCTACTCAACCACATTGTGATCAAGAGTTAACAACGTCAGAAACTTTACTTTCTACCTCAGCCAGCACAAAAAGTATGTTCTGCTACATGCACTGTGTTAACTGGAAATACTTTGTTGAGTCCAGCATGAGAGAAGGCAGCCTTGCTCTGAAAAGACAAGGCCACTTTTCTAGAAGCCACTTATGGACACCATCAGCTTGCTGTCAAGGCCTCGAGCCTAACAGGCGCCTTTTGACAGTTTTATGCTGTGTTTAAAATAACAGCAGTGGTGATTTTTTGGTTGATTTTCTGGACTTGCTCTAGCTTGCCAAAACCACCAAGACTATCAGAAGGCAAGTTAGCCCAGATCAAGTGCAAGCAGCAAAGTTTCGAGCCCTCTCATGCAGTGGAGGGCTCGCTCTCATATGCCAGCAAGTCTTCACAGGGAAATCCCATGGCTTTTTAACATATTGAACCACCTCATGATTCCTTATCAGTCCTTTTGGGCACACTACAGGAATACTGGGAAGACACCCCACAATTACCGAAAAGCTGGCTTCTTATGAACTGAGCAGGCCACTACTTTGTGAAAGTACTCCCCATTTCCAGCACACACCGTAGCCAAGTTTAAAAGACTCCTCAGAGGCGGGCCTCTATGTGCATGGGAGATGAATGTTATCAGCCATACCACCCACCCCAGAGACCATACAAACCCTTGCACCTGACTACATTTAGTCACAAATGCTGCCCTGACATTTTAACTAGCCCACCAGGACTATTTCCCAAGGCCAGAGGGGAAAAAAACAGGTAGCTGCTGCTGTAAAACGAGCATATTACTCACAGAAACACTACAGGAAGTGCTGCAATTCTCAACACCTGAATCCACCAAAACTCCCTCTTAACTAGAGTACAATTTCACCCAGGTTTAAATTTTCAGCTAAAGAGACAGTGTTCTGGTGGGGCTAAACCATGACAGGCAGCTGAAGCAAACCTAGGAAGAAAAGTTGTGTTTCTGCCTCATTGTTCTTTAGGATGCCATGATGATCTGGAAATTGTGGTTTGATTCCTATACTTAATCTGCCTATTCAGATACTTTTGAGGCTAAAAATTTAAAAGAAACAGTGAAGGACTAAGATCAGAAGCTTTAAGTGTCAGAGTTCAAGCTTTTAAGAGAGCAGGCTACTATAGGGAAACAGAGTCATAACCAGAGAAAATGTGAAAGGGCTTTGTTGTAAATACTAGAAGGAAAGCAATGCCAATAAACTTCTCACCCACAAGTTCAGAAAAAGTCAAGCAGAAATAAAAATGCAAAATACCAACAAATGAACGCTGTGAGGAAGAGACATTAAGAAGCTGTTTTCCTGTATCTCTGTGGTCGATTATCCCGCATCTATGAAGGTGCAAGCTCTGACCGGAGATTTTACTTTAAATAAGGGGAGAGCAGGTGGTACAATTTTCTCCTCGGGAGGACACCGTATGGGCCCCTCTTCTCTTTCTGTTCATAAATCTTCCATTAAGCTCACAGAAACTCAGTATGTTTTAAGAACCTAGAAGACAACCTACTTTTCTATGTTACAGTTGGACTAAAAACACACTGAAGACTAGTAAGGAAACTGAAGGACAAAATAGGTTTCAGTAACTTTTACTTAGTCAGTGGATTTGCTGCCCACTACTAACTCCAGCTACACAACAAATCCGAAGAGAGCCAAAATCAGCTTCCGATTCCCTTCAGGAAGAACAGAGCATGACAAATGCAGCTAAGAGAAAACGCTGAAATGAGGTGTGGTTCTGGAGGAAGAGAACTGCTTATGGCAGCACCTCACACCATACAAACAGCTGCTGGAAATGCTGGTAACAAATAAGAACATGGCAGAAATGGACAGAATATCCAAAGATAACCAAATTCTGGAGGAAAACCACAAAGGATTGATAACTATGATGATTACACTACTCGGCAACCTCAACAGGCTACAGTTCCAATGAGATTATGTACCAGGGAAGAGCCCACTAGTAAATAAGTGCTAGCAGAAAATACAAAAATAGCAAATACAAGAAAATACAAAAAAAATTGTCCCCCCAAGGCAACCACATTGAGGGGGAGCAGGAGACAACAAAATAAGAAAAACTCCAACTGTGGCAAAGAGATAATGCTTTATATTCAGCTGAGATTTAGAAAATGTTAACATTTGGGGGATCTGACCTAACTAAGCAGTTTGCACATCACAGACAGAAGGTAGTACTTAAGAACAAAGCTTGCCTATAAGGCATAAAAATCATCTGTAAAGTACAAATGCTTAATCAGATTATTAAGAATGTCTGCTCTTTTAGACACAAAAGCCTGAAGTCAATTGGATAATGCAAGACTCATCAACTGAGAAGCTGAGCAGAGCTCAGAGGAGTGTGAAGTTGCTCAGCCAAGGTCCCATAGCTTTGGGACAGCAAACTCCAATATCTCAACTGGCTTCCTTCCCTAGCTTCTCTAGGCTTTGTAAGATACATGTAAAAAAAAAAAAAATTGCAAAAAAAGAAAATCTTTGAGTGGATTTTAGAAGAAAAAGCCAGTAAGAAGAAATTTTGCTTTAGAAGTTCATCAGGGGTTTTTTGAACTCAAGAGCTCAAACAGCAAATCTGACCACATTAAGCTCTCGGACACACAACACTGCATGCCCTGCCATCATCTGTTTCAAATCTCTTCTCCAAACATCTAGAAACTGGCAAGACTAGTAATTGGCCCTCCTAAGAACAGAGCTGGAACCATTGTGCAAATTCACAGAGAGTGGAAGTTGCTCTGTCCTCGGGCCTAGGAAGCTGCAGGAGGACTGGTATTCCAATCGAATGCAGCTCCCATTCATGTGGCACTGCTCCTGGTGAAGGACTACAAGTTAGAATATACTCTGTATTCAGGATGAACTGGTAATGCAGCTCAGAAGCCTGTCGGTCACCATATTCTCCATTTCCTCGCACAGCTGCTGTTCCCTGCCTTCCCCTAATTTCACTTTTCCAAGCAATGCCAAAATGCCTAACACCCAGAACAGCAACATAAAGCATTGTTCAAAAAAAAAAAAAAAAAGTTTTCAACAAAAAAATGTAAGGAAGGCAATTAAAGAGCCGAAGGGGTACTGGTGTTTCCATGGCAATCTGGCAGCCAGGGGCCATGCTCGCCTCTTCTCCAAAGTCCTCTGTCATTCTCCAGCACTAAATCTTTATTAATCTGAATGTTAAGGATGTTTGCCTGTGCAGAAATGCTTGCCTGCTGCTAGTGCCGCGCAGCACTTCTGCAGCCATGCGGGGTGATGTCAGGGAAAGGAGATGAAAACTTGCTGCATGGAACAAACAGCAGACACCCGTGCCATTTTGATATACAAAGCTCTGTTTTCATCCTCATAGCAGTCTAAAAAAAGGACATGTGCCCTAGGAACAGACTATTTTCTAAACAGAAAGAACTATTATTTCTGCAGCTCTCAGATGACTGTGTCTAGAACGACATAAGCTCTGTTTCTTCTGGACAGGCACTGCCAGTACTTGACTTCGGCTGGCAATATTTCAGAGCAAATTCACCAAAATCGAGAATCGAACTACAAAAGGACTTTTTAACATATGTGTTTAGGGAAGCTCTTTTTATCCCTAACGTGTCCCAAAGGAGGGGTGAGAATCAATAATTCCTGTATCATTCCATGGCTTTGCAACTCATTAGCTGAGAGCACAAACTCAAGGGAAACTATCTACATCTGAAGTCACAAGCTGTGGCACTCCGGTTTGGCTGTTAAGTAAGATTCCCAGCTCCACACAAAACGGGCTGCCAGCATCCTACTGCTGCTCCTTTCCCTACTCCGTGTCTGGGGTTCAAACCCCAGCCACCCATCCGTGCTCACAGCACAGATACTGGTTTTGAAAATGGAAGAAACTGAACAGGATCAGAGCATACTGAAGACAAAATCCCACATACTGCAACAGCAGAAAGGCACAAGAAGAGCGGAGGGAGGGAAGCAGCTGTGGAAGCTGACAAAAACCTGACCCATTACATTATAGGAGATTCAGATGTCACCAGAGGCATAAGTCCTCTTTTCCCAAGGCTTCAAGTCCTGAGAAAATCAGCCAGAGGATCTTCACGTACTTCTAATCTAAGTGATGCCCTGCAGGAAGTGATGCAAGTTCGCCAGCTTCTCATCACACTCCCTTTTGAAAGTCTAAATCAGCATCTTTGATAAGAACAAATTCAATAGACAGTAACACCTTCCAAAGAACAAGAAAAACTTGCTCTTCTCTAAGCAAATCCCTGTCAAGCAGACCGGTATTGTCAGCACTATCTGAAGCCCTCAGAAGTTTCACTGTTTGAACACTAATGATCTCAAACTGCAGCCCACATTAGCACGTTACCCTTGAGCTGCTCTGGACTAGAAATGCCTTGCAACCTCTCAGAAATACAGGCTGACAAGTCAGCAGCAGCCTGGTGAAACTGGGCTTTGCAAACGCTGAGAGCAGGGAATTAGGGTGGGCTTCAACAGCAAGGATTCCCGTTTCACCCACCACTACCTGACCAGGAGAGGAACAAATGAGAGGGGCAAATTGCTCACAGCAATTACCAGAAGAGTATCCTCACCAAGAGTGCGCAGGTGCTGCTGCCCCACCCCAGCTTACTGCAACTTCGACTGCAGCCTTTTGCAAAGGCGAACAACCGCTCAACTGGAAAAGCGAGTTGCTACACCATTGGGCTTGCATGATGAGGCACAGCTGAGTAGTCCAAACCATAGCGCTTAGTGCATCCAGGAGCCTCCTATTTATTGACCAAGAGGGCTGACATCAGATACCTGCCCTCTCTTGCACAAGAGCATCAAGACAGTTGAACATGCACCTGAAAATACCCTTTCGATGACTTCATCTCTCCCTTTCCCATTAACTCAAGCCACAGCTCCCACTCCCAGGAATCAGATGTAGGTCAGTATCTCATGAACAGCAGTCATTTTCAGTCTAGATTTGTCATCTCCAACAACCAGCCTTTGTTTAGCACCAGGAAGAGATCTGACCTGCAACACCAAAAACCTCTGCAGCACAGGAGGACCTCGACCAGTCAGCTGGGTATTCATACCCAGCCCAGGGACAACAGGTGGTTCCACAGCTACTTCTCCTCTCTGCCCCTGTCAGAGAAGGAACCTGGTGGGCTAGCAATAAGCTAGCAGGTCGCTGGTATGAAGGTACAGTTAAATCAAGTGGATGTGACAGCTAGTCTTTGCAAAAATAGTATTTTACCTTCTTACCAAGCTGTTCCCAGAAATGATAGCCCTCCTATGCACCACGCCTCTACTCTACCAAGAAAACATATTTCTGAATTTACAAGACACCTACCCATAAGAAATCCTTTATTTTTCCAGCCTGCTTCAGCAAATCTGGCCAAAACAGATTCAGCAAATAGCTATTTTTTTTAACTCCAACCACCTTCTTGCAACATATTAGTACAACCAAGCAAGCCAGATTTCAGTGGGGGTTACGGGAAAAAAAAAAAAAGGCATTTCTCCCAGGAGACAAACAATAACCATTTCAAGAGTCAAAACAGGTAGGCATATTCACCTGACTACTCTGTACAGCAGTGGTCAGACCTCTGCAGATGCCAGCTTCCACTCCCGACCATATCAAAGGATAAAACTGCTTAAATTATCAGCATCTTGCTCCCTCAGGCACTAAACACTTCCCCTCCCACTTTCTCCCATCCCTATGCTCTTCACAAGCCGGTCCAGCCTCTCCGGAGCAAAAAGGAAGAAAGAATGAGAAGTTGTGCTGGCCGCCAGCGCCCGCCGGCCCGTGACGGCTTTAGGGTGCTGCAAGGCTGCGCAGACGTGACTCGAGGAGCGGAGCTGCTGCCGGGAGAGGTGCGGGATCCCCCCGGACCCCTCGGGTCGGGCCGAGGACCGCGTTCTCCAGCGCGGCTGGAAATTGCACTGCAAATGCCAGCACACAACGGGGAACGGTGTCGAGAGGCAGCACATCCTTCGGACACGCACGCGGCGCCGTCCCGCCTGCAGGGAGCACGGAGGGGTCCGAGAGACCCTGCTGCGTGAGCGGGCGCTGCCTCGGCGAGAGGAACGCGACGCACGGGCTTTCCAAGCGATGGAGGGGAGCGAAACCCCCTCTGCAGAGCTCGGAGAGCGGAAAAGCCTCGAGCACACAAACCATTCCTTGCACCAGCACGTGTGCCCCTGCCAGGGAGGGGCCTCGGGGCTCCCTGAGAGACAGAACCCCCCTCCCCCTGCAGGGACGCTCCCTCGCGGCACGGGCAGCCCCCCCTACGCCGGCAGGAACCCCCACCCCCCTACACGGGGCTGCCTGAGGGGCAGCCCGCCCCCGGCACGGGCAGCCCCCCCGGCAAGACCAACTCTCCCAGGCATGGGCAGCGCCCACCCTCGGCAAGAACCCCCCCTCCCCGGGCAGGAATTTCCCTCCCCCCCGCTCCCGGCAGGGGACGGTGACACCGACACCGCGCCGGTGCCCCGCCGCCCCCCCGCACTTACCGGCGGCGGGCCGGACGCGACTGAGCACGGCCAACAGCAGTGCGAGGAGGGCGGCGAGCGCTGGCCCCACCGCGCGGGCCATGGCCACGGCCGCTCCCGCCGCCTCTCGCTCGGCGCGGCGCGCGGCGCGGAGGGATCTGCGCAGAGGGACACGGATCGGCTCGCAGTGCCGCCCCCAGCTCCCTCCGCCGCGCCCCGCCCGGGCCCTCGCCCGCCGCCAGGGGGCGCCCGCACAGCGGAGGCGGGGCCGGGAGGGGAGGGGAAGGGGAGGGGGATGGAGGCAGAGGAGGGGGTGGGGGACAGGGACAGGGGAGAGGATGGGGACAGGGGAGGGGGTGGGGGACAGGGGCAGTGAGGATGAGGACAGGAAAGGGGATGGGGACAGGGGAGGGAGTGGGGACAGTGGAGAGGATGGGGAGCTGCCTGGGAAGTGGGACAGGGGTGATGGGGATGGGGTCAGGGTCAGTGGGGACAGGGGTGGGGGCAGTGGGGATAGGTGGCAGTGAGGGTGGTGGGATGAAGGGCAAGGACAGCAGGACACATCCCCATGTGATGGGGTCCCTGACTGCCCATGGGGAGGCCTAGGGAGGCTGAGGTGCTTCTCTGCCCTTGGCTCGGACACGGGTGCAGCAGCTGCCAGGCAGGGGTGATGAAGAGGTGCCCAAGGGCAGGCACCGATGGGACAGGAAACTCCAAACAGACATCAGGCAGCAGAGGTGACCCCGATGGGAAGGAGAGCGTCAACCCCATAGCTCAGCATCACAGCTTGGCCCCACAGCTCAGTCCCACGCTGCAAAACCCCAGGAGAGGAGCCAGGTCCCTGCAGAGGAGGTCTCAGGAGGGCAGCGGGGCTGGAAACCTCATGAGTTTAACCTCGAGGTCCCTCCCAGTGCTCAGCCATCATTCAAAGCATTAAAAATCCTGCCTGGCCCCAGCTCCCGGCGCACTGAGAGGCCTTTGTGTGCGGTGCTGACACAGCAGCCTGGCCCGGGTTCAGGGCGGAGAAGGGGCAATGAATAAACCTCACAGTTTCCCCCCTGGAATTTGCCAGATCCCACAGGTCCTCCCAGGAGTGGAGCTGGATGGCCAGAGCCCTAACACTGCACAGATCTTTTTCAGGCACGCCGATGCAGGCAATGCAACCTGGATGAAGAATTCCCCACCATCCTGCACAGCTGCCAGAGCTTCCCATTGTTGGCCACTCGTGGGCAGGTGATGGTGCTCTCCAGTCATGATGGCCATCCCATGGCGCTGCTCCCAGAATGTCCAAAACTTTCCATAAGATTAGGGGTGGCAGTGAGCAACTGTTAAGTTCAAACAGTCATGAAGCCAGGCTGGGATTTCATGCAGCAATGTGACCAGAACAAGGAGGGCTTGGGGATGCTCTCCTTAATGCAGCTAATTCAGGAAGGATTTCCAGCCATTCCATTCCATGCCATTTCCAGCTCCCCCAGCAGTAAACATTACTTTTTATCTCTGCCCTTGAAGTGGGCAGTCCTCCTTTGTCTGTGCTTTGTTTGGCCTGAGAGCAAGCTACCAACCCACGGCGCAGGGACAGCATCCACTGCCGCCCTGGCGCAGCTCTCAGAATCTGCTGTGAGGGCAACCAGTTCCAGCTGACAGATGGGGCTCATCAGGGGAATCCAGCTGGCATGGGGGAAGGCATCGCTTTGGTCCTGTGGGTCCAGGAACCTGCTGATTGCCCCCATCTCTCTGCTCTGATCCCACTCTCCTGGGTGTATGTGAGGCAGAGCATCTGTCAGTGGCTCTGTCAGCTGGAGAAAAGGGGTGAGAGCAGGCACCAGCAGGTCCTCTATGTGGTAGAGGCTTGCAGAGGCTGAATATGGACGTGCAGCACAGGTGTTGCAGCTGGGGAGGTGAGGGCTGATCCACCCACAGCCGCCCTGGCCAGGAGGGTTGCTCATGCTGGGAGGGGATGTGCAGGGCAGATTGCGAAAGGGACAGGGGATGGCACCCCACTGTGTCCCCCTGTCAAAACTCCTCCCTCAGGTCCCTATCATCCCCGTGGGTTCGTCCCAGGAAGCAAAAGACTGCTTGCAAAGGAGTTAAAAATATATTTCTGCATTGCTTTGCCTTTTGTGCCCCACTACAGTCCCATTAACACTACCACATGCAAATAAGCAAAGGTTGGTCAGGCAGGGCACCCGCTGGCAGAAGTGACCCTCCAGCCCTAGCGCACACCATTCCCCACTCAGCTTCCCACTCAGAGCTGACCAGTGGCCAGCACTGGAACTGGAGGGCTCTGGCAAGGTTTTTCCTATTTCACAGCTGGTTTCCCCATGTCTTGTCCCGCTTTACCCATGGAGCATCCCACGTGGGTGTGGGAGCCCCCAGGGTGGCA
Source organism: Neomorphus geoffroyi (assembly GCA_033558235.1). Taxonomy (NCBI): domain Eukaryota; kingdom Metazoa; phylum Chordata; class Aves; order Cuculiformes; family Neomorphidae; genus Neomorphus; species Neomorphus geoffroyi. Next base: position 10,313,003 of record JAUMJM010000074.1, read on the forward strand.
AGGGGAGGCAGGTAGGGTGGTGGCCAGGGTGGTGGCCTGGGTGGCAGGCAGGGTGCGGGTGCCAGGCAAAGGGCTGGGTGTACTCCGGTGCTGGAAGCGATGCCAGCGGAGGGATTAGAAGAGTTGAACAGAGTCCATATCCACAGTATCACTAAACAGCCCTGGCAATTAGGGAAATCCTGGCACTTTGGCTGACAAAGGCAGGGAGATCAAGCCTTCTTTACAGCTCCATGTTAGGAGTCTCACCCTGCAGTGATTTCGGCTGCCTGCTCCACAGAGTGCTCATTTCAATCCCAGCGTGTGCAGACTGTTCTCCAGCCCCAGCTCTCACCACGTTCCCTACCCCTCTGCTTCAAGGCCAGCACCAGTGGTGTCAGTGTCCCAGTCTCCCTGTCCATCAGGGCCATCCTGAGTGATGCTGAGTGGCCAAGCGCTGCAGATGGCATGGCTGGCTGCAAAAGGGGTGCTCACCTCTTGTCTCCCATGTGCTTGCTCTGCTCAAGGAGGAAGCCTGCGGGGACAGCAGATCCCCAGTGTCCCATCTGGCTTGTCACTCCACAGCTGGGGACATGCTGCCGGGCAGAGGTGCCAAGGGCTCTGCTCTGCTCTCCCCAGCTTGCCATGCAGAATGTAATGAAGCACTCTGAGGTGCTTTTTGGATGTCTGTACACACACATCAAGCGATGCGGTACTTCTCCTCTGAACCTCACCTTAGAGGAACTGCCAGTTTCACCAGCTTTACATCTGCTATTTTAGAATAGATGGTTTTCTTGCAACACCCTTGCAGTGACATTGCTGGTGGTTCAGGCATTCAAACCTCAGCTCAGCCACGCACACCCAAACACCTGCCTTACATGCCGGCATTCACACACCCAGACAGATTTTGCCTCATTTTTACCAGTCCCAGGTCTGAGGGTCCTTAGGACATGCTTGAGCTTTTATCTTTTGGAAACAGAGGAGCTGCAACTCCTTTAAAATGGAAGATGAGGGTACTTTATAGTTACAATCTCAGCAGCCAAGAGGTTTAAGTAAAACAGGAGGGAGAGAGGCTTCCAGCAAAATTCCCAGGGCTGGCAGCCTTGCGCTCACACCACAAAGAGCCTGTGAGCTTGTCCTGTGGCTCATCTGCTAACTCCTAACATTCCCATGACTTGGCTTTTGCTGCAATTACCTTACCTGCCAGTCAGTCTCATCCCAAAAAGAAAGAGAAGTGCAAATGCATTCCTGGTTCAAGTCCCACAGGAAAGCACTGGGATCCCCAAGCCATCTCTGCTACCCCGCTTAAACACCCTGGGAATTCATACCCTCTGCCTTTGCTGCCGCTGTGGCCCTTGCTCTCAGCTGCCCCTGGAGACTTTACGTTGCAGACAGAACTGTGCAGCTCCATGCACGCAGCTTTTACCCCAGCTGGCCTGGCATATGGAGTGGGCATGAAGCTTCCAAAATGCTCTTGGCTCTGGGCATGCAATGGAGCAAACATTCGCCAGTGCGTGGGTGTCTCCAGGGAACAGCTGGTGCTGGAATGACAGTGGCAGAGCGCTCAGTGCCTTATGCTGACACGGGTGGTCCCTTCCCACAATGTGGGGCAACAGATGCAAGCAAAAGGTGATGGGAAAAGAAGAAATGCAGACAAGTGCTCATAGCTCTGACGAGCCCCTGAGACGCAGCTGCCCTCCATGCTGGCTGGTACAGCAGTGCCACTTGGATCCATCCTTGGGTTGTCTTTGTCGATCTGTACTCAGGACTGACTGCCAAGATGGGAGCCTGCAGCTCTCCCTCTCGGTCAGCAGCCGCTGGGGAGCTAAAGCTACGATTTACAGCAGGAAGTACCCCACTCTTCTGTTTTCCCAGTGCACCCATGCAAGCCACCGCTCCAGCCACCTCTCGCTGGCCACCCGGGCATGGCCTGTGTTGGTGCCCATGCAGGTAGGGGCAAGACAAAACAGAACAGAGGCTTCTTCCCCCTCCTTTGGGACCTCAGTCCTTGGCTGTGGTGTTACATCCCTTCTGGCACTGAGCAAGAGCCTCTGCACAGGCTGCTCTGGGTCTACACTGAACCAGACACTGCCTGGATCCCTTCTTTCCTGAACGGTCCCCTCCTCCGCCAAGGATGGTGGGAGCAAGGTGCCGTTGCAGCTGCATGGCCATGCATGGGATGTGCAGCTCCAAGAAAGGTCAAAGAGAGCCATGCACGCCCCAGGTTCTATGGGCTGCAGCAGCACAGGTACCCACACAGATCCTGGTGCAGAAGACTCATGGTCACCTTGACTTCAGCAAGCACATCCACTCTGCTCCTCTATGCAAATCCTGTGTCTGGTGCTGTTTTCGAGGGCCCCATTGGTGGGTGCACTTTTTGCTATGAGTACTGTGCTGTGCCAGGGCCGGGGAGTTCCATTTCCAGAGAGTGTAGGTGGCACAAGAGGGCGGCTGAAGAGCACCCGTGGGACCAGGGTGCTGCTGGCAGGAAGGAAAAACAAAAAGCAAAGGTAGAGGAAACGGGTTTATCATCTCCCTGCAGAGCACCAGGGCTCAGCCACGGGGTTTCTGAGCCATGATTCAAAGTGACACTGGGCCCTGCAGCTGCCAGCCCAGAGAAAGCCCCGTGGCGGGGGTCTGGCAGCCTCACCAGGGTGGACATGGGGAGCTGTGACTCCCCACCTTCTGCTTTATCCCCTCTGGCAGGTTTGCGAGCTCAGGCATGACTGCAGCCAGCCAGGAGCAACTGCACGGGACGCTGTGGGGTTCAGCGCTGCAGGCAAGGCCCCTGGCAAACCTCAGAGCTCCCCTGCACCCACAGGGCACCCAAACGGTGCCCAAACTGGGGAGAAAGGGGATGGGCTCAGGGGGAGGTGGCACAGCTGCCTCGGGGGAAGTGAACCTGGGGATAGGCATGGGCAGCTGGGCCGGAGGCTGGGTAGGAAGCACGGGCAGAGCCTTCGCGGTGCAGAGGTTGCAGCTCACCTCGCTCTTGTGTTGGCTGTGGGGGCTCAGGAGCAGCCAGACCCCCAGGGACCCCAAAGGGCTCAAGTGTGGGGTGTGTACAGGGATAGATTGAGGAGGCTGCCACACCGTGTGGGTGCCTTGCAGCCTGCGCTGAGGCTTTGCCAAGGACTCAAGGCTGGGCACCAGCCCAGCTGCAGCAGCCCAGAGCGGGAGGGCCAGGATGGTTTGAGGAGTGCGCTGGGACACGGTGCTGACTCGAGCCTGAGCAGGAGGTCTGGTGCTGGCAGTGAGCTGCCCGTGGCCAGCTCAGCACCCGGCCAGCTGAAAAGCCATCATTTTCAGGTAATAGAAAATCAACATCCTCCTTTCTGAAAGGTCACCTCGGCAGCAGCGCAGCAGAGGAAACCACTAGAGGGGAATCCTTCCTTGGTTCCCATGGGATCCAGAGCCCCCCAGAAAAAGAGAGCTGCCGTGGCCCCACAGCACCCCTGAAGACAAGGACTAGGGCACTCAAAGGCTGAACCCCAACCCCTGCCTCCCTGGCTGTTTCTGCCCAGGCAGTTCTTGGGTGCCTGGGCAGCTGCTTGCCCTGCTGCAGGGATGGTGGCACAGCTCTCTGCACTGCTGGGATGTTCACTCACAGCAAAGCAGCTGTTAGAAACTCCCCCAGAGTCAAACTCCCCTGGGACCCCAGAAGGAAAGATGCTGAAAGTGTTTTTTTCTCAAAACCTGCCTGAAAGAGAGGTTTGCATGTCTGAGGAGCTGGTTCAAAGTAGGGGAAGCAGCTGGTGCTCAAGCAAACACAGAACCCAAACCCCTGAAGCACCCGAGCATTGCCACAGCCCTTGCCAGATGAAACCTGCTTTATAATTGACACTGTGCCAGCCTTCACAGTCGTGCTGTGCTCTTCCACTCCACAGTGCAGGTTTGGCAGCATCTGGGTACCAGCTCTGCCTGTCTGCTCTCACTGCCTTGCTTTTGAGATGCTCAGAGGAAAAACACCCACCACCCAGCACAGGCATGTCCAGTGGCATAAGCCACCCAGCGCAGCCCTATGATGGGCCAGGGTGACACAGGCACACATGGTCCCTCCAGCTGACACCAGCCCCACCAGCACCCCCGGCCCTGCAGACACAGGGACACCCAAGGGTGCCCAGACCTGAGCTGAGCAGTGGCAGCAGTAAGTGCAGCCAAAACCAACACCTTTTCTGGAAGACCATTCTTATGATAATGCTTGTCTTTGCTTGTCATCTCGGTGTTCATGCAATGAGCAGAGCAGCTCAGAGCACCATCCCTTTTCCTTTCTCTGCTCACACCCTGTGCCAAGGGTTTCCCAGCAGAAATGGGCATGCTCTGGGGCCAGGGACAGCCCAGCTCTGTCCCTTGCACCCTCAAAGACAGGGGGTTCAGGTGCTGCAGAGGTGCCAGGACTTGGCGATGCTCCCAGGTCCCTCTGCTCCACACTCGCATGGTGCAGGACAGAAACTCTCAGCCTCTGCTGGGCTGAAGGGACCAAGCACAGGAACTAGGGGGATGCCTGACAGGGGAACCCAGCAGGCAAAGACTGCTCCAGAGCCTCTGGAGGGGCAGCTCTGAAACAGAAATGAGGTGGGTGTTGAGTTGGAGGTGACTCAAGACAAATACATTGCTGGGGATCGTCACCATCCAGCTCAGCCGCAGCATCAGGACGAGGCCAGGCAGCACAGCCTTGCGTGGCATGGTCCAGGAGTTACTTGCGGGCTGATCGCCTGCTTCCCCTGTGCAGTGTTACAGGCTTGGGGAAGAATGAACCATAGAATCAGACTCGCCAGCTTAGAAGAGACCTCTGAAATCCAACCGTGCCTGACTTCCTACTAAACCGTGTCCCTAAGAAACTCATCTACCTGTCTTTTAAACACCTCCAGGGATGGTGACTCCACCCCCTCCCTGGGCAGCTGTGCCAATCCCTGACCACCCTTTCAGTGAAGAAATTCTTCCCCATGTCCAGTCTAAACCTCCCCTGGTGCAACTTGTGGCCATTTCCACTTGTCCTATTGCTGTCACTTGTGGGAAGAGCCCAGCCCCCACCCCGTCACAGCCTCCTTTCAGGCAGTTGTAGACAGGGATGAGGTCTCCCCTCAGCCTCCTCCAGGCTAAACAACCCCAGTTCCTCAGTCTCTCCTCGTAGGACTTGTTCTCCAGCCCCTCCCCAGCCTCGTTGCCCTTCTCTGGACGCGCTCCAGCCCCTCAGTGTCCTTCTTGGAGTGAGGGGCCAGAACTGACCCCAGCACTCGAGGTGTGTCCTCACCAGTGCTGAGCACAGGGGCACAATCCCCTCCCTGCTCCTGCTGGCCACGCTGGGTCTGACACAGGCCAAGATGCCAGTTGCCCTCATGGCCACCACTACAACTGACTGAAAGGAGGCTGTGACGGGGTGGGTGCTGGGCACTTCTCACAAGTGACAGCGATAGGGTAAGAGGAAATGGCCGCAAGTTGCACCACAGTAGGTTCAGGTTGGACATTAGGAAAAATTTCTTTACCAAAAGGGTTGCAGGCATTGGCACAGCTGCCCATGGAGGGGCTGGAGTCACCATCTCTGGAGGTGTTTTAAAGACAGGTAGATGCATTCCTTAGGGACAGGGTTTAGTAAGGGGACAGGTACAGTTGGACTTGATCTCAGAGGTCTTTTCCAACCAGATGATTTGATGATTCTACAATTTATGCAGTGGCAGCCCAGGCCCAGCATGGCTGTGGATCTTTGGGGGGCCAGTGGAGGGGTGCCCCCAGGAGCAGCCCCCTTTGCCTCCCCCACTCCAGGCAGGCACTGCCATCTGCACACAGTGGCTCTGAGCCTCTGCCAGCACCAGGGTTGCAGCACTGAGACCACTACCACTCCCAGCACTGCAACACACGAGCCAGCAGCAACAGGCACTAAGGTCACTCTGCAGAGCTGCACCTGCTGCTGGCTGCTGCACACTGGGGCAGGGAAACACTGCCCCAAGCCCACAGGTGCCTGCCCAGCCCAGCCTTGAGCAACCCATCAGGCAACACACAGAGACCAGCCATGGCTTCTCCTCCCCTCTGCCCCACGTAGCATGAAGGAGCAGCCACCCTCAGCCCAGGCTGTTGCGGAGGTGCAGAAAAACAAGCCCAGCCTACCCTTCCCTCGCACACAGCACCAGCAGCAGCTCTGCCCTATGCGAGGATGGAAAAGGGGCTGTTTTGAATGCAATGAGCGAGCTGCTCATTGGAGCCTCACCTTGGCCTGCAGGACAGAAGTCTTCCTCGCCTTTCTCTTCAGGCAGCAGGATTCACAACTCCATGCCTCGTTAATACTGACACACAGCCCATTCCCAGTCTGTTCTGTCTCACATGTGCTGCACATCAACTGCATCGCTGCAAAACCATCCCCACAAAAATCTGCCCGTGCACTTACGAGGCTCTGCCCAGGTCAAGCAGGCTGCCTGCTCACACCCAACAGGCAGAGACACAGGCCAGCAGGGAAAGAGCGCCCCGCTATAACCAGAGCATGGCCTCTCTGCCAGGAAACGGCCAAGATCACGTTCTTCAACTAGTTCTGCCTCCCAAAAATGAGCCCTTATACCAGGTGGCTTCAGCTGTGGGGCTTTTACTCTCTTGTGTCCCTGGAAGGGAAGAAAGCATCCTCAGAGGTCAGTGAAATGAGACATGGGAAACTCCACACTGCAGAGGGGATTTTCCAGAAGCATTTATTTCACCGCTAACAGTGGGGCTGCAGGAGGCAACTGCTCGCTGAGCTGCCCAGCACCAGTCCCCTCGGTCACATCAATCCACATACAGTCGGTGTCTGCTCACCTTTCAGCACCTACATCACACAGACCTACATCACCGGGACATTCACCTGCTAGGGACACCACTTAAAAGGATTAAAAATAATGATAATTATAACGCTAAGGCAATCTACAAAGTAACACTTTGAGGCATCATGCAGACACCAGATGATTTTAGACTACATGGCAGATCAGATTTGCCAGGTGTACAGGTGGACAAGTGCCAGCCGCTTCCGTGTCTGTCCAACACTGTGCCAAGCTGGGGAGCATTGCCAGACAGGACAGTAGCTCTGTTTCCATTCAGTGGCAGGAAAAACTTCCATGTCACAGCTTATACTTCCAGAACTACTCAATATTATGTGCTTGTAAAAGGTGCTTGGGAGTCCAGAAACTTCCTTCTGTGATACCACCTGCTTCCTACCAAGTATCAGACGCTTAAGTGCAGAGGACTGCCTGAGCTGTGGAGTTTCTTTTTTTTTCTTATTTTGAATAAAAACAAAAGCTTACTGGTAAAATGTTATTCTTTTACAGGTGGATCAAAAAAAAAAAAAATAAAATCACATTACACTGGGAATCTAAAGATTGGCCCATGAGAAAATCCATACGCTATTGCCCCATAATGTGTTTTTCTTCACTTAGTTTTAACTTCCCAAGTGAGGTAGGGACAGGGTGACAACAGGAAAAAAAGATGGTGTTTCCAAAGGATTGCACTGCTTTAAAGGTATCCTTTCGAATCCTTCATGTACAATTAAGGTGTTCTTTAAGGAAACACTGCCTTTTCTCCATAACAACATTCAGTTTTGTTTTTTTGGTTGTTTTGGGTGAGGGAAAGAAGGAGAAAGAAAACAAACATTCCAGAGATGAAATGCTGGCAGTTTTGACACATTCTGGAAGGCAAGCAGTTATAAAAACAAAGGAAATAAAGTAGTGAATCTGCAGATGGAAAAGAAAAACAGAGTGCTGACACAGTTTGCACTGTGCCTGCTCCAACAGCACTTGAATTACCCACCCTGTTCACACGGGAACATACTGAGCTGGTCATACAGAGCCACCAGAAGAGGGAAAGGGGACACTTACAAACCTGTAGTTTAATTTTGAAGAAATCGGTAACATAGAAACCTTTCATTGCCCCTCCCAGTACTAGACAGAATGTATTTTAAGGCATAATTTAACAACCACTTCCTCCTAAAGCAATTTAAAGTGTAACAAGCCAAGATGTCAGACACAGAAAACTCAACAACAGCTATTCCAACAGAGGTGAAAGCTACTCTATGTACAGTGCAGTATTTGCCTTAAACAGGGGAGTCTTGTCTTTAAAAAAGAAAGAACTGCAGACCCAGATTCTAAAACAGCAAACATGGCCAACACAAGGAATGTTCATTAGAGTCCAGTTCCCACTAGAGCTACTCAACAGGAAGATGTACAAGGTGATTAATCTAAACTGTGACTGTTCCCAGAGCATGTCCCCGGGAGGGGGGCAGGATCGTGGGAGCCAAACCCTGCGGTACCCTAGTGCAAACTGCCTCTGAGGGAAAGCCTGTAGTCAACAAGACTTCATGCCTATTGTTAGGCTTCACTGAGAGGTGTAATAGTCAGGTGTCACCTAACAATGCCAGGACACTCCTGTAGAGGTGGTGCTCCTGTGCGGATTCTAATGCACTTCCCCCATGGAGAGTGTCCTGCACACATACACCTGCCAGGCTACCGGCTTTCCCTCTTCCATGACTGCAACCAGCTCACAGCCACCAGAATCTCACATAGACAATCAACATGACAAAGAACACAGCTACGGCTGCGAGTTTGGCATAAGTGGAACGCATGTTCAGATACTTCGCGTCCTGACGATACTTCTTGGACAAACTGGACAAGCTGTTGGCCTTGGAATCAAGAGCTGTTAAAGGGAAAGGGGAGAGAAGTTAATCAAGATTAACCCACACAGATATTCCCCAACCGTGACATTAACTGTACAAGTTTCTCTGCAGCAGCTGGAAGAACTGCAGTTTCACATAGCAGCATACCCTGTGCCTACCGGTGGTGCTCCAGCACTCCTGCTGGGATGAGAGCCACCCAAGCTGGTGAGATGCTGGTCTCGTCCAAAAGAAGCACCAGTACCTGCCAGGTGCTTCATGATACAACTGATCCAATTCAAAATTAGTCTGTTGATTTCCCCAGGAGGCTCAGGGATTAACAAGCCCTTCCCATCAGTATGCTGACCCAGGAACTGACCCAGCTAACCGAGCGAACAAGGAACTGTATGACAAATATTAGCTATTTGCTCTACCTGAAAGTGCCTCTCCTCGCTGTAAGACTTCCTCGATGTTGGCCACCATAATCCTCTGCACATCTTGCAGCTCTGTATTGATGGAGCCCAGGTTCCTCCTTGCCCGGCTGTCAATGTACAGCTTCTTGGTTTTCTGGATATAGGTGTCTGGAACAAGAGGGGCTATGAGAGGGAATCTCGCCTAACACAGAGCAGCCCAGGTGCCAAAGGAGTGGGAGCACTGCTGAGACAGCCAGCAGACCGCATGCAATTATTCACTGGAGAGAGGCCAAGAGACTTAAAGTAAGAAATCTGAATCAAAGGACATTTACCATGTCCCTACTACTTCTCTATTCTCTTGCTGAAAATACTCTTTTCCCCAGTGCCAAGAACAGGCTGAACCATCAATTCCATAGGCCAAGTTGGAGAGGATCCAGTGGCTGCTGCTCGCCCCCAGCAAGAAGTTTCCTAACTAGCCACAAAGAGAGGGACCTCACCGAATTCAATGAAGGAATAGGGCCTGGAGACTGTTGGCACCTTCTTGCCGTGCTGCTCGTCAAACTCCGAATGCAAGTCTTCTAGATAGGCAAAGGCCAGTTTCTTGGGGAACGCAGCTTCACAAAGGACGAGGTAACACACTCCCTTCTCAATGATGTAGCTAAAAGAAAAGCAGAGACACCACTAATCAATCAATTTTGAACGTATCCTAGCAAACCATCACCCTGCATACCTTTATTCCTATGAGGCAATGAGAACTGTGTACAATCACTTCCAGGTTGCCGTGTCTGGATCAGGTGTAAACTTTCCTACAAAGCAACACCTTATTTTTTCTTTACCTAAAATACATTTTCTTGTAGCCTCAGATCCAATACCCATGCCAGCAGCCCTGAGCTTTGCTTCACTGGACAAAAGTTGGCCTGTGAGTAACATTAACTTAACAAAATACCAGCAATAAAAGAGTTATAATTTTGGAGTAAAAAAGGGAGCACACACTTCCTCTCTCCTGCAGAGCAAGGGAGGGGAGCACAAGCAAGTTTGCCAGCAGAGTAGAGGGAAAGGTGGCCAACACAGCAAAACCAAGCACCCGAGGCCCATAAACAGGAAGCTCTGCCTTGGGGTTCGGACATGCACAGGGATTTGGTCTCAGTGTGCTGAAAAGCCAGCCAGTGACTGTCAAATCCTGCTTCTGCTTTGGAGGGCTGGGTATTCCCTCCCCCTCAACACCAGCCTGGGGAGGGGGGTTTGCTAACCAAATGTCACTGTCCTCAAAAGCAGCTGGGGAAAATATTGGTGCTAGATGGGTTCTGGTGACTTCCCCTACAGGTTTGCCATGGGTAAGAGCTCCAAAAGGTGCTCTGAAGCAGGAAATGCTCTTGCTGCTCAATACCACTTGATCTGTTCTGCAGCTGAACTCACAGAGAGGTCCTCTCCTTCTCCCACCACCCCATTCCCAGGCATCCAATTTGTTCTGAGGTTCAGTGCTGCCCTTGTTCCAGCGTGAGCTCCAGTGCCTCCATTAGCACTGCGGTTATTTAGTTAGGCTTCACTACCACTGCCTGCTGCTGCACATTCCCAACTACCTTTTCCTCCTCATTTAGCCATTAGAAAAATAAAGACAACAATAATTCCACAAAAATCAAGGGAGCGACATGGTGAATATCCCTGCATACATTTCTGAATGTATATCTGTATTGCTCAGGGTGAAATATAATGCTACTTCTGTGTTACCTTCCCTTGACTTTCCGCATGATGCCATTACGTAGCTTTCTCGTTAGCATAAAGATTAGCAGCGTATTAAAGAATTGACCCAGTCACGAGGGCACTGTGCTTAAATAAGTAGCTTAAAATTTTGTTAATAGCTGCATCAGGCTCACAAAACAACTTCCCCTTCACACTGTTTTCCCAGACACCCCAACAGGTCCAAGTCCTTTGAATTAACCACCCTCTACCTGTTTCCGGGGTCAGCAGGACTCATTTCTCCTGCCTCTATGTGGCCTGTGGGCAAAACCCACCAGTTTTCAAACAACAGTTCACCCAACCAGAAGCAAAAAACTCCAGTTACTATAACTCATTCCATAAACATGCTCACGAGTCCATGCTTTTATTCTTTTTCATGTCTCTCAGCTTGGACTGTATCAATGCGTAAGACAAATCCTATGGTACATCACGTCTCTGTTCTTCTCTTATCCTTGGAGACCTGCTTGGCACCTTGCAGTTGCCACAAATCATCCCCCAGAGCTTGATTTAGCCACTGTCATGAACAGCAATATTTGAAAAAGTCTTTTGAAATAAGCAAAATTTGCTTCAGATAGGAATTGTGCCAGCATTCCCAGAGAGACAGGCCAGCAAACTCCAGATGAGAGCAGTCTGGCCTGAGCAGCTGGTCCTACCTGAAGCTTTTCAGCTCTGTTTCTCAGTTGCTTTTTACCCTGATGTGACATTAGACGAGTAACATTTAAAGTTGATCTGCGAGCGCCACAGGGACCATGCACACCTCACTGTCCCAGATTCAGGCAGTTCTGTCAACCTCAGCTCAACATTGGAGCAGAGTTGGGCTCCTCTGTTTGACACTTGGTGCAGGCCTTCGCGCTGTAGCACAGCACCCGATCACACTGACGGCTCGGCAGCACGTGCACACCAGGGACAGCCAGGGCCTTTTGCCACTATTGACTTCCATACTCTGGATTTCTGCACACTGAGTATAGTCAGGAGGTTTCTTATAATTCCCTTGGACTCTTTTTAGAGAGAAAAGCTTTATCCTGGTAACAGCAGCAAAGGACAAGGGTTGTTTTCAACACGACAGGTAAGAGTCACTTCAGCCATTCACCGGCCAAAGGTCAACCGCTGACAGGCAGCACAGTGGATTCCATTGGTTTTTGTACCTGCACACCAAGTGCTGCGACTGAAAGGGCAACAACAGCTTTTGGAGCCTAAGACTAAACATTTGACAGAAATCGCTTCAGCAGTTGCAGTTCTTCACATTTCAATAAGACTGGACTCTTCTCTGAATCGACCAAGCCAAAAGCGTTCAGCACGACCTCAGCCAGTTCAGCAGTATCATTAGCCATGCCCGCAACTCCCCCACTATGTGCTCTGTCCTGGTTTGTGCTGCCCTCAGCAGCCAGGGCTTGGATTTGACAGGAAAAAAGATGTGCCGCATTAATGAACAGCGTGGCCATCAGTCTCCAGCTTCCCCCTCTCCTCCCCTTCCTGTGCTGTTGCCACAGGAGGTTTTCTGATCTGAAAGGATCTTTTTATACCGGTCCTGCCTTAATGTCCCACCTTAAGAGGCAGCATTTGAGCACTTTCCAAGCAGCAGCTGCCAGTTCCCATGGAACTTGTGTAGGGACTAAAGACAGAAGGAGAAACACTGTCTTCCCTGTCTGCCAGCCAGGTAAGCTGGCTGCTTCTCTGACACAGGTGTCAAAGCATGAGCTTGCCCAAGGCTTCCTGCCTTTTTAGAACTGATGACTTACAGCCACTGTTAAGAGGCTTTGATTTCCTGGGCACTGCAAGTGGTGCAGCCTTCCCACACATCGCTCTGCTTGCATCATGGCAGCAACACAAGAAGGGATTTACTACGATCTATCCAGACTCTTTCCCAAGGCTTCACTGCCACTCAGAGCTACATCCTTGCAGCAACATGGAAACACTTAAAATGAGAAGTTTTGAATTCTAGGAAGTTTTAATTTCTAGAAAGAGGACAGGACTTTGCAGTTAACCCTGGCAATAACACCCAAACCCACCAGGAGACAGGGATGGCCAGTCTATTTTATCCAGGGCCATGCTCTGACCACAATAACTCCCAAACAAAGGCAACCAGAAACCAAGAGAGAAAAAGATTAAAAAAACCCCTCTTGCCACAGTCAAAATATGCAAGGCAGCCACAAAATAAGGTGCCCTCAAAATCTCATGGCTTTTGCCAAAGATAGCCCTTCCCAAAAACTCTTCCCGCCTTTCTGGGTCACCGAATCTCTGTAGAAAGGGACAGTGAAGGAGATCTGCTGAAGGGCGCTTGTTAGAGAAGGACAGACCCAAAGCCAGCCTCGCCCTGCACTCACCCAGGCCGTCTCCCACTCACCCAGTCATAAACACGCACCTGCTTGCCGGGGCTGGGGAAGCAAGAAGCCTCCCACCGTTGGCAGTGTGGCACAAATGGCCCTGAGCGTGGAAAACCCTGCTGCATTGCTGGCAAAACTGCACAACTCTGCCTTGGAGATCTCATGTGGCGCCTGACTTCAGAGGCCTCAAACACTTCTTTCTACCAATAGCATCATTCGCATTCTTGACAAGATCCTGGGCTTGATTCAATTCTCTAGCATTACCTGCTAGGTAATTATGGCTTGTAAAGAAGCATTTCCTTTTTCAGCACCTGCTTTCCTACCCTTCACTGGCTGTCAGTTCTTCCTCTGTTACCTTGCCTTTCCAGCTCCCTGCTGATCAAGAAGTCAGGATGCCTGACCTACTCTCTGTAAGTTTTCACTGTTTTATATCCCAGTTCCCCTGTTAGTGTGCTGCTAGAGAAAGCCAAAAGTGCTTTCAAGTTGAGCTTCCAAACAGTTTAAGAAATGAATTATACACTCCCAACACATTTGCAAGCCTGAATCTACAAGAAAAGAGAAAACAGTTTGTCGGATATTAAGAAAATAGCTAAAAAAAAGGAGAATCAGAGATGCTCCATATGCTTCTGCAAGTGAAGGTAATGTGTGAAAAGGTACACTCTTACAGGACACACAGAAAATGTCACAGTGGTATTGCCAGGCTGTTTTTACCAAGGACATCTGTTTTTGAAAAAGACAAGGGACAGAAGATGCACTGTAGGTATCTTAGAGGGTGCCAGCAAACAGGAAAAGCTTAAAGGGAAGAGAACCCTCATTGTCTTCAGCAACGGCAGAACTACGAACCTGGCTGAAACACTCAGTGCCAAGAAATAACAACTCAGCCGCTCTCCTTGCTAAGCAGCTATTACGCTTCAGCCAGCAGGGCAAAAAGGCGACTAGCTCAGCTTCTCTCAGGCAGCCTGGCTTCTAAAAAGTCCTCATCCTGACCCAGAGGTACCTCCCCTATTTCCACAGAAGCACTAACCCGTTCTCCCCCGGCTCCTGCAGATACTCACTGGAAAGCCATGGCGCCTGCTTCGAGAGTGCATCTCGTGGGGGACTGCTCGTTCAGTTTGCGGAAGAGCTGCTTTGCTTGACTCTGGTACTGCTGCAGGTCACGGCCCGACTGTGAAGGGAAGACAGGCTGTTGGGGCAGCTGCTACCGCAGAGCACCGCCCGCCCGCGGGGCGCCGGGGGGACGCCGGGCTCGGCCCGAGGATGAGGAGCAGCCCCCAGCAGCAAAGGGGCGGCTCTCCGCGTGGGAAGTGCTTGTGGCGCTGCGAGGGGGCTGAGAGTGGCCTGATGGGGCTGCGGGGAACCCCTGGAGGAGCAACAGCGGGGCCCTGAGGGAAAGCGGGGGCCCCCTGTCACACTGCTTGGGCCCCTCGTGGGGCAGCGGGGGACCGCGAGAGGGCCCCTCCGGCCGGGCCGGGCCAGCCCCGCCCCACCTGCTCGTCCTCCTGCATGGAGGCGGCCAGCGGCAGCCCGTCCGCCACGCGGGCGATCATGGTCAGCAGCACCATCTCCGCTCCCTGCCGCGGCCCGCCCGCCACCGCCTGCCACGGAGCCAGCCGGAAACGACCTCCGCAACATCCGGTGCCACGGCCGCAGCGGCTCGGGCGCTTCCGGCTGAGCGCGGGGAAACCGTCCGGGCGGCAACGGGGGCCCAGGAGGAGGAACGGGGTGGTTGCGGCCCCATGGCCACACCCCCCGTGAGGCCACGCCCCGCTGCAGTCAGGCCCTCGGCGCGGCCCCGCCCCCTCAGCGCGGCCCCGCCCCTCTGAGTGACCACGTTCCCTCCCAGGGCAGGTCCCCTCAGCACAACTGTACCCCAGGATAAAGCACGCCCTCAGTAAAACCTCGTCCCACGCAAAAAAACCCCGCACCCAGAACAGCCCCGCCTCATCAGGACAACCACGCCCCTCGCAGGCCACGCCCCTGGGTCAAGCCACGCCTCCTCGGCTCAAGACACATCCCTCAGCACGGCCACGCCTGGATCAGAGCACTTCACTCAACATAGCCACGCCCCCTCATCGCAGTGCCCAACAAACAACCCTTCACGTGCCACGCCCCCTGCGCAGGACCACGCCCCCGTCCTGAAGCACAACAAAGCCACACCCCCGCACTTTGCTCCGCCCACTCACGCCCCTCCCACGTGACACACCCCCACCCCCCACCCCAGCCGCCAGGCGGGGCGGCGGCGGTGCCGGTGGGCGCGCTCCAGGGCCGGCAGCGATGGCGGCGGCGGCGGAACGGAGCCGCCTCAGCTTCCCGGGCGGTGCCGGGGCCCTGGGGCGCCCCGTGCCTATGAACCTCTTTGCTACCTGGGAGATCGACGGTTCCAGCCCGAGCTGCGTCCCCAGGTACTGGGCGTGCACACACCCCCTCGGGACCTCGCGGGTGGGCGAGGCCTCAGGGGCTGCTCCCTCCGCCTCTCTTTTCCCTCCGTTTTGGGGTCCTCGCCTCCGTTTTGGGGTGTCCCGCCCCTCACCGTCACTGCAGCGCTGGGCATGGTTCCCCACCACCTCAGCGGGTTCTGGGGGTGGGCGGCGACGTGCAGGGGGTTGGGGGTGGCCGTGGCCGTGGCCGTGGCCGCTGCCCTCGGCACCGGGTGTGTGAGGTCACACTACGCCCCCCAAAACACCTGGCACGGGGTGCTTGTTGGTGCAGGATTTGGGGTGTCCGGCTCCCCGAGCGTGCGGGATGTCTCGTTAACGGGGTGTCTGTCTGGGGGTGCCTCAGGCTCGGTGTCTGTTCCTCTTTCTTCTATCCGCTCCCGTCCACAGCCTCTCCTCGCTCCTGCTCTGTGCGAACATGCGGGCGCATCCCTGCCTGCGCTTCTCTGAGCCGACATGGGAGGAACCCGTTCTAGTTTGTCTAAAATCTGCGTTTTTCAGATCTGGCTTTAGCAGAACGTCTCTGAGGATTTCAGCACGCCAGAGATGGATATTACATGCGCGCCTTTTTATTATTATTTTTTTTTAACAAGGACACAGTAAGAGAGCAAAAAGGGAAAAGAGTCATCTGGCTGACCTCACAGGAATGTAAAGCTTTGCAAGCTTCACAACCCCCCCCAAATCTTTCTGTCTTCTGTGCCATCCAGACAGCAGGTTGGACTTGCTGGCCCTGCCGCTGTCTCACAGGGCTAGCAGCTTGCTCCTGGGACTGGCAACTATCTTAGCTTAAATGTTCCCCACAGTCATAGCGCTGTCCTACAGCGTGGGCAGGAAGACAGCGTGGAGTAAAAGAAAACACAAGTCCCTCAGTTGCAGATGATCTTGGTTTATAACAGTTTACCTGTGCTTACAGCACCTTGCAGAATCTGCCAGGCAGCAGCCTTCTCTGCTTGTGTCTCATTTCGCCTTCCTTGGCTGCAGCAGGAGGCCTTGGAAGGGGCAAACGCAAAGGGGAACGTGCCCCTCTTCCAGGAGTCCCTTTGCTGTGGAAGGAGTTGTCTGGATGGTTGGAGCTGGAAGAGCAGCTGGGGCAATTTTAAGGTTTGCACTGGATTCCAGTGCAATTTGTATTGATCCTGGTGGCATACAGAGAACACAGAGGCCCTCTTGTAATGCTGTTTTGAACCCTGTTGTCTCTATTCCTGTAGGAAGGTGATTGGATTTCCATCTCATCCAACCTCTTATCGGTGGCCATTTAACTGAAATAAAAAAACAACTGTCCGTCGCTGTCAAGGACTTCTAGTTCTGTGTTATCATTTATGCTGATAGCTACATTCTGAAAAAGAGCTCACAACGTAGCTTGCTTATTTGCTAATCTGTAGATGACCAGAAAATGCAGTGTAAGGACCCTGGCCCTGCCTTGATGTAGTAGAGAGTGAGGGTGTGTCTTGCAGAGGACTTGGCATTTGGGGTGAGTCCCAGGTGCTAGAATTGCGTGGGCAGGTGGGCAGCAGGTGCTGACAGCTGTTGGATGTTCCTAGAGGAACCTGGGTGATGGAAAGGAGGTATGACTATCTGGGCAGGTGGGGCAGAACTGGTATTTAAGGGAGGAATTCTGGAGTTACTGAAGCAAGTTGTGAAGCAGGGACTGGAGAACGTGCTCAGATTGTGTGCCCTGGGGCCTGAGGTATCTGTGGAAGAACTGAGGCAACTGGGACCTTATATGAACATAGTTTTTGTATGAGGAGTTTGCGTGTAGCCGTGGGGGCTTCTGGTTTCAGCCTCGATGTTGCAGTCACCTTGCTTGCTGTTCCTTGGTGCTCTTCTTTTCTAGAGCCCGGGGGGATAAGTGGAGATCCAGCTGCCGCATCCACCTCTGCTGACTGAATGAGCTTGCCTTTCCACGGCCCTGCAAGCATGTGAGGGCTGCGTACAGGGTGCGACGTATGGCAGGGCTGCAGCTGTGGGTGCCAAGTGGCTTTTGTTAATCGAACAAGTGAAACGAAGTCAGGAGCAGCAGAGGTTGCAGCTTCTGCAGTGATGCTAATCTGATTGCACAACGAGGTGTGTGCTGCACTAGTTGTGCTGAGCAAACAGTGAATCTGTAGCAGCAGCCGGGGTGCAGCGCCTGGATTCTGCTGTTTCTCATCATTTAACATTATGTCTTGTGATGCTACATCGGGTCCATGCTTTGCATTTCATTAGAGGCTTTGCAGCCAGCCTTTCTGTCAGAGAAGGCTGGAGTTTGAAAACCTTTAAGTTGCACTGCTGTCTCTATATTTTAAATTCATATAGGAATAATTTTTCCTGTGGCATAATAGCATTTAAGATTCTTAGTGCTAAAGCTAGAGAACAGGGTGAAAATTGTTCTGTGGGGCAAACGATATTCAAAATGAGCTGCTTATTCAAGCAGGCATCAGTGGGAAGGTGAAAGGAGGATGTGGAGAGAGTGGGCCTAGGTGTGTGCTCAAGTACTGTTGAGCTGCCTTGGTCTCATCTGAGATTTCCACAAGTTACAAGTTCCCTTCGGGGTTTCTGTTGACAGGATAGGCCATCCTAGCTGAGAAGAGGCTTGAACTTGGCACAAAGTCAGCGGATTCATGGAAGATGGGTGTGGATTTGAGAATGGGGTGTTGCTTCCTTTGCCTCCTTCCCTTTTCTTTTTGGTACAATAAATCCTACCCCATTTCTAAACGGTTTCTACCATAGTAAGCTGGAGGGGGGCGGGGCTGGGTGGAAGCTGTGCCTTGTGTGGTCCCTGGTTGTGTTGGTGGGTGCTGGGGTGCAGGGCCTCATGTAGATGTGGTGTACACTTCCCAGGTAGTGTCCGAGAACTGGGCTTTGGCAGGAAGATCTCTAAAGCACTGCTCTCCAGTGTGCTCTTTGGTGGGTGATTTACTGAAAGTCCGTTCAGCTGAAAGACTGCCTTGGTGCATCCGTGAAGTTTCTCTGTGTGAATAGGCTGTGCCTAAACTTAAGGAAGAATGATGCTGAAGAACCATAGTGGTGTTTTGCAGCTGTGTGTTTTCAGTGAAACACAGGGTTAGGTGGCGTTCCACGCTTGTCCTTCTCTCCTGCCATTCGCAGAAATGATTTTCTTATGTCTTTCTTCAGCACACGTAGCTCCTGGGAGTTTTGACTGACCATGGTGCTCCTGAAATGCAAGTACTTTCTTTCAGTCATCCCAGAAATGTGACTCGAACTGTCTCCCTGTCTGGGTGTAACTGCTGCCTACCAGAAGGGAGAGATGCCTACCTTTTTGTGCTGTTTCTTACTTCTGTGCATTGAAATATTTTCCTTTGCAGAAGGTTATGTCATGTGAAGTTCTTCCTACCATCTGTAACAACTGAGAGTGGTTTTCTTGCTGTGTGACTGAGATAATCAAAATACTTCTCTCTATTTCCTCACACCAAAAAGTAAGAATTTCCGGGGGGGATGTTGTTTTTTTTTTCTTTTCCTGTTTTTGTTTCCAGTCTCTTGATGATGCAGTGCGTGGGAATGGCAGGATGCATTACCATCCTATCTTGAAGGTGCTGCATGAGAAGACAACAGCATGGGGAGGCTGTCTAGAGGAAAAGGGATCTTGGAGGAAGGAGTTTTGCTGGAAAGGGGTTTGCTGGAGTAAGAAAAGGCGAGGGTCAGTGCTCCCATTCAGAATAGGTTTTGTTTTAGGCTACTACTTTAATTGTCACTTACTTGAAAGTTCCTGCTAAGCTGTGAATGGTAAGGTGGAGTTTACTGAGACTGAACTGCAGATGAAGCAGATATCACCTGGTGTCCATTAGAGATACGTGGGAGGCTGTGGAACAGAGCTGGGAGAAGATGATGCTGGAGATCCCAAGTTGTTTACCGTGCACTGCCAGAGCATTTTGTATACAGAGTCATATCTGTAGCTTGCCTGCTGGGTAAGGAAACATGAAGGGAATCAGCATGCATCTGCTGGACATGAACAGGAGGCTGCTGATACAGGGATTTTTGGGCTCAGCATTCTGTGGGATGGCTTTGCAGCATGTGGACTTTCACATCAGCCCTGGTATGGACATCCCTAGGGGTGATGAAAACTGATTGGGGTGAAGCAGTGGGTTCACAGCAGCTGAGTGGATCCTGACAGTTGACTCATGCTGTGGGCTGTGCGCTCCTCTCCCTGTGCCAGCTCCCATCTCCCACTGAGCTGTCTCTCTGTTGGCTTCCTGAAGTTTAATGAGTTGCAGTGGTTTGAAGAGGGGTCTATGAGCCTGTGAAGGTAACAGCATGGACGTGTGAGCAGGAGGGACACAGTGAGAACTGCCGGGCATGGAGCCATTCCAGCAGTCTGATTGCACTTGTGTGGTGTTAGTTCCCTCTCCCAGCTGAGTGCTGAGGGGTTGTGAGCTATGTGAAGTCCATGGCTGGCTGTTCTTTGTGAGGATTTGCCTCTAGGTATGAAGGATGCGTGCCTTTGCTTGGCCAGTGAAAGCGCATTCCGGCCTGGCTCGAGCAATAGCAGCTAGGTGCTGTATTGGCAGAGGGAGGTGGACAACTTGCTAGGCCAATAATTATGATCAGGTGATGCTACATAATTAAAAAGTCTGATTAACTCAGGTGTGGAGAGACGTTAATTTAAACGTGACTTCCTTATCTATTGGTATGCTAGCGTTTAGGAGACAACTCTTGTTGGTTAGGATAATTGCTGGCACATTCTTTGGGAACTGGCTGTAAATTTTTGGTACACTTGGATCTAGTTAAATGTCTCATTACTCAGATGACTAGGTACGTTTCACAAGGGCTTATTTGGAGGCTTTGTTTTGACTTGGTTTGAATAGCACGGAATGTCTAACTTCTTATACCAAAGGAAACTGAATACAAATGAGTGCACAGGATATGCTTTAAAAAAAATTGCTAAGGAGAATGTTTGAGATGCATGAGGGAAGGCAACCATGACTGACGAATGGGGATGAAACCCTTGGGGTAAAGTGAAGTGGACAGTACCAGTCCCTTTATTCTTAAAGGCAGGAGATCCTGTTTCTCCTCCTTAGTCTTAGTGGAAGAGATCAGGATCAAAATGGCAGTGCTTTGGGCAAGATCAAGTGATCCCTTAGTGCTGCCTGTGTAAATCCTGTCACAGCAGCTACCAAATTTGTCCCTTCGTACAATATCACTGAGTATAATTTAGTGTATGTAGTGGAAAAACAGTTCTGTCTAGAGGCTGAATGGTTTGTTGGAGCCAAACTTCTAGTTAGACCTATTTTGAGTCATTTTTTAGCAGACGTAAGGTGAAGCTTATGCATGTCAGGAGCAGTTCTGAAAAATTCGTAACATCTCAAAGCTGCTGGTGAAAGGTCTCTGGATGAGTTGTGTATGTTTTTTGTCTGGATGCTGTGCACATGCCCAGTGCAGAGGGGTGTTGGGAGTGGAAGGGCTGCCCTGTTGAAGGGCTTCTTTCTTTGCCTTCCAAGGGAAGGTGCCTGAGGGACCTTCCCCTGGTGTCTGCTGGCCCGTTGCTTCTGCAGCCCTGTGTGGCGGGAGGTGACTGCAGCTGCTTGTCCAGGAGATACCAGCTCTGTCAAATGGAACCGTTGATGTTCCACCTTCCATCAGCTCTGCGTGTGCAGATGAGTTCTCTGGAAAGCTTTGGCTGTATCAAATTAGCTATGAAATGATTTGCATAATAGATTAATCAACCAGCAACAAAACATCCCTATTTTCTGCCAAGAAAAGAAAAGCAGCAACTCAGCTGTTAAAAGAGGCCATTATGTTCCTCGCAACCCTTAATCTTTCTTTTTCCAAGAGCACTCTGTGTTTTGGCCTTGCGCAGGAAGCTGGCCTGCTCGCTGGCTTTATTTGCGTCACATCTTGGCAGCTTTTTCTAATTCTTTTGGGCCAAATTTTGCCACCGTTATGGTGACCTTCTAGGGAGGGTATTTCCTATGGAATTGGTGGCTGGCTGCCAAGCGCCCATGTACCGCCAGGCTCTCCGTTAGCCTTCGCCTTGCCATTGACTTACTAAAGAGAACGATGTCCCTCTGGACCACTCATACTCCTTCAGAACTGCCCTATTTCCCCAGGAAATGGGGGAGTGGGAAACCTCGAAGAGTTTGTAACTGTGATTGGGCAGGAACCAGTCCACTGTATTTTACTTTTCTCATGGTTCTGGCTCCCTAAAAGCTGGCTATGCAGATTTCCTAACCTGTGGCTCTAGATGTGTGTCCTTGATTGGTCCAAGAATGCCACCTCCCAAACAGTGCTGGTGGAATTTTAGTCCAAATGGATCCTAATATGCAAATGATAAGAGGCTTAACTGTCTAATTGAATGTGATACCATGAAGCTCCTCATGGTGAGGTTTAATTGGATTATGGTACTGTACAGTGATGTGGAGGCTTGCAGGGCATGCAGCCAGCCTCACAAGGAGAGAGTGGATCCTTCCTAATCACTCTTTTTTTTTTTTTTTTAAAACAATGAGTTGCCTGGAGAGCTCCAACAGGCGTGCTGCAGCCAGGAGCCCTGGAGGAGGGGTTCCTCAAAAACTGCACATATAGACCTGACCTCAGGTCAGTGTAGCTGTCGTAGAGGCTCTGTAGATCTGCCTGGTTAGCCCGAGCTGGGGGAAGGAGGAGGAAGAGATGTGCTTCTTGTGTTTGGAGAAGTTGTGTGCGTGTTGTGTGCTGGAGTCTGGAACCCATTTCCTTCTCAGGAACCACTTCAGCCTTTCCTGCAGTGCTTTGCGTGGCTGTGTCACTTGTCGTGAGTTGTGTCTTCCTTCTGAGGTGGCTTGCTTGTTCCTTCTCATCCAGCAGCTGTGAGCCTGCAGGCCAGTCTGGCTTCAAGGGCAGTTTCTTGCCAAGCAGTAACTATTTTTGATCAGGAGCTCAAGTGCCAGTGCTGGAACTCCCCTGCTCCAGTGGGAAAGCAATCTAATTTTTAAAGTGTGCAGAAAAATAGAGATGGGAGCAGCCTGTATGCTGTGAGGCTTGCTTGGTGGAGGCTCTCATGCCTATAAGCTAGAGGTGGGGTCTGCAAGCCAGAAAGTGTGCCATTGCTTGCTTGGCTTAGGGAGATGCGCAGGGGCTGTGGCACATTTGCAGCTCCTGTGGTTTGGGTGCAGCTCTGAAAGTCACTATCTGCCCAAACTGCAGAGCGGCTGTTCTTGGGAGTGTTTTGCACTGAAAGTAAGAGTGTTTGATTTACTGGTATTTCAAAAGAGCTCGAAATCTGCACAGCTGCTTAGATCTTAGTTCAGAAGAGTTGTCAAGGAAAATGGCATTTACTCTTCTGTAAGCAGTCAGATTTGCATAAAATATCAACTTTGATGTTGTGTGCAGTGTCTTTCTCATCCATAACCTCTATGCTGGTTTGGAGAGTTAAGTACTTCTCTCTTAGATATCTGAACATGCTGGGAAGTGCCCCCCCAGGATCGTGTGTGCCATTTGAGCAAGGAACAGCACCAGGACCCTGAGAGATTTTGATCAACTCGCCCTGTTTCCTGCAGTGTATTAAAGATAAATAAACACGGTCACTTTGTTGTTGCCGAGAAATGGTATTTTAGCCACCTTTTTCCCCATGCTCCACAAGGTGTGGGACCTCCCCCCCCAAGCTCTGGTGTGGTGGAAAGACAAACCAACTCCCCTGTACTGCTTCTTCACCTTTTGGGGCAGTCAGCTGTGCTGGGGCTTGTAGGAGGTGAGTGAAGGGAGTAGGGAGGAGAGAACATTGGTGTTTAACCAAAACAATTTGACAGTCCTGGGCCTTGGGAAGGTCATTCCTTTTGTTTTGAAGAGAAAAAAAGGAACAAACCTGGTGATCCAGGATAGATTTTTTTCAAATGTGTGTTGCTAGGAGTTGGAAGAGGTAGAGGTTTGAAGGTGTGAGACTGTAAAGACTGATCAAGTGGATGCCTGTTTTAACTGCTCAGCAAAGTACTTTATTTTGCTGTTAAAATCTTCTGAAGACACCATCTCCTTCCATCAGATCCCCTTGCTCTGTTAAGCTTGACTGTTCAGAATTCCTTCCCTGCTCTATTTTTCTAGAAAGCTATGGTAGTGTGAGGACTTGGAGGTGCTCCTTGCTGCTGGTGAGTAAATGTTACATGCAGGAGACAGGTTTCCAAAGGGATCTTCACCTCTGCAGGGAAACCTGCAGAGGGCTGCAAACAGAGTCATGGGAAAACCATGGCCTCTTAATGTGGTTCTGGCCTGTGTTTCAAGGGTTCTCATTAATGGCCAAAGTGAGCTGCATAGGCTTGTATGATATGTGTTTCCCAACAGGCATGAGGCCAAATCTGGACACAGAGCAGAGAATAACTTCCATCCAGAGATTCTTAGGAAGCTTTGTCTATATATAGTCTGTGTTAGACTGTATCCTCTTTCTGATGAGAGGACAGTCTCTGCCTGGGGAATATGGTTAAGGCAGATACACCCCAGCTTCTGAGAACCAGCCAAAGGTCCTCAAGTATCACATCTGCATCCTGTGTGAGCGATCCCTTATGTGTCCTGGCTCCTGCTGCAGGGCGTTGCCGTGGGGAAGTCTCTGCCAAGGACCACAGCTGCACTGCTCCGTGCTGTGGCTGTGGTGTTGTGGCAAGCTGGTGACAGGCTCCTGCGAGAGCACGCAGCAGCCGCTGGCCAGAGGGAACAGCTGCGAAGGCTGGGGCACGCTGTCCATGCCTGCGCCTTGAGAGCACGCTGCTCTGTTGGGTGCTCTCATTAAAGTGATGAGATAGTAGCTTAGCAATGACTCGTGAAAATAGCTCTTGCTGGTGCCAGTGCAATTCCCTTTCTTGCTGCTTACCAGGGTGTACCACGAGGGGAACCTGCACGTATACTGCTGCTTCTGGAATGAGAACAAATGTTACATCGTAATGCAGAAAACCAAAAGACGAGCAGTTGGCTTAGATCAGATGTGGGAACACAGGGCGAGTTGGACAAGGCTGCCCTTTCACACAGCAAGTGTGGTCTCTATGATTGTGAGGCTGCAGTTTCAGCATTAGATATCTGAGGCTATTCCCAGCCATCCTTCCTTTCTGTATGGTGGGTGATTTTTCCAGGTAGTGCGCCACTGGGTGTTGTAGCTGTCCAGGCAGCTGCTGCGGGCCAGCTGCGGAGGAGCACAGCCTTCTTTCTACTGCAGAGGGTTTGCTGCCTGCCTAGTGTTTTGGTAGTGCATCCTGAAACCAAAGTGAGAGTGTGGGGAGCTTTGTACTAACTTAAAGTGTCAGTTATGTGAATAGCTCATGAAGTTGTGTTGGACCTGCTGGAGGCACGGTCTCTCTTTGGATGCGTTTGGCTCTGGGATTGCAGATCTAGGTCTGTCTTGAAAAGAGCAGTCTTGTTTTCTGCACTGGAGAGGCTGGTTCCTTTTTTGTGTCTTTTAGGGAACTGGCCTGTCAGTGTAACCCTTAAACCTGTTCAGACTGGAAGCGTGACAAGATGTGTTCTGCCTCTCCTAAGCCTGTGAAAGTCATAGGGCTGTTGGAGGACACTTCTTGCACACATTTTTACAAATATAGCAGGATCGTTTGAGGTCAGTCGGTCTTGAGTTTCTTCAGGGAGAGCACACTGCAGCTGGCAGCTGTGCCAGAGCTAGATTTGACTGCCTCTGGAGGGGCTTTCTGAAAACGGGTGTCTATAATGAGGTTCTAATCTGAAGTTAACGTGGCAAACTTCCCAGCTCATCAGATATGCGTGCAGAGTCTTTATTTCACCTTGTCACGTGTGTCCTGATTTCACTTCTGCCTCAACTGTGTGAACTCAGTGGTTTGTAATGGGGACAGGGCCGCTGCCATTCTCAGCGGTTGGGGTATCCATTACCCGGCCGTGGGAGCTGGCACCGGGGTTCTGTACCTTCCTACTGTTCTGTTGGTGCAGTGGGTGGTTGTGAGTGTAAGACAAAACATTTACCAGTCCTCTGCCTGGTAGTCCTCTGCTCCAGTAGTGCTCTTGCTGCAGAGCTCTTTCTCAGATGTGTGCAGAGCTGCGTGTGCTGTCCTGACACCCTGCAGGTAATGTTGCAGCTGGCTTTCAGCAGCTCCTCTGAGGCCCGTGGCTCTGGTGGCTTTTTGTAACCTACCTGCTTGGGCTGCTACCTGCCAGCACCTTCTGCCTTGTGCCAGTGCAAGCATTTGAGAGTTCACACGGTAAAGCGGGACCAGGGCAGGATTTGGGCAGGTGGAGGTGAGGAAGCGTGCTGTGTTTCAGTTGGATCAGTCCTTTGCTGTGCTTTACCACATGATGGTCCAAATGGCTTTGCAGAGTGTGGGGATGAGGATGGAGCGGGTAACCTGTGTAATCGAGCACTGCTGCTGGAAAGGTTTCAAGTGGAAGCAATAAGTGTTTCTGCATGCTCTCAATGGATGCACCGCATTTCTGACTTAGCAGACCTTCTCTTTAGGACTTTTAATGACTGTGGGACGAGAAGTCCAGCCCTTTGTTCAGAGGTTGTATTTTAGCTGTGTTCTAAAAACCCTGGGTGGTCCAAAGCCTTGTGCATGTTCTCCAGCTTGGGGCTGCTGTTGTCAGAGTTACAGAGTGTGTCCAGGGGAAGAGATGGTTGGGATGGAGATGCTCTTTCCTACATCTGGCCTCTAAGGGGAGGTCTCCAGTGGGAAGAAGGTTTTGGGAGCTAGGCTCTTTGCAAGGAGATTGTCAGACAGGCACTTTCTAACTTGAATAATTGATGGTGTAACCAAAGCTACTGGAGATTGTCGGGGATGTAACTGAATCTTTCACACCGATTCTTATGCAAATTCAAACATGTGTTCCTGGTTTCTAATGGGACACCTACAAATACAACGACCTCCATTCAGAACTCTGCATCCATGCTCTCGATCTTTAATTGCTAATGACTTTATAGTAAGAGTGTGGCTTGCAGAGCTGCATCTGTAACAGTTTCTCAGGGCTGCTCTTACCTGTGCGTGTGAAGTTTCCCTGTGTATTTTTTACGTAGGTTCTGGCATGTGGTTTGGTGTGCTTGGTGCTGAAACTGTCTGTTGCCATCCTGCTCTGGTTCAGTAGCAAAATGAGCTTGAATGGTTCAATGCGGTTTTCTTTGCTGATGTGTTTGGGCTCATTGAAGGTAAATTAAATGACCTTGAGTTCTGCAGAAAATAATTTGGTGTGTTTAACACTGAGTGCAAATAATAAGTTTCTACCCAGTAAATCTATGGCGGTGATTTGATGAGTGCATTTGATAAGTATTATTTTGGTCTCCTGGTAGAAACTGGTGTCTGCAGCTTCCTGACATAGCTTTAAAATCAGGCTTGTTTTTCATAAATGCCATGTGGTACTGGAGTAGTTGGTCAAAACCATATGGGCTTAATTTCTTTAACACATACACAAACGTATCTAAGCTGTTTATGTACAAAATATCCAGCCAGTGACTGTAAGCATTTCCATGTTTCTACAAGAAATGAAGGTAATTATATAGTAAGTAAAGTTGCATGTGGCTTCACTTGTCTCCCATCTGGCGTTAGTTAAATCAGGGTTTTCATCTGCTTGACCTGTTGGATGAAAATGGAAGACATGGCTGAAAAAGGCCTTCCTGGATCATCTTCTAGCCCACGTAAAAGCTGGAGCAGCTCCACTGAGCAACCCCTGACAACTGCCTGGGGGAGTGGCTGTCCCCCCTGCTGCCATGATCCAGGTAGGTACTGTAGGACCTTTAAACCAGTTGGTTTTAGTTGACTTCGGAGCTGCCAGGTCTGTATGCAGTCCTCCTCCACTGTATAAATTTATATTCAGACTAAATAGATTAACTACAACAGGAAGAGCTTCCTTCTTAAAAGAAATCTGTTTTCAGAGCCTCGTTCATCATAAATCTTCAGTACTTCTCATCCTTCTCTCCTCCCATAGCCCTTCCTACTCTTCCACCTGGCTGCTGATATGCAGTTTGCAGGGTCTGCTCTGAGTTTCTTGGGGCTGTCCCGCAGCTTTCCTCTGTGGTCTCTTCCTCTTGGACGAGCAGTTTTGGCTGTCAAAAGGATGATTCCAAAACTTTCCCTTTCTTGAAAATATACCTGCTTGCTTTCTAACTGGTAGAAAGATGATCTGCTGCTTTCCTGATCAGGTTACACCCACTGCCTTAAAATGAAGGATTTGCAAGGAAAGCTGAGAACTGCGAGAACTGGATCATACATATTTCATGTCGCTAGTGGCTTGCTAGGGGCTGAACTCCCTCTTATTTGCTCTTCTACCTATTCCCTATGCTGCGCCTGAGAGTGTGCCAGAATTTAAGGTGCTCCGATTTCTCTTTCAGGCTAGTGGGATCTTGATCTTCTTTCTGCCAGAATTCTGCTTTATTTTGCTTAATAGAGTTGAAGACTATTAATGTAGGCTTTGTCCTTGCTTCCCAAACAGTCTTTTTAGTGTCTGCACTAGCGTTAGTGTCTGCACAAGCTTTACCTGCTTGTGTTCAGTCCCAATGAGTATCTGAGACAGCTGCTTGCAGATGCCAAAGCAGATCAGAGGATTTTTTTCATCCCAACATGTACCACTCAGTAGGTCGAGTGTAAAGGTAAAGGGTTTAAACTAAAAGAGAGGAAAAATGGTTTTCTGTGAGGGTGGGGAGGCCCTGGCACAGGTTGCTCAGAGAAGTCGTGGCTGCCTCATCCCTAGAAGTGTTCAAGGCCAGGTTAGAAGGCAATTTGAGCAACCTAATCCGGTAGGGGACCCTGCTCATGGCAGGGGGTAGAACTGGGTGGGCTTTGAGGTCCTTTCCAACCCAACCTATTCCATGATTCTGAAATGGTGCAGGGTCAGTGTCAGCACTCTGTGAGATCCTGAATTTCTTGTCAGCAGGCCTTAAATCTGACAATAACTTGACTTTTTCCTTCAGGTGTGATTTCCTGTCCCTGTAACTAATTTGTCCTACAGAAAGTCTGAGGTGTAATTTATAGGTTGGAATACGGCTAAGGATTAAGATTTGGAGGGAGCTGGATATAGTGCTCTGGAATGGGTGGAGATTTCAGATGGCATAGGAGTAAAGTTACCAGTTTGTATCTGTCTGTCTGTGTACTAGAGGAGGAACAAACAGGTTGGATGGAACTTTGGCCATCCTGATTCAGTGGAAGGTGTCCCAGCCCATGGCAAGGGATTGGAACTGGATGGGCTTTGGATTCCTTTCAACACAATCCATTCTGTGATTCTATGAAAGCTACCCATTGAGACGAAACTCTGGTGGTTCTTTACCCTTGGCCTGTGGGGATGTGCTTGAGAACCACAAGCCTGACTAGTGTGTAGTTCAAGCAAGGTGACAGAGATTTTTCCAGGGAGAAGGGATTTCAGAGGTGGCTTGTCTGAGCCTTTGGTCAGCGTGCTGCTTTTCTTCTGTAATTTCAATGGCAGGTCATACTGGTTGTCCTTAAAAAAATAGTTTATTATAAGCTTTTGCTGTTCATTCAGTTGTTTTCTTGTTCTAGGATCATAACCTCAACATACCTGCAGCCGGACAGTGGATGAGCAGCTCTGTTTGTGTTCCTGCTGCACCTGTGTTCAAGGCCAGCTTTCTAGTGCCGGTCCCTTGCCATGCATGTGTTGAGTGCAGAGTGCTCAGCTCTTCTTGAGGCTCTGCACAGATACTGTTGGTACTGTGTTTTCGAAGATGTGTCTGCATTGTCTGGGTTCAGGTGCTTAGGTTTGCTTTGCAGCATTGCTCTCCTGAACATTGAGTAGCCTCACTCCTGCTAGGAAGAAGTTCTTCACTGAAAGGGTGATTGGCCATTGGAATGCGCTGCCCGGGGAGGTGGTGGAGTCACCGTCCCTGGAGGTGTTTAAGGAGAGATCGGATGAGGCTCTTAGTGACATGGTGTAGTTGACGAGTAGGAGTAGGTGTAGGTGTTGGGTCATAGGTTGGACTCAATGATCTCAAAGGTCTTTTCCAACCTTATGATACTGTGGTACTGTAATACTGCTGCTTCCACTTTTGTACAGTGCTCGCGTTCAAGAGAATCTCTGGATGAAAAAAAACTTGTTGCTGCCAGGTGTTTTGAGTCCATGCTCTGGTCCATAGCTGGCTTGTAAGTAGGTTTTGCCCAATCTCACCAGCATCCCAGCCACATGCTGCTTCCTGAAATCTTGCGGTATCCGCTTCTCCTGTGGCTGCTCTCAGTATTGCCTCAGGCCACTGCTGTGGTTTGGAGCTGTGAGAGACATGTGAAAGCCATCTTAGCTTCCCAGCGGACTTGGGTCCGTGCACACTGTAAAACAATCTGGTGAATACTCGTAATGTTGTACCGTTCTTCACAGGTCTTCTGGGGAGGCGGTGAAAAGGTGCCTTTTATCTTGTGTACTTTAAAGTGCTGTGTAAATGTCTCTGCTCTGGCACTACAGTAAGCAACCATGCGGGAGTCGTGCTTTGCTTCGCGCTGACTGGCAGTGTGTGAATACCAGGCATATGTTCGTGAGAGACTGCCACCATGGTGAGCTCTTGGATGTAACTCTTGGGTTAAGACCCAAGATATGACTGTAAAATGATTTCACTTTGCTTTTCTTTGCTTCCAGTAGGTTGTATTTCTTTCTGGTGGTGGTTAGATCTGCTGATAGTTCATATTTTAGCTAGTAAAAATGCCCCTTGTTGCGATTCTGGTATGTCTGTATGCAATCAGAAATGTCGAGTGGGCTGGGAACAGCTTCCAGCAAAGTTGTATCAGTTTCTTGGAGCTCTTTTGTTCAACAGAAATGCCTTTCTCTTTTCTCCCCCCCTGCCATCTCCCTGACAGCCCACCTCCTTTCTACAAGGACGTACTGAGGTATAATTCACAATCATGGGACTGAATGAAATATGCACAGCTGCAAATGCGTGTTTTAGTGATACTTCATTGTTAAGGCATCTCTCTGAACAGGTTTGCAGTTCCAGTAGCCAGGCAATCAGAATGTGGTAACAAAGAGGATTTTGTTGAAAATGCTTGACTTAGGTTTCTGTCAAGCTCTGAGAATGCTCTGACCACTTGCTGCTTTTGAGTGTAGCTAGGAAGTATTTGGAGCAGGGTAGACTCATGGTGGGAAAATGTTAGATGTGTTCCTGAGAAAAGGACATTTACCTGAGTTTCCTTTGCTCTCCTGCATTGCATAAATCCATATAAGAGCTGGGGTACAATAAAAAAACACATTAAACAAGACTTCTATTGATGTTTAAAGCATCAGGAATATCCAGCCTTGTATGCTGCAACTGTCTTCTACCTTCCCACTGAACACAGGAGTTCTGCAACTCTCTTTCCTCTTTGGATCCATTAGACTTGATGCTTTCCCTATTTCTTGCATTTTATGGTACCTAACAAACCCCAGCAGCTGGAAGCTGTAGGCACACTGTATTCTGTCACAGCCCCTGTAGCCCGCAGCTGCCAGGGTTTGGTATGGAGCTGACTGAATCACAGCCATACCAAGAGCCAACAGCTATTTATAGGTAAGTTGAAATAGATTTATTGACTTCCAGGACACCAAGAAGGCTTGTACCAGTTTAAAGGCCGAATTTTGTGTAGCTTGGTGTGAACAGTTCTCTAATCTTTGGAATTCCAGCAGTTCTTTGTCTCCCATAATTCCTGTCTCTTGAACAGTCAGTTCAGGCTCCTTCTCTAGCTTTTGCTTTTCTGTTTTCTGTCCTCTGCCAGCAGACTGCTGCTGCTCCTGCTGACAGTTTCCAGGGCTATCCTGGTTCCAAAATTACCACCAGGTTTTCCAGGCTGCTGCATGAGTAACTTTGGGGTTTTCTCCTGCGAGTGAATTCACACTCTCCGCCAGCCCTCCTGCTCTGAGTAGAAGTAAATCTGTGTTTGAGATGGTACCTCTGCAGATGAAGAACCTCACTATCAGCCACAGGGAACCAACTGTGTCTGCAGTGTTCTTGCTGATTCGGGTGTGAAAACAGAAAAGACTTTGTATTTTGTAAATATATCAACATATATGTGTGATCAGAATTCTCATACGTGTAATATATGAAAATCTTTTAGTGAAACAGCTGTAGTGTGCACTCCCCGTGGCTCCAGTGATTCCCTTCAGCCAGTTTTGAGGTGCTTGCTGAGAGCTGATGAGCTGACATTTACTTCACAGTGGTGGAAAAGAAGGCTTAAAATCAGTGACAGCAAATCTACACTGCCTGTCTGGAGCTTGAGCTCACCAGGATTGTGGGAGCCCCCAAAATACTGGTTTTGTTTTCTCTGTCTCTGTAGGGAAATATCATTTATTCAGAGACGTGGATCTGACTGCCTCGGTGCTGACTATCATGCCAAACCGTGGCCTAGGAGACTTCTTGCAAATTGAATGCACAATCCTAAAATGAGAGCCATTGTTCTACTGTTCGTAAGATGTAAAAACATAGGCATGGTCCCTCATTCAGTGCAAGTGCCCAGGCTGCAAAGGACAAAAGCATGAGGGGTGGTTTTGCCCTGTGACAGATGGGCACAGAGATGTGGGTTTAATGTTCCACAGGTACCTCAACAGAGGATTTCTTGCATCACCCTTTTAAACCTTGGCTCAGTCTGCCAGGTGTGGAACGTTTAGAGATTTGGAAAATATGGTGTGTTAGTGTATTTGAGGCTACTGATGAAAAATCTCAGCAGTCAGAAACATATAATGTACATAAATACATTTCACGTATGATGAACCCTAGGCCCCAGTGCCAGGTTTAATGTGCTTTGTGTTCGCTGTTGTTGTGAGGTGATGATTAGAGTGTGGTCCTCTGAGTGAAAGGGTGTAAAATTAAGGATATATCCAATCCTGATCACTGATTAAATGTTTAGGTACTTGTCCCTATCTCATCCCCACTCGTGATCTTCAGCTCTTTCTGTGACAGAAGAGCTCTTTGGCAGCTTGGGTACGTGCACCTGCATTCAGGATGCTCCTTGCCTCATCCATAAACAGAAGCACTGACCACAAAATGATGCCAGTATCTATTCCTTGCTCTTAGCATCACCGTGATGTGAGTGTTAGCTGATTGCATCAGGTAGATGTAGCAGAAGAGAACATTTTCAGGGAGCTGAGACTGGTCTGACTGTAGAGTTTGGTCTCCAGGAGTGATCTCATGGCGTGGTCCTGCTCACAAATGGAGTAAATCTCTTAATGCTGGATAGACTTCTCAGTAATCCCTCCCTGCAGTGAACCTTGATGATCCTGCTGAAGGAGAGCTGTCTCACATCCAGCCTCCGCTTTTCATGCCTGATTTACCTCTGCCTGGTTATTCTGCACGGCATCTACAGTTTATCACGATAAACCTGGGTTCAGTGGGAACTTGTAGGCTTGATGAAGGATTGTGGGGACTGAATAGGTTATGATTGTTATAAATCACTGTTTTATTGCTTATATTCAGCATTAAAAATCTTAGGGAGTCTGGAACAAGTTCTGAGCAGTGAAGACCGGTGTCTCAGAGCACCTTATGTCTATCACAGCTTACTGCTTTGCTTGTTTGCACAGATTTACTCTTATATTTTAATAAATATGCTTGACAAATTGAAGTAACAAGTTTGGGCATTTGGTTTTCTTTGCTGCTTGCTTATTGCTTTCAGGAATGAACTATCACCAGCAGTGATACCGAAGAAATGTAATATCTAAGTAATATTGAATCTTTGCTTGCCAGCTCAATTTCTGAGAGCTGCTGTTTAGAATACCAAGCAAATGCAGATGTTTCTCCAGTGCAAATCCCTGCATTGCCTGCCACTGCAAGCGTTCGTCACCAGTGGTTCTTCTGAAATTCTTTAGAAAAAGTTTTGGTTCCTTTTTCCTTGATAAACTTAAAGGTGATGTAAGCTCTCAGATGAGGATAAGCAAAGTCTGAGTTGCCATATTTTCTCCCTTTTCCATAAGAAACACTGGAATCCCAGTCACCAGGGTTTTTTTACAGAAAAGACAAATAGAAAACCTTGTGCTCAGTTGTTTCCAAACCAGTGCTTTCTTTTTCAGTAGCGGATCTTTGAAGTAGAGCATACAGAGTATATTTAGATGTGAAGAGAAAGATTGCAGAGGGGGGAAAGGCATTTTTGAAGTGTTGTTGAGAGACATTTTGAGATCACCTGGAATCTGGGAGTTTCCCTACAGGAAGTTGCTCTCCTTGAAAGGGAATTAGAAGTGCTCTGAAAACCAGAGCTATTTGCCACCTCACTGCAAGGCCTGTAAATGCCGTCCCCAAGCCCATGAGGACAGCCTGGGCACGTGGGTTCTCTCTTGCAGGTGTCTCCTTGGAGTTGGAGGAAGATGCTTGATGCAGTCATTGTCAATACAAAATCTGTGCTGTAAAGTAACCACCTTGCATCAGCCGTACGGAGTGCAAGAGATCCTGGTTTCTGTTCGTTGGGGCCCTTTGGGTGGGTTCTGTCGTTTTCAAGCCTTTGGTGGAGAGCCCGTGTGGTGCCTGACAGCCGCCTAGGCACGGCGTGCTCCGCGAGCCGTGCAGTGCAGCGCGGCTGGCTTGGGCAGTTAAAATAGCACTTCTGGGTCCTGCTGAAGTGCCTTCCCTGGCAGTACTGGTGGTAGTTTCACTTAAGTAGTCTCGTTCTTCCGTCAGCCAATATAATGTGATGAACTACTTGACTTTTAAAATCCCACCAGATACCTTATTCCTGTTCTTCGGTGTTTTCCTTCCCAGCTTATCTGTGCTCTGCTGAGCCCTCCAGCTGCTGGGGTGCCGATGAGCGGGTGCTGCCTAAATGGGCAGGCGCTGCCCAGAGTGTTTGATGGGAGAAATGCAAGGGAGAGGTGCTGGAGCACAATGCAGCTTCAGCAAAGGTATCAAGAGTCATTTCTGTCCTTGCAAGAAGTGCTGGATGCTTTTGCCTTTTGAGACCTGATTTGACCACTGTTACTATTGCAAAGCTTCTCTCAGATTTCCCCTTCCTTTCTGGGAAGATGAATTGGCAGGAATAGTACATTTCAGCTGCTTTACCCTCGATGTTTTGTTCCAGTTTGAGGAATGTTAACTGGTGTTTCCAGTGGGTTTAATGCTAAGTAGAATTCCTCAGCTTTAGTGGCAGGATCTGGAGTTCTTTGTGAGTTTTATTTAGTGCTTGTGGAGGCTGCATTGTCAGCTCTGGGTTGTTGCCTTGTAAAAACTGGCACCATTCGATTCTAAATGCTTCTGGGAAAGAAGAATCTTCTTTTTATGACTGTTTTAAGGTGTTTGATTTGGAAACATCCTTTGAGCTGTGGCCGGAGAGCAAACTGGTTGTCAGCATTGCAGGCCCCCGTTTGGAGCACCCGCACGCAGATGAGCCTGTGCTGTGGGGCTCAGGGGCTCGGTGTTTGTGTGTCAGGGTGCTGTCAGAGCAAACGGCTGAGGTGCTGCCAGCGTTACACGTGATGTTTGCTATGGCTGCAGAAACTGCTGTTCATGGTGGTTTTCTCAGCCTTCCTTCTCACTTACTCTTAAGTACAGTGGAGTTTGGAGTTGCGACTTTACCTGTAGTTCAGGTAATGAGTGCTGTATTTTTGGAACCTCTGCTTGCTGGAAGGAAATCATACGTCGAGTGCTCAATAGTCCTCCTATGTTTGAGGCACAATGAGAATTGTGCAAAAAATTGTGTGATGGCTTCTGATGTCTCTTTGACAGCCATCTTGTCTATCACTGGAGTCAGGCGAGGAGGGAACCGATGTTAAACATGAGACAGGTGAAGGAAGAGCACAGACCACTGGCTTCGAGGTGTTGGGGTGGCTGGCTGCACATGCTGGTGTGGAAGAAGGCCAGAACGGCAGGCTTTGACAGCCTTGCTGCAATGGGAACAGTGTTGGGATCTGTGAAGTGTTCTAGTCTGAAAGCCAGCCTGCCAGCGAGATGCTTTGCATATTTGATTGCTGTGCTGGCTGATACCAAACGTGCCACCACAGATTTTTTTCACTGCTGCTGGCTGCTCTGCCTTTACTTTACAGGGCATTCTGAGTTCTCAGTAAAAAGGCAAATGGCCATTTGGGCTTTAAATTACACCAGTGTGACTCTCCCATCTTGTTTATTTTGGGCCATATTACAGACTTCACAAACAAAACCCTGTTCATCTGGCACTTGTTGTGACTGGTTTGAAGCAAGGTTACAGCATGACAATGTTAGGAATGGGCCACCTCCCCTGGCTTTGCTGCGTTGGGTCCAGATAGGTCAGCAAGGGAAAAGCCACCTTAAAAAACAAACAGAAAAAACTACCCCCAAACCAAAATCTCCTTTAAAAAACCTCTGACAGCAGTTCTCACCCTGTTTATTCACAGTTGTGCAAGCTGGTTGTCTTTCAGAGAAGCAGAGAGTCTTAGGAATTATGTGCTGTCAAGATCTTGACTTTGTATGGGAGGACCATGGCTCCTGAATGAGGCAGCTTTCAGGGACAGATGAGTGAGAAGTGATTTGATGCAAACCTTGATGTGAGCCTGCCTGGTTTATTAAGTGACAGGCTGCTTACCTTGCCTCGCCGTGAGAAGGTGTCGGGGGGGCTCTTTGAAATGGAGAGAAATAAGTCAGAGAGGTGGTAGATTGTTGGTGCCTCAAGAGCAAGCTCTAATCTGGGGACACAGAGAAGCCATCTGTTTTTCCTTGCCTGCTTTCTTAGCTGGAGGCTTCCTCGCCCTGATTTCTCACGATGAGGAGATCACAGTGACGGGTAACCCGAGCAGAACTGAGCTCTGTTACAAACTCTGCTTGACATGGGCCAAGTTTTCTCCTTGACTGAGGCCTTTGATGGCTGATTTACTGACAAAGGGGAAGATGAGGATATCTGGGCTGAGTCCTGGCCTCCAATGCTTTGCAGACCTTGGGGCCAGTAAGGGCTGGGGCCCAAGCACTGTTGCCAAGTGGGTAACAGGAGTGTGCAGAGAGCAAGTCCTCACTGTGGGCCGGTTGGCAGTGGGGACAAAAACCACAACAGCACCTAGCATTTTTAAAGCTTTTGAGTGCAGGAGTGCTTGGAGACCTGTGCTTCATACTGTCAAAAAGAAAATACTAAACGCCAAAGAGTGGCTGGTGCAGACCCTCGCCCTTAACCTGGCTGCACACAGGTGCACGCGGGCTCCTCTCCACCAAGGGATGGGGCTGTGGAAGTGGCCGTTGGGAGAAGCAGAGTTCCTGACACAGTAGTGAAGGATTTGCCATCAGAATGCTCCAGAGGGGAGTGAGGAGGAACAAGCAGGCTGTCATTCGCTGAGCGGTTGCACGTGCAGCTGTGACATCCCTGGTTGCTGTGGAGACTCACAGCTCCCAACCTGGTGCCTCTGCTGTGCTGAGGGCTGAGGCATGGATATGGTGGAGGAGAGGACAGGGGAGAGACTGAAGGTTATCCTTCAGACAAGGCACATGCTGGAGAAAACATGTGCCTTGAGGCATTTTCTTCAACCCTTTCATGCTCACTGGCTGGTACCTGTAACAGAGTTAGCAACCTCTGCAAGGATTTCCTCAGCTGTGCTGGCAGGCTTGGAGCTGCCTTTGTTCTTGCAGCTGGCTGCAGCACTGTCAGCTTGGGAGGGGGATGCTGGTGCAAGTGTAGGCAGAGATGTGCTGCTCTGTGCCTTGGGCCAACCTGCGGACAGATCGGGAAGCCCTTGGCCCTGATGGTCCTCATCTGCTAGCTACTTTGTGCAACTTCCACAGGTCCCGGAGGGTTCGGGGGCAGCTGGGAATGGCTCCTGGCAAGCAGAGAGAGTGTTTCCATAGCACGCTTGGAATAGTGGATCCTGGGGACCAGCCTGCTGTGTGACAAGCACTGCTGTCTGGGGCTGTGGGCCAGCGAGGAGGAGGCAGGTTGCATACGGGAGGAGCGAGCCAGGGAGGCGATAGCTGCTGGGATTGTTCTAGCTGAAAGTCTCTCGTCTTCATCCTCTACCCCCAGTTTGGTTTTGGATTCCTCCTCCCAGAGTCTGCTTTTGGTTTGGGGTGTGATTCATTTACTCATTTGTGTATATGCTTTTGTGCCAATCTGTAAGGCACATGGTGGGGAGCTACTTTCCACCCTGGCTAGCTCACGTAAGCTTAGTGAGTTGAGCCTTTGTTTTGTTGCTGATGAGCTGCAAAATGAAGCCTTAGCTACAGGAATGGCTTGACCAGCTGGTCTCCTAAAGGCTTCCTCTTGCTGACATGTGCTGCTTTTGTTGGAGCACGTGGGTATCTTGTGCAGGCTTGCTAGACCCATAACTACCACAAGCCTTTGATCAGATGGACATGGCTATGCCTGGTCTGTCTCCACCTTGCTGCTTGTTCCTTGGCAGTGGTGCCTTTGGCTACTCCTGCTGCTTCTGAATTAGTGCAACAAATACCAGATGTGTTTGTGGTCTGTAATGTAGGAAATGTAGTTCTGACGGTCTGTCACAGGAGCCTTAACTATACATCAGGTTTTCACTACTTGCTGACTTTAGTCTTTAAAGCTACTAGAACACCTTCCCGTTGCCTCAAAACTTCAAAAAACATTGATCAAACCTAATCCACCAGTACCGTGGGCTCTTTTGCTGGTGCTCGCTTTGGTTCAGGGTACCATACAGTCCTGGTGTTCTGGATACTGGGCTTGAAAGAGGCAAGGCAGAAGAGGAGTGTTTAACTAGAATTGCACCTGTGCTTGGCTTTGCAGTCAGTGTGGTGTGAACATATAGGTAAGTTCATAGCATTGAGAAACAGAACTAATCCTTGCTTTGCTCCCTAGAGCCACCTAGCAAAGTCTTGGCCCACTGAAGGAAGGCACATCTCAGCATTTTCCAACTGATATGTTGGATTAGACTATCTAAGCTTGGATGCATTTTAATCCCCTGTCATATAAACTGTATGCTACTCAAATAGCAAATGTGCCCATGCAGAATTCTAAGATCCTTTCAAAATGATGCAGGTCTGCAGAATTTTGACACCTCCGCCTGTTTTGCCGACTCAGTTGTAGCAGGTATGTTTGTAATGTGTTTGAAGTGAGCAAGAAAGTATTTCAGCTGTAGAAGGATGGTGTCTAGCTGTGAATGTGTGTCATCGTGAGGTCCTAGGTAGAGCCTGTTGCGTAAAACAAGCTGCCATCCCCTTACCTATCTGAAAAAGGCCTGCTTGCTACAGCACTTCTTTGGATCTTGGTCCCTAGAATCTTAAGAGCTTAATTCCATGTGTTAATGCAGGGAAGAGGATTTCAAAATCTGAGAACAAGAACAATGAAAGTACTTGCTCTGCAATTGTTTCCTGGGTCGTTAAAGCTTACTTGAATGGATCTGTAGCCAAAACAGCTGGTGGAGGTTGTCTCCTCATTGATTGTGTTCCTGCTTCAGAGCTTACCTGAGAATGGAACCTGAGATGAGATAATTTTGAGAGAATTAGCTCAAAGCTTTGGAAAGTGAGGAAGCACTCTTCCTGTGGCCTTTGCCGCTAACACCCTTGCCTGGAGGCCCCACTCCAGTCCTTGAGGTCAGCTGCTCTCCACGCAGTAACTCCTAGGCCAGCACAGAGCCCTGCCTTCGGTGTATGAGAGCAGCAACGAATGCTCCCATGTGCTGTCCTTCCTTCCTGGGCACGGGCAAAGCAGGTGCAGAAAACTGCTTGTGCAGCTGGTTGTTCATGCACTGCACACATTCATACCTTACTTAAGCAGCTGTCTCTGAAAAATGCTGTGCAGGACTTCTGGCTCCAACCTCTTCTGCATAGGTGCCCCTGTAGCTATGTGCAAAATGGCTCTGTTTGCCCGGGCAAGTGTGTGTGTAGGTGGATGTCTCCACTTCTCCCTCAAGTGGCTTGCGATTTATTTTGGGACTGACTTGAGTGTAAAGTGTCAACTAAGAGCAAAATGCTCAAAGTGATGGTTGAAAGCATTGGGGTAGGAGGCTGCTTGCTGTCCTGAAATGCTGAAGTAATTTGTATGAGATGAAACTGTCCAGTAGCCAAATGGAGGCCAATTCCTTCCTTATAGCTGTTGGCTGTCTGAGGCTCCTAGACCTCAGAGGAGAGCACTCCTGGCATTAAGTGTTTTCTCTAGGAGCAACATCTTCACAGCTTTTAATCTGGACAAATGATAGCTGTGTGGTGAGCCAGAACCTTCCTGCCCCAGCTCCCGTCTTGCACTTGGAGTCTCTTATAGCTGTGGATTCATCTGTTTTTATTCTTGACTTCTATAGGGCTTAATTAAAATACAGGTCTTTAATTTTTAATTTTTCCTTCCTGTTGATTCAACTGTCTTTGCGTGAGTGAGGTCTCAGTGCAATTATTGTGCTCCCTGGGGAGACACAGACATTTATTTCAGTGAGGCAGGCTGTCTCTTGGAGGGGGTTTATTTTCATGATCTCCGTACTCACAGGGATGCAAAAGCAAAACATCCACTGAGTAAAAAATGTGACACTTTATCTGACTGTTCTGGGCATGTTTGCTGGATCTCAATTACCCAAATGTTATGTTCTTTGCAGATAACTGCCTCCCGGAGCAACGAGCTCCTGGTGAAGCTGTTAAGTACAACTTGCATTAGCAGGGCAAGTTGAAGACATTGGGTCAGGTCCAGATTTCTTCTTTTAAAATGTGTTCTTGCAGTAGTGATGTAAAAGGATGAAGAGTTTTATTCTTGCAGAACGCATTAAGCTGCCTCATGATTTGTTACCCTGAGAATGGGGTCAGACAAGGGCTTCGTGCCTCCTTGCCGTGAGGGGGGTGCATCTGACCGGAGGGGACACAAGCTCCTCAGCAGGCACTGCCTGCTGCTGTGGGGGACCCAGCTGGTTTCCAAGCAGGGATATCTACTATGAACCTTCAAAAAAGAGTGGAAATCCTGGCTCTCACATTTCCCTTGCTCTTATTTAACACTGCTTCAGCTAACTTAGTGCTTCTACTAGCTGAATGCACCATGTGCAACCATAGGACACTGCTGACACAAACATGCGAAGGGTTTTGCACCTCCTGTATTGCTTTCCCAAGCTTTTGATAAGAGCACTCAAAATACTTGAGGCTCTTTCCCCTCCAGACTTGAGGCTTCCTCATTTCCCCTTGTATGTGTGTGCTCTAGGTTATTTTCCCTGTGTTCAGAGATCAAATGTGTGTGTGAAACTTCCCAGCTAACAGGCACATTGACAGAAATGCTTTTTGTGAGACCGTCCCCTTCCTGGTCCCTGAGATTTAGCAGAACTACAGCCAAACCTAGGCAAAAGGTGAGTGTGTGGAAGGAGGTGCCACCGTTATCAGAGGCAGTGATGGCAGACAAATTTTTGCTGTACCTGTGGGTGCTTCAGGGTTCCTGTGTTGGCGGCAGGGGCATCACACTGGCTCTGGGTGCAGTGACACGCAGGAATGTGCCTTTTCATGATTATTTGAGT
The DNA here is from genome assembly GCA_033558235.1 of Neomorphus geoffroyi. NCBI lineage: Eukaryota > Metazoa > Chordata > Aves > Cuculiformes > Neomorphidae > Neomorphus > Neomorphus geoffroyi. The sequence goes on from JAUMJM010000074.1 coordinate 10,353,666, forward strand.
AAGGTACAGCCCCTTTCTGCCATGTATTCTGAAAGTTGCTTTGATTTGTAAGCTGCAGACTTAGACCGAAGCCCCAGAACAGTCCATGTGTTGAAGCAAGAGTGATTTGGTGTGATTTAAACTCTGATTTTAGCACACACTGCCCCCTCCCCTCCAATGGAGAATACAAACATTTTTTGTTGTTTGTGTGAAGTGCCTTTTAGTACCAGCAGCCCAGCAATGGGGAATAAAGAAAGAAGATGTGTCCCATATCTTTTAAAACGGCTTTTATTTTTCTGATTGCTGTAAAGGAGGCTTTTACTACTTTTAATTTTTTTTTTCCAGGCAGCAAGTGCTCAACAGGGCTTGATCAAAGCTCACAAATGGGGAATTGAAGGAATGCCTGGTGGAAAGCAGAACGCCCTCCTTGTGCTCTGCTGTGCACGCTGAGAACACTATTGTTTCTCCCCCTACCTTTTTCAGCCTGGAGCTCCAGCGGGAGAGAAAAGGCCATTGTTCCTTGCCTGTCAACTGAGACAATGCCAGTGTGTTGTCCTACCTCTGCTCTCAGCACTTGACCACCCAAGCTCTGTGGGTTTTGGCAAGCCAAGTGTGATTGTCCTCCAGCTACAGCATTAGGAAGAAAACAAATGGCATCACAGCCTCCTTCCTGGCCTGGCTGCTTCGCAGCAGAGGCCGTGTTTGCCTGTGCTTGCTGTTTGTTTCAGGATGCAGAGGGAAAGCTGGCAGCGTCTCCTGCACCCTGGGTTGAGGGATGCGGCCTCACCTGATTTCCAATGCCCTGATACACGTGTTTACAGTTGAACGAAACGGCCTGTGCTCTCCTGCTTCCGCAGGTGCCTGCTTCACTCCGGGGGCGGCTCTGGCCATGGGTGAAAGCACGCTCTGTCTCCTCTCCACCAGCCCAGCCCAGCTGGCCCTGCCTGCTCCTGCCCTCCCTCCGCCGACAAGCAGCACCTCCAGGCTCGTGCTCTCTTGCACGTTTGTCTCACTGACGTTGTGCGCAGCTGCTGCTGGTGTGACAGAGGGCAACGGAGGCCCAGGCAGACCCAGTTTTTCCACCTTTCCTGTGATTTCTGTGGCATCTCTGGCTGCACTGTATTCTGATGCAAAACTCTGCAAAGGAGAAACCTTTCAGTTCTCTTTCTCTTGGTTTCTGGGAGGCTGATAGCAGGAACCAATGCTTTGCAAATGGTCAGGGAGAGCAAATAGCCTGTGCTGGGTTGGAGAAGAGGCTGGCAAGGGCAGGTTTGGAGAGGTGCCTCAGTGAAGACTGTGAGAGCTGAGAGTTGCTCTTCGCTGTTCTGAGCCCTGCATGCGAGGGCAGAGTTCAGACACAGCCACAGGTGTTTCTGGATGAGGCAAACAGCAGTGACTTCAATGTTCGTTGCTGCATTCCCTCCTGTTGGGAAGTGCCTTTAAGTGCATCCCTCCTGCAGTTTTGCACCCAGGCTGATTTGTGTTTACCTTCAGCTTCCTGCCGAGGTGGAGGTTCAAGTGACCCTTGCAGTGGTGGCCAGTCAGGTTCCTGGCACCAGTGTGGAGTCCTGTAGTTCAAGCGCAGGCTTGAGTTAATGGCACTTGAGCTACTGCCACCTGGACATGCAGCAAAATGCAGCATCAGTTCCTCTTCCTTTCCCACCTACTATTGGATTTGGCCTCTTCATGAACAGCCCTGATGTGACACTTTACCTGGCAGAAAGAGCTCTGCAGTGGGTTTCGGAGGAGCCTACGCTGAGGCTTGCTAACATCCCATGGCAGTGACAGCGCCAATATTGTGGTCCTGTTGCCTCAGAGCCTTAAGTCAGCTGCACTTAGTGCTAAGTTATCCCCTCCCAAGCTCAGTGTGTTGGGAGGCCGAAGTACAAACAGCTTTAACTAGAACAATGTAGCATTGCCTGAGTAAAGAATGTGATTTACTTGCATATGCGTGGCATGTGAACGCCAGGGTCAGAGGGCACCACTTCAGTCTCCTTCTTTCTTTTTTTTTCCCTTTCCTATTAGAGATGCCTGAGCCACTTGCTGGCATTTTTGTTTGGGGGTGAAGAGGAGAATGTGTGGGTTGACAAGAGGAGGTGGGAGTGAGATCTTTGGGAGCCAGGAGTCTGAAACTGAAAAAGCCAACAATCTAGGAAAGCTTTGTAGACAAGTTTAAAATTAGACTGACCCAGTGCTTTTATATTGCTGGAATTTTATTCCTCTGACCCCTAAAGCTTTTGGTCTGACTCCGAGCAAGATTTCCCAGGCTATGGTCAGGGGAAGACTGTGCTGTGAGGCGCTCTCATGTGGCCGTGGGTCTGTATCAAATAGAGATGTACCTCCTGTCCACCTCCCTGTCCTTGTGAAAGGTTGGAGAAATTCCACCTGAAAGGCTAGGGGAGCCTCACGTGTTTCTGCTGTCTTTATGTCTGTATCAGTGTGTGGCTTGTGTCCAGAGCTGTTCACTGCAAACTGAGATACTGCTGTGTGTAAAAGCTGTTCAGAGCTTTTCCTTTTTCAGGCATGATTATAACTGTTTTTCTTCTGTTCCTGTTTGCAGGTTGTGCAGCTTGACATTAAAGAAACTGGTTGTCTTAAAGGAATTGGATAAGGAGCTTATTTCTGGGGTCATTGCTGTCAAAATGCAGGTAATTGCTGCTCAGTTATAAGAATTATATGTGTTGTTTGGCCAAAAGTACTGGCAAGTGCCTACACTGAGCTTCACTCCCACATGAGGGTCCATTGCAGTCACAGGCTTCTTCCCAAGTTTGTCAGGGCATTCTGAATGTGTGGAGAGTCTCTTCTGATCCTTCCTCCGTGTTCCTACTGCATTTCACTGTTGTAAGCAAAGAATATCGTTCGCTGAGAGCTCAGCATGAGCTGATCTCCATGTAAAAATGCTCTTTACAGATCATATGCTATCACCTCTTCTTCCTGAGCTGTCACTAAATCCAAGCCTGGTTCTCTCTTTAACGTGCTTCAGCTCACTTCAGGGCTGAGCATCTTGGGAACCTGGTCCTGGTTTGGGGGAGTCTGGAGTCAGCCTTCCGCTGCTGACGGGCAGCTTTCCTATCCAGTCCAAGTCATTTCATAGCCAGGTGTCTGGCAGTGGATTTGTAGTGTGCCTGTACATTTTAATTTGTTTCCATAAAATACAGCTGTCATTCTGGGTAAATAACCCACTTCACAGCATATGTTTGTGCCATTTAATTAGGTGCCTACATGTAGGTCACCCTGCCTGGAGGCAGGCTAGGAAGGAAGGGGACTCGGTTCCACTGTGCGTCATCAGTTCAGCTCACATGCTCCCACCACTGCAAATGCTGGAGTACATAATGAGTAAAAGCCTAGCAGACCTATAAGTAGAAAAATACCATTAACTGTGCTGAAAAGCAGCTGCTTTTCAAATAAAGAACCAGACAAACCCCTGCAGAGAGGTGGTTTGTGTCAAAGCGCACAAAATCTGGCTCAGAAGGTGAAATCATGAAGGCTCTATGGTGCAAGAACATGCAGCTGAGGATTTAGCCGGCATCTCTCATCTCTGTAAGCAATCCAGCTGGGGTAAAAATGTGTTCCCCTTGCTGCAGGGGGTTCACGCACCCACAGCAGGGAGCAGAAATCAGGGAGTCATTTCACACACCTGGATTCATGGGAACCTCAGCAGAAGCACAGCTGTGGGTTCCCAGGCTGTGTATCAGGGCTGTAGGCTTTTGCTATGTTTGTACTCCTAGATAGTGGGTGCCTCACTGCAAGGGTCTGAGGCTTCTCAGTGAATGATCCATACCCAGAGCGTGTCAGACTTGGGCTGGAGAATGCAGTAGCTTTTACTTGAGCAAAACATTTCCTGTCCAGCTTACCATTGTCTGCTTACACTTTCTATGGGTGAAAGCTTGCCCTAGGCCCACACATCCAGAGGGACTTTGTCTGTTCTGGGTACATGTTGCTACAGTAATTCAGATGCTGGGACCTGAGCAGTTCTGCAGTCCTCTCAGGACAGGTTGCTGAAGAACTGGAAGGCAAAAGGATCTGCCAAGTCCCAGGCTGCAGCTCACATCCCAAGGCCATCCTTTTCTTGCCCTTGATAGGTCTGTCCAGTTGACCTAGCATTGACAGTGGCTGGAATGACCAGTATCCCAGCATGCCTCACTTTGGGTGTCCCCTGTGCTGGATCAGCACCCATATTTCTTTGTGATGTGCTGTTTGATGGGGGGTTGGTAGCCCTGCAGCTGTCTCAGACACAGGCAGATTTCAAGCCCAGTTATTAAAAGTCCTTTTATAGCTTGCAGGTTATGATGATGATGCTGACAAGCTCTTCCAGGGACACTTAATTTGCCAGCACTCAAGTTTCTGACATGGCTATTGTTTGAGGCAGCTGATACTGGATCATCAAATATATGATCCCTACCTTTGTATTGCAAGAGAGGTGTCAGGCGCTGGAGTCCTTCCAGAACGGGTGACTGAATTCAGACCTAATGAGAGCATCTTGCCTGTATTTCCCGTGTCTCCTTGCAGCCTCCTGAACAGTGGTGTTCAAAGAGTTGTCAACTGTATTTCCTGAGACGTTGCTCTGTTTATCTGCTGCGGTCTTTTAAAAGCAGCTATATTTGGGCTTTCATTAGATTTCCAGTTACGTAACAAGTAAAGCAAGATTGCTGCTATTAGGAGCTTTGCATCAGGGGAACAGATGCCGCTGTTGCCAGCTGCGAGGATAGTTGTGCACCACTTGCATGTGTGTTGCTTTTCCTGGGGGGGGCACTTTAGTTTCCCATCCTGTGCTCCTGTCTGCCTCTGATCCACCGGAGCTTCCACACCTTGGCTTTTCCACAGAGGAGTGAGTGCTGTGTTGTGCAGGAGCTGAGGCACCACTGCAAATCACAGCATTCATTCTGGCTGCCTGAGTGACACATTTGGGGAGGAAGGGATCTAAACGAGTCTCTGCCTTTCTGTCATCTCAGGATGCTATTTGGGGCTGATGTAGACAAACAAGATTTTCCCTTGGATGTAGCTGTAGATGTTTACCCCCTAGTCTGTCTCTGGTTTCCCTGATGCTGCTTTTTTGAGAGCTCCAATTCTGTGCTTCTGGGAGATCGGCCCATCTGGACAAAGCCAGATCTGCAGCCTCAGCAGTACACTGAGCCAGGGACCTCTGAAAGTTGCCACTGTGTTTGAGCAGTGCAGAAGCATTTGCTAGGCAGCGCTCTGTTGTGCTCTCCTGCGAGCTTTCCCAATGAAATGCTCACACGGTAAAGAGCCTGGTAACGCGGGTGGCGTGCAGCAGCCCAAACACACGGTAGGTTTGGAGTTGCCCTGTAGCTCTGTTGGGTCTGCAGACTCCACTGCGATTCTTAGTGGATTTTTTTCCTTTATAACCCAAATTACTTGGAGTTGTTTCAACAGGTTAAAATCCTCCTTTACCCAGAGTAAAGAAAGAAAGAGCACCAGTCAGTGTCTGGCGTTAGCTGTGACATGAGCATGGTGCTGCGGCCTCGAGATGCAGGAGATGGTGAGCCTGGTACCTACTGGCTGAAGTGAAAATACCAGACTTAAACTTGAGGGGTGGGAGTTGACTCATGGCTGTTGAATGCTGGGGTTTGGCAGAACAAAACCCGCTTTGTTGCAATTGAGGACAGTAAATATGCCCAAAGCTTTATTAGTCAAGTATCTCCCTTTCATCTCATTAATATTTCACAGAAGTGCAAGGTCAGACTCATCCATTCATTTTCTCTGCAGCAGCCCCTGACAGTGTTTCCTGATTTCCAGTAAATACGGCTGGGTGAGATGTAAGGGCTGCCTTCTGAGGAATTCACCCGCTGTTGTTTCTGTACAGGGCTCCAAGCGCATCCTGCGGTCTCACGAGATTGTATTGCCCCCGAGTGGACATGTGGAGACAGAGCTTGCGCTGACCTTCTCGCTTCAGGTAAGGTGGGATGTGGCCCTGGGGAACGTGTGCTTGCAGATGAAGAGATGCTTGTTCTTAAGACAGTCCCAGCCATTTCCAGGGAGCCATTGGAGCTCTTTTGGCTTGTCTCTAGGCAGTCACCTGTGGGGAATTTGAGCAAAAATGGCCCAGGTGCTTCCAGGACCTTCCAGGGAAAAGTTCACTAGGAAAGCTGCCATATAAACCCTTAGAACGGTTCTTGGGGCCAACCCTGCATCGCAGAAGGCAGATCTCTAATCCTGACTTCTCTGGGGGGAACAGGCGAGTTAGGCACTAGGTGCAGTTTGTGTGTCCTCAATGCAGCAACCCAGATTTGGCTGAATTGCCTCTGAGCATTGAAAGCCCGGAGCAGGGTGCTGGTTCACGGTGTTGGGTAACCTTCCTTGTTGTGCATCCTGTGTTTGGAGCCCAGAAACACAAGGACTTTGCTGCAGGCTGTCCTCTTTATGTTATGGCTGTAGCAGGAACTGGAGCTCTTCTTTGCAGCAGCAGGAGTGGGACAGGTGAATCTGTGATGCAGAGCTGCACCATGTGGAGAAGCAGGAGCAGTATGCGGACAGTTACTCCTGGCTCCAGAGTCATAAGAACAGCTGGGAATTGGAGCAACTGTATTTTACTGGTTCCTGTTTTCCTCAGAGTGTGCTTAACCCTGGAGCTCCTGAGCAGGGAAATGAGGTAAATAAGGGCTGGATTGCTGCAAGCAACGGAGGATCCTGCAAGTGTAGAGCAGAGCCAGCCAGACACTCGGAAGCATTCATATCTGGATTATTGGTGTTTTGGGGCTTTTGATTAGAACTTGAAGTCAGGAGTTTGATCTGGTAAGGAGAGAGGCTCAATTGACAATGTGAGACAGCCTGGTTGTCACTCTAAGACCTCTGCAGACTTGAAGCAGATAAGATTTCATTGCAGATGGATGATAACCTGTTGGCTGCCCAAGCAGTTACACAGTTGGCGGCTGCTTCTGGTTCTGTCCTGATGCAGCCCACAGACTGGGTTAACTGCAGCATTGCATCCCCTCCTTTGTGAACGGGGTAACAAAGCCAGGTGCTCAGGTTTTGGGACTGCAGCTTTCCCATGACCAGGAGCAGAGCTGTAAGATGAGCCAGGTCTCCCTCTGCCAGTTCTGTGTCAGCAAGGAGCAAGTATTTCTGCAGATCTTTTTGGAATTTATTGGGACTCAGAGCTTTTTCGGGACTCAGAGCAATGCTTCAGGAGGATGCAGAGCATTGACTTTAACTCTGAAGGGGCTGGGAATTGAGCCAGAATAGGAGAAGGTGATATTTGTGATGCTAACCTTCAGAAGAGGTGAGCAAGCTTAATGCAGAGATGAGTTGCTGGGCCACAAAGTGAAAGCATGGATGTCACACCACAAGATCTCGGTGTGTTACAGCAGGTGGTGTCTCCCTATCACACTATCAGCTCTTCAAACCATATGACTTGCTCTGTGTGTGCAAGCTGTCTGGGTTTGCAACCCCTTGTATCTTCAGTCACTGCCTTCTCAGCTGTTTCTCGTGAATGAAATTCTTGTCCCTTGCACAGAGCATTTCCTTGTCAGCACAGAGCTAGGAAGGTGATGGTGAAGGCTGACAGAACAGTGAGCAGCCCATTGTGTCTGACTGGCCTCTGCTCAGCCAGAAGGGAGGAGTTTCCTGTTGCTCTGTTACACAGCTGGGGTAAGACTGGAGTTAGTGGTGTGCCCGATCCTGTTTCTCATTGCCAGCTGGGGCTAGACCAGTGGGAACCGTTTTGGCAGGGGAGCTGGCATCACACTTACTGCTGAAGTGGCTGCTTCTCCTGACCCTCCATGGGCTTCACGGGATCAAGTGAAATTGCCCAGATATTCCAAGCACAACATCATAGCTCTCCGGAGCACTTCATTCCTGTGTTTACTCTGATAAACCTTTCCAGATGGAAGGAATTACATCACTAGGACTTCAGAAAGTATGTCTTGCCCTGACTCTTGCTGTTCCAGTGTGTGTGATGGCCCCGCTCCTCACCCCTTGGAGGTACCTTGGAGTGCTTGATGCTTCCTCTGAAAGTCTTGTTTTCAAATGTTTTGAGCCAAATTGTTTCCATGTTTGTCATGGACTGACAATTACTGAAAAGTTTTGGTCGAAACCGTTCTGCAGTGTTTGTGAGCCGTGTCTGGAGTTAAAAAGATCTCTCATCTGTGCCTTGAAAATGGTTTGGTTTTTCTTCTGGAGGCCCTGGCTTCTAACGGAGGAGCTGAGTGGTCTGAGTCTCTTGGTACTTTTCTTTTATTGTGTCTGTGATTGCTTATCAGAGGTGGCCAGGCACACCCCTTTGAAAACCAGAAACTTGCACGTGTGTGGACCTCAACCATCCAATTTAATCCCTGAAAACTGTACACGTTGAAATCGGGCTGGTCTGGGACCAAGCATGACTTTGGACTTTAGTTGCAGGCTCTACTTGAGCAGCCCTGGTATGGCCCCAGGGGCCTTGAGCTGAGAGCAAGGACTCCCTCTCCCCTGCTGCTTTTCTAACACGTGGAAGGGCTGCAGAGACAGGGAGATGGAAGGTCTGAGTGCAAAAGGTGCCTCTGGCTTTTTGAGCCCCTCCTGCCTCTTCTCCCCAGTAACTTTCTTCCATCCTTGTGTAGGGACGTTGCAGGTCTGTAAAGTCACAGGCTCCATTTGGGTCTGGGTGCCGGTGTGATTTGAGGTTGTCTTTTAATTACGTAGGCTGCCGTTCTCTTCTGCAGAGCAGCTTCCTTGTGCAGTGCACAGTAGATCTTGCCCTTGCAGAGCAATCAGGTAATTGGTATTCTGCTGGTTTGTGTGGCCACTGCTTCCAGCTCTCTGCTTAGCAGTCGGGCTTGCTCTGGACTGCAAATTAATATCTAGGGATTTCTGGTGGCACTCTGTATTTGTATTTATCAAACATCTTGATTGGAAGTAGCTTTCACAATGTCCTAAGGGAACAACAAAACCATAAGTGTAGGTCTTGCCTGCTAAAGACGCACGCTTTACTTGGGAATGTCCTGTTTGAGATCCCTGCAATTAGGTTCTTGCACGTTGCTTAGTGCTATGTATTTTGTATGTTTGGAGCATGTGTCCCATTCACCTCTCTTCTCAGGATGGGTTCAACCTACGTGCTCGGGTGGCTGCTGTGTGTTTTCTTGAAGATTGTTCTTCCACTGCACAGCTGCTTCCTCGCACAACTGGCGAGCTGGGCCCTGGGGACTGTCGGTGCTCTGGCAGGGCCTGCCTGCACTAGTACGCTGTGCAGATGAGCAGGGCGGGCTGCAACAGGGTGGCCAGCCCCACTCTTTCCCTCACAGCCTCTGCCTGACCTCAGAGCCTCTCTGTTCTTGGGGAGTTTTGGGGGTGATGTATAAATAGATGTATTTTCTTGTATGGAATGTGTCTTAGGAGGATTTATGCCTTTGCAACTTAGCCTGGCAGTAGGACAGGATTTTTCTTGACTTAACTACTTAAAATACAACCCCTTTGAGCACTAGAAGTTTGAGTGTGTTAATGCTGGAAGACAGTTGCAAGAGCAGCGTGCCTGAAGGAGACGACATCATCCTGGAGAGAGTCACTGCCTGACTCCGTAGGTCTCCGTGCTTTAGCAAAAGAGGCATCAGCCAGTCGTTGGCCTCTTTGTAGCTGTGCCTCTCTCCACTTGCCATTCAGAGCATGATAGGCCCTTACACATGCGCAGAGGAGGGTCAAACACTGAGAAGTGACTGTACCCTGGAGGGAAGGCCATGTCCTGCCGAGTGTGAGGGGTCTTCGCCTGTCCCTGCCACGGCCCGCTGGTTGTGCAGGGGCAGCCCTCGTCCCAGGCAGCACCTCCAGGGCTCCAGTTCTGGGCAGCCTCTGTTTAGCTGCGGGGGAAAGCATCTCCTGGAGGCTGCTCGTCTCTCTGGAACTGGGCTTGAACTCAGTCTTTCCCAAACGTAACAGCTCCTCTGCACCCCCAGGTTGTGCTTTCCATGTGCTCAGCTGTGGAAGTGAAAGCCCAGAGCTGAGCTGTTTGGACTGAGATGGAGGCTTCCTTGGGATCAGGAAGGATTGTCCACTGAGTGCGAGTTAGCTGTGGTCACTTCTAAAAGCCCTGGGTGAATCCCTAGGAATTAGGCAGCTTGGGAGATGTTGAGAGATGTAATAAACTTTTCCAATGTGTTTCCAGTACCCTCACTTCTTGAAAAGAGAAGGCAACAAGCTTCAGATCATGCTGCAGCGACGGAAGCGGTACAAGAACCGAACCATTTTGGGCTACAAGACTCTGGCTGTGGGGTGTATCAACATGGCTGAGGTAAGCGGCGTTTGACATGATCTCTGTTTTAAACCCGGTGTTGTCACTTTTCCTCCTTGAGAAGTACCTGGCCGGATTTCAGGATTTTTTTACAATCTTAATCACTGTAAGCAATGTTCACAGGGCAGTATTTTAAAAGATTTTGCTACTGGGTAATACTGTACACCTGGATAATATCTTGAGAGACAAAGGTTTCATGGGGCTTATTACCTTATGAGAGTTTTGATGTTGTTATTTGGTGGGTTGGGGTTTTTTTTGGTTTTTGGTTTTGTTTTGGTTTGGTTTTTTTTTTAGAGTTAGAGGGTCCAGATCATTTCACCTAAATACAATGCCGTCCCCTTTGCATTCAGGACACTTGAGCATAAGTTTAAAAGTAGTAAGTATTCTTTTCTGTCATGTTTCCTGGAAGGAACAGCAGAAGTTGCAGTGGGTTTGGTTGAACTAATGCATGCATTTGTCTCAGGTTGGTCTTAAATCTAAAATGTTTTGTTTCATGTGCACAGAATGAGCCAGTGTCATTTGGTCAAGTTTTCCAAGCCTAAGAAATGTTCAAGTTAAAGCAAGGTTCGCTGTGTTTCTCTTGTGCCACTCTGAGAGTTCAAGATCAAGTAGTTTCCATAATTTTGCTTGAAATACCCTTTGGAATTCTTATTTCATGGTTGATAATTCAGGTGGAGTTCTATTCATGGGAGACAAATGATAAGGTTTCCAGATTTATATCTGAAAATTAATGCTGGAATGAAGTATGGATTAATTATTCACTAAGGCTTTGCTCCATGCTTCATTATTTCATGCCCTGTTTAATCTCTGCTGTTTCTGTTTGAGTATTTAGAGATGAGCCTAGCAGTAGCAAGTGCAGCTTAACATCAGTATTCTTCATCAGACTGCGTTCTGTCAACAGATCGTTTCTGTCCAAAATAAGCTGGTGTCATGCTGTGATGAGTTATTGCTATATTACATAATTCATTATAAAGACCACTCCTTTTGTGTGAGTTCAGCTTCCCTTGAGCGTGCAGTAATTGCTGAAGTCCCCATTTGAAATGGCCAAATTCTGATTTGTGGTATTGTGTTTCCTGTACCATGTTTGGTTTGCTTAAGAACTAGAAATTAAATACTGCTACAAGGCAGAAAACATGTGGGCCCATTAATTAGACCCATCAGGGAACTTCTAAGCATTGGGCATTTGCTGCCGCCTTTGGTTTCTCTTACATCTCTTTGTGATGTTAACTGACTGAGATTAGAAGGTGAAAAACTCAGAGGTTCACAGTGTTAGCAAAGAGATGCTCTCCTGCTCATCTGCAATATTTCTGAAATTGAAGACTTCAGGAAAAAACACTTTACAAGACCCCCTTCCTTCTCTTTGTAGTATTCAGTGTAACAACCCCTACCCAGCACTGACTTGCTTCTTAAAAAACACTTTCTCTCAGCTGTTGAAACAAAATAGTGAATTGGAGTTGTGAGTCTGAGCAGAGTTTAAGATCAGGGGGGCATGTGTTCCTCATCAGCTCAGGTGAAGCCCTGTGAGGAGCTGCTGAAGCAGCCTGGTGAGTACGGAAAGCTGAGATGCAGGAGTGGGGATGTGTATTCTGACTCTGGCGAGGCAAGAAAAGAACATAAGTTGCATTCTGGGGAGGGAGTTCTGTGAGCTGCAAGTAGCAAAGGAAGGAGAAACCCACACCAGCACGTCTCTTTGCCTCCACCATTCTCTTGCTTTTGGTAACCCGCTGCTTCATTAGCCGGGGGTGGCTAGCTTCTCGGAGATTCAGGTTCCCACTCCCTACAGCACAGGTTTTTCCTTTATGAAGCATTTTGCATCTGTATCTCCCCAAGAATTTTTGCCTTGACTGGCTCCTCTTCTGGGCTCTAACACAAAGTTGAGTTCCTTAATTGGGTATTCAGAAGGTTGGTAACTTGATAATTTAAATCAGCACTGCGCCATGGAAGCAAACACGTAGTTATGAGTTAGCCAAGAGTTGTGCTTCAGGGATGAGCTAATCAAATGTCAAGCTCAGAACTCTTTCTTTCCTTCTGTTGCTTCCATTAGTAGTCAAAATCTCAGATAGCATTGTGTATTGCCTGCAAGTGGCTCCTGCAGTTGCAGGGTGTCGGCTTGCTTCTGTACTTGGAAATGTGGATTAACTCTATGAACATAAATAACTTCTGTAGTATGCAAATGATGCAAGTTTAGGTACATGCAAATACAGTTTTGTACTGCTTAACTTCTGTCCCAGGTCATGCAGCACCCAACAGAAGGTGGCCAGGTCCTGAGCCTTTTCAGCAACATCAAAGAGGCTGCAGTGAAGGTAGCAGAAATCTGGATCTTCTCCTTGTCAAGTCAGCCGATTGACCATGAAGACAGCACTATGCAGGCCAGCCAGAAAATCAAGTCTACAGGTAAGCGTACAACCATGTGCTTTGAGGACCAGTGTCTTCCTGAACTAGCTGGAGTGAAGGACACTCCCCCTGGACTTAGGTACTTCTGGGGAAAGGTGATAACTGGTTTGCACAAGTTGCTTGTGTCCATAACTAATCAATGCAAAGAAAACTCTTTCTGCAAACCTGTTGCTGCGTAAGCAGGGAGTGTAACAAGAGTGGGGGATTGAATTGTCAAAGCTTCTCCTGCGTATCACGCAAGGCCTGAGCCATCCAGCAGGAGTTACCTGTGTTCTCAACAATGCTCTTCCAGCATTACTGGTGGGTGAGCTGAGAACCTGGATCTTCTCACCTGGCTAACAGTGTTGTATTCAGGAGATTCGTGTTTAAGCCACTCTTCCAAATTCTTTTTCCTTTGAGTATTCTGTAATAAATCTCATTAACTGCAAAGAGACCTGCAAACCTGCACGGTGTATTGCTGTGGAGTATGGCCTGGTTTAATGACTCTAGATCCATGGTGTTGTGCACCATATAGGGGTCATTGTGTTTCTACTTGTAACAATCTACTTGTGTGGTACCAGCCTTCTGCCGGCTGCTACAAGAGGGGCCTGTTGAAGGTAGTGTACACAAGTGCTTGTGTGTTGTTGCCTGAGACCAAGCAGCTCACCTGAAGTAATTTCAGTAAAGGATTCAGACTCTCTTGGCAGGTTTTACTTGCTCCTTTAAGCCAGTTATGCCCACATTAGGAGAAAAAGCAATTTCCCTTGTGGGGAAGCCTCTTTACTTGCTACTTTCTACGAGGTGGTTCTTTCTAGGTTAAAAGGGGACAACGTTTGAAGGAGCCTTTTCTATGTGCTGGTCCTTCCTTACTATTAGATGTGTTTCTCCTTGTTCCTTACCTCCAGGTGGTTCCTGTCTCTCTAGTTCTCGCACAGATAGGAGATAAACTAGCAGGCATCTCCTTGCATGCCTCCTTTCTTGATTTGTGACTTTTAGTTGGCCTTCTCTGCTCCTGACATGAGACTGTCTGCTCACCTTAAAGGAGTTTCACAGGATCTTTCCCCTCTTTCCTTCCCTTTCAGACAACTATTCCGAGGAAGAGTACGAGAGCTTCTCTTCTGAGCAGGAGGCCAGTGATGATGCCGTACAGGGCCAGGTACTGTTTAGGGCATGGCTTCTCCCTGTGAGAGCTTCAGTAGAGCGTGTAACACTCTCAGCTCATGCTTGAAACTAAAAGTCTATTTCTTTAGGTAAGCCATGAGAGTGCGAGACTGTCACCAAGTGTTTAACTGCGGTGGCAGAAGGCCTGCACAGCAACCCATTCTTCCACTGTGCTGGGATTTATCTGTTCATGTGTTTGGACTTGAACTCCCTTTAAACACTTAAAACATTAGCATCTTTGTGTGGTTTTTTTGCTTAATGGTCAAGGCATCAGTTTATTGCTTCTGTAATGCTGATTGGATTCAAAGAGCCCAACTAGATCCCAAGCTGTAATTAAAGGGCCACTGGGGTCTGAGCAGTCTTTAGTCTTTAATACCTCCTGAAAAATAGATACTTACAGAGAACCCACTGGCATATTGGGTGATGCTTTCGAATTTGGGTCCTGTTTGCCTTCAGACTCTGGCATCACCTGCCTTCCACCTCTTGGAGGATACTGAGAGAGAAACTCACCAAAATGTGGGGCTGTGACTGTCCTTGTTCCTTGAATGTAGAACTAGGGCTGGTTTGCTTCTCCAGTCTGTTGTTCCTGGCTCTCTGCAGACCTTGTTCACTTTCTTTTCTCTCTGCCATCATAACTGCAATTAAGGCAAGTGCTGAAAGCCTGGAAGACAGAGCAGCAGGTTCATCTTCACAGAGGGAACATTTTTAGCACTTAAATGCTTGTGTGTCCCCAAATCACAAAGGTAACACAGGAATCCTCTTTCTGTTCAGGATTTGGATGATGATGAGTACGAGCTGGGGAAGCCCAAGAAGCAGCGGAGATCGATAGTAAGAACGACGTCCATAACCAGGGTCGGTGGAAATCAGTTTTACTAACACTGACGGGGTTTGGCCAGGATGCGCGGTGCATGTGGCTTGTGGGAGCAGCAGCGCTAGACATGCTGGCCCAGCAGAGAGCCTGAGGGCACGGTCAGAGCATGTGGAGAGCAACCAAAAGCAGTTCAGAGTGGGGCTGTCCAAGCTGTGCATATGTGCAGTCTTGAGGGCCCTTTGCTTATGAGGTTCAGGAGCTCAAAAAAATCACATAAGCATATGAAATTCCACCCACATGAAGTAGTCAGTGCAGTATCCGTGCTCATTTAAGTCCTGAAAGTTGCTTTAAGTGAAAAGAAGTTCTGTCTGTGCTCTGTGTTGGAGAGACCGGTTGGAAGGTTTCAGAATGAAGTTAAGTAGCTCAGTCAGGGGCTGATAAACCTGGCAGATAAACCTGGGGTGATGCATGTGGTGCTGAGGCAAAAGAAGTAGCTGGATATTGAAGGCTTTGACAGGTTGCATGCAGCTATCCACCCTCTCCACAGCAAGCATGCGTATGCCTGCAAAACTGCACTTCTGTGTGGAGCAGACTTGTGCGTGACTGTGCCATAGCGCAGCTGTCTGTTTACATGAGTGTTCACGCGTGTCTCTGACAATAACTCAGAATCACCGTGGGTTGGCTTTCTTTTTGGATTGAGGAATGAGTTTGGTGATCATTATACCTCCTGTGAGGTCATTTCTGAAATCTGTGTTTTGATAAGGTCTGAAATAAACTCTGTTTTGACCTGAATCTGACACTAGAAGGAACTTCTCACAGACCAGGAGCATACCAGTTCACGTCCTTGGCCTCCTTAGTATTGTTTTCAAGAGGCATTTACCAGTCAGGACAAAATACACCACTTGGTTACTGAGCGAGCAATTTCCTCATAATAAGAATAATATCTTTCTACCTCTGAACCGATACTGAATCTCCAGTGTTTAGGGCTGGTACCAAGCTGGGTTTGGTGCTGCCGATTGAGTTGACATCAGCTCAGCACCAAACCAGGGCTCCTGAGTGCCAGCTGTCAACCCATTTAGGCCAGCAAACAGCTCTTGCCCTGTCACCTTAGCTAGTTCCGACTGTGTGTCCTCCCTTCACAGGCTGCTGTGTTGCTCCAAGGTAGTCTGCCTGCTGGACAGTCGTGTTTGGCAGCCTGAGCCGAAGGACAGCTCTCACTATCATGAGAACATCTCAGCCTCACAATTGCATTGGGCATGGAAATAGGGCAGCCTTTGGAGAGTTTTGTTTGAGGCCTGGTGGCTTTATTTCACCTAACTTCAGCTATTTTGGGGATGGTGCAGCTCGCAGGATTTGGGTTCAGAGGTGAAGGACTAGGTTTGGAATGTGGAGCGATGTGAAGCATCTGAGGCCAGAGTGGGAGCAAACAGCTGGACTTGCTAGAAGAGCTTGTGTGAGATACAGGAGTGCCAACAAATGAGCGACTTCTTCACCTAGGAGGGGCCTGGTGCCAGCTTTGTTCTCTTCCCTTTCCTCCTGGCACAGGGATGCCACCTCAGATGCTCTGTGGCAGCACTCATGCTTGATCCCTTCTCGTCTTCCTTTTCTTCAGAGTGTGCGTATTAGGTTGATCAGTGACAGGCAGAGAAGGACTGGGCAGCTCATCACACATCTCAACAGTTTGTCCCTGCAAGAGACAGAACTCTTTGGAGCAAGTAAACTCAAAGAAGCTCAGCAGTTTGTCCTGTGTTGTTTTGGACTTGGTGTCTACTGTGTCCAGGATTTGGGGGTATAAGACTCAGAAAATGTTTTTCTGATAGACAAGTGCTAAGGACAAGTCCTATAGATTTTCTGCAGTGCTCCTAGTAAATAAATGAGCCTGCCAGGATGAACTGCAAGCTCCTGGAAAAAACAGTACTCTGTTGGTAGAAAATACATTTGTACTTCGGGTGAGCGGATAGGTGCCTGTGTTGGCTCACCCTTGTTAAGGATCAGA
Organism: Neomorphus geoffroyi; assembly: GCA_033558235.1. Taxonomy (NCBI): domain Eukaryota; kingdom Metazoa; phylum Chordata; class Aves; order Cuculiformes; family Neomorphidae; genus Neomorphus; species Neomorphus geoffroyi. The sequence continues at coordinate 10,370,202 of JAUMJM010000074.1, forward strand.
AAAGTTGACTGTCAGATGTTTGCCAGAGATATATCAAACAGGCATAGGAGGCAATCTGGCAGATAAAATAATTTGTGTCCAACCACGAGCGATGTGCCCTCTTGTCAGGACCGAAAGATTTATAATGCTTGGTGGAGTGGGACCTCATTTGTTGTAATGCAGGGAAGAAAGTATCACAGGTGTGGAAAGGCTGATTTTAGTAAGAACAGCAGAGACTTGGGTTGTGGTGCCTGAGGTTCTTTGATTTGAAGCAGCAGCTAGAAAACCCCCATGAGATGTGTTTGGGCTTCTTGCAGACTGGGAGAATATAGTTCACTTAATGCTTTACTTATGTAAAAGTGTTTTTGACTTGCAGCAACAAAACTTCAAACAGAAGGTTGTGGCATTGCTGAAGAGGTTTAAAGTGTCTGATGAGGTAAGTGATTAATTCTGTAAGCCTTCTGGTCTTGAACATTGCCTTCTGCTTGGGGCATCTTGCTTTTAGTCTTCAGGAACACTCTTCTCTTCCCTAATTTCCTTCCTTTTGTTCTCAAGTCTGCAGTGGATGTGACCTTTCCTTATGCCCTGGCCTTGCTTGAAGGCTTGAGGGCCAACTTGAAAATCTCATCAGACATTTTCTAGATGAAGTTTTATCAAAAGCAGATTTTGGCAACCACGTGTGTACCCATTAGTTTTGCAGACTGCTTTGAAATTGTCTTTGACCCTTTCAAAGGCAAGTAGTCTACGGTGCATATGGCTTGTGAAGTTAAATCCCAGGCTGTCTGATCATTTTACCAGAACAGCCAGACATGAAAAACTTGGTTAGGGAACACAGATCCACAGGAGAGTCAGCTGTTTGGTCAGAGCTGAAAATGAAAGAGATCCAGAACCCAAGAAACCTATGTAACGTTAAAAGCTAATAGAAAAACAGTTAACATCTCACTCGACTCAATGGATGTGTGCTCATTTTGTAGCTTTTGGGAAAGAGTGAGTAACTCCTCATGCTTCCTTACACTTCCAAACAGTCCTGTTAGCTTTGCTGTTCTTCCCAATTTAGCTCAGCAGGGTCAGCACCCAGAGCTGAGCTCTCAGCCAGCTGGGCTGCTGCTTTTCTGGAGCTGCCACTCAAAAAGCAACCTCTGAACTGTGCCCAGCTGCATGCTCGCTCTGTTGCGTGTGTGAAGCAGCCTGTGGAAGTCATGTGAGATACGTGTTCCCTTTGGCTTTTTGTGTGGGTGGTAGCTGATCCTTGTCGAGGTTTCAGGTGCCTCCTGTGGATATTTTTATCATTTCTACCTGCCTAGATGTCACATAGGGAGGCGTCGTGACAGCTTTTGTTCTAAGAAAACTAGACTGCATTAGGAGCCTTTTTAAGCTTTGTTTATAGAATGGGATTGAATAATGGACATAATCTACAGGTAATGGCTTGTTCGTGGTCGCTTAGTCCAATAAGTAACTCCTGCACAAAGAGTGACAAGCTTGACGCAAACCCAGCACTTGTTACACGCTTAATGTTTCTGTGGGATACAGCATCCTTGCACTGGGAATAGAATCTTCCTCCCAAGACTGGTGTGCTGCAGTCCTCAGGGAAGCTCAGGTGATGTGGGATCAGTCTGGCTTCTGGCAGCATCAGTAATGCCTGCTTTTGTCCTCTGTGTAGGTTCTGGATTCAGAGCAGGACCCGACAGAGCATGTTCCTGAGGTGGAGGAGGACTTGGACCTTTTGTACGACACGCTGGATATAGAGAACCCCAGTGACAGCGGGCCAGAAATGGAGGATGATGACAGTGTCCTGAGCACTCCGAAGCCAAAGTTGAAGTAAGTGTGGGATGGCTGATGCTGAGCGAGAGAGACCATGCATGGTATCAGCACAGATTAGATGTTGTTTCTATTCCCACGCCTCCACCCGCGTTTTTTCCCCTCTTGACCTGCTGTCGGAGCCCTCGTGTGCGTTTTTACAAGGTAAATGACTGCTTGTGAGCTAGTGGTAGCAGGAGGGGTGATGTGTCTGACTTCCCTCTTGTCTTCCTTGTGTCCCCTTTGTAGATGTTCTGCCTGCCCTGCCACCAGAGCACAGGGGTGGGAATTGCTAACAGGCAGGCATTAGAATTGAACCATACATGGCTGTTTTGAAGATGTGGTAGAAAACAGCCAGGGAATCTGTGCTAAGGCAGGAGGAGATGTGCTTGGAAGCTGCAGAAGTAAAGGCAGGGATGGACAAGGCAGACTGTGTCTTTCTGAAAAGCTGGTAAGATCTTGTGTGGAAAAAGTCTTTGCAGGGATTGAGAAAGCAGAACTGCAGGAAACAAAGGTGTTGGTCAGGGCCCGAGAGGAGCAACTGCAGCACACGTAGGTACATGTAAGCCTGTTTTGAGCTGGCTTGTGTGGGCACTGACCTATGGGCATTCACAGCACTGTGGAGCTGAGCTGGGGATTGCTGGCCCAGGGTTTTGAGCAGATGCAGAACCCCGGAGCTAAGAGCGGTTTCACATCCTGGCTGAATAAGGACTGAAAACATGAGGCTGTTTGAGCTGCACTCATGCTTCCTACCGTCACGTGCTTGCAGGTTTAGGCCTTCAGGGTTGTGACCGTTCCAAAACAAGCAAAGTCTGCCACTGCAGTTGGTCAGTATATGCTAAATGCCAGGTAACTACCAGGTGTCCTAATATCCTAATTAATGAAGAATAACTTAATTGAGCTAAGAAATTAGATTCTGAGTCTGGAGTGACTTATTCCCTATCAGTGAGCCCGAAAACATCAACGATAGACCAGGGCAGGAGTGTTAAAGTGATGTGGCTTTTAAAGACGTTTGGAGCTTGACCCAATATATTGCCAGTTGGTAGGCCCTGCCTTGAAGGGATTTGAAAGTAGATGTGTTGTGGTGCTTTGAAACAAGCCAAACTGTTGTACTGCACACACTTAAAGCTCATGTCCTGTTCTCTAGAGCTGAGGAGCTAACTGTTCCGGGATATATGATTGCTGGAATAAGAACTCATTGTGTCTGGTCCTGGGGAGACACTGTGTGGTTTGCTGTGTCCAGTTCTTGTGTTTGTATCTTGAAAGGGATGTGATAAATGCTGATGCTTGTAGGCAGGTTTTTCCCACAACAAAAAAAATCAGTTCCTTAAATTGTAATTGAGTCTTGTAGGCCGGTGTGTTGAGCTGCCTTTTTATGTGAAAGCACAATCTGATTGTGTGCAGTACCTTATCTTATTGAGCAAATGTGTAATTGGATCCTAGGGCTTGCAGCCAGATCCAGATTGTGTTGGCATGAAGAGCCACTTTCCCACAGCAGCAGAGCATCGGTAGGGGGGCAGTAACTCTGCTTGCTGTATTTCAGTCCAGAGCTAGACCCTGTCTGGAATGACGTGTAGTTCGGTCAGCATTTGTAAAGCTGAAACAAGAATTGCAGTGTGAAACTTTGCATCTGGTACTGGGGGTAGTGTGGACACATCTGCTTGTGTGTCGTGAATATGCATTCTATTCTGCTGTGGGAAAATGCTGGACCAATGTACCCACCCTGGATTTTATGGCAACAAAAGCTACTGTTTGGTGTGAAGTGTAAGCACATGTAGGCATTCCTAGTAAGAGTTTTATAGATCTGGTTTGCTGTGTGCCAGGTGACTGCTGGATCCATTAGACAGAGGTCAGTCACTCAGCGTCAGGGCTACACAGAAGTCTCTGGACTTTCTGACTTCTCTTGACGTCCTGGAGACCTTTTCCCTCCTTTCAAAAGTTGCCTGTAGATTTACTGGAACCACAGAGTAGCAGTAAGATACCCTGGAAGTGGTCATGGTGCTTTGGTGTGAATGTGGTGGACTTTCCCTGTTATTGTTTTTGATCGTAAGAAGCTGGTTTTGCTTTCCTTTATTCAGACCATATTTTGAAGGACTGTCACACTCCAGCTCTCAGACAGAAATTGGTAGCATCCACAGCATCAAGAGCCAGAGAGAGCCATCAAGTCCTGTAAGTTGTGTTTCAAGGTTATCTATATGCAGGTAGTAGAACAGCCTCGAGGTCTCCTCTGCCCATCTACTTTCCCTTTGAAATTCAAGCACTCTGGCTATATGGTATTGCCTTCTCATGTTTGGCCTTGATACCTGCACAGTCTTTTCGTGTGTGTAAATTTAAAACACCCTCTCTGACCTCCTCCAAAGACCTGGATGCAGAGATACGAATTTTCTGCTAAGAAAATGTGGTTGTTCCTTTTTTTTTTTGAGGTGGGGAGTTGTGTGTGTTTGTTTTTAGAAGCAAACGTAGTGTTAACTCAAGGAGACATCTTCAGGTTACGTCCTGAATACTCGCTAACAGTATGAATGGCTCAGGTTCCCATGTACTTGCAATGACTGCCAGGGTGGGAAATATTACCTGGGGCTTTAGGGGCTCTGTGGCACTGTTTGGAAGAAGCTTTACCTTACTGCTTTCGTGGTGGCTGGGAGCAAATGCTGACAGGCACCTCACCCCTTTTTCTGTCCTTTTGTGGGTGGTCATATAAGGCACAAACAGTGTCAGCCCTGTCCCAGGGCACTGCTCTGTCTCTGCTGAGTGTTGTGCATCAGCTGCTGCTTTGCCACATCCCATGCTAATGCATTTGGTCCTGGTGTGACCAGGAAGCCCTCGTGGTCATTCTGCAGAGCTGTGCAATGTTTAAATGGAGAAGTGTGCGTTTTGACCAGCCTGATGCAAAAGGTGTGGCTGCAAACTGTGCTGGTGCCGTATTTCCTAATGATTTTTTTCTTTTCAAGCAGGTGGAAGTGCCTGAAAAAACAAAGAGTCTTGGAACCAAACATGCAGGCGACAGTATTTCTGACACTGTCTGTTATGTAAGTTGAATAAGCACTCGTTAACATTCCTCCTGACAGTTCAAGTGTCTACTGTGAACCATGTTCTGTGGCATGTGTCTGTCCATCCATATAGTTGCACATGGAACACAACTTGCATAGGTAATGTTAGCTACAGCTGAGCTCTCCTCCTGATCTTATTTGTTGGAAGTTCTTGTCTTTCAACCTTTTAAAACTGAAATGCTTTATGTGGCCTTTTGTTTAAGCAGCCATTCTCTTGGTTTGAGGAAGTTTGGCCCTAAGTGTGCAGCTGACCCCATGTATCATCCCGAAAAGTATTCTCAGGGCTGTTCCATTTAACAGACAGAAGTACTACTTCAAGCTGAATTGACTGAAATCAAGGTGATCCTTGGGTAGTAATCCCAAAGCTGGAGTTTCCCTGCTAGGGATACACAGTTTGTAACATTTCTCCCATGTCTTTCTCTCCACTAGTTCATTTGGTAAGCTGAATTAATCTGCATTGCAAGAGGAGACCTGTCCCTGGCTTTGAGCTGGGAGAGTGCCTATTCCAAACAGCGTATCTGAGCACCTTTCCTACCTCCAGCTCCCTTGTGAGGCAGAGCTGGTAACTGGTAGCCCCAGGTAGCCAATATTGGCTTCTCCCTTTTGGCAGTGAGTCGTATGTCTGGGAGAGACAGGCTGAATGTGCCTTGGCCAGAGCCCAGCTGGAGCACCTCCTTCGAGCCCTTGTGGTATTGAGACAGAGGGCAGGGTTTGTTCCTGATGACTTTGTTCCCTGTGTTTTTTCAGGAGTCTAACCAGCAAGCTGAGGTCCAGGAAGCTGAACTTCCCACACCAGATGTGTTTGTTGAGAAGCTCCCACCCAGTGGGAAGATCACCAAGACCGAGTCCCTCATTATCCCATCTACCAGGTACAGTGGTGACACAGCATTGTGCCTGCTGCAGGGCTGCTCGGGAAGTCACCAACAGCTTGCTAGAATTTGTTCGGGATGGCTTTAAGCTATTGACTGCAAGGAGGACCCTCCTTGTGTTCAGGTGTTTAAGTGATGGGTCTTGAGCACTTGATAAACTCATGCTTAGAACCCTGAAGGGCAGCATTGCTTTGAGGTGGCTCCTGTCTCCTGTGTTGTACCCGCTCCATGTCCAAGGAAGTTTTTATAGAGTTTTATAAAACTCTGGAGCTGCTTGCTCAAAGCTACTGTTGCTAAGTCAACATCTCATGCAGATTTTGGCTTTAAAGCTGGCTGTCAAGTCTAGCTTCTGTCCTGTTAAACCTTCCCAAACAGGCTAGTGAATGTGGGCTTCAGCAGTCCCACCATGTAGTTTCTCCAGTCATTTGCAAGAAATAGATTTTCTTTTGAAAAGATATTTCTGTGCCGCTTTTGGGTGCATGACTGCAGCTCGCGTGGTTGGATTCTATTATGCTGGAGTAGCAATAGGAGGGTGCTGGTGAAGGTCTTAGCATGGGCTGTGGAAGTCTGCTTGGGACTCCAGGAAACATGCTCTGTAGCTGAACTATGTGCTCCACACAATCAGAAGTGGAATTAGCAGATCTCAAGCTAGCTCAGATCTATGTGCACGGTTCCCCAGTGCCTCCACTCACATCGTTGAGGTTGCCAGAGTAGGTGATCTGGGATTTGAAGGATATATCTCGGATATGTGCCAGCTCTGGAATGCAAGTGCATCTTTCTAGCAGGTCTGAAGGGAAGCAGACGGGACGTCGGGGAAGGAGCACATCTCTGAAGGAGAGGCAACCAGTGAGGCCGCAGAACGAGAGAGCGAACAGTCTGGACAATGAACGCTCTCCAGACACCCGGCACCACTTACAGGTGTGAAAAAGATTGCTGTTTCTCCAGCCCTCATAGTCTTTCCTCTTCTGCAACTGTAGCTTGTGGTCCCTTTCCTTCCGGTCCAAGTGCTGTCCCTGCTGGAAAAGAACTGGGTCCTGCGGCTTTAGGAAGGAGGGAGTTGGTCTTGGCTGGGAGGAGGGAGTTGGTCCATCCAGTCTGCTGGGTTTTGCCAGGCTGTCGTTTTGTCAGCACGCTGTAAGCTGAAAACACTGGAACAGATTGCGATGGTGAGAAATGAATAGGCATGTGTTGAGGAATTACTCCTTTGAAATAAGGCAAATTGCTAGGGATTGCCAAAGGGAACTGCCTTGTGCAGAGCATATGTGCCGTGCTTCTATTAACTGCAGAACTTGCTTAATTCCCTCCTTGAAGGAGATTGTTCCTGGTTTCTATGAAATCCAGAATTCCTTGGACAGCTGTTGGTTGGTATAAAGTGATGTAAGTAAAAGTACTTGGCAGAAGGAGTAATGGCCAACAGAACCAAGGTGACTTGTAGAGGAGCCTGCAGAATACTAAAGTGATGAAGAAGCTGCCAAGTGTCAGTCCCAGCAGCCAGCGCCGGTGCTAGCTTGCCTTTGGTGTGGTGACCGAGCACTGGCCAACCAAGTGCAGCTACCCTTTGAGAACTGCAGGAGCTGGTGGCTTGATGGTTAGAGCTGACATCTCCTACTCTTCTGTGTCTTTATTTCCAGATCCCCAGGAAAACGGTGTATGACCAGCTAAATCACATCCTGGTTTCCGATGACCAGCTGCCAGAAAACATTATTCTTGTCAATACTTCTGACTGGCAAGGGCAGGTAAAGTCAGGAAATGTTACCTGAAGCACAGTTCTCCTTCAGTGTTCCTTCTCAGGAATGGGCAGGCCTTGAGCTCTACCACTAACTGAGTAGGTTCCTCTGCTTGCTTGGAAGTGCAGTGACGGTGCGTGGGGGCTGGCAGCGTGCTGAGTGTTCAGTGCCTACAGATTGGATTTGGTTTGACCAGGAGAAGCTGCGGATCTCATCAAGCTTTGCCACCCATCTATTTCCACAGAGGGTTTTTCTCTTCTATGAAATGCCATGCCTTCTGGTTGGCAGCACACGCTGGGAGTGGCTCGAGAGTCTGGGACAAAGGAAGCAGGGAGGACTGGCGTGTGATTTAGGCTGACATTTCTAGGCACAGATGTGGTGAACGCAGGACTAAATATTTCAGGTCAGCTCTGTTGCCTTGCATGCCCGTTTGTGGTTCCTGACTGCAGGTATGTCACCCCATCTTTTCTGAGTGGATGATGAACTGTGTTAAGGAGAACCCTGGGCAGCGCTTTCAACATGGGGTGCTTTGTTATAGATTTGGAACAAATTTTGCTCCTTTGGGAACCTTAGTCTGTGAAAGCAATAAAATATATATGGAAGAGGAACATGTGCTGGGTGACTGTTGCCTGTAGAACTTGTGCCAGACTTGTGGCATTACAATGTCTGGTTTGGCTTTCTGCTTCTGGATGAACTGGGTTCTCGATGTCTGAGAGTGCAGAAGTGCTTGCTTCTGGGTTTTCTGTACTTGGAAGATAGAGAAATGGACAGAAAGCATTGTAGGTTGTCTTCCGGTAGTTTTAGGAGCTTGTGCCTGCATTATCAGAGGATGAAAGTGTGCAGCGGTGTATAGAGTAGTGGTGCCGAATTTGGAAGTGTGAGATGGTTACTGAGTCTCACTGATACTATGTCCAGGTTTACCAGAGGCAAGTGTTAACGCGTTTCCCTTTAACTGCGTGGAGGAGAAGCAGTCCTTCATGGGGAACATGTGTGTTGATAGCGCCCTTCCCTTTTTTTACTGCTTGAGGTTGGGCAGAACGTTGCATTTGTTTAAGTTCTTTTGAAATCAGAGAGATGCAACTGCAGAAGGAGGCAAGTAGAGAGTGCTGTCTGCTAGGTGAGTGACCCTGTGCCCCTGCCCTGCTCTCTGTGACTTAAAGTCCCTACTGTTCTAGAGCTGTCATTGCTGGTTTGTGGATATAGTGTTGGTATTTTTCTAGAAGGTGCAATGTTTCCATTTTTCTAGAGGAAGAGCTCTCCTTTGGCTGATGCGCAGGGATGGGGTGTATGAGCAATAGCTGTACTTCTTGCAGATTGGACGTGGGGAGAATGGCCACGCTTGTATGAGAATACCCAGGAGGCTGGGGAGGAAGATTTTCTTCTTGTGACAGTGTACAGAGAAAAAGGGACTATAAAATGCTTTGTTCTCTCCTCAGTACCTGTCCGATGTCTTGCAAAAGCATGCCTTGCCAGTGGTCTGCACATGCTCCTCAGCTGACATTCAGGCAGCTTTCAGCACTATTGTCTCCAGGATACAGAGATAGTAAGTTCTCACCTTGCTTGTGTTGTTTGTTGAGTCTTAGCCCCAAAAGGCCTCTCAGCTCCTCTGCCCCAGTGCCCAGGGAGTTTTCCATCCAATAATTGACAAATACTTCTCCTTTCCAATACTTCTCAATCTCCTCTCCTGAGGTCACCGTTGTGTGGCTCTTCAGCATTCCAGCCCTGCAGAGTTGGTGCTGTTCTACCGTGTGGGTGGGCGATACAGGTCTCCTTTCATCAACATCAGTGATTTTAAGAGATTGTGTTTTGAAGACTGTCTTGTGGGTCAGATCTAAAACCCAGTAAAGCATGCAGAGCTAATAGGTGGGGTTTTTAATAGCTCTTGTTCCCCTGCTTCCCAAGTAATTCCCAGACAAATTCCTCGGTTGCTGAAGGCATTCCCTCAAAACCCACTGAGAGCTGTGGGTGCCTGAGTGTGCTTTCTGACACAGCAGATAGTTGCAATAGGTCCATCCAAATCCAGATGGTTGAGTCCAGTCATTTAGATTATCAAAATGTGTGGAAGAAGGAGCAAGGAGATCAGTTAAGAAAGTACTGAACAATGTTGCACTTTATTAATAATATTTTAAGCTGCTGATAATCACTATGATGTTGCCTTGTGTACTGAATGAGCTCTCTTCTGCTGTGGTTGTTATTAACCATTTCTTTTTTCACTTGTTCTGACATAGCAGATGGAAGCATGATTATGAATGTTTCATCTTTTTCTGTCTAGCTGTAACTGCAATTCGCAGCCTCCAAACCCAATTAAAATTGCAGTTGCCGGAGCCCAGAATTACCTCAGTGCTGTATTGAGGCTCTTTGTAGAGCAGCTGTCTCACAAAACCCCAGACTGGCTCGGCTACATGAGATTTTTGATCATCCCTCTAGGTAAACAAGGAACAATTTTTCTTTGTAGAAAGATGAGTGGGTTAAACAGAATGTGTTCCGTCAGGAGAAGCCCTCCTGGAAGCTTTGGCTGGGTGTGTTGCTGTGAAATGAGGCAACTGTCACGCTGTCGTAGAGTAGTGTAATGCTTGTGTTGCTGCTCCTGCATGAGTGAATGTCATCTTTAAGTTCTTGATGCCAAAGTCTGCTTGTAAACCTTCTATTCAAATCACAGAGTTGAGGGATTCCTCCCCATACAGGGGAGGCTCTTATGTTTTTGTGGTGCAATGAATGCATAGAATAATGTTTTGGAAGCCTGGCTTAAACCTTAATTCCTTGGGCACCATGTTTACCAAAGGGATAACTCTTCCGGCCTCACTGAGGCTGACACAGAATATGTTCATGGAGGAAGGGAGGATGAAAACTTTTTAAAGACTCTGAAACTGCTGAGAGTTTAAATTATTCAAATGACATGTCTTTTGACCCTTCCTTTATACGCTGTTCTCCTCAGGTCTTTCCCTCAGTTTTCCAGCACCCTTCCAGCAGGTCAACAAGTCCACCAGGCTGGAAGTTACAGAGCTTGAATTGCTTGTGTTGTAGGAAGTAGAGACTGCTGATGTTAGGAGTGGTGGTGTAGGCAGAAACGGGAGGAATGTTGTCATCGTGAGGGCCAGTGGTCCCTGGTGCTTGTGGGCAGGGGCACCTGGGCAGTGTTGGTGTTGCAAGGGTGTGGTGCCAGAATCAAATCCAGTCCGAGGCTTGGCTTGTGTGAACAGGGCACTTAAGTGATGCAGGCAACAGAAAACTTGAAAAGCACGTTTTCTGGATATTTTCTGGTCTTCCAGGTTTGGGACCAGCTGATGCCAGTTGCTGTCGTGGTCAGAAGCCGCTACCTGGCCCCATGAGCAGTGGGGTGAGGCTGTCAATTCAGTGGTGGGGTTGGCAGAGTTCCAGTGAATAAGGTAGAGGAAAAAAGCTGCATCATTCTGTAAGGAAGGCATTTAGTTTCCAAAGTGGTTGGCAGGAAGAGGAGAGAGAGAGCCCTTTAGAGGGTAAAACAAACAAATTTCTGCAAGGTTAAATGTGCTTTGAATAAGAATCTCTGTGACTGGGAACTGGCTCCTCACATGGTGACTCTCTCCTGGCCTTGGAAGAAGAGTTTTCTGTCCTGCAGTCTTAATGATCTGAAAATATTCTCTCTCTGAAAGTGAAACACAAGATTTAACTGGTGTGGTTGTTTTTTTAATCTTAATTTTCTTTAGTAATCAAAAAGAACCCAAAACCCAGTAAAGCGCTGTGATAATGGAACTGCTTCAGAACTGTGAATTCTTTTTAAATGTATTTCAAATATAGAAACTTCCTAACAGGGCCTTTCTTGGAGGAGTCTGCAGTAGTTCCTGATCAGATCAAGTGCTTATTTCTGGCCAGCTTTCTGGCAGCTCATTAAAGTGATGGAGGAGCAACCTCTCTCTTCTGACAGTACAAGAAAGGTCGGAGGTTATTTTGGCTCTTTGGGGTTTGTTAGTGTTTTATTTAGCTCCCATGCATAGAACTTCTTGGAAGATCTTGCATTTAGTACTCATTCTCAGCTGTTCCATGTGCACTGTGTGCTACTTCACTGCAAAAGAAAGATGGATCTGAAAGTAGCTGTGATCAGGAGGGTCCAGGAAAGAACTTACGCCCCAGTCTCTAATGACACTGAGGGGAGGTCAGAGAGACCTTCTGCTGAAACCTCTCCTGGAAGTCAGCAATTAGCAGTGGTTTGGAGGACTGAGAAAAGACGGTGAGCTTTACTGGAGGGTGGTGAGTAGAGTTAAGCAACTGGGGACTTCTTGGAAGGAGTTACCAGGTTACCAATTACAAGCTGATGACTCAACTGTTGCAGTTTCTGGAAGTGTGGCTTCATGTGAGAATTCAGTATGCAGGAAGGATAAAAGTAAGCTCATCAGGAGGGACTGAGGCTATTTCATGACATATTATAAATGTACAGGACTGTGCTGAGCACGACTGAAATGTGGTGACTGGAAAGTGCAGTCCTGGGACACCTCTTCTCCTGTGTTGAAAAACTGGAGAGGCAGTTGCAAGAGCGGGTTGTCTGCTTTGGGGACACATGTGGCCTAAAAAGAAGGTGGCAAATTTTTACCACTTCCCAGGGCAGAGTTTCACTTAAATGCCTTCCCTCTTCTGCTTAGTAGAAGTATGAAGTTTTATTTCCATCCAGAGCTGAAAGCTGAAGGCTGGACACACAAAATTCCTTCGAGGAGGTCTTTCCATGCTCATAAGAGGAGCTGTAAGGCTGGGCTAGGGTTAGCAGAGAGCTGATGCGTGTGCCAGCATTCACTGGGGACCGTAATCCTTGGACTCTGCCTTCTGTCTTTAATTGCAGACTATCTAGGGAACTTACAGCCCTTCTTCACCAATTAAACAAGCCTCCCTGGGTGGTTTTTCCTGGCTCGGGACAAATGTCTCTTCTCAGTATTGTGAAACAGCCGTGGTGTGTGAACAGTGTTTGGAGGAAGGGTCCCGCTCCTCTTGGCAGAGGTGACCTGGCTGCGGTGCGTGCAGTGCAGCCTGTGGGCGGGAAGGGCTGCTGGGAAAGTGGCTTGCCAAACTGAGAGACTGAGATGGAGAAATGTAGGGCCTCTGTGTCTTCCAAGTCATTTATTTCCTCAGCAGTTTCCCAGTCCTGTTTTCTTTGGCCTTTTAAAATTCAGTTTGGCAGGGGGCAAGGGGGAGGTGTCACTGAAAGGTGTCAGTGGTGTTGGAGCAGCCTCTCTGCTGGGAATTCTACTTGCACCCTCTTGTAGAGATAAGCTGGACTAAATAATTGGTTATAGTTGAAGAAATTTATTTCTGGGGTGTCTAGTGTAGTTTTGATTTTGGAATTTAATTCCTTACTGATAAAAAGCACACTTGTGTTCAGTGCTGGGAAGAACAACTGCTGTGTTTTCCTTTCTTTCTTAGGCTCTCACCCAGTGGCCAAGTATCTGGGATCTGTAGATTATAGATACAACAACTTCTTCCAAGATCTAGCCTGGAGAGATCTGTTCAACAAACTTGAAGCACAGACCACTGGTAAGACCATGTGTCTGTCTGGCCTGTGTGGGATAAAAAGCTTGAATGAGTAATTTTAGCAAAGGTCAAGTAAATACAAGAGGAAGCAGGCAAATGTTTTTGTTCCTCTCTTCCCCTCACTCCACCACGTTCCCTTTTCAGATGCTGACCTTTGTATGTCCTCCACGTGGGGGGCTGCAAACAGTTGTTGGCTCCCAGAGGCACTGGCTGCCTGAGTCACGCTGGGTTGTACCTAGCACTCAGTTTGTTCTTCGGTGTGGAGGTCTCACTAACAAGTTCAGTCCATTGCTTTCTTTGGCCCTTCAGAAACTGTCGTGCCTAAAAGATTTGGAAAACTGGAAACGCTGGCAAGATTAACTTCTATTAGTTGTGTGTGAGAATGACCCTGACATTTCTGAGGTCTGCTGGCAGGATCTTTCTCATTAAAAAGATATTTTTTTCTTCCTCAGTGTTGTAAAATGTGGGAGCTGCTCCAGGTCAAATCAACAAGTTCCTGTTCTGATCTGAGCTTGTTGTAGGCCAAGATAATGCTTTGCTGTGTGTTAAAGTACTAATTTGCTTAAAATATTAGTGTTTACAGTTTTTCTGTCCATTTTTTCAATAACTGAAAGAAACAGGAGAAAGGAGGATTTGCATCTGACGTTTGGGGCTAGAGGAAGGCTTGAGACTTGACTGAGGACCGATGCTCTCACAGCAGCACATCCCATACAGAAATTTCACTAGAAGGAAAAAGCTTTGGAGTTTTTGGAGCATCATGAGGGTGGAGAGGTTGTAGTGTGGCTTTCCTGTTGGAATTGCAGAGTCTGAGACCCCCAGGATGCTCTTGGAAGTCCTCTGGCTGCAAGGGCAGGAGAGACCAACCTCTTCACAGGTGATTGTTCAGACCCTTTTCCAGTAGATGGGAGCTTGGCTGGACAAGGTCCTGGGCAGCATGTTCTGAAGGTGAAGTAAGCCCTGCTTGGAGCAGGAGGCTGTACTAGAGATCTCGTGTGCCACCCACCCTGTGCTCTTCCTTGATTCTAATCTTGTGCGAGAACAGATGTTTGGAACTGTTTTCTTTTAATTCCTTGTTCCACTTGAAAATGCAGATGAATGTCAATGCAGTCTTGATTTTTGTGTCTGCCTTAGGAAATACTTCACTAGCTATAGAAATGCAGCTTGAGAGCCATATCTGTTCTTTGGTTGTATGCTGCAGCCCTTATTTATTTGTCTGCATGGCTATGAAGAAAATGCAGCCTCACTTTTGTGCAGTCTAGACCTCGTAGATTCTCCACTTCCATCTGTGCAGTGAGAACTGCACAGAAATGCCATGATGGCATAAGATGATCTGGCAAAGACTCACAGCTCTTCACAGTTCACCATTCAAATACTAAGAGTCAGGGTTAAAATGCCCATTTGTGTGGAAGTGCCTGATGAGGGTCACTTGCGTCTCACAGTTGAGGCTCTTTGCTTGAAACCAAAGAAATTTGGAAGGCATTTCAGAAATGTCCTTCTGTCATCTTGAATCAAACACACTCTCGCAGATCTGAAGCATGCTTTCTGCTGCACATGCGGTCTTTGTGCTCTTCCTACCGCTGTGTAGCTCTCGGTCTTTTCAGTTAACTCAGCATGGCCATGAGTTCATTAGGAAATGGGATAACTCAAATGCTGCTGTGAGCAAACCAGCTGACCAAGGCCCTGGGAGAGATGGCTGGGCGCTCTCTTCAGCAGATGCCTACAGTCCAGACGCAAAAAAGTCTAAAGCGGATTCTGGGCTGGAATGCATTTCCACAAAAAAAGCATTTTCACAGTATCACAGTATCATAAGGTTGGAAAAGACCTTTGAATCCAACCTATGACCCAACACCTACACCTACTGCTACTTGTCAGCTACACCATGGCACTAAGTGCCTCATCCGATCTCTCCTTAAACACCTCCAGGGATGGTGACTCCACCACCTCCCCGGGCAGCGCATTCCAATGGCCAATCACCCTCTCAGTAAAGAACTTCTTCCTAATGTCGAGCCTAAACCTCCCCTGGCGAAGCTTGAGACCGTGTCCTCTTGTTCTGTCGCCGGTCACCTGAGAGAAGAGGCCAACCCCTGCCTGACTACAACCTCCTTTTAGGCAGTTGTAGAGAGCAATAAGGTCTCCCCTGAGCCTCCTCTTCTCCAGGCTAAACAACCCCAGCTCCCTCAGTCACTCTTCACAGGGCTTGTGCTCCAGCCCCTTCCCCATCCTCGTCGCCCTCCTCTGGACGCACTCCAGCATCTCAACATCCTTCTTAAACTGAGGGCCCAGAACTGGACACAGCACTCAAGGTGCGGCCTGACCAGTGCCGAGTATAAGGGGATGATGACCTCTCTAGTGCTGCTGGCCACACTGTTCCTGATGCAGGCCAAGATACCATTGGCCTTCTTTGCCACTTGAGCACACTGCTGGCTCATGTTGAGTTTCCTGTCCACCAGCACTCCCAAGTCCCTTTCCGCCTGACTGCTCTCCAGCCACTCTGTCCCCAGCCTGTAGCTCTGCATGGGGTTGTTGTGCCCAAAGTGTAGGACCCGGCACTTGGACTTGTTAAACCTCACGCTGTTGGAGTCAGCCCATCTCTCCAGCCTGTCAGGGTCCCTCTGTAGGGCCCTCCTACCCTCTAGCAGATCGACACTTCCTCCCAGCTTGGTGTCATCTGCGAACTTGCTGATGAAGCACTCAATGCCCTCATCCAGATCATCAATAAAGATACTGAACAGGACCGGGCCCAGCACCAAACCCTGGGGGACGTCACTAGTGACCGGCCGCCAACTGGATGGGACACCATTCACTACCACCCTTTGGGCTCGGCCATCCAACCAATTCCTAATCCAGGAACTAATATAAAACAACCATGCCACTTCAGTCAGTAATGCCGTACACAGCTGCCTGTGTATCTAACGAGCCTTCCTAGTGTTTTTACCTTGGAACTCTTGTAGGATGTTTGCTTTTTCTTAGACAGCTTTGCAGGGCTCTGGGGGAAGCTGCAGAGCTTCCTTTGAAAGAGGCACTTCAGTTGCAGCTGGCTGGTTGCCATCAGCTGCTTGGCTGAGGAAATGAAGGATGGTGCTGGTGCTGGTCTGAGAAGTCACTTAAACTATTTTCTCTCTTTGTTCTGTTGCAGTTCCAGAAGCGCCTGATGTTGTCTCCCGGATAACGCAATATATAGCGGGGGCAAACTGCGCACACCAGTTACCCATTGCTGAAGCAATGCTGACATACAAGCAGAAAAGGTTAGTCACTAACGCAATACTGGCTTTCCAGTGAGTGTCACGTTGAAGGCAAAGTGCTTTCTCATCTTGTATGCCAGCACTCTTAAAACATTGGAAACTGCAAACACCTTGGGAACCTTACTGTACCCTGCCATCTGTTAGTGCGTCCCACTGTCAGAACAGCGGGCTAGTTCCTGTAAGTGCAGGGATTTCTTTGAAGATATGAGAGGTCTGGGGAAGTGGCGACTGGACAGATGATACCTTCTTAGGTTCCAGAGATCTCTTACCGTGGAGTCTCTCTCACATCACAGAGACCTTAGGTATGTAAGACTGCACTGCGGCATTTCCCTCGCAGAGTATCTTCCCTCAACTCTGGTGCAAAAAGGCCAGGTCACATGGAACTGAATCCCTTTCTTTTTGGAATGTAAATAGCAGAGCTTGTTGCCTGGCAGTTGCTGGCTACCAGAACTGCTGGGGAGGGCTAGTGTTCATCAGGTTTAATTTCAGCCTCTCTTAAGGGATAATCAGCCTGTAGGAGGGAGGACTGGAGTCTGAGAACAGGATTTGGAAGTATGTAGAACCTCACGTGTCCATGGTCCAGGAAGAAGTGTCTGTCACTGAAGGGTAGAGCTGCGTCATTTCAGAGGCACTGAGAACAATACACACATTCCAGTAGTTTCTCAGAGCAGGATAAGCACTCACCTCATGACTTTTCTTGATTAGGGACTAGCAATCTCCTGTGGGACATGGATGATGTTCACTGCTCATTGCTACCCTTCGCATATTATGACTGGTTTTTTGTTTGTGGCCCATTGACATCCCTCACTGGTACCTCCTTTGCATAAGAACTGGGAGGGATTAAGGTGTGGGTGGAATCAGAGTTGTGTTTTTTTTACCCTCTATTTGGAAATGTTCATTGTGCGTTGCCTATTTGTTTGTGTCTACTCTACATTACTTTGCAGATATGAGTCAGTAAAATTTAGCCCATTCTTCATGCACCTCTAGGGAAAACATTTCCAGCCTGACTAGTCCGTTGAGTGTGCACTGTCTTCCTGTATTTGTGAACGTCTGTAACGCTGACCTAATAAAGGTGAAGTTTGGAAAGCCACAGGGTACTTGAAGCTCTCGGCTTCAATCATTTTTGTCATTAACACACATCTAATCAGCTTGAGTTTCTAATGTGCTCAGGAAAGTCAATTTGTACTTTGTTGAAAAGCATCTGAAAGGTATTTCAATAATATGTGCACCGAGCCCTCTCAGCACTGTGCATGAGATCAGTTCATCTGATCCATTTGGGTTTTAGACCCTTTGTACTTGGTTGTGCCATGCCTGAGACTGTTGAGAGGTTTTGACCAGGCTTAAACTCTGCAGAAGGCTACTGGGAAGAGAGATTGCTGAGGCTTTTAGTCAGACTCATGACATAGCCCGTAGTCTCTTAGTATCTCTGTTGTGTCCACTTTAAAATAACTTCTACTTTCAGCTAAGTACCCCATGAGCAAACTTGAGAGTGAGCTAGAGGAACAAGCTGTCCCATGGAGTGATAGTCAGTTATCTCCCCATGTGGCTTTCTTTAGAAATAAAGCACCCTGATATTGGCAACTTAGAGGGGAGGGTATTGTGAAAAGCAACACAGAAATTGTGTTTGTATTAGCACTATCTAAATGAATGCATCACTTTGTTTTAAGTATAATAACATATTTATGTTTTCCTTTGGTTGCTTTCTGAAAAGGAAAAAGAGCTTTCATTTTGATTTTGCCATAAGGTATCAGTTCCTTTTAGGTTCCCTCTCCCATCTCATGTATCTTTTCTCCCATGAACTGATCTTTTGTGCCTTGTTTAACAGTTCCTGCAGGTCTGGGATGCACAGTTTCGGCTTTAGTTTGAATTCTGCTCGCTGCTTTGAAACTATGGCATCTGCTGGAGATTGCATTGTTAAAAATTACTGCTCTGCCTTTCGGCCACAAATAGGGGTTCCCAGGGCGTAGACGGAGTGGGAATTAAGGGATTACTCAGAGAGCAGATTTGAACAGTAAAACACTGAGAAGGTAGATTTTTTTCCTACCATATTTCCTAGCTAATCCCTGCTGTTTGGTCACAGCCACCAGAGGATACAGTGTAGCCCCAAAAGGATCAGGGTTGAGCAAAGGCTTTTCAGTTCCTGTCTGTTGGAAGTGGGGTGCTGTAAGTGGCACCCAGTGGCTCAGGATGGGATTCAGCCATGCAATGTCCAAGTGCAGACCAGTGAATCTTTGCCTTGTTATCAAAAAACTGAGACTAGTCTTTTCCTGTTGGGTTTTCCCAAGTGTATGGGACTTCTCTGAGCCTACGAAAGAGGAGATAGACGTCTGCTAGCAGGGGAGTCGTGCTCACTTGAGCTGCCTTCAAGACCCCCTTTCTCTGCAAGATCCACTGATTCAAATCATATGATTGTTGGACATTGTTTATTTTGTCCTCAGTTCACAAAGTTACTGCAGCTCCATCTCCTCTGAGGCAAGAGGTGAATAACTTCTCCAAGGCCAACTTTCAAGGCAGTGGTCCGTGTAGAAACAGCAACACTACCTCCAAATTCAATGCAAGACCAATCTCCCAGAATCCTAGCATCTGCTCTGTTAAACAAGCCCTAGTGGCCCAAGGAAAGCCATGCCAGCAAGCCAGACTTTAGGACGTAGCTGTATGTGATAAGCTGCTTTATAACTTTATTGCCACCTATCCCTATTTTGACATCTCCACTCCCTTTCCTGTCCCTTTGTTCTGTTTGTCATGGCAAAAGGTTGGCGCATGTACTGCCTGTGATGGTCTGCGACAGTGTGAAAGCTTTGTCCCATTCTTTCGGAGCATCTGCTGACCTTACCTGAGATCATGGGGCTGACTGTGAGGAAGGGATTCAGGAAGGAAATGAATTGCCATTTCAACTCCTCTGCCTTACACTGGGTGACTGGCTTTGTGAGCACTAGGGGAATTATGGTAACTGAACTGTCAAGAAACACTGCAGTCCAGGCAATATCTGGATAGTTGACCCCTGGTGGCAGCGGTGGGCCTCTCACTAGGAGGGGTGCGCCATCGACGCCAATATCTCTCTGCATTGCTTTCTTGAATGAAACTCTGTAGTATGTGAGATCCAAGACTCGACAGACACTCATTCTCAATGTAGCTGGATTACTGAGAAGTTCTCTGAACCTGGGCTGGTGTCACCCATTGTAATTGTGTCCAGCACAGCTCATGCCATATGGCTTCTGGATAGCCCATGCATGATTCTGGGGAGCAGCTTGGCTGTTGGAATTGCTCGCTTGTCACAGCGAGGGTTGGGTCATTTCCTATCTAGTCACCCATTTACCAAAAGCTCTTTACTCTCCTGTGTTGTAGAGCACTTCCCCCACTCTTGCACCCTGGAGCACAAATGCCTTGGGTTGGGCGGTCAGCCAGCGTGGGTTCTTGGGCAAGAGGAAGCAGGGGTAGCACTGTTCTGCCTTGCTGTGTCTGACTCCCTGCAGGCCGTGGCTACACAGAGTCCAGCTCCTTTCTCTGAGTGCTGCTTCTAAAACACACCCTGCAGCGGTTGCTGAATGTGAACGCAGCTGGTGAAGATGGACCGGGTCCCTCCTGTGTTTCAGCCGCACCGATATCACCTGGCTGGTGGCTGCAGCCTGTGGAAATGTATCAGGAGTACTTGCCCCTGGCAGAAGAGAGCTGAAGATGTCTGAGTGTGCCCAGTGTGCCGTGGGAACACAAAGGGTGCTGGAGTCTCAGAGGGAAACAGAGAGGCCACTCATCTGATGTCTTGTGGGGACCTGGAGTTGCTTTATTGTTTTGTTCGGTTTGACTGCCGGAGGACAGTGTTAGCCAGCAGAGCGCTGCAACTGCCCAGTGGGAAGGACAGGTGGTTCATGCTGAAGATGAACCTTGGAGAGTTGCTGGTGCTGCCTGGCCTGAACGTGCTTCAGGGCCTGCTATCCTTTAGCCATAAAAGTCTCCTTTTTTCCTGTCCCCCTGCGGGACTTGCCAAGCATCTGTGATTTCAAATCACAGGTGTTTGACTGCATTTGAATCTGCTTTGGGTTGCTGAAATTGTAAAGGAAATCTTATTAAAAGACTAATAACCAGCATAACTCCCCTAAGTGATTCTTCAGTTCCTGTTACTGTAATATCCAAGTGCTTTGCAGCTTAGATTGTTCTTTGCCCCAAAAGTGAGAGATTATTCCTTCCCTTTGACAGCTGAGTGACTCTTAGTGATGTGGCTTCTTCTTGTTTCTAAGAGCTTCTAAACCATATAAATTTGGCTATATGACTTTGTTCCATTGTAATTAATTTCTTGGGGTAGGGAGGGAGCCTGCAAGTCCATTTCTGAACAGTTCGCCTTGGAAAAACCGATTGCAGATGGATGGATTTTGCCCACGCAAACCCAGTAAGCAGACAATTCCCTGTTCCAGATGGAGGTTTCCCTTCTATGCAGGCTCCCTGCAGAAGTCTGGGGTTTGGGGTTTTTGCTGGGTGTCCCACCTCCCCAGTATTACAGAGGTGAAGTATCAGTAACACTATTAAAAATCAAAAACCAGGACCAGGTCTGACTTTAAATTTTAGCTGAGATAGCAGGGCTTTAAGAAACCCTGTGGATGAAACCAGTGCCTTGGGCATTGCTAGGGGGATAAAATCTCTGCAGCCTGAGAATCCTTGCAGCCCAGGTAACGAAGGGGACATGCATTTCCAGGGATGAGGTATGTGGTGATTGCAGAGTGTCGTTAGGAGAAAAAGGAGACCCTTTGACAAGGTGAGAGGATTCTGGATGAGTGTTTTGGGATCCCAAAGGACAAGATTTAAGAAAAGCATGAAAGAAGAAGCGGAGAACAAGAACGGTTGTCTCATCTCTCCTCCCGTCCACGTGAGGAGCAGCTGTTGGATAACCTGTGTTTTCAGAGGCACACATGGAAGATCTAAGTTCCCAAGATGACTTCTGACGAGACTGAAATCCAGCTAAGTTGCTTCAAGAACAGCCTGTGCATCCTTGCAGGTTGTGATAAACGGTGACCAGAGCAACTGATTTGTTTCAGAACTGCCCCTGACCTGCTCTCAGTGAGACTCTGAGCTCCCAGGAGGAACAAGAATGAGTTTTGTGCTCGCTTTTGTGGGCCCAGCTTGTTTTCTGAGAGCTCGGAGTAAAGCCATCCAGTGACTGCGAGATGACTAGGCAACTATAGTGCTTCCCTCACTTGGTCATCTGGACTCGCTTCTACCTGCTGAAGGAATGAGAAGAAAGCTGTGCCCTTGTCCTGTGCTTCTCCCAACAGCAAGTTTTCTCCTTTCAGTTTGCAAAACTGGAGCTGGAAGTGTCATGTGTGAAGGAGATTTGTTTGCTGGGGACTGGCAGCTGTGCTTGGGAAGATGTGACCTTTCTGGCTTCCAGGACAGAATCGGGGACTTGGTAGTTTTTTCATGTTTTTTGAAGGAAGAATGAAGGTGCAGTGCCTGGGGCTGTGAGATACAAAGGAAGCGGAGCCTCTGGCTTTGCCTCAGAGCTGAGCCTAGGCGAGAGGCTGCTCTCAAAAGCCCACACTGCACTGGACCAAGAGGGAGCTCTGCCTGAGTCATGTTCACTGCAGTTCTGTGCCATTCTTTCCCAAGGGCCTGTGCTGGTCGCGCAGTGGTTGGTGTCCTTTGTGTGTTTGGTGCATTTCCAATCTGTGGACGGAATACCTGCTTTCTCAAGTATCTGGACTGCAGATCCTGAATGAAGGCAATGCTGGGTGGTTTTTTTCCGAAGGTTGCAGTGCTCTGAGCACTGAGGGATGGACAAAAAGAGAAACATGAGAAATCTTGATGTTTATCTGCTTCCTACCTGGTTCTGTGGTCACTGAGAAACGTATGTCTTACCTGTGCAGTCACTTGCACTGCTGAATCGTGATTCTTCTGAACACGTGGACGTGCTCCTGCCCTCCTTCTCTCACCCCATGGGTCTGTGTTCAACTCTGTCACCCTTGAAGGGAGCAGTGGCTCTGCAGGCCCTCCCAGCCTGCCTTCCTCCTCGCTCAGGCCGCCTCTTCTTTGTTTGACCTTTCCCCAATTCCTGCTGGATTTGACTGCGGCCTCCGTTGCTGCTCCTTCTCCATCCTTTGGCTTCTGAATCCTGGGCAGAGCCAGAGCAGGAGGGGCGCTGTCCTGCTTTCAGACTGTGTGCAGTGCTGTCTTCTGGGGCGTGCTATGTGTTTCGTTCGGTTTGAGAACAGTGAATAGCAAAACCGAGTTGGTGTCCTGCTCTGCCCGGTGCACGCTGGTGCCCAGCCTCTCTGGTGTGTCTGCGCAAGGGACCGCAGGGGACGCGGCTCTGTGTGTGTGAGCGTGTGTGCGTGTACCTGCTAATGCTACACAAGTAACCACGTGTCACGGCTTGTAACCCCGTGGCAGGCTAACTGCTTTAGCGGTGCTGGGATGTGCAAGGTATGGCACATGGCTCCAAAGGTGGGACGTGTGAAGGCCATGCGTGCAGAGCGCTTCAGGGACTAGTAAGTAACGCACCGTTCTCTGTGTTGTTGTGGCACAGCTCCATTTCCTTGCAGTAGGAGGTTGTGTGTCTGCAATGACTGCCATGCCATTAAAGCATGTTTCTCTGTCAAGCGTGAGGGAGGGAGGAAGAGACCTTTCCCCCAAGAGATGTGCCATAAGCTGCGTGCTCTTCCCCACCCATGCAGATTCTTAGCGTGCTGGCAGGGGGCCTTGAGAGGAGACGTTGGACTGGCGCTTGCATACTGTCCGTCCCTGCTGCATGCTTGAATGCAACATGTGAAGTGAGTATTGTGCCCAGTGTGGAAGCGAGCTGATAACAACTCTTTTCTCTTTACCTTTAGCCCTGATGAAGAATCTTCACAGAAGTTCATTCCCTTTGTTGGGGTGAGTGTTACCTTAGTTACACAGTCTCGAGCCAGCTAGAGTATGTCCACAAGTATGAACCCAAACTTACCTGGTTTCTGAGGCAGAGCAGAACCCCAGGCTCTCTGAGATAGTGTCAGCACAAGCGTCTGATGGTTGGATACAGCTGTCTGGCGTGTAAGCAACCTTCAGAGGTCCCTCAACAAATGACTCTGTGTATTTCACTTCCCAAGCAGCTGCTCCGAGCAGCTCCTTGCTGCAGGCCTGCCAGCGCTGGAGCACACACTGTGGACTTGCTTTTGCCTTGTATTGAATACAGAGAGGAGAACTTATGATGCTGAAGCGCTCTGGTTGGCAGCCTGTCTTTGCTGCAGGCCCAAACACCCGACCAGTGAAGAATTGTGCATAGATCTCAGGGTTGCTGTGCCCAGCATTGCCCTGCGGGACTGATTTAGCCAAACTTGCTGTTTCAGTGTCAGTCCTCTGCGTGCGTGTCCTGAATGGTCTCCAGTCCCCTTAATATCCCATCCACTCCTTGGAAGTGGAGAGCACATCCCACTAGGGAGATCATTCATACCACTGTTAACAAGCTCTTTAATACATTTTATTATGTGAATGTGTATTTGAGATAGTCATCCCTGGCTTTTCCTTCTGTCCTTATATATTAAATACTCCCAGCTCAGGTGCCAAGTGGAGAGTATCTAGGCAGGGGGTGTTTGTGTTTCTGTCAGTGTGTTTTGTGCACTGTGTACTTTGCCTTTTCTAGCTTCCCTCTCCTTATTTGGTCATGCTGTTCAATTCATGAAGTTTTAGGTATAAACTCATTGAATTGTGGCTGAAAGGAAACCCCTGACTGCTCTTCAGCTACAGGATGTCCTCTTCACGGATTTGCTTTTCTTTCTTGCATGCTGGCTGCTTGTTCTGCCTTCTCTGTGTTAAGCTGACTTGTGTGCGTTCCCGTCTGGATCCCTGTCGGTGCATCAGAGCTAGTCTGAAATCCCAAGCAAGACCATAGACTCTCTTGCCTTCAGACTAACCCTGCTTTCACTCTGGTGTCTCTTCAGAGTTAGTCTCTCTGCAGCGCTGATGACAGTCTGCTTTTGTCAAAGGAAAAATGTCTTCTGCTAAAGTAGAGGGACGCAACTTCCCGATCTGTTTCCTGCTGATGAGCTTTGCTATGATCTTCTCCCTCCCACAAGCTGTGATGGCTGGTGAAGAACTGTTGTTAAGAAACAGCTGTTTTACCTTTCTCAGTAACCGGAAAAGCCCAGAAGTGTCTGGACTCATCTTACTCAAGGCTGCTAGGCCCTGCCTAGCTTTTCTTTGGGACTGATTCAGTGCTTTGTGCAAGCACATGGGGCTCAGAGTGTTTGCCCAGTTGTTCCAAAATGATCATTGTCCTGACCGTAGCAATGCTTTTCCAGTCTGTATTTGATTGTCTGGAATTGGGAAGAGTGAAGAGCTCTGTGTTCGTAACACTGCCAACCTCCAGAAAGCTTGCCTTGGAATCACAGACTGACTTCCTATGTCAGCTGGTGGCAAGGGTCACTTCGGTGCTGCTTACTCTTGCTTCAGTGTTCCTGACACTCTGCTTCACCATGTGACACATCTGAAGAGACTCGGAAAGGCTGATTGCAGGTGCTTCACTCTCTGAAACTGAACACGAACACCAAAGCTCTTGCCGTCAGCTGCAGCCTGCTTGTAGCTGTTGGCCGAGGAAGGGAACCAATGACATTTGGGTTTGCAGCTCCTGATATTGGCTGGACTCTTGGCTTTTAGGATGTGAAAACTGATGTCCTGCAGCTTGGTTGTGCACAGTCTTTGACCAGAAGCAAGCAAGGCAGTGCCATGCTGCTCAGCCAGCTCTGAAGTGATGGGAGCGGAGCCTTGTGAGGGACACAGAAGCAAGGGTTGGGTGGTGAGCCTGCATGGTTGTCCACCCTGCGTTGTGCTGACAGCCAGTTGCCAGGAGAGTTAATGGGATGTGCCTCCTTCCCGAAGGGAGAGGAGACTGACTGCTGCAGTGTTCCTGGGTGGACGCGTTGTTGGGACTGCAGCAGTCTCAAGTGCTTCCCTAAGTAGAGGGAAGGGGAGGCATTTAATCTTGTCTTCCTCCCGTGGATCTGAACTTGAGCATCTTCAGTCAGCCAACAAGGAAGAAAAGGCCAACAAAGATTTCCTGCCTGGCTTGCACATCAAGCTGGCTGTAGGCAGTTTTCTGTGTTGCTTGTTCTTCCCCTGACTCTTGTCTTGCCTCTTACCCACAGGTAGTTACAGTCTGTGAAACATCCTCTTGGCCTTCAACACATACAGCACAAATGGTTGCTGGGCTCCAGAGCCTGATTTATTGCCCTTTGGGTTGGAGATTGACCCAACAGAGCTGCAGTCTCCTCTCCCAAGCCAGTGCCCCCTCAGGGAGCCTGTGCACACACTGCTGAGTTCACAATGGCTTTTCCAAGCTTGGAGCTAACGGAGAACCCTCCAGAAGCACAGCTCTCCAGGATCTACTGCTGAGCATACAGCCCCACCCTGAACTGTGCACGGTTTTTGCTTCTAATGATTACGTCCTTTTCTTGATCCTTTAGCACAGAAATGTGCTCCCTAGAGAAGTGATCTAGGTGTGGTCATGACTGAACTTAACTGTCTCCTGTTTTCAAACTAAATAGACTGTGGCATCATTTCTCATTCTAAAGCAGGGTTTACTAACTTGAGATCCCTTTGCAGCTCTTTGTCAGCATTTATATAGGGTATTAGCCCTGAATGCAAGTTTCTTAAGGACCTTAAGAAGGGTCTCTCCTCTGTGGTGTCAAGAGCGATGATCCCTGTGCACCGTTACAGAAGGTCCCTGCTTCTCTGCCACCAAGGGTTGTTTCTAGGACAGTGTGTTCTTGGGAGCTTTTATTTGTAGAATGCTCCATTCCCCAGTTTATTGCCAGTGGCACTTATCATTAACTTAAATGTACTAGCTGGTGGGTGGCCATATCGGAACATGTTTGTACCCTTATCACAGTGTGGTTGGTGTCGCTCTGACCTGTCCATGTGATGGTTTATCCATGTCTGTGCCCCCAGGCTTTGCCTGGAAGCGGCCATGCTCTTTGGTGGAAGCAATATGTCTGTAATTGGCAGGCGCATCACAGCGATGCTGAAGGGATATTTATGTTCCTTCCTCCTCCTTGCCCTGCTCCCACAGGTGTCACCGAAGGGCATTGTGGTTGCCATAGCCTGGGGCTGCCAGTGGGCTGCTAGAGCTGTTCAGGTCTGTAACAGCTCTGTAGGGTCTGTGTAAGTCAGGGAAGGGTAGGGAGCTGATACTACTTGGCTCTTAGAAGATTCCACTTCTTAACATGTTTTCACACTACTCTTTGTCTGCAGGGACAGTGCTGAGGAGGCCCTAGAGATGAGCTTAGTTTGAGGGTTGGGGGATTCTTGGGGGACTGTTGTTTCATAGGGCTCTTCTACTTTGCTCTCTCTAGGTGGTGAAGGTTGGAATAGTGGAACAATCTTCTGCAACATCAGGTAACATGCATACGTGTGCTTTCTGTGTCATACGGGTGGCAGGAGCCTGACTTCACTGGCTGAACTAACTTGTCCATTGCTGATGTCATGGGAGTTTTTTAAGGTGGAATTGGATTTTATTGGCTCCCGGTTCTGCTGGGACAGCCGCTGGGAGCCACTGTTTGACTCCCAGTTGCTGTTCTCAGGAAGAGGCTTCTCTCTTTAAAGAGACCGGTTTTCTTGTTACCCTACAAACAGTAGAGTAACAAAGCAAGCTGAAATTTCCACACCCTCATCCAGGGAAGCTCCACTCACATATGTGCAAACACCCATTTTTCTTAAGTGTGTTCTCAGTGGGGTGGACTCAGTTAATTGAGATTCCTGCTCCAAACGGGGGAGGCAGTTCAGAGGGGATTCCTGCCTGTCTCCCTGTGCTGGGCTCAACTGCCTCATAACCTCAATCTCAGACATGTGCTGGATGCTGAGAACTCCAAGATAGGCAATGATGTTGCCAGTCTTGACAACAAATTTAGACCCATTTTTTTTAATGGGGGCAGTGCAAAGCTAATTTACACGATACTGCCTGGTTACATGTGTGGGCATGGGCTGGTGCCGTTCTATCAATGTGAGCTTTTTTTTTCTGCTTAATATGTACTGCGTAAGTGTGGAGGCAGTCAGAACTGGTGGGCTGACTGATCTCTGGGTTAAGTCTAAACAAAGCCTGTGCAGCAGGAGCTTGAGCAGGAGACTGAGCTATCCCAGCGTGCATGTGCTGGGCTGCAAGATGAACCCAGACAAACCATTTGACTTCTTTTCTGCAAGGTGACTCTGATGACGCAGCTCCCTCAAGCACCAGTGTCCTTTCTTCTACCCCACCTTCTGTGTCTCCTGCTGTGAAAGAAGCCTCCCCCACGCCACCTTCCTCACCGTCTGTCACAGGCAGCTTCTCGTCCTCAAGGTAAAGCAAGTTTGTCTCCTTACAGGTGCTTGGCTGTCTCTGGTAAAGGGAAACCTGTTACTCTGCATTCTTCTGGCCCAGCAAACACTTGAGGGCATCACCTTTCCCCTTCACCTCTTTTGCTTCTGGAGTGATTGTGTCCTTGCTGGCCTACAAGGATCTGGGGAGGGAAGAGGGCATCTTGCACTTGGTGGGAAGGCTGCGCTTCTTAAGGGCAGACATGTTTGAACTAGAAGAGGCAGCCTTGTTTTGATAATCTGGCAGAAACCCTGATTCCAATGAGCCATTGTGGCAGCCTGTTTGGGAAGGTTTGTGTTCTCCATCTGCTGGTGTCTTCCCTTTGAGACTGGGTTTTCCTCGGGAGATACTTAGCCGAAGAAAATACTGACCCTAATACACATGATTCTTATGTTTTTAAGGACCAAGCGAGCGTAAAGACAGAGTGACTCTGGGGATGGAGCAGGCTTTTTCTTTGTGAAGGGAGAGCTGACAGTAGTGAGGTGGCATAGTGGAACTGCAGTTCCTATTCATGCGTGTGCCTGAAGACGTATCAGAAGTGCAAGGAGACAGCACCTGTGGGCAATGTGAAGCTCTGGCTTAGCTGAAATTTTAAGGACTGAAGAGAGGAAACCCCTAGAAAACTGCCAGTAATGAGTTGCCTGGGCGAGGACTTGCATGTTGTTGCTGTACAAAATATTGGTGTAGCTGTCTAACAGTTTGTGTCCATTTCTGGTACCTAGAAGCACATGGTGAAGTTAAAGGTTCAAGGGAGTTAACAAGATCCAGGGGACAGCACAGCAGCCATGGGAGGGGAGACTAGAACCGCTCGGACTCTGCAGTTTGGGAGACGAGGGAAAAGAGATTTCTGCACACAGCAGAAAAGACATATTGGGACTGTGTCTACCTCTATGCTTCTATGGCAGCAGGATTGGCAGATCAAAGAGGGGTTAGGCAAATTCATGGACAGCAGATCCACTAATGGATACTGAAGGATGATTCAAGGCTGTCATGTCTAACATGCCTAATCCTGTGATTTTCAGGCTGTGGAAGTTGAAGGGAAAGCTCTGCAGTTAGAGCCTGGGCTCACATACTCTCCTGAAGAAGCACCTCCTGCTGGAGACAGAATAGGGACCTTTCCTCCCATCTCAGAATGTCCTGTGGGGATCTTTAACCCCTGATGACTTAATCTAGATCAAGAGTTCCCTTTTTACAAGAGCAATGGAACTGTGGAAGTCCCAGTTTATTGGGTGCCAGGCAGCTGGAAGGTGTTAGTGGCCATTAGCCTGTACCAGGAGACCCCAGTTCCTAAATCCCTCCTGTTGGCCTCTGCAGATTGGTGCCAGCAGGGCCCTGTGCCCCAGACTGGTCCCAGTAGCAGCTGCCTGGTGGTGCAGAGGTGCGCAGGCTCTGCAGAGCAGAGCTGACTTTCTCATGTGAGGCCTCTGGGTAGGCTTTCCAAAGGTGGAAGTGGTTTGGGAGCCCATGACAGTGTGGGCTATTAAAGTTATTGTGAGCCATGGACGTGATGTATCTGAAGTTGACACCCCAGCTCCAGGAATCGGGCACTTTTGGTTTCATGCTGTGTGGTAAAATCATCAAGAAACGAAGAAGTTTGTTCAGTATTGTTCCATCTCCACTGGTTCGTATGTGACAGTACAGGGGGTGGAGGGGAACCCAGACTAAAAGATTAAGGCACATGTTTAACCGGGAATGCAACAGAAAATCCTGCCTGGGCATAGTGAAAATTAAGATGCTTTGTCCTTATAACTGATATGAGAAATACGGTGCAAAGGAGCCTTCAAATTCAAACCTGCAACTCTAAAAAATCATCCTTAAATAATCTCACTTCTGAAATTGCCCTGAGAACCCAAAACCTGGCTTTGGTGATCAAAGATGAACTTTGCTTTGCGGTCCAGCTTTCAGCTGAATAAATGCCAAAGATAAGGAAATGATTTGCTGGGACGTCCTTAATGATGGGCTGTCCTTATTATACTTTGATAGGTTCTTATTAGACAGGCAGTGTAGAGGGAGGCATATTTCATTCTAGATCACAAATTTATCTTCCTTAACAATTGCCATTTCTCAGACAGGCTGATAGATAAGTTAGTCTTTCATCTAGTACTTGCATAATGTTCAGCACTCCGTCATTATGCATCAATAAGTAGAGGTCTGCCAAATGATAAACCCCTGCTCCACTCGGGGTTGGCAAGAGGCAGGGGCAGGCAAGGGATGGAATTTCCCAGGCTGCTCATCTTCCCTTTTCTGGCTCAAGAAAGGCTGGCAGCGTGTTTTGGTGGTGGATGTCTGTTACTACATGATGCACAGGAGTTTTGAACAGTAGATCATGTCTTGAAATCTGCTGTTGTTTAGCAAACATCACAGGACTGGCAGAGCATTTTCCCACCACTGGAATTCCCCAGCACACAGCAGGGCTGCAGGGCAGATCGCGCTGTGCCAACTCCCTGTGTTACAGGGACCTGGGGAGAGCAGAGTTGCTGCCTGACTTGTTGGAGGATCTGGACAGGAAGGGAAGCACCTGGTGACAGGAAGAGCTCTTGAACACAGGATATGGAAGCAAACCAGAGAAACTGGGAACTGAGCGTCTGATGTTCAGGACCCCACCAGCTCTTTGTTCACCCCCATTCAGAGTTGATTTTGGCAGTGCTGCGCCTGCCTGCAGACATTCACTCATCAGTGCTCAGGAGGCAGCAACAAGCTACTTACAGCCTCTTATCCCCCCTCAGACTGGAAGTGATCTGGGCCACCTCAGGGGCTGCCTTTGCTGGCTGGGTCATGGAACTTGGCACCAAGTTAGGAAACTGCTTGGCTGCTCCCCTTTCCTCTGCTTGTCCCTGTGGCTGTGCAGCAGGTCAGCTGGTCTCAGCCCATTGCAGTTCTGTTCTGCCAAGCCCACGTCACCATGTAATGTCACCCAGGCTGCATCACTTGATGATTTCTTGTGCTTTTGTGATCACTGGGTCTCACTACAAAATATTGCTGCTTGATTTCCCAAAGAGCCAGGTGCTTGTCCTCTGACCATCTGGTCAGAAACAGTAGCCATGCTGAAAAAACATGGTGTGGGGGGTGAACTCTGCTGAGTGCTGCACAGAAATTACCTTCTTCTCTTCTTTTCCAGCCAGAGCCTCGGTGCTGAGTTGATGGGCCTGCAGGTGGATTACTGGATTGCAGCTCCACCTGTGGACAGAAAAAGAGACCCGGAGAAAAAGGACCCCTCCACTACCAAAAACACACTGAAATGCACTTTCCGGTCCCTCCAGGTCAGCAGGTTACCTGCCAGCGGTGAGATTGCCACCACTCCAACCATGTCCATGACTGTTGTGACAAAAGAGAAGAACAAGAAAGGTAAGTTGGACACATGTACTGTTGCCAAAGGCCAAGAATGCAACATCACTCCCTGTTCTGCCGCCTCAGGGCTGCCTGACTAGTCAGTCCTGCATTTACAGCACCTTAACCATATTTTTGTCCCCAAAACTCTAGTCTGTCTGTAGAAGAGAAGTGACTGCATAAGGTGGTGGAGGTTGAAAGGGTGGTTCCTCTTTGTGCTGTAGAAAGGGGATGTGTTCACCCTTACAGCTGAACAGCTGAGATGGTATGGCCCAAAAGAACAAAGTTGGGGACAGAGTGAGCACATTTTGGGAACCAGGAGGTGCACTGCTCTGGACAGTTCCCCTGTGTTCCTTGTGAACCTGCTGGTGCTGGTTTGGGGTGTTGGATTAGGTAAGAGGCAGCTTATGCCCCAGCCATGAGAGTCAGGGGAGACCCTGCAGCCTGGACAGCTCTGAGCTCTGATCTATCCTCTGCCATATGACAGAGGTGCAAACAGAGACAGGACTTGGGTGCATCCCATCGTGTTGCAGCGCATGGCAGCAGCTCCAGCAGAGACATTTGACTGGATCCTCATATTAAAATACCACTGTTGCAGCTGGATGAGTGCACTGGCCAGACCTGCCATTGTGAGGTGTGCACATACGTACAAGAGGTGGTGTTACTCAGAGCAGGGTTGCAGCAGTGTCAGCTCTTCTGCAGGAGCTCTTACGTCCTTGCGCAGAGTGCTTTGAGGGACAGAAGGAGGTAGAAGAGAAATGTTCTCAGTGAAAAGCCTCATGTTAACTTTTTTCTTGTTTAATCTTCTGCTTTTAAACTCATGGCCTTGAGCTTATTTTTCTTAAAAAAAAAAAAAATGTCAGTAAGTATTTGTTCCTGGCCTCAGTATTGTGAAAAATACCAGGCATTGAGAACAGCTCTGCAGAGAAGTGTTTTCAAAGGAGCAGCAAAGCAGTTCTGTACTTGCATTTGACTGCCAGTACCTGTCCTTGACAACATCGGCCTGCCCATGGTCCTGGGAGTCATTCCTGGTAGAAGCAGGGCTTCTGGGAGCGCCAAGACGTCAGGAAAGTTGCCTGGACCAGCAGCTGCAGGACATGGGCACATAACACTGCAGGTCACTACTGACCTAGCGCAGCTGTGGCACTGCTGATAGCAGAGCTCCCACTCCTTTTTGAGTGATGTACCTGTGGAGAAAGCTATCCTGACACACTCAAAATGGTCTTCACTGGGATGGCCCAGCCAGTGTTCAACACCTCCAGATTTTGCGAAGCTGGTTTGTACGTCTTTGCTTGTGCATTTGGACGGTTCTTGAGGAACTGGAACATCTACAGCTCTTGTAACACCTTCCCTCTCCATCAGCTGCCCACAGCTTGCATTTGCTCCTGCTGTCCCAGTGTTGGTGCAGCCCAGCTCACATCAGGCTGCTGTTAGTGCCGCAGACCTGCCTGCAGCTGCACGGAAGGCTTGAGCGTGGTGCTGCCTGGCAGCCGTGGGCAGTGTGCGGGACTCTCCCTAGGCTGTGCGGCTGCCTGGCGGATCCTGTCAGCCCAGCACTGGCTGCAGGCTGGGGACCAGTACAGATGCAGCTGGTGTCCCAGCAGGGTGGCAAGAGTTACCCCCAAGGTGCCCTTTGGGACCTGATTGTGAGCTGGGAACGCTTCATGTACAGACACTTAGGCTTGAAATGTCCATGTGCGTTGGTGACAGTGCCAAGCACTGACACAGCGAAACTCCTGCTAAACGGGGATAATTTCAGGAGTCGGAATTCTCAGACGTGAATCTGTGTGCTGGTTTGATTTTCTTCCAGTGATGTTTTTGCCCAAGAAAACAAAAGACAAGGAGATTGAGTCAAAGAGCCAGTGTATCGAAGGAATCAGCAGGTTGATTTGCACAGCGAAACATCAGCAGAACATGCTGCGCGGTAAGTGCAGTGCTCGCTTCCTGTCGGGCCCTGGGGTGAGGCTCAGCTGCTGGTGGTGTTCTCCAGGGCTGAGCTGGTGGCTTGCCCTGTCCCCAGCAGTCAGCGTAACAGGGTGTGTCCGGGGAGCGGGCTTGGATATGTCCAGCATGGAGAATGCTTTAATATGTGTGGGATGTGGTAAAATCCAGCCTTACCTAGAAACTGCTCTGAATCCAGGATGAGGGCAAAGGCTGGACTAGGCTCCATTTTTCTGCCTGTCATTCCAAACGTTTCCCTTGCACGTCTGGAAAGTGGTGGCAGAGAGTGGTGAGAGTGTGGCTGCTCCTCCAGGCAGGATCCTGACACAAAGACACACCATGGCAGGAGCCGTACGTGCATTTCACAGGCAGAACTAAAGTGGCTGCCTGTGGAGCTGTGCATCCAGTGTCAAAAATAACCCTGTAGCCTGTTCAGTTCATAATCCCAACCACTGTTCCCAGGGAGGAACCTGCTTAGCTCACCTCCTTCATCCTGGCCCAGTCCCTGTGAGACTTGTGGGTGTGAGGGGTGGTCCCAGACCGTGCATCACCTCTTTAGGAAATGTGGATTTCATGGTTGAGAGAGGAGACACTGATGTCTGTCTGTAAGAGTGCATTTACTAAAAAAAGAAAGTGGAGTATGTTTAGGAAATTTGAGAAATCGGGTCAGGTGATGCTGAAATCAGCAGTCTGAGCATCTCCAGTGTCAGTGAGCGATGCTGAAACAACTATCTGAGCTGTTCTCCCTGAACCTGCTCTGCTCTGGAGCCTTTCCCCCTGTGTTTGCAGATATTGACGGTGGTGGAGTGGCTGGGCAGAGCGGCGTGTGTCCTTGGTGCAGAACGTGGCCAGGCCTCCCTCTGCTGACTGCAGGGAGGTTTCTTGCAATGCTGTTTCAGGTTGGCCACTGCTACTTGGTGTTTTCTAACTCTGCTCTCTTTTTACCCTGCTCTGCAGTTCTGATTGATGGAGTGGAGTGGAACGACGTCAAGTTCTTTCAGCTGGCGGCACAGTGGTCCTCTCATGTCAAGCACTTTCCCATCTGCATATTTGGACACTCCAAATCTAACTTCTAGCCATGTTCGGCAGAGGGGCCTTCTGTCCGTCCCGGAGACTGCACACCAGGAGCCAGGAACTGCGTGCCAACTCTGACTCGCATCGCTCTGCCCTCTCCTGCAGAATTAATTACAGATGTGCTTGGATTACTTTTTTCCTATTAACTCTTAAGTTTACTACAAGGGAAGGAAACCCCTTTAAACAAAGGCAAAACCCCCAGTCTTAAATATAGATGTGCTGACATGAAGTTGTGGGGGAGTTGGCAGGAGCAGGCAGCCTGCACAAGAACACCTCCCACTTACAAGCAGATAGTTGAATAACTGCACTGCGTATTAACCTGAGACCTCATTGGTGTGAGTGGGCTTGGGAGAGCTGTGGATCTGTGGATTTTGCGGAAGAACGGATGTGTTGCAATGTGTTTGGTCCCCTCCCTCTATTTCTAGAGAAAAAAAGATGGCCAGTCTTTCTTCCTGCTGCCCAAAGGATGAGAGATAGGCAAGTCTGGAGGGAGTTCAACTGTCCGGTTTGAAGAACAAACCGCTTGTGTAGCTAGGGAGGTCTGGAGAGAAGCCCCTTCAGAGTGTGGAGTCTGCCAGAGCGACAAGCAGGGTTTGTGCTGAAGTGATGCCTGAGGAGGGTTGGGCAGGAACGGGAATTAGGGAAACACTAGCTGTGAGGGAACTCCAGTGTCCCAGGTCTGTGACAATGACCAAACAGAGCCAGTCATGATGTCTTCGCAGCTGGCTGCGCTGCTGAGGGACGCTGTGTCAGTGGGGTCGCTGCTATTTACATACACCAGTTATTTACCTGTCAATAAAACCTCATCCAGCCTCTGAAGGGAAAGGATTTTTTTAAAAGCTGCAGATTTTTTTTAATGCTTTCTAAAAAAAAAGATAAAATAAAAACAAAAACAAGAGCAAAAGAAAAATTAAGTTGCCAAAAAAAACCCCAAAGCCAGGGAGCTGAGCTGTTGGCTGTGAAGTGATACATCACTGGAGTGGCTGGAGTGGGAGCCAGCTAGTGCTCTGTGTGTCCATCTGTCAAACCACACACAGGAGGTAGTGTGGGCTGCTTTATCTGCTCTGCCTTTGTCCTGCCCTGCCCACACTGTGCTGCCCAGAACCTGCTGCCATCTCCCTTGTGCACCTCCCTGGACTGGACACCAACCACCTGGCCTCAGGGCCACTGCCCAAATGCACTTTTGCTGTGCCTTGAGCGCCCCCAGGACCTCTCCTCGTAGGGGCTGTAACAGAAACAAAGGGTGCTGGGGGGAGGCAGCCTTCCACAGGCTGCTAGGGCTGTTCTCCTTCCCTTCTGCTTTCTGAGTATTCCTCCCCATGGGAGTTTCTCTGTGGAGTGCATCCCTCCCCCAGCAGGATGTGCTTTTGCCCTGGTACAGCATTGCCTGCAGGTTGAGGCTTGGCTGGGGGCTTCAGTGGTGCTGGGACACGAAGAGAGGGTGTTCACCTTGGACAACAAGGATGACCCAGGAGATGGAGAAGTAGGTATTTTGGATGTCTTGCACTGCTGGCTTGGCTCTGGCTATGCTTGTGTTCACTTCGTACATCTTGCTGCTGCCAAGGATGCCTGGGGTTCCAGGACAAAGAGGATACTTTTACAAGGAGACAGCGTGGCAAGCCGCAGGTCTGGGTAGCTCTGGGTGCTGCAGATGTGCCTTTTGCTCTCTGGGTTTCCCAAGATGTGCCCAGGAGGGACTTGGAGCAGGTGGCACTTGGGCCTTGGGGAGTAGGCTGTGTGGAAGAGCAGGCATCTCTGGCATTTCATGGTCTGGGACTGAAGTTTTTGGTGGGATCTTGTGGGTCCCACCCTTGTGGGCAGGCCAGGCTCTGCAGGTGTTCCCAGAAAGCACTTTCCAAGGGCAGTGATGCTTTTGAACTTTTACTGGCGTCTGCCGGGCAATACTTTTTTTTTTCTGTTGTTTTGGGGGGGGGGGGGGTTGCCCTATCCTGCACCTCTGATGCTTTAAGGTTTGGAGAAACTGCTCTGTCCTGCTTGGCGGGTCCTGTTCTGTGCAGGGACTGTGCAGGCTGTGGGCAGGGCACTGGGATGTGCCCTTTTAGGCCTGCTGCTGGTGGGGAGCGAGGGGTTATTGGCGAGAGCACGGTCCCTGCTGGATCCCGTGCCTGTTGCGGCTCACAGCACGGGCTGTGTCACCAGCTGATTTCCTGAAACCCTTTCCCAGCACAAGTGCAACCTACTTGGCCAGGGATTGGGTATTCCCTTCGGACCACCCAGGGAAGGAGGACACAGTCCTGTGCCTAGTGGCGCGCTGCCAGGCAGGCCATATTGCCGCGCTGCAATGCTCTGGTTCTTGCCGTAGTCCTGGGCGAGGCTGCTGGCCATCTGCTCTTGGCTGTGGCAGAAGCTCGGCTCCAGCTTGAATGTCATTCGTTGTGTTCATTGGTTGGTGCGTCTTCTCTTGACCTGAGGGGGTGCTCTGGGACTGTATCGCGTTGCCTAGCAGCAGTAGCGTGGGAGATGGTGTATAAGCACATCACCTCTTTTCTTTATTGAGGCTGTTAAAAAAAAAAAAAAAAAAAAAAAAAGCTTTTTAAAGGGAATTAGTTGGTGTGTGATTTCCTCCTCAGGTCTCACGCTGGTGTGACAGGAGCAGTTGGGCTGGGCTCCAGTGTCACGAGCCACACACCGCTCTTGGAGCTGGGGTGTTACTGCTGCAGAGGTGGGGGGCAGACTGACTGCAAAAACTTTGTTTACCGGGGACGAGGAGGGAACTGTGCTCCTCTTTGCATTTCAACCTACTGTAAAGAAACAAATGGTAGCCAGGGCAGGATTTCCAGGATCCTGCCTATCAAATGTGTGTTGCCCTGCTCTGCTGTGTATGTGCGTGTGTACCTGTGCCTGTACATGCGAGAGAAACACTTTTCCTCCTTGCATTTCATCTTGGTTTGTGTTTTGTTCTAGCTTTATACAAGTGAATTCTCCAGGAAACTCTCTGCACCTGAGACCAGGGGGCCTGTGTCTCCGCAGTGTTTCTCCCAGTAGAGAGCTGCAATTGATCTGGAATGCCTCTCCCGTGCAAGGAAACATCCTTTCTCAGCCTGGAGTTGGGCAGCAGCAGGATGAGCCTGCCTGGGCACAGGGACTGTGGCCTTGGAGACAAGGGCTGGCAGGCGAGCTTGGTCGTGCAGTTCTGGTCAGGCTGTTGTGCCTCTGTTGTTTCTCTTGTGTTGCATGGAGCCACTTTGTGTAGCTCTTTCGGTCCCTGACTGGAGGAGAAGCAGCATTCTGTCTCTCAGGAAAATGAGTGTCGAAGCATGCACGTGGATCACGCCGCTTTGGGAAGGGGCATTGCACCCGCTGATACGTAGGAGTGACTGATCTTGGGTCAGTTCTCTCACCCACCTGTGTTAGATGGGGTTTGCTGTGGAGTCACGTGATCTGACAGCAAAGGCAGGGACTGGAACGGGCAGCATCTGAGCTCATCTCTGGCTGGGAAGCGCTTTGAAGGTGGTGTCCCCCTGGCTCCCTGTCCCTTTGTGTCCCGTGGCTTGCTCCCTGCAGAGCCCATCTCTCCCACTCCCCTGGCTGTGGCTTCTCAAAGCAGCTGATTTCTTTGCCAGCCACTCTTGGGCAAAGGGGTCCCTGCCTCACTTGGAGATGAGGTCTCAGAAACGGGCTTGCTGCTGCGTTGCGCTGTACAGCGCTGACCTAGTTTAACAGTGCTTGTGAGCAGATGAAAGGTGGAAGGGCTTTGTGGCATCGTATTGCTCCTTGAGTGATTCCTGGTCCTCCAGGTTGAGTTTCCTGACTACAAATGCTCAGCCTTGTCCCTACCAGTGTTCTATCAGCTGGTGGCTCTCTTGTGGCGCCGGCCCCTTCGAGCGTATCTTGGGTGGCTGTTTTAGCTCAGCTCCACAGTTTACATCCAGTTCAGTTGTTGCCATTTACATCTCAGCGGTAACTGCAGAGTCCTCCTTAATTGCACATGAGTTTAGGGAGAGCCACTGTCTCTTTGGCTGTGTTCTGCTGCTTTAATTAGCAATGCGCAGTGGCTTTATCCTGCAGCGAGGGCAGGGTAGGTGGCTGGGAGGTTTCTGGGGCTGGGGAAGATGCACGTGTTCATTTTCTATCATCAAATTCAGCCGAGAACCATGCTGCTGCGTGCTTAATCTGCAACTGCAGCAATGGCCCCATCGTGTTTCTTACCAGCAGTGCATGCTGGAGGGAGTGCTGGAGAACTGAGGTGGGGGCATCATGCCTGGCATCTCCAGGCTGGTGAAGAAAATCCTGTTGAGAGGCAGCAGAGCCAGTGGCCTTCTCCTGCTGCTTTGTTTGTAGGAGGATCAGGAAGGCTGGGTTTAGGACAGTCCCACCATGCAGTGGTAGAGAGCTGAGGGCCCTGGAGTGCCGTTGCTTCTGTCACCTTTGTTCAAGGGTGTCAGTCTTGCCATGTGGTGGCATTTAGTGTGACACTCCCTCTAGGCTTATCTGGCAGGGAGAAGGCCAGAAATGAGCAGCAGCATCTCCCAAAAGTCTCCTAGAGCATCTTCAGAGGAATTCTCATGGAAGATGCTCCTGGCAGGGTCAGTTCCTCGGGATCTCCTGGGCTGCTTTGACCCAGACTTGGGGAGGAGGGGATATGCCAGCTTGGAAAGCTGCAGGTTGCTGGGTTCCTTAAGGAAGAGCACTGCTTTGCGCCTTGGCTGGAGGATTGCCGGGGTGCTGCGAGTGTATGTGCTGTGGCCATGGGAAGCGCCTTGCGAACATGGATGCTGGGGCTGCGTGCCACCAGCCTTGTCTGGACTGCAGTGCATGAGGGGACGTTACCACTTTGTAGATTCCCAAGTTGTCCATCTGTTTCACTGTTGTATTGTTTCGGTTCTAAGGGTTTTTTAATGAAGACAGATTTAAATGTAAATAGCCTTTTTTTGGAACAAACTGCAACATGCTCAACCTCGTCAACTATTTTATGGTACTAATGCAACACTAATAAAACTGGACATGAAAGCACACACCCGTCCCTTGAGTCGTCTCTTGACAGGAGCTGCTCTGGCATGGCTGGGGCAGTTGTCTCCAGTAGGAGACATGGCTTTCTGGTGTGGAGGGGATCTCTTGCTTTTTTCCAGCTGCCCAGCAGCACTTCTCAGAGCTGGTGGATTGGCACGTCCTGCCCAGCACCCAGCCTTCCTGTGATTTCTGCAGCCCTGCTGCCTTCTCCCTTGCCCTGATGTCTCTTTTCCCAGAGGGACCTGCTTGCCTCCTGCAGCTCTCCTGGGTCTGACAGCCCTCCCTAGTACCCGGCCCTCACCCTTCCTGGCTGGTACCCAGGTCTGGGGGCTGTGGTGGGTTCACATGGGTGGTGTTGGGGGGCTGAGGGGGTACAGCAGGGGAAGAGCCAGGCTGCGTTAGCCTAAAGCTGCGTGTGCTTCTGGGAGAATTGAGGGAAGAGAGGGACTGGGGTGTGTGGGGTGGCAAGCACTCAGGCTTGGTGCTGGCAGGACGAAGGTGGAGAGGGGGAAAGAAGACCTAAGCAGCTGTTTTGAGGCAGAAAGCTGAAGGCATCTCAGGAAATGGGCCCACAGCCGTGGTCCCTAGGATGCAGTGTGCGGGAAGCAGAATGGGAGCGCGGAGCCGGAGCAGCTTGCATCCCTGGGCTTGCCCTGGCCGAGGGTCAGGGCAGGAAGGATGGCTGCTGGTGGAGCAAAGTGCTGGGGTGAAGGGAGCTCCCTGCAGCCACTGGGCAGCTCTCGAAGCACACAGCCCTCGGTAGATGACCCAGCTCCTCCGCATGGCCTGGCCAGGTTCCAGGTACCCTTATGGCCTCAGCCGATTCCTGCAGGAGGGGATGCAGATCCCATCCCTGTGGCATGGAGTGGGGCTGGGATAACTCTTGGCAGGAGGAAGGCACGAAGCGTGGGAAGGGTTGGATTTGAGACTCTTGGCAGTAGAGGCAGCGCTAAAAGCCATGGAGAGGGCCTGGCTGCTGGGAGCACCGTGGAGGAGACAAGGGGAGACAGGTGGGTCTGGACTGTGTGGTGACTTTGTACTGATGTACAGGTCCGGCTGCAACCTGTGCTGAGAGCCCACCTGTATGGGATAGGTGCAGCTGGAGCTTCACCTTTTGGAGCCACAAAGGACCTTGACTCTGGACAAGGGGAAGGGGCTGGAGAACAAGCCTTATGGGTCGCAGCTGAGGGGACCAGGGCTGTTTCGCCTGGAGAAGAGGAGGCTGAGGGGAGACCTCATCCCTGTCTACAACTGCCTGAAAGGAGGCTGTGACGGGGTGGGGGCTGGGCTCTTCTCCCAAGTGACAGTGATGGGACAAGAGGAAATGGCCTGAAGTTACACCAGGGAGGCTCAGATTAGACATCAGGAAAATGTCTTCACCAAAAGGGTTCTTGGGCACTGGCAGAGGCTGTCGAGCGAGATGGCTGAGTCCCCGTGCCTGGAGGTGTTTAAAAGACGGGTACATGAAGTGCTCAGGGATGTGCTTTAGTACTGAACTGGTACAGTTGGACCTGATGATCTCAAAGGTCTTTTCCAACCAAGGGATTCTATGATTCTAAGCGGGGTGTGGAGGGACAGGAAGGGGAGTGTGAGGGGACAGGGGGTGCGGCCTCAGGCGGGCTCTGCCCGTCCCGCTCGCTCCCGCCCCAGTCGCACCGCCCCCTCTCTCGGGCCGGGTCCGTCCCCGCAACCGGCGCGGCCCCTTTAATTGCGCCGCTCCCCTCCCCCGCCGGCCGCCCCAGCCTCCATTTTCCAGCTCGGGCACCTGGAGGCGGCGGGAGTGCCCGCGCCCCGCACGGCCCCGTGCGGGCATGGCCGCCAACATGTACCGGGTGGGAGGTGAGCGGGGCGGCGGGAGTGGCGGGGCCGGGGCGGCTCGGCCCGGCCCGGCCCGGCCCGGCAGGGGGGGAGCAGCGGACTAGGTGCTCGGGGGAGGCCGGAGCGCTCTGGGGAGCCCTGTGCGGGGTGAAACGGGGTGAGGGGCTGCTGCGAGGGCAGAGCAGGGCCCGGCGCCTGCGTTGGTTCCCGGGCCGGGCAGGGCAGCGGGGTTGGGCCGGGGCCTGCGGCGCAGAGGCCGCTGTGAGGGGTCAGGCGGGCTGGGGTTGGGCTGCGGACCCGGGCGAGGAGCGCGGGGCGGGCAGAGGCCGCGGGTAGAGCGGGGCTGGCGGGAGGCTCGCCCTGCGATCTCGGCCTCCCCTGCTGCTCCGGCGGCGGGGTACGCTCTGCCATCGCTCTGCCAGCCAGGGGTGCGCTCCTGGCTGATCGTCCTTTGTTGTGACTCACGTGAAGAGAAAGGAGAGCCAACAGGGTTTGGGGTTGCACTTTATAGAATAAAACCGAGGGTGGTCTGGCATGAATTTGTGTTCGGCCATTTTCCTTCATAAAAGCTACTCTGTGGAGCTCCCTTCTCCCCAAGACTGCGGGACATGTGGGGAGATGCTTTTTTTGGGTTCCCTCCTTTTCAGAATGCCCTATTGCTTGTGGAGTTCTGAAAAAACAGAGTAAACAAGGGCGAAAAATACAGCGAAGGTGGCCAGGCCATACTGCCTGGCCGCTCGCCATCAGCAACTTTCTGCTCTTTCTGCTTTTCTGGCCTACCCTTACTTTGTGCTCTAAAA
The DNA here is from genome assembly GCA_033558235.1 of Neomorphus geoffroyi. Taxonomy (NCBI): domain Eukaryota; kingdom Metazoa; phylum Chordata; class Aves; order Cuculiformes; family Neomorphidae; genus Neomorphus; species Neomorphus geoffroyi. Next base: position 10,411,601 of record JAUMJM010000074.1, read on the forward strand.
AATGTCACTTCTTTTGCTACGTTGGTACTTTTTTTCTGGAGGTACTTGTTATCATAGAGGGATACAGCGTTCCTCTTGGCTGTCCTGGCTTTGTTTCTTGGGTTGCTGCAAGCTGATGGTGTGTGTGTACAGTTGTGTTGATTTGGAGGTGCTGAGAGTAGAAAGATGAAGGCCAAAATGAGTTTTGGTAATATACAGCTTAGTTCCTGGTGTGACTTGTGAAGGGAATTGTTTCCTGGAAATTACTCTGACATTTGATGTTATAGGTACCAGTTTTGTGTGGAAAGTCATCTCTAGTGTTTTGTATGCCAAGATCTGTACTGTGTAACCCCACGGGTGGTGGGAAGAGACCTCTGGAGACTTCTACACTGACTTCCTGCTAGAAGCTGTCCCATTAGAACAGGGTGCTCATGGCTGCATCCAGACAGGTTCTGAGCATCCCTAAGGATGGCGGTGCTGCCGTTACTTTGGGACCTCTCCAGTGTTTGACCATGCTTATGGCAAATATTTGTTTCCATGTGCCTGGTTGGATTTCCTGTGTTCCACCTGATGTCCCTTTCCCCTCACCCCTCGGTCCTGTTGCTGCCCGTCTCCAAGAAGAGCATGGCTCTGCCTGCGCATCATTTCTCACTCAGTAGCTGTAGACGGCAGTACCATCTTGCCTGAGCCTTCTCCTTCCCCAGCTGACCTAACCTGCCTCTCTCTGCCTTTCTTTGTGAATCCCATGCCCCAGCATTGACCACCTTGGTGGTCTCTGCTGGACTTGCTCTTGTATGTCTCTTGTGCTGAGGAGCCCAGGCTGGACTCAGGCCTACAAATGGTCTTACAGGTGCTGAGCAGGGGGGCAGGATCCATCCCTTCGTCCTGCCAGCAGCATTTCTAGTGACACGGTGATGTTGGCCGCCTTTATTGGCTTGGCTATTTGTTGTTTCCCTAGGTGCCTTTCTACAGAGATACTCTGCCAACAGCCTGTACCAGTGTGGGGAGTTATCCCACCGTGGATGTGAGGTTTTGCTCTAGTCATGGTTGAACTTCCTGAGGTTCTTGTCAACCCATTTTCCAGCTTGTTGAAGTCCCTCTGAGTAGCAGCCTTGCCCTCCAGCACATGGTATACTTCTCCGAAGTCCCCACACTTCTTCTAGAGACTGTACTCTAGTCCCTGTGCAGGTCGTTAAAAAAAAGTTCTAAGCAGGGCTGGCCTCAGTGTTGGTCCTCAAGGGATGCTGTTAGTAACCAGCAGCCAGGTGAAGGTTGTACTGCTGATCACAGTCCTTTTAGCCTGGTGTTCCAGCTAGATTTCTCCCATCTTTATTGTCCGGTTATCCAGGCCACATCTTAGCACCTTGGTTCAAAGGGTGCTCTGGGAGATGTAGTATAGTCTTTGACACGCAGTCAAGGTGTCCAGCACCCACTACTCTCCCCAGTGGCCAGTCTTTTCATCCCAGAGGGGAGTCATGTTAGTCTGTTGTGGTTTGCCTTTGGTTGGTCTCAGTCACCTTCTTGACCTTCCTTTACTTTGAAATGGTGTCCAGGACTTGCTCTGTAACCTTTCCGGGCAGAGGGCAAGGCAGCTGGCTGATAGCCAAGGTTAAAGTGCTGTGCTGTTGTCCATATGGATGAAATCTTGATTTGACTTATTACCAAGATCAGCACATGGATGGATGCAGCTGTGTCAGTACAAGTGTTCTGTTCAGCCTGAGCTGGAGGAGTTTTATGTTATTGAATGATTCCTGACCTCTGGTGCTGGTATCTCCCATGAATGGTTTTGTGCATTGAAGTTGTGTGATGAACCCCAGGGCAGGATTAAATCCTGAATGGGATTTGGGCACAGTCATTTCATATACTTCCCATTGGAAGACAAACGTTCAACAGATAATCTGTTGTTATTCTTGTGGCTACCAAATTGGGTTGTGTGAACCCCAGACCTAACAGCTGCCAAAAGGAACTTGTTTGCTGTAGATCAGTAATGCTCCTAGAAGTGCAGCTTGACTTGGAAGGATGGTTGCCACTTTTGCCTTAATTGTGAAACTTGGTGAATTTTTGTTTTCAGAAACCACTAGGTAGTTTGCACTTGTCTGGTAAAGACTGATGTTAAACACCTACTTAACAGCTCTTTCGGGGACACTAGATGTCTTGCTGCTGTTTTTTGGTGTTGACATGCAGTAGTTCTTTTATAGAGGAGCTGAGGAGCCTACACTGTGGGGGCTAAAAGTAATATGCAAGTCGTCTTGTTGCTGTGTAGCAGGGTGAGCGTGCTGAGGGGGCGAGGAGCTGCCGTTGGCGTGGCTGTAAGACTGGGTAAACTGACTGGTGACGTCGAGTTGCTTAGAGAAAGCAACTGGTTCTTCTGCTGCCTACTGAGTTTCTACTGGTACATCTCTGATGGAGGGTGGTTGATTTCCAGTACAAATGGGACTCTTGTAAGCTGGCACGGTTCATGAGGGGTATGAAACTTTTTAAATGGGTAGGGAAGATACCAGAGTATCAAATTCCAAAATGAAATATGGAATCTTGCTCATTGTCCAGAAGGAAATCCTGGAATTGCCTCCAGTGTAGCAGAAGTGAATATTTTTTTAACAGCTGATGTACAGCCATAAAATAAATGGCAGCATGATGAGAGTGGGCTGCTTTTGCTTGGAAGGAGTCATGGCGGGTTGGCCTCCTGCTTCATGGAGCAGACTGGCAGTCTGCATGATTACAGACTGTATGGGAATGTTGGATAAACACCAGATCTGAGAAGCTGGGATCTGTGAGCTGGAATTTGGGGCTTCTGATGAAAAAATGCGTTTGGGAGAGAGATATTTATTGTTCTAGCTAGTGCCAGGCTCCGCTTTCAGGAGAGTGCTGTGTCAGCTGTCTGGAAGATAACAGGCCATCTCCGTATCAAGAGACTTCCCAACAGCTATTCTGTCTCCACCTTCTCTGGGAGAGCTTGACTGTAGTACACCATTTTATTTGGTGGCGGTAATCAATGAAGCCCAGTGCAGATTGAGGACCCTGTGGCGTTCCCTTCATGCAGTGAAGCAATGATTATTGTATTTCCATCTTGCACTGATTTGAGGAACTTAATTTTCTCCTCTTCACCCTTTGTTTTTTCTTGGATTATTTTTAATCTGCATCAGCTACTTGATCTAGTTTGCTGAGCTCGGTGGGTGGGGTTGGGAACCAGGAGATGAGGAAGGATGGGAGGAAGAGCTACTGAAGCCAACACTTTTGTTGAGACAAATGTCAGTTTATGCTTTTTAGATGAGAAGCATTTTTATATATTTTTGACTTCTGAGAGTTACCCTCCTGTTTGGGAGTGTACTAGAGTACAAAATTATCACTGCTTTTGAGTTTGTGGTAGGTTTAGGGTGTGTTTAAATGGCATTGGAAGAGGTGATCACAGGTCAGTGCTAGTCATACCTAATACATTTAAAGTAAGTGAAATTATGACCTGCTGCCAAGTGCGTGGTGCGGGCACCTAAGATTTCCAGCAGCTTTATTCCAGTGTGCTGGAGACTGAAGCTGCGCAGTTGGTCTTGTTATTCTCTCCCCCTAGGTTAGCCCTGGCATTGGTGTGCCTGCCTGTGCTGCAGTCATACTTCTTGATTCAGCATAGCCATCCCCAAAGTTTTTAAGAATGGCAGTGTGACATTATCTCCCTGTTATTGTAGGGTGTTATTAGTGTGTGGCTGGGGACCACGGTATGACCTGCCCCCCATCCTGTGACATACCCCGTTTGGCATTTGGACTCTCTTGTCGGCATACAACTCCTGGCATCTGTGCTGCTGTCTGAGAGCTGTGAGCAGATGGCTGCATTGCTCCTGGTGACGTCACAGTGATGTCAATAATACTTTTCTGTGTTTCTCCTGGTAAAGAACTGCAAGAAGAGCCAAAGTACAGAACTATTAAGGAAGCTTGCACAGAAATATATTGAGTCTGGATCTGTAATTCAGGTAATTTGACTCCAGGTGCCTGTGTAAACCCTCTGCTGTCTTCTTGCTGAGTTATCAGTGCATATCTCGTTTGGGTTGCTGGAGGGAGTACTGTGGGTCATTTGGGTTTTTTTCATTTTGTTAACTTTTAGCTGAAGTGGAATGGTTGAAGCTGGCTTCAGCTGAGAGTGGGTTTAGTGGAGAGAGGTATTAAATAACCAGTACAGATAATAAAAATGCGAGTTTATTCTTGAAACTTACTAACAGGTTTCTGCAGTCATTGGTCCTAATAAATATAAGGCAGCTTCTCACTTATCACCTTTCAGCCACAGCCAGGCAGTGGTTTCTTCAACTTTTCCTTTCCTTATTCTAGTTTTATCTTCTTGTGTTATACAGTCTTCCTTTCACTCTCTCCCTCATATCGGAATACTTCACCATTCATTTTAAACTACTCCTGAGCAGTTTGGGTTCACTTCAAAGCATGGGTATATACTTTTGGAGGCTACCTCCTTGTTAGGTCTGCATGCTTCTGGTAACAAATAATCTGTTAACTTCTGCACCAAGTAAGGAGTTTTACACTTTATCACTTTGCACCATTGTTACTTTTTGAATCCCCCAACAGGTAACTGACCAGACCTTTTAGCTGACTTGCCCGAGTTTCAGGAGAAGTTTAGATAACTGGAACTGTTGGGAAGGTGCTCTTATAAGATATTACAGTTCTGGGACTTTATTATTTCAGAGCTCATGGCCGTAGATGGAGTATATAAAGAACCTCTGCTTCAAAGTGGTTTTCAAAGTCTGGTATGATTCTTCCTCTCCTCCCTACTTGTAAAACCCAATTTGATCTGTTGGACTGTGTTGTTAACACGAACTAATGAGTTTCTGCTGTAATTATTTAATGCATAAGAAAGCATTTCAGTAGGGAAAGACATTGAGGAATGCTGCACATTAAAAAAGACACAACCTTCTTTTATAGGGAACTTTGTTACACCGCAGTTCAAAGGGAGTTGGACCTTGGTGCTTAGATTAATAATTTGATTTATTCTCCATTGCAGATGGCAAGTTTCTCATGTCCAGTAGGATATGAGATGCAGCTGTTGCGGGAGGTTAAAACATTGTGAGGTCCTCAGAATTGATGCTGGATATTCAAACTTAACAAAATTTAAGCTCTAAATTTATCTGGCGACCTTTTTATCTTCATATATTTCACAGATTTTCTTTCAATGTACAGTAAAGCCTAAGATGAGTTTAAGGAAGAAAGTGTTCTCTTTAGAAAGCTTCAGGAAACGCCTGGTCTTCTCCGCAGCGCTGCTGCTGCACTTCTTGCACACCGGTCTTTTTTTTTTTTTTGGAAGATTCTAACTGGATTAAACACATGGCTCAGGACACATGGAAACCATTCTTATCTCAACAAAAGATTCAGCTGGTAAAGACAGTAGCCTGCATACTTCTGATTGGCTTGTTTGCTTCACAAAAAACCCTTGTAATTTCAGCTTGACCTCTATGAAAAATGTGCTTTCTTGTAAGCTCTGATGACTGGATGAGACCTAGGCCTGCCTAAACGGAGGATTCCCTCTAGCAATGCTCCTGACCCGTCTCTTGGGTGATCAGTTTGCTGCCGGTGTGGGGACCTTTTCCTTATGTTCGTCTCTACTGCCTGTGGGGCGTGAGTGCCAGTAGTGTCTCTGGTGAGAAACATGAAGACTCTCTCCCTATGTTATTCTTCCTTAAGCAGTAAGGAAAGACTTAGGTCTTGAAGAATGAGATATTCTTCCTGATCTCATGCAGAATTAAACATGTTTGTGTATGGCTCCTAAGTAAATCTCAGTTTGTGCTGCTTGAAGTAAATGAAGAGGCAGAGGAAGGACCTTGTGAAGCACTCGTGGAGCTTTCATTCTGTGCAGACCTGCCCAGAAGGAAGCACGCACAGGTTCTGCTTTTCCAGCTCTTTGGCTGGATTGTCTTTAGGAAGGAGAGGTGTTCCTGAGATAATTTTTACTTGACATTGATCAATGAAGTAAAGCGAATAAATTAGTTGGCAGCTTTAAAGAGAAAGAAGAAATGTAGGCTTCTCCAGTCTTTTATACGTGTTACTCACAAGCTGTTCAGTCTTCGTGGCGCCTGGGATTTCACAGCTCTGGTTCCATGCATTGCCAGATCACCAATCATGATTGGTGTCACATGTGGCCCATGGTAATGTTTCTGTTAAATTGAACATGATGTGCTCTAGTTAATTCAGGGACTTCATGCTTTTATGTGAGATGTAGGAGGACAGATGATGCTTGACCAAGTATCAAGTTAGTGTGGTGTGAGCACGATTCCTGATTTAGCGCAGAGCTTGTCCTTACAGAGTTAAGTTGTCAACATCCAAGCAAATTTGAGACAGTTTCTGTGGATGTTTCTGTTGATAGCACTGTTGAATTAAGCGATGCCTGCTTGCAGACACTTGTTACTGTCCTCATGTTGCTTCCTTAACTGGGCTTACACAGCTCCACGGGGCTGTGCAGCGAAACAGATCAGGGGATTGGTTTGGTTGGAGACGGTTTTTGTGCTGGGTGAGTTCCTGATCTGTTCTACGACATGTGTGCCTGCCTCCTCCCATCCAAGGAAAAGCTGTCACAACTTGAGGGGGTGGTATTAGAGAGTGGGGAATGAATCAGCTGCACTGGTACTTTTGTTTGAAGAAACATCTGCAATACTATGACAGGAATTTATACTTGATGGTATTCTACATTGTGAAGCCATGATGTTTTTGATTTGGCACTGAAACCCTTACTCCTGGACTTAATAGACTGCTATACAATGGCCTAAGCAGTTAATTCACCTTGACTAACTGAAGTCAAACATTGCTCTTGAACAAACCAACCAACACAGACAAAAAACCACAACTTTTTTGGTTTTTTTTGTTTGTTTCTTGAAGGTGATACAGTATAACAGTATCATAAGGTTGGAAAAGGCCTTTGAGATCATTGAGTCCAACCTATGACCCAACACCTACACCTACTCCTACTTGTCAACTACACCATGGCACTAAGAGCCTCATCCAGTCTCCCCTGAAACACCTCCAGGGATGGTGACTCCACCACCTCCTCAGGCAGCGCATTCCTATGGCCAATCACCCTCTCAGTAAAGAACTTCTTCCTAATGTCAAGCCTAAACCTCCCCTCCTGACCGTGTCCTCTTGTTCTGTCGCCAGTCACCTGAGAGAAGAGACCAACCCCTGCCTGACTACAACCTCCTTTTAGGCAGTTGTAGAGAGCAATAAGGTCTCCCCTGAGCCTTCTCTTCTTCAGGCTAAACAACCCCAGCACCCTCAGTCGCTCTTCATAGGGCTTGTGCTCCAGCCCCTTCCCCATCCTCGTCGCTCTCCTCTGGACGCACTCCAGCATCTCAACGTCTTTCTTAAACTGAGGGGCCCAGAACTGGACACAGCACTCAAGGTGTGGCCTGACCAGTGCCGAGTATAAGGGGATGATGACTTCTCTAGTCCTGCTGGCCACACTGTTCCTGATGCAGGCCAAGATACCATTTGCCTTCTTTGCCACTTGGGCACACTGCTGGCTCATGTTGAGTTTCCTGTCCACCAGCACTCCCAAGTCCCTTTCCCCCTGACTGCTCTCCAGCCACTCTGTCCCCAGCCTGTAGCTCTGCATGGGGTTGTTGTGCCCAAAGTGTAGGACCCGGCATTTGGACTTGTTAAACCTCACGCTATTGGAGTCAGCCCATCTCTCCAGCCTGTCAAGGTCCCTCTGTAGGGCCCTCCTACCCTCTAGCAGGTGGACACTTCCTCCCAGCTTGGTGTCATCTGCGAACTTGCTGATGAAGCACTCAATGCCCTCATCCAGATCATCAATAAAGATATTAAACAGGACCGGGCCCAGCACCAAACCCTGGGGAACACCACTAGTGACCGGCCGCCAACTGGATGAGACACCATTCACTACCACTCTTTGGGCTCGGCCATCCAATCAATTCCTAATCCAGCACAGAAAAACCTCATGTCCAAGTATTTCAGAGGTTCTTGTTTTGCAACTCTTGGATGCTTAACAGGGAACGTGAAGTTGATTTCTTGTTGTCTTCTGTGCTGCCTAAGCATCTTTTGAAAAACAGTGTTTTTCTTATCTATCCTTAGTGATGAGAATTGCAGTGAAACAGGCCGTTCTCCTGGCTGCTAGAGAAGATGATTGTTAGGGTGCAGTTTGAGGATACTCCTCCCTGTACTCCCCCATGATTTACAGAGTTCTTTCTTACTGTTTTCTCCATCTGCTCAAGTGTTTCTCCAGCATTTCTGTAAATTAGACCCTCCTGCTTTTCCTTTACAGCCCACCTTTGGGGAAGGTTTTTCCTTTTTTTGAACCTGAACTGTTTCCCCAGGCTGGTTTGTGGTATTGCCCCACGGGAGTTGTACTGGCGCAGCTGTAATTCCATAGGCTCACAACTTGGCTGCTGCAGAAAATGTTTGTATAGCTACATCCTTGGGAACTGAAGTGACAGAAGAGGTAATACAGAACAGCCTTTGTGTCCAGAGGACTTTGAATCATGCTTAAATATCTGATGCAAAACAGAAGGAAAAAGTGGTTCTGTTGGTACATTTAGTGTACAATTGTTCTACAAGCTGGAGGGAGCTGACAGTGAACCTAAAGGGTCAGTAATGCATGCAAATGTGTCTCAGTTACAGCTGAGATTTTGGGAGTGAATTGATAGAAATAGGTTTCCTCATACTGCCATGTGATTGATTGGTAGGAGCAGAATTGCTTTTTTATCCTCAGGGTGGTACTTTGGAAGCTAAGCGTTACGTCCAGGGTTCTTACAGATTCTCTTTTGAAGTCTTGTTTGCACACCATCTTCCTACCTTATCTTTAAGCCGCATCCCTAGTAGCAGCTATTGCAGTGTGACACAGTTCTTGCTTAAGAAAAGTGACCTGCAAGATCCTGCTCAGGCCCATAACCTCTTTTTCACCTGTGCCACCAGCGTGGTGTCCTTTGGTTTCTCCACAAATCTTCTGCACACTGAAAGCAGTGAACAGTTCTGTCAGGATCAGAAATAATGGCACTGGCTTTATGTAAAATTTGTGTTCTTCCTTCTCAGAGATGGTTCTTACCCTCGACTCCCACTTCTTTGTAATTTTGCATTTCTACTGGGAAAGGAACCACATGAACTCTGTGCCTTGTCCAGAGCCATGATCTTGAGTCTCTGGATTGTTTGGACTAGGCAGAATGCCTGCCTTCTTCCCCAGCAGAGAGGGTCAGCATTGAGAACGCACGTAGTTAATGGTGAATCAAATTGGAAGGTAATCGAGCCCAGGACTTCCCTCGAGCACCTGAGGTTTGTAAGAAAGCAAGCACTTTTGATAATTTCCAAACACTGGAACCTCCAGTGATTTGCTTTAAAATCTCATTTGTTGTTTCTGAAATGGAAACCATTTCCTATCTCAGTCTGCCTTGCCTTTCTCACTTTCTCACATAGGTTTAGTATCTCCATTTTCAAGATAGGGAACGGAGATCAGAACTTAATTATCTTTGAGACTTTTGTCCCTCTGTGAAATGTTTTAAATCAAACAAAGGGTTCAGGGTTTAATAGGGAGGAACTAATGCATGGATAATGGAGTTGCATAAACCTTGTTTCACTAAGAATCAGACAAAAATAATGGTATGAGTTGTCTGGACAGGAATTTTTCTTCCTGCCTTTGACATGATAGAAAACAAAGAGAGAAGACCTTAGGGAAGTTTCAAATCCCTTAATGTTTCAAAGTTCAAATTGGATCAAGCAACTGTCAATTTTCCCAAGCAAGTTGCATGTCGTTAATTTGTATGGGGGCATTTTTTCTCAAAAAAGTTGGATAATATTTCTTACCTTGAGTTCTGAGAATATTTCAAGGTAAGAAATAGAGTTGTGTGTGGCAGATACTTGAGATTTTGTTTGTGACTATTATAGGTGTTTTGCTTTGGGTTAGTTTGGGGTTTTTATGTAGTGTCTCTTACTAAGTGAGAAGGGCTTGTGCTGATTAAAGCTTGTATCAGCTTCTTTACAGGTCTCTGTATAATCCATAGTCATGTTACGTGGACCTTGCTATGAATTGCTTCTATTTAGGGTTACAGTTTGGGAAATATTTAACCTGGATTTTTGGAGACAAGTTAGGAAAACTGATGGGTTTAATCTCAAATCAACCAAGTTAGTCTGACTGTCCCTCTCTAGATACAAGTTCTGCACATTTGGAGGAAAATGTAATGTGAAACATTTTGTTTGTCACGCGAATGCATAGATAATCCTTGTTTCTTGAGCGTTTTACAGATCAGAAATTTTTAAGATGAGGTGATAAAAGCCTATTCATGCTCCTTGCTATTCATAGCTTTGGTCACTCTCTCCAGGGCAACCCACCTTTAGAAACAGGATTTTAGCCATTAGAAAAAGATGCTCAATGAAACTTACCAGCATGCTGACTCTGAGTTAAAGTGTGATATCACAGTATGATAAAGTAAGGTATTGATATTTGCACTGATGATCACTTTACCTATTTTCATGCAGGCTTATGTTTCATGTGCACTTGGCAAAAAGTATTGCACGTGGGTTTCTCACTTGAGTATTTACAAATTTACCACTTTTCCCCTTCTCTTTGCTGGGGGCTGGAATGGCATCTTGTTCTGTGCTTTGTTATTGAAAATGAGTAGAAGCTGGTACGTAATTGAGAACATGGACTTCTGCCATGCCTTTTGAATACGTGAGGCTGAACTTCCTTTCTTATAAAGCAATCTTAAGCAGTGCTTCTGCATGTGAATGTGTGCAGATGCATACTTGGAATTTGATTGTTGTTGTAGAGGCTTTAGTTCCTTAAATGAAACTGAGTTGTCTTTTCCTTGCACATATCCGAACTCTTCCTTTTACACCTTCAGCTTTCTTTTAAGTCATGTTGGGTTTTTTGGAGAAGGGAGGAGAGGGGAAATTTGAGGTGAATGTACTGCATATCCTTGTACACTTATATAACTTCGTTTTTTAGAGGTTTTACAGTATATTATATGAATCTGGAGAGGCTGTATGCTGGCTTACTACTAAAGTCCTTGGCACGTGGGTGTTACAGTGATGTATTTGCTTTTCAGTAAGATTCTTCCCAGTACATCCTTATAGGCTCAGGATTGCACAGGCACCCTTGTTACACTGTCTGCCCACCTTCCAGGAGGGTAAAAGCAACTTTCTGTGGAAGGGTGATCTCGTAGGAGAAACAAACATTCTATGTAATTTACAATGCTGTTTCGTAATTAAGCTTTTGTATACATCTGATTTTGGTATGTATTTAACTACACACAACCGCTGTGTTAGAGGGAGTGTGTCCATGTAACTCCCTGCAAAGGCCAACTCTCAGCGTCTCCTGAACCTGTAGAGCTGTGGGAGCTTGCAGAGGAGTCCTGCTGTAGAAACTCCCAAGTAAAGACTGTTAACTGCCAGGCTGAAGTAGGAAATCGTAAAGGGAAGGGGTAGGGCTGCAGCAGTTCCTTTAAGAGTGTTTTCTGGCTACAGTCTGAGAAGCTGCAAGTACATTAGGAGACTTTGGCTTTGCTTATGCATAGAGCCATCTAACCCTTGTTGAATGGAGTTTGCGACATCTGTAGATCTGATGGTGGCTTAACCTGTGGCTAGTAGCTCTTGAGGATGGCAGCCTTCCATGCTGATGGCAACTCATGTCTGGTTTTAGCTGGCCTGGGACTGTTTTCACTGCATGGTTAAAGACTAGGTAGTTGCTGTTCTGGATGGATGTGCACACAAAGAGTTGAGCTGTCATTGCTTATTTGTATCTAGGAAGTATGCTGCAGGCTTTGGGCTTAAGGAAGTGATGCAGTGATGTGTTAATCTTGGTGAAAAACAGGCTTTCTGCTTTAGCAATGGGACCTTGTCGCTTAGGTAATTCTTCGCTGTTTTGTTGTTGGCTAAACCTTTTTATTGAGCCCAGGCAGCTAATCTGGTGAGCCTGTTGTGTGAGCAGTGGATCCTTCTCATGAGCATGATCCCTTTTGAGACATTTATCTTGGTTAAAGATTTGAGTCAAGGGTTACTTGTTTGGATCTCTGTCCTTATAAGCCTTTTGCATTGGTCACTTTGCAGAGAGCACGTTGGTCGCTTTTGGAGAGCAAGGATAGCTTAATTTAACTGGGATACCTTGACCTATCCTTACTAAATTTAATGATGGTTTACTGTACAGAGTGGAGATTTCTATGGGAGATGGTGCTTGATTTGCCATGTCCTTCCCTAAATGATTATAAGTATTTCAGATGCTTGTGTGCTTGGGGTTTTGTTCCATTTCCACTACTTTTTGAAGGAGTTGAGTGGTAGGAGTAGTGTTGCCCATAGCACGAATCCTGTGCATCCAGTAGCCACAAATACTGATGTCCAGTAAATATGAACTGAACTTGTATTGACAGTATATCTTCGATACCTTTGTCAGTCTGTGAAAGACATTAATTGTAAATACCTGTTTGATGTGTATTGTGAGGTATGTCAGATCTCAATTCACAACAGAAACAACTGTTTCAGTTTTGCTTTTAAGTTAAGGTGCTGGTAAGGCTTTTTCTGTTGAATGTGTATGTGTTCTATAACTAAACATTTAATCTTTAATCTTGAGCTATTAGTGATGCTGGGTTTTTGAACAGCCAGAAAGGCAATGGGACCTGGGCTATGTCAGGTGAGATCGCTTGACTTGTAGGCTGAAAGCAGCACTAGCCACTCCAGACTTCTCTTTCAGGGGAACGTAGACCAGGAGGGATTGTATTATCCAAAACGTACAGTGACTGACAGTTTCAGAACCAAGCTGCTGAATAATTTGGAAACTGGAGCTTACTGAAAAAAGCTGGCCTCAAATTGAATTGGAGATCTGGAGTTTGAGGTGGCACATATTTCGCTTAAGATAAGTCGTAGAATAAGCAGGTCTCTCTTGATGACTGGACTCTCTTGATGCACATCTTTAATTCAGGACAGCAGCTTTGTGGGTCGGGCAGGGTAAACAGTTGCAACTGTGAGGTTGCTTCTTTATTAGATGTCTGAAAGTGCACATCATTACCCAACAGTGGTAATGAGTGCAGGGATAAGAAAGCTTCAGCCTCCCTCATGTCCCGAGTGCATCGGTAGACTATTGCAGTACACAGTGTGTAAGAACTTCTGGAGGTAGGTCAGTCCTCTGAAAGTGCTTGTAGCTTGAAAGGCAAATGTTAACCTGGGAAGAATAAAAATAGTGGGCATTTTTGCAACTTGATCACCTACAAGTCCATTAAGTTGTTAGGTAGCTCAAACATGTCTAAATTATAAATATATGGCCCATAGACAATGTGTGTTCTTTCTTTTGTGGTATCCCCTCCTGGTTTTCTTTTCCATGGGCTGCTGTACACTCAGTCAACAGCTGACACGGAGAGGGCAGAGGGGGAAACAATTTTGCAAGAATATCTTTAAAGTGTATGAGAGCCTGTTATGTTTATTGCTAATTGAAAACAAGTGTTTTACCACCTTTGTGGAAAACTTCCGTCTTCAGTGGTCTGTAGGCTGTCATTCTGATTTTAGCTGCTGCACTGTTGCAAGTACGCTTGTCTATGCGTTCTAGCAGTTCAGTACTGGGGTAATACAACATAGCTTTCTAGCAAGTTGTGTATTCTCAGCTTCAGGAAAAAATGTTATAGGATAGAAAGGCTTTTGGGGTAGATTTACACATGTGGGTGCTTCTGCTCTCTAACAGCATAGACAAGAGGAAGTAAAAAATGTTGAGTTTGTGCCTGAAGGTGGTGATGATAATGCGTGATGGTCCTCGCTGTCTTGTGGTATGGCCATACTCAGTCATTATTTTAGCCTGATTGCAGATAATTCTGTAATTACCATCATGACATGGATGCATGGCTGATTAATTTGGGGACTGTGAGTTTAAACTGCAAGTTATAGTGAAGTTATGGGATTGAGTCTCCATGTTTTGTCTGGGCAGTAGGGTGGTGGGGGGTGTTCATGTGTTCATGGTGATTGATGTGCTGTTACTGTGGGATGTGGAGTAGATAGGCTAATCTTTTTATTCAGTCATTAAGTAGGAAAGCCAATAAATTAGCTGTGTTTGAAGGTTCTGACTTGTTTTGCTTGCTATCAGGCTCTGCTTTCCTGTCCCTAGATCTTTTTTGGTTTTAGCGTGCTTTTTCCTTCCTGTTCTGTGCTAGGAGCTAAGATGTGAATCTTCCTGTTGTTTGGAGGTTGGTTACGTTTTCCCTATCCTTTCTTTAAGCCTCAGGCACACAGACTGTGGCAGTTGTGCACATACAGGATGTCTCCTGTGGACAGCTGGATTGTTGGGAGCCTATAGAGGGTTTGTGTTATCACATGTGTGCGAGTGCTACTGTCCTGAAAGCAAACCAGGAATAGTATTAGTTGGGTAGGTAATGTGAGAAGGATGGACTTCCATGGCGTGGGAGGAACTGGAGATGAAGAGGAAGTGATGCTGAAGGGGGAAGGAGGGAAATTGGAGTATAGGTGTCATGGAGGATGGTGCTGTACCTCATTTAAACCTGGTGTGCAGGAAACCAGCCTTCACTGGTTTTGCTGTTTAGGAAACAATTTAAGAGGAGTGCTCTCACCTGCTCAGGCATCAGTTGGGAGAGGGGTTTGTTGAACTTAAAATTTACATTGTACATGTGGAACAATAACGCGAGCATTTCTCTGTGCAGGATAACATTTTATTTTAGTTAAAGTATTTAAAATCTGTATGAAAAATATAAATTACTCCCCTCTGATCATCTTGCATTCTGATTTATGTGATTTCAACGCATTCTGCGTTACTTGCAGAGGGAAAGAAACCCTTTTCCAGGTAATTTGAGCAATGGAAAATACGTCTCCATTAATTGCATAACTATTAGTGAAATGCTTAACATAGTAGTGGGATTATTCTAAAACAAGGATGTGATGTACAAGCACTGGTCTGAGTTTGTACTTCTGCACTGCTGTGGATCAGCTCTTCAGGAATCCCATAGAACAGCTTCAGTTCTGCCTTCCTGCCAGTGGTGTGCAGTTGACTCTTTTGTGTGAGGTTTGTTTGCAGTTACTGATCATGGAGCAAGGGGTTAGGGATGTTCCAGCTGCTGGAATGTGTTGGGCATTTTATTATTCGAAACTGTTGGATGCCACCATGTGCTATTCTGTTTGTCTGTGATAAACTTCCTTTAAATTCATGTCAGATTTTAGTTAAGTTATTGTAGTCACAGCACAAATTCAGCTAATATTTGTTTGAGGTAGAAAACGTGTCTGTGAGAATAGATGTGTATATGTGCACACAAAAAAGCTATTAGAAAAAATATATGAACTAGGAAGATTTGTAACAGTCATGTGAAACCCATGGACTTAAAGACAAGGTAATATTTTCAAGACAGAGTTCGACATTTCCTTTAATTTTCATTTTTAATTTTCAGTCATTGTTCACAAATGTAAGATTTTAGCATCAGCCTTGGCTAAAGTACCTGAAGTGAGGAGTAGTTTGGTTGTCTTGGGAATAATGGGAGGCACGGAGGGAAGGAACTCATCCTTTCTTCGGATGATGGAGTCTTGAGGGTGAGAGGTGGCCAGTGAGCTTGGAGACACCTGAAAGCTTCCACGTCCTCCCCTGCAGTGCCCTTTTAGGATGTGAGTGGTTCTGCTCTGGGAAAAAAGATTTCTCTTTGCTGATCTGGAAATTGCTTAATGCCTGTCATTGTTATTTGGGTCAGCAGTTGTTATTGCTGAAGCTGCCAAATATCTGTTTGGGTTTGTGACTTCTGATAGAGCTGGTGGTCATTGTAAGATTGAGCCTGTTATTTCCCATTTGGTGCTTGGGAGTGGAAATTTAGGATCTGGTTACTTGGGTGCTTTAACCACTTCTGGGAACTTTGTTTTTCTACAAACCAGATGTCCAATCTGAATTCCATAGGTGAGATCATTTTTCAATTTGAAGCCTGCAGAGAGGTGACATTTAAGAGGAACCAACTCTTGCAGTGGGGAGGAAACTTTTGGAGCTGCTCAAATGAGTGTTGATGTGTGTGAAGGTAGCTGATGGTCAGCCTGAGGGGTCTGGAGCACAGCATGCACCATGGTATAAAATACTGGGTGCAGTATTTCTTTGCTTTGTTAGCACTGGTTGCATTGTGTGTGGTTAGGTAACCAGGATTGCTGAGTATCAACAGCACAACCTCATTACTTGTCTCTTCAACCAAGACCCTGTTGAGACTTGATTGTCGTCATGTTGTCTTTGCGACTCATGGCACATGACACGTTTTTTTGGGAAGCATTTTTTTACAACTTCCACTTGGGATTGTAACCCCTGGGATTCTTGATCTGTGCCTGCTCTCCTAGGGCAGCCCAGCCCTGCCTGGAGGATGCAAGGACACTTGAGCTCCTTGCAGGTAGTGCAGGTGGCAGGTCCTGCTGGGTCATTTTCCCCGCAGGTGGCTGGGCCTGTTTGCTCCAGGGAGACCTGTGGGTAACAGGAGCTGTAAGTAGCAGTGTGAACTCATCAGTGCCTGGAGTACCAGTCATGTTTTATGGCATTCGGAAGGGCTGTTGTAGGAGGTGAAAGCTCTGGTATCTCCCTGGCCACCCTGGAGAGGAGGGAATTCTTTACTCTCACAGTGCACGTTTTTGGGAGCAGAGGCCCTGGGGGACCCTGACACTCACTGCCGTTTTAGCCAGTGATCCAGGGTGGTGAGGCAGCAGCCACTGTTGTCCCTGTTTACAAAAGGTACTCATGTGTTGGCTGCCCCTGCAAGCTGTGGATTGTTGGCTCCAAATGCAAATGAGCCGGGCAATCTGGAGGGAAATTGTCTAAGATATAGTAGGTAGGTTGGAAGGGGTCGTTGTCGGATCTGTGTGCAGGGTCTGTGCCCAGAGCTGGTGGCTGTGCCGGCAGTGAGTTCAGCCCTGTCCTTGCCTGCTTCACTCTCCGGTTGGCACTGGGAGATGAAGGCCAAGTCTGTTCAGAGCTCGAGAGCTTTTCTTTCTGTACCTGTAAAAAGGAATGTTTCAGCTCAGTAAAAACACATTATTTACATAGCGCTCCTGGATGATTCTTTGATCTATTTTTTTTGAAGGCACTACCTTAGGTAAAGAACTTTTTTCCCTGTAACTTAAGATGTTTATCCAGCTTGGAAACATGAGTCTTACTGACCTGTTTAGGTTATTGTATGGAGATATGTTGAGGGAATTCTAGGATAATATAGGTGTAAAAGACCAGGAAGAAGAGAGAAAGAGATAAGAGAGAAAGAAAGAATGGAACTGTTTGTATTCTAAGTAAACAGACATTGGAGTTGAGCTGCAGGGGAAGAGGAAGGATGGCATGTTGGCCAGGAGAAGTGGCTGGATTGTGATAAGAAAGAGGAAGCAAGTCAAGAAAGCAGTGCGATCAAAGTGGAAATAATGTAATCAGAGAGAATGATCAAATGCTTCACCTTGCAGGCTGACAGTAGACCTTCATTTTTGGGGGTTTTTTTGAAAGTGAGTTTATGGCCCTCAGATTGCACTGGCATGGATTTCTGCATTTCCTCACTTAAAATCCTGGATTTAGTAAGAACATTTGAAATGCTGCTTGTGCCAAGAAATGCATTTGGTATGGTGTCTTTAACAGGTATGCATGGGAGGTTTTGATTTTATTTTTAGCAGTTCATATTTTAAAGTCTTTTTTTTCTTTTTGTCAGATTATGTGTACTTCGAAAATTCTTCCAGTAACCCGTATTTGATACGAAGAATAGAAGAGCTCAATAAGGTAAACATATTTTTTCATCGAGTCTTTGAAATTAATTGAATTTATGATCTGTTAGATGTGATTAAAATGAAGACAATTCTTTAGCAGTTCTCTGGTAATTAGAAGCTTAGGAATGCTTTTGTTCTGATAATTTTCTGGAATACTCTGCTGGATTGTTCTCCTTTGGTATGAAAGGAAGGAGGGTCATTCCTAGGTCATTCTCAAGGTGATTATGCCCACCTGGAGGGCAGGGGATTTCTGCAGTTCTTCAGTTCTGTGCCAGGATGAGGCGATCTGGAGATAACAGTTTGCGTGGAGGGTTGGAGAGCTTTGTAATTTGATCTTTCTTGGGGGAGACTCTTGCTTAACAGGAAAGTCTGGAGCTCTGATCAGCTTCCTCAGAGTTTGCCTTTGTTGCTTGTCCTTTGGGTGGGTGTATTATTTCGTCTGCCAGGTTTCCCTCCCATTGGATCTACAAGGGAAGCATGATAGCTTGTATGTGGGAAGCCTGTTGAAGTCCTCACTGATGCGCTTTAAACTGCCTGAGGAGGAGGGAAGGCTGTTCTGAACTGCTTCTGAAGTTGTGTCCTGACTGTACCACTTCCTCAGGTTTAAGACCAGTGTATCCATTGCAGCCCATACAGAAAGGATGTGACATCGCTGGTTTAGATTTGAGTTTCAATTAGCTGACTAAAATCAGGTCTTTTCTTCAGCAATGGAAGAACATATCTTTCTAAAATAGTTACTTGGAAGAGAAAATTTATCAATATAATGAGAAATAAAAAATCTGAAGGCTAGGCTGTTGTAACCCTTTTTTTAGTGGAGGTGTTTTGCAGAATTACTGTATCTCGTATCCTTCAAGGAAACGAGAAAGAATTCTTAAAATGCTCCCGGTGGGTCCATAGCAATGAGGTACAATGGCCGTATGCCATCAGTTACAGGGAGCAGATTTGTTGATCACTTTCTAGGAGAGTGTTGGTTTTCCCTCTTTATTCTTGCCACACTTTGGAAAAAGAACTTTCAGCTTCGACCTCTCATCTTAGGGCAGCTCTTAGTGGAGCTCTCTGACCTACTGTGAAAAATGAGTCTTTTGGGTTGAAATTAATCAGGTATTTTGTGTTGCCTTTTTTTCACTGAGTGTGAATGAAGCCTGGGTAATCGAATGAAGTAGATGGTTCTACATTGTAGCTGTCTTGTGTTTCAACAAGATGATTCCTGCCTTTGTATTTTAGTTCCTCAAAATTTGTAAGTTCAGAACGGATAGGAATTCTGCAGGCTCTGTACCAAAAACTAGGTGGCTGAAAGGGGAAGTATTTGTGATTGTATGTATGTATTGTCTGGTGGTTTTTTGTGTTAGGAAAACTGGTATTATAAAAGATGAAACTTCTCCACTCACATCTTAACAACAAGCAAGTGTATCAGTATTTATTTTGTTTCCTTGTGCACAGATTGTTGATCCACTACCCTTTTCGCAGACTTTCGTAGGGAATTTGATCTTAGTCTTCCAGTTTCTGAGACTGTGTGCCATCATTATGGTTTTCAAGGCCCCTTCAATAGCAGAATACACCTCTCTTCGGTTAGATTTTCATGATTTGTTGGTTCATTTCAGGGACAGTAAATTGGCTGGGACTGTTACAAACAGGTGTATTTCCTCTAGTTTGTATAAGTCTGGTTTCATAATTTGGCAGATAGCATCCTACAAGGGATTCATCACCACCTCTTTTTAAGAGTTTTAATAAAAAAGTCCCAAACCTTTCAAAAATTCAGACTTTTTTGTATGTTGTCCCTGTTGTAGCATTCATTGCCTGGTGCAGCTTCCTTGGTTCTCCTTTGGAATGGTATTTTTTGTGTTAGTCATTGTTTAGCTCACCAGTGCTGTCAGAGAAAGAATACCTTACGTGATTTCTTTTGTGAAAGTAATACTGACTGGGTTCTTTCCTGCTTTCCCTGTCCTTCTAAACCTGAATTCTGTTGTTACGTTTCACAGTTATTTTTATTAGGATTTTAAAGAAGGTTTTGAGTTCTACTAAATGTAGGCATTGCATGAAAAGCAGCAGAGGGGCTTGTTAATATGTTGTAGCTGCAGATAAATGTGGATTTTCACCCCTTCAAACATCTATAACTGCTAAAAATGGTGATCTCGCAGAAATAAGTAGAAGGGAAGCCCCCCCCCGGAATGGATGACACTGGAGTTTGTGCTATAGGTAATGTGTGTGCAGCTGGAGAGTACTATAAGGTGATGCTATGTATCTCTTGCGCAAAATTCAAGCTACCGATGAAGCTTTCTAGTTTGGTGCATACAGTTCAGTTCTTGATTTGTGCTCTTTTTTTTTTCTTTTTGTCCTGTTTCAGACTGCCAATGGAAATGTGGAAGCGAAGGTGGTGTGTTTCTACAGAAGAAGAGACATATCGAGTACACTCATTGTATTGGCAGACAAACATGCAAGTAAGCTTGTTTGTGTTCAAATTGCTTCTGCACAGAATTGCCAGACTTGGATAGAACTTTGATATTGCAGTTACAAGTATCAGTATTATTGGTTTTATGTCCTTTTCCTGCACTCACTTTCATCAAAGTGCGTTGCTTGTTTGGCTGACTTTTCTCTCTCTCTTTCTCTTGCTCATCCCTTAAATCTTTTGAAACCTCAAATGGTGTGTGGTTTGGTTATCGTGGTACGCACAGGACTGGAGTTTTCAGTTAGGGCTGAATAAAGGCAGCCTGTTATTTTCTTCATAGAAATAAATTTCTTAATTTTTGAGATGAGGGAAAGTATTCTTCCTCTGTCGGTTATTACCTCTCATGAGTTATGTGGTTTAGTTAGTACAGCGGTGTCAAACTCATGGTTCGCGGGCTGAATCTGGCCCTCCACCTTGTTTTATCCGGCCCAGACCTTGTTTCTACCAGGTGGGAGCGCCAAGCTCCTTGCCCCTATGCTTCTGCCAGTGCACAAGAACAGAGGGAGCCATGAGTTTGACACTTCTGGGTTAGCAGATTGAAAAAATACTCTCAAACTTTGTATATGAGAAAATCAAACTTGAAACATGGCCAGCTCAAAACCTGGCTAACAGGAATTCTCGTCACATTTCAATACTAGTGATATTTTTTGTAATGACATAGCTTTTTATCTGAAAATGCTCAGTAAATACATTTTAAAAGCATTGACATTTAGGACATCCTATTGCTATTTTGAATAAAAAGTCCTTATGTTAGGAAAAAATAATCTGTAGGCGGAGAGGAGACCTAAGAACTATAACTTTTTTTTGAGTCTATACTTCCTGATTTTAAAAACTAAACACGAAGCTATACTGTCATAAAAAGAGGGTTATTCATGCTACCTTACTTTGTCCTCCTCTGTATGTATGCATTGCAAAATTAATTTCTTGATTTTTATTATTTTACAGAATGTTGTGTGAACTTACATTGGCCTGTACTCCTCTGTCAGGAAGGTCAGATACATGTGAGATACATTGCTGAGGGGAGATGGAAGCTTATCTCTAAACAAAAATTTAGTGTTACAGTTCTCTTTCAGTTATACAAACAGCTTTAAAATTCTAAAAAGTGTGGACAAAAATAGTTATGTGTCAGTATAGACTAGATGTTTCCCTGTATAAATCTGTAAGTGCAGAAAACTTGATAGCTTCCAGAAATAACCAACCCCACACAAAATAGCAGAGAAGCTGCTGTAGGTCTATGCATTCTAATCTCAGAAGAAGGTGAGCATGGTGCACTAGCTGACTCTCCAGGGGAGAGAGTACATGCTGTTGGGCTCTTTAGCTACCGTGCTTCCAGCCTGTTCGACTCCATTCTGGTTGCCAGTGAGGATTAGGTTTAGGTTCACTACACCTCCCTCTGCTGTTCAGCATCCCTCTTGTCCCATTCTTGTGAGCAGTAACAAAACAGGCTGTTACCAGAACAGCTGTGTTGAGAAGGAGAAATGGAGGAAGCAGGTGGACTTACTGAACTGGATTTACTTGTAAACAATTAAGTGTGTGAGCTGTAGCTGTTAAGATTGCTTATAATTTAGCAAAAAGTGCAGACAGATGTATCAGATGACGCATTTCAAGGCTTTCTTGTAGGCACCTATGTAAACAAAGAAGCAATCACCTCTGATCATGTCAAAATTTAGCTGCCAAGCATCATTGTCTTTTAACATGCTTCTTGGTGTATATATGCACAGTCTGATGTACATGTACTAGAGATCTATGTAGCTGTACTGCATGGGCATTGATTAAATCAGCTGTTCACTATGAATATAGTGTCTTGCTGTGTTCTCAGTGCTGTAGTGCCATTGGGGAGAACATGCAGCAAAACTAGCTCCTTCTTGATAAATCGGAATATTTTCTGTTGTAGATTGAAGCCCGAAGGAGTCCCTCCATTGCAATCAAACCTTGGGGAAAAAGCCGTTTGGCATTGAGAAGAGGTTGTGTTGTTCTGGCCATGTTGCAGAATTGTGGTAGCATGCAAAGCTCTTTTGGTATCTCCTCAGTGCAGCAGTGCTCGTTTTAGCCAAAAATACTGAAGCTCAATAGGAGCTTCACCATTAACAACATGACTATTGATTCCTTCCTCTGTGTGTCGCTTCACTAGATTTAGCAAAGGAAGCAAGCAGGAGTGATTCAAAGAAATGTGTGCCTGAGGCTGAAAATGAAAAATATTTTAGGCCATATGAATTCTCTTTGAAGCTGCAGAGGCTGATTTCTTTTCAGGATAAGATATTTAATTTTTTTTTTTCTAATGCAAACAAACAATTCACTGTTCATTTTCGTGTGTTTAAGAGACAGGAAAATTCTTCTGTGGCACAATCCCATTAACAGAGCCACCAGAGACAACTGAGACGGTCTCGTAGTGTACATTTCATGGGTAACTAACATCTCTTCCAGTATGTTTCTTTCTGGTGCAGAATAAAATTGCTGCTAAATGACTTTGATTTATTTAGATAGATGTACTGTTGTGTGGCTTCTGTTCTTCTCAAGGAAGAAAGTAAAATTAAGCCATTAGCTCTTTACGTTGAAAAATATATCCTCTGCATCCTTTGTGATATAATGAAATTAAATTTAGTGGATGTTAAGATTCTGGTACAGACACTCAACATGGTCACTGGATTTCAGTTCATTTCCATAAAGTCTCCTGTTGCCTCATTTTGAGGCATTTGCAGTAGATGTATGTATCTGCATCGCAAATCTTTTAACTGCCTTTGTTCAGCTGATTAATGGAGCTTTCTGACTGCAGCCATTTCTGGATTCATGCAGTCTTCTATTTGAGATGCCTTTATTTTAGACCTGCTGTTGAGATCCGTGCAGTGAGAGAACCAAACAATGGGAAGGTGCAGCCAGAACATGAATAGAAGACGTATAGATGCATCTTGTGATATTTTTTCTCTTCCAATAAAGGAAGGAAAATAAGTGATTGTGCAATGAATGTTGCAAAGTTTTTGGTTTGTTCTGTTTTGTTTGGTTTGGGGTTTGGGGGGGGGTTGTTTTTTTTGGGGGGGGGGTTTTGTTTGTTTTTTTAGAAAAGGCTCTTATGCTTTAGCTTATGTAATCCACTAGCTAATCCATCAGCTGTCTGAAACAGACAGGCCTGAGGTACCTTGTCTTTTCTCATAAGTCTTTATAAACAGAAATGAGTTAGAAGCAACTAGTTCTCTAGTTGGTGTCTGTATATTAGTACCTGATGTATGCGCCCTGATTCTTGGATTTGGTTTGTGATCTTGCTATTTTTATCATGATATATAGCTTGTCTGGGCTGTCCTATAAGTCTTTCAGCCATATAATGGCTTCCATACATTGTTAGCACTTCTTATTCATGAGCCTCTTTAATTGCCTCACAAATTATTCAAGGGAATTTCTCCACCTGTTTCTGAAATGAACCTGCTCTGCCGGTAGGAGAGTATTTAACGTTCTTGCCCAGAGACTTTGTAGTGGGTTAAGATAGAATATTGTATGCAAACAAGATTGCAGGCAGAACTTGATGGAAGAGAAGTGAGAAAGTTAATTTACTCCTCAAGCTGCTGTTGGATGCTGTAACTATATATTTTCTCCCAATATAGTTTATATATAACGTTTTATATAGTTTCTTCTATAATTAAGGAAATATTTCCAACAGCAAGAATACGAAATCCTCACTTCTGACCAGCCACCACAGCCACCCATGGTTACTTGTGACCTCAGCTTTTGCTTCATTAAAATCAGTTACCGTGATCTGTAAAGAAACGCGTGGCTGTGGGGAACTGAGCAGTTAGCGCTGGCTGGTTTGGCCAGCGTATGGTTAGCTTTCAGCAGCTGATGTTTGGGTGCCAGGCACACATGGCAGCATGGTTTCGCAAGTGCCAAAGCTTCTAAAAATGAACCTCTCGCAGCGGTGAGGTGTTGTTACTCCATTAGTCATTGAGCTTCATGAGGCCTGTGTGCTTAAACAGGTAGAGGGGGCTGTTAAGCTCACTTTTGAAAAAAAATTAAGTTATACCAGGCTAAATGCAGCTTCACAATAGCTTCACAAATGAGTTATTTTTATTTATTTCTTCCATTTTATTCCCCTTCTCCTGCATTTTCTCCCAACATCGCACATGCCAATTCAAGAGGAGTCAAATTCGTTAATCCCCTAATGATACTTCTGGCTTTGGTTTTACTGAGAGGAGGAAACTGTGTTTCTCTTCTGGGGATGCTGCAGAGGGGAAGGATAAGTTAAGTGTCCAAAATAGTGTCTGTCTGCTAACTGTGGCTGAAAAACATGACCACAAGAAGTTTTGGAAGGGATTGTTGTGGGATGCCCTGATAACGGGGCAAACTCCTTCTCAGGTGCCAAGGTATGAGAATTTCTATTTGGTAAAAACGTCACCATATTTTCTACAGCTACGAAAAGAGACCTGGGTTTGGGTAAAAAGAAGATTAATAAGGCTGAGGCTTGGTACAGACTGTTTGAAACTGGACTAGGGAGAAGGAATGTGGGGGTGTATTGTTCATTTCTTCAAATGCAAGAATTGCAAAATGTTCTTCAAGGATGCTTAGTTGAGCTGTTGAAGTACCAAGAGTTTAAGCTTCCTCCACTGCTAAAGGAACTGTTTGTTGTATGGGTCAACAGCTCTGGCTTTACCGTGTTTCTCCATCTTTTTCATTTTTTTCTTTATGTTTTCTTGTTAGTGATTGGTGCTAACTGATTCTTCTGCTTCTACTGACTGTCTCCCAAGCTGGATGTCCCCGGGTGCTCTATAAGCTTCATTTCTGCATCTTGTTTGCCTTTGTGCATTTCTGAATTCTGCCATGTAGCTACTTGTACAGCACCCAGAGCACGGAGGGCTGGTGCTTTTTGCCTCTGAGGTTGCAGAGAGCCCAATCTGATTTATATCAAGTTACTATTTTTTCTAATGTTTAGCAAATATTGAAGTTTAATTTTGCATCTCACACAGCCAGTCATTTTAAATTACAACTACTGCCTCTTGGGCTTCTGCTGCCAACTCAAACTTTCTAATTATTTTTCCCCATACGTGTTACCTTTCACATGAGTCCTACTGTTTGTGTCTAACCTGCCTGTCTCTTGTTTCCACTATAAGTCGTTTTCAGGCTCTGTTAACATACTTGTAATGATTCTGTCATCAAATATCAAATAATACTTGATCTAATACACTCCTTGCAGCATTCCACTGGCTACTTCTGCAGAGCTGATGTATGACTGTTTGTATTAAGACTAAATGTTTAGTTTTAAATCTACATGAGCACATCTATCAAGTCGAGAGATTGGTTTTGAAGGAAGGCTTTATGAGACTGTTGCCGTCCTAATAGATGACACCTCCTGTATTCCCACACCACTTATTCTGCAGTACTGTCAAAAATACGTGCAAGTCTTTCTGAAAAGGTTTCTTATGTATTTTCTAAATATATTTTTATTTTTTTAAGACTATGGTCCTTATTTCTCAGGGGCTGCCATTATCAAGGGTGAAGTCTGCCTCACTTAGAAATTGAATGCTTGAGCTGTCCGAGGGTGCAGCACAGAAATGTTAGGCAGGCCTGTCATGGAACCAGAGGTTGGGCCAGCCCTGATCGTGCTTTATTGTCTGGCTTAAGCCTTTGCCATCTGCACAGAGGCGCTGAGGTGGGATTACTTATGGGTGTGTCAAAGCCACCTTTGCAGAGAGCCAGAGAGGTTCCTGTGCTGGAGCCAGCCCTGTATTCTCTCCTCCTTCCCTTGGTTCGAAAAGCATTTGCAAGCTTCATTTTCTTCGGTACAAAGCTATGGCTGTGGAGCAGGAGGGAAGATGCTTTTGTAGATTTGTTTGTTTGTTATTTCTTGCAATATTCCTACCTGTGTCTTCAGGAACTATGACAATGGCTGGGGGTGGGGGAAGTTGTTTGTTATCTGTAGAAATGTCTTTTTGAAAAAAAATCCTGCCCGTTTACTTTGAAAGGCTGTGCATAGCAGACCTGGCACAGGAAGAAAATATGTGCTTCCCACTTTCTTTATTTTATTATAAAAGCCAGACACATAAGTAAAACACTGGTTTGGAAGACGAGCCTGGCTGAAGGGATGCAGTTCCTGAGATTAGCTTGGTTGTGCTGGAGGTTTCATGGGTTTTGATTGGCAAATAGTGGTTAATAGATATTTTTTCTTAAATTTAATTTTTAAAAACTTCAGGCTATTAAATACACTGGAGATACTAAGTATTTTAAGTTGCTGCTTTATAATATCTTTCCCGCATTACAGTGCATTACTCTCAGTCTCCAACACCTGTCGTAAGTGCAGGTATGAATTCGTGCGTCCTTTGGTTTCTAGACAAGCTGTCTTGGAACGTGCTGGCTTGTTTGTGGTTTGCTGCTGGTGTATTAATAGCGTAGGTCAGCAGCCACAATATTAATTTTCAACTAAACCAGAATCCACTTCAGGAAATAAATTGCAGAACCAAACGTGAATTTGGTGTTCTGGTTTCTAGGACAATACTAAAATGTCAGTGTGTGCTGCTGTATGCTGAACTGCTCGTGTAGTGTAAGAGCTATTGGATGCTGCAGCCTACTTTAATTACTCTGCTGTTTTTTTCCTCCCCTGTTTGAGCAGCTTACCTGAGGGGCATGTAAACCACAAGATTTTTTCCAGAACAGTGATAAATTGTGGGGAACCTGAAGGGTACATGATTTTTTTTGTCACCCCCTTTGGTATAATGGTGGCCTAAATTTGAAACCAAACGCAATTTCAGTGTTTTATAAAATGGAGGTCTCTCCTTTGTGTTGGCTTTCATTTGAGATAACTGTGTGAGGATTATAGTTAACTAATCTTGAGGGGATATCAATCATAACTGTGCCTGTGTGTGTTTCTGACTAGAAATGTTTCCTGGCAACAGCGATTGAATTAAGCTGCAGGCATAAGTCTGCTCTTTAATAGTACTGCTGCCGTAAAATTAGAGTTTTAGTATTTATATATGAGAGTTTACAGCTCATTCTACTACAGTCTGGGAAACTATGGTTTTGGAAAATGCAGTAACTGCCTTCATTTCATAGAGGAAGAAAGTATGTGATGCTCTCTTCTGTGGTCTTTCAGTCCCTGGAGTTGTTTAAAAGGAGATTGCATGAGGCACTTAGTGCCATGGTTTAGACAACGAGTAGGTGTTGGTGTTGGGTCATAGGTTGGACTTGATGATCTCAAAGGTCTTTTCCAACCTTGTAATACTGTGATTATGGAGAAGCTTTACAGCTTTCTTGGAGTATTTTTCTTTCTAGAGGTTTATCTTGCTAATTGACAGGATACTTGCTAATGAGCACAAAACATACTATTAATTTATTTCTTACAGGAAGTGTGCCTAGAGATGCTTTGGGTCAGTTGCGTATTGGTGTGGATGTGATTTCATGTATTTACTTTGGCATTCATTTGAAAACTGATTGGATGGAGTCTGGATAGCTTAAAGCCAGAGGTGGCGGATCCTGACTGCAGGATAAAGGAAGCTTTTAGAAATGCAGTGGTATTGCCGACAGTTGAATGCGTGTGGTGCAGTAGGGTAGGGCTGTTTACAAGACAGGCCTTAGGCACTTGGTTACATTCCAATTAATCTTGTGACTGTGATCTCTTGACTGTGGTTGGGATGAAGAGAATAAATAAACTTAACACTTTCAGTGGACATTTCATCCAGAAGCTGTTGAAGTTGGGATGGGACAGTCTGTGATAGCCTGGAAAAGGAGCAGGGTCCAAGATAGCTGATGCCTGGCGAAGAAGCAACACTTCACTTGCACTGCCTTTCTCATTGTGAGTCAGCTTCTTCCTGATGAAGCTAACAGTGCAGTGATGATCTCCAAGAGCAGCTCTCTCCAGAGCTTCTCAGTTGTTAGCAGTTACGTGTGACTAAGCTTGGTGAGCCAGGGTGACCTGGGTGTACCTCAAATGCTTTGATCCCAGTGGTGAATGAATAACAATTCTTTACAGGCATCATTTAAAGGCTCTGTACCAATTATCTAATTGTTCAGTTGGCTGAAATGTGAGGATTCATAAGTTAATTTCATCTAAATAACGTGTATTATTTAGCAAAGATTTTAGAGCGGCTCAGCCTGATTGGCCTAGAATCAATACTTGCACTGCTTTTGATGATGAATTTTGTCTCTTAGGAGAAATGGAAGAAGAGATGGAAAATCCTGAAATGGTTGATCTACCGGAAAAACAGAAGCATCAACTACGACATCGTGAGTTGTTTCTCTCGCGACAGCTGGAATCTCTACCAGCCACACACATTAGGTAATGGCTATTTTCTTCCAGGGCTTTTTGTTCAAAATCCAAATGGCATTGTTATTATTCGCATATTCTTCAATGTAAGATTAAATTCCGTGTACAGCCTTGGTAATACAATCCTGTGAGCCACACGAGCATTTAAGATGTTTTTTTCATGAAATGTGTTTCTCTCTTTTTCAGAGGCAAATGCAGCGTTACTCTGTTAAATGAGACAGAATCCCTTAAATCGTATCTGGAACGGGAGGTATGAACTCATTTTGTGAACTGTCAAGCATGAACAGTTTATTCTGGCACAATTTAGGATTGGTGGCTTTTCAAAAGCTCTCTAGAAAGAGAGTGGTTCTTTCATTTCTACAAGTACTGTGTGGGCACTGACAGTGGAGAACTTTAGACTCTGTACAACTTTCAGTCTGATGTAAACCTTTGTGGATCCAGAGGCCAGAGCTGCTGCTTACATCTTTGTGACAGTAAGCTGCCTCTCCTTCGGTAAAGAGAGCCCTGCTTGCTCACCAGCCTGGCAGTCTGAAAGTTCAAACCTGGAGGCTTGTGCCTGGGAGGGGAGCTGGAGTAAATGTGGAGAGGGAGGAAGCCAGTGAGCTGCATTTCTTTGTATTTAAGTCATCCTGAAATCTTAGATTTATGTTCGTATGATGTAGGCTTGATCTTACCTCAGAGCTCTGAGGAGCTTAGTTCCCTGTTTGAGTTCACTGTTGTTTACCTGTAGTCTTCATATGCCACCACGAACGGTCAGGTCCTTGGGAAACTACTTATCAGGTAACATCTGACTCCTGCGGAAGTTTTTTGCAATCTGGATATTTAAAGATACCTCAGACTGAACATTTGAAACATTGTGTTGCACTGCTAATCACTATTCAGAATATAAAGTCTGGGGTTTACTTTTTCAGGTATATTTTGGGATTTTTAAAATTACAGCTGTAATTATTTAAATGTATTTATACACCTTTAATTGTGACTAGACCTGTGGCTGCCAGCTTGATTAGTCGCTCTTGGAGTGTGACAATCTGGGAGCTTTTCTTTGGGAGATTAACTAACAGTTTCAGTGTATTATTATTGGAATACATCTGCAAGCATTATATTTACATTTGAAAATATTGAAGTGTTGTAACAGAGAGAAAATCTTGTGTTTAGAACCAGTAGGGTAATGGTCATTACTAATCTTTAGGAAACAAGAAGAAAACGGGCCACTTTTTTTGCAAGGAGCATACAATGTCTGTCTCATAGTTGGGTCTTTTTTAAAAAAAATTTTTTTTAGCTTTCTTTAGTATTTATTTAAGCATTAGATTGATTTTAATCCGATACTCTATCTTAAGAGAATTTTAAACAAAGCACAGGGATTAAATAGTCGGGTTTCTCTTTGGAATGTGAAACCAAAAACACGTAGAGTCTACTCAGGGCTGCCAAATGGCAACACATCAAACAAGGGCTGTTGTGTTCAGAACACGTATTGCCAGCTGCCAGCCCAGGGTCTCTCAGCTTGAAAGCAAAAGTTAAAAGTAATTTAGATTTCCTAGTACCCAACTTTTTAGTAGTATTTGTTCTCAGTTGCTCCCAACACATTTTTATTGTCCCTGATGTTACAGGCAGGTAGTAGAGATAGAGCAGGGAAGTGGCTTTCTCTCATCAGGCAACAGCTCAGTTGCAGATGTAGGAATAGGAAGAGATTTCATCCTTTTGAACTCTCAAAATACAAGATGAGCGATGCGGGTTATTTTTAAAACTAAGCGGGCACTTGGAGATTTCACAGAATGAGAGAGTTCCTTGGATGTATCCTGTCACTTAGCACAGTATTTTGCTTGTGTTGCAAACTTGACATGGACAGATGGTAGAGAAATTAAAAGCTCAGGAACAGAAATGTGCTTGGGTGGAGGGTAAAGAGATTAAGAAAAGGAGATAGGTGTTGCCTGGTAAATTCATAGCACTGGATGGTATTGTTCTGAACTGTTTCTTCTTCCCTCACCCCACCCCTGTTCTTCGCTTTCAAAATGTTTTGTTCTGTTTTGTTTTAACATTGCTTCTGACAGTAAAGCCTAAGCAGTTCTAGGGATTCTGTCCTTTTGGGGGCTTTATATGACAGATCAGGAGACTCTTTTTTTCCCTTGCCACCTCTTCATGAAGATGAACAGGGATTGAAACTGATCCTGCTTTTGTCCTAATTTTTGTTGTGTGCTTTTGACATGTACAAATATAGGGAAAGGGAAAATGAGGTGAGCGTGATGTATTTGAACCGAATGATTTCTCTTCACACAGAAACATGGGGAAAAGGAATATAAGCCAGAAATGTGAGGTGTGGAAAATGGCACATTGCACATCCTTTGTTTCTGTTCAGAAACATTTTTCTTTCCTGGTGGCTGAGTAACCTCTGTGAACAGAGGTTACGAACGGTCTGTTTCATGTCCTACCAGAGCTCTCTTCCTGCCCCGTAGCCCACGCTGTACTTCAGAGCGTACCTGGTGACCGAAGTGTCACTCAATAGCTACAACAAAGTACTATGCAGAAAAGTTTAATTACTTGTACTGTGAGGTTTTGAATAGCTAAAATTTTGGCTGTTTTCTTTCTCCACCCTAGCAGGACATTCTCATTCTGGTGTGACTTCTTGCTTTAATTTTAAACGCCCATATAACAGAAGGCAAACAGCTCTTGGGGTCTTTTTCTCATCTACTTGAACAAATGAATATATTGCCACCTGCAGCTAATTACTGCTGCTGACAACTCTGTTGCCCCTCTCTGAATAACCAGCAGGAGGAGACATGGTGATTCAAGCTTAGGTGGCATACTAGAAGCTGGTCAACAGTGTGTGCCTGTGACAGGGAAAGCCAAGCATATCCTGGTCTATATTAGCAGGGGTGTCGTGAGCAGGTGAAGGGAAGGGTGAGACCACTTCTGGAGTGGTGTGTCCAACTTTGGGCTTCCCAGCACAAGGGATACGTTTGCATACTGGAGTGGAGCAAGCCCAACAGAGACGACAAAGGTTGTCTGGGACTTCATGTCGTTATGGAGTGTTTCATGGGCGTAGCTGTAACTCACTGAAGTTATGCTTTAGTATGTAGCAATATTTTTGTGCTGTTAAGTCACTAGTTAAGCATCTAGTTACTGCTCTTTGGGTAGATGGGAAAGGTCAATTTGGGTTCTGAAATGGCTGAATTGAGAATTACCTCCTGGCTCTTCCAAGCACTGTTTCTTCAAGGGAAGCTGCGATCACCTCAGCTGCAAAGACTGTGTATCCAGGGACTGGATGTTTTTGAGAAGACCTGTTATGCTTTCAGAAGAAAGTGGCATTATTTGTTGTAGGAGTTTAAAACTGGTGGTTTGTCTATTGTTTGTTCACCCTATTTTAAAATCTATATATAGCAAAACCTAAAATGTAAAAGCTTGTTAGTATGTATGCAAAGCTGAAAGTAAAATCTACTAATACTGTTTGCCTTTTTGCTCTTGTTTTTATTCCTAGGATTTCTTCTTTTATTCGCTAGTATATGATCCTCAACAAAAGACCCTACTCGCTGATAAAGGAGAGATTCGAGTCGGAAACAGATACCAGGCAGATATAACAGACTTATTAAAAGAGGGTAATTTCCACAATTTATTTAAATTGCCAAGAGGTCATGTTGAATGAGGCCACCTTTAAGTGCGTGGCCTACACAGGTTTCTGCTGCCAGGTCACACATAAAATGATCCCCTAGTCTGTTGGTGACTGAAGCCGTTGCCCGCTGAACACTATTAATTATGTCTTAGGCCAGTCTTTAAATGCCCGTTTTTCCAAATTGTAGAAGTTGTTGAAATTAATTGAATTAACTGGCTGTCTTGGAGCTTGCACTCTATTTTCTAAGACATTTCAGCATTTCCATGGGAAACACAAATGTTGGTCATGTCTGTTAAGCCTTTTGTGTTTTTAATCAAACCTCACTTCCTTAGAAGAATCCCTCCCAAATTACTGGCAATTAAATGCTGCCTCCCCTCATCAATTTGCCCATTATTACTGGGTACCATTTCCTATGAGCTCGCTCCCGATCCAAATTGCTGTCTGCAGCCCAGACCTCTCACGTGTGGAACATATTACAGTATCACAGTATAGTAAGGTTGGAAAAGACCTTTGAGATCGAGTCCAACCTATGACCCAACACCTACACCTACTCCTACTTGTCAACTACGCCATGGCACTAAGTGCCTCATCCAAATTCTCTTTGAACACCTGCAGGGATGGTGACTCCACCACCTCCCTGCACAGCGCATTCCAATGAACAATCACCCTCTCAATAAAGAATTTCTTCCTAATGTCAATCCTAAACCTCCCCTGGCGAAGCTTGAGACTGTGTCCTCTTGTTCTGTCACCGGTCACCTGAGAGTAGAGTCCAATTCCTGCCTCACCACAACCTCCTTTTAGGCAGTTGTAGAGAGCAATGAGGTCTCCCCTGAGCCTCCTCTTCTCCAGACTAAACAACCCCAGCTCCCTCAGTCGCTCCTCATAGGGCTTGTGCCCCAGCCCCTTCCCCATCCTCGTCGCCCTCCTCTGGACGCACTCCAGCATCTCAACATCCTTCTTAAACTGAGGGGCCCAGAACTGGACACAGCACTCAAGGTGCGGCCTGACCAGTGCCGAGTATAAGGGGATGATGACCTCTCTAGTGCTGCTGGCCACACTGTTCCTGATGCAGGCCAAGATACCATTGGCCTTCTTTGCCACTTGAGCACACTGCTGGCTCATGTTGAGAGACTCATATTATGAGACCTCAGCCTGTCCCAAATAGTAACTAACTTTAGATGTGTCCTTGCAGTACCCTACAGATGCAGAAATGAATGAAAAAAATGAGAGGGATGGGAACAGTGGAAGCCAGTCACTCCTTTCCAAGACCCATGTAATGCCCAGGGGAAGATCTGTCACTCCTCCTAAGAGAGCGGGGTTTGTGACTTGTGTTGGAAGGGTCCTCACTGGACTGACTGGGATGAGGTGTGAGAACAGTGACGCCATTCTGTCTTTGCCAAGAGCTTTGCTGATACTGTGAGCCTGTCAGGCAAACAAATTGGTCGGGACCCTTGGTTAATTTGTCTGTGAAACTAGTATTTATTCTGCAACTGGGCAAGTCTCCTTAAGTGAACATGAACTAATTTGAAAGGTGTTTTCATTCCTCAGCTGGCCCACACAGGGCTTTAGAGAAGGATGATCTCCAGGTGTTTTACAGGGAGCAGAAAAAAGAAGAAACACTTTTCAGTAGCTTCTATAATTTCTTAGGATAGTTTGGTTTGTGTAGAGTCAGGAATATGGAAGCAAGGGAGTTGGATGCCATGGTTTCCCCCTTAGAAAGCAACTGACACAAGTCAAATGAGCTGCTTTTTGCCTGCTCAGAGCAGCTGGCATTGTGTCTGTTCTGGAAGTGCTGGAAGATAAAGGAGACAGACAGAAGTTGGGGAGAGGGGCTGAATGGAAACTGTGTAGCTGGGAGAAAGATGCACTCTGTTTCCCATTGCATGTATCCTTTGAAACCAGTTCTTCCAAACCTGATTGCCCGATTCAGACCTGCTGTGTTGCTTGGTCTGTCAAGCTGAAACTGTCACAAGTGAATGGATAAATGAAGCTTTTTCAGGGGCCTGTTAGGCAGAGAAATTGAGATGATTAGTGGTTAAATTATGGCCAGATAAAAAAAAAAATCTAGAACGTTCTTTTATTTAGAAATTGCCGTACTGAACATTTCCAATTTGTTTTTCAACAAGGTGAGGATGATGGAAGAGATCAGTCAAAACTTGAAACAAAAGTTTGGGAAGCTTTTAACCCACTAGTAGACAAGCAGATAGACCAGTTCCTGGTGGTAGCACGGTAAGAACTATTTACTTCTCCTTTGAATAAGTAAATGCTAATAACTCTGCCAAGCACTTTCTGTGTTCTTTTTCCGTACTAGCATGGATGCTGGGTTTGGTTGCCTGATTAACTTGCTTAGTTTTGAAATGATGGACATTTTGCATGCCTTCCTGGGAACTGCATAACTCTTGTAAATCTGAGTAGCTGTTCCTACTTACAGTTAATCATTTATAAAGGAGAAGCAAATGTAAAAACTGTCCTGTAATTGATGGGGATTTCAAGTACTTTGGCCTGCATGCAGAAGGCTCGGTGAACTAAATCCTTAACAGTTCGATGTGCTGTCCATTTTCTACATTTTTTTCAAATCCAGTGACTTTTTAACATCTGTTAATAGTTTGCTAAATAGTCTGGTAAAGGGTTGTGATGGAGCAGAGTTACTTCCTAATGCCTAGATTGCAACAGGTAGGCATGACAAAGTAGACCCCTGCAAATCTGTACAAACGATGCTATGCTTTTATTTAAGCCTGAAGCAATCTTTGATCAGCTTTTACTTTTTAATGTGTTCTGGAACTTTTTCATTGATATGCATTTGTATGAATAGAAGCTTGTACCAAATGTAAGGCTCGCATAGTAACTGGTGACTGAATAATTCTAAAAGAATCAAAGGAAAAAAGTAAATCTTTCCAAACGGGGTTTGCATGTGGTTGGCTTAGAGCGACTGCAGAGCTGCTTTGTGATGGGGGTTTCCACCTTGTGTAGGCTTTTGGTGACGAAGATGGTTTTAGTAATGCTTTCTGGCTGTTCAGCACTGCCCATTAGGTTTGCTGGTACAGCCGCTCGAAGGTGTGTGCTGTAACGAGAGCCACTTAAAAGATCAGTATAAAAATCACTTCTGCCTGGAATCAACGAAGTGCTGCAGTGTATAAATCAGATAACCACACTCAGACAAGTATCAGTTCAGCTAAAGCTGAGAATGGGGAAATTATGAAGCCAGGATAAGACTGGGAGACTGGAGGGAGGGTGAAGTGTGAATCGTCACACAAACCTGGGTAGGGGAGACTGATTTGGATTTAGGTCAAAATTAGGTATTTAATGGCAACTAATGCATTTACCTTTCCTGCTCCTCCACTACTTGTCACTAGTTTGTTCTTCTGTGTGGTCAGCTAGTTTGGGCAGGGATCTGAGTGGAGAATGAAAGCCCCCCTGTTGTAGTTGTACTTGCTCAGAGGAGTTCAGCTTCAGTTCACTGTGCAGGAGCACAAGGGTTTCACCTGTGTGCTGCAAGCAGCAAAGGAGGGTAGGAATAACTAGAACCAATGTTCCTGTTCAGTAGTTTCTCCAACTCATTTCTTTAGGGATAAAATGAAGAGCATGGGGATTGTGATTTCGTGAGCAGGCATGGCTGGCATTGGGAAGTATTTGAGAATTGCTATGTTTTTATACCAGCTATATAAGAAACATACAGAATGGGTTTTCCTGTATTATGTTATAAGATAAAGATTGTTTTTAATTTTCCTGAAACTCGTAGAAAAAAATGCTTGCATTACTGCTTTTTTGTGTGTGTGTGTGTCTGGTCTCCTCATCTTTTTCTGTACCCTTGGACAATGCAGTGTTTCTGTTGATGTTATGGGAGAGGTTTTTGCCATTCATAAAGCTCGCTTGTGCTCAATTTCTGTTGACGCTTAATTCTGTTGAGAAACAGGGGATAAGAGTAGTTCAAAAGTCTGTATGGGATCCTCAAGTCTTTCCGTGTTTGCCTTCCTGAGCGTAAGCCTCTTTGCTTGTATGAACTAAGTAAAGTAAAGCATTCATCATAACAAGCCACATCTGAAGAGACTGGTCTCTGGCTCAGAACTAGTGCCAAACCATCTAATTTTGTTAGTGAGAAATGGAGATGGCTGATATCAAAAAGTATTGGTCATGTGTTTGTATTTATGCTTGTTTTGCATGCAAAGTTAAAGCTCTGTTTAATTTCTTTCAGGTCTGTCGGTACATTTGCCCGAGCACTAGACTGCAGTAGTTCTGTCAGACAGCCAAGTTTGCACATGAGTGCTGCGGCAGCCTCTAGGGACATCACGCTGGTAAGGTTTTTAAAGAGGACATTAAGTTTTTGAGAGATGCAAAAAATTCACCTCAGCAATAACAGCTGGCAAAGAGAGAGGAGCAGATGGGTTATGATTGTGGCTTGCTATGAAGCAGATCCTCTTGTAAAGGAACCCTTTGTTTACATGTGAAGTAACTTTTTCTGACATGGTTACCTCTGAGAGATAGTTTAGTTTTGTTTTATTAAAATATTTTGATCACTTACTTCAGCATCCCATGGGCTTAGTGACTATCTAAAAGAATGCAAACGATTGTCTGCCTGTCTGCAGTTTTCTAATGCCAGAATGCCACTCCTCATCATTTCTCCAACACCAGGCTGTTGCTGGCATCCTTGGGCAAGATTGTCTAGGGGAAAAGCTTGTGGTCAGAGAAGAAATTTTAGTTGATCCGGTTCTTGTCTTTGAGGAGCTCCATTTTAGAGTACCCAAGCAGTGGTGATATTGTCATTATTTTGTAATCATAAATGATTCTGGAAAGGCAGAGCAAAGAGAAATCTTGAACTTACATGCTAGAGAAAGTTTAATGAAAATTGGAATAAAATTTTTGAAGTCTCTAGAGAACGGTTATCAATGCCTCACCTCTGAGTGGAAAACTGTGACATCATATATAGAACAAATGCTACTAGAGAACACTGGTTTTATTATGCACATGCACAAAACTGGTATAACGAAAGGCAAGTAACATCCTCATTAAAGTACAGAAACCAGGAAATAAAGTCAAGCTTTTATTTAGTAACACCAGTTCCTCCCTCACAACATATTCTGAGCCCTGGTAAATCACAAGTTGCAGATGCTTGTAGCTCGGCTTTCTGAGGAATAATTGCTCTTGAGAGTAATTCCTTTTTCCTACTCAGCTAGGATATATGACTTGACTTGAATCTCTTTGGGATTTGTGGCCTTTAGAAGGAGTGTGTGTGTGTTGCTCTTAAATATTTTTCTTACATGCAGTTTTTGCTTGACAGAGCAAGTGCACATCTGAGTTTGTTAGAAAATATGCCCTCGTACCTCTGCCTTCCTGCCCTATCTGCAGGTGGTACCTAACAGGGCTGCTCAGTCCTGGGGTGAGCAAGGCTCTATCCTGTGCCTTTTCTTAACAGTAGCACTACCATGATGGTGCTGCTGAATAGATAAAGTAAGAATTATTGATAGGCAAGGGCTTGCGTTC
Source organism: Neomorphus geoffroyi (assembly GCA_033558235.1). Classification (NCBI taxonomy): domain Eukaryota; kingdom Metazoa; phylum Chordata; class Aves; order Cuculiformes; family Neomorphidae; genus Neomorphus; species Neomorphus geoffroyi. The sequence goes on from JAUMJM010000074.1 coordinate 10,449,011, forward strand.
CAAAAATCCCACTATTGTTAGTGAATGTTAGACTTGTGCATGGACGGTTATACAAGTCTGAGCATGTAACAAGGTTTTACTGACTTTGTGTTAGATATAAGAACCCTGCACCATGGTGCAAAATTTTTGTTATTGCTGGACCACTTCCCCTGTTGCTTGTCCTGACGTTTGTTTCTCTTTCACAACGATGTAGTTCCACGCTATGGACACTTTGCACAAAAATGTCTATGACATTTCCAAGGCAATATCTGCGCTTGTGCCTCAAGGAGGGCCAGTCCTGTGCAGAGATGAGATGGAGGAGTGGTCTGCTTCAGAGGCAAACCTCTTCGAGGAAGCACTAGAAAAATATGGAAAAGATTTCACTGACATTCAGCAAGATTTTGTAAGTATATAAATGAGGGCCCACATGGTGACCAGTTGCAATCAGCGACAGAGCTGGTTTACAACTTGTCTGCAGTGTGTTGGTTTCCTTTGTATCAAAGACAGGGGCTTTGAACGGGAACATATCTTGCTGTAAACTGGGGAAAGACAGACTTCCTACCAATGACAGCCTGCTGTACAGTCAGAATTTCAAATCACAGATGATAGCTTTTCTTTAGAGATGTTAATTTAAAATCATCTCCTCCACTACAGCTGAGGGAGAATTTTGGAAGGTGTTGTGACAGCCTGGCTGCTGTAGATTAATTTGTGTTTGAAGGAGAATAAGTAGTCGGCCTTCTGAAACATGAAGATGTAGTCACTTTTATAATGCTATTTCAGAAGGGGCCCTTTGAAGGTTTTAAAAAGGAATTTTGGGCATCTAAGGGAAGTGTCCAATAGTCTGACCAAAGCTCTGCCCTAGGCACTCGTTCTGCACATTGACCAGAGTGCTGTGTGGAAAGCCAAGTTTCACTCTATTGCTTTTTGAGTCCTCTGGACCAAAACAAGTAGTTTTGGTGTTGCTTGTCCTGTGCTCTGATCTTTTGGACAGAAGGACTTGAAAACAGCACCACGCTATCTGTGGCCCTGCTGGAATCCTTGTGCTTCTTGAGCAGGGAACTGAGCTGGTGTGATGCAATTCTGTTAGTAGTTACTACTGTTCTGTTTTTGATGGGCCAGCTCCATAGAAGCAAATTGGAACTGTGGTACTGTAGTTGTGGCCCTTGCTTGAGGCTTTGCTGCTTAAGCCGAGTCTGAGCCAGTGGGCTCCCTTCCACATTGCACCTCTCTTGAGCGGTTCGCTGTGGAGCCAGTGCGGCACAAAGATTTGCCTGTAACCTGCTGTACTTCTACCCTGAAAGCAGCATTTTTGAAAGGTCTTTTAATTTAACATGGGTGCCACGTGCATTTAACACCCTTAGGAGACTGAGATGCTCATGTTTTTGTTAGGCAGGTTAGTAGTTGCAAGACTCTGGACTGTCAAAAGGATACTGGGAATTTGAGTTAGAGCCAACTGCCTGCGATGACTGCTGCTTTTTCTTTATGTCCCTAGCTCCCGTGGAAGTCCTTAACAAGCATAATAGAATATTACTATATGTGGAAGACTACAGACAGATACGTTCAGCAGGTAAGAGAGTTAGAATCACCTCTCATTCTAACAGAAAATGGTCTTCTTGCCTTTGAAACCAAGTCCTTTTCGTTTTTTCTCCCTCATGGGATTCGGTCTATCCTCTAGGTGGTCTCTCTAACCTGAAGCAGCAAACAATCTCTTGTCACTGATGTCATTAGCTGTTCTGTAGATACAAACATGTAGCATTGGCATTTGTGCTCTCTTCTCATGTTTGATGCTACTTTATTTGTTTGAAGGTTTCAAGTGTCTTTTTTGGAAGTCAGCAGTTTGAGGAAGGGAAGGGAATACATTTAATTTCTGGCTGTAGAGTCCAAGGTCAGCGGTCACTTTGGTGTTGATGGTTCATGGTGGGTGGGCAGTTGCTGTACAAGAGGCGTGTGTGCTGACTCCACCTCTGCCTGCCCATGGCTGTGGCTGCAGATGCAGTGAGTCTAGTCTACCCTGTCTGTAACACGTGTCCAGGAAGCACTGATGGCTTAAATTCCCAGACTTCTTATACTCAAGAATCAACTTTGACTACTATTTACAGTCATTTTTGCCTCTCACTTGTTGAAATATGAAGCCTGTTTAGTTCCTTAAATAAAGAGAGCAGGATGTGAGCACCATGCAAAATGTTGCAGAGTATCTGTTGCTGAAAACTACTTGTAATACTTAATGGGAAAGTCAATTAAAAGAAGAGGAATATGGATAATGGATTTTTCATGACAATTATCAGCATTGGTTTTAGGCATTTATTTAAAATATTAGAAAAAGTGGAGTTATAAAACTGTCCCGCCTGTACTTGCTCCATTGGTAATTCAGCCTGAGGCATTGACCAGTATTTGGCATGTGCTGTATTTGGGCACCTGGGTCTGTAATATGATTTTTACTGTTTTCTTTCTAATTGGAATGCTGTTAAAATTACAGAGGGATCCTGAAGACAAATGAGAGCTTTTTTGTACATCAATTCTGTTTACTTTTTTAGACGTGCTTGCTGTATTACCCGAAGTTTATTCTTTGAAATCTTTTACTTCCAGTAAGGAAATGAGTAGTAGGAAAGTAGGATGGTGATGGAAGCTGATATGATGGGGAAAAGTGGGTGCTGGAGAAATGAGGTCATGGTCTTTTCTTTCCCCATTGGACTGTGTCTGTCACTGATGTACTGTATGCTGTCTGACTTACAGCTGTTCAGGAGGTGATAGCTGAGTGTACTCAGTCTGTACTGTACTCAGTGTTTGCACTGAGAGGGATCCATTTATCTTCATCCCTGCATCTTTTATCTCAACTTACTACTTTTAGTGGAAAAATCTACCTAGGGATATGGTATGTATTGTAAAAAGTGAGAGAAGTGATTTTTTTCAGTCAGTGAAAATTATAATCTTGGGTTGTTGCTTAGAAAGGCCACCACTGCGCAGTCAGAACAGCAAACGAGAGAAGGAATTCTTGGGAAAGATTGAAACAAAAAGCATGTCTCTACTGCTCAAGAATTTGCAGTGGTGAAGCTCTATTTCTGCCCAGTTTGAGGTACATAACAGCAGTGGTGGGAATAAGGGGTAGGGAGCAGTTTCTTTGGTGTTCAGTTTTGGATACCATAGGAGACAGATTGCTGTAGTGTCCCAGGTGTTTGTTTCCAGGCTTACGTGCTGGGGAGGAAAAACAACTGGGGAAAATGTGCCTTGATTAGGAAGAGTTTCAATTCTTTCGCTTTTTCCGCTTTCTTGAACTTTCTTAGTACATAGGCAAATTTGCAGAGGGGAGAGTTGCAGGAAAGACTTCAATTCTTCATTCTTGCAACAGTTAAAACCCCAATAAACCTGCAGTTCTCGTACTGTTTTGCTGTATTCCTATGTAGTGGGGTTTTGTTGTAATTATACTGTGCTTTACAAGTGTTGCCCAGCAGTGTACGAGGGATTGGCATTTAGGGAAGATTTCCAATTAGCCGCTATGTACAGTGTGAGTATAAGCTGAACAGACAGAAATTGCAGTACAGAGATATCACATCAGTTGAGTCTGAACTGAGCTGAAGAACTCTTCTCTAACTCCAAGCTTGTACAGGCAAATAATACTATTAAGCATTAATAAAAAGCCACAAAGAAAGCATAGGAAGTTATATTTGAAATTGTGGTGTATGACATTTATATTTTACTTGATGTGTGCATCCTTCACCACTTTTTTCCATCGGTTTCTTCGTAGTGTTTTGTCTGTGTTGATTATTTAGTCCAATACCACAAAATGGTTGTGGGGTTATTAGCATTTCTGTACATGATGGGTTGAAAATGTGCTAAGTAAGGCTATGAAAAGTGTGTATCGTGAGTTGTTTTGCTTTCATTTGTACTCCTAAGAGAATGATTAGGTTATATTCCAAGGCTGTATATTACTGTCTTTGAAAAAAGTTGTCTTTAAAAGAAGACTCGTAGAGCATTGTGCTAAATGAACTTAAAACCATCTATTTAAACAACCTATTTCTGTGAGTTACACAACATAGTAATGAATTTAGTTGTCATCAGCCAATTGCCTGCTTTGATGAAAACCAGTTAGTAGAGAACTGTTTACCTCCTCTATTTCCTTTGAGATCTTGAGCAACAAAGCACTGTCATAATTCTGAAGCAGAATCCATCTGTTTCTTGCCATCAAGGAAGCTAAATTTTGAACTGACTTCAAGAGAAGACCCTTTCTTAGAACTGAACAATAAAGGAAGCACAAAGTCCTGTGTAAGCTTAAAACTACAACTGCAGTAGTCAGAACATTCTGCAAGTAAGTAGCACAAGGTGTTCTTTTTGAAGTGTGTGAGGGAAGGAATTCAATGCTTGTTTAGACCTTGGATCGGAAGGCTTCCTTGTCTTGTGAGTAGGGTACTGTGACTTAGATACATGCAGATTGACCTGTTTTGGAGCATACACTTGGATTCTTATTCAACTATAGGCTTCAACTATACCATGCTGTTGAAGATTACCAATGTAATTAGGAGTTCAGTCATGACAATAGAAGGACTGAGCCTACAAAAACAGAACTGCTAGAAGAAGTGATTCTCCTCCTGTAACACTCCTGAATGTCTGTCCAGAGTGATCCCAGGAGATGTCCTGTCAAAGACAGTCTTTCAGAGTTGTCCTGAAGAAAATGAGGAAATGCATTCCAAATTGAGTATCCTGTGTCTCCTTTGAATCCCTTTCTTTAGACAGATATCCTGTCAACTCACAAGAACGTATATTTCAGAATCAGAAAGGTTTGAAATGGCATACCCTGAGTAACTGCTGTTTGGTTCCTTCCCCTGGTGACTGGAAAGCTCTTCAGATGTTTCAGGATTTGATGTGCTGTTTGGATATGCCTACGTTTTCATTCAAAGTGAAGGTTGAGTTCTTATGTAATTATGAATTCCAGGATGCTTTTTTTTTTTAGATCTTTAAATGCATCTGCCGTTTTGCATATCATGAAGGGAAGTCCTGAAAGCTTTAAAACATAGCACTTCCCAACTCTTGAGATGCAGTTGAGAAGAGCTCAGGACATGGCAGTGGTAGATGACTGAATTAGTCATGTTTTCTGGGAGTTGAAGTCTTAAATTTACTTTTTGCATTGTAACTTCAACAGGAAGATCAAATTAAATCTGCTGTTCTGTTTGTTTTGTGCAAGTGCCAGTACAAAAGCGTAGATAGAAGAGAGAGAGCAAATCAGTTCTAAGGTATACATAGTGTTGAGAAGATATGGGAGAAAGTGGTGGTGCCATTATATTTGACTGCATGAGGTAGGGAGCATGAAGGAGAGAACTCTGGATAAGTCTCGATGTAGATAAAAAAACATGTTAAGGACAGCTGACCTTTGTACCTAGCTGAGAGTGATGTCTTAATGTACCAGACTTCATAAAGTACTGCGTGCTAGCAAGACAGAATAACATCATAGAAATTTTTTTGTGCAAACATAGGATGTTTTATCCTGAAACACCTCCTATTAAGCCTCCAGTAACATGAACTGTGGTAGTTTTGGCAAGCAAGTGACAGAGACTGGAGGTACCACACATCAGGGCTGAGATGTGTTGCTGAAGCACAAGCAGGTGGAGGCACTTCTCCAAAAGCACCATGGACTGATCACCTTTTTTGTCCCATCGCCCTAGAAAATGCGATTTAGAGACTGTCTTCCCCATCACTAACTAATAAAGGCTTAATATTTGAGGGTGTTCAAGGAATCCCTGTGCTGTCTACCAACCCAACTCTTGCATTGCAGATCTTGAAATATCCCCTGTATTCCTGGATTTCTTCTGTTATTTCCTCCTATAAATGTTCACTCTTTAGAAAATGACCATGAACATTTGCTCTGATACATCATGTATTATAAAACTCTTCCAGGCTTAGTGGACAGAATGAAAGATGTTAAATCTAGGGAGCGGATATATCAAGGACAGATGTTTGCACCGACTCAAATGTATAGTGCTTAGTATTTTAATCCCTTGGTCCCTCTGGGATAGACAAGTTAGTAGTAGCTCCCTTTTATAGACTGGGAAAATATGATGAGCTAAATAAGAAGCTATACTTAAGATGTGCATATATAAATAACTCCAAGCCTAAAGACTGCATTTAGGCTAAACTGCTAGGAAAAGTTACAAATGTTCAGGGTTTTTCGTGGATGAGGACATTCCTAACTACATCAGACAACATTAAGATTTTATAGCATAAATACACTTTAGGCACAAATCAATTAATAACTTGGCAAAGACCCTAGCAAAGCACTTTCCCTGTGGCAGTATGATTCTGAAATTGTGCGTGGCTGCATTTCAAGCACCTTTCTTTTGTATCTTCTGGTGATTGTCAGAAAATAGGAACCTCATCATATCTGGTCTATTGATGGTCCACAGCCACAAGTACTTAGTGCAAAACCAGCCTTCTCATGTTCGGTAGATTGTGGTACTTTCTGAAAGCCTCCTGCACTGATCCCCTGGCAGCTGTAGACCAGGAGGGTATTGCTGGGTCCAGGTGGCTTACGACAGTTGTTAGCTCAGAGCTCACACCTTTGTCATCGATCACAAGGAAACCCTGTAGTGTGAGATTAACATTCATCATCAGTTTACTAAAATGTTGCTTAAGACCCTAAATTAACCCTGTCTCCAAGGCAAATGACTTTACATTGTGGATAGTAGAAAGTTTCAGCTGCTGGTAGTACTTTGTGCTTGCATGAAGCTTTCCCATTCATACATTTCCAAAGTTATCATAACATAGTGACTCGTGATAGTCCCTTGGGGGGGCTTTTGTCAAGAAAACTGCCCTTTTTTCCCCCACAATCTGGAAATCTAGTGGAAAATAATAAAAACCCCAGTTCTCTACCAGCAGAAGTTCCCTGAATTTACTACTTTGAAAGAAAATACATTTTTGCACAAGGTTCACCAAGCAGTATTTTCAACTGTTTATCACTATCTGATCTTGTAATTCCTGTGGGGATTATGAGCTCTGTGGTGGTTCACCTGCTGACAAACCTGCCCATGGTAGTCTGCCTGGAGAAAGACGGCCTGTTTTCAGTCCAGGATGTGGGTGGAACAGCCTCCAGTTCATGAGCAAAAATGAACCCGAGAGCGTGCATTTTGAAGGGTGTTTTTTTGGGATAGCCTCTCTCTGGAGTGCAGAGGAGGGTTTCTGATGCTGTTGGAGAACCATTGTCACAGAACTTTGAGACCCATCATTGGATGCTTTGTTTTCTTATATAAAAAGACACGGGCAGATTGTTTTGAGAATGTTGAACTTTGTGGCTTTGAAATTTGTGGTTTGCATTCAGAGGAAGAACTTCTTTAGTTCCATCACCGAGCTGTCAGGGATTGATTCTTACAAGTCTGTGGAACTGATAAGGATTGTCTCCACAAAGTCTTCATTTGGGTTTTCTTGAGGTCAATTTTCAGGTAGACGCCCTTGTTTGTCCTAGAAGAGGTTTAGCCAAAGCTATCTGGGAAACTTGCCTACAGCAGCAGAAGGGAGTTGGTGTTTGGATGCAGCTCTCTGAATACACACCCATAGTCTCTGGATAACTCAAAAGTTCCATTTGTGTTCTTTGTTCTCGTCTGACAACTTCGTTCTTTTGATTTCTGAGATAGGTTTACTTTTATTTGCAGGAAGAAGGGAAGCAGGGAATTCTTTAGGAGTCTTGAGAGCTTTGGTGAGGAGCTGTCAGGCTGCTGTTCCTCTGATCAAAGCAAGCTTTATGCTAATGGGAAACGTACTTCATTGTTTCTGTATGTGTCCATCGTGTCCCTACAAAAGCAATTTTTCTGTTTTCCACTTTCTCAGTGACACACTCTTCCATTTTATTACGTTTTCTGGGACTTCCTGTGCCTATGAAGATACTGACTTTAGCTTTGCTGCAGTTATTTTCCTAGGCTGTACCTTGAGGCTGCTGCATAGAAAATGTTAAGCTAATTTGTTTGTCTAAAATATATCACTGTGCTCCTGGCTTGTCTCTGGAAAACATTGTTGTGGCTTTGTGCAGATTGCTGTTACCAGCATGGGTGTTGGCATGGGTTGAGCTTTGAGCAGCAGGTTGGACTAGAGGCCACTGAAGGTTCATCCTAATTAATTTAGCTTAAGTGATAAAGAAAAAACTAGAACCTCAAAATATCCCTTTTACTTTTAAAATGGTGTGAAGATTTGAGTTCCAAAAGGGATTCTTGGCCAGTTAGTAAAGCTCATGCTAATGGTCTGCCTCTGCCACGTTCATGTTGGCTATCGGCAAGTGCACAACTGTAGCTGGAAAAAACCCAAGCAGTACTATTCTAGGGGGGGATCTCCTCCATATGTCTTGCAATCCATGTACTCCAGAAATGTGGACAGAAGTTAATGGATAGATTTGCTGAAGAAGGGCCATGTAATGATACAAATAGTGTGTGCTTCTGAGCATGCATCCTCATGCTCTGAAAGTCTTCTGGTATGTGTTTTCCCTTAAACATATCTCATCTTCCTCGGTATCTCCTGACAATGGTGTTTTTCATCAGGGGCTGGTTGGTCTAGTTAGCTTTTCCCCTTTTTAACCCCTACAATGTTCTTTGCTACCTGTCCTCTGAGATTCCAGCCTTTGCCTGGGGTTTATTTCCTTTTTGCCTCAAAGGGGGATAAATGCACATTTTTTCTGTACCTAGAGCTGCTCACCTTTAGAAAGTGCAAATGCACAGGTTGCCCTTGACTGGGAATGATGATGTAGAGTAATTAAAAAGTCTGTTGGCTAATCCTTCATCGGTTTTGAGTGGAGCTCTTGGTCTTTGTAACTGTTAAAGAAGATCTCCTGTGTCAGTCTGCAAAAGTGAGGACTCAACAAAAAAGTCTTCGTTGAAACTGTTGGAATTGGTGCAGCTGTTGAGGAGATAACATGGAGAGGGTGCATTCCCATACCGGTTCTTGTCCAATTGATGGATGTTGTTCTTGGAGAACAAACACAAACTGATATGCGAGATCTTCCTCTAAAAGAAAGAAGAAGGGGTTGTGGGAGGAGCAGTGCGTGAATTTGTGCTGAAGTGAATGGGAATGAAAAGCTTGTCCTTACACAGAGCAACTTGTCCTCTCTGACATTTTTGAAAAACTATGTATGTGGTCATTTGAGGCCCACGATTGTTTTCAGTGGGTGTTTTCCTGCTTGGAAAGGATTTTGTGTTAACTGCTTAGTGAAAGGGAAACATCTTGGTTGTTAATAAGCACTGAAATTTTTCCAGGTTGTGTTACTTGACTTCCAGGTAAAACGGGCCTTATTTTCTTTTTATTCTAACTTTTTTCTTTTCTTTCTAAAGAAACGATTGAAAGCAGCAGAAGCAGAGAGCAAGCTCAAACAAGTGTATATACCCAACTAGTAAGTACGTTTGTATTGTTTTGTTTACTGTTTCATTGTAAGAGAGTCTGATGTAGCAGTTTCCATGCCCTACCAGTGCTGTGTATTTGCTTTAATCACATAATAAGAGACATAGTTGAACGAACATGTCAGAGAACTATGAAATTAGGTTACCAATATAAAAAAACCTTTTGTTGATGCTTCAGTAGGCTTGAATTCCTTTTTATTTTAGCTGAGTTAGTGCTGCCCACCTTGATGCAGATAACGAACTAGCTGTCCTGTGGAAGAAAACACAATAGCTTGGGTATTTCAGAGCTGGCTAGAAGAAAGCAGCACTCCTCCCGGTGTGCTTATGTTGCTGCTTAGGAGGCTGTGAAAAAGTTACTTCCATACACTGACCTTCCGCTTCGGGAACATAGGGTGTTTCCTCCCTGGGCAGCTGAGGACTTTCCTTTTGGGGCTTTCCTCATCAGCATGCTGTGCTGTCATGCTGCTCATTTCCTTCATCCTACCTAACATTCCCATCCTGGAGCAACCATTACTTATATTTTAATTTCTGTTTTTGTACAAACTGGGAGTTGGAGACTTGCTAGCAGGTCAGCATGGTCATGAACAAAAAGGTGGCTAATTAACTGCTCAATAGTATAGCTGTTTTTATTAATTTTGGATCACCAGTGTGTGTTTCTTTGCTAATGTAATTTCTATATAAGAAAAAAATATATAAATATATTAAAATGAATATATATATATACACATTCTTAGTAAAATGCATTTTTTCTATTGCATTTCCTCTGTGTAACCTAGTCCACTGTTGTTATAGCATGGGACTTTATTCTCCCCTGTCCTTTCCTTTTCAGTTTTCACTTTCACATATGTCCCCGTGTGTATTATCCCCAATAACTGTTTTACTTTTATGCTATTTCCTTTCAAATATTTTATGAACTTCTACCATGTGTTCTTTTACTTAAGGCAAAACTATGTTTTATATATTCGTCTTGCACAACAGTCCCTTATTTCTTGTGAAAATAGAGCATCCCTTGTTTCCTTTTTGCTTTGAAATGTGTTGCTACCTCTCAAGTGAATTTACTAAAAATTAGGTATAATATTCAAAGTGAAGCCGAATAGATTTCTCATCATGCAGTTTTTCAACAATATTGGGTTTTATGCATGATGTTACTCTGCAGGGGGACACTGGACATTGAATTAAACATGAGCTCACAATGTGGTAAGCTTGTAAAGCAAAAGCCAACATAATTTAGGCTGCAGATGTGAAAAGATATTGCAGATGAGAGAGTCTGGCAGTCTTGCAATTGCTCTTCAGTCATCAAGTATGTCAGTAGGGCTGTGTATTTTGAAAGGTTATGGGACTCATTCAGTAATGGCTGGCTGGAGTGGTATTTTATCACTCAGCATCATACCTCGGCAAGGTAATTCTTGTTACTGTCTAGGGAATATGATCAAATTAGCAACTTACCTCTCTGCTTCAGAAAAAGGCTGCTGTGCCTACACATGTGGGTGCTATTTCTGTCTCTGGCTTTCGTTTCTAGTCTTGGTTAATTTTGTGAGAGTTACACCTTAACTTACATATTGTTTAATTGATAAAATGAGTGTCAAATTTTCCTCCTTCTTCAGTATCCTTTCATGTCTTTCAGGAAAAGTAGCAATTGTGTTCATGACTTATTTAATCCTACATGAATGCTTCTGCTGCTTTTTTGCTATTAATACCTCCCAATACAGCAACAATTAAATCTTTGTAAGATTTTTGGATTATTTCTACTCCAGTTTCAGTAGGTCTGGCACACAGCGAATGTATTGCATCTACGTTATCTTGTGACCAAAAGAACATTATATTCATGGCTTGTAATAGCAATACATGATGCAGGGATCTAAATATCAGTGTTATGGATTTGTCCTTATCGTGTTACTGAACCCATTCCTGTTTTGAGGCTGAAACCATAACGATGCACTTGTCACCTCAAAAATAAATTTCTTGATGTAGGCTGTCACAAGACCTATATAGAATTGTTTCAGCTGATTGAGTAAAACCTGTTCTAACAGTAATTGATGTCATTTGTTTGCAAAGAGAGACTCAGGAGGATATCAGACTCAAACACAATTTGTGTCTCTCTGCCTTCAACTGATAGGACTCTGTTCCTGCAGTGTTAATAGGAAGATCTTGGGAGAGGAGAGGAAAATAATAAGAAAAACAATAGAAGCAGTCTTCAAAGATTGCTCATCATGTCACATACCTATTTTACAGTGAGAACTAGCAGCTTTGTGTGAAGATTTTTTTGAGTTGATGTTTTTTTAACCTGAGAGCATGCCCCAGATTTATGTAGTGGGGAGCTGAATTGTGGAGTGACTAAGTACCCTGTGCATGGTCATGCGGGTAATGCGAAGTTATGAAGTTCTAAGCTAGCATCCTAGACACTGGAAAAACATTTCTATCCTAAATACTGGACAGACATTTCTGTGCTGCTTCCAAGAACCACCCTGGTTTTAGGACAGACCTCTGTAGTTGATGTGACTGAACCCAGTGTTCGGAGGCATGGCTTTGTAATGCATCCTCTGAGTTAAAAGGCACTTATAGTGCTTTCCTGGTGAAAGGAAGAAGTACAAAATGAGTTGGATTCTGCTTTCAGGAAATATGGGAAAATGACTTTTAGTTGTTTTCTGTAGCAATTCCCTGTCAGTAGGAGTGGTGTTTAATAAAGCAGCAGCAAAATCCTGAATGCACAAAGCAATTCCATGTTCTTACATGCTTCATCCTGCCATCCACCAGTGTGAATGCAGGGCTTGGAGAACTTTCTATTACAGATGTAGACTCAGTCTCTGTCTAATGTGTACCCAAACATCTTCCACAACAGCCTAAGGAATTTATATTCTGGTTTTGCTAATCTCACAGGCATCGTATGTACTAGTTCCTTCTTTTTGAGGGAGGTCTGGCTGTGTAGCTGGTGCTTTTGGGGATTAGGACATCTGCAAGTCACAAAGGCTGAGACATAGGATATCGTGTGGCTTTGCTGTCCTTTGCTTTGATCTAAGTGGTATTAGAAAAGGGTAAGAACAGAAAGGGAAGAATTATGTGCTCCATAAGATCCTGTCTCCAGAATGTTTTGATGTAAAATGTAGATTTTAAATCTACATCTGTAAATGTGAATTAATACATTCTGCTTAATGGTGTTGTATGTGGGAATCTCAAAGCACTTTGACAAGTTGCAAACATGGCCTTGCAGGCACTTGTGAAGGAGGGAAATATTATTCTCCCCACCTGCTTCTTTAAGTTAATGGGGAAACAAGGAATGGGTCAAAGCTTTGGTTGACTGCAAGGAGCAAGTGCTTAACAAGCTGAAGATAATTCCTTTTTCTGTTTCTTGACTGTCCTGTGCCCCAGGAGCAGGGCTTTCTCGTTCCCTGTTGAATTGTGCCGAGGTCCATCGCAAAATGGTGTAATACTCTTCTTTCTTTTGTACTGCGCTACTTAAAATGATGATCTTCAACATTGTGTTGGGGAAAGCTTCTAATTTTCAAAAGCATTGTTTAGCAGTCATGACCTGTTCGCAGAGGTGGGTATTTACAGTAGCCCGAAGAGTTGTAATGTGAGCTCACCTTCTCTTGTCTGGCTAAGGAATCCAGACACCTGAATTAGATGCCTCCAGGTAGATGGTAGAAATGTTCCTTTCAAAGGGTTGAAAATAGTTCAAATAGTTCTCACTTCTGAGGCTTTATTTCTTAATTGCACCGTTGGATCTTGCACCGCTATAGTTTCCCAAATAACAAGAAAAATAAGGTATTTTGGTGTTCTGTGTGGCTCAAGGTTATCTTCAGGTTGGGTTTTTTTGAGCAAGGGCTTCAGTCCATGGTGGCTGGCTTCCAGTGCCACATTTTTGCCTGTGTTTTTATCAGCTTAATCCCTTTAGCTGAGGCTGATCTCTGGCAGAGCACAGCCTCGAAATCCACACTTCATGACCCCTGTTCTAGTATAAGGGACTGCTCTAGTGCAATTGAAAGCCATGTAAAAGACTTCAGTTCCTGATGTAAGAACTGGAAATGATAATTTACCACACCATCGCTATTCTCACTACCTTATTTGCATCTTTTCCTTCAGCTTCATTGATTGCCTAGTGATTCATCCAGTTCTTCATCTAATTCTCTTGTTAATAGCTGTAGCAGGTTTTGATGCTATCAGACAAGTTTAATTAACATATCATCAACAATTAAGAGCCTTTTGATTCTCATATGATGAAGGCATTATTTGCCTCAGTTGCATTGTTACTGCCCCTGTGGAACGGGACCTTGGCTTTGGAGCAGCACGTTTTCTGGTGCTGCTGCAACTGCGTTGGTGGTCCTGTTCCGGAATCCCAAAGTGAAGTTATTCTCATAACCACAGCGTGATAGTTTTGTGATCAATGTGATTTGGTGAGCAGCTCTCACCGGTGCATCCCTTTGACTTGTATTTGAAATACACGTTTCGTCAGGGGTGTAGAGAGGGCAGCAGAGTTAGGCCATCACCCTCCTTTCTGCACACGATCTTGGTACTTGGGGTGTACGTGCATTGCGTGCAGGCTTGTTCTCAACCAGCTGTTCACAGTCAGACACATCAGGGCTTCCCGGCGTGCTGCTCGAAACCCCAAAACATTTACATGCTTTACTGATGAGTTGCAGCCTCCTTTACCGCCTTTTCCAGAGCCATAAACCAATGCACAGAAGAGAAGCAACATGCCTGATGTGGATCCATGAGACTGGGAGCGGAGGCTTAGTTTTTCTTACTTCAGTGTTTTGCTCTGGCTGTTGAGCCCTGCTGCTGGTAGCAGTTTTCATCTGTGAGGACTGTTTGTTTTACAGCATCTTGGTAATGTTTGCTCATGGAGTTTTCTAGTGAATCATTGGCAAAAGTTCTTTTGCAACAGGTTACTATAGTGATATCCCAGAGCAAAATGCTGGGTAGCATGAATGCACCCTCTTTCAGCTCTCCCTTTGTTAAATGTGTCTGCAGATGTCCTGCCATCTGTGGTGTCAGAACTCTGTGCTGTTCTGATGAACACCCTGAAACACTTAAATCCCTCTAAGTGCTGGGCAAATTAATAAGCAAAAGGAGAAAAAAGCCTAATCAAGCTTGTTAATCTCAATCCCTCTATATTTTTCTCGTCTCTGCTTCTTTTGGGCTGTGTACAGGCTGCTCACTATACCAAGGGAGCAAACGGTTCACAGTGTTTCTGTGCCATGTAGCCTCCTAAGCTTTCTCTTCTGTAGAAAGGCCTTTGAACTTTGCAGTGAGGAGCACTGTCAGAATGCTGTCTGAAGTTTTTCTGAGACTGAGCACATACTCTCTTACCTCCTTGTGCAATGTATTTGTGGTCGTTGTAGGTCATTCACAGACAAATCTATTTTGCCTGTGTAGAAACAGAGTTTTTCTGAGCTCTGTGTCTCCTGATCAGACATTGTCAAATGAGGAGAAGGATGACCTTCTGCCTTCCCGGGCCGTGTAAGCTTTCCGGTGCCATTTGGGTTAGTTCTGGTGCTGGGAAGGACAGTTGTCTTCAGAATTCGGTCACTTGGATCTCCTTTCTTTCAGGGCTCATTGCTGAGAATGTGACACCTAATGTTGGTGCCCCATTACAAAGAAATTAACTTGGCCATGTGCCCGCCAAGCTGGTTTTGCAACACTAGCCAGGGTGAAAAGTAATGAATATGCTGGGTCACTGAAATCACTGTGATTCCTGTGTCACTGGGCAACTGCTGTGTAAGAAAATGTGTTTTCAGAAAGCCATTTTAAGATATTCCTGATTGAATAAGTGGATTGCAGATCATGGGTTTATTAGTTGGAATATGCCCACTCCCTTTGGTCTCCACGTAGGTGAATATGGAGGAAATGTGATCGGCATTGCAATTTGGACTTGCGTTCAGAAGCTGGCACCAAAGACTGCCTACTTTTTCTTGCTTCTGTAAGCTGAACTCCTAACAGCACGTGGGAGTCCTTCCCTGTGTATTCTTGTCTGAAACTTCTTGTGTGACTTCTCCCACCTTCTTCCATTCCCCAGAAGTCCAGTCCCTGCAATATTGATTCTGTCCTTCTTGTTCCCTCCTGTGCGAAGGGTTTTTTGAATGCCTTGATTTCCTCTCAGTCGCTTCTTCCTCTGCAGAGGTTTTGTACTGCTTCGCACTCTGCTAAGATTTTGTTTGCACTTCCATTCTCAGCTTCTGCCAGTAGCCTTTCTTTTGTCTTTCCTGAGTCAGCATTTTTAAGACAGTCTAGGGCTGAGCTGAGGTGATTCAGGTGGTGTTATTTAAGAATGTATTAGTGACAGCCATCAATGTATTTCTTGCTGTATGGATGTTAGGCTTTCAGACTTTTTCCAATAGAAACCTAAACGCTTTCTGTTAGAAGCACAGACCATAGTTTGACCTGTTAGAAGGCTCATATTCTTGAAAATCCTCTGTGTATGCACTGTGTCCAAAGATTTTGTTCAGTGTGTTGGGTGTGCTTGTGCAAATTGTGACTACATGGTGCAGTAGGGCAACGTTGAAATATTTGTGTATACAGGCTACAGTTACATTTCCTTGAATAAGGCAAGGGTTGTTGCTGTCTCTGCCTATCTCTCCTGCCCCGTTCCCCAGCCTTCGTTTTGGAGATTTAAGTAAAATATCCCTCAGGCATCCTCTGAGAGCTGAGAGAGATCTGTAGGTGAGATCTTTTTGTCACCTAGACTAGAACGTCTGGGATAGTGAGTAAGATACCTACCTGGCCTCAGTGCTTTGTTGTTTTTAAATGATTTTGGGCTCTTGAAAATGGCATCAAACTATTATTATAGTTATTATTGGTGTTATTTAGATACTGTCAGAGACAGTATGTTCATGGAAGTCAGATTGCTGGTAAGTACAATTTGTTCTGGAAGCCCCACAATGAACAAACTGTAAGTCTTCAAATTTTTTGGGTCATACTTTTGAAAATCAAATAGGAAATTGTATGCTTCAGTTAACATTTGTCCTCCTTTTTGCTTTGTGTTTTAAGTAACAAGCCAAACCCCAACCAGATCAATGTAAATAATGTCAAACCAGGAGTGGTAAATGGTACTGGAGCGCAGGCACAGAACGCAGGATCAGGACGGGCCTGTGAAAGCTGTTACAGTAAGTAACATGCCGGTATGGCAGTGATGCACAGGAAGCGTGACTGCTGGGTGGCAAGCAGTGAAATAAATGCTGTGTTGTGGTGAGGGTTGAGAGAGAAGACTTTGGAATGGCGAGGGGGCAGAATTTGACACATCAGCATTTCAGGGTTTTTTTTGTTGTTGCTGGTGTTACGTGTGTACATAAAATTACAAATTACTAAAGGGGCAGTTAGTCCATGTCCTGCGTTGTTGCACTTGGCCATGGAGCAAAGGCTTCAGTCACCAGGGGGTGAAGGTTTTTCTGTAGATCCCTGAATATGTGATACTGTGTTTGGTTTGCTGCCTGATGTTGGTGTGCTGAGTTCTAACGATTGTGCTCCTTCACGGGGAGCCTTCAGAGGTGCTGGTATGTAAGTCTATATGAGAAGTCAATTCACAGATTTCTTGCATTCTTTAGTCATAAAATTAATGTTTGGGGGGTTCCTGAAGACAGTCTTCCCTCTCTTGTTCCCATGCTCTGCAGAAATTGTTGTCTACCAGTCCTGTAAAATGAGAGCTTTCAGCTTCATCAGCAGGAAATTTTCCTATCTTATTACTTATATTTTCTGTTCGTGATCTAAGTGGGTTGATATGCGTAATTAGTTTTACTGAAATCACAAGTAACTTTAACAGTGCGTTTAAGGTCTATTTGAGCCTTGCACTGTCTTGAGGGGGGGTATTTGGGGAGGGGGGGTTCTTTTGTGATGGTTCTAAAGAGAATAAGCTCTGAAAAGTGGTCCTGTTTAAGGATATATATAATTTCCACCTTTGTTATCTCTAGCCACACAGTCTTACCAGTGGTATTCTTGGGGTCCCCCTAACATGCAGTGTCGCCTCTGTGCATCCTGTTGGACCTACTGGAAGAAGTACGGTGGCTTGAAAATGCCAACACGGTTAGATGGGGAGAGACCAGGACCAAACCGCAACAATTTGGTAGGTATTTGCTAAGCAGACTGCTCAGTGCTCCTGCCTGGGAAGCCAGGCACAATGCCTGACTCCTGACTGTTCTTAAATATTTAACAACAGAAGGAATGCCTTCAGCCTCCATTGTCCTTGTGTTTGGTATTCAGTGTCTTGCAAAAGCTGGTACGCTTACTTCAGCTCTAAGAAATTTTGTTGCCAAATACTTCCCTGAGGAAAACCAATCATTTGTGTAGCAAAGTGGCCATCAGATGCATTTGATAGCTTAATGAAGATGGAAGAGGCTGAAGTGCTAGCCAGTGCTTCTGGTATGCGGTTTCCATGATTTTTGCTGTAGGGGGAAGAGGACTTTTTTTATTTTCCCATAAAGGAATTTGTTTTTTCCTGAAATCCATTCCCTTTCCCAAGGCACATTGGACATTATATACCCTAGACAGATGGTGACTTTTTAGGGATTCGTGATCGTGGTTTTCTGCTTCTGTTAGTTTTTCCCTTTTCATTTAAAACCCAAAATGGTCAGAATTTTTCCAAATTGGGTGGATGTTCAGCCTGGAAGCATCATACATTGAGCTGATTGGGAAAAACAGCTGCAATGTGTGGACAAAAGGATAGTGAACACTGAACTTTGGTCTTAAATTGAGTTCTTTCCTCTCTCCTAGTCTTTGCGGTCATTCCATTCTTCTCTTGCTCTCGTTTAACCTCTGTCCTTTCTTGGCTTCTCTTTGCCATCTGGAGCTACCTAATTGCTGAGGTTTTATCAGCCTTACACCTCTTGTTTGTCAATTAAAAAGTATGTAAATAGTCAGAGAAGGGAAATCTTTGTTCTCCTCAAGCTGAAATTTCCTTCAATTTTCCAGCTGAGGGCAGGTTTCAGATGACAAGATGCTGCTTTCAGTATTTTATTGGTTGGCTTAGTTACATTGCATGAAGAAGATACTGCTTGCACTCTGTAATAGCTAAATGCCTGTCAGTATTATTCTTTATTACATGCACTGAATATTTCACAACTCCGTAAAACCTATTCAGTGAGTTCAGAGTAAGAGTTAAAACAGAAATTTGTGCAACTGTGAGACAAAAACATTCTTGCGTGCTGTAGGTTTGCATTGGGAAGTGAGTTTGTGATGTATGTTTTAGCCCTAGAGCTACTTTCTAATTTTCCCCTCCCTCTTACAAATTATTTTTACAAGGAGTGTGCGCTGTGTACCCAGAAGCACTCTAGGGTCCTGAAGTTTGAGTGGCTCTGTTGGCTCTTCATGCACCAAATCACACAGTAGCATCAGGTGACTTCTTTAGACCTGGCATTTGGGTTCCTACTTTAAAACTTGAGACAATATTTCCTGGTGAAGAGAAAATGTTTACCTTAGTTTTATTCTTTGAGATGTTTGGAAGAAAATTCCCAATGTTGATGGGTAAGATTTGGGAAATAGAGAATAGCTGGGACAAAAATATTTTCATTACTATTTCTGTTCTTGTGTCTGTGAATCTGTAGTGGAAAGTGATTGTATATCATATTCTTCCTCTTCTTCAAAACCATACTTTGTAATAATTATATTTTAGAAACCTTTTTTTTTTTCCTTCCTAGAGTCCTCATGGTGTGCCAGTACGAAACAGTGGGAGTCCCAAGTTTGCTATGAAGACACGACAAGCTTTCTATCTCCACACAACAAAACTGACAAGAATTGCCAGACGTTTATGTCGAGATATCTTGCGCCCATGGCATGCTGCAAGACACCCCTACCTACCTATAAACAGCGCAGCAATCAAAGCAGAGTGTGAGTGGTGGTGCGGCTGGGACCTGCTTGCAAAGGAGCCCTTTGAGAGTCCTTTCCTATAAAATTTGAGTCGCAGCTTCTTGAGATGCTCTCTTGCACATGGCTATAGTTATTTCGTAAAATCTGATTGTACCTGCAAAGCGTTCTAAATGATTGTAGACTGCACAACAAATAACTAGGAAAGTACATGAGCTGTTTGTTTGAAAATATTCATGTTTACTCTTATGTTTAGTGTTCTGCGTTTGTGTCTTTTGGCCAAGACATGCTTGCAAGTTGTAAAATTCCTTTTGATTGGAAAACTTTCAGGACCCTTGAGCTAATCATTTATTGTTGCTGTAATATCTAAACATCTTTACCCTCTAATTATTTTTCTTTGTTTTACAGGCACAGCACGTTTACCTGAAGCATCAGAAAATCCATTGCTATTAAAGCAAGTGGTTCGAAAGCCTTTAGAAGCAGTACTCCGGTATTTAGGTATTAAAAACCCTAAACAACAGCGAACAAAAAACCCCCAACCAAACAAAAAACTCTACTAGCTAATTCTGCTCACCACTTCTTTTTCCAGTTGGTGTTCTGGATTAAGAGCCTGGCTCTGAATTAAAAAAACTAAACTTGAAGGCGTTCTCATGAACTTGTCCTTTGTCCCTACTGAATTTGGCAGATCTAGTGACTCAGAGTCCACTCTGGACTTGTGAGCTGCAGCAGAGACTCCTTCAAGTACGGGGAGGGATGTGTTTGTTGTGGCTTCTGACATATGTGGGGACAAGTTACTGTCTGCTTACGGAAGCACAAACATAATGTTTTGGGGGTAATTGGTCAGTTCACCTTTCCAATTTTTGGTCTGTCTGGAAGCAGCTCCTACACTTGTGTCTTCCTGGAAGCCTTTAGGGGTTTAGGGCAGCACTATGTTCTACCACTTGTGAATCAGTTTGCTGTCAATTCTGTGCTGGAGGTACACAAGGGGACTATGTTTCATTCTTTACTTTCCTCTCGTTTTTTGTTTGGTGCCTTTTTTTTTTTATACCTTTCCTGAGGTCTCAGCAACTGTTGTGTCAGGGGAACAGAGTAGCTCTGTCAAGGACCTTGGTATAAGTTTTAGGTGCTGGAAGTATCTAAAATGACACTACGTGACGTGCCAGCTCTGACTACGACTGAATGCAAAAACATTTTCCCTAGTGTTGCTGGTTGCTAGAGATACCGTGAAGACATGTTGTTACAGCAGTCTGTGACTCTAGCCACAGAAATCTAGCTTGGACGGTGGTATTCCAAAAGCCTCGATCACCAAGGAAATTCGTTGCCTTTTTAGTCTGATAAGAAACACTAGCATTGATTTTATATTTCTTTGAACTTTTTTGTTGATGAACTATTGTAAGGTTCAGGGTTTATTAAATATTTGCTGATTCTCTGTTGAGTGTTGTACTTCTCCTGTGTACTAAAGAGATACAGATTGAGAAGCCTTTGGATTAATATAGTTCAACTAAAGAAAGCAAATAAAGGGAGAAGCTTTGCTGTTGGATAAAATCCTGCTTTCAGTAGTTGTACAGAATGTAGCAGTAGATTTTGAGATTTCATTAGCGCAGTGTTGTGTTCTCCATTTGACTATCAAGCTGGAAGAATAGAGGGGAGGAAGTGGAGGGGGACTGAGGGACTGGAGAGAAACATTTTTGGAGATGTCATGCTCAGTGTGCTTTAAGTTCTGTGTGCTTGATGTTACTTGGAAGTTGGGGCTGTGGTGGAACAAATCGATTGAAGCTCCAATTTGCTGTTGCTTGTCAGTTTCTCAGATTTTTTTCCAGGTGAACAGTGTGTGCTTGGTCTCTTCCTTGGCCAGAATTTTGAATTCAGACTCTGTGTGTTCTTTGTGGTGGTGCTTCAAATCCTCACTTGTTTGGCCTGTTTAGAAATTGTATTTTTTACAAACCTTGCAAAACTGGCAAAGTTGTAATTTCCCCAGAGTATAGGGGTGTTGCAGAACTGCTCAAAGATGGCTTTTGATAGAGAGAACCCAAAATGATCCTGGAATGTAGGAAAGTGTTTTGGAAATAGGTAAAAAGTGCTTTTGTTATCAGCTCTTATTTTAGGATAATATGGCATTGGTTTTAATGTCTTCAGTAGAGTTGAATTCCTAAATATACTTAAAATGCTTTATGTAAAGCATGTTTATATATAAATAGGTAGTTGGTATAAAAGGTGAGGTGTACTTGGTCTCCTTGGAAGTGTTTTCAGATTTATAATTCCAGTATCTTCACTAACATAATAAATCTTGCTCTTTTACCAGAGTCTCATCCATGCCCTCCGAAACCAGACCCTGCAAAGAGCTTGTCCAGTTCTCTCAACAGTCTGACTCCTGCTAAGTTTACGCCTGTCATTAATAATGGGTCCCCGACTATCCTGGGAAAAAGGAGTTACGAGCAACACAACGGAATGGATGGTAAATATTTTTCTGCAAAATGTATATTGTCTATATAGGCTTTTTCTCTGTCCTTTCAGTATACAAGGAGACCATATGAATTTAGAAAAAGGGCTGTAGTTTTAAAGTTTCTTAGTCTTGAGGGTAGATAATTTTTTCCTTTTGTAAAAGTCACTTGTCCCATTTCTCCTCTGGGTGTGACAAGTGTGTGTTCTGCCCAGGTGGTGCACGCACAGGAAGCTGTGCCTGGCTTGAGCCATCTTGCAGATGGGACAGTGAGGGGGGAGACTTCCCTTCAGTTTTTAAATGAGTAATATGGAGAAAACCTTGATAGCTTTTCCCAGTGATGTTCCATTTTGCTTTTGATGTTTGCAGCTTTTTTAACCTCTAGGTAGTGGCTATGCCAATCCCAGGTGACCTTGTAATGTGTGGATCACCTGGCTTTCGGCAAAGCTTCCAGAGGCTGCTTGCCACTCAGAGGCAGACTTGCCGGGTAAAGTGCAGCCTTTTTCTCAGATGAGGATAAAAGGGTCTGTTCAAAGGATCTGAACAGGAGCAAGAACATGGAGGGTAGCTGTCCTTACCAGGGGAAAGAAACAGCTGGTTTAAGGGTGACACTGCACAGAGATCCCTTCTCATTTTTTACCTTTAATTTTAACTTTGTGGCTTCTCTAAAACATAATGCAAACATTTGATATCTTATTGTTTGTGTTTTAACATGAAAAACTCTTTAAACTGCTGCTGTTCAGGTTGCTGATGTGATGTTTTTCTCTTTTCTGTTCACTTGTGCTCTATCAGGCAACATGAAGAAGCGCCTGTTGATGCCTAGCAGGGGTAAGACCTTGAAGCTGCGCTCAGCTTATGCTAGGAGGGTGATTTCTAGCTTCATCTGCTGGCTTGTCTATGCTTTGTGGCTAATGAGTCTGTGTGTGCCTTCTGTGTTGATGTCTAAGTGTTCCTTGGGTAACCATTTCTACCCATGGTTATGCTGCCCACCTTTCAGGCTTTTCCCACGCGGGTGACAAGTCGCACAGCCGTACTGAAGATGTGAACTGCTCTGTTCAGAATTGATCACTAATGCCTCAAGTCAACAGAACAGTTTTCTAGCAGTTTTGTGGATCTGCTGGAAGCTGTAATGGTTGGTTTGGAACTAGGTGCTGTTTCACTGTTTGACTTTTAAGAAATCAAAGTTTCACGTGTCCTGAACTACTTTAAATTCACATGGAGCAAAAGAAATAGAAGACAATATCCACATTGAGTCCCAAGTTCAAACCTTTATATTTTCTGTTTTGACTGGACATTCTCACCAATGAGAAACTGTGGGTTCTCTGTTTGCAGTAGAAATAGTTTTCAAAATTTCCACAGGTTAAAAATGAATCTCTTCTGACTATCGAAGAGGCCACAGAAGCTGTAGTTCGCGGTAATGCAGGAAATGTACATACAATGTCACCTAACGAAATTCAAGAGAACAGACCAGGTTTGAATAGTTACAATATGTGAATGTCATAGTGAGACAGGCAAACACAAAAGCTTAGACCTATGTATTCCCACGAAATGGCCCACACTGCATGCCCTTGATATTAAGCTTTGTATTTAATGGCTGAGACAGTGGATGACTTAGCAACCTTTACATGCATGCCTGGGTGAGTGCACGTGGAGAATACACTGAGGACAGTGGTCTTTCTGCTGTCTTGCTCTCTTTGGGAATTTACCTGAATATTGTGTTGCTGAGTTTATGATGTGCTTTTTAACTTTTGTGTTTTGGGAAGAATAACAAAACCCTGCTGCCTTAGTCAGCTTGTCTTCCTCGGAAACTTTGTCCAGTAATGAGTGATGTAGATGTGGAGTAGCTCATGGAATTTCCACAGTTCCTAGTGACTACCTGCTTAGGGGCATGCCTGCTGCGCCTGCCAAGAGCCCTCATCAGCAAGGGGACTGGTGGGTCACTCAGCAGATACTACAAGAAATTGGACAGGGATGGTTTTATGTTTTTCCTTTCCTATTAGTGATACACAGGGGCATAGTGGCTGGTTTAGGTCATTGTAGGAGTGTACTGGGAAGAAAAGCTGCGTGAAGGTGACTGCATGGAAGGGGCTGAAAATATCCTTTATGCACAGATTTAGGTGCAGGAAGACATGTTGTCCGCTTATGCTGAAGTAGTTTTCAAGGAGATGATAATGTATTGCAGTGCAATATGAGTTGTCCAGAGGTGTTTCTGCTTCCTGCTGATGTCTCATGTTGGTGGCACCTGGAAGATCTCTTACAGTTTGGACAGGTCACTGCATCAAAGTCTCTGGCATATGACAGTGGGCTTCAGCTGAAGTCTCTGCTGATAAAAGCTTTTTGGTGCTTCCAGAGTCGTGGGTGAAGTCTGTATGCTGTAAGTTCTGGCTGATTGCTGAGGCAATTGCACATGATAAGTATGTCAGGCTTTCCTCATGGCCAGATCATAAAGCAATGTAAAATCAAGCGCTGCTGGAAGATTTTTCACCTGAGGCTTTACCACCCCATAGTGTTTAAGACCATGGGTGGTGCGTGGTTTGAATTCAGCCCTCAGAAAGGTTACTCGGTGAAGTGCCTTGATGAATGCTCCTGCGTAAACAGAAACATCGTTCCTAAGTGTGCCTGAACAGCAGCTGAGGGTGGAGGGGTTGGAGGTGGAAGAACCACCTAGACAGTATTCAGGTAGTAAGGAAAGGCTGGGAAAAAGAGGGACTTTGGTGGTGAGAGATCAAGAAGGAAACAAAAAGGAGACTGTTGTTAGGAGGCTGTGGCTAGAGCTACTTAAAAGTAATTATGGAAATGTTGAACTTGCTGAACTTCAGAGTGCTTCAGATTTTTCCTTTTGGATTTTGTGTTTTATTTGTTTTTTCTTTTGCTATTGTAACTCCAACTAAGGATCTGTAACTTTTCTCTCCCCAACTCATCTGTGTTTGACCCTAGAGACCTCAGCTTTTTCAGGCATTGAATGTGATTTGTCTGGCCAGGCATCTAAAGTTTCAGCTGGTGCTTGAATTTCAAGAACAGGAAAATATTCTTAATGTCATCTCTCCTCACTACCTCCACTCTATTTTATATATTTTATAAGAAGGGTGTAGTCCTTTCCTCTATTTTGTTTTCCTCTTTAAATCACATTGGAGGCATCATTAGGCATATGGTGCCTTTCCCAGCTCTCCTTCAGTATTCAATTAGCATGGACAAATCACCACAGAATTTGTTTGGAGCATGAAATGTCAATGGAGCTTCATAAGTCTCGAATACAGTGAGAAGTTAATTATTCATTTATTGCTTTTTCATTGATGATCTGGAGCTTGACTGACAATATCTGCCATGAAACTTCCTCTAGAGAGACAGGACATTTCATGTTCTGGACCCTGTTTGCTCTTCCCCTTGCAGATGTGCACTTTGGGGGGTGTGTGTGGTACTTGTCCATGTAGATTCCTACAGAGGAAGGGGAGAGAGCATTGTTAAGATTCCCCCCCCCACCCTTTTACACCATGTTGGCCTTCATCTAATCAAATTTGATTTTCAGGGTCATCACATGCTCTCTAAAATTGGCAGAAAGAGAGAGAGAGAGAACATGAACGAGTAGTTGAAATAAAGGGGAAGCTTTTCCCAGCAACAAACTTGCATTGGTAAAATGGTAGCAGATCAAATGCTGAAATTTGGAGAGGGTTTATAGAAGAGCCATGAAAAGGCTGAAGGGACTGGAAAACACACTGTATAATGGAAAATGCTTTTTATCAAAGAGGAAGTTGTAGTTATTTGTCTCTGCTGACAGGAGCAGCAGAAGTGTAATAATAGAGGGCTTTTTAGCATAGCCAGGAATAGAATAATGAGCTGCAGCAGCCAGAAGGTACAGTAGAAAAAAATTTGGCTGGAAACAACCTGCAGATTATTGAGTGCGGTTAATTAACTGTTGGAATACTTCCTTCTGCTACAGGGGATTTCTAAACTGAAATGGAGTGTCAGTTTAATTTTGCATGTTCTGGTTCATTGTTTCTCACCTCTTTCTGGAAAACGATTCCTAGAACTGGAAGGATTCATCAGCCTCACGTGACTTTAGTTTATCAAGAGATGAGCATGAAAGTGAGAATATTGATCTTGGATTGAGGTGGGAGTAGAAGGAAGTTCTCTAGCATCAGCTATGTAGGTGGCCAGACTTTATCTCTGAGGGTTTTTCAGGCTGACTTAGACCTTTCCAAAAATTTGATCTTACCTGTATATGTTACCTGTTTAATGGACAAGGGAAAAACTGTAGATGTGGTGTACCTGGACTTTGGTAAAGCCTTTGACACCGTTTCTCACAGTATCCTACTGAAGAAACTGGCTGCCATCGGCGTGGACAGGCACAACCTCTGCTGGGTTAAAAACTGGCTGGAGGGCCGGGCCCAAAGCGTTGTGGCAAATGGAGTTAAATCCAGTTGGAAACCAGTCACGAGCGGTGTTCCCCAGGGGTCAGTGCTGGGTCCAGTCCTGTTCAACATCTTTATCAATGATCTTGACGAAGGGATTGAGTGCACCCTCAGCAAGTTTGTGGATGACACCAAGCTGGGTGGAAGTGTTGTTCTGCCTGAAGGAAGGGAGGCTCTGCAGAGCCACCTGGGCCACTGCTACAGCTGCCTGAAAGGAGGTTGTAGCCAGGTGGATGCTGGTCTCTTCTCCCAAGTGACAGCGATGGGACGAGAGGAAATGGCCGCAAGTTGTGCCAGGGAAGGTTTCAACCTGGACATTGGGAAAAATGGTGGTCAGGCATTGGAACAGCTGCCCAGGAAGGTGGTGGAGTCTCCATCCCTGGAGGTGTTTAAAAAATGGGTAGACGAGTTTCTTAAGGATGTGGTTTAGTAAAGGAAACAGGTACGGTTGGACTCAGTGATCTCAGAGGTCTTTTCCAACCTGATGATTCTGTGATTCTGTAAGTTTAAGTTGCATTAAAATTCTGCCTTTATCAGCAGTGGCCCTGGCTGTCCTTCCAGAGTTGAGGATAACCAGCCAAAAGAAATCTGCTCAGTCAGGACTGACTGTGAACAGCCAGGAGTATTAACCCTTTAATGAATAATGTGATATATAGAGTATTGGGGGAAAGTCCTGGCTTTAGCTGTTGATATCTGGACCAGGACAATACTAGTGTGAAAAGAGTAAATCCTCAGTGCTTCTTAAAGGAATGACTCTTTCTTGTCAGCAGCAGCACAGCTGGAAAGAATGAGGAGCTTCCTGAAATGCTTTTTGGAGACCCCAAGAACTATGTGCCTGTGCAACTTCATCGCTTTAGATAATACACCAAAAATACAGATTATTTTTGAGAATTGTTCTTAGAATTTTGTGTTCAGATGTTAGGTGAAACCTTTTTGATTCTGTTCACTTCACAGCTTTGGCACTGGGATTAATTTCTTCTGGTGTTATGGAGAAAGATCTGGACATGAAATCAGAAGATGGGCATTTCATTACGCTCTGTGGATCAGCTAGTGAAACCCATTTAATTTATGAGGGTGGTATGGAGTAAGGTGCAAGTTTTGAGTGAGGGGAAAGTGCAGTGGCAGGGTGCAGGTGTAATTCATGTGAGAGGAAATGAATGCATAACAATGCAAGGGCAGAATTGCAAATGACCCTGATAGTACAGAGCCTGAGCTTGTAATTCAAGTGGAATCTACATTAGTGATGAATATCATGTATACACACACGTATCATGTGTATGTATATGATGTGTAATAGCCCCAGTTCTAGAACAGGGAATGATTCAGTGGTTTCTAGTTTGCATAGCATGGATCAGCAAATCCAAAAGCTGTGACATGCATGGGTTTGTGGCCTCTTTTTGGTTCTTTAACCACTTAGTGTGTTACAGCCAGACCAGAATATACCATGATGCCCTTTTAGGAAAACAACTGGATAGTATTTGTTGACTCATATCAAGATAGATAACAGCTCTCCATTCTCAACATACTTGTCCAGGAGTAGCTACTGACTCTTTCCAGGTAAATGCCGCTGCTCAAAAAGTGTTAGATGGTTCAGAAGATAGTGCAGAAGGTGCAGCTTTGCATGAACAAACACATCATTTGTGAGATGCTGGGAAGCAAAGAATGTGGACTGTTAGACCAAGCATTTTAGGATGTATTGTCCAAACCCAACAAGATTAATGTACAGGGGGTAGTGGAAGGAGGTTGATAATGAACTGCTACTTACTCATCCAAAATTAAAGCTCTTCTGTCATTTGGAGTTACTATTTGTTTAATGTTGTCTTGGGTTTGTCTGTCCAACAGAGAACTGTCATCACTTTGGTGTTTCATTACAACCAAACCAGTCTGTGTTTCTGTGTTTGTTGCATGGGGCTGGGCTGCTCTATCCTGAACTATATGAATCCTTTCCTGTCTTTAACCTTAAATCTTTTTTTTTTTTTTTTTTTTCCTTTGCCAATCTTGGTAGGAACTTACTTAGGTAAGTAAATTGCAATTTTAACATGGTTTTTATGTACCACAGAATTTTAAGAAAACGTTAGTGTAGGTGGTGTTTGATACAGTTCACGCTTTGTTCTGCTCGCTTCACTTGTGTTCCTGAAAGTTTATAGCCTTCGAGTGCTAGAAGGTGGACACTCAGTCTGCTCACAGTGGTAACACGCTCTTGGCAGTTTAAGGAAGACAGGGGCAACAGAGCATTTTATAAAGCTTGCAGAAAGTGTGTGTGTATATGTCAACATACAGAGCAAACAAGTTACTTGGAAGTGAAATCCTTGTTCATCAAGCCTCGTGCATGAATTTGATATTTTTTTTCCTAGCTTGCTCACAAATGGTGTAGTGTTGATGTTTATGTAACTGCTGGGGAGGATGGAATCCCATGGGGAGGATTACTTTTGGAAAAGGAGAATGCATATGAAGAGTGTATGGATTTTTGAAAGCAGTATATTTTAGTAAACTGAACTCGCTGTTGTGAAAGTGAGTGATAAGTTCTCTGCGTTCATTGTGACTGAAGATATATGTATTATATTACTGCACATTGCCTGTTCTGCATGATAACTTCTCTTTGATAAACAAAAGTTAAAACCAAAATGCCATCAGTGACTTAATTGCTTGATGTCCTGAGTGGTTTAAAGAAAAAAAAAAAAAAAAGGAAAGATGAATTATGATGTGAAGGACCCATTTTTGTGTGTATTGGATATGCTGAAGGCTGGACTTAGTAAATACAAATTTAACAACTCCAGGTTATTGCAGGGGCTGCAAGCTGGGCTGCTCTTCTTCCATGGTACTAGGGTCAGCTCTATACAGACTTCTTGTGCCGCACTATGAAAAGGTCTGTAAATGTGCAGGCAGTGGTGTGTGTGTTCAGGCACAGAAAAGCACTGGAAGTTTTTTACTCAGGTAGAACAGTGGCCATGGTTGGTGCATATTCTGCAGCTCCTTGATGCCTGCTGTAGTAACTTTGTGAAGTACCCCTGCACCCCAGTCTGCGTTGGGCATGCTGCTGAGGGCTTAGACTCTCCTGCTGATTGAAATGGCAGTTGTGTTGCATGGAGTTGGCAAAAGAGCAGGCTGAATTTGAGCAGTGGGAGTAATTTCCTAAAGCTGCCGTTCAGGTGCTGAGGTCCTCTTGCTGGATTGCAGGGGATGGGACTGGAGCAGCTAAGGGCGTGCATGTCTGCTCACGGTTCTTCCAGCAGGACCTGGTGTGCTGGATTGCTTCCATCAGGAAACTGGATTCCCTCCCTGCACTCTGTCGCTATTCCCTACTCCAGCAGCATTCTCGTGGGTGGGGCTCTGGTTGCTGCAGGAACTTTGGGTTGCTTTCATTTTAAGTTTATCAAATCTGAGAGCGTTAGATTCCAATGATATGGGATTGTTGGAAAAGAAACAGGTTGGTTGACTGAGAGGTGGTTCCCCCATCCCCAAAAGATAAAGTTGCAGAGTAACAGGCGTCTCAGACCCGCATTTGCTGTTTGTGATAGTCCTTCCCTACCTGCCCTTTTCTGGGGTGAAAGCGTATTCATCTGCAGCTTTGGCACTTGAAGAATGAGAGGATCATCGGGGTGCAGTAACGTGCTGTGCCTGGTTTGGAGCCAAAATTGCAGTAATTGTGCCTATGCTTGAGAACAGTCGCAAGGTCTTTGTCAGTGAGTTGTGGGGAGCACAGGCATGCTGTGCGGTGTAAGTCAGTCTCTGTGCTGTGGTTAGTGATTTCATTGACACTTCAGCAACAATGTAGAATTGTCTATGGCAAAGGATATCTGTGCTTATCTGCAGATAAACCTTCCGTGCACCTGGTGTACATTTTTTCCTCTGGGGCTTCCTCTTTGTTTCAGTGTATAGAGGACAATTTGGCAGGAGGAACTGAATGGCAGGAGGTTTTGTTGGGCTTTGAGTTTTTTGGTCCTACAGAAAAAAACATTCTTGAGTTTTAATAATATGTTTCAATTTCTTTGGTGGCAGAAGAGTGGAAGATCTGCTTAGATTCATCATTTACACTTTGTGATTCTGAAGGTTTGGTCAATACTGAAAACACCTCCTGTTTTGTTTGTTGGGGTTGGTTTTTTTTCCTTATTTGGAGGAGTTCACTGTTGGTTTTGATGTGGAGTTATGTAAATCCAAGCAGTTGGACCTTAGATAGTACTGAAAGGAATATTCATACTTTCTACCCTATGGCTTTTCTAGACATCCCTCCATAAAATAAAGACAGTTTCTTTCCTGTAGAGAAGCTGCCAGAACCCTGTTGGATTTTGCTCCTGGTTTGTATTTTATGCTGTCCTACTTTTTTACCCTGCTTGTGGATGTGTGTGTGTATGAGAAGTCTCTCAAACCTTGATCTGTGGAAATGGAGCAAACGCCTTGAGGGAGGACTGTGCTACCCTCACCCAGAGGTGCTGTCTTACAGACCTTATCTCTAACACAGAAAACACCAAAAACTCTGGGGTGAGAATCCATTGTTTTCAGTACAGATGCAGCCTGTTGGCTTGACAGCTGTTCTCTGCATCTCTTTGGTGACTGTTGCAGGCAGCTCATTTCATAGCAGTGCTTCAGCTGCATATGCTTCTAGCATGGCTTTTTAATTGCAAACTGACGCTGATCTTTTTAGTGTCTGTTTTTATATTTATTATATAATAGTTATATAATTATATAATGTATATTATATATAATTATATAATATATATTACATAATATAGTGTCTGTTATTTATATTTATTCTTTCAAATTCCAGTTATTGAAGTGTGACCAAATGGACTCTTCACAGATAGCTAAGATTAATGTGCTGATTGATACCTTATTACTGTAATAGCAGGAGTATAAATTGTGTTGAAAATGAACCTCTGGTTTGTGTCTGATTTTACTGGGGCAAAAAGTTGCCATGGGCTGCTTTATCCTAGAGGTTACAGCTTAGATGTGTGTCCCTGTTGTAACCACTGCTGCTTTACTCTTTGAGGGCTCTGAAGCTTTGGGGCTCAGAATAAGCAGTTCTGCTCAGCCCTCACTTGGTTTGTGTCAGTCTCAATGTCTCTTCCGGCCGTGGGATATTCTGGGATAATCCCAGTGCTTAGGAATCACACTGTGTGGTCTCTGTTTTACGTCCAGTTGTAGTCGTCGCAGCAGCGACGTGTGAGCTGCTTCTGTAGGCTGGTCTTTTCTGGCATCAAGGATGTTCTTAGTGCAAGAAAAGAGCTGATCTGAAGTGTGGTTAAAAAATGAAATGTGTGACCTCCACCCAGGGGCTAGCATCACGTGATTTACATCCCTTGGAGCTTCTATGAATGGAGAAAACGTTATCTTTGTGTTATGGAAGGAGGAAGGAAAAACAAATGCTAGAGCTTAGCTCTGAAGCCAACAGATTCGGGTTGCATCCTGCTGGCTGTGCTGTTTCCCAGCATCCATGGAGCTCTTTGTCCATCCATCTCAACCAGCTGCTCATAGCTGTGTTTTGGATGCAGTTGCAGCTCCCATGTAAAAAGGAGTGATTATCTGGTGCCTACATTGCCTTTGTCAACATCCAAAGGTTGTTGCTGGCCTTCTAGCTTGGTGCCTGGTACATCTGTTCTGCAGAGTTAGTGGAAGTCTTTCTGGCAACTATTTCTTCATCTCTGTGGACTCTTAGGCACAAAAATGCTGCAAACTTAGAAACTATGTGTCTTCATGTTTGAAGTTGCTGACAGCATATGTCTACACTGAATGGAAAATACACTTGGCATAAACTGTTGATTTGAATGTTGTTCTTGTGATAATGCTCAGTAAATATTCGCTTCCCCCCCCTTCCTCCCTCCCGATGCATTGCTGTGCCTTGAGTTTCCTGATTTACTTGTTGTGAGTACATTGTGTTTGGATTTACCAAGGAGAATCCCAAGGAATCTGTTGGAGTACAGATGTGACCTGGAAAAGTTCGGTTTTGCTGGATTCTTCCAAAAGCTTTGCTGTTCTATCACGGCAATGGAAGTGTTAAAAGCCAAGCTGGGAACCTGGGAAGCTTGCTCTGAATGCGAAAGCAGAATTTGTGCTGTTAACTTCTGCAGCCAGCACCAGCATTTGCTGGTGTCTGTCCTGTAGGACCTGCTGGGTTTCCTGTACTGACATTTTGGTTCTCAGCCAGAAGGAGCTGAGAAAGATGTTTTGGTGTACTCGATGTTAGTGAAATGGTGTCTTCTGGGGGTATGCATCTTAGAAAACTAACCAGTGTTAAGGGAAATGTTTATTGGGCCTCCCAGTCCATTCCGTGCCATACCCTGCGGCCTCGCAGCAACACATCATTCCCTTCTCTGACCTTTGTATGTCACGCAGTTTGGTGCATAAGCTGTGGTGACGTGATAGGGTATCGAATAGTATAGCAAACAAGCTAGTGGTATCGCACTGTTGTGCCCCGCGCTTTGCGGTGTTTGTGTTCCTGAGGAATGGCTTGGTGTGATAGCTGGAGTCACTGTGCTCTGTGACTGATGGAGCTCCACCTGTGCAAGTACTTGTGGTAGGTCCAGCAGATACAATCTGTTTGCTAACAGCTTGTACTTGTAGCTGATGTCTGAGCTGAAGAGTTCCCTGGGGATCCAAGGATGATAGAGACTTTCTTTGTTGCTGTCTTGACAGTGTCTAAAACTTTCCGCTTCCTTCTTGGAAGTGTCAGTAAATTCTTCCAAAACTCAAACAGGATGCCAGATTTTTCCTAAGATCTGAGGAGAACCTCGGATCTTAACGAGGAGGTGGGCTCCTAGTGGTAGTTTGAAGAAAGTTGTGAGTACATGAAGAAAAGACTGAGCAAATGGAACGTGGTTTTGACCTGAGGTCTCTGCTCTTCAAAACATGCTGTTGAGGAAGCTCTTTTCTCAGTTATGTTTGAAGGATGGGAGAAGTTAGTTTTAGTAGACAACCTCCTGTTTTAGCAAAACAACACAGTTGCAATCATAGCTGCGTGTGTTTTGATTTTGTACTTTTTTCTGTCTTGGAAAAGCAATGGTCTTACCAGCTCTATTCTCTTTCCTGTTTGTTAGGTCTGCCTAACCACGGACAAACCAGACAAATGGTAAGAGAATGTTCATTTAACCAAAACAGGGAAAAGAATTATTAACCCACGCTAGGTAGAACATCCCATTAAACCCTAGTGTTTTGCTTCCGTCTTTGCTGTTTGCAGCTGGTCATATTTCCCAAATTGTTAAAAAAAATTGTAATTAATTTGGGGCATATGAAACATTGAAGTAGTTGAATTACATTTAAACCTGAAAAATATATATATAAAACTATATATAAGTGAGATTCTGTTTTGTCTGGAACAGTTTGTTTCTGCTCATACAGAGACTGAGTGGCTGTTTATAGCAAAGGTCCGGGATGTGTTTCTAGGTGGAATGTGTTCCACTGAAGGAGGAAGGTTTAAATGATGGCAGGGTTTGTTTGGAAAACAGTTTCTTTTTTAAATTATTTTTTTATGAAGTCGGTGTGCAAGTTGTCTGCTGAGAATGCTTGGGATTTACGCTCTTTTCAGGGGGGTGGGTAAAAAAACGGTTCCTAGCCTTTCACCCATTATGCTGAGTTTTATCAAAGGACAGAAGCAAATAGCCAGTCTGATTGATGCGTCTCTGGCAAAATGCTTTCTCATGAAATTCACCTCGGTGTGAAGGGGGCCAGCACTGCAACTCTACATTGCTTTCCCTCCTTATGCATGGCTTATGGGAAACGCATGGGAGAGAATGCCAAGAATTAATTCCTTTTACCCAGATGCAGTCTTCTGGTATTGATAAAGTGGAGTTTGCCTTGTGACATGGGCTGCCACGCCGTCTTGGTGTCAGCGAAGTCACTGACACAGCAGTGTCAGTGTCAGCAGCGACTATGACCGATAGTCACCGAGCATCATTAAATCTAGTAATGCTTTCGGATGGCATGCGGTGTCCTGAGGGTAGGCTATACCTTTAGCATGCTAGGCTGCTGGTAATAAAGCATTCATTTGGTTTGTTACTTGAGCGTCTGATATGAAGTGGTAAATTGTATTCCTCCTTGAATTCAGCTTCATTTCTTGTCACTGAGGAGACTGGCTACTTGTTTGTGTCTGCTGTATAAACTAGCTCAGTGCAGTGGGAGAAATCTGTGTGTTAGGGTGATATCTCCTCAGATAAAAATGAGATAGAGGCAAGGTTTTGTTGGGTATTTTTCTTGGCTGACAGACTGAACTCTTCTGTTTCAAAGTCAAAGTGGTTGACCTTTTACCATAACTTGACTCTTAAGGACTTGAGTACCTCACGTCCCCACCTTTCCTATTGAGGTGGCTCTCCTAGGCCAGATGTCCCTCATGTACACATGCAGTTTCCGATTTTGTGCGCAGAAGGGGAAGCCTGTGTGCATCTGGGGAGATGATCCTTGGAGGATGGCCTGGGAAATACCAGAATTAAATTTCTGCTGGGATGTTTTCTGACCAGCTTTAATTTATTCATATGAAATTTTCTGGGCCCTTACTTTGCACCTTTCCTGACTTCTTCAGTGTTACTGGTTGCAGTGAAATTTCTTAATCTACTGATTGGTAGGAAGAGGGGCAGCAGAACTGAACTTCAAACGGTCCAGGACAACTGCATTTGAGAAGCTTAATCCTGTGCCCCCTTGCATCTGCACCTCTCTTAATAACAGCTCATGTTTTTCCAGTGGAGCGGAAGGGGGACTACTGCGGGTCTGGAAAACTATACCTGTGTTGATTCACAAAGCAAATGTATTATATGTGAGAAATCAGTGGTTTTAAATGCTTAAAGGATTTTATGATGAAAGCCGCTAAGCTTTGTAGTTCTAGATTTGTTTTCCACAAAATATATGATTAAACATTAACCTTCCTAGAACAAGAAGGATATGGGTAAGTTTGGAACCCCAGTATAACTGGAAATGTTGATTTTTATATTTTATTTGCTCTAAAGCTAGATTTCCTTCCCTGAAATCAATAGAGTTGCTCTAGATTTATGGTAATAGCTGAAATCTAAGTCTTACGCTTAAACTTTCAAACTTGATGTAATCTTTCAGACACTAGCAGCAGATTATTGGTAATACCTTCCATTTATTGCCTGTCCTGTCACTGGAGTGCTGCTGTCCTGTTGTCTATCAAAGGTGCCTGACTTCTTCTGATTGTGGACAGTTGCTTTTTTGTGAATTCTGTGTTCAGCCATGGGCAAGAGGGGATAAATTTACCAATAACTCAGAACAACTGATATGAAAGCTTTAATTCTCTCTCCCTCTAAGTGCTTATCACATGCTACTGCAGGTTTGTGGCAGTCACTAATTTGACTTTTTTATGTATCACGTTAGGGACCAAGCCGAA
This sequence comes from Neomorphus geoffroyi, assembly GCA_033558235.1. Taxonomy (NCBI): domain Eukaryota; kingdom Metazoa; phylum Chordata; class Aves; order Cuculiformes; family Neomorphidae; genus Neomorphus; species Neomorphus geoffroyi. The sequence continues at coordinate 10,484,318 of JAUMJM010000074.1, forward strand.
ACTTGCTGCTCAATGGGAAATCATACCCAACAAAAGTCCGATTAATTCGTGGTGGATCCATGCCTCCAGTGAAAAGGAGGAGGATGAACTGGATTGATGCACCAGATGATGTTTTTTACATGGCCACTGAAGAAACCAGGTAGGAAACTTGGTCTTTTCAGAGGATTTAAAGGGAGGGGGTCTTTTGGTGTGTGTTCCTTGTGGGTTGATTTTGTAGTTAGGCAAGGATTGTCTCTTCGGCAGATCTGTTGGTAGAGACTGAATGCAGGCACCACTGCGGGTGTTTAGGTGGATAAAAGCTGTGATACGCATAGTTGTGACTGATGTGCCTAATCATGCGTTTGTGTTCCAGAGAAAGCAGATGATTCTTCTTCCAGAGCAGTTCCTGTAAGAGATGAGCAGTAACAGGAGGAAGACTGAGGTGGGGAGTTCACCTCGTTCAGACCCATAAGTGCCTTGGGAGGCTGCACTGCAGTGTCTCAGTAGGGTCTTTTGGCACATGGGTGATGCGGAGGAAGAGCGCCTCCTATACAGAGTGCTCTGTGTGCCCTCTTGCGTGCTGAAGTCTCTTGTGTTACCTCTCATCATCTCCTCATGTAGCCGAGTACTGAAATACAGAAGGTTTCCTGGGCCTGTGGCCTGTGTTGCCTCATGTCTTTGGTGGTTTATATTTGCTACCAGTAGCGGTGAGATTTAACCCTGTAGTATCCATCTTCCGCCTTTGGCTGTACTGCTTCTGGTAGTCCTTCTCGTTAGTTTGCCCATGGGATGAAAATAGTAAAAGAAATGTTCTTTGCATGAATTTCACTTAAAACTGTGTACAGGCTGCTGGCAGAGTAATAGAAGCTGTGCGGCCTGGTGACAAAGGCAAAGCTTTTATCTCTCTGTTCCCAGCACTGTGTTATTCCTAGGAAGGGAGGACCACTCTGGGGCGTGGTCAGGAAGGTAGAGACATACACTTGTGTAGTTTCCGCCCAAGAGCGTGATGCCGTTCTCCTGGGTAACTTTGAAGAAGATCAGAGCTAGGCCACAGCCCTGCTTTTCAGCCCTCTCTGACTTTTGTCTGTGTCTGAAGCCTGGAGTCATCAACACTATCAATGCTCCAACAGGCAAAAGAGAACTTACCTGTCCTTCCAGCACCTAGCAGAGATGGACATGGGAAATTCATTTCCTTGTCAGACTTGTTCCTATGAACACCTTTAATGCAACTGTGCATTTCACACCAGCTTACATCTTTACCTTGTCTTTCCCTTCTCCTTTTCTCTTCCTGCGAGACGCTGTGAAAGTAAGATGTGGGATCCCTTATATAATTGAAACCAAAGTATGAGATGTGTTTAATTTTCAAAGGAAACAGTAAAGGGGTACTGGGATCCTGTTACAGACCTTTTGCTCTGGCAGATTCATGGGCCATTGCAAATGTGAGGCATACAGCCTCTGATTGAGGCCTTAAATGCTAAAGGCTTCTTTCATAATCCTGCATCTACAAAACACTCTATGTTTATTGTCCAACCCCCAAGAAATACTGCAGGTCTGGGGCAGCAGTGCCTCAGTACTACAAGGTCCAACCCTTTGACCTGTAGAGAACAGTAAGAATATTCACCGAATGTGATGTTCATCATGAGAACAACTTAGTGTGGGGGCACAGAATCGTCTGCTCATACAGAATCACTGACTGAGCCAGGAGGGATCAAGTCCCTCAGCAACCAGTACATCTCTAACCCCAGAGACTGTAGCGCAGTGATAGAAATCAGCTCCGTGAGACCACATCTTTTCCACTTTAAAAGAAAAAAGAATGGGCTTCTTTGTGTGATGGCCTTGCTGCTTAGCTGACTGATGAGTGCTGAAAAGAGGTGTTTGGCAGCTTGCTGAAAAGCAGGGAAGCCTGAGCGATGTAGCATTGTAAGCGGCACGGGTTTTGTGTTGGGCATTTCACCTCTAACTTTGCCCTGAACCATCTGCTGCATTCCAGTGTCAGGAATGTAAGATTTGTTTGTGAGCTCTGAAACAATTTCAGCTTTGTGTTGGCTGCGTAGCAATCAATGTAGCAGCAGTATCTGCATATCATCCTCCAGCTGAGGGTCAGGCTGTGTTTTCAACCACAGAAAGTGGATTTTCCTGATGTCTTGCACTCCCTCTCCTCCCCCTTTTCTGTGGCACTGTTGAACGGTGCTAGAAAACTGGATGGCTTTGAGGGAACAGCTTGAAAAGTTGGGAAATTGAAAGGAATGAATTTTTGAATTCCAGCCTCACAGTAAGGAACTCGGCATTTATAATTTATGTGAGTGTAGGCAGCGAATGACCTGATCAGAATCTAGAACTGCTCCAAGACGTGTTTTAATGGCAGCGTGTGTAACTGAACACCATGCAAATACTGTAAGAAGCTCTGCTGAGTAAAAGTAGATGAACTTCTGCTGAGTGAGTCTTGGAAAAATCATCAATTCAAGATTTTATTTTTTCCCCTCCATTACTTTTTCACCTCGTTCTCTCCCCAACCTGTGCCCTTTCAACTTTAGAGGATGCTGGAGAAATGGGGGCAGTGACTGAACAAAGTCATGTCTCTGTGTGTGTGAGCTCTATGCAGCAGGCTTGTTCTGCTCAGTGACCCCCCCAAAAAAGTGAAGAGATGGCCAGATCTCACCTGAGCTGGTTAAAAATCTTCAGCTGAAACTGTTGATTTGCCATTGCTGGGGGAGGTAAATTCTAGTGGGGGGAAGTGTGTTGACCAGTTCCTTCAGCAACCAGCACACCTAAATGCAGAAATTGCAGCACAGTGATAGATCTCAGCTCAGTCAGGCTGCATCTCTTCCATTTTTAAAAAATACGGCTTCTACAAACGTGCAGAGATTTTTTGTCTTTTTTTGGGGTAAAAGAAAAGTTTGGCCCCAATAATGCTGGGTAACTTAAACCGTAAAAGTTACCTCTGGGGGTGAAGTGTTGAGTTGTGGATTGTGAAGCCGTGTGGCTGCCCCTGCTCTAGCGCAGCAATAAGTGTCTCGTGCTAGGTTAAAAACCGTTAGGGCAGGGGCCCGCAAGGGTGGGCAGTGCTTCATTATCAGGCTCGTCATGTTGCCCTGGTTCCTCGGTGAAGTGGGTGCTGGTGTGCTACTCCTGTGAGTATTTACCACTTTCCTTTCTAATCTCTATATGCCTTTGACCACCACAGCATCCTCTGGAGATGAATTCCTCATTTTCACTACCAATAATATTTCATTGTTGCTGGGTGGGGGTTTAGTGTTTTGCTTGATTTTTAGGATCCTTTCTTTACCTCTGAGCCTGGTATTGACAAAAAGAAACAAAGCAGTCATGCTGTACTGTCTCCACCTTATTTTGCTGATATTATGACTTTGGTCTGCCCCCTTTGCATTTTCTGTCTCTTTCTCTGTATGGAAAACTGCTTCTGATAAAAGTAGTTACTCAACTTTTAACGTGTAGGGACACTCTTAACAAATGCAAGACTTGAATACTGCCCATTTCTAGGTTGGGGGCGCACAGTATGGAGGGAATTGGAGTGGGAGATACGCTGCTAGTGTTCCCACGGCAGGTAAAAGCTCCAGTATTGAGTCACCGGTGGGTGGCGGTCAGGGAGCTCTCATGTGACAGCTCAGCCTTGGGGAGGAGCTCCATGGGAGTCCACATGGTGGTGGCTTGTGCTGAGACAGATTTCTTGTGAAGAGGCAGCTGGGTGCCCCTGCCTGGAGCCGGCCAGTGTCAGAGCACTCTGTGAGAGAGATGAACAGGGGCAAAGTGACCAGCATTGCCGGAGAGGTTTGGGTGTAACGTAGCTTGGTAAATTCCCACAAAGCTGCCCGCAGCGTGTCCAACCAGCATGTCCACATGCATCAAAATACCTCAGTGGTATGACCAGTGCACCTGTTAAGTTGACAGCAGTAGACCCTGGTCTGATGCAACTGGACCACGGTGCCTTCTGTTCTGCAGAGGAAGGATTCTGGAACAGAGAATGCAATTTCCCCTTCATTTGGCAGGTTTATAAATCAGAAAACAAAAGTTCCCTGGGGAAGAGGTTGCTGAAATAAACAGAGTCAGCCTGTGCTGTTAGCAAGCAGCCTGTGCGTGTGCAAGCCTGGTTTCACTTGGAGAAACTGAGAAGCCAACAACGCCTTAGTGCCCGGTCTCTGTAATCCGTTCCTTTCTTCCTTACTGTCTGCAGGAAAATCCGCAAGCTGCTTTCCTCCTCTGAAGCCAAGCGAGCCGCCAGACGCCCTTACAAGCCTATTATCCTCCGGCCTATCCAGGCAGTGCAGCTACGCCAGCCCATGAATGATGAACCCATAATCATTGAGGATTAACACACACTGAGCAGCTCTCCGGATGACGGTGGATCTGCCTGAATCTCTTCTCCAGTATATACTTGAGTTTCTATGGCTACAGCATTGAACTAACTGTTGACGAGAGGAACCTTCTGAGGAACCGTTTTGCATCTTTTAAACCCTTAAAAGGAACTCAGCCTGCTCTGAGCCTCTGACCACAGACTGCTCTCTCTCTCTCATGTGTGCTCTCCTTTCTCTCTCTTTTCTTTTTTTTCTTTTTTTTTTTTTTTTGGTAGCCTCTTTCCCGTTTGCTTCCACCCCTTTTGTAGACGGGGAGGGAAGTCAGTTTAAGTTATTAAGAGAATGTGGACTAGTACTTTTTAGCTTTGTTTCCTCTTCTGATGTACGAAGAGCTAGAACCCTTCATTTTGTGACTGAGCTCTCATTGCAAAGTCATTTTTACGAGGCTGTGTTGTAAGATTTTTTTTTTCTTTTGTTTTTTAATTTTGTGGACGGTGCCATTTTTTATTTCATTTATATTATCTCTTTTGTAGATAAATTTCCAACCTTTAACTGATATTTGGAAATAAGAGCTGAAAGCCAGCCCCAGGTTCAGCTAGTTTTCTTTGGTCCTGTCCCTTATGTTTTTTGGATCATTTTGCACAGCCAGCTGTGCTCATGCACAAGACAGAAACAACTCAGGCTGAGAAAGGAGTGAGCTAAGAACTAAAGAACCTTGCAGAACATTACACTAACGTTATGGGCAGTGAAGGCCAGGCTACCAGACTTAGATGTCCTTAACACTAGGCAGTCCCTGGGAGCTCTGGCCTGTGGCCTTTTTCCCAGTAACCAGCAGTTTGTGTGCTACGTGCAGTTGTACCACCAAGACCCAGCAGTAGGCCCAGCAGTCCAGCAAGTGTAATGAATTGCTTTGCTCTGGCTCCAAGAGTCAAGTACACCAATGCCCAGGGACATTTTGCTTAGAACTCTGAACCTGTTTGTGCATCAGTGTTTTTTGGACACATCTCTCCCAGGATGAGGCCTGGTTTCTCTTTAATTACATTGTTGTATATTTCCCATTTTGAAGGGAATTTAAATTACAGCTGGCTTTTCATTTGAACACATTGTGTCTGAAGTTAAGTGTTCAATTCCCTCCTTGACATTTCTTGTGTTTGAGGTTTCTTGCATCTCTTGAACTTCTTATGTATTTGCAAGTCTGTATAATTTCTTTCTCATGTGTCTTCTCATTGCAGGGCATTTGTCAAATGCCCTGCCTTGTTCTGAAAGGTTGTAAACTATCATTTGCAACTTGTGCTGATCTGTACATGTACCTGCCTCAAGCAGACACAGCATGTAATAACCCCCGAGTCATTCCATATGTGTCAGCGGTGAGATGAGCCAAAGTTGTATTTGGGTTATCACAGTCCAGCCGTGATTCTGTGCAACTCTGCTAGCCCACTGGGTTAGGTGGAAAGGAATCCCCACAAAATGAAAACAGTTCAGTTAACTTTACTTAATAAACCGGAAAAGTGAACTTTTGTGAAACATCTGCTTTTTGTCTCTTCTGAAACAGCTGTCTGGACCCTTGCTCAGGGTGCCCTCTGGCTGGCACGCATGCTGCTGCGTGCCCTCCTTCATGTTCCAGGCCTGTCTTCTGCTTTCAAGTGATTGCAAAGCTGTAAGTGCCTTACATTGTACAGGGCAAGAGTCATTCTCAGTTTGATTCCCCTCGTATGCAGTTTAAATGTTTCGGGCACTTCAGACTGCAGCTCCCTCCCTCCTCCTTTTAAACGCAGCAGCAGATGCAGCACCGCAGCTCTGAATGGGCCTTGTGTCTGTGGTGGCTCATGCATCTTGCTCATCCGTGGTGTGACTGACATGTAGCAGAGTGAAATCCCTGGGGGTCAGCAACCAACCCCCCCTGACGTTTAAGTACTTGTTCATTTCTGGGTTTGCCCCTTACTGGGATAAACAAAGTGGGCTCAACGTTTGGTTTCACTTGCTGCTTGGCGGTGGTAAGGTTTACTCCAGGGCTGTGTGACTCAGCAGGTGTTGTAAGTGCTACCTGTAGTGCTGGTGATGTTTTCCTAGCCATGACTTGAAAGCAGGAGGGGACAGCTCTTCCTGAAGGATATGCTCTGGGTGAAGGGCACCAGCCTGTCCAGAAAGAAAGCCTCCAAGCTCCTGTGACAGTGCAGGACTGCACCAAAGACCCTTGGCAGTTCTACAGATTGATAGAGATTGATTTTAGACTGGACGTTAGAAAGAATTTCTTTACTGAAAGGGTGGTCAGGGATTGGCACAGCTGCCCAGGGAGGGGGTGGAGTCACCATCCCTGGAGGGGTTAAAAAAACGGGTAAGTGAGTTCCTTAGGGACAGGGTTTAGAAGGGAGACAGGTACGATTGGACTCGGTGATCTGAGGTCTCTTCCAACCTCAGGATTCTATGATTAAGGCAGAGATTAATACTGTGTACATCAGAAATATTGCTGACTGCAGGAAGGTGTTATCGCAGGATTTTGCTCTGAGGGAAAGGTCTCATAGGGGTTCCTTCCTGTTACAAAATGAAATCTGAAAAGACCACTTTGAAAAATCTGCATCTAAATTGGTTTTGGCCCCTGTGTGCTGGGATTCGGAGCCAATACCTCAGCTGTAGCAGAAGGACATGCTCGGCAGTGGTGGGGCAGCTCTGAAATTCCTGCTGCTGGGGAAGATACACTTAGGTTATCGGTGGGCAAGGTACTGATGTGACTCCAAGAAGCTGTTCAGGCTACCTGAGGAGCTCAGAATAACCACGGGGGGGTGCCAGCCCTGCAGTTTCCAGCAGTTTAAAAGCTTTCTTGGAGCAGCTCCAGGGACTACTCTGGGAATGAGTCCAGGCAAGTATAGAGAAAATCCTGTGCTGCCCTGAGTTTGAAGTATCCCTTGTGTGTCGGTTTTCAGAGCGCAGTAGCAGACCACTCCCTTGTGTTTCCCTTATGTTTATACCAGCCTGGGAGGAGGGATTGGAAGGTACCTTTGGTAACCAAAGACAATTAACCAGCTCTTGGGAAGTGCAGGGTGAATGATGGGTCCCATCACTCACCTGCCTAAGCCCAAGCTGCCACTCTTAAGCCGGCTGCTGTTGCTAAGCCTCCCGTACACCACCCTCTCCTGTATTTGTGTTCATGTGCAGATGTGTTGTTGCTGCAGGGAGGTTTTCCTTTAGGTGGGTGTCCCTGGCAACCGCATCCCCCTGGCAACCGCATCCTTCACTTGCTCTTCGGCCTTGCAGGCATGGGAGCAGACTCCTCACAGGCTCGGCTCTGGTCCTCTGGAGAAGGCTATGCTTCACACTCGAGTGGATGGAGTGCACTGGCCTCCAGCCTCACTACAATGCTTATGGTTTTACAGGCTTAAAAGTAGCAGGGAGCTGGTCAGGAAAGCCTTTTAAAACAAAAAAAAATCCAGACATTCCTGGGTTTGTTACAGATGTGGCTTTTTTAGTTAACTTTGGAATTGGTTTCTTTTTTTACTTCTTTTTGTTTGAGTTTTTCTTTTTACCAATTGCAGCTCCCTGTGATCTCTGCGTTTGGGGCTGTCTTGTTAAGGCAGTGCACCGTCTGCAACAGCACTGCTGAAGTAGTGTGGAAAAAAGCAAAGCATAACCAAAACTAACAATTCTGAAACTCACATTCCTGCTGGGGGAGGTGGGCTGTCATGGGGATGCTACTGTGGAGTTGGAAAGCAAAACACACGCTGAGATTTCTTTGGAAATGGAAATTGGGAGCCCATGCCAGCTCTGCTGCAGGCTCTGGCTCTCCATGCGAGCGTTAACATGTGCCAGACCTTGGGAAGCAGAGATTCTCTTGGTCAGTTTGCATCACAGTGGACCCTCTTTCCACTGCCTTGGCAGGGCTGCACAGGAGGAGAGAGCAGTTACCTGCTCAGGTAGCAGCATGGGCACAGCTGTGCTGGGGTGCCAGGTAGTGGCACGGGAGGTGAGCAAGCCTGGTGGACTTAAGATAAGACCAAGAATGAAATCCAGCAGATTTTGACTTGCAGGAAAAAGTCTCTTCTGGTTTGCATGATCCATCAAAAGGCTTAAGAACACCTTGAACTTAAAATTAGCAGTGGCGGCAGTGTTGGAGGGAGAAATGAGAGACTGCTGCAGAGAGGCAGGCTGGGGCGTGGCAGTCCTCTCTAGCTGGCTTGCTACAGCTCCATTTGTTTGGGTTTTTCCCCACTGTAAATGTACTTTTTAGTTAATACTTTTCCAGGAGAGCCTATCAGAGCCAAGAGCCATGGGATGTGCCTCGCTGTCCATCTGCAGGATGTGAACCTGTCCCGAGTGTGTGTGGGCTTTGCTGCCCTCCCCGAGGGAGGAGGCTGGCGTGTCCCCTGCCTGCTGCCCTCCCTCCTCTTCCTGCGGGCTGCCCAGAAGGGTTTTGCCCTGCTCAGCCAGGTGAAACTTGGTGAAAGACACCCATGATCACATTTCATCTGTGTGGGCTCTCAGGAGTGGGAAGCCAGTGTGAGAAAAGGCACGTGGTAAATTCAGAAGGGCTGTGGGGCCAGGGGCTTGTCCCCATCTCCTCTTCAGCCTGCAAGAAAGTCAGGCAAGGTCAGCGCTGAAGTACACTTGATTCCTGCCCTGGGCTTTGTGAGTTCATTCATCACATTCCTGAATGTAAATTCAGTGTCTTTCTGCAGACAGCTTCCTCCCCTCCTGCCTGCAAGGGAACTCTCCACCAGGATGCAGTGTGCTGTGGGATGCTGGCAGCGTCACAGCGAGCAGATTTACAGGTCCTCACCAGAGGGTTTCAGCCAGGATCCTTGTTTGGAGATTTTTCCAACTGAGCGATTAAAGCAGGGGTGGGTTTGTTCCCCACTCCCTGTGTCCTGGCTGCCCGTGTGCAGGACGTGCGTGGATGTGGAGCCGGGCATGTTCACACACTCGTTTCCCTTCATCCTGGGAAGATGCCTGTAGTGTTTGGTGGGAACTGCAGGCAAATGCATCCTGATGGGTGGGTCTTCTTCCCTGTGCTGCCAAAGGAGAAGGTGATGCCGTGGCATGTAGCACCTATGAGGTGTGTCCAGCCCTGTCCCTATCCCAGGAGCTCAACAGAATTCTGTGTCCTGGAGGTGGGGTGCACGTGGAACACAGACAAGGAAAACTGGGCAGCCACTGCGCACCCTCATCCTGCTGCCCTGCTGGTCTCTGAAACCACACTGCACTATGGCTGGCCTGACCTCTGGCCGCAGGGTGCCCAGGAGGAGTTACGGAACAGGGAAAACTCAATGACAAACCACCTCGTGGTGCCTCGCGTGGCTGGGTGCTGAATCTTGCCACCAAAGGCCAGCTCTGAGCACAACCCGTACCCAAGGACAGCCTTTCCAGGGGAGACCTGCTGATCCCAGTTGCTCCTGCTCACAGCCGCCCCACCGGGTTTCCCTGCTGCAGCCGGGGCTGGCTGAGCCTCGCGGCCATGCTGGGCTCTGCTGAGGCTTTGAGAGCCGTGTTCAGTCTCTCCAGCTGGTTTGCTGCCTTTTTTGGGTTAGACCACTGCTTTTCAGTCACCTGCTTCCCACCTTGCTGAGGTGTTGTGCCTACTAGGTGGAGGCTCATGTGCTCCACACCAAGTATCTGCATCCCTGACACCTGTGTGCAGGCTGCTGAGATGCTCACTGGCCCTGGGCGGGCTGGCAGCTACAGCCTCTTGGGAAGGGAACCCAGGGACGATGGGGACATCCATTCCTGCTTGCAAGGACAAGTGAGATGTCAGGAAAACTGTTTATCGGAGGCGTGACTGTGCTATCTGCCCTGTCTGATAACGGCAGGGGCTCGGATGCCTTTTAAAGGAGAGAAGCAACAAGTGGATGGTTGGAGCTCCAGATAGAGGGTGCCAGGGCCAGGTGGTGACAGGCAGAGCCCTGGCTGGTGGCACGTGCTCCCTGATGACACTGAGCTCCTGCCAGGCCCCTCAGCCCACTCTTTCTCCAATCTTCCATGTTCCTTTCTCTTGCTCCCTAAGCCCCTGGGCTCCCCTTTCTGAGCTGTGTGCTTATCCCACGGCTGCCCTTCGGAATGTGTGGGCTGTGGCACCCTGCGGGCAGCTGCCTTGCCATCCCAGTGAGCGGGGGCTCCCTGTGGTGGGGAGCAGGTTTCTCTGCACAGCCCGGCCTTGGGTTGCTGCTGGGATGCGGGCTGGCCGGATTCAGGCTGGCAGGTGCTGCACATCCAGGAGGGCCATGCAGAAAAAATTACAAGGGAAAAAAATACTGGGTTTTGTCTGGTTTTGTGAACAGCTTCTCTGTTGTATCCCTGAGCATCCACCAGGAACTGCTCCCGAGCCACTGATGAGGCCCTGGCTGGTTTTGCCATGAAGCTCCTGCCAAGTGGCAAGGGCCGAGGCAGAAGGGGGCAAGGGCTGGGGCAACTGGTGGCCAGTGGCCACGGCCCGTGGCAGCAGGGGACTGCTTGGCCACATGTGACCATGAGCAGCTGGCTGCTGGCTGCACCTGCAGGCTCGGGAGCTTCAGACCCAGTGTCACCCTGGGGGGACCCTGACCCCGGGGGTGGCAGGGGCTGGGCACACGCGCAGGGCAGCCGAGGGGCCGCGGGGCCATGCGCACTTCTGTCCTCTGGGTGAACCCAGCCGGCAGCCGGGGTTTGTTCCTTAACTTTTCCTATTGGATGTTCTCCCCTTCCTGTCTCTTCTTGCCCTGTAACAAATCCAGCTGAGCCTGGGAGCCAGAAAACTGAGCCGCAGGAGCAGAGGCAGCAGAGGAAGGCTTTTCCAGCTGAATGTGTGCGGGATTTGCATCTGAAAGAAGAAGAAAGAGCCGAGTGGAGTCAGCACGGGGAGGGGGAGAGGTGAGCCAAAGGAGAGGCAGCCTGGGGAAAGTTAGTCCTAATTTATTCCTTACTTTCCCTTAATCTCCTGCAAAGCTCTCTGGTTGACCTGCTCTAGGATGAGGTCCTGAACAGCCTCGTGCCTCTCGAAGGGTCCTGCTGGAGGTGATCCCTGCCTCATGGCCAGGGCAGGCCCAACACGGTCAGCAAACACCCCTGCCATGTCTCACAGCCCCCCTCGGGCCCAGGGCCGTGTTCTGCTGCCCAGGGGATGGCCAGGCATGTTGCCATCAGATTTAGGATCTGGGCTTGCTTTGGTCTTAGTCCCACCCGGGATGGGGGATGCTGCAGGGATGTGGCTCTGGCTCTGGGCAGCATTCCTGTGGGAAGGGGCTGGGTTAAACCCCCCTATTTAATCAAGGAGGGGGATGCTGAGCTGCCAGGTGCATTGTGGAAGAAAACCCCACCATACCCCCATATCCCCTAAGTGAGTAATTACTGACACGGCCAGATGAGCAAAGACCAAGCACTGGTGCCCAGCGATGCGACGCAGGGTGCATTGCTCTCCCTGGAAACATCCCCTGGGTCCTGAAAGGCAGCTTTGGTACCTGCTGCCAAGGAAGCCTTGGCTTGGCCCTTGGGCAGGGACCAAGCCCCAGATTTCTCATGTAAAATACATCATTTCCTAAAGATGATTCCCAGGGCTGGTCCCCAGCCTGTTCCTCCTTGCCTCGGTGCATTGACAGACCTGTCCTCAGTCTGGGCATTAATGCAGCTGTCCAGGAATAAGGCACAGCAGGATCAGGAATGTCCCTTGTGTGCCACTGTATGCATCCTGTGTCCCAGCCAGCAGCAAGCAGGCCCACGGGCACACTCCCATCCCTGGCATCAGGCGTGCTGGCCCCAGAGATGTGCCATCCCTGCTTGCTCAGCTGTTGGTACTAGAGTCACCGGTCCCACTGTCCCTGAGGCCCTGGGACAGCCCTGCCCTCGGTGTGGGAGCATGCCAAGCCTTAACCAAGGCAGCTTAAGATACAACGCGTTAAAGCCACTTTGCTCCTGAACCAGCATATCCGATTGGGATTTAGCTCATTTGCAGGCAGGGATTCACACCTTTAGGTGATTTGTCGTAATTCCACGCAGCCTTTATGTGTGAAAAGCCCTTGGTCAGGGAGAGCCTGTCTGGACGCTGGTTCTGCAGCGCGGCTGAGCTCAGGATTTCACCCATGGCTGCCCCACACATGTTGTCAAGCGGGTGCAGCCTCCTCCCTCCAGCCTGCAGGGCTGGGACACCAGCTGAGATTTCCTATGGATCCAGAGGATTTAGGCAACAGACCTTATGGGGATGACCCTTGCAGCACAGGATAGGAGCCGCTGCAGGAGCAGGGCTGATGCTGCTGGCACCCTGCTGGCACCTGCCTGCTGCCCTGGGGGTGCTTTAGGGTCTGTCCCCCAGCAGAAACCCTGGGTGCTGCAGCAGGACCTGCACAAGTACTCATGGGGCTGTGCTAGTCGAGACAGCTGGCCTCCCCAAAAACAACAGCTCCACAAAGCCCCAGCTCCTGCCTTGCCCTGGCGACTGCCGGCGCAGGGGGAAGCTGCTGGCTGGGACCTGGGTGCACTGGCTCCATCCTGGGGCCCACAGGGCTGGGCTGTCCCGGGGGGCACCACCACCAGCTGCCCCTGTGCGGGGACCCTGCAGGCCACAAAGCCCCACATTCCTGTGATAGCAGCTGGGCTCAGAGTGAGGGGGATGCCTGGGGCCTTCCAAACTGGTGGGGTGCACAGCTGATGGGAAAACCTGCTGCCAAGCATCCCCATCCCATCTGGCCCCATGCGCTCATGGGCCAGGGTCACCTCCTTCCAGCCCGGTGCCCTGGGTTCCCTTCCCGCCGCTGTCTCTGTGCCTGAGGCTGGTGGGTGCTTGGCAGCTGCATCAGCTGCCAACAAGAGAAAGGAGGAATTGGATGACAATGGCGACGGAGGAGAGCCAGGCTGCCGGCTGATGAATAATGAATAATGATGAATCCAGCTTCACTTTCGGAGCAGCAGATTTCCTGTTTATCAACACTCGGCCAGAGCCTGTGGGGCGGCGATGCACGAGTGCAGCCCCTGGAGCACCCCAGTCGAGGGTCCTGTCGACTGCTCGCCTTCCCTGAAAGCCTCCCTCCCATGCTCCTGCTGCCACCAGCAGCCCTGTGGTGCAGGATTTGGCTGTCCTGGCACAGGGGCCTGCACCCCACCATGGGACGTGCTTTAGAGGGGATGAAGCTGGCGCTTCCACCTCAGCAGCGCTTCATGGCTCACTGAGCATCCCTTTGCAGCAGCAGCAGCCTGAAGGGATTTTTGACATGGTTGTTTCCATGGAAACAGAGCAAAATGGCACTGGCAACGAGGGGCCTGCTGGGTGCTGTGGCAAGGCAGCCTGTGCTGCCCGAGCAGGGTTATGGCAGGGAAGAGCTGAGCATGCCAGGGCAGCAGGTGAATCTGCTCACCCTGCAGGTGGGATAGCAGACACCCAAGCCCCTCTGCCGGGTTGGCCCCAGGACCAGCACCCTCTGGGCCACAGTTGTGCCTGTGACAGGCACTGCTGCCCTGTGATGCTGCGCCATGCCATGCTAGCAAGGCTGCCAGGAGATGTGTCTGCCTCCCTCACCCGCCTGCCATCACCGCTATCTCTGCTGCCCCAGGGCCTCTCACCCTTGTTCACCCGCCAGTCTCCCGTATCAGCCCTGTTGTCCCAGCTACTTAATCTGGATTTCTCGGTTACCCCATCTGGAAAAAATGTGTCTAAGAATACCCAGTGCAGACACAGCGCTTCCCGGGGCGGAGACCTGCTGCCCACCCTCTCTTTGTGTGTCACCAGCCCCTTTGCCTTCTGCCCTGTCACTGTCCCACCAAACCAGCTCCTGCCCGGCGTGGCTGTGTGCCCCCGGGCTCTCTGAGGGTGGCTGCTGTCAGGATGCAGCCGGTGCTCTCTTGGCCATTGCGTTTGGTGCTGGGCTTCCTCAGACACCGGTCTGCAGTCCTGCAGGACCGCAGCCTCCGGCCCTGCCCCCCTCTGTGGCTGCACAGTCCATCCCTTCCACCAGCTGGACCGGGCAGGGCTGCGTGTGTGTGAAAGCATCCCCCCAGGCGCCCGCGTCCCCTGAAAGAGGGGACAAGACGGCGCCTACGCGTGCTCCGTCTCTCGCAGGGGCTCGGGCTGGCGGTTGTGGCCATGGGACCCGCCGGTCGCCCGGGTCAGGGCAGCCTGCAGGGGTGCAGGACTCACCCCGGGCGGGCGAGGTGGCAGCGCTGATCGGGGGCGCGGGAAGGCAGCGGGCACGGAGCAGCTGCAACCGCGCACGTCGCTTCCTTAATTACAGCCTCCTTAGGAGTTTTTTCCCAGGAAAGGGGAATGGTGAGCGCTCGCACCCTTTGGGCTTTCGGAGATGGGAAACAGGGCAGGGGAGGCTGAGGTTTGCCCCCAGCGGGGGCTCCGCCGTCAGGGGCCGAGCCGACCCGAGCTGTGCCGCACGGAGCCGGGCAGAGCTGAGCTGTGCCGAGCCGGGCCGGGCAGAGCCGTGCCGGGCTGTGCAGTTGCAGCACGGGCAGAGCCGAGCAGAGCCGTGCTGTGCTGTGCTGTGCTGTGCAGTTGCAGCACGGACAGAGCCGGGCAGAGCAGAGCAGAGCCGTGCTGTGCAGTTGCAGCACGGGCAGAGCCGGGCAGAGCCGTGCTGTGCTGTGCAGTTGCAGCACGGGCAGAGCCGAGCAGAGCCGTGCTGTGCTGTGCTGTGCAGTTGCAAGACGGGCAGAGCCGGGCAGGGCAGAGCAGACGCTGCGCGGGCAGCCCCGCCCCGGCCCCCCCGGGCAGCGGGAGCAGTAGGCGGGGGCCGGGCGGAGCGGCTCGGCGCAGCACGGCTTAGCACAGCACGGCTCTGCCCGGCTCGGCACAGAACGGCTCGGCTCTCCCGCCATGGCATCCAAGTGCCCCAAGTGCGACAAGACCGTGTACTTCGGTGAGCGCATCCCCCGCAACCCCTCCCCGGGACCCCGCATTCCCCCCGCTCCCCGCGCTGCCTCCCCCCGCCCCAAGCCCCGGCGCACCCCCAGCTCCTCTGCCCCTTCCCGGTGCCGGGATGTGTACCCGGTCCCGCCGTCCCCGAGCCCGGCGCATCTCCCGGTCCCCGCTCCGCACCCAGAGCCCCGCCCGGCCCTGGCTGCTGCTCCCCGCCTGGCGGCGGCCGCGGCTCCCCCGCTCTGCCCCCCCGGATCCCCATCGCCGGGCGGTGCTGGGGATCCCGGCGCCCTTCCCTGCTCCCTGGGCGGAGGAGGTGGAGCAGGGGGCGAGGAGCCCCGGGCGCGGTGCGTGCCCGCAGCCCCCCTGCTGGCTGGGGTCGGGGGGAGACCCAGCCCGCGGGCGGGTGCCGGGCAGAGGGCTCCCAGGAGCCAGAGGGGCTCTGGGTGTGGAGGAGCAGGCGGTGGCAGGTGCAGACAAAGCCTTCTCTCGGCCAATCCGCTCCCGTGCCTTGCAAACCTGGCTCCAGGTGTGCTGTTCACCCCTCCACACCTCGCTCAGCCCCAGCCTTCTGCGCTGCTCCCGGGCGCCCGAGCTGGTGCGTGGTTTGAGGTTTCCACGAGGCCTTTTCAAAGGCAGAACCTGGGCACGAATGTCCATCTCGGCATGCCCAGGCTGGGTCTGGGCAGCAGCGAGTCCCTGCAGGTCTCTGAAGGACTGTGGCTGGTCAGGAACCCTGGGAACCGGGGCGAGGGTGTCTCCCATCGGGCATCCCCAGGTGAGGCAGCCACCCGGGCTGCAGAAAATGCCAGGGCAGAGGTGGGAGAGAGGGCACTGCTGCTCCCCGAGGAGCCAGCCCAGCCTGCTTCCCCCCGGGCAGCGGTGCCAGCCCAGAGCCTCGCGGGCAGTGACCTGGCGCCCTGGCTTCGGGGTGGGCACCCCCGGGGCTGCGCTGCAGGCTCAGGGTGACTCTGGGAGTGGATCCAGCGCTCCAGCTGAAGGTGCGTCCTGGGACCTGCTGGTGATGGGATCCAGCTGGCATGGCCTGGCGCTGCCTGCCTGCAGCCCTCCCAGCCTGTCTCCGTCCGATGCTCCAGGATCCAGCCCCTGCTGCCTCAGCTTGTTTGTTTGGTGGAGAAATACCAAATGGTCCTAATGGTGCCTGAGTGTTTGAGGCATTGGTGCTTTCATTCCTTTCTGGCCATCTCCAAGTAAACACAGAGCAACAGGAATTTGCTGTCTTCCACATTTAAATAAACCTATTTGTGTGGGGGTGGGAAGGGCTTGGCCCCTTGGATGTCTTTCCTTGTGTGAATCTTTTCCTTTTTAAGCAGAAAATAGCACGTCTGTCCAGCCAGCTGGGCACTGGCCCGGGGTCAGAGTTCCTTCTCTCGCTCTGGGGACAAGCCTGCCCTGCATGGGGGGGCCAGGACTGAGCTCAGGGACACCCACTTCGCTGCCTAGGGAGACCAGGCTGTGCCAGGAGGTGAAGGGCCAGACCCCAGCAGTTCCTATGCCCTTTCTCTCTCCCCATGTGCTGGAAGACTTGTGGATCTCTCAGGGCTGGGGGTACACGGTGCTGTACTCCATGTCCCCAGCTGCGTGCCAGCTCTCTACCCAAGGAGGTTTCTGTAGGTATAGGGGTCCATGTTCAAGTGTCTTGCTCCTGGGCTTCCCCCTGCCCCGGGGACACCTTACCCTGCAGGCAGGGAGGGGGCAGCTGCCTGGCAGCAGGGGAGCAGCAGCCCCCATCATCCACCTCCCCACAGGAACTGTTGGGGGAATCATAACAGGAATGAGCCAAAAACTTCTTCATGCTTGGAGTTGAGATAGGGCTGGAGCTTGTCCTTGCTGATGCCTTGAGCTTTTCCTTGAGGAACCACCCAAGCTCTGGCAGAATAAGTCCGTTTATTTAATGCATAGAAACTGGACACAACCTCTGAGTCGCCTTTTCGGGATGTGGCTCCTGGGGTTTCCTCCCAATGGACTACGTAGACCACTGGGAAGGTGATGGGAGTGCTGCACTCGGGATTTGGTAACGCTCGTGAATTCTTCAGCTGGCCTGAAGCTTAATGGGGAGGTGATTCATAAAGCCCTGCTTGTTCGAGAGCGCTTCTCGCCTGTGCTGAATGAACACTGGCAACTATAACTTCTTGAATGCTTTGGATTGCTTCCGTGGGTCATGTGTGAGAAATGCCACTGCGTCCCATTCCCGGCCCTGCGCGGTGCCTGAGTGGCTGACCAGCGCTAACAGTCGTGGGTACCGATGGAAAACTCATTTCCAGCCTGCCTGTTGCTTCATGCTCACTGGAAAAATCCAGTGGGCTCCTCCCTGCACAGTGGGAAGGATGTGGGCGTTTCCTGAGCTACAGAATGAGATTTTTTTCCTTTAAAAAGTACAGGGAAATATAAAAATAGTCTTCTGGCTTTTTTTCTTCTTTTTTTTTTCTTTTTTTTGTTTTTTCAAGCAGTCTGAGGTCTGTGACGTTGTTTCCAGGGGTGGCCAGGGTAACTCTCCCTCTTTGAAGAGGTCAGAGGGATGAAGTGAATGTTTAACCAGAGGAGCAGCGCTGCTGGCAGCTGTGGAGGCCAGATCCCATCCCGCGCTGGCTGGCAGGTGGTGGTGGGTTGGGGTTGGGATTGGGTTATCTCTTCTGGCAGGAAGCGCTGGAGGGACCAGAGGCACCTGAAGCCAAACAGCCACACATTCCCCCAGCTCTCTTTGTGTTGCTAGCCTTAAATGGGATTTGCAGGGTCGCTGAAAACCCTGGCCAAGCCTTTCCGCCTCCTGTCCTCTCTTCCCAGGGAACTGCGGGGGATCATGGCAGTGGGGGGTTTCCTGTTTTTCCATCCCAAGTGCAAGGCAGGCGAAAGCCCTAGGGATGTGGCAAGCATGTGTGCACCAGGGTCTGCTCGCAGGTGGAGAGTTCTCTGCACGTGCTGGGGTGTCCGAGTGCCGGCGGGAGGCTGCTGCCCTATTTGGCAAGGGACACCCTTTTTAGGGACATAGGAGCCACCTGGTAGTCCCAGGGTTTGTCCTGGCTGTGTCTGCAGCTGGAGCAGCGCAGCTGCTTTCTGGGGACAGTTTGCTGGTGGGGTGCCAGAGGGGGAATGAGGCCATGGACATGTCCAGCTAGGAAGCGAGGAGGGTCAGAGCCTAAAAACATGGAGACATCCAGCTGTGAAGCAAGGATGGTCCAGGCCTGGTGTGCTCAGAGGGACCTGCAGCAGATGCCTGACCCTGCTGTCACACTGATGTCCTGAGTGTGCTGGAGGAGAGAGGTGCAGCCAGATGTGGGGTGCAGTGAGGCGCAGGGTGCTCTTCCTGCAAAGCACTGCTCCAGCAGGTCAACCCTGTAGAAATTCAAGCTACAGAAGCTGCTCTGCATTGAAAAAAATAACTGCTGTCCTTTGCTCCAGGCACTGGCTGTTCAGCAGCTGGGCAGGAGAGGCAGGAGGGCTTTATTTTGATTACAACCATCCCTAACAAAGGGAGCAACTCTTCAAGCGCAGCCGGCATAGCAGTGCACATTAGTCAGCCATGGCTCCTGGCTTGCCGGCACGAAGGCTGCTGGGGCTCCTTGGGTAACTGCCTGCTCTGATGTCTTGAGGCGGTTGCTCTCAGAGCGTGCGTAGACCTTGCAGAATGGTAACTAAGGATTCTCCAGTTCCCTGCTCCCCATGCAGCGCCCTGACAAGGTGACAGGGCAGGGATCCCTCTGTGGGAAGCTAAAGGATGGGCTGATTAGTATCAGCTTTTCCCTCAGGAAAGTAGCGCAAGATATAGAAAATTATCTGTGGGAGGGTGGGATGAGGCAAGTTCTCGGCCCCCTTGCTCTCACGCACTGCAAAGTGCACGCTTTGCTGGGGCTGCTGGGGCTCCTGCACAGCACGGTGCTGGCATCTTGTGCACGTGTTTGCAGGCAGTTGCCTGCTTTGGATGTGCCTGCAGGGGTTGTGCCAGGGGTTTGTGCTGGCTAGCCTGGGTGCCCTGGTCTCCCTGTGCCACCAGACTGTGGGGAGTGGTGCTGCTTCTGGGAACATGAGTGCTGCAGGCTGGGCACTGGAAGGCAGCTTTCTTGCAAGCTCAGTTGCTCCTGAGCGACTCTGTATGGTGTCTGGCTTGTGGAGCTCTACATCCACGTCTCAGGTCTTGGGCAGAGGTCCTTGTGTTACAGTCTTCCCTCCTCGTCTCCGGCAGCAGCACAAGGATGGGGAGAGATGAGGCGATGGGGCTGGAAAAGGAGGGGCAAGGAAGGGCAAGCAAAGGTGGAGTAGGAACGCCCAAGCGAGAGGTAATGGAAAATCTGTTACTGCAATGTTGCAATCAAATAGGGAGCCTGGAGCGGGTGCCCTGGTGCCAGTTTTGGCTGGGGTGGGGTGGTGGTACCCATCGCTCCTGCCAATGGACTGGGAGGCTCTGAAGTAACCAGGGAGGTGATGGTGAGGGAAAGGTCCTGGCATGTGGGTCGAGAGTGCTCTCCCACGAGCGTGCTGTGCCCTTGCTGTCCTCAGGAAGGTTCTGAGCATGCCTCTCAGTTCACACTGTCTTGCACACAGTCCTGTGGGCCAGTGCTGCTTGGAGGTGGTTGTGCCCTGTGGCTGCAGGGAGAAGCAGGATGGGGACATGAAGAGCTGTGGGGCTGGAGGTGTGCTTAGACAGGCTTGGCTCCTCCAGCATCTCTCTGAGTCCTGCTTCTCGCTGACACAGGCCAGGAAACTGTCTCATCCTCCCCTGCGCCGACTGCCAGAGATGGTATCTTAGTGCACAGGAGGAAGACCCTGCTCTGGACCAGCAGTCACCCGGGGGGGGGGGGGGGGGGGTGTTGCTCGTGCCCTGGGTTTTGCTCATGTGCCTGCCTGTGCCTGGCTTTCCCCTGGCCTCTCTGCCCCTCACCGTGCAGCAGGACGAGAGAAGGGCTGAAGGCTGCCTGCATTCCTGCTGCTCACCAGGAGTCCCACCTGAAACGCCTTGCATGTGGGTCTGCACCACAGCAAGAAAGAAGCCTGGGCTTAGTCCTACTGAACCCAGCACCTGGCAGTAAACACCGCTGGTCCTCTCACAGCGCAGCCATGGTCGAGCTGCTTGGCCTCAGAGCTGAAGCAATGCGCGCCGTGTGGACGCTGCTCAGTGGAGTACAGCAGCCCCATGGAAAATGGAGGACTTGCTGGAGGCTGCCCTGGCCCTGTGAACCAGGGTGGGAGGTTTGAGGCCCCCAGCCAGGAAAGTGCCCTGCAGTAGGTGAGGGAGCAGCAGTGTGGATGGGAGCTGTGCCGTGTGTTAGGAAATGCAGCTGGAAATCAAACAGCCCTTGCTTGTACCCGAGTTGCTCAGCTACAAAGGGACTTGAGTCCTGGGGAAGATCTCACCTCTGCACTTGGCTAGATGGGAGGCCTTGGGAAGTGGGACCCTCCTGCTTGGGGCATTCCTCGTTCCCTCCACGGCGAGGCCGTACTGAGCTGGCTTTGTTGCACACTTGGAGGGAGCCCAGCAAGCGAGTGGCTCGGGCTGGCGGGCTCGTCTTGCCTTGCCGTAGGGGAGCTAAATATGTACATCTTGGCTACAAAATCACATTGCGGTGTAACCGTCAGTGCAGGGAGAGGAGCTGCCTGGCCATGCCCAAGGAGGCAGGAGGGGATGCAGTGGGGCGACGGAGGAGGGCAATGTGGACCCTTCCCAGGGGGCAGAACAGGAAAACCTCAAGTCGTTCCTCTACCTTTTCCATCTTCTGGCCCTGCTGCGAGGGGCTGGGGAGGGGCTGACACTGCCACTGTCTGAGCTCTCGGCTTTGTTTCCAGCCATTTACCAGACTCCTTCCCCTGTGCTCTTCTCTTTTAATTCATTCCTTTGTGCCTGTGTCTGCTTTGAAGTGGATCTGAGGTCGGTCTGACAGCATCCCTCTCCTCTGGGGATGCCTGTCGCTTGTCAGCCCTTTCCCACGTCATCCCAGGGCTGATGGGGCAGAGCCCAGCAGTCAGCAGAGATGCGGCTGCAGCCATGGTTGCTTTTGCTGAAGAAACCTCTGGCTGGGGGAACACTGATGTCAGGCTGTGGAAATACCTGTGAGAGGGCCAGGAGACAGTTTGGCGCAGCCCCTGGTGCTGAGGCTGGGAGGAGGATGGTCCCTTCCCACCCTAAAAAGATGCACTCACCTCTAGCCTACGCCAGCTGCCTTGCCAGGGCACGGTGGGCAATTAAAGGATGAGCCAGGTGTGGCTCCAGGGTGTGGCTGCTGCAGAGCTGTGGGAAGCAGACTGCCTTGGCAGCCCCCTCGGTCACTTTCCTGCTCCTGGTCCCCTGATTTTCCCCAGCTCTGGTGATGCCCCTCAGCATGGGCTGCACCCTCTGCATGGTGCGAATCAACCTCGTGACCATGCCCTGCAGCTGGCCAGGTACCCGGCCATGCCTTCACCTCTCCTCCGTAGGGGCATTTGCTCCAGGGGAGGTAACCCAGGGCAAGCAAACTCGGAGTCACAGGCATTTGGCACAGACCACATTCCTGCAGCTGAATGCTCTTAACTCTGGCATTCCTGAAGGGTGCTCATGGCTGGTTTAAATTTGGTGGGCTTGAGGGGAGCATCTTGCAACGGGCTGAGTGCGTAGGTGCGGGACCCAGCAAGCAGGGCAGGATGTGTGGGTACTTGGTGTGATGCTGAGAGGATGCGGGTGCTGGCCTGTCCCTTCCTGGCCTGGTGGAATGTGGCATTTGGTGGCAGACGGTGCGGTGTGACAGGCTGGAGCCTGGTCGCTGCTTCACCCCAGGCTGCTCTTGAAGTGCTGGTGGTGGGGCACCCTCTCAGAGTTGGGTGATGCAGAGCAGGGCCCCCCTCGGCAGCTGCCCAGGTCTCTGCCATGGCAGGAGGACGTGGCCAGGGCCTTCTCCAGAACTGATGCAATGATGCTGCAGATGTGGCCGGGTGGCAGGAAACTGGGGCACGGGTGCTGTCCCTCTGCAGTGATTTATGGGACAGCACAGCTACCGGAATCTCACTGCCCTGGAAGTGGGCTGGGCTGGCTCCAAGCTGCTTCCTCTGCTCAGCACGAACAATGCTGCCTGGAAAGCTGTCCTGGCTGTGCCTGCCCCAGCTGTGGCCCGTGGGAGCCCCTGTTTGCAGCCAGCAGATGCCTGACCAGCCTCTGCATGCCATTTCACCTGGAGGCAAGGGGCATTCCCCACGGTTCCTGGGCTGTCCCTGTGCCCTGGGAGCAGGACGGTGCCCCATCCCCTCCCAGGGCCTGTGGGTGCCAGCAAGGTCCCTCTTGCTCTGCATGACCCAGAGTTGCCTTGGTGGAAGGGTGCATTCATCAGGGAGCAGCAGGAATCTACAGCTGCCTGAAGTATTATGCAGGGGACATTGGAGTGGCATCTCATTTCGTGGGGGCAGGAAGGAGCTGGTGTGGGCTGTGGCTGGCTGTGATTGCAATGGCTTCTGGAAAACATCCGCCAGGAGTTTCCTCCTTGCTTTGTACCCAGGGCTGTGACAGTGCTGGGCCTGGCGGGGGGAGCTGGGGGTGACGCAGCCAAAGCACAGCCTGACCTGGCTTTGCATCCGCTGTGACAAAGCCGAGCGGCTCTTTGGCCCCGAGCCCCTGGCTCAGCTTTCAGCCCATCATGCTCTGTTTCCCTCCCTGGTCACCCCAGAGAGGCTCTCATTCCTGCTAAGAAGGGCTGGAGGACGCAGGGCTCCTGCAACAGCCCCAGGGCAGCAGAGTGCTTGGACCTCTGCATACCCCTCACTTTTGAGGAGTGCTTGTAGGGTGAGGGCTGCAGATGAAAGGGATGGCAGGGTTCTGCCCTGGCCCCTTCCCCGGGTGCTGCAAGGGACTGGAGAAGCAGGAGCCCGCCCGAGCTGACGGCTTGGGGCCAGCAGGGATTTGCCCTGGCAGGTTTGAGCAGGTGGGCACAGGCTGTGATGGGGGCATCCCTTCACCCTGCCATCCTCTCCCACTTGGGCTTTGGTCCAAGAGCCTGGACTCACGTGTGGGATCACTCAGAAGTTGGGTCAGAACTGCTTCCAGCTGATGCTGGTGCCTTGAGCCTGTCCATGTGCTTGCATGGAGACGCTCCCCTGCACCCCAATGCCATGGCTCTGCCTCTGACCCCTCGTGCTGTCCTCCCTTGCCACCAGCCACCTACTTCACACCAGGACTGATATTTTTGGGTGGTAATGGCAATTATTTCACCTTATCTTGGCCTCATGTTGAACACAGCTGTTTGCCTTGGGAGGAGAGTGGCTCTGGATGTCAGGAGCTCTTAACCCTGATCTTGACCTGATGCAAGCAGGTGACATTTGCTGAGGTCCTGAGGGAAAAGGGCTGGGAAACTCGCCGTTGCAGGGGTGGTCGTCTTGTAGAGCAGGGCTGAGATCCAGTTGCACTTTTATTTGCTTGTTAAATATTTTATTTGGCTCTTCAGATTTAGTTTTACGGTGGCTTTAACGGAATCATGCTGTTTTCCAGCTGTCTCTGCACATGTTTCGGGGAGAGGGAGGGTGGACAGGAATTGAGAGGGGGCATAAGGCAGTGCCTGGACCCTGGGAGCTGGGAAGAAGGGGGATGGCGTGAGGCTGGGGATGTGGGACAAGGGCTGGTATTCCCGAGGTGCTCTGTGGAGACACAACTTTGAAGTTGGTTTTAGTGCTGGCAGCAAGTTGCTCCGCAGGTTTGTTGCACTCTGGGGCAATGCAGAGACGGTGCCCACGTACCGATACATAGTCACACCTGTTCCCGGGCTGGGGGCAGGTGGGGAACATCGCACGTGCAAGAGATGGGTGTTTGGCCAGGGCCAGACAACCGTCCTTGATGACACTGGAGGCTGTCTACCATCCTGTCCTCCTGACTGAAGGCAGGCGGGTGCCCTGGGCTGAGGACTGGAGCTGGGGTTGAGGCTCCCTGGGGAGCCCGAGAGGCTGGGTGTGTGTGGGGGTAGGTGTGGCTAAATGGGTGGGGTGGGCATGGTAACACCAAATATTTGAATGGGAGCAGGGTCACTCTGGGTGGTGTGGTGGGTAAAAATAGATGCTGGGAGTAGCTACCGTGGCTGGACTGATGCGTGGGAAAGGGAGTCTGTGCAATGCAGAGCCCTCACCAGTGGGGTCACTGGCTGGGGGTGGCATACCCATGGCCTGAACAGCCTTGGGGGACCCTGCAGGCTGCAGCACAGTGGTCCCTGCAGCACGGTCGATTTACACAGCATGTGGATAAGCAGCCCCTCTCCAGCACAGCCCCCTGTGGTGTCTGGGGCTTGGCTTCCCCAGGGACTTTAGCAGATGGAGGGCAGTCGCTCACCCCTCTTTTGTGTTCCCTGCAGCTGAGAAGGTGTCCTCCCTGGGCAAGGACTGGCACAAGTTCTGCCTGAAGTGTGAGCGCTGCAACAAGACCCTCACCCCGGGTGGGCACGCTGAGGTAAGAGCTGCCGGGGTGGACGGGGTTGGGGAGCTGTGCTGCCATGCAGGGGTGGCCTGATGGTCTCTCCAGGGCTCTCCAGCACCCCAGGGATGGGGAATCCCAAGAACTGGGCTTGGACAGGCACCTGGTGCCATGTGGATAGGCTGTCCCTGTGGCATGAAAGCCCAGGAGTGCAGACTGTGGCTTCAAATGCAGCTGCTGCAGTGACCCATGGTGCTCAAGAGCTGTCGTGCACAGTGCTGATCAAGCCACAGAGTGGTGCTAGCCACACATGTGGTGCCCTAGGTGTGCCACCTGGCTGTGGGCTGCCAGGCAGCCTGTGGCAGGGCTTGGCACACCCTGGCAAGCACTTGAAGCTGCTCTGTGCACGGGGCAGGCTTGTTTGGCCGTTGGTATTGGCTTCATGCAGGTGCTGAAAACCACCCAAAATCAAGGATGCACAGGTTGCCGTGGCAATGCTAGCTTGGCACTGGTGCTTTTGGTGTCCTGGGAATTGCGCTGGAGTGCGTTGCAACTGTGGCTGCCCAGCGCATAGGAGCGCAAGGGTGCTGTGCTGGTGGTGGCAGGTGCTGGGGCCTGGGAGCAACTGTGTTTTTCTTGTGCATTGCCTCAGTGTGACACCCGGTGCCCTGGGTTTTGCACAACACCTGTCATGCCAGAGTGTCACCAGCTCTTTAGCTTGGATTTAGCACATGGCACAGCTGGGGAGCGGGCTGCAAGGACAGCTGTGCTGGTTGCCACCAGCCCGTGGGGGAGTGGGGCTGATGCTGCTGGGGAGGATGGGGCTTCGAGAGTGGATCTGTGCTTTGGGCTGGGTTAAGGCCCGGGGATTTGCTACTTCTCCATATAAGGCTGGATTCTGCTCCCTGGGGAGATGGCAGCCAAGCCCTCACCAACTGCACTGGGAGCAGGATTTGGCCCTTCCCTGTGTTTTTCTCCCTCGTTTCAAGTCAGCATCTCCAGCCAGGTTGGAAAGGTGTCTCAGGGGGTCCAGCTAAATGTGTCCCCTCCCCTCCAGCATGGTAATGCTGGGAGCACACTGATATTTATGCCTTGCGATATTTCCAGCTTCCTGCTGCCAGCCCGCTGCCCGCTCCCTCCCTGAGCCATGTCCCTGGCCATTCCCAGCCCTCACCTTCTCCACGGCACCACTTGGGGAGGCAAGGGAAGGGGCTTCTGCTCAGCTACTGCCCTGCCCGTTTTGGGCAAGGTGACCTTGCCTTTCAGCAGAGGGGATGGAGGGAAGGAGCACCGGGCATGAAGCAGGACTGGGATGCTGAATGGAGCCAAGCAGGCAATGGGGTGGGTTCGTGCCTGAGGATGGGGTCTCAGTGGGTTTTCCACACAGGGCGGTGTGCGTAGCTGCCCCACTGGCCCCCTGACCTGGCCACAAATGCTCTTTCTTTCCTCTTGGACTCGGTTCCCGCTGGCCCATGAGAAACGGCAGTGGGATCTCCATCTATCGCCTGCTTCATGCCTTCCTGCAAGAGTCGCCCCCAGCCGATAGCAGGGCCCATAGCGGCTGGGCTGGGGCCAGTGCCCGCACGGAGCCTCTGATCTCAGGCCAAGGCAGGAGGCGAAGCTCGGTGTAAGCCGTGGTGCCAAATAACAGCCTGACTGTGCTCGGGATGCTTAACAGGCAAAGGGGTGCCTTACTGGGTGCTGGGGCTCCAAGGTGCACCTCTGCTGAACTGCTGCAGGGTGCTGATCTCCAGCCCCACGGTACGGTGTGTGCAGAGCAGCTGGAGTGTCTGATGCAGGCAAAATCCTTGAGTGCTCGGGTTGCTTTAGGCTGTTGCTGGCAGACCCGCAGGCTGGGTGCATTTTGGGGTGTAGGCGTGGCCATGGTGGTCTCTGAACAGCAGTGGGGATAGAAGCCATCCTGAAGGATCCGTGTCAGCCCTCGGTGTCCTAACACTTCCCTCTCTCCCCAGCACGATGGGAAGCCCTTCTGCCACAAGCCCTGCTACGCCACGCTGTTTGGCCCCAAAGGTATGTGACCCCCCCATGCCTGTGCGGCCGTGCCTAGGGCTGCTGGAGGGGCCGGGTCCCCCCATCCCAGCTGGCGGGGAGCTCTGGCCCCGAAAGCACCCCAGGAGCCAAGCTAGCACGGGTTGAGCATGAACTGAGTGCTTTGCAGTCCTAGCCCTGCCATCCACTCCTGCAGAGGGAGCTGCTGGAGGGAGGGACCGCGCCTGACAGCTGTCTTCTTTTTTTTTTTTAATATTTAAAAGACAAATTCCCATTCAGACAGAAGGTGGAGTTGCTTTCCTATCCCAGACATGGCTGGAGGAAGCCTGGGTCCAAACCGGGTCTGAGGTGCTGCAGTGGCCCAGTGGCCCAGCGGGGCTGGGGGAGGTGGGACGGAGGGCTGGGGGAGGAGACTCCCAAGTGCTCCCAGGCCACCGCAGTCTTCTCTGCGCCACCGCAGGGGTGAACATTGGTGGTGCTGGGTCCTACATCTATGACAAGCCGCAGATTGAGGGGCAGACGGCCCCAGGACCCATCGAGCATCCGGTGAAGGTGGAGGAGAGGAAGGTGAATGCTGCGCCTCCCAAGGGACCCAGCAAAGGTGAGGGGCAGGGCAGGATGGGCAGCCTGGCCCCCCACCATGGCGCTCAGCTGCTTCAGAGCCAACGCATTTGGCGACTGTGTGGAGTGCAGGGTGTGTGCGGGGGGCCCTCTGCACCCACGTGTCCTGGTTGAGATGTCCCCTTGCTTCCCATGCCCATGCCCTCTTTCTTTCCAGCCTCCAGTGTCACCACCTTCACCGGGGAGCCCAACATGTGCCCACGCTGTGGCAAGAGAGTCTACTTTGGTAAGGTGGTGAGCAGTGACCTCATGGTTCTTGAGATCTGTGCAGGTCCCTGGAGACATGCAGAGGAGCTGGGAAGGAGGGGTTGGCTCAGCGATAGGGTTGAGAGCACAGAGGGATATGCGCATGAGTGTGCAGGGATGGGTCCTCTTGGAGGAGCTCCTGGGTGCAGAGCTTCATCTGCATTATATCCCCGGCTGTCACTTCCCAGGTGGGTGGCGTGGGCAATAGCTATCCTTGGCCAAACTCTGTCACCTGCAAGACTGCAGAGGGGTGGGAGAGATGTGGGAGGCTGGGGTGAACAGAGCTGTCTTGGGCTTTTGCCTGCAGAGGTGATGTTCCCGTGAGGTGTGCTCCCTCTCAGGATGTGTACCAGGGGGCTGGTGTGATGCTCCCTCCTTTTCCCCACTCTAGCTGAGAAGGTGACTTCACTGGGGAAGGACTGGCACCGTCCCTGCCTACGCTGTGAGCGCTGCAGCAAGACATTGACCCCGGGGGGCCATGCTGAGGTACGGATATCTCAACCCTGGGGTCCCTGGGCAGCACACATGGGGGATGCCAGGCAGGGCATGGTGGAGTCACACTGGTTGGGCAGACCCTGCCTTTGCAAGAGGGCAGGACAGGGCTGGCAGGAGCAGCTCCTGCAGCCTGCAGGGGTGCGGGTGTCTGCAGGGGGCGAACAGAGCAGGAGGGGTGCCCAGCCATGACAGATGCCTTTCCTCTGCCCCCCACCCTGAGTGAAACGCTCCTCTCTCTGCCCCGCACAGCATGATGGACAGCCCTACTGCCACAAGCCCTGCTACGGGATCCTCTTTGGGCCAAAGGGTGAGTGCCTGGACGTGTGTGGGGTGGTGAGCTGGTGCAGGGGCACGTGCCCTGCCTGGGCTGCCACTCAGTGCTCAAGCCACTGCCCAGAGGGGACATGTCCCCGGAACCCCTTCCTACCTCCTGCATCCTAGTCCTTCTCACCCTCCTGCATCTCTCCCCATGCAGGCGTCAACACTGGAGCTGTGGGAAGCTACATCTATGACAAAGATCCCGAGGTGAAGAACCAGCCCTAGATGGCATCCCCCTGCCTGCCCACTCTGTGCCCCTGTACTAACCTCCTGCTCCCAGCCAGAGCAGACCCTCACCAGGCTGCACGGAGCTGTGGTCTCTTTGCTGTCTCTACTGTGGGCACTGTCCCATGGGTTGTATGTCATAGGCTATAATATAAGCTTCAATGTTTAAAGACAAAGGTAGAAGGTGTCTATGGTGGTTCCCAATGTGCTCTGCCCTCCCCAGCCCTCCCACCTCCCCAAGCACAGGCGGCAGCAGGGTGGGTGTGGGGATGTCACTGTGTGCAGGGGACAGCAGGTGGCACCCGAGGGGCTGAGAGCAGGGAAAAGGTGGTGACAGGAGCCCCACCATGGGAAAGGGGGTCCCCTCTGCCCGCTGCACGGAGGGTGATGAAGCAAGGCAGGCATCTTGCAGCACTTGGGGATGGGGGCTGGTGGTCAGAGCACTCAGCCCTGTTCCTCACCAGCTACTGGAGATATTTGGGTCCCCTGAGTGTTCTGGCCCATCTGGAAGCACTGCCCTTCTTCTGGCCCTTCCTGGGCTGCATGCCCTGGCTCTCGCTCCTCCTGGGGCCCACAGCTGACCCCAGCCACCATTGGGGTTGCAGGGTCTGGCACCTTCCCTCATCCCCATCCTTGCACCCCCAGAGCATCTGTGTATGTGCACGTGGGCAGGTGCCTGATGTGCTCTGCTGCCTGCTTTAGGTTGGCGGCCCCCCAGCGTGGTCCCCTATGGCAGCAGAGCCTGTGCTGGTGGGGGGATTTGGGGGCTACATCCTTGGGAGGAATGGGCTACTCCCCACCTTCGGAGGGCAGAGCACATTGGGCTGGTGGCTCAGCGGTGGGACGCCCGCCTCCTTCCCTGAGCCAGAGGTTTCTTAATGTTTTTTTTTTTTTATTTATAAGCAATTGTAAATTTGCCCCTCGCTTTGGAGAATGACACGTACCCCCCCAGACTCACCCATTCTCCCTGTGCACGCCCAGCCCTGCTGCTTCCCAGGAGGCTGCGGAGGGGGCTGGTGCAGGGGACCTGCAGAGGCAGTGAGCCCTGGGGTGCCAGCACCCGTCTCTCTCAGCTCCCTGCACCGTGGTGGAGTTGACTTTTTATTTGCTGAAAATAAAGGTTTTGAGAGATGTGTTGTGTGGTTCAGCTCTGGGCAGAGGCAGGGGAAGCTGTGTGCGCGCTGCACAGCATCCCTCTGGTCCTGGGACGGTACAGGGACTGCACCGCCGGCGCTCCTGCCCCAGCTGGCAGACAGAGCAGCCTAATCCCAGCTGACCCTGAGCTGCCCAGGACAGAGCTGCCCTTGGTGCAGCACAAGCCGTGGCTGCTCCCTGGGCTTGTAAGAGGCTATGCTGCTGGCCCTGCAGCTGGGATGGGGTGGGATCCTCTCCAGCTTTCCAAAGTGGAAAACTAAGGGAGGGTTGTAACACAGCTGGGAACGCTGTTGCCTGAACTTGTGACCAGGCACGTTGTCTGAGCAGGGTTGCTGGTGGACAAGCCCAGCCAGGCAGCAAGGAGGCAGGAATGCAGCATGGGGGCATGCTGCCCCAAGCCTCTGGGAACTGCCACGTCTCCGGCCAGATACCAGCCCTGCTTCCAGGCATGGCTTTAGACATCCAGCTGTTCCCCCTAGGAGTTCAGTGTCTGGAAATCAAGGCATGGAGGTTGGGGCTGCCAAGGCAAACACTGGCTCTGGGAAACCACTGCTCTGACTTGTCCCTTCTGTCAGGTTCTTGCAAGAGCTGTACCTCCCCAGGGATGAAGGGAGACTGCTGGCCCTGTTTGCTGGGGGAAAGCGGGGACCTGGTGACCCTGGCAATGTCTTGCATCCTTGTAGCAGCCTCAGCCTTGGAGCTGTTCTATCACCGAGCAGGAGAAGTGTGGATGGGTGCCAACCACAGCCCTGGCCTTGCTCCTTGCCCAGGTATGGCTGGGGAATGCAGTGGACATTGCAGAACAGGAACACTGGCTCTACTCATGCACTGGGCCCATGGGGAACATTCAGCCGCGGTGGCAACTCAGGCTCAGGCTCTCCCTCTCCCAGCAGCGATCTTAGCGGCACCGCAGCCTTTTCCCAGGCACAGAGGGTTTGGCAGTATGGTTCCTGGGTCAGGGAACGGGATGTGTGTGTTCATGTTTTGGTGGGGTTTCTATAGAGACTTGACCCTTCTGATGCTGTAGGGGACAAGGCTGCTGTGTAAATCACTGCAGGGTCCGTGCCGGCTGCTTTCTTGACACACAGGGATCCTCAGCCTTCAGAGCCAAACTTTGTCAAGTTTGCCTCACGCAGCAGCAGCGGTGCTGGGGTGGGATTTCCTATCGCCCACCCAGGACCCCGTGTAGCTGCCAGTGAAGCTCTCAGCACAAATCCAGATCTCATTGCAAGCGTTATTTACCATCGTTAATTAATGAGCTTAATATACCAGGCTTTTTGCCAGCCTGTAATGATTCTCTGCAGCAGGGCTTCTCCCCAGTGGATTGTGCAGACTGATTTTCCTCCCCACCATCCTGCCTGCAGCTCAATGGGGTCTCCCCAGCACCCATCTGGCCCCATGCCAGGCAGCCTTAACAGCATCCTTATGGTGGGCACCGGCCCTGGCGCCTCAATGGAGGGTCAAGCTGCAGGCTCCCTCCCCAGCACCTCCAGGTGGGATGCTCACTGCAGAGAGGCCTCACCTGGGACCGAGAGTGTGGTGGGCTGGAAAGGAGCTGATGCAAGGTTGCTGGGCACCATTTAATCCAGTGTGCTTGAGACAGGGAGGAAAATAGGCTAGGGGTGGCAGGGATGGGAGGGGATGCCCTGTTCTTGTTCTAGGTTAGTTCCCGGTGTGAAGGGATATAGGGCAGGACAGGTACAGGCGTCCTGGCTGCCGCCTGCTCCCAGGTGGCAGCCATCAAATGCCAGATTTTATTTTGGCTTAGGGCTGGTGGGTTTTTTTCGCCTCCTTTCTTTTTTTTGCTTACATTTTCTTTTCACCATGGTAATTTAATTTGGGGAATGCAATGAAATTAGAAATGGACAAAATTCAGCTGTGCTGTACAAGGGGGTGCTGGAAAGTCCGCATCTGTCAGAACTTCCTGCTACTCAAAGGGGACAACCTGGCTGCTCAGAATCTGGGTGGATGATGTCTATTCACTGTTCAGCAAGGGAACTGGGTACACCTTGTGTCTCCTCAGTACAGCAGGTACCCACAAGGTGAGTGTTAAGAGCAGGAAGCTGAAGGGTATAGTGGAGCTTTGGGATCCCATATGGGTTATCCATGTTCATGTCGAGGGGCTGGGGGTCTCCACATGCTGTCAGGTCAGTGTGGGGTCTGGGGCACTGACACAGCAGAGTGGCACTTGGCTTGAGCATAGAAGGCAGCTCTGGCCTCTAATCCTTGGTGCATTTTTGTATTTATTTTTGGGAGGCCGATATGAACTGAAATACCTCTTTACTTGAAGCCTGTAAAACATCCTTCCCCTTGGGGATGTCAAATATTTTATTTTGTTTTCAGCTCAACTTGCTAGTGGGATAAAAAAGTTGGAGGGCTCTGGTGATTACAGACATTCTCTCTGGGGTATGGAGGAAAATAGACAACAAAGTGGATGCAGTTCTGCTTGGAAATCCCCCAAGCTCTGTGAACTTGTTCTGGGCAATTACCCTTGCTGGCTCCCAGCTTTTCTGGGAGCCAGTGGAGCTCAAGAGGGAGCCATGTGTCGCTTCTCCTTGCTGGGTGCAGGGCAAGGATCCAACTGGCTGGCACAATGCACCAGTGGTCAACGTGCTTTGAGGCAGTTTGGGTGATGGGTGCCGGCCCAGGTATCCATGAGCTGTGGGAGGAGCAGGATTGTACAGAGTGGTATTTCTCAACAGAAGACTGAGGGTGCCCATGCCACCAGAAACAGGGCGTCATCACGCACACTGTCTTTAGTGACTCAAGGAAGAGATAGGTGAATGTTCAAAGGCTGGGCCCGGGGGGGGCACTGCAGGCTGCACACAGAGAAAACACCAGGGTGTGGGCACACACAGAAAACACTCGGTGTGGGCAGGAATGACAAGGGCAGGGCTGTGCTACAGCATCTGAGCTAGTCGGTTCTGGGAAGGGAAACACAACCATTGCGGTGTGGAGGGGCTCCCAGATGCAGGGAGATGGCAGGATGACATGGCTGTGGCTGGCAGCACGGCTCTGATGTGCCAGAGGCTGGAGTAACACAGCTGGGAAGCGAAGCAAGACAGATTTAAAGCATTTGCTGAGAAGCCAATAAATAGGAACCAAAAGGGATGAAGTGCTGAAAGATGTGATTCAAGGTGGGATATTAAAAGCCATCCAGTAAGCCCAGATTGCTCCCTCAAGGGCCAAGAACCAGCTCAAATACACCCTGAAGTCGGTGATGTGGCTCTCCCTGGCTTTTGCTTGGTCCTAGGGAGAGGTTAAAGTACCAGGTGTAAATAGCGGAGAGGGCTTAGGAGAGCAGGCAGGGATGAAGGAGGAGGAATGGCATGAAACCAAGGAGAGGAGGATTTGGGCTGTAAATCCACCTGCCACTGCAGTGCACTGGGCTGTCGCGCAGGGAAAGCTGCTGGTGCAGGCTTCAGCCAGAGCACTGGCGAGGAAGGTGCTGGCTTGGGCGCTCAGCAGCTCCCTGGCTTGCTGGGAACATCGGTGAGGGATTTTCCCACCAGGATGTAGGCTGGGCTCTGCAGCAGCCTTTAAATCACCAGTTGGGGTGAGCAGCCAGGAGATCACTCAGGGTGCTCCTGGGAGTGCCCTGGGCCTCCTTGCTGAAGAGGAATACTTGTGCTGGTGGGATGGAGGTGTGCATGCTGCTAATGGGTGTGCAAACCTACGGCTCCTCCTCTTGCTTTGCCCTGTTGCTCTGTCCTGACCTTCCATCTTGCTTGGGTAAGGCAGGGAGGAGAGCTATATTCCTCTCCCCTCCCTGTGCTGCCACTGTGGCATGACGGTGCCGAGCAGTGTGTTGACAGGTATGGCAAACACCTTTGCACACCTGCTGCTTGGCCACACCTCCAGTGGATTTTTAACCAGGAATAAAAGGCATGATGTCAATAGCCTGGGCTCAGCCCAGGGCAAACAGCACAGCTGGGTGAGTGCTCTATGCCAGGGCAAGGCTGGGAGGTCGTCCCTGTCACTGGTGCCGTGCGAGCAGCCCCTGAGCCCATGCTCCCCATCAGCGCCCAGCATGGATATGCATCTATCCAGCAGGCAGAAGCAATGCTTCACAGGTGCTAGGCAGCTTCCCAGAGCAGCGGGCGTTGCTTCCTCGATGATCCTGGCTGGATTTGATAGCCACAACACAAACAGCCAGGGCAACGCACCAAAACTTCCCCTGGTAGGATCTGGCCAGGAGTTTTCCTTGGGCTGCCACTAATGGAAAGCTTGCAGAAAAGGGCAGATGGTAGTGGAAACTCTGGCCAGACCATATGCAGGGAAACTGGGGAAGTGGTGCCTGGATGAGATTGGAGGAAATTTTCCATGTAGCTGGGATTTGGAGGGGTTGGAGAGGTAGGTGAAAGCTACTGCACTCTTGTATCCTGCAGATGGAAATTCCAGAAGCATCCTTGGTGTGGCCCTGCACAGGCTGGCCTGTGCTCTCCCAGCAGCAGGGCTCACCCTGTCCCCACCGAGTCCCTGTGCCACACAGCAGCACCTCCTGGGGCTGTGTTTGTTATTGCTCTCTCAGTGTAATATTAACTGGGCGATAATAATTCACACCCTGGCTCTCGAGGTTGAGGGCTGATCTGACAAGGGACTGCTTACGGGCAGTCAGCTGCCTTAACTGGGCCGTTCCTGCTAGAAACAACTCTGTGATTGCTCATGCCCACAGTGGGACCGACTCTGTGCCGCGCCTAGGAGGGCAGTGAGCACAGACTTTGGCATGGCAGCCATTCACAGGCTCAAACCATCCAGGGCTTTACAGTATCAGTGGCAGTGTGCTGGTGGGTGTCCTCAGCTCCCCTTCCAGCATCCCCCGGAGTGGCCCATTCTGAACCCCTTCCCCAAGGCCCCTGCTCCCACACTGCCTTTCACGCTGCCATCCTGTTCCTGATTACTCCCAGCCGTTGGCTGCCTGTCAGCTTTATGAAGATGTACCCCAGAGTTTTTCCTTAGGGTGTAATGTGCCCTGACAGCTGCCTTTGTACTGTTGTTTTCCCAGCCTGCCGGTAATGGGATTAGCCATGTGCAAATCCGGAGGTGAAGGAAGGCGAATAGGTGTGTGTGGGGTGTGCCAGCCCCTCGCCGTGGGGCACCCCGTGCATAGCACTGTGGTGCCAGTATCTTGCAGGCCTTTTGATGGGATCACGTGTCTGGCAGCTCCCCCCAGTCTCTGCTATGTTTTTCATAAACTGCCCTATAATTTTCCTGTCAAATTAGAGTACCATGCTGAGCTGGGTAGGGCATATTTTACAACAAATCATCTTGGCTGCGCTTGACTTGCACAAGTGTGGGCTGAAATATGGCCAGGGAGAGAGATTTTGCATCACTCACTGTTGTTCGAGTGCTGGGAAAATGCAGGACGGGGGTGCTTACCAGCCCCCAGGTCGTGCCTTCACTGGTGCATTGTATCCTCACTATGCAAATCTGTGGGGAGTTGTGACATGAGAAGCATTGGAGTCCCTGCTGTGCCTCAGCAAGGGGGGACAGGAGGGGAACAGGGAGCTGTCACCTTGGCAGATGGAATTGTTTGCTCCATGGAAATAGCTGTTTTTTCTTGCTGTGTTAACAAAACAAACCCAAATCGGCTTATGCTACCTGCCCTGCCTGCTAAAATAATTCTGACTTTTCCAGTCCTTACTCTGGTAATCACCTGGAGCCAAGTGGCTGGAGGGGGACAGTTGGGCAGGCAGTGTGTGCCCATAGCTCTGGCATGTGCAGGAGCTCTCACCTTGCAACCCTGCCCCAAGAGCCTGGGAAACTCCTAGGGGCTGGGAGGACCTTACACAAAATACACTGCAGATGGACCTGGGGAGCTGGTGCTGGCTCTTGCCAGCCTTGCCAAGGAACTGGGGAGGGGACCCTGACCATAGCAACGCCACCCAAACAAACAAATGGGAAAGCTCAGGTTTTTCTGAGGGTTGTTTCTAAGCCATTGGAGTGTGCTGGCGCCTGATGTTCCAGGATGGAGCCTCACCCACAGATTCCTATCAGAGGGCACAGACAGTTAAATCATGCTCTGCTCTAATGGTTAAATTAGCTGCAACAAGGTCTCCAGATAAGATAATGCTGTGGTTTTCTGAGGAGGTTGCTCTCCCTTGGTGTTGGCTGAGTTGTTTCCCTGGCAGGCTATGACCCTTGCTTTGAAGTGGTGCTAAGGCTGGGACTTGGCTTTGCTGAAGACACTTCGCGGGCCCCTCTCCTGCAGCTCCTTGGAGCAGTCTCTGCCCAGCACCAGAACTCGCCCATTGCCTGCCCTTGGCCATGTCTGTGGGCAGTGTCCCACTGTAGACAGACTGCTGCTCACTGCCGCTCCAAAACAGCTTACAGCTGCCTGCACCATGGTTTTGGCTTCTGGAATGAGGGAGGCTGAAAGAGTAGTGCCCCTAAATGACAGGCTGCCACAGCATTTCCAGCCAGCTCCATCCAGCACAGACTGATGTGGGCTCAGTTTGTTGCCCTCCAAGATGATGAGTTTCACACACTGTTTACAGGCTCGCTCCCTGTAAAGCAAGCAAGAGGCTGCATCCTGCAGGCTTCTGAGGTGCTGCCGTGCCCCAGGAGAACCTGTGGCCCCTCCTGCCACGGGCCTGCACCAGGTGGCTTTGCTGTGCTTCCCTGCTGCTATGTGTGCCCACCGATGGATGGGATGAGAGTGGGGTGGCAGTGATGAGCAGGATGCATGCACAGCCCTGGCGAGGTGTAGGAAATGCGACTGCGGATCCATGGCATCCTTCACCCTGACAGTTTCATAGGGCACCATGTGCTGACACCCCTTTGTAAAGTAGGCTGGGGGTAGCCCAAGGGGTGCAGATCCCTGCAGGAAGGTTGCCCAGGCTAAACCAGCACGCTGAGGGTGGCAGCCGGGCATTCAGCCCTGGCTGAGAGCAGTGTGCGACTCCTTGGTGCCTGCTTTGTGAGAGCTGCCGCCAGTTTTGTGCCCACTCTGTTGTGTGAACTGTCTCCAGTAAGTACATGGGGGAACCGTGAGGAGGAGGTGGCTGGGCTCTGGCTCAGCCTGGTCACTCTGTGAGGTAGCATTCCTGCCACAGGAGAGGCTAAGCCGAGTGGTCCGTAGGGACTGGCCACAGTGCTTGGCCAGCCAGAGGGGACCAGTGAGAGGCCAGTTTTCCACTGCTAACTGGCACAAAACCTGCCTTAAAAGGGAGCGCAGCTGAAGACAGCTGTCCTCAAAGCAGCCTTGCACCATGTGCGAGGGGAAGCAGGGCCACCGGAGAGTGGAGACGACACGCCCCCTTCCCGGTATTTTGTTAGGGTGCTGGCTGCACCCAGCATGGTGCAGGGAGAAGGTTTCAGCCTGAGCGATGCAATTGGGTGCTTGTGGAGTACTGTAGTTTGGTGCTGCAGGGTACATTGGCATGGCCTAAATACGGTGCTTGCATATGTGTGGTGCCTCAGGGCAGGAAGGACTGGGAGGAAGCAGGGTGCAGGCAGCAGCCCTTGCAGGGGACTTCTTTCCGCCCATGCGTGACCTTCTCAGCGTGACTCACACCTTAGCTGGCAGCACGCTTTGCAGCTATGTCTCTGTCAGCACAGGCTGCTGACCACCCTGCTGAGCCCAGCAGCGCCCTTGTAGTAGTGTGTCCGAGGTGGTCCCCAGCCTGCGGTGGGACTGCTGGCAGGTGGGATGAGCCTGGAACCACTGGCAGCAGTGGAGAGCAAACAGCAACTCGAGGGCTCCCACTGGGAATGGGAAGCTGGAGCCAGGCTGGACTGTAAAGCAATCCCAGATGAACTGTGAACTTCTCCTCCAGACACAGCTTGTGGCTTCTCGTCCTGCACCCATGGGTGGGCTCTGGTGTCTACAGGGCCCTGTTTGTGCAGGCAAGGGATGCCCTGTGTTTCAGAGGCAGACACTGGATGTCCTGGCGCTGGGTTTCACAAGACCTCATGACCCTTGCAGCACAGCAACATGCCCTGGGGAGGATTGTTTCATACAAAACAGAGCTTTGGATAGGCTTTTCATTCCCTTCATAGCCAAGCACAAAGAAACAGCAAGTCCTTGCTCCTAATAAAATGACAACAGTCCATGACACAGATGGGCTGGCTGCAGCGAGTGGAGGAGCCACGTCCCACACAACCACCCTTCATGAGGTCCTGCAAGAGGTTGGTTACAGCCCTGCAGCTTCGTCTTGCTTCATCTCATACCCCAAACCTCACCACGCGTGGTAGATGCTACTTGAAGGCTGGATTTTACACTTCCTCGGGGGAAAACAGCTCTGTGCTCAGAGAGGCCAGCCGTGGTGTTCAGTGCACAGTGAGTCTTTATCTGGGAGCAGGGTTCAATGACAGTTGCCAATTACACATTCAGCCCCACTCAAGAGTGGGGCACTCGTGCACCACAAGCGTGAGCAGGGAGCTGGCGAGAGGCCAGGGTGTGGGGGCTCAGAGTGCAGGAGTGCAGAGTGTGGGGTGAAAGGGGTGCAAGGGATATAGGTGCAGGGTGCAACGGATGTAAGACTGCAAGATGCAAAAACCACGGCAAAGGAGAAAGGGGTGCAGGATGCAAGGGGTGGAGGAAGTGCGGGAGGAGGGATTGCAGCGGTCAAGGGGTGCAGGGGGTGTAAGTGGAGGGATTGTAGGGGTGCAGAGGGTGTAGGGCCGCAGGGCATGCGGGAGGCAAAGCATGCAAGAGGAGAGATTGCAGGGATGCAGGGGCTGCGGGACGCAAGGGGTGCAGGGCGCCACCCCGGGAGCCCCTGCAGGGCGGTGCCCCGGGCGGTGCCTCCAGCTGCGGGCGGGGCCGCACATCTGGGCGGGGCGGGCGGCGGTGACTCCGGCGGGGCCGGAGCGGAGCATCCACAGCCGGTGCGAGCGGCGAGCGGAGACCATGCCCAAGTGCCCCCGCTGCCAGAAGGAGGTCTACTTCGGTAAGGGTTTCCTGCTCCCCCACGGGGCTGTGGGACTGCTTCAGCCGGGGTGTCCCGATGCTGCACCCCCCCAAGGCTTCGTGTCCCCAGGCACCCCGGTTCTGCGTGCCCCGTGCTGGGGTTGTGGGGTGTCCCGGTGCTGCGCACCCCGGTCCCCTGGAGCTTACAGGTCTCCGTGCACCCCAGCGCTCTGCGTCCTGGGTGCCCCACGTTGTGTGCTCCAGTCTTACGAATTCTTGGGGTGCCCCAAAGTTGCGCACTCCTGCTGCTGTGGGTCCCTGGGGTCCCCTGGCTGGGTGGCCCTGTAAACCCACCCGAGGAGAAGGTGCCTTGCTGCACGGTGTGGGGAGCAGTGGGTACCACCGACTGCAGACAGGGCCACGGCACAGTGTGGGAGCTCAGCGCTGTTTCTTTCCCAGCGTTGCCCACAGCCCCGGGGTTGAGGCAGGCAGCTGGGCCAGCCTTGAGAACTGCCCAGCCCAAAGGCCTGGACAGTGTAACCTGCTGCTCTGAAAGCCTTGGTGGGTGAGCCAGCAGCCTCCCAAGGGCAAATCCTGCCCTCGGGCACTTCCTGGGTCAGTGGCTTCCCCACGTTGTCCTGCGTGGTTTGGCACAGCAATATGACAGCCCTGGGGTGTTATTTTTAAGCCACTGTTGCAGGCCAGTCATGAATTCTGTTGGGCTTCTGTCTGCTGCTTCAGGCATACGTCCTCCCTCTGAATTGGTGCCCCGAAGCTATTGTTGTCCTGCCTGAGGGTATTTGGGGCATTTGAGCTTCTCACCCTGCCATCAGCCACTGCTGGAACAGGCAGACTCCGTCTGCCAAACTTTTCCCTGGTTTAGCTGAACTTGAGGGGATTTGCTGGGAACAGTTTGTATGCACTCCCTGCTTTTTAATTACTACAGATGAGGAATCTGTGAGCCGAGTGCCATCCCTGACTTCTGCTCTGCTTGCGTCCCGTCTTTCACTTCTGTTCTGACAAAGAATTTGGAGGCTCAAACACAGGGGCTACTCTTCCTGCCCAACAGCTGTGTCCGTTAGTGATGCTCACCCTGGTTGTTGTGCTGGGACTGGCACGGGCACTGCCTGATGGGCTGCAGGGGATGTGGCTCCTGGGGTTGGTGAACATCTCTGCCTGAACTTGAACTCACTACCTCACTTGCAGCCAGGTATTGGGGTTGCGTTTCAGCATGACACACTTTGTGGTGCCCTCCCACAGCCGAGGGAGTTAGCTTGATACTAGGAGCTACTAAGGTGCGGATGTCAGTGTTCGCCTTTCCCAGTGGATCTGCTTCGATCCTAGCCAGGGTGAGCTGAGTTTGTTGTGCCTGCAGGTGCGGCTGTGGAGGCGCTGGGATGGATCGTTTGACCGAGGAGTGGTCTGGCCCTGCGCCTATCGGGCTGCTCTTACACAACATCTCTGTTGATGCAGAAGCTGAGGATGTTTAAAAGCTGCTGGAAAACGAAGCTTAACTGTCTGATTTCTGTGCTCAGGGATAACAAGTGCTGGCAGAGGAGGCAGAGCAAACCCTGCTCCTGCGTACTCTGGGTCTCTTGGAATCTTTCTTGGGTGTGCCTTAGGCTGCTTATGGCCAAATAGTGTCTGTAGAGAGCAGGGATGAGGTGGAAATGACATAGAGAGGCCTAGAGAAGGCATTCACAAGGCCACCACCAGCTTTCCAAGGGAATCTTGCCTGCGTAGCTGAGAGCTGGAGGGGCTGCTGCAGCAAGCCTTGCCAGAGCTCCTGCCCAAGTGTTGGTGCAAATGCTTGTGCAACAGGCGAGGAGGCTGAGGTCCCCCCTGAGACTGTGTGATGGGAGGACCCTACCATGGGCCAGGATCAGGCTCCTGGGCCTGCTGGGGGGAGGATGCTGTGGGCCCCGCCGGGCTGTGGGTACAGGAGGCTCTTTGTGCTGCTGGGGCATGGTAGCAGGGCTGCCTCGTGACATTTGGGCACTGCCTCCACTCCCATCTCTACAGCCGCTAGCTTGCTCCTTGCATAAGCTGTTGTGGGCGTATTTGGACTCCAAAGAAGAGGTGCTTCAGGCTGTTGAAAGCCCTCCACCGCCCTGCCCTGGCACACGATGCCAGCAGTGGCTTGGTTCCACTGCTCAACCTGGTTTTGCAGGCATGGTGAGAGTGCTCGGACCTGGCTCTGACAGGATTCCTGTGGAAACCTCTGCTTTATCACTTAATAAATCCCCAGAAATGCAGCTGCCAATATGAGGAGCACATGCATCTGCAGAAAATACCCTCCTCCCCCGCTGTGCCGCAATTAAAAGCCACTCTGTTCTCCATAAACATGTCCTGGCCCCAGCAAACAGCATGTAGTCCCTTCTGCGGCCGCCTGAATCTTGGCCAAGCTCCAGCTCTGCTCTGGTTTGCCATGGTGCAAACAAAATCAGAGCTGTGGCCAGAGCACTGGTGGCTGGTGGGGACGGGTTTGTGTTGGGGCAGGGCACAGTGATGGCTTTGCCTCCCTCGTCCTCACTAGCATCCCCTCCTTCTCCCATGCCAGCTCTAGTGATTGCTTGGGCTTCAGCTGGCCGGGGAAAAACATATCCCCTTGTAGGCTGATGTTGGAAGAGGGGAAGTCCCCAAATCTTTGGAAGATGGGTAGAAGTTGATCCGTCCACGTGGATGTGGTGGTGCTCCCCCTGGGCTGTTTCAGATCTAGGTGTCTGGATGTGCACAGTGAGCACTTGGGTTTGAAACACAGTGTCCCGTGCCTTGGACAAATAGACTTGAGAAAACGCCCCAACATATCCTTCCTAGGAGCCCAACCTGCCAAAACCAACTTGTTGCATCTGATCAGTACCTCAACTAACTCTCCGTTCTGTGGCAGCTGAGAAGGTGACTTCTCTGGGGAAGGACTGGCATCGGCCCTGCTTGAGATGTGAGAAGTGTAACAAGACCCTGACATCTGGGGGCCATGCAGAGGTGAGGTTTGCTGCTCAGGAGGTCCCCATCCCCCACAGCTAGGGGCAACAGGAGGAATGGGCTGGGCAGAGATGGAGCCGGAGGGCAGTCGGGGCTAATGCTCACCCTTTCTCCCTGCAGCATGATGGCAAGCCTTACTGCAACCACCCCTGCTATGCCGCCTTGTTTGGGCCCAAAGGTAGGGTCACTGTGGCTGGGGTTGTGGGAGGGAGGGGAAGGGGGATCAGGGCTTCCATTCTCACTGAGATGTGTCCCTCACTGTGCTTGCTGTCTGGTGGCAATGCTGACTCTATTCTGACTGTCTTCTAGGGTTCGGCCGGGGAGGAGCTGAGAGCCACACGTTCAAGTAAACCTCAGGTTGGTGTCACCCCTCAGTGCTCCCTTCTTGCCTCCGGCTGGGTGGGCTGTCTGGGGCTGTTCCCTGCCAAGCAATTGGGGAAGGCAGGCATGCCATGGCATCTCTCTGGGCTGGCTGTGACTCCCAGCTCTCGTCTGAGGCTTGGGAACAATCAGCTGGGTGCCAGCTCCTCCTCTCTGCCAAGTGACCATCAGCACCCACTTAGCTCTGGCAGTAGATGCTGAAGGCTTTTGCTTTGTGGCCTGTCAGCAAAGGTGGGGTCTGTCCCAAAGCACCGTTGTCCTTGGGATGTTTCTGTTCTCAACCCAGCCTGACTTCATCCACCCCTTTCTTCCATCCCTCTCCAGGTCTGACAATCAGCACAGCCTGAAGACAGCACAAACGCGCTGCAACAGACATGCATTTTAGTTTTTATTTCACTTCATACTAGACTAGCACATTAAAAGCAATGAGTAACCAAGGCCGGGGCTGGTGTGGAGAGGGGATCTGCTCCAGATGGAGCACTGCCAGGGTGGGGATGTTGGGACGCCCTGCCGGATAGGAAATTTGGCTGATATCGCTGAAGGCTGCCTGGAGAGGAGACTGCACCCTTCCAGCCAAAACCCATCCCTGCTTCTGGCACCCAGCTCTCCTGGCTGGGCCCACAGTTGTATTCTCAGTCTTTAATAAACCCAGACCAAAATATGCTTCCCTCATGTAGCAGCTGTGCTCTCTGTAACATGGGTCCCACGTAACTCTCCTGCGAAGCACATTCTGCTTGCTTTAAGGACCCCATATGGCCTCTGGATTGAGCCGCACACTGTGTGGTGGCTCTGTGTGCTTTTGCTCCTGGCATGCGTGGGGCTGCCCAGGCCAGGAATGCCGAGTGTGCCCATAGGAATTGGGTGGTTGCGTCGTGCTGGTGTTTGTCTGGACACGGATTTTTTGGACTTGGGAGAAGGTCCTACCCCACCCACAGCTTTGCTGGGTATGTGTCATGACATTTGTAGAATCCTGAAGCATGGTGGCTCCTGCCAGTCTGAGACTGCTGACCCGCGGTCTCTCTAGCATTCAGCAGCCTCTTGGCTGCATCCCAGTCCCTGGCATGGCGTGCTGCAGAGCCAAGCCTATGGGCAGCCCCCTGCTCTTTGCTCCTGGATCTGAAATGGCACTTTGCAGCCCTCAGTTGGGGCAGGGAGGTGTCTGGCTGGGAGACGACTGACTGCTACATCAGGAAAACCTGGTGGGTATTGGCTGCTTTTGCTCTGAGCAGCCTTACGGAAAGGCCAAGCAAGGCCGGGTTACCGGCAAGGCAGAGACAGGCTCTCTTGGTGGGGAAAGCAGAGGTGCGCTATTACAAAGCAAAAGCTGGCTCATGAGCATTTTGCGCTTTCATATTTCAACTCCTTTGACTTGTTGGAAGAAGAAAACTGACAGATGTTAAACATGTCAGCTTGAGGAGTATTTCTAAAATGGTTTCTTAACCATGTCTTCCCCTAACCTAAGCCACCTTATTTACATACTCAGAGATACTTCATAACACACTGGGATATTTTTGTCTACGGTTTATGCATGCATTTCCTTAGAGACTGCTCTGTGTCTTATTGTCACACCAGCCTTCTTGGGGCTTAGCCAGAACCCCCAGGGGCCGCAGGTACATGTCTAATGTCAAAATATTTGATGCAAAAGCAGCCTGATCTGATAAGCATCTTAAAACTTGCCGTGTGCTTGATGCCAAAAGGCTCTGCACCCACCAAGCACACTTCAGTGGGACAAACTTGACCAGCTGCCACTGCTTCCCCTCCCACCCAGTAAACACAACAAATGCAGGCGTCTATGTCAAAGGCAAACCCCAACTATTGCTGTTTGGCTACCAGCCAGCCAGGGCTCGTTGGGCCCTTTGCCCTGCCACTCCCTCCGCCGCCCTTGTCAGCAGCCTCCCAGGGATGCCAGCACCCACAGCTCCTGGCCAGCGAGACATGGTCCCACTCTGCTGGTCACCCAGCCTACCCTGGGGCAATGGGGACACCAGACTTCAAAGCAAACTAGTGGTAGAATCTCAATCTCGGCAACCAGTGAGAGCCCATTTACCCTCAGCATTAAAAACAATGGGAAACACAAGCTTTGTGATCCTCTGGGCTTGCATAAGTTGTGCCCAGCTGGGAAAAGGAGCTGTGAATTGGGCTCCTGGTCTTTCCCAACAGAGTCCTGCAACAAAACTTTTCAGAAGCAGCTAATTCCAGGTGCAAGGGGCTAGACTTGAAAGGACGGGCAGGGAACCAGTGACAAGTATGGAAAAGCAGGTGTTGCCTGGGGAGAGGCTGGGGGGATCCAGCCCTCTGGCTGGAAGTCCATTCCGCGGGCAGTGGCTGCAGCTGGGGCAGGTGACAGCAGTTTGCCATTCGCAGTGTCATTCCCTGGGGCTGCTGCTTGCATGTGTCCCTGCCACCGACTTGCAGTGTAGGTGTTGGGGGTGGCTCTCCCTCTCCTGGATGCATGGAGGGATGTAGGAACTATGCAAATTCTGCGCAGCCTCAGCAAACCTGCAAAGAAGCTAAACCCGAACCTGCGGCTGCCTCACTCTGTGCTGCCCATGGCAGGGGTTCAAAAACGGGGGTCCCCTCAAACAAGCTCTGGAGACAAGTTCCTCCAAAAAGCTCTTTCTGAGTGTCCTGTTTCTCTGCCTACCCTGCAACAGGCACTCCTGCTGAGATGGCATTTGGCCCCAGTACTTGCTGTCAGGATGCTCTCCTCTGAGTGCTGTGCTTGTACAAGTCACGCTCTCAGCCTGCTGCTGCCTTGATGCTGTTAGGTTGGGCAGTTCAGGAGTGGGTCACATCCGCAAGGAACCTTGGTCAAAGAAAATACATAATAAAATAATTTTGTAAAACTCACTTCAGTCTTTGGAG
Organism: Neomorphus geoffroyi; assembly: GCA_033558235.1. NCBI lineage: Eukaryota > Metazoa > Chordata > Aves > Cuculiformes > Neomorphidae > Neomorphus > Neomorphus geoffroyi. The sequence continues at coordinate 10,528,942 of JAUMJM010000074.1, forward strand.
AGGAAGCAGAAACAGCTGTATCGCATTCGGATAGGAAATCTACATCCAAGCCAGGCTCTCCCCTCTGATGGACAATGAGGCTCGGCAGCATCCAGCACACTGGGGAGATGGGCTTTCAACAGACATAATCTTTTCTCTATTGAATAGTAAATCTCTGTCTGGAGTGTGAGCTGTGCACATAGGCAGCAATCTGGCTTCCAGCACAGCTTGTCTGTGATGCTTTCAGCTCTAGCCCCACTGGCAGCCAGGGATGGGCAGGGACGGTCCCTTCTCTCCCAGTGAAGAAATGCCCTGGTTGTGCTGGTCCTGCAATAGGGGAGATGGTGAGAGCAGGATGCTCAGGGAAAATCCCAGCTTTTTGGAGGGAGCAGCCAAGGGATGCTTGCTCAGTGTGCCCTACCAGCTGCTCCTGCTCTTGAGGCAAAGAGCAGACCCAGGGGAGGTGGCTGACATTCCCCATGCCTGCCAGGTCACCAGCCAGCAGCAACAGGGATGTTGCTGCCATCGTAGGTGCGGTCCAGGCATGGCCCCAGTCCTGAGGTGCCCATCTGGGACAGCAAAAGGTGTCATGCAATGTCCAGCCTGGTGATGCCCAGAAAAAAGGTCCTGTGACCTGAAATACCACCGTTGCTGACCTCAGAGGAAGTGGCTTTTCTTCCTCTACCATTATTACAGAAGCTGAGATCAGTGAAGTTTGTGGACTGTGGAGTGATGGTTGCTATAAACACTTCATGACTGTGACAAAAAACCCAAACATCGTTCCTCTGGCAGTTGGGTGTGGGTGAGGCCCAACGCCTTGGGGAGGGAAGCAGAAGAGGTTTTGGCAAGGGACAGGAAACGGGATGGGTTCAGAAACTAAACAGTTGTTGTTGCCTACCCTGGCTCTGCGGCTTTCTGTACAGAAGAAAAAAAGAGAGGGGGCAGAAAGGCGGCTGGGGGGCGTCCTTCAGCTGATCCATGGGGGTGTATTGCTTCAGCCCCCAGTGGAGGCAGAGTGCAGGCAGGAGGGACCGGTGTGGGTAACCTGGCCCTGGACCTTTCTCCTAGCACAGATGGGACAGATCTTAATCTGAGGCAGGGGACAGATGTGTCCCTGTGCCCGCAGCTGGCAAGGGGGACAGCTTAGACTGGAAGCCTTGCAGCAGAGTGTGCCCTTGGCATCACTCCCTAGGGCTGTCCTTAGTGAAAGCAGTAGCCTGGGGACAGGATCGTGTCTTGTTAGTGTGGCCATGGGAGTGAGCTGCAGCTCACATCTGGGCTAATGTGCTGGGGATTTTGGTTCAGTGCTGCCTTGCTGACATACTGGTGGGGGCCACCAAACTTCCTCATCCAGCTCAGGTGTGGACACTGATGTGCCACCTCTAGCAAGGTGGTTTTGTGTCTCATCTGTGCAGGCTTCAGCCCCTTGGGGACACGGGAATGCATGTGGATGGGGCCAGGCACCTGCCATGTGCTGAGTGGTTTGCTTCCTGCTGGTATGTTTCTGCAAATACAGCTGTGTCCCCATTAGGGACAGGCAGGGCACAGGCAGGGCCAGGGGAGTGTGGCCTGGGAGCTAGGGCAGCAGCAGTTCCTGCTCTTTGCTGCACAGGGCTCTTGGGGTCTGTAACTGGGTGTTACCCAGCTCATCACTGCTTCAGGTATTTTTAAGGCTGATTTCTGCTAGGCTCAAAGCACTCTGATATCTTCTAGGTCAAGAAAGTGTTAGCCTGTTTCCTAACACCTCAGAAATCTGCCCTCTTATTCAGGCAATGGTAAGAGGGACCACGCAGCTGATGGGGGGCATCAGGAGCTCTGCAACCTCATGTGACGAGCTGGGACTTCCTGGCCCATTTCTGCAAAGCAGCGGTTCGAGGAAGTCCCATCCTACCAGCTTTGCAGAGCTAGCAAAGAGGGAATAAAACCTCATTCCTGATGGGGAACAACATCCCCAGCAAACATTGAAGGAGCTGAAGATCCTGAAGGCAGAGGGGCTCTGTGTAAGGGAGATGGCCAGGGATGTAATGAGAAGCAGACAAGACCATGAATCATGGCATTGGAGACTGAGGTCTAATCCAGGACCAAGGAGAGGAGGGGACAGGCTGTTCCACTGCCATCCTGTTCTCAGCCTTGATGATCCAGAGTTGGAGAGGAGCTGGGCGTGAAGAGCCCTGGGAATGTTTGCCAGGTTCTGGGTGGCTTTCCTCAACAAGGAGCCCAAGAAGAAAAGTTGGCATCAGGCATCAGAGCTGCATTTTACTTCTACACCTCTTGTGTTTTTTGCAAGGAAACATGAAGCATTTCCAAGGGGAAAGTAGTAGAGCTTCACATCAAAGCCTCTGTCTTCCTATCATGAGTCTTGGGTAAAAGGCCCGGGGGGAATGAGGGCAGGGGAAGTTTCACTCTGTGCAGAGGAGCATCAACTTGGCTATGTAAATAAAAACGAAAGGGTGAAACTCCTGACAACAGAGAATGGTAAGTTCTCAGATATTTTCTTCCTAATCCTTTGCACTTCACTTACCATACTGAAAGTGCAGACCCTGCATCAGAGGGCCTGAAATGCCAGCACCTATCTTAAGCATCCAGCTGCTGGGAGCTGACCTTGAATTTTGGTGTTACAGCCCACACACAGGTCTGTTGCAGATGACTTCACTATGTCCAGGAAGACCTACACTAGAGCATTTGTGTAGCTGTTATGGTCCCTCTTGGGGACCTATTAATCTTGTTACATGGTGTGACTCCGCATTGCTAAACGCGTGCTGGCCATGCCAGCAATATCAGCAACATTTGCACCCAGGAAGCAGAACATTGCTCTCTGGCAAGGAGATGCTTATTTGCAATGTGACGTGGCTGCTCTGAGCGGGCTGACGGCTGGATCCCACAAGCAGAGATCCCAGCAAGGCTGGTCCCCAGCCACGGAGACAGGTCAACTGACAGAGACGTGAGCCCTGATCATCAGTGGCAGATGTAGGGGATGCTCCGTGCCTGGAGGGAGCTGTGGTCCCTGAACCTTCCCCAGGCAGTGTGAGGCTAAACATCGCTGCAGACCTGCCCTGCTGTGCAAGACCGCTGTGTTCACAGCCCCTGTGGTGCTCTGCTCCTTCCTGCCAGCATGATGCTGTCTCTGCCTGCCTTTTCTGTCTTTTCCCGCTTGGGTTAACCCAGCATTCCAGACAAGGGAGAGTGTGCGTGGATGGGTCAGGAGGGCATTGGGAAGGAGCTGGAAATGTTTACAATAGGAAGCAGTGCAGCTTGCCTGATCTGCTCCAGGTGTGAAATGCTAGGGTCACCCAAAGCCTGCCTCACATAGGCAAGGAAAGCAGTTGCTTTCTGCTCTGATGTCTACTCAGCCACCGCTGCTGCTGTGGGGAGGAGAGAAGTAAGGAGAGGATCTCTTCCTGAGCTGGCAGCGGAGCATGGGAAGCAGAGAGGCATGGTCCAGGAGCCTGGCTGGGAGACAGGCTGGCTCCTGCCTGTGCCTTCACGGCAATAAAAGCATTACAAAAAATAAAAATAAAAGAGCAAAGGAGTTGTTTTCCCAGGAAAAAGACCTCCCTCTTGACAGGACTGGACTGCAGTGACATCAGGAAACTGTGCTGCTGCTGGAGAGAGCAGAGATTGCTGTTATCGCATACAATCTGCATGAGGCAATGAGATGTGGCTGTCATCTCTGGCAACGGCCACAAACAGTGGGGCTGTCTGCGGCAGCGGGTTGCCATGGCACGGGTGCAAACAGGCACCCTTGGCCCCAGCTGAGTCACAGGGCGGAAGTGACTCCAGCTGACACATTGCGCTGAAAAGAGACAGCTGCATGGCATCATGCGAGGCCAGGGAGCTGAGACAGGGCAAAGCACTGTAACCTCTCACCAGGAAGAGGATCCCTGGCCTCTCAATACCCATCTAGATCTTCCCTTTCTATTGTTGTTCCCCATGGCTGGTTCACACTGCTGTGGCAACCCGCAGCTCAGCTCCTCCAGGAACAGCCTTGGTGCAGGGGTAGAGCTGGGGGGCTCACCATCCCTACTGTGACAGCGTGCCAGGTCCATCACACCGTCACCTGCTTTGTTCACAGCAGAAAGTCCATCTCTGTAACAGGAAACTATCGCTTTCCCATTAGCTTCTCCCACTCTGGGAAAACCGCCCAGGCAGCCGGCCGAGCAGATAAGTGGGGCCTCGGTTGCTGGGACTGAGCCCTGGCTGCTCCACGCTGGGCCAGAGAGGCTGGGATTTGCTACTTTGTGTCCGACTTGCCTGTGGCCGGGTGCAAACCCTCTGCGGCACCGGGCATCTTGTGTCAGCTGCACCTGCAGGGCTGAATACCCAGGGAGCCATGGAGTAGGAGACCAGGGACAGCTAGCCCAGGGCGACACAGGACTGGTCCAGCTAGTAGAATAGAGAGGTGGAACGGGGGTTCTCAGCATGCCAGGATGGTGTACAGCCCAGCTGGTGCTCCCACACCAGGTGATGATACCCACTGGCTAAGGGGCTGCTGTGTTGGCTGGAGTCAGGAGCCCAGAGGGAGGGTGATGGGCTGGACTATCCAGTGGTGTGTGCACTGAATGCTGCGGGACAGCCCTTGTCTCAGCAGCAGCAAAGCAGGCAGCTGCCCTGGGGAGGAATAGGCCTAGACAGAGGAATGTGTGTGGGGACAGGGATGGCTTTGAGCAGAGTTTATGGAGTGGTCAGGAAAACACAGGAAATTGGCCCCAGCTGAAGGTCCTCCTGCCTGGAAACTGCAGTGGGGATGGAAAAATAGACAAACAATGTGTCATGGAGGGACCAGACAGCACCCGATAGCAGCAAGGTATGGAAAGCCGAGCAGGGTGCCAAAGACAGCAGAGGATTATCCGGGTCTGTTAAGGCTCTGGGCAATAGAAAAGGACTTTGTGGCTGTTGGGAACCAAAGGCAAGGAGATGCCAAACCTGTTAAGAAAGAGACCAAAGAAACTGATAGAAATTGCTGAGCTAGAGCTGGACAAGGGATAAGGAAAATGCTTTCCAGACCATTAGGATTGAAGTAGGATATGAGACAACAGTTGCTAAAAAAGATATTTTAAAAATTTGTAAGTCTGGATAACTCACAACTGGGGTCCCTTCGGGGCTGGCTGGAGCAGCAGCCAGGATCTGTGGGATTCAGAAAGTAATGTAGTACTTGGCGTCGGAAAGGACTGCACTCACCGGCACAAGGGTGGGAAGCAGGAGAGGCAGCAACCAGAGGGAAAGAGTGCAAATGCAGTTCATGTTAGCAAGCAGGCTTTGTTGAAGGTCTTGTTGGACCAGTGCGATTTCTCTCCTCATTGCAAACATCCGTTTGGCTGCCTGAGGCCATTCCACAGCCGGAAGGAATTTTGCATGTTGTTTCATGGTGTTTGTTGAGGAAAAAATGGTAAAATGATCATACTAGATCCATAGATAGCATGTTAAATGGGTAATGAACTATGTAACTGGCCAAGAAACCACCAGTCAGGTTTCGAGTAGGTGTTACATATGGACAGAGGCAGCCGTGGTTCAGGTGGATCCCGCTGTGCTGGTGAAGCGGACTGGTCCCCGTGGCATGCACTGGTTATGGTCCCTCCATACTGCCTGCACTGGGAATCCGCCTCCAGACCAGGCTTTGGCCATATAAACTCCAGTCAACAGGTGGATGTCCTGTCTCAGTCACCCACACTATCTCCCAAACAGCAGAAGCGTTTCCCCATTTCCCACCCCTTCCCCTCATGCTGCCTTCCTCCTCCCCACCTCGAGGATTAATCCCTGGGATTGCTTCAGTTGCAAGTTTGTGCCTGGGGACACGTGCTGCCTGAGTCACACCCTGTTGATCCGAGAGGAAGGCAGGAAGCTGGATGAGGAGCTGATCGCTGCACGCGCTGCATGCTCTCCCCGTGGCCAAGAAATGATGTTGTGGTTTGAGAGCAGCAAGTTCTTGTTTTCAAGAAGCTGGGGAGGGACTTTTTACAAGGGCGGGTAGTGACAGGATGAGGGGGAACAGCTTTAAACTGGAAGGGGGAAGATTTAGATCAGACATGAGGAAGAAATTCTTCACTGTGAGCGTGGGGAGGCCATAGCATGGGATGCCCTGGAAAGCTGTGGCTGCCCCATCCCTAGAGGTGTTCAAGGCCAGGTCGGATGGGGCCTTGAGCAGCCTGGTCTGGTGGGAGGTGTCCCTTCCCAGGCAGGATGTTGGAACTGAATGGGCTTTGAATTCCCTCCAGCCTAAACCATTCCATGATTCTATGATTCAGAAGGCCTGGGTTTTACATTGACTCTTTCAGCTGGGAGGGATGGAGGAAGCCTGCTGGGCTGACAAGGGATTCTGGCTGTCAGGCACTGGAACAGCTGCCCAGGGAGGTGTGGAGTCTCCACCCCTGGGGTGTGAAAAGACAGGCAGACGAGTTTCTTGGGGATCTGGTTCAGTAGCGAGCCATTCTGTGGTTCTGTTTTTCACAGAATCATCAGGTTGGAAGAGACCTCTGAGATCATCGAGTCCAACCGCACCTGATCCCTTAACAAACCATATGCTGAAGAAACTCATCTACCTGTCTTTTAAGCACCTCCAGGGATGGCGACTCAACCACCTTGCCTGGGCAGCTGTTCCAGTGCCTGACCACCCTTTCAGTGAAGAAATTTTTCCTAATGTCCACTCTAAACCTTCTCTTGTGCAACTTGTGGCCATTTCCTCTTGTCCTGTCGCTGTCACTTGGGAGAAGAGCCCAGCACCCACCCCGTCACCACCTCCTTTCAGGCAGTTGTAGACAGGGATGAGGTCTTCCCTCAGCCTCCTCTTCTCCAGGCGAAACAGCCCCAGTTCCCTCAGTCTCTCCTCGTAGGACTTGTTCTCCAGCCCCTCCCCAGCCTTGTTCCCTTCTCTGGACGCGCTCCAGCCCCTCAGTGTCCTTCTTGGAGTGAGGGGCCAGAACTGACCCCAGCACTCAAGGTGTGTCCTCACCAGCGCTGAGCACAGGGACACAAACCCCTCCCTGCTCCTGCTGGCCACGCTGGGTCTGACACAGGCCAAGATGGCATTGGCCCTCTTGGCCACCTGGGCCACTGCTGGCTCATGTTCAGCCGCTGCCAACCAACACCCCGAGGTCCTTCTCTGCCAAGCAGCTCTCCAGCCACTCTTCCCCAGGTCTGTAATGCTGCATGGGGCTGTTGTGACCCAAATGGAGGACTCTGCACTTGGCCTTGTTGAACCTCATCCCGTTGGTCTCAGACCACCGATCCCCGGTTCCCTGGTTCCTTGACTGCTCACGAGTGCCATGCTCCGCCGCCCCACGCGCCCGAGCCCCCCAGGGGAGGATAGCCGTGCGCCCCCTGCCCCAGTGCCGGAGCACAGCGAGCGGGTAACGGGGCCGCGGGAGGGGGGGCAGCGCCCCTCCAGCCGCCAGGGGGCGCCGCGGGCCGCCCCGAGTCACTGCGCAGGCGCGCGCGGAGCAGCGCGGGAAGTGGCGGGCGATGCAGCAGCAGCGGGAGCAGCGGCAGCGGGACCGGGCGCTGCCTGGCGCCGTCGGGGCGCTGTGCCGGGCCCTGCCGCCCTGCTGCCGGCCCAACCCCGACACCCTCCGCCGCGCCAAGTTCGAGCGGCCGCAGGCGGTGAGCGCCACCGGCCCGCAGAACCCCCGCCCTTCCCGGGGCGCGGGGACCGGGGCGGCCCCGCCGGGGCCTCTGCGGGCGGGGACCCAGTGCGGGTCCGGGCCCGGGCCCGGGTGGGGAGACCCCTGACGTGTGGCCGCAGGCTCGCGGCTCGCCGAGGAGCTCGGTATTGTGGTGGCTTTGACGCAGAGCTCCGTGTTCACCGCGGCCGTTAGCGCCTGCCCAAGTGCCAGGGCTCCGCGCCGGGCGGCGCTCGGCCGGTCTGTGCCGGGCTCTGCGGGCCTCGCCTCACACTGAGCTGCTCCGCCTGCTACCTTCGCTCTCTTAACACTTCGCCGGTGTTAACTAAAATCCCAGCCATGACGATCGCTGCTTCGGTTCTTGTGTGCCAAGGAAGTTGTTCCCAGTCCCAGCGTTGCGTGCTGCCTCTTGGTGATTTTTTAATGCTATCATGGTCAGGTCTTTTCAGCATCCTCAAGTTCTGGTTTGATCGTGGGTGAGTTGTGCCACGTGTTGTATCAGGGCAGATACTTGGGAAGCTGTGCTTCTGCAGGCCCGCGCCTCAGAGCAGGGGTGCCGGGTCATGCTCTACAGGCAGCACTAGTAGCCCTTCTCTTTCTGAGCGCAAATTGCTGTAGGCAGCGTTCATAACACAACTGATGCACAAACCTGCCTGATCTAATGGTATTGGCAGGATGCGTGTTCTTCCATGTAACAACTGGTACGCAGGTATGAGTCTAATTGGCTGATCTTTTGCCTGCTGATCTCCCCCCACCCCTCTGTCTTTTGCAGAGCCTGGATTTCTGGAGGCTGCTCTACTCTCTTCTGAAACAAATTCATGGAGGCAAGTGGACAGAGTCGGATGCCATAGGTAACCTAGTCAGCTTGGCTGGCTGTGCAATTTCCATCTGTCTCAGGGAAGTACTGGGACTGGTTTTGTAGCACTTTTTCTTTGGCTTAGTTAGGAGTGCTCCAGTTTGAATATCTGTGCCACCAACATACATCACAACATGCACATCACGGCTGTGCAGGCAAGTTTACTTCTCTTTGGCTTACTCTGTCGAGGAAACTGGAGTGGTTTTGTGTCTGCTAGGAGCGTTTGCTTCCCTTTGACATTTTACTGTGGGTAAATCTGTGCAATGATCCTATGCATTCTCAGCATCTACAGAGATCAATACGGAAATAGATTTGGTTTTACTTTGATTCCTTCTTTCTCCATTCCACATATGATGCATGATTCTGTGGTTAATTTTATATGGAGTCTTTTCTCAGAGCTGCGTACTGCAGCATGTGAACCATAAGGGCAGTGGTTTGGATTGAAATTCTAGACGAAACAAAAATTAAGCGTGTGTGAATCTTTCAAATGGACCATGAATATCTTCTGTGGACAGGGCCACTGATCCAGAGAGAAGCTGAGTGCAGATTGGCTTCTTACTATTACAGAGCACTATTTACTACTTAAACGTGTTATTCCAAGTATTATACTATTTTCCAAACTTCTCTCTTAAAAGACGTCTGTCTAGAGAGTGTTTTGAGAATGGACAGAGGCCTTCTCACTTAAAATCCTCTTCTGTTGTAGAAAGCAAAAAAAGACCTTAACAATATTGTTTTAGCCCCCTTGAAAAGCTGGGAATCTGGTGGCTCTGTAAATGATGTTAAAAAAGACTAAGCATTCCAGATGATACCTCTCAAGGAGTGTGGAGCAAAACCAGCATAGTTTTGCCGGTAGCTCAGCATGGTGTTGTGTTACTCACAGCTGCTATTTTTCGTTCAGCTGTTTCTGCTTTTCTACTCATCCACAATCTGCTGTATATGGTAGCTCAATTTATTGTCTGTCTCCTACAGCTTTGTGGAGGTGGTCCTGCGCAGGTGCAGCCTTATTAAATCCTGGCTGCTTCTGTACTAGTTGCTTGTAGCATTGGAGACAGGATTTCCATGTGTGTGGCAAGTTGCTGTCTCTACAGAAAGCAAACCTAGACTCTGCTAATAGATTTGGAGGTAGGAGTGTGTGGTTCTGCTCAGAAGTGTTGACCCGATTTTTAAGCACCTTGTTTAATCACAATTCTGTAATTAAAGCTGAGATTCAGGTTGGATAGCCATACTGATTTTCAGATTACACTGATTATCTTTGCTTGGCTAAGTGAATGAGTTGTCTTCTCTTCAATATTTTACTGCCTTCTCTGTCCCTATTCTGGAGCATTTGTGGTCGTTCACGTATTTTTTCATGGAAGCCTTGGATATGGGGACTAAATAACTTTCAGATTTGCATATGATCCAGAAAGAATTGAAATGGATTCTTCTAATCCATGTCTAGTGCTTTAGTCTGTGGATCAGGCTTTCCTTTTTTTTCTGGCTTTGTGCAGCCTCTTTATTAATTTAGCTAAAAGGAGAGCGGCAATAGCCACATTCAAGAGGAAGGCTGTGAAGACTTCTTAAGTATGAGTGTCACTGTGTGCATAGGCATGGGAACAGCTTTCTGGAAAAGAGAACCCGTGCTCAAATGGTCTTGTACTCTTTCTTTAAGCTAAAAGTTTTTCCAAAGGAAGAACTGAGTGGTGTCTGTAGGCTGCTTCCGGCGTTGGGGTCACAGTGGTTCTTTCCACTACTCTGTAGAGTGAGACCCAGACTGCGCTGTAGCTGTTGGCCTGTTTGCATTGTGAAGTGCTTAAAAGAAAGCAGTGCGTTGCAAGGAAAGAATGCTCTTACAAATTTTGCCTGTGGAAAAGGACAGGTTTTTCCAGAAAACTTTTCCTTAATCTGGGAAATCCGTTTATCGAGTGACTTTTGAAGTTCCATCCTGGTGTATATTTCTGTTTCGAGTTAGTAGTTTTCTTTAGTCAGTTTTTGATTTTGATCTTGTTGTAGAAGTGAATTTTAGAGCAGATGAAAATTTGCTCTGAATAGAACAGCCACTAGTCATTCCCTTGTTGTGATGTGGTATTTGTTAGAAAAACATTCTGCAGCATGTTTATAAATGGCTTGATATATTTTATTGCCTAGCTACCAGAAGATATTTGAAAAATCACATTAAAAAAATCCACACAGAATGATATTGTATAATAAAAAGTAGGAACTATTGTGTTCTTGCAAAAAGAAGCCAGAAACCCCACTGAAGCCTGCTAGGCAGTGGTTATAAAATTCTGCAAATGGCTGTTTTATTTTCCTGTTTTGGGAGAGTTTTTTCTTCACGCAGTAAAACCCACTGACTGTAAGCTTTGATGGGAAGGTGTTAATACACTCCAGGCCCTTAGATGTGTCAGAACAATGGGGGTCTCTCATCAATGGAGTATGAGGCAAAGTAAGCTGTGTATTAGTACTCTGGGCATAACCTTCCTGATGAAGTCATGATCAGTGTGCAGCGATTAATCTCATCCCAGGCTGATAGTGGATGGGCTTGCTGAACAGCCGAGCAGCCTCCCCAGGCAGCAGTGTAGTGCATGTTTAAATAGTTGGAGGACATGTTTCTTTTCTGTAGTTGCAGTTTGTTTTTTATAGTATGGGAAATAGGTCTGGAGCTGCAATATATTTTTGTTTGTTTGACAAATGAAGCAGAAAATGTTCTTCTGCAGCAGCAGTTTCCCGTAATACCATTTACCTATGCAGGTGTTTCTTGCCTGAGTGGATGAAGGAACGTATCTGTATCTGTACTTGATTTAGTTTCTTTCCATTGTAGCCTGCCAGGCTGGTGCATAACCCTTATTTGAATATCATGTTGTAATTCAGTGGAAGTATTCTGCAGGATTCATGACGTTGAAGAACACAGCTTGAGTGAAGTCTTAAGAGACCTGAACCCTGGGGTTTATCCGTGGCATGGTCTTACTTGCTGAATGCACTTTTATAAATTATGTGCATGCAGAAGGACATAAGTTGGAAGGACTGTGTACACCTTTATAAATTGCCTAATCCTAATGAAATGCTGTAAGAAGATGTCAGACAGGACATGTTTGAGTGATTGGTGTTATCTGCTATTTGAAGGATGGCTTTTCCTCTCTCTCTCGGCTACGCGTTGTGGAGGAGTCCATCTTGGTCTTGGGTACTTACATGGCCTCTGCTGCCATTTATCTGAGCACCATTTCCTTCTAAGTGGAGCGGAAAATAAGTGGCTCCAGATCCATGCTTTGATGCATAATTCCTGCTGGATACTCACACCAACCATACCGTCTCATGTGGGGGCAATGTTTTGCAGAAGGAGAGGTGAGATGGAGTGAGATAAAGGACCAGGGCAACACAGAAATTCAGGTGGCAAATTGCTTTGGTGGATCTGGTCCTGAGTGTTGTGTCAGTTTTTACCCTTACCACCACCTCCCTGCTCTACCTGGCGTGCTCTGTTCCTTCTCTATGTGATTTCTTAGTGAGTTCCCTGAACTGCAGATGGCAGCATGTGATTCTTGTTTGCTTTGGAAAAAGAGGAAAGTAGGTACTGATCTTCCTTCCTTTTGGAGTATTTTTGCTTTCACCTGTTGTGGCATTTCCTTTCTTGACAAATGCACAAAGAAAAGGAAAGGGCAGCGTGAAAACCTATGTCGTATAAGAATGTTCAAAATGAAATCTCTACTATCTGAGTGCTCCCCCTGCAATTTGAGTTCATCTCTACACCGAGATTGTTAGCAAACCACAGGCATTTCTGCCACCCTAGCATTGTGAAGGGGAGCTGCTGCACAGGTTCTGGAAAAAGATCAAATGAAGTGATTCAGGTGTTTGGCTTTCTTTTTTGTGTCTGTAATGCAGAAACAAGCTAGGTTTAAAACCAGTCATCTAACTGTTGTGTCTCTGCAGAAGTTCTGCTATGCAAAACACTAGTCCTGCTAAAATCAGTAGCTCTGTCCCATTGTGGCGCCTGCTTAATCATGCTCCTGATCTATTTTTTCATTCTTCAGTCATGGTTAATGTCTTTGTCAGGAATTCATTTGTAACTTCCATGTGGTGAGCCACATATTCCTGCTCCTTCTGCTGAAGATGTGTAGTAACCTGTAAAACAGTTTCAGCTGTGGGTTTGGATGAGGACCACTCTGGCAGTAGGTGTCTCCTTAGGGATCTGTGCTCTTGTTTCCCGAAATCTTAAAATCGGTCAAGTGGTGCACTAAATTTACCTTCCTCTGATTTGTTAGGGCACAAAGGGCTTGGTAGCTCTCTGTGACTGCCAGCTCCCTCCAGCCTCAGCTGCTCCCACAGGATTACTGGCACAGTATCATAAGGTTGGAGAAGACCTTTGAGATCATCGAGTCCAACCTATGACCCAACACCTACACCTACTCCTACTTGTCAACTACACCATGTCACTAAGTGCCTCATCCAAATTCTCTTTGAACACCTCCAGGGATGGTGACTCGACCACCTCCCTAGGCAGCGCATTCCAATGAACAATTACCCTCTCAGTGAAGAATTTCTTCCTAATGTCAAGCCTAAACCTCCCCTGGCGAAGCTTGAGACCATGTCCTCTTGTTCTGTCATCGGTCACCTGAGAGAAGAGACCAACCCCTGCCTGACTACAACCTCCTTTTAGGCAGTTGTAGAGAGCAATAAGGTCTCCCCTGAGCCTCCTCTTCTCCAGGCTAAACAACCCCAGCTCCCTCAGTCGCTCCTCATAGGGCTTGTGCTCCAGCCCCTTCCCCATCCTCGTCGCTCTCCTCTGGACACACTCCAGCATCTCAACATCCTTCTTAAACTGAGGGCCCAGAACTGGACACAGCACTCCAGGTGTGGCCTGACCAGTGCTGAGTATAAGGGGATGATGACCTCTCTAGTGCTGCTGGCCACACTGTTCCTGATGCAGGCCAAGGCCAAGATACCATTGGCCTTCTTTGCCACTTGAGCGCACTGCTGGCTCATGTTGAGTTTCCTGTCCACCAGCACTCCCAAGTCCCTTTCCCCCTGACTGCTCTCCAGCCACTCTGTCCCCAGCCCAGAGCTCTGCATGGGGTTGTTGTGTCCAAAGTGTAGGACCCGGCATTTGGACTTGTTAAACCTCACGCTATTGGAGTTAACCCATCTCTCCAGCCTGTCAAGGTCCCTCTGTAGGGCCCTCCTACCTTCTAGCAGACCGACACTTCCTCCCAGCTTGGTGTCATCTGCGAACTTGCTGATGAAGGACTTGATCCCCTCATCCAGATCATCAATGAAGATATTAAACAGGACCGGGCCCAGCACCGAACCCTGGGGGACGTCACTAGTGACCGGCCGCCAACTGGATGGGACACCATTCACTACCACCCTTTGGGCTTGGCCATCCAACCAATTCCTAACCCAGCACAGAACGTTCCCATCCATGCCACGGGCTGCCAGCTTGTCCAGTAGTTTACTATGGGAGACAGTGTCAAAGGCCTTGCTGAAGTCCAGGTACACCACATCCACAGCCTTCCTCTCATCCACCAGGCGAGTCATACGGTCGTAAAAAGAAATCAGGTTGGTCAGGCAGGACCTGCCTCTCCTAAAACCGTGCTGGCTGGGCCTGATCTTTCCCTCATTCCTCAGGTGCCGCATGATCGCACCCAGGATTATCCGTTCCATAATTTTGCCTGGGACCGAGGTCAGGCTGACAGGTCTGTAGTTACCTGGATCGTCCCTACGGCCCTTCTTGTGGATGGGTGTCACATTGGCCAACTTCCAGTCTTCTGGGACCTCTCCAGTGAGCCAGGACTGCTGATAAATGATGGAAAGCGGCTTAGCAAGCTCGTCCGCCAGCTCTCTCATCACCCTAGGATGGATCCCACCCGGCCCCATAGACTTATGAGGATCCAAGTGGCTCAGCAGGTCTCTAACTTCTTCCTCCTGCATGACAGGGGGGCTGTATTGCAACCCACCCCTATCCACCACTTCAGTAGACCAGTTGTCCAGAGAACAATCTGCCTTACTGTTGAAAACCGAGGTGAAGAAGGCATTAAGCACCTCAGCCTTTTCCTTATCTTTAGTTACTATATTGGCTTACAGCTCCTCTTGGCTTTGTATTACTTTTAGTGGATGAGACTCCTTTAGCATTTTGGAAATCAAGTTGAATGAGCCACTCTTCTCTGTGAGTCTCTTGTAATTAACAAATTCCTTTTGAAATAAACAGTATTGTTTGGGTTTTTTTATTATTTTGAAATTGGTCATTCTGTGTTTTTTGAGCTTCAGCAGTCAATGCCAGACAAAGAACAATTGTGATATGTGTCCATGCCAAGAGATATTTTACCACAACTGGCAAGGAGCAGGCGAATGAGTGTAATGTGAAGAATTGGTGTGTTAATTAAGGACAGCAGTGACAGTCCCTGACAGTGCAACGTTTGTACTTTTGTGTGTGTGTGTGTGTACTTTTTTTTATGAAACCTTTTATGAAACTTTTCGGACATACTGAAGCATTACACTACACTGGATCAAACTGAAGGTTCTTCTAGCTACATCCAGCTATGGCAGCTGTTAAAAGCGGATGCCCAGGGGAAAGGAAAGAGCAAATACAGGAGGACGCTTTCAGGGGCGTATTCTTTCAGCCTCCAGTAATTTACGTCTTGGACTTCCCAAACCAAAGAGGATGTCTTTGTATTTCATAAGCTTCCATGAACTCCTGTTCTAGAAATCCAGTTTCTTCTTGAGGCTTTGTGACTCTCAGTGTCCATAGTGTCCCACAGCCAGAAATTTCAGAGCTTTGCTGTTTGTGTGAAGAACATCTCTTTAGCTTGTTTTGACCCACATACTTGCTAACTTTGGTGGTTCACAGTTCTTGTATTGAATGTTGTGCAAACAAATTATTCTCTTCTCACTCATCATCCCATGGCACTCATGGTTTTGAAGAGGTATCCATTCTCAGTCATCTTCTTGGCCTACGACAGCCGTTCTTACAATGAAGCTGTCCTGTACGTGTGATCATTCTTGTCCTTTCTCTTTGGTTGTTTTCCAAGTCTTCTGTAGCATTTTTGGGACTGAATAAATAAAATAACACTGTGAATTTGAGGTGTGGGGTCACAGTGGCTATAGACAACAATATAATGTTCCCTGTGTTCTGCTTAGTTTCCTGTCTAAGTTGCTCACATTCAGTTTGCTTTTGGATGCATGTGAGAACCAAGTGTGATATTGTAATGGAAAATCTTACCATCTAAGATTGTGTTCCCAAATCCAGTAGTCAGCTCCAAGCCCATTGCTGTGTCAGTAGAGTCAGGTCAACACCTGTTTTAGTAATAGTATTCTTTTTCCTCAGTATTTTACAGTTCTGTAATGCCTGTCTTTTAGCTATCAGGTTACATTTGCTGATGTGAAGGAATCCAGATCAGAGCATTCCTGAGAATTTAATAGTCCTGGTGGTCTGGCATGCAGTGTGGTGTGCTGTGTTATCTGCCCACTTGTTGCTGCTCAGAGATTTGCAGCAGACTGAAACTCTTATCTCTAAATTCCAGTTTCATTCAGAAGTAAAGTAACTCAAAGTGTTTACTAATTCATAGCATGCTTGATGGCTCATAAAAAATGAATAGGTGAATTGGAGTCCTGTTATAGTGGGGATGTCTATTTTACCCTTTTTTTGCCATTGTTAATCTCCAAAAGGCTGTTACTGGTCTTGATCTTAATTTTGAATTCTCTCTTTTCTGTGAGCAGAAGTTCCTGTAGGTCAGAATGGGGCAGTATAAGGAAGGCTTTTACCCTTCACCTCCTGTCCTTCACCAGTTGTTGATAAAGACTCCAGTCTGCACTGTCCTTCACTAATCTTAGGATTGATTAAAAATCTTGCTGTCAGAGGAGGCAGAAGTTTCTGAAGCTGAGTAGGTAAATAACATTGAGTAGTGCAGTGTGTTATTCTTAATTGTTTTCTTCTTTTCAGATAACCAGGTTAGGTTTGTGAAGTCAGTATTGTGGTACCATGGCTATGGCAGGCGGGAACTGTATCGGCTCCCCCCTGATGGCTCAGCGGGTAGTCGGGAGCTGCTGCTGGCATTTTCCTGGCTGTTGCACAGACTCAGCCTCTTGGAGCAGCTTTTGGCCCGGAACAGAGTGAAGACTGGGGATGAAGCCTCTGCGTGCACGGTGAGCATGTTTATGTCCTTCTGCCTTATCTGTCCTTAAGTAATGTTCAGTGACAGCAGCCATGTTATCACTAGTGTGTGATGTGTGGTGTCTTCGTACCTTTACAAATAAATGCTTTACTCCAGTTTAAAAAAAATAAAGGGGGCAGCATCTGGGACCTGTTTTCTTTCTCTTCTCCAAACTTTCTGGGTGCAGGTGATCTGGATTCCTTCTCTCTCAAATTCCTGCCCCTGCCTGAATGATATTTATTTTTGTCTCCAGTATAGGTGAGACCAGTGTGGAGGAGTGCAAGTAAGTGAGTCTTTTGATCTCTGTGCTTCTGGGTTTTGCGCTTCCAGACTGTACCATGGGTGGTTCTACAGTGTAGGCAACAAGAGTACTGGCTGTGTTGGCATTGTGAGTAATTAATCCTAAGGCAGATAGTACTTCTTAAAAACAAGAAGATCTCAAATGGCAGCTACAGCTTTTGGGGTGACTAATGACCTTGTAGCCTCCTTGAGAGAACAGTGGGCTATGTTGTTGTGTTTCCATCAGTAAAACGATGCTAGCACATAGAAAGCCTGCCTCTAAGTAAGCTAAGGACAGCTCTATGTTTGCTTTAGCTGCAATATATATACGTGATCAAAAAAGAGAAAAGCAAACCCACCCACAGACCCAGAGTCTTGATAATGATTGGTAATACTGCTTTTAAAACCCATTTGTTGCATTTAAGACCATGCACACAAGTTACTGTATTCACAATTGCTCTGGAGGAGAGAATGAGAAGCTCAGGAGAGAAGGTGATGTTTTTTTCCATGTTTGTGTCTTGTTTGTTGCAGATGAACTATCCCTGCTCTTGACACAATAGGTAACAGATTGAATTTAAACTGATTAGTACAGTGTGTTAATGTGGCCAAGGGCTCTCTAGGTGGTTGTGGGTTTATTCTGAGTTGTCTTCATTTAGTCAGACATTAATTACCATTTGGTCTGCTTCAAAATGACAGGCTCAGAGAACTGTCTCATTTTTTGGCAAAGGATATTTTAGGTCAGAAACCCTCCCTGCTGGTTTCTTGTAGTGTCTAAGACCTTGTGGTCTTTGTGCTCCCCAAGACCGTAGGCTGCGTGGTTTTCTAGAGTCTTACTAGGGGACAGCAAATAGGAAAGTGAATTTTTGGAAAGCTGCGGTATAGATAGTGTTTTCAGGAGGAAATCAGTAGTACAAATGGAAAATAGTTCAAAGGGAAGAGCCCTCTTTGTAACAACATTATGAACAGTATTTTGAGACAAGGGACTGCTCCAGTGCACTACAGTTAGCCACACTGCCATGCTTCCTGCCCTGGGTGTGAGTCGTGGTGCCCTCTGGTGACGTTAAGGGTGCTTTGAGACTAGGAAAAACACACTTCTGTAGAACTCTTTACTTTGAACTTCTCTTACGTTTTTCTTGCCTTTCATTTGTGGTAGCAGATTAGCTTTTGTGTCTTTAATTTCTGTTACAAAAGAGTGATGAGTGAAGTGTAGCAGCAGCATGAACTCAGGAAATGAGGCAGTACTTGTCTTATTTTCTCTGAAGGTCTTAAGTTTTGCATTTTCCAAACAGATTTGAAAGAACTGTGGTAATATAATCTTATCTCTTACAGCCACACAGAAGCACACCAAGAAATTTATTGTTATGCCTTTCACTGAAAGTCTCACCTGCTCTACCTGTGTTTCTCAAGAAAAATGGAAAACACATTTCATGTTTTTGTCCAATAACTGTCTGAAACAGTGTTTGGAAAGGTTTACAGGTCTGGAAAATGTCTTTCAATAGGCCAAACAAAAAGTTTATAGGTTGGGAGCTGAACATAGTGCATGTATGTAAAGCTCATTGTGTTAGCGACAACATTTCTTGTTTGGTGTTCATCTAGCGAGTTTTCATTCTTCAATAAAATAATGCGCATGGGTAAAATGATAGAACACAGTTACAGCGGAAAATGTGTAAATAGTGTATTGTGATCACACATCACAAGACAGCTAAACAGAATTGTGAGGGACAGGTCTTGTCTTTTATTTAATTAACTGGGCTTTACAAACCAAATAAATCCAACCAGTAAGATCCAACCAAATTAATGAACGCTTGAGAAGGTAATGGTGAGCGTGAAGGAGGTGGGTCACACACTTTCTTTTGATTAATAAGGCAGTGCCTTGTAAATCGCTCACAAAAGCCTTTTGTTTCTTGCATAGGAGTGTGATAATTGTTATATATTGTTACTTGATAGCTGTCATTATTATATAGGGTACCTTCATGTGGCCCAGTCTACTCATCAGTCAGATGATGCTCAACTATATAGCCCCTAAAATCATAGAAAGGAAGAAGGTGAGGATGTCAGTTTGATACCTGACACCTTGTGAGTTAAAGTGCAACTTGAACAAGTGAACTGCTGGAATTTTGACTGTGGGAACGTTAAATACCAGGCATTTGTGACGCTTAAGCTGAAGTGTGAGAAAACATGTAACAAACTGTAAAAGCGTCACTAAACAAGCCAGAAGTGTGCAATCTCTGCAGTTGTAACTCTCTTCTTTTCCTTCAATTTACTTAAATAGGTAAAAGAATGGAAAAAATCTTCATTATAGAGAGGTTTGTCTCAATAAAGAAGAAAGAAAAGGAAATGCTCTTTAAAACAACAAATTCTCAGCTGAGAAAGAGCTTGAAAAACCTTCCACTGCGTGGAGTCCTCTTTTTAAAATGATTATAAACAATTGAAAATATTTTCCTGAAATTAAAATGTTGCAAAACAAAAATCCATGAAATAGTATTTGGTTTGGTGCATTGCTGAGACCTGCCAAAATTAGCAAAGCATGAAAGCCAGTTCTTACTGGTAAAGCACATCTGTTGGTCTGCTAATGAGACCAAACATGAAGAAAACTTTTACACTTTGTCTTAATGTAAAAAAATGGAGTCTCAAGAACTGCAGGCATAGCTGTAGCTCAAAATGGTGGTTTGCTTTGAAAATGTGTGAAATCACAAAAGCAGACACGGTCTGTTATATGAAGAAGAGGGAATGCAGCTAATCCCTGAATTAAGAGTGCAATAATTTTCTGACTATTCTTTCATCCCAAGTTTGCAACAAAGCTTGCAGCCTGCTAAATTGCTGCTTTTATGACAAATGCCCAACTTATTAAGGGCCAATTAGATGAATTCTTTCATTTCATTTCAGATTACCACTCTTTTGCCTTTTCTTCTTTGCAGTTCCTTAGCAACACAGTTTTCTTCCCCTGCAAACTGAACACTTCCATCAGCTCTGAAGGATTTCAGACCATTTATTTATAGAGGGATGAAAATATTCATGACACATGATGAAGATGGAGCTTAGCCACTGCAGGGAATTAATAATCTTAAGATGCTGAGCTGGGGAAGGCTTCCACAAGCTTAATTTTACATACACTCACACCTTCAGAATCAAAAGTTAAGTAATTCCTAAAATTATAAACTAAACGGTGGTTAGAGCATAATGGAAGGGTTAAGGTGGTAGGAGGTGGTGCTTAATGTGGCTAATGTCATTAAAAAAGTAACCTTGAGGTAGCTGTTGGTAAAGACAGGTATGTTTAGTTGCCTGGGATGACTGTATGGGTTGACTGCTTTTGTGTGTTAGGTGAGAAAACCCTTCAGGGCACCTTGTCTGATGTGGCCTCCAGCTCGGCAGCAGCAGCGCTAGCGCTGCAGTCTCTTCTGAGACAGAGTGCTGTGCAGAGCAGGGCTGAAGGAGCTGCTGCCTTCTCTAGCCTTGAACTCACAGCTCCCCTCTGGTGCATGGAATTCATACGCTGAGGCTGGAGGCAGTTAAAAGAGCAAATTGGAGCCTGCGTTGCTGTGCAGGAGGAAAAGAGAAGAGCGGATCGATGGTGCATGTCAAACTCTGGTACCTGGCTGCTGCAGTGCCAGTCTGTTCTCTGAATTCACTGTGCTGGTCTGCCAGCAGGTTGGTGACGCCGGAGGCAGTGAATGAATGTTCAAACCTTGCATTGGTCAGCTCCTTAAAAAAAACGAATCACTGATTCTAGTAGCTCTATAAAGACTTAATTACAATCTGAATTGGAGGTTCACATCAATTTACTGAAGTATCTACTTGGGAATTCTCCCCTGTTGTTACTACCTTGAAGCACTAGGCAATTAATTGATGAACATTGTCTTTGAAGGCTTTTAATACCCCTTGTGGATTATCTGTCTCAAATATCACTGCCATGATGTTGGTCTTAACATCTTTCATGACTTTGGTGGTCACGCATGTAGAGATCATTCTGAAATGCCATTTGTTGGTTGTTTACACATGAAAAGTCTAGAGTACAAAACACATTTGGAAACTTGAGCTGTCCTTCTCTGAACCTGTAAGGCAGGCCTGAGGAGTTTTTGTAGTCTCTGAGAAGCAGATAATTGACACAGACCTGCCTTTTTGGCCCATTCAGTGTTTCACTAGATATCTTTTTCCCTTGCTTTTTAAATTTTAGTCATATGATCACAGCCAAATCTGTGATGGTTTGTGCAGATAATAGCAGTACGCTTTAAGCATGTATTCCTTCTGTTTTCAGGGAAAAATACTGCCTGTACTGGTATTATTACTACAGCTGAAATTAATTTATGTATGCCACAATTTAATTACGTGTGGAGGCTGTTGAGTTCTTTTGGTGAAGGTAGTGATGTTATATCCCTCATTATCACCAGGTTATGTTGTACAAACACTGGTTCTTGGTTCCACTAATTCCCTCTGCCTGCTTCTTGCCCTCTGAGTGAAATTGGACACCTCTCCCCTTTTGTGAATTTATAGTAATCAACAAATAGAGATATTACAGCTGTTACAGTTAGAACTGTGTGCATGCGAAACTGAACTCAGTTTAATCACTTCTGGTGGGTAAAAATGAAACAGCATGCTTTCTGACTCTTGGGTTTGCGATTTAATTAATCTTTTGTTTGTCGTTGTCTAGTTTGGCTCACTGGCTATTTCCGATATAGTGTAAGGCTTATGCTTGCTCTAATCTTGTTGAAATGCCTTTCTCGTATAGAAATCTCTACTGTCACTGCTGTTCCACAAACCATGTTATTAGAGGAAAGCGTTAATGTAGCAGCCAAGCTTGATGTTCCTACAGCAGAAAATCAGGAAACCTTTGGTAGTAGTGTCAGTAAATATAAATGTTTGTGTTTTTTTTTTATCTCCCCCCCCCCCCCCCTTCTCCTCATTCCAGTGGGGGTGGAGAAGGGAATTTTATTAACCTATTGATTCAGACTCAGAAGCATAATTACTTTCCAGATGTTCATGTCTTCGTGGACTATATTAGTCTGTCAGCTTTCATTTTTTTATTTCCTTGCCTTATTCCCTGTGCTTACACTTCTGTTCCCTTTGTCCATCTGTCTTCTTGGTAACTCTCATCATCCATCTTTTTACCAGTTTTTGCTACTGTTGTTGCTGTATTCAGTAACTGCTAAGGAGTGCTTTTTTTAAAAGCTGTCCCTGAAACCTAAGCAGAGGATCCCTAAAATTTCTCCTTCAGAATTTCCCTTGCATCATTTTCTCTAGCGAGCGGTGCTGCTGTGCTCGCAGCAGCCTGATGTTTGATGTGTGCTGCATCCCTCTCCTTGCTGCTGCTGCTGGGGTACCACTAGGGCTGGACCTTTGCAGCTCACAGGGCTCTTGTATGGCTGGCACGTCTGTTGTCACACTGTCATTACGCTGCCACCCACCCTGTAAAGGCTTCTACGAGAAACTAAGGCAGAAAAATGCTTGCATTTAGCTTTCCTGCCTTTTGTACTTCCTGAGACATTTCCCAAATAGGTAACTATTGAAGCCTGAAATGTTATTTTTTTGTCTCCTCAGTTACTGATATTCCTTGTAGGATTAAATGTGTTTTGGGGTCAGAGGTGATTAAATGAGGAATATGTTTGTGCTGTACAAGAACTAGAGCACATTTCAGTTTGGACATTTGAAAAGCACTTTTATTTTTGTTGTGTTCTGGAAGGGGTTGTACTGGAGGCACTGGAGCTTTCATGTGAGGAGGGGAAGGTAAGGACTGGTGTGCTGACAGGGAGGCTTAGCAAGGTCATACTGGTGCTCTGTACTTCCCTGTCATCCTTTGTAGGGAGCTTCTTCCTTGGCTGTTGGGGACACAGAGATTTTAAGATGTGTGTGTCTCTCCTGCCCTCTGGTGGCAGGGAGCAGCCAGTACCTCTGGCACCTTCTAATAGCTTTGCTTTCTGGCACCCACCTCGCCACAACCTCCTTTCAGGCAGTTGTAGAAAGTGATGAGGTCTCCTCTCAGCCTCCTCCAGGCTAAACAGCCCCAGCTCCCTCAGTCTCTCTTTGTAGGACTTGTTCTCCAACCCCTCCCCAGCCCCGTTCCCTTCTCTGGACGCACTCCAGCCCCTCAATGTCCTTCTTGGAGTGAGGGGCCAGAACTGACCCCAGCACTCGAGGTGCGGCCTCACCAGCGCTGAGCACAGGGGCACAATCACCTCCCTGCTCCTGCTGGCCATGCTGTTTCCGATATAGGCTGATTTAGAGAACATCCTCTGCTTTTGATGTCCCACTTCAAGTGATTGGGGTTTAACTCTCTTTGGAGGATCTTTTGAAATAAAGCACTTCTTCCTCAGGCAGGCCTTCTGCGAATGGCAGAGCTCTGCCTCTCCTCTCCTGGAAGGCAGTTACTATTTCTTTTCCTGCTGGACTCTTGCTCCAGAGCTGCTGCTGCTGAAGCATGCTGCCTCTCTCTCTCTCTCGCTGCTCGCCCCTTTTCCTGCAGCTTGCCACAGTGGAGCACAAGGGATCTGGGCAAGCGGGGCTGCAGCTCCAGGCGGAGGAAATGCAGTGCAAGATATTACCTATATCACAGTTCTTGAGCCCTGCAAAATGCAGTGCTCTGTGAGGTAAGGTCTACCCTGCTATGTGTTTATTTTAGTTTGTTTGGTTTCTGTGTTCTGCATGAATTCATGATGCAGTGAGCTTCGGGATTTAAATGATATTTTAAAACCTTGCAGCTTCAAAGCTTACACAATTCTGCTGTGCTCTTTTGAAGGCAGAGTGGTTTTGCTTTATTGCAGAGCCTTTCACATTCTGAATGAGCGAGGAGGGATGAGATGAGGGATGGACTCGCTCTAGTGCCTCAGGCCTGTGCCTACTGCCAGACAGGCTTGTTTGAACAAGGCAGGAATGGGTAGGAGCTCTGCTCACATTTCTCTCTTCCCTCAGCACCTTTTCTTTTCCACTCTTTGCCAAGACTGAGCTCTTGGGAGCTGTTGTGAGTAGTAATTTTTGCAAAAGGCATTGAAATTTAAAAGCTAAAAGGCCTTGTGGAAATGCAGGGTTTTACATTTTTTTTTTTTTTTGTTTTACTTGCTGAATATGCCGTGAGCATACATTGTTCTGTGCAAATAACTGGATATTTAATTGGTGTGTGTATCGTGTGGGAGTGGGTTCTTATACCATCCATCTTTCCATGCATACACCTAATCCGGATCCTGCTTTGTCTAGGAGGAAATCCAATTAGTGTTGCTGATGGCGCTGTTAATGAAAATAGTGTTGTTCCTTTTGCATTCATCTGTTCAAATTGTTCCTTTTCCCATTTTCCCCTCCTGCAGATAGATATATGGCTGTATTAATTAAGCATGTCTGATACTGTTATTTCTGGTTATGGTATTTAATTTTACAAAAAATATCGCTCTGTTTAAGATCTGTAATTACATAGGTTTACATATGTTAAGTCACATCATAACCATTGTCTGAATTATAAGCTGTTCAGAATGAGCACTCCTTAAAAGCTGCAGAAGCACTTTATAGGCTTGATTTATGTGATTGCTTTGCTTTTCCTGAGTCCTGCAGTGAGGGATGCTCCTTCCCACCTTTGTGATACCAGGCTGTGTGCTTAGTGTAGTTAAATTTCAGTAGTACCTAAGAGTAAATAGTTTCTGTCTAGACGCAGATTAGTGAAAATGAGTAGTGGACTGGGAGCATGCACTTGTGATTTCAACTTTGCTCTGCTCGAGGATTAATGTCAGAGAGTTGACAATGCATATATTCATGGGTTATATGTGTTATCCGTGTTCTAGTAGGGTTGCTACACTGTGGGAAGAAGAGCAAGCTGTTTGCTGGCTGTCCAAATATGGAAACAGAGAGCTGGTCCTTGAAGGGGCCTGGGGAAAAGCCACAGCCCTCTGGGGATGAGCTGGCGTGGCCGGGATCTGTCCTTTAGCCACAGAATCATAGAATCATAAGGTTAGAAGAGACCTCTGAGATCATCGAGTCCAACCGTGCCTGTCTCCCTACTAAACCCTGTCCCTAAGGAACTCATCTACCCATCTTTTAAACACCTCCAGGGATGGTGACTCCACCACCTTGCCTGGGCAGCTGTTCCAGTCACTACCCTCTCAGTAAAGAAATTTTTCCTAATGTCCAGTCTAAACCTCCCCTGGTGCAACTTGTGTGGCCATTTCCACTCGTCCCATCGCTGTCACTTGGGAGAAGAGCCCAGCACCCACCCCGTCACAGCCTCCTTTCAGGCAGCTGTAGACAGGGATGAGGTCTCCCCTCAGCCTCCTCTTCTCCAGGCTAAACAGCCCCAGACCCCTCAGTCTCTCCTTGTAGGACTTGTTCTCCAGCCCCTCCCCAGCCTCGTTGCCCTTCTCTGGACGCACTCCAGCCCCTCAGTGTCCTTCTTGGAGTGAGTGGCCAGAACTGAGCCCAGCAGTCGAGGTGTGGCCTCCCCAGTGCTGAGCACAGGGGCACAATCACCTCCCTGCTCCTGCTGGCCACGCTGGGTCTGACACAGGCCAAGATGCCATTGGCCCTCTTGGCCACCTGGGCCACTGCTGGCTCATGTTCAGCTGCTGTCAACCAACACCCCCTGGTCCTTCTGTGCTGGGCAACTCTCCAGCCACTCTTCCCCAGGTCTGTATCGCTGTGTGGGGTTGTTGGTGACCCAAATGGAGGACTCTGCATTTGGCCTTGTTGAACCTCATCCCGTTGGTCTCAGCCCATCGATCCAGCCTGTCCAGATCTCTCTGCAGAGCCTCCCTTCCTTCAAGCAGATCCACACTTGCACCCAGCTTAGTGTCACCTGCAAACTTGCTGAGGGTGCACTTGATCCCTTCATTGAGATCATTGATAAAGATGTTGAACAGGACTGGAACAGGTGACAGCTTGCAATCACAAAAGAGTATCTCCTGGGGAACTTGCCCTGCCATTGCCTTGCTTTTACAGCAATGAAGGCAGCGCAGGCCTTTTCACTTCCATTGTGTGTATGGGGCATAAGTAAAGGTGAGAGTTCCTAAGTGTTAAGATACCTTTATGAATTGGGAAAGTAACAGGTGTGTGAAGAAGTTGCACAACAAAGGGTTTTCTTTGCAGTATTGCTTGTGGCATGTTGTAAAATCTCCAATAAATCTGCAAAGAATTTTACTTTATAACAATTTTTTTGAGTTTGTTTGATTCAAAGCAATGAACAGCGCGAGGCCAACCACGTTCCAGGTCTGAAATCCTCAAATGGAGCATGTAGTGCAGTGGGCGTGGAATTGAGTGGCTTTGTTCTAGCTTCTGCTGAAGTAATGCTGATCACAGGTGCTCTGGTGAGTCCACATTGTCCAGTTTGACAGACTATCTCTGATATCGCCAGGGTAGCGGGAAAAGACTCTGACACTTGAAATGATAGTATCAATACAGTGTTCTTCACTGGTCTGTAGCTGGACTCTGTGCTTCTCCCTTCTTGGAAACAGAACCATGGAATCCTAGAATGGTTAGGGTTGGAAGAGACCTTTAAAGGTCATCCGGTCCAACCCCCTGCAATGAGCAGGATCATCTTCAACTCAATCAGGTTGCTCAGAGCTCCATCCAACCTGGCCTTGAATTTGTCCGGGGATGGGGCATCCAAAGTGAAATATTAATTACAGCAAGCAGTACACAAGCAAAAAGCTTTTCCTATAAGTGGTTATGACATAATCTCTTCCAGAGCTGATGTGGAGCATTCCAGGTGTGGGAATGCCACTGAGAGCCCTGGATAGTTACCCTGGCTGCTCTCTTTATGACTTCAACTAAATAAAATGCACTTCTGTATCTTAGAAGTGAATGTAGGTGTGTACCCATATTTCTGCATAGATTAGATAAATTCACAGTGATATCTGAAGCAAAGGCTCTGGCTTGGGCTGATATTTTAGTGGTTTTTTTCCCACTGGGAGAGCAGTAAATGTCTTAGATTGTAAAGATGGGACTAGAAATTGAGGTCACTGTATAATATGCAAGACCTTTTTTCTTACCTTGTTTACTTTATGCCAGACTAAGTATTTCATAGCAAAAGTACATTTTTTTGTGCAGTTTGTGTAATAAATAATAGAGAGAACCTGTTAAAAATGCATCGGCTGGTTCCTTATTTTAATATTTATAAGGCAGGTTGCTACAATAAAATTAGCTCTGCATGGTGTTTGTCACTGTACTGCCAAAGCAATTGAGTCTAATGCCTTTTCTTCCTGAAATGAAACCCTAGGAGAGCAGTATTTGTGCCGTTCTGAAACCTCTAACCAGGGAAGTTGGAGTTGGAACTGTAAATTATGGAAAATGCAGATTTTACTGTAGGAAGCCCAAGTCTGTCTTTGGCCTTGTGGCTTTCCAGCTGCTTATGTGAAGTGGTTTACTGTTGTATACACATGTATTTTCTCTGCTGTAGTTACTAATGCCTAATTGCTTGGCTCATCATGTTTATGGACAACTTGGTAACCGTACCTATATGGTTTCATAATCCAGAAACCTCTTCTGGAGAGGCAAGACAGTCTGTGAAGGTACTTAGCTAGGACTGCAGCACCCTAGGACACAGCCTTTTCATTGTGGGGCAAGGAGCTGAAGGCAGCTGAGGAAAAAGACCGATGTTGCAGTTGGCACAAAGGAGAGACTGTCTTTTATTTAAAAGATGAATCTGTGCCTTTAAAAGGAAAAGCCCTTTACCAACCCGATGCCCCTGTGATTTATAGCATGCATTTATCTAAGGCACAGAGCAAAGGGAAAAAAACCCTGTAATCTTGATACATTATGTGACCAGAACAGCATTTTTCTGCTCATAAATAAGCTGAACACTCGGTGTATTAGAGGCTCTGTCGACTGAGATGATATTTTGGTTAAAACAATCATTACGAGGTTATTTGATCATGGTTATAGATAACACTTGTGCTGAAATCTGTATTTAAGGCAAGTTTAAACTCTCTTCATTTTACAGTTTGCATTTTAAGTTTAGGATCCAAGTTGGAATTACATTCAAGCTTTGCCTGCCAAGTGAGTATTTGTAAGATTTTATTGAACATGGAAGTCTGTGATGCAGGGAAGCACATATGTTTAAATACCATGGAGGTCTGTGGGTCCAAATATCTGCTTAAATGTTTCTTGGAAACAGTCACGTTTTAAGTAGTCTTTTTAAATTTCCACTTTCAAGAAAAGTCTTGAGAATCCAACAACTGGAAGATGCTTTCTTAGCTGGCAAACACCCATTCTGAATAACCAAGCCTTTGCAGTTCTGTGTTATTTCTACTTCTTAGGATATGCTGTAATAAAAAAAATCAGAATTGTGTTTACTGTATGTGTTTTCTATGGACTGGATAAAGAGGACAGCTCAGCTTTACTTTAAGTGGTGTTACAGGCATCAGAAGTAAAACAACCCATGTCTTCATTTATAATTTGCAATCTGCAGGAGTCAGCTGGTAACGGAGCTAGATCTATTTGTAAATGTGAATGGTCTCTTTGTGCAAGAGGCTAGAGGAGTGTGGAATTCCCTCCATGTTCCTTGGGAAAGAGATAGGACAGAAATGTCTTGCTTGCTTTATGCCATTAGCCAAGGAAAGATTTCATCTGGAAGATGAACATGGTTGTTTTTTTTCTTTTTCTGCAGCATGAAATGAACAGACATTTCTGGGATGAACATTTCTGGGATGAAATGAACAAAAAGAAACTCTTTGCTTCTCCTTTCTTTCCAAATTGTTGTAGAGAAAGACAAAACAAGGCAAGACAAGTGGGGCAGCTGTAGGTGGGAGAGCCTCTGTTGACTCCTGGCCAGTGTCAGCTGGATCATTCTTTTCTGTTCTGCAAGAAGGGAAATGTTGGGGAAAAGAAAATAGCTGAGTAAGCACAGGCGCACAATTTTGTCCCTATATAAGGCGTTGATTTACAAAATGGGGTCACCAAATGCTGCCTGCAGCATTTTCGAGAAGACAGTAGAGGAGCTAAGTCTGGTTTTCTTATGTTTTTTGACTTATTAGAATCTTGTCGAAATGTGATTTTTCCCATCTGGGTAAAGAACATGCTTGCTGTCTCAGGAACAGTGTGTCTTCCTGGGTACAGAAAATGAAATATGAGACCGCTCACCATGTCATAGCTGAGAAGCTGATCTTTATTCCAGACTTTAGTGCTTGTCTAGGCTGTTGCCAGACCTGTATTCTAAAAGATTATAATTGCTCTCTACTGCTAAAACTTACTTCTTTTTTGGGGGGATTTTTTCCCTCTTTGGCCTGTTTGGCTTGTGTGTTCTTCACTACTGAATGATTTGAAAGTGTTGAAGCTAACTTAAAACGTTTTGGTATTCGCTTCTGCTTTTAGTGTGAAGATGATCTGCCTAACAACCAGAAGGGTAGAACTGAAGCAGCACCTGAATGTGGGCTGGAAGACAGAGTCGATGTTCGATACCTCCAGTGGTTAAATGGAAGGCTAAGGTTCCAGTGGCGGAATTTGCATGCTCAGCACCAAGAGCAATGCAGACTTTTGCACAAGGTAAATGACTCTTCTGACTCACTATGGCATTGTTTATTATTTAAAAGCCTTGTCAGCTAGTGCTAAATTTACAAATTATTCTTGTTTGCTCATTCTGCATTTTCTGTAGATAAGAGTGAAATACTCTAAATATAAATGTCCTCACCTTTCCCCAGTGGGCAGAACTATGAGAAAAAGTATGAACAGTGTTTGTAAGGTTGTAATTGTTGTATAAAAGTTTTTCTTGCAGGTTGGCACATTAGTCACTTTTGCAACAATGAGTTGCTTCCATTTTTCTCAGAAAATGCCTAGTTAGAAGTGACAGAGAATTCTAGTCCCACAGACAAGAAGCAGTGATTCAGAACTATAAGCTCATTGAAACGTGGATTGGAAATATTGAGCATGTATGTTGAAAGTAGTAGCAGCAAAATAAAACGCAGTTTCCCTTTCTGAGGTATTAGGGAACATCTGATCAGAACCCAAAATCTACCTGCTTTTAAATCGGGAATCAGTAGTGGTCTCTACATTGTGAAGATTCTATTTCTGTTCCCACTTATGAATAATGTTGATATGCCTGTCTGAAAACCACAGGCATCTGGAAGCATTGTGTCTGCTTAGGCTAGAAGCAGCCTGCGGGCCCGAAGTTGACAGTGATGGTGACTGCAGAGACAAAATCAAACAAAAAACAACAAACAAGCAGTATCTAGGAATGTCTTTCCTACACCCCCTTTCTCCATTCCTGCTCTTCAGGTAACTTGTATGGAACCAGTGTCGTACCCAGAATGTTCACAGAAAACCTTTTAAGACTAAGAACAGTTTTGAGAAATTTCTCCTTGAAGAACACCATTTATCAGAAAGCTGTCAGAATTGGAACAAGGGGGTTTTGAATGAAGATGCCTTCTTGGTTTTAACCCTGTGTCTGACGCTCTGTTGTTGCTGAAAACAATAATGAGGTTACATTTTGTACTGTACCTGAATGGATTGCTAGGGAAGGTGTCTGATTGGCATCCCTCATGAAAGATCAGGTGGTGCATATGCAGCATCTAAAATCACCTTTTGCTTCTTGTTGTCCACTGCTTGCACGATCTGACAATGAAGATAAGCAGTTGACTGTAAGTGCAGGTGCAGTCCTTGGCTTTTGCACCGAGATTACAGACAGGGGTGCTATTGGGAGAGATTGCTTAGTGATGTAAACCTCAAATTAAATGATTGACATCGTCTCCCCTTGATAAGCCACCTCTGTTTAAGGTATCCTGATTTTTATAGTAGGTGAGGTGTATATCTCCATAACTCATCATCAGTGCTCTGATTTATATAGTACTTGGCAGTAACAAATCATTAGGCAGCCTCAGTGCCTCTGCGTGCAGTTAATGAGGCCAAGGAAGAAATAAAGCAGGTTGAACCTGAGGCCCCGAGGACAAACAGATATTCTCACTGGTCCAGGTCAGGCACTGAAATGACGAAGAGATGTGCTGATTCAGCAACGTTCTAGACTTGTTGACAAGGAGAGATGGTGACCCACGGGCGATGTACTTTGAAATAAACTTGGACTTTTTTTTTTTCCAAGTAAAAGTATTTGCTAAAGTTAGGACTGTTACAGTCAGACAAGTACAAGAGACAGCTTAGTTATGCCGCCATTCCCTAGATCGTGATTTCCAGAATCTGGAAGAATAAGCAGGAAGGAGAATGTTTCTCTCTTCATCCAGTTTTCAAGAGCTGCCTTTACTGCCTCTTCCAACAGTCATCACTGGACTAAAGCGAAAACAGTAAATGATGCTGGTGATGATTCTTTTGATCAGACTGTTCTGCAGCATATGTAGAGGGCTGCCATCGCTGATGTGTACATAGGAGGGTAGACTGGAGCCCAGCTCCTGTGTAGGTGATCACGCATTGATATGTGTTCTCACATACCTGAGTGCAACTGTGGAAGTTCTGTTCAGAGCTGTAATGAAGTGCAGTGCTCTGATTTGTATTTTAGTCTGAACTAAAAGCAGGAAAATTGAAAGGTAAAAGTGACTTTGGAAGGAACTTCATTACAGTGCCACATTAATGTTATATTTTATTACCATAACAGTTACCTTACTTACACAATTTAATGACTGTATAAACAGTTATTTATATTTCCTGATTCTTTATAGAGAATTTTTGGATGTGCTAGTTCTTCAATTTTAAAACTTTTAAACTAGTCTGTGATATGTTAGAAGACCGAGCTGAACCAATGTGACCTCTATATGAGCTGCTACTTTTCTCATGTAAACCACACAGTACACAAAAGGATAACGAGCCTTATGTTTTTTAATTACGCTGACAGACTTAGAGAGCTTTCTCTACAAAATTATAATTATGGCATTTACTTACTCTGTTTAATAACTTAACAGGTTATATATCTCAACTGTGGAACAGTCTTATTTACTGCTGATCATGAGCTATAATTTTTGCAAAGTAGTGGTAACACTTGCACAGATTTCATTGTGACTCACACAGGCTCTGAAATACCAGATTCTGTATTTGGGGCTGAGAAAAACACAGCACACTTGGAAAAGATGTTCTTATTCAGGAGATGACTGGTTTTCCATTCTGTTCTAAGTATGGGTTTTGCCTGCTGCAAGTAAGAATTGTACATAGAAGATCCAGCAAGAAGCTACCAAGGTAGCGAAGGACTAGAAAAGTTGGGCTTGACCTCCAAGAAGAGGTTGAGGGAGTTAGTCTTGTTTGCTCTGGTGGAGAGCAGACTGAGGGACAGATCACCTAATAGCTGCCTTCAGCTGTTTGGTGGGTAGTAACAAGGATTTATCCATGGTTTTCTCAGCAGTACCAGAAGATAAAGGGGAAGGGGCCACTGATTATAGCTTGGAAGCTTCAGGAATATCAGAAAAAGCTCCTCTGGGATGATGGGCAGCATTGGAGCAGGTCACCAGGGATGCTGAATGGTCACCATCCTTGGAGGTTTCCAAGATTCACATACACAAAACTACAAAGTGATGCTGGCAGTAGTCCTTGTTAGAGTAGGAGGCAGGACTGAAGACCTTCAAAGGTCTTTTCCATTTCTATCATTTTGTGAAAAAATCCTGAGTCACTTGGGTGGTCAGGGAGATGTACTTGCAGGTTAGAAGTGATGACTCATGTCTTAATGAAATAGTTCTGTGCTGTCTGAAGAAAGGGAAAGGGAGCAGTAGGAGGGAAATATGAGGAGGAAACAGGGAAAAGTAAGTGACTGTTCTTTCTCTAAAGTTCACAAATGATAACTGAAACTGATTAGGGGGGCCCAATCTGCTCCTGCCCACAGCCACTTCAGGTTGATGATGGTATGAAGTCTGCAGTACCCAATGCAGGTAACTGAAGGAGTTAACAGCCAGTCCTGTGTTGGAATGGCTTGTTAGGAGGTCTGACTGGCTGTGCCTCTGCTAGCTCTTATGACGAGCTGCTTTTCAGTGACTTCAGCTCCCAGGAGGTATGTTGAAGCTT
This sequence comes from Neomorphus geoffroyi, assembly GCA_033558235.1. Taxonomy (NCBI): domain Eukaryota; kingdom Metazoa; phylum Chordata; class Aves; order Cuculiformes; family Neomorphidae; genus Neomorphus; species Neomorphus geoffroyi. The sequence continues at coordinate 10,561,680 of JAUMJM010000074.1, forward strand.
ACAGAGGAGGAAGACTTCCTCAGGGAAATCTCAGCCTCTCTGTTGCTGAAGAATTTTGCAGCCTGAGGCTAGGAGCTGTTGTATAACATTATAATGACTTCTCAACATGGACAGGCTGGCCTGCTTTGAAAGTGTAATACAGTAGTACCGTTATAATTCCCTCAATTCTCAGTGGTACGTATTTACCTGGTATACCTTGAAATATGTGGAAGGATAAATTACCGTGTTAAGGCATGCCTCTTGGTTCCTTCTGTTCTGTTCCTTCCTCTCTCTGTTGAGTACTGGAGGAATATCTGTCCACTTGGTGTTTAGTCCCTCTTGAATTCATAGGGGAGAACAGCTGTTTTTAGTTCTGCTTTGAATTATCACTTTGCCTTAAAAAATGTGAATGAGAAACCTTGTGTAGTTTCAGAAAAACAGGAAGGAACGTGTATAGTTTAAAACTGGTGGTGATTTTTGGGTCTATTAAATGCGTTTTGCCACAATCAGCATGTGGAAAGAAATAACAGAACAAGAGGGCGTCTGCAATGCTGCTGGGTTTCCTGTGGGTATTCTTAGCTGTCCTCTGTCTCCTAAACTCTAGGACAGAAATCACACCTGAAGCAGGGGAAAGTTAGATCGAGTTCAGAGATGAATTTTATTGAGAAGGTCAACATCTGACTGTGGGCTATGGATTTAAGATAGTAGAAAAAAATTATATTAAATGGAAGTCTGGATAATAGAAGAAGAGATAACATAACGGGTAGTATCAGGTCATGACAATAATGGTTGTAATATGCTTGGAAATTGTAATAGCGAGAGTTGTATTCTGTCAGTAAGAATACAGAGCAGCATGGGCTATACCTCCTGGGAACAGGGTGGTTTCTTGTGCCTCCTCTAAGGGAAACAATGTAAAATAAGATGTATTACAGTGGATTGGATTGGTCGTATCTATGTATCTGATGTAGTAAAATGAGTAAAGGGACAAGGGCAAGGTCTTCATCTCTAAATAGCAGAGAGCAGAGACTGGTGGTGACTGATCTCCTCTTTGTCAGTAATCTGAGCGAGATAAACTGTAGTCTCTATCTGGCCATGACAATTCTACCACGTTACTCTGTAAATTACTACATTGGTTAATTTTATCATGCGATATTTGGTTTGAAAACCTTTGTTTTTTCCTAAAGTGAATTTACCCCTTAGATTTCAATAGTATTCTCTTTAATGCAGTAGAAGTTTCTCCTCTTGTGCAAGTGTGTGCGTGAGCTATGAACAAGCCCCCTTTTCATCTTCTCTTAGATGAATTAGGCAAGCTGCTCTCCTGCAGGGTGTCTGAGCTCAAGGGCGCTTAGGAACTGGTACTGGAAACTCCCCAGAAGTGGTGCTGAGTTGGGGACTGCGCCTGTACTCTCTTATGAAGGTTGGTGTAAGTTTCAAGGAGACCCGTCTCCTCCTCAGTCCATTCCTGTGCCATGCAGCACAGTGCTCTGTCTCTTACCCTCTCCCTTGCGGCTTTTACCTTGGTACTCTTTTCCCCCTTTAAGCCTTGTTTCGGCTTCAATATGTTTTGGCTATCAATAACAGAATGTAAAAATAGAAACGTTGGATTATTTCAGTTATAAGTACTGGATTATTTCAGTATCCGTCTAATCTGGTCTCAGGGGAACACTTCAGTCCTCTGTGATACAGCTTTAGAGTATTTATTTTGAGCTTCAGCCAGTGATGCTGCACAACATGCTTTTGAAGAGGGGCTGAAATTTATCCCTGGTGCTGCAGGCCCAAAGGTTTGGCAGCCAGAGTTACGCAAGAATGCAGGAGGGAGAGGACTGGCAAGTAGAAACGGAGAACACTCTATGAGGAGGTGCTTTTTTATTTTTAAACTTGCACAGCTCTGCACATGTGACAGATGGTTGTCACCAGAAGGGAGTTTTGGGAGAAGAACGCTAAAATATTCTGAAGTTTCAGGGGAGGATTGATAATTACCCAGTGCCTGTCAAGTTTAAAATAGTTGTCAATACCCAAGCATATGATAAAGTTTACATTAGAATAAAGGAAGAAAAGCAAGAATCTGCTCTGTCTTCTGGCAGAAATATTAATGAAATATGAGCGATTGTCTGACAAATATGCACTGCTATCTTATTTGGCAGCTGCATTTATTACAGTAACAAAGGGATCAGCTCCGAATAGGAGGAATTGCTTTTTATTGTTTCCTTGACTAACTTGGGAAGCTTCTTCATCAAATAATTGATGATACCATCACCAGTGCAAGTGGGACAAGGTGCCAATAAGTGAAAGCCAACAATTTATAGCAGCAGAGGAGAAACTTACTGTAACTAGGTGGCATTTTCTGCTTTAAAGGAAGAAATCAAAAATTATGTTGAGGATATCGTTTGCCTCTGTGAAGACTTTTGCTGTCTTTGTAAATGGCTTTCCCATTTCGTGCTACGCACAAGAGCATGTGTAATGTAAGGAAAGACTTTAAGACTGGATGAAGAGAGAAATCTTTCAGTTTTGCTGTGGCACAGCAGTAGCAACTCTTGCACATGGTTCTGGTAGCAATACCAAGGGGACCATTTTATGAGAGAACTGTGGTGCATGATAATAATTTCCTGCAGGCTGTTTTAAAAGGGTCGGTTGTATTGATGTGGTAGTAGTTATTATACAGCTATACTTGTCCGTTGGGAATGGGCTTGTAACCACTGGTTCATCTCACCATTCCAGTCCATGCAGCCATTATGTGGTAGCTAGTGATGTTAATGATCTAGTCCTTGTACTAACGAATACCTTTTAATTGAATCTATTCCAGATCCATTTGTTCACTAGTGGCTCTCATATGGACCAGATCCTTGGACATTTTTCTGTCACAGAAACAGATATCATTAGACACCCGGAGAACTACAAGCAGGTAATGCTTCTCCTGTAATTCTTGGATGCTTCATGTGCTTTACACAAATGTTGTTCAGCAGAAGACTGCGCTCTTTCTAACCTGGTTTCCAACTCAAATGCAGGCTAACATATTGCCTTATCAGTTTCCTTACTATAACTTGTATTCACTGAATGGTTTCTTCCAGTTTGATAGAACATAGACACGAAGGTATTAGGCCAAGTTTTGTAAAACTGGTAGACAGAGCATGGGGAGAGAATTGACTGGAGTCACTGAAGAAAAGGCTTGTAGAATGAACCATTCTAGATCAGTTGGCCTACTGCTGTTGTGTACTACCAGGAACCACATCTGGGCCAGCCAGACGGTGTGTTGGCGTTGTGACATTGCCTGAGTGGGTTGTCAGTGAGAACATGAATAGACCTGATTTACGTCTTCAGGAGAGCCAAAGCACATCTGATGCTAGCGTTCATTAGTTCCAGAAATTATACAAGATGACTACCTTTTTGGATGGTAGTAAGGGGCTTTATTTTGAGAATATTTTAGAAGTACAGAATGGTTGATGTTGGAGGGCAACTCTTGAGGTCACCTGATCCAAACCCCTTCTCGACCATAGTCACCTAGGGAAGGCCACCAATGACCAGGTCCAGATGGCTTTTGAATATCTCCAAGGATGGAGACACCACAGCTTCTCTGGGTAACCTTCATGCTCGTCCATCCTCACAGTAAAAAAAGGTGTTTCGTTATGTGTTCAGATGATACCTCCCAGGACAACATATAATTTTTTCTAGTGTCCTGTTTTACCCTTAAGTATGTATTTCTGCTGGTCTCAAATACTCAATTATGATAGATGTTTCAGTTTATTATTTAAGTAGTAAAGTTAATTTCTTTTAATACAATATAATACCTTTGTTTTACAAGTCAATTTTAAAAAGTTCATTCTATGTGAAACTGAAACAAAACTCAAATGTTGAGCTCAGCCTTAACAAAACCAGAGTTTGACAGATTATGGAGGTCTATTCAAATCTGTTTACTCAAAGATATTCTTTTTGCTGCTTCCTTAAGAGCAAAAGCAGGCATGGTAAACACCATGCACAAAGAAGTTCAGAAAAGTAGATTTGAAGATGGGAGATAGTCTTATGTTCAAACCTCTAAAGTCAAATCCACATTAATCTTTCATTACTGAGCATTCTTTGGATGCACGGTTCCTATCCAGCTTCTTAGAATCATAGAATCCTAAGGTTGGAAGAGACCTCTGAGATCACTGAGTCCAACCGTACCTGTCGCCCTACTAAACCCTGTCCCTAATGAACTCATCTACCTGTCATTTAAACATGTCCAGGGATGGCGACTCCACCCCCTCCCTGGGCAGCTGTGCCAATCCCTCACCACTCTTTCAGTGAAGAAATTCTTCCTAATGTCCAGTCTAAACCTCCTCTGGCGCAACTTGCCGCCATTTCCACTTGTCCTATTGCTGTCACTTGTGGGAAGAGCCCAGCACCCACCCCTTCACAGCCTCCTTTCAGGCAGTTGTAGACACAGATGAGGTCTCCCCTCAGCCTCCTCTTCTCCAGGCTGAACAACCCCATTTCCTTCAGTCTCTCCTTGTAGGACTTGTTCTCCAGACCCTCCCCAGCCTCGTTGCCCTTCTCTGGACGCACTCCAGCCCCTCAGTGCCCTTCTTGGAGTGAGTGGCCAGAACTGAACCCAGCACTCGAGGTGTGTCCTCACCAGTGTTGAGCACTGGGGCACAATCACCTTCCTGCTCCTGCTGGCCACGCTGGGTCTGACACAGGCCAAGATGCCATTGGCCCTCTTGGCCACCTGGGCCACTGCTGGCTCATGTTCAGCCGCTGTCAACCAACACCCTCAGGTCCTTCTCTGCCAGGCAGCTCTCCAGCCACTCTTCCCCAGGTCTGTATCGCTGTGTGGGGTTGTTGGTGACCCAAATGGAGGACTCTGCCCTTGGCCTTGTTGAACCTCATCCCATTGGTCTCAGCCCATCGATCCAGCCTGTCCAGATCCCTCTGCAGAGCCTCCCTTCCTTCAAGCAGATCCACACTTGCACCCAGCTTAGTGTCACCTGCAAACTTGCTGAGGGTTGTTGATAAGGTTCAGCTGTTTAGAAAATTTTCCTGCGAAATTATTGTTTTTCTAGAGCAAATGGCTAAGTCAGCAAGAGATTTCTGTTTCATTTCTGTTTCACAGTCCCCTTCCTAAGGTTTACTCAGCAGCACAGAACACACAGCAGCACAGTCCTCTGAAGTGTATACCTTGTGATTTTCCAGAGCTTAACAAAAGTCCAGAAGGGCTGGTGATAGAAACTTCCAGACTGTGTAGGAGAACTTTGCAACTCCTTTTTTTCAAAGCCTTACCCTGAATATGTCACTGATCTGTTACAATAGAGCATAATGATGCTTCAATAAAGCCTATTTGGTTTTGACGATGCTGTTAATGAATTGTTCCAGGAATTTTCTTTCTTGCATGCTGCTCCCTTTCCTGGATGTTTGCTCCGGGTATGATCTTCAGCAGAGGCTCAGGATAAAATGGAGTGACGTCTTTATTCTGCCTTTCTCAGACTTAAACAGCAAATATATGAAACAAGGGACACCCCTTCAAAATATGAGTAATCACGGAGGACAGGAGCAGGGTGGCAAATGTTTTCTTCAAATGAAGTATGAGTGGGCCCCAGTGTCTGTCTCCAGTTTCTGGGCTCTAACAGGTGCAATCCCAAACAGGTTCCAGCTCCAGTGCATGCACATTGGAAATTCTTTTCTTATGTCACTTGCTGTTTGTACTGGTCCAAAATTGGAATTGTTTGTCAGCATAATCAGCTGTGGAATTCTTAAGCTCTTGAAGCTCTCGAGCCTACTCAAGGAAAGGGGTTCCTCTAAGCTGCTCTCTTGTGTCTGATTTTAAAATAGATGGGAAAAATTGCAGGAAATCATCACAAAACTTCAGTATACGTATTTTTGAGAGACTTAAAATACTTGTTATCATTTGAGCAATCTTTGTAGATTTGTCTTCCCTTACCCTTATTTGCCAAAAGCAGCTTCCAGAAGTCAGATGCTTAGTATGCATGAAGAGCTCTACATAACAGCATGGTATGGACTTCAAGAGGCAAGGCTGTTCCAAGTGTCAGTTTTCCAGATGGATATAATACTCAATATGCAAAGTGGTGCTTCTTTGCAAAATCTAATAAAAAGCATCTAATTTTCAAATATCTTGGTAAGATTAAGTAAATTATGCATATTTGAATAGCTTGGTTTTCAAATATTAGTGCAGTTGGCAGCGCTCTGCCAAATGTTCTTTCCAAAAATCTGAAATAATTTTTTCTTTAAGTAATGTCACATTTCTGTTAGTATTACCTCAAATAACAATCTGCTGCATGGATCAATAAAAAGAGCAAGTATGTCAATATGTCTTACTGTAATGCATCCCTGTTGATGGATGATGCTAGGAATTCCTTCTCATGTCAGGCATCACTCATAGGATAGAAATACAAAGTAGATTGAAGTGTCGAAAATTAGCTATCACAGAAAGGACATTGTGCTGTGTTTATTGAAGTCTAGAGTTCATTTGAATCAAAAATACTCTGTGAGATAAGTTGCTCTGACCTGAAATAAAACCAGAGAGGTTTAGCCTGACAGGAAAAGTGTGGTAGGATACAGATTGCTGTGAGTTAAACTTAAATTTATGAAATGGTAAAGTTATGCTGCTCCTTTTCTATACAAGTTTGACATGAACTTTTAGAACATGTTCTTCCCTTGGATTTCAGACTATAAAACTTTTATTGCTTTTATGTACGGGGATTTTACTGTACATTATTATTCTTTTATCATCATAAATGTCTTTGTCAGGTTCATAGAGCTGGAACTTCTCCAAGTGTAATAGTTTTAATTATGTTTTTCTCCAGTGAAACGTGATCAAAATTCCAACTTTTCCTGCAGTTTGGCTTGGCTGTGGTTTATGTGTGTGCAGCTGCGAGTTGCAGGTCATGGCCGTGTTTAGTTGTGCCACCCAGGGGTGTGTGTGAATGGGAGGTGATGTTGTTTTGGCTGATATTCTGTTTCCAGTTGAAGTACGCATGCATGCTTGTGTTAGTTCTTGACCTCTACATGCATCTCATTTCTTTCCTGAGATCCTCTCATGTGTTTTTGAGCACTCCCTGGCTTGCAGAATGTTGCATGAGAAATGCTCTAGTGGTCCTTTTCTCAGCAGAAGCCCCTCTATGTTGATGGTTATGGAGCTGTTGAGGGTAAGCAACATCTGTCTGAAACTTTCCAGGGCGGTATGGCCTGTCCCTGCGGATGCGGTCGCGGTCCTCTTGTGACTGTGAGGACATAGGGTAGTTTTTCATCATTGTGAGCATAATTTAATCTCATTCTTGTCTATGAAGCCCATTTACCCTAGCTGTCCATTGCAGTGTCACCAATTCTGGTGTTTTACCTTGAGCTCAAAAAAAATGTTACGTTGCACTTGAGTCATTAAATTAGCTTTCTCATCAAATTGTTACCATGTAGAGGTGAATGAACTTCAAAGCAAAGCAGCTCAGTCTTTCAGTTTCTTCTGTCTCTTCATATACTGCATTATATATAGAATTCAATCTTGCAGGTTTTGTGATTCGCAGAGATTACAAATCAGAACTCACATCACTGGTACAATGCTAGCAGTGCTGGAGTGATCACTGAAATTGTAATGAGTAGAGATGACACCTTCAAATGTCAGTGGATCAGTTTACTGAGTGTGGCAGTAAACGAACAGCACAGCTGTCTGCCAGATGGACATCAGAAGAAATTCATGGAACTTGGGTGTGAATAGCTAGTAATTTTGTTTCAGAATTTTATGAAAAATATTTATACTTATTGGTCATAAAGATGTTTTAAAGGATATTTATTTGGCTTAAGGAATGAAAGTCCTTGGTAGCGAGTAAATAGGAGCAAACAAATCATCTGTCTGACTTTGCATACATTATGTATGGTCAGTGCTGTGCTCATAAAAAATTCAGGTGAGCTTTAGTTCTCCAAGCAGCAGGGGTTGGGTGGGATGGGATAGGATGGTATGAGCATAGCATTTATCTGCTTTGTGGGCTGCTCATGTGTCAGGGAAGGAAGCCAATGTACAGTATGTGTAGATGAGACTCCATAATTCCTTATTGGAACACTCAAGGGGTAAATGATCAAGTTGTAAGACAGGTTGATTGTGGACCCTAAATCTTGTGGCAGTTTCTATTTAAAACGTCTGTCCCAGATGGCTGTTACAGATGGGAGACATGACAGGTTTATTATCTGTGAGTGGTAACCCATGGTTTGAATTCATGCAAAGCACTAAAGAGCCTCTGTTCTTTACAGTACAAGTACATTCAGGTTGGGAGCATTAGAAACTGATTCCAAAAATGTTGAATGTGCATCTACTAGTTACTTTGCATGAAATTTGAGTCTTCAGTTTGCGTCATGTGCATCCACATGTGGGCTTGTAGACATCTTACATAAAGTCACCCTGATCTGCTGAAGTATTTTGTCTGCATAGGCATGTTAAATGGTGTATATCCAGTATACAAACACCATGTGAGAGTTTTTGGTCTGTTTCTGTCCGAGTGACAGCACCTCCTGGAATGTACATGAAGACAAGAGCAGCGGATAAGAAGTCTTATCTAATACAAATTATTCATCTGCTTACCGAATAATTGCTATGGTATTGTGTTATCTCCATAAAAGGATCCCAAGTTGGTGGCTGTCTTGGATAAAAGTGGAATAACTATGGCAGGATAATTCCAGCTGCTGTGTGTCAGGCTATATTTGGTGTCCTTCTGCTGGTTGTTGGGACTTCATGGAATGTTCCTGGTGGTGACAGACTCTGCAGGCAGTCACTAAATGAAGATAAACAGTCAAAACCCTGCTGCTAAGCTTGACACTGTGTCAGCTTACTGATTTGACACAGACCTGTGCTACTATGTAGTATTTCTGTAATCAACCCTATTATGGTCTTGTATGGCAGAGGTGAAGGATGTGTATCCTTATTTGAATTTCAAAGAGCGTGCTAGGGCACCGTCTGATATTTTTTGATGTCCTTCCATCTGTTGTACAAGAAGCAGTTGAAACAACACATTTCTTGGAGTGTAAGTACCAGTGGGAAAAAACCCCCATGTTCATGCTATAGTCTGTGGTGCTGCTGTGTAGAAGATTAATTCAGGAAGCAAAGGCTTGTACTGAATGCAAATTCCAGAAAAAAAAATTTGTTCTTTTCAGGAAAAATGACCTTGAGCTTCAAGTACAAGCTGCCTCCACCAGTATAAATTGTTGTAGATCTATTAACATCTGTGATGCTCTGGCAACTAATTCTGTTTGATCTGGCCTTCAGCTTTTATATACGTTCATTGCTTCATTCCCTTAGTAAAAGCCATAGTTCTGTCATTTCTCTCCTGGAACCGGACCAGTATTTTATGTTGTAACTACCATTCTAATTAAGGACAACTTTGCCTATTTGTCATTGTTTCAGTTTCTTGAAAGGAAAAAAATATTCAAAATTCCTGAAGTGAATCCTGCAGAAGCAATACTACTGCATAAAGTTCAAGAGTAATTGCATCGGGGCTTGTGAGTGCTTGTGCAAATGTGTTTTGGTTTGAGTTTTTTTCCTCTGCATATTATGTCTGAAGTCCCTCCTTAGCCAGTCTACTCCACAGAAATCTTATTGGAGGTTCATTTTACTAGTTGTTACTCCAGGCTGTGTTGGAGCTCTTCGTAGAGAGATTGTGGCCAAGCCAGTTTTCAAGGTGGGGAAAGACCATGTTGCTTTGAACAATATTGGAAAGGTGGAGAGCGATCTTCCCCAAAGGAAAGCAAAGGTCTGTGACACAGTTGTTGGAGCAATAGGGCAGAAGAGACAGCCAAGCCCCGAAGAATCTAAACACAGTGAGATTTTAGACTTACTCTACACACTACCAGAATAAATTTAGTTTGATCAGTTTTACTCCTGACCATATACTAAATCTGTTCACAAGGCTGCAGATGACCAGAATCTTTGGGTTCTCTCATTGTTGAATTTTCAGAACAAGAAGTAAGCCGATAGATTCTGTAGCAAGAACAGGTTTTTTTTCTTTTCTGTTTACAGAACTTTTTAAAGGTACAGGTTTTTCTAATCCAATGCATTAAAGTTTTTACCTGTTTTTAAGCACATTTGTTTTTCATTCATGGCTGTTGCTGGGTCAATCTTAAATAAGTTCTTTAATGATGGAGTGAGAAGAAATTCTGTAACTCTTGACCTTTAATAAATTTCAGGGTTCACCAATGAATTGCATGTTAGACCCATGGACACCCATGTTTTGAAAAGGTCAATTACGACAAGTTTTTTGAATTTGCATAATTATGCTTACCACACCACTTTGTGTAAAATTAGCAAATGCTTTGCCCTTTTAAAGTATTCCATTTTTCCTCTCTTACTATATTCAACTTGCTTTTACTAAGCAATTCTAATATGATACACTGAAGAACACAGAGAACATGGACTGTGTTAGGAGCTGCAGACTGGGAGCTGAAGCAGGACAGGCAGAGGAAAGGGGTGGGATGGACAGTGAAGAGCCTCTGTTCTCTGGCTCTTGTTCAGTGAAGTCAGGAGTGGGAAATGACCCGTAGATGAGAGGCCTGCATGAGGGCGGTGGGGAGGCAAGGTGGCTCTCGTGAAAGAATTCATGCTACCCGGATGAAAAGAAACCAAGTGAGGCACTGAAGAGAGGCTGTGGCAAGGGGGGCTGAATGTGGACAAGGAAGGTTAAGACTGGAGAGGAGATGTAGGACAGGCAGCTGTGAATGGGAAGATGAGTCTGTCTAGAGACTTGAGTCACTGTCCTCCTTGCAGGATTCCAAGAAATGTCCTACCTGCAGGAAAATGTCATTTTGCTCCAGTGATGGTCCAGTGGACAGCCAGTCGTCCTCTGGACTACCTGCTACTGCTGTTGGTTAGGCTGTTGACCCAAAGTCTGATCCTGCAGATAAGAAATGGTTATTTCTGCTGCTGCAGAAGGAATTGTCAAAAGTATCTTTTTAAAAAGATAAAGCCATTAATAGTCTAAATTGGAGTGTGTGTGGTGTAACATTAGTAGTGTTATTTTAAGTATGTTTATTCAGATGTTTTATCCTAGAACTATTGTATCATTCAAAGGGCAGAGTGCCTTCTTTCTGAGTCAGAGCTGTGGTGAAGAAAGTGTTTTGATGAAGGTGAAGAAGTAGCAGTAAGAGTGGGAGAATTGTTGGAAGAGAAAGGAAGCATTGATAGCTGAGGCGGTGGAGCTTTCTGCTGGAGAGCTGCATTACTTTTCTGCCTTTGGGTTCTCAGATTCCCCGCGGCAGATTTCTAAACCTAGACTTCCCACAGTGTTTCCCATTTTTTGTGTGCCCGTTTTGATGCTTAGGGATCTGATTTATGGGAACGTTGAATGTTCCTCCCTGCTACTGAACTTGGTGGGACCTCTGGGTGGAGCCCCTGGAGTTTCAGCTAGTATGGTCAGATTTAACCCCAGATGGTGCAGTAGGTCCTTGGAGGACACCGCTCTGCTGAAGGGCTGGGCTGGACCCCCGAGTCAGTAGTGGGGTGTGTTAGTGTAGCCTGGGACAGCTGGTCTCCTCTACAGCTGATCAGCCCAGGCAGCACACAGTGGCTCCAGAACTAACTTCATGAAAACTACCTAAAGCATCTCTGCAAGCTACTCAGTACCACTGGGGAAGATACATCCATGAAGTGCCTTAATTCTCTGAAAGTTGGGTCTTGGAAGTCTCAGTTAGGGCATCCAAAAGAAATGGAAGCATTTTATTTCTATCTCTTTGCTTTCATTTCCCATTTGTAAAATGACAATAATAATATTGTCTGATCTCACATGGGTCATTAGGAAAGATAACTTGTTTATGTGGAAGATAAAAATTCTGTCTTCAGAGTGGGATTTGAATGATGCATGGCAAATAAGTTCATGGCTTCCTTCTGAAGAACAGACAGAATAATATGCAATCTAAAAGGTAAGGAATAGCTTGTGGAGTGAGCACCAGCCATTCTGTCCCCTTCATGAGACAGTATGAAGGGAAGTATTTTGGTGATGTAATTCTAGACCTTATACACACGGGATGGTCAAATTAGTGTTGTTTAGGCAGGTTGAATTCTGTCACTTTTTTATGTTGAATGCTTCAATGTCCCTCCTTAGCAATTATCTTGCTGGGCTGTGTGTTGTAATTGTAAAATGTATGTACTCCCATGTGCTCTGAACAACACTGCCTGTCAAAGCCAGTGCTTTTTTCTCCCCCCTGTTAAATTACTTAATGTTTTGTATTGTGCTTCCAGCCACAGTTGCTTTAGACATTTTACATGCACAGTCGTCAGATCGGTGAGAACTAACATGGGAGCTGACACGTTTATGTTGCAGAGGAGAGCAGATCTGATAACATACTGAATTATATATGGGCCACCAGCACCTACATACAGGAGGCCGGAGGCTCGCATGAGAAAGCTTGAGGGAGCTTTTGATAGTGATTGTTCAAATAAAAAAGAGTGGAGGCTGTAAAGAGGGATTTAGTGTGAAGATCACCTGGAGGCTCCAAGGGGACACAGTCCCTGTGCTGCTGTATGATGAGCTGGGTCAGATGAGCGGCAGTGATGCTGGGCTGGAGTGGGTTTCTGACCTTGCCCAAGAGTCCTGCCCTGTCCTAGGCTGGTGCTTTCTCCTTGTTGCCCTGGTAATGGTAAGCTGAGCGATAGAGTGAGAACTGGCGTTAAACCCCAATGGGTTATGTCAGTTGAAGGTTTTATTTTTTCTCTCTACTTTTGTCTTTTGGTGGTGTAATGCCAGCAGTGGAGTGCCTGCCGCAGTGCTGTGCATGGTGAAAGGTGCTACATTGGGATAGGCAGAGTTTCAGAGCCTGCTGGGAAGATAAACTGTACTGAGAAACCTTTCCTTGTGTGAGAGGGTGTTCAGCACAATACACTAAAGCCTTTTGGTCCTCTTGGCGGGACTGCCTAGATCACCTTTAAAATCCAGAATACTTAGTACCTACTGTTGTTTTTCTGGGAGAGGGCTCTGTTGGTTTGAAGCTTCATACATCACAGGTTATTGAAACTGTAAAAGCCTGTTGTATTTTGTTTCTTCCGGCTGTGTACACGGGATCTGCTCCTTACGATTACTGAAACGGCAGTGGATACTGCCTGACAAATAGGGTGATCTGGTGGTTATGTGTTTCCTGTAGAGTAGGAGAGTGACTGCTGTGAAGACAATGTAAAAATGAAATCCACACCCTCTTGGTGATTAGAAATAATTTTTTCCTTCTCACCTTTCATTGCAAGGGAAGAATAAGGATTAAGAAAGCAAAGAAGCTGTCAGTGACAGCATGTGCTGCCCACCCTGTGCTGCGTGGCAGGAACAAAGAATTTTATTTCTGCCTTTTTTTGAATGATTCACTCTGCAGAAGGAGGAGGGGGTAGGCTGCCGTGTCACCTTCCTTCCGAAATACTGTAATTGGTTTTCGGTTCCATTTGCTGACATTTATCACATAAAACGTGCTTTGCTATAGTAGTTATTAAAGCCTCTTGGAAATGGTGGATCAGGTACTCATTTGCAAAAATGAGGCAAAGCAGCTGCAACCCTTGTCATCCATGTAAAATAAGGAGGAATTACAGAGGTCAAATGGCTTCAAAGATGTTTTTAGACAGTGTCTAGTTGTAGCTGGGTTCCTGATCCTTCTTAAGAAGTGAACAGCTCTGGCCATGTGGGCACTGTAGAAGAAAGAACTATCAAAATGTTCAAGGTGAGGTATATTGGTATTTCAAAGGGAAATGAATGTTAAAAGGTATAACTTCGGAAAAAAAAGTTAAATATAATTTACTTTTGCGTGTTTTGTGTGATCTCCTATTGGGGCAGACCGTGGACCAGTTGTCTTGGGTGAGGAATTCCTCTCCTTACTTCCCTGGTTATCCATGTTGTGCTACTGCTGGAGGTTTTTCTGGGACTTGACTTCCAGACCCTGTCTGGAAGGTGGATGAGGTCTGTCCAGAGCCAGGAAGCACCTTCAGTTCAGGGTGGAAGTTAGGGGTTGGTGACAGGAGAAGGGGTGAATGGGTATCCGTGGAGGATTAATTCAGGGAGGCTAGAGAGGATAGGAACATGTGGAGTGATTCTTCCTCATGCTGTAGAAAGAAGCCTCTGCAGGAGTTAAACTGCTTTAAGCCTCAAAGAATGAATACGATCAAAACGGGCTTCCTCTGTTTCTCCTTCCCTGCAACTGTCTGTGGCATCAGATAGTTTTCAGCTCACCTGATGCCTGCTATTACCATCTGATTCAGTTTTTTTGCCTGCTCAGGGACAGGCGCTTTCCACCTCTGCAGTCCCCTTGGATCCTGCTAATGGTTCCCTTTCACAATTATGTGGCGTATCCCATCCCAGAAGGAGGCAGAGACGTGTAATTAAAGAGGTCTGAGAAAGGCAGATGGGGACAGAGAATGAGCCTGTCTTCATGTATCAGTAAAGGAAAATCCTTATGTCCTTACAGCCAAGTTAGAGAGAGATTGGATAAGTGAGTGACAACGTGAATGGAAGATTGTTTGGGCCACCGAACCCAGACTGATGTCTGGGTTGTCAGTGGCGTCCCTCTGGGATCAGCTTTTGGGCCAGTACTGTTTAACATCTTATTTATGGCTTGAATGATGGGATGGAGCACACCATCAAGTGTGTGAACAGTATTGAATTGGGCGTAGTAGTGAACGCGCTGGAGGGCAGCACTGCTATTCTGGGGGACTGAGATGGGTTGGAGAAATGAGCTGGGAGCCTTGGGAAGCTCAGTAAAGGCAAAGGCCTACACCTGGGGTGGGATGGCCCCTTGTGGTGGTACTGGCAGGGAGCTGACTGCTTAGCAAGCAGCTTTGCAAAGAAGACGAACCCCGGGGATCCAGGCTCTTCTCAAAGGTGTACTGGAACAGAAGGGGCAAAATGAGAAGTTCTGGCTATTAAGATCTCAACCCTGGACATGGGGAAAGCAGACTTCAGGTTGCTCAGGGAACTGTTTAGCAAGGTCCACTGGCAAAAAGATTTTGATGGTGTTGGGGTACATCAGTGGTTGTTGCTTTTTAAGTACCACCTCCAAAGGGCACAGGACCAGGCAGTCCTGAAATGCCGGAAGTCAAGCAGGCGAGGCAGAAGGCCAGTCTGGCTGAACAGAGATCTTCTACTCAAACTGAGGCATAAGAAGATGGTGTATGGCCAGAGAAAACAAAGACAGGTGACATGGGAGGACTACAGGGATGCTGTTCACCACTGTAGGGCGGAAGTTCCTGTGGCCAAAGCTCAATTAGAGCTGGAGCTAGCCAGCACCATGAAGGATAATAAAAAGGGCCAGAAACAACATTGGACTGTTGATGAGCATGGGCACCTCATTAACAACAACTTAGACAAAGCAGAGACTTCTAATGCTTTTTGTGCATTGGTATTCAATAATGACATTGGGCTTGGGTCCCCCCAAGCCTTGAGCTGGAGGATCATGATCGGGCAAACAATCTCCCAGTCACCCCTGAACTTGTGTGGGATCTACTGCTCCAGCTGGATGGGACCTGGTAGGATTCATCCAGGGGTACTTAAAGAGCTGGCCAATGTCCTAACGAGACCTCTCTCAATGATTTTTCAATGCTCTTGGGAATCTGGAGAGGTACCAGCTGACTGGAAGCTAGTGAAAGGTGTCCCAGTCTTCAAGAAGCAGGGATGACCCCAGTAACTACAGGCCTGTCAGTGCCCGGTAAGATTATGGAGAAGATTATTCTGGGAGTTACCGAAAAACATCTGAAAGACAATGCAGTCGTTGGTCCCAGCCAGCACGGATTTACAAAGGGAAGGTCTTAACAAATTTAATATCCTTCTACGACAAGGTCACCCACGTAGTTGACCAGGGAAAAATGGTCCATATAATTTTTCTGGATTTCAGCAAAGCCTATGATACTGTCTCTCAGTATTCTCATAAACAAAATGTGCAGAATATAGCTGGATAAACACATTATACAATGGGTGCAGAATTGCCTAATGGGTCGGGCTCAAAGAGTCACAGTGAACAGTTACATCAGGCTGGCGCCCAGTCACTAGCAGGGTCCCACAGGGGTCCATCCTGGGGTCAGTGCTCTTCAGTATCTTCATAAATGACCTGGATGAAGGACTTGAATGTGTACTGATAAAGTTTGCCGATGACACAAAATGGTGGGGGAGCCATTGACATTTGCCCTCTTGGGGGCAAAGAGGCCCTGCAGAGGGATCTTGACAGATTGGAGGGCTGGACAATCACCAACAGCATGAAGTTTAACAAGGGTGAGTGCCGGGTTCTGCACCCGGAACACAGCAACCCTGGATACACGGGCATACTGGGGTCTGAGAGGCTGGAGAGCAGCCCTGCAGAGAGGGACCTGGGGGTTTTGGTCGATGACAAGTTGAACATGAGCCAACAGTGTGCCCTGGCAGCCAAGAGGATCAACCGTGTCCTGGGGTGCATCAAGCACGGCATTGCCAGCCGGGCGAGGGAGGGGATTGTCCCGCTGTGCTCTGCACTGGTGAGGCCCCACCTCGAGCACTGGGGGCAGTTTTGGAAGACAGTATAAAAAGGACATAAAACTATTGGAGAGTGTCCACAGAAGGCCACAAGGCTGGTGAAGGGTCTAGAGGGGACGTTGTATGAGGAGAGGCTGAGGTTACTTTGTCTGTTCAGCCTAGAGGAGACTGAGAGGGCCTCTCATAGCTGTTTGCTGCCTTCTCACAAGGGAGGGAGGTGAAACAGGTGCTGAGCTCTTCTCTCTTGTGACCTACGATAGGACTGGAGGGAATGGCAGGAAGATGGGCCAGGGGAGGGTTAGACTGGACATTAAGAAGAGGTTCTTCACCCAGTGGGTGGTGGAACACTGGAACAGCTCCCCAGGGAAGCAGTCACAGCACTGAGTCTGCCAGCATTCAAGAAGCACTCGGACAATGCCCTCGGACAATGCCCTCATTCACATGGTGTGAATGTTGGGAATATCCTGTGTAGGGTTAGGAGTTGGACTCAATGATCTGTTTTGTCCCTTCCAACTCAGGTAATTCTATGATTCTGTGATTCTATATAAGGGGAAGAATTGCCAGGAGGATGTCAAATGCTGAAACCAGATCCTGGAGAAGGGATAACATGTCATCTATGTTGTTGATGTTCAGGACTTGCTGGAAAGAGCCCTGAACACCTTGCTTTCAGGAGGAGATCAGATCAGAGAGCTCCAGAGGTCCCTTCCCTCCTCCATGGTTCTGCTTGGCAGCTGATGATGTTTGCATGAAACCAGTTTCTTCACCTGACAAGCGTGAGCTTGTCACCCAGCTGTGAGTAATTTTGTTGTTGAACTCTGTATCCCATTTTACTTTCCCAGTGCCCCTCCTTGGGAAGGATGCTTTATATTTTTATTAATCCAGACAGTTTTAGTGCTAAAATATTTCTTTAGATATTTTCTAAGCAAGGTGGCGTCCTCTGGCTGCAATTAGTTTCCCATTGAAAGAACTGGCAGCATTATATAGGAACACTAGAGAAAATCATTCTACCTCGTGGCATTATTACCTTGATCTGAAAATCTCCCCAGGCTGCAATTTGTCACTAATATTACCTTCAGCTAATCCATACAAAAAAAAAAAGCAGTTAGTAGAGCTGCGGTTCTGGTGTTGCCATTACTATTTTTTTGGGATGAGTTATTACTTAGTACATTTTATTGACCAAGAATGTTACAGTTCTTGGTCCTTGAAAAATGATGCAGTGGTTCATCATGGACTCCATAAATTGTTGGAGTGTGTAGCAGGAATGTCTTAGTCTCTTACAACATAAGAATTAGAAACTGCACTTTGTGACTTGATTGTTCTGCACACTTGGTTGTGATTGCCAGTGACAGAAAAACTGATAAGATGATACTAGTTTCACTGCTGCTTTTGTGCTTTTGCCGTACTTAACATAATTTGAATGCTGTGACAGTGACAATGACAGTGACATACTATAACATAATTCCACCTGAGACAATGCAGCTGGAATTAATAAAGCTGGAGAGACAAGACTGACGTGCTTTGTCGTTAGTTGGCCTTGGATGTGTTTTTGGGTGGAAGTGCTAACAAACACAGTGGTCTGAGCAAGCTTCCCCAGCTCTGGTGATCCCGTAGACCAGCACAGGGAGGCCAAGCACGCTCTGTGGCCGCATGCGGTGCCACAGAAAGGGCTGTACCAGCATCATACGTAGCTGTAAGCTGAACGATGACATTCTCATTTGTCAGCTGGGTCAGCTGAGGCTGACATGCAGGGATGTATGTGGTATGAGGTGTGTCTTGTCTCACATTCTTATCAAAATACCCTGGTCATGCTGCCTCTTGACCTTCCTTGGTAGGAGGCTTCAGAGTGAGGGTTGCTGACTTGCTGCCATTCATTTGTGATGGAGTCTGGAACGGTTTCACTGGCCCAGCTTAGTGGATCTTAGCTGGGATATTGAGCCCTGAAGGAACAAATTAAATCTAAGGAAACAATTTTAAGCTGAGGAGCTTCGAAAGTCATAACCAATCTCTTGGATTGTGCCTTGGAGTTGCCTCTAGAACAGGAGGTGTCAAACTCACAGCTCCTGCCGTTCTCCTGCTGTTGCTAACAAAAAAGGGAGTTCGGACTTGTTACTCTTCTCTTGTGCCAGCATATGGCTGTGGATGAAGGCTGATCCTGAAGTGCCCCAGAGCTATGATGTGATCCCTCACAGGGACCTCTGTTGTCCTGCATCCACTGCTGTGTCAAAGACATTTAAGTCATCTGGAAAGTCAAGCAAAAGAGGACCACTGCCTTCTCCAGCCTCACACTACTTAAGGAAGCAAACCAGAATTATATTCATATATTGCAATAACTTTGGTCACAACTGAACTGTTACTGGAAAGCTGAACTGAACTCAAATCTGTTTCTTAAAGTTGAGAATGCAGCTCACGTTGGGAGGAGACTGGTAGAGCTTTTTTTATAGCTTCCTAAACTTGAACTTTCTGTGCAATTGGCCCATGATATTAACTTAGCTCTATTGGCAGGGGGTTTTTTTGTTGTTTTTTTTTAAATAGCCAAGGAAATAAGTTATAAAATCACCTGTTACTCTTGCTTTGCAAGAGGTTTTGGATTTGCAGTTCTTTTTAAATATAGTTTTTCACTTAATTTAAAGGACTGTGTTAAGAGACTAGCAAGAGAAATGAATTGACATAAGGGAGACTGTAGCAGACTACAAATTAATGATTTTTTTAGTCAATAATGCATATTTTAAAATGTATGAAAATACCTGCATACATGACAGACTGATGGCTTGTCAAAGAAGAGCTAGACTGGGAGAAACTGCATTCGTATCAAGTTGGCAAGTTTAGACTAATTTGCATATAGAATAGGTCTTTTTCTGTCTTGGAGTAAGAGCTGCATATTTTTTTGTGCTTAGAGGTTGCGTTTCTGTTGCTGTGGATGCTATAAGCCAGTCCTAATCCTGGTGTACACCTGATGATGCCCTGGCAGCACAGGTCAAGCCAGGCAGCTCCCTCCCTGATGAGCTGTCCCTTGAAGCTGGATAAGGGAAGCCCAAGACATCACTACTCATGAGTCCAAGGTTAAGGCACTTGGTCCTTACAAGCCAGTAAGCAAAGAGGGAGGGTGGCAGGGAGCTGGCAGGCACCTGTGGGGAGGTCTGCAGTTCACTTGAGCTTCCGAGCCGTTGTTCTTGCAAAGAGCAGATGGGAATAGAAAAGGAGGCTTGGAAGCCTTACATGGCCTTTGGAAATGACAGCATGTGGTATACTTTGCTGATAACAGATGAACCCATATGGAAATTCCACACCCCCCAGAGTTACAGATATCACTATAGCTCTTTATTTTGAATAGAAAGTATTAAATCTCCAGGGAAGGAAAAAATCCAGCCTCTTGGCTTAGTAGGTGTTAGCAATACAGGCTGATTTTAAAGAGAAGCATTTCTTTGGCTTTGTATAAGGATAAATTTTGTTTATTGTCTGCCAAATGCAGGATAAGGATGTCAAGGAAGGACACAGTAGGTGGCTGTAATAAGCTGGTGGCAAGGGTGGGTGGGATAATAAAGGGGGCAGGGTAAAACCTAAACCGTTAGTTCCCCTCTGAGTTGGTAGTCATAACGCATACACACTCACACAAAGGAGACGAAATGCTTCTCTTGTGACTAGCACTTCTGGTGTAGTGACATCCAGTGTGGAAACATACAGAAACCAGGATATTGGAACTGTTCAGAAGTGTAGCATCAATTCTGAATTCAGATGCGTTTAAGAAACAAATTAGAAATTGTTTGTTCCTGTTTATTTCTATGTGCATTTTTGTGGCGTGTTAAAAATATAGGAAAACAGACAAGTATATGGTGGGGGGAAGGGAGAGAACCCTGAGTATGGATAATGTTTTGTTCTATGTATAGAAACAGTATGAAAGAAAGCAGGTGAATAATGGTATTTTTTTGACATCAGCTACATGAGGTTCTGGTTGGCAGTACAGTGTGAACAGCTGTCAGGCAGTACTGTGATGGAATTCGGTGCTTTCCTTTGAAATCCTCTGGCTGAGATTTCTCTAGAGTAAATTGTGATTTTGGCACCTGTTGGATATTTTTTAACTGAGCATATATTCAGCTAGAGGTACTTGGTAGTGCCTGAAAATTTGGCTCCTGAGATATGCCAGGATAGTCACCCAAAACCAGTGATACCTTTAGGGAAGGAAATCGGTACCTGTTCCACTGTCATTCATCTTGATCTTGGCTGGAAGAGTATAAAACTTGCCCCTTTGGTCTTTTCCCTTATGCTTTTCTACCTGTTTTATTATGTGCCATTTCCACAGGGAAGAATGCAAAGTGGTGCATTCACTGACCTGTTCCTTTGTTAAGTGCATGTCGTTGCTAGTACATCCCAGTTTATTGCTTTTCAATGTGAAAGCTGTAGTACATTTTTTTATGTGCCAAATGCCTCATTTTGTTTGCTTTAAATCCCATTTTCTATCAGTTTCGTTTTAAACAGCTGTTTTCTAAATCCCTCCACAAATAGCAATTACATTTTATAATGATGATCTTTGTCACTTAAGTTTTTAACTAGTGGTTTGATTCCCTGCTCTCAGCGATGTAAAACTGAGCTCAATGAAGTTTGAGCTGCAGGGGTAAAACCTGGTGATGCTGAGTGGAAAATGCACATATTTTTAGGTGTTGGAGGTTTTGCACACATCCAAGCCTCTGGAATTACAATCTTCCACCCAAAGCTGCTGTGCTTTGTATTTTATGTATTTTATATATTGCAAAAGGTCCCATTTTTCCTTGCAGCGTGCACCACGAAAAACCAATACCATTAGAATTCTGGAAGTGGCAATGCGCAGCCGACACAGAAGTATCTGCTGCTGGAACCCCAGAGGGCTCTTCCCCATCCCCGCTAGTGTTTAGGTCAAGGCCTCTATGGGGTCCCGTAGCTGGCAGTGGGATATGTTCTCATCCACTTCTGTCATGCAGTAGACTTCCCGATCCACCTGCTTTGTTATGGTTGGTTCACAGCATTTCTTGTCCTGCTCTTGTCTTAACCCTCAGTGATATTTCACAGGCAGAGAAATGACCAGATCTTTCTTTGCCATGTGGCTCAAGCCTGCTTATTGGTCTTTTTGCTTTTACTGATTTCTGCTCTTCGGCTGCTTGTACTTCACACTGCTCCAGTGTGACTTTCTAGTTTTAAGACCTGTTTCTTTTTGTGTCATCCTTCAAGGGATGTATGGGAATGTCTTAAACCAGCTTTGCTTCTGAAGAAATCACAATGTGGAACTGAGTCTTGGAGCACTGTGTCTACCTAAAGTGTTGGTTTTTGTCCCAGCCTGAGATATTTATGATATCAAGATTTTCTGTTTTTTGTTGAAGCCCTTCAAAAGTGCAATTTGGGCAGTAATGTGCCATTTTAAACCAAATGTCATCCACCTAGCAGCCTGCCTGCTGAGAAACTCTCATTTGTGAGGGTTTGCTTGGTTTTTTTGTGGTAAGGGAGTTTTAGCAGAGATGAAGCTGTGCTGTAATTTGTTTATTTCCCCTGGTGCTTGGTCAGGCTTCTAAAGCCTCAGTCCTAAATCACTTGAACTACTTAATCCTTAAATTACTTATGGTAATGTAAATTGTGTAACTTTTTCATGAATGTTTACCCCTTTCTTTACATTTGTTTGGAAGGAACTTCTCCACTTACCTTCTCTCTTGCAGTTGTTAGATATTCAGAACTAGTATTCAGAGTACCAAAATCCAAGTTGAATAAAGCTATTTCCTATTAAACAAATACAATTATGAAACAGTCTCCCAATACTTTCCCCATACAAGCTTTCAGACTAAGACAGTTCTCTACAACCCTGTCTGGAGCCTTGAGTCACACTTCAGAGACTGGCATTTGGAATGAAGTTTGCTGTAATCTGTAGTCCAATGCAAGTGTCATATGTGAATGTGTGATGGATCAGCAGTATTTGAATTTGTCCCTGAGCTGAGAAACATGATTTATTGCTAAAAAACTGGTTTTTTGTCTGTCTAACAACAGGATAATTTTCTGAATATTTAGGCAGAGCAGTTTTTGATTAAAATTTTGCCACTGATATGATAGTTGAATTATGATCTAGGGGCATCAGAGATTTAAATACTTGTGCTCTGGAGCTGAGCCTGTGAAAAGTGTGCATTATGCTGCAAATTATTAGATATTGATTTCTCTAACAGTCTGCAAGCAACAATGAATTTAGCAGTATACTAGTAAATAATATAGAAAATATTAATAACAGAAAAAGTAATTACAAATATGTTTAAGTAATGATTTTGGTGCAAGTTACATTTGTGGATACCAAAGAGGACTTGACTTTGGCCTCTTAAGTATCCAAAACCACCTAGAAGGTGTTGTTGCCTAGAACTTTTGGAACTGAGATTCCCAAATTTTCCCAAGCTTGGTGAGCTGCGTTGGATGTGGGATGTTTGGCTGCAGAGATCATGGCCACGTGTTGTAGGAAGCGAGGCATGTTCTCTACAGAGATTGCGCTCTTCTGCATCGCTCTGAGGCTTCCTGGCAGCCTGCTCTGAGGCAGCTCAGTTAAGCACAGTTTAGCCTCTATAGCAGTGCTGTTGCTTGCAAGTCGTTTGTCCCAGTGATGGTTTCTTTGCAATAGGTTAGCGAAGTGATTACTGCAAAGTTTTTGCTCTTGGAATTCACTATGGAATTATTTCTCCACAGACATTAGCAATTTGAATTTGTCATCAATTTTTCTTTCAGTGTAAGTATTTTAGAGCAATAACTCCTTCCAGAAGAATGAAGGAGATGAATTTCAGTGTGTTAATTTTGTGCAGAGGGAAAGACAATTTTCTTACCTTATCCCTAAGCATTGGTTAGATATCTGTGTGAGGCACGTTTTTGACTTGCTGCTTCACTTTGTTCATGAGACAAAATTAGTGTTCTTCTGCCGATGTTGGTCTTTAAATTTCATTAGGAGGCACGACAACATCTGGGCCCTTAGGTCAGTGGAAATGAGCAGGTAGCTTTAGTTGCAGCCTGTGAATTTGTCTCGCATTTTGAGAGGTTTATGTAACAGCAGGAGTGGAACTGCACATCAGATGTAAATGCTTCTCTTTATGAACTGTTGTTGTTAGAAATGAGTAAGAAAAGGTACTGTAATTGGGGAAAACAAAGAGGTACAATTTGAGCTTTAGTTTCCTCAATTGCAAATTGAAATACCAGCTGTGACATTATTGCGAGTGACCTAAGAAAACGTGCAACCTCAAAGTTAGAAAATGCGTGGTTTAGTTAAAGAACAGCAAGTGCTTGTGAGAAGCTTGAGTAAAGGCTGAGGTTGGGGGAAAGAAGCTGGCTGGTAAAGAGAGTGGAGAGAGGTCCGAGTGGAGACTGTCCTTTTGACCAGATTCATGGCGTGCTGACACACACTCTGGTGTCCTGTTCCTGCCTTGAATGTTGGGGGTTTTTTATGTTTTTTTGCTAAGGTATCTCAAGGATATTTGCAGTACATTAGTTCTTATTGTGTTCTGCTTTATTCTCTGTGCTGCAATATCATCAGAGTCTTGCAGGGCCTGTTTTAAGGATGGCAGAGGATATTGGCATCCAGGAGCAGCGCCTTCAGTCCCTTGGGGCAGAAACTCAAATGTCAGCTCTTGAAGCTGCCTAGCGCTGTCATAGCATGTTTCAGCTGTCCTCCTAGGATGAGCAGTGAGGTCGTCTCATGACTGATTTATGGCTGGAACAATCCAGCACACAGTTGCTGGCCTGATATTTATGAGGGTGGTGATACTGAGGTGAGAGGTGAGGATGGGAGAAGTAGATGAGTCAGGTGAGTGATTTCAAATGAGCTGTTCAAGGTTTGCTCAACTAATGGAGCATTTTGTGGGGAACAGAGGAGAAGGCAACAAAAACCCCCAAACTGCAAAAGATCCTGAAAGGCTTGAGATTAGGAAACTGCAGAGAAAGCCTTGGTTGTTATTAAGGGCAGTTAGCTCCAAACCTGTAAATTATCTCTTGTTTAAGTTTCAGAACCATATCCTCTCAGTTGTGGTATGAAAGCAAGTGTCATATAGCTACTTCTAACATTCAGGAGCTGCTCTAGTGGCACTAAGACTAAAGATGATGAGTATGCTGTTATTAAGATTTTTTTTTGAAGGCTTAAAATGAAAAGCTCCCTATTCCAACTGTCAGCCCTTTTTAGCTGTCACAAGACACATTCATACTGTAATCACATACCACTCATAGCCACATTACAAAAGCTACTTTAAAATCAAGTAATTTAGCTGTTGCTTGAGTATTTAATCAACTTTTTGGCTGAGTTTTATTGCCAACATAAGATCCCATAATGTAAACTATTTGTGCTATAGCTATACCTATGAAAGAAAGGAGAGAAACCCGTTCTTCCACCTGAGCTTGAAACTAGCAGAGTCATTAAGCGTAATGCCAAGTGCCAGTTGTGTGAAGAAATGTGTAATAATTGTATTTTGGATCCAACAGTGCTTTAGAACAAACTGCTTATAATTTCCAGCAGTTATTCTTGCAAAGTGCACTTCTTTCTTTAATTTCTTTATCTTCAAGGTATTTCTGTGGAATAAAATTGCAAAATCAACTCATGCTTTGCATTTCCTTAATTGTATGTTATGTAATAAGTGACTAAACCCAACAAAGCTGTCTATATGAGGTGGTTTTAACTGGTACTGATCTGGTCTTTATTCTCTTTGAGACATATACTGTTGCTGTGACATCTTAAAAAGTTGCCTTTGGCATCAGATTGGTGTTAAAATTCTTCATTTTAAAGGTATGACCAGTACTGAAATTGTTAAAACTGGTAAGTTGTGATTTGTACCTAATTTGTTCATCTGTCATTCCTTTCAAGTAATTTTGTTTTGCAGATATATAAATATTTAGTTTTGGAATGTCTTTTTTTCATATACGTGTCTGTACATGCATGTTATGTTATGAAAAATTTGTATAGCTAGAACATAATTTCTGTCCTTCCAGTACTCTCAGGTAAAGAAAGGAAGGGATTCCTCGTGCAGCAGAGCACACAATTTATAAAATACATAACATTTTTAGAGGGAGTTTTTCCACACTGTTTTGGAGCACCAGAGATCATCTCAGTTTAAATGATCTTAATAAGGGGTGGAAGCTTTTAGCGGAGGAGGCAGAAAGGATTTGAGATACTGAAATTCCAAGTTTTCTGCAGGTACAGGAGCAGGATGGGAAGAACTAGTGGAGCGGGGGTGGTACCTGTCTATTGCAGTTGGGGTCATTACTGTTGAATATGAGGAGACCCAGTCAAAGCCCAGCTGTGTAAGTTTTGGCTAAGGGAAGGCTGTATGTGGCCTGGAAGGGAAGGCAATGCTTAGACCTTGCAGCCTTGATAAATATGAGTGAATGGAAAGATGAAAACATCTTGGAGAAACAAAGCTTGTTTTGGAAGTCAAGAAGCATAGAAGATTTGAAGATGGTCTTGCACCTAGGCCTTACTCTATCAGATTTATGGCTCTTTGATCTCTCAAAGCAATATGTAAACTCCCATTTATGTATGTAAAAACTGAGGATGTTTGTACATTTGGGAGCAGGAGTAACTCAGGGATGCTGGGGAAGGTTTCACGTCACGTTTCTGCAGCTGGCGTTGGTGTTATTGTAAAGTAACCCACTGTTGTCCCATGTACCACTTGCGCTCTTTTGTAATTTAGACCAAACACTTCATTTAGTTCACAAATGACCAATGTGACCTAATTCTCTTTGCCTTTTCTCCTTTTCTCTAGCTGTTACAGCTTCTGGAGTCTGAAACCAGGCAACTAGAAGCCTTTCTGGAGTGGAAGCAACTGGAACCAGTTTATTGGCAGTGGATGGTAATGAATCAAACTAATTTCAAGGGGTGCAGCTTTCTTGATTTTAACAAATAGGTGACTGCTTCTAAAAGCCCTTTCCCACAAAATAAATGCTGCAAACAGTACTTGAGAAGGGGAAAAAGCCTTTGGTAAAGGAAGGAGTGTTTTCTTACTTCCCCTTCATTCCTCTGCTTTTCTAGAGTTAGACTCACCCAACTAAGCTGAGGAATTGCGGGGCAGAGTAGTGTAATTCCCTACAGTTAACACAAATGGAAGTGTCTGATTTTCATCTCTAATGTTTTTTTAAATGTAGCAATTGTATACTTTGTTAAAAGCCCATGTTCAGAAGTAGGCCTGTAAGCTTTACTGCAGACTTGAGAACAACTAATTTGCAAGCAGCTGATGTTGAAAACAACTTCATTTTTCCCAGCCAAATAATATGTTGAAATTGCCGATTTCCCCTTGAACTGTGTTGAATGATCATAAGAAAATCAATAAACCTTTCTCTGAGCATCTTGCGATTTCTCAAATTAGAGTAAACGGTACCATCCATCTTGCTTCTTTCTGCAACTTTTGCCCATTCACAGTTGCTGAAAATAATTCTTTAGAGCACCACATTAGCTGTATGAGTTCACAAAATTTTGAGACTCGGTGAGCTGACTGTTAGTTGCCCATATGCTTGTTCTACACTGAAAGCAAGGCACAAAAGTGGAAAATGACCTCACCTGTCTTGAGTACTTCCAGTGCAGAGCCATGCAAATTGCAGTTAGTTACACAATCGGTTTTCCTTTACATGTCTACCTTCTCATGATGCTTTTTTGGAAAGCATCAACACTAGCATAAACCTGGCTCCAAGCAGGCAAAATAAAACTGCAAATGTGACAGCGTTTCAGTGTATCCACTGAAATATTTGCCTCTGACATGTTGAAAAGTGTGGGGAGTATTGTGAGTGTTAGTGTGCTTCCTGAGGTGAAGTCTTAAACAAATACTTGAAAAAAACCTGAGCAGCGCATCTTTTCAAATTTTTCAACAGGCTTGGATAGTGGTCAGTTTGCCTTTTTCTTTTGTTTTGCTGGTGGCGGTGGTCGTTCCTGGACACTGTAGGATGTAGGGAAATGAGATGTGCTTTGAGGATACAGTAGTTTTCTCTTTCCACTTACCCTGTGTTTTGTGTTGCTGGTCTGTTGGATGGGATGATTCTTGCATAGCTACTGCCAGGTCCTCATGAGGTTGTGGGCAGGAGCAATAGCAATAGTGTCATGGTTTAGCCCCGAATCTGGCTAAATTTTGGCAGCTAAGACTGTGCAGCTAGGCTCTCAAATTCCCTCCCCCCCACTCCCAGGGAAAGGGGAGAGGAAAATGGGAGGAAAAAGGCTTGGTAGGTTTGGAAACCAAAAACTACAGCTTTAATGAAATTATATTAATAATGATAATGATGAAAATAATTAGGGACAGGTACGGTTGGACTCAGTTATCTCAGAGGTCTCTTCTAACCTGATGATTCTATGATTCTAAGTAATGAAATACATACAAATATCTGAGATCAAACCTCCACCCCACCCTACAAGTGCTGTAGAGCAGACACGAGGGAATGGGTCCACAGCTAGGACAGAGCTGAACTCAGGAACTAGATGCAGGGATGCATGGATCCAGGATCAGGAGCTGTCAAGTCCCACTCCCAACACTGGGTCCCCCTAATCTGCACAGTCGGAGAGGGAGGGTCTTTTTGTGTCTTTGCAGCAAATTGGAGACCAACAGATCTCCCAGGGTAAATTCAAAACAGTGCTGATTTTGGGCACAGCCAAATAACAAAGCAAATACTCAGGTACACTCTGAGATGCAGCTTCCTGAAGTTGCAAAAACACAGATCTCAATCTGTTCAGGTCCCAGTCTGATACCCTCAAGGCAGCTGGACAGAACAACACAACTCTGATCTGAAGCACAGTGATGCCATGGAAAAGAGAAGAAAGGAAAGAAGAGAGAGAGGAATGAGAGTTGGAGGGGAGAAAGAAAAAAATAGTCACCACTCCATGGGCCTCTGGAAAACCCGGTCTTCAGGAGTGCTTGGTCCTGCTGTTCTTCTGCAGCGTCTTCAGGCGGGTTCCATGGGGTGGTGGCCGTGCACCTGCCTTCTTGGTGGGCTTCTGTTTATAGGGCAAGTCCATGCCCCCTCATTAGCATAGGGAGGGGTCTTGCTACGAAAGTTCTCGAATTGGGGCATGCGCAGAAGCTCCTTTGGGAAGGTTCTGGAATTGGGGGCTGGGGGCTCCAAGGTCACTGGTGGTTCAACAGACCCTGCCAGAATCAATTCTGCCTGAACCCTCTGGGTCCGTGTGCGCAGTCAGGTGTGAGGGGGCAGCGCCTGCTGTTGCATCTCCTCCCCCTCCTCTGCAGCAGCGCCAGCCCAGCAGGAGCCACAGCACTCAAGAAGGTGTTAAAGACAGCAATGCAAGTAGAGTCAGGCGATGGTAAGACAATACAAGTAGAGTCAGTTCATGTTCAGAATACAAGTAGTCAGTCTTTACAGGAGCAATCAGACAAATGAGGTCCTCACTGCAGACCCTTGTGATCTCTAAATTTTATACTGAGTATGACGTATATTGGATGGAATTCTCTGTTGGTCAGTTTGGGGTCACCTGTCCTGTATGCTCCTCCCAGGTGTGGCCTTTTTTGCCATCTTAAGGATGGCCTTGGTTGCCAGAGGAATGAGTATAAGCATTGGCCTTTCTGCACCCCAGTGTTCCATGTGATCACTTCTAGAGAGAAACTGTCTGAAAAACATGCAGTTGACTTTCAGATAATGGAGTTACTTAGGCTGGGCTGAGTTGGAGACAGGAAACAGACCTCAATTTAACTCAAACCATAACACTATAGTGATCTTCCTTTAAAATTCTGTAATCTTTTGAATTTCAGATTAAAACAAATGAAACCAAACAAATAAACCCCATCAAAACCAGTAAAATTTTATTGTATTTCTAGTGATTTGTTAGCCTGTCAGTGCCCAGAATATGTCTGCTTTGTCAAGACCTTTGGTCAACATGAGCCGCTGGCCTCTGTGCTGCTTTGTGCCAATTTGCAGTGCTGATCCTTGCTGAGAAAGGTTTTACAAAAAAACTTCTGCCGTTCTTGGCTATCTTACAGTATTTTTTCTTGTGTAAGCCTAGAAGTCTCTTGCTGTGAATTTAAGCCAGAGTTTTTAACCTACCTGCAGAAAAGAGAGAGAAAAAGGGGATAAAAAAATATTCCTGTCCTCTTTATAGCAATTCTTTATATAAGTGAAGGCTGTTAGCATGTCACTGCCTCCCCAGTCCCTGTTTCTAGGTTGAACAAAATTGGTTCTCTTAACATCTCCTTGTAGGCCATTCCTTCAAACTTCTGATGGTCGTTCCTGCTCTTTGAGACTTCCCTTCTCATTTGCCTGTGTTTAACTTCAAGTGCCTCACCCGCATGTCCGTGTCATGGTCAGCGCTCTTATATCACAGAGACTTGTGTTTATGCTTTCTAAAATGTTATTTGACTTCAATGGTATGGCACTGGTGACTTCGGGGTCTTCTGACATCTCTTCTGGCAGTGTTGCTGCTGAGCAAGTAATTGTGCATTTGGCTTTTCCCTGACTGTGCGTACGTCATGCTGCTCAATTGCGCAATTTCCTCTTATTGTTTTCAAGTTACTTCTCCAATTTCTAAGGATAATTTTGAATGCAAATTATGTCCTTAAATAAGTTTATGACCTCTCCTATTTAATATATTTTTGAGGACAATATGAAAATAAATATTTAATAGTCTTCGAGCGAGGAGGCCTGGATCCTTTAGTTATGCTATGCTGCCCTGGTTTGAAAATTGTGTTTCTACATAATCTGTGCAACATGGTGTATGGGTGCCTGCATTTCAAGGGCTCTGAAGTTATTTGGTGGTTTTTTTTGAGTATTTCAGGTAATGGTTGCTATCTCTGAAGGCAGTTGCAGTATTAATTTCAGAACAAACTAGGTGGTCGTGATCAAGCAGAGATGACAGAACTTCCTGTCCAGCACAGAGCAGGGATCTCTTGGGGTTACATCAGTTTGTAGAGTTCTACGTGAGCACAAGTGATCTCAGGGGTGTTACAGCTTTCTGGAGCTCTCTGGAACAGCGTAAGCCCGCATTGCCTTCCTCGTCATCACTTTGTTACTGTAATCCATAGAAGTGTATCCAACCTTGGACTCCGAGGGATGTATCTAGAGCTTCAGCAGTACTGATGAGCTCTGTCCTGTCAACGTTACTTTCTGCTTTAGTGCATGAAGAGTAGCTCACAGTAGGCAATACTTTCTACAGTAAGCTCGGGTAGCAACATAAGTTTTCTGTTAACTTAGAAATGTGTTATAGTGAACCAAGGAACAGCACTGGTGAGGCCACAACTCGAGTGCTGGGGTCAGTTCTGACCCCTCACTCCAAGAAGGACATTGAGGGGCTGGAGCGCGTCCAGAGAAGGGCAACGAGGCTGGGGAGGGGCTGGAGAACAAGTCCTACGAGGAGAGACTGAGGGAACTGGGGCTGTTTAGCCTGGAGAAGAGGAGGCTGAGGGGAGACCTCATCCCTGTCTGCAACTGCCTGAAAGGAGGCTGTGACAGGGTGGGTGCTGGGCTCTTCTCCCAAGTGACAGCAACAGGATGAGAGGAAATGGCCACAAGTCGCACCAAGGGAGGTTTAGACTGGACATTGGGAAGAATTTCTTCACTGAAAGGGTGGTCAGGGATTGGCACAGCTGCCAGGTAGAGTCACCATCCCTTGGAGGTTTTTAAAAGATGGGTAGATGGGTTTCTTAAGGATGTGGTTTAGTAAGGGGACAGGCATGGTTGGACTTTATGATCTCAGAGGTCTCTTCCAACCTGATGATTCTGTGATTCTACGAACTCTGAGATGGCAGCTATGAATTCCCAGCTGTGAATTACCAGGAGGAGAGGGCGAACCATTTAGCTCCTACTGAAAAGTAACTTTTATTGTTTTCCCTTTAGGAAACTGTGTTGGATATTACGGCTGAAGAGGGAGCTGTTTGTGAGTCCCAGTACACTCACATGGAGAAAAGTGGGCTACCCAAGGTGACCTCGAGCTGCCCCTGGGCTCACAGTCTGACTGGGCAAATGGACAGATTGTCCAGGGATCTAAGGACTCTCCGTGACCAACTGCATAATCTTGTAACTCACCGAAAGGATGCATGGGGTGAGAAGGTAAGGCTTTGGGTGATATTCCTGATCATTAATGACTTCTAAGATCCTGTATTTTTCAGCTCTCTTGCTGCAACCCTTCCTAGGGCTGCCTCCATGTTGCTGCTCTGTGTCAACCTTGCTGCAGTCTCGATGTCAGATCTACAGTTACTTGTCTGTTTATGCCCACAGCATGCCAGGTGCTCTTTCAAACACAAAGTAGGCTTCTGTTCCAGCATGTTGAAACAAAACAAGTGTTTTTTTGGAAGGGAAGACATCAAAGGATAGGGGCTGCAGAGGAGAGAAGAGGAAGAAATCTTGGCAACCTCCAGAGAGGACAGAGGGAGCAAGCTGAAAGCATTGGCAATGGTTGTAGTGAGAAAAATAAAGATAGGTATTCACAGGGAAAGTAGGGTGGGAGAGGCCAGAGCTTGTCGTCTTTCACTGAGTTAGTAGTCTTTGAAACATCTGATGGGGGAAGGGATAAAAAGGATTTGAAACCTGTGAAGTGAGAGAAGGGACTAAGCACAAGATTTGGTGGAAGAACAGACTGGCTGTGGGAGGCTGGCTGCAGAGAAAAGCGGGTGATGTGAAGGAAGTGTATGTGGTATTCGCTGACATAAGGATGGGGAGACACTGGGAAGCACCCAGAGGGATGGGGGGCATAAAAAAAAGGAGCTGTTAATGTAGATGTGGTGGGTGAGTCTGAGTATTAACATGTTGGCACAAAAAGAAGATGTGATAAAGATGCATGCTTAAAAACTAGTAATTTTTTTCAGGCATCAAGAAGGAAGAATGCTACCAGGCAATCTGTGAAACCTGTGGATGGATAAAAAGTGAAATAAATAGTTGGGGCAGGTACAGCAGTAACAAAAATGTTGTATCACTATTTTGGATCTGTATCCAAAGGGAGGAGTTGTTTGGCTTTTGTTTGGTTTTTTAGGGTTTGTTTTTTTTTTTTTAGATTAAAATGTTGGTAAACAAATTATAGATCAGCTGGCAAAACAACAAGTGAGAGGTTGCCAGATCAAGAGATATTGACCCAAGACTTCAAATGGGTCTGGCATGGAAAAAAGCGTGTGGAGAGCTAGTTACTCTTCAGTGTAAGGATAAGAAACTGATTGGTATTAGTTGGACAGGAACAGACACAAGGAGCTGCTACTTCCATAAAGTACAGAACTACGTCTTGGGGGTCACTGTGGATATAAGCAGTGTGCATAGATTCAAAATCTGTTGGATGAATTCTTGGAAGATGAAATCCATCAAAAACTTAAACATACAGATATGAATTCCAAGCTTAGCAAGTTTAGAGGAGTATGCATCATTGCAGGCTGAGGCAATGTTCTGTGGAAGTATTTCCATATATTTGCCTTAGTCGTGTAGTATTCTTTAGGTACTTGCTGTCAGTCCTGGTCAGTGATGGAGTACTGGGCTGGGCAAGTCTCTTAACATCGTCAGATTTGGTTGCTTTTGTGGCAAATCAGATGTGACTGTTGCAGGACAACTCAGACCCTGGATTCTAAAGATAAAATTTCCAATGCATGATTTCCAAAGCAAGGTATGCTCTGACTCCTCTTATATATAACAATATATATGCTGTTAAATATTATGTTAAATATGGTATAATAATCATATTGTAATTTTTTGATGCTCAAATTTGGAAATTGAGTCCAAAAAGATCAACCAATGAATTCTTCATTGTACTTTGAAATAGATGCACAATTGGATTTGAATAATGGTTGCTCAAGTTCCTGCATTTCTGAGGTTCATTAAATGTCATATTTTTGGAATTTTGGAGTGTGGGAAACAAATTGGAGTGCATCTTAGTGTGTTGTTAAAAGGATGGTTTTTCACAAGTGCCTCCTGTTTTGTAGTGCTACACAGCAGCATTTTTTGGAATGCTGGGGGCTACATGACTCTCCATCGATCCTTTTTATATCAGCCCTTCCTTTGAATAGTGTTGCTGCTTGTGTGATGCTTTCTGCCTGTAGCCTATCTCTTTTCCCCACAGTCAGGACGCATGGTAAATGATGCTCCTCTATCAGTTGTAGGTTTCTGCCCTCTTCAGTCTTTCCTCTGGAGAAACAAGCTTATCAAATCTTTCCATATCATTTTTTTAGTCAAACAAATAGAAGATAGAGTGGTAGCTAAAGTGCTCCTTATCTGTAACCTCGTACCTTGTGATACTGAGACATCTGGAAGTTATTTTGGCTCTTGCAGACATGCCCAGCTGATCGATGGTACAGTTTATTACCACTCTTATGCCCACTGCCTTGTACTTTGTGAAAAAACATGATAATCCACAGAGTAATTATGTCTGTTGGTACCAGTAGGCCTGATGTCCATGCCAGGCAATTGAGTAAAAGCTGTTCTGAAGTTCAGAATCGAGGGCACATGGTTTACTGGGGAAAAGACAGCACAGTTTTAATAGAGAGGAATCATGAATCTGAAATCTGTTGAAGCTCTTTGAAGGGACCAGCGAGCATGTGGGCAAGAGAGGTGGGATTGGTGTTGTTTAATTGCATTTGCAAATGTCGTTTGATAAAGTGCCTGAAAAGATTCTCAACAAAAATAAACTGCCCACACAGCTGTCTTTCATCTTAGCCTTGAGCAAACTGCAGAGCACCTGTGAAGGACAACAGCAAGGACTGTAGAGGGCCCCATTTCTGAGCAGTGAAGTGGTAAAATGTCAGAGAAAATTGCATGGAGATAAATCTAACAAAATGTGTCTGAAGGGAGAATCATGATTTTATATGTTTTTCTTTTTTTGGTGTGACTCTGATAACTTGTGAATGAGGTCATGGGGTTATAACTATGGTTCTGTGGAAGTGCCAGTGGTCACACATGGTAAACTGAA
This sequence comes from Neomorphus geoffroyi, assembly GCA_033558235.1. Classification (NCBI taxonomy): domain Eukaryota; kingdom Metazoa; phylum Chordata; class Aves; order Cuculiformes; family Neomorphidae; genus Neomorphus; species Neomorphus geoffroyi. Next base: position 10,595,925 of record JAUMJM010000074.1, read on the forward strand.
TCGTAAGAGTTGCTGGGAAAGCAGAATAAAGCAAAACGTAGAAGATTCCAGTCTGTACCTGGCGTGCTGTGTGCAGTTCTGGTGCTAGCTCTAACTCAAAGAACCCCCTATGGTTGAGCTGAAAAGGAGAGGAAGCAGTGATGACCCAAGCTGTGAAAGGGTTTCTCTGCAAGGAAAATCACCAAGGCTAGGACTTCTTGCACTAGGAGAGGAGACAATGTGAAAAGGGGATCGCACTGGAGTTAGAGGAAACATTTCTTTCTCGTTTTTTGCGCTCCTTGGTTTTCGTGATGGCGATTAGTGGCAAATTAATGAAAAATCATTAAGTGTGAAATACAGAAAGTATTCTCTGGTCAGGAAAGTCCTTCAGCTGCAAACTACGTGTTTAGGGCTATTGGAGGCAGTGCTGGGTTAGACGGAGCTTTGATATCATGAAGTAGGGTTGTTCTTTCTTTGAGTCCAGTTTTGAGCATCACAATTTAGGAGAGAAATTGGAAAGTGTCCAGAAGAGAAAAATTAAAATCATTGTAAGTCTGGAAGGTAAGATCTTTGAAAGTCTGTGGGACAGAAGTGGAAAGACTAAGGTGAGGTATGTGATTCTTTGAATATGAAGGGAAAGAGTTTAATTTTTATTTTTTTCCCCATGTCCTAAGTGAATGGGATAAGAATGTGTGTTTACATTCTTGTGTACAACAGCAATTGCAACACGGTGATTCTAATTAGATACTAATGCCAAGGACAGAGAAACGCTGGAGTAGGTTTTCTGGTGAGCTGTGAAGTCTCCATTTGTGGACCCTGCCCAAACCAGGTTTTGCAGGTACCTCTCAGGGATGGCTGGAGATGGACCTGCTCTAAAACTGTGAATTGGACTTGAAAACTTGTGGAAGTTTCTCTCATTTATGGAAGCCTATGATTGATTGATTGATTGATTGATTTTGGACTGTGTAGAGGTATTTCGAGTGTCTTAAAATCACTGCTACACCACAATGGTTTGACGACTAAACACAATTGCTTATTATTCAAGATGTGGTTTCAGAGGCAATGTGTCTGTGCAAGTTTGATCATTGTTTGCTGATTGGTCATTGCACACCGTAATTCTGGTAATTTTAAAAGATTTGAGATAGCTAGCTTTAACTAAGGAACTTCTTTTCCTTATTTTCTTTTGTTTGTTTGTTTGTTTCTTTCCGTATTTTCTTCTGTTTGTTTCTGCCTCCTCGAAGCTCGCTCTTTGGTTATGTGCTTGGAATGACCCTGAAACCGTTTCCTTTTCAGGGACATTCACTAGAAGACACCTGAGTGTTGCCATGGGATTTGAGTGATTTGTGAAGCCCTGATTAATATGACATTTTAAATGATATCCATGTCTAGGCAGCAATGTGTGCAGTATCTTGGAGGAGAAAAGGCATAGACAGGGGTGTGATCTGAATACGGGGCTTTCTTATTGTTTGGTTTGTTCTTTTTCCATGCAGTCCTGCACAAATAAGCATCATTTATCTGATGACATTTTGGGGATTGTAAGTGATCAAAAAGTTGAGTGAAACGGTTAAGCTTTAAAAATGTTTCTCCTCTTAGAAACAGATTTAAATGTAACAAATGAAATCTCCTAATTCCAGAAGAGAACTTATTTGTTTGCTTTTTCCTTTCTGAATATTTCATGCCTATTCCTCTGTTTGAGAAGGGGATTTGATTTCAGTTTGTGGTGGACATTTGGCATCCACAAGTTGTACTGTGGAGTATTTGACTCCAAATGGTGATTTTTTCAGTTTTCATGATGTAAATGCTCATACCATACTGAACTTTTGTTGAGACGTGGAATAGTATATCTTGGATCCTCTGTATTCACTAGTGTTAAAGCAAGCCTCCTTTGAGATGGCAGTATGATGAGATGGACCTTCAGGCATGCATCTCTGAAGCATGGCCCAGAAAGACTCAGAGCCATTAATCTGAGCTTGAAGGCTCTTTTCACGCATGAATCCTCTCCACAAATACTGGTGGCTGTGCTGGCATGCATGGCTCATGCTGTGCTTGTGTACCCCGAGCTGAGACATGAAAAGCTTGTAGTCCATGGCCCATATCAGGCCACCTTGATGACAGTGGAAGAGCACACTGAAACCTGCATTTTGTCTTTGTTTCTGTATTTTTCTCCTGATCAGTCACCTCCCTTTCCATTCAGTTACCCCTAACCCTCCCAAACTGTTGCACCCATAGCCTTGATAGGGATGGGAGGATGCAGGGCTGCCCATTTTGGAAGAGATGTCTGTTGGCTTCATAGTGTCTTGGGAAGAGGCTGTGTAGGACAGCAATGTTTTGATTTCTCTTACTGGGGTGAGAGGAGGTGAGGAAGTGGCCAGTGGTGGTGGCAGGAATGGCCTGGGACACCCCATCAAGTGGGGATGGCAGGTGCTAAAATGCAGAGAGGCGTGTGCTCCATTCCAAGAGACCTGTAGTTCAGTCAAACTTGTTGCACGCTGTAGGAGACCTCATAGAGTCTAATAAATGGAAATTTTTTCATAAGGTTCTTACATTTATAAAGACTGAATGGCTTTTGATGCACTTTGATTGAAGGCTTCACTATTTGAGGTAAGGAAACAGCTCCAGAGGCTGATTCTGAACATCCTTCTGATTTTGGTTAAATTGTCTTACTGAGATTGAGTTGAGTTTTATCTACTCAAACAAGTGCACTTTTGAACATATTGTATATGACTCATAATGAGTTGTAGGGGGGCTGTGGTTTGGGATTTTTCCGAGGAATTTTTCTTCCTCTTGCTGACAAAGGGAATTTCAGCAGACGCAAGGGGGTTGGGGGGAGGACGTTTCTGGGGAAGCCGGGACAGAGCTCGTGCCCAGACATCTGTTTTCCTCTCAGACGGCAGCGGCAGCCACTGCGTGTGTGCGGGTTGCAGTCTCTGAAGGAAAGATCATGGGTCATCTGAATCTTCCACAACTCCGGCAGAACTCACACTGGGGGTGGGGGGGCCGTGCCTCCCCCTGCAGGGCAGTGACTGATCGCCAGCTCTTAGAGACCTGCATCGCAAGATTTTGGGTACAGGACTCAATCTATTTTTAAGGCTTTAAGGTTTTAGTTGTGATTAGTATTGATTCTGTTCTGTATACACATATATTTGTAGCTAAGAACTGTTATCTCTTCTATACAATTTTTTTTTCTGATTAAAGATCTTTAATATCTGATAACATATCTTAGTTTTCATCTAAACTAAGACATAAGGGTACCCCAGTAGCCACTGCTAGCACTTGGTGGCTGTGCTGTGTTTGGCACGTGCCATATATGTGTGTGCGTGAGAGAAATTTAAGTTTCATTATTTTCTCCACTGTGTGAATAGTGAGGAGCAGTAGTGGAGGTTGGACTGGCGCCTGGTCTGCTGACTTCCCTCCTGCACCAGTGTGGGGCCAGGTTCTGTTTCTGCTGCCTTAAACCCAGGACAGCTGAGCTCTCCCTGAAGATCTCTCTGAAGGCTTGTCAAAAGCTCGTCTTTTTAAAGCAAACTCTTAACCTTGCATCTTTCCTATTTCTGCTGTTCTCTGGGCTTTCTCCTCGTATGGAGGTGTTAGTGTAGTGAGTAGCTAATTATCCAGCTTGTCTGGGGTGCAGGAAGTCAAGGAACAGTAGGGAATGGTTCAGTGCTGGTGCATTTCCTCAGTCAGCATGTTTCCTTTTCCAGTTCCAGAGTGTTTCTGTGTTCCACTTTGTATTTGCAGACCTCCATCTGGAGCACCAGGCAGCTGTCAGTGGAGCTTTTTGTGCAAAAAGAACTCAAAGAACTAGCAAGGCCACAAAAGCAGGATTTGGAAATGCATGGTTGGCTGGGCCCAGATGCCTGGGTAGGGGGAGGAAACCCAGAGAGGTACACAGAAACATCCATCAAAGGGAGCAATTGGGAGGACATGGACAGGAGGATGGCAAGGAGGGACAAGGCTAATGGCTTTTTTGTGTAGTTCTTATTTGGTTAAATGTACAATTAAATTTGCTGCTGATGGAATTGCCGTGATATTAGCAGATTTAGGTTATTAGAAAGCATGGATCTGCTGTAGACAGGAGGTAGTAAGATCCTAGTGTTTGCATTCGCTTTTTGCTCATGTATATTCTTGCATTGGTTTAGTTGTCACTCATCAGTATTCCTAGCAGGACATCTGAGGCTGCTTGTTTCTGGTAAGTGCCCGTGGAGACTGTGGTGGAGATCCAAGTGATTGTTTCTGGAGGGCAGTGTGCTCTCTTGTGTTGAAAGGAGGGAAGAAGGCATCTCCGTTGATCGCTTCTCCTTTTAACAGCAGGATCTAACATTTGCATTAGCCCTGAAGCCCCTGGTTAGCCTGGTTTAAGGCTGGTGTACACATGGAAAGTTACTGCACCTGGGAGATTTTTGAGAGAATCTTGCTCGCTCCTCAGAACTCTGCAAGTTGGTCAGGCTTGAATAGTCAATGTTAAACTTTCCGCATACAGAGAGTTGAAAAAGACGAGTATTTATTCTTTGTTTGCGGATGCAGCTTGCTGTGCAGATTGCTGAATGAGTACTGAACTGTGTGAGAGACAGAGAAGCTCTGTGTACCACTTGCTAAATCAGCAAACCCATTTCAAACACACACAATAACTGTAACTGAAAATAAGTTACCCGCCTGCCATTTTTCACAGGGCTTGTGTATTCTAAAAGACTCCAGCTCCTTAGGGAAGAGAGAAACATAGAAACATTAAAAACCTGAGTGCTGTCTCCTGTTTTGCATGCAGAACTCTGGGGTTTGAAGTAAGCGTGGATGAAAGTTTTTCTTACTTCCCAAAAGATGCTGTTTTCCCTTCCTTTGCTGAAATGCAGAGTATTTGCTCAGGTGACAGGATCATTTAAAGTATAATCAATAACCGGTGTTAATATTTTACTTGCATTATTTGCCAAGATGCTTTATACCAACCAAGGCAGTAAATGCAGCTGAAGAATTATACCCCGATAAATTTTATATGAGCTTTATTTAATGATAAACGGTAAAATAAACCCATTCCAATGAGAGAATGTGTTTTGTAGTCTGTAAATGTTTTAGTGCCTTTTTAAGAAATAAGTGTAGTTCTTACGTTCTCACAGTTAAAACACAATAAAACATGGACAAAGACTAGGAGTGCCAGTAGGGCTCAGAAGCACAAGGGACATAAGATAGCAGGGCCCAGCACAACCTTTAGCTTTGGAATATGAAAAGCTTGGAGGCTGGTGGGTGGGATTTGAGATACCTGTGGCCACAAGGCTGCACATTTCAAGGCTTGTAGGTGGTGAGCCACAGCAACAGATGTTGTCCTCCACAAGGGCAGTATTTTGGGGACTTAGCTAACTCTGGCTGACAGAGGCTCAGTGAAACACCATAGCCAGTGGCTGTGTTGTAGAGCAGCTCTACCTGAAACACTGTTAGTGTGTTTTGCTCAACCTCTCAGAGTGGCTTTTTGGTACAGTGACTTTCAGGGGGTGTCTGGCTTGCTGCACAGCTCTGCGCAGGCTGTCGGATGGGTTCCTTCTCTGCCAGCAGGAGTTACAAGCGTTGTGTCCTTGGCAGTACTGCTTAGGTGAGTTAATACAGGTGCTTTTGGAAGGACCATTTGTGTTCATGCATTCAAAGCTTAACTTTAAGTTTTTTTCTTTCTTAAAACCTTGGCGTTGTAGTCTCAATTGTCTGCCCTGAAATCAAGATTACTTGAGTCCCCATCCCTGGAGGAGTTTAAAAGACAGGTAGATGAGTTCCTCAGGGACATGGTTTAGTAGAGAGACAGGTACAGTTGGACTCTCAAAGGTCTTTTCCAACTAGATGATTATATGATTCAACAAGAGAAGAATGTAGCCAGCTAATTTCTGTGTCTTTGTCCCTTGTGCTTGGTAGAGTAGCTCACATAAAAGCAAATCTCTCATTTAATACCATCACCTCTCTTCTTCCCAGCCAGAAATGTATCTAAATAAAGCTTTAGTACGCTTCTGAGCTCAGAACTCACTACTTTTAACTCTTCATCTTACCAGCTCTCTCAAAAGTGTAGGAGAGGTGTTTGATCTTTCCCTTTGCCAAGTTAGCTGTAGGATTCACCCTTTGACTGCTGTACAGGTTGTGATGGCCCTTCAAGCAGCTTCACATCCACCTGGGGCTGCTACTTGTCATCAGAACTGTGAGCTGCCTTTTCAGAGTACTGGCTTTAGAAAATGTCTGCTTTTTCACTGAAACTCTGAAAATGTTTTATGTAGAAAAATCTCCACCTGGGAGTTAAAGTTCATTTGCCTTATGCTGTAGCTGGTGAAGAGGATGGGTTGCTGGAGCGACTTCTGCTGCAATGCTGCTCCTGCTGCCCCCAAAAGCAGAGAGCAAGAGCTGCAGGCTGGGTCACAGTGGAGGTTCTGCAGGGGTCATGCAACGCTCCTGGAGGGAACAAGGGAGTGTTTTCTAACTGAAAACTAAACCAGTCCCTTAAAGTTGTGGGGGTTTTATTTGTTTTGGTTTTTTCTTTTCTTTTTTTTTTCGTACAGTTTTTCCATAAGACAGACATTTTTCTGAAAATGTGCATGACTGGGTGGTAATAATGTCCCTGATCTGTGTATTTTAGGAGTGGTTTGTATAAACATTCCTTGTTTTGGTTGTATAAGCGGGGACTACATTGCTTGCATTTCTTTCACATCCTGTTCTCCGAAAGCAGGATGATATAAGAGAAGTGCAAGTCACAAGCAGTGCTCAGTTTATAAAGTGGCTACTCTCGTGTTGCACAGTGGATGAGCTCTGCTTAAAACAAAGTGAGGCCCCCAAAGCCTCTGCAAGTCCTTCTGATCTTAGATGATACCTCATATTATCAGTGTTACCTCTGCTGCCCAAGATAAAAGTTTGGAAGAACGAATTGAAAGATAAGTGAACAGTTCCTCATATGACAAGAGGCTTGCCTGTTGCCTTCCTTTGTATTTTGTAACTGTCAGGGTCAATTTCAATTTTGCAAAAATTGCAAGTGCCTAAATTACTTACACTGACATACTTTGGTTTTCATGTTCTATCTTTTCAGTATGTGCCTATTACTACATTGATTTGTGTGATCTTCTAATTGAATTCAAGGATTTTTAAAACTCTAGAGATAAAACTATTTAAAAAGAGATGCATTATAAAAGGCCAGGCTGTTAGAGTGGAATTTTTATCACTGTAAAATGTTGAAGATCTATAATTTGGAAAAGGAAATACATGTTTATCTATTATTCCCTGTGGTGTGCTTTCAGAATTGTGCGGTATATGGGACTTTGACAAGTCTGAACTGTGTCACCTTGTAGTTGATGGTAAAGAATCTCCAAGTTTGGTGCTCCTGCCTGGAACTGTCCCGCTTTTCTGAGAGCAATGGGACTGTACCAGCTTGCAGATCTTCTCGGGAAGCAGCTGAAGGGGTTTAGAAGAGCTCTTGGCTGCAGAGCATGGTGATTCTGCCCGTCTTGTTGTAAGCTTGTGCTAATGCTTCATGTCTGCTCTTTTTGTGCTGGCATCACTGGCATCCTCTTCAGCTGAGGAGAGGTAATGCAGAAATTACTGATTTATTTGAAGACCATTTACTATTTTAAGGTTTGTACCTGGCTGGTTCTGCCCTCGGAGTTGCTGCAACACAACAATCACTCCAATTTTCACCCCCAAATATTTTTTTTCTTTTTTTGAGTTCAGTTGTTTTCCTCCAAAATGAACCACTGGAAAAGCAAATCACTTGTGCCAAAATCTCAGGAATAGAGAGTTCAGAAAATAGTCATGTAACAGGAAATTTTCTGTAAGTTTATGGAAGAGGGATGTATCTCACGAGGCTTTCAACACAGCCACCTTTGTTCTGGGCAGTTTGCCTCAGGTGTGTCCTTCAGCAGTCCAACCCAGAGGCTGCCCTTGAAGCAACTGCCTCTTTGTGCATCTCTTTAGGGGTAGGATCCAGCGCAGCTCCGTCGCAGGAGGAGAGTTGGGCATAGCAGTTGCAGCATTCACTTGCTTTCAGGCATAAGACAATTAATTTCCCTTTTGTGTTTCCTGTGCGATAGACATTTCTAGGCTTAGCAAACAGGCAATGCTTTTATCAGTTGTTTGCTTTTGTCTTGCATATTGGTATTTGGAGGTATTACCATTTTTCTGGTAAGGACCCTGAAAAATCTTAATGGTATTCTTTTCCTCTTTTCTTAATTGTATATCCTTTATCTTAAGCTAAACTGACTTGTCTGACTCCTACCACTGCAGTATTTAGATATGTGAGCCTAAATACTGATCCATTTGATTATCTTAAAAAAAACTCCCAAACCAAAGCAAACCCCCCCAAACCAAACCAACAAATACATGGAATCCATTCAGACGAGATCAGGTCACTCATTATGAAATTCTCTGATTCAAATACTTTAACTTAAACTTTACGTTACTGGGCTTCCTCACCATCTAAAAGCTTTCCATTGGAGAACAGCGTGGATACCGTTCTCAAGGCCTTCCAAGCCTTGCAGTATTCCAAAGTCTGATAAAAACTGCACCCAGCAGCAGTGCTGTGCCAGGCTGTGGTAGCTGTTCTCCTTGGATGCAGCTGTGTGCGCTTCTGGTATTAAAAGCTATGTTTTCAGTTTCTCCTCAGAGGACTCCTCTCCCTGTTAAAACATAGCCCTCTTACACTAGATAAATAGGTACATTTCCTCTCTGTGGCTTCTCTGTCCGTTTGTTTTGGAATGACAATAGGTGTGCCTGGGAGCTAGCGTTTGAATAGTGAATGTCTTGCCTAAAATGCATAAGATGGAGATGCATACATTCTTCTCTAATTGCAGGAAATTGCAAATTCGGGCAAAATTTGGAATGCAGCTGCTTGTATAATTACATCTTCTGTCAGTTGCTATAGCTCAGTTTACGGCCCTTCTAAATGTCTTTTTAGTTGCTGGTACAAATAATGCCTCCACTAATACTGCTCTGGGATCACCCCACCCTGTACTTACTCTCCTCCAGTTCCAAAGGCCTGAGGGTTTTCCTCTTGCTGGATTGATAATGGATGTTAGTAATCAATAATTGTGTTATGTTGAAATTTTGCTATAGCTGTTGTCATTATTCTTAAACCAAAAAAATTCTTTGATTTTCTTACTGTTGCTAGGGTTTGGTTTTTGTAAGAAATACCCATGCATGTACATCAGACGAGTTTGATGGGCTTAATGCCTCAGGTTTTGGATATGTGCAAACCTTTCCATTTTATGGCGTTGTGGAATAGAAGGTAGTGGGTCATGGAAAAGTAGTCAGGTTATTGGCAACTAAGTGTTGCTGGCTGCTGCTGGTCATTAAATGACAGATAAGATATAGACCACGATTCAGAGCTTAATGAAATGTGTTGGCCCCACTTATACCACCATCATAATTAGAAAATGAAAAGTTGGAAAGGATTAAGGAGGGGTAATAAAGGGATTATTCAGTGTGTCTTTTTGAGAGTTGAGAGAAGTGTAATTTAACCAAGGCAAAATTTTAGCTGGATTGTGTTCTCTAAGTTCCTAGGAAGAGGAGGAGTTTTAAGGATATGAGACTCTTTACATGAAAGATAATATGGGAAGACCCAGTGACTGAGGTGGAACTCACTGAAAAGGTGCACAGTTTTAACTGTGGATTTCTCTGCTGCAATAATGATAGGGTATTTTATTGATCTGCTGGAGATTGCGTTTAAAAGAAGAAAAGTAGACTTTTTCTACAAGAGATCACGTCACTTCCCGAAATGTAGCAGAACTGCAGAAATTACTAGGTGAGTTACTGTAGCCTGTGCTTCGTGGTGGGTTAGACTAGTGAAATAGTTTATGATGACTTTAAATCTGTGAATACATAAGCATTGATATTAAATGGGCTATTTCAGAAGAACATCAAGTACAATGAAAGATCACACAAGAAATAAATCTCATTTAGACAGAACAGTGTGGGAAGTGTTCAGCTATTGAAATAGAAAACAATTGTTTCTAGTGGTTTTAACTGGTTACTCTTCAGTGTGTAGAAACTGCTGCAGAAAATTAAAAACCTTGAAAGCGTACAGCAAAGAAGCTTGGGGTGAGTTTTATAGAGCTGCAGTACTATGTAACTTTTATAGGTTTGAAATTACATTTGGGCAAGATACTATAAGACATGAATTTGAAATTAGAGGAAGGTATTTTTTATAGTGAAACACCTGCTTACTCAGTGTTGTAGTGTTTCCAGAATAGCTGACTGCAGATACTGGTTTTGATTTAACTCGTGGAGGTTTGTTTATAAAAAGCCTTTAGACGTTTTTTTTGAAGGTTGAGGGTCTGATTTTCTTAGAAGTCACTGCTTGGCAAATATTTGAACTTCTTAGGTTCTACAGGGTCCCGTCTCCCTACTCAACTCCGTAAAAAGTAGGAAGTGCAGAATTTGATGTTCCATCACTTGTGCATTCACAGCATCCCTTGAAATGGTGCCTTTCTCTGGGAGCGAATGGGTCTATAGCTAAGGAAGGGAAGGATACGTTTGTCATACACTTAACCACGGTGATACCAAAAAAAAAAAAGCAAACGTTTTTGCTGAAAGAAACTGCCCCTCCAGCCAAATTATTGTTGGTTTTTTGTTAAAGGAGTGTAAAGCCCTCACCCTACTTAGGCGTGAAAAAGGTTTTATTTTTATGCCTTTAGGTACACACAAGTACAGAAAACACTTGGGTTATTCTTAATTGTTCTGTTCTGTACAGAAAACAGTGACAGACATGGAGAGCAGTGGTGTTGGCTTGTTCAGTTCTTGTGATCTCTAATGATGTTCGAGAGAAACTCTGCTTGGGCACCTTTCACCGACAGACCATGCTGTATGTTTTTCAGTGCTGCTATTTGTGCAGCAAGGAGCAGAATGCGTATTGTATAGCCAGCAAATTCTTGTATCAGAGCACAAAGGTGCTGGGTGGAAGCTGTGGGATCCCTGTGACTCTTTTCATTGTACTCCACTTCTATGGGATAATTACAGATCTTCATGCTATGCTTATAGTGGACTCTGCTCTTCCCTCTTCTGTTATTGATACTTATTATTTCCTTTTGCTCTTTTTCCTTTTGTATTTGCTGCTGGTTTTTTTCAGTGCTGACAAGGAGGGCTTTCGTAAAAGTAGTCTGTAAATCCTTCTCTATCCTGTTTTCTGTATCCCCAATGTACTGGCAGCTGGGATTGCAGTTCTGCAGGCTTTTCCGGGGTCGAGGTGGAATAAATGCTAGATATAAACTGTAAACCAGAAAGAGGTATTAAAAATAATAATCATATATTAAGTGTTGTTCAGGCTTTTACTGATTGAAGACAAGTGCTTGCAATGTTGAGCCCCTTGGACTGATGGGGTTTCCAGTCTGGAAAGGGAGAACTCCTAAACTAGCCTTAATTTGCCACACCTGATTGCCAGTGCTGGGCTGTCTGGATTTCTGTGTGGCATCCATTCCGGCAGTCTCTGAGCGATGCCAGTATCTCTATGCTTTATCCTGTATTCATCTTTCACTTATAGATCTTTATCTATAGTTGATGCTTGTCTGTCGAATGAAAGTCTGCTCAGTATACGTGGAGACTGAGAGCTCTGGGCAGTTCCTTTCACCTGGGAGCCTCTTGGTGCCCGTGCTTGGGATGCTGTGGTGTGCTGGGAGCCATTTGGAGCCAGGCAGGGAGTGCACTGGCTGGCCTGGCAGGTCCTTTCTGTTTCTGCAGTCTGGGCCCTCATTAATCATATAAGTCCAAGTGTGTAATATTTCACTTTTTTCAGCTTCCTGGTTACAGGAGGCCGCCTTAGATGTGGTAGCTTTAAAATAAAGCATGGAAATTAAGTTCCTTTAGGAATAAGAAATTCTGCAAGACAAATGCTGCTTGGTGAACTAGATGAGTTTATGAAAGGCGTTGGGTGGTTACACCCTGATAGCAAATGCTGTAAGACTTGGTGGCTTGGATATTGCATCCGTTTGTATTTCCTAATTTCCTTTCACTCCCCAACTCAAAAAGACAAGATCTGAGATTTTTGTGTTTGTTCCTTGTGACTCGGGAGCACAAAGGAGCAGCAGCACTGTGTTTTTCTGCAAAGGCAGGCATTGCATTTTGTAGTATTTGTACAGAACGGCTAGAGTAATTTGTATTTCATGCTGTATGCATGTGGAGTCTTCTCCCTATTCATGAGAGAAATAGAAGAGAAACAGTGAACAGATAGGACTGAAGGTGAAAAATATGCCATTTCTAGGCTTGTGCAGTTTCCTTTTCTGACAATACTCTTATAGTCTGCTAGAATAATTTGAAGAGGTTGCCATTTAAAAATAATGACAGGATTCTGGTCTTTATCATCTGCTTCAAAAAGATCTCCAACAATTTGATCTGCTGCTCCTTCCTCAAAGTGACAGTGCAATCATAAAATGGAAGTGCTCCTGTGCCTCCTACCACTCTCTTCTCAAATTGGGTGTTTGGAACTCTGATTGCTGTGGCATTTTAAACTTCACCTCTGGCTCGTGGCTTCCTTCAAGTATGTAACAGAGGCAGAGCATTTGTTTGCTTTCTGGGGCTTTTGGGTTGCCATGTGAAGTTTTGACAAGCTGAAATGTTGACTTCCAGCATTTGGAAGATTGTCACTTTTGTTGGGTCATTACTGGAAATGGTTTTAAATAATGTGACGTGGTTGTTGAGATCTCTTAGCATGTCTTTGGGATGTCTTGCATGTTGGTAAAATTCTCTGCAAATAAGTTCATGTCCAGCTTGCTTCTCAGCAGAAAAGTAACCGTTTTGTGCATAATTTTTACTGCACTTTTTGTTAGTGAGCTGTTAAATCTCTGAGACGGATCAGCCTCTCAGGAATGTTTCCGAGTCATGTAGAGTGAGACACAAAGCTCTGGGAAGGTCATTGCCAAAAAGGTGCAGGGAAACATGAGGAAGCTGAGGAAATCACATGACAAATTAACACAAGTCCAGAGGAGGTGAATCTAGGCCTCAAAATAGTGGAACGTGCAAAGAAAATGGAAGACAGCTTATTTTAAATGTGCAACACATTAGCTTTTCGATGATTTACCTGCTGAACTTTCTGCTGTAACTTATTCAAAGTCAGAAGATTCCCAGGGCTGGAAATAGTTGAGATAGCTGTCTGGGTGAAAAGGACAGCCAGTAGTATCCTAGGTGAGAAGAGATCTCGGAGAACACAGGAGATGAGGAAATCCTGGGAATGGTAGTCATGTGCGGGTGTTTGCAGGCTTGAAGTCTCTCCTGTGCGTAAGTTAATCCACCGTGGTGGGGACTGAGCCAAGCTGCCTGTGCAGCCTGGTGTTTGGATGTGCCTCACCTCACTGCCCCAGCCCAGCTCTGGACTGGGCCCACCTGGTTCTGTTTTGGCCTGGCCATTTTACTGAACACTTTACGGAACTCAGCATCAGTCCTGGCGCTGGCCCTGGGAAGATGAGAAATCCTTCCCACATTTGATGTGTTTCCCACCTGTTTTAATTCCACTAGGTCAGGAACTAGAGGCCACCGGTCTCTGCCCACCCTCCAGCCGATGTTGAAGAGATCTGTTTAATTCTAGTGCTTTCCTCTCTGCCTGTTCCGGGTGTGAATCTGGCAGTAGTGTGTGTGCACACCGCAGCCCTTTGCACTGTGCCAGGTTTGGGAAGGGCAGCACATGCTGTCACTCCAGTCCCTTCCCAGACTGTGACCTCAGATGCAATACTCCCGTCTACAGCTGCACTAGCTCGTTGGTTTCTCCTCAGAACATGAACATTATCACAATTTTCCCTTTCGCTTCTAGTTTTTAATACCTTTTGATAACCTACAGTGGTCTTTTGGAAGACTTGAATTATTTTAAAGGAAGCCATGTGAGAGCACTTGGGGCAGTTTGGCCACTGTCCTGTCCCGAATAGTGGTCAGTGACAGGGTGAAGCAAAGAGCTGGAAGGAACCCAGCAAGAGTACTGGTCTCGGTGTACACTCATGACATCTGTCCATCGGCAGCCCTCGTAGGGCTGGAGAGGGCACTGCATGCCATGGGAAGTTCCTGCTAGCTTATCATGGTGTTGGGGGCATGAAACCTGTTGACCCTGGAGTGCAGATGGGGAGCACCCTTCCAAGGTGCTCTGGTGGACAGCTAAACAGAGCAGTACTCCACCCAGAGTGGGCTGTACGTCAGTTTGAAGATGCTGATTCCTTATCAGCTGATTTCCTCTAAGGTTGGTGTGGCTTTTCTCAAAATGCAGAGTCCCTTTGGGATGAGGTTGGCTCTGTAGAAGTGGAAATGATGGTTATTGTATTTATTTGGAGAGGATGTGCAGGCAGTTGTCAGACAGCACTATGTACCTAATTGGGAATTCAACTTTCAGCTGGTAGATTGAGACTGAAAGGCAAAGCTGTGGGATAGAGACAGGCAGGCACAGAATGCTGAGGCTTCTTATCTTTTACAATATGTTTGTTTAATACAATGTGGTCCGCTGAGATTGTTTTGCAGTGTAGAATAATCGTTGTGTGCTGACTAATGGGAGATGGCAAGCTGTTAAAGAGCATCAATTAACCATACAGGAGGAGGTTATTGACTGTTCTCACAAGTGTTCAGAATGTGAAGAGTAAAGAATATTACTTGAAAGTAACCTTTAGAGAATTTTTGGCTATTGAAATCCACAAACCGCAACAAAAGTGGTGGACATAGATGAGGGTCCACAGCTTACCAGGAAGAACAGCACAAAAAAGAACCTGAGTTCATTTTCCAACTCCAGATTGCGCTTTGCTAAACTTGTTCTCGTATTTCGTATTCATTATTTTGAAAATTTCCCCTGTTAAATTTATGTGAAGGTGTCCCGGGCAATATTGATCCTCTTTATAGAAGATAGCATTTGTAGTGTCCTTCTATTCCTCAGGTGTCCAAATTTGTTACACTCCTGCTTCCCTGGCTGTAAGGCTGCTGTCCTTGTCTTTACACCTGATCCTGCTTCCTCATCGCATTCCTCTTCCTGCTGTTGCTACGAGTTAGAATTCAGTGCACTTAGTACTGAAAGGAGCATGCTCTTCCATCAGGGAAGATAATGCTTCAGTTTTGGCTGATGGAGAGTATGAAAATATATGTTTTGTTAGGAATACCTTTATATAGCCCTACTTGTATTCTGCCAGAGTTTAATGCGAAAAATAAATAACATTTTGAGGTCTCTCTTTGCTGTGTGATTTCATTCTTTGTGAGTAATGGGAAATTTTTCCCATCCTGGATTCCAGTGTTAAATTCAATTTGTGCAAACATCATTTTCCATTTATTCATTGGCAGTGGGGAGACCAGACAAGATTGAATTTATTTTTTCAGGTTTGTTTCTTCTAATGTGTTGTTAGAGAATGGGACCTTAGATATACCTTTAGTCAGCAGCAAGAGGTGTCCTGGGATTCCTTGGGGATTATGATAATCTTGGTTTGGGGACTCTTGGTTCTAGGAGAAGGGCAAAGATACACTTCTCTTGGCTACATCTCTCTATTCAAATGCCTTTATCAACAGTGATCTCCTTTAACAGATGGTTGTGCATTTATAAAGCCTTTAATGTGTTAGGAAAAATTCAGAGACATTTACTGCTTTTCTGATTTGATTGATTTTCTTAATCTTTTTCGAGTGAGGGTGGGGGTGCAAGAGAACAGCACATCAGAAGACTATGGAGAGGATTAATTACTTGGCTGCAAAACTGATGAAGATACTCTGATGAAAGATGTGGGATAAGTGAGTGAAGCCCTGGTGCAGTTGCTGTCAGTGAGGAAATTTAACTGTGACTGCAGCCCTCATGCCTGCAGTGTTTCACACTGTAAGAGAACATTGTCTGATCCCCTCTATGTGATAAACGTTTGGATTTCAGTAGTGAAACCTCCCTAGTGATCTAGTGAAAAAATCCTTTTAGGTGCAGATATGCCAGCTGTTTAACCCTGGGCGGTTGTAGCTTGGCAGTAGCAAAGGTAGGGAAGGCTTTGCTGCCTTAAGACCCTTGTCCTTTCAGCTCTTGACTGATCCCTGGTGCTTCAGAGAGATGCCTGCCTTTACAGGAAACTTGTCAAAGCCCCAGTATGGGAGACGGCAATATGTTAATGCAGATCTGCAGATTTAAAGCCCTAAGGAACTGTTTAACTTCACCCGCGGCCAGGGAAGGGAGGGGTTGCAGACTAACTTCAAGGCTGGAAGGAGGTATCATTAGCACTGAGTCTGACCTGAGCTGAGCTTTGGCCCAAGGATTCATTCCTGGAGCAGCAATGAAGCATTTCATGGTTCATTATCCTCACAGTAGGAAACAATGTCTTATTCTGAAGCTGAATATCGAATTTTCATCCATTTGATCATCTTATGGCTTTGTCAGCAAATTCAGGTCTCTCACCACTTTCTTTTCCACTTTCTTGTGGGATCTAAACCAAGTTATCTATCTGCCTCTGTGAACGGAATAGTTTGAGCTCTTGAAGCTTCATACCATACGGCTTGTTTTCTGGGCTGTGAGTCGCTGGGTGACCTGCCTTTCAGTCCTAATCTCTGTTTCCCTCTGTTTTTTTTAAGCATGAACTTCAGAACCACGCACAGTTTCTGGGAGAGCTCTGGGATTTGTGTGGGTTACAGAGGCAGCATCACTTTTTGGAAACTTTGCTGCTTTTTGGCTGTGCTGATTTGGCAGCTTATTGCTGTAACAGAAACTGCCGTTGGACCAAGAACCATTTCCCTGAAGGCCTTAGCACAGGGGACCTCTTCCTGACAACTGCATTTTGAGTCACTGAATTAATGTTTAATCCACTAGTAAAATTGGCAAGGCAATTACCATCTTGCAAGTTCTTCAAATCAATTTGTTAGAGAACATTAAATCAAACACTTTGGAGAAATCCCAATATATACAATTGCTTTTATCATCCCAGACTGTGATTCTGTTACGAGAAAAGCTTTGTGTTATTGGGCCCATCTTCAGTGAAAGTGTGCTGCCTGGTACTCAGTTTGGTCTCAGCCTCTACTGCTTTGTCTCTGCTCCATTATTTTCCTTTTCCCATTTGTTACCTCATAATGAGAATTAAGGAATTTTTAGCTTACAGTCGTCATCCATACATTTTAGCATTGCCAAGTACAGAAAGCATTTGCAAACTGAATTAATACTGTTTGTTAGTCACGAGGCAATTATCTGTTATGATGATGTGGTGGCGGTGATGAAGGTCAGTATGCCGGGTCTCCCCCTTTGCTCTGTGCATTTTGCTCTATAGTCGAACCACCCACTCTTCAGTAAGAGAAGCGTGCAGAGCCCCTGTGTATTTGTCAACTGTGAAGGGGCTGGTAGACTGTGAATCTGCAAACAGATAGCTGCAGGTGGCTTTTTGGTCACTGGGGCTGCTACCTGATATAAAGCATTGTAAGCGTAATTCAGTTTTCACTGCCACGCACTTAGGTTTACACTCACAGTTGGCTCGCTTCTCTTTGGTACATCCTAGGCCAAACATGAAATTATGTGTTTCCTGGTAGGAGGATTTTTTCACAGAAATCTACCATAATGAGGTTTTTTTCCTCTTTTTTTTTCCTCTTCTCTATAGGTGAAAACAAGAGAGGAAGAACTTCAGAAGGAGGAGTTCTCTGTGACTGCTAAAAAGATACAGGAAGGTGTGAAACTAAAACTGCTGGATCTTACATACCTTTGTGCGCTCCCCAGAAATAAAATGCACGGTTTGTGCAGACTGGTGTTCAAAAGCAAACATCCTACCAGCAAAACGGGCTTCCGTGGGTCTGTATCCAGGGAGCCTGTTTCAGCTGTCAGTGCTACAGAGGTGATCAGAGAACTGCAGGTGAGAGAGGCCAGCCTGGAAAGAGAGCTGAAGCAGCTGCAGGAAGAGTGCAGGCAGAGGCTGGATGAAGTTGCAGGAGGGTTGGATGGAGTGATTTGTATCTCCCCTTGAAGATATAAAGCTGGACTGAGAAGAGCAAAGGAATAGACTGATGTGATCAGAACACATTGTAAAGCTTGGCATGGGGAGTGTGAGGTGAGAAATCAAATGTAATTTCTAATTTTTAAGCCGTGGAATCATAAAGTGTTTCTGGTTTTGTGACTTGCCCTGGGGCCGTAACCTTGGTGGTTCTGTCTGCAGCCGCTTTATTGCTAACCTTGCCAGTTAAATTCTGCAGCAGACCTTAGTGGGAGTGTGCGTGAATCTCCTTTTTATCTTTTGGATTTCCAGTTCTTTTGCCAAGCGCTGGGCTCTTTTGCCGTGCTCGGCTGCTACATTGAGGCTGTGCACTGAAGTACTAATGGCATTCACTGTTTCCCAGCAAATGGAAGAGTTCATTAGACAGAAAAATGCAGGTATTGAAGAACATGCAAAGAACCAAGGCTTAGAGAGATTGAAAATGTTCCAAGAAAGTGTGCTGTTTTAATTCGGCAGGTTTGTGTATTTGTGGCAGCTATAAGGCAGTCACCATAGGGAAAACAAATGCCTAATAATAAATAAAGCAGCACACTGATTCCATTTACTGAGGTGAGGCACTTGGAGTGGTTGGGTTCTCAAAGAGAACAAACCAGAAACCCATTGCACTGAATTATGAGTCGCAAGGAGGTAGCTTATGGATCTGCTATAGCAATTCTCTGTAGACTAGGAATATGACCTCTGCTTCCAAGCTTGAGAGTCTCCAGGCTCTGTCTCTGTAAGGTTCTTCCCCTGGAACAAGCAAATGTTCTTCACTTGGCATTTGTTTCTTCTCTGTTTTGCTTTCACCAAGGAATATTTTTATATTCTCATTTTCTAGTTGTGCACTTTCAGGAATAAATAAATTTTCTAAAAAAAACACAGTTTGCTTTTCATTTGTGAATTGCTGTGAGTGATGGGCTTTCCTCCATCTGGATTTCTGTTTGCTACCCCAGCTTGGTGGTGTTGCTGATTACCAGCTACTCTGGGCTCACTCAGCAGCCAAATGTGAGGAACCATCAAGGACCTTTTCCACGCATCAGTAGGGTTGCTGCTCTGCAGGGAGACTGTGTGCAGGTGAGAGTGAGTGCATGAGGCTCAGGTTTCTGCTGCACCAAGTAAACTTCTGTGTTCCCACACCCTTCTCACCTGCACCACAGGTGCAGTTCTCGTGCAGTTTTTGCAGAAGTGAGAGGCAATGCAAACGGCAGTGGAGAGCCATGCAGGGAGGGCTGGTGTGCCCTGGTTTCACCCAGCTGAACACAGCATTGCTGGTAGGCCAGGAGTATACAAAGTCAGTTTAATATGGGCCAAAATTCAGACAGCTTTTCACCTGCGTGCCCCTAGTGGCTTGCCCAAGGACCAGGTTTAAACAAGGTTAGTGGGAAGTGCAGTTTTCAGCTGGAACCTCAACTCCAGTCAACCCTACACCAATGGGAGAGCCCCTCGGAGTGGGGTGTTTGTGTGCACCGACTGAGACTTCTGGTCGCAACCAGTGTGCTTTCTGTCAGCTGGCACTGGCGGTGGCTAATGTGGCCCTGGACCAGGAAACCCCAGTGGGCCATCGAGGTCCATCTCTGAGGCTTGTGGCTCCAGGCTGCTGCTCCTGGAATACTAGCCCTGGCCTTAGAAAGCCCATCAACATCACTCTGCTTTTCAAAGCACCTCTGTAGGCGCTGGGTACCAAGCTCTGAATGGTTTCAAGCTGGTACAACTTTGAAGGGTGTTGGCTCCAGGGCTGCTGAAATTCAATGCACGAGAGGACTTATTCAGACACAGGTTTCACAGAATATTATTCGTGAATCGGAAAGAAACAGTATGTCTTAGGACTAACAAGAGTGGCAGTAGCATTATGACTGGACATTGGGAAGAATTTCTTCACTGAGAGGGTGGTCAGGGATTGGCACAGCTGCCCAGGGAGGGGGTGGAGTCGCCATCCCTGGAGGTGTTTAGAAGATGGGTGGATGAGTTCCTTAGGGACGTGGTTTAGTGGACAGACAGGCACAGTTGGACTCTATCTTGGAGGTCTCTTCCAACCTTATGATTCTTATGATTATTTCTCTGAGCATTTTATATCCTACTTAAGCTTTTATAAAAGGGAATTTTTTGCATCACATTTAGGTTTATAACGTTGCCCTCAAAAGATCCTTTGTTCTCCTGGAAGTTTCGGCAGAGAAGAGTGAGCAAGCATTCTCGAGCATGGCAAGAGCACTCAGATTTGAGTGCAGTCTTGCTGTGGCTTATTAGGGTTGGCTTAATGCTGTGTACCACAATGAATTATGCTGCCTGCCACTTACACTGACAGTAGTCACAGCTGGGAGGACTCATTTCCTACTACCAAATATTTGTTACCATGCAGGACTGAGTGCAGGGTGCTCCGGTGTTCATCGAAGGATCCTGTTTCAGCAGAGACCTCAGCATTTCCCCTGCTTAACCCTGAAGGAATACTTTTCTCTCTGGTGGTATGTGAAGATGACAGTGCTCAGTCTGTCTGTGTGTGTGTGTGATGTATAGCAGTGCCTACAAGTGAGTCACAGGCAGCTGCAGTTACCACAGAGCACAAATCACTGTACCGAGGTGGCCGGATGGGAAGCTGTCAGGAGAGTTGCAGGGGGGCTGGAACTGGAGCTGCTTGTCCTGGCGTTTACATTAAGAGAGGCTACAGCTGAAGGCAGCTTAAAAGAAGATCGTCTTTCAACCTGGAGTGCTGTGCTGGTGTTGGGTGCTTCGGACACCTCGTGCAAAGAGTACAGGCAAATATAGTTTCTACTTTCTGGCACCGATTTCCTACTGCCTTTTGTTTCAGGTACCAATTAGCAGTTTAAACCAGAGCAGATATTTTGTGGTTCCCGTTGAAGGTGTTTTGAGCTGGCAGTGGTTTTAAAACCAATACCTGCAGCCTTCTCTTTCCTTTGCCTCTTTTCTCAGCACCAGCCCAGAGAGCACGAAGCAGGAGGTCTGTAATGGCTCTTAATGCGTCAAAGCGCAGTTTTCCTGTGTAAGCTGCCTTTTCAAAATCACAGCACCTCTGCAGGAGCTGGACACAAAGGACCTGTGGTCGTACCTCAGTGACTGGTTACAGGTTTGCTTTTAAGGCGTATCAGTGCATGTGAAATACAGATGCTTTCCAATCCTTGTGAGCTTGGCGAGGCATCAGCTGTCCCTCCAGTGCTGCTGGGAGATGCTGCGAGATAAACAGCACTTAAAAGCCTGAGAAAATATTTCCTGGATTAACACCAGTTGCAATGAAGGCAGGAAAGTGAACTGGGTGACTGCAGTCACTCTTAATGGAGCATAACCTAGGGACAAATAGATGTATGTCATCTTATACCATTACCATGGCATTGGAAGTATTTTCCTTTCCTTGTTTAGGCTGACTTCTCCCATCATCACAGCCCACGGGTTTTAAAGGCTGCAGTGACCTCCTCTGTCACTGGGGCTTGGCCCCATGTCAGCAGTTGAAGGTGCTGTAGAAGGTGGAATGGTTGCCCTGGGAGACGTAATGACTGGTTGGTCTCTGGCAGCTACTGCGACAGGCGAAAGATGACTCAAGCAGTACATTTCCTCCATGGGCTCAAGTGTGCTTGCTAAAAGCTAAGTATTACTTCACAGAAATTGGAGAGTGTTGTAAACAACCCACTACAGACTGAAAAGTGAAGCGAAGACAGAAGCTATTACATGGCTTGTTCTTTGCCTTACCATCACACTGGGTGTCCTTGTGCAATCGGGAATCTGCCCTGAAATTGTTGATGGGGTTGAACAGAGAAGGGTGAGTATTGGCTCGAGAAGCTGGTAGAGAGCGAGTTGTACCTTGTGTGCTGCCCTAACATCTGGAATAGACAGCAGGGTTCATTTTGTTTTGGTTTTCTTGAAGAGGCTACAGCAAAAATTCTCCCTGTTGGTGCATCCTAAAGGAAGTCAGTTTAGTTTGGGTTTGGATCCAGTGTTTCTAAGTGATCTCAGGAAGAGAGAAACACATTGAAGACCATGTCCCAGGCTGGAAAAGTAGGAAACTAGGATTAAATCAGCACTCTGACCAGACATGCTGCACGTGGTCGTGAGGTACACCTGATAAGGGTCAGGCAGTAAAGAGCTGTTCCAGATGTTCACCTGACGGTAGCTAAGTCTGTTCACAAGAAACCCCACGGCAGCTCACCATCCTTGCAGGACTGGGAGTGCCTGGCCTTTTGCTTCATGCTCTGGCGATGCTTCACTGAAGAAAGGCTGAGTTACTGCTGTAGCATTTAAACCACACTGGTGGTGATGAGCATTTAAACCTCTCTGGTGATGGATTGCTTCAAAGCGTTGCCTGAAGAGAAGCTTTTACAGGACTCGTGCATGTGTCATTTCTGGTGGGTCAGTGTGGAGGTGTTCGTAGAATAACGCAGTTTAACCCCTTTCTCTGATGTAACTGGTGCTTGCTTTCCAAATGTCTTACTAGGAAACTGGAGTTGGCCCTAAATACTTAATTGGCTGAAAACTCTGGCTTGCACTGTGCAGCTAGAAATATTCCTCCCCAAATCATCAAGCATCAGCCAGCTTGCAGTCAAAACAGGAGGTTTACTTTGCAAAAGGCAAGCAAGGCATCTGCAGTCACTGCTCCTGACAATACTACGCCTGCTGGTAAATAAGGGCTGCAACCTATGTTTAAAAATAAGAGCTGCTGGGAGTAGTGATTTCCAGCCTAGAGTGTTTTGGGTTCCCTGTGGGATTCCTCCACCGGCTTCTCTGGGAGGATGAGCTGCTAGCAGCTGGTGTGAGCGTGTGTGTGGCAGTGTGGTGCACGCTCAGTGGGCGTTAACACATGCTTATGATCACCCTCCCTCTCCTCTGCCTCTCAGCCACTTGCAGTGGGAGCATCACATCTTCCACCCTTACCCTTTGCCTCCCAGAGCCAACAGCTTGGGTGAAGCAGTGTGCCGGTGCCTGCTGCTTCTCCAGCTCAAGTCCTCGCAGCCAGTGTCCTGTAACTGCTAAGCTTCTTGAGCTCCCAGCCCCTCTGTAACTGCCCAGAGTCCTATCCTTATCCCTATCCAAGGGATTCTGTTCCCAGCTGCTCTGAAATGGGTGACAAAGAAAACAGAGCCCACAGGGACTGTGCAAGCATCCAGTCTTGTGGGGTACAAACTCCAGGCCTGGGCTGGCAGTGCTTGTCCCAGCTCCAGCTTCTGGGATGAGCTTTGTGCACACCTGCGGGCTCTGCCCATCTTGCACCGTCACACCTCAGCGACAACATAGCCAAGGAGCTGTGCCAGCTGGGCAGTGGGGAGGGAGGGCAGAGGCATGGCTCCAGCAGCCAGCCTTGTCCAGGGGGACAGCAGGGCTGGCAGGGAGCCACGGTCTCTTAGAGGCTCGTGCTTTGATTTAGCATTAAGAACATCTAAGAAATGTTTGAGCGTTAGCTTTCTGGCGTGGCTGACTGCCTCAAAACCAAGCAAACAAGGAATTTACTAGGGTTGCTGTCAAAGCAGGCTCTCAGAACCTACTAATGCTCTCCTGCTCCCATCTGACCTTATTAATGCAGCCTGGTTGTTTTGCAAGACACCTCCTTTGCCTTGGAACAGTCCACAGCTGCTCTGGAGGGAGCGGAGCTGCAAAACCTCTGGAAGGACTGAGAGGCTCAGCAGAGCACGACCAAAGTGCTGGGAGGGAGCAGGATATGGGGGCTGAGCCGGTGCAGCAGGACCATGCCTGCCCTTGGGCTTGTCTTGCAGGAGCCACCAAATGCCATTTATGTTACGAAAACAAATCCAAGGGAAAGAGCTGGTATTTGTTGCTATTTTGATTGCTCATCTGGCAAGACCTTCTCCAGCACTTGGGGGTCAAGTAAAGGATTTTGTTTAATCGTGCCTGTCTCTTATTTCCACGTGGGATTTGCAGCTTCCCAGGGCTGTACGCTGCTGGTGGTGGGGCTGCACTAGCAGCCAGGTCTCTGGAGGATGCGGGGCATGTGAAATCTGGCCATGGAAAGGGGACAGGCAGAGTTTTTCTCAGAGTACTGTTACGTGATGGCTCCCTGTTGAACTGGGTTGTTCATGGAGCAGCAGGGGAGCTGATGGGTCCCCAGCCCCCTGTTCTCTGGCTGCTTGCGCCCCCCCTGCATCCCTTGCCAGGGAGGGATGAAAGGCAGGTGAAAGCCAGTGTGTATTCTGTAAGCACAGTAATCACTGCCTTTTGCAGCCCCATCACATGACAGCGTCAGGTGCCTGTAATGATTTGGCTTCTCCAGGTTGCACAGGTAATGCTGTAAAAGGCCCACTTCTGCAGGAAGGTGGAAGAAGGCTGAGGCTAACGGTGAGCTCTGAAGCACCATTTATCCCATGTTTGGCGCAAGATGGTTTGTCACTCTTGGAGCAGGATTAGCCCCCCATCAGGTCTGGGAGGAGAAGGTCCCTGGATGAGGTGCAGGAAGAGCCTGGATGTGTGGATAAGCTAGGAGCCTGGGGAGGTTCACTGTGCAAATGCTTCACAGCCCTGAGATGTGATAGTAATTCATTCTTTTCCTCTAAGTAAGTAAGAGTTCTGATTAGCTTTTTTAAAAGTATTTTTCTTGCTTGTACTGATTAATATTAATGCTAATATGTATTTTATAGTGCTAACCACCTGCAAGGAGACCACCCATTACCCTCGAATAACACCAGCTTTCATGGCACTGACATAGCATCTCCTCTCTTTACAAACCCCTTTTAGAAATGAAAACACATGGTAAAGCCCACAGCTGAGGGTGTGGGCTGCCTGCAGGGCTAGGGCAGACATCCTGGCCAAGGCTGCATGCCCATCCTGGCTGCCTGCTGGGTACCACCACGGGGGCCAGGGCAAGCATGGCCAGACTGCACTGTGCAAGCTGGCATCACCTATTAATCTCCAGCTCTCTGCAGTTTTGGGGCATGCATTTATTTCAGGGTCTTACAGGTTTCCATTTGTATTTTCCCCTTTTCATTGCCACCCTCTTGAGGCCAAGACCAGCAACAAAATGCATCATAACAATAAAGCTCAATTGCAAGTTATTTACTTGGCATTGTTGCATCTGCCAAACAACAACATTAATTTTGTCTCACAATGAAGGAAATATTCTGCTGATTAGTCACAGGGGCAGCATTTGTTCTTGAAGCAGCATTTAATAGGCCTTTATATCATGCTATAATTCATCACTAGGTTCAGAAGAGCTTTTCATTGACAGACTCAGGGTCTGCACCTCCATTGCATGGTCATGGCTAGGCCAGGGGACAGTGGCTCGAGGTGCTGATGGCCATAAACTGGCATTGCTTTGGCTGTGATTCAGGCTGTAAGTGCTGTGAGGAAGGAGGACGCTGCAGGATGGGAAAGGCAGGACTGCAGCACCGAGGGACGGTTTCCGTTTTGCTGTTCCCACAAGGCTGCTGTGGGGAAACGCTGCTGCCGCCAGCTTAGCCACAGCCTGCACGGCTCTGCTTTTCCCCTGGGAATTGCAGTGGGGACACGGACAGGCTCACAGGGCTGGGGAGCCCAGAGGGTTGGAGAGCGTGCTTTCTGCAAGAGTGCGCCTCTGCCCACCAGCCATGGCCACACTTGATCCTCTGCAGCTGGCAGGGGTAGAAAGGGAATGATTTATGGTCTCACTGCTCGTTGGGATTTTTCACCTGCCTGTGTTTAATTCTGTTTGGAGATGATGGTGCATTTAAAAAAGAATAAAAATCTGTCTTGTACACTTGAAGAGAAAACCTGGGGCTGAAGCTTCCTGGTGCTGCCCTGGTGGTGCCTTACACAGTCGTGCTGCGAGTAGTTAATGTGGGGCGCACCGAGCCTGTGCCAAGGAGCTAACGGGTATATTCCCTCCCGTTTCAGCTACAGCCCGGCATTACGGCCCCCCTTGCCGCTGGTCTCAAGTGCGAGCCCCAGCTGGACGGCTGGACATCTGCTCGGCCCTGGAGTGCATTGCCAAGGGCAGCACTGGTGGGTCTGGAGCCCCGGGGCAGCTCCTTGCCACCCTCCCCACCAGCAGTGCTGCCCATTGCTCCCCTCTCTCAGTACCATTTTCCCAAGCACCTCAATGTAGCACTGGACTTCGAGCTCCATTTTTCTGGTGGGGACCCTATGGAGCACTGTGGAGCTGCCTTCCTGGGGACCCCCAGCAGCGCCCCGAAGCGGCAGCCCACAGGTCCCAGCAGTCACGGGTGGGAGGCAGCTCTCCTCCACTGGCTGCTGAGGGGGAGGTGAATGCCCCGGGTAATGCTGAGGGAGCAGATGGGATTGAATTTCTAAGGGCAAATGTGCTTTTGAAAACACTTTTTTTTTTTTTTTTTTTTTGCGTCAATTGCTCAGAAATTATCTCAGAAGAAATGGGTTAGAACAGAGGGAGAACCAGGGATTTTGCTGTTTTGGCTGCAGGGACTGTGTGCTAATAAATTATCCAAAGAGCCTGAGTTCCCCTAAGAATCCTGCTGTAAGAGATGCTCCATCTGCCGCTCATCCCCCTCCATGGCCATGTCTGGCTCTGGGGACGGCTCTCCCCGTTCCCCCGTCTCAGGCAGCAACCCTAGTGAGAAAATGTGAGGAGGGGTCACCAGGCTGTGTCTCCTCTCTATTCACATGTTGCTTGGGGATGGAAACTGAGGTGTACGCTGCTGTCCTGGACTGAGGGCAATGGCATATCTTGAGCAAGGTGAAGGCAGGCAGACCTGGGGGCTCTGCTAATGGGCCCACGTGGCCAGGGGAGGATGGTACAGGGCACTCCAGGGCAGCATCTACCTGCTTCGTGCCCTCCCAGCCCAACCCAGTGAGGACACCGAGCTGCTGCCCAGCCCTGCTGCCACCGCCTCATCCCCTTTCCTGCCAGGGATCAGCCAGCAGCGACCACTGAGTGTGAGCTTGGGGAGGTTTTGGTGCCAGCACGCGGCATGTAAAGGCTCACTGGAACATGGGACTCCTCCCATAGACCTCCAGGGAGAAGGTTACCTCCAGGTGAGGAGCTTGCTAAATGTGTGGTTGAACCATTTTAACTTTGCTCAGTGGGAGCATTTCAGGGAGATGTAGGGATTTTCCTCAGCTATTTCTGAAGAACTGCCACAACCTGGTCCTTGAGAAGAACATTGTATCCACAAAATTAGTATTTCATAAAATATTTCTTTACTAGTATGAAGGCTGAGTGCAGCTTCAAGTGTGTTTCTGTGCAGGAAGCCCATGTGTTTAGGAATGCATATTTGATAACTTAAGATTCGCTTATCTGATAACTCAAGACTTTTCCCTACACACAAAATCCCCACGGTCATGTACAGTTCCCAGGCGAAGTCACACATTGTCGTGTTCGTTTGTTTTGAAGAGGTAATACAGAATCCATACTGAAAATTAAGTGGTGTCAGCCTGTCTGCCAAAAGCATTGGTGCAAGGCTGGTTTGTCAGCCTCCCGAACGATCTCGAATTGTGCATCCCACCTCTCTGCTGACCTTTGAGACTCTCTCACATAGCCACCAATCAAAGGAAGAAAGAAATTAGAAATCATTTCAGATGGGGCTGAGACATTTAGTAATTTCAATCTCCAAAATACTCAGTGACGGGCCTTACAGTTAACGTCCTCAAAATATGGGCCATTAATATTTAATCAAGTAATGGAGTGGGCTGTTTTTCAGGTCTTTATCTTGGGAGGGATATTGCTGCTCTCTGTGCGTCCCTCACTCCACACGGTGACACACACGCTAAAGGAAGATCCACAGCATCTCTGCCAGAGCTGTTAGTCCCCAGTGCCCTTTGGCTTTAGAAATAAACTAATAAAGGATAAAAGGGAATTACAATCTAATGAAAAGGATTATTTTTCTGCAGGACAGGCTGCACATGGTCATCGCCGTTACTGCAGAGCATCTCTGAGCCTCGCTAAGTGTCAAATGAAACAGGCTAATGAAATGGATTAGGATCTTAATAGCACATTTGATTAGCGAAGCTCTCACCTCCAGGCACTCTCTCATGTGTGTTAATGGGCGCTGCAGGGGACAGCTGCCTAAATGAGCCTACTAATGGGGAAGAGCTGATGCAGGCTCCCCGCCACCCTGGCCGCAGTGGAGCAGTTCCTCTTGGCTGCAGCCTCAGCACTCAGCAGCTGGCGGGAAACCTTTGTTTCCATCAAGCAAAGCAAAGTGCACTTTCGTGTACAAAACCACCAAAAAAGGAGAAATAATCATTTTTTTATTTGGTATTGAAAAAAAATGACCAGTCTGTCCTGGACATCGCTCTGGGAGGAACTGACCTTTTGGGTTGGATGGAGATTTATGAGTAGAGCTGCAGTGCTAAA
The DNA here is from genome assembly GCA_033558235.1 of Neomorphus geoffroyi. Lineage (NCBI taxonomy): Eukaryota > Metazoa > Chordata > Aves > Cuculiformes > Neomorphidae > Neomorphus > Neomorphus geoffroyi. The sequence continues at coordinate 10,624,029 of JAUMJM010000074.1, forward strand.
TGCGTTCATGAAGCCCTGTAAGAACACACCATGATAAATCCTAAATGCTGGCACAGCCCCTGTCCTCCCCAGTGGCTGGATGTCACCAGCGTCTTGGGCACAGGCACAAATACCTCTGCATTACTGCTGCCTTCTGCTGTAATTACTGCTTCCTAGAATGGTGCAAAGGTGAAGTCGGCATCTTTCGCTAATTAACATGATTACACACGGTGAGCACCTGCTCCCCATCCTCAAGGGCCTGGAGGAGGACACAGCTGGTGGGGGCTGCAGGGAGGAGGGGACCTTTCCTGCCCTGCCTGCAGGTTGGGAAGTGGAGGGTTAAACATGTCAGAGGGATGAGAACACTCATGTGTTCCAGGCTGCATCCAGGGTGCCTGAATAATTCCTTAACATATTTTCATAATGTTTCTTATTTCGGTGTCAGGAAGTAAATAATACAGAGCTATAAACAGCTAGGATGTTGTAGGGAGCCAGGAATTATAAATTGCTGATGCAATAAGCTATCAAGTTATCTTGAGGAAGGGATTTAAAATACACTAATGAATAAACAAATGGGTTGACCTGTTTATTTTCACATGGCTACGGAATTCAGCAGATACCAAGAAAAGGAGTCTGCAAGTGGTCAGCCCTGCAAATGGTTGCTGTCCACTGAGAGCAAGGGTTTCGTTGTTCTGTCATATGAATTGCCTCTGAATGGGACTCTTTTTATACTATTTGTCATTTAAAAGTAAAAGAGGTGATGCACATTAGCTGTTGTAGCAAAGTGCCTTCTCCCCAGAATTTTTCCTTGTTCTGAAATCTGAAGAAATCTCCAAAATTATGTGCTGAGGGGACAGCCAGCATCCTCTGGCTCTGACATGTGCTGTGCTATAGAATGGCTCCTGGTACCCTGGTCCTTCCTGCTGTACCATCCTGCTGCCCTTAAAGGTTTTTGGGGAAATCGCTAAATTTAATGAAGCTGGGGAAGAATAAAGAAGCCTGGCTCTGTTTTTGCAGAAAAAGATGCCACTGGTCCATGGTGCTGTGCTCCCATCCTGCCTGTTCAGCATCTCCTCCTGCACACCATATGGCAAGGGGGCCACCAGACTCATTGCAGCAAGGTGCCAGTGACAGCACCCCTCAAGGCACTACTCAGCTTAGAGAGGTACAAAAAGGCTCTTGAGGAGACTCAGAAAATTAAGATTCAAAGTAAAAGCGGGTTAGAGCCCAAACAACCTCTCTGTGCCCCCCCTCCAAGCCCAGATGAGGGTGCCCAGCTGTTCCAGTCCAGCCCTGCCTGGCATCCCTGCAGGTGAAGGACACGTTTTGGCACTGCCTGGGATGTTAGGTACAAATCTCTGGGGCCTGGGAGTTGTTTCAGTAATTTGGCTTGCTGTTCATAAGACAATTAATCATTGGAGTGACATTAGCATTGCCTGATGTCACTGTCGTTTCCATAGCAATGGGCAGATTCCTGAGGCAGGCAGGAGGAGTGTGCGCGTTTGTGCACATGGAGAGCTGTGGCAGGGGGAGTGCGGGAGAGCAAGCAGCCTCATGCCAGGGGCTGGAGGTTTCTGAGCCATGACACCAGCAGTGCCAACACTGCCAGTGCTGCAGCCCTTGTGCCCCTGTGCTCCCCTTAGCACGGATCTTCCGCAGCAAAGCCCAGGGTCGCTCAGCTTGAGGCAGTGTTCCCGCTCCTTTGCCTGTGGTGCTGTCCCCGGAGAAGCTGTGAGTCCCTCTGCTTGTTGGCCCAGGGAAGCACAGGGCTATCCCAGAGCAGAAGGATCCCCATCCCTTTGATGCTATGTCCCTTGCTGGCTGCTAAACATTGCATGGGAAAATTACAGCAGGAGGGGGAATAAACCCAGAGCAGTGGCATTGCCCACAGAAGCGGAGCACCTCCCGGTTGTACCTGCTTACAGGAGGGAGACTTGTGCTCTGCAACAGCAGCCTGAGAGCAGACAGAAGTGACAAGCTGCTTATTAATGACAAATGCTATTAGAAATGATGTGAAATACGAGGTCAGGTGAGTTATGGCCTAACCTGTGCCATATTTACAGAGTGCCAGCTACATAAGACTCTATTCTACTTTTCACCCTAACTGCTAGGTTAGCACAGAAGCAACACCTTTCTGTCCAGAGCTTGTAAGACTCCAGGCATCCCCTGGGATGCTGGAATGAGAGCAAAGCCAGGCACGGAGAGCACTGGTTAGGAGCTGAGCATGAGCAAAGGAGAGTGGCTGCATCCCTGCTTCCCAGAGAAGATCTGCCTGATCTTTCTCTTTCCTAAGTTCACCCCCTGGTGAGGCTGGACGAGGACTTCTGTGCAGCCTGGTCAGTCCCTGGTCCTGTACTGCCAGCCTGTGTTAGCGCTTCAGGAAACCCCTTCCAGCCTGTTTGCATCCCAGCAAGGTATGATGGGCAGGGCAGCCACTTTTCCACCACCTGAGCACTTAGATCTAATTCATGTTGAGAGCAAACTTAGCAAGCTGGTGGAAAGCATCTGTCGGCGAGGTACAATGAAGGGACAGTGTGTAATGCAATTGCTTCGTTTGAAGCAATTAGAGCGGAGCAAAAACATGTTTTTATAAACGATATTGGTAAGTGATGCACAGCTGCTTTTTGTTAGCACAGAGTCAAAAAGCAATTTTCCTGTGCGTTAGGGGCAGTGCAGATGTCTAACTCATTTGCAGTGTGGGCCGGGGTGGGAAGTTTTGCTCTGCATTGGAATGAGCTGCTCTGTTTCCTCATGCGTTTAGAAACAGGCTGCGGGCAGGGAGAGGGGGCAGCGGGCAGTGCCCAGCGATTGTCAGGTTTCTGATGGCACTTGACACGGCTTGGGTCACAGCAAACCTGCCTTGGCGGCATTTGTGCCATCGCGTTTTGGACCATCCTGTCCTCCTGGGCATCTTCTAGCCTGGAAACCAGGCTAAAGGGGGACACTGGAGCCCACAGGGTTGCAGCAGGAGATGCTGAGGAACATCACTGAGCATCACTTCAGTCAGCTCTGAGGAGAAAGGTTGTAAGGCAAACTGGAAGTTAATCCCATTAATCCAGCCTCAAGATCAAGGCTAGAGAAAGATAGTGTAATTTAGTCAATCTGTGGATCAGGAGATAGCAGCAAGAACAAAACAGCATGAAAGTGCTGCTGTTTCTTCTGGCACTTCAAAGATGGGGCCAAGGAAATTGATACTCAGCCGAGTCCTTTTGCATGGCAAAGATTAGGTGCAGGAGTCCGAGAGGATTTAAGCTGTTACTACAACAGCGCCTGATAGCCCAAGATGTTTCTGTACCCAGAGAGAAGGTGATGATGATGATAATACTAATAAAATTAGGAACAAGGTAATTAGCAATCTAAAATGGACTGAAAGGCTGATCCAATCATTTGTGTGTGAAGTGTGGTGATATTTTGCACCCAGAAAGGTCACAGACATATCCAGCTTCCTGAAAAGCCATCACCATCTACCTCTGCCCAGACCTTCCTAAAGCACAGCTGACATAGATTGGAAAGGGGAGGGCAATGGCAACCACGCTAATAGAATTAAATATGGGGACAACACCCCGGGATCTGAGGGTCACGGTAGACAGACAGTAAAAGGGCGGATGACAACAGCTCATCTGAAGTGCATTTACAGTAATGCACGCAGCATGGGGAACAACCAGGATGAGCAGGAAGCTGTGGTTAGACAGGGCGACTATGATCTAATTGCCATCACGGAGACATGGTGGGACGACTCGCATGATGGGAGCACTACCATGGATGGCTACAAGCTATTTAGGCTGGACAGACTAGGAAAGAGAGGTCGTGGGGTTGCTCTATACGTCAAAGAATGTTTCAACTGTACAGAACTCAGTAATAGTGATGGTAAGGTAGAGAGTCTATGGGTTAAACTCAGCGGTGTGCATGGTAACCCAGATATTGTGGTGGGAGTTCGCTATCGGCCACCCAACCAGGAAGAAGAGACTGATGGGCTCGTCTATAAACACCCAGGAGAAGTCTCGTGATAGTGTCCCGTCGTTCTCGTGGGGGATTTCAGCCTTCCGGATGTCTGCTGGAAGTACAACACAGCAGAAAGGAAGCAGTCTAGGAGGTTCATAGAGTGTGCGGATGAGAACTTCCTAACACAGCTCATGAGTGAACTGACTAGAGAGGGTGCCCAGCTGGACCTGCAGTTTGCGAACAGAGCAGGCCTTGTGGGAGAGGCTATGGTTGGAGGGTGCCTGGGACACAGTGATCACGAGATGGTACAATTCTCACTTTTGGGGGCAGTGAGGAGAGGGGTCAGCAGAACTGCCACCCCGGACTTCCGAAGGGCAGACTTTGAACTCTTCAGAAGGTGCTTGATAAAGGTCCCTGGGAGATGGCTCTAAAGGACAAAGGGGTGCAAGAGGGATGGGCGCTCCTCAAGAAGGAAATCCTGGCGGCACAAGAGCAGGCCATCCCCATGTGCCGTAAAATGAGTCGATGGGGAAGAAAACCAGGTTGGCTGAGTAGGGAGCTTAGTATTGATCTCAGGAAAAAGAAGAAAGTGTAAGAGCTTTGGAAGAGGGGGGCAGGCGTCCCAGGAGGACTACAAGGGTGAGATGAGATCATGTAGGGAAAAAATCAGAAGGGCTAAAGCCCAACTAGAACTTCAACTGCACACTTCAGTCAAAGACAATAAAAAGAACTTCTTTAAATATATCAGCAGCAACAGGAGGACAAAGGAGACTCTCCCTCCCTTGCTGGGTGCAGAAGGGGCAGTAGCGATGAGGGACGAGGACAAGGCAGAGGTGCTCAACCCCTTCTTTTCCTCGGTCTTTAACCCCAAGGAGGAAAGTGCTAGGGATACCCAGCCCCCTCAGCTGGGAGATGGTGGGGATGAAGCTCCAGCTGTTTGGGAGGACTTGGTCAGTGACCTGCTTGGCCAATTAGGCATACAGAAATCCCTGGGGCCAGATGGGATCCATCCAAGGGTTTTAAGGGAACGGGCAGAGGTTCTCGCCAAACCCCTTTCCTTCATCTCCCAGGAGTCCTGGCTGACTGGGGCAGTGCCGCTAGACTGGAGACTGGCGAATGTTACACCCTTTTACAAGAAGGGTCGGAGGGAAGATCTGGGGAACTCCAGGCCTGTCAGTCTGACCTCGGTACTGGGGAAGGTCATGGAGCAGATCATCTTGAATGCTATCACACAGCACACGTGGGACACCCAGGTGATCAGGCCCAGCCAACATGGGTTCGCCAAAGGCAGGTCCTGCCAGACCAACTTGATCTCCTTCTAGGACAAGGTTACCTGTTTTATGGATGAGGGAAAAGCTGTAGATATGGTGTACCTAGACTTCAGTAAAGCCTTTGACACCGTTTCTCACAGTATCCTGCTGGAGAAACTGGCTGCCATCGGCGTGGACAGGCACAGCCTCTGCTGGGTTAAAAACTGGCTGGAGGGCCGGGCCTAAAGGGTGGTGGTAAATGGAACTAAATCCAGTTGGAAACCGGTCATGAGTGGTGTTCCCCAGGGTTCAGTGCTCGGTCCAATCTTGTTCAACATCTTTATCAATGATCTCGATGAAGGCATCGAGTGCACCCTGAGCAAGTTTGCAGACAACGCCAAGCTGGGTGCAAGTGTTGATCTGCCTGAAGGAAGGGAGGCTCTGCAAAGGGGTCTGGACAGGCTGGATCGGTGGGCTGAGACCAATGGGATGAGGTTCAACAAGGCCAAGTGCAGAGTCCTCCATTTAGGTCACAACAGCCCCATGCAGCGTTATAGGCTGAGGAAGAGTGACTGGAGAGCTGCCTGGCAGAGAAGGACCTGGGGGTGCTGGTTGGCAGTGGTTGAACATGAGCCAGCAGTGGCCCAGGATGGGGCCATGTTCAGCAATGGCATCTTGGCCTGTGTCAGACCCAGCATGGCCAGCAGGAGCAGGGAGGTGATTGTGCCCCTGTGCTCAGCACAACTGCCTGAAAGGAGGCTGTGACGGGGTGGGTGCTGGGCTCTTCTCCCAAGTGACAGCGATGGGACGAGAGGCAATGGCCACAAGGTGCACCAGGGGAGGTTTAGACTGGACATTAGGGAGAATTTCTTCACTGAAAGGGTGATCAGGGATTGGCACAGCTGCCCAGGGAGGGGGTGGAGTCGCCATCCCTGGAGGTGTTTAAAAGACAGGTAGATGAATTTCTTAGGGACAGGGTTTAGTAGGGAGACAGGCACAGCTGGACTCGGTGATCTCAGAGGTCTCTTCCAATCAAATAGTGGTTCTATGATTCTGTGGTTCTATGATTCTATGACATGGTGCCAGGCACGTTGGTGTGAACTGCGTCCCTAAATCCACACCAAGCCATCCAACTGCCGTCTTAGCACACCCAACCCCGCTTTCCCAAGGAACAAAGGAGGGCTGGGTGACACTGAGGTCTGCAGAGCAAAGAGGATTTGGGCTGTGGGTGCGTAATAGGGACCTGACTTTGGAGAGCTACAGCCCCCAGGGCCGCATGCTTGGGGACTTGTTCAGTGGGGCTGAGCTGCACGATAGTGGCTGCCCTTTCACAAGTGCATGCTGAGCTGTTTTGCAAGGGGCGTTGATGTTTGCACGTGATGGACAACTGGGATAAGAAGCTCACTGTGCACAACTCGCCCAGCCACAGGCTTCTCTATGGTGAAGCTTCTGGAGAGTGTCAGTAGCAGAGGAGGGAAGTGATCATACAGCAAGATCATTATCCAGAAAAGGAAGTGGGAGGTAAAGTGCTTTCTTTTTGGGGGCCTTTTCTGTGCTGACTGTGGGCTGTGGACACCCTGCATGGGACAACAGCTGTGACCAGCAGTACTGGTGCCTCTGCTGCAGCACAGTACGGCTCAGCTCAGTGGCTGCTCTGTGCCAAGCAACTTCAGAGCTGATTCGGGTCAGGGACCCTGGTCCTTGTCCCATCAGCCATATCCATCCCACAGCCATGTCCCTGTGCACAAAGGGACATGGAGTCAGGGATAAGGTGGGGGCAGCTGATGGACACCCAAGCACTTATGCCATCATTGGGGCTGGATATCTCTGGGACAGCAGCATCTTTTAATGTTTATCCAGCCGAGAATGCTCTCATCCCAGAATGCTTACACTGACAACCCTGGTTTAAAAGTCACAGACTAGATTAATTGTGCTGTCAATTATTTTTCCAGCAAATGAACTATCCAAAGAATCTTCTCCAAGGTTCTATTTTCAGTGGGCAGAAATGTCATTTCAATATTTGGGGAGAAATATAGACTTGAGCTTTGTGAAACAGAATTTACCTCTTGCTCTGTTTTAAAGCTGAAGGTAATTGCAGCAAGCCTTTAATGGCCAAGGAGCCGAACTGTTTGATTACTTTGAGTTACTCCATAGCTCGGAGGTGATCTGAGCCCTAACTGATGTAAGAATTTTCCTGTGGAATAGGGGAAAGTGAGACCTCTTGCCTAGAAGAGCTCATTGGTGTTTAATATACTTTAAATTCAGGTCAAATCTTTTCTTGATCCCAGCCAACACTTCTTTAACGCCTGCTTTCATGAGCCTGCTGTTGTTTACCCCTGAAATGTGCTTGCTGCTCACCCAGGACCTCAGCAGTGTTTGGGGGGGTCAGTGGCCAGGTGGGGATATGCTACCAGTGGGAGTCTGTGCTGAAACAGGGGCTCTGGCTCGCCTCCCTCCCTATCACAGCTGCAGTGTCTTCCTGCCCTCATCAGTACCCCAGCCCAGTGGTCAGCAGGGCTCATCACATTCAGGCTGTTAATATCTGTCCAGAAATTAAGCTTTATTAGCCTAAATGCTGTTGCCTTTTCAACAGCCTGCTAACCTTTTCTTCTTGAATCTTTGCTTATGACTTAAAAATCCACTTTTGGTTTAAAGCTGTCAGATTTAATCCTTTTTAAATATAATTTTCCCTGGTGAGGCAGCAAGATTTCCCAGGCAGCTCTGAAACTTGGAGATAACATCTTACTGCAATAAGACATCCAGATGAAATGAAGTCTGCTTTAAGCAGCCCTTTAGGAGCATCCCACTTTGTCTGTATTTGACTATAACATTTAAGCATCTGTTTCCCCACAGGACAGCTCATATAAGCTCGGCTGGACAAAAATAAAAGCTCTTTCTTCTTTACAGCAGAGAGTCCTGAAGTCTGGTTGTACAGTGGACTGGGAAGCCAGTTGTTCTCTGGCAGCCAGCCATAGCCTTGGAGAGGCTTTGTGCTCATCACACGCTGCACAGGGCTCTCCTGGATTCTGCTGGGCTTTTCCTCAAGGAGCCAGAGGAAGGGACCTGCAGTGCAGTTGTACCAGCAGCCTCAGTGGTAAATGAGCCTCTGCTGGTCACCATCTTCACTCCGCTGAGGTGAGCCATGCTGGTCCTACGTTTGTTTTTAATCACCGTGTAATACACCCTGTTACGGTTAAGGTCTGGAGCACGTCTTCATCCCGAGTTGTAGGATTCATAATTGCTGTGAGCATCTGTGACAGTGTGGGAGATACTGGACTGCACTCAAAGTGATGGGACAGCCTGGTCACAAGCACAAGAAGGGGAGCGGTTCAGTCCGGCTGGTCTGGTCTGTGCTAATTAGAGGAAGCAGAGCACCATACTCCAATGGCTTTCTCTCTCTCGCCCTGATCTGCACCCCCTGCAGAGTGGCTCCAGCTCCGTGCCTGGCCGGGACTGAGCAGCAGTAGGGAGGGGGCTGAGTTGAGGGGTGTGGGGAGGCCTCTGTGTCCCACCTGGGCTTGGGCACTGGGGCCTCAAGAGCAGAAAACCAGGCAGAGCCAGTCGTCTGCAAACAGTGCTTGTGGTCAGTGGAACTGTGAGCTGGAGGGTTGTTTTTCAAGGATAGATATGTTTGCTTTTGGGGAAGGGGGGGTTTATTTGCTTTCTTTAAAATGAATGTTATGGCCAAATAAGTGTGTAACTACCTGTTTCGGGTTCACTAAAAACCAGCCATAAACACAACACTAAACAAGCAGTGAGCAGGTACATGGATGTATGCTTGTATTTCAGGGGTGACATCACCATTTACAGATACAAACCGTGGTTAGATTAAAGGCTCAATGGCTGTAATTAAACTTCCTGCAGGAATGATTTCCTTGCTGAGCTTTAGCTGCCAGCCAACTCTGCAGTGCCAGCATTTCCATAGTCGTAAGGAGCTGAAAGGCAAAGCCCAGCCAGAGGTGCAGCCTCTTGCCCCTCGGCCATAGGTGTACACAAAGACCCTTAGCAGCTATTTCAGTGTGGGTTTCTGGTGTGTCGCAGGGCTTGCTCAAACATATTTTCTCTGCAGACATGGTGCAAAGCAGGTGTCAGAAAAAGCAGTGGGTAGGTGGCAGGGTGCCATCGGGCGGCACTCAGCTTGGGAAAAACCCAGGCAGCTTTCAGCAGTGCTTAGGAAAATCACTTGATTAAAATGAGCACACTGTTCATCTCAGAAACAGGAGAAAGTGCATGAGTGCCTGGCTGCCTGCTCTGTGCTTTACAGCCACCATGCACCCTGTGCAGCCACCTAGCCAAGCCACGGGGTGAGGAGGGTCCCCACCATCCCCCGTGGGATGCTGCACCTACGCGCAGATGGAGGAGCCAGTGGGCAGCGCGTCAGGGCAGTGCTCTGCCCGTGTTTCCCCAGGCATCAGACCTCCAAAGGCCCGTGTATTTAGCAGCCTGTGTTCTTGGGGTGGGGAATAGCCAGTCCTGGGGCAATGGACACCTTCTAGCAGTGGCTTCTTGAACGCAGCCTGCACAGTGAGTGCTTTATCCCAATTAGTCCTCTTCCCCAGAGGCAAAAAGACAAGAAATAGGCTCTCCAGAGTTATTAATGTGAGACACCAAGGTTTATTTAATAAACCAGATTTACCTACAGAGATGAAAGGTTCTAGGGCGTTGCACGTGGAAGATCTTGGCCCCAGCCACCTCCACAGCACATGGCCAAGCCAACAGGGCACAAAGCCAAGCAGCTGCATTACCCCCAACTAAAGCCAACTTTGTCTTCAATGGGAACACACACCAAAAAGAAGGATTCAGGTAATCAGGAAAGACCAAACCTCTTCTTGGCCTGTGTACTAGACCCCACGGGTCCCATGGGGCAACGGCTGGGGATATCTTTGCTCAGCCAGATGGGCATGGGTATGTCCTGGAGGAGCAGGAGAGCTGGCCAGTCTTGGATTAACAAGCTTGTTTTGGGTGGAGTAACACAGCAAAGAAAGCAAAGGCCATAATTCTGCTCACCTTTAAAATCAGGGCTCCTGACAGTGAACTTGACTGTAAAGCACTTTGCTGTTCGAGGATGAAAATTGCTAGATGAAAGCTTTGTATATTAGTTTTTCTTCAAGTATAACTTTTATAATTTAAAATGATTTTTAGTGGCTGCTTTTGACATCTTCTTTTCAGCCTTGCAGAATTATTTTCATTGGCCTGAAGAGTAAATACGGCCATTTCTGGGCTGAAACAATTTTCTGATAGAAATTGCAGGAAGGTCAAAATTAAGGCTAACACAATATTGTTTGCAAGCATTATACGGAAATGGTGTTCAGATGAAAACAAAGGTAAGGAGGGCCAAAGAAAACAGCCAGAAAGTTACAGTATTGAACTGCTACATTTTTTCATTACACCCGCAGTGCTCCTTTCGAGCTGGCTATAAATTTAGAAGTCTTTAAAAAGAAGCAGCAAGAACAAGGAAAAAAAAAAAAAGATCAATAAATATAAAGGAATGAAAAGCAGTGAGACTGGGCTCATACTTAGGCTAATGTCCAGCTCGAGATAATTACACCTTCACCGCTATGGCACTGGCAGAGTTCAGGAAAAGAAATGCCACTCATTAACTCCTGGCTGCTCTTATTGGGATCAAAATGGAAAGATTTAAACTAAAAGTAAAATGTGATAAAAGCATTATGTCCCACAGCAGAGGCAGGCAACCCAAGGTAATTCTGCTGTGCAATTAGGAGGTCTTGTCCTCAGCCATGCTGGCAGCTCTCCAAATTGTGCCCCAGCTAGGCAGCAAATCTGCTTTTTGATGCTCAACTGAACCTGAAAATCAGGGCCAAGGGTTTCTGTGGTGCTTTCTTCCAGAAAGCTTCCACAGGGGAAAAGGCAGTGAAATACTGAGCAGTCACTTATCAGAACAGTGGGTTCCCTTGGATGAGCAGAGCTGTCTGGAGGAGGGTGGGTGAGCAGTGCCGATCCTGACATGACCTGTCTGTAGTAGGTCCTGCCTCTCCAGGCAGGGAGGATGCTGCTCAGTGGGGGCAGCTGGCCTTTTCCCAACGGGATACTGCCTACCACACCCAGAATCACTGGGCTGCAATAGACCTGAGAGCTTTCTTCATTTACCCTTGACACGTAAGTTGAGCTCAAGTCGAGCCATGTGAGGGCCATACCTAGTGCCTAAGAGCCAAGGCTGGGGCGATCTTCTCAGCTCCCAGCTGGGTACCCTGCTTTTGGCCCCTTCCTGCCCAGTCTGTGGGCACCGGGAAGCCATGGGCACACACCTGCTCTCATCATTACCATGTGTCCTCCCAGGACATCAGCCCTGCAAATGTCACGGGGGCAGAAGGGTGACGGCACCACTGTGGCTTGGGCACAATCTCCATCACCATCCATCCCTGGATGGTGTCCACGCCCCACCATTTCAATCTGTTTCCATGCTCCAGCCAGGGGAAGGCAGCTCTGGTTTGGTTCAGCAGCCAAGGACAGTGCAGAAGTCACCCAGGCACAGCTGCAAGCTCTGGAGAGGCAGGCAGGTAGGCCAGCCAATTTTAAAATATGCTTCTTCAGTGCAAATAGAATAATAGAAGAGAGAGCACCCATCATCTTCAGCTGATATAAATGCATGTCCACCTTCTTCCAATTGCACCTGTCTGCCTCTTCCGAATTACCAGCTTTTCCTGCCGACAGGAGGATTCACTTTTCTGTTTAAATTCTCCTCCTTGGAACAGTGGCATCTATAACAACACTGAGAATTTTCTTTTTATTTTGCTTCACATCCCAATGTGCTTCAAATAACATCTACACAGACACCTTTTCCTTCCTTGTTCCCTTATTGTTCACAGCTGTCAGGCTAAACTTCTTACCAAGTTGTTTCCTACTGTTTCTTCAAGACTTCTTAAAGAGCCCTTTCTCTTTCCTTTCAGTCATTTAGTTATTTTTTTTTTCCACCCGGTCAATTTTGCTGGCAATTTCCCCTGGTTTATGCCAGCCCTTTGGGGACCTTGAGTATCACTGGCTGGAGCTGCCCTCTTGCTCACACAGACTATAATCAGGTCATGGTCACTATTCCCTAAGCAACTACCATTTTTTCAGCAATTAAATCGTTGCAGCAATACAGCATCCTCTTGCATCCAGCCTAACAGTTTCTGTATCTGGAAATGTCCATCTGAACCTTCCGCAAGCCTGTCTGGCACTCACCATGGTCACCCGTGTCGCTGGTGGAGGTTTCCCCCAGCATCACCACCCCAACCCCACAGGAGGGAGGATGCTGGGAGGCAGTGCTGACCCCTGACTTCACATTGCAGCCTTTTTTTCCCTAAATTGCCCAATGGTGCTGCATGATCAAGAGGATTTTTTATTACAACACCCTTCTCCCAAGGTGCCCCAGGCTTTCAGACACATCTAATGCTGATTACACCATTTTCCTGGCATAACCCAGTCACACTGCTGGGGCAGGAAACATTTCCCAGCTGCTGTATAATTCTCCTACATCTATAGAACAAGCAGCCAGGCCCCATTTGCCCTCGATCAGCTATAATCCCCAACACAAGCTCCTGCATTGACATTGCACGGAATGGTTGTTAAGTATTTTTGCTTCAAGTTGAGTGATTTATAGTTCAGGGATTTAGTGACGTCTTTTTCTTGTCTAATCATCCCTTTCTCACCCAAGGTGTAGGACTTGGTGTCTTTCTGACAAGAAAAAAAAAAAAAATCGCTGTTTGTCTTTCCATTTTCCGTGGCATCTTACAAGGATCTTTTTTCTATTACATCTTCAGTACAAAACTCTGCTGTGCTGAGCAGCCCAGGAGGACCTGCTCCTCAGAACTGAGGGGAGAAGAAAGTCTTGCTCCTCCAGACTACTTTTCAGTGCCAACATTCTCAGCCACCTTCAGAGCTGGGGCTGGGCATGAAGGACCCAAATTACCCTAGATTTTCCCACTTTTCTTCTCCTTTCACAGCGGCTGCCCTAGTTGGATCCACCACTGCCCATGGAAACACATAGCAGCATAGAGCAGGGCTGCTAGGGTTCACCTGCAGCACCTCAGGAGGTGAAGTGATACCTCATTGTTCCAGTTCTGCTTTGGACAAAACCCCAAGCAGAGAAACCCCCAGCCCCGCTCCCTTTATAGCAGGAGGCGGCCTCAGCTGCCCCTGGGGAAGCTCCCCTGATGTGTAATGAGCTGAGCCTGTCTCAGCTTCTGCAGCTCTTCCCTGCCCCTTCCTGCAGAAGAAAGGTTTGCGCACAAAGAAAGGCTGCAGAACTAAATAAAAACCTGCTTTGCTTCGCTGTCCCAGTTCCAAGCAGCCTTTAGTGCCCAGAACAATAATAAATCTGTATTTATTTTCCTGTGAAAGGGTTTCTGCCTTGCCCTGCTACCAGTCCCAGTCTGGATGGTTTCAGCCCAGTGCTCTGCGGTGATTCCCCTTGTCCTGCCACCTCTACGTGTCCCGTGGAGGTCTTGCAGGGCTGGGCACATGGGAGAAGCTTTGCAGCCCTGCGAGGGTGTAGGTGGGGTTACTGCCACACTCTGCGGTGTGATGGTCGGCAGGACTGCTGTCATATTTTACACGCGGCTCGGTCTGTATCTGCCTGGTTTTGCACTATATAGTTTCATTACTGAAAAGAGCTGAGGGCTAAGGATACTTAAACTGTAATAAATACCTAAATTGTTGCTGAAGACTCCCAAACACCATGATGGAGGCCTAGGGAAAACACAATTACCGTACAGTGTAATTGAAGCCCTCAGAGAGGTCACTTTATTTCCATAGCCCTTAATTCTTTATGAAGAATGTTTCCTATTATGTGCCTGACAAAGATGATCATATAGTGTGCTAGGTGAGAGTACGGCAAAGGGGAGGGAATGCGATTACGGGGCTGCAGAAAGGGGCAGGCCATCTTTCATGGCACCGTCGTTGATGCACCCCCTGTCAAACGCACATTGGAGGGGCAGGGTGGCTATGGGGAGCTGGAGCCCACCCTGTGCAAAAGGATGTTGGCAGTGGGACCACACCTTGTAGACTCAACTTCGTGGACCCTGACTCTTCCTGCTGGAACCACGAGGAGGAGGAGGGGGTGAACTTGCTGTGGGAGCCCTTAGTGGCTGTGGGGTGGCTGCCAGGCGGTGGTGGGGAGGCAGCTTGCCAGAGCTGGCTCCTGGTGGCAGCATATGCTCGCCCAAATGATCCATTGGAATCTTCCAAACAACTAATTAGTACAACCTGGAACGTGTTTGTTGCTAATTTGTGAACAGGGTAAGGGAGGGGAGGAAGAAAAGCAAGCGAGTGAGTGACATCCCAGCCAGGAGATGAACGTGTGCCCTGGTCTCATGGACAAATGCAGTGCTGTCTCACAGGGTCAAATGATGGGACCTTTTGTTTTGGTAGGGGGAAGCTGCTGGCAGAGGTTTGCACCTTTGGTAGGTGGGCAGGGAGCCCCTCCACTGCCCCTGCCCTGAAGGGGAATGGTGCTCCTGGCATTCCTGTGCAGGTTGCACCTGCCCAGTGCCAGCTGACAAGCACAGGGAGGGTGGGTGTGACAGCTGCATTTGCAGTGCTGTTTTATGTGTGGCGTTAACTCTTTGTGACTACTAGTTATTTAGCTTTGAAATGGAGCTGGGCATCTGGACAGAAAGGCCTGACAGCTCAATTTTTCAGAAATTTATTTCCCTGATTAATTACATGACCCGCTTTTATCTTTGTCTGTTATTCATTTTTCTGTAAATCTCTGGGAGTTTTGACTCATGAGGTACCATATAATTTGGTTCTGTACATTCATTAATGCTTTCTGATATGGCAGTAAAATCTTTTTACATAAAAAAGGCTGTTCATTTTCCTGCAGTAAGTGTAAAAGTTGATGTTACCCATAAAAAGTCAGTTTATTTCAGGAGCAAGTGTGTCCATGGGAAGCAAATCCATCATTGCCAGGTCAGTTGGCTGGCGTGGTTGAAAAGTGCCCTCTTACAAGGAAAACGTATCCCAGAGTGGACTCTGCTCTGGCCTTGTGCTGGCATCAGCTGTAAGACCACCCTGGGGACTTGCCAGCCCTGTCCCTGAGGACCCTGGCAGCCCGAGGCCAAGCGCTGCAAGAGCAGTGTGTCAGAAAGTGGAAGCACAGGAGCTGAACTCTTCTCATGTCAGTGCAAAAGGACATATTTTGTTTATTCTTCCTCTTCTTAGCCTGAATAAACACAATCCGTTGTGTCTTCAGGCTTTTCTTCGCACTGTTTGTCGTCATCTGCCCTGCCATAACAAGCATTTTCCATTTCATCCCAGCTAATAAATGCCAGACTCTATTACTGGTCTCATTACCGAGGCGACTGACTGATATTCTCCAGTGTGGACCAAAAGCCGTGCTCCTCCTTAGGCAGCACCATGGATGCTGCTGGCATGGAGTCCTGGCGGTTCCTGGGATGTGGGCAGCCTTGCTGCAATTAGGCATTTACAGAGAGTTCATATCAGTGGATGTTATTCCATTCCAACATATTCCCTGGAGAAATGAGAGTTAAACAATGAAAAGATTGATTTTCCAATGAATGCCAATTTTTATTCTAACCGGAATATCAAATTATGGCGGGCTGGGAGGAGAGAAACACAACACGGTGCAAGAGGGGGCTTGTTCTATATGGGCAAACAATTAATTCCCAGATTCATTACAACGATTGCAAGTGAGAATACATGAAACAGTAAATGCATTTAATTTGGAGCCTAGCATTTCCCCTGATGAGATTGGGAGCTTCAATATGCTCGTGCCATCGGTGAAGCGTCCTTCTCCTACAAAATTTGATTACCACTTCATTACTTCAGGAAATCGATGGGAGACTGATGTGAGGCTGGAAATCTCATACGATGCTCCCCCACCCTGCTCCAAGGGCTGTTGAAACTGAACTGGATGGGACCTCACAGCCCCCTGGATCATCTCTCTGTCTGCAGGGAGAAGCATAGCCTCACTCGCCTGGGTGTTTGTGGCAGCTCTCCAGGGTGGCCACCCTGACCGGACCAGGGCTGGATGCCCCAGGCTGCTGGCAGGGCAGCAGCACGCTGACTCGGGAGCTTGCCTTGATGTGGCAGCAGGCAATCTGGGTGCGTAGGCTGGGGGTCCTGGCAGTAACAGCTGTGGCTTGAGCACAGGGCAAGATCCCTGCATGGATGGGATCCCTGCAAATGGGCATAGAATGGGGTGGATGTGCCTGTCTCGGCACTGCTCTCTGCTCCAACAGAGCTGCTCATTGTCTCCTGATGCAGTTCCTGAGGACACTGGCCACTTGTGTGACTCAGGGGATGATCTTCACAGCTTGTGGGCCTGGGAGAAATCAGCAGGATGGATGTGCAATTTATAAATTCATCCACGAAAACCCAAGTGGCTTTCCAGGTAATTACCTAATGACTGAGAGGAGCACGGCAGCTATAACACCACAGCCTCCAGGAGGGCTTCTCCATCCTGGGCATGGCAGGAGGATCAGGTATGAAAGCAGCAGATTTAGACCAGGCTGATAAGATAGGCTCAGAGGGTGGTGCTGAGCAGGGATGCTGGCATCATCGTGGCACCAACAATGCCCAGACACATAAACCTGGTGGTGGCTGCTAAGGATCCAGCTGTCAGGGACTGCTCTCCAAAACGGAGAGTCCAGGTCCTACTCGCAGAACAGGCAGCACACTGGGGGGGACACATATGGACTCCCTGGCACCAGTCAGTGGGAAATGATTTTGCCCTAGCAAGGATAAGGGTTGCAGTCTCCCTGGGCTCAGATCCTGATTAAGAGGTTTCAGGGGTGGGTAAGTGCAAGCAGTTGCTTTATCCTTGCTACAAAATCCTGGCACCACTTCAGTGCTCTTGAGGTGCTTTCGCTGAAAAGTCATCGCCAGACAGAATTGTCAGCAATACTGATGTGATAACAGATTTCATCGGCAGTGCTGCTATACAAATGCCTTGAAAACCTCAGCTGAAAATAGTTGTGGCTGTCTCCTGCTCTCCTAAGGAGAATGGAGCATCCTCCCTGTCCAGGCTCTTTTTCTTTAAAGTCCCCAGGTAGCTCAAGCTGCTGGTGAAAATACGGTTGTGAGGTGGCTGCCTGTTCCTATGGGGCCAATGACTTAGAGCCTCCCTCTGATCCTCCCGTGGTTCCCAGCAGGCACCAGTATGCAAGGCAGAACTCAGCCAATCTGGAGATTACCTGCCCATATCTTTCAAGACAGATGATCTGTTTAATAGGCTGCCAGAAAAGCACGAGGAAACTCACACAAATCAGGCAAAACTGCCATTTCCCCAGAATGATCCTTTCTTCTGTCAGCAGCAGGGACCCACACAGGAACCATTAGCGATGCTCCTTGGAGACCATGACAATGCTGGGGAAGCTGCCAAAGCGCACAGCCCACCACAGGGCGCTGCCTGGAGAGGCCCCAGTGTGGTGGCTGTCCCAGCAAACAGAGCTCCCCAGGCCTGATTGACTTGGTTTTGATAAAAACTAGGATATTAATCATATATTAAAGTTCTTTAATAAAAAAAAAATTGTATAGAAAATGTTATAAATTGGTTCCAATAAATAGACAGGAACAAGTTCAATTAAAGCCAATCAGGTTTATTGAGCAAACAGCAATAAGCAAAACAGCAGCTGGGCGGCCGGGGAGTCCCTGCTCCACCAACGGCGCGCGCCTCCTTCTCCCACTCCTCTTTTTATAGCATTAGTGCTATGTAGGTTTCCCGCTGGTCTTGTGCCACGTAGTCTCCCTGGTGTGCTCTGCGCACGTGTTCTTTGTTGCTTTGAAGTTCTTATCAGTGATTGAAGGAGAGGGGCCCAACCTCTTTAACAGTTTCCTGCAAATAACCTTTACCCTATTTGGTTAAAACATACCTTGGCTAAATGTTGTGTCAGGCCCCCCAGACTACTCGAGTGCTTGGGAGCAAGCCCTCCAACCGTGATTGCCCATTCAGATGCTCCATCTGGAATGTCTGCGGCTTGCCCTTTGAAACTGTACCATCCCCCACTAATGCCCTCAGAGCAATGGTATTTTCTATTTACCGGGACGAAGTTTGATAAACAAACATTGATGAACATTAACCACCTATTACAGAAAGATAACAGTTCTCAGGTACAAAGATATGTATAAGCAGAACAGAATTAACAGTAACCACAACCAAAACCTTTGAAAGGATGAAGTCCTGTACCCCAAATCTTGCGATGCAGGTCTCTTTAAGGGTGCGGGGGGGCTGTCGCCGCCGCCGCGGCCCGGGAAGGGAACGAGGGAAAGGGAGGCGTGCGAGTTCTGCAGGAGCTGTGGAAGACGAGATGACCGATGCTGCTTCCTCCAGACACTGCAAGTCCCCACGAGTCGCACCTCAGCTGCCGCCGCCGCCGCCGCCGCCGCAGTTGTGGCTGCTCCAGGCCGCCGCTCCTCCCCAGAAAAAAAAAGCGCGCGAAACCGAAGGAAAAAACCCGGCTCCCACCCCCCCAGAGGTGGGAATGAAAGGAAAAAAAAAAAACAACCCGATGTCCGGGCACCACCTCTGTCCCGGTTTCCCCAGAAATGGCCTCTCCCCGCCCCCCTCGCGTTCCCCTTGTTGGCAATAGGAAGGAAAATTCCTCGGAGAAATTCAAACCCACAGCACTGATGAAGCATGGCAGGCGTTTTCACTGCTCCACAGGAATACCTGGGCACTGCGAGACCCTTTGGACAAGATTAGGTGTCCTACAAAAAGATCCTTGTCCTGCAGACTGTCCTTCCTGTTCAAATATATTTTAGTTGTATGCAGTAAGAGGAAAGAAGCACAGGGATTTGGGGTCTGGAAATTGCCCAGAGTCTGGGGAAAGGGGATTTTCAAAATTATTTATTTTGCCACAAAGCAAATGGTGAAATTGTGCCTGAAATGCCTGCCCTGGCTCACGCCAGCTTTGCTTTTATCTTCAAAACCCACAGGCATGTTGAAAATCTCAAATTTGAGATGAGCAAGATATGATTCAGCAAGACTATTGCAGCACCTTTTAGGTATGAAATTAATTGTGTGTAATTGGAATGACAATAATGAGAAATTATTTAATAATTAATTTCTTCTCATGAATTATTTGGTGTATGCTTAACTTCAGGGCTGATGTGTTATTTAGCAGAGAACACCCCCCGAGCCCTCTTGGGGCATCCTCTGGATGCTGCTTGAGCTGGACCTTGCGCCCCATGAGCTCTCCATGGGCCAGAGGGGCAGCAGCAGGGAGCTCTGAGCTGGTTTTAGGGTTCCCCAAGTGCATCCCCAAATGCAAATTCTTTAAAACACTGAAAATCTCATTTCAGCCAACATCGCAGCAACAAGACATTTCTGCTTCTGCAGTGGGAGAAGAGACCCATCATCTGCAGGTTTGTGTTTCTGGTCTGAGTCTCCATTTGCTCTTGTTAACTTTAAGTTACTAAATTTGTAAGGAAGTGAGTAAATCAGCCTTGGTCCTTCACAGTGGCACAAAACGTTGTCTGCAGAGGGTCTGAGCTCAGCTCTCAGAATAAATGAGTTTTGGCTGTAGCCACAAAGCCATCTGTCCTTCCAAGCTCAAAATCCAAGGGACACACGTTTGTAGAGATTCATGGGTGCCAGGCGTCGCCCTGCCTGCAGCCAAGGCATGTCCGTCTTCCCTACCCAGCCCTGCGAGATGCCTGAATCGCCTGGGCTGCCTAATCCTCTGAGCCCTGTGCCTTTTGACACCAGCATCCCAGTAAGGTGCCGGTACTGGCAGTGCCCTCTCTGATTGCATTTCTCACTGGGGTGTTTTGCCTGGCCTGGTTAGAAACCTGTGTCAAGGATCAGCTCCTCTGAAGCTTCTCATGCTGGGCTCGAGCACATCGTTAAAATGCTCACCAATTACAGACGCAGCAACACCAGACCTATTTCTATGGCAGAGTCTGTCTATGTCTGCTCCCCACACTGGTTGGATAGTTGGCTCAAAAGACTTTGCCTCCATCAGAAATCCCAAGCAGTGGGGTGCTGCACACCATAGGCAATTACTGCTTAGCACACCCAGCTGTGAATTCCCTTGCTGGAGGTCACCGTGCCAGGCAGCACAGCCAAATGTCCTTCACCTCACATGCTTTTTCCCATTCGCACTGTGCACACAGTCTTCCCATGCAGGCTGAACCTCAAAGTCAAGCTCTTAGCACCTTGGGGTGGTTTGAGCCACTGAGACATTGAATGTAAATTGCTGACACGTGTTGATGGGCACCCAAGCACGGGTTTTACTCCATTGACATCACCATCCTCATCAGATTTCCTGCTCCAATTCTAATTGCTGTTTATCTAGTTGGAGAGTTACACTTTCCTATGAGCTTTTAGGGGACATTTGTAATGCTTGCTGGTTCCTTCCCTCTCCTTCCTTCCTGGCCCTGGCTCCACAATCATTTCTCCCCATTGTATGGTGAGGGAAGGATGACACACCAGGACTACCTGTTACTTGCACGTGCTCTAAGACACATGGCTCGTCCTCAGTCAGCCCATGAAAACCTCAGTATTTCCAGTGCCATCGTTTAACCCAGCCCCTCCAGGACCTGGCTGCAGTTCTGCAGGTGTATTCTTGGTGGCTGGGGCAGTTTCCATCCTCACATTCCTCTCCCCCTACATGCATTAGCTGACTGGATTTTCAGCACACAATCCTGTGTTTAAATCCAATATACTGAGGACTTATTCTGCTGAGGTTTTGGGAGCTGCTTGTAGACACATCCCTCCTACAGGACCCTCCTCATCCCTGGCCTTTGATGAAGTTGGAATAGCGAAGGAGTGTGTCAGTTGTACCTGCCTGAAAATCCAGCTTGGCAGAAGGAGCTCAAAGCTTCCATCAAAAATAACTTGAAATTCATAGGTTCCCCCCCGCCCCCCGCCCCGCTGCATGCAAAAACCCCACGGTTCTTCATTGCATGAGTCTGTTGCCACAAAGGAATTGACATGCTTCAGCCCTTGCTCTGCCTGGCTGGACTCCACTGAGGAGATATTTGGAGTATGGAAATGCTCTTCTGGTGCCCAGTGGGATGGCCAGCACAGCACAATGGATGTGTGCTGGAAATGCACAGCTATGAAATCCCCATGACGTCCTAAGCAGCTTTTGGCTCTCATGAAGATGTGACTCGCCTGCAAAAGCATGCCAAAATCAGCTCAGTCTGTTCCTGGGGTTCCCTCGTTCAATGTCTCTTCATTTTCAGTCAGTTCATTCACCTCCTGGACTTGCAAAATGAGATGTGTTGGGCATTTAGACTAGAATATCATTATTCCTGACCAATATATTTTCTTTTTCTGCTCTGTTTCAATTAAACAAATTTTCCTTTCATTTTGTCTTCTTTGGCTGATCAAGAACGACATTGAGAACCAAGATAAACCCCCTTCTTTTCCACAGGCAAGGATTCAAGCAACAACCACCACAGGCTGGTTTCAGTCTGAATTTAACGAAGTGTTAGCGAGGTGCCTCCTCACACTGAAGGACTGCTCTTGCCGCTCTGGCAAGCCCCCGTGCTGCAGTGATAAGGCTGCTGCTGCCAAGGTAGGATACTGCTTATGGGTGAGGCATGTGGTGCCAGGTGTGCATGCTAGAGCCTCAGCAGCACACCTCAACTTTTGCCATCTTTTGCTCCGTTATCTGATGTGATATTGACATGCAGTACCTGAAAGTAATTCTCTAAATACCAACAGAAACATTGATTTTCAATAATCAGAAGTACTTCTCCTCTCGATCTCTCTCTGAGGGAGTGCAAAGGGTAATGCAACCTGTGCGAGTGACGACAGTGGCTGGATTCACTCCAATGGCAATTAGCTCTTCTCCTCCTCTTAGCCCTTTCTCAGCACTGACTGCTGTGCCCATCCTGCCTCCCTAATTTCTGCTTTGCCATCCAATTTCTTTTCTTCAGGACTGCCTCTCAGCAGCATCCTGGAAAATGACTGTCCAGGCAGGTGTGGCTCCTAGAACATGCTGTTAATACAAGCTTTTCTAAGCTAATAAATAGAAAGGCTTCCTTTCCCTTTCCCTTTCCCTTTCCCTTTCCCTTTCCCTTTCCCTTTCCCTTTCCCTTTCCCTTTCCCTTTCCCTTCCCCTTCCCCTTTCCCTTCCCCTTCTCCTCCCCCTTCCCCTTCCTTTTTTCTTTCCCCCTCTGCCTTCAGAAAGCCTTTTTCTGCAGCATCCTGTTGTTTCCTTCCTCCTGAATTTACATCTCAGTGATTGTAATAAATTGTGATGGAAATATTGCTCCATATTTCCAGGAACTAATCAAGTGTGATTGTGCAGCAGCAAAAAGCCATGGCAGCTGCTTGGAAGACTAAATCCCATGGGAGGACCAAGCAATGCAGCCCAGAGCTGTCTGGTGCCCATACCTGCCTCTGCCTGGCCAGGAGAACAGAGTGGTTGGACAGGGAACACCAGCTTCCCTTACCTCCTCCCTTCTCTCATCATCAGGGACTGACTAAACCCAGCACTTTCCAGCATTAAGTACTGGGAAAAAGGCTGCCTCTCATTTTATCCAGTTTTTTAAGCCATCTACGCGATGGAGCCAGTTACACTGGCACGTCCAGGAGAAGCCTTCTCAAGGAGACCCCCAGAGCAGAGTTTGTGACTAGGGAGCTGCTAGTATCGGCACCAAGATGAAACAATTTGGCGAGTTCCCTAGATTGATGTCAATTATGTTTCCTTTTGGTGCTTCTCTCGCTGCAGGGAGATGCAATAAATCACCTGCATTTTCTGAGTACAATCCCGTGCTGGTTCGCCTTGGAGGCAGAAGATGAAGCCTGAGCATCATGTGGGTGGGAAAATGCAGGTACTCCTCTGAACATCAAAGAAAACACTTATCTGCAGGTGGTGTAAGCCAGCAAATCCAGTCACACCTGATCCAACCCAAGGTCCCCTACGGGTAAAAAGGGGCTTTAAATTGTCCTGGAGAAGGAGCAGTGATTCAGCTTGCTATGTCTAAATCCAGGCTCATGTATTATGTATTTCTCACCAGAGTTTGCATGAGATCAATGAGATTGCATCCAACAGCCTTCTCTTTGATGAGCGCCGCAGTAGAGCCCGCACACAGCAGCACTGGCTGGCAGTGGGAGTGCAGGCTGGGGCAGGGCACAGCTCAGAGGCAGAAGGAGGCCGGACCACAAAGCTCTGGGTGATCACAGCTGTGAGTTCATTGCAGCCTGGACGTGGTGATGCTTCCCTGATTTCTGACTTCTTCACTCTTCTACGCTTTGTCCTACACACTCTTATTTATACACACAGATAAAAGCTAGGCACTGCTTTATGAAAAACCCAATCTTGCCAATTTTAATTGATTTAGGGCATACTAAGTAATTTTCAGAAGACAGGCTTGGGACTGTTTCACATCCTTCTTTTTAGGAAACAGTACTTTTGTGGACCACAGCAAATTGACTTCCCTCCAGTTTCCCCTCAGCCACAAGGAATGAATTTTACAGCTTTTTTTCAGCTCATTGTTCTAAGCATTTCCCTCTAGGTTTCTGATTAGCATTTCACAGGCTATTTTGTGCTATAATATCTGTGCCTGATGTGGGCTACAGCAGCCAGAAGAGAAATCCATTGCATTTTAGATTGAGATAACAGTTTAATCTGATCTGCTCTTGGTAAAGAAAAATCTGCCAGGGCAAGTCCAAGTCCCTGAAAGCAGCATACAAGGCAGAGGCACTGGTGGCTCTCATACCCATCCCCGCAGAGAGGTGACCTGTTCTTGAAAGAAAGCAGTGGGAGGTATTTGGGCTGTCCTACTTGATGGCCGTTTTTCAAGCTGTCTTTAAGCCTGTGATAAGCCCCATTAGCAGGCTCTGTGCCGTGAATGAAGAGAGAAATTGAAGGTTTCCATGGCTTTGTGGAGGGCTTGATGCTTAACATAGAGAAACCTCTGGGCATTTGCAAATGCCGCAGAAGTAGCAGCAGAAGTGGGTTGTCCTCAAGAGGAAAATCAAGGGCCCCTGTCTGGTCAGGAGAAGGACTCTTCTCCTAAACGCCACATCAACAGTGTTTCTGCTGGTCTTAAGCAGTCTTGAAACCTCAAAGTCAGATTTAATTTTAAGGTGGCGTTAGCCAAGAGCAGCAAAAAGATCCGTTCGTGTTTGTAGCCAAGTTTTTAATCCTATTCCTTTTTTTAAAATTATATTTTCCTACTAGCTATAGCTATATAGAATATCTAGCCAAAAAAAGCAAGCAAAGTTTCTGATTAATAATTTCTTATGCTAGAAGAAGAAATGCTTTGGGTTTCAGTTCTTCAGAAAAGAGAGTCCTTCCATGCTGGACAGAGCTACCCAGCAACAAGAGAGTGAAAAACAAAGGGAACAGGAGGCAAGGGGGCAAAGGAGCAGAGCCTGTTTTCTCCCTGATGTCTTCAGCGTGTAGCTGTAAGGGTAGGTGTTCTGAACTGCTGCGTCTCCTGAGCTCCTGCCTGGCTGATGGTTGTCTTCCTCCTGGGCATGCCCGCACTTTGCTTACAGGCTCCTTTGGTTGCTGTGGGAATAAAGGTGAATGTGTAAATAAAGCTATATTTGGGAGTAGGGCTAAATGTGAGGAGAAACGGGACAAGGCAGTTTTTCTTTAAAAGCAAAGTCAGTGGAGATGCACCAGTCACACACAGAGGCAGCACAATCTCTTCAGGGAGGTGATTGTGCCCCTGTGCTCAGCACTGGTGAGGACACACCTCGAGTGCTGGGGTCAGTTCTGACCACTCACTCCAAGAAGGACCTTGAGGGGCTGGAGTGCGTCCAGAGAAGGGCAACGAGGCTGGGGAGGGGCTGGAGAACAAGTCCTACAAAGAGAGACTGAGGGAGCTGGGGCTGTTTCGCCTGGAGAAGAGGAGGCTGAGGGCAGACCTCATCCCTGTCTACAACTGCCTGAAAGGAGGCTGTGACGGGGTGGGTGCTGGGCTCTTCTCCCAAGTGACAGTGATGGGACGAGGGGAAATGGCCACAAGTTACACCAGGGGAGGTTTAGACTGGACATTGGGAAGAATTTCTTCACTGAAAGGGTGGTCAGGGATTGGCACAGCTGTCCAGGGAGGGGGTGGAGTCACCATCCCTGGAGGGGTTTAAAAGGTGGGTGGATGAGTTTCTTAGGGACAGGGTTTAGTAAGGGGACAGGTACAGTTGGACTCAATGGTCTCAGAGGTCTTTTCTGACTGGATGATTCTATGATATAGGAATGTGACCAGGACATGCTGACCTAATGAAGCAGGGGCTGAGGAGCAAGCTCAGTCTACTTCCACTATCAGCAAGGCCCAATTATTTCCCAAGAAGATGAGGTACAGCTGTTTCTCTGATAATCTATATACCTTTGCTCGTTAAAACATTGTTGTAATATCAATTATAACACTAAACCACCTGTCCGAACCGAAGGCCACCCACCTCCTCCTCTCCTCTGAGGCAAACCCCTCCCAAACCCACGCCTACTGGGCCTAAGCAGTTAAGTTTTGGCAAAAAAAGTGAGAGCATTTTCTCCACCTTTGATGTAATGACTTCAATCACTCAAGCTTCACCTAAACTTCTGCCCCAAAGGTGCAATGTACTATAAAAAATGCAAACAAAGAAAGGATGGTGGAGCAGGAAAATGTCACTGAAACTTTTGGGACTGACCAACGGGCTGGGCTGGACCCCATCTTCTCTCTGGCCCCCAACATCAGAACATCGTTGGAGTAGAGACTTTGTGTTACGCATGCTAATTATGTAACTTAACATCGAGCTGATTATTCCTATCGCTCTGCACTTTGAGTTTACAACATATTCTTTTCCTGCATATTGCACCTTTACTTTCAATGTATTTTCACAAACAGTATCTTATTCCCAGCCACCACCAAACACTTATTTAGTCACGAGTTGTTATAATCTTAATAAAATCATCTTGTTTATACACATACAAGTCAGAGGAACCTTACTAAATCTTAAGAGAGGTTTAAAGGGAGTTTCCTATATAAACTCAGCCAGCAAGACAAAGAGTCTTTGCTAGATTGCAGATAATAATCGGAGACAGAAAATGGTTTAGAGCAAGCTGGATGATATGGTATTATCCTCACATTATTGCTTAATTTTATAATATTCTGATGGGCTTGGGCAATTACTTTCAGTTGGTTAATAAAGACTTTTACGCCCAAGAAATGTGGTGAGCTGTAAGATGGACAAGATGAATAGTCTTACATATTTGCTCAGTGTGTTTGCTGCGGAAGGCTTTTAGGGGAAAAAGGGTTGATTGCTAACTCTCATAAACTCCACTATTTCTCCCTTCCGAAATCAATCTTGTTTTCAAATTTATTGCATCATTTTGTGACAGCTGCCCACTCCTCAGTAAGGAATGGGAACACTGGCAGAGCTGCCTATCCCCAGCCATCCATGGATGCTCCTCACTCTATGTGAGAACATCTTCATTGAGACACCTGGTGCTGGGCATCGTTCAGACCCCTCAGAATATTGTTTGCTTTTTCCAGCCAGCTTAGCAAGAGGTTTTACCCCTAGCTACACCCTGGATCTTTAAAGAGTCATCAAAATCTAGCTTTGAAACACTGCATGAGGGAGCATCTTGCCTGGAGTCGTGGTAGAGTGCCTGAAGGTCAATTATGCTCCCTGCATAAAAACGTTAGGGCATCCTGTCCTTAATCTTCTTTTATGGCTTTCACTGCTAGATTTAAGAACCCTGTATATAAGCAAGTCCTTAAATAAATAGACCTGAAAGTAAAACCTCCTCACATATATTCTTACAAAATTGTGTTCAAACCATCTCAATCTTCGAACAAACTAAATGGATTGAGACCATTAAGTTTCTCCCTGTAAAGTGGCTTTTAGAGTTGACCCTTCTCTGAGCTATCCCTGTTTTCTTTGTGTGCTTTTGGATGTGTAGGCAAGTCAGTAAGCACCAACACCAGCCCATATCTCTGCTTAGCTTTTTCCTTTTTATTCTTCCAAGGATCTCATTACTCCATTTGTGCACAGCATTATACTCCTCATCAGCACTCATAATTCCTTTGCAGCCTGACAGCACCTTCATCCACAACTGCACAGTGCTTTGAAAGAATTACACTGTATTTGCTACCTGGCCGATCATCACAGTCCTTGATCATAAATAAAAGCCTTTATGATCAGTGCCTTATTGAATCATAAGCATGATATTTTTAGAGGAATAATCCTCCAAGAGAGGCTTTCAGGCTACAATCACCCAAGTACAAGCTGGAAGATGAGAGCTTCATATTCCTGACCAGGAAAAAGTGCTGCTTCCACCCTTTGAGAGTTTTTTACATTAGAGAAGTTGTTGTCGAGCCACAGTTGGAAGAGAGGTTGGGTACATGATTTATGATATAAGTACAGTTCATTGTATCTCCAGCTGGCAACTTTATAAGCCAGACATAACTCATCCTTCCATCTTGTGGCTGCTGGGAGTGCTATTTAAACAGGAAGAGAGGTGGATATGCAAAACCTATGTGAGACACCCCGCAAGTTCAGATGGGGCAGGAGAAAAGGAGCACAGAGATTTGGGGATGGTGGGAGGCATTGCATTTCTCTCAGGTCTGTTCCTCAGTAAGCTTTCCTCTGAATTTCTCTGTGTTGCATTCATCTCTCCTCTCAATAACCCCCTATGTGGTAGTTGAAGACAGCACTATTGTCCCTTAATGCTTCTTTTCTGAGCAGACCCAGTTCTCTTGGCCCCTCCTCATCTGACCTGTGCTCTGTCCACCTCAATGCCTTGGTGGCCTCCACTGGATTCACTCCCTTATATCCACATCCTTCTTCTGTGTCCAGGGCAGAAATGGTTATTTTGCTTCTCTCTGAGCCTTGCAGCCACAAGGCCAGGCCTGGTTTAGAGACGAAATGTTTTCCTGAGAACCTGCCTGTGACTGCTGCTCCTTAGATATTGTTGTGCCTCCTTGTGTTTGAGCCAATATCAATACTCAGCCAAGCCTAAGGAGAGGAAAATCATTACAGTGCACCAGTTCCTCCTCTCTCTTACTTAGAGAAGAAAAAATCATGCTGGCAGCAGATCTGGAAGCAACATATCATATACTTTTAGGCAGAGACCTCAGTTAAGTCCTTCTCATGATAAGAATAGCCTCGAGCATCCCGGGGCAGACAGCCAAACTGAGGACCTCCAGGCTCTGCAGGGTCAGGGTTTGCGGAGTCCCTGCAGTACAACTGTGGCAGGGACATGATAGCACCATCTCTGAAACACAGGCCACAAATCTGGCCTGACCGTGCTCCACGGCCTGTCACCCAGCTGCTCTAGCTGGCTGCACAAGGATGCCGGAGAGCAACCTGGGTTAAACACTCCGGAAACAGTCTTGATGTAGAGCATGTAGCTTTGTCACAAGTGGTCTTTAAGCAAGAACTGAAGCCACCATGGCTCCTCTCTCTGCTTGGCCGACACCAGGCTGTCCCCTGAATTCATTCTCTTGCTGCTCCACCACACCTGTTTCTTTCTCCCTCTCCCTCCCAAATGGCATGTGACACCCTTCCTTTGTGTTTCCGTGTTTCCTTTCCTCAGCCTCAGCCACATTCCTGGGATCCAATACCCACAGAGCTCTCCCGGTCAGACAATCAGGTACTCAACAGTGCTGCCCGGCATGGCATCTCATCTCTAGCCACTTTCAGCACCTGTGCATCTCCTTCTCTTCCCCTTTCCTTTCAGGCCATTAGGCAGGCTGGAAATCATCTTTTAAGTCCCATGGAGTAGGCTAAGCATTTGTATGTAGGCCTATATGCAACTCAAAAGTCATCATTAGCCTAATTCATTAATCCATTAACAATGCTAAAGCATGCAAAGTACATTAAAACCCTTTTCTTAAGTGGCAAATTCATCCCGTGGCTTTTAGGGTCAGTGCAAATTGATACGCAAGGCATTTGTGCCACTGCAGGATTTAAGAGCTTGTGCAGTGTTGGCCCGTGCTGCCCTCTCCTCCCCATAGCAAGACACCAGAACTGTCAATCTGCAAAACTGCCAGAATTGCTCTGAACTTCTATAGCAATCTACCCTACAAGGCATGCCTGGCCAGAGAGATTTATTTTTTCCTTTCTGCAGGTGACAGCAGTTAGATGTAATTCCTGGTGCCAGGCCAGCACACAGAAATGCAAGTAGCATCCCACACAGCACAGATCCAGCTGAAGACATGCTCAGGGTCACAGAGCCCCCACGCGTGCCCTGGACATGTACTCAGTGAGCACCATGCTGCTGGATCTTGTCTCTGATTTCCCGAGGGCAGGAGGTGAGAGCAGGGAGTCAGGGAAAAGGCTAGGACAGCCTTGGTATGAAGAGGTGTGGGCAGGAGGTGGCTCACATTCCCTGGGAAGTGCCAGGCTCGGACTGGAGCCCAGCAGGTAGGAAGTTTTCCAGAGGACTACAGGTTGGAGGTAGTGCACAAGCTACACATCTCTTCAGAAGAAACACTGCCATTTGTCTTGTCCTGAGACAGTGTTGCTGATTCACTGGACTTGAGGTGGCAGTTACCGTTGGGTCTGTGAGCTCTTCTGAAGAAAGCAGATTACCATTTTGAAGAACTTGAGGAGCTACCTTTGGTTTTTGAATTAATGCCCAGCTGAGCATAGCTGCTGAGCAAAACTTCACCTCTGTCAGCTGAGAAAATCCAGCCACGTCCTGTGGATTTATTATTGATGTAGCACAGGGTGTGAGGGCAGAGAGGGAGGAGACAGCGGGTCTTTATGTGGGTGAACTTTAAGGGTCCCTCTGGACTCTTAAAACAACTTGGTGCTTACTCTATTCCCCAATGTCTGGAGTTCCATAGATACAGCCACCCCTGTAAATAAATGGGTCTGTATCAAGGAAACCATCTGACAAAAAACCTGAAGAATTTACTTTTATGGAAATAGTATCTCATGCCAAGTTTCCTTTGGTGGCCCCCTTCACAGGGAACTATGACAGACTCTGTGGTGAGGTGCTGAGATACTTGCTGAGGCACCTCATCCCATTTTCTAACCTCCAAAATCTGAAAGGAACGTCACGAAACAACTTCTATTCTGTTTGAGAACTGCAAACTAGAATGACTTCAGCACATGGGGCTGCCACCACCAAAGGATTTGGTGTTCAGTGTTGCTGCCTTCTCCTTGTCCCAAGGCACTCAAGCACGCAATGGGAGGCAAGAGGAGAGTTTAACCTCTGCCACTTGTTCCACCCTCAGGTGATGCAGAGATCATTTCTGTAGCAGCACACAGCACTGCTGGGAGCCATGACTCCCCCAATTCAGGCAGAGCATCACCTCCCTCCTGGAGGCACAGCCTTTGTGCATGGTGCTGGCCAGCCAATATCAGCCAGCTCCAAACCCCAGCCCCTGGCTCACAAAGCCAGCAAGATCTTGGTTAGGCCTCTGCAGCTTCCCGCAGCACCAGATAAAAGTGGCTTATTGTGCAGCACTAACAATGTGATTTGCTAACACATTATCCAGGGATGGCACAATCTATACTGGTTAAAGGGAAATGTTAAAACTGTCAGTTTGGCAGGAGATGTTTGCATGTGCTAAATGGGCCATGCTGTTAAAACAAATATTCCCAACCTAAATTTATAAAGTACTGTAAAGGGACAGACATCCGAATGCTGCAGCATCTAGAGCCTCTCTCTAGCCAGCAGCTGTGGCAATGCTCAGATGCCAGTGTGTGGCTGAGTCTCCTCTTGTCCCATGCAAGACAAGTATGCTAGCAAGGTGGTTGTGGCCACTTATTGCAGCCCAAAGGGCAGATTGGAGGGGTCTGACAGCACGAAATGGTAGAAGCAGGAGCAGGCTTATACGGGGCTGCTCTTGGCCAAGGGAAGAGGATGGAAAGCAGGGCTGCAGAGGCTTCCTCCAGGGCTAGAAATGCATGATTGTAACCTACACAAAGTGTCTGTCCTCAACGCCTTAGGATTAGGGAGCAGGAAGATGTACTTAGCCCTCAGAGTGCACGTTACCCTTCTAGGTGCAGAAGAGCAACCATCTGATTTTCTCAGAAAGAAGCCCACAAAGGCAGCTGCCCACTGCTGCTGCCCAGAGGAGAGCTTGGTGCTGCACCACCACCTGCCCCAGACTTTGTTTCTAGACTCTTGTAGCAATGGAGGCAGATTCCCATCACACTTCAGGGCTAAGCCAGCTAAGGAAGATGCACCAAGCTGGCATCAGCCTGAAGGCTTTGCTGGACTGTGTGTTCCTCTGCCAGGCAAAGCAGCTGGAAGAGCAGAAGAGCAACAACCTGTCCTCAGAGCTGCTGCTCAAGGTGGGAGGTGTGTTGCCCAGAGGTCCTCGGTGATGACCAGATTAGCACATTTAGTCACTAGTCAGCTGGGATCGCTCTCCAAGAATGCAGGTGCCACCTACCCAATAACAGGTTGATAAACACACCCAGGGCTGAGGGGACAAGGACATTGTGGCTTCGGTGTTTGTTTTGCCAAGGACACAGCAGTGGGAGATGTGTGGTGGAAGGGGTTGGGTTGTTTCGATGCACTGCACATTCCTGCTGTAGCTGAGAGATGCTCTGTGAGACAGGGGATGTCTTTGCATCTCAAAAAAAGGCCTGAAGGAGTCTCCTAGCAAAAGGGAGAGGTTCTTATCAGCTCTGCCGGAAACACTTGGCGGGGAAATATGCTTGCAGAAATGACCTTGTTTCCACCAAACAGACACAGGAAGGGGCTGCCAGGTTCCCAAAATTTCCTTTTCTCCCTAAACTATTGCACATTCCCATTCTCAGCTGGTCAGTTCCATGGGAAATAAAACATTTGAACAAACGTCAGACATTGGTGCTGGCCTGGCCTGTTGTGCATCTCAGCAGGAGGACAGCAGAGACCCAGCCCAGAGCCTGTGTGAGCCACAGCTTGCTCTCTCCTCCTGGCTGCAGGGTGCCCATAGCACAAAGAGATCTGAGCCCACGGGGGTTTTTTCGCCCCTCGTGTGTCAGTTCAGCTGAGCTCTAGCATTTAGCCCTCACTGCTCAAAAGAGCAGAGAAGTGTTGCCTGCAAGAGCAACCCTGCCAGTGCCACGACTGGAGCTTTGGGCAGCGGTACTCGGTAATTGGGTGGGAACAATACAGAAGAAGGTGAATCCTGACATTCCCAAAGGTGGGTAATGAGATCAAAGATCCCTCAACGGTCCCTCAGTTTTCCTGCTTACACAACAGTCCCATTATCTGAGCTGTGCTCTGTCATTCCCCTCTCAGTCCTGTTGTGCTTAAACTAAAAAGAAAAAAGTCACTGCCTTGTGTCCCAGCTGCTTCGGGGACGGCAGCTTTTGGGTGCAGGAGCAGTGTCTGCTTCTGCAGCCCAGGGGTTTGTCTAACTGCCCGGCGATGACTGGGAACTTCCTTGATTTCCAGTTGCTTCAATCCCTGGATCCCAACAAGGTTTTTGCTTTCTGAACTCAGTGAAGGAGAAGCTTTAAGCACCGGATGTTCCTGCAGTATCAAGGGACCTAGAGATGTTCTCTGCAGCCTTCACCAGCTGCTACCAGATGGCACAGCTGAATTTGAACATCTCCATCTTCTTTCCCCCTTCATTTTCTGCATTTCCTGCATTACAGCTCTATTTAATCTTTTCTTCCTTGGACATGCTGATAAGCACATAATGAAAACCTCTCCTGCGCTATGAGTAGGAGGACAGTGAAATACACACAGCAGTTTTTATCTTGCAGTAACTATTTCAGGGTCTCTGCAAATCCTAGCAGCTGTCTCCAATTCAATTACACATATTTTCCATTCTGAAACCATTAGTTGCAAAGCGTTATTTCTTCTAACACAGGAGGTCAGGGGATGGTGAAGAATTTGAAACTTTGATGGAAGAGAAAAAAAAAAGATATTTAACTCTTAAGGTCTGAATTAATGCAGTAGTGAGCCAAGTGAATATACTGCTTCTTAATATAATATAAAACAATCAACCTAGATATTGATTTTCTGTCCAGTAAGATCTCTGTCATTTCCTAGCCTCACTGAAGTCACAGCCCCATTGGGCTGGAGCCCCGTGCTCAGGCTGGCATGAGCAAGGAGAGCCCTGGCCATCAGCAAGACTCAGAGCTGCCCCACCACCTCGCAGAGAGCTTATATGTAAGTAAAACAAGAAAAATGCCATGAAGTCTGTTTCAAAAGCATCAGAAGCTTAAGTGCCATACCAACAGCCTGGAAACATTATTTTATAATAAATTAAGAGCCACTATCCAAAACAATCCCCAGCTTCTTTCTCATCTACTGTCTCCCTACTTCTAACAGAAGCATTGCCACACACCTGTCTGTCACAGCGCACAAGAAATTCTGCAAATATCATTCCTTTGGACAAATCTCCCTTGCAGGCATACCTGCACAAACTCTAGGCCTGAATGCAGGCAGCTTGCTGCAGGGCAGGAGCCAAGCTTGCACAGAGAAGCTCATGCAACTGTTGAACACAAGCAGCTGCATAGTGGGGCATGACAGAGCATCACCATCCAAGAGCAAAACTAGCCCTGGTGCTGTGTATAATTGTATAATTTTCAGTCAATTGCTTAGAAACTTTTCAAAACCATGCAGGTGCTTATTACCCACCATACCCAGTGACACTGAGGTCCATCATTTAAGTATCCATCACATCGAAAGGAGAAAAGAGATCCAACATACAGGGATTTGTCATAGTCTTCTAGCCCTCCTCAGCACAGAGCCCTGGACTGGCACCTGGAGTCACACTGGCATGTGCAGTAGGATGCTTTATTCAGAGGATCTCAGGATTGCATCCCTGCCCAAGCAGGGCACAAAGCCCAAAGCATTTATTATTGTCATACTAGTGAAAAAGAACTATTTCATTTGGTTATTATTTTGGAAAATCAAGAGAGGTCTAACGGACCGGTAGGAAATGCAAAGGGACTCTTGTCTGCTGCCCATCATATTCTTATTCCTGATTGAACCATCCACTCCTGGCTGCTCAGGTTGCCTTTGGGCACAAATGAGCCTTAGTGAGCCCTGGGAGCACCCAGTGATGAACAGCAAATGTAGGGTTATTGGGCTGCTTTGATCATGCTCTGTTGTTCGTGGCATTTGCTATAAAGGAAGAACTGGGATCCACTCTGCTGCCTGTATGTCATTCCCACCCATGGGAAAGACCTACAGTTATTGCAGATTTACAGGCGAACTGGCAGGAATCTTCCTCTAGGCAGAGAGATAATTAATTAGCCTAACGGATAGCATAAGGTAGGCTTTTGGCTTATCAGCCCATTGATCAGAAAACTTCTAGCAGACACTCCATGGGTTGCCAGCATGGCAATATGAGAGAGGGAACAGACTTTTCCAACTTTGCCCTTTCTAGTCTTTCAAATGTTGTACTGAGATTCAATAAACATGGATAAAGATGAGTATTAAAGCAGAACATCAAGCTATCTCAGAAGAGCAGGGGACATTGGAGGGAAGGTTGAGATTTTCCTTGTTTAATCTGACCTAGGAGTATTAAACCCTGGGTTGGGTGTGATGTGGTGTTACACGTTCACTGCAGGTCACTGGTAAGAACACAAGGGAAAAAATAATCCCTGGAGGTTTTCACGGGCTGGCCCTGTGGTAGGAGAAAGGCAGAGCGCAGGCTGTGTTCCCTCGCAGAGCAGAGACCATTGTCGTGCACTGCACCAGGTAGGCTTCTGCTCTCTGAGCTGTACCAGCAGCAAGTACCCCACTGGGACTTTGGCCAGACCTCAGCCTCTCCGTTAACGAGCAGCCCTGAGGGAGAAAGGAGCTTTTCACCTCTCCCATGATCCTGGAGACAAACTACTCAGGCTTCAAAGGCTGCCCGGGGAACTTTATTTTTAGAAGATCCTCTGAATTATACATGAGATTCAGCCAGGCACCTGCACTGAGCATGGGACCACTCCAGCAGGAGCCAGAATGAAAGGTCTGCTGCAGGTACACCCTCCAAACTCATGCCAGCCCCAAATCCAGCTGCAAGCTCAGCTTAAAGCATGAAGAATCTTAGAGCAGAGCTATAAAGGATCTCTGGATTGTGACCAAAGTGCTCAAGGTTCCCCTTGCCCTGCAACCATCAGCACTGTGCAGTGCAGGGATAGTCCTGAGAAACACAACACTTGGATCCCACTCATCCAAGCATGGTGCCTCCAGGCAGAAAGCTGTGCCAAGGAGCAGCTTAATGAGGCATCGCTTGAAGCAGCACTGGGCAGGGAAACCCACTCCATCCAGTAGCACCCACCCAGACTCCTCTGAGACCTGCACAGCTGGATGGAGAGGACATATGCCAGCAGCTGCCAGAGATGGGCCCAGATGCAGGATGGTCTCCTGTAATTGCCATGCAGGCTGCCGGGATGGGGCAGAAGTGGAGATACAGGGAGCAGATCACAGCTGGGAAGTACTGAAAATCTCTCCCATCTGCCACTTGCTCATTTGCACTCCCAGGGAAACTGCCAAACAAATGAGTTTGCTAGGAGACAGAGGTAATTTTTAAATTTTTTTCCCCCCATCCCAGCTATGCTACGCGGAAAAGTTCGTCTTTGCAGCCTCCTCACTTTTCTTATTCCTCCTTTCCCTGATTTGGCACAGGCAGGAAACATCCCAGAGGTTTCCAAGAGGTGAATCTAAGATTCACTTAGTGATCTGGGCTCTGGCAGCAGCTGATCTAGCCCAGGGTAGATGGGAGCATCCACAGGGTGACACTGACTCTTCCCAAGACTGCATCAAGCTCACAGGTTTTGCTCTTAGAAGAGAATTTAATTTCAGAGCTTCAGGCAAACCCTTCCCATCTCCCCAGAAGAGGCAGATGTAAGGGCTCAGACATGCTGTGACACCCAGCTCTGGGCAGGAGGAGTGAGGGGAGACAGAGGGAGAGGGGCGAGAGACAACCCATGTGTGCAAGGGACTGGACAGGGATGGTGATGGAATAAGTAAACAGGTTGCTAGGAGACACCAAACTTGGGATCAATAATTCATGAGATCCCTGCAATGAAGTGAATAATTTTGGTTGTGGGAGGCAAGGGGAGAAATGGGTGGGAGGCTTTAAAGCCCCTGCTCAGCCCAGGACTTGGTACTTGAAATCAGGCTCCCTGTCTCAGCCCCCCAAGAGCCAGGATGGGGCTATGGTCGTTGTGCAACCAAAACCAGTCACCTCCTTCCCCGCAAGAAGCCTATTGTCCCTGGCCTTCTGCCTGCACAGCGTGCCAAAGCAGCACCCAGCCTTGGATAGACAAAGAGAAAGACCTGGGGCTCATCCATGCCTGGAAATAACATTAGAGACAACAGCTCAGCCTGGCTACCTCAGCATCAGTGAGCCTCCCAAACAAGGCTCAGGAAACAGAATCATCTGTTTAGAGGCTGTTCACCATAGACTCACCTAAACAATTGTACGTTTAGCAAAGTGTTTTTTCTTCCCCCAAATATTATGGTTTTTAAGTCACAATGTTAAATAGAAACAATTCTGAAAGGCTCTAGTTATCCATTAGAAATGTTTCATTTAGAAATCAAGCTAAATTTAAATAGGAACGGTACATACTGCAGAAAAGAAGTGTTCTCTTTTGAATTTGAGTGCTTCATTCAATGTGATTTTTTTTAAGAATGATCTCTGTTCACTGAACTCCTAAGAAAAATAATATTTTTCAGAATGCTTCTCAAAATGGATCTCTGCAAATGAGGTAACTTGGCTGATAACGAGTGCATGTTTGGATGCTTCACTGAATACAATTCAAGTCTTTTATCCAGCCTCACATTCAGTGTTCCCCACATCTCTGCAAGTAACCTAAGCCACATAGGTTCATGTCAGTTTCCCAGTACATCCCTCCCCACATTGGAAGTCACACAGCCTGCTGGAGGATGGAGCATCTTCTTCCCCCTGGGAAAGAAAAGACGTCCTTGGGAGTCTCAGCACTACATGCAGAAACATGGAGGGAGCCATCCAAAGCTAGGAGGGGGAAAACCTCTCCTTCCTCCCCTGCCCCCTGAAAGCCTGGTACATTGAGTCTGCTGGGAAGATCTCCAATAGCTTCATAGAATCTGGTATTCATTAGCATTCAAGAGAAAAAGCATTGTTTGGAAGTGTCTCAGCTCCTCACAAGCCAGAAACACAATCGGAAGAAAACAACTAGAGTTTGATTTGCTCTGAAATGAAATGGACTTTGGATGGGACTGGTTCCAAAATTGCCTGGTACTACCTAAGCAGTAAAAGCTAAACGAGTGAGCTCTTCACTAAGCAATAAAGAGTGGTTTTCTTCCCCCTCCTCCCCTTCCCCGCCCCGACAGCAAGGCTTTTTGCACCCCACAGCTCCGAGCTGGGCAGTGGGGGTGCTGAGCACCCTGCTGGAAGCTCTCTGGAAAATGGCAGAAATGGAAAGAAATGAATTACTCTGAGCCTGGCAGAGCTTATGGGGGGTTCAGTAACAGAGAAACCAAGTCTATACTAGCTGCAATACTATATCCCTTCACTATGAGCTTTATAAAGTGCTGGGCCCTGAAGAGCTGACCTTTTCCTCTGAACATATTTTTGGGGATAGAACTGTAAGCGCCTTGCAGGAGGCTGAGTGTATATTAAGCAAAATAAGTACTGATGTGCTTTTGGATTCAAGAAGACTGGGAAATGCCATGGCAATAAATCCAATCTGCACAGCTGATGGGAGGGAGAGTGCTGAGCACAAGGAGCAGATCACACATCCATCTCCTGCAGCCTCCCCAGCCACCACAACTGGCAAAGGGGCTTATGAGCATCGCTGATCCATCAAAAGTCTTCAAGCAGGGAAATAGATCAGCTTACAATTTCTAAAATGACAAAGCTCAGCGGATCTCAACCACCCTTTCTCACATACACTGTACAGTTGTAAGACGTAGTCACACTACAATGATCTACAGGATCTTTTGCTGGAGACTTGCCACGTCCTGGCTGGCTTCCCAGAGGAGTTTGCAAACCCTGCAGAGTCAAAGGCTTCAGTGCTCTGTGGCCCCATTTCCCTCTCTCACCATTAGACCCCAGCATTCCTCCTCCCTAGATGCATTCATTGCCATGCTGCAAGGAGACATCTCTTTTCGGTGCTACACCTTGGACTGCCAAAGCAGGGCTTCACAGCACATTCAACCACAAGCGGTGGTGGTTTTACTTTCACAACAATAATTACTCCACAAGGCGCTTGTCAGTTATTGTGCTCTGTGGTAATCAAAACCTCCACTTTGAAAATACAGGGTGTATTCCCGTCTGTTTCTGCTCTGCTCTGCGTGGGAAGATCATTAATTCATGGCTCTGTCTTGCAGCCAAGTCATGACAGATGGGTGGGTTGGAGTGAAATTCAGGACTCGGTGACTCATGAAATTGCTCTGGCAGCTCAGGGGAGTTTCACTCTTCTGCCCAGCACCCAAAATCATGGTCAGGCTGCTGCTCCCTGTGCAGCGTTCCATGTACTCAGGATGTCCCTCTTCTAGCTTCTGGCTCAGGTACCCTGATGCATCACACCTCTACAGCACCTCCTGATCTGGGCTGGGGGCTGTGGGGGAGCCCATCCATCTTACCCTGACAGTAAGGAGTGGGAAGG
This sequence comes from Neomorphus geoffroyi, assembly GCA_033558235.1. Classification (NCBI taxonomy): domain Eukaryota; kingdom Metazoa; phylum Chordata; class Aves; order Cuculiformes; family Neomorphidae; genus Neomorphus; species Neomorphus geoffroyi. The sequence goes on from JAUMJM010000074.1 coordinate 10,662,597, forward strand.
CACCACTAGGCTCCCCATTGAGGGAACACAAGCAGTTCTCATCTGTCCAGCCCCATGGCTGGCTTCATTAAGTTCAAGCTCCCTTCATCGCTGGATCGATCATACAATAAAACTGCATGGTAGCACTTGGCACTCTCCTTGTCTCAACCCTAGCAAGGTCCCATGCAGGTGGCCTAACAGAGCCAGCAGGGCTCGGCTACTCAAACTGTGCCCTGGCAACCCTTCTGCACTGGTCCCAGCTCAGGGTAGGTCTGTAGGGTCTAACACAGGGTGTTGTGATGGTCTGTGTGCCATGCCAGCATCATAAAGGCAGCCATCTCTGCAGCTTGCAAGAGGCAGGTCCTAGGTTCTGCTGCCAGAGCTGGAAGGAAGCTCTGCACCACATTGCCAGGCAGTGACACAAGCCCAAGGGTCTGCATGTAGCCACATAGTTATTTCAGCACAGGAAGAGACCACCATCCATCCCTAGGAACATGCATACAGCACGTGACTGTGGCCCAGCATGTACATCACTGCCTGCTCCAGCTCCTTGCAGCCCTGGAGACGTATGTGTGAGCTGAGTATTTCCGAAAAGGAGCGTATCCTGTGGCTGCAACTTTTCCATCCTCTGATCCTGGGGTAGGAGTTTTAAAAACTCAGCTTTAGCAAAATCCATTGCTGCTGCCATGGCCTGTCTTGGTGACCACTGAGTGTGTGCTATCAGGATAGTGACAGAAAGTGTTTCCTGATCAGGTAAACTTTCTGTCACTTTGGCTGAGAGTTGTATGCAAAAGGTCAAGCTCATTGGTTTTTTTCATTCTGGAAGACTGCTCCAGAAAGCACTGCAGGACATGCCCCCTGCACTTGGCATACCAAGGGCTGCAGCAGGCACATGCCCTGGAAGTGACACACCACAACCTGGGTAACAAGTCTCAGCTCAAGAAGTGTTTTGCCTGAAAGCAGAGAGTGCTGAGCAGAGCACAGCACAATGGAAAAGCAGAGGTGACAACATCACAGTTGTGGGAGCACCATGACCAAGTGATGCACTTTCTCCTGTAACTCCAGGATGATTCCACAAGCAAGAGCAGGAGGCTGTCCCTGAGAGGGGAACACAGCACCAGCACTCTGCTTCTGGTCTGCAAGAGCTGTGCCCAGCACAAGGAAGCCCAGTGAACCAGGGCAGCCATCTGACACAGTGCCAGGCAAGAGCTATTGAGTGCAGCAGCGATGTCTCTGCCATGATAGCTAATGCATAATACTGTGGTTGTCTGGCTACAGGTGCCTGAATCTAATTAGGTATTTCAGCATAATCATTTTAATTAAGTGAAGCCAACTGCCTCTGCTGGATACATTAGCATTCAAAATTCCCAGGCAAGTTTTCATTGCATCTCCCCTCTCTCCCCGCAGTTGGATTGAATAAAAAGCTATTTTTTTCCAGATATGACACAACAAAACTGGGCCTCAAAACCAGGGAGAAGGCTCCCAGGCAGCAGGAATGGTCCGTATCAGAGGTTGTGCATGGTGTACCCCCCATCCCACTAACTGCAGGATGGGAACACAAGGGCACTCAGCTTCATCTGTAGTGGATTTCCAGCTATAAAGAAGCTGTCAAGAGCCTAAACCAGACCAGCTCTTTATGTCACAGTGAGGAACAGCAGGAGTTAGACATATGAAACACAGACCAAGATCACAATTCTCTTTTCCTTTACAATGGATGAAGAAAAATCAGATAAATTGCCAAAGCAACAGCTTTAAGGACCCAGGGCAGCCCAGTTTCATTTGGAGCTAAGCCTTTCTGACATACATGATACATCTTATTTAACACACGTCCTTCCAGTGCATACAGAGGCTATGTCACTAGACAGCAGACTGCAGGCGACAGGAACTGCACTGTTTTTTGGGGGAAACAGCATAATTTGCTGACTGTTCCACACAACTCTTCTCCAGGAGCATCCTCACTTCCAGGCTACGTCCCAACATAGCTCTAGGAGGCTTCAAGCCCTTGGTTGCGACCTCCCATGCAGAGGAGCTGCCCCAGCAGGTTGTTTACCATTGGTATGCTTACCAATGGTACTCACCATTCCTATATGTCATAGGAAAAAGCAAACCACTATTTTATCAGTCACAAGTTCACTATTTTATACCCCATACAGCACCCCAGAGCTGGTGTGAGAACCCTGCAGCAGCTTCCAAGTCTTATTGAGAGTGTGCACCACATTCTCAGCCCCACTCCCACCTCCAAAGTCTTCACATGAGCCTGGAGCTGCCTTTTATCTCCCAGCAGCCCTGCTCCAGGCCAATTCCCATCACCTGGTCTGTCCCTGGTAAGCTTCCTACTCACCTCATCCTAATGCTGCCCAGGTGTGCTCAGCAGCCCTGGTTCAGCCTGAGGAGTGAGACAGGTTCGTGTTCCTGCATGGGCAGGACTTGCCTTGAGCTCGTCATCTCCAACTGTGGCAATCCCCGGGGGTGTTTGAGAGAAGTTTGGATCTGACTACCCCAACTTGGCTGGCAAAGCATTCCCTGGGCTCCTGCCCTTGCTGCTTTGGAGGCAGTTTTCCAGACAGGAGGCATTTTGCCCTCTTTAGGGTCATTATGAATGGCTCCTCCTGCAAATTTCAATCTCTCTCTACAAGAGCAGCAGCAGCTCCAGGAACTCAAACCTGTCGGTTTCTGGAGGAATAAATGGTCTATGACTAACAGTTCCTTCAAGAAATCAAATAAAACCACAATATAAGGAAAGACCACATGCTTAAAAGAAAATCTTTGGGGCTGCTTAATTTGTGAATCCAACCCTACTTAACTTTTTTTAATCACTCCCATAAAGCCAACAGCTTCAAGCACACACATTATATTGTGAGCAGATTCAAATCTATTTAGCTATGTTCATGTTAATTAGATTCATTCTATATTTGATGCTCCACTCTTCCTTCAAGTTTTATCTTGGAGCATGTGTTCATAATTAACCCAAATGTAGAGTGTAGTTAAGGCTAGCTCTGTAGGAAAGGCTCTGCTCTTTCTTTCCCTTTGGACAGTCCCTTGCATTCATTGCCTGGTGTCCGTAAGGGATGTAGGGAGATGGTCCTGCAGGAATGCAGCACATTAATGGTACTTTTAAGCCTCAGAGAGGTACAATTTGGGGCTCCAGAAAGAGCCAAAATGCATGGAGAAAGCATCAAGCTTAATGAGTTAAGCTGGCACAACCCAGTAGCAATAACTCCAGGAGCAAAGGCTGAGTGCCGATGAAAATTTCACCAGCTAACTGGGGGGCTTCTGACTACAGACCTTGTGTACACTTCCCAATAAACATGTCCCAAACAGTTCTCACCAGTAACACCCATGAGGGTCCTATGCTGGAGCTGCACATACCCACAGAGAGGGAGAAATGAGCCCTGGGGGATGAGGGGTGATGAGGGACATGGGCAGGAGCCAACACAAGGAGAGTGTTGGTGAGGAGCCACCCGAACCATGGCTGGAGGGACTGGAGTAAGGGTCCTCGGCACTACCAGAGCTGAGCATCAATGCAAGTGGGACTCGACGCTACCCAATGGCAGGGCAGAGGTTTGGCACACTCCCCAGGGCCAAGTTCAGTGGTATGTGCAGAGAGAGGCGATGCAAACTGCCTCTGTGCTGTGGAAGCAGGTGATTGCCAGGCTTGGGGCTCAAAGCTGGGTTGCGGTCCCTTGTGCTCCCATCATGCTGAGATACACGGCCAGATAGAGGTACTGTGCTAGGGATGTGACATCTCAATGGTCTCAGAGAACAACATTGCTTTTGAGAAGAATGACATTTGTATAAAGTCTGCTTGGCTCTATTTTCCTTACCTTGATTTCACTATCTAAATATTTGCTCTTACAGGACACTGGTAATTAGGTTAATGTGTACTACTTGCTTATCTGAGAACAGGTTTGGAAGGCACAGATGTTCCTACACTGTGTCTACCTGAGACCTCCAAGAAGCAGCAGCATTTCCCCAGGGCTGGCTGGGAAAGGCTGTGGAGGGGATGAAATAGATGGAGGGGGTGGAAGTGATAGAGGGGATGGAGGGAGTGGGAGGGATGGAGAGGATGGACTGGCAGCACTGACAGTTAGGAAAGGCAGCAGTGAAGCTCTTGACATTGCATTCCTAGACAGAGGTTCCTATGCTTCGCTACCCATGTCTTGGAGAAGAATCTGGGAAGTTGGATTTGCCTCCTCCAAACAAAATCATTCCTCATGTATTACTTCCTTTTTCTTTCGTAATTTGAAGCAACAGAATTCTTAGTTGCATTCAAAGGAAATTGTAAAGACTAGTGACAAACCAGTCACACCTGAAAGTCTCTCTCATTTGTGCTTCCAGGAAATAGTTTCTTGCATAATGGTAAATGACATTATTAATTTATTTGGTATTTCCAAGCCATCAAAAGACTGAAAAAGTGCTATATTGTGTTAACATTGACATGAAATACCCACAACAGGTCATTTCTACTCTTCAATATTGGCAGAGGAGGAAAAGACAAGAGATTTGTTGACTTGTCCAACTCTGAACCCAGCAAAAACAAGTTGGTGCTGGGGCAAGGCTACCATCGCTGGGTACCGTAGCGGGGTACTGTCGCTGGGTGGGGGCAAAGCACCTCTCTGAAAGCTGTTTTTAAGAACAGCTTTATAGAGACCATAGCAAAAAAAGCTCTGACTTTCAAACACTTCTTTTATTTTAAACAGGAAAAAGGTTGTGGCTTTCTTTTTCAGGAAAAAAAAATTTGAAAGAACAGCCTCTTTAATATCTACAGCAATACCTTTGTGAGTTCAAGGCGTTTGGCTGCTGACAGATTCAGGCTGTCAAAGGCAACTTCTGCCAGCCGGCACCATGCAGACAACCACAGCTCAAAGAGAAATGAATTCTACTGTGGGCAGTGCCGGGAGCTCAAAAGGCAAGAAAGAAACTCTTTACTAGGTAAGGATTGATCTTTCTGGCACTGCTGATATTCTGCTCTTTCTGCCCATGTTTTAGGGGTCTTCCCTTAGCTAATTGGTGAGGTACTACGTCCACAACAGGTGCCCCTCCCTGCACCGTGAACAGCCTCAAACGGGTGGGTGGGTGGAAGGTTCACAGACTTTGGTCTCTCCTCAGCTGGGGAACAGCACCTCACCTCCTGCCGACCCTGGGCAAATGCCGTGCTCGTGGCCAGCCTCCAACATTTGCAGAAGCCACTGAGAACTGTGATGAGATTGAGTGCATGGCTCATTATCCACCCTGCTGCAGTTTCAGCAGCACTAACAAGGGCATCTAGTGAGTGGAGGGACTGGGTTGCACGGCAGAACAGAACAGTGAGGGGACCTATGGCCACCTGAGTCACCTTGGTCCCACTCAGGGCTCTGCTCTGCCTTGTGGGCTGAATTGTCCTGTTCCCCAGCCCTTCACCCACTCAGCCACTGAACCATGTCTTGCTGCCTCCTCCACCCTGATGACATAGGCCAAGTCGTCAAACAAACTCTGTCAGTTTGACATTTTCTAGGCCAAAAAAAAAAAAACAAAAAAAGAAAAGGAATAGAAAGAAAGTTCTTGGTTTGTTGAGGGGAGCAGTGTTCACAGATAAAACAGATGTGGTAATGTAGAATAGAGTTGACTGAACTCATTTTGACACGGTCATTTAAGCCAAAAAATGCTATTTCATCAAAATCTTCCAGGGGAAGATTTCAATTTGGGTATAATCTTACTGCAGAAGAAAGAAGAAAAAAGTTTCCTACAAAGATCCCCATATCCCCATTTATCCTTTGTAGAGTGCAATATTTTCCTCCTTCTCAGTGGCTTTTCCTTTATACTTTCAAAAACTCAATTACAAGTAGGCAAAAACTCCCTACACATTGTGCAAGCTGCAGGGGGCTGCAGCAGGCACTGCCCTGATGAGGACCTGTGAAGGAGCAGGATAAACCAGGGCAGGAGAATCTGGAGAGGGCTCAGGCAAACATAGAGGTCTGGGGTCCAGAGCATCCCCCTGCCATACCCCCAGACAGGCTCTCTGCAGTCCCCAGATTTCCCAAGCAGGAGCAAGACATTGGTCACATGCCAGGCTTGTCTCCTTCATTTTTGAGTGTGGTGGCATGGAGAGAGGATGTCTGTGGGACCTGGAGATCCCTAAGGTCAAAGTTCTTTTTTAGAGTCTGAGTGTGATGCAAAGACAGAAGGAGAGCTGGATGGTGTTCTTTGGAAAGCTGTCCGCTTTGGTTTAATGGAACAGATCTGGGGATGTCATCAAGAGGTCAAATATTTAATTAGAGACAAAATTTAGATTTCTGCTTTCTGAATGAAATAAATCTCTGGGTACTTTGGCAACTATGAAACTCACTTTTTCCCCAAGACTTTTCTGGGGGAAAATAAGAAAAAAAATGCAAGCTAAATTCCATTTCATTCTGGTTTCACAAAGTCTGATAAAATCAATATGATTTTTTGAGGCAGAGGAGGGAAGGGCAGCAATTTACTTTATTTCTCTATATTGCTAACAAAATTCAAGTTATTTCTACCAGATCTGTGCCAAAATAAGTTTCTCCTGGATTTTCAAAACTTCCTTCTTTATTTCAAGCCCCCCTCACAGTTTCCCATCTGTATGCTGCCCAGCTCCCTAACAAAGAGGTGCAGTAGACTGGGCACCTGGCTATAGAAATTGATGTGAAATTCATCTTTGAAGGTGAGAGCACAACCTCTGCAATACTACCACACCCCCAGTCCCCATGGGGGCAAAACAAACCTTCCCCTGGGAACAGCCTCCCCTGGGACTGTCCTGCCTGATATTACACAGCAGTTATAATGCTGCAGATTATTTTGTCAGAAATTGCTTGGCCCTGGGGCCAGGGGGGCATGATGCCCGGGAATGGGCTGAGGGGGTTCAGTGGCCTGGCAGACAGCTTGAGCACACCAGAGGCTGCTTGGATTCTGTGTCTTCCAACCAGCATAGCTGCTGAGGAGGCTTTATAGTTTTCCCCTTTCTGATGGATCACTGGGTGATTTTTCTTTGCTTTGGAATGAGTTGCAGAAAGCTTGATGAATGTCAAGAAGAAAAATTTCTCACACCAAAATAATTCAATTTTATTGGAATTCTTTGCCATGCACCACGTTTCCTCAAACTTGCTGGGGGGTGAAAATCACTTGACAGAGAGTATAACACGTGGAAAGCCTCAGAAAGCTTGGTGGACCTGCCTATGCTTTCATCCTCCCCTGCTCCCAGCCCCAGCTGTGCTGTCAGGGTGGAAAATGTAGATGTGAGGATGATGTCCACTCCCCAAAATCTTGGTCTGGGTGCTGAACCCAAGAAGGAGCCCCATACATCTCCAACAAGCATGCATTTCCTTGGCAAGCTTCCAGCTGGTCCTTGTTCTACAGCTCCAGCCATGGCCACAGTTCCTTCTAAGTAATGGCCTTTTCTTCCTAAAAATTTTGCTGGAATTTCTGTTCCGCCGTGCCATGTAGGGTAGCTTGTTAAGTCCTTTACAATAATGCCCTGCCATTAAGAAGGGTACAGAAATGGCAAACACCACAAGCTTATTTTTGGCAGTTTATCACTAGAATGTCCAAGGGACCCTTCAGGCAATCAGAGAAGGATAAAAATTGCTTACAAAGAAAAGTCCATTCCTTTGTGTGATTATTTTCAGCCCTTTGGACCCAACAATCAATGCTGCAATGTGGAAGGTGATGGTGTGTGGGCTGAGCAGAGGCACCCCTGAGCTTGGGATGATGCTGTCTTTCCCCAGCATTGGGGAGGCAATGGACCACCTCCAGGGCTGTAGGTGCCCGCTCTCCAGGGCTGGCTGGCATCACCCATGCCCAGCTCTGCCCCAAGGGGCTTCTCATTTTGGAAGGAATTCAGCGTCTCTCACTGCCACAATTTTTGGAAAGGAGAGGTGCCAGTGCCTGCTCACTGCAGGGAACGTGTCTCTTTGGAGGTGTCTAACTGCTACTGCACTTTTAAAAGGTTTATGGGCTTATGCTGCTGGAGAGGAGGAGGACCAGGAGGGATAAACTAGAGCCGTGAAATTGGAAGCACCTCGGCAAGCGCTGTTAGCAGGACTTGCATGAAGATCAGCAGGAGGATCCCACATTGGATTGGGCAGCATGAGATGGGCAGCAGAAGACAGGAAAGGCTGTGCGCATGCATTCCCACAGGACTGCTCATGGCCATTGCCCACCACAAGGCATCGCTTCCTGCCCGTGGTGTGGGTTAGCCCAGAGGCTTCCCCGGATTGTTGCTGGCAGCCGTGGGTGATGGTTCTCTGCTGATGGCAATTGGCCTGCCCAATTTCCCTGCCTCTTAACTTACACTTAATTGACGTTAGGCAGTAGTGTTTTCAAAATCAAAATGTCAAGTGTCTTACAAAAACCTGAAAGGCTAAATGTAGTTAATTTGCACAGTAACCTTCACCCAACGAACCAATGTAAATTGGCAGGAGAGACACAGCCACAGCTTTGTTTGACAGGGCAGCTGGGAGGGCTGGATTTTATCTCCTTCATGTATAAAGGCACTCACAGACTGGGGATTGGGCAGAGGAGATGGGCAATATAGACAGTCCCCAGCAGAGATGATTGGTACCATGGATGCTGTGTAGTTTTGTATGAATGCAGGATGCACCAGGTGGGTTGGCCTGGCTGGTATGGGAGAAGGCAAGGTGTAGGATAATGTGAGGTGTGCGAGAAGGTGATACTGCCCTTCCCTGGCTGTCACAGCTGGATGCTGTCTTGCCTCAGGCCATTTGCAGCATCTCTTCCCTCTCTGCTAATAGGAGCTTAGCTACCTTTGTGCAATAATGACAGCTCACCCCAGAGCCTTTCAGGCATGGCCGCTTGGCTGCCTAAAAGCCTGGAAAACTGCTAATGAAAACTTATTCCTGCCCGCAGCTGTGGCACACAGCGCACCTGGGGAAGGCGGTTTGGCTGCCCACATGACCATCCCTTCTGCACACACTGCTTGCGTGGCTACCTGCCCCAACAATGCCCTGCAGAGTGCAGGGTCCTTCGGGGACAGCAGCCACATTCCCTGTGCCAGTGCCACCCTCCTGCTCCGTAAGGTTCTCTGGCACAGACCTCCAGGGAGCTGCAGAAGGGCAGGAGCACCTGTCACTGCCACAGAGCTCTAGCAAGGAGGGCATTTCTAGCAGCAGGTATGGGGTTTAATCTCACAGGAAAAGCTTAATAAAATTCAGAGGCCATAGCATTTCTGGCTGGAAATAAGAATGATGTGAGAGTGCAAAAGTCTTTGTCTTTCCTACTCCCAGAGCCTGGCATCCACCCTGACCTCCTTGCAGATCCCCACAGAAAAGCTCATGTTTTATTTAGCCCTCTTTGCCTACTGAAGCAGCATTTCCTGCCCCCAGCCACCTTCCAACCCTGCTGCTTTCCTCTCCCCTCCTTCCCCACCCGCCTGCCCTCCATGCCGCAGGGAAGCAGTGCTACAGGCAGCCTATCCCTGCCCTGCAAATGCTGCTGAGTCCAGAGAATGTGGGTTGTGGTTTTTTGTTTTTTTCTTATTCAAAAAAAGATGAACTGTGCAATTATTATCCTAATGGATGTGACACATTCTCCGCGTACTGACACATGACATATGGTGCAACATTACATCCCTCTAAATGATTCAAGCAGTTCATCACCACTATGATTATCTGCTCCTTTCTAGAGCAGTGACTTCCCTTGCCCCTACAATTCACAATCCTCTTTCTTCACAGCCTCTCCTTGGCTCCAGCTGCTGGGGGATTTCATAGAATCGTAGAATCATAGAATCGCTAGGTTGGAAGAGACCTCTGAGATCTCCTTACTAAACCCTGTCCCTAAGGATCTCATTCACCTGTTTTTTAAACACTTTCAGAGATGGTGACTCTACCACCTCCCTGGGCAGCTGTGCCAATCCCTGACCACCCTTTCAGCGAAGAAATTCTTCCCAGTGTCCAATCTAAACCTCCCCTGGTGCAACTTGCAGCCACTTCCTCTCGTCCCATCACTGTCACTTGGGAGAAGAGCCCAGCCCCCACCCCATCACAGCCTCCTTTCAGGCAGTTGTAGACAGTGATGAGGTCTCCCCTCAGCCTCCTCTTCTCCAGGCTAAACAGCCCCAGTTCCCTCAGTCTCTCCTCACAGGACTTGTTCTCCAGCCCCTCCCCAGCCTCGTTGCCCTTCTCTGGACGCGCTCCAGCCCCTCAAGGTCCTTCTTGGAGTGAGGGGCCAGAACTGAACCCAGCGGTGTGGCCTCCCCAGTGCTGAGCACAGGGGCACAATCACCTCCCTGCTTGGGAAGGAATAAAAAATACTCCTGCTGCTGTGGCACTGTCAGTCTTAGGTAGATTGCAAGCAGCTTTGCCCTTCATACCACTTGTCTCCAGCCCATCTGCTGTGCAGTGAATCCAGTCCACAGAGCACAAGTGACTTGCCTTCGCTCCTTGCCTTTCAATAGCACCCTTTGGCCAGGCCACGTTTCTCTACCAGTGCCTCTGTGATGGGGCTGTGAGGACTGGGGAGTGTCACCCCACAGGTGAGACACTGGAACAATTTACCCACAAGAAGAATTTATTATTCCTACAATGGAATAAATTGAATAAATTTATTCCTAAATGGAATAAATAAATTTCCTTCAAGGAAACAGTATTCATTTACACACAAATTCACTATCTTCTCCACAGAAAATAAACCCATTTTCCCTATACAAAGCTCCAGTAACCAATTTGTAAGAGCACCTCTCAACAGCGATATCACCGGCTCCGCAGGAAAATTAGTGCACATAAGCATGGAGTAGTGTACGGAAACAGAGAGCAGCATCCTGGTCTTTCTTGTCCTTGGGACATTTCAGAAAAAATGAATACAATCTAACTTTTCTAAACCACACATTTTGCTGTGGAAATTTAAATAGATTTTTAATATAGAAGCCAGGTCTGCAGGACGTGAATCAAGAGAGCCTCTCGGGGCATTTACCAATGAATCTGCTTTAACAGAAAATCCGTACCATGGCAACATGCAAAGATTTGTGTTAGGGGAGGCAAGGTGACAATGCTATATGCTGTTCACTTATAACCAATTAATTATCCCATGGATTCTGTGGGAATGAAACTAATACCAAATTATTTAAGATACTACAGAGGAGAAGCTCTGTTCAAAAAACATTGCTCAGACAGCAAGTTAAGCACTCAGATGGTGGGAAAAGCCAGATTTGTGGTTCCTGTGCAACTTTAATTTTGCTCGATGTGCACTGTAGTGAGAGAAGAGCCCCAGGAGAAAGGAGTAAGTGATCATTTAACTAAATACTGCATCATAATGTAAATGGGGGCAGAAACAAGGTCAAACCACCTACCATAAAACTAGCCTTGCCTAATTTCTGAAGCTTGAGCTTGCAGCCTTTCAACAGACACTTTGTTGTGATTTTCCAGTCTCTTTTTCAAGGTTTCCAATGTCTTAAAAAATACCAAACAACAAGGGGCAGGAAAGATGATGTCAGAACCTTTCCATGTCTTTGCCTTCCCAAGTCAGCTGACTTGCAGGGTGAGGAGCAAGGCCAGCATCTCCAGTCCTTGCTTCACTTGACAGTTTCAGCTGGGGTTTCAGATTAATAAACCTCAGCTGTGTGGGAAAATAATGGAAGATTGGCAAAGAGGGTTACAAACACATTCAAGTGACCGGTAGCTGAGGTGTAGAAAAACACATCTATCATACTATTTGTTGTTTAGCCTTCCGTGTTGGACAAGTAGAATATCTGTGTTTTGATTACACAAGCCTGTGACAGAGGCACCCTACCAAACATGCTGGAGGTGTCTACTCTGCTGTGGGAAAAATCAAAGCACAGTGGCAAACTACACCTGCGTGAATTCCTGAAATACAGGCAAACCCAGCAGGTTCGGTGCTCACCTAGCATCGACAGAGCTCCATGGTATCTGCGTCCCAACCTGTGTGCCTCTGCCCGGGTGCTGCTTTGGGGATCCCCCAGTTAGCAAGGTAATGGAAATAAATTTACTCTTTGCATTTCATCCATTTTACAGTTGTCCCTGCATCCTGCCTGTGCTGGCTCACACAGCTGACAGGTCTACCTCATCACACAGAAGTTCTTGTTATCCAAATTGCTTCTCTGCGGCTCTGTGCCTGAATCATTTGTCACTTTCTAAAAGGCATTGAAAAGAAATCTGTCATCTCCAAAGCCATTTCTGGGTGTTTCATCCTCCTGAGGCCATGCTCCTGAAGGCTGCCTGCCCACTGCTCTACCTGCAATGTGCACGGTGCTTGAGTCCTCATAGGCTGTGTAACCCCTCTTTTCCCTGGCCTTCCTCCCACTTCAGACCTCTCCTCCTCGCCAAGCAAAGCCATCAGCACCATTCCAGCTACTCCTGAAAAGTCCAGCAAATGCCTGCGCACTGTCTGCAGAGTGTCTTCGATGCCCCTCACCTGCACCCCTATTTGTTCTTGGTCTGAAATCCTCCCAGAAATCAAACAGGAAAACCTTCCAGGCATTTGAAATTAAAGATAAGCCAACTTTGCAGCTGCCTGGGCTTCTGTAGGGAGCTGTTGTCTCACCTGCACTGTCCTGAGCTGTGAATTCCCTATACATCCATTTGGTCTCCAACCATAAACTGCACGGTGAGGATGTGGCCTCATCTCGTCTTCGGATACGAGAGAGTATTTTGGGTAGTGCTGGCCTCTGACAAGAGCTGCAAGCCAAAGCAGCCACCAGAAGCCTGTCCAGACCCTCTCATTTGAAAATATTTATCTCTAGTAAGTATTGTTCAACATCCTTAACAGCAGTGAAAAATGAACTGGGAAATATTTCCCCCAGCAGAGGAGCAAGAAGAGCAGTTAGCAATAAAAAGCAAAATCCAACAACAACCAGAATGGGAAAATAGATGGCAATCAATGTGAAATGTAGCAAATTGATCAGGGCAGCAAAAGCAATGAGCAGAACAAATCCCTGGTCCAAAGGGGCAAGAAAACGGCAAAGGAGGTTTTCAAGCTCTGAAGGATGCTGAGCAATGAGGAGATGGGGACTGTAACCCAGTGCTGGACTGGTGTGGAAAGGGCAGAGGTGGCCAGTAACTATTTCTTGTTTTCCCATGGAGCACAGACAGACAATCAGCCATGCTCTGGCCCCAGCAGGAACAGCCTTGCCTCCTCAGCCCCCTGTGAGGTCCCAGCCCCATGTCCCACTGCCTCCCATTCCTGCACAGCCGTCAGCCTGCCAGCTCCTCTACACCGGTCCTGTATAATTGCTCTTGCAGCTGTAAATAATCTTTATCTCCCTCTCTGCTCTTCCCATGACGTTCCCTAAGATGCAGAGGCATGGCTTCCTGGTGCCTCCATGCTGCTTGGCCCCTGCCACTGTGCCTCTGCCTGTCCCTGGGGTGCTGGCCTGTCTCTCGCAGGTTACTGAGCAGCCAAAACGGGCTTTGCTCTGTATCTGCAGCTGTGCAGAGTCATGTACCAGCCACACACCACATTTTTATGGTTGGATTTGGAGGAGGGGGAAGGAATTTCAAGGAGGAAGATTCTTTTTAGTGAGCTTTGTTTGCAAAGGGAAATAAAAATAAAGAAAGGAAAAAAAAAGACAAAGGAGCACTTTCTGGTGGAATAAAGGAGAGCTTGTGGTGATTTGTCTCCACGTTTTTTTTTGTCTAGAAGGAAAGAGCTAAGAAACTGCTGTGTTTTCATCAAATGCTTCTCCCTGCCTCCCCCTCCCCTTGCCATAGGAAGGCAACACTTGACTCAAATGGTTGGCATCTCTCTGAGGGCAGCGCCTGCCTTGCCAACAGTGCTGTGCTGGCAGTGTCCAGGGAACAAGAAGGGATGTGCCTGGCAAGGGTGCAATAAGCAGTGCTAAGAATGGCAGCAGGAGCTGGGCACCATCCCCGCACTCATTTTCCCAAGACATGCCAGGTCTCGGCATCTTGGGGACATTTCTCGGCCACAGCAGAGGCCATGGATGCAGAAGCAAGGTGCCACTAGCATAAGCTCAGCTACCTCCTGGCAGATTTGGACAGGGACATACCCCAGGGAGCCCACAGGGACAGGCAGTCACTAGCAGGCATGAAGAAACCTCTCAGTGGAACCATTGCTCTCTAGAGAAGCACATTTTCAGCAGCAGCTGTGAGATTCAGAGTAGTTTTTTTCCCCTTCTATTTAAGGAGATACCAATAAAAAACAAATGCAAAATAATATTATGGTCCCATTTTTCAGTTTAGAGGAAAGCGCTTTCTAGGAAAGTCACAATTCCAGCATCTGACAATAAAACCCTACCCCCTGAAAATAGGCACTGTCATCATTACCAACTGGGGAAGAGAACCACAAGGCTTTCCACAGACAATTTCCCACACCTTGGGAGCATCAGCCCCCGTTGGGAGCCTCATGGTGCTCAGTGTCACCCTAATCGAGAACACAGCCCCACGTGCCCTCTCCGTGGGCACCCCAAACTCTCTGGTAATTGGGAGCTAACCGAATCCATTCACAATTGTCTTTTCTCGGGTTCTGTTTCCACCCTGGAAAGCTGTGCTGTTTTGGGCTGAGAGCAGCATCTGAAATTATCAGCGCTAATTCCCTATGGTTCTGTTTATTAGCCAGAGGACTTCCCCAGAGTAATCATACCCAGCCAGAAATCACATTAAACCCACAAAACAAACACTGGTGTTTGCAGCACAAAGCCCTTCCTGTCTCATTAAGATCAATTAGGTTGTCTTGAGCAAACTTTCCCCCTTCTTTCTGCTAAGCCTGGAACCATTCAGCCCATCCTCCACCTAAACAAGCTCAACAGTAAATCTGAAGGTGAAAAATAGCTATGCATCACTGCCAAGGCAGGATCTCTCCGAAGCTGGTTGCAAAGATAAAGGCATCAAGGTAGGTTGGTTATCCCGGACACTGTTCTCACAACCTTTTCTCCCCCATGAAGGGATGTACACTTCTCTTATCTGTTGATCTCAGGACCATCCGGGCTCACCCAACCCTGACATGGCTGCAGGAGCCTCTTGATGTGTGGGGTGAGCTGGGAGGCACAGCTCAGCCTCGGTTAACGTCACAGTATTTACCGGAGCCCACAACAAAGTCTTCCAGGGTAAAAAGTCCCAGCTGGTGCAGAGAAGCACGGCTCCTCTGTGGTGCTGATTTACACGGAGCATCTGTTGCAAGAGGAAGGGAGGAATACATTAAAGAACTGTAAATTCAGGTGGCAGAGCAGCCCTGGCAGCCCCAACTTCCCAGCAGTCAGGGTTAGCTTTCCACGGCAGCATGCAGAGTCCAGAATAGCCCTGAGAAAGATGGAATGAAAAGGGATGTTGGCTCGTCCCTCAACACCAGCTGTGAGTGTGCTGGAAAAGCTACCTACTGAGGCTGCATCTTGACCCTCGTGGGCTGCATGTAGTGACAGAGCTACTGCAGATCAGTGCGGGGAGATGCTCCAGGGAATCAGGGCAGATAGCATTCCAGACCCAGAGGACTGTGCACATCTCCTCTCTCTGGGCCATAAGGCCTGTGTGCAAATTCCCAGCCTGGCATTAGAGACAGGAGTCAAAGCAGCTGAAGCTGAAAACCCTTAGATCTGCGGCCTCTGTCCCTGACTCCACGCTGTGTAACAAGCTCACTTTCTCTCAGGCATGGCTGAGCATTGCACAGAGCAGAGTAGACGTGTTTTTGCTGAGAGCCAGCAAGAACACGAACGACATAATTAAACTCCTGACTCTGGCTAAGAAGATTGCATAATGAAATTAGCCCTCTGCTCCCAGGCTGTGAACTTCCTGCAGAGCACTTGGGTGCAAACAGTGGCAGCAGCAGCCCTCCAAGGTTACAGCAGCAGCACCAGCCCACGTTCAGGGATGTTCACTTGCCCCGCTCAAGGCTGGACACCCTTTGAGGTCTCCACAAAATCACCCCCTCAAACCGCTCAAGACTCATGAGTGCAGAAAAAAACCTCATGGTGTTTCCACAGGGAGGAAGATTTCTACCTCTGAAGGGAGACAGTGAGATCATGCACTCAGACAAGCGTCCCATTTCCATCAAACTTAAGCAGAGCAGGACTTCTGCAGCGGTTTCCAAATTGCCCCAGGTTCAACTGGAATAGGAGATTTTAATCAAGAGTAGCCTGGCACAGGAGGGTGCATATGCCAGGCAGCTCCTTGGATCCTGCTGCTCAGTACCCCCAGCCATGGAGAGAACAAATTTGCTTGTGAGCCCAGGAAGTCACACGGAGAGGATGCTGTGGGGGAAAGACAATATTAATTCAATGGAGAGGGTGTCTGTGTTGCTTGGGGTGGAGCAGGGAAGAGAGCTGCACCTGCTGGATCTGGGAACCTTAGGAGAGTATGATAGGATTTCTGCTAGAAGGCAAATAACATCAACCAGCCTCCAGAGATTGATTGTTTTCTCAGAAATCTTGACATGCAAGAACTGGCAAATAAACAGCAATTTTAGAGAAACCACTAAGTCCCTTTTTTCCCTCTTATTTTTTGAAATCCAGAAGAGATGTCTGTGCCTCCTGCCTGTTTGTTGTGCCAGGTGCTGCAAGGAATGCTCCTGAAGAGAGGATCAGGACTCATGCAGGTGCAGGAGAAAAGACAGGTTTTTGTGGACTGCTTAAAGATTTAACCTTAAAAATGGAATTAGAGCCTGGTTCTGCCCTGGCACAGCTGGAAGTTGGTGTAGGAAATTCCTCCTCCAGTGTCCTTGCCCCAGCCTTCTGCTCCATTCTTTCGCTGTCCCAGCCATGCAGGTAAGGGGCAGCATCTCCACCCTGAAGGCTGGATACACAAGTACCTTTATGGAACTAAACTAATATAGCAAGGTTGCCACTTGAAAAGAGCCAGGAGCAGACTGTATATATGCATATATGTATATATGTGTATGCGCTTCCGTTTTTCCCTTCCACCAGCAAGGCTGCTTAATGTCTTGAATCCACATGGACAATGTATGTTGAATCCTACTTTAAAGGTCCAGTGCAACACAGGGGGCCCATACTTGCTAGGACACAGGGAGGAAGAGGAAGCTTTGCAATGTGAGGATGAAGCAGAGAAAAGCACCTGCCAGTGGCACATGAAGTAGTGGATGGAGCAAAAGAGCCACGGTGAAGTGCTCAGGCTGTTTTGAAGCACAGCCTCTACACCAAGCCCAGGAGAAATAAGCAGAGATCCACGCTGGAAAGCAGAGATCCACGCTGGAGAGCAGGAAGTGTGAGGTGCATTTGCAAACAGGCAAAGCCATTGGCTGAAAAACTGAGTGTTTGCAACTAATTATTTTCAGCAACTGATCAGCTTTACAGATGGTTGAATAATACTAATCAGATAAATTATCTGTGATTTCTTTCCACCAATCAGCGAAGCAATTTAGCCACAAACGTCTCTTCAATTATTCATCCAGCTTCAGCAAGATAAATGGAGAGATTTATGACACAGACAACCAACTATATATTTTTCCAAATAGAGACCCTTAAAATCCTTACACCTTGTTCTGAACAGGTTCCAATGACCCAGCGCTTCGATTCACAGTTAAACTTTCTGAGCTCATGTCCTCTATGCTGCCTGCTCTGTAATGTCTCCTACCACCCAGCATACCTGGGAGGTAAGGCAGCATGGACCTGTAGACACAGGGCATAGAGCCACGTGGTCTTGAGAGGTTTAGCAGGGCTCAGGAGTGATCTAGAAACACAGACACGCTCCACATTAAAGAAACCAGAAGACATGGCCCAGGCAAATGAAAGGTCTGGTGCAGAAGTAACTGGGTAAAGCAGCTTGTGATGTGCATTAGGTCAGGTGTGATGGCATACAAATCTCTCCAGCCATAACCTCCATGGATATGGGCCGATTAGAAAGTTGTGTTTCTGCAAATTAACCTCTACTGTTATAATTCACTGTAAAAGCATTCTCACATAGAAAATTAAGGACTGTTGACAATATTAAGCTGCATAGTAAATGCAAGCAAGCGTTATTATACTAACAAATAGTCACATTCGCATACAAGCTGGCTTTGGCTCACTGCAGTAGCAACCTTAGAGCTTGTGTAAGTGAAGTATAATCAGTATAAGTGTGGTAAGTGATGAGGAGTGCATAGAAAGATCTCTAACTCACCCTGCTTTGTAAGACTTCACATCCTCACTACAGTGCTGCTCCAACTCAGAAGTGAGGCCTTCCTGTCATACCTGGCATGACCACAGGCCCCTCATAACAATCTACCATATTGCTCATTAATATGGTTGGAAATTAGGGTTGTGGCTGGCCTGCACAGATAAAGTGGGTCCAGATGTAGGAGGATATCTGCTGGATATACCAGGCAAAGGTTCTTTTCCTGCAGTAATGCAGAAACAGGCACAGGAATAGCAAGGCACTGCAGTAGAAGAGCATTATTTGTGGCTTTGATTGATCTGGTTAGTGGATTAAGCTCATATTCACAGTATCACAGTATCATAAGGTTGGAAAAGACCTTTGAGATCATTGAGTCCAACCTATGACCCAACACCTACACCTACTCCTACTTGTCAACTACGCCATGGCACTAAGTGCCTCATCCAATTTCTCCTTAAACACCTCCGGGGATGGTGACTCCACCACCTCCCCGCACAGCGCGTTCCAATGGCCAATCACCCTCTCAGTAAAGAACTTCTTCCTAATGTCAAGCCTAAACCTCCCCTGGCGAAGCTTGAGACCGTGTCCTCTTGTTCTGTCGCCAGTCACCTGAGGGAAGAGACCAACCCCTGCCTGACTACAACCTCCTTTCAGGCAGTTGTAGAGAGCAATAAGGTCTCCCCTGAGCCTCCTCTTCTCCAGCCTAAACAACCCCAGCTCCCTCAGTCGCTCTTCAAAGGGCTTGTGCTCCAGCCCCTTCACCATCTTTGTTGCTCTCCTATATTCATATAAACACTCTTGCTGCCTTAATCTGCTTCCTTTCAGGTGCCTGAGAGGGCCTTCTCCTCATGCAGTCCCATTCATAACTACAGAGGGTTCGTCCATTTGAAGCAGCTTTGGCTACAGGCAAGGGGCTATGGACGCCTCCTCCGCTGGCGCACACAGCCTCCCTGGGGAGGTGTGCCCAGCCCAGCACGGTGACCTGCTTCAGAGCAGCCTCCAGCCTTTACTTTGAGAAACTCTGGGTTCCATAATTTTCCACTACTCAGCATCCCGGTGCAGAGGAACCATAGATACATCAGGGAGCTGATCTAGTCGGCTGTGTTAGGGGTAACTGGTTGAGAGGCAGGTGAGAGACTCTGGGCCAGCCAATGCTGCATCTCACCAGGGCTCCCCGCTCAGGCCGTGAAGGGACAGTGTTTTCCTTTGCAATGAGTGAAGGTGCAATGTTTCCCTCTTTGCAAAGAGCTATGAGCCTGTGGGTGCAAGCGGGGCTGCAGGCTGGCGTCTCTCTGCCCTTCACCTTTCAGTGCTGCACATCCTCAGTGGTGAACACAGCTAACAAAGTAGTCACTTCCAGAGCGCTGGTTCTGCACCCCAGGAAACACTCAAAATGAGGCTGGATGTCTAGGACAGGATCCACCGTGCTTCAGCTGCTGTTGTCAAAAGCCAAGGTTAGAAGATTTCTAGTGGCACCAGTTCCCATTCCTGTCACACACACACAAGGCCCACCTGTGGCAAGGCACCTTCAGTGCTGTTGGGGTCGGAGCTGCCACAGCAATGCCCTTAGGGAAGCATCGCACCTGGGAGAGGCACGAAGGGGGCCTGGAAAAGTGACGTAACACGGGGCATGGGCCTGGCCCGGGATCCCCCTGGGATACCGAGGGAGCTCTGCTGTGGGAAGACAGGGCATGGGGTGGGGGAAAAGACCGGGCATCCCCCTCCCCGTTTTCCTGCAGAGCAGCTGACCCAGCCCCGCGGCACCGCCAGGAGAAGGGCTCAGGGACAGTGTCCCGGGCTCTGGGACCGAGCACAGCTCCCGGGCTGGTGACTGGGGGGTCTGGGACCAGCCCCACGGTGGGGATCCCGGACGATGGGGCGGCTCTCGGGGCCGGCAGCTGGCTCCGTGGCCGCAGGAGGGCGGGCAGCAACCCGCCGCTTCCGCGCCCGGGCTTGGGGCTCGCAGCCCCCCCGCCCCCGGCAGGGCGGAGTGCCCGGCCTCCTGCCCGCCCCGCCGCCCGCCCCCAGCGCCTCCCGCGGACGGCGAAGCGCGGCGCGGGGCCGCGGGGCCGGCGGGGCTGAGCGGCGGGCGGCCCGCAGCCCCCGGCGGCGGCGATGCGGGGCGGGGCGGGGCGGCGGGGCTGAGCGGCGGGGGCTCCGCGGCCCCGGAGCGGGGGGGAGGCAGCCGCCCGCCCGCCCGCCCTGCGCCGCACACGGATCTACGGCGCGCACCGCAGCCTCCGGAGCGGCTCCCGCAGGTAAAGGTGCTCCGAGCATCCCCCGCGCGCGGCCGCCTCGCCGGTCTCCGGGCGCGGCGCGAGTCCCCCCCCCGTTGCGGTCCCACCCTCTCCCTCGGTGCCCGCGCGGCCATCGGGTGCTGCAGGGACGGGGCACCCCGGGCTGTCAGGCTGCGAGGCGGCTCACGGTCCCGCTTTGGCCGGGGTTGCCGGGTGCTGCCGCCAACGCGCCCCGCAGGAGGCGGGGGCGAGCGGGGCCGGCTGCGCGGGCGGAGGCGGGAGGAGCCGCTGTTGCTCGCGGAGCGAACTTGGCTGCGGGAAAGCTGCTCTCAGCCCGGGGGAGGGCGGGCTGCGTCCCGTGGGAAGGGCGTGCCCAGCGCCAGGGTGCGGGTGCCTCGTTTCGGCGGAAGCCCTGCTCCCGGGGATGCTCCCCGGTTAGGCCTCAGCTGGAGGATGGAGAGCCGCGGTTGAGCTCTGCTTCCCTAGGGAATGTGGACTCTCTCCAGCGCTCCTTGCAGCAGGGCTGAACGCCGGGGGTCTCGTCTTGCGGGCAGGCGGTGCCTTGGGTCTGCACGCTGGAAAACCCTTCCCCTCTGCAGTCGACCTCAGAAAGCCAGCGTGGCAGAGGTGCCCAGCCACTGGGAGAGGTGTCCAGCCCTTGGGAGAGGTGGCACATCCCCCGGGAGAGGTGGCTCAGCCCCAGGAGAGGTGGCTCAGCCCCCAGGAGAGGTGGCACATCCCCCGGGAGAGGTGGCACATCCCCCGGGAGAGGTGGCTCAGCCCCCAGGAGAGGTGGCACATCCCCCGGGAGAGGTGGCTCAGCCCCAGGAGAGGTGCACAGCCCCCAGGAGAGATGGCTCAGCCCCTGGGAGAGGTGGCACAGCCGCTGCAAGAGGTGGCTCAGCCCCAGGAGAGGTGGCTCAGCCCCCAGGAGAGGTGCACAGCCCCCAGGAGAGATGGCTCAGCCCCTGGGAGAGGTGGCACAGCCGCTGCAAGAGGTGGCACAGCCCTGCCATCACCACATGCGCTGGTGATCAGGGAAGGTGTCGTCCTTCCCCTAGGGTGCTGAAAATGCTCTGAGTAGGGCGTTCCCTTCTCCGTCCCTTCTACCAGAGGTGCTGCCCACCTGCAAACCTGATGTGCGTGGGAGGATGTGAGTACTGCCGAGGTTCCTGGCTTGATGGAGCTGTCAGCCATGGGGTTTGCTTGGAAGAGGGCTCCTTTGCCTAGAAGATTCATTTGCAGCCTTTGTCCCGTTTTCCTTGCACGGTGGCTGACTGTCACCATCAGGCAGACAGGCTGTGCAGCTGAGCCGTGACTTCCCTTGGATACTGGGTATCGATCCATGTGAAAGTTGTACGCAGCGTGGCACGTCACCTGGGGAGCCTGATCTGATGCTCCTGAGCCAGAGAGGGGTCAGATCCAGAGTCCTTACTCCAGAAACACTGCTGTCATACTTCTCAGGCAACAGGCACAAGGGTTTATGTGTCCTATGGTGGTTTTTGCAAGGAATCTGAATGCCTCTTTAGTTGTGAGATGACTTTACCTGAGCCTATCATAATGCCCAGTACCAGTACCATCCCGTCCACATCTCCCAGGACTGCTGAGCCTACCATGTCCTGGTAGCTCCTTGATCTGACACTGTGCTGGGCTGCATTCGGGATGTCCACTCCACAGGCGCACGTTGCAGGTGGCACTTGCCCTCTCCCCTGAGTGCCTGTCAGATGCAGTGAGTGCCCTTGGCTCAGCTGCAAGAATGAATGTGAGTGCTAGAGTCTCCTCACTGCATGCAAAATCCTCCTCCAGAAATCCCCTTCTCCTGAGCGCCACTGACGTAAGATGAAATAAGCACAGATCCTGCAATTTTAGGGCTCTCTACAGGTTTTGCTGCAACCAACAGTAGACCAGGCTGAATAGAAAATATATTTCTCTCTGGTTCCCAATGCAAAGCTTTTGTGGTCAGAATGAAACCAGATGTTTGGCTGGATGTTTAAGCCAGTTTTACAGAAAATTGCTTCTGGTTAAGACACTAGCAGTGCTAGGATCTCCAGCCCCATCCCATTTACTTCAGTGGCTTCAAAGACTGCCTGTGTATAACTGTTCTTAAACTCCCCTGGATCTGGCAGAGCCCGGGTTGCTGCCAGAGATGCATCCCCCTGCTCCCTTTAAAAAATAATAAGGGAAATAAATACAAAACACGGTGCAAATGCTGGGGAAAGGTTTCAGAGCGGTGAGCTGAGGAGGCGAGCGTGGCTTGGCACAGGGTTGCAGATGGAGCTCTAGTGTGGAGGTGGAGTCCTTGATGCTACGCCCCTGTGTCCCCATCCAGCTCCAGGTGCCCTGCTGTGTGCTGCAGGCATTTCAAGGAGCTCTTCAAAGGAAACCCAGTGGAGGATCTGGGCCCTAGCTCCTCTACCACCTTGCAGTGGCAGCAGCAGGTTAATCCCCCAGGAGCATCGTGTACAGGTACATACTGACCTGGGAGACAGCCCTGTGTTGTCAGTTAATTAGCACATAAATCCAGAAAGAGTGTTTCCCTGTGTCTGTTTTTCTGCTTTAGCAAATTGATAGGTTGATGCTGCTTTTTTGCTATGGACTGCTTAAAACACAACCTAGGCGCTGTGGTCGAGCTCATCATCTTGCTGGTTTTTATTTGGTTAATAGGACCACCATGCTGCCCAGGAGTTGTGGCAGAAGAGGGGTGCAGGTCCTGCCACAGGCTTGGGGAGACCCCCTTTGTGCACAGGGGGATGGAGCTTGCTCGCACTGACCCCGGGAGGCCTGGCAGGGCTCTGCTGGACCACAGCTATCTGGGTGTCTGGGTGCTCCCTCTGCCTTCATAGGTTGCTGCTGGTGCTTTGACAAGTAGTTTTGTGTGTAAATGGGGATTTCTTCAAAACTCCTGGGAGGAGCAGCTGGCAATGTAATAGCTCTGTGGCAAAAATGTGTGTGTGTGTGAACTTGAGTCTGAACTGGAGAGGGAAAACATCCAGAGTTATGGAACTAACGCAAATGGAGTTGGCGTTCATCTCTCCCTGCAGCATCCTTTGTGGAAAGCATTTGTATTTCCCCAAAGGCAGTTCCTCCGCACCTGTCCCTCAAGCAAATCCAGAGTTAGTGAGCAGAGGGAAGCCTTTACACAAGTTGAGGGGCAGCTCACCAGGTCTGAAGAGAGGTGAACTCAAAATATTTAATGAGGAAATCTCTTATTTTAAGGTCACAACTCTGGACAGGGCCGAGGATTGCATGCAGACTGGGGTGTGCCCCACTACTGAGCACAGGGATGTGGACCATTCCTGAACTCCTACGAGGCCATCAAATGTGGATTACCCATGTGAGAAGAGGACAGGGTAGCTCACACATGCCTCTGATGTCACCCTAGCACAACTCTGGGACGCCACCAGGTCATGGTCCTGTGAGCAGTTCCTCGGAGCAATCCAACATCACTCCATTGTACCTAGACTTCAGTAAAGCCTTTGACACCGTTTCTCACAGTATCCTGCTTGGGAAACTGGCCGCTGTTGGCCTGGACAGGCACACCCTCTGCTCCGTTAAAAACTGTCTGGATGGCTGGGCCCAGAGGGTGATGATGAATGGAGTTAAATCCAGTTGGAGGTCGGTCACGAGTTGTGTTCCCCAGGGTTCAGTGCTGGGTCCAGTCCCGTTCAACATCTTTATCAATGAACTGGATGAGAGGATTGAGTGCACCCTGAGCAAGTTTGCAGACAACGCCAAGCTGGGTGCAAGTGTGGATCTGCTTGAAGGAAGGGAGGCTCTGCAGAGAGATCTGGACAGGCTGGATCGATGGGCTGAGACCAACGGGATGAGGTTCAACAAGGCCAAGGGCAGAGTCCTCCATTTGGGTCACCAACAACCCCACACAGCGATACAGACCTGGGGAAGAGTGGCTGGAGAGTTGCCTGGCAGAGAAGGACCTCGGGGTGTTGGTTTACAGCGGCTGAACATGAGCCAGCAGTGGCCCAGGTGGCCAAGAGGGCCAATGGCACCTTGGCCTGTGTCAGACCCAGCATGGCCAGCAGGAGCAGGGAGGTGATTGTGCCCCAGTGCTCAGCACTGGTGAGGCCACACCTCGAGTGCTGGGGTCAGTTCTGGCCCCTCACTCCAAGAAGGACATTGAGGAGCTGGAGTGCGTCCAGAGAAGGGCAATGAGGCTGGGGAGGGGCTGGAGAACAAGTCCTACAAAGAGAGACTGAGGGGCCTGGGGCTGTTTAGCCTGGAGGAGGCTGAGGGGAGACCTCATCTGTGTCTACAACTGCCTGAAAGGAGGCTGTGACAGGGTGGGTGCTGGGCTCTTCTCCCAAGTGACAGCGATGGGATGAGAGGAAATGGCCGCAAGTTGCACCAGGGGAGGTTTAGACTGGACATTGGGAAGAATTTCTTCACTGAAAGGGTGGTCAGGGATTGGCACAGCTGCCCAGGGAGGGGGTGGAGTCACCATCCCTGGAGGGGTTTAAAAGGTGGGTGGATGAGTTCCGTAGGGACAGGGAGACAGGCACAGTTGGACTCGGTGATCTCAGAGGTCTCTTCCAATCAAATAGTGATGCTATGATTCTATGATTTAGATGTGCTGGGAGACCCTTGTGCTCCCACCTTGCAGCCACCTGCCCTGCGGTCCCTCGGTGTCCGTCCCTCCCTGTCCACCCCCATGCCGTCCCTCAGTGGTGCAGTGGGCTGCTGGGGTCTGCAAACAGCTTCAGGATGGACTGCTACCATTTCAGGGAAGCCTTTAGCTCAGCAGAGACACAAACAAAATAGGATTTCATGAGCACTCTAGCAGTAGCTATTAGCTATGCTAAAAGGATTAACAGCTCTGCAGGAATCATCAAGTGTTTAAAACATAACTCAAGCATCAAAGACGGCTCTTATAGGCTCATATTTTCACATCAAGTATCTCTGAAAATTCCTATCCAACTTAATTAAAACAGCCACTAGGCTCATTAAAGGTGAAAAACAAAGGCATTTTTTTCCTTAAACACCAAGCCATTTTGAAGAGAGGAGTTTACAGAAGAAGTATCCAGACTTCTTCGTTAAAGAATCACGTTTGTGAAAGTGTCCTGTCCCCAGGCCACTGGGTCTGATTAATTTCAAGCTTTCCAAAATGGAAATAAATATGGTTTTGATTGTTTGTTTTTTTTTTTCCCCTGGCTAGGGACCACAGAAGAAAGATGAAAAAGTGAGAAAGGCTTTGTAGAGAAAGTTAGATAAGAGGGTGGGGGAGTGTCAGAACCAGACCTATAATAGGAAACAAGCCACTGAAGTGCTGGTAAAAGTACCTTTCATCTTGAAGGCTCCAAAGTGCTGTGCAGTCCATGAATGCACACAAGAACTGGAAAACACCTGACAACAACTAGCGTCATGAGATGAAGTCACCACCTTTGCTAGTAGCAGAGTCACCACAGGCAGGTCAACAGCTCACCTGCGGTTGGTCCGTGACTGCCTCTACTTGCTCTGCTTGCTGGTGTGTCACTGGTGGCGTGCACTGGCTCAGCCAAGCTATTCTGCAAGACCCCAGGCCAAAATTTTAGATGCCATACTTGTGTGACACTTACATGAGGGCATGTGGTCCTGAGCTGGCCAAGGATGGCTGAGGAATGATGGTGGCAATCAGCCTCTTCCTAAGCCCCTTCCTTGTTCCCGGGCAGCATCATCATCATCTACCGTAGGGTCATGATTTAATTCTCCTACCTTGTGATCTGCCTGGTCTTGGTGACGTTGGGTCATCCCCAGGCTTCAGCATATCTCCCTGACCCACTCTGTCCCTCCTCTCTCTGCCTCAGAGCTCTTAGTTATTTCAAGTGTCCTGGGAGACTTAAAATAGGTAGAATCTCCCTCTGTATGAGGTCTAACTGGGGAGGTGTCACTGGAGCTATGAGTGCATTAAACACAGTATTTAAATTTAGTAAATGCTTTTCTGACATCCGTAGAGGCCTTGAACATTTTAGGATTCCATCCCATTATGTTATTTCTGTTGGTTTTGATCAATAATGAATTAACATCCCCCCCCAAAAAGTATTAAATCTCTCCTGTCTTTCCTCTTGTTTGTGGATGAGCTTGATTTCTTCCTTTTCACGCTGTCCTGTGTGGTCAGAGGATGCCTGGAAGAGCAGTGCTGGGAAATGCCATCAGAAACACAGCTGCTCCTACTGCATCTTCCTGAGAAAATTTGTAGCACACCTTGCCGCTTTCCTTCCCACTTGTCCACTTTCTCAAAGGGAGATTGTAGGACTCCAGCAAAGAGCCTCCCTCCCCTGGGTACCCTCCGGCTGCCCCCGGGGACCCACCATGCTCTGCTGTTGGGGGCAGCAAACTGCAGTCATGCAGGGCTGGAGGAAGGTGTGTGAGCACAGTCTTCATACCCATGCGCTCATTGCACGGTCGGGATGTGAAATGCAGGAATTAGAAGGTAGACAGGTTTTTTACATTGAGTGTTTATAGCACTTTCCTCACTTTGTGTCTAGACATAGCTATAGATGAGATACAGGGCTGTTACCTAGGAATAAAACTACTGAAACTAGCCCTGGAGAGCTTGTCCCTGTAATTCCAAGGAACTAGGAGATTCCTTATGATTAATGTAACAATATCGAAGGCTATAAACTCACTGTAGTTGGGTACTGAGTCAGGGGACACACTTACAATGTACCTGCCACTTGCAGCTTAGACTAAGCATTAACTATGATCTCTCGACAGAGTTTGGCCATTCCTAGGGCTGCAGCTTGCTGCAATCGTGGGCTCAGTTCAAGTGACTTCACCAACTGCAATGGCATAATAAAACAGCCCAGCAATCGCCAGCTGTAATTTCTCATTGCAGTGTGGACCAGCAGTGATGTAGAGGAGAGGAAAAGCTGTGAGCAGAGCCTGGACTGTATAGCTTGCTGCGAAACTCTGCCTTCATGCCTACTAACTTCGGGCACGGAAAGCAGGAGCTCTGCTCTGTGTGTGGACAGCTTGTGCTACTGCTGCCTGCTCCGAGTGGAGCGTGAGGGGGTGTGTGTGGTAATGTGGCAGGGGGTTCAAGGGCCTGTGCAGATGGGAAATGCCTGGGGTCTGAACCGAGAACCCCCAGTTCCCCATGCCAGGCCAGATGTGCAAGATCATGCCCCATAAGTACTGGTGGGGGAAGTTAGACTGCAGGGATCTCATTTTTTTGCATGCAAATTCTTTTCTCACATCTCTGCTTCCACCATGTCCAGCACAGTGGGATCTCAGTCTGTGACTAAGGCTTTGCAATACTGTTATAGCATCATCAAAAGTAATAAAGAGAGGATGGACTCCCTGGAAAAATACCATGAAGCTAATCACTGACACACTCTTGACAGTGTCCACAGCAAGAATGCAAAGACTTCTTTTTTCAGCTGAGGAATCTACCTACGCTAGGTCTGAATGATGGAGTGGAGTAGCAAGGGATGTAAGACGCACTTGAGCCCTTGGTTGAAGGGTTGTCTTTAGAGGATGAAAAGGGGGAGGGAAAGGGTCATACTGATGGCTAAGACCTGTTGGGACCTGCTAGCCCACAGCTGACCTGCCTGCTGAGGGAGGAAGAATGGGAAGGAGTAGCAGTGTGAGTGGTTCGTGCAGGAGGCAGCAGGTGGAGAATTTGGGTGGGCACCTTTGAGTCTGCAGGAGTCCCCAAGTTAGGTTTCCTGCCCCAGGTTAGATTTCCTCCTCTAGATTAGGTTTCCTCAGCAGATTGTGCACTGTGTTTTCAGGCTTTTGGCCCCTGGAAGTTTTCTTGTGTAATGCATTTAAGCTTAGGAAGCGCTTGGGTCCTAAGTACCTAAGATCTGTTAAAAGCTGCTCTCATTTAACTCCATAGTGAATGGCACTGGGAATACAGTGGTGCCTCTTGGATTTGAGTAAATGTTGGCCTTGAATGAAATTGCTGATAATGGGAGATAAGTTATCAACAGCTGTTTAACCTAATATTACTTCCATACAAGATAACACTGAGGTTTTTCAAGAGGTTAATAACTAGGTGCAGAATCCATCACTGCAAACAAAGCCACCTGACAAGTTGCAGCCTTAATTTTTCCCCTCGAGCATTATTACAGTGGAAGGAGCGCATGGCAGAAAAATGTACTGGTGGGTCAGGCCGGTTTCCAGCAGTAGCCAGAAGTGATGCTGTTGAGCAGGCTGGTCTGTGCAGTAGCTGGGGGATGATCCTGCTTCCTTGTGGGTCTAGCTTCTCTAGATCAGAGGGGCTGGGTTAGCATCGTTATATTAGCAGAGATTTTGCAGCTGCTAATCAGGCTTGAATCCCTGTACTGGAGAATGCCTGCTCTGCACATTTGAGCACAGTGACCACCAAGCAAAGAGTGAAGGAAGATAGGTTATACTTCACGTCAATACAGATAATTAGGAGGTGGTGTCAAAACACAAAAGTGTACGTCAGTTCTAAGTCACAGGATCCCCACAGGAGATAATACAACTGATCCTATATGAGATTTTAGCCCACAGCACATTTTCTATGTCATCTTAGATGACTACTGGTCTCTGATGTGTCTGTTACAGCCTGCTGTTGGACCTGTTATTCCACAAGGGTTTTAGAAAAGTTGGCCAGGGCCAGAAGCATTCTGGGACACTAGAAAGACTCTGCCAGCAAGCAGTGCTTGGCCCTGCAGCCAGTCACATGCACCAGACCTCTGCAGAAGGGCTTCTTCCCCAGCATTACCCAAAGCATAGAGCTGAAGCAAGGGACCTGCCTCCAACCACCTCCCCACCACCGCAGTGTAGGACTGCACTGGCTATTCTCCTGTGTTCCTCTCACTTGATCCCAGTCACAGGAGCTGTCAGATTCATGGATCGGAGCCATCTGATAAGTGAAGGGCTGGGGTGAGATGCAGAGGGAGTGGAGCATCACTTGGCCTCCTCTGCCTGCAGGAGCTGCTCGGTGTTTTCCCTGGGCACTGTCCCCAGTGCTGCCTGACCCCTTGAGCATCTGGTGGACGAGGTCACTGGTGTTAATGCCTAGCTGGGACATGTCTTGAGCATGTCCAGAGATACCGATCAGCGCATTCGAGTCCTTGGTGAAGGCTCCTGGCAGGATCTGGGCTGGCTTTTAGTGCTCCTGGCTCCCAGCCTCTGCTTTATCCAGCAGACCGCAGTGCTGCTTAGCAAAGCTGGCTGCAGATGCTAGGACAGCAGCTGCAATCCTATTGATCCCTGGAGGGATGATGAGCCCAAATGAAGACCCTTGAGAAATCAGCACAAAATATAAAAATCTGGCTGCAAAGCAGATGCTTGGACTGTGACAGTTCTGCAGATAAACCCATGTGACAGCCCAGCTATGTAGAGCATCCACGTGCTTTGAACGTGCCTTCGATGCTCAGTGTGCATAAGGAAATCTTCATTCCTTCCCACAAGCCCATCACACCCTTCCCTTCTCCTAGAGCAAGCAACTGGAAGCAGATCCAGGTCCCTGTATCCATAGAGGGGACAAGTCCTCAGTTCCCCTGAGGCCACGTGGTTCTTCCTCAGGTTTTGAGGCTGGAGAGTGCAAATGGATGAGCACATCAGAAAAATGTTCTCTCCTAGCCTCCCATGAACTCTGGGCTGGGAGGGTCACAGAGGCACTGTGGTCCCCAAAATGGAGAAGTCTCTCCATTTTCCTGTCACAACAACTGTTGCAGGAGTAGATGAGGACATGTGCATTGTGCCATGCTGCACTCCTGGCATTTAAATCTTGTCTGTTGAAATAGCTGGGCAAGGGGCGGTGTGCTCCTGAAGGCACTTTGGCCTCACTCAGGTGGGTGTGGGAAAGCTGCTGCACTACCCAGCACGTTTGGAGCTTGGGGTGGTTGCTTTTCAAGTAGTTCATAGCATTACTTGCTTATAGAAGCACATCTCTGGGGTTTTGCTAGTAATTCCAGTTAAGAAAGCCTCTGTTATTAATCCTGGTAGGTGCTGCTTTTTCCCAACTCAAGCATTTCAGCTGAACTTCTCCCCTGTGCCCTTTGCAAACCACGCAGCGTGTGAGTGTGCCCCCTTCCCACACATGAGACTGAGCAAAATTGCAAACAAATTGCAGGTCCCCGGTTGTCCTTAGCAATTAGCAGATAGCTCAGGCTGTCAGCTGCTGCTGCTTGGCATGGCTTTTCTGTACTCTGTGGATACATTTCTGCAATAGCAGCAAAGCTGGGTGATTTAGGGTAGTGTTTCTGTAGCCGCCCCCTGCCCTCGCACATCATTTACATTGCGAGGTTCAAGTGTACTCTGATAGAAACTATATTATTAAAGATCCTCAGTTCTTGCATTATTAAAGTTAGGGCAGCCTGCATTGACCTAGCTGGACTTTCATGCCTGCATTTAAAAAGTGTAAGAAATTCCTTGTAGGTCTGCTGGCAGCATGTAAGCGATCCCCTCGTGCTAAGGCTGGGCAAGTTCTGCATCCAAGCAGTGGCTCCCTGCTGCCGACTGCAACCTTGTAATTCTTTTACAGAGCTGGATTTTAACTCCAGCTGCAGTTTACCTTTCTGAGCAAGATTCTGGCTAGCAACAGCCTCCCTGCTTTACTCTATTTCCCGGCAAACCTGCTGAGCAGGCTGCCTGCTTGCAGTCCAGCTTCCCAGTCAGCTGGTACCGCACAGGAGTGGTGCTAACGAAGTTTCATTACTGCGACAGGTCGTTTTCTTGGGCAGTTTCCACATAATTAATTTATCTGTGGAGCCATTGGCTTCTATTTTAAAGCCTTTTTTTAAATCTCTTTGCAAAATATCCAGCTTCTGGTTTGCTCTTGTTTGA
Source organism: Neomorphus geoffroyi (assembly GCA_033558235.1). Classification (NCBI taxonomy): domain Eukaryota; kingdom Metazoa; phylum Chordata; class Aves; order Cuculiformes; family Neomorphidae; genus Neomorphus; species Neomorphus geoffroyi. The sequence continues at coordinate 10,693,600 of JAUMJM010000074.1, forward strand.
ATTCCTCTGATGGATCTCAAATTTTGGTGAGTGTGATAGCTGGCTTTTGGCATGCAGCACAGCAGTAAGCCACTTAGGGCTCCCCAGGAAGGGAAGCCTTTTCCATTCACTCCTCTCCATCCCTTCTGCAGTAGCAGTAATATAATCACTGGTTTGTTCAGTTATTTTTCTGATAGAAATCAAATTTGTGTTTTCTTTGGTTTCTCTTTCAATTTCTTTGCTCTCTGATCTTCCCATATTTTTTGCAGCTACACAACTCATCCCACCTAATAGCCAATATAATTTTTCGCCTTGTGTAGCACTGTGTGCCCTTAGACTTTGGACTTGTGCCTCCCTAGCTCAAGGTGATCATGGTGGTGCTTAATCACCTCTTAATTGTGTCCTCCTGTGTAACCGGGCTTTGACAGTGAAGTCTTGGTCTCATTGCCTCAAATTTACAGGAAGAGAGGACTATTGCTTTGAACTCCCTCTTTGCAACCAGGTCTAGCAGGGGGAGTATAGGAAACTTATAATTGCAAAAGAACTTTGCAGAGTTGTGCTGTACTTGTTTTTCTTTGCAAAGGCAAAATAAAATCATCCAGGGAAGAGGGAAGAAAGAGTAGAGGAAAAGGCAGCAGATATCGAAGGAGAAAGTGTTGAAGGAGAGGGAAGAACTGGCACCCTTAATATGAATTTGGAATTTGGGGGAATTTATAAACCTGAAGTCAAAAAATCATAGAGCTCAGGCAGTTTAGGTCACATTATTGGAACACATTGCTCTTCATTGACCTGCCAGCCACCAGGGTTCAGGTGTCATCTCAACATTAAACCGCAGCTGATGAAAACTTCCTCATTCAAGAAATTGCTGGAAAATTGGATTTTCAAGTGATTGAATGTGATTATATGAGGCACCTGCTTTCCTCAATAGTGTTAAATCATTCAAGATCAAAAAGCTGAAAGTGGATATTTGGGGCTGAAATACAGGACTGGGCTCCAGCTGAAAAGAGCTGAAAAAATGCTGTTGCATTTATTTTTAAGTGAGGAGTCTGTATGTTTTTTTCCCATGTGCTACAGGGACTTCTCCCTGCCTCCCCAAAGAGGTGGGGTAGGATCCAGGCACTGCCTTGCCTGGAGTGCAACATAGAAAGCAACTTTGATTATTTCCACAGTGAATAACCCCATTTTTCAGCTATCTGTGCTGGGCATGGTCTCCCCTGGCTCAGTGGTACAGGAGTGTCCAGGGAATAAGAAAGATGCCATCGAGCTGGGAAGGTTGGCCAGCTCAAGCAGCTCTGGGATGAGGATTGTCTATCAGGGCTGTTTATGTGGTTGGGAGAAAAAGTGGAAGCAGGTCTGGAGAGTGAAAGAGGCTTTCCCAGCATAGATACGACCTAGCAGCAGCTGAAAGAGAACACGCTGAACAAGCCCTAGACCTGCTGTTTTGTTTCTGCTTCGCCTCTCTGAAGTACAGGGATCACTGCTGGAATGATGGAATTCTCAGATGAAAACTGCTGAGTGAGAAAGTTACATACGGTGAATGCCGTGTGAGGAGTGCACATCTTGGAATATGTAGTGAAAGGCCAAGTGAGCAGCCCAGCTGCAGGCAAAGTGACTGCATTCCAATCAGCAGTGGGTGCGCATGCTACCAAGTCACCACTGATCAAGGGCTCTTGGTTCCACAGTAGCCTCCCACAAAATTCATAGGTGCTGTAAACACAGGGCGGCTGACTGCACTTTGCATTATATTCACAGCACAGCAACCTGCTTAGATGGAGTCATAGCCAAAATGTGTGCAATCAGGTGTGCAGTGTTCTTGTAGCATCCCAGAAACTTGGTGGAACCCTGTGTGGGAATGCTTGACCAATGTATGCAGCAGGGCAAGCTGAAGGTCCCTCCTAAACTTACAGGCTGGTGCTGTGCTGCTGCTTGGTGCGGAACAGGCCAAGCTCTACCCCTGTCCTGTAGCATGGGTGGGTCCTTTGTGGCTGTTGCTGTAAAGATCATCAAGGACTCTGCAGTGGTGTCAGCAAGTACAAATGCAAAATCCCACCAGTAGCTTCTACTGGTCTTGCTGCATCGTGTTATCTGGTTTAATATAAAGTGTCTGCAAGACATCTGTTGCCAGAAATTGCCAGCCAGCTGTCAAGCATAGTTGGGTTGTCCTGTAAAATATCTTGCATATACGTAAATCAAAAAGAGTAGGGCCCATAAAAGGGCCAGCATGTGGCACATTCATGTTATTTATAGGCTTCTCTGTGGTGCTTATCACCATGGCAGCTATGAAGGGCGATGTGTATGAAATGAAGTGGGTATTGCACATTCTGGTGGAGCTGGGAGGCAAGGGTGCAGTGTCCTGCAGGGAGCACCCAGCCCCATGACAGTGGGATGGGTGGGGAAGGGGCCATGGCAGACAGTAGCGCAGGTCTGTGGGCTGATGTGTCCTGCTATGTCCTGCCATCTTCTTGGAAAAGTTGGGAACAAAACTCGACTTCCGTTCACTGTGTCCTCTGTGCCGGGGTTGGCCCAATGCTCCATCCTTCCTTCTTCCAGCCAGAGTTTAGTCATAGCCAGTTTATCCTCATCTGTTCTTGTGACAGCTCTTCCTTCGGCTTAAATAGCTCTACTCTGTTGCTGCTGCTTATGGCTCTGCTGTGTTTGGTTACGCTGTTCCTGCCTTGTCAGGCTGGTGAGTGGGGTTTGTGTAGGGTGTGCACAGCACAACAGCCCAGCAGCTTTGGCAGGTCCATCCCTGGGCTGGCTGGGGCTGCCAACAGCCCCTACTGAAGTTGAGACTGAAGAGTCCAAAGGTACTTTTTGTGGAAGAGGCTGGAGATCCCTTAATCCAGTTTCTCTTCTTCAGGATGGAGCCTTCATTTACCAGCCTGTTTTCTGTTTAATTATACTGAAGCCAGTGGTAATTGCTCACTTGATGCTTACTTTCTACATTTGGATTTTTTATAATGTTCTTTCTACTTAAAAAGCAAATTAAAGCAGCATCTCCTCGTCGCAGTTCTGTAGTTGGCAGGTAAAAAGCTTGCTACAGTCACATCCACACAGAATCCATATTAAGCATCTGCACCTCAGTCTCTGCCTGGAAAGCAACTCTTGCAGAACAATACCGGTCCCAGCAGCACTGCTTCAAAATTACTCCCAGGGAGATGTACAGCAAACCCTCACTGTAGTGCTTTTATTGTAAAACCATCTGGTCTCTCAGCTGGCACCGATTATCCTAATTCCTCCACTCTTTCTCTCATTGGATATATCTCTATATTTTGCTTACATCAGATTGTTTCTTTTCTTCAGGGTGTCACATCTTAAGGTTTGACCTTAGAAACCCAGGACTTTAAAGCCAGTCCTTCATAGATCTCTCCCTGTGAGAAAACCTTTCAGTAAACTCAGATCTTCCTTTTCCTTAGCTAGCTGTGGCGTTTCCATCTTTTGTCAGGAGTTTTTTTGTCTAAATACTGGCAGAGATCTCTTGAAGAGGGATGTTTCACAGCAGTTACCCTGGTGCATGCAATGCCTTTCCTATCATCCTTGCTTCTCTGCAGCAGAAATCAAACCATGCCTTTTTCCCCTCACGTCAGGATAACTGGGTGCTTCTTCCTCTTGTGTTTGTGTCTCTTCTCCTTGCTCTCTGCAGGCAGCCTTAGCTCCTTGGCTCCTGTTGGTGATGGACTTTTTTTTCCATGAAATAAATGCTGTATGCCCATGGCAGCCACGCGTGGGCTCGGGTAACTGTTCTCAGCCCTGCACCTGAGCCATGGTGAGGACACCTTCATGTCCAGAAAGCCCCAGGGGACATTGAAGTCTTTATGAAAATCACTGTTGCTGCCTGTTGATTGTAACCATATTTCTATTCCTGCAGGAGCGTGGGGATTCACACGTATATGTTTGTAAGCTTTCAATTTATGCTTTCTTAATAACAGCAAAGTGCCTTTGCCAAAGGCATTTGTTTAAAGAGCTGAAGTAAAAAAACACACTTGGAAATTTTTATGGGGAAGGGGAAGTCAGAGGCGGTCTGGAGCTTATACAACTGGTCCACTGTCAGTCCTATCATCTGCTGTTAGTCCCGTGGACACAATGGTTCCTGCTCGTAGAAATGAGTCCACGTGGGTAATATATACTAGGCAGCTGGTGCAACGCTTTTTTCTGGTTCCAACTCCATTCAAGAGCTCTTCTTGCAGAGCAAATACGTGAGGTGTCTTTTTGCTCTAAGACTTATGTGCTTATTAAGCTTTTTTGCAGCAGAATAAAGGTTGCAAGGTAATTCAGCTTGCTGGCTAAGTCATGAATCCATGTATATGTTATGAATGGCAGTGATATGCATGTGCCCTGGGCTTTACCCAATCATATCAAGCGATAATACATGTCAGGATGAAAATAAGTCTTGATGCTGACTGAACTACATGAAGCAAGTACTTATTTTACATAAAACCTGATTTTAGAATGTCAAGACTTTGATCCACTTTGTCTCACCATGACTTAGCATAATGATGTGCATATAGATATGTATACAGATATATAAATTTTTGTATTTGTAAACATGCCCTTTTTCCCCCCATTTTTTCGCTGAATGTAAGTGCCCCAAGAGCAGGCACTTGCTTTCTTGGTGGGGAGTCTGCATACTAGCAATCCTTCTCTTGCTCGCCTGGGCACAGGGAAGGAAGTGTGGGCACCCAGCCCTGCTATGTTAACACAAAGTTAGCGTTATTTCTTTGGGCAGCAGCAGCTGGCAAATGCCAAAGCATGGCTTTGACACTGACTTCCAGCATTACTAGGATCAATGCGCTGCTCTGCGTGAACTGAAATGCTGACGGGCATCAGGCCCTGCGGATGGTGGCAGGGGATGATGACTGTAGCCCTGGCTCCCATGCCTGCCGTAGCTGGCCTCTGCTGCAGCGATCTTAGCTCTGGCAAAACAGCTGCGTCGAAATGTGCTGGAATGTGAGATTGAACAGTTTGCATACCCTTTGTCTGATATCCACAGAAAGATTGGGGAATGCCAGAGGTTTTGAGGGAATGCCCTAAGGGAGTCAGATGTGCTCAAGTTGTCAAGTGCTCTGGAAGAAGGAACAGAGCGCTTTGCTTTTCAGAAAAAAAAAGTACTTTTCAGGATTACGCTTTCCTGCGTCCTTCCTATGCTGAGTGTCTGAGTTCATTTATGCAGCTATATTAACTTTCATTTCACCTTTCAGTGGTGTTTCATTCCCCTGCACGCTTCTTTGTGTGCACAGCCCAGCCTACTCCAACAGGGCTGGTTTCATAGAATCATAGAACAGTTTGGGTTGGAAGCGGCCTTAAAGCCCATCCTTTTCCAACCCCCTCTACCATGGGCAGGGACACCTCCCACCAGCCCAGGCTGCTCAAGGTGCCATCCAACCTGGCCTTGAACACCTCCAGGGAGGGGGCAGCCACAGCTTCCCTGGACAACCTGTGTTGATTTCCCACCACTCTTATTGTGAGGAATTTCTTCCTAATGTCTAATCTAAGACTTCCCCCTTCCAGTTTAAAGCCAGCACCCCAAGACCTTCTCTGCAGGGCTGCTCTCAATCATGTTGACTGCCATCCTGTATTGATACCGAGTGTTGCCCCAACACAGGTGTAGCACCTTACACTTGGCCTTGTTGAATGTCATGAGGTTCACACAGCCCCACTTCTCCAGCTTGTCTGGGTCCCTCTGGATGACATCCCGTCCTCCTGGTGTGACCACTGCCCCACTCAGCCTGGTGTCATCCATCATAGAAAGGGGTTGGATGTGCAGCAGTGGAATGGGTCAGGAGAAGCCTGTCTCATTCCTGCCTGACCACGTGGTGACTCACTTAGCAGTCTGTGTTAGCCAGCTTTAGGGATGGTCCCTGCGGACACCCTACAGTAGGGCTCACACAGCTGCTCCCCATGATGCTTCTGTCTGATCAGGCCCTTTGGGGCCCCACGCAGCAACAGGGAGGCTGGGATGCAGGGCTGGGGAACCATATGGTTTTGTTAAGAGCCTTTCCATCCTTGCCCCCTGGGAGGGCAGCAGCCTGTCCTGTAGCTGCAGGAGGTTTTTGGCTTGCCCTGGAAGCCAGTATGACGCGTCTAGCACTGATGGCTGGAGAACGAGGCTCTGCATGTGAGCCAAATGAGTGTTGCAGGCTTGGGAGCCAGAAAGCAAAGCCAAAAGCATGGATTTGGATTACTTTTTAAAATATTGCCGTGATTGTGAAGCCACTTGTGAAAAATCTGTTGTGGGAGGCCCAAATGCTTGGGACCGGCTGCCAGTGCTTGTGTGAGGCCACACCATAGTGTAGAGCAGGTCTGAAGAAGCAAACACTCAAGCAAATGTATAGGGGTAGGGATGTGTAGATCCCCAGAAGCTACAGGGAAGGGTCTGTGCTGGGGTTCTGCTCTCCCGGCAAAGGGGAAAGGTCTTCCAGAGCCATCCCTAAAGGAACAGAAAGGCACTGCTGCCTTGGGAATGTACAATCCTACTTCTCCACTGGAGGAGCAGAGTAGGTGCAGGATTTGAAACGACCTGCTGCTCTCTGCTTATTAAAAGAAAATGGTATTTCCTGGCCGTGCTACAGATCTGTCACCTCGATCCATTGAAACGGTCGCAAAATATACAACAGGAGGAAGTGATCAAAGGTGTGGGGAGAGGGTCTCATTCCCTGTTCTGTCCTTTCCAAAGGCCATCCTAGTTCCCTGCAGCAAGGTAGGTGTGGACAGGAGCTCCTGCCATGGACTGGTTTGTGAGGGGGGGGTTGACTGGGCTACGAATGCATCACTGAGCCCATCACTTCTGGCTCTGCATGAGCAGGTGTGGAAGGAGAAACTGATTGTGATTTAAAGATGCTGGAATCAGGAAATCCATCATGTCCCTTGCTAATGTGTTGCTGTGATTAAATGCCCTTACCATTAACTGCCCATTGCAAATATATACCTTATTTCTAACCTCGGTTAGTCCCTGGGCATGGCTGTGTTGCAGGATGATACACGGAGGAGCATGCAGGGGCTGAGTGGCAGTGGGGCAGCACAGGCTGCAGGCACGGACAATCACTGCCACACGCTGCCAGCATCAGGCCAGGAGCAGGGGGGAACAGGTGTCCCCATCATGGGCACTCTCAGAGTGGCTCTGCAAGGCAGATAGGACACCCACTGAAGGGCTCGGGGACATTGCAAGGGTGAGGAGGGCTGCAAGGGGAGCAGGAGAGGGATGGAGAATGGCACCCTGCCCCAGCGCCTTCCAGGAGCATCCTCAGGACTCGCTCACAGATCAGGACATCCTGTACCAGACCCCTTCCCCCACAGAAAGATCTTCCAGCAAACATGCAGGAAGAGCCTTGTATGGCTCTGAACTAAGTTGTGCAGTAAATTAAGCCTGGTCTGCATGAAATTTCCCATGCATATATGTTATGGGGTAAACCTGGAAGTAGGTTATATCCAAATTCTCCAAATGTCTTTTGCCTTTAATTTAAAAAGTTAGAATCTCCTATAATTGCCTCTGTGCTTGTGGAGCATTGGGGAATACTAAGAAACCCTCTGGTGGTTAATTGAATGCCTTATAAATGTTCCGATTGTAATCAAAGTTCTTTGTCTCACATTATAAAGATATTTAGGTCCAATTCTGTGCTAGGGTGATAATTTTATGAGGGATTTTCATATCTTTTGGATGCAATATGGAATGGATCATTACCTTTTTTTATACTCAATTGCTTTTATCATCCAGAAATATTCAGTGTTTAATGATAATAAAGCACTTAGGCTAAGGAGGCCAAACACCACATACATTATTGTCTCATGTGACAGTGCACAGCCCCTCAGTACTGCATTTCTGTGTGTCATCCTCCCACCTTGGCAGAGAGCAATGTTGAGGCCAGGGGAGCAGTAGCTCGCCCCAAATCCCCCTTTGGACAGGAGGGAGGAGATCTGTGATGTCCAGAGGCACAAGCTGGAGCCCCACAAAACTGGGAAATTTTCTTGCTTTCCCCAGCATCCATGTTTCCTGGCTTTCAGGTGCCTTCCCCGCAGCAGCCGATGTACAGAGAATGCTTCTGCAGCCACTGGGGACAAGGTGGCCAAGCTTCCTGGTGCAGATACCTCTGCACTCTGCCGGTGGGTGCAATGAGGGGATCAGGAGCAGTTTGCCTTGCTCCAGCCTGTGATAGGCACAGTTTCTCCTGGATTGCCTTGAATGAAGGAAATATGCTGCTCTTCAGCAGTCGTCTGGCTGGCTGGGCTGGCACCTCTCTGACGGCTTTGCTCCTCAGGGGCAGGGATTCAAACATGGGTACAGATGTTTACTTACTGTGTGCCCATAAATTTCCAAGAACACATTTTTGATGGCTTCTACAGCTTTTAATTAAAAGCATTTGCATAATTCATTAATTATTCATTAGCTCTTTATAGATGCTGCAGGCCCATTGCAGACATCAGTGGAGTCCTACTGATGCTTATAAGCTCATCAGCAGACATTGTGATGGATGGTTATAAGCAATCTACTGACCTGTTGGGCCCTGCAACATTTGATTAACTATTCATTAAAACATCTAGAAATCATTTATGAACCTTTTATAAACTATTTATAAGTGGGCAGGGATGGATTTATTCATTGGTGTTCATGGGCTCACAGTGGAAGGATGGAGGGAGCCCTGGGCTGTGGCTTCAGGCTGCAGGACGGCTGTAGGAAACAGGCCCAATGTCACAAGCGGGACTTCATTGCTCCATCCGTTCTCCCAAATTACACGGCCTTCCTGCAGGCCCAGGGGGTCAGGTTTCTTGATGGATGTGGGTCATTCTCCCAAGGATCAGAAATCACACAGAATGGAGAATGTTTTGCAGAGTCAGGTCGTTTAGCTAAGTAGGGGCTGGCAAGAATCCAGTGGCAGCTCTTCAGTACGCTCTTGGGCTAAACTTCAAGAAGAGGATGAGCACGATTGTGTATTGCTTTGCTTCTAGCAGGATAGGATTAAATTACCCATCCCATTTTCTTTCATATTAGTTAGCAGGGATATAGAGAGCCAAAGGCAGCAGCTGCCAGCAAAACCCCTATCGGCTGCTGGGGGCACTCAGGCAGAGAGTGAGCTGATTCCTGGTTAAACTGGGGATGCAGCGCAAGGCTAAGGTTTGGGATTGCATCCAAACATAACCTAAGCATGAATTGGTTAATTTTGCCTTTTTTTTTTTTTTTCTCCAAACAGATGAATTTCCAAATGAATAAAAAAATCTGTTTTCTACTACTTTCAGTGCAGTAGGGAAAGGGAAAGTGGAGTAACCTTGCTCAGCTTAGACTTCGTGAATCTTTTCCGTGCTCCTGATATGTAGCATTTCTGCTAAAAAAGGGAGCCTTTCCCAGGAACTTTCCTTGGTGATCACTACCTAAAACGAGTAATGCTGTTTCTTGCTGCTGAGCCCCAAAATATTTATTGCTGCTATGGGTTATCTTCTGCCCACAGAATTGTGTATCGCTTGACACTGAGGCAGCTCCTCATCTCTGCGAGCTCACCAGCACCAAGCAGAAGTTGCAGATATAAACTTCCCACGTGTTAACAGAAGAAATGACGCCTGTAATAGGATCTTAGCATCTACTATCGCTTCCAACAGTTTGTCTATAATCTTGCCTGCGGTGGATGCTGTCTAGCAGGACATGGGATAAGTGATGACTTCCTAGGAGCTGGTGTTCAGTGTAGCATGTCTGTCACCTAGCACAAAGGGGACAGATGTGTCCTGTATTTGTTAAAAAGTTCATTCTTTCCTTCTATCCTTATCTGCATTGTTTCCATACTGAAGATTCTCAGCTGAGCACTGTAGGCCAAACTGTGTATGAATTGGAGGGATGACTCCCTGCTTAACAGAGAGGGAGATCCCAGCATTAGTGGCAATGACAGATGTGGATTTGTATGGCGATGAATAGTTAGTTGTGTCTCAAGACCTTGTTTAAATTTACAAAAGGGGTTTATTTACACACATGCAATTCATTCAGTAGAACGCTGTGTATAGTTATTATTTAGTTATAAACTGGACTAATTCAGGATTTGCAATGGGTGTGCCTTTACCATTTTATAGCTGATCTGAGGTCAAATCAGTGCAAGACTGAATCTAGCTGTGTTCTCCCAATCCTGCCACTGCTTAGGGCGAGAGGCTTATAGGGGGTCCTCTAGGATGTAGCTTGCACAAACGTCATGCCGAATGGCACTTGCATTTCAGCTTAGAGGAAAGAAAAGTCAGTTCTCTTCACTTTCCTCAACAAGTACACTTGAGCTATTTTGGAGTACAGCACAAAATAATTGGCTTTCAGTGGGAAGGGAACACAAACATGAACCCAGAAAGCCGTAGATGTCTCAGTATCCATCTAATAACACTTAAATCAGCATGCTCCTCACCTAGCTCTGTCCCAGGACCAAGGGGAGGTTTGGAGGACTGGGGGATCTGCTACCCCAGCTGGAAAGTAGAACCGGGTGCTGTGTGTGGGAGGGGTTGCTCCCCGCCTCACACCGCAAGCTGGAGCTGCCCTTATTTCTGGGGGGCAAAGAAGAATAGGAGGTGGGGTACACATCCTGCCCAGGCCATCTCACTCCATTCCTGCAGCAGAACATGAGAGTTTAGCTATGTGGTTAGAAATACCCCACTGTCACTACAGGCAAGATGGCAAGCCACCAGCCCTGGCACATCACACAGGAGTAGGGTGGTGACTGACACGCAAAGGGGACTGGGAAGAGGGATTAGTAAAGAAGGGAGGTGAAGAAAGAACTGTGGGGCTCCCAAAGTGGGAAGAAACCTTCAAAAATGGAGCTGAACCAAAATGCTGGGTGTAACAGACCAAAAAGCATCTCAGAAGCAGGGTTACATCCCCACTGGCCAAGAGCTGTTTTGAGCCATGTCCCTTCCCTAGGCTAGCACTTGTCAGGAGAGCAGCAGAGCAGGACAGATCTAACGGCTGTCCACGCTGGGTCTGACACAGGCCAAGATGCCATTGGCTCTCTTGGCCACCTGGGCCACTGTTGGCTCATGTTCAGTGTCAGCCAGGAGCAGCCCAGGAGACCAGTCCTTGCTTTGGCAGGAGCCCACAGCTAAGTAAGCAGTGAGGTGAGCTAAGTGATGCATGCCTCAAGCCATGCTTTTATCAGGAGGGAGCCAGGGCTCCACAGGATGAGGCACAAGGAGGGTCCCAGTATCTCCATGTCTTACAACAATGTGCTGCTGGTGAGCGCTGCTTGGCTGGGGAGCTGCGTAGCTCCATCTGAACAGCGTATCTGCCCATAGCAGAGCACCCAAGGCCCAACCATGGCAGGGCAAGTGGCTGCCCCCATCACCATCGCCTCCAGACCAGTGTGCCCTCCCAGTGTGCAGCAGGAGCAAACACAGCCCAAGTCTGTCTGTTTGCAGCAGCGTTTGCATTTTGCACTCACTTGACTCACTAAAGCCCGAAATAGAAATCACCTTGGAATCAGCCCTCAGGGTACTGGAGCGGCTCCATGCCTGGAGAGAGTGAGGAGGTGCTGCCATTTCTCCGGGAAGAACTCAGCGCTGGTGTTTTTTATGTCTGAAAGCCATTCCCCAGCTGCACAGCCCCTGGTCCTTAGTGCCTCTTGTTTTCAGGGTGAGAATGCTTAGCAGCTGCTTTTGTGGTGAGCTCAGTCTGTGTCTGCTATCTGCTGCCCTGCTCCCTTGCACTGTGCCTCAAAGCCTGTTCCACCAGGGCGAGAGGGGCCAGACAGGAACCAGGCAAGGACCAAGGGGTGGTACCCTCTGTAAGTTGTACATTCCTGCCAGACAACAGAAATTCATTTTCCATCCCACATCTGGCCTCCATGCTTGCGGGGCTGCCTGTGCCCAGAGAGCAGTGGCTGCGTGGGACACAGAGACATCCCTGCAGGAGCTGAGCACAGTGGCAGCTACAAGGCACAGGCTTCTGGGTGCTGTGCAGCAGATGTTAAACACCTGATTACACAGGAATTAGCTACTGAGAGCCAGAGATGGCTCTTGTCATGCAAGGAAGCATTGGTACAGTGCATGGGGCCGTGGAGCTGTGTATGCTGTGGGAGGGTGCTGGTGTGCCCAGCTGGAGGGCGGCTGCGCAAAGATCGGAAAGGGAAAACGGTTGTGCAAAAGTCAGTGCAAAGTGTTCATGTAGAACTTAGGCAGCAATTTAAAATAAAAGCTGATTGCAAGTGTACCCACTGTGCCACTGCAGCCCAGCGGGCTTTCTGCCAGCTCAGCAGTGACCCAGGCTGCAGCACCCCCCCCAGTCTCCCCCAGTCTCTTAGCAGGTCTTTGTCATTGCCTGTTTTGTACAGAAGGGATGCCTGTGTGTTGCTCTGTAAACAGATTTTTCGCATGCCTTTTACCGTTGGAAATTCAGTGATAAATACCTGACAGAAAGAAGCATTCACCGTATTTCACATTTTCTCTGAAAAACTGGGAAATTTCTTATCCATTCCATACTTTACTGCCACTTCCCCAGGGATGAGCCTTCCCTCCTGCTGAGTAGAAGGTTCTGTGGCTGTTAGTGGATAGAGTTTTTATTGCTCTTTCCTTTGTCTGGCATTACTTGGGAATGAGATTTGAATCCTCTTCCCCTGGAATTATGTTTTCTAGCAAACCACACAACATGGTGTTTATCTTTTTTATTGTTCCTGAAAAGTCCAAAGAGTTTACTAGTTTAATGTCAATCTAAATTTAGCAGCAGAAGGGGGGGGAGAAGGAGTAGAAGGGTAAAATAACCCCGGAGAGAAAGGACATCTTTCTGGGTCTGAACAAGCATCTCAGGTTGACTCTTAACCATTCTTTGCAGATTTTTATTTTGCTCAAAAACCCAAGTGAAAATAATTAAATGGCAGTCAAACAGAAATAATTCATATTGGATTTTCAGCCTGTTCTCTAGACCAAAACTAACTTGTCGTTCAGACACCCCTAGCTGAGATGTGGCCCTGAGGAGGAGAGCTGATCTCCTTGCCCTACTCTGGGATGTCCAGCTGTGCAGCAATTTTTTGAGTGCCTGGGGACTGTGTGGCATGGGGAGAGCCACACGCCTGGGCGTGGCAAGCCTGGAAGTGATGCACAGTAATAACTCCATGGCTGTGAGCATGGGAGGTCAATGTTGTGATGTGTAACTGCTTAATTTAGTCACTGCAATGGGCTGATGTGGTTGTTCCCGTGCCCCATGCGTGAGATGTGGCATTAGTTGCCATGTGTTTGCTCAGCTGTGATCAGCAGCAAGAGCATTTTGATTTAAAAAGTGAAAAAAGAGAATGAAAAATTAATCCGTCCTGAACACGGTTAGAAAAAAATTACTTAAAAAGTCAACAATTTGGGGCAAGTCTCCAGTCTCCCTTCTTAAAAGCTGTTTCTAAATTAGCCATTTTGGGTCCGTCTCCATCTCTCATCCTCTGGATACCCCTTGTCCTTCTCATTTCACAGGGCAGGGATGGGGAACAGCAGTTCCCCACTCCTAAATAATGACTTTCAGTAGCTGGCTAAGCCGCAAAATGGATTAGCTTTGCCCTACAGCTCTGTACACAACAATTGCAGGCTTGCATGAAAGTTGCATAGACTTTCCAAGCAAAACATTTCTCATGAAGCTCCTTCTGGGAATACCAGGAGATAGAAACAAGACTCTGGGGCAGCAGCATGCTGGAGATCAAGGAATGGAGAACACCAGGCCGGTGGGAGATCTGCTGCCATGAGCAAAGCTAGCACTGAACTTGAGCAGGGCATGCTTTCCTGTCATCAGAAATGAGGAGGTGGCCTGGAACCTGATGGGGACTCTGGTGCTGGGAGCCCAGATCCAGGGCTGAGGAGGTGGGGAGAGACCTTGGGTAAGCAGCTCCTCTGTCCCCAGGCATCTCCAGTCACAGGGATGGGGCTGTCAGAGGGACCAGTGTCAGGTCCTAGCCTGCAGCCAGCTGGCCTGTGGGACACTCTCAGACAGGGACTGCTTAAGGGCAAGGCGGGCATGATGCTGCATCTGAGCACTTCAGACTGCTTTCTTCCCTTGTCCAAGCATGGGCTTTTAAGCCTGCCAGCCTTCTGCAGCAGTCTTGACCTGGCCATATCCCTCCTGGCACAAACTAAATTGCTCTTTTTATGGTAGGAATTAGCTCCTGTTGCCTGCTCTGGTTGCACTGCCCCGTGCGCAGTGTGGCTGGGAAGTGAGTGCAACAGGAGACCTGTGGAGAGAACGGGGTGCAGCCTCTGTCCTCCACCACTGGGCAGGGAGTCCCTGTGTCCCCAGCAGCAGAGGTGATGGCCTCAGCCTAGGGATATTTAATGCCAGCACAGATGTCGGCAGCAGAGGCCACGTGGACTCAGCGACTCAGTGATTTTGTGGGCAAAGTGCATTCATCATGGGCCCTATCTCCCTCCCTCTCTCCCTTTGGCAGAGATAGCCGAATAGCAAGAGCCTGCTTTTGAGGTTGGAAGTCAGGTTTAGAATTTTAATGATATCCTGTGTCCCACAGCCTTTCATTTGGAGAGAAACTGCTCTAAATGACCCATTTTTCTTAGTATAATGATAATCATTACCAAGAGGAAAATGAGCACTGAAGCCAGGGACAAATGCAGGCACAGAGTAGATAGGGTGGCTGATTCTGACTGCCAAAATACTACATGGAGAAATAAACCTTTGTATTTAGAAGGAATGTGAAGATGTCTTTAAACATGCATGTGAATTTGTAACAAATAAATCACCATGCCTTGAAATGGGAAGCAAGAGAGAACAACCATAAATATTTTATCTCTTTGGCAATGAGCTCCAGCAAATTGTGACATCCTCCTGGGGGAGAGGATGCCTGCTTATGCTGTTGGACAGGGAAGCCACTGCATCTCCCAGTTCCTACGTAGACTCTGTGCAGAGTGTCCTCCCTGCCTGGGACCTGGCAGCAAGGAGCCTGGGAGCTTCCCCACTGCTGGGGACAGTGCTCCTGCCCCTGCCTGCTCGCCCTTCCTGGCTCACACCGCTCCACGGGCTGACGTGACAAGCAGTTCCTTCTGAGCACAGGTCCTCAATAAGAATCAGTGACGTGGATACTTTTTTCTTTTTTATGAAGGTTTTTTTTGCAGGCGGCAAAGAATTTCATTAGCAAAGAAAGCCTGAAAAAACAACAGCTCATGCAAATGAACAGCTCGATCCAAATAGGCCCTGGGCCAAACAAGCAGCATATACCTCTGCATGATGGGGTGTTGCCTAACCCACAGTTTAGACCCCTGCAGGGGCATCACGGAAGTGTTCTGGCTGTGCCACTTGTGTTCTGAGCTGAATGATGTGTACAGAAGTGTCCCCAGCTGGCGGACATAGTGGGATGGATGCAAAGGAGAGGGTACCAGAGATCCTGCCAAAGTTGTACAGGTTGTTACTTGTTGTCCCAAGGCACATGATCTCCCTGGCCACCCTGACCCCTTCCCAGCTCTGCCCATGCAAAGGGCTGCAGTAGCTCCCAGGATGTCTTGGGTCTGTCTCCCAGGTGGCTTGAAGCATTGCTGAGTCACTGCCTGGAGGGTGGGTGGAGGACCTCTGGGAGGGCAACACTGTGGAAATGCAAATCCCTCCCACTGGGAGCTTCGGAGTAGTTTATTAAGCAGCATGGGACTCAGCACGGGTGGTCCTCCTTGTGAAGGCGATGAAACCAGAAGCCTTCATCAGACATGCTCCTGGAAGATCAGATCAGGGCATTTGCAGCCTTGGACCTGTAAACTTCCAGACTCTACTGAAATGGGACACTGTAACCACCCAGGGTCAGGGAGCAGAAGATGCTCTATGGAGCAGAGCTTGTCCCTGCCACTGTTCTTCCAGGTGCTGGAGGAAATCTGGAGAACTAGGCTTGGTTGACTCTTGATGCGACCTTGGAAGTCTTTTGCCTTTAGAGCAGGAGTCAAAGCCGAGGTGCTTGCTGGAGATGGGGTTAGGCTGAACACACTGCAGATTGCCTATTGCTGCTTGAGGGTGCTGCAGGAAGTGCTGTGGAGACTTGTCCTTGAGATGAAATACAAGGCACCTTATTAGTGCCCAGACTTCAGTCTACAAGTATTCAGCTTCTAACCGGGGTGTTCAAGCATCTAATAATTCAATTAGGTGTGACACAAGGAAAACCTATAAACATGTCATTGATTGGGAGAGTGAGTTCTGATCCCAGGTAGTTGATCTCTTCTAGAATAGCCCGTAGCAGCCCCTTAGCCTGGCTCATATGCCAAGGATCTAGTTGGTTAGGTCTGTGAGCGGTAGAAGAAATCTGGTCTCTGGATACTGGAATTGATTTAGACACCAGCAAGAAAGATATTAGAAGATTTATTAGATGGCTGGTAGAACAAAGGCTGGAAACCAAAGGAAGAAAAATGTCTCCCTGGAGACCTCTAGGCTGGCATTATTTTTCTTGCACTGCATTGAGATGGTGGCAATGTTTATCTCCCATGCAATGTCAGAGCAGCAGATACCAGTGTCACCCCATCCCAGAGAACGGGACACACACAGCATGGGGAGGGTCCCTCTGAGCTTGGTGTCTATGTGGAGGGCCAACCACATGTGACTGCACTCCTCCTCAGCCTAATAAGCACCACAACCCACTGGCACACCATCCTGCAGAGTGCCTGTCCCAGGAGGAACCAATGGACTTAAATGATGGAGAGCAAATGTACAGGCCATCTCCAGCTCCACAACACCGCCAAACCCTACCATGACTCAACTGTGATTTAAGACTACACATGTTAATAGCTGCCTGCTGGAGGATGCACCACCAATGCGCTCCCCGGATGAGGGGAGACCTCATCACTGTCTACAACTGCCTGAAAGGAGGTTGTGGCGAAGTGGGTGCTGCTTCTTGCAGGTGACAGGTGATAGGACAAGAGGAAATAGCCACAAGTTGCACCGGAGGAGGTTTAGGACTCGTTGAGTTGCCATCCCTGGAGGTGTTTAAAAGACAGGCAGATGAGTTTCTTAGGGTCATGGTTTAGTAGGGAGACAGGCACAGTTGGGCTCAATGATCTCAGAGGTCTCTTCCAACCTTATGATTCTATGATTCTAGGAGTTCTTATCCTGCTAGTATTTCATGCTATCCAGCAGTAAGCTATTGCATTCCATAATTAACATTGGACCAGCCTCGTAAAAGTAAATTCAAGTGCATGGCAAGACAAAGGTCCCTTGATTTTGCAGGTCACCCACTGGTTCTTTCTTGCTTGCTGTCACTGCATTACTGAGGTTTGAGGTGAGTTTCTGGCACTTGAACTCAGCAAACCCATGATGTTCTTGGGGAAGCATTTACTGGGGTGTGCCCAAGGCCCTCTGCCTGCTCACAAGTCATGTCACTGGGGAGAAAAGATAGCTGAGATGCCTTCTCATCTCATGGTGAATTGGCTCAGCTGTAAGTACAACAGGCTGAGCAGCTACATGTCTGTTCTTGGAAGAGCTGGTCACCCCATGCAGGACAGACAGGTGCCTTAGACCTGGGTGAGCAGCAGCATATCACCAGAGAATGAGACCTGTTGTCACAGGAGAGGCTCTGTCTCTGGAGAATCTCCTTTGATGTGCAGATGAAGGTATAAACCCCATGGGAGCCGGCCAGGCATTGTCAGCATCACCGTCCCAAGGTGGTTTCGGAGAGCAGACAGCAAGATTACCCCAAGAATTAATGGGATCCCTCTTATCTGCCACTAGTTCACACAGCAGCTGAATCTGGCATCTCAGGAGGGGGAAGAGTTTGCATGAGGTTTGGAGGTAGCAGTGCAGGTAGTCCAGTTGTGCAGCTGGGGAGAGGGCAGCTTTGCCAGGCTCAGCAGGAGCCAGCAGACATGCTCTCCTTTTACCACAGTGACTGGGCTCTGCTCTTCCATTCCATCAGTGTGGCCAGCAGCTGCCTTGTGTTAATTAAGAGCAGAACAATCACTCTTAATCAAAGGCCAGACTGCTGGCAGCAGCAGCAAACTGCCCATCTCATGCTCTGCATGCTGTCTGGCTCATCCCACCTCCTCTAACCCTCTCTGCCCTGAACATGGCGAATAAGAAGGGCTTAATGGTTCTGATTGCTGCCTGGTCTGCAGTGTGCCACCACAGCCTGGCAGCAGGGATGAGCCCAAGGCAGCTCCCAGAGAGGGCAGAGGTGCCCCCTTGCTTTGTGCAGATGCTGTCTCTCAGCACTGGCAAGTAAACTGGTTCATCTCCTCACCTACACATCTCTGAAGCAAACTCCTCACTTCATAGAATCATAGAATCCTAAGGCTGGAAGAGACTTCTGAGATCATCAGGTCCAACCGTACCTGTCATTCCACTAAACCCTGTCCCTCAGGAACTCATCCACCCATCTTTTAAACACCTCGAGGGATGGCGACTCCACCACCTTCCCTGGGCAGCTGTGCCAATCCCTGACCACCCTTTCAGTGAAGAAATTCTTCCTAATGCCCAGCCTAAACCTCCCTTGACACAACTTGTGGCCATTTCCTCTCGTCCCATCGCTGTCACTTGGGAGAAGAGCCCAGCACCCGCCCCGTCACAGCCTCCTTTCAGGCAGTTGTAGACAGTTGTCTTAGTTTATATGAAAACCAAGATATGTTATCAGATATTGAAGATCTTTAATCAGAAAAAAAAATTGTATAGAAGAGATAACAGTTCTTAGCTACAAATATATGTGTATACAGAACAGAATCAACACTAATCACAACCAAAACCTTAAAGCCATAAAACCAGATTGAGTCCTGTACCCAAAATCTTGCGATGCAGGTCTCTAAGAGCTGGCGATCAGTCACTGCCCTGCAGGGGGAGGCACGGCCCCCCCACCCCCAGTGTGAGTTCTGCCGGAGTTGTGGAAGATTCAGATGACCCATGATCTTTCCTTCAGAGACTGCAACCCGCACACACGCAGTGGCTGCCGCTGCCGTCTGAGAGGAAAACAGATGTCTGGGCACGAGCTCTGTCCCGGCTTCCCCAGAAACGTCCTCCCCCCAACCCCCTTGCGTCTGCTGAAATTCCCTTTGTCAGCAAGAGGAAGAAAAATTCCTCGGAAAAATCTCAAACCACAACAACAGTGATGAGGTCTGCCCTCAGCCTCCTCTTCTCCAGCCTGAACAACCCCAGTTCCCTCAGTCTCTCCTCGTAGGACTTGTTCTCCAGCCCCTCCCCAGCCTCGTTGCCTTCTCTGGACGCATTCCAGCCCCTCAGTGCCCTTCTTGGAGTGAGGGGCCAGAACTGAGCCCAGCAGTTGAGGTGTGGCCTCCCCAGTGTTGAGCACTGGGGCACAATCACCTCCCTGTTCCTGCTGGCCACGCTGGGTCTGACACAGGCCAAGATGCCATTGGCCCTCTGGACCACCTGGGCCACTGCTGGCTCATGTTCAGCCACTGCCAACCAACACCCCGAGGTCCTTCTCTGCCGAGCAGAGCTTCAAGCACTCGAGCTCTTTGTTCACTTGTGGAGGCAAGGAGGGAAGCTTTCTCATGACAGCAGGACACACATGGTCATTCTTGCTGTCCTTCCACCTCTTGGAGCTGGCGCTACACGTCCCAAAAGCCACTGAGTGGAGAAAGTGCTCAATACCTTCAGCATAAGCAGCAGGGGTCTCCAGGTTTGCAGCTTGAGACTCCTGTGCTCCCAGCTCTTCCCTTTTGAGCTTGCTCTTGTTTATATGCATTAGCCACTTGCTGCCCAAAACCTTCCCTTGTGTTATGTGTACGTGGGAAGAGGTAAGAGGATAGGTCCCTGCTGTCTTTAGTCTGACATCCAGTCTGGCCCGAGGTCAGAGAAATCAGCTGGTGCCTCACTGCCCAGGTCCCTAGATCCAGGAAGCCAGCACCTCATCCCTTCAGCCATCTACTACAGAATCATCCCTGACTAAACACTCTCTCACATAGGCAGGAGATGCCTGCAGAGCTCAGATTCATCTTCTTTGGGACATTTCTGGAGTTCTCCCCCAGAGCTCCCAGAAGCCTCCTCCCCTGCAAGCTTGTTTTCAGCACCAGGGAACTTCCAGCGCTCTCCTGTTCATACCTTCATGCCCCAGCTTCCTTTTTCTGTTGATTAGCCGAATCCCTCTCAAACGTGTCTAGATGAGGCAAGCGGCAGCAGAGCCACTTGGCTCTCAGACACCTGGTGCTGCCAGAGCAGTACTGAGAGCACTCTGGTGTGGTGGGTGAGGGCACTGGGGTTGTTGCTCTCAGGAAAATTTGTGCCTCCCTGCCGGCACCCAGAAAAATGAGGACAAGGACCAGCAAGAGCAGGGAGCATTTCCATCCTCTATCTATGGGGATTTACAGCAGGCAGCAGGGGAGAACATCTCTGTGAGGTGCTGTGTGATGGCTCAATGTTTTCCTTTTCCCCAGTATTGATAATGTGAAGTTTTTCAAGGACTTCGCAGTGATTAAGACACAAAAATACAGCATCAAGCTGCTGAAATTGAATCCAAGTTTTATGCTCCTGGCCTGGCTTTATCCTGGTGTTTGCGTTTATGCCTATTTGTAGCACAGAGGAAAATCAAAGCTCTGGGCTTTACTTGCAGGTAAAACTTGGCCACCAGTTTGGTTAGGTCTATCTATCTAGGAAGGTACCAACAGAGAATGATAGAATCATAGAATTCTTGTTTGGAAGAGACCTTTGAGATCATGCAGTCCAACCATTATTGTCCACTACTAAATCATATCCCTATGTACTTCATCTACCGTTTGAATACCTCCAGGAATGGGAACTCTCCCTGACCACCCTTTCAGTGAAGAAATTCTTCCCAATGTCCAGTCTAAACCTCCCCTGGTGCAACTTGCGACCATTCCCTCTCATCCTATCGCTGTCACTTGGGAGAAGAGCCCAGCCCCCATCCCGTCACAGCCTCCTTTCAGCAGTTGTAGACAGGGATGAGGTCTGCCCTTAGTCCCCTCTTCTCCAGGCTAAACAACCCCATTTCCCTCAGTCTCTCCTCGTAGGACTTGTTCTCCAGCCCCTCCCCAGCCTCGTTGCCCTTCTCTGGACACGCTCCAGCCCCTCAGTGTCCTTCTTGGAGTGAGGGGCCAGAACTGACCCCAGCACTCAAGGTGTGTCCTCACCAGCGCTGAGCACAGGGGCACAATCCCCTCCCTGCTCCTGGTGGCCACGCTGGGTCTGACACAGGCCAAAATGCCATTGGCCCTCTTGGCCACCTGGGCCACTGCTGGCTCATGTTCAGCCGCTGTCAACCAACACCCCGAGGTCCTTCTCTGCCAGGCAGCTCTCCAGCCACTCTTCCCCAGGTCTGTAATGCTGCATGGGGCTGTTGTGACCTAAATGGAGGACTCTGCACTTGCCCTTGTTGAACCTCATCCCGTTGGTCTCAGCCCATCGATCCAGCCTGTCCAGATCTCTCTGCAGAGCCTCCCTTCCTTCAGGCAGATCAACACTTGCACCCAGCTTAGTGTCACCTGCAAACTTAGTAAGGGTACACTCAATCCCCTCGTCCAGATCATTGATAAAGATGTTGAACAGGACTGAGCCTAATACTGAACTCTGGGAACAGCACTCGTGACTTGTAGGTCAAGGTTGGTGATATATTGTTGTATTTTAGTTAGATCAGCTCTTCAATGCAAGTTGCAGGTGCACTGCCAACGCTGTGGTGCTCAAGCTTCTACACACCAAGTGCTTGATCACTTGTGTGATGCCCCCAGCACAAGGATAGCACAGCTTCTGCAGCTGGAAGTGAAATAGTTTCCCAGGCAGTGGATGACAGGTCCTGCTCGAGGAACTGGCACTGTCAATGGTGACCTGGCAGGGGACCAGCAAGGGTGTTGCTTCTATCCGGTGATGGCACAGCACACTATGTTGGCGACTGGGAACACCTGTGGAGGAAACACTTCAAATTCAACAGCATCTCAAAAATTGGAGAAGGGTCCTGAAAAACAATAAAGAGTATTGTTAGGTCAGATACCCATGGTAGGTGCAAGTATCTCTCCTGGGAGAAACAATGCTGAGCTAGGAGGGCAGGGGTGGCAGGGACATGAGGAAGATGCTGGTGGACTTCTGCAGAGGACAAGCAGGTCTCTGCGGGTGAGGCAGATCCAGGAGAACCCCCGAGGTAGCAGAGAGAGGAAGAGCCCCAGGACCAGTGAAGAAAGCTCTGCTTGAGGTGCGAGTGGAGGGTGCAGAGGGTAAGGGGGTAAGAGGATAAGGGCATCCCTAAAAGCAGGACCTGGATGCCACAGGCACTAAGTTCCATGTGCATCTCCCACAGTGACAAATGCACACACAACCAGATGGGGCCTGTTTTTTTATGCCCAGACCAACACACCATGGGGGTTTTGACACTTAAATCTGGGGTTTGGTCCAGATCAGAAGGAGATCTTGAGAATCCACCTAACTTGGAAACACCAAGCTATTCCTCTAAAGGAACATCGTGTTTTGCTGTGAAAATGGTAAATTGTTTTGGTAGTGTCAAAACATAGTATTATAATTTAACATTTTATGTACGACAAAATGAATCATTTACCTTCCCTAAATACTATGTTTAAACATCCAAAATAGCTGAAAAGCCGTTTTTTTTTGACATGTCTGTCAAATATTGTCAAATTCAGTGTATTTTTGAATGGGGAGATGTTCCTAGCAATTGCAATTGGCTACATCAGCAGGGGAGCCCTGGCCAGGATGGCTGCGGGGGACAGGGCTGCGGACAAAAAAGGACATCTATCCCTGCAGGGCTCTGCTTTGGGCAGGCAGCAGCTCCTTGAGCTGTCACAAAAATAATGTAATCGAGAGGGTGTTTTTTATTTTTTTCCTACTCAGACAACATGTCTGATACTTCTGCTTGGGTTTCTTTTTGGGAAAAGGGGAGAGGAATGAACTCTCCAAGAGAATCAAGGAGTTTGCAGGATGAGAGTGCAGTGGATGCACTAACTGGTACAAGCAAGAGCTGGTTTATGCCAGCCCTCCTGCACTTTCTCCATTTCACCGTGCCTACACAGTAAATTATCTGTAATCATTAGCAAGTCGCCTGTTTCCTCCTTCAGACACAATTACTGGGCAGAGTCCGGAAATATCTTCCTCAATCTCATTTCCTTGAGAGGATGCACATGAGATGCCAGTACTGCCTTGGAGGAGGCAGGGCAACTGCTGCCCAGAAGCAACCTTCCCCATTCCACAGAGTTCCAGCATCTCCCCCCATCCATCAGCCCCCAGGGACTACCCTGGGGGTGCAGGTGAAATCGCAGCCTGCAGGTCAGTGAACCTGATCCAGACACCCAGTGGCACTGATTTTCAGCAAGGTGAGGCAGGAAAATGCAATGACACACGGACAACATGATTTATAGTTTCTCAGTCAGAGGAGACTGCTTTCCTTGTAAACCCCATCCTTGCACAGTGCACAGAGCTCTTAAATAATTCAGTGAGTCTCAAAAAACATAAGCAATTAATAGCTTCTTCCGAACCCCAACCTCTGCCAAGAGCAGGTTGCATGGCTCTTAGGTTGCTCCCTGATGCACAATTGGCTGTCGGTGGGCAATGTCCTCACCAGAGTGGCTCTGCTGGAGCCAGCTCTCAGTCCCCGCAACAGGTGGCTGTGTCCATCGCCTCACCCTGCCCTGTGCCTGGGGACAGTGCAGTGACAGCACATAGTGGGGTGGCATTGCCAGGCAGGGACAGGGAGCGTGTGGGAGAGGGCTTTGTGGAGCTGCAGGGCTTGAGACGTCTGAAGGACTAAGCAGAGGAGCCTTAGATTTACACTCAGGAAAGCTGGAATAAATCAAAGCAATTAAAGTGCAAATGAAGCTTTAAGCAATGCGGCATCCTAACTACCTGTGAAGCACGTGGTGTATACTTATGCTTAGCTTGCTCCCTCTTTTATTTATAGACAGAATTCAAATCATTTTAATTTGAACTAATTTTCCAGGTAGAGCCAGGGTTCGGGAAGCGCCTGCTGGCATTAATGAGGCTGTGTTTTGACAGTGGCTCCACAAGCCCTCCAGACATCCCTGTGGCCACTTGCAACCCAAACTTGGGATCTGGGGGTTGTGTGGGGATGCTGGCGGCTCCTTGCGTCTGCGTGGCTCTCAAGTGTGCTACTGGTGCCGTTCCAGGTGATGCCATGCACAGGCAGCAAGCAGAGGCAGGAGGGGATGGAGGAGGGCAGTGGCGATGAGTTGCTGGGGGTTGCAGATGCTGGTAGCAGCAGAGCTGGCGGTAATGAGTCACACTGGAACAAGGCACTGGCCTCACGAGGAAAAGCACAGCTTAATTTTCTTCCAAACTGCCTGGGACGATGGTGAAGCAAGGCTTGGGTAACCACGTTCTTGGGTAACCACAGGTGCTTTATAGCAGCTGGGAAGGCTGGAAAAAGACCAAGAAATAACTCCCTAGCCAGAGCAGAGGCCTCAGAGTAGTAAGGGCAGGAGCTGCCTGCAGCTCTGCTACTTGTTTTTGCTCAGTGCCAGAGGAATCGGGGCCCAGATGAGAGTGCAAACCCTGCACTTCAGTTTGCGTTTGGTCCCACCTGCAGGATCCCAGG
Source organism: Neomorphus geoffroyi (assembly GCA_033558235.1). NCBI lineage: Eukaryota > Metazoa > Chordata > Aves > Cuculiformes > Neomorphidae > Neomorphus > Neomorphus geoffroyi. The sequence continues at coordinate 10,717,995 of JAUMJM010000074.1, forward strand.
AAATTACAACTACTCCCCTACCCCCTATTCCCACCGCAGCTTCTCTTGCCTGCAAGGGACACTGGAAAGGGGCAGGCTGGGCTGGGAAATGGGGTGTCCCCAAGCAAGCCCCGAGATGGAGAGGGGACATGTTGCTACTGCCTGTCCTGGTGTTGTGCTGCCAGTCTTCACTGGTGTGGCTGGACACTTCACTTGGGCTCATAGTTACCAAGACTGAAGCAAGGCTGCAGTGCCTGCTTATGGGGGCTCTGGCACTGAGTGGAATGCAAAGGCTGCTAGCTCCCTTCCTGTAGGAAGCTGCCAGCCTGGCTCGTTGACATCCGTAACACTCTGAACTGATTGCCTTCAGATGAGCAGCCTTTTGTTTACAAAAATTCCTGCAGTAAGGATAGTTTTGTGAATACTTGTCTAAACAAATATTTATCTCGGATATGCTCTTGTGGCTATCTGATGTGCTCTTTTCTTGTTTATCCAGCACATTTCTCTAGTGGTTGCTGAATGTACTATCAAATACAGTCATTTAAAAATTATGAATCGGGATTTCCCAGAGTAATGACTGTTCACTTACCTGCTTTTTGAAATAGTCCTTTGAGGAGAGTTTTATGAGGCTCCACCCTGGTAGTATGGTCACACATCACTCAAAACGGGAAGCTGTGCTCCATGGATAGGCAGAGACCTCCGTATTTCCATATAGCGCTAGCACTGGGGCTGCAAGAGGCGGGGAAAACGCCAGCTACTGCACAGCTGGAAAACAAGAAGAAGAGCTTGCACCGCAGCAAGTGCTTGGAAGGTATTTGCAAAAGGCAAGAAAGGCACTTGTCCTGGGTAATGTAGGATTTAACGCAAGAGAGAGTAGCACTCGCGCTCTGTGATTCTGCTCAACCCTAAGATCCCCTTTCTCTGCTCCAAAAGGTCACTGTAAGAAATGAACATGTTTATCAAACCCAAACTGCGACGAATTGTTTTGGAGAGAAGAATCTACTGTTTGAGCATATTTTTTGCTGAAAGTGATCTGCTCATCACTGGTTGTGAAAGACTTGTTTGCTGCTGTTGTAAACCATGAGTTAATATTGTCTGGTGCCCTGAGTATTCACTGAGAGGCAGGGTAGGGGTTTACTGTGTGTTTTCATGTAGGCATGGGGGTAGCTTGGGCTGGGAGTGTGTGCCTTCCTCCACTTCCCAGAAACACACATGTAACACAGGGGGGCAGAGGGACATGGTTTACCAGCAAGCTGCTTCCTAACTTTAACGTGCTGTGATGCACCTACTACCCTTTAAATAACTGCTGGCTTTTGAAGGCATAAATACTTCAGCGGGAAAGAAAAAAACCACCATTCCCTCCTGAAAGACCTAATTTATCTGGAATTATCCATCCTTGGCTATAAATCCCCTGTAAAACTTGGCACTAGTTTAAAAACAGTTACAGCAATGACTGTATATTTTTATCTGAAACCTCAAGAAAGACAAACTGAAGTGCTAAATGGCAGCTACACAACGGCAGAGTCATGCTGGTGAGAGCGGGGCTGCAGTGAGTGCCTTGCCTGGGAAGCAGCATTTAGGGGTGGTCATGATTCTCTGCCATCTTTTTGGTTTCTTTCTGAACAATTCCTGTTTCAGAAATTATTTGGACATGCCAGTTTTCCCTGCTGTGCATGACTCTAGCAGTGGACTCCGAAGAACGACGTGGGTGTCCTAGCTGGGGCCAGCAGCTTTTAAGTCCCCTACTAACATTTGCTGAGCACCACATCCTCACGTGCCACATCCTTTGGGAACCAGGACACAGGTACATGCACCCCTAATGTCCATCAACTCAGGCACATAGCAGAGTAGTTCTAATTCATCTGGCTTCCCACTTTTTCTTCTTTGTTATTCTCTCACAGAAGCATGAAAGAATCCAGCTTTTATTTAAATGAGGCCCCATAAACATAAGCAGCTGCCATACGCTTCCCCGTGCAAATTAGGGCAGGTTTTTAATAGCTTACAATTCTTCAGGCTTGGCTTCTTTTCTTCAGCTTCCATCTCTGCCTCTCTCCCTAAAAGCTGAGAGAGACCAGGTTTGCATGTGTCCACATTAAGCCAGCCAGTGCAGAGTGGGAGCAAAAGCAGTGCTACTGAGTCCCTCTGACAGCTCCTGGGGCTCTTTCCAAGTTTTGGTCACCTCCTGCAAGCAGGGGAGTCCAGCACGGCACCTTCGCAGTCCTCCAAACTCAGGTCTAGGCTCTGCCTAACCCTTGCAAATTGGGTAAGGAGTGTTTGCAAACCCAGCAGCCTGGCTGTGTCACCCTGGAGATAACATCTTTCCACTGAGGTGCTGAGTGTGGGCTGTGTGAGAGATGAGGATCTGTGAGCAGACATGACCAGGGTGGCCAGGCTCCACAGGATGAGATGGAATGATCTATGGGGGGGTTCTGTGAAGTCAAGCACTTTCCTCCTAGGGAGCTGCTGTCCTCATCGGGCTGGCTGTCACACTGTGTGTGATGGGCATCTCTGACTGTGATCATTGTCTGTCTCCTCTGTGTAAGCAGTTTGATAGTATTGCTGAGTGCACTGGGGCCTGCCCACTTACCAGGAGTGTAGTTCCTGCGCAGAAAAGATAAAGGAATGAATCACGCAGGCACAGCCTGGTGAGAAGGGGCTATTGGCCATGAGCTGCTCAGTCAGTCCAGAAAGCTGCTGGGACCTCGTGTGTCCCTGGGGACAGCTCTGCTACCTACTCCCCTGTCTTGGTGGGAACAGCCCAAGCCCTGCATACCTGCCCTAATCTCACCCCTACTCAAGGAGGGATGTACTCAGCACCCTGCGAGCTGCTTTACCCCCTCCCCTGCTGCAGACCTGGGCAGGGATCTGGCAGCCCACCAAGCCGAGCACCTCTTCGCCCTCTGTCAGGTGTCTGTACAAGCTATGACAAAAAAACTCCAGACACCGCTCTGAAGAGCTCACCTTTATTTATTCCTCATTGAGAGCTGAGCACTTCCTGTCTCAATACCTGGTAAAACCCTAAAGCCATAATTCAGCAGAACTGCTCCCAGACTGGCACCTCTGCAGAGCACTTGGATTCATCTCCCTGCTGCATCTGGGACACAGCCAGGCTGGGCACCTGGAGCCTGGGCGTGACAAGGCCCCATCCATGGTGAATTTGTGGTGTTACTGGACACTCGTGAACCTGCCTATCTCCACCTGGTTTGTGCCCCAGTTCTCTCTTCAGGAGCACCCAGGGCTTAAGCTTGCCAAGTTTTGGATGAAGAGTGCCTGTGTAAGGGCAGCATGCTGTGTTTCCATGCAGGACACCCTCGGCTGTGTTTGTCATCAATGAAAAGCAGTGCTATATTAAACCACACGCAGGGCACAGTGGTGCGATGGTGCCTGATGGGAGCCTGGCTCATGCTGCAGAGTGGGGTGAGCTGGGAGCAGCTGTCATTATCGCTGTCCCACGGCTAGTCCATAGAGGGACCCTAACATCCATTCTCTGCCATTTTTTCCAGGGATGGATGGATGTGCATACAGCTGGGAAGAGCAGGAGCACAGCACAGCCCTGTGGGGCTAGGTGAAGACACAGTGGGAGACCCCCAGAGACAGGAGTCTGGGGTCTCAGCTGGGAAGAGAGCTCCTCTTCCTGCCCTGTCAGCCAGGCTTGCCTGCTGCCCTGTCACCTACCACATTTCCAAGGATCTGTACCAGGATTTGGGGCTTGGAACCTGGAGGTGCATTGGTGCCATATGATTGCTGGAGAACCTGAGTACGATGGAGGACCTGCCACAGAGGAGGGACCTCCCTCCAGAAGGCCCTGCATGTCTGTGAGCCGTGGCTGCTGGTGGCAGAGGTGCCTGGGCTGTTCAGCCAGCCTGGGGCTGGGGGCAGAGCCACAGTGCTTGCAGAGCAGAGCTAGTGAAAGGCAAAGACCTGGGATCTCTGGTAGCCCTGAGCCCCAGGAGAGCTGGGCTGCCAGCTGAGCCGGTGCTCCTCTGGGGACCTCTTCCTGGGGCTGGGTGACAGAGCAGTTCTTGGTCTCCAGGCTCACTGTGGATGTCCTCCTGTGCCCCACCAGCAGGACTGCTCTAGTGCTGGTGCAGAGGGAGGGCCACTCGTCTCACCATGGTGCTGCCACCACCTGACAAGCGCCATGTCTGTCTGACCACCATTGTCATCATGACTAGCATGGCCTTCATGGACGCCTACCTGGTGGAGCAGAACCAGGGGCCCCGCAAGATTGGTGTCTGCATCATTGTGCTGGTGGGGGATATCTGCTTCCTCATTGTGCTGCGCTATGTGGCGGTGTGGGTCGGGGCAGAGGTGAAGACAGCCAAGCGGGGCTATGCCATGATTCTCTGGTTCCTCTACATCTTCGTCCTGGAGATTAAACTGTACTTCATCTTCCAGAATTACAAAGCAGACAAGAAGAACCTGGAGACAGTGGCCAGGAAAGCCCTGACCCTGCTCCTCTCCATCTGTGTACCGGGACTTTACCTGGTGCTGGTAGCCTTGGATAGCATGGAGTACATACGGACTTTTCGGAAGAAAGAGGACTTGCGGGGGCGTCTCTTTTGGGTGGCCCTCGACCTGCTGGATATCTTGGACATTCAGGCCAACCTGTGGGAGCCACATAGGACTGGTTTGCCCATCTGGGCAGAGGGGCTTATGTTTTTCTACTGCTACATACTCCTCCTGATCCTGCCTTGTGTGTCCCTCAGTGAGATTAGCATGCAAGGGGAGCACATTGCCCCGCAAAAAATGATGCTCTACCCTGTCCTCAGTCTGGTCACTATTAACATCGTCACCATCTTCATCCGGGCCATCAATATGATCTTGTTCCAGGACAGCAGAGTCTCCACCATCTTTATTGGCAAGAACATCATTGCAATCGCCACTAAGGCGTGCACCTTCCTTGAATACAAGCGGCAGGTAAAGGAGTTCCCCCAGAATGCTATTGCCCTGGAGCTTCAGCAGAACTCCCTCTCCCACAACCAGACCATCCACAGCACACCGGGCATCCCCCATGAGCCATCGCCCACCAGCGAGATCCTCGACACATGAGGGGTCACCCCCAGCCGAGCGTTGGTTCAGACAGTCCCGTGCCAAGCAGATGAGGGATGCTGCTCTCTTGCTGTGTGTGGCAATCACAATGGACAAATCCTGATAGCGAGGGCTCTTCTGGGCACGAAACACCAACCACATTTTAATTGAGTTATGGAGTGTCCCCTAGATGTCTTCATCTCAGGTATAACCCTAGGAGTCCTCCAGACAAACCAAATGAACTTGCAAAGTACATGAACCACCTAGCCCTCTGTCTCCCAACTTCTCCCCTCCTGAGCAAAGACTGCTGAGGCTGTAATATCCCTTTTTACTCCTTGAGCACCTCACCTTTACTCCAAACCTGGAACAAAGATTTTGTTACTGGAGACCTTTTTATGGAGTGAGGGCAGGGGCACAGCTGTACCAGTTGGAGGGGAGGGTGGGATGTTTGAACCAGTAAACCCTGTGATTGTAGATGTCTCTTATCTCCAGTGGTTGTGTTTACAGTTTCCTATTTGTGATGGCTCCTGGGGGTTCCTGGCTGCCCTGGGGGCTGGTGTCCTTGGGGTCGGTGGTGGGTGAGAGCAGCAAGCCCTGTGGTGGGGATCAGAGCCGGGGGTCGGCATGGCTGTGTCTCCACCACTGCACTATGCCAACTCTGCTGGGAGCAATATTTGACAAGCTAAAGCTAATCTAATGCTTTTGTTTTATGTATTTCATTCACTCCAAACAACTCAGCACAATATTTCTATTTTCAGAAGAGTCTCTGTCTCTCTCTCTCCCTGCCGTTGGAAGGCTCCTTGCCTGGAGCAGCCAGTGCAGCCACCCTGGCCCCACCAACACTGCTGCAGGCAGGCACGGGCACCCAGGAGGGCTTAGTAATAAGGATAGCGATGATGCATTTCACTCCAGCATCAAGTGTTTATAAAGAGGGCTGCTTTCCACAGCTACTATATTTTTAAATAAAGTATTTTAAAAAATAACAACAAAAAAATTGCCACTGGGAAGGGCATGATGCCCCGAGCAGGTGGCTGGGCTCTGGGGTGGGCACAGGTGTCACCCACTGGTGTGTGTCGTGGCGAGGGGCTTGGCCAGCCATGGGCAGTGGGACAGTAGGCAAGGGTCAGTTGGACAATAAAAGCCCCATGAGAGAAATGGCTTCTGGTGATCTCTTTTCTGCCAGTGCGGGGAGGGAGGAGGGCAGCTCAAATCACTTGTCTCCTCCTATATCCACCTTTCCTGGATTCCCAAGAGCTGTTCCAAGGTGCTGTGCCCATGAACAGCCCTGTGCTCTTTGAGCAGTGGATGCAGAATAAATTGTTTTTCCAGCTGAAAGGCTGCCCTACGGTCTTGGGCACCTCTCAGCTGCCTTCACCTGGGGGGAAGCCCAAGGGACAAGAGCAGAAAAGCAGCTCAAACGTGCTGAAATGAGATATTTTTGCTTTTTCTGAATCAAACGTCTAATTTTGAGTAGGTGGAAGAAAACGCCTGATGCTCTTTACATTCCTCTTCCACATTTTCTCCTGGCTCCGCTTACCAAATTTTACCTAGATGCACGCATCAATTTAGTCTCCGTTTTTTAGCCCATCGTGATCTGTTTGAAATGTTTCACCCAGCCCTGATCCAGCTCTCCGAATTTAGGACCAGCCAATCACAGCCCTGCCAAACTCTCCTTTGCCCCTCTGTCACTGAGGGATGACTTGGGGGGTGGTTTCTCTACCGGCAGTAAATCTGCTGAGAAATAAAGTTATATCTTTGCGAACAAAAGTGAATTTGCAGTAGCTTTCACTAACTGGAGAAGTCTTCTTCCTTTCCCTCAGAGAATATGAGAGGAACAGGGCAGGTGATTTAAAAGGCATTAACAGAAATTAATTAAGTTGTTAAATTATTCTGGAATACCTATGGAATTACATATTACATCTCTACTGGTGCCATTAAAATACATGTGATTAATGTCAGTACAGTTAACTCCCAAGTATCTAATAACATTCTGCCACTCTTCTAGGTAATTAATTTATGAGCCTTTGTTTTACAGCACTTCCCCAGAACTGAGTGGAGGAAAACCTGCAGGTGCTGCTGGCTCCAGCACAGAACTGCTCAGGCAGTGCCCAGCATCAGGCTGCACCTGTAGCGGTATTTTATCTTGGGGTAAAATAAATTACCATTACCTGGGGGTTACTTTGACAGGTTGTTGCATGTATTTTTTTTTCTGTCTCAGCCTGATAGCTAGCTCTCCAGCTGTGCCTTTTACTGGAATAGGGTAGTATTCCCTTGAGCCTTATCTGTTGCTAAGGTTGTTTTGAGAGGACGTCTGTCTGTGCTCCCTGGATGGACCCTGCATGGAAAGGGATTGGTGCTTTATCCTCCTAGTGCTGTAACCTCTGAGCAGGCTTAGGAGTCTCCTCAACATTTTCCCTGAGGCTGCAAGACCCTGCTTTCTGGTGGTGACTTGGGGTGGTTGTGGTTGTGGAGAGGGGTGTCTGTGAGGAAGGGCTGCCCTGAGCCCCTGCATTAGTAGCAGGAGTAGGGGGAGAGGTCCCAGAGGTCATGCTCATCTGGGTTGCAGTGCACTGCATCGCTCCTGTAAGGCACCTGAGCTTGCTAGTGCTGGAAGCCTGCTCTGTGGCAAAGAGAGGAAGGAGAAGCTTTTCTTCTCTTCTGCTTTTTGACATCTCCTGGGGCTGTGTGTGCATTGTGTTTCTTACTCAGCAACACAACCCTTTCTTTTCAAAGCCATCTTGAAAGCAAATGTTACAAGCCGGTCCCTCTGCAGCAGCAACCAGATGAAAGCTGGGAAGCAGGAGAGGAGGAGAGCTAGCTGGGAAAAGCAGCTCAGCAAGTGGCTGAGAGCAGAGAGGAGAGCCAGAGTAGGCAGCAAAGACCTCAGAGACTGAGAGCCAGTGCAGCAATGGGGTCACTGCAACTGTTCCTTGCCTAATGCTTGCTGAGACCAATGCAAGCTGCCGCCTCCTTCCTGAAATTCAGCCCTGCCCAGCAGAGACAAGACCCCTGGAAGACATGGGATGGGCAGGAGGGATGGCATGGTGGTAGTGGTGGCAGTGGCTGTACAGGATGACTATCTCCCAGCCTGGCTCTTAGGTGATATTTTGCTGCAGACAATGAGAACTGAAGGATACAATTAAAAATAAATAAGCTGGATTTGAGCAATTTTTCAGTTTTTACTTGAGAAGGTGTGTTGGAAAAAGATCTCCTTTGTGAAATACGAAAGCCTCCTGGCAACCTCCCACCTGCTGAAGCAAAAGCAGCACAACAATAATGCAGAAGAACAGGTGCAAATTCCCAGCCCTCCAGTGGAAAACCTACAGGGGCGGCATCCCTCGCTGCCCTTTGGAAACAGGTTGGGGGACAAGGGAGTCCTTGCTCTTGACAGAGAGAGATCAGTGGTACTCAGAGGCCCAACTGGTGCTGTGCTACCAGTTACCAACCTCCTGGGCAGTGCTGAGGTGAATGCCTCATTCCAAGCACGGTGACAGCCTCTGGAGGAGTCAGTTCCACCCCACGGCTTGAAGGGACCCTCTGTGAACATGCGAAACTCGAGCCTCTCTGAGACTTCCTATCAGGCTGATCCCAAAGGGCAGCAAATTTTCCCAGTCTTGCACAGTAACAGACAATCTGCAATTGTTCCCTGGGGAGTGGGAATGGACTGGACTGAACCCATCCGCTTCCCAGGTGTTGGAGAACTGCAAAAGAAGAGCTCATAGGCAAGCAGAGCAGAATGAACTATACCAGGCTCTTGTGAAACATCAAGCCTAGACAAATCCATCCAAGTCCTGTCCCCCTGCCAAACATCTGGATAAAGAGACAGCAATGGGCTTGAGCTGCTGCATGTCTGATGGTGGCTGGTACCGAGCTTAAAGTGCTCTGTGGTTCTACAGCCGGATTTTCCGTGTGAGTACAATGCTGGTGTCTTTGTAGGGTCAAAAAGTGCTTGCAAGAGTTTGGGAAAAGGAAGACACCTATCTGGGCAATACAGCACATGGATGGCTCTGCCATCAGGCTGGCTCTCTGAAGTGACTTTGCAAACCATCCTCCAAAAGCAAGTTGCCTGGGGACTGGCTGCTGTCCCAGTCCAGCCCAGCATATGCTCTTCTTTCCTGGGGTTCAATACTGCTCCCATCCTAGTCCTTCCCAAAGCATATTCCTTGCCAGGAAGCAGTGAGACAGCCAAACAGCCATTGCTGCCTCACAGGTGCCTGAGAGCATCACCTCCCAAATTAACCCTGGGAACGTGCAGGGGGCAGAAGCTGCAGTGGGGTGCAGGGAGATGCTGTCCCACAGGCAACGCAGCAGCAGGGTGCTTTTTTTCCTCATTGGCATCTGACCTCCTCAAGCATGCTGTGTGCTTGCATGTACAGCCCTGCAGCAGCAGGCGCCGTGCCGTATGGCAGGGAGGGATCGAGGCTGTCAGGTTGTATTTATCTATGTAGGGTAAAAGGGCTCTGCATCCCTCTCTCATGAAATCCATATGCCCTTCCCTGCGGGGTGCCATGCATCACAATGCACCCAGTGCATCCTCATGCAGTGTCACCTGAGACCATATGCAAATAACTGATTTTTTTGTTTGTTTGTTTTCTTTTGTTCAGTCTGGGTTAGTTTGTTGAGCAAAGGGAAACAGAACATTCCTGCCAATAACTATTTTCCTCCTGCTTGGCCCAGATTCCCTACGCTTTTTTCATTCGGGCCAATGATGCAATAAAAAATGAAGGACAAGTGTCCAGAGCACCATAGCGGCAATTCCCATCCTCTTAGATTCCTCCTGTCCAGCCTCTGTGGCAAAAGTTGGAGTTTCTCATAAATTTAATCCTAACTTTGAATGCCCTGGATTTTTCAGCTGTGTCTGGTTTTTAGGTCTGGTGTCCTTAAAGGATGATATATTTTTAAGTTACTGATTTGGGTTTACTCATTTAATTTAACCCTAATAAAGATTTTATGTGGTTTTGACATGTTCAGTGTCTCAAATGTATTGACACAGCAGCCTGAAGAAGCATTATGACCATAATGGTTCAGGAAACATCAAAAAGACCCTGGCAAGGTATATTGATTGCTCTCTTTTATGGTTGTTTGAAGACGAAAGACCAGTAATAGGGAAGACCGAGTACTGTAGTTTGTTTTTATGTGAGCTTCCCTGATGTCACAGAATTTAATGTGTACAAAAGGCATTTGCAAACATATCTCTGCAAGTTTTTCATTGGGTTATGAAGAAGCGATGGTCCTGTTGCTGAAGCTGTGATGCTGTCAGGAGGGAAATTTCGAAGGAAAAATGCTACAGATAGCAGAAAAGTCACTTCGAAGGAAGGTACATCAACATGTAAATAAATAAACAAGTGAAGAAGATGTCCAGATCCTCCACACTGTTGTATCCCAGAGAAAAAGCCCACAGACTGCCCACAGCTTAATGAGAACTCACTGTACCATGCTGAAGAAAATGGTGAAACATCTTCCAAAATCTGTCTTTACAGCTGTGGACTTCCCCATTGGTTCTGCCCAGCTGATGTGCCCTCAGTTTCTATGTGAAAATGCAAACCTATTGTAGGCATGGTACACTAAGTGCAACAGAGACAGAAATGAGTAGAATGATCCATTGCCAGGGGTAGGAAAGAGCTTGAGATGGGAGAGGAGCGTCATTGTAATAGGACCTCGTGGCCAATATTTGCATACAGATATACAACCCAGAGGCCCCTGTGCAGCCACTTGCCCAATTGCTAATGGTAGGAATTTTGAGAAGACAATTTACTAATTGCCATCAATTTCCTCCAGCCCTAGCAATGGTGACCTCTATTCAGAGGAGCCATGCACCAAGGAGAAAACGGACTGCAGCAAAATAGCATCTGAGAATTCTTTAGGTTGGAAAAGACCTTTGAGATTATTGAGTCTAACTATAAACCTCACACTGCCAAGTCTGCCACTAAACCATGTCCCTAAGTACATAATCTCTAACAGTGTGTCCACACATTATTTTGCCAGGTGATGTTTGTGTGGGCTCTGCCCTTTGCAACCAGCCCAGTGTCAGTGTGGGAACCAGCACTAGCTTGCTGCCTTACTTTTGGGTAGGGCAGAGGGAAGGAGGGTGTCCCAAAAAGCTAGTCAACAAACACATGTAATGGTGGGACTGACTGAGACTGAGGTCGAAGGCAGGACCTTCATCCTTCACCCTGAAAGCATTTCATGGCAGAAGAGATATTGCCATGAAACCAGACCAACACTTTGAGCCATAAGGCCAGCAGATGTGAGGTCTGCAGGGCTCCGTAGCCACAAACCCATTTCCTAGTGCCTTTACATTGCCTTAGGTCTCATCTAAGTGATTGATCACCCTTGTCTTCATCTCCAGGGCTCCCCAGCTTCTCCAAATCTGCCATGAAATAATAATCCATTGCTTGCAGGAGCTCGTGGGGCTGAGGATGCTGAGAAGCAGAGCGCAGCACCTTGAGCATCCTCTCACAACCCAGGTGGGCCATGTGGACAGGCTTCTAACAACCCAGCATCTCAGCTCCCAGGGCTTAGCATATGAAACCGGCTCTGCCCGGAAGAATAAATACCTAGAGCAGAAAAAGGCACCACTTCCCCTTTTTTTGTACTACTGACAGGGAGAACTTAGTGTTCAAAAACTGCTTTGAGATGTTTCACTTCACAGCTGGTGAATGAACTCAGAGAACTCAATAAACCTCTTTGTAAGAAATAATCTCTCATTAATCTCTCTGGTGGGGCTGGCACCTAGAATAACATAAATCTTTACCTGTGCATACTAGGAGACAAGGGAATGGGCCATAGGCAGTGTGTGAGACCGAGAGAGTCCCAAATGCCAAATAAAGAATAAATCCTCATAAAATTTTCCTCCTGATCTCCTCCTGGGATAAGGATATCGGCACTTGGATGAGATGGATCATTGGTGGAAGGACTTTTAACAGGAGATAGGGCAGAAAAAGTTCCTTGAGTAATCTGCAGGCTTTTTGAGCAAAACCTCTCCTTCTTTCCGTCAGACATCTCAGATGTCCAAAAGCTTTAAATGGTGCTGCTGCTCAGGAACAAGCTCCTCCACAAGGACTGCCAGCTCAAAGACTAGCTACTCTGGAGACCTTATGGCTTCTGCCTCATCCTTAGCCATGGCAATAAGCTGTGCTGTCTGTACTGGAGCATGCCATGCACTTCCAGCATGTACAATCACACTCCTACAAGCTTCACAGCTACAAACCCCATCTCCTCGAGGCAGGACAGCTCTGAAAAAATGCTACGTTTGGAAAGGGTAAGATGATTTTAGCAAGCCTTGAACATCTTGCCACAGAAATAGCATCCAGAGTTTTCTCCATTGCAGGGAAGTTTGAAGATTATTTTGGTGTCCATTGCTTTGTTGCAACAGATGGCAGGGAGGTATGATGGCCAAGAACGCTAATGCATCCCTCCAGCATCCATGTCCTTAGAGCAACTGGTGTCTCCGTTCTCTTGATGAGCATCATGCAGTCTCACCTTCTGTATCAGGGATGTACTCTTCCCATGTCAGCTAGGAATTAAAATGTGTGGCCCTGTCCATAATGGACCCTTCAGGGATGGGGCATTTTGTATCTAGAAGGGCAGAGACAGGCTGGGAAGCAGGGACGTGGGTATGGCAGAAGTATCAGCCACTTTGCTCAAGTGGGAAACAAATGAAAAAATAAAGGCAGTGGAGCAAATACGTTATGCAATCATAACCACCACACTGCTCTGGAAAGAGTATTCAGCCCATATTTTAAGAGTTGTCTTTTATGGATGCCTAATGTCTCATGACCAGTGTCCAATGAGAAGCAATTAAGCATTTGCTTAGATAAAATATGTCTTCAAGCAATAACTGGGCAAAGGATCTTCCACCATAATGTCAATATATGATTTTGTACCATGGAAATAAGTGTGACATAAAAATCCCTCTGCTCTCATTAATGGCTCCCTCTGCTCCCGTGTCTCCCTGTTCCTGGCATGTCACAGTGGCTCTCTGTGCTGGGGCTACCTGGGCGGTGAAGCATTGCATGGCTTGGCTTCCCAGCTCATTGGCAATGAGAGCTGAGCTCAGCCTGCTGTGGTCCTTCAGACGTCTAGCTGACAGGCTGTGGCAAAGGACTGTAAACTATTCAGAAAGGATAAAATTATACAGCTCCAAAGCTTAAAAATATGAGCTTCAGCAATCACACAGATAAATTTAATAGCGACCACTTAGAGACCTGCTGGCTGAACTGTAATATTTGATGAGGTTGCTGAATAATACGCCTGTCTTTCTCAGACCCAGGGAGGCCTATAAAAGCGAGCAGGATGGAGACCAGTGTTCCAGCCCTCTCCAGCTCTGCACTGTAAGGAGCTGTCACGATACTGCCCACGAAGTGTGAAGGGCAATGACTGTTACACCTCCCAGGCACAGTGCCGTCAGTTGGCCAGGCGTTTTCTGCTGGGAATGTGATGCGCAGTGGTACCCTGCAGCCTGTGCCACACCTGCTTTGGGCTGTTGGGGCTTCTGAGCATTGCTTCCCATGGCTGGCTGTGCCTTGCAAGATCTTGTCTGCCTCACACCTCTGCCAGGCACTTTCCAGGGGCTCCACCTGATGGAGTTCTTCCTTTATTCATTTTTCTTAAAAGTAGAAAATTACATCCATACTATTATGTACAAAGAACATGAGTGCTGTGGGGTTCAGGATTTAAAAGGCAGTGAGTTCTCATAGCAACTGTGCCTGTGCTGTCCTAACACAGGCACTGTAAGCCCTCTTTGATTTTTGCTCTAACAAGAGCACAGTCAAGTTCAGGGCACATGGACTTGCAAGGGAAGGGATGTGCTTTAATAGCTGGCTCTATTCTTCCATGAGTTCATGTGGGATGCTGGAAAGGTTGCCGATGCCTGTAGTCAGCTAATACCTGGGGCCTTGCAGAGAGATCAGTGGTGGTGCCGGGAATGGTGTGGCTGCATAAGGTCTCCTCACTTACAAATCCAACCTTTCCAGAGCACCCTGGGCATTTGCTTTTGTCAGGATCAGGCTTACAACAGGTTTCTGCTCCTTACTCTTTTCCCCAAACATCCCTTTACAAATTACCAAATGTCCCCATTCAGCTTTCCAGTCTGTCTATGGAAGGAATCCTGCCACCACCCTGCTTAAACTTTGCCATGATGCTCATTTAATCACTTCTTTATTGGGCTGAGCATCTTGCCATAACCATCTCCTTCAGCCCAGACCTTTGCAAGGCACATTCCCAGTGGCACACTGGCCCCAGGAGGGGTGAGAGACACCTAGCACAGTTCTCAGGAGCATGGTAGCAAGCTTGGCATTTAATCTGCTGCAGCAGCAACTGGGATTTAGCGAAGGATCTATCTGTAATTGTCAGCATCTAATGAAGTTTTAAATATGTCCTTTTACTCATTCCTAAAGGACTTGTACTATTTTAATGAGCACTTCAGGAAAGTAAAGTTCTCTGTAGAGCACTAGCTTTGAGAACTGAAAACAATCTCACAACACACAATACCGTTTGATTGACAAGGCCAATAACCATAAACCATGCTGATTGACATTAATTAGTCTGCCAGCATTTAATTGCTTCTGATTATGTCCTACATCGCTCTGGTTAGAAAATTAGTCCCATGCAAAAAAGATCAATGCAGCAGGGGTTGGTTTGAGAAGATCTCAACTGGGGCGTGGGATTTCATGCTCAATGCGTTCACTCACGGAGCATGGACAGATCCGTTCAAAGGGATGTCATGGAACAGGGTCAGGCAACAAGGGACGAAGCCTTTCAGCCTAGTTGTTAAAATGAACCTTTCCTGCTTCAGGCTGTTTTTCTTTAGAGAATCCCAAATTCTAGAAGAAGAGGAGATAGATGAAGAGAGCAGCTAGCCAGGCAAGGTGAGGCCACACCAGCAGCCAGAGCTGCAGCATTATGGGGCAGTGCAGCTGGGGTGCAGACAGGACCCAGCTCAGCAGCCAGTGGGACCCAGGCAAGGCTACTTCTTGTCCTCTGGGTCACCCACAGCTGTGCATCATCACAACCTCTGCTTTGTGGCTGGACTAGGGTCTCTTGCCACAGAAAGACAGTAATACACTTGGCAAAGAATCTTTCCTTTCACTCGGATCCCATTGAATCCCTGCAGTTGCTCACCAAGTCCAGACCTGCAGATGCAGGACAATTCTGACCTTTAGAAGCACTTATGACCTGAGAGGTGGGAGGGGCACAGGTGAGGCTAATTGCTGTGCCCTGTGCCACAAAGGGTGTGGGCAGTTGGGCTGGGGTTCAGCTCACCTGGGTTCAGTTTAACAGCCAACTTTCTGAACTGGAGCCAGCTGGCTGGCTGGACCCAGCTAGGATACACTCCAGCCCAGGGCAGCATGGGTGCACCTGGAGACTGCAACCTCCTGCCAAGCTTGAAACACTAATGTCAGCCAAGAACAAGTCATCTTTCTCTCTTTCCATCTCTTCTCCCTTTGCATTTGATTGCATTTGTGAATACATCCTACACTGCACCCTCTCTGCTGTCCTCAGGCAGGCTGAGGGTGTGCAAGGCAGCAGCTCCAACCCTTCTCTCACCTCCATCATGGTCCACCACACTGCCTTGCATTTTGGGAATGCTGTGTGACCCAGGGAATGCCTCCCATGCCCTACTTTTCTCACTTCCCTTGACTAACTTTCAGGAAGCTTCTCCTTTTCATGTCCCACAGCGGCAGGTTGCAGTGGGGTCGCTTGCTTCTGGGCACGTGGCCGGGGACAGAGCGGGTTTGTTCCTAGGGATAGCCCCAGCATGAAGCAAGCACTGCTCCATTCAACACTCACACAGGCTGTGCAGCAGGAGAGTGCCCCCTTTTCTCCCCGCTTTCCTTCTCTGTCTCTCTTGACTTCACCCAGCCCAGCTGCAGCAAGGGGGTTGGACCACAATGGGGCAGAAGGTGAGGGCAGCAGCCTGCCAGGAGATGAAGTGCAATGCTGAAAAGCAGCCAGGCCAAGAAAGAAGGAATGAAAAACTCCCAGTGGATGAGTCTCTAGGGAGAACAACTGATTGATTCTTTGCAAAGCAAGGACATTGGGGGAATTCATCACCTCTTCCCATCCCTTCTTTTGATGCCTACAAACAAGAGCTGAGGAGCTACAGTTGGATTTGCAGTTCCCATGGCAGCCAGCAGCAGCTCCCAGACCAATAAAAGCCAGAATATGATCACACTCTATTAGTTTGATAATATAATTTATAGTTGACTTAGAACTGCGTCCCATCTAATTAAAAGGGAGCTGTCTGTGAAAAGCACAAAAGCAGAAAAAGGCAGAGAGGATTGTTGCCCTGAGCCCCGTTTCTCTGCAGCTGTCTTGTTGGTGAATTGCTTTTTATTTCCTGTTTCACATTGGAGCTGATTTCATCCAGAACCAGAACCAATGTGACTCATGCCCTCAGCAAGAGATCGATGCAATAAGAAAGCACCAAGAGGGAGGGGAGGGCACCATTCTCTAGAGCCAGTGTCATCCGGAGTGCCTCTTTTCCTTAGTTACTCTGTTCTGTCTCTTGGATTTGTCAAGGTCTCGTGTCTCTGCAAAGCTAGGGGAAAGCAGGCAATGGAAACACATAATCCAGCACAAATTCTCTTCCAAGCAGATGAGCAGAGGGAAGCAGGGATGGTGCAGGGCTGGCTCAAGAGCACTGTTTTTTTAACCAATGGAGGTATAGGAGAGGGCAGGGATAGGTATATGTCTTCTTGGCAAACTATTAATGTTTGTGGAAAACAAAATGTTGCATTTTCGCTTACAGCAAAAATGTCAGAATTCCTCCAAATGCTTCCAAATTATGACAGAAAAAGAAGCAGCTGTTTACACAAAGGGGTTAGAGCTAACCAGATCCTATTTTCCACCTGGTTGGCATTCCTGAGGCAGCTCTCAGCCGCAGGAGCAGTCTGGATGCTTCATTTACTCCCTGAGCCATGCAGATGCAGGCTGATGGCCTATGATGCTCAGATACTGGATCAGCCCGCGGGCTGGTAAATAGTCTTCCACACCCCCAAGATGTGGTGGATGTCCTCTCATGTCCTGCTGGAGAAGGGAAGGAACAAAACCACACCTGGGAGCTCTCTGGAGATGGTAAGCTCCAGTGTTTTGTAGCAGGTCTCTGCAAAGCTTTGTCAGTATGGAGCAATCCAGCTTCTTTACTAAGAAAGTCGTAATAAGAAAGTCTCAAGATAGTCGCAAGGGCGAATCCCTTGTTACTGCAAGAAGGGCAACAATGTGTTCATTTTTAAAAAAGTTTCAACAGAGGACCCTGGGAATGACGGATCACCGACTCACCTCTGGGTCTAGGAAGATCATGGAACAGATCCTCCTAGAAGCCTTGCTGAAGTACATGGAGGTGATTCAAGACAGCCAACATGGCTTCTCCAAGGGAAAGACCTGTCTGACCAACCCAGTGGCTTTCTATGATGGAGTGACTGCATCAGTGGACACGGAAAAAGCAATGAATGTCATCTATCTGGACTTCTGCAAAGCCTTTGACACAATCCCCCACAACATCCTTCTCTCTAAATCGGAAGGACAAGGATTTGATGAGTGGACAGTTCAGTGGATAAAGAATTGGTTGGATGGTTGTATTCAGAGAGTAGTGGTCAACGGCTCGATGTCCAGATGGAGACCCATGATTACAAGCAGTGTTCCTCGGGGGTCCATACTGGGACCAGTACTGTTTAATATTTTAATCGATGATATAAACAGTGGGATCGAGTGCACCCTCAGCAGATTTGCAGATGACACCAAGCTGAGTGGGGTAGTGGTCACACCAGGAGGACGGGATGTCATCCAGAGGGACCCGGACAAGCTGTAGAAGTGGGGCTGTGGGAACCTCATGAGGTTCAACAAGGCCAAGTGTAAGGTCCTACACCTGGATCAGGGCAACCCCTGGTGTCAATACAGGATGGGAGATGCTGTGATTGGGAGCAGCCCTGTGGAGAAGGACTTGGGGTGCTGATGGATGAAAAGCTTGACACGAGTCGGCAATGGGCACTTGCAGCCCAGAAGGCCAACCGTGTCCTGGGCTGCATCAAAAGAACCATTGCCAGCAGGTCAAGGGATGTGATTCTTCCCCTCTGTTCCGCTCTTGTGAGACCCAACTTGGAGTATTGCATCCAGTTCTGTAATCCCCAACTTAAGAAGGATATGGAACTGTTGGAGTGGGTCCAGAGGAGGCCACGAATATGATCAAAGGGCTGGAGCACCTCTGCTATGAGGGTAGCCTGAGAGAGTAGGGGTTGCTCAGCCTGGAGAAGAGGCGGCTCTGGGGATACCTTAGAGCAGCCTCCTAGTACTGAAAGGGGCTCGAGGAAAGCTAGGGAGGGTCTTTTGATAAGGGCTTGTAATGATAAGACAAGGGGGAATGGCTTTAAATTCCAGGAAGGGGGAAGATTTAGATTAGACATTAGGAAGAAATTCTTCATGGTGAGGTTGATGAGTCACTGGCACAGGTTGCCCAGGGAACCTGTGGATTTGCCCCTTCCTGGAGATGTTTAAGGCCAGGTTGGATGGGATCTTGAACATCCTGATCTGGTGGGAGATGTCCCTGTCCATGGCAGGGGAGTTGGAACTGGATGATCTTTAAGGTCCCTTCCAACCCAACTCATTCTCTGATTCTCTGATTCTATGCTTCTATGCTTCTATGATTCTATGATTCTATGAAAGTCATCCTGGGCACAAGCATTGTTTCTTTCGCAGGAAACTAATTGCTGGTTCGAGAGGTGCTGTGAAACGTTTGGAGGATATAGGTCATGCTGATGAAGAAAATGAAGACAGACAGTTCCCTGGCATTTCACAGTCTGACAGAGCTACTGTGGCTTCAGTGACTGCTGTCTTGCTTTCCTCATGAGAGGATGAAGGAACACAGGCACTGGAGCCTGCTCGGGTCCCTGGGGTCCATCACTGGTGATGTGAGTGTTCATCCAACTGTGGGCTTCATAACGACCGACAAGGGCACACAGGCTTCTAAGTTACTTACGTGCTTTTGAAAGATGTGTCCTCTGTCCTTGAGCAAAGGCACTGAAAGGACTACCTGCCTGGAGGATGCTGGAGCCACCACAGCAGCACACCCCCCCATGGATCTGATGCTGTGGCACTATCAAAGAGCTCCTCCCCTTGCTCCCACCCACCTGCCAGCCAACCTGAAAATCCTCCTGGCCCTGCTATAGCCAGCAGTATTTCCAGCACAAGCTGCTTTACCAGCCTGCCCTGGAGGGTTGACCTCAATGTCCTTCTTGGAGTGAGGGGCCAGAACTGAACCCAGCCCTTGAGGTGCGGCCTCACCAGTGCTGAGCACAGGGGCACAATCACCTCCCTGCTCCTGCTGGCCATGCTGGGTCTGACACAGGCCCAGATGCCATTGGCCCTCTTGGCCACCTGGGCCACTGCTGGCTCATGTTCAGCCGCTGCCAACCAACACCCCGAGGTCTTTCTCTGCCAGGCAGCTCTCCCGCCACTCTTCCCCAGGTCTGTATCGCTGTGTGGGGCTGTTGTGACCTAAATGGAGGACTCTGCACTTGCCCTTGTTGAACCTCATCCCGTTGGTCTCAGCCCACCGATCCAGCCTGTCCAGATCCCTCTGCAGAGCCTCCCTTCCTTCAGGCAGATTCACACTTGTACCCAACTTAGGGTCACCTGCAGACTTACTAAGGGTGTACTCATCCCTTCATCCAGATCATTGATAAAGATATTGAACAGCACTGGACCCAAATCAAGTGGATACAAGCTGCTGCATTCCTTAAAGACTTGTTAACTGCATGCTATCTCTCTGAGGAGAAAGCTATGCAGGATGGTGAGCACACAGCATGGGGAGAGGAGCAGCTTTCACCGGGCTCAGGCTGAAGGGAACACAGGAAAGGGGTGTTCACACCAAAGGGAGACAACAAAAGCCCCAGTGCAGGGACCTAAGCAGGCCATGGCCACCACAGACTGGGCTCAAACCTTTCCTTGATCACCCCTCGGCTGCCTCCTGTAGTGGAGGATGCAATGTAGCATTCTGCTCTCCACCAGCATCTTGTAGCATCATAACCCAGCTTCTCCTGCTGTACCTACAATTACAGGTGAGATTTTCTGGGCCATCAAAGCATGCAGGTCTGGCAAACAGTATTTATTCAAAGAGCAGAGACCTGCTTGCCTTTCAGAGCGTGATGATAAAGCTGTGAAATTTCAGCTGCTTTATTCTACAGGCAGCCTCCAGCACACTGTTTATCTCATAGAGATTGCCAAGTTGTCTGTTCTCACACTGCATTAGATACGGTCATTGCAGGCTCTCACCTCTCCTCCTGAATGCTTTTATCTCCCTGATGGATATTGGGTCTGCTGATCAGAAGTCCAGCTACAAGCCCAGGACCCAGCCTCCAGGCTTCACAAAGATTATCTCCTCTGTGCCTTTTTTTCTAGGTGCTAAATCTTAATCTTGTGTGCTTTACATCCACCTGAAATTCATGGCCTAATGTGAACCTTCCCATCAGAAAGGTGCTGTTAGCAGCCTCTGGCTCATCCTTTACCAGGATGCTTGGAGACTCACTCCCAGGAGTGCCGCACATCTTATCCCAGGGATGTTGATGAGGGAACCTTCCCCGCTACCTGGGCTGATGCTTCTCCGCTTAAACTCATAGCGTCTACATTGCATTAAATGTCTTCTAAATTTAACATTCCATCTAATCCATGTATACAATGAGATCCAAGGCCATCTTTCCATTGAGGTGATCACCAGACTTCATTTTACCGCTTTCAAACTCAGCCATTTGTTCCACCTACAAAACACCCCCTTTCTGAGCATTACATTGCTCATCTCCTTCCCGGGGAAGCAGAGCCACATTGCCTCCAAAGAAAGCTGTCCCCACAAGGCTGGCTGACCCATCTGTGAGTCACATCTCAGACAGGTTGCAATTAGTGGGTAGAATGTTTTCTCTACGCCCGCTGCTTTCACAAGCTCACTCTGCTAGCTTCACCGTGATGCTTCAAGAGGAAGTGGTGAGATCCCGAGTCATACCAGGTAGCAGGTTACAAACCCTGTGAATTATTTCACTTCTGTCCTTGTCAGTTCCTTTTCCCAGAGCCCAGCAGCAGTTCTTCCAATTGGGCATGGACCACAAGCAGGTTTTTGCAGTGTGAGGCTGTTCTCTGCTGCCACGTTCTCCTGTTGGGTGCTGACGTGAGGAGTGCAGTTAATAATTAAAGCTGATGAGGTGTTTAAAGAAAAAACTCTGTCTCCATGTTAACACATCCCACAAGGATGCAGGAAAATTAAGTAAACTCACAATGCAGAAACCAAATTATCTCTAAATGGGTTTTCTTTCCAGTGTTGCCTAAGAGGTGTCAGTCACTTTTCAAATTATTTTCCCTAGCTGGGGATGATGAAGGAAGATGTCTGGGATAAAGGTGCCTTCTGCTGCTGTCACACAGAGTGGCTGTGTGACAGTCTCTTCACCTGACAGGCCTGAAGAATCAAATAATTTCTCTGTAAAATCAGCTTTCAGTGATGTCACCGGGAGCCAGGGACAAGAGGCTGGCAAGGAATGAGTAGCCAGGGCAGGACAAATGCCAGCGATGGGCAGAGCAGCTTGCAAACCATGTGGGACCACTCCAATTGGTGGTCTGTACACTTCAATGGCAAATTATTCCAGTCTCTATACTGTAATGGAAAATGAATCCCGTTGAATCCTGCATGTTAAGGTTTTTCTTTTCCCATATAGTTACAAGTTTGATTGCTAAAAGTAAATATGTTGACATTACACATAAGCATCTGCCATGTTATTACCCATTAACCTAATTAATACACACACAGGTACAAATGTGTGCGGTCTATGGGCTGAAAATCGGCTCATAGATAGAACTCAAAGAACTTAGAAATGGAACAGCACCACCCAATGGTGGTAATTCTGGTGGCCCCCCACAGGCACCACTCTTCTGTAGTACTATTTTCTTATTGAGATGGTTCAAAGACAGCAGTGACATAATTTTAAGTAATAAACAGGCAGCAGAGCAATCCCTCTGAAGGCAGGAAGCAGGGAGCCAGCTGCCCTGGCTGTGTTCACTCCCAGGGCTGGGACTGCTCCATGAGGCCCCACACTTATTCCCCCGGAGCTGGCACCAGCAGCAAACGTTACTTCATGGGATGCTGCAGCAGGACAAAGAGCAGGTTGGGCCATGCTGCAGGACGCTGCTCTTATCCTGAACTCTGTGTCCCTCCAGCCCAGAAAGGCAAAAGGGCTCCGATACAGCCTCTGCCTTGGAAATCATAGCAACCACATCAAAGGAGACAACAGCAGAGGAGACGGGAACCTTCAAAGGCAGCTGGGCATGGAGCCAAAGAGAATTCTGCCCATCACACTGGGCTCTCCCTGCCTAAAGCATGGAGTGAACTGGGGCAACCTCTGCCACACATTTGGCCACAGCTATAGCAAGTGAAGCTGGAGAGCAAGAGGTTTCTCCCAGAGCCAAGGACATATGAGAAGTCCAAACCCATAAAAAGATGGGACCTCTGAACTTCTCCTATGCAGGCATTGGGCTGTTGGGGGAGTCCCTGCCCCATTCAGTTGTGTCTGTGGGCAGGAGGCTCCTGCTGGTGGTGGGATGCTCCTTGCAGCAGATGCCCAGTGCATCACTCCACCCTTCCAAAGCTGGATTTCCACCAGTCCCATCAAGAGGCATTTCTGACTACAGCAGTTCTTTTGGGCTTTACTCCTGACAACTGACTTCATTGATTCTGAATCTGCGATCTGCATCCATCTAGCACTTGCCCGTATTTATGAGCTACTTCTGAGATATTGTGTCCCTCTGCAATACATATTAAATTCCTCAAAAAAACCCCCTGCTTAGGACAAAACTCAGACGTGAGACCAAAGATATCTAAGCCAGAAGTCAAGATGCTCTCGAACCAGCCTGCCCTGAGGAGTCTTCACCCTCATCAAACGAGGTGAATAAAATGAATGTATCTGAAATATTACTGTAAATAAACCCAGATAGTTTGCCTTTTTGGTATTTATGAACCTTCTTATTTGTGAATGTTCGAGAAAATCAGCTTATGCTCACAAAACATTGGTGAAAAGGAAGTGCACCACATCTGTCTAAGAGCAGAAAGTAGGGAAGGAATTTCCCCGCCATTTGGGAAAGCTCCTTTTATTATCTGTATAATAAATGTACAGGCTTTCAGCATGCAAACAATTTGCAGAGGACAAGGTACTCTCAATAAGGGTAAAACCTCATCTAAAATACTTATCTTTTGCCATAAAAGTATTTAATTTGGATTTGGATCATGCTAAGTGCCTTTGCAAATCACAACACATGCAGAGTACCATCTTTCTGATGAGTAGCAAGAAGGGGCTGTGAACATGTATATCTTGAGGGATCAAAGGAAGTTGTAGTTTCATAGAATCATAAGGTTGGAAGAGACCTCTGAGGTCATCGAGTCCAACCATGCCTCTCTTCCCACTAAACCCTGTCCCAAAGGAACTCATCCACCCAACTCATCCAACACCTCCAGGGATGGCGACTCCACCCCCTCCCTGGGCAGCTGTGCCAATCCCTGGCCACCCTTTCAGTGCAGAAATTCTTCCTAATGTCTAGTCCTAATGTCTAGCTTCCAACATTAAAAAACTTCCTGGTGATTTTTCAGCTGAAATGTACGACTTTCTTGCGAAGTCTTGACCCTTTGGAGCACATGGCCATTCTGATAAGTCCTATGTTTTCTTTAGGACTTTCAACCATGTAAATCATGCCTGTACATCCATTGACCCATGCCTGAAAACATGGATAAGAACAATAATTGACAGTGCATTTACCAAGAAGACAGCTACTTAAAAGATGGGGAACATATAGTCTGATTGCATCTGTCATGGTGCAAAGATAGCTGGAAGCTGGTCTGTGTGCTTGGAGTTTGCTTTGCCAGCCCAAGCAATCCCATCCTAACTTCCTTGCATGTGGACCATGTGTTCCACAATAGACTTTGGCTGGCAGAAAGTCCTTTCGGTAGAGGGCTGGGGTCTTCTCTATCAGAGAGATGATGGAGAAGTCGATTGCTGCAGCCGGGAATGACCTGCATTTTGTTATGTCTGTTGTAATGTACTTGGAACATGCAGAATCACTTCTTATCTGCTCTCTGCCTCATTTGCAGATGTGTGTAAGCAGAAGTTCATACGGTATCCTGACAGAAGAACTGCTGTGTAAAGCAGCTCAGGGCAAGCCTGGGTAAGCAGTGAATCCTGCCTGCTACTCTCTTTGCACCAAACTCCCACTCCACTCCAAACACCATTCCTGATTTTCCCATGGCCCCCACCAGCAGGCAACTGTTTCCTGCTGTCTCCCCCTCCCAAATCAGTGTGAAGTGGGAAAGCAGCAGGAAAGATTTCCATTTGAATGCTTTAAGGCTGGCTGATTACACTGGAAAAGCAACTAGGACTAGGGCAAAAGTAATCACAGGTAGCAGTATTAGCATCATTAAATCAGGCTCTGAGAAACAGCCTCTTCCAAAAAAATTAATTTCCTTTAATTCCTGCCTTTTGCTGGGCTGCTGAGGTATTTATAGCACCATGTTCAGCACAGCATTAAAAACTCTGCTCAGTGCAAGCAGATGCCATCCATGGAGCAGCATCTTGGGTTGGTACCTGATTGCTGGCAGATTAATACTAACCTGTCACACGTGTCACCTCTCCAGCCCTGACAAACAACACTCTGCACTCACTGCTCACAGAGGGGATGACATCTAAGAACTTCTCCCTGCTGATGTTGTTTTGTTTGTTTTCACATTCATTTAAGGGATAAGGAAAATATTGTGGAGGCAATAAGCTTTCAGGAGCACAAAGCAAAGGCTTTCTTTCTCGTGATGAAGAAAAGTCCTTACATACTGAAGTTGTCAAAAAGATAGCCTGAATTATTTAGGAGGAACTCTCTGATGCCTTCACACAGTGCTGCAAACAGCTCTATCTAGAGCTGTACAGAAAGCAGCTGCACTGGCATCTGACACCTAACATTATGAGGGGGTCTAGACTATCAGCATTGGTTTTATAGCATCAATTATGGATGCCTCTTCAAGCATCCCCTGGCAGATACCCTCTGCCTGGAGCTTTGCTGCTCCATGAGCTATGCTACAGCATCAGCTTCCTCCTAGGAAAGACAAACCCCATGAGCAGGCAGATTGGTTCAGGGGTAGCAACAGAAGTGTTTGGATGAGGGTGGTGGGCTCAGCTCTTATATGCATTTATTTTTCAGACTTGCTCTCACATGGGGATGGGACACCATCGCTTGCACTCCCAAGTTTGGGTGGGCTCAGTTTCCTTGAGTTTTTCAGGCCTTTCTTTTCCTTTTTTGAATGTACTCTAAGCTTGCAGCAGATAGGATCTCTCCTACTTCAGCATTTTCATGTAAGCTTAGTTCTTGATTTCACTAGTTCTTGATTTGACTAGAAACTGGTGTTCTCTTCTGAGTTGCCATAGTTACTGAAGCATGTGTTTCTAATTTCACACACTAATGACTGTCTCAGCCTCTTGTTTGTGGAATAAACTATAACCCTGAAAGCAACATAAAATGAAATATTAAAGCACTTATGGTTCAGAAAGCAGACATCGTGAATGAATGATTTGAATTAATTGTATTATCAAGCCTGGATTAAAATAATCCAAGCCTCTAGGCCAAGCAAGAGAGCACAGGACAGCCTTCAAACCAGATCTATAGGAGATGCTCCGAATCTGATGAATGATGTGATGTTGTGGCAAGTGTCACGTTCCTCCTGCATGCCAGCACTAGCCAAGCAGTGGCTCCATCTTCACTGCTCTATGAAATGATGCTAGGAGAGGCCTGCCAGCCTGGTACTGAAGACACAAGTGCAGAAGCTGTGCTCTGGAGTTGCCCAGGCTGAAAAGCAGTATCCCTACATGAGATAACACCTCCACTTCCAATGTTTTCTCCTGCAGCAAGGAAAGAGGAGAAATAGATATATTCTGGATAACGTTGAGTGGCACTGGCCGCAGGGAGAGTCCTGGTCTTACAGCAAAGCCCTGAGGCTCTCTTCTCCTTCACCCTGTATGTTTGCTGGCTTCCTGGGACCAGGCTGTGAAGACACTTCTGGAGTGTGCCATTGCCTTGGGACAGCAGCAGCTGGCTCCGAAAGACTGTCAATGGCCTCAGGATCATCGTGAGACCCTGTCCAGAGGCTCTCAGTGCCCTTCAGCATTTGAGAGAGTAGATGAGAGCCCTAAAAGCCATCTCACCATTCTGAGGGCTCTGTTGGGAGTTTGGAGTTTGAAGAGGAGGGTAGTGAACCACCTAGGGCACATCTCCCAGGCATTTTAGCATGGCTCTTCAGCATCCATCCTGGTGGCATCTGCACTGCTCTGCTGGTCCCACCACTTGCCTCCTAGCTAGAAGAGTAGTTAGCTAAATACTACCTGTGCCAGGAGCTCTTGTCGTGGCCTTTTCCCATATCAAGGCCATCCACTGGGTATGGCCAGCAGTTCTCATATATCCCCATGCTAATCTTCTCAGTCCCACACCAGACAGCCAATGGCCATGTCCTTAGAGATGTCACTGGGCAGCAAGGTGTCCCCATGAAGGACGGTCTCATCACCTGAGGACTTGTGGGCTGTGGGAGCAGCCAGTGACAAGCAAGAGCTGTATTTGCCTATGCTGGTGCTGATACAACTCATCATGCACTTGGCTGGTTTGAGATGAAATTACAATAAATGCATAATGAAATTTTTAATTTTCTGGGAGTGGGAAAGAAATGGAGCATCGTTTGCCCTGCCAATGCAAAGCTCTGCTAACAAACACCCTTTCCTCATGGCAACACGAGGCCCATTCATTGCCTCATCCCACAGAGCATTCACATCCTACAGCAGGTCATGGGGACCAGAGCCCCTCCAGGCACAACATCTCTCACTGGGAACTGGTGATGTTGGGCTGACCTTCGCTAGCTGCGAATTAAAATAGATTTGAATAGTTAAAAGTAAACCAGACACAAATTAAAACAGAGGCTGGGCTGGGGCAGCAGAAGCAGTGGTTTGTGCTTGACACTTGTGCTGGGTCTGTTTGCACTTGCCACCCAGGAAGGCAGGCCATGCTGTCTGCTCCATCCATTGGATGAGAACCCTTGGCAAGAACAGAGCCTGCCAGTCCTGTCTCATGGGATGAAATCTGGGCCCAGGGACTGATGATGGCAAATTCAAATAACCTTTCCGAAACCTTGCCTGGCCTTCGATGCACACTCTGTCCTGCTCCAGTGCTCAAGAGCACAGGCAGGTTTTGCCTGGGAGCAGTTTCCAGTCTCGATCTCATGGACGCAGGGTTATTTTTAACCCACTCTCTGCTCTGACAGATGCTGGATTTGGAAGGAGATTTTTGCAGTGTCATAAAGCCAGGCTAAGCTTGGCAACATCCTGTCGGGACTGCTGGAGAAACGGATAAACTGCAGAGAGGCTCCTGCCAGCCACAGCCTTGTATGTGCTGTGGCAGGTGTGCGCGGGGCAGCATCCCTCCCATTCTCCCCAAGCAGGAGGTCTGAGCCAGGCTGCTGCTCTTTGCCCCCTCTGCTATTGCAGTTTGGGCAGCACAAAGGAAAAGCAGCAAAGGAGGTTCCTCTTCACCTCTGCTGCTTCCCCGAGGCTTTGCTCATCCAGTTACAGGGTAGAGATCAAATTAAGATGAGGCTGCACTGCTACAGCCAGACCATGGTACCTTGATGTACCAGAGCAACTGAAGTATCTCCTCCTGCCCACCTGCTGTTGGTCCTGCTGGAGAACCTAACCCTGGCCTTGGGTGAAGACAGTAGGAAATCAAGGGTCCTTCTGATGGGGCTGGTACCCTGATGAGTGCAATGGGGAGGAGGCTCATCCTCGAGCCATATTCTGCTCACCGCTGCTGACTGCCATCCTTGAAGTGTTCGCCTTGGCCTTGGGAGCCCCCATAGTAAGCTAAGGAATCTTCACATTTCTGTCAAGCAGCTCTCTGTAGCCCGGGCCAGCAGTCCGTCACAGTCCATGATGTGCTTATCTCAGGCTAACGGCTGTTAATTCACAATCAATACCTCCCTCAGCAGGGTGTCCTTGGTTTGTCAGCACTGTGAGGCACACAGTAATCTTGCGATTAACCACAGTAATCATGGGGCAAAGACCAGTCCCCCCCTCCTTCCCCTTCTACAACTGTGAGGATTACAACTGCCAGGTCTCTGTGCCCAGGTAGCTTCCAGCACACATCTCTGTGGCACTACATCCCTCTGACAAATAGAGTTGCAACAGGTTGAGATGAGAAGTAGGAGGAGAGAATAAGATGAGACTGACAGAAAAGCAGTAGGCGAAGAGCCCAGGTGCATGAGTGCCATTTTCCTTGGGAAGAAAGGCTAAAAGTTGCTTCTGCCAAGCCATGTTTGCATTGCTTTGGGTCCTGAGCCCTGCCTCCAAGGTAATTAGCTCTTCAACTGTCTTTACACTGATTTAAAGAGCTCGATCTGTTCAGATTATTAAAGAGCTGAGTAAAGAAAAAGCTTGACCACAGTCTTTTAGCATCTGTCCATGGAGATAACGTATGATATCAAATAGGTCTTTTCTGTAGATGATGAGAACACCACAATGTCCAGCACTGAAAAGTCAGCAAATTTAAAGCTGAAAATGCAAATGAGTACTTTGCTTGTAGGAGCAGTTGGCTGTCTAGAAGATTACCAAGAAACATGGTGGGCTCAGAACCACTCTGAGTTACATCACCCACAGACTGTTGGTGTCCTCTGCAGATAAGCAGGGAAACTCCATCATTTGTGTTTACGCAGATTCTCAAACGAGAAAATGTACTCCATAATCTACAGGTATGCATAGCAGTGCATGACAAAGGGTGTGCTAGGCAGGTAGTTGTGGATGGACAAACCCTCAGAGACAGCAGGCAGTACATGAAGCAGGATGAGAACCTGGGAGTGAAGATAATAAATATAAAGGAACCAAAGATAAAGAAAGAAGTTGAGCACAAGTCCTTTAAAAAAGGCATAGAAGAAGGTGTGCTTCAGGCTGGCTTTCACAGTGTGCTCTGGCATGGGTGTGTTCCCTGCAAATGTGCAGAACTTCAATTGCTTTTCCTCATCACCTCTGTGGGAACAAACCTTTGAGTTCTCTCATCATCGTAGCTTCAAATTCTTCAGCTTTTCTCTGAATTGCAACTTTAAATTATCACTGTGAGTACGATAGAAATTGTACATGGACGAAAGCAATTAAAAATTCATTTTTTGTTAAGCTGTTGTAAAGGCAAAACAGATACAATTTCTTAGCGCAATGTGTGCTCAGGAAAAATGCTTTTCAAAGCAAGGACATGGAAATATGTGGTGGCTGCCTCAGCTTAAGGACCAGCAGCATGGAGCTGGCTGTATCTTGCTCCTAGCTTTGTCAAAACCCAGAGATCCTCAACATAGAAGGACCCTGAAGGAGACGTAAAGCAGCATATGGAGAAGATGTGTTTTGGAAGAGAGCCCAAGTACTGAGACTGAGCCAGGCACTCAATATTCCTGCCAGCTGTAGCCATGGGGTCTTGCTGGTCACAGGGAGCTTGCAAAAAAGAGTAAATGCCACCTTGAAATATTTCTGGTTGGGTTGTGTTTTTCTTTCCCAACAACTAACCAGGCCATTGGCCTCAGGATCCAGCATGGCAGCCAAGTGAAGATCTTTGTGGTGACTTGTTTGGGTGGCCATATGCATCTGTGCTGAGCCCCGTGCATTGGTCATTGCTGGCTCTGACAGTGGCAGAGGTTCTCAGGCTGCCCAACACACATCAGTACAGCTGACTCACGGAGGACAACATGCAAGACAAGGGAAAATGGTAATGACATGTTCCCACCACAAAGCGAGAGCGCTCAGAGTCAGCTGACCACATGGCCGGCTGCCTTATGTGCTTTTTATATTTGGTTTCTGTCCAACCTGAAATAAAAGCAGTCTCCAAAGGAAACCATTTGTCACTGCCCAAAAGGACTCACCAGCAAGGTCAGCCCAGACCACTGCAGTGTAGCTTACCAGTACCTTGTGCTGAAAAAGAGCATGAACATACTGTCCTCAAGCTTCCACCCATGTCCCCCCTCAGCCTCCATCTGCAAGCACAGGAAACAGCTACAGCACAGGCTCAGTACAAATAAAATGAGTAAGAAACCAATTTTGGTTATAGGCATCCTTGCACTTGCAGCCCACTAGGACTGATTATTTTTTTCCTGTAGCTGGTAATTCTTGTATAATGTCTGCTTATTTCCTAAAGGAAAGTTCTTCTTTGAAACCAGAACTGACAAATGCTGGTGTTAGCTTCATACAGTGCTTCAAAGGATTGCACATCCCTGTGTAGCCTGCCACAGCAGAGAGTGAACACCTGTGTCGCTTTGCATCAGCAACTGGCTTGGAATGTCCAGCAGGAGAGGTAAAGAAGGTTTTAAAAGTTCTGTGCAGTCGTTATGTACTGTGATGGACAGTTGAGACACTTTTTTTCCAGCACGGCACAACATGATTGACTCATACATTTCCCTTAAGGTGCAATTTTGGGAAGCAGAAAACAGACACGAGAAGAATAGTATCAAGAGGGCAAATGATGAGAACAACATGAAAATGAAAGGCAATGGAAGGAAAAATACTTGCAAAAGGCAAGTTGAAGCTGCCCAGAAGGAACTAGGCACCAGATTTCCACCTCTGTGATGGATAATATTAACTTTTCTACTAGTTCTTTAATTGTTTTTATTCCCATGGAGCAGCAGGAATAAGCTCAGACCATGCCTTCTACCTTACTCTTCCCTGAGTCCTCCATTTCCCATGCCAGGGGTCCTGCCAGAAGCAGTGGCAGCCAAAGGCTTGGAGGGGGCCAGGAGCAGACCCACACTGGTGAGTCCCAATCACAGACTGCATGCACCAGGTGGGCTCGAGTTTATTAAAATGCCAGTCTTCCAGGTTCATCAAGACTTATTTTTTCCTGTCTCTTAGTAATTGGTTGGTACAGGCTGTACTAATATGGATTTTAATTCTCCAAAGAGCAGAAAATTAAAGGAAATTATGAATCAATTTACATTTCATCTGATTCATAAACCTACACACTCTACAAAATGAGTTGATTTGAAATAATTAAGAATGTCCTCATCACCTAATAATCCTAGTAGATGCACTGCATTTTCCCTGTCTTAGCTCTTGCTCTCTTTAGCATTTCAAATTACAGATCCTCCTTTGTTTTCTTTTCAAGCTATCACAAATTTACCAGGCAATTAAAAAATTACATATAATAATAATAACAGCAATAACAATAACAGCAGCAATACGCTGTGTTTGCAGCAGAAACAGAATGCTGAGGGAAGGGAGATGAAAGGGAAATTCCTGCTTAGATGTAGCCCTTTGCAGAGCAACCCCAACACATGTTATTTGTCAAGTGGTGAGAGTCACATTATTTATAAACCCTTTCAGATCGGAAAGAGGAAGCATGGCAGTAGGACACCTCTGCAAGAAGGTTCTCCCTGCAGCTTTAAAATCCTTGATGATGCAGCAGCCCCTGGCTGTAGCAAACATCTTCCTTTGACTAGCAGATGTCCATGCTTTGCTATAACAGTTTCTCATAGCTGTGAGGACCATCACTTCAATCCTTTCTCATTAAGGTAATGTTTTTTACCAACAGGGTTTTTTTGTCAGAATGATACATTTAAATCAGCTCAACCACAGCTGACTCCTGTGAATAGCCCTTATGAAATTTTACAGGGAAATAGAGAAGGTTTTTTTCCATCTCAGACCTGGAATGACATGCTCCCTAGGCCATTCGAATGGTAAGATAACCTAGCACAGTACAAGTGCATGGCAATTTTCTGTACCTGTTGAAGGTAAAGGAGGGAGAATGGCTGTTTTCATGGATGCATTTCACAGCAATGGGATGCGTTGCTCCAGTACATGGTTGCGTCCATTGCTGCTTTTTGTTGGTGATTATAGATTTGTCAGTGGTTACAGCAATTGTCTGCACTGGCAAATACACATCAGCTACATGCAACTACATGTTTGATTTGATTGGGGTGATGCAGCTCAGTCATCTCCTTCATGCATTGATCCAGCTCCAACCACTGCAAGCTAGAGCATTTCATAGAATCATAAGGTTGGAAGAGACTTCGGACATCACCAAGTCCAACTGTACCTGTCTCCCTACTAAACCCTGTCCCTAAGGAACTCATTCACCCAATTTTTAAACATCTCCAGGGATGGTGACTCCACCCCCTCGCTGGGCAGCTGTGCCAATCCCTGACCACTCTTTCAGTAAATAAATTCTTTCTAATGTCCAATATAAACCTCCCCAGGCACAACTTGTGGCCATTGCCTCTCATTGTACCACTTGCCACTTTTGAGAAGAGACCAGCACCCATAGTGGCTTACCCTGGGTCAGTGACCAGCTTTTTGTTGTCTCAGGGAGGAAAAGGATTTGTGTCTTTCTTCTCGGAAACAGGCCCACAAGCATGCCGGTCTGCAAGACATACCACAGGACAATGCAACCACACCTTTGGCTACTTTTGGAGGAGTAAGGCCAGGAGATGAAGGGAAGTTATTACACCCCTCTGCTTCTGGCAAGGCTGGACCTAAAACAAAGCCAAGTTTGGGTCCCTTTCCTTTCCTAAGGAAGGATATGGAGTATCGAAAGGCTACTATGATGGTCAGGGACAGATCTGGCACTGAGCCAGGGGCTGGACTAGGGACCAAAGAGCAAACTTTGTTGATTCTGGGGACTGACATACAAAGCACTGCCTGCAAGGGAAGGACTGTGATGTCTTTGGGAGGCAAGTATGTTGCTTCTTGGCATGCTTTAGAAACAAGTTGAAGATATTGAACCCCCAATGAACCATAGTCTCATTTCAGCCTTGCCAAACAGACTCAGCCAAATTTGAACAGTGAGAGAAATGTCCACAGGTGATGTCAGACCTGGGGAAATGTATAGCATTTCCTGACTAGACAAACATGTGAATTAGGAGAGTAGCTGTGCTTTTCTCTTCCAGTTCATATTGACTCTCAGGAGATATTCCTGCTTTTCCTCCCCACGGTGTAGACCAGCAGCTTGGATCCCACCTGTTGACATAGTTGTAAATCACTCCTGACAAATTAATGACTCAAGGGCAGCAAAGAAACAGCAAAGAAGAATGTTGTTCCTGCCAAAAATCAGTGCATGGCCCAGTGCCTCCCCCTCCAGCCACCTGTGCCTGCCTCCATGGGGCTGGGAACACACGCCAACTACAGCCAAGAAGATCACTCACCCCTACTTAGAGACAAAATGCCAAATCACAGACCACATCTATCTTAAACTTCACTTCCCAGGAGCACAGAAGTCTGCTCTCGGTAGGCTTGTGCCAGTGAAGGTGACGGCAGCCAGAAGCACTTTTGCAGGTGGACTTGCCTCTGCAGCTGGCCTGGGAGCACTGCTGTCCCCAGGAGTTAATGACCATGGGCAGTGACTTAGTTTTGATAAAAACTAGGATATTAATCAGATATTAAAATTATTTAATAAAAAAAAAACTGTATAGAAAAAGATAACAGTTCTCAGGTACAAAGATATGTATAAGCAGAACAGAATTAACAGTAACCACAACCAAAACCTTAAAACCTTTAAATGGATTGAGCCCTGTACCCCAAATCTTACGACTCAGGTCTCTTTAAGGGTGCGGGGGAGCAGTCACCGCTGCCGCGGCCCTGGGCACAGTTCCGCAGCCCCGGGCCGGGAAAGGGAAGGAGGGAAAAGGAGGCGTGTGAGTTCTGCAGGAGTTGTGGAAGATCAGATGACCGATGATGCTTCCTCCAGACACTGCAGAACCCCACGAGTCGCACCTCAGCTGCCGCCGATATCTGCTGCTGTCGGTGCCGCTGCTCCGCGCCGCCGCTCCGCTCCTCCCCTGAGAAAAGCGCGTGAAACCGAACAAAGAAAAACCAGCTCCCCTCCCCAGAGGCGGGAAAGAACCCTCATGTCCGGGCACCGTTTCCCCGGAAACGGCCTCTCCCCACCCCCCTCCTGTTCCCTTTGTTGGCAATAGGAAGGAGAATTCCTCGGACAAATTCAAAACCACAACATTATCCACCCTGAATTTTCCTTCCATGCCAACACCCCATAATCGAACTTAAACTTATATAAATACATATTTCCAACTATATACAGGTACATAGAATATGGACAACTCATCCAAAGATAAGGTTCCCTTGAGGTATACATTGTGTTCTCCCATCTTCCTGCATCATCCACCAAGTGCAACCAGATCCTTGAGCAAAGACAATCCCACGAATGGGCTTGCCTTTGCTCAAGACAGGCTTAACCCAGACAGTTTTCCCTAACACACCTCTCGGGTGGATCACGGGGACCTTATCTCCATCTACAGTATGGAAGAATCCTGACTGGGCAGGGCCGGCTCGATTGACTGAACCTCTAGTGTTGACCAATCATGTAGCCTTTGCTAGATGTTGGTCCCAATGTTTGAAAGTCCCCCCACCCAATGCCTTCAAAGTGGTTTTCAACAACCCATTACACCGTTCAACCTTCCCGGCAGCTGGTGCATGGTAGGGGATATGATGCACCCACTCAATGCCGTGCTCTTTTGCCCAGGTGGTAACTAAGCTGCTCTTGAAATGAGTTCCATTATCTGACTCAATCCGCTCTGGAGTGCCGTGTCGCCACAGGACTTGTTTTTCCAGGCCTAGGATGCTGTTCCGGGCAGTGGCGTGAGGCACTGGATATGTCTCCAGCCATCTGGTAGTTGCTTCCACCGTGGTGAGCACATAGCGCTTACCTTGGCGGGTCTGCGGCAGGGTGATGTAATCAACCTGCCAGGCCTCTCCATATTTATACTTATCCCAGCGTCCACCATACCACAGGGATTTCACCCTCTTAGCCTGCTTAATGGCAGCACGTCTCACAATCATGGATAACCTGGGAGATAATGTCCATGGTTAAATCCACCCCTTGGTCTCGTGCCCATCTATAAGTGGCATCTCTGCCCTG
This sequence comes from Neomorphus geoffroyi, assembly GCA_033558235.1. NCBI lineage: Eukaryota > Metazoa > Chordata > Aves > Cuculiformes > Neomorphidae > Neomorphus > Neomorphus geoffroyi. The sequence goes on from JAUMJM010000074.1 coordinate 10,752,945, forward strand.
ATGGCCTGAGGCATCATGAGCCCATCAAGCCAAGAACAACTCTCCTTTATGTTGCCAATCCAGATCTATCTGTGACACCTTGACTTGTGCAGCTTGGTCTGCTTGTTGGTTGTTGCAATGTTCCTCGTTGGCTCGATCCTTGGGCACGTGTGCATCCACATGGCGGACTCTCACGATCAGCTTCTCCACACAGGTGGCGATGTCTTGCCATACATCTGCAGACCAGATGGGTTTCCCTCTGCATTCCCTGTTGGCTTTCTTCCATCAGTCTAACCATCCTTACAATGCATTGGCCACCATCCAAGAGTCAGTGTAGAGGTAAAGCCGTGGCCACTTCTCTCGCTCAGCAATATCCAGAGTCAATTGGACAGCTTTGAGTTCTGCAAATTGACTTGATCCACCTTTTCCCTCAATGGCTTCTGCAACTTGTCGTGTGGGGCTCCACACGGCTGCTTTCCATCTTCGATTTGTCCCCACGATGCGGCAGGAACCATCCGTAAAAAGGGCATAGCGTGCTTCTTCTTTTGGCAACTGATTGTATGGTGGCGCTTCCTCTGCACGTGTTACCTGTTCTTCTTCCTCTTCATCTGCTAAACCAAAGTTCTCACCTTCAGGCCAGTTCGTGATGATTTCCAGGGTCCCAGGGCGATTTGGTTTCCCAATACGGGCACATTGTGTGATCAGAGCAGCCCATTTGCTCCAGGTAGCAACAGTAGCATGATGTGTGGGGGCAGCCCACCCACTGAACACCCACCTTAGCACTGGTAATCGGGGTGCCAGGAGAAGCTGAGTCTCTGTCCCTATTACCTCTGAGGCAGCTTGAACTCCTTCATAAGCAGCTAAGATCTCTGTCGGGGTGTATTTGGCTTCAGATCCCCTGTAGCCTCGACTCCAGAATCCAAGCGGTCGGCCTCAAGCCTCACCAGGCATTTTCTGCCAAAGACTCCATGAAAGACCATTATTCCCAGCTGCAGAATAGAGCACGTTCTTCACATTTTGTCCTGACCTGACTGGTCCAAGGGCTACAGCATGAGCAATCTCCCTCTTAATCTGCTCAAAACTTGCAGTTCAGGGCCCCAGTGGAAATGATTCTTCTTACAGGTTACCGAGTAGAGAGGGCTTACGATCTGACTGTATTCCGGGATATGCATCCTCCAGAAACCTATGGCACCCAAGAATGCTTGTGTTTCCTTCTTGCTAGTTGGTGGGGACATTGCTGTGATCTTGTCGATAACCTCTGTCGGAATTTGGCGATGTCCGTCTTGCCACTTCACTCCCAGGAACTGTATTTCTTGGACGGGTCCCTTAACTTTACTCTGTTTAATAGCAAAACCAGCTCCCAAGAGAATCTGGATGATTTTTTTTCCTTTCTCAAAGACCTCTTCTGCTGTGTCCCCCCACACAATGATGTCATCGATGTACTGCAGATGTTCTGGAGCCTCACCTTTCTCTAGTGCTTCGTGAATTAGTCCATGACAGATGGTGGGACTATGTTTCCACCCCTGGGGCAATCGGTTCCAGGTGTATTGCATGCCCCTCCAAGTGAAGGTGAACTGTGGCCTGCGCTCTGCAGCTAGGGGAATGGAGAAGAACGCATTAGCAATATCAATAGTGTCATACTGCTTTGCTGCCTTGGATTCCAGTTCATACTGGAGTTCCAACGTGTCTGGCACAGCGGCGCTCAGCGGTGGGGTAACCTCATTCAAGCCACGATAGTCCACAGTCAATCTCCATTCTCCATCAGGCTTACGCACAGGCCAAATGGGGCTATTGAAGGGTGAGTGAGTCTTACTGATCACCCCTTGGTGCTCCAGTTCTCGGATCATCTTATGGATGGGAATCACAGAATTACGGTTTGTTTGGTATTGTCGCTGATGCACTGTTGTGGTGGCAACTGGCACCCGTTGTTCCTCAACTTTCAGCAGTCTGACAGCAGAGGGACTCTCTGAGAGACGCGGCAATAACTTTAACTGTTTAATCTCTTCTGTCTCTACAGCAGCTATCCCAAAAGCCCATCTATGTCCCTTTGGGTCCTTGAAATATCCATTTCTGAGGTAGTCAGTTCCCAGGATACATGGGGCAGCTGGACCAGTAACAATGGGGTGTTTTTGCCAGTCTTTCCCAGTCAAGCTCTCTTCAGCTTCCAGCACAGTCAGCTCTTGAGATCCCCCAGTCACCCCAGAAATAGCAACAGTTTCCGGGCCCACGTGTCCTGCTGGCATTAACGTATATTGAGCGCCAGTGTCAACTAAAGCCTCGTATTTTTGTGGGTCTGATATGCCAGGCCACCGGATCCACACAGTCCAACAGACACGGCTGTCCCGTGCCTCTACCTGGCTAGAGGCAGGGCCCCTCTAATATCCGTTACAGTGACAGCAACTCGTTAGTGCTGGGTACATTTTGGAGGTTCCCTCTAGTGGGTCAGATCCTTGGGAGACTGGCACTGCACTTACTTTCACTGATTTTCTTTTCTCGCTTTCCTTCAATTCTTGTACCCAGGCTGCTCGGGCAGAGGTAGGTTTCCTGTCTCACCATCTCATATCTTCGCCATGGTCAACCAAGAAATACCGTAGATGGTTTGTGAAGTCTGTCCTCTTCCCCTAGCCGGGAGGCGCCCAGCTCTGGACCCAGAGGCTTTGGTTTGCCCTGATGCCACTTGAAGATTCTGAAGAGTTTCCATGATCTCCTTTTGCTGCTTGTCCATCCTCTTATCCATCCTCTCAAGTGTTGTTTCTACCCCAGCGATACGTTCCTGCATCGGGCCATGGACCATTTTCGCATATGTCCTGAATTTACCTGCTGCGATGCCCACCAAATCTTGGTCTGGCTCCGAATACATGGACGCCACATAATGGGAGAATGCACCTGGTGCACCACAGGAAAGCTTCCACCACATTTCTGGGGTGCATCTAACCTTGTCTGGGTCGCTGAGGGGCTGCCCATCCCTTCCATAAAGTATTTGTAGCTGTGCCATTTCCCTCAGGAGTAAAACCGCGTCTTCCACGATCTTCCAAGGCACCTTAAAATGATGTGCCTGTAGGATATCTTTGTGAGGGAACCTCTTTCTCACACTGCCTAGAACTCATGCCCAGAATGAAAGGGGTCTTGATTCCCTCACAAATGCCTGTTCGATACCTGTATCTTGAGCCAGAGCCTTTAAATACTTGGCTTCAGCACCATCGAGTTGCAAACTGTCACCCATAAGATCCCACACTCAGATCATCCAGGTCAGAATAGGCTCACCTGCCTGTCGAGTAACGTCTTTTCGCAAGCTGGGAAGGGTGTCATGTGTGAGCGACTCAGTAACCATCTCTGGTTCTGAATCCACAGTATGCAAAGGACCTGCTTCCACTTCCCCATCATCGTCAGCTGGACGAACTGATTTGGTCCTATATTTCCTTTTCTGAATAGGGGCAACTTTCATTGGCTCAGACTGCTCCTCTGGTTTAGTCACATCTTGAGCTACCATAACATCAGGTGTCTTACTCTCTCTCATCTTTTTTCCCTTTCCTTGCTTCTGGTTGCATTCCTGACCACCCCTGTTCCTGGCTTCACACCCAAAATAGATCATAATGGTGCCTTGCAGACAAATCACCAGAAGTATGATATAAAGTAGGAGATCCCTGGCATCTAGCGAGAGGCTAAGCTTTCCAAAAGCTGTTCTAGCGAACCTGAAAGGTGACTGAATAAAAGGCTGAGATGAAACACTCTCCTGTCTCCCTCCCTGAGGGTAGGTAACATCATCACTAGGTCCCCAGAGGTAACAGCCTGGGCTAGTGCAGGAGTACAACCTGCACAAGAAAACATTCCAAATGAAACCCATAGACACTGGATCCATAACACTATAGACCCAAAGCAAGAACTCGATAACAATCCCAGCTATCTGAGTTCTACTGGCCAATGCACTCAGATGAATTAAGCCCGCCAGACCCTTTGGCATAGTTCTATACCAACAGAAAGCAAATATATAATACAGCATGGTCCATATGGACTCCAAACCCACAACGAACATCATGATGCAAGAACTGTTATCTTTTTTTTCCTCTGAGCCCCACGTTGGGCGCCAATTAATGACTTAGTTTTGATAAAAACTAGGATATTAATCAGATATTAAAATTATTTAATAAAAAAAATTGTATAGAAAAAGATAACAGTTCTTAGGTACAAATATATGTATAAAACAGAACAGAATTTACAATAACCACAACCAAAACCTTAAAACCTTTAAATGGATTGAGTCCTGTATCCCAAATCTTACGACTCAGGTCTCTTTAAGGGTGTGGGGGGGCAGTCACCGCTGCCGCGGCCCCGGGCACAGTTCCGCCGCCGTGGGCCAGGAAAGGGAACGACGGAAAAAGGAGGTGTGTGAGTTCTGCAGGAGTTGTGGAAGATCAGATGACCGATGATGCTTCCTCCAGAGACTGCAGAACCCCACGAGTCGTACCTCAGTTGCTGCCGATACCTGCTGCTGCTGGTGCTGCTATGGCTGCTCCACGCTGCCGCTCCGCTCCTCCCCTATCCAAAGAAAAAAAAACAGCTCCCCTCCCCAGAGGAGGGAAAGAAAGAAAAAAACCCCAATGTCCGGGCTCCATTTCCCCAGAAATGGCCTCTCCCCACCCCCACACACAGTCACACAGTATCGTAAGGTTGGAAAAGACCTTTGAGATCATCGAGTCCAACCTATGACCCAACACCTACACCTACTCCTACTTGTCAACTACGCCATGTCACTAAGTGCCTCATTCAAATTCTCTTTGAACACCTGCAGGGATGGTGACTCGACCACCTCCCTAGGCAGCGCATTCCAATGAACAATTACCCTCTCAGTGAAGGATTTCTTCCTAATGTCAAGCCTAAACCTCCCCTGGCGAAGCTTGAGGCCGTGTCCTCTCATTCTGTCATCGGTCACCTGAGAGGAGTCCAACTCCTGCCTCACCACAACCTCCCTTTAGGTAGTTGTAGAGAGCAATAAGGTCTCCCCTGAGCCTCCTCTTCTCCAGACTAAACAACCCCAGCTCTCTCAGTTGCTCCTCATAGGGCTTGTGCTCCAGCCCCTTCACCACCCTCGTCGCTCTCCTCTGGACACACTCCAGCATCTCAACATCCTTCTTAAACTGAAGGGCCCAGAACTGGACACAGCACTCAAGGTGTGGCCTGACCAGTGCCGAGTATAAGGGGATGATGACTTCTCTAGTCCTGCTGGCCACACTGTTCCTGATGCAGGCCAAGATACCATTTGCCTTCTTTGCCACTTGGGCACACTGCTGGCTCATGTTGAGTTTCCTGTCCACCAGCACTCCCAAGTCCCTTTCCGCCTGACTGCTCTCCAGCCACTCTGTCCCCAGCCCAGAGCTCTGCATGGGGTTGTTGTGTCCAAAGTGTAGGACCCGGCATTTGGACTTGTTAAACCTCACGCTATTGGAGTCAGCCCATCTCTCCAGCCTGTCAAGGTCCCTCTGTAGGGCCCTCCTACCTTCTAGCAGACCGACACTTCCTCCCAGCTTGGTGTCATCTGCGAACTTGCTGATGAAGGACTCGATCCCCTCATCCAGATCATCAATAAAGATACTGAACAGGACCGGGCCCAGCACCAAACCCTGGGGGACGTCACTAGTGACCAGCCACCAGCTGGATGGGACACCATTCACTACCACCCTTTGGGCTTGGCCATCCAACCAATTCCTAACCCAGCACAGAACGTTCCCATCCATGCCACGGGCTGCCAGCTTGTCCAGTAGTTTACTATGGGAGACAGTGTCAAAGGCCTTGCTGAAGTCCAGGTACATCACATCCACAGCCTTCCTCTCATCCACCAGGCGAGTCACATGGTCGTAAAAAGAAATCAGGTTGGTCAGGCAGGACCTGCCTCTCCTAAAACCGTGCTGGCTGGGCCTGATCTTTCCCTCATTCTGCAGGTGCTGCATGATCGCACCCAGGATTATCCGTTCCATTATTTTGCCTGGGACCGAGGTCAGGCTGACAGGTCTGTAGTTACCTGGATCGTCCCTACGGCCCTTCTTGTGGATGGGTGTCACATTGGCCAGCTTCCAGTCTTCTGGGACCTCTCCAGTGAGCCAGGACTGCTGATAAATGATGGAAAGCGGCTTAGCAAGCTCGTCCGCCAGCTCTCTCATCACCCTAGGATGGATCCCACCCGGCCCCATAGACTTATGAGGATCCAAGTGGCTCAGCAGGTCTCTAACTTCTTCCTCCTGCATGACAGGGGGGCTGTATTGCACCCCACCCCTATCCACCACTTCAGTAGACCAGTTGTCCAGAGAACAGTCTGCCTTACTGTTGAAAACCGAGGTGAAGAAAGCATTAAGCACCTCAGCCCTTTCCTCATCTTTAGTTACTCTATTTCCCTCAGTGGTCGATAAGGATTGAAGGTTGTCGCTGCCCTTTTTTCTGCCGTTAATATATTTGAAAAAGCTCTTCTTGTTGTCCTTGACACAAGTGGCCAATTTAAGCTCCAGCTGGGCATTTGCCTCCCTAATTTTCTTCCTACACGACTTGACAATATTTTTGAACACAACCTGACTCACCTGCCCTTCTTTCCAAAGGCGATACACCCTCTTTTTTTCACTGAGCTCCTTCAGAAGCTCCTTACTCATCCAGGCCGGCCGTCTGCCCCTGCGGCTCGTCTTAGAGCACATCAGGACAGCCTGCTCCTGCGCCTTGAAGACTTCATTCTTAAAGTACGTCCAGCCTTCCTGGACCCCCTTGCTTTTAAGAACTATCTCCCAGGGTACTCTCCTTACTAGTTCCTTATATAACTTGAAATCAGCACACCGAAAGTCCAACATGGTCATCCTGGTTTTGCTCTTCCTAGTTCCATTGTTAATGGAAAAAATTATCTCGTGATCACTGCAGCCCAGACAGCCTCCAACCACAACATCACCCACCAGCCCTTCTCTATTGGTAAACAGCAAGTCAAGGAGAGCCTCACCCCTGGTAGGCTCACTCACCAGCTGTGACAAGAAGCAGTCCTCAATACACTCCAAGAACTTTCTGGACTGCCTCCTCTCGGCTGTGTTAAGTTCCCAGCAGATATCTGGGAGATTAAAGTCTCCTAGAAGAACAAGGGCAGATGATCTTGAGGCAACTTCCGGTTGCTTAAACAACAAAAGGTCCACCTCTTCCTCCTGATCGGGCGGTCTGTAACACACTCCAACCAGGATGTCGGTCTTGCTTGCCCCTCTTACTCTTACCCATAGACTCTCAATCTGATCGTCCCCGATCTCAAGTTCTACAGCGTCAAGGGTTTCCTTGGTGTACAGGGCCACCCCTCCACCCCTTCTCTCTCGCCTGTCTTTCCTGAAGAGTTTGTAACCTTCCATGGCAGCACTCCAGTTATGGGAGTCATTCCACCACGTTTCCGTGATACCGATTATACTCCTGCCGGGCCAGGACCTCCAGCTCCTCTTGTTTGTTCCCCATACTGCGTGCATTGGTGTACATGCATTTCAGTTGGGCTAGTGGCTTTACCCTTGATAATGACTCACATTCTGCAGTCACTTCAGTGGTGAGTCGGGTTACATCCCCCTCCCCCATCAGGCCTAGTTTAAAGCCCTCTCAATGAGCCCTGCCAATTCCTGGGCTAGTATCCTTCTACCCTTTTTACTTAGGTGGGACCCATCTGGGTCAAGCAGGCCAGGTTCAGTAAAGGTTTCCCCATGGTCTTAGAAACCAAAATTCCTGTGCCGGCACCAGCCCTTAAGCCATTTGTTGAGAGCATGTATTCTGTCATTTTTTGCACTATAACTTTCAGACACTGGAGGGACTGAGCAGAACACCACCTGCGCTCTTGCCCTGTCCATTAGTCAGCCCAGCTCCCTGAACTCCTTTTTAATTGCTCTGGTGCCCTTCTTATCGAGTTCATCACTGCCAGCCTGAACAACCAGCAGGGGACAATAATCTGTGGGTTGAATTAGATCCGGGAGTCTCTTAGTGATATGCCGGACCTGGGCTTGAGGAAGACAGTTGACTTCCCTGTGGGATGGGTCCGACCTGCATATAGGACCCTCTGTTCCTTTCAGGAGGGAGTCACCTATTACAACTACCCTCCTTTTTCGTGATTGAAGTTCTGATCTGCCTGACAGACTGCAGAACCCCACGAGTCGCACCTCAGCTGCTGCTGATACCTGATGCTGCTGCTGCTGCTATGGCTGCTCCACGCTGCCGCTCTGCTCCTCCTCCGAGATAAGCGCGCGAATCCGAAGAAAAAAAACCAGCTCCCCTCCCTAGAGGCGGGAAAGAAAGAAAAAAACCCCGATGTCCGGGCACCATTTCCCCGGAAATGGCCTCTCCCCACCCCCCTCGCGTTCCCCTTGTTGGCAATAGGAAGGAAAATTCCTCAGACAAATTCAAAACCACAGCAGGCAGCACAGCTCTTGGGCAAACATTCCCTGCAAGCTGCAGCCCCTGCTCAGTCTTGAATTGTGCCCTGGATGCAGCTGGCTGACTACGGCTTTTAACCAAGCACAATGCCATGCATACTGCAGAGGAGTCAATCTCCCATTTCACACTGCCAGCAAAGCAGGAAGCCGGGTTTTTTGCTAGTGAAGGGACTGGAAATGGAGTCACAGTTCACAGTGCTAGGAGATAATTCCTCAGCAGAGCTGCAGGCCACTTTACTCCTAAATAAAGGCATGTCGAGTGATCAAGAGCCTGATCCCACTGTATGGCAGCCAGGATAGCCCATGTCCTTTTGCTCCCTGCTCCAGTCCTCACCAGTGTCTGCCAAGAGTGCAGTGAGCACCTGAGGGTGAGTCCTGGGGACCCACAACAGGGCAGGTCTGTCACATCCATCCCCTTCAATAGATCCAAACTGGCATTTCTCTACCAGGATGCCTGTCACTAGTGGCCCATGCCCTGAGGCCAGCCTTCCTCCCTGGCCAGGATGCAGGGGTTTTCGGGCAGTGCATGAGTTGGTGGAGAGCTCCTGTCATTGACATATCTTGCCTTGATTTGTGTCTCAGCCTTCTGCTCTCTAGACTCCTGGGTCTTGAGAGCTCTGTATGATCCCAGCAGGATCGTGTCAGCCGGAGAAGGAGTCAGGAGTGGGAGAGGCCTACAAGCTATTTGCATGGAATGGAATGGAATAAAAAAAAAAAAGAGAAGAAGAAAGGAAAGGAAGGGAAGGGATCTGAAATTTTCTTCAAGCTAAGTTTGGCAATAGTAACCAACAGGCAACTCAGGACACAACTTTTTTGGTTTTGATACAATTATTTATGCAAATTATTTGCTCTGAGTCAATCTGGCTTTTCCAGTGTTTGGAGTGGTGAAGTCTAGGCAGAGGAAGATGGTCTTTTTTGTTACATCTGGCACCTGAAGGGCTTTCTTCTTTGGCAGCTTAAACAACACTTAGAAAGGCAGAAAAAGGTGGCATGGTTTAAAGCGCTTCTTGACACAGTGGTGTACCAGCAGCCTTTTGTGCCTCAAAAGCAAAATAAATAGCAGCGTACTTGGACTGCTTCTCTGTGTTGAACCTTCATATGAATGTGATTTAGAGCATTCTAGAGTAAAGAGTTTATATTTGTTAAGATTCAGTTTGGTTTTATTTCTCTTTTTGATAATGTACATAGAATAAATATTAAAATAAATTGCATTCTCTCTGGATTTTTTTGAAACTTGACACTGCTTTCCATCTTACAAGTCCTAATGTTTCATGTAGTTTCCTTTCAGGGGGACAAGTGAAACCTTTTGCTGTTAATTAGAAGGAAATTCTCTTCACGGCTTTGTTTTATATTGGCGACTACCTCCTTAGGGGCATGGAGGGATTGATATGCAGACCTGACCCATTGCAGAGGGATGTCTGCTGTCTACCGGGGGCCTTGGTCATGGATGTGACCAAGAAGCTTCCCAAACTGGTCAAGCCCACAGATTACTAACCCTTAGTAATTTTCCAATTAGGAAATAGTGAAAGATCCACCAAAACCCTAAAGGCTATTAAAAAGGACTTCAAAGCTCTAGGACAAATGGTCAAGGGTTCAGGAGCACAGGTGGTCTTCTCCTCAGTCATAGGGAATGATGAGAGAAGGAGCCAGGAGTTAAACAAATGGCTGAGAATGTGGTGCAAAAGAACAAAACTTTGGGTTTTTTGATAATGGATTGACAGGCATGCCACGCCTGCTGGCAGGTGATGGGGTGCACCTGTCCCCCAAGGGTAGAGGGGCTTTCTCAAAAAAGCTTGTAGGACTAATTAAGAAGGCTTTAAACTAGATTGGAAAGGGGAGGGGAATAGTAACCACACTAATAGAATTAAATATGGGGACGACACCCCGGGATCTGAGGGGCATGGTAGACAGACAGTAAAAGGGCAGGTGACTACAGTTCATCTGAAGTGCATTTACAGTAATGCATGCAGCATGGGGAACAACCAGGATGAGCTGGAAGCTGTGGTTAGACAGGGCGACTATGATCTAATTGCCATCACGGAGACATGGTGGGACGACTCGCATGACGGGAGCACTACCATGGATGGCTACAAGCTATTTAGGCTGGACAGACTAGGAAAGAGAGGTCGTGGGGTTGCTCTATACGTCAAAGAATGTTTCAACTGTACAGAACTCAGTAATAGTGATGGTAAGGTAGAGAGTCTATGGGTTAAACTCAGCGGTGTGCATGGTAACCCAGATATTGTGGTGGGAGTTCGCTATCGGCCACCCAACCAGGAAGAAGAGACTGATGGGCTTGTCTATAAACACTCAGGAGAAGTCTCGTGATAGTGTCCCGTCGTTCTCGTGGGGGATTTCAGCCTTCCGGATGTCTGCTGGAAGTACAACACAGCAGAAAGGAAGCAGTCTAGGAGGTTCATAGAGTGTGCGGATGAGAACTTCCTAACACAGCTCATGAGTGAACTGACTAGAGAGGGTGCCCAGCTGGACCTGCAGTTTGCGAACAGAGCAGACCTTGTGGGAGAGGCGACGGCTGGAGGGTGCCTGGGACACAGTGATCACGAGATGGTACAATTCTCACTTTTGGGGGCAGTGAGGAGAGGGGTCAGCAGAACTGCCACCCCGGACTTCCGAAGGGCAGACTTTGAACTCTTCAGAAGGTGCTTGATAAAGGTCCCTGGGAGATGGCTCTAAAGGACAAAGGGGTGCAAGAGGGATGTGCGCTCCTCAAGAAGGAAATCCTGGGGGCGCAAGAGCAGGCCATCCCCATGTGCCGTAAAACGAGTCGATGGGGAAGAAAACCAGGTTGGCTGAGTAGGGAGCTTAGTATTGATCTCAGGAAAAAGAAGAAAGTTTAAGAGCTTTGGAAGAGGGGGCAGGCGTCCCAGGAGGACTACAAGGGTGAGATGAGATCATGTAGGGAAAAAATCAGAAGGGCTAAAGCCCAACTAGAACTTCAACTGCACACTTCAGTCAAAGACAATAAAAAGAACTTCTTTAAATATATCAGCAGCAACAGGAGGACAAAGGAGACTCTCCCTCCCTTGCTGGGTGCAGAAGGGGCAGTAGCGATGAGGGACGAGGACAAGGCAGAGGTGCTCAACCCCTTCTTTTCCTCGGTCTTTAACCCCAAGGAGGAAAGTGCTAGGGATACCCAGCCCCCTCAGCTGGGAGATGGTGGGGATGAAGCTCCAGCTGTTTGGGAGGACTTGGTCAGTGACCTGCTTGGCCAATTAGGCATACAGAAATCCCTGGGGCCAGATGGGATCCATCCAAGGGTTTTAAGGGAACGGGCAGAAGTTCTCGCCAAACCCCTTTCCTTCATCTCCCAGCAGTCCTGGCTGACTGGGGCAGTGCCACTAGACTGGAGACTGGCGAATGTTACACCCTTTTACAAGAAGGGTCGGAGGGAAGATCTGGGGAACTCCAGGCCTGTCAGTCTGACCTCGGTACTGGGGAAGGTCATGGAGCAGATCATCTTGAATGCTATCACACAGCACACGTGGGACACCCAGGTGATCAGGCCCAGCCAACATGGGTTCACCAAAGGCAGGTCCTGCCAGACCAACTTGATCTCCTTCTAGGACAAGGTTACCCGTTTTATGGACGAGGGAAAAGCTGTAGATATGGTGTACCTAGACTTCAGTAAAGCCTTTGACACTGTTTCTCACAGTATCCTGCTGGAGAAACTGGCTGCCATCGGCGTGGACAGGCACAGCCTCTGCTGGGTTAAAAACTGGCTGGAGGGCCGGGCCCAAAGGGTGGTGGTAAATGGAACTAAATCCAGTTGGAAACCGGTCATGAGTGGTGTTCCCCAGGGTTCAGTGCTCGGTCCAGTCTTGTTTAACATCTTTATCAATGATCTTGACGAAGGCTTTGAGTGCCCCCTCAGCAGGTTTGCAGGTGACACTAAGTTGGGTAGAAGTGTAGATCTGCTTGAAGGAAGGGAGGCTCTGCAGAGAGATCTGGACAGGCTGGATCAATGGGCGGGATGAGGTTCACAAAGGGCAAGGGCAGAGTCCTCCATTTAGGTCACAACAACCCCACACAGCGATACAGACCTGGGGACGAGTGGCTGGAGAGCTGCCTGGCAGAGAAGGACCTCGGGGTGTTGGTTGACAGTGGCTGAACATGAGCCAGCAGTGACCAAGAGGGCCAGTGGCATCTTGGCCTGTGTCAGACCCAGCATGGCCAGCAGGAGCAGGGAGGTGATTGTGCCCCTGTGCTCAGCACTGGTGAGGACACACCTCGAGTGCTGGGGTCAGTTCTGGCCCCTCACTCCAAGAAGGGCATTGCGGGGCTGGAGCGCATGCAGAGAAGGGCAACAAGGCTGATGAGGGGGCTGGAGAACAAGTCCTACAAGGAGTCACTGAGGGAAATGGGGTTGTTTAACTTGGAGAAGAGGAGGCTGAGGAGAGACCTCATCACTGTCTACAACTGCCTGAAAGGAGGCTGTGACGGGGTGGGTGCTGGTCTCTTCTCCCAAGTGACAGCGATAGGATGAGAGCTAATGGCCGCAAGTTGCGCCAGGGGAGGTTTAGACTGGACATTAGGAAGAATTTCTTCACTGAAAGGGTGGTCAGGGATTGGCACAGCTGCCAAGGGAAGGTAGTCACCATGGAGTCACCATCCCTGGAGGTGTTTAAAGAAATGAGTGGATGAGTTCCTTAGGGACATGGTTTAGTAAGGAGACAGGCATAGTTGGACTCGGTGATCTCAGAGGTCTCTTCCAACCTAGTGATTCTATAATTCTATGACTCTATTTGAATGGGCTATAGCCCAGGGCAGCCCAGGGCGGGTGCTCTTGTCTAGGGACCAAGGGACTCTTCCTCTCATTTACTTTCATTACCCTGCTAACATTCCTTTCTCTTTTTTCATTCTTTATTCAAGGCATGATGTATTTCTCATGACTTTTCCCCATGGTACCCTTTCTTTTTTCTTTTCTGTCCTCTTCTATCATACAGCTTCATCCTCTGCTTCCCTCCTACAGGTTCCTCATCTTGCTTCTCCAATGGCAAGTGATTCATCTCCTGCATCCACCTGTGCCCAGCCTGATGCATGATGTGTCCTGGACCCTCTCAAGGTTGTGTTGTTGCCACTTCTCCCAAGTGACCAGGCACAGCATGTTGGTGTTCAGGTACCCTTTGGCCTCTTCTGCCCAGCCACAGGGAAGCTGGAGGAACCTTGTGTAAACCAGCATTGTCTGCATTAAAACTTCAGATTGGTCACCATGTGCAGTGTGTGTTTTACTTTTTTGATTTTTCAAAGAAACCAAAGAAAGCAAAAGACAGATCATTCAGGATGTTTTGTGAACACACTCTTAGCCAGAATCTGGCACTGCGAATACCATGCTGTGAAATACAGGCTCTAATTTAGCAGCCTGCTTTACTGTATTTGCAATCAGTTGACTTTAGTGGGCTTGCTTGCCTACTAGGGGAGTTTGCTGGATCATGATTGCATGTGAATGTTGAACCAGGAAATATTCTTGCTGTCGGTATGCTACTTCAAAAATCACTTTGGTTAGATTAAAATTCATTGCATTTTCCTGGACCAAGTCAGTAGTCTTCAGGTATTTCAAAAGGTCAATACTTCTCATCAGGATGACTTCCACTGTACAGAGAATGTGTTCTGGGAGCTGTGCAGGAGAAGGAGAAAGTGACTTTCCTCTGGGAACGCAATCTCTGTCTCAGGTTTTGTTTGGAGATCAGGTCCCTGGTTAACGTGAGTGAGATTTATTGGATCTAAACTGGTCTTAAATGTAACCTTATTCCTGAAGCACAGAGCCTCCAGCTGCAAATGAATGTTAAAGCAGCACTGTTTGATCAGGGGCTGTCTGAGGGTGTCTGTATTTCATTGAATTGGACCAAACTGCCAGCATCTTGGTCAGGGTTGGTCTGACCAAAGACATGATTTGCTGTTCTGTGGCTCAAAAGCTCAGTGGTGGAGTGCGGGTTCTGTGAGCAATGTGATGTTTGCCACTGCTACGGAAAATTCAGCAAATTTTTGTTGTCCAGCACGGAAAAAACTATAAAACCGGCAGAAATTGTGCTGGTGCTCAGTGCTGCCACCGTGTGAGCGGAGAACGGTACTGCAGCCAGCGCTGCCGCGGGCGAGGGCCACCAGAGCAGGGAGCGGGATCCCCGGCTGGCGCGAGAGGGTCTGCTCCCCGTTAACCTCCCGCGAGCTGCAGCAGGGGGCGAGCCGGAGCGAGGGAGCTGACACTGTTGAGGGGGCAGACACTGCCTGGGAAGGGGGATGCCTTCTCTTTATTTTTTTCCTTTGGTTTGTGCATTTTTGGGCTATAAAAAAAAAGGGGTGATGACTGAATTCGTGGCACCCCAGCATATGTGTGTGTGTTTGTGATCAACTATATTATATAAAGGACTTTAGAACACACACAAAAATCTTTATGGAGGTATAGATGCTTTTAAAATACAAAAAATAACGTGCATATAGAAATTAAAAAATAAAGGAATTCTAAATGCAAAAAAAAGAGATTACATATATGAAGGAATTTAAAATAGAAAAAAACTAGAACAGATAGAACTACCTACATTTATAGTGTATTATGCTGTCTGAGTAGATAGAGGTATTCTAAATAGAGATTATATGTAAGTGTAAATAGATAACTAAGTCTCAATAGAGCCTGTAGAGGCCCGCCAGGCTGTACGGAGACCCCGCCGAGCCTGGTGTGGTCCATATAAAGGCTTGCCAGGCTGCATGGAGCACCCACTGAGTCTGTCGGGTCGCCTGTAGATGCCTGTCAGGCTGCGCGGCTCTCCCGTCGTGACTGCCGGGGCCCCTATAGAGGCTTGCCAGGCCGCGTGGAGCCCCTGCGAGCCTGGCAAGGCCACTGTAGAGGCCCGCCAAGATGCTTGGAGCCCACGCCGAGCCTGTCGGTGTCTCTGTAGATGCTCACCAGGCTGAGCGGAGCTCCTGTCGAACCTTGTGGGGCTCCTGTAGAGGCCCATCAGGCTGCGTGGTGCCCCAACCAATCCCGGCGGGGCCCCTTTAGAGACCACCCAGTCTGTACGGATCCTCCGCTGAGCCTGGTGGGGCCCCTGTAGAGGCCTGATAGGCTGTGCAGAGCTCCTGCCGAGCCTGGTGGGGCCTCTGTAGTGTCCTGCCATGCTGCGCAGAGTTCCCGCTGAGCCTGACAGGGCCCTTGTAGAGGCCCGCCATGGTGCGTGGAGCCCCGCCGAGCCTGGCGGGGCCCCTGTTCAGGCCCACTGGGCTGCACTGAGCAAGCGCCTATCCTGGCAGTTCCCCTGTAGACGTCTGCCAGGCTGCGCGGAGCCCCTGCCGAGCCTGACGGGGTGCCTGTAGAGGCCTACCAGGCTGCATAAAGTCCCTGCCGAGCCTGGCGAGGCCCCTTTAAATGCCCACTAGGCTTTGCCGTCCCCATCCGGGTCTGGCGGGAACCCTGTAGAGGTCCGCAGGCTGTGTGGAGCCCCCTGCCGAGCCTGGCAGGGATACTGTAGAGGCCTGTCAGGCTGCGCGGAGCCTCCGCTGAGCCCAGCAGGGCCCCTCTATACATCTGCCAGGCTGCGTGGAGCCCCCGCAGAGGTCGGTGAACCCTTCTAGAAGCCCACCAGGCTGTGTGGAGCCCGTGCCGAGCCGGGCAGGGCCCCTGTAGAGGCCCTCCATGCTGCACGGAGCCCCTGCTGAGCCTGGTGGGGAGCATGTTGAGGCCCGCCAGGCTGCACGGAGCTTCTGTTGAGCTACACGGAGCCCTTGCTGAGCCTGGCAGCGTGCCTGTATAGGTCTGCCAGGTTGTGCCAAGCCACCTCCGAGCCTCACAGGGGTACATGTAGAGGCCCAGCAGGCTGTGCAGAGCTCCCACCGATCCTGGGAGGGTGCCTGCATAGCTCTGACAGGCTGCGCCGGGCCCCCACTGAGCCTGGCGAGTCGCCTGTAGAGGCCCGCCAGACTGCACGGTGACGATGCTGAGCCTTGCAGCGCTCCTCTAGAGACATGCCTGGCTGAACGGAGGCCCCGCCGAGCCCGGCGGAGCCATTGTGGAGGCCTCGCAGGCTGCGCGGAGCCTCCGCCGAGCCCAGCGGGACACCTGTAAAGGCCCGTACAACACAGCTGAGCCTGAGAAGACCCCTCTAGAGGCTCACGAGGCTGCACGGAGCCTCCGCTGAGCTTGGTGAAGCCCCCTTAGAAGCCCGTCAGGCTGCACGGAGCCCCTGCTGAGCCTGGTGGGGCCTTTGTAGAGACCTTCCAGGCTGGGCGGAGCCCCAGTCAAGTCTGGCGGGGAGCCTGTAGAGGCCTGACAGCCTGCACGGAGCCCTCATTGAGCCCGGCAGGTCACCTGTAGAGGCCCACTGGGCTGTGCGAAGCCCCTGCCAAACTTGGCGAGCCCCTGTAGAGGCCCGCCCGGCTGCACGTAGCTAACGCCGAGCCCCGTGGGGCCCGTGTAGAGGTCCACCAGGCTTCGCGGAGCCACCGCTGAGCCTGGCAGGGTACATGTAGAGGCCTGCCAGTCTGCGTGGAGCCCCTGCCGAGCCTTTTGGGCCCCTGGATAGGCCCACCAGGGGGCGTGACCTCCCCCAAGCCTGGCGGGGCCCGTCTAGACACCTTCCATGCTGCTCTGAGCCCTAGCCAGGCCTGGTGGGGCCCCTGTAGAGGCCTTTCATGCTGTGCGGAGGCCCTGCCAAGCTCGGTGTGGCCCTTGTAGAGGCTCGTTAGGCTGCGTTGAGCCCCTGCCGAGCCTGATGGGGCCCCTCTAATGTCCTGCCAGGCTGCGCAGAGCCCCCGACGAGCCTGGCGTGGTCCCTGTAGAGTCCCGCCAGGCTTCACGGAGTCCCTGCCGAGCCCAGCGGGACCCCTCTAGTCACTCGCCAGGCTGCGCGGAACCCTTGAAGATCCTGGCGGGGCCACTGTAGAGGCCCTCCAGGCTGCCTGCAGTCCTCACAAAGCCTGTCAAGCCCCTGTTGAGGTCGGCCAGGCTGGGCAGAGCCCTTGCCAAACCTGCTGGTGCCCCTGTAGAGGCCCGCCAGGCTGCGCAGAGTGCCCGCCGAGTTTGGTGGGCCACCTGTAGAGGCCAGCCAGGCTGCGTGGAGCCCAGGCCAAACCTGGTGGGGCCCCTGTAGAGGCACACCACGCTGTGCCTAATCCCCGCTGAGCCTGGTGGGACACCTGTAGAGGCCTGCCAGGCTCTGTGGAGCTCCTGCCGAGCCTGGTGGGACCCTGCTAGAGGCCTTCCAGGCTTCATGGAGCCCCCGCCGGCGTGGCAGGACTCCTCTAGAGGACCGCCTGGCTTCACCGAGGCTCCACCGAGCCCGGTGGGGCCATTGTGGAGGCCTGGCAGGCTGCGTGGAGCCCCTGCTGAGCCCAGCGGGACACCTGTAAAGGCCCGTCAAGCTGCGTAGAACCCAGCCAAGCCTGACAAGGCGCCTCCAGAGGCCCACCAGGCTGCACGGAACCTCCGCCGAGCTTGGCGAGGCCCCCTTAGAGGCCCATCAGGCTGTATGGAGCCCCCGCTGAGCCTGCCAGGGTGCCTGTAGAGGCCTGCCTTGCTGCACGGAGCCACCACCGAGCACAGCAGAGCCCCTCTAGTCGCCCACCAGGCTGCACGGAGCCCTCGACAATCCTGGTGGGTCCACTGTAGAGGCCCGCCAGGCTGTGCCCAGCCTCCGCTGAGACTTGTTGGACTCCTATAGAGGTTCGCCAGGCCCAGCGGAACCCCCAACAAGCCCTATGGGCCCCTGCATAGATCCGCCATGGGGTGCGGACCTCCCCCGAGCCTGGAGGGGTCCCTCTAGAGGCCTGCCAGGCTTCGCCAAGCCCCTGCTTAGCCTGGTGGGGAGCCTGTAGAGGCCCGACAGCTTCCGTGCAGCCCCTGCCAAGCCTGACAGAGCCCATCTAGAGGCCCACCAGGCTTTGCAGAGCCCCCGCCGAGCCTGGGAGGGTGCCTTTGGAGGGCCACCAGGCTGTACTTAGCCCTTGCCAAGCCCGGCGTTGCCCATCTAGACGCTGCCCAGGCTGCACAGAGCCCCCGCTGAGCTAGACGGGACCCCTGTAGACGTCCACCAAGCAGTGTGTAGCCCCCGCAGAGCCCAGCGGGGCCATTGTAGAGGCTGTGCACAGCCTCCGCCTAGCCCAGAGGGACCACTGTAGAGGTACGCTAGACCACGCGCAGCCCTTGCCGAGCCTGGCAGGGCTTTTGTAGAGGCCCGCTAAGCTGTGCGTAGCCCTCGCCAAGCCTGGTGGGGCTCTTGTAGAGTCACACCAGGCTTCATGGAGCTCTCACTGAGCCTGGCGGGGCACCTCTAGAGAGCCGCCAGGCTGCATGGAGCCCCTGCCAAGCCTGGCGGGGTGCCTTTAGAGGCCCAGCAGGCTGCATGGAGCTCCCATCAAGTCCAGCAGGGCCCAGCTAGTCACCTGTCAGCCTGCACAAAGCTCTTGCCTAGCCTTGCGGGGCCCCTGTAGAGTCCCGCCAGGCTGCATCCAACCCCCACTGAGTCTGGCGTGGCTCCTGTAGAGGCCCATGTAGAGGCCCACCAGGCTTCACGGAACCCTCGCCGAGCCCAGCGGGGCCCGTCTACAGGCCTGCCAGGCTGCGTGGAGCCACCACCAGGCCTGGCGGGGCTCTTCTTAAGGCCCTCCTGGCTTTGCTGAGCCCCCACTGAGGCTGGTTGGGGTCCTGTAGAGACTCCTGTAGAGACTGCGTGAAGCCCTCGCCGTGCCAGGCAGGGCCCCACTATATGACCGCCAGGCTGCGCCCAGTCCCCGTGGGTCCCCTTTAGAGGCCCGGCACGCTGCGCGGAGCCCATGCCGAGCCCAGCGGGGCCCCTGTAGAGTCCCGCCAGGCTGCGCGCAGCCCTCGCTGAGCCTGGCAGGGTGACTGTAGAGGTCCGCCTGGCTGCCTGGTGCCATGCTGTTCCTGGCAGGTCCCCTGTAGAGGCACGCCAGGCTACGTGGAGCCCCCGTTGAGCCTGCCAGGGAACCTCAGAAGGCCTTCCAGGCTGCCCGGAGCCCCCGCTGAGCCTGGGGAGGCCCATGTGGTTGCGTGCAAGGCGGCGGCCCAGAGCCTGTGCTGAGCCTGGCAGGGTGCCTGTAGAGGCCCACTAGCCTGCGCGGAGCTGTGTCTTTCCTGGCAGGGCCGTTATAGAATCCCGCCAGGATGCACAGAGCCCCTGCCGAGCCTGGTGGTGTTTCTGTAGAAGCACGCCACGCTGCGCGGAACACCCGCCGGGCCCCTGTGGAGGCTCGATGTTATATAGAGACCTTACTGAGTACTGTACGTCCCTCCATAGAGATTCTTATAGAGCCCCTACAGCGCGCTTCATTCCCTCCTATGGAGCCTTTTATAGAGCCCCTACTACGCCCCTTCATTCCTCCCATGGAGACGCTTATAGAGCCCCTACTGTGCCCTTCATTCCCCCGTATGGATCCTCCTTTAGAGCCCCTACTGCGCCCTTAAGTCCCTCCCTGGAGACTCTTATAGAGCCCCTAGAGCGCCCTTCATTCCCCCCTATGCAGCCTCCTATAGAGCCCCCACTGCGCCCTTTAAGTCCCCCCATGGAGACTCTCAAAGAGAGACTACTGCGATCCTTAAGTCCCCCGATAGAGACACTTACAGAGCCCCTACAGCGCCCTTCATTCTCTCCTACGCAGCCTCCTATAGAGCCCCTAGTGCCCCCCTTAAGTCCCCCCATGGACACTTTTATAGAGCCCCTACTTCGCCCTTCATTCCCACCTATGGAGCCTCCTCTAGAGCCCGTACTGCGCCCCTAAAGTCCCCCCATGGAGACTCTTTTAGAGCTACTGCTGCCCGCTTAAGACCCTCCATGGAGACACTTATAGTGCCCCTATTGCGCCCTTCATTTCCCCCTATGGAGCCTTCTATAGAGGCCTTTCTGTGCGCTTAAGACCCCCGTCGAGCCTCCTGTCGAACCTCTACTATGCCCCAAAAGTCCTCCCATGGAGACTGTCATAGAGCCCCTACTGCCCCCTTAAGTCCCTCCGTGGAGCCTCCTATAGAGCCCTACTGTGCCCCTTAAGTCGCTCCATGGAGACAATTACAGAGTCCCTACTGCTCCAATAAATCCCTCCATGGAGAAATTTATAGAGGCCCTACTGCGCAATTAAGTCCCTCCATGGAGACTTTTATAGAGCCCCTACTCCCCCCTTCATTTGCCCCTATGCAGCCTCCTATAGAGCCCCTACTGCACCTCTTAAGTCCCCCCATGGAGACTCTTATAGAGCCCCTAATGCACCTCTGAATTCCCCCCATACAGATTCTTATAGAGCCACTACTACAACCTTAATTTCCTCCGTGGAGACTCCTATAGAGCCCCTTAATTCCATCCATGGAGACTCTTACAGAGCCCTTACAGCGCACTCCATTGCCCCTTATGCAGCATCCTATAGAGTCCCTACTGCACCCCTTAATTGCCCCCATGGAGACTCTTATAGAGCCCCTACTGCGCCCTTAAGTCCCTCAATTGAGACTCTTACAGAGCCCCTTCAGCGCCCTTAAGTCCCTCAATTGAGACTCTTACAGAGCCCCTACAGCGCCCTTAAGTCCCTCAATTGAGACTCTTACAGAGCCCCTACAGCGCTCTTCCTTCCCCCCTATGGAGCCTATTATAGAGCCCTACTTCCCCCTTCATCCCCCCCCCATGGAGCCGCCTATAGAGCCCCTAGTACGCCTTTCAGTCCCCACACGGATACCCTTATAGAGCCCCTACTCCCCCCTTCATTCGCCCCTATGCAGACTCCTATAGAGCCCCTACTGCACCCCTTAAGTCCCTCCATGGAGAAATTTATACAGTCCCTACTGTGCCCTTAAGTCCCTCCATGGAGACTCCTATAGAGCCCCTACAGCACCCTTCATTCCCCCCATGCAGCCTCCTATAGAGCCCCTACTGCGCCCCTTAAGTCCCCCCATGGAACCTGCTATAGAGCCCCTGCTGTGCCCCTTATGTCCCCCCATGGAGACTCTTACAGAGTCCCTAATGCACCCGTTAATTCCCCCCCATGGAAACTCTTATAAAGCCACTACTACACATTTCATTCCCCCCTATGCAGCCTCCTATAGAGCACCTTCTGCGCCTTTAAGTGCCCCTATGGAAACACTAATAGTGCCCCTGCTGCGTCCTGAATCCCTCCATAGAGATTCATATAGCCTCTACAGCGCCCTTCATTCCCTCCTATGCAGCCTCCTATAGAGCCCCTATTGCGCCCCCTAAGTCTCCCCATGGAGACTCTCATAGAGCCCCTACTTCGCCCCTTAAGTCCCCCCATGGAGAAACTTACAGAACCCCTACTGTGCCCTTAAGTCATTCCATGGAGACTCTTATAGAGCCCCTACAACACCCTTCATTCCCCCCTATGGAGTCTCCTTTAGAGCCCCTACTGCGCCCCTTAAGTGCCCCCATGGAGACTCTTATAGAGCCCCTACAACACCCTTCATTCCCCCTATGGAGCCTCCTATAGAGCCTCTACTGACCCCGTAAGAGCCCTCATGGAGAAACTTATAGAGCCCCTACAGCATGCTTCATTCCCCCCTAGGGAGCCTCCTATACAGCCCCTACTGTGCCCTTAAGTCCCCCTATGGACCCTCCTATAGAGCCCGTACTGCGCCCCTTAAGTCCCCCCATGGAGACACTTATGAAGCCCCTACTGGGCCCTTAAGTACATCCATAGAGACTGTTATACATTCCCTACAGTGCCCTTCATTTCCCCTGTTCAGCCTTCTATAGAGCCTCTACTGCGCCCCTCAAGTCCCCCCATGGAGCCTCCTATAGAAACCCTACTATGCCAAATAAGTCCCCCCATGGAGCCTCCTATAGAACCCCTGCTGTGCCCCTAATCTCCCTCCATGGAGACTCTTATAGAGCCCCTACAGCGCCCTTCATTCCCCCTATGGAGCCTTCTATAGAGCCCTTTCTATGCCCAAAAGTAAGTCCCCCCCATGGACCCTCCTATAGAACCCCTACTATGCCAAATACACCCCCCCATGGAACCTCCTATAGAGCCCCTGCTTCGTCCTTAAGTCCCTCCAGGGAGACTCATAGAGCGCCTACTGGGCCCTTCATTCCCGACGATGGAGCCTTCTATAGCTTCTAGAGCCTACTGCGCCCCTTAAGTCCCCCCAAGGAGACACTTATAGAGCTCCTACAGCGCCCTTCATTCACCCCTATGCAGCCTCCTATAGAGCCATTACTGTGTCCTTAAGTCCCTCCATGGAGACACTTATAGAGCCCCTAATGTACCCCTTCATTCCCCCCATGGAGATTCTTATAGAGCTCCTGCTGAGCCCCTGCTAAACCCCCTAAGTCCCCCCATGGAGCCTCTATAGAGCCTCTGCTGCACCCCTTAAGTCACCGCATGGAGAGTCTTATAGAGCCCCTAGTGTGCCCTTCATTTCCCCCTAAGCAGCCTCCAAGAGAGCCCCTACTGCGCCCCTTAAGTCCCCCCAGGGAGCCTCCTATAGAGTCCCTGGTGCGTCCTTAAGTCCCTCCATGGAGACACTTATATAGCCCCCTACTGCGCCCTTCATTCCCCCCTATGCAGCCTCCTATAGAGCCCCTATTGTGCCCCTTAAGTCCCCCCATGGAGAAACTTATAGAGCCCCTACTGTGACATTAAGTCCCTCCTTGAAGACTCTTACAGAGCCCCTACAGTGCAGAGGGGGCCCCTCTGCTGGGTCCAAGAGTAACCCTTTTTCAGATCGGCGCGGGAAATCAGGCAGTCGACTCCATAGGGGTGATATAGCAAGCTCCACTTCAGTGCTCTAAGCCATCACTTATGTACACAATCTGTTAATTATGCCTACTAGTCATTATCTTATTGGCCAAGCTCTAAAAGTAACCTTAACATATTCCTCCTACTTTCTGTTACAGCTTCTATGTTATTTTGCCCGGATCTCAGCTCCTCTTCAGTTGTTTATCTCTTTCTCAAGGGCAGACTCTTTTTGCCAACTTGCGAAGTTATGCTGCCTTGACAAGTTCTATCCCTGGCCTAACAGCCGTATAATCTTCTGACCATGACTTGAACAGCTCCTCCGTCTCCTTCCTCTCTGAGCCGATTTCCCAACACTACAGCGTACTTCATTCCCCTCTATGCAGCCTTCCTTTCCTTTCCTTTCCTTTCCTTTCCTTTCCTTTCCTTTCCTTTCCTTTCCTTTCCTTTCCTTTCCTTTCCTTTCCTTTCCTTTCCTTTCCTTTCCTTTCCTTTCCTTTCCTTTCCTTTCCTTTCCTTTCCTTTCCTTTCCTTTCCTTTCCTTTCCTTTCCTTTCCTTTCCTTTCCTTTCCTTTCCTTTCCTTTCCTTTCCTTTCCTTTCCTTTCCTTTCCTTTCCTTTCCTTTCCTTTCCTTTCCTTTCCTTTCCTTTCCTTTCCTTTCCTTTCCTTTCCTTTCCTTTCCTTTCCTTTCCTTTCCTTTCCTTTCCTTTCCTTTCCTTTCCTTTCCTTTCCTTTCCTTTCCTTTCCTTTCCTTTCCTTTCCTTTCCTTTCCTTTCCTTTCCTTTCCTTTCCTTTCCTTTCCTTTCCTTTCCTTTCCTTTCCTTTCCTTTCCTTTCCTTTCCTTTCCTTTCCTTTCCTTTCCTTTCCTTTCCTTTCCTTTCCTTTCCTTTCCTTTCCTTTCCTTTCCTTTCCTTTCCTTTCCTTTCCTTTCCTTTCCTTTCCTTTCCTTTCCTTTCCTTTCCTTTCCTTTCCTTTCCTTTCCTTTCCTTTCCTTTCCTTTCCTTTCCTTTCCTTTCCTTTCCTTTCCTTTCCTTTCCTTTCCTTTCCTTTCCTTTCCTTTCCTTTCCTTTCCTTTCCTTTCCTTTCCTTTCCTTTCCTTTCCTTTCCTTCCTTTCCTTTCCTTTCCTTTCCTTTCCTTTCCTTTCCTTTCCTTTCCTTTCCTTTCCTTTCCTTTCCTTTCCTTTCCTTTCCTTTCCTTTCCTTTCCTTTCCTATTTCCTTCAATTTCCTTCAAATTCCTTCAATTTCCTTCAATTTCTTTCAATTTCCTTGAATTTCCTTGCCATTTCCTTGAATTTCCCTGAATTTCCTTGAATTTCCTTGCTTTACCTTGCCATTACCATGAATTTCCTTTCTTTGCCTTGCCATTTCATTTCCTTTCCTTGAATTTCCTTGAATTTCCTTGAATTTCCTTCAATTTCGTTGTCATTTCCTTGAATTTCCTTGAATTTCCTTGAATTTCCTTGTCATTTCCTTGAATTTCCTTCAATTTCCATGCCATTTCCTAGAATTTCCTTCAATTTCCTTGAATTTCCTTGCCATTTCTTTGCCATTTCCTTGAATTTCCTTGAATTTCCTTGCCATTTCCTTGAATTTTTTTGAATTTCCCTGAATTTCCTTGCCATTTCCTTGAATTTCCTTGAATTTCCTTGAATTTCCTTTCCATTTCTTTGAATTTCCTTTCCTTGCCTTGCCATTTCCTTGAATTTCCCTGAATTTCCTTGACATTTCCTTGAATATCCTTAAATTTTCTTGCCATTTCCTTGAATTTCCTTGAATTTCTTTGACATTTCCTTACCATTGCCTTGAATTTCCTTGAATTTCCTTGAATTTCCTTGACTTCCCTTAAATATCCTTGCAATTTCCTTGAATTTCCTTTCCGTGCCTTGCCATATCCTTGAATTTCCTTGAATTTCCTTGCCGTTTCCTTGAATTTCCTTGAATTTCCTAGATTTTCCTTGCAATTTCCTTGAATTTCCTTAAATTCCCTTGAATTTCCCTGAATTTCCTTCAATTTCCTTGAATTTCCTTGCCATTTCCTTGAATGTCTTTCAATTTCTTTGAATTTCCTTTAATTTCCTTGAATTCCCTTGAATTTCCTTGAATTTCCTTGAATTTCCTTGCCATTTCCTTCAATTTTATTGAATTTCTATGAATTTTCATCAATTTCGTTGAATTTCCTTGTATTTCCTTGAATTTCCTTCAATTTCCTTCAATTTTCTTATATTTCCTTGATTTTACTTCAATTTCCTTGAATTTCCTTCAATTTCCTTCAATTTCCTTGATTTTCCTTCAATTTCCTTGAATTTCCTTGAATTTCCTTCAATTCCATTGAATTTCCTTGTATTTCCTGAATTTCCGTGTATTGCCTTGTATTTCCTTGAATTTCCGTCAATTTCCTTGAATTTCGTTAAACTTCCATCAATTTCCTTCAATTACCTTCAATGTCCTTGAATTTCCTTGAATATTATTCAATTTCCTTGAATGTCCTTCAATTTCCTTGAATTTCCTTTCCCTTCCTTTCTCCTTTCCTTTCCTTTCCTTTCCTTTCCTTTCCTTTCCTTTCCTTTCCTTTCCTTTCCTTTCCTTTCCTTTCCTTTCCTTTCCTTTCCTTTCCTTTCCTTTCCTTTCCTTTCCTTTCCTTTCCTTTCCTTTCCTTTCCTTTCCTTTCCTTTCCTTTCCTTTCCTTTCCTTTCCTTTCCTTTCCTTTCCTTTCCTTTCCTTTCCTTTCCTTTCCTTTCCTTTCCTTTCCTTTCCTTTCATTTCCTTCAATTTCCTTCAAATTCCTTCAATTTCCTTCAATTTCTTTCAATTTCCTTGAATTTCCTTGCCATTTCCTTGAATTTCCCTGAATTTCCTTGAATTTCCTTGCTTTACCTTGCCATTACCATGAATTTCCTTTCTTTGCCTTGCATTCATTTCCTTTCCTTGAATTCTTGCCATTTCCTGATTCTTCGAATTTCTTCTGAATTTCCTTGAATTCTTCATTCTTGAATTTCCTTGAATTTCCTGAATTCTTCAATTTCGTTGTCATTTCCTGAATTTCCTTGAATTTCCTTGAATTTCCTTGTCATTTCCTTGAATTTCCTTCAATTTCCACGCCATTTCCTAGAATTTCCTTCAATTTCCTTGAATTTCCTTGCCATTTCTTTGCCATTTCCTTGAATTTCCTTGAATTTCCTTGCCATTTCCTTGAATTTTTTTGAATTTCCCTGAATTTCCTTGCCATTTCCTTGAATTTCCTTGAATTTCCTTGAATTTCCTTTCCATTTCTTTGAATTTCCTTTCCTTGCCTTGCCATTTCCTTGAATTTCCCTGAATTTCCTTGACATTTCCTTGAATATCCTAAATTTTCTTGCCATTTCCTTGAATTTCCTTGAATTTCTTTGACATTTCCTTACCATTGCCTTGAATTTCCTTGAATTTCTTGAATTTCCTTGACTTCCCTTAAATATCCTTGCAATTTCCTTGAATTTCCTTTCCGTGCCTTGCCATATCCTTGAATTTCCTTGAATTTCCTTGCCGTTTCCTTGAATTTCCTTGAATTTCCTAGATTTTCCTTGCAATTTCCTTGAATTTCCTTAAATTCCCTTGAATTTCCCTGAATTTCCTTCAATTTCCTTGAATTTCCTTGCCATTTCCTTGAATGTCTTTCAATTTCTTTGAATTTCCTTTAATTTCCTTGAATTCCCTTGAATTTCCTTGAATTTCCTTGAATTTCCTTGCCATTTCCTTCAATTTTATTGAATTTCTATGAATTTTCATCAATTTCGTTGAATTTCCTTGTATTTCCTTGAATTTCCTTCAATTTCCTTCAATTTTCT